>JANXHW010000006.1:14227094-16843761 GCA_026170595.1 Plestiodon gilberti rubricaudatus | reverse complement strand
TTGGCGAGGGAGTTTAAAGCTTTGGTGTCATATTCACCTTTGATGAAACTTGCGTCCATAAATCTTGATATCGATGGCCTCCCTTGTGTGCTTTATTCCTTGCTCTTTTCAAGAGAGCACTAAGCACAACTGAGGTGGGTGGGTGGGTGGAAGGAGGGGAACCCGCAACACTGGCAAACACTCATTTAGCCTGAAGCGGAAGTTTGTCTGGAAGGCCTGTGTGCGCCGTGTGTGTGTGTGTGTGTGTGTGTGTGTGTGTGTGCGCGCATGCCTGCCGATCTGTCAGTGTGTCTGATTCGTTGTGATACGTGGGTGTGATGATGCCTCACAAGTGAGCAACAGAGGAGGCTTGTTTATGCCTCCTGTCACCACGGCTTGTGAGCCACTGTGTGTATAACTAACTGTGTAGGTGCCGGTATGATGTGGCGTGCAGCATTTGTGTTTGCAGTCTTCAAAAGTGCATGCTCTTTTCGATTGTCTCTTCAAGCGTTCCGAAATTCCGTCCTGCCTGTAGCACTCTAGTTGGTTAAGGGCACAGTGATTAAAGATTAGATTAGATTAGATGGATGGATGGATGGATAGGCGACCTAACCATGAGACCACCTGACATGTTTGTGTGGTGTGCCACCCCAGAGGGAAGCAAATGGACGAGTGCCCCACCACTCGTCTGCCCACTGCCCTCTCCAGCCCTGCCACTCCACTGGGAGCAAATTGGAAGAGGGTCGCAGCTGCAACAGCCTCCTCCCAGCGCTGCTGGAAGGAGAAGGGGGATAAAAAGCTGCCATCGCACTATCACATCTCCTCACCTTCTTGGTGCTCATGAAGTACCAACTGGGCAAGGACAGGCAATTTTACAAAGGTCACAAGCAGGCCCCCCACTCCACCCCCAGGGGATGCTGGCTTTCCAGCATCACCTGAGCCTGCTCCTTTGAAAGAGAAGATGCGCCGACCTCGGGAGCTGCATGGACTGAAGCGCACCTGCTCATTTGTCTGCCCGCCCTCCATGGGAGGGGGTGTGTGCGCTGGTGTGCATGAGCAGAGCCAGCAGTGGACCGCAGATTCAGGTGGCATGGAGGCACTCACCACCCCTAGATAAATGGATAGGTAGATAGATTCTAGGATCACAAGAAGAGTTAAGGTTCCTACGCATGCTCCAGAAAGCATGAAAAATGTAAGTTAAGGTGCCTACCTTCATTTCTGTACCATGTAAGCTGTAAAAAGCATACAGTCTCACATGTATGTTGCTTACAAATTAGGCTCCACGCACCTGCACTTGGCCTTGGGCTTTCAGCTTGACACTGAACTTGGAAAGATGCATCTAGGCAGAAATTCAGTGGGTGCAGCTTGTTTGCAGCTTTGTGCATGCACACTGAATGAATTTCGGCCTGATGCAGCCATAAAAGTCACAGTGCTTGCCTATCACTGCAGGAAATAGTGAACGTCCAGTTTCCAATGTTTTGGTAGCATGTAGATTTTCATGGCTTTTAGCAATGTACAGAGAAGTCAAATTTATGGGTTTTCCAGCCATGTTACAGTTTTTTTTGAAATCAAGAAATAAAGAGATATTACACCTTTAACTTGCCTGAGAGAGTTCTTTGTCAAACGAAACTGTCTCCATTCAGAGTGCAGGCGTCTTAATAAAATTATCCTGAAGTCAGACAAGTGATCCAAGGTTATTGTCACACTCCTGTCTGACCAAGAAACAGAACATGCAAAGAGGAGCTGGCTTGATTCTCCGTGGCTGGGTGAGCCAGCCCACACTGGTCTGGATCCTACAGAGGGAAAGAATGCCTTTTAAAGCGCCAAGGGGCACACACACTGTATCCTTCTGGGATCTTTGAAATATACAAGGCCCCCCTCCCTCTCCACGCATCCTGCCCATCCTAATGGTCGTGATTTGGCCAGGACATGTATATTTGTTACACTTATTATGTATGTTTTACATCCCCCCCCTTTTTTCTGTCATGGAACTGAAGACAACATACATGGGGTTTCCAGGTGATGCCCCATCCAAACACTGACTTGCTCAGATTCACCAAAGCAGCTGTTGTATCAGGTGTGCTCAGGCTGTTCCATGGAATACACAGAGGCCAATTCCCAGCGTCCTCCTTTGGTCACTTGGACTTCCATTCTGCATGGCGCCCCCTTCTTGTCCTGGAGGAATTGTGCATCAGTTGGAAGCCCAGCGTGATCACTGACAGCGCATTAAGAGTAGCGCATTTCTGTAACAGCACTCCTGTCAGTTTGCAACACTGCTGCTGCTGCTGCCATCACCACCATGGGGTTGGAAAGATGGAGCAGAAGGTCCTTGGGGTTCCCGGAATCCCCCCTCCCCAGCCCTGCCAGATTTGCTGGCAACTGCGGCTTTGCCAGCAGATCTTGAAGGACTGAATATGCAGATGATGGCCGGGTCCTGTGAAGGGAGGAAAATCTCAAGGGACTTCCAAGGTGAAGGCTTTTGCAGATGGAGTGGTAGCCCAGCAAATACGTTTTGCCCGCTAAAAACAGAGAAGGCCCACGCCTTTTTAAAAAAGGCCGGTGGGTGGTAACCTGTGTTATAATGCCCAATGGTGGGTGATACATGGCCGGGGCAGGGGGAACGGGGACAAACGTTCTGACGGTGTGGGAGCACAGGCATGTGTGTTTGTGTGCCACTTAGCCAGCCTGACTGTAACCCTCCCAGCTGCTCCCTCCACTCCGTCACACTCTGAACACGCTCGCAAGTTTCCAAATTGTTGGTTAAAAACAGCCTTTTCCGACCACAGACAACTGTTTGACATTACTGGAGAGTGAGGGGATGAAATCTAGGGGCTGGGCCACAGGGAGGGATTGCAGCCACATGGGAAAGGCAGGGGAACGAGACAGCTCTGGGTGTGGAGGGGCCCTCAAGCTCCACCTCGGCCTAGTCCAAGCCAGATGCCACAGGCTGGCCAGCCCTGCTGCATGGAGGGAGGAGGACTGGAGGCCCCTGTGGAGGGAGGGAGGGAGGCAGGGAGGGGGTTAGTCTTGGCACAGTCCCACCGTTTGGAGAGCTGGTTGCGAATCTGCAGTGCATGTCTTGCTGCTGCAGACTGCCGATGTCCCTTTTCCCCACAGTGTTGCTGCTCCCCACGATGCCACACATATACAAGATCGCCCTTTTTGCAGCATTCCAGATTCATTGCCATGTTTGGGTCAGTGTGTGATGGTGCTCCTGGTCACTAGCAGTGCTTGGAATCACCTCTTTAGCTGGGAAGATGCACTGAAAAAAGCTGGGGGACGGGGGACTCCCACTTCTGCTGCTATCCAGATTGTAAATGAGGCAGCTTGGTTAAAGGTGGTAAAGTCTTTCTTAATCTGTATGTAGTGATTGGGAGCTTCCTCCTCCCACTCACACATGGAGTCATTCTGATATGGCAACAAACCTGAGACGTGTTCTCAAATTACTTAACTTTTGACAATTATTATTATTTTTATGATCCCTTAATCACCTTGTTAACCACAGTTTACACAGCCCAGGGGAATACCAATACGGGGTGTAGTAAAAGGGTACAATTTTCTCCACCCTTTCACTGCACGCTTACAGATGAGGGAGCAGAGATTCTGATGCCGGTTAGAGCGGCTTGCTTCATACATGCATTTGCAGCCCTTGACGTGTCTGTACCCGATTATTGTACGTTCGAGAACTGGCAGCCGAATGTGAGAACTGACTCCACTGGAAAGCACTGCGGCTGATGTAACCTGGAAGTTCTCTCTGTGGCGGTAGATCTGTGATGGCCCTTTCACGGCATGCCAGCTATTGCAGAATATTGCAGTTAGCAAGTGATGGAGATGCATGTGTGTGAGCCAGCTTGTAGAGTGAGTGGTGCATGGAGCTGAGGGGTAAGGATCCGTGCTTGAATGGCAGGGGGGCAACTGCAATCCAGACGCCATAGCTACTTTTAGAGGGCTGTCAGAAAGCATCATTTTGCAAAATTTGGGTGAATCAGATCATGGAGATTGTGGATTTCTCTAAGGATCCCCCTCTCTCTTCCCACATTGAATACTAGTGGGAATTAATTATTACAGATTTCACAAAGGCATAGTCAAGTGAAATGGTGCTTTTCTCTCATCCCACCCACTGATAACCCCCACTTGGGTCTGTATGTACAACAATTCATGCCCCCCCCACCAGTTAATCATTCTCATATATGTACTTTTTTTCTTTTTAAAATTACCGTCCATAGGATTTACGGTAGTATAGGACTGTAAACACACTAAAACATATACAGTGTGTTTATTGGAGGAGGAAGAGAAAGGAAAAGGGGCTAAATTAAATGTAGAATCAATCCCAATATCGTATGATAGTATCCACCCAATTTCTAAGAAAATGAGGCCTGGAGTGGGCAGAGGGGCGGGTGGAAATTTCATCATAGTAGGGCTTACAGAGCTGGGCTTAAAATAATGGATGTCTTTACAAATAAGGGGTGTCTGCCAATCTGTCTCAATTCCCCCACTTTCCATGCAGCTGTTTGAGGAAGCCAAACTTCTCTTGTCTCCTTCCACACATAAATCAGTCATCATCACTTCCCCATTGCCAAATCTATGTGTGCAACAAAGGACTGTAGGGAGACGCTGAGATCAGGTAATAACATTTTGGGGTGCAGGGCCAGGACTGCAAGGAGAGGCTGTCTCAGCCCGCAGGGGCTGTGGGGGTGCCTTGCACATCGTGGGTGGGTGGGAGGAGGGGGGGGGAATGGTGCTGGGACGGACTGTACCTCATCCTTCCCCTGTTCCCCTCCTCCTGGCAAAGGAACCGGTTGGTCTGCCCCAACCTGCTGAAATTGGCAGGAAAAAGACAGCAGCTTAATGAGAAAGTGTGAAGGAAGAGAGCCTGGGGGGAAAGGGAGGGAGGGTAGAGGTGGGGGGGCTGTAAATTGGGATGCCTGGTCTCTGTGAGAGGGGAGTGGGGTCAGGGGGGCTATAGTGAGGGAGCTGGGGACCAGGTGTTGAGTCTAGAAGAGGAATGAGGCTCTGTGGGTGGAACACCCACACACATCACCGGGAGGTTTCGGGAGACCCACAGCGTCCTTGCTTGCCCTCCTCTCCACAGCTCTGGAGATGAATAGCAACATGAAATCCTTTAGTGTGGACCCCGTTGGGGCAGGGATATGCAAGCTTTTCAATTTGACAGAACCCTTCAGCAGAATACACAAGGAGCGGATGATTGTATTCAGGTACAAATGCAGAAATCAAGTAGTAAAGCTTTACCTGGACCGTAGCACTTCAAGGCTGCAAGTGGCATATATAGCACATTTGAACAGCTCCCCCTGCCGCCACCGCCCCTGCCCCAAGCAAACAAACATCTGCACATCCAAAACAAAACAAAATTGCATGTCAGCAGAAAGGGTCTGGTCCCTCCTGTTCCCTGGCATGCTAGTTTTCTACATGCAGGGAGAGTGGTTTGTTTGTATTTTCCCCCTTCTTAGGGAAGCATTCAAAAAATGCAAATACCCACTTGCAGGCAGAAATTATACAGTCCAGGAAACATTTTACCATTTGGTTTTGCTGAATGCAAAAACTGGGCCTGTGTCAGTACATGGGACAATTTTAAAAAATCCTTAAAAAAAATCTTGTTCTTCATTTTCAGTGAATTTTTTGGGTGTCAAATTTTGAACTCAAAGTCTAAATTTCAAAATGTGAAATGCCATTGAGTCTTACCTTTCCCAACTGCTACAGCCATGCCAGGATGAGGTTCATATGATATGAGCACCCCAGTACTGCTATGCATGTTTACTTGGAAATACTTGCATTGAATCCAGTGGAGTCTGCTCCCAAACTAAGTATGCACAGTAGTAGTGCTGAACCACTTTGCATTTGGACTGCCTCTCTTTGAATCCAGCATGGTTGCCACACATGCTATTGTGGCTGCCACACATGCCACACATACATCATACTGCCACAGAAAAGACTTCATGACACTGGTGCTCAGTGCTCTCTTCCTATGTCCCATTCCAGGCAGGACCAGCCCAAGATCTCCTGACGCCTAAGATGGTCAAATGCTGCCCCTCCTTACCTGGTGATGTGCCAGCCTCTGCTCCTCTCACTCCCTTGACTGGAAAAGGAAGAGAGGATGCGGCAGGAGAGGAAGTGTGGAAGAGAAGAGAGCGGTGGGCTAGAGTGTCAGAGACGCTCTAGCCCACCACTCTCCTCTCTTACACACTTCCACTTGTGCTCCATTCATCCCCTCTTCTTTTGCCAGTCCAGGGAGGGGGAGGAACAGCGGAGGAGGCAAGTGTTTGCGGACAGAGGCCTCACAGATGAACCAGCCCTGATTTCAGGGCTGCAAGTGCCATTTTCAGAGCAAGCTGGGATGCATGCAGCTGCCATGCCACATGCTGGAAGCTAAGCATAGGCCTTCACAGGCCTTCATACCCTGCAAAATACCAAACGTTTTTGAGTTATGAGTAAAAAAACTATTCATCTTTTTTATGGGGTGTGAAGAAGATACCCTTGCTTGCCCAAGCTCAGTGTGCCATCTAGTGACTAATGCATGCAATTGCAATCTGAGTAGCATCCCAAATTAAAGCACACCAGCACCGGTTTCGCATGGAACAGAATCTGGTTTAACCATCAAGGCAACCCTCTCATCTCCATCTCCAAGGAACATGGCTCGTTTTCTGAGAGGGCTGTGGCTCCCTAAGAGAAAAGTATCTCAACACCCCTACCATGCTCAAACTCCCAGTTTTCCTTGGAGGAAGCTATGTCAGTTAATTTAATTTGAAACTGGATCAGATTTGTAGCATAAATGTGCCTATTGTTTACTGTGCTCAGTGGCACCTTAAATAATAGGGAAAGTACTTCTGAGCTGTCCAGCCAGCAAACAGGAATCGGAACAGGCACAGAAAATTTGCAGGGTTCAATAGCTTCCTGGTTTCATCTTACTGGCATACTGCAAAAAAGGTGTGAGCAGAAATACCACAGGTGTGACCTCATGTCTGTTGCCCTTGGCTATGTACAGATTATTATTTCTGTGCAGCAATAGGAGTGATTCCCCCCACCACACACAGACACCAACTACTCCCATATAGCATTAATCCTCCAGCTGCACATATACAATGAAGAGAAGAGCCTTCCTTGCAGGGGAAAAAAAAGTCTGTGCCGTTTTCTTAATCCTTCATTGTGTTGTGACCACTGTTCTGGTGCAATTCATGAAATTGGGTAGACCAACTAGCAAATGGCTCAGTAAATTTAAGGTTTGCATTTTTCCTCTTTGTAAAGGGCTATATGGGCACAGGTTAGAGAGAGAGAGAGAGAGAGAGAGACAGAGAGAGCGCAATCCTGTGTAACTCTAACTACTGTGTAACAGTAGATCCACCGGTGTAAGTGCACTTATGCCAGTGTAACTTTCCGTATGTCGACAAAAGCATTCAGACACAGCCAGAATGCCCCCTGCACTGGCGGAGTTGCGCTGGCATCTGTCCTGCATCAGAACTGCGCATGCGCGGTGTCCTAGGGGGGTTACGCTGGTGTCCGTCCTGCGTCAGTCGGTGTACGGCAAGTTACACTGGCATAAGTGCACTTACACCGGTGGATCTACTGTTACACCGGTGCAAGAGTTACACAGGATTGTGCTGAGAGAGAGAGAGAGAGAGAGAGAGAGAGAGAGAGAGAGAGAGAGAGAGAGAGAGAGAGAGAGAGAGAGAGAGAGAGAGAGGTGATGTTCTTAGATCGGTATTGCTTCTGAATAACAGGGCTGGGACTACTGCTTGCTGGGAGATGTAGTTTGAGAAGTAGTCTGCTGGTAGCCTGTCACAACACAAAGCTTTTCCAGTTGTTGCATCTGCAGGCAAGGAAACGTTTGCCCTGCTGAATTTCATGCAGAAGCCCTACCAGAAGAAATGGTGGCAGTCCAACCAACTGAGCATAGGCAGTGCCTTTCCTCCATCTTCAACCACACAGCCAGTTCCTACTCGGCTGAGATTTAGAAGATGCAACTCTCAGGAAAGCTGGGACACCCCCTCCCCCAAAGTACCTCTCTTTTAAGAAAGAAGCAGCTAAGGCTAACCACCTTCGGAAGTTCCTGTTTGTTGACCATCATACTTTTTGTTCCCCATCAAAGGGATTGATGGACTGCCAGTTGGCTAGACTTTCAGCAGCCTTGCCAAACTTCCACCCTTCTTGGCTGGCTGCGGGAACAGCGAGATGTCAAACAAGAACAGTGTCTCCCTGGTGTTTTCAATGTTCATGTATTCTAGCACAGACGTGTGCTAATGTGCTATGCAGTGAATTCAAATAACTGCAAATTCTGTTGACCTGTGGAAATCTGAAGCTTTGCCTGCAGTGATGAAGCCCTGTTCGGATGCCGCCCTCCTCCTCAGAGACAAGAACTGGGGAGACCTGAAGTTCAGAGCCCCACTGAGCCATCCCCTGGTTGTAAAAATAACCATTCATACAGTGAGAGGTGGTGGTTTGGTTCCTGATATATTGTTCCAATTCACAGCACTCCTTACTGTGGTGTACTCGAGTGTGGACATGCTGGTCTCCCTAAGGCCCTGCATATGCTCAGAGAGCCTGTGTCCTTCGACCTATTTTAAAATCATATGTTGCTTGCTGCCACACACAAGTCAGAACACTGATCCGTCCAGCCCAGGGCTGTCTGTTCTGCCTGGAAGGAGCTTGGCTGAATGAATTTGATGCCAGTATTTGACTGCCTTACTTGCCGACGGGCAAGAGTATTTTATCTTTGAAAATACTTCTGCACGAGAAGCATGTGCCCAGTCTAGTCTTTGAGCAGCCGGTTGGTTCCTTTCCCCCAAGGAAAGGCACTCTGTACATACTCAAAGGCAAAGCATCCAAAGAAAGCGCCGCGAAAGTTGGCGCGCCTGTTTCGTTGCCTTTTTGCCCTTTTTCTTGCGGTGTGTGTGAATTCGTCAACCCAAAGCAAACAGGGGAAGGTAGGCGAAGAGCTGCTGCTTCGCGCTCTCTTTGGCCTGCAGTGTGGCCCAGGGCGCATCTCCCGGGAACTTGGCTGCGCCGGGGCCAGGCTCAGCGGCTCCACCATGGAGCAATCGTGGCAATGCAACCCTGCCCGGCCTCCCCCTCCATCTCCCCACTCCTCCTCCTCTGGGCGAGGGGCTGTCCCAAGCCGGCTTCCCCTTCCTTTCGGCGCTGAGTGACAGAGATCGCAGCCAGTGTCTGCCCTGCGGAGGGGGGACTAACCCCAGCCTCTCCGGCGCAGCCCGGGAACCAACCTGGTGGCCACCTCCAGGGCAGGGCAAGGCGAGGCGAGCGGGGCTTGCACGGCGCGGCTGGTTGGTTGGCTGGCGAAGCGACGCGGGCAGGGCCGAGCCGGGCCGGGCAGCAGGGCACGATGGGCGCCGTGGAACTCCAGGCGGAGCCGCCGCCGCTGCTGCTGCTGTTGCCGCGGCTGCCGGAGCCCTAAAAAAGAGAGCCGCGCTGGAGGCGCCCCGGCCCAGGTAGCGCAGCCGGGCCCGGGACGCGCCAAGGCGAGGAGGGCTGGTCAGGCGAGGGAGGGAACAAAGAGGGGGGCGCGGGGCAGAGTTGGAGCCCGGAGCCCTGGGCTCCCTCGGAAGGGGGGGCTCGGCGGCTGATGCCCGACTCCTGGGTCCCGTTAGGTCTGGGGAGGTGCGCCTTGGGACTCCTTTCGAGCCAGATGCACTTTGGGGGTCCAGCCGGGGGGGGGGGAGACGTGGAGGTCAGAAAGGATTCCTGGGTCCTTGGGAAAGGGATCGATCTCGCACTAGGACGCCTGGGTACCGTTAGCAAGAAGGCGAGAGCCAGGATTCCTGGGCTCCCGAAGGCAGGTTTGGAGGCAAATCGCCTTGGAAGTTGGAATCAGGACCGCTGGGTGTTTGTGTGTGTGTGTGTGATGCTGGAAGTAGGAGTCCTGGGCTCCCTTAGAAAGGGGACCTAGAGGTTAGAGGCGGGATGGGGGGGGGATTGGAAATTAGAATGAGGACTACTGTCCTCATAGGGAAAGGGGGCTTGGAGGTTAGAGCCAAGATGCCTCCGACCGACTGTCTTAGGAGCAGGTTCTTGGAAGTTAGAGCAGATGGCCTCAATCCAGAAAAGGTTAATAATTGTTATGGAAATTAGGAAGACTTAAATTACTCACAACTAACTTGTAATTTAGTGAGATTTCACCAGCACTGAAGCATGACTACTTTTCTACAGTCAAATGCCCATTGGTTCTCTAGAAAAGGAGAAATCTCTGGATTAGGACCATAGGAAGCCGCCTTATACTGAATCAGACCCATGGTCCATGTAAGCCAGGACTGTCAACACAGGCTGGCAGAGGCTCTCTAGGGTTCCAGATGAGAATTTTTCCTCTGTCATAGCTGGAGATGGTAGCAATTGAACCCAGAACCACCTGCATGTAAAGCAGCTGCTCTTCCATTGAGCCAAAGCCATTCAAGAGTTGGAACTCTTGGTTTCTTTGGATGGAGAGATGAGCTAGGACTCCTACATTCTCAGAAGCTTTCTTGGAACAATAATTGGAAAAAGCTGGGCGTTGAGACTCCGGAGTCTTCAGATGCTGACTGTCTGCAGTAGAGAATGGGTTACGCAGCAGTGAAATGATGGTGGATGGGAGACAGGGACCCTTGTCGGTGGGAGATAAATATGGTCTGCTGGGGTAGGATCCTGTTGCAACAAATGGTAAGAAGATCCTGTGGAGGGGTGGTCCAGGGAGATATTGGAGTAGCTGGTCCACCAATGCTTATCCCTAAAGTCAGCTGTGCATCTTAACAATATTAGAAATGTAATGTGTTGTATTTGATGGCTCCAACATGGTTGTGACATGACTTCCCGCGCAGAAGTGTCTTGCCTATGGGAATTATGAAATGTCCTGTGGTGGGACGTCCATATGGGAGTTCCTCCACACTCCATGGCTCAGTGCTTTCAGATAAAACTGAAATTATGCTTGAATCAGTACCAGAGAAGAGAAGAGGGTTCTCCTTGTCTTCTTCTGTGCGCTCAGAATTGCTCTCTGCTTGTGGACTATGATCAGTTCCCTGTGTAGGACCAGTTGGTGGATGAAGAAGTTTTTCGTCTTCTCCCAAAACTTGCTGTCCTTGGAGGGCAACCAGTGAAATCAGCTAGCAGTAGATTCAGGACAGACAAAAAAGAACTTCGCACAGCATATAACTAACTTGTGGAATTTACTGCCACAGACTGTGGTGATAGCCACTGACGTAGCTGGCTTTAAAAGGGGATTATTTAAAAGTCATTGAGGATAGGGTCTCTCCAGGGCTGGCCCATCCATGAGGCCAACTGAGGCGATCGCTTCAGGCAGTGGATTGGCAGGGGGTGCCCACTTCTCTATCCACTCACCTCTGCTGCTGCTGCTGCTGCTCCTCTTCTCCCTGGATTGGAAAAGGGAGGGACAGAGTGGGAGAGGAAGTGTGCAGGAGAGGAGAGTAGGGGGCTAGAGAATCTCCAAGGAGGAGACAGGAAGAGCAGAGGCTGGTGCATCAGCAGGAAGGGGGCAGCATTTTACATGCTGCCTCAGACACCAGGAGGTCTTGGGTCTATCAGTGGCTAGTAGCCATGATTTCTATATGAAAACTCCATGCTCAGGTGTTACTGAATACCAGTTTCTGGGAGATGGCAGCAGGATGCTAGATGAGATGGACCTTTGCCCTGTCAGTGGGGCCCTTGTTTGACCCAGGCAAACAACTCAAGCAGTTACTTGGGGAATCAGTGAAGTGGGCCAAGTAGTGTACCCCCTAGGACATGCATAATCCTAGTGTTTTATCCTAGCATCCTTTGCAACTTTGCTAGGGATTCTGGGGAACATTTCTCAGATTCCACAGTTGAATTGGGGGCAGCAAAATACCTTAGACCAGGGGTTCCCAACCCCTTCCCGGCTGAGTACTACCTCCAGTGCCACTCTCCTTCTGAGTATCACCAGAAGTGACTGGCAATGGGGATGCATCACCAGTTACTTTTGGGTTTTCAGAGGCCAGAAAATGCAGGGAGGAGGCTCTGGGCAGGCGGGAGGGTCCTTCCAGAGGTGTTTCTGCGATAGGGGCGGTACCGTAATTTGCGCCCCGTCCTAGTACCATGTTTACAAACCGGAACGAGGGGCCCCGCCCCCTCGCCATCAGAGTCATTGAGGATGACTCCAAATTGCACATGGGTCCACCCAAGATCCCCACCCATCCAAGAAGTTCTTAGTTGAAGAACACTAGAACTTCAGGATGCCCAGGGCACTGTGTTCAGTGCTGGAAAAGGAAACACTTCTTCACACCACGTGATTCATTTATGGAATTCATGGTCACAATGTGTAGTGATGACCACTGGCTTAGTTGAATACCTCCACACCAGGGGAAGGCCAGTAGCTCTGTGCTATGCTTGTGGGTTTTCAGAGACATCTGGCTGCTGGCCACTCTTTGGAAACAGAACGCAGAACTTTGGGCTGATCCAGAAGGGCAATTTCTGTGGTGGTGGTGTTTTGTTTTAAAAGTGTAGGTATATACTGTTGGTTCTGGGGCCCTATAGATTTATGTGTGTGAGCTGTGATAGGCATGATAAGTAATTGCAAAAGCATTTTCATGCTGGGAGGAAATTTGCACCTGGCTCTTTTTAAAAGAGCAGGAGTTTCTTCTTTAGCCAGTTTACTTTACCCTTTACCGCTATATTGCCCATACTGTCATGTCATGACTCTTTGCTTTATCCCGTGCTGAGAAGAAAATCTAGCAACTGTCCCCTATAAGCTGCCTTTGACAAAGGCATGTATCCCATTCCCAACTATTTCTGCCTTGCAGATACATTTACATTCTACTCTGTATAACTATCCCTGCTGTCTGTTGCTCATCCCAGGAGAAGCAGTAATGAGCCTCCACTGGATTCAGGCAGTAACGTCATGCCAAACAACCACTGACCAGCTCTGAAGCCAACTGCAAAAGGAGTGCATCCAGCTATTACTTTTTATTTATTTATTGAATTTATTATTTATTGAATATACTGCAGCACCACAATTTTATAAGGTGATTTCAAAAACTAATAATAATAATAATAATAATAATAAATAAATAAATAAATAAATAAGGCAGCAATAAAACACAGATACGCAATATTTCGGATTACAAAGAACCCATTAAAATATTGAACAGCAGCTCAAAACCAGCATAGTCAATAATTTTGCAGCCAGGTCCTACTTTTCTTAGAGGTAACACTTGGGGATGGAGCTGCCTCTTATGAGCATAATTCTCAATTGTCTTTCCTCAATTGTCTTTCCTTTCTGTATCAGGCAGGAATTCACTCATCACTTCATTGACAGTACTTGTGGGTCACCTGCCTTCTCCAGCTGCACCATTTCACACGTACCTGCCCCCCTGAGATTGTGTGTTGCATTGAGAGCATCGTCGGATTGGCCCAAAGGCTGAGTGATTCCGCTGTGAGTTGATAGGAAGGTTTGAGGATAAGAACTTCTCCTGAGTAGAAAAAAAAAATGGCCGCCACACAGGAGGTGCCTCCACCGGCACTGGGCCTCCACTTTTTGTACCCTTTAGAAGAAACGATGGCGCCAAGGGTGAAACTAGAGGAGCCGGGACCTCCGTGCCCAGAAGCAGGGTGGGAATGGGATGCTGCAGGGAAAGCCCCCCTCGTCGTCCAGGCAGGCACTATTGGCGATCTGCTGAGGTGGACAACTCCTCCCCAAGTCAGGACTGAACCAGTACCACAGTTGTGGGAGGTTCAGTGCCAGGAGATGGTACAAACCCTGCGGACACCCGCCGAAGTTGTCCCAGCCCCTGTTCCTGTCCCACCCCCAGCCCCTGCCTGGGGGAACCTTCAGTTACCTGAGCTTGCGCCTGTGGATGATATTGAGGCCTACTTGTCAAGCTTTGAGCGAGCAGCGGAAAGCTGCCAGTGGCCAAGAGGAGAATGGGTGACCCGGCTCATGCCAGCCCTCAATGGAAAAAACCAGCCGCCTCGTAACGGCCTGGACGCCAGGGGCAGTAGAGGCGAACACAGAAAGTCTAAATCTTCTGGCCTGCGAGGGGAGACTGGTGCCAGCGTGGAGATGCAGCGTCAGCGTTTCCGGCAGTTCCGCTACCAGGAGGCCGAAGGCCCGCGGGAGGCTTGCAGGAGACTGCGGGAGCTTTGTCGTCGCTGGCTGAAGCCCGAGAGCCGCACCAAGGAGCAAATCCTGGAGCTGCTGATCCTTGAGCAGTTCCTGACTATCTTGCCCCAGGATATCCAGAGCTGGGTGTGGGAACGAGGCCCCATGACTTGTGCCCAGGCCGTCGCCTTGGTGGAGGGTTATCAGATGGGACGGCGAGACGCTGGCATGTGGGAGCAGCAGGTAAGGGTGTTTTTCATCTTGGTGATCCCAATGCACAAAAAAAGGTAGAACCTTGATGGGGGGAACGGGCATACTGATGAGAGCCTCCAGCCATAGGTCCCATAACACCCCCCCCCCCGAGAAGCACTTTCAGGTGTTTTCTCAGAGTCTCATCACAACCTTCCTACAAAAGCACCTACAAGGGCAGTAGGTGCTCTGCAGGTACTAAGATGTCCCTTCCCCAAAGTGCATACAGTCCAAGAGGGAAGAATAAAGTTGGGAACTAGAATAGGAGAATGTGCCGGAAACACATCCATCCACTTAGGGGTAAGGCTTATACATGACTACCTTTCTTTATTCCATTTTTAAAAGGAGATTTTAAGTCCTTAAGATTTTAAGTTTTAACTGTGATGCAAAGGTGCTGGAGATTGAATTGGAGACCCTACACATGCTAAGCAGTTGTTCGGCCCCCAAGCTGTGTTTTTCTTCGAAAATGTATCTTTTCACCACAGCAGCACACAAACACAGGTTAAGCATCTCCATCTGTAATACAGGCAGACATGAAATGGCGGGAAGGTGGATGTGGTTCTCTGTGACTTGTTCTTGGCAGATGGGACCTGAGTCAGTACTGTCAAAAACTTTAAAAGGCCTCAAAGATGTATTTATTTGTAGACCAAGAGCAATGTGTGGACTACATTATGAGGTACAGGAGGTCCCAGTCCCAAGGAGCCTACAATCTAAAATTCAGGACAGACAAAAGGGAGAGAAGGAAAGGCAGGGCTAAACAAGGGGAAATTATGCATTGATTTCAGTTAAATGTAGTAGGTCTCATTGCTGATGGACAGTATTTCCCAAACTTTTTCGACCTGCAGCTCCCTTGACCATTGATGACCATTGTCTTCGGCTCCCCATTATGTTATGTTGATGCCTGCCAATTGGCGTTGCACTGTTTTCTGAGAGGATTCCGTGGCACTCCGCGGCTCCCCTGGCTGGTTTCCGAGGCTCCCCTGGGAGCCGCGCCTCCCAGTTTGGGAACCACTGCTGTAGGGGAGTGGGACTAAGGGGTTGTGTCATAGACTTTGCAGAAAAGATGCGTTTTGAGGAGGGCTTGCATCGTGGAAGCATTCTGTGAGGACGTCCCAAGCACTGGGGGCCACGAGGGAGACAGGGCAGAGTCGTTTGAGGGCGCAAATGTCTCTTTAGGCAAGCCACTTTCATCCTTTGGTCCCGGGGCTTTTAAAGGAGAAGGTGTACTTAAAGGAGGCCCTTGTAACCTGTTGTTGGCCATCATTGTCAGGTTACAGTGCGGGTGAAAGTGGAACAGGTGAGCCCACAAGAGATGATTTTGCCTGGCGCACCATGGGAACCTTCTGCACCGCTGCTGCCCCATCCTGAATGTGTATCCGCGGCTGAAGTAACACTAAACCAGCCTCCCTCTGCTGCTGTTCTCAAGATTCCCTGCATCCCCAAACAGGAGCCTCAAGTCCTTCAGGAAACGAGTGAGTATTAAAAAAAGCAAAAAAAAAGTCACTGTGTAAGGCAATAGGGGGCACTTCCTTGCCCCAGGGAATTGTGGGTAAAGTCAGACATCACTTCCTCCTTGGGCAAGTAGTAAGCCATGCACATTGTTATTTGTATTATCATATACTGCTTTTCAACAAAAAAAAGCTCACAAAGCGGTTTACAGAGAAAATCAAATAACTAAATGTCTTCCTGTCCCCAAAGGACTCAGGGTCTAAAAAGATGCAGAAGGAACAGTACAGTTTGTTACATTTCTGACTTTCTCTAACAGACCTAAGACAGGTTACAGACTCATGAAACCAATTGTAAACCATTCCGCCACTGCTTCTTCCTCAAGCGACCCTGGGCAGTGTCTATGAGGGAGCAAATGATGCCGTGATCTCTCTCTAAACTACAAATCCCATGATCCCTAGGGAGAAACCATGACCATTGAAAAGCGGATTTGAGTTTGCAGAGAGATTGGCCTGATCGGCTTTCTGTTTATTGCTATCACCTTTAAAAACGTCATGTTTTCATGGCAAAGGGTATCTGATGATTTGGACCATAAACCTGTGAATGCTCCTACCATAATAAACTAGTTAGCCTCTATGGGGCTATGGGTCTGGGTTCATTTTGCACTTGATTCCACATTGACTGATGCTTTAATCTAAAGTAAGCAAAGTCCAATTAAAGGAAATGTTTGAAAGTTTGATTCCTGTGGAAGTTCTTCACAAAAGGCTCCTGGGACTGATTTAAACATTATGGTGGATAAATAGGAGTAGCCAGAAAAATATTTGGCCACTAGGCACTCCAAATGATGAGCTTAAATAGCCTGGCCTATATGCATGCAACATCTACAGCAGCACAGCTGCTGCCTGGGCCACGCAACGTTGGCATGCAAATGTACATGTTCGGCTCATGAGCTGAGAGCCTTTTTGCTGCCAGATTGGCCCCATGGAGCGCATAATGTCCTGGAGTTGATTTTGTGCGATGTTTTGCCGTGGTGATTATGACAGCCATCAGAACCCAGCCTTGCTGACAGAAACCGCAAAGTTTATAACCAGCCTGCTGACCAGCATTACAGTGTGCTCTCGCATTTCTTTTCTCAACAGGTGCCCTGATGGCCAATGGGAGCCGAGAGGAAAACCCTTTGCAGGGGGGTCCCATGGAAGTGGAGGCTCATGGGACTTTTCCGGCTGGGAACTCCCAGGAGAACGTGCCAACTGAGAATCGGGTTGAGCGAGTGAGTCAGCCGCGTGAAGAGAGATGCAACGAGACAGGAGAGAATCCAGCCGCGTGCCCCAACCCCATTGTAATCCCCCACCCGGCAGGAAAGCCCCTTCACCAGTGTTCAGAATGTGGGAAAACGTTTAGCCGTAATTCGCACCTGCTCACCCACCGGAGAATCCACACAGGGGAGAAACCCCACCAGTGCCCACAGTGCGGCAAGTGTTTTGGTCACACCTCCCAGCTGACTCGGCACCAGAGGACCCACGCCTCAGAGAGACCCTTCCGGTGTGCTCAGTGCAGCCGGAGTTTTTACCAGAGTGCGGAGCTGACCCGACATCGAGCATCCCATGCAAGAGATCGACCATACGGGTGTGGCCAGTGTTTAAAGAAGTTCCGGTGGAGTTCTGATCTTATCCGACACCAGATCACCCACACGGGAGAGAGACCGTATAAATGCCCTGAGTGTGGGAAGAAGTTCGGGCAGAACTCCCACCTGGTTCGGCATCGGAGGACCCACACAACTTAGCTGAGATCTTCCCTCCCTGTTAAAAGGAAAGCGACGTTTCCCAGCGCTGAATGTTCACGGAGGACCAAGCGTGGACCATCACCATCAAGCTTGGTGAAGTGATGGGCCAGGTGACTGATGTCCTTTCAGCACAACATCTGCAGAAAAATATCTGAGGGATGGTTTAGTTAGTGAACCCTACTAACACGCAAAGTGGGATGGACAGCATTGTCATTTCTAGGTCCCGTTTTGTGTTCCGCCTTGGGGGGGGGGGTCCCAGCAAAACAAGACTGAATTAACTAGGAAGATGCCAAGTTGGGTTGGCTTCTTGAACAACACTGAACCCATAACGCTGTAGTGACACCAGTTGGATGTCTCTCTCTCTCTCTCTCTTTTCTTTCTTTCTTTCTTTCTTTCTTTCTTTCTTTCTTTCTTTCTTTCTTTCTTTCTTTCTTTCTTTTTAGGAAAGGAGATAGATCTTCTAGTCATCTAGACAAGTTTATTGTTACATAATGTGGCCTGTATTCCGTGCCCCGAGACCATATCTTTGTAGTGAAACAAGCAATGAATTTTTTTTAGAGATGCCCAGTCGGGGGGGGGGGGACATTCAGCGCTGGGGGGGGGGAAGGAAGAAATCCTCAGAACGGTGGAGGTCCCTTTGAGGGAAGCTGCTTTGGTGCTTTTTCTTTGGGGAATAACAATGTTAGTGAATGGGAGAGTTGCACTGATATGGGGGTGGGGTGGCAGTGACCCTGGGAATCTGAATGTTTGGAGCTAATAAATGTTCCGATAACAGGCCACTTACACATCCATGCTAGGTATCAGCAACTGGCACCTCAGGGACGTGGTCCGACCCCGCCTAGTCCCCAGCATCACCACCAATCCCAGGGATCCCTCCCCCTGTTGCTACGCGCCTCAGCAGGAACAGCCCGACCAGCAGGGACAGTGCCACCACACCCAAAACAAACAAACAAAAAGCAGCCTCGTACCTTGCTCCTGCCCACCAAATCCTTTTCTACAAAACAGGAAGTGCAGATCATCCCAGCACATCCTACTCTTTCTTTAAAATAAAACCCTTTTATTTAAAGGGACCACCAGGAAGGAGTAGGGGCAAGTGCTGCCTTTCTTCCCCTCCCCTCCCCCCCCTTTTTTTTTTTGCTTCTGGGTTTTGGGAGAAGTGGATCATCACTTTGTGACCCCCCAAAAACCCATGTTGCCTGCATCCGAAAACCACTGCTGCTTAACAACTGAAAAAAACGTTCCCCTTACCTCGTTCTTTCCTTGTGCAGTTCCTTTAAATGTAAAGGAAGAAGCGAGGTGAAGGAAGCGGATCACCACTGCCCGTGCAGTTTGTTTTGGGATGGGGAGCAGGTGGATGCAGCTCCATCTGCGGTAGGCTAGAGGGAGGGCAGCAGACTTGGGGTGAAGGGGCAACCCCTGCCGTTCAGTGCGAGCCACATCGTTTGCATCATGGATAGGCTGCACCTCAGTCTCAAAGCATGAGTAAAGGGCCCTTTACTTAACACATGTACAACTGCAACTACAATTGTTAGCTTTCCATCATAGACAAATGGGGGTGAGCAGCTGAAGATTATAAAGGGGGGGGGTTAAGGAGCCCTTTGCTGGTGGAGGAGAGTGTTAAGGAGCCCTTTGCCTTGTGTGATGATGAGTCAGTGGGTGCAACCGAATGCTGCTAGAGCCCTTTGCCCCTTTTTCAGTGCTTCCGTCTCTAAAATGAATGACCAGCCAGGGACCTCTGCCCATAAAAGGTCATGCTGTGCTAGAGGAAAAAGGGAGAAGCTCCCACAAATCCCTGCCTGCACAGCACCATCTTCGGAGCACCATCTTCTCTCCCTCCCCACCTTGCTGTTCTGGCTTATTAAACGAAGCCAATTCCTATGGGCAAAAATGCAGTGCCTGTTCAGGTGATTAGTCCATCAGAATCCAATGCCTGTCATAGATGGCAGGTTGATGCTAGATTTCGGGAATCTGTGGGGCCATATTCTGGACAAGGTGATATTTTAATTATTGCTGAGATCCCTTCTATCCCTCTCTACTTCCCACAACTAGTCAGTGCCATTTATGGAGAGGTTTTTGCTCTGCTTTCCCCCCTCCCTCCACCTTACTCTTCTGGATAATGTTACTAGGGGCCCAATCCTATCCCCCACCAGCCCAGACCATGCAGTTCCGCTCATGGAGTGCATGCTGCGAGGGGGGGGGGGGAGACCAGATGGCCCAGGAGTGGTAACCAAAAATCTTTTTTACTTACCTCTCCATAGGCCGCCTGGCCTCCAGTGGGTCTTCTCGAACCTACGCCAGCTCTTTTGCTGGTATAAGTCAGAGGCGACTCCTAGGAGCAGGGCCAGGCCAGGAAGGGGGGATAGGATTTTGGTGTGTTGGATTTTGGATTTTGGTTTGATTGCTGCCACAATCCACCTGCCCCCACCACTGACTTTCCTGCGACAACTGGGGACAGAAGATGATCCGTGGGCCACAGTCACCCATGCGTGGCCTCTAGTCATTTGCCCTGGTGGCTACAGCCTGGCAGAGTGGCTTTCCCACCATTGGTCCAGGACATACGCTGACAGATTGCAAGATCCGTCAGTGTAAGCCCCAGATAGGATTGGGCTGTAAGATGCCAAGTTCAGCTTTTACCATATAGTGGAGACCTGATGGAAGTGCTAGACTGACCAGTTTCTCAGTGCTGTTAAGCTGCATTCTGTAGAAAGTGCTTAATAGTTTTATCATTGAGTTGCAGGCTCCCCAAAGCCTAGACAGGATCAGGTTGGGGTGAGCGGTGGTTTCTCAGTAAGCATTGCAGATGTGGGGAGTGTTGAGTTGGAGGGAGGTCTCAAGATTCTCAGCTTCCAGTCACACCTGTGCATGGCTTAATGTCTTGGGGCTTGTATTGACGTAAAACACTGTATCAATGTTCATAGCAGGAATGTCTTTTTTCAGGAGCGTCCCCACCACCCTTGGGTCTCCTTCCTGACATCTCACGTACGCTCTTCATTTCGTACAAAGAGAACTCGAACTATCAATGAGGGATAATTTAGGTGTGACTGAGCAATGATCGTGCAGCCCACAGCTTCTTGACAGTCTAGTTGCAGAGATGAGGTGAGGTTTCATATCTGGAAAGGGAAACTACCCGTATTTCTTCTATTCTAAGACGCACCTTTTTTCCCAGATAAGCATCTCTAAAAATGGGGTGCGTCTTAGAATCGATGGCCTCCTTTTTTGTGGGTTTTTTCTCTGCATTTTACCTCGCCATTTTGACCCCTCTGTTCAGCGGCGCTCTCCCATGGCTGCTAGCCCGATCCGCTCTCTTCCTGAACTTGAGAGCTCGCCCCAGCCCCAGCATGCCCCCTGCTGCAGCTGACGAATCAGAGAAGATCACACTCGTCAGCGAGGGCTGGCAGGGCGTGCTGGGGAGAGTTCCTCTGCTTGAAGTGTCTGCTCCGCGCTCCTATTGACGATTAAAGCCTGCATGCCTTTCCTGCAAAGATGATCAAAGCCTGCAATGCCTTTCCGATCGTCAGCTGGAATGCAAGGCAGGCACTTCAGCGATGAACTCTCCCTAGGACTAGGAACCTCTTCCTAAAGGGGGAGGGATGCTACTTCTGCTGCCACCACCGCTCCAACCGACTTGTGCCCAGCCTGGAAAGCGCCCTGGCTCTCCACCCTGCGAGTGTGTGTGCCCCCAGTCCCCCCTCCGCCTACCACCAGCTGCTGCCAGCTCTCGCCAGCCTTTGCAGCCTCCAGTCCTTAGTACTTGTCAGCAAAGGCGTGCGGGGCGTAATGAGGAGAGTTGTCTGCCTGCCCCGCACCCCAGCTGACGAATGAAGGCGCTTGCCAAGTGCATGTGCCAATGAGGATCCAAGTTTACCGTGCCACTTTCACCCCTCTGCTCAGCGGTGCTGCAGCTGACTCTGCTCGAGCGTGAGGATCATCAGCTGCAGCGCCACTGAGCAGAGGGGGCAAAATGGCATGGTAAAAATCGAATCGGCGAAATGGAGCGGCAGGCAAGCTGGGGAAAGAGCAGACAAATTGAAGGAAGGAGGTGCATCTTGCAATCAATGGTTTTTTTTTTTCTGCTGGTGTTCCTGAAATTAAGATGCGCCTTAGAATAGATGGCGCCTTAGACTCGAAGAAATATGGTATGCCAACTGAGGCCAATTTCCTATGGCAGCTACTGCCTTCTTGAGTAAATCTGCCAAGCAACCAGAACAACCACAACAAAAAATAGCTCGGCTGGCCCCTAAACGTCTGGACCGATTGTCAGACATTTTTATGTAACGTCCAGAATTTGAGGGCTGGTTGTTAGAGCTTCTGAAGTAATGCTAGAATTATGTTTTATTAGCAAAAGTCAGCAGAATGATTTTCACTTAGTCTATATATGCTTGAACTGGTAGCCAACATGTACTAGAGAGCCAGGTTGTTGGACTCCGCCTGGGCCGACCCGTTCATGAGGCCATCTGAGGCAGTCGCCTCAGGCAGCAGATTGGCTGGGGGCACTGACCTCCATACATCCACTGCCCTGCTCTCCTTCGCACTTCCTTTTCTGCTCTGTTTCCCTCTTCTTTTTCCAATCCAGGAAGTGGGTGGAACAGATACATCACCAGATAAAGGATGGCAGGATTTGGCACACCACCTCGGTGCTGGGAAAACGTGGGGCAGCCCCAGGTTCAGTTCCAGTGGGGCCATAGCTTAGTGGTTGAGCACGTGCTTTCTGTGCAGACTGTCCCCAGTTCAATCCTTGGTATCTCCAAAAAGACCCAGTTGGCGCCGTAGGTAACAGGTTGGATCAATAATCTGACTCACAGCCCTATCCTGTGTAATTCCTACACTGGTGTCCGGCCCCCGGAGTGTCCCCTGCACTGGCGGAGTTGTACCGGTATCCATCCCGTGTCCAAACTGCGCATGCGTAGCATCTGAAGGGGGTTACACCGGTGTCCATCCTGCGTCTGTCGGCATACGGCAAGTGGGTCTACTGTTACACCGGTGCAAGATATACACAGGATTGGGCTGTCAGTGTTTCTTCAGTAGCCACACAAACAACTTATTGAAATTCTGTTGACCAGAGGGTAGCCGGGTAAGTCATGACCAGAAGTTCACAAGTTATAGCTGATGGTGATAGCCAGCCAAAATGTGTATGACCCTTCCCAAGGAGAAAGTGCAGGGGCTTTGAAGGCTCTCCAAGGCCAGCACCAATGCAAGACCAATCGGTAAGGGGGCAGAGGCTCATCCCAGGCACAGTAGGTCAAGAAGATTCCCCCCCCCCCTCTAAGCATAAACTCTCTCACAGACCTTGCACTGAATTTGGAAAGGTTTAGAAAGCAGAGAGGTGTCACTGCTTTCCACAGTTTGGCACAAGATCTGGGAGATCTCTTGGCTGAAAGAAATCGGAGGGAGGGGGATCTTAGAACATAAGAAGAGCCCTGCTGGATCATGCCAAAGGCCCATCTAGTCCAGCTTCCTGTATCACACAGTGGCCCCACCAGATGCCTCAGGGAGCACAAGACAACAAGGTACTTGTATCCTGTTGCCACTCCCTTGCACCTGGCACAAAGAAAACCTACTTCTAAAACCAGGAGGTTGCTTATCCCCATCATGGCTTGTAAGCTGTGATGGACCTTTCCTCCATAAATCTGTCCAATCCCCTTTTAAAGGCATCCAGGCCAGGTGCCATCATCAGAATGTGTTTGGCAGTGGTAGCTGGTAAGCATCTCTGTGGACCTCGGGTGGTGGTGGTGGTGGTGGTGGGTGAAAGCCATGTAGCAGTTTCTGGAAAGAGCTGTGGGGTTGTCTCCTACACCCACTTCTCTGTGCAGCTCCTTCACCCCACATCAGACCTCAAGCAGAGGAGCAGCCTACCATATCTTCTAGCACCAGGTGCAGAAATAAAAAGAAACATTTTCCTATTGGCTGTGGTCCCCTTAAACCATCCCATGTTCCATCCTCTCATCTATCTTGAGTTCTGTGGCCTGCCCCAGGTTCCAGTTTCTTTCTTGACGACCCTTCTTACAGTGAACCCCTCCATCCCTTCTTCGGGACTTTTGATCACATAGCCACCTGGAGGCAGATGAGCTGCTCAGGAAGTCTTTGAAACTGTGAAGGAGAGCCCTGCTCATTGCCCCGACATCCTCAAACCAAAGAACCAAAAACCAGCATCACCAGACCGACACGCAGTCACTATCCCAGATGAGGTGGCTCTTTCTGGCCCCTCCGCTGTAGAATTTGGATCTCGGGGCTGACTCTGTTGTGACAGTTCCTTGTTGAAAACAAATAAGATTTGAGTTTTATTTTCATTTGTTTGTATGGATTAATTTTGGAAGAAAATTAAACATTCACATTTTTGGTGCTTTCTCTGGTTTTTCATATTGTTATGGAAGACTCCCAATGGGCGTGCCTTTTTAAAACTCTGCCCAGGATAAAGGAATTAATATTCTCTTGATATACTTTTCCCCTTAAAGACACAGTGAACGTTCCAGGATAGTTCTCAGAACCTGGCTATCCCCCCCCAGCAGGTGACTCATCCCACTCTCTCCTGCAGGCAAGGGCATGCAAATGTATTTCTTTACGTAAAACATAGGTAAAGGTAAAGGTGACCCCTGGCAATTAAGTCCAGTCGTGTCCGACTCTAGAGTGTGGTGCTCATCCCCATTTCAAAGCCGAAGAGCCAGCGTTGTCCGAAGACGCCTCCGTGGTCATGTGGCCGGCGTGACTCTCCTTGCCGCAGCGCATAGCATGCAGCTGGAACACGGAGCGCAATCTATCTTCCCGCAAGATTCCCGCAATTTATCTTCCCGCAAGCGGTACCTATTTATCTACTCGCATTAACATGCTTTGGAACTGATAGGTTGGCAGGAGCTGGCCAAGCAACGAGAGCTCACCCCGTCACGGATTCGAACTGCCGACCTTTCGATCAACATCTCATGGTTCAGCAGTTTAACAAAGCAGCTGACTATGCAAACAACACACAAACATTTTTTAAGGCAGTGGCGAAGGGTGGTGGGAGAGCTTGTGCTCTGCATGCAGAAGGTTTCTGGTCCAGTCCCTGGCATCTCCAGGAAGGGCTGAGAAAGGCCCATGGTCCCAGAAGAGCTTCTGCCAGTCCGTGACAATTCTGAGCTAGACAGACAAAGGGACTGACTTGGTATAAAGCAGCTTCATATGTTCTCCATTCCAGTGGTGACGGATGAAAGCTCAATGATGCACAATGTTCCACACACTGCTTTGTTGCCTGTTCCAGATGCTGTTCTTTAAAGGCTCCATGGGGGACAGTATTCCTCCACCTCAGAGTGTACACTCTAGCCCACCACTCCTCTCCTCCATGCTTCCTCTTCCTACCCGGATAACAGAAGGAGTAGAGGGTGGCATATTAGTAGGGGGGTGGCAGCATTTGGCACACCAGGTGCCAAGAGGTCTTGGATTAGCCCTAGCTGCCATACAGTTTCTTCCAGAGGTATGGATAGCCAAATGTTATTTTTCTTATTTATTTCTCCCTCTTGAAACATTGTCAACAGGATCACTGTTTTATTTTGCTGTTTTCTCCTCCCTGAAAGCTTTGGTGCTATCTTTTCATTGCAGGTTGTCATTTTTTAAATTTAAAACCTGCTCCAATCTGCCCTGCTCCTTCTTTCATGACTGTTGCTGACACTTTTATGGCTCTCTCAAGTAGAATCTCTCTTGACTAAGGGTGCTGATTTGATGCTTATACAAACCATAAATGGCCTGTTGTAACGCTACAACTCAGTCACCCAACAAATCTGCTTGGGAGAAGCTGCAGGACAAACAAAAAAGGATTTCGCACAACGTGCCCTTAACTTAAGGAATTCGCTGCCCCAAGATGTGGCAAGGGCCACTAACAGACATAAGCTACAGGGTGCATTTATCACATGAGCGTGACTGATCATTATCAGGATAACAGTGCAGGGGGAAGGGTCTTTAACCATTGTCTCCACCATGATCCCAATCAGAACCTCACACAATCCCCAGATGCTCATTGTTATTTGGGGGATTGCTGATGGGATGTGAGAGATCTATGTTCAGATCTCCCTCCCAACCCCATTTAAAACAACCATGGCAGGGAGAGGGCCTGCTCCAATTTTGATCATAGCAGTGCCATTGGGGGTAAGGGTATTTAGTCCTCCCCCAATACTTTTTCCCTAGTTTAAATCTCTCTCTCTCTCTCTCTCTCTCACACACACACACACAGAGAGAGAGAGAGAGAGAGAGAGAGAGAGAGAGAGAGAGAGAGAGAGAGAACAATGGTTCTCTCCTATCAACTCCAGCAACTGGCACTCAAGTGATCGACTTTCCTTGAATGTGGTTCTCAGCACAGATCTCCTGCACCACAACTAGTATCGGTCCTTATTTTTTTTCCACATTTTTATACCACCCTTCCTCCAAGGAGCTCAGAGTGGTGTACATATTTCCTCCCCTCCTTTTTGTCCTCTCAACAACCCTGTGAGGTAGGTGGGGCTGAGAGATAGTGACTGGCCCAAGGTCACCCAGGAAGCTTTGTGGCTGAGCGGGGATTTGAACCTGGATCTTCCAGGTCTAAGTCCGACTCCCAAACCACTACACCATCCTGGCTCCACTTAGACATCCTGGTCCTTAGAACTGTGGAAAGCATCTTCCTTCCAGGGCTGCTGGTGGGGTTCCAACCGAAGCCCTTTTAAAGTCACCATTTCCTCCACCCCCCTTCACAACACTCTGATAAGGCAGCTTCCCCAAATTATTCTGAAACCTTGAGAGCTTCTAGCCCAGTGCTTCTTAAACATTTTGGTCTCCAGAGCCCTTTACTCTCCTAAAAGGAGTCTCGGGGAGCCCCACTGGTGCACGTGCAGAGTTTCAGGGAGCCCCAGAGCGCTGATGCATGCATGGAGTCATGCAGGGCCAAGCCCAGCACCAACTATCAGCGAAGAGCTGGAACGAGGAAGGAGAGCCATGAACAGGGGAGGCGGAAGGGATGAACCAACCGGGCAGGGAGCAGATAGCGGCCACTTATGGCGTGCTTGCGGAGCCCCTGAAGGGGTCTCAGGGAACCCCAGGGCTCCTAGGAGCACACTTTGAGAACTGCTGTTAACACCTATGGTGTTACTCCTACATTAGGTGATCATACCTGCTCACTTTCACCCCTGTTAATGCTGTCCCTCATTCTTCCTACAGCTGGGGATCACACCCAAACTCTCACACACACATGCACAGTGAAGATGAACATAATACAAAAAGAGAGCTCCCAGCAGCTGCAGGACAAGTCTGGCTGTGGAACAGACACATGTACCAGTGCATCAAAAAAACCCTGGCTCATCTGTCACTCTTCCCTCTCTCCCATGCTTCAGGCAGTCTATCTGTCCTTTTAAAACATAAATGTCCATCTGTTTATTGGTCACCTTATTCATTTTATTTCAAAAGAAACTTGTTTTTGAAGTCCAAAGTCCAAAAAGTCACTGGAGAAGTTACGGGTGGGGTGGGGGAGACATCACACGGAGCTAGCCAATCAGTGCTGTGCATAGCTAGCTGCTGCTTCAAACTCAGCGAAACATTTTCTCAGAGCCTGACCTTGGAGAGGAATGCTTGGAATGAACATGGTGAGGATGATGCTTCCAGAGTGCTTCACTGCGCTAAAAATATTATGCTTTTTACACACACACACACACACACACACACACACACACACACACACACACACACAGAGAGAGAGAGAGAGAGAGAGAGAGAGAGAGAGAGAGAGAGAGAGAGAGAACATCGTACCCCTTTGCCCCAAAGTAATTAGTTTGGAGTAACTGCCAACCTTCTCAGGTCCCTTAGCAAGGCTGCTTCAATGTCCAAGAAATTAAAAGAAAGACAGATGCCATGAAAAGGCTTTAAAATGGGGGTGGGGGTTGACGTGGTAGTGATGGTTGCGTTGGGCAGTGTCCTAGTTCCACCTTAACTGCACTTGTTCCTGTGAGCGCATACTGCGCAAGCCCCCATCCTATCCAGGCTCAGTGGCGCTACTGCTCCTGAATTGTTTGCCGTTGC
The DNA here is from genome assembly GCA_026170595.1 of Plestiodon gilberti rubricaudatus. Lineage (NCBI taxonomy): Eukaryota > Metazoa > Chordata > Lepidosauria > Squamata > Scincidae > Plestiodon > Plestiodon gilberti. Next base: position 16,816,228 of record JANXHW010000006.1, on the reverse strand, counting down.
ACCTGAGCACCACTTGAGTTGTCTCAGGAAAGAGGAGGAAGTGAGGGAAAGGATGTGGGCCTGCTATTTTCTTATCTCATAGAACGGCTGTGTTACAAAATGGTAGATCAAAGAGTCTCATTGGATGAGAGGGAAAGAGGGGCAGGTTGGTACCACACCTTTGGGGAGGAGACTGCTGCCGTTATGGCTCTGTAGGCAAATAGGACAGACCCCTGTACCTCTAAAGAGGTTTCTTCCCCCTCCAGGAGCCAGAGTGGAGAAAAGGAGTGCCGTTCACCTCAGTAAGTATTCCATGAGGGGCCAACGAGCACCCACGGCCTAGGCCCTAGGGTTTTTCCTTGCTGTGAATTCTCTGGTGCTGCACAAGTGATCGTTTATTTGCACATCTCCTGCCGCACTCAGCACAGTGGTGGGGCCTGTCCCCCAAGTGGGTCCTCTGGTGCTTGGTGAGGTGGGAGGAGTCAACAAACTGTTTCCCACACTGTGGACAGCTGTAAGGCTTCTCTCCTGAGTGGATCCTCCGGTGCACAGTCAGATGTCCACGCTGGCCAAAGCGCTTCCCGCACTCGGTGCACCGGTGTCGCTTCTCACCCGTGTGCGTCCGCTGGTGCACAGCCAGCGCTGAGGGCCACCGGAACCCTTTCCCACACTGGGCACATAAGTAGGCGCTATCCCTGCTGGCGGTCCCAGGGTGGGTCTGGAGCCCCTCAGCTCCCACAATCCGTTCCTCATATTCTTCTTGTTGAAAGTGCTTATTGGTTCTGACCGGGTTTCTATCATGTGCTGCCAGCACAGAGAATCCAGCCATGATACCACAGCTACCAGCTATCAGAGAGGAAAGAAAAGTAATAATCAGATAGCAGATAAGGGGAAGAATCTAAAAGACATGACAGAATTTTTACTGCTACAATATTGGTGCCGACAGGGGCGTTCCTAGGGTTTGCGTCACCCGGTGTGGGAGGTCAGTGCATCACCCCCATGATGAACCTTCTCCCATGCAGTGGGCAGGGAAACACATCGTCACCCCGCCCCCATGAGTCTCATTAGTCTGTTTTGAGTTAAAGAAATCCACTTTTTGTTACACAAGGAAGCTGTGTTTTCTGTTTCCAGTTATTTGGCCATAACGTTTGACAGAATACAGATATTTTGAAACGGATTGTTTCATTGCATTCTGCATGGGAGTACGCATCGAAAGATATATAACATGATATTATTCGTAAGAACAAAGGTTTTCACAATTTTGGCCACTAGTGATAACCCCCTGAGGGTGTCACATGGTGCGGTCCGCACCCCCCGCACCAGCGTAGGGATGCCACTGCCAACAGAAACTTCCCTCCTGGAGAACAGAGCAGCTGTAGTTGGGACTTCAGCAAAGGGAAAGGATTCAACCCTCCTTCCACACCTGCCTCTGCCCCAATGCAGACCACCCCACCTGCCATGGCAGATATTGAATGAAAAACAAACAAGCAAGACCAAACTACACATTTAACATTACATGCAGCATTTGCCCACAGCCTCTAAACCAGTGGTGGCCAACCTTTCAACGTGAATGCTGGCCCTTTAAATGGTAGTATAAATGAGGGCATTTCAGCAGGTGCAGCTGCTTTAGCAGCACCATCAGCACTTGCAGCTGCCAAGATTCTGTCTTCTACACAACACTTAAGAACACAGAGGTCCTAATGGTGGAAGGTTGGCCACCCCTGCTCTAAACAATTGAAAAACTTTGTTAGCTGCTTTTAAAAGTATGAATTATTCTCCTTTGGCTAGAAAACACGTTCCTCTTTCAGGACAGCTGAACAGAGCCATAGCCCCACTTCCACCAGAAAGCTTGTGTGCTAAAAGGATCCGATATCCTTGACTCTCAGAGGGCTGGAATAATTAATAATAATAATAATAATAATAATAATAATAATAATAATAATAATACTTCGCACTTACATAGCATTTCCATGTGTTCAATGTATGTCACACACATTGTTGTGGTTATCCTACACTACCCCTGTAAGGTAGGCCAATCCCCATGTTGCAACTGGGGAAGGAGATACGATCAGAGGGTGGGTTGCTTAAGGCTACCTAGTGAGTTCATGGTACAAATGAGATTCAAGCCAGAGACTTTCTGATCCGTAGCTCAGTCTCTTGGCCACTAAGGTATTCCTGTCTAAAGCAAGAATTCATCCTCCCCCAGAGCAAAGAGCCATCCAGCACTCTGCTTACCTGCCCCTACGGAAGGTCCTCGCCTCCTACATCCTCCAGAACCTCCTTCATCAGCTGACGAGTTCCACGTAGCCTCAGTGTCAGAAGAACCTTTACCAGAAAGAAAGCGCTTGGTGTGAATCAACCCAAAGTGGCTGAAGAAAATGAGAAATAGAGGAGGGACGGGAGGCATTCAGCCACTCACTATTCTCCATGTGATGTACCAATATTTATGGGATCTGTTTCTCCTGGGAGAGAGATGTTAGTGTGACAAACTGAAGCTCTTTCTCCACCAGTGGGTTTACTCATGAGAAGGAGAAGTGCTCTCAAGCCTGCTACTTGACAAAGTAGGCTGGAGGCATTCCTTCTCCCAAGGAGATCCATTGCAGGTTGAAATGCCAGCCTACTCTGTCAAACAGCAGGCCGAGTCGAGGACCCATGGAGCATACTATAGATCTGCGCACAGACAACTGCGCACAGTTGGTTTGCAGCTTGAAAAGACAGGCTGGGATACCTCTCCTTGAGCATATTAACTTGCCAGGATGTGTCCTAGCCTGTTTCAAACTGCAGGCTTGTGGAGGTCGGGGAAGAAAGTGGAGCAATGTCCTCATATTGTCCACATTGAGCACTCGCTGCCTAGCCAAAAAAAAAAAAATGGGATTCCAAGGCTTGAACTAAGAATGTCATAGCCTGAATTTGGCGGATCCTGCCAGTAAGCTGAACATATGGAACTGCCTCATATTGAGCAAGCCCCCTGGTCCATCTAGGTCAGTGATGGCGAACCATTTGGGCTTGGTGTGTCAAAATTTTTTTGAAAATGCCTAACTTGACTTTGCTGGTGTGCCCCCCCCCCATAACTTTTAATAGTACTTTGACTATTGCTACTTTTAATAGTAATTTTGAATTGAACTGAAAACAACTATAGAACACATTGCATTTTATTTAACATCAATTAGCGACTTTTTTGTTGCTGAGTTTTACTAGATAATAATTTGAAAGAGGTCTGCCAAAATCCCTGTCCTAAATGTTCAAGACAAGCCTATAAAACCTGCAAAAATGTAAGGTGTGTCAGGGCCCTGGGGGAAACGTTGGCATGTCACCCAAAATGACTTCACGTGTCACCTGTGACACGAGTGTCATAGGTTCGCCATCACGGATCTAGGTCATCTTGTCTATTTTGACCGGCTACACTGGCTCTCCAGGATTTCAGTCAGGGGTCTTTCCCTGTTGACCAGACCCCGCTCCAAGTATTTGTACCAAGCCTCGCCAAGCCAGAGGCCTCATCAGTAGCGTTGCTGGCCTGCCTGGAGGCAGTATAATAAATATACATAATAAAATATATAAATAAAATATAAATAATAAAAAAAATTATAGGAGAAACTTGACCACAGTGAAAGGCTTTGCTGGAAAGCATAGTGCTACATAAAGTGCTGAGTAGAGTCACAGTTTTATTTCTGCCTTGGCGGGCTGCAGAAAAGCACGGGGTTCGGCAGCCTTAAAGGGCCCTAGTGGGGGAGCAACCAAGAGTATCACACAAACTATTAAACGCAATTGGGGCCAACATCTTTTGATCATAGGGAAAGCCACTAAATCCCAGAAAGGGAGAAGCTGAAGACAGTCTTAAAAGCACCTGCACCGTATACTTCCAACGTAGTTAATAATACTTACCCAGTGAGCTGGCATCCTCACCACCTGGCTGCTTGTTCTCCTTGCAGAACAGCCTCTGCCCAGTATCTGAAGCAGCCAGCTCTGCCTGAGGGGAATTCACCACCATGTCCTTGAATGGCCCTGGGACCTGAAATGGCAGGGGAGGTCCCATTCAGGGCAGAGGAACAAGGCTAGTAAGAGAACGTTGAAAATCCTGGTGTGGCACAGAGCTGTGGGAGCAAAGAACCTTTCTGGGTTGGAGGCTGAGTTGGATACACTTATCAAGTGTATAAATCACATCTGTGTGCTTGTCGTATGTATTGTAAACTGCCTTGGGCACCGGGTTTTGTTACCTGGGAAAAGGCAGTAAAGGAATTTGCAAAAAAAATTATAAAGCACAGCATGATTTTGATTCTGGCATTTCTAATGGGGCCCAGTGCAGCCAGGAGAGGTCTGTATTGTTTGTAAAGCCAGAAGATTTTGGGCTCCTCCCCTCGTCCCCCACTTCACTAAGGATGCAATCCTGTGTAAAGAAAGGCCGGTGGAGCGTGTGCTCCGCCAGCCTTAGGTGTGGCGAAAGTGCCAAAAAGTAATTTTGTGGCACCATGAGAGTAAGCAGTGCCGGCGCAGAGACCGGCACTGCATACTAGGTCATCCTCTGGACTCCACGCTGCCGGACAAGGTAAGTCCAGCGCCAGTCGGCAGGAGGGCATGGGGAAGGTGGGCCGGGATGGCTAGGGAGAGGGTGATTGGCTGGCTTGGCCGAGGAGGGGGGGCGGAGATATCAGCGGCGCACTCCGCCATATCCCTGTCCCCTTCCTGGGCTGGCCTTACACGGCCTCCCCGAACGTGCACCAGCTAAAAAGCTGGCGTACATCCGAGGAGGCCCATTGGGGCTTCCGGAACTTAAAACTTGGGGAAGGGGACAAACGTCCCTTTCCTCCAAGGTGAGCCCTGGCTACGCCAGCGTGGGCCACATCCTGTCTAGGCTGCTTCTTAGGCAGGATCAGGCAGCCCAGTGAATAAATACAGTGTGCTGACTGGCATGACTTCCAGCCCCATAACGTTTGCCTTGCAAAAACCCGTGTCAGGTTATGTGTGTTGAGAGCACCATCTAGGCTGCAGTACCAGTCTGTGTGCACATCCAACCAGCTGACCCCAAGGGCCAATCACAGCCCACCAAGCCCTATTAATAAAGCCGTTCTAACCTCAGCGCTACCTCCTCAGACTGAGCAGCTTGTCTCTGGTATGAAAGCACTACCCAGGTGGTTGCTCCCTTGGCTTTGAGCCAGCTCTGCCTCTGAAGCTTGTTTGCTGCTCCAGAACATGAACCTGCTTGTTCTGGACAATGCGTCTGCTTCTAGCCCATTTGGATAGTCAGCTCCCTCTGGCTGGGTCCCAGAACCTAACGGCTTGGAGTCTGGCACTTGCTAAGACTTAGCAGCTCAGCAGATGGTGTTTTGCTTGCACTCAGGGTCTGTTTACTCCCCGCCTCAGTTCTGGGCTCCCAAGAAATCAAAGCATAAAAACAGCCCTGACTCTGGGCTCATTTGTGAGGAGCTGAGTGGACCGACTATCCTGCCTTGTGGGAGAGGGTTGGAGTAGTTGCCCTGCCAACTCTAGGCTTCTATGTGCAATATACATAAGGGATGACTCCTAGTTCTTTCTCGTCCCTCTTCTCAATTCTGCAACTTTGGACCATCAGGGATGAACAGGGAGGTGTGGGGTCCTCTCACCTGGTGTACCTGCCTTTCAGTCTCCTGCTGCCTTGCCATAAAATTCTCAGCCAGGGCCACCGCCTGGGCGCAGTTTTCAGGGACTTGTTCCCACACTCTGGTCTGGATCTCCTCTGGCAAGATGGTCAAGAACTGTTCCAGGATCAGCAGCTCCAGGATCTGCTCCTTGGTTCGGCTCTCTGGCTTTAGCCAACGATGGCAAAGCTCCCGGAGTCTCCTGCAAGCATCCCGTAGCCCCCTTGCTTCTTGGTATCGGAACTGCCGGAAGTGCTGCCTCCGCTTCTCCATTGCCATGGGTTCCTTTTTCAAGATGGCAGCCTTCACTTTCCCATAGTCTCGCCTGTCACAAGGGTCCAGACTGAGGTAGGCCTCTCGAGCATCCCCGCTCAAGGCTGGCAAAAGCCGGGCTACCAATTCTTCCTTTGGCCACTGACAGGCGTAAGCCACGTGTTCAAAGGAACCCAGAAGAGCCAACATGTCATCCCACGGGTCAAGCTCAGTTGGCCATGCCTTCCCCCATTCAAAGTGAAGGGCCTGCTCTGCCTCATGGCCATGGATTTCCCAGTGCTGGTTCCCCCCAGCACCTGGTTCCTCCTTGACCAGTGCCTTCCAACTTGACAACTCCCCAGCATGAAGGACACAAGATGTGTGCCCTGCTTTCTCAGGGGCCTTCCCCAGTTTGAGGCGTGCTGGTACTTGCTCTTCCATTTTGACTCCTTGCTGCCCCAGAGGCAACGGGCTCAGGTCTGCCTCTACCCCGTCCTCCATGGCCATCTTCTCTCTCATGGCACCGCCTTCACTCTCTTCAGTTCTGCCCTCTCACTCCCCAAGCCTCTCTCTCTCTCTCTCTCGTGCTCTCTCTCTTGCTAGCAAACAGAGGGGAAAATTTATCAGCCCTCTGGTTCAGTCACGTAATTCAGTGGAGTCACGTAATTCAGACACGTGGAGGAAGCCATGTAAGAATCTGGGCTGCAACAGTTATTCCACTAACTGAGGAGTCAATTAAAAAATATCTTGGTCAATTAAAAATGTGCCCTCGATTAATTGGGCAGCAGTGCTTTTTTAAAATATTATTTTCAAGACCTACAAAAGCCACAAGTGACAGAAGCATTCCTTTGTCAGTCTCACACTCAGAAAGGAAGGATGGTACATGCTGTGAAATGTGCATACATTGTCAAAAATGAAAGAACAAATGCTTCTTTCAGATATATTGTTTTATTTATATGCAAATATATGCAGATTTCAACATTTAAAATACCTGCACTTAACTAATTTACAGTGTAATCTTATGCATATCCACTGGGACTAAGCCCTGCTGTGTTCAGTGGGACTTTCTCCCAGGTAAGCATGCACTGTACAGGACTGCAGCCTACAAATAAGACTATAATGGTCTCTAGAGAAGAGGGAGTATAGGAACCAGTAACATCTATGATTTATGACAGTCAATTCTAAAAAGGGAATTATCAGTACTGTATATAAATTAAGGATGGACAACTGAAGTGATTCAGGCCCCCACTGGGACCAACCCTCCCTCTGGGCATGCACACATTACACATTTAAGCTTGTTTCAAACCTGTTTTAACTTCAGGGCTCCCAGCTATGGAATCTTGGGAATGGAAGTTCTGCAGCAAGTTAGTGGCTTCTAATAACATCTCAGAACCGTCATAAAACTAGAATTCCTTCCCAGAGTTGGAGGAGCCCATGACATTTCCGCTGGCTTCAAACAGCTTGAAAAGCCTCTTCTTCCCGTTTCCTGAAATGGCTGAGGTTAGAGAGGAGGTATCTTCAGGGTCCAGAATCACCTCTTGATATGATCTGAGATAACAGATCACATCATAGCAAACATTGTAAGGGGTGGTGGTGGTGTCTACCTGTTACCTAGCTGATCAGAAGGTCTGAACTGCTGCCCTCAGGCATAAAACACACAACTTTTTGGGGGGAGAAAAATAGGATTCTGACTGATGCACAACCTAGAGTCTCAAGAAGCTACGGGAGAAGAAGAGGAAACTACCCTACTGTTTTGGTTTTTTTAAGTACATAGCTTACATATCAATCATAATAGAGAAAAGAAAGCTGATAAACACCTCCTGAACTTGATGGATTTGGGTGTCTTTCTTTCCCCTCTCCTCTATAGATCTCCTCCCATAATGCTGCCCCCCTCCCATCTTCCAGATACCTCTTCAACTCACCCCCAGGATTGCATCCACCACAAGCTTTTGACTGTCCTGCTGCAGTACATACATACATACATATACTCAGTCAGTATACACACACACGCACCTCCAAAGAGGCGGAGCAGGAAGAAGCTTTGGCTACTCTCCTCCTAGCCCCCTCGCTCATTCCCCTGCTCTATCATATTAACCCTTGGAGCAGCTCGTTCATTGAAAAGTTAGCGATAGAAAAAGCCAGCTCTGTGTGTGGGTTACGACGTGGGCAGTAACAAAGCAAAGCCTGCGCGGGGAGGGCTCCTCTAACTTGAACGGTCTTTCCATACAATTAAAACAATAGAAAGCCCAGATTTGGCCTTTTACTGCTCTCTCGTTGTCCAAGCCCCAGTTCCTTCTCGGAACGGCACTTACTTACCGGTACTGTACTACCAATCTGAATGCTGGAGTGACTTATTAAGAAGCTTCCTCTTCCAGAACCAGTTTATATCGGGGTGGATGAAGGTAGATCTGATTTACCTGGATGATTTGTAGATCCTTGGATGATTTCCAGCAGATCAGAAAAGGTTTCTGACTCCCTGAATTGTTCAACAATTGCAACAATGAAAACACATTCATCCTCCCCACCATCCTCCCCCACCCCCAAATTAGATTGTTCTATTTTTTTCTGATATAGTAACTCAGATGCAGATTTGTACTCATGTGATACCGATCATTCCCATCTGTAACTCATAGGTAGAGAAAATTGTTTTATTTTTTCGCAGATTTAACCAACTTGAAATAGTAGAAAGTGATGTTATGTGTTTTAAAATTTATTCCAAATTTTTCCATTTTTATCAATTGTAACCACTAAAAGGGTACTAGGTAGGTGGTATAGGTTGTACAGTGTCAGCAGATGCAGAATGATGCAAAATTACATAGTTTTATTTTATTTTTCACAGATTTTTTTTAGCAGAAAGCAGCGTTATGTGTTTTTATTTCGTTATCACCATTTTCTCCTGCCCCTACTCATAGGGTGTAGTAGGTAATTGGCTCCACCACCCCCTAAATTGCCATATTGCATCCGGCACTGGTTGGTAAACCTTGGGGTTCTAGTAAAAAAAAAAAAAAAGCAACGCTGGTTCTGCAAGTCTGAAGTTCACCTACATTTGACTTACCTCAGATACCGCCACTCAGGGCTGGCCTATTCATGAGGTCAATTGAAGAAGGTAGAAGGAGACAGTGGATTGGGGGGACAGGACACTATCTCCATCCTCCCACTAGTTTCCATTGTTGTTCCAGTCTATCATGGAAGAAAGGCAGGATATAAATGTTAATGATAATTACCGTATTAATTCAAGGGCATGAAGCTAATTTATTTATTTATTTTTCACATTTTTATACCGCCCTTCCTCCAAGGAGCTCAGATATTTCCTCCCCTCCTTTTTGTCCTCACAACAACCCTGTGAGGTAGGTGGGGCTGAGAGATAGTGACTGGCCCAAGGTCACCCAGGAAGCTTTGTGGCTGAGCGGGGATTTGAACCTGGATCTTCCAGGTCTAAGTCCGACTCCCAAACCACTGCACCATCCTGGCTCCTCCTATTCCCTCCTATTTGCCCTCGGCATCTAGAAAATGACAGAAAAGGCATTCCTTCTTGAAAAATGAACATTCTATTTAAAATTATAGTTACCGTAATAATAGACACAGCTGCCATTTCTTACACATGTAGCCAGAATTATTAAGGATTAATAAGGATGGACCATGCAGACTGGAGGGCAAGGAAAAAGAATCGGGTTTATTGTTACACAGCACAGTGGACAGTACCACCCGGGGAGCAAGAGTGCTGACCCCTTGCCAAACATGACATGAGCACACATTTTATTGTTGTTCAGTCGTTAAGTCATGTCCGACCCTTCGTGATCCCATGAACGATATCCCGCCACGTCTTCCTGTCCTCCACTATCTTCCTGAGTTCGCTCATTTTCATGTTCGTTGCATCGGTGATGCTGTCTAACCATCTCATCCTTTGCCTTCCCCTTCTCCTTTTGCCTTCAATCTTTCCCAGCATCAGAGTCTTCTCCAGAGAGTCCTCTCTTCGCATTAGGTGTCCAAAATATTTGAGCTTCAGCCTCAGTACCTGTCCTTCCAGGGAACAGTCAGGGTTGATTTCATTTAGGATTGACTGATTTGATCTCCTAACAGTCCAAGGGACTCTCAGGAGACTTCTCCAGCACCACAGTTCAAAAGCATCTATTCTTCGGCGCTCAGCCTTCCTTATGGTCCAACTCTCGCAACCATACATTGCTACTGGGAACACCATCGCCTTGACTATATGAACTTTTGTTGGCATGGTGATATCTCTCCTTTTTATTATGCTGTTTAAGTTTGCTATAGCTTTCCTTCCAAGGAGTAAGTGTCTTTTAATTTCATAGCTGCTGTCTCCGTCTGAAGTGATCTTGGAACCCAAAAAAGTAAAATCTGTACTGTACTTTTTATACATTACCAGAATAAAACATCACATGGGAAAGATAGGCGTATAATCAGGAGAGAACACAGGCTCTCTACAGCCGGAGTACTGATTTACATTTCTTAAAGCCAATTCTAGGAGGTATTCTTCTCACAATAGAGCTGAACGACTCTTGATGGCCACGGTACTGCTCTGATGAAATTATAAGGACTTGATTGCATGATTAGGACAAGGGAGTTCCCTGTCCCCAGGAGCTAGCCTGGGGTAAGTAATGTTTCTGAGAGGAGGAAATGGTGGAGGCCTTCATGCAACAGATAAACCCCGGGGCTAATGGGAGAGCTGAGACAACAAAAAATCAGGGTGTTACCCCAAACACTCTATTTCTCTTGATTCACATTGTGTGTGTGTGTGTGTGTGTGTGTGTGTGTGTGTGTGTGTGTGTGTGTGTGTGTGTGTGTGCGCGCGCGCGAGCGCGCGCGCGCGCACACCTGCGTGCCACAGAAACTGTTTCAAGAGCATTTCATCCCTGATGGCCCTGTGAAAAAGAGCCCCTCCCTGAAAAACCTGAAAAGATGAATGTAAAATTTGTGTCTAGTCACATACTCAGTGATCATATGAGATGGCCCTACCATGAGGGCTAGAAATTTGTTTATTTTTCAGCAAAGAATGACAACCTTACAGAATTCTTGCATAATTAATAGACTTCTAATTAATAGACTTCAGAATTCTTGCATAATTACAGTAATAGACTCTGCAAATGTTCATGGAATCACAGTGGGCATGAATTCACCATGGATGAATTCACCATAGCATATGCAGCATGCTGAAGCCCAGTGAGTAATAAAAAAGTGTGTCAACTGCTGTGAACAACTCAGTTTCTTCTGTAGGTTCTTCATCACCATGATGGGATGTGTGTGTGTGTGTGATTCAGAATATTACGCACATTAAACATAGTATTTAGGAAAATTTACTTAACAGCCCAATCCTGACTAGCTAGGCTGCAGCATGGGTGTAGAACCCGCGCTGCATCCTATCTAGGTAGGACCCAGCACTGGCACAACTGGAGCACTCCTCAGGGGAAAGAGACATTCATCTCCTTACCCCGCGTAGAGCCCCTGCTGCCCCTATGGGTCTACTTGAATGTGCACCAGCTATTTTGCTGTCGCACATTTGAGAGGGCCATGTAATGGTGGCCAGACCCAGGAAGAGGGATAGGATTTTGGTGGAGCCACCGCCACTGATCCCTTCCCCTTCTCGGGCCTGGCCGACCAATCCCCCTCCCAGAATGCCCTACCATCCCCCGCCCCACCCCGCCCCTCTGCCACCCGGTGAGGAACTTACCTTCCCCAGCGGGCGCTCCATCCTCACTCAACAAGTAGAGTAGTGCTAGCCTCAGCGCTGGTGCTGCCTACTCATCGGGTGCCGCAAATGTGCCTTACGGCATGTTTGTGACACCCGAGACCAGCGGAGCAGCGCTCCAGTAGTCTAATAGTTAGGATTGCATAGTCATTTTCATAATGCCATGCACATGACATGGAATTTGGTGATTCTGGCCCACCATTGTGATAGTTTTGCCTTACAGCAGAATATCCAAGGCTCCTTTTAACTTGTGTTTCTGTGGGCGCAATCCAAACCTACTTAGGCTGCCGTTGTAACCAGCGGCCCAGCAAAAACAGGAGGCCTCAGAACGGAAAGGGGATTCAAATCCCCTTTGAATTCCCCTTTTGGAGGGGATTTGAATCCCCTTTCCTTTCTGGGGTCTCCCGTTTTCGCTGGGCCGCTGGTTACAACAGCGGCCTAAGTAGGTTTGGATTGCGCCCTGTGAAAGTGAGCCGATTGCCTTGGGAAGGTTTCCTTTTCGCTCACTAGATTTCCTACCTGCTATTAGATGCTGAATTTCAGAATGTGCTAATTAAAGGTCCTGCTGGGAGGCTAATTGCCTCCTCCTTAGACTGTCATCTCAGGTCAATTGCGGATTCATTTCATGGAGGCATTGTCTTTTTTAAATTCCCTCAGGTACTTCATTTTCAATTGAGCAAGGCTCTGTTCTCTAGAGGCTGCAGGGCAAGCCCAACCATGAAGTACTGTATACTCAGGAGGCTAATTTGGAGAAAAATGGAGGTGTAGCAGTTTGGGGACACATTTTGGCCCAGGTAGGCTATAATCTCAGGCCCTAACCTCACTGATGCAGGCCCCACTGGCATCGCTATGTGGCCCCCCCCGGTGATGTCACCACCGGAAGTGACGTCACTGCTGTGCAAATGGCTTCCCAGGCACAGGGCGGGAGGGCCCAACTTCGCTCTGCCACCCGCCTGCTTTTTGCACCACCAGTACTGATCCCCCGCCACTTTGACAACCCCCTGCGTGTTGCCTGGGGGCGGTGGCCCCTCCAACCGGGACCCCCCACCGACATCTCTCTGGCAGGCCCCTTCCTGCAGCAGTAGTGGAGGGAAAGCACCTTCAAGATGGCCCTAGGGCTCCTAGGCCTATATATACAAAATGCACAGGTATTCAACTGCTCTTGCTTTTCAAGATGGCAGCCCTCCCTTTCATCCCCTCCCATTCAGCCCACAACCACTCTGGAAATCCTATGCACACCCACAGATTCTTGAGTAGGAGAACCAGGTGTGTGTGCGTGCGTGCGTGCGTCGTGCGTGCGTGTGCGGGTGTGTGTGACCAAGCTGGAAGGCAGAGGAGGAGACAAGCTGGGCAGCACATGTGCATTGTCTCCTTTTTAATTGAGAAAGGCATTCTCAGCAAGTTGGCTTTTTTCATAGAAGAGAAGCAGCAAAAAAAGTTGTTTTTTTCATTGTTGCTATTTTTTATTTGAATGAATAAAATGAATGAATGCTGTTCCGCCTGCTGTATTAAATGAGTTTGACACCCCTGGTGTAGACACAGTTTCAGATGTGGGGTTGCCAGTTGTTTTCTATTTCAAAAATAAAGGCAGAAAAGCTAGGGCAGGCACACTTGGTACGGTAGATGCAGTCAGAGGAGAAACCTGCATAGAACAAGGGGTAGAATCTGGAAAAAATTGGTTGGTTAACTTAGTAGCTGAGCCAGAGCCAATTTTGGCAAGGGGGGGGGAGATCAAAGCTCAGTTTAATTAGGCAAATCAGGGGTTGAGCCAGGGTTGGGTGTGGGCAGAGCCTTACAAAATCTGCAAGTTTACTGGCTGTTCTTCTGATACAATTTTGTTTCTTGGCTACAATTGGACAAGAAGAGAATGGTTCTTCAAGGAACTACAGATTCTGCTAGATTTGTGCACAATGCCTGCTTTGAATTGTTTATATTTTATTTTAAAAAGTACGGTATTATTGAATTTGGTGACAGGCTGTTTGCTTTGAATATCCAGGTCCTGTTTATTTGATCTTTATCGTTCATATCATATGGCATCTTTAGGGTTATTGTTGCCTCATCTCTGGGGCCTATTTATTTTGAATGGTTTGTTCCTTAGAGCTGTGTTGTTGGGATACTGATACAAAGGGAGAAATTGCATGCTTATTTTTAACAGAATAAAATGTGATCTCAAAGGAAGACATTAAATGCTGGAAGAGGCAAGATGATGCTAGGGTTTTTATCCTGCTGTTTAATTCTTTATTTGCCTATATTTTTATGTTTCTATTATTTACCATATGGCTGTTTTGATGTTATTATTGTTATAAGCCTGGAAATGTTTACATTGAAAAGTAAGATACAATTTTTTTAAAAATAAATAAATTCATAAATAGAAGACCCTCGGCAGACACTTTGAAACATTGATTCTGATTTTTAGATTTTTCATTCAGTTGCCTAGGAATTTGAAATATTTGTTTCCAGGGAGTGTGTGTATGGGTGTGTGTGTGTGTCACTTTTCCAGAACATTTTGCACTTTGCCTTCTAAAATCCATGTTGTTTTTTTACAGAAAGAAAGCCCCATCCATTTGAAGAACCTGCACATAAAAGAATCTGATTGGAGTGGTGGGTTGGGCAGGGTGGGGGCGCGGGAGTAAGAATCAGCGTTGATAATCTGAGACGCACAAAGGGTTAATACAGTGGAGCCCACGTGGGGAGGGAGGAAGAGGAGGAGGCACCTTCCTGCTCCGCCTCTGGGGGGGGAGAGCGGTTTGGGGTTGCAACACCCCCAAGCAGCCGCATCTGGTGCAAGGGGGCGGGAGGGAAGACCGGCTCTCCCCGCAAAGGGTGAGTTACGGGGGCGGGCCTGCCCATTTTACAAAGCCACGTGCATGCCAGGGAGAAGGAGGAGGTTGATTTTAGTTGCGGGCGGGGGGCGCACCTTGATCCCCCAAATTTGAGGTGGGAAATGTCAAAGATCGGAGTTGGGGGGGAGGAAAGCGAGCGAGAGAGAGACATTGGCCATCTCGTTGCCCCTCCTACCCCCAGCCACATCAAAGAGGCAAAATGGCTGAATTCCCTTGTCTTAGTGTCAAATGGGGGGGGGGAGAATGGGAGGGGGCTGGAAAGACACAAGGGCCTCTCTGCTGTGCCGGGTGGCTGGCAGAGGCAGGGAGCTGAGCCTATGGGGTAAGAGGTGGGCTAAGGCATGTGGGAGGCTGGGGCTGCTGGAAAATGGCTAAGGACCTTGTGGGAGGTGGTGGTCGCCTGGAGCTGGAATCCCAGTCAGAGGGATGGGGGGGGATCTTTCTGCTGTTGGAGGATGGGCTGGAAAAGGTTTTTTCCCCTGCTGTGAGCAGAAACAAGAAGCTGATATGGGGAGGGGGGGACATCTGTGCTGGGGGAGAACCAGAAGCTGAGTTAGAATCAGAAAGACTGGGGGAGGGGGCCAGTTTCTGATGGTGAGGGGTGGGGAAAATGTGTTTCATGCAAGGTTTCTATTGCCTTGTGGGAAAGGTGATCCCGGCGTGCATTGAGGGGGAATTATTATTATTATTATTATTATTATTATTATTATTATTAACAGTATTTATATACCGCTTTTCAACAAAAAGTTCACAAAGCGGTTTACAGACAAAAATCAAATGATTAAATGGCTCCCTGTCCCCAAAGGGCTCACAATCTAAAAAAGATGCAGAACACCACCAGCAAACAGCCACCAGAAAAGACACTGTGCTAGGGTGAAAGGGGGGCAGTTAGTCTCCCCCTGCTAAATATAAGAGGAGGATGGGTTTGGCCCCCAACTCAACCTCTTCTCCCCATCCTATGTTAATAATCCATTGATTGATTGAGTGATTGATTTTATTATGTAAACCACTTTGTGAACTACTCTTGTTGAAAAGTGGTATATAAGTATTCATAATAATAATAATAATAAATTTATTGGTTAATTAATGGATCGATCCACCACTACATCCCATCAGTAAACAAAGAATGGGATTTCTGGTTTCACTGCATAGGTGACTGTTAGCAGGTAAACTTGAAACTCCATAAGTGATGTGCTGTGTCTCTTATGATTAGTACTGTATGCCAATTTTTTCCCCAAAGGCCCTTGGTTCCTCCGCCTGCCCTGCCCTGTGGTTTTTGTGGCAATTTCAATGATGCCACTAATATTCAATATTAAGTGGCCCAGTCATCTCCCTGGGGGATTCCTTAGATGCCCGTGGAGTGTTCCTGCAATGAGATTTTGGGATAATTTGGATCTAGCTTTCATAAACGCTGATTAAATATTGTTGCACCTCAAGGCCATAAATTGTGTCTCCCTGGAGTTCCTGATCCCCTAATTTTTAAGGTCACTGATAAAAATATGAATCTGAAGCTGGTACTCACTTGAAGGATGATTAGATTGAAAAGTTGAGCAGTTCTGATTTTGTAGTTTTTATGTTCCCTTTTATATGTAAATTTGTATGTCTGAAAGAACGTGCACTTTGAAAATGTGCTCCTGGCCATAGTGGTGGGGAGTTACATTGATCAAGTAATCTTGATATTTTTACAAGATTACTCTTCATAATCTTGCTTCCATTCATGTTTTCCTCAAAGTTTGAGATTTTCAAGGGAGGAGTATCCCCAGTTTTTGGAAACTCAAATATTTTGGTGATTCCTTTTTGGTGGTGATGAAAATGGTTCAGTGTGAATTTTGGTAGAAATCTATCTTTTTAAAAAATAATTTGATTTAGAAGTTCCCTAAGCTTTGGGAAAGGGAAAAATGCCCTCTCGTTAATATTAACTGAAGTTGACAGTGTGACGTTTGATGGAGACAACTTTTTTTCAAAATGGGTGGTGGGGGAGGACGTTGTATTTTTCAAAACAGAACAAATTTTGGGGAACAATTTGTTCCCGTTCTTAATTGTCCACTAATTGTAAATAGTTTCTGTCTGTCTTGGCTTTTGTGGAAGAATTTGATATAGCCATCTGCAAATACGGTGCATGAATTGCTTCTATACAAGTTTTAGTGTTCTATACGGCTTTTCGTTGCGACTTACAATTGCCTGGATCATTATTGAGCCATGTGTTCAGTCACATGTGGGACCAGTGGTATGGGGGGGGACATTGATATTAGTGCATGTCTGACCCTTCAGGGCAACCGTGACCTCTGCATTTGAAGTGGTCATCTAATGCCAATGGCTGATATCAATCCTGAGGGCATGGGAGCAGGGGAGGCCAGTTTGACCCTGTGATTGGCAGCACCAAAGAAATGTGTTTTACAGCCTAATCCTGTTTAAGATACGGCGGCCGGCCACCATATTCTATCCAGGTCCTAGGCTGCCCCAGGGCAGCCCAGGTGCACCTTGAGGGAAAGGGACAATCGTCCCCTTCCCCAGCTGTCAGGAGGTCCAATGGGCTTCCTCGAATGTACACGAGCTCCGGAGCGCGCATTCATTTGTGCCCGCCATGTAAGGCCACGCCAGGCCTGGAGAGGGCTTTGGATATTGATGTATCTCGCCACCAATATTTGGCCGCCCCGTCACCGTCCGGTCTGCCCTCCCCTGACCTTACCTGCTCTGGCGGGCACAGGGATGCGGGTAAGGGCTGCCGACCTCTGCGCCGGCGGTCCTTACTCGCTGGGTGCAGTAAATGTGCTTTACGGCGTGTTTACAACACCCTGCACCGGGGGAGTGTGCGCTCCCCCGGCGCACTGTTGCGCAGGATTGCGCTGTTAATGTTTAAATGGAACTGAAAAGAAATTTTGCACAGTGTTGAAAATCAGCAAAATTGACAAAATCAAATCCAGAATTTTGAAACATGAAGGAATCCAAGGCAGTCGTTTTTAACCTCAGTGCCATATGGGCTTCATACATAGACTGGACAAGTGCTTGTTCTTGTTATTATTTAGATCGCTGTATCGGCATGTATTCTACAAATAGATGGGAACTTGAGCTCTTGAAAAAGAGAGAAAGCAGCATAGCTAAAAAGTTGCTGCTTGCTTGAGACAAGGGTTCAAGTGGTGAATATCTCCTGTCTGCCATGCTACAGCCCCCATAGTGCTGCAATACATCTGGAAGCCAGGGAAATACAATGCAGCGCTGTGCTGGCAGAAGATGTTTTCAGAAAAAAACATGTGGTACAGCCCTGCTTGGACTATACCAAAATGCAGGTGCGGTGGTCATGGTTTATTCTTTTAAGCAATTAATGCATTACTTTTCTACCAGCATATCTGAAGTAACTTGCAACCATAAAAAGCTCAACATACATACAAAAAAAAAATCTGACTAAACATTTAAAATATTAAAATCGGTTACAAAAAGCGAGTAGCACCAAAAATGGATACAGCAGCAGATAGAGGCTAAGAATCATTAAAATAATGAAAGAGCCCCAAAAATTGTTTTAAAAGTCTTGTTAAATAAGGATGTTTTAATGTCCTTAATATAATTAAGCCTAAATATCATTAAAGTGCACCCCCCCCAAAAAAAAACCTGCTTGGTGCAAAGCACCACAATTGTTAAGGTCCCCCCTCCTGTAGTTACCCGTTTCACCTCACAAGGGCCTCAGGAGACGGTCTTCAAGACCAGGCAGGTTTGTGTGGGAGTGGGTTTCATGTTTGGGTGCTCCCTCTAATCATGCTCCGAAACTAATGTGTCGGAAAGAAGACTAGGCGAAATGCCTGCCTAACATGGTAGTTTTCGGAGACATAGAGTTTTTGACCGGGAGGGGAGGTCACTCAGTCACATGATACCCCACCTGCATTTTGAAGTGGTACAGTCCCCGGAACGTTTCCTACATGATTATTCTGAACGTGTAGTAGGGGGAGAGAGAGGCAGAAGTAAGGCAGCGATAACAGTAGTTATGTGTTCTCTCTCTCTCTCTCTCTCTCTCTCTCTCTCCTGGCGTCAAGCTCGGAAAGAGATGATACAGATAACCGCCATACTGGTGTTCACTCTCCCACCACCCCCAGCCCTCTGTGGAGAAATGGTTGGCTGCTGTGGGGGAGATTTTCCGAGCTGTTTGGTTGTTGTTGTCCCCCCCCCCAAGATCTTTTTGAGTTTCAATGCTTAACTAATCAATTACTAAGGGTAATCAATCAACCTGTTGATCAATTATAAAAGCACCCCCAGTTAATAAGGCAGCAGATCTTAATGTTTTTTTTTCAACTGGTGTGGTGTGTGTGTGTGTGTGTGTTTAAACACAACTACAAAAACCATAAGTGTCTGGCACAAAATAAGACATTCCTTCTTCTCTCACAGGAGAGAAATGCATTTTCTAAGATGGTGCTGGCTGTGGCCCATTCATCCATGATCTGAGAACAAAGTGTGTTTTTTCATCAAAAGATTTGTTACTATTCACACAGAGATTTAACCAATTAATGAAGCAGATGAGTTTTAATCAATTGATTGACGCAGATGTCTTTAATCGGGTGATAGAGCTACTTTTCTTCCTCAGGGAGACAACCGCCTCCGTAGACACTTGTGGGACGGCTCACCTGCCTGGTGTATGCAGGGACCTTGATACGCAGCTGCCTTCTCCGCCCCCTGGAATCGGCTGGCTGCCCTCGCGTAACCTTCCGATCAAAGCCTGAGGCTGGAGACGCTTTTCCGCCATGTTTGCCTGTGAGACTTGGAACCTTGGTGGCCAGACTTCTGTCTATAACTGGGACAAGGCTGTCTACCTCTTGGAAGACAAAATGGAACCCGAACAGGGATCGGGGGAACTGGATCTCCATTTCAAGGTACTGCTGGAGCAAGAGATGTATCCGGAAATCACAATTGAGGAGGAAGAGGAGGAGGCGGCAGAAGAGGAGGCAGAAGTGGTGGTAGGAGGAGAGGATGAGGAGGAGGAAGAAGAGGAGGAGGAGGTGGGAGAGGGGGAGGAGGAGGAAGAAGAGGAGGAGGAGGAAGAAGAGGAGGAGGAGGAAGAAGGGGGGGAGGAGGAAGAGGAGGAGGAAGAAGAAGAAGAGGAACGTCCATCAGGTTGTGGACGAGCAGCAGTGGGATCAGAGGAAGGAGATGACTCCTTGCTCGTGGTGTGCACTGGCACAGTGGAGGAGCTTCTGGGGTTGGTGTCGCCATCCACCGCTGAGCGGAGGCAACTGGAGGAGGCGTCGCAACCCCAGCGCTGGGAAGTCCAGTGGGAGGAGGTGTCGCAGGCAGCACGACCTCCACCCACTGAAATGGTTCCACCCTCGCCTCCACCACCAGAGGTTTCCTCAGTGCCTGAGGTGGAGCCAATAGACGTAGAATCGGAGGCCTTCCCAACTGCCTTGGAGAAAGTGCCAAAAGCCCCCCCCTCCACATGGGGAGTGTCATTCACTGAAGAGGGCCACCGAGAAGCCCACATCGGCACACCTGGTACGGACAGGGGGAGTGGTGCAAAGACACGGGCATCGGTATCGGGAGGGGGTGGCTTCAGCCTGGAGATGGCCCGCCGGCGCTTCCGGCAGTTCTGCTACCAGGAGACCGAGGGGCCACGAAAAGCTTGTGGTCGGCTTTGGGAGCTCTGCAATCACTGGTTGAAGCCGAAAAATCGCACCAAGGAACAGATCCTGGATGTGCTGATTCTAGAGCAGTTCCTCGCTGTTCTCCCTCCGGGGATTCGGAGCCGAGTGTGGGAATGCAGCCCTGAGACGTGCGCGCGGGCGGTGGCCCTGGCCGAAGAGTTCCTGGCAAAGCAGCAAGAGGCGGAGAGACCCGAGGAGGAGGTGAGATGATTTCAAGCCCCTTCCTGCCCTCTCACCCCCAGCAAATAATCTTGAGTGCCATTGATGGTGTCTTTGTGACGCTATCCTGACTGTCTGTCTTGGTTTGAATGCGCTGGGACAAACTCTTAGCAGAGCCCCGTGATTGTAACAGTGTTGGGAAGGAAAAGACAGTGGGGTGCAAACAAGGGGAGAGAGAGAGAGAGGCAGGTGCTCTCAATATTGACTTAATGATTCACAGTCCATATTTATTAGGTTAAAATGTTAAAATAGGGGTTTAATGACTTTGTCAGATTAAAAACATGCATGGAGCTTCGTCAGAAGTATGGAGCAAACAAGGCATTTACTGGCCTTTTGTGGCTTCTGGCTGGAGAGTTTGTATTTTATGCCCCAGCCATGGCTTGTAAAGTAATTAGCCTCTAGTTCTTAAAGTCAGCTTTGCCCCTTAGGGCATCTGTTGCTCTCCCCAGGCTGGTAGCAAATTGCACGGCTGCCCTTTGTGATGGAGGTGTTAATATTAATGAAAGTTTGTGCACCGTTTTTCAGAATTAACTGAGGCTGCCCCAGAATCTGATTTCAGTGCTTGGCCTGTTCGTTAAATAATTTTAGTTGTTAAACAAACATCATGGAGGATCCATGGCTGCCTTTGAAAACAGCAGCCCTGTGGATCACTCCTTCTGTCTGGCAGCATCTAGTAATTCAAAACATCTGACATGTCACGCTCGGGCAGCGCAATCCTGCCTAAAGATCCGCAATCCTGCCTAAAGCTTGCTCCGCCGCCCGATACTTAGTAGGGATTACACTGTGAGTCTCCCTGACCCTGCAAGCAACAAGAAACGAAGTGGAACAGAAGTGGGGAAACTCAGATTGCAGTGATTGGGTGTCTTGTGTATTCCTAGACATTCCCAGGTACAGGAGGAAAAATAAGACATGTGTCTGCTTTTTTTCCATAGCAGCTGTGCATCTCCTATGACATCTGAGTAACCATAAATAGTGGGATTTCAGGTCAAGGGGTATTGGCTGCTTCAGACCTGGTCGGGTCATGTTGTATTGGTCTTTTTTTAAAAAAAGATTGCAACCAGCATCTCATCTCCAACCTCAGGATCCCGCAGGGCAAAGTAGCCTGAATCAGGCAGCAGAGGGTAATCCATACTTTTAGCTCTTCTTTTTATCACTATGGGAGCCACCATATGGATTTTGTGCCTGAGGCGCCAAAATGCCTTGGCTCCTCTCTTTTAGTTCTTTCTTGTACGCCTGTGCTGCTTTTGGAGGCCTCAGTGGCAAGCTACACGCACATGCACACACGTTGTGTTGAGCTCTCTTACGCTGAGTCAGACCACTGGGCCTTGGTGCATTAACTTTCCAGAGTGGCAGTCACTCTCTAAGGGCTCAGACAGGAATCTTTCTCAGCCCTGCTTGGAGATACTAGGGTTTGAAGCTTGCAAGTCCCTGAGCTTCATCATCACCCCCCTCTGTTCTACCCCTGACCTGCTGTGGGTGCTTATCTCTCTTCTCTTTCCCAGCTCTCCCTTTCTGTCCTGCTGGCCTTCCACAAAGAAGGTTACAGCTGCCTTCAAACCCTAAAGGCCGACACACACTGCACGAATTCTGGCGCGTCCCAGACACCCGAGGAGCTTTGCTGAGCTGTGCGGAGGTGTCTGGTTACCATTGCGGAAGCGAGCGGAGCAGCTGCGCTCTCCCGAGTTCCGGCATGAGCGAACATGATTCTGGCCATGTTTGAGGGGGCTGCTTCGCGGAGCTACTGCACTCAGCCAATCAGATGAGAGGGCGGGATGAAAGGGGTTGTCAATTAATCGGAACTCACTTGAGTCTCCGATTTCTCTTGGATCCATTTCTCCTCACAAAAGTTAGCAAGATGAATTCTATTCCTTGCACAAATTGTTATGTTAGTTTTCTCTCCTTCCTGCCCCTCTCTCTCTCTTCTCTCGTGTATCGGACCGCACTTGTGCTTAACCAATCACCGCTGCGCTTTCTAAGAAGGCGGGACAACAGGAGGGACTATTCACTGGAAGACACTCCCACAGAGGAGTTCAGCGCACGGAGGCGAGAGGCCAGGCACCTACGCTCGCTCGCCTCCGCGCCTAAGCTCGTGTGGTGTGTGTCGGCCTTAAGGGGCCTTTGCATCTGCCACTTGCAGTGGGTTTGTGGAGGTCTGCACAAAGGCTTCTGGGAGTTGTAGTCCTGCAGCCTGGAAACAAAGGGTTTCTCCTCCCTCCTAGCAGTTGGCCATCTGGCATTCTCCACAAGCTCTGGACAAAATGTCCACTCTCTCAGCTTGCAACATAAAAGTATCCTATGTCAAGCCCAGCTTCTGCTTGGATGTCCCTGTGGAAAACTGAATTTGCTATTGGGAATTGTGCAGATAAAAATGTTTGCATCTGTCAGTTTCACAACGTGCCAGAAGAACACAAATGGGGCTATTTGGGAGGGGGGGGGTTCTCATAGGGAATAGAGGAGGGGAGGGAAAGGGGGTCGTGGCTGGGTACTTTCAGCTCCCAGGCTGTGAAGCAGAGTCTTGTCCTCCCAGAGTTGTGGAATCTGCATCGCCATGGAAGATGGATTTTAATTTTAACATGGTAATTGTTAGCACTAGGAAAATTGGCAACATCTTGGCTCTTGCTTGTTCTTTTATGAGGAGTGGGTTTGGGGGGGAGGCAGATTTATAGTTCCTTTACACTGATAGTTTGAAAGCAGAGGGGCATTTTCCATTTGGAAAGAGAGAAGGTTGAAGTGTGAGGTTGCCTGGTTGCAACCCAGAGATTCCACTTGTTTCTTTAAATTTGTAGCTGAAAGAGGAGACAAGGCAATTGCTTCTTGCCCATTTCCTCCCCAGTCCTTTCCTCTGCTTCCCCTCCCCCCTTCTTACCTGCTATATGGCATATTTTGAGTCCATCTGACTACAGCACCTGGGGGAAGGGGGGCAGCTGGAAGAACTGGGAGAGAACCAGGGAGGGGTACAGTAGCTGCGGCTTTTGTCTCTGAATTCAGCAGTGAATTTAAAGATACAGGGGGAAATCTCCAGACCAGATGCCAACCTGGCAGATTTACTAAAGGGGGACTCCCATGTGTCAGTAAACAAAGAGGAGGCCTGAAAGGTGCGTAGGAACTCATTTCATACAGCTCATCACATTTTGAGTCAAAAGATAGGTCTCAACAAAACAAATAGGTACTTTACCTATCGTAGAACCCAAGAGAAGAATATATCCATTTTGACATGAGGGTTTTATTCTAGGTGATGCAACCTTCCGTTATCCTCTCCCCAAGCTGGCATTGTCATAAACAAAATATTTTAGTATGTGTGCGCTTAAAATTGGTTTTGCACAATCTGCTAAGTAGATCATGTAATTGTTTTTAAGTTGCCCCTGAATAAGAGCTTCTTGACTCAAAATGCATCGATTCGTAATATTCTCGTATCTTTTCTCCAAGTGTGGCATACATGGTTATTCTCCCCCTTCCTTTTTTTTTCCTTACAACTTCCCTGAGGAGCAGGTTGCAGTGAGGGTGTCCTTGGGCTGGTTGTCGAGCTTCAAAACTGGGAGAAGGGATTTGAACCCGGGTCTCCTTGTGCCTAGTCGGACATTCCAAACACTCCCCTGAGCCTTCTGCACCATTGAGGTCTCCTCTTCCCTTCTTTCCCTGTACAAGTTATTTCCCTCCCAAGTTTTCAGTAGCTAGCACTTAATTGTTCTCAGCAAAGATATATTGCCGATATCTAATCCGCATGTGGGAAACATTTTGTAATATTTCATTGAACCACAACTATTTTGTTTTTCCTGCCAAGCTTCCAGGTCTCTGAATTCCCCCCCCACACACACACACACATACACACACTTTCAAGATGGAGCTTGAGTTCTGTGTCAGAAGATAACACGTGGCCCGCAGGCCTTGTTAAATTTCCCCTCTTTGGAGATGGTGCTTCATACACCCTGGAGCCTGTAGGGCAGCACAGAACTGATAACAGATAGCTGTTGGCCCCATTCCTCAGCTAGGTCTCCTTAAGTTTTGTGTATTAATAGCCCACTCTTCCATTCTGCCCTGGGAGCTCAGACTATCTTATATGCTTCTCCCTCCCCCCACCATTTTATCCTTACAATAAACCTGTGAGATAGGGTAGAGA
Organism: Plestiodon gilberti rubricaudatus; assembly: GCA_026170595.1. Classification (NCBI taxonomy): domain Eukaryota; kingdom Metazoa; phylum Chordata; class Lepidosauria; order Squamata; family Scincidae; genus Plestiodon; species Plestiodon gilberti. Next base: position 16,791,878 of record JANXHW010000006.1, on the reverse strand, counting down.
TATATAGAGATATAGGTAGAGAATGAGTAACTTTCCCAAGGTCACCCAAGAAGCTTCACAGTTGAGCAGGGATCTAAACGTGGCCCTCCCTAATCCAGTGCGCTGACTGCTACACTGTACTGTCTCTCATAGTGAACACAGCTGGCTGAGAAGCTTTGCAAAAGGTGTTTCTCTTATAGGCCACAGGCAACTAATATAGCCATGTGCGCTATTAAGAGTGCCAGTCTGATCCATTCAGCCCTGAACTGGGCTGTTTCTCAGATGAGCTCTTTAAGAGAGGAGCCCTATGCTCAGTGGAGAAGCATCTCCTTTGCATGTCAATGGTTCAGTTCCCCTCAATCTCCAGGTTGGGCTGAGAAAGTTCCTTCTTCAAAAGCCGCTGTAGACAATACGAGCGCTGTAGACAATACTGAGCGAGGTGAATCAACCTGGTTGGCAACGGTTTCATACGCTCAACTTGTCTTGTCAGTAAAATCATGAGCCCTGCTTCTGGGTGCCTCGAACTATAGAGATGACAGGATCTTCTTTGGGGTGGCTCCAAGTCTCTGAAATATGCTCCCGAGGCCTTTCCATCAGGCACCATCACTTTACACCTAAGATCGAGTTCATCAAATCATCAAAATCATCTTAAATATTTTAATCCTTTTCTCTAAAGTATTTGCATCTCCTCCCTGTTTAGTGCCATCTGCAGGTTTCAGCAGGTCAAACTCCATTCCTGTCTTCAAGTTATCAGGCTGGTTCAGACATAATGGCTAAACCATGGTTTGTCTATCAAGTCCAATCCTTGGGTTTACATCTTCCTCCGGCCCTGGAACCATCTCAGTTCTATCCTGACTTCCTTTTTCATAGAATCATAGAACGTTCGAGTTGGAAGGGGGTCATTGGGGGTCATCTAGTCCATCCTCCTGCTCAGTGCAGCCAAACCATAATTTGCCATTCTGTCTAAATCGGCAAACTGGGATTTGTTGTTGTCCTCCAAACCAAACAATTGGTTTGAACTTGGAACCTTGGAAATCGAACTTGGAATCCCAGTTCAAACCCAGTTTTGGCTTGGAGCTCATACTGTCATTGTCCATTCAGACACAACAGGTAAACTGTGCTTGCCTAAACCAGGAAGGGAATCGGAGCACATATGGGAAGGAAGGAATGTGTGGACGCCGGGCTCAGTGGCCCTCCCAGCCCATTGACATGGAATGGGGAAGAGTTGCAAGACCAAGAACAGAGCCTTGCAGAATCTCCCTTGGGACCTGTTCTTCGTTAGAACATTTAACTCGTTACTAATGGGTCCTTGGTGGAACGTGGTTCTTGCTTATTGTTTCAGGACCCGGAGCTCTTTGAAGAGGTGGTGGTGACCTTTCCTGAGGAGGCTCTGTCGGAGGCCGAGCAGGGCGACATCAGCATGGAGGCTGAGCAGCGGGGTGATGTGGATATCTGTTTGCTGGGTAAGCGCCTTGGGTCCTCTTGCTTTGTTCCTTCGGCCGGTTGACACGGAGTGGCTTCTTGTTTAGTGCATAATTTTTCAAATGATGTATAAATATATGTATACATTTATTCCCATCCTGTACGTGTGGGTCTTACAAAGATATAGAATGATGCAAGCCTATACAAGAGGCTAGTGGGTGGCGCAGTGGGTTAAACCGCTGAACCATAAGCTGTCGATCGAAAGGTCGGCAGTTCAAATCTGCGACAGGGTGAGCTCTCGTTGCTTGGCCAGCTCCTGCCAACCTAGCAGTTCCAAAGCATGTTAATGCGAGTAGATAAATAGGTACCGCTTGTGGGAAGGTAAACAGCGTTCCATGTTCCAGCCGCATGCTATGCGCTACGGCAAGGAGAGTCATGCCGGCCACATGACCACGGAGGCGTCTTCGGACAACGCTGGCTCTTCGGCTTTGAAATGGGGATGAGCACCACACCCTAGAGTCGGACACGACTGGACTTAATTGTCAGGGGTCACCTTTACCACCTTTACCTATACAAGAGACAGCAACAACACATCCTGGGATGGTCCAGGAGATTCGGCACGCCTTGATTTGAAGGATCGGAAATGAGCTTGCAGCTTCGCCTCTACATCTGCTCTGATTCCCTCATTTCATTTCTGGAGAAGGCGGGTGTACCTGAGTGATTCAGCACATGCATTGCCTGCAAACGATCCCACCAGCTTTTCAACCCTTGGCATCCCTAGGTAGGGCTTGGAAAAGATCCGCCTCCCAAGCCCTGGAGAGTCACTGTCAATAGATGGAGCAGCTTCCTATGAAAATGCAGCTTCCTATGAAAGCAGCTTCCTATGAAAATATATGCCCTGCTAACTAGGGCAAAGAGATGCCTATTAAAGTGGCAGCTCTCATATTTAGCTAGGGGAGAACTTCTGTCCCTGTTCATCCCAGCATAGCTTCCCTCCCAGTGGCTGTTTGCTTTTTCGATGCCTCAGGCAGCAGATTGGTAGGGGGTGCCCACCCCCCTCCACTCACTCACGTCCACTGCTCTTTCTCTTCCTTCTCCTACTCATTGGATGGAAAAAGAAGACTGGAATGGAGTGGAAGGAAATGTGTGGAGGAGAGGAGAGTGGTGGGCTAGAGCGTCTCCTCTCCTCCACAGTTCCTCTTCTGCTCCATCCCTCTCTTCTTTGTCCAAGGAGCAGAGACTGGCTCATCACTAAGTAAGCGGAGGGTGGCATTTGGCACATTACCTCGGGCACTGGGAATTGATGGGCCGACCTCACCTTGAAGCATCATACTTGGCCCTCAGGGGCCCGATTGTACACTCTCTCTCTCTCTCTCTCTCAGAGCAATTTTACAATAGTGATTGATACAATATTACTGACAGCACAATCCTATCTAACTTACACCATCGGTGTAACCAGCAGTGCAGCAAGAACGGGAGGCCCCAGAACGAAAAGGGGATTCAAATCCGCTCCAAAGGGGGATTCAAAGGGGATTTGAATTCCCTTTTCTGTTCTCGGGCTTCCCGTTCTCACTGCACCGGTGGTGTAAGTTGGATTGCGCTGTCAGTTTTATTACTGTGATGGAGATAAAGTTATCCAAATAAGAACATTCCCTTAGATATTTTTGTAGATTTTCACGACACGACTATATCCTTGAATTAAAAATCCGCATGTTGCCGGGAAACTCCGTCGTTATAGATATAAAAATTTATTTCAAAAATAAATTTCACAATGTTAAAACATACTTTTGACGTTTCGCACACGTAACATTTGTGGCATCATCAGAAATCCCCTATAGTGTTCCTAAAACAGCTTAAAAGACTAGTGCACTTCCTGTTTTCTCTTGCACTAGTTTTTTAAGCTGTCTTAGGAACACTATAGGGGATTTCTGATGATGCCACAAATGTTACGTGTGCGAAACGTCAAAAGTATGTTTTAACATCTGTGAAATTTATTTTTGAAATAAATTTTTATATCTATAACGACGGAGTTTCCCGGCAATATGCGGATTTTTAATTCAAAGAACATTCCCCCTTTCCTCCCATAATATCCTAATACAGTGTGGGGGGCACATGTACTTAATGTGCCCAGAGCGACTAGTCAAGTCTAGCTTCTTTCTCCCTCCCTCTCTCTCTCTCTCTCTCTCTCTGCAGGTTCTTCCGACACAGAGGCAACATGGGATTCTTCAGCAGACGAAGGAGGCTCAGGTGGGTCCAAAAGACGAGGTCGTTTTCTGTGTGGGCAGGTAGGGAGGCATCACAGGGCCGGCCCTACTGTTAGGCAGGATGAGGCAGCCTCCCTTAGGCAATGGATTTTGAGATATCATTAAAGAATAGCAAATGGTCAGTTATGTAGTTTTAAATAATAATTAAACTAAAATAATTTAGTTTTAATAAAAGTTGTGTTTAACCACCATGAGGGAGCTCCACTTGGATTTCTGCCTTAGGCAGAAAAGGATTTACAAAATCTGCAGATGGCAAGCGCCATTTTAGAAGAGGTGTTCCCAGTACACTGGAGAATGCCTCTTCTGGGATCATGCTTGCTGTAACACATGTGCATAAAACCTTTTTTTAGTATGCTGATCGTGTAGAACTATTTTTTTCCATGTATGCAGATTGTCAATGTAATTAACCAATTAATTGTTTAAAACTCAATGCAGTCAATTGACTATTGTTACTTTAATCGGATGATGGCTCTAGAATCCATACCTATGAAATGTGACTTCTCTCCTGCCCCACCTCCAAAGCAGGTGCCAGGACCCCAATCAGAGCAGACACCCAATTTGGATTTGGAGAGAAGCTCAACGGAGCAATGCAACACTTGAACCCAAAGAGGATCCGCATGAGAGAGAAACGCTACTCCTGCATGGAATGCGGAAAACGATTCCGGTGCCAGTCAGATCTCGTGCTTCACCAGAAGGTTCATGCGCGGCCGAAAACATATCACTGTGCTGAGTGTGGGAAACAGTTTGGCCGGTCTTCGCACCTCACCAGGCATCAGAAAACCCACATGGGTGAGGAATGCCATCTTTGTACAGAGTGTGGCAAGAGGTTCCGGTGGCCCACAGAGCTTGCTATCCACCAGAGGATCCACATGGGAGAACAGCCGCACTATGCTGCAGATTCCGAGATGTTGTTCCAGTGGCCACTGGAGGTCACCCTACCCCAGAATGTTTTCGCAGGTGAGAAAATTCCTCTGGCTGTTGACTGTGCAAAGCCCCCCACTGTCAAGAAACCCCACCATTGCCCAGAGTGTGGGAAAGGCTTCCGGTGGCCGTCAGAGGTTGCTACACACCAGCGAACCCACAACAAAAACAAACACTACCTCTGCGCAGAGTGCGGCAAAGGATTCCAGTGGCCCTCAGAGCTTGCCGCACATCAGAGAATCCACACAGGGGAGAACTCGCCTCTCGTTGCAGATTGTGGAAATAGTAACAGCCAGCCCCCTCATCTCACTGCATACCTGGGAGCAAATGTGGCTGAGAAACGTCATCTTTGTGGAGTGTGCGGCAAGGCATTCCGATGGCCGTCGGAACTTGCTACACATCAGAGAATCCACACGGGAGAAAAACGTTACTTCTGCACAGAATGTGGGAAAGGTTTCATCTGGCCCTCCGAGCTTGCTGCACATCAGAGAACACACACTGAAAAGCAATCCTATCAGTGCATGGAGTGTGGGAAAGTATTTCATGACCTCTACGGGCTTACAAGACACCAGAAAACCCACCTGGGAAGTAAGGTCTACCCCTGCGCTGAGTGTGGGAAAACATTTAGCCGGCAATCTCACCTGACTCGGCACCGGATCACCCACACTGGGGAAAGGCCGTACCCTTGTATCGAGTGTGGGAAGAGGTTCGGCCGGCAATCTCACCTAACTCGTCACCTGAGAATCCACACCGGAGAGAGACCGTATCAGTGTGGGGAGTGTGGGGTAAGGTTCCGGCGGAGACACAGCATGATCTACCACCAGAGGATCCACTTGAGAGAGTCTACCGTAGGACCAGACATGCAGAACCTTGGCAACGTGGAAAGCCTTGTCGACCATCTCCAGAGCCCCATCCACGTCACAATCTGAAACTTGAAACGATTAAAAGGAATGGTGGGTGGGCAAGAATGAGGATCGATCATCACAAAATCTAGCAGAGGCCCTCCCTGTGCTTCTTGCCTAGATATTTTGCCACCATTGGTGGTTGCACTGTGTGATCTGAGGGTGCTCACCTTGGGATCTTTTGCATTGCGGGAGATGACACTGGCGCATTACAATCGGGTAGTGCACACGTTGCAAAGGATTCTGGTTATGGGGTGCATAAACTCCTCTCTGCCCACATGTTGCTTCCTTGATGCTCGAAAAATGTGGCTGTTCCAAGCAATTGCTTGGGTTGCTTGTGCAGCCAGGTTAGCCCTACTGACTTAACTAGATTTTGCCCCTGTGTAGCATTTGCAGGGAGAGGGAAGCACTTCAGAACCCAGAGGGTGTTTCTCCCCTCCTGTCCTCAGCAATTAGTAACACTGTCTGTTCCCTGGAACATGTGATGACGAGGGGCCCAGGAGTCATGCTTCCTGCCTCTCAAGCTAGTTCTGTTTTCTACTGTATCACAGAGTGGATTGAATCGGCAGATCCACGTGACTGCAGAGGGTGACTGACCAGCACCTATGCCTCCCGTTTTGTGGACAGCATGATTGCTGGGCCCCATGCAGCGCCGGGCCCCTTTGCCTTTAAATCGGTGATTTTCAACATTTCCATCTCACGGCACATTGATAAGGCGCTAAAATTGTCAAGGCATACCCATCAGTTTATTGACAAGGCAGACCACACTGCTGGTGGGGGGCTCACATCCCCCAGTGAGCCCTCACGCGGCACACCTGCGGATCATTCACTACACACCATTGTGCCCTAGCACACTCATTGAAAATCACTGCTTTAAATTGTCAAAGGGAGAATTTGGTCAGATGCTACTTCTCCCATCATAGTCCTGCAGCAGTGGGAGAAGTTTTATCTCCTGAGATTTTTGTTTTGTTTTGTTTTTTTCTGTTCTGGACAAGAGCCTGGTTCTGAATTAAATCCAGGAACCTATTTCTTCAGTAGCTAACTCCCTACTTCCCTCCTCCGTTAAAAAGTCCAATTAATAAACCTTTTTAAAGCACGAAGCAGGAATATCCTTCTTTGTCGTCAGTGGTATTGTCACTCTCCAGAGCACTTTCTAATGGACACTTCTTCTTTCCCCCTTCTCCTTGTCTTGGGAAATCAAGGATGGGATTTCCTTTTTTCCCTCTGCACAGGATTTTCTTCTTTCTGAGGGGGCTAGGGCATTTATAGCTGGCTGGCTGTTTATTCGGTGACTATTCATAAGAGTTGTGTACTAAAAAGCTGGACGCCCCCCCCCCCCCAAGTCAAGGAATCAGTGGTCTTGGGGTGTGACTAGGAAAGAGGGCAGTCCAGCCCAGTTCCTTGCCAAATCTGAAGTGGGAAAGGGAGTTGACTTAGGTGCAGCCTTACAGATAACCCCAGGAGGGTTGGAGCTTAGGGGCACAATGTCACTTAGTGGCTTCCCTTGTTCGAAGGCTCCCATTTTTATTCTCTTTCCATTGATCCTTGGTGATGGGGAAAGTAAAGGGTCGTTTTTCCCCCCTTGAGGGACTTTTATCTGCATTTCTTCCTTTTCCTGTTGGATTCACATTTGAGATCTGAACCTCCTAAAGAAGCAAGAATAAACTCAGTTTTTGGACATGACTTCCAATAAACAGCTTTCTACAAACTTTTCCTTGTATGTGATTTGCTCTCTCATTGAGGTTGGGTCAGTGTCAGGCTTTGGCTCCCTGCAGAAGCAGAACCTAGATTTGCAGTCATCGCAAAAGGGAATCGGAGGCAAGAGGGATGTAATAGGGTTCTAAAAATCCTTCAGAGTGAGTGACCAGAGGGGAAAGAAAGAGAGAAAAAGTCCCTCGAACGCTAGAACTCAAAGCTGACCCTGTTCTTCAAGGTCTGGAAAACAACAGGGGGTTCCTAGTATCCCGCTTCTTTGGGAAGTTAGAGGTCTGATTGACTCCCACACCAGGTTTTTGAGAATCCCGTAGAAGTTTTGCTGCGTAAGCTGAACTCTCAGTCTGGAACTCTGCTGGGGAGAAAGGATTGTCTTGCTCCCTTTTGGAAAAGGAGTTGTCAGCCACCAGTTTGCCTACCAGATTCCTCATACAAAACGCTCCATGTCATTGTTCACATTCCTTAGCAGAATGAGTGGCAGCAGCAGCAAGAACACACACATTTTTACTGCAGAGCAGAGTTGATAAAATGTTTAAACAGCCAGGGGTTTTAGAGCATTCTGGAAATGCCTGTTGCGGACAAAGATGCAGGAGACTTGCCAGGAAAAAAATGTTCCATCTCGGGGAGCAGCGTGGAGGGCAGGAGGAGGAGGCAGGCCGGAGGATGATTTACATTGTTATTCTGACCTTCCTCCAAAAAAACCTCAAGGCACAGCATATTGTACATCACTTCTATATACTCGCAACAACCTTGTGACCTAGGATAGGCGGAGAGAGAAAGCAACGAGCCTGCAGTCACCCAATCAACATGACTGAGCAGGGCTTTGTATGCAGGTGCCATGGAGAGCTAGAACGTAACATGATAAATGACAGAATTTCCATGTGGTCTTGTGTCACTGAATGGGCCAACCTGTCTTCAGTTCCAAAAGGCAAAGTTGGATTGTAGCTACCATTTGTTGTACCCAGACGCTACATGTGCAACAGATAGGACACGCCAAGATTTGCCTTCCCTATGTCCTAATGCAGGGTAGGGATGGGGGGGGGGGGAACGACTCCAAAAGTTGCCAGGGACATCATACCAGTCCAAGTCTAACATTAAAGTCACACTGGTGCAGGACAGAGCAGGGTTGTTGCACTGGGAGGAGGGGGTGTCTGTTCCTACAAGCAGATAAAAAAACAAGGAGTCCCCAATTCTGATGCATGTGATGCAACTTCAGCTTTATTCAGGCAGCTATGCCTAAGTCATTCATGCCCAATCATAGGAATATCTGGAACAGAGGACCTGCTGCAGAGGCATCCACACAGAGGTCAGCAAAGAACTGGCACTAAAATTCATTCTGAAAATTGTTTCCTGCTCAAAGGCTTGTACAGCTTCGCTGAAAACAAATGCGGATGAAATCATAAGGATGCTATGTTGGGGAAAAAAAAATATAAACGGAGCAAACAATTCTCAATTAGTTCACAAGAAGATGTCCATCTCTGCTTAGGACTGATGCAAAGGCCTGCTAAAACCGCCAGGTCTTCTTTTGCTAGTGAAAATAGAAGGAGCTGTGCAAGTGGTTCTCCCTGAGCAGAGATGTTCAGAATACCAGCACAACCAGAGGCCCTCGATCTCTTGACAGAAGGGGATTTGAAGCAGATCCTTTCCCAGCCAGTCTCAGTGGGGAAGACGAGATGGACGAACGCACTCCCTCCAATCAGGAATGCAGATTGGCCTGGAGGGCTAGAGGTCCCTGCTCGAACTTCTGTTTTGCATACAGAAGCGTCTAGCTTCAGGCCTTGGCATGGTCCAGCAGGGCTGGGAAAGACCCCCTGAGATGTAGAAATGGTTCTTTTTATCCCATTTGAAAGTTCTCAAGTGACACATCCTATTTATACTTCAAAGTAAACCAGTTTACCTCAATTAGGGTTGCAACATTTAAAGGGTGGCACCCTTGGAGTAACCGGCGCCGAGGCCAGCACCACTCGCTGACACCATCCGATGCTCGCGCCGCCAAACTCAGGTAAGTGCTATGCCAGTTGGCGGGAGGGTGTGGGGAGGGCGGGCTGGGGTGGCAGTGAGGGGGGGGATTGGTCAGCCAGGTCAGGGAGGGGAGCGAGGATATAATTGGCGGCACATTCCGCCATATCCTCACCCCCTTTCCAGATCTGACTGGCCTTACATGGCCTCGCTGGTCATACGTCGGCAAAATAGCTGGCGCGCATCCGAGAAGGCCCATTGGAGCCAGTGGGGCTGACACCAGGAGAAAGGGACGAGTATCCCTGAGTTGTGCTCCGGCTCCGCCGGCATGGACCACATCCTTCGTAGGATGCAGCGACTGGCCATTTAGGGTGGCCGGTGCATCTTACACAGGATTGGACTGTGTCTCAGAATACTGTATGCAGTACCTACTTTTACTATGCAAAAGTTTGTGAAGAACCAGACCACTAGGGGGAGCCCCTGGCTTAAAAATTTACGGCATAATGTGAATGTTTCATAGTCCAGAAAAAGACATTTTAATGTGTTTTCTATTTTAATATTTATGCCCTGCCCTTCCTTCCAGAGGCAGCGCAACTGTCAAAACAATAGTAAAACCATAGTCTAGTTGGAGATCAAATGACATAAAACTCACGATGAAACATACCACACACAAATAGCCTGAAACCAAACTGTATATAAGGAGAGCCAATCCTCAGTCTCAAAATGCCAGGCTAAGAAAGTTGTTTCAACTTTATACATTCTCTGCTAAACAGCTGTGGTTTTTGGCTCTGGCCAGCATCCTGTGTAAGGCTGCCAACTCGGACTGAAGAAATTCCTGAGGAGGGTCTGTCCCTCCTCAACCTGATGTAATGTTGAACATTCCTGGAGGCTCTGCTCAAATCTCCAGGACTGCTTTCAGTCATCACCTGGAGATTGATGCTGGATCTTGGAGACCCCTCCAGGCCAATTCTGGCAGTTTGGCAACCCTCAAGTTGTCTGGATTTCAGAATACAGTACTTGCATAAATATAATGAGATATCTTGTGGCTGGGACCCAAGTCTAAACACGAAATTCATTTATGTCTCATATACACCTTATACACATAGCCTGAAGGTAATTTTATATAATATTTTTAATAATTTTGTGCCCCAGCATGCCTTGCGCTATGCCAGCCAGGTGCTGGAAAAAGTTTTTTTTTTTTTTTAAAGTCATAGTCCCCAAAATGTCTGGATTTCGGATGTCCGGATAACGGATAATCAACCTGTACTAGACCTTCAGGTGCCTGAGGTGGTGGGCCAAATGCTGCTTGCCCTAACTTGCCGATGTGTCAGTCTCTGTTTCTCCCACTCCCTGGATTGGAAGAGGAAGGTGGGGCCAGCTCAGGAGAGGAGGTGTGGAGGAGAGTAGAGTGGTGGGCTAGAGCGTCTATTGAGTCACTATTGGGCACCTAGCTAGCTCCAGTTGGACTTTGGGGTTCTAAGTAGAACTTACACAACCTGTTAAAATTCCCTCTTCTATACTACTGTTAAGGGGTCCAGGCTGCAGTTTGGGTTAAAGGTGGGTTCTGGATCTGAAAAGGTTGAAAACTATAATTGCAATAATATAAGGAGAAATTGGGACCTTCAATAATTAAAGGGGGGGGCTGGTTTGCATGATATTTTTCTTGCCTAGACTGACCCCATGTGTTTCAAGGCATGCTACTTTAAACAGGTTTATCAGCATGAGGAGAGGATCAGTTCAGACAAAAATCTCTTCCCCTCCCTCCCACACACTTTAAGAAACTGGCCCAAATTCACCCTGGCATGACACATGACTTTACAGGGACAGTCCTGGTGCAAAAGTATCATCTGAACCAGCCAAATATTATTGACTGAAAGGAAGCATGAGAGGTAGGAGCAGAGGTTGGGCCCCCTAGCTGAGGGTCACATTCATCAGAGGGCCCAGCTGGTCAGGCTGAATCCCTAAACCTCTCCTATATCCATGGCTGACACTAGGCAGCCTGGCACCCCTTATACCAATAGGGATGTTCCTCAGAGAGCCCCCTTGTGTCACACTTAGCCCAGGGCCGGCCCATCCATGTGGCCAACTGAAGCAGTCGCCTCAGGCGACAGATTGTTGGGGGGGAGTACCCATCTCTGTCTGCCAACTTGCCCCCACTCCTCCTACTTCTACTCCCTGGATTGGAAGAGGACGAGGGGGACAGAGAAGAAGAGGAAATGTGGAGGGGAGGGGAGTGCTGAGCTAGAACATTGGAGAGTGGGAGGAGCAGAGGATGGTACATCATCAGGTAAGTGTCTGGTCCGTATTTGGCCCCCTGCTTCAGGAGGTCTTGGGTGAGCCCTGACTTAGCCATTGTGCCATATCTGCTCCAGCTGCTAGACAGCGTGCTGTTTCTGAATAACGAGGTGGCTGTTGTCATTTTGCAAAGGTTAACCTTGCCGAATGGAAGGACACAAACCAAGACCCACGTGCCATAAGGATTACCAGTACACAAGTGTCAAGTACTGCAATGGGGCAAAATCTGCAGAGCACATTTGGGCTGGTTTTGAACATAATTGTTATCTAGAGGGGCCCATGCATGGTTTAGGGTGGGCTATGTTGGAACATTGGGTTTTATCTGGAAAAGGCAGATGGGCACTCCAGACTCAAGGGAGGGAACCAATCAGAACTGTGGGCAGAGGGGTAGCCAGGCGCCCGTGGTACTGGGGCCGAAAAGCCCGCCGCCCCATTATGCAAATTAAATAATTAATTTGCATAATGAGTTTCGGGTTTTTTTAAAAGTTTTTTTAAAAGGTTTTTAACACTAACGGGGCTTCTAAAAGGGCTTCTAAAAGGGTATGTGTGCTTTGCCAAACTTATCTGTAGTTCTAGGAACCTCCAGCGATGATCAGGGGCACAGATCATCCCTCTGCAGCTCTGCTCCCGGTCGCGAACTCTGCAAATCGCCCAGGAGCGCACTGCAGAGTTAACGCATGCGCAGAGCGACGATGTTTCCAATCGTCGCTCTGCGCATGCGTTAACTCTGCAGCTCTGCTCCTGGGCGATTTGCAGAGTTCGCGACCAGGAGCAGAGCTGCAGAGTTAACGCATGCGCAGAGCGACGATTGGAAACATCATCGCTCTGCGCATGCATTAACTCTGCAGCGCGCTCCTGGGCGCTTTGCAGAGTTCGCGCCCGGGAGCAGAGGGACGATCTGCGCCCCTGAGAGTCCTAGAACTACAGATAAGTTTAGCAAAGCACACATACCCTTTTAGAAGCCTCGTTAGCGTTAAAAACCTTTAAAAAAAACCTTTTTTAAAAACCGAAAAAACGAAAGTTAAGGAGGCTCCCGCCCCCCACGGAGCCTTTCTGCCCCAACGCCCTGGGGCCCACCGCACCACCGCCCCATATCAGACGACGCCACTGACTGTGGGCATAAAGCTAAGGGGAGTTCCAGGGGAGAGCCAGTCAGTTGGAGGACTCCCTCTGGACGATACCGTGAGTCTCATTTTTGGATTACACGGTGGACATTTGGAATATATTGTGGCTGTGGATTTCACAGAAGGAGTATATCACTACCATTTGGGATTACATCATCCTGGCAGTCTAGTCTGCAGGACAGCTGGTTGTGACAGGAACCACCTGAGAGCGTTTTCGGTAAGACCTGCTTTCAACAGACAGACAGTTTGGGGTTAAATGAGGAAATGATGAGGGGGGCTGACTGAGATGGTTGCTTCCAGCAGTATATTGGCAGGGGGCGCCCACCTCCTTCTGCCCAATCGCCTCCACTCCTGCTGCTGCTGCTGCTGCTGCTACTGAAGCTGTTCCTCCTCCCATTAGGTAAAGGTGACCCCTGACAATTAAGTCCAGTCGTGTCTGACTCTAGGGTGTGGTGCTCATCCCCATTTCAAAGCCGAAGAGCCAGCGTTGTCCGAAGACGCCTCCGTGGTGATCATGTGGCCGGCATGACTCTCCTTGCCGCAGCGCGTAGCATGCGGCTGGAATACAGGGAAAAGGAAGAGGGGGATGGAGCAGAAGAGGAATGCAGAGGAGACAAATGTAGTGGCTAGAGCGCCACTCTCCTATCCTCCACACTTCCTCTTTCACTCTGGCTCCTCCTTCTCCCTTTTCCAGTGGGAGGAGGCTGACACATTACCACGTAAAGGGGGGCAGCATTTGGCATTCGCCTCAGGGGCCAGGGGGTCTTGGGCCATTCCTGGAAACAAGTCTGTGAGATACACACACTCAGATGACGCAGCAGGGTGGCACCTAGAGAACATGCACATTATAACCGACACATATATTGCTTGGCTATTTGACTGTGATGCCTGCTTGCTTGAGTGCTGTAGTTTGTGCAAACGACGAAGCAAAACTGAGTTGCTTTCCAGTGAGTTGTCAATATCTATCTTCACTTCCAGAGACCCCCCCCCCCAAGAGATCTTGCTGGGTGGTGAGTTCTGGGGAAGCCTCGTATTGCCCCACAGCTGAGAGGTAGTAATGGGATCTAAAGGAACTAAGCTACATTGGAATACATATACATAAACCGCCTATGATTGCCCTGTCAGGAGAAAGGCGGGGTAAAAATTCTTTAAAACAAACAAATAAATAAAGGTGCCAGACCAGGCACTTACTGGGTAGCCTTGACGAGCCAGTGAGCCACTCCCTCATAGCCTGAGCTCCCCAGCTGCAATTTGGAGATAATAATGATACTTCCTTAATCCTCCAGACTGACCAGTTTTAATACATGTGTAGTGTAGCACTTGGCAGACTCAAAAAGCACAGTGCAAATATCCCATACTATTACCGTATTGTCCCGAGTATAAGATGCACCTGATTATAAGACGCACCCTTAAAGTTTGGTGCTATTAAAAAAAATTAATTAAATCACTGGCATTAAATTGCAACAGCCTGATTATAAGACGCACCCCTAGTTTAAAAACTTAAATTAGGAGAAAAAAGTGAGTCTTATACTCAGACCAATACGGTATTTTGATAGGTGCTTGGGTTTCAGACCATTGACACACATTGGCCAGACATACAAAGTGCCCCTGAGATGAGGATCACTGGAAGTAATAATCATCATAGGTCAGTTTTGCTCTGCATGCAAAAGTTCCCAGGTTCCAACCCTGGCAAGTGCAGGTTGGGCTGGGAAAAAAACCCTTCTGACCCATGGAGAACTGCTGCCAGTCAGTGTTGACAATACTGACCTAGTTGGAATAAAGCCCTGACTCTGCAGAAGGCAGCTTTATCCATTCAATAATCATATCTGACCACTGACCTAAAAGATAAGGGGGAAAGAATAATGGCCATTTGTGCCCTGATGTAGCCTCGGGGATGCTTTGAATTGGTGGGGAATCTTCTGGAATAATCTGTGATGAAATTCCTGAGCTACAGCCTTTCAGACCAGAGGAGGCTGCTAATTAGCAACTTGGCAGGAATGGAGACAAGCATGTTCCTCTTTTTTTTCCCCTTCCCATAAATACTTTTGACAATTATATGTGTTACTATAAACGCAACAAAAGTTATAACCCGGGCAAATTACATGTCTCATGGCTGTTTACTTAACCTTGCCCTAACTGGGTGGTCCCTCCCTCTCCTTAAATCAAAAATGGGTCAAGGCCACAGGGAACTGCAGTCAATCAGGACAGGAACAACTTTGGGTCTGAACCCAGATCAGACACTCGTTTGAAGATGCGTGCTCATAAGTGCCACACGCTACAATTTCAGGGCGTGCAAAACAGGCTCCTCAAGGGTCAGAGTGGGTGGGTGGCTATTTCTTCCAGGCAAGAAGTTTGAAAGCCATGAGTTGGCAGACTCAAGTTCTGCCTGATCTGATATCAAAGATAGAATTATTATTATTATTATTATTATTAACAGTATTTATATACCGCTTTTCAACAAAAAGTTCAAAGCGGTTTACAGACAAAATCAAATGATTAAATGGCTCCCTGTCCCCAAAGGGCTCACAATCTAAAAAAGATGCAGAAGACCACCAGCAAACAGCCACCAGAAAAGACACTGTGCTGGGGTGAAAGGGGAGCAGTTACTCTCCCCCTGCTAAATAAAAGAGGAGCACCAATTGAAAAAGTGCCTCTTGCCCAGTTAGCAGGGGTTGTGCCCAGTTAGCAGGGGTTGAACTGAAGTGCTGAAGGGGTTGAACTGAAGGGGTTGAACTGAAGAACTGAAGAGTTATGATGACAAACTCTTTCGCAACGGGAGGCCCTCCCCCCTTCCCCTGCATCGAAAAGTTCCCAACGGCACCTTGGCAAACACTCCAGCTCCCTCCTCCTGCCAATGAATTTAAACTCCGCGAGAACCCTTCTCCACCCATTCGTGGTGCAGATCCGGGTCCATTTCAGCTCCACCAGCTCTCAAGTCAGCGGCAGCCTCAGAACCGGCTTGAATCTCCATGTCAAGGTAAATGACCCCTTTGAGCGCAGGGGCTCTGTTTTGCAAGCTGCAGGGGGGGGGTAGTGGGTTAGAAAGGGGGGAGCTGTGAGCCAGAGCCAGAGCCAGAACTCCTGGGTTCTCTCTTTTCCCTCCATTCTTGATTTGCTTTTCCACTCCTTCAGCTGCAATCGGAGCCCCTTCAATCCACAATTCCAGCCCCCTCCCCAGGAATTCCTGGAAAATCCACACAGGAAAAGTTTTCCCTAGCCAACTTGTTTCATAACGCTTTGTTGCGGAAGCCTCCCTGATCTCTTGGCTCCGTCTTGGACTCCAGTTCTTCGTGCAGAGAGGGGCTCTTCTTCACCTTTTCGGTGGAATGTGCTGCTGCTGCAGCTTTTAACTTTTAACTCTTTTTCTGCCAGGATGCAGACAGATGGAGCACAGGAGCGCCCCCCGTTGGTTTCCATCAAGGGGGTCCCCATGATCAAGTACTTTGCGGAGATGATGGATGAAGTGGACGGGTTCCAAGCACATCCAGATGACTTGCTGATCTCCACATACCCCAAGTGTGGTGAGTGAATGATGATGCCATGGGGCTGGGTTCACACAAACAGAGGGAAAGGGTGTGAGAGAAGGAGCTTGTATGGAGGGATTGTTGCATTCCCGACTGCCCTCATTCAATTAATCATGGTCTTGAGGAGGTGAGGGCAGTGGAGACTGGTTGACAGGAAAATATACAGGTTCAGTAGGCACTAGGCAGCGTACCCTCAAAGAATGCACAGGTGTGACAAGAGGGTCATGTGAACATACATAGAGCAAGAGCATCATCCTTTCGTCTCACCAAGATCAGTCCCCCGTTGCCACCCGCTATTACACATGGCTGCAACTTCTTTCTACACGTTGTAGTTGCCTGTAACCCACTAACTTCTGAGGGCCAAATTAGTTGTCAAATGGGAATTCTGTGGTAGAAACTCCTGATTTCTAAAGAAAGCAGTTGTGGGGTGGTGGTGCTTATTTGGATTAAGGTTGGGGTGCACAGGGAGAGGGGCACCCTTTGCCCATTTGCTGATTTCCTGACTTACCACCACCACCACCCAATTGCTATTAACTGCTTTTCATCCCTCTCTTAAGCCCTGGAAAATGTACTGTACTCTGTTAAAACTCATGTTTACTCTTGCATGGAACTGGCTGGGCTTAAAGTAGAATAGCTACAGGGCCAGCTATTCTATACCTGAGTATATTCTATTCTATACCTGAGGCACCATGCCAAATGATGCCCACCCTTACCTGCGACGTGCAGCCTTTGCTCCTCCTACTTCCGGACTTGGAAAAGGAAGGGGGGGGGCACTGTGGAAGAAGAACCGGACAGGGCATGTGCAGGACAGGAGAGTGGTGGACTAGACCAAGATGTGAGACACTCTAGCCTGCTACTCTTCTCTCTTACCCACTTCCTCTTGCACTGCACCCCCCCCTCTTATTTTTCTAAGCCAAGGAATGGAAGGAGAAGGGGAAGCCCTGGAGGCAAGTGGGCAGACAAGGGTGGGGCACCCCTGCTAATCAGCCTCCTGAGGTCTGTTTCATGGCCCTGGATCGTGTAGTGCAGAAATAAAACAGGCAGAAATGATGTTGCAACCATGTGTAATAGTGGGCGTGGCAACAGGGGACTGAACTTGGTCTTCTGATTGTGTAAACAAAGTTATTCTGAAAGGTCTTTTTTTTTTTTTTAAGGGTTCTTACTTGGCCCTACTATACATAGAGAAGCTTTATACACATGGTTCTCTGAGCTTGAGAACAGGCATGTCTCCAATAAGAGATTTGAACATATTTGTAGATCTGGAAAAGATGCAAAAGAGGGCAACCAAAATTATCAGAGGGCTGGAGAACCTCCTTTATAAGAAAAGGCTGCAACATTTGGGATTTTGTAGTTGGAGAAGGGAAAGGGCAATAAGAGGAAGATATGTTTGAGAATTTTGAATGGTGTGTGGAGAGAAGTTCTTTTCTCTATATCGCACCTCTAAAGCAACCTCCTGGCTTTAGAAGTAGGTTTTCTCTGTGCCAGGTGCAAGGGAGTGACAACAGGAAACAGGCTATTTATTTATTTATTTATTTATTTATTTTTCACATTTTTATACCGCTCTTCCTCCAAGGAGCTCAAAGTGGTGTACATATTTCCTCCCCTCCTTTTTGTCCTCACAACAGCCCTGTGAGGTAGGTGGGGCTGAGAGATAGTGACTGGCCCAAGGTCACCCAGGAAGCTTCGTGGCTGAGCGGGGATTTGAACCTGGATCTTCCAGGTCTAAGTCCGACTCCCAAACCACTACACCATCCTTGTTGGCTGTGTACTCGGTGAGGCATCTGGTGGGGCCACTGTGAGATACAGGAAGCTGGACTAGATGGGCCTTTGGCCTGATCTAGCAAGGCTCTTCTTATGTTCTTATGTTGGTGAAGAGAGGAAGCGTAGAGCTGGGCCTGCCGACATCAACACAACTACTGGAGGTGAAGGAGCCCAGTACAAACTAAATGACTGGAACGTTAATTTTCTTTGAAGTCAATGATGAACCCCGCCCTCAGAAATCAGGTCTGAACAGGAAGATGCAACCCTTGTAACATTCACACAGCCACTCAGTTCAGGAGTAGCAATCCCTGTTTGAAGAGCAGTCCATGCTCCTGACTTTCTCTCTTCCTAAGTGAATCTGGTACCGACGTTCAATTGAGTTAGCAAGTGTTGAAGTGAAATAACTGTTTGTGTCAACCTGGCCTCAGCCTTGTGTTTTTTTCCCCTTGTACTACATTCTTGATCTGGTTCACCCAACTTTTATTTATCATGTCTTCAGGAACAACCTGGATCAGTGAGATCATTGACTTGATCTGTAAAGAGGGAGATATTCAGAAATGCAAGGAAGATCCCATCTATCTGCGAGTGCCTTTCCTGGAGTCTGCTGCTCCTGGATTTCCACCAGGTAAAATACCTCACTAGCTCTCCACACGGTGCTGGCCCATCCATGAGGCCAACTGAGGGGTTGTTTGCCTCGGTTGGTGAACTGGCAGGGGGCAGCATCCAGAGGGCATCCATCTCAGTTTGCCTACCTGTTTCCACCACGTCTCCTTGTCCCTGGATTGAAAAGGAAGATGGGGACACAGCACAGGAGGATGTGTGAAGTAGAGGAGAATGGTGGGTTAGAGCAAGGGTGGCCAACCTTTCAACATGAATGCTCCTGGCCCTTTAATGGTTGCATAGGTGAGAACATTTCAGCAGGTGCAACTGCTTTAGCAGCACCATCAGCACTTGCAGCTGCCAAGATTCTGTCTTCTACACAATTCTTAATGCAGAGGCCCTAATGGTGCAAGGTTGACCACCCCTGATCTAGAGCATGTCCTGTTCCGCTGTCATAAGGCCCAGTTAGGCTTGGTCTGCCCGTAAGGAACAAAGTGTCTGTGAACACATGCGCAGCCCAGGAATTGGTATTTTTATAGTACCAGAACTGAGTTCACAGCCGTTTCACACACAACCCCCCCCCCCCGCCCGCTCCTAGTATCTCCCGCAGGCTTGCTTTATTTCTACAGCCCAATTTAGGGGAAGAAGGCACCCTTTTTGCTAGAGCTGTTATACATTTGGGAGTTTTGGAAACCTTTGCTGATCTACTGCATTTCCTGGAGATCGCCCAGTAGAGTCTGACCTTCTGCTTGCTTCTGCTCTAAGGGGCGCTGTAGGGATAGCTAGTGAAGGATGGGGAGAGGGTGGGAGAAGCCCCTTGACTGCTTCTGTTTCCCTTCTAGGCATCGAACTGCTCAAAATACGACCCCCGCCACGGATTATCAAAACCCACCTCCCAGTCCAGTTGCTCCCCAAATCCTTCTGGGAAAAGAAGTGCAAGGTGAGGAGGTGCAGTTCCTAAATCTACCAAGAGGGGGATCTAAGAGGGGCCATCAAGGCCACAAGCTGGAGGGGTGGGATGGAGGATTAATGTGAAAAGAGAGGGCCACAAAGTGGTAGGCAAGGCTGCTTGTTTCATGCAGAAACACTGGAGCTGGGTATTGGGTTAGTTAAGCATCCTGAAAATCTCAGGTTTCATGTTCTTCCAAAAAACGCGTTTCCACACTAGCAGGTCTTAGGAATCCTACTGAAATGAAATCTTAGAAGTCAGAGGGGAACACTGAGCCAGCTTTCCAGTCAACGGTATGCCTTCAGTGGCCTGCATAGCTCAGCCTCTGCGTGATTTGCAGGATCCCAATCAACGGTGCAAGCCTGCTGTTTAATTTGCTGCATGCTTCTCTTCCACCCAACAGATGATCTACTTGGCCAGAAATGCCAAAGATGTTGCCGTTTCATACTATTACTTCTACCAAATGGCCGTAGTTCATCCCGAACCTGGACCATGGAATGAATTCCTGGAGAAGTTTATGGCTGGAGATGGTAAGGACTGAGCAATGGGAAATGAACCCTTTGGATACTGACCCCGTAGGAGTTCAGGAAGGACTGATGACTCTGGGCACAAGTGATGTGTGCAGTCTAGAATCTGCTTGCGCCCCTATGATAAGTGAACCATCTCCCATCTTACTTGGTTTGGAGCTCTGTGGACTCCAAGATCAGATTTGGACCTAGAGCACAATCCTAAGCGTGTCAACTCAGAAGTAAGCCTTGTTGAGTTCAATGGGACTTACTCCCAGGTAAGTGTGTATAGGATGGCAGCTCCTCCAACTCACTGGAAAAGGAAGAGGAAGTGTGGAGCTCTAGCCCACCACTGTTCTCCTCTGCACTTCCTTTTCTCCTCCACACTTCCTCTTCTGTCCCATCTCCTCTTCCTTTTCTAAAACAGGGAGTGGGAGGAGCAGAGGCTGGCACACTGCCAGGTAAGGGGGGGCAGCATTTGGCATGCTGCCTGAGGTACCAGGAGGCCTTGGTTTGACCCTGTTTATGTGGAAGGGAACGTGAGTGTAGCCAGACTGAGTCAGACCATTGTCTACTCTGACAAGTAGCAGCTCTTGAAGGTCTCAGCCAGAGGGTTTTTTTTTCCCCTAACCCTGCTACCCAAGAACCTTTGCCAGGAATCTGACCCTAAAATGACCTTGGCCATGCCACATCACCAAGCTATGCTCTCTCCCTCTAAAGTGGCAGACCTGGGGCTTCTGTTTTGGAGAAGGTTCTCACTAAGGCACATGTCTCTTTGTAGTCGCTTTTGGATCCTGGTATGACCACGTCAAAGGCTGGTGGGACAAGAGAAAAGAACAGCGGATGCTCTACCTCTTCTATGAAGACATGAAAGAGGTAATATCTTTTCAGTTCCTCCAGCATCTCCTCCATTCCCTCTGCAAGTATCTTGCTTCTTTACTTCTTCCTAGTCTAACCCTCTCACTGCCAGTTCTGCTGCCCCCATCAGCCCCAACAAGCCTCTGCAACCAGCCCTCCGTGACCTCTTCCTTCTCTACCCTCCCCCCCCCCAATAGCCATCACTGTGAATCAGACAAAAGATCCATTTGGTCTAGTCTTTTTTTTTTTCCAACAGTAGCCAGATAGATATTTCTGGAAGCTCAGAAGTAGGACATGAAAAATAATGGTCACGCATATGCGCATTCCTATACACCCATACTCAGCCACCCACCCATGCACAAATCAGGGCTTATTCCCAGGATTCCAGAGACCGTATCTGTCTCTGACTACTGAGTTCCATTTTGCGATCATGGCTAAGAGTCATGTGTGCATATGTGCGCTTGCAAAGTCTAATTAGGAAACATGAGTGTTCAGAACTGGCGTATCAGCAGCGAACTCCTGCACCTGGAGCACCAAATGGGTAATGGACCATTTATTAGACTACATTGCATTCTTCTCCCCTTCTTCTCTGCCTCTCTTCTCCAACCCATGAGAACAGTCCCCAAACATTGCTTCTCCTCTAGGATCCACAGCGGGAGATCCGGAAAGTAATGGAATTTCTTGAGAGGACCCCTGATCCTCGCCTGGTGGAGAAGGTCGCACAGCTCACTTCCTTCAAGGAGATGCGTCAGAACAACATGACCAATTACACAAGCGTTCCCACCTCCATTATGGACCACAAAATTTCTCCTTTCATGAGGAAAGGTGAGCTGGCCAGACAGCTGAAGGCTATGCATATCTGCTGCTCAGAATAAGAGTGGAACGTGCTGTTCAAGGGGGGAGTCAGGAAAGCATCCTTTTGCCACCCTTCTCAGGGCCCAGAATGGGGGGGGGCCCTTTGGAGTTTTGAAACAAAAAAAAGGCAGAGTCTTGCCCCACTAATGGTCTCAATTAATGGGTGAAAGGGAAGAGAAATAGGGGCTTGGGGTGGGCAAGGGACTGCAATTCTGTTCCTTCCCCATCCATCCAAACTGGTAGGCCTTGTCCCCCATTAGACATCAGTGCCTTGACGGCCGTCTCTTTCCCCAACCCAGGAATCACTGGTGACTGGAAGAACCAATTCACAGTGGCTCAAAACGAGCGCTTTGAGGAAGATTACAAGAGGCAAATGGAAGGAACCACTCTCTGCTTCCGGACAGAGATCTGATGGCTCTTGGGAAGGAAGCCCTCTTCCAGCGAGGCCTCTGTCCTACAACATTTGATAAACTCCACTAGTTTTGTTAAGAAGAAGATGGTTGTAGGTTCAGCTGAAGACTAAATCCACCCATGTGGGTTCCCATTTGATGAGTAACAGCCAATCCGAGTCAGAGTAACCTTTATTGGCATATATAACAACAAGGACCTCACAGAAAATACCATCAAACAAGACAAAACCTTTGTAAGTAAGAACTTTGCAAGAACTTTGCAAGTAAGAACTTTGAAACCTTCTCCATAATTTCAATCGAACAATCATTAAGTAAAATTTCAGATTCATCAAATCAGAGTAGCCATTTCTTTTGGACAAAAAAAGGGGTTTAGATAAACAGCACAGGAAATAACGTGCTGAGGGAAGTGAAACGGTATATGGGAGACTGTTGCGATAGACTCTTGGTTGCAATGGCAGTGCCTCTCTGAATAAGGAGTCTCGCTGTATCTCCCTTCTGTAACCTTGGATGGCAACACATTGAATCTAGCTAGAGAGAGAGAGTGAGCACATATTTCGTTAGGATTAATCATAGAATGAAGATAACCATCCATATGTCCATACTGAAATGGGATAGAGAAATTTAGGGGAGAAAACAGCCCAGTACCATTGGGCCTTGCTGCTAGTGGAACACGTGTTCTGCTGGCGGTGGGTGCCGAAAAACAGCTGTAAAGCACGCTTTCGCAACATGCTGAGTAGCGCGCTGGTGGAGTGCTGGCGGAAGGCGTGCCTTCCCGTGCATGTCGACAGAGCTCCAGCCGCCTGCCAAGGGATGTAAGGTGGTGGGGGAGGTGAGGCGGGGCGGGCTGAACAGGGGCAGGGAGGGGGGCAAACGGGGCAGGGAGGCTGCAGGAGGGGGTGGATCCAGTGGTGATGGTGCACGCCGGATCCTATCCTCTCCGGCAGCAGCCCCCCTGCCCCCCTTTCTCAGACTTGCGCCAGCGCTGGCCCGAAGAGACCCATTGTGGGGTGGGATGGTTACAGAGGGGAAAGAGGATTTAAACTTGTCCTATGGTTGAGGCGTCACCCTGCAACTTCCTTCCCCAAACTGTGCCTCTTCTGAACGGCCAGGCAGCTGCACAACTGCGTCTTACCCCTGGTGCACCCATCACCCCAGCCACCTCCACTTCCAGCAGGGTTGAGCTTGTCCAGCCAGTGCCACGTGGTTACCATGGCAGTGGGGCCAAGTACCAGCTGCCATACTGGGAAGTGTCACTGGTTGAAAACCACTGATGCAGACCTCCCAGCCTGCACTGGTACAAACCTATGTAAGCAAGAGAGTTACGTGATTGATTGAATGCTTGCTTAGAAGTCTCCCTGCCATGTACAGCTAGCATCTCAATAAAATGGGCTATAGCCTCAACTCTGCCTTGATGTTCTAGTTTTCTGTGTGCAGGGACCTTTCTGTTGTTCAGCACATTTGGGATAGGGTTAAAACATGTGATCCTTCATCTTCATCTTCAGCACCTCAGGGTGCTGTACCGCCAGCTTTCTTAATGAATGGAAGGTGCACACAGGGCATTGGTCTGACAGGGCTTTCAAATATGTGTCGCATTTCTGTTCCTTTCACTTTTGTGGAATGCAGCCTCAAGGCTTCTTTGCCAGAGGCTCCTACTAGGAGATACAAAGTGAGGCAGCCAGAGAAGGCTGGGACTCATGACGGAAACGGGATAACTCCAGAGAAGAATCATTCAAAGATCAACCACCTTTCTTTCCCATCACGTATGCCACATATCTGCCTGCTCACCCAGCTGGAGCTCTATGTGGTTGGTGATATAGCATACAATACATCACCTCCATCCAGGCTTAGTTCAAACAAGAAAACTCAATGCAAGAATTTAGGCTTTCATAACTGGCAAATACTTTATTACAAAAAGGTTTCAACAGGTCTTCTGGCCATGGTCCACTTAAAAATCTTTGAACAACAAAGACAACTCAATCCAAGCCAATCTCATACAGTAACAAAGAAGAGGAATATGAAGAGCTGCTGATCAGCGTGAAACCTAGTTTTACCAAAGAGCACCATTCCGTTGAAACTAATATCCATTGGATTGCATCTAAAGATAAGAACATAGGAAGAGCCCTGTTGGATCAGGCCACAAGCCCATCTAGTCCAGCTTCCTGTATCACACAGTGGCCCCACCAGATACCTCAGGGAGCACAAGACAACAAGATAACCTGTTTCCCGTTGACACTCCCTTGCACCTGGCACAGAGAAAACCCACTTCTAAACCCAGGAGGTCGCTTATGGCTTGTAACCTGTGATGGTCTTTTCCTCCATGAATCTGTCCAAACCCCTTTTAAAGGCATCTAGGCCAGGTGCCATCACCACACCCTGTGGCAAGGAGTTCCACAGATGAATTACACGCTGGGTAAAGAAATATTGTCTTTTGTCTGTTCTAACTCTCCCTCCACTCAATTTTAGTGCATGTCCCCTGGTTCTGGTGTTGTGCAAGAGTGAGAAGAATTTCCCTCTATCCACTCTCTCCATCCCATGCATAATTTTATATGACTCAATCATGTCCCCCCTCAGGCGCCTTTTTTCTAGGCTGAAAAGCCCCAGACGCTGTAGCCTTTCCTCATAAGGGAGGTGCTCCAGCCCACGAATCATTCTGGTCGCTCTTTTCTGCACCTTTTCCAATTCAACTATATCCTTTTTGAGGTGTGGTGACCAGAACTGGACACAATACTCCAGATGTGGCCTTACCATCGATTTGTACAAAGGCATAATGATATTGGCCGTTTTATTCTCAATCCCCTTTTTAATGATCCCGAGCATGGAATTGGCCTTCTTCACAGCCGCCGCACACTGGGTCAACACTTTCATGGACCTGTCCACCAGCACCCCAAGATCTCTCTCTTGATCCGTCACAGACAACTCAGAACCCATTAGCGTATATGTGAAATTTTGGTTTCTTGCCCCAATGTGCATCACTTTGCACTTACTTACATTGAAGCGCATCTGCCATTTTGCTGCCCATTCTCCCAGTTTGGAGAGATCCTTCTGGAGCTCTTCACAATCCCTGCTGGTCTTTACCACCCGGAAAAGTTTAGTGTCATCCGCAAACTTGGCCACCTCACTGCCTATCCCCAACTCCAGGTCATTTATGAATAAGTTGAAAAGCACCGGTCCCAAGACCGATCCTTGGGGCACACCACTTTTCACCTCTCGCCATTGTGAAAATTGCCCTTTGACTCCCACTCGCTGTTTCCTGGTCTTCAACCAGTTCCTAATCCACAAGAGGACCTGCCCTCTTATTCCCTGACTGTGGAGTTTTCTCAGGAGCCTTTCATGAGGGACCGTGTCAAACGCCTTCTGAAAATCCAGATATATAATATCCACGGGTTCGCTCGCATCCACATGCCTGTTGACCTTTTCAAAAAATTCTAACAGGTTTGTGAGGCAAGACTTCCCCTTGCAGAAGCCATGCTGACTCTCCCTCAGCAGAGCTTGTTCTTCTATGTATTTTAAGATTTTATCCTTAATGAGACTTTCCACCATCTTCCCTGGAACAGATGTTAGGCTGACCGGCCTGTAGTTTCCCGGGTCCCCCCTCCTTCCTTTTTTAAAGATTGGCGTGACATTAGCTATCCTCCAATCCTCTGGCACAGTGGCCATTTTAAGGGACAAGTTGCATATTTTGGTCAATAGGTCAGCAACTTCATTCTTGAGTTCCTTCAGAACTCTTGGGTGGATGCCATCCGGGCCTGGTGATTTATTGATCTTTATTTTGTCAATTAAGTCTGAGACGTCTTCTCTTTTAACCTCTATTTGACTTAATTCTTTAGTCAGGGGAGACCGTTTCGGCAGCGGTATTTGCCCAAGGTCTTCTGCCGTGAAGACAGATGCAAATAACTCATTTAATTTATCTGCAGTCTCCAAGTCCCCTTTTATCACCCCTTTCTCTCCCTCACCATCCAGCGGACCAACCGTTTCCCTGGCAGGTTTCCTGCTTCTAACATATTTGAAGAAGCTTTTATTATTCCCTTTTATGTTGCCTGCCATACGTTCCTCAAAGTCTTGCTTGGCCTCCCGTATCATCTTTTTACATTTCTTTTGCCACAGTTTGTGCTCCTGTTTATTTTCCTCATTAGGGCAAGACTTCCATTTACGGAAGGAAGCTTCCTTGCCTTTTATAGCCTCCTTAACTGTGCTTGTTAGCCATGCCGGCACCCTCCTGGACTTGGTCAAGCCCTTCCTCCTTTGTGGGATACACTCCCGCTGGGCCTCTATGACTGTTGTTTTAAACAGCCTCCATGCACTCTGGAGCGATTGGACTCTTTTTACCTTCCCTTTCAGCTTTTTTTTAACTAGTCTCCTCATTTTGGGGAAGTCTGCCCTTCGGAAGTCAAGGGTTTTCGTGTCAGATTTGCTCGGCACTCTCCCTCCGACATGCATGGCGAAACAGATCGCAGCATGGTCACTGTTCCCCAACGGTTCGGTAACATTTACCTCCCTGACCAGATCTTGAGTGCCACACAATATCAAATCCAGAGTCACCTGTCCTCTAGTCGGTTCCGTGACAAGCTGCTCTAAGGCACAGTCATTTAACATATCCAGAAATCCAGTCTCTCTTTCATGACCTGAGCATGAATTGACCCAGTCGATGTGAGGATAATTGAAGTCCCCCATGACTACAACCCTGTCTCTCATTGACACCTCCCTGAATTGCTTCCTCATTTCAAGATCCCCTTCAGGTTTCTGATCTGGAGGATGGTAGCATGCCCCTACTATTACATCACTCTTTGAGCCTGGTAATCTAACCCACAGTGATTCTATGGAGGAGTCAGAGCCCCCCTCCAGCTCTACTCTGGTGGATTCTACCCCCTCTTTGACATAGATGGCCACCCCACCTCCAACACGCCCCTCTCTGTCCCTCCTATAGAGTTTATATCCTGGAATTGCAGTATCCCACTGGTTCTCTGCATTCCACCAGGTTTCTGTTATACCTACTATGTCAATGTTTTCCCTAGCCACCAAACATTCCAGTTCTCCCATCTTTGCCCGTAGACTTCGGGCATTTGCATAAAAGCACTTATATACCTGGTCCCCCAAGAAGGGCTGCATGTTTGCACCTTTATTCCTGCAGCCTTCTGTCCTGCTAGACTGGCTGTCATGTCCCATCACACTACCACTCCCAATTCTTACTCTGTTATTACTTGACTGTTCCCCATCCTCTGCACCTTCATTCCCTAGGGATGAGGAGTCCCAAACCGGATGCCCCTTGGCTCCTGCCGGCTTTCCCCCAGGAGTCAGTTTAAAAGCTGCTCTGCCACCTTCTTTTGAACTGTGGTGTTGGAGAAGACTCCTGAGAGTCCCTTGGACTGCTAGGAGATCAAATCAGTCAATCCTAAATGAAATCAACCCTGACTGTTCCCTGGAAGGACAGGTACTAAGGCTGAAACTCAAATATTTTGGCCACCTAATGCGAAGAGAGGACTCTCTGGAGAAGACTCTGATGCTGGGAAAAATTGAAGGCAAAAGGAGAAGGGGAAGGCAAAGGATGAGATGGTTAGACAGCATCACCGATGCAACGAACATGAAAATGAGCGAACTCAGGAAGATAGTGGAGGACAGGAAGGCCTGGCGGGATATGGTTCATGGGATCACGAAGGGTCGGACACGACATAATGACTGAACAACAACAATATATACTTCAAAGTAAACCAGTTTACCTCAATTAGGGTTGCAACATTTAAAGGGTGGCACCCTTGGAGTAACCGGCGCCGAGGCCAGCACCACTCGCTGACACCATCCGATGCTCGCGCCGCCAAACTCAGGTAAGTGCTATGCCAGTTGGCGGGAGGGTGTGGGGAGGGCGGGCTGGGGTGGCAGTGAGGGGGGGGATTGGTCAGCCAGGTCAGGGAGGGGAGCGAGGATATAATTGGCGGCACATTCCGCCATATCCTCACCCCCTTTCCAGATCTGACTGGCCTTACATGGCCTCGCTGGTCATACGTCGGCAAAATAGCTGGCGCGCATCCGAGGAGGTCCATTGGAGCCAGTGGGGCAGACACCAGGAGAAAGGGACGAGTATCCCTGAGTTGTGCTCCGGCTCCGCCGGCATGGACCACATCCTTCGTAGGATGCAGCGACTGGCCATTTAGGGTGGCCGGTGCATCTTACACAGGATTGGACTGTGTCTCAGAATACTGTGTGCAGTACCTACTTTTACTATGCAAAAGTTTGTGAAGAACCAGACCACTAGGGGGAGCCCCTGGCTTAAAAATTTACGGCATAATGTGAATGTTTCATAGTCCAGAAAAAGACATTTTAATGTGTTTTCTATTTTAATATTTATGCCCTGCCCTTCCTTCCAGAGGCAGCGCAACTGTCAAAACAATAGTAAAACCATAGTCTAGTTGGAGATCAAATGACATAAAACTCACGATGAAACATACCACACACAAATAGCCTGAAACCAAACTGTATATAAGGAGAGCCAATCCTCAGTCTCAAAATGCCAGGCTAAGAAAGTTGTTTCAACTTTATACATTCTCTGCTAAACAGCTGTGGTTTTTGGCTCTGGCCAGCATCCTGTGTAAGGCTGCCAACTCGGACTGAAGAAATTCCTGAGGAGGGTCTGTCCCTCCTCAACCTGATGTAATGTTGAACATTCCTGGAGGCTCTGCTCAAATCTCCAGGACTGCTTTCAGTCATCACCTGGAGATTGATGCTGGATCTTGGAGACCCCTCCAGGCCAATTCTGGCAGTTTGGCAACCCTCAAGTTGTCTGGATTTCAGAATACAGTACTTGCATAAATATAATGAGATATCTTGTGGCTGGGACCCAAGTCTAAACACGAAATTCATTTATGTCTCATATACACCTTATACACATAGCCTGAAGGTAATTTTATATAATATTTTTAATAATTTTGTGCCCCAGCATGCCTTGCGCTATGCCAGCCAGGTGCTGGAAAAAGTTTTTTTTTTTTTTTAAAGTCATAGTCCCCAAAATGTCTGGATTTCGGATGTCCGGATAACGGATAATCAACCTGTACTAGACCTTCAGGTGCCTGAGGTGGTGGGCCAAATGCTGCTTGCCCTAACTTGCCGATGTGTCAGTCTCTGTTTCTCCCACTCCCTGGATTGGAAGAGGAAGGTGGGGCCAGCTCAGGAGAGGAGGTGTGGAGGAGAGTAGAGTGGTGGGCTAGAGCGTCTATTGAGTCACTATTGGGCACCTAGCTAGCTCCAGTTGGACTTTGGGGTTCTAAGTAGAACTTACACAACCTGTTAAAATTCCCTCTTCTATACTACTGTTAAGGGGTCCAGGCTGCAGTTTGGGTTAAAGGTGGGTTCTGGATCTGAAAAGGTTGAAAACTATAATTGCAATAATATAAGGAGAAATTGGGACCTTCAATAATTAAAGGGGGGGGCTGGTTTGCATGATATTTTTCTTGCCTAGACTGACCCCATGTGTTTCAAGGCATGCTACTTTAAACAGGTTTATCAGCATGAGGAGAGGATCAGTTCAGACAAAAATCTCTTCCCCTCCCTCCCACACACTTTAAGAAACTGGCCCAAATTCACCCTGGCATGACACATGACTTTACAGGGACAGTCCTGGTGCAAAAGTATCATCTGAACCAGCCAAATATTATTGACTGAAAGGAAGCATGAGAGGTAGGAGCAGAGGTTGGGCCCCCTAGCTGAGGGTCACATTCATCAGAGGGCCCAGCTGGTCAGGCTGAATCCCTAAACCTCTCCTATATCCATGGCTGACACTAGGCAGCCTGGCACCCCTTATACCAATAGGGATGTTCCTCAGAGAGCCCCCTTGTGTCACACTTAGCCCAGGGCCGGCCCATCCATGTGGCCAACTGAAGCAGTCGCCTCAGGCGACAGATTGTTGGGGGGGAGTACCCATCTCTGTCTGCCAACTTGCCCCCACTCCTCCTACTTCTACTCCCTGGATTGGAAGAGGACGAGGGGGACAGAGAAGAAGAGGAAATGTGGAGGGGAGGGGAGTGCTGAGCTAGAACATTGGAGAGTGGGAGGAGCAGAGGATGGTACATCATCAGGTAAGTGTCTGGTCCGTATTTGGCCCCCTGCTTCAGGAGGTCTTGGGTGAGCCCTGACTTAGCCATTGTGCCATATCTGCTCCAGCTGCTAGACAGCGTGCTGTTTCTGAATAACGAGGTGGCTGTTGTCATTTTGCAAAGGTTAACCTTGCCGAATGGAAGGACACAAACCAAGACCCACGTGCCATAAGGATTACCAGTACACAAGTGTCAAGTACTGCAATGGGGCAAAATCTGCAGAGCACATTTGGGCTGGTTTTGAACATAATTGTTATCTAGAGGGGCCCATGCATGGTTTAGGGTGGGCTATGTTGGAACATTGGGTTTTATCTGGAAAAGGCAGATGGGCACTCCAGACTCAAGGGAGGGAACCAATCAGAACTGTGGGCAGAGGGGTAGCCAGGCGCCCGTGGTACTGGGGCCGAAAAGCCCGCCGCCCCATTATGCAAATTAAATAATTAATTTGCATAATGAGTTTCGGGGTTTTTTAAAAGTTTTTTTAAAAGGTTTTTAACACTAACGGGGCTTCTAAAAGGGCTTCTAAAAGGGTATGTGTGCTTTGCCAAACTTATCTGTAGTTCTAGGAACCTCCAGCGATGATCAGGGGCACAGATCA
This sequence comes from Plestiodon gilberti rubricaudatus, assembly GCA_026170595.1. Taxonomy (NCBI): domain Eukaryota; kingdom Metazoa; phylum Chordata; class Lepidosauria; order Squamata; family Scincidae; genus Plestiodon; species Plestiodon gilberti. The sequence continues at coordinate 16,761,157 of JANXHW010000006.1, read as the reverse complement.
TCCCTCTGCAGCTCTGCTCCCGGTCGCGAACTCTGCAAATCGCCCAGGAGCGCACTGCAGAGTTAACGCATGCGCAGAGCGACGATGTTTCCAATCGTCGCTCTGCGCATGCGTTAACTCTGCAGCTCTGCTCCTGGGCGATTTGCAGAGTTCGCGACCAGGAGCAGAGCTGCAGAGTTAACGCATGCGCAGAGCGACGATTGGAAACATCATCGCTCTGCGCATGCATTAACTCTGCAGCGCGCTCCTGGGCGCTTTGCAGAGTTCGCGCCCGGGAGCAGAGGGACGATCTGTGCCCCTGAGAGTCCTAGAACTACAGATAAGTTTAGCAAAGCACACATACCCTTTTAGAAGCCTCGTTAGAAACCTTTAAAAAAACCGAAAAAACGAAAGTTAAGGAGGCTCCCGCCCCCCACGGAGCCTTTCTGCCCCAACGCCCTGGGGCCCACCGCACCACCGCCCCATATCAGACGACGCCACTGACTGTGGGCATAAAGCTAAGGGGAGTTCCAGGGGAGAGCCAGTCAGTTGGAGGACTCCCTCTGGACGATACCGTGAGTCTCATTTTTGGATTACACGGTGGACATTTGGAATATATTGTGGCTGTGGATTTCACAGAAGGAGTATATCACTACCATTTGGGATTACATCATCCTGGCAGTCTAGTCTGCAGGACAGCTGGTTGTGACAGGAACCACCTGAGAGCGTTTTCGGTAAGACCTGCTTTCAACAGACAGACAGTTTGGGGTTAAATGAGGAAATGATGAGGGGGGCTGACTGAGATGGTTGCTTCCAGCAGTATATTGGCAGGGGGCGCCCACCTCCTTCTGCCCAATCGCCTCCACTCCTGCTGCTGCTGCTGCTGCTGCTACTGCAGCTGTTCCTCCTCCCATTAGGTAAAGGTGACCCCTGACAATTAAGTCCAGTCGTGTCCAACTCTAGGGTGTGGTGCTCATCCCCATTTCAAAGCCGAAGAGCCAGCGTTGTCCGAAGACGCCTCCGTGGTGATCATGTGGCCGGCATGACTCTCCTTGCCGCAGCGCGTAGCATGCGGCTGGAATACGGGGAAAAGGAAGAGGGGGATGGAGCAGAAGAGGAATGCAGAGGAGACAAATGTAGTGGCTAGAGCGCCACTCTCCTATCCTCCACACTTCCTCTTTCACTCTGGCTCCTCCTTCTCCCTTTTCCAGTGGGAGGAGGCTGACACATTACCACGTAAAGGGGGGCAGCATTTGGCATTCGCCTCAGGGGCCAGGGGGTCTTGGGCCATTCCTGGAAACAAGTCTGTGAGATACACACACTCAGATGACGCAGCAGGGTGGCACCTAGAGAACATGCACATTATAACCGACACATATATTGCTTGGCTATTTGACTGTGATGCCTGCTTGCTTGAGTGCTGTAGTTTGTGCAAACGACGAAGCAAAACTGAGTTGCTTTCCAGTGAGTTGTCAATATCTATCTTCACTTCCAGAGACCCCCCCCCCCCAAGAGATCTTGCTGGGTGGTGAGTTCTGGGGAAGCCTCGTATTGCCCCACAGCTGAGAGGTAGTAACGGGATCTAAAGGAACTAAGCTACATTGGAATACATATACATATACATAAACCGCCTATGATTGCCCTGTCAGGAGAAAGGCGGGGTAAAAATTCTTTAAAACAAACAAATAAATAAAGGTGCCAGACCAGGCACTTACTGGGTAGCCTTGACGAGCCAGTGAGCCACTCCCTCATAGCCTGAGCTCCCCAGCTGCAATTTGGAGATAATAATGATACTTCCTTAATCCTCCAGACTGACCAGTTTTAATACATGTGTAGTGTAGCACTTGGCAGACTCAAAAAGCACAGTGCAAATATCCCATACTATTACCGTATTGTCCCGAGTATAAGATGCACCTGATTATAAGATGCACCCTTAAAGTTTGGTGCTATTAAAAAAAATTAATTAAATCACTGGCATTAAATTGCAACAGCCTGATTATAAGACGCACCCCTAGTTTAAAAACTTAAATTAGGAGAAAAAAGTGAGTCTTATACTCAGACCAATACGGTATTTTGATAGGTGCTTGGGTTTCAGACCATTGACACACATTGGCCAGACATACAAAGTGCCCCTGAGATGAGGATCACTGGAAGTAATAATCATCATAGGTCAGTTTTGCTCTGCATGCAAAAGTTCCCAGGTTCCAACCCTGGCAAGTGCAGGTTGGGCTGGGAAAAAAACCCTTCTGACCCATGGAGAACTGCTGCCAGTCAGTGTTGACAATACTGACCTAGTTGGAATAAAGCCCTGACTCTGCAGAAGGCAGCTTTATCCATTCAATAATCATATCTGACCACTGACCTAAAAGATAAGGGGGAAAGAATAATGGCCATTTGTGCCCTGATGTAGCCTCGGGGATGCTTTGAATTGGTGGGGAATCTTCTGGAATAATCTGTGATGAAATTCCTGAGCTACAGCCTTTCAGACCAGAGGAGGCTGCTAATTAGCAACTTGGCAGGAATGGAGACAAGCATGTTCCTCTTTTTTTTCCCCTTCCCATAAATACTTTTGACAATTATATGTGTTACTATAAACGCAACAAAAGTTATAACCCGGGCAAATTACGTGTCTCATGGCTGTTTACTTAACCTTGCCCTAACTGGGTGGTCCCTCCCTCTCCTTAAATCAAAAATGGGTCCAGGCCACAGGGAACTGCAGTCAATCAGGACAGGAACAACTTTGGGTCTGAACCCAGATCAGACACTCGTTTGAAGATGCGTGCTCATAAGTGCCACACGCTACAATTTCAGGGCGTGCAAAACAGGCTCCTCAAGGGTCAGAGTGGGTGGGTGGCTATTTCTTCCAGGCAAGAAGTTTGAAAGCCATGAGTTGGCAGACTCAAGTCCTGCCTGATCTGATATCAAAGATAGAATTATTATTATTATTATTATTATTATTATTATTATTATTATTATTATTATTAACAGTATTTATATACTGCTTTTCAACAAAAAGTTCAAAGCGGTTTACAGACAAAATCAAATGATTAAATGGCTCCCTGTCCCCAAAGGGCTCACAATCTAAAAAAGATGCAGAAGACCACCAGCAAACAGCCACCAGAAAAGACACTGTGCTGGGGTGAAAGGGGAGCAGTTACTCTCCCCCTGCTAAATAAAAGAGGAGCACCAATTGAAAAAGTGCCTCTTGCCCAGTTAGCAGGGGTTGTGCCCAGTTAGCAGGGGTTGAACTGGTGCTGAAGGGGTTGAACTGAAGGGGATGAACTGAAGAACTGAAGAGTTAGGATGACAAACTCTTTCGCAACGGGAGGCCCTCCCCCCTTCCCCTGCATCGAAAAGTTCCCAACGGCACCTTGGCAAACACTCCAGCTCCCTCCTCCTGCCAATGAATTTAAACTCCGCGAGAACCCTTCTCCACCCATTCGTGGTGCAGATCCGGGTCCATTTCAGCTCCACCAGCTCTCAAGTCAGCGGCAGCCTCAGAACCGGCTTGAATCTCCATGTCAAGGTAAATGACCCCTTTGAGCGCAGGGGCTCTGTTTTGTAAGCTGCAGGGGGGGGGGTTAGTGGGTTAGAAAGGGGGGAGCTGTGAGCCAGAGCCAGAACTCCTGGGTTCTCTCTTTTCCCTCCATTCTTGATTTGCTTTTCCACTCCTTCAGCTGCAATCGGAGCCCCTTCAATCCACAATTCCAGCCCCCTCCCCAGGAATTCCTGGAAAATCCACACAGGAAAAGTTTTCCCTAGCCAACTTGTTTCATAACGCTTTGTTGCGGAAGCCTCCCTGATCTCTTGGCTCCGTCTTGGACTCCAGTTCTTCGTGCAGAGAGGGGCTCTTCTTCACCTTTTCGGTGGAATGTGCTGCTGCTGCAGCTTTTAACTTTTAACTCTTTTTCTGCCAGGATGCAGACAGATGGAGCACAGGAGCGCCCCCCGTTGGTTTCCATCAAGGGGGTCCCCATGATCAAGTACTTTGCGGAGATGATGGATGAAGTGGACGGGTTCCAAGCACATCCAGATGACTTGCTGATCTCCACATACCCCAAGTGTGGTGAGTGAATGATGATGCCATGGGGCTGGGTTCACACAAACAGAGGGAAAGGGTGTGAGAGAAGGAGCTTGTATGGAGGGATTGTTGCATTCCCGACTGCCCTCATTCAATTAATCATGGTCTTGAGGAGGTGAGGGCAGTGGAGACTGGTTGACAGGAAAATATACAGGTTCAGTAGGCACTAGGCAGCGTACCCTCAAAGATTGCACAGGTGTGACAAGAGGGTCATGTGAACATACATAGAGCAAGAGCATCATCCTTTCGTCTCACCAAGATCAGTCCCCCGTTGCCACCCGCTATTACACATGGCTGCAACTTCTTTCTACACGTTGTAGTTGCCTGTAACCCACTAACTTCTGAGGGCCAAATTAGTTGTCAAATGGGAATTCTGTGGTAGAAACTCCTGATTTCTAAAGAAAGCAGTTGTGGGGTGGTGGTGCTTATTTGGATTAAGGGTGGGGTGCACAGGGAGAGGGGCACCCTTTGCCCATGTGCTGATTTCCTGACTTACCACCACCACCACCACCACCACCCAATTGCTATTAACTGCTTTTCATCCCTCTCTTAAGCCCTGGAAAATGTACTGTACTCTGTTAAAACTCATGTTTACTCTTGCATGGAACTGGCTGGGCTTAAAGTAGAATAGCTACAGGGCCAGCTATTCTATACCTGAGTATATTCTATTCTATACCTGAGGCACCATGCCAAATGATGCCCACCCTTACCTGCGATGTGCAGCCTTTGCTCCTCCTGCTTCCGGACTTGGAAAAGGAAGGGGGGGCACTGTGGAAGAAGAACCGGACAGGGCATGTGCAGGACAGGAGAGTGGTGGACTAGACCAAGATGTGAGACACTCTAGCCTGCTACTCTTCTCTCTTACCCACTTCCTCTTGCACTCCCCCCTCCCCCCTCTTATTTTTCTAAGCCAAGGAATGGAAGGAGAAGGGGAAGCCCTGGAGGCAAGTGGGCAGACAAGGGTGGGGCACCCCTGCTAATCAGCCTCCTGAGGTCAGTTTCATGGCCCTGGATCGTGTAGTGCAGAAATAAAACAGGCAGAAATGATGTTGCAACCATGTGTAATAGTGGGCGTGGCAACAGGGGACTGAACTTGGTCTTCTGATTGTGTAAACAAAGTTATTCTGAAAGGTCTTTTTTTTTTTTAAGGGTTCTTACTTGGCCCTACTATACATAGAGAAGCTTTATACACATGGTTCTCTGAGCTTGAGAACAGGCATGTCTCCAATAAGAGATTTGAACATATTTGTAGATCTGGAAAAGATGCAAAAGAGGGCAACCAAAATTATCAGAGGGCTGGAGAACCTCCTTTATAAGAAAAGGCTGCAACATTTGGGATTTTGTAGTTGGAGAAGGGAAAGGGCAATAAGAGGGAGATATGTTTGAGAATTTTGAATGGTGTGTGGAGAGAAGTTCTTTTCTCTATATCGCACCTCTAAAGCAACCTCCTGGCTTTAGAAGTAGGTTTTCTCTGTGCCAGGTGCAAGGGAGTGACAACAGGAAACAGGCTATTTATTTATTTATTTATTTATTTATTTATTTTTCACATTTTTATACCGCTCTTCCTCCAAGGAGCTCAAAGTGGTGTACATATTTCCTCCCCTCCTTTTTGTCCTCACAACAGCCCTGTGAGGTAGGTGGGGCTGAGAGATAGTGACTGGCCCAAGGTCACCCAGGAAGCTTCGTGGCTGAGCGGGGATTTGAACCTGGATCTTCCAGGTCTAAGTCCGACTCCCAAACCACTACACCATCCTTGTTGGCTGTGTACTCGGTGAGGCATCTGGTGGGGCCACTGTGAGATACAGGAAGCTGGACTAGATGGGCCTTTGGCCTGATCTAGCAAGGCTCTTCTTATGTTCTTATGTTGGTGAAGAGAGGAAGTGTAGAGCTGGGCCTGCCGACATCAACACAACTACTGGAGGTGAAGGAGCCCAGTACAAACTAAATGACTGGAACGTTAATTTTCTTTGAAGTCAATGAACCCCCTCAGAAATCAGGTCTGAACAGGAAGATGCAACCCTTGTAACATTCACACAGCCACTCAGTTCAGGAGTAGCAATCCCTGTTTAAAGAGCAGTCCATGCTCCTGACTTTCTCTCTTCCTAAGTGAATCTGGTACCGACGTTCAATTGAGTTAGCAAGTGTTGAAGTGAAATAACTGTTTGTGTCAACCTGGCCTCAGCCTTGTGTTTTTTTCCCCTTGTACTACATTCTTGATCTGGTTCACCCAACTTTTATTTATCATGTCTTCAGGAACAACCTGGATCAGTGAGATCATTGACTTGATCTGTAAAGAGGGAGATATTCAGAAATGCAAGGAAGATCCCATCTATCTGCGAGTGCCCTTCCTGGAGTTTGCTGCTCCTGGAGCTCCACCAGGTAAAATACCTCACTAGCTCTCCACATGGTGCTGGCCCATCCATGAGGCCAACTGAGGGGTTGTTTGCCTCGGTTGGTGAACTGGCAGGGGGCAGCATCCAGAGGGCATCCATCTCAGTTTGCCTGCCTGTTTCCACCACGTCTCCTTGTCCCTGGATTGAAAAGGAAGATGGGGACACAGCACAGGAGGATGTGTGAAGTAGAGGAGAATGGTGGGTTAGAGCAAGGGTGGCCAACCTTTCAACATGAATGCTCCTGGCCCTTTAATGGTTGTATAGGTGAGAACATTTCAGTAGGTGCAACTGCTTTAGCAGCACCATCAGCACTTGCAGCTGCCAAGATTCTGTCTTCTACACAATTCTTAATGCAGAGGCCCTAATGGTGCAAGGTTGACCACCCCTGGTCTAGAGCATGTCCTGTTCCGCTGTCATAAGGCCCAGTTAGGCTTGCTCTGTCCGTAAGGAACAAAGTGTCTGTGAACACATGCGCAGCCCAGGAATTGGTATTTTTATAGTACCAGAACTGAGTTCACAGCTGTTTCACACACAACCCCCCCCCCCCGCTCCTAGTTTCCCCCGCAGGCTTGCTTTATTTCTACAGCCCAATTTAGGGGAAGAAGGCACCCTTTTTGCTAGAGCTGTTATACATTTGGGAGTTTTGGAAACCTTTGCTGATCTACTGCATTTCCTGGAGATCGCCCAGTAGAGTCTGACCTTCTGCTTGCTTCTGCTCTAAGGGGCGCTGTAGGGATAGCTAGTGAAGGATGGGGAGAGGGTGGGAGAAGCCCCTTGACTGCTTCTGTTTCCCTTCTAGGCATCGAACTGCTCAAAATACGACCCCCGCCACGGATTATCAAAACCCACCTCCCAGTCCAGTTGCTCCCCAAATCCTTCTGGGAAAAGAAGTGCAAGGTGAGGAGGTGCAGTTCCTAAATCTACCAAGAGGGGGATCATTCAGAAACATTGGAACTGGGTATTGGGTTAGTTAAGCATCCTGAAAATCTCAGGTTTCATGTTCTTCCAAAAAACACGTTTCCACACTAGCAGGTCCTAGGAATCCTACTGAAATGAAATCTTAGAAGTCAGAGGGGAACACTGAGCCAGCTTTCCAGTCAACGGTATGCCTTCAGTGGCCTGCATAGCTCAGCCTCTGCGTGATTTGCAGGATCCCAATCAACGGTGCAAGCCTGCTGCTTAATTTGCTGCATGCTTCTCTTCCACCCAACAGATGGTCTACGTGGCAAGAAATGCCAAAGATGTTGCCGTTTCATACTATTACTTCTACCAAATGGCCGTAGTTCATCCCGAACCTGGACCATGGAATGAATTCCTGGAGAAGTTTATGGCTGGAGATGGTAAGGACTGAGCAATGGGAAATGAACCCTTTGGATACTGACCCCGTAGGAGTTCAGGAAGGACTGATGACTCTGGGCACAAGTGATGTGTGCAGTCTAGAATCTGCTTGCGCCCCTATGATAAGTGAACCATCTCCCATCTTACCTGGTTTGGAGCTCTGTGGACTCCAAGATCAGATTTTGACCTAGAGCACAATCCTAAGCGTGTCAACTCAGAAGTAAGCCTTGTTGAGTTCAATGGGACTTACTCCCAGGTAAGTGTGTATAGGATGGCAGCTCCTCCAACTCACTGGAAAAGGAAGAGGGGGACAGAGCGGAAGAGGAAGTGTGGAGCTCTAGCCCATCACTGTTCTCCTCCACACTTCCTCTTCTGTCCCATCTCCTCTTCCTTTTCTAAAACAGGGAGTGGGAGGAGCAGAGGCTGGCACACTGCCAGGTAAGGGGGGGCAGCATTTGGTGTGCTGCCTGAGGTACCAGGAGGCCTTGGTTTGACCCTGTTTATGTGGAAGGGAACGTGAGTGTAGCCAGACTGAGTCAGACCATTGTCTACTCTGACAAGTAGCAGCTCTTGAAGGTCTCAGCCAGAGGTTCCCCCCCCCAACCCTGCTACCCAAGAACCTTTGCCAGGAATCTGAACCTAAAATGGCCTTGGCCATGCCACATCCCCAAGCTATGCTCTCTCCCTCTAAAGTGGCAGACCTGGGGCTTCTATTTCGGAGATAGTTCTCACTAAGGCACATGTCTCTTTGTAGTCTCTTTTGGATCCTGGTATGACCACGTCAAAGGCTGGTGGGACAAGAGAAAAGAACAGCGGATGCTCTACCTCTTCTATGAAGACATGAAAGAGGTAATATCTTTTCAGTTCCTCCAGCATCTCCTCCATTCCCTCTGCAAGTATCTTGCTTCTTTACTTCTTCCCAGTCTAACCCTCTCAATGCCAGTTCTGCTGCCCCCATCAGCCCCAACAAGCCTCTGCAACCAGCCCTCCGTGACCTCTTCCTTCTCTACCCTCCCCCCCCCCCCCCAATAGCCATCACTGTGAATCAGACAAAACATCCATTTGGTCTAGTCTTTTTTTTTTTTTTCCAACAGTAGCCAGATAGATATTTCTGGAAGCTCAGAAGTAGGACATGAAAAATAATGGTCACGCATATGCGCATTCCTATACACCCATACCCAGCCACCCACCCATGCACAAATCAGGGCTTATTCCCAGGATTCCAGAGACCGTATCTGTCTCTGACTACTGAGTTCCATTTTGCGATCATGGCTAAGAGTCATGTGTGCATATGTGCGCTTGCAAAGTCTAATTAGGAAACATGAGTGTTCAGAACTGGCGTATCAGCAGCAACCTCCTGCACCTGGAGCACCAAATGGGTGTTGTTGTTCAGTCGTTAAGTCGTGTCCGACCCTTCGTGATCCCATGAACCATATCCCGCCAGGCCTTCCTGTCCTCCACTATCTTCCTGAGTTCGCTCGTTTTCATGTTCGTTTTCACCAAATGGGTAATGGACCATTTATTAGACTACATTGCATTCTTCTCCCCTTCTTCTCTGCCTCTCTTCTCCAACCCATGAGAACAGTCGCCAAACATTGCTTCTCCTCTAGGATCCACAGCGGGAGATCCGGAAAGTAATGGAATTTCTCGAGAGGACCCCTGATCCTCGCCTGGTGGAGAAGGTTGCACAGCTCACTTCCTTCAAGGAGATGCGTCAGAACAACATGGCCAATTACACAAGCATTCCCACCTCCATTATGGACCACAAAATTTCTCCTTTCATGAGGAAAGGTGAGCTGGCCAGACAGCTGAAGGCTATGCATATCTGCTGCTCAGAATAAGAGTGGAACGTGCTGTTCAAGGGGGGAGTCAGGAAAACATCCTTTTGCCACCCTTCTCAGGGCCCAGAATTGGGGGGGGGGGCTTTGGAGTTTTGAAACAAACAAAAAAGGCAGAGTCTTGCCCCATTAATGGTCTCAATTAATGGGTGAAAGGGAAGAGAAATAGGGGCTTGGGGTGGGCAAGGGACTGCAATTCTGTTCCTTCCCCATCCATCCAAACTGGTAGGCCTTGTCCCCCATTAGACATCAGTGTCTTGACGGCCGTCTCTTTCCCCAACCCAGGAATCACTGGTGACTGGAAGAACCAATTCACAGTGGCTCAAAACGAGCGCTTTGAGGAAGATTACAAGAGGCAAATGGAAGGAACCACTCTCCGCTTCCGGACAGAGATCTGATGGCTCTTGGGAAGGAAGCCCTCTTCCAGCGAGGCCTCTGTCCTACAACATTTGATAAACTCCACTGGTTTTGTTAAGAAGAAGATGGTTGTAGGTTCAGCTGAAGACTAAATCCACCCATGTGGGTTCCCATTTGATGAGTAACAGCCAATCCGAGTCAGAGTAACCTTTATTGGCATATATAACAACAAGGACCTCACAGAAAATACCATCAAACAAGACAAAACCTGACCTATAAACCAGTTATTGTAATAATTAACTGATTTGTTAAACATTGTCAAAAAAACAATTACTAGCCAGTTGTGTTCTGATTGTACTTAGCCACCAGCAGTAAGAACTTTGAAACCTTCTCTATAATTTCAATCAAACAATCATTAAGAAAAATTTCAGATTCATCAAATCAGAGTAGCCATTTCTTTTGGACAAAAAAAGGGGTTTAGATAAACAGCACAGGAAATAACGTGCTGAGGAAAGTGAAACGGTATATGGGAGACCGTTGTGATAGACTCTTGGTTGCAATGGCAGCGCCTCTCTGAATAAGGAGTCTCGCTGTATCTCCCTTCCGTAACCTTGGATGGCAACACATTGAATCTAGCTAGAGAGAGAGAGTGAGCACATATTTCGTTAGGATTAATCATAGAATGAAGATAACCATCCATATGTCCATACTGAAATGGGATAGAGAAATTTAGGGGAGAAAACAGCCCAGTACCATTGGGCCTTGCTGCCAGTGGAACACGTGTTCTGCTGGCAGTGGGTGCCGAAAAACAGCTGTAAAGCACGCTTTGGCAACATGCTGAGTAGCGCGCTGGTGGAGTGCTGGCGGAAGGCGTGCCTTCCCGTGCACATCGACAGAGCTCCAGCCGCCTGCCAAGGGAGGTAAGGTGGTGGGGGAGGTGAGGCGGGGCGGGCTGAACAGGGGCAGGAAGGGGGGCAAACGGGGCAGGGAGGCTGCAGGAGGGGGTGGATCCAGTGGTGATGGTGCACACCGGATCCTATCCTCTCCGGCAGCAGCCCCCCTGCCCCCCTTTCTCAGACTTGCGCCCGCGCTGGCCCGAAGAGACCCATTGTGGGGTGGGATGGTTACAGAGGGGAAAGAGGATTTAAACTTGTCCTATGGTTGAGGCGTCACCCTGCAACTTCCTTCCCCAAACTGTGCCTCTTCTGAACAGCCAGGCAGCTGCACAACTGCGTCTTACCCCCGGTGCACCCATCACCCCAGCCACCTCCACCTCCACCTCCAGCAGGGTTGAGCTTGTCCAGCCAGTGCCATGTGGTTACCATGGCAGTGGGGCCAAGTACCAGCTGCCATACTGGGAAGTGCCACTGGTTGAAAACCACTGATGCAGACCTCCCAGCCTGCACTGGTACAAACCTATGTAAGCAAGAGAGTTACGTGATTGATTGATTGATTGATTGAATGCTTGCTTAGAAGTCTCCCTGCCATGTACAGCTAGCATCTCAATAAAATGGGCTATAGCCTCAACTCTGCCTTGATGTTCTAGTTTTCTGTGTGCAGGGACCTTTCTGTTGTTCAGCACATTTGGGATAGGGTTAAAACATGTGATCCTTCATCTTCATCTTCAGCACCTCAGGGTGCTGTACCGCCAGCTTTCTTAATGAATGGAAGGTGCACACAGGGCATTGGTCTGACAGGGCTTTCAAATATGTGTCACATTTCTGTTCCTTTCACTTTTGTGGAATGCAGCCTCAAGGCTTCTTTGCCAGAGGCTCCTACTAGGGAGATACAAAGTGAGGCAGCCAGAGAAGGCTGGGACTCATGACGGAAACGGTATAACTCCAGAGAAGAATCATTCAAAGATCAACCACCTTTCTTTCCCATCACGTATGCCACATATCTGCCTGCTCACCCAGCTGGAGCTCTATGTGGTTGGTGATATAGCATACAATACATCACCTCCATCCAGGCTTAGTTCAAACAAGAAAACTCAATGCAAGAATTTAGGCTTTCATAACTGGCAAATACTTTATTACAAAAAGGTTTCAACAGGTCTTCTGGCCATGGTCCACTTAAAAAGATTTTTAAGTGGACCATGGCCAGAAGACCTGTTGAAACCTTGAACAACAAAGACAACTCAATCCAAGCCAATCTCATACAGTAACAAAGAAGAGGAATATGAAGAGCTGCTGATCAGCGTGAAACCTAGTTTTACCAAAGAGCACCATTCCGTTGAAACTAATATCCATTGGATTGCATCTAAAGATGCCTTGCACAAGTGGATAAACACTCGTGCACAATTGTGCAAGGTGTCCTCATTCCTGCTGCAGTCCTCATCACCCCAATCCTTCACCATTCTGGAGGGTCGCTTCTCCAGCAAAGATTTTCAGGGGTTAAAAGGGGTAAGAAAGGGGGAAGAAGTCCCCATTGTTTATTTTTATTGACTCAGTGTCAATAAAGGATGTTTCACCTTTACGGGCTGAGAGTGGAAGTTTTTATAAGAGTCAAAACTCCTGGTCTGAGATGAAACTGGATCAGCGAGACTTGTATTCCACAGGACTGGAATCGCATTTCAACAAGTTTGTGCAAAGATCATGCCCTTGGGGGGATTATTGGATTTTCTCACAAGCTCTCCTCACATGTTTTTGTTATATAATGATTGAAATGCTGTAGAACGTTTTGTTGTGCAAGACGGCACAGTTGCTTTTACGGGAGAGCCTACTAGGCTTTTGCAACTGGTCATGTTTTGCAGAGTTCCTGTTCGATGAGCCATTTCAGTGCAATGGTTCTTTTCTTTTGTCCTGCCAGCCTTTGATATGGTCACACCAGGTTCCAAAAGAGACTACAAACATGTGCCTAAGAACCTTAGGCTTTAGAAGTAGGTTTTCTCTGTGCCAGGTGCAAGGGAGTGACAACAGGAAACAGGTTATCTTGTTGGCTGTGTGCTCCCTGAGGCATCTGGTGGGGCCACTGTGAGATACAGGAAGCTGGACTAGATGGGCCTTTGGCCTGATCCAGCAAGGCTCTTATGTTCTTAACCAATAGCTGGTACAATTGGGTCCAGGTCGGCATGAATGAAACATGCGAAGGTATGACCAAAGCTCTGTGTGCACTTATTTTTAATGCACAAATATAACTCAAATTCTGTACCAAGAATTATGTGACATACAGCAATTAGGCACATTTTAAAACTTGGAATAATTCATGTTGCTTCTGTTAGTCAACGGGGAGCCCAGAAGCACTGCAGGCACCAGCCCCAGCTACTAAAAATTCCACTCAGTTCCTCTTCTGGTTTTTGAGATTCCACTAGGCATTGCCCATAGCCTACCTCAATAAAATGGTAGATCCTAAGGGCTAGAAACTTGACTTTCCTTAATTTGTTTTTGTTTAAGGTCACATTTTCAGAATACTGAATTCCATACCCAATACCAAATTCTGCCTTTGCAATGAATTTGCCTTCTCGCCAAGATGCACATGAGAGCCAACAGTGGAGTCTGCCGTTCAGAATTTGGATCATCAAAAGCTTGCACCAGTACCTGAAGTTGTAATTTTAAAAACATCTGCTCAGGAGGTGCTGGTGTGTTTTTGGTGTAGCCTGACATGTTTGTTGAAGCTACTCAGAAGGCAAAGACTGATGGGATTTGGGTTAGTCAACAAAGTGGAGCCCTGTGGATCAGGTTATGGGATCAAAAGAAAGAGGGGGGGATCCTACACACTCCAGCTCAAATAGTTCATAATGCCATTTGTACAGTGTTTTGGGTATGCATATTGCTTTCTACATATCATCTTGATGTAGTCCTTACAAACACCCCTGTAAAGGAAGTATTATAATCCTCATAGAATAGCTGAGGCTAAGGAGTGGCTTGCCCAAGTCCAGCTTGTGAGTTCATGGCAGAGCTGAGATTCAAACTAGAGAAGTTCCAATTCATAGCTCAGTCTCTTATTCACTATGCTACACTGGCTCTCTAGCATTCAACAAAATGCCACCTGTAACTGAGACAAAGATATGAATTGAGCATCTCTCACCTGCAGCTTAGCAATCCTAAACCAGGCCTAAGGAAAGCAAGCTACCAATCACTAAGCCCTTCCCAGACACATTAGAAACCCTAATACTAGCGCCCCACCCAGATCCTGTTGGTTGGGCAGAGCAGTTAACAGTGTCAATTGGCAAACTCTGTAAAGGTTTCATGGACTTTTTAACAAGCGTAAAAACCCCTGGCTAAAGTTCACTGGCACAGAGGAGAGAGAGGCCAGAGCTGAGATACAGAGAAAGAGGGCGGATGTTTCAGAGGCATCAAGGGATGGAGAAGGTCGGGGGCAGAGCGAGAGACCAAAGCTGGGAATTTGATAAAATAGAAATTGCAGGCACGGAATTGCTGCTGTTCCCCTGCAACACAAAGAGAAAAATCACTGTGATTTTTCCAGTGCCAGTAAGATTCCAGTGGTGATGCGGAGCTCACAAGACACTAGTATCCTTATAACGTATCCTGCTCTTTCTCCAAGGACCTCAGGACATGACTCTTCCTGTCCCTGTCTTCACCATAGCTGTATCCAGTCTGACATACCAAATGGCCAAAGTTATCCAGGTAGCTCTAAGGCTAAGCAGGGATTTGGACCCCATTTCCACCCAGCTGTAATCCAGTGCTGCAACCACAACACCACGCTAGTTCAGCTGGGTTTGAATTCGGGCTCGGCCATGGACCCCGCTGCCAAATCACACTACCCCTCTCTTAATTCCTGCAACTATGACATTTAACACATTACCACCCTACTTTTCCTATTGCTTGAGGTGGTGTACAAAAAAAGTAAGTCAATATAGAAAAAGTAAGTAAACACAGAAAGGCAGCACTCACTTAAACAACACCCTCAATATCAACAGCAGGACTTACCCCAGGGATTTAACTTCCAAAGGTCTGCAGCAGCAGAACAACCTTTCCAAAGCAAGGGTGCCCCCAGTCTTCTTAGTGGGATTTCTAAAGGCCCAGGGCCATTCTCGAGAATGCACATCCTGATCACTATTCATTTTTTTGTTTTTAAATAAAATATTCTGCTCTTACTTTGGAACTCTCCATGGTCTCCCATCCAAGTTGCTGAATGTTTAAGCATGTAGATATAGCATGTGGTGTTACCAGATTATTCACTGCTTCTCTCCCCTAAGCCTTATCCTTACTCATCCCTCAACTGTTATAACTTCTCCAAACGTTCTGGAGCTAGGTGGTTTGATTCTGTTGCTTTGGCGACTGCACTGGCTGCCCATTCGTTTCTGGGCCCAATTCAAGATGCTGGTATTGACCTTTAAAGCCCTTCACGGTTTGGGTCCAGGTTATCTGAGGGACCGCCTTGCCCATACATTCCGGCCCGCTCTCTTTGGTCATCTGAAGGGGCTCTCCTACAAATGCCGCCTTTGTTCCAAGTTATAGGGTTGGAGGCACAAGGACGAGCCTTCTCTGTAGTGGTGCCACAATTATGGAATTCCCTACCGGGGGAATTAAGAACTACCCCCTTGCTCACAACTTTTCAGCAAGGGCTCAAAACATTTCTGATTCGTCTGGCGTTTGGGTGACAGGTTGATGTCTGCCCTCTGTGTCTCCGTTTTGGTTCTGCTGCGTCTTTCTGGACCAAATAGCTCCCCCCCCCTATGGTTTTATTGTTTTTAATGAATGGGTTTACTCATTGTTTGTATACATTGTACATTATGGAACTTTGCAAGCTGCCTTGAGCATTTACTTCAGCAAGGTGGGAAATAAATTCATTAAATAAATAAATCACTAGTATAGAAGGGATTCAGAGCAAAACCTTACGAGAAGAATTAGAACAGAAGCCACCTTTCTGCCTGCTTGGGGGGGACGGACGGGGGACTGAGTGAGGTAAGGCATTGAATGTGCAACAGAAATGTGCACCTCCTAGAGTAGCTGAAATAACCCATCCACCCTTATCCAAAATCAAGGGATTCTCTCCACTCCTACACTGAGATGTCATGAGTCTACACTAACCTGTTATAACCTGGTCCACTTACTTTGTTCTGTGGCAAACTGTGGGGTCCTAAAACCCTCACCCCCCACCTGGGTTTCTGAAGTCCTTCTGGTAGAAAAAAAAAGCCTGCAGAACAAGATTAAACACAGAGTGTTTTATTAAATCTAAACATACCAAGCATCATAAACAGATATGCAACAGGTGCCAGGGGACAAGTTTATTAATCCAAGCAGTAGATATCCCAAACCATTTAATGCAACATGCTCTTTATTAAGGAGGAATTGATTGTAATGCTAACATTTGAAGCTAGCCATCTAAGAAGTTGCGATTGATTCTTCTGAAGAAAAGCTGATTGCTCAGATTTGTGCTGCTTGAATTAACAAACCCGTCGCTTGCACTTGTTGGATTTCTGCTTGTTTCTGTTTTATCAAATCTGCAATGGTAAAAGTCCATTTGGTCCACAGATCTGGTATTTCTTGCCATGCCACACCAGCAACTCCCACTAGAGGGCAGTGTCACTTCTTCTTGGTTTCTTTGCAAGCCACGACGTAGCGCTGAGCCACATTGAGGGGTGGAGAGTAGCCATCGGCGTAGCTGGTGTCTTCAAACAGCACTGAGTAATCGTCCTGAGGCTGTGAGAGAAGGACAAGTTACACAATACCTTACAGAGGGAAAAAAAAACCTGGTCCATTACTTCAATGTTCTCATGAACCAGGCACCTTTTGGTTCAGAGTCAATTACAACAACATTACTCAATTAAGTTGTGGGATGGGCCACCTCACATCCTTGACCTGCTGCCGCCTTGGCCAGCGTAATCCATTACTTATCCCGTGCACCTGACGTTCAACAGTGGCTGCCAGCACCTTCATGCACAGAATCACGAGGAAACCTGCTAGGTGTTGCTCAACGAAAAGGATCTGCTGCAACAGGCTCAGGGCACGCCAAAAACAAGACATGCTGGCAGAGGAGAAGTTGGAAGGGAAACGAGTTTAGGTGGCTTTAAAAAGGGATTAGACAAATGCACGAGGGATCGTGGCTATCAGCCATGACAAACAGAAGCGAAAACTTTGTGTTCAGAGAGAGATACTGGGGACAAACAACCGTAACAGAAACTGGTTGTGAGTTGCCTGACTGAACGCAAACAGAATCAGGGCTAGATGGATTTTTGTCTGAGTCAGCAAGGCAATTCTTACGTTAGACGGGACTAAAATGGGTGGATTCCCACAACAAGGAGAAGTCTGAGCCTGCAATCCTATCCACACTTACCTGGGAATAAGCCCAGGCTGACTATACTGGGACTTACTTCTGCATAGACTGGGCTCTGAGAGAGCGATGCACTTATGTGCTCTCCCTCTCCTTCACTTTTGCACACGAGAGGAGAAGAGTGAAGGCTTCCACTTTGGGGTTGAAATAGAACACTGTTCTGTACGACGTACAAACTTGCGGGACTGTGGTTTATTCACACTGATAAACAAACCAGGATCAAAACAGCTTCAGATTCTGCTTTGATACCTAAAGGAAGCCATAGTTCTGCAATATGAACAAAGTTATTTACTTTGTGGTTTACTTCAAGCTGAAAGCAAACGTTTCCCTCTCCTCCTCTCATATGTAAAGGAAGGGGGGGGGAGCATGAGAGCTCTCTTTGCGGTGGTGGAAACTACAGCTTCCCATTACATCTGAACTCGCTCAATTTCAGGAACTAGTACAAGGCCAATGGGAGAGGAGGCGGCCACGGCTTGGCAGCCACAGTGTGGACTACCCACTGAGGCAGAGAAACTGCCCCATGGCTTCTGCCTTACCCGCTGTGGTGGGGTGTGGATCAGCGCTCGGTAGAAGCAGGTGGTCTGTGGATATAAGGCCAGGACCAGCTGGTCTTTCTGGAACAAGGCTTCGGGGTCTGTTTCTGGGTTGGCCTTCCACTGGGGCAGGGGGATGATACGGCGGCGGCTCAGGGTGTGGCGCCTAGAGAGAGGAGGGAGAAATTAAGACAGGCAACCCAGATGTCTCCCGTCTCATTGTGTCCATACCAACAAGATGAAGTTCAACAAAGGACTACAGTCCTGCACATAGGTACAAAGAATCAGAGACACAAGTACAGGACGGGGGAGATCTGGTTTGGCGGCAGCATGTGTGAAAAGACTCTAGGTGTCTTTGTGGACCACCTGTTGAACATGAGCCAGCAGCTTGGCGTAGCTGCAAAAAAGTGACTGCAGTGCAGGGCTGCGTTTAACAGAGACAGGTCACAAGAAGTCATAGTCCCACTCAGTTCTGCACTAGTCAGGCCTCACTTGGAATGCTGCATCCTGTTTGGGGAACCACATGTTAAAGGACATTGATAAGATGGAATGAGTGCGGTGGAGGGCAACTAAGATGGTGAGGAATCTGGAAATCACATCCTATGATGAATGGTTAAAAGGGAGCTTGGTACATTTAGCCTGGAAAAGAGGGCGCTAAGGGGAGATATGATAGCCATCCTCAAGTCTCTGAAAGGCTGTCATGCAAAAGAGAGGAGGACTTACTCTCTGTGGCTCCTGAGGGCAGGAATAGAACCAATGGGTTGAAACTACAGGGAGACAGATTTAGGACAGTCATGAAGAAGAATCTCCTAACTGCAAGAGTTGTCTGGCACTGAAACAGTCTGCCTCATGCAGGTGTGGGTTCTTCCTCATTGGTGGTTTTCAAGCAGAGGCTGGATGGTCACCTATCAGAGATGCTGTTGCCTGCACTGATTAGGAGGGCTGGACTAGACCACCTCCTCCAGGGTTCCTTCCAACTCTAACATTCTGTGACTCCCCTCTACAATCACTTCACGACTTACTCTTTCCCTTCTTCATCAATGTCATCCACCTCATACCTGGGGAAAAGAAGATGCCTGGTAAGAACGCAAAGCAATCAAAACCACAGGATCACAGAAAAATATCTGAGTCCAGGGGAAACTTGGGATCCACCACCTAGCAAATATTAGGGACCAAACACAATGCAACACACATGTTGTAGTCTTCTCTTTTGAGGCCCAAGAGAATAATTTCTGTGCATCTATTTTTGCATGAACTTAAGCTACCATTCACATACCACAACGAGCAAGACAACATAGCACATTTCCCAGGGGCTACTTGCTGATGTTTCTTCTGCATCTTTTTAGATTGTTAGCAAAATAAATGGTTCCTGGTTCCCAAAAGGCTATGTAAACAGCTTCATGACTTTTTTTGTTAGTTTGTTCAAAAGCAGTATATAAATATTCTTAATAATAATAACTTTTGTTTTTGGATGGGAAGAGCAACGGCTGGGCACAGTGGTTAACCAGAGAGAATAACGTCTATCAGGTGTGCAGATTTCTATATCCAAGCAAGTGCGTAAAACAGCACAACCGTAGAGCGGTTTCCACCATGAAAAGCAGCCTTTTCTGGAGTAGATCGGGCCTGCTGCTTGCTCTGATATTGTCATACCGTAGTCTGCTGATATGCTGCAAGTCTGGTGCACAGGGGCAGCATAAGAACTCGGTAAGGGTGAGCTGCTGGCCACAAGGTGGACCTAGCCAGTAACAACTGGGCCACCCACCAAAATATTGTATAGGCCAGAAGCTCAGTTGCCAGACCTCCATGAGCACTCATCTAGATGAGGAGCTCTCTGAGACTAATGGGAACCCAGGAAGTCAATGATTTTCCCTAACCACACCTAGTTTGTTAAGGAACTAATGCTTCTCCATCCAGGACGGTGCCACTGAGTAAATCAGGAACGCTCAAGAACATAAGAAGAGCCCTGCTGGATCAGGCCAAAGGCCCATCTAGTCCAGCTTCCTGTATCACACAGTGGCCCCACCAGATGCTTCAGGTAGCACACAAGACAAGAAGATTCCTGTATCCTGTCGCCACTCCCTTGTACCTGGCACCTACTCCTCCAACCAGGAGGCTGCTTATACCCACTGGCGTCACTGCAGGGGGGGCGGAGCTCTACGTTCTGCCGCGGTCAGACCCTCTGTTACACGGGAGCACGAAGCGCCCCCGCCCCCTCGCCAAAGCACCGACTTGAATGGCTCCAAAGGCAAGGGGGCGGGGCCCGGGGGCGCTTCGTGCTCCCGTGTAACGGAGGGTCTGACCGCGGTGGAACTTAGAGCTCCGCCCCCCCTGCAGTGACACCAGTGCTTATCTCCATCATGGCTTGTAAGCTGTGATGGACTTTTCCTCCATAAATCTGTCCAATCCCCTTTTAAAGGCATCCAGGCCAGGTGCCATCACCACATCCTGTGGCAAGGAGTTCCACAAACCAATTACACGCTGGGTAAAGAAAAGATGATTCGAAGTCCCCAGTAACACTGTCCCCAACCTGCCGCAGCATGCCCCCCCCCCCAAATCACATGGAAGGTGGCGATCCAGCCCCCCTACTTCCTCATGTTGCTCCTTCGTCATAAGGAAGAAGCAACAAGAGGAGGTAGGAGGCTGGAATGCCACTTTCTGATCTCCTTCCCACTCACAAAAGCCACATCAGTCATGTCATTCATGGGCCAGCCATGGAGTAAACACACACACAGCCGTCGCCTCCAAAGGAGATAACAGTGCAAGAGTGCATCCAACAGAACCAGTCAAGCCTCTGGGCAATGCCCTTCTACCACTCAGGTATTACAGACTCAACTCCTCTTCTGTGCTGACAGACAGGAAGTTGGTGATAGGTTTTCAGAACGCCTGTGGCTCCACCTCTGAGTTCATGGAAAGGATGTTGTGTTCACCCCTTAGGTTCATTCATACAGCAATTCAGATTCAGTGAATAGTGAAGCGCAATGAAAAATGCACAACCAGCATTACCTTTTCTGAATCCATGGACAGCCTTTTCTGGATTTTGACATTCAACACATGTCTTAAGATCAGGGGTGGTCAACCTTTCACTATTAGGGCCTCTGTGTTCTTAAGAGTTGTGTAGAAGACAGAATCTTGGCAGCTGCAAGTGCTGCTGCTGCTGCTAAAGCAGCTGCACCTGCTGAAATGCCCTCACCTATACAACCATTAGTAAAGGGCCAGAAGCATTCGAGTTGAAAGGTTGGCCACCCCTGTCTTAGATAGTGGGTTTCTCTATCTCCACAGGCTTCAGAATCATAACCACTGAGTGTTTAAACAAGCATTCCTATACCAGGAGGTCTGTGCAATCACAGCTCTCCACAGACAAAATCCTATCCATTGTAGCAAGACCCTTGAATGCTCCCTATAGCTTCGGATATGCCAGACACACTCACTTGTTGGTGGCATGATTGTAGCTCACGGCCTCAGCCAGAATCCACTGCTCATCCCCATCAACAGCTTTGACGCGGGCTGCCACCTTGTCCCCTGGTTTGGCCACGTAATCGCTGGAGGCAGGAATGGCGCCACACAGTGGGGGAGGCCTACAGAAAGAAGAGATGGGGTTGTAAGGATGGTTAAAGGCTAAGTACCTTAACAGGTTCTCAGGGCACACCACTCCCCCCAAATAATCACTTCTCTCCAGGTTTCCCAATCCACAGAGGAAGCGTCATGGCCGACTGCTGGAGGAGTGTCATAAGCACACCTCGACGCATGGTTTTGCGTGGTGGCTCTGAATCATTGTAGAGCCCAGCAATCTTGGCAGCTGTAGGGAGAAAGGGAAACAGACCAGGAGAAGTTGGTTAGTACCCAGAAATTGTCTTGAGAATTCATCACCCAAAGATGCCCAATAAAAACAAGACTCTAGAAATGTGAAGCTTCCTCTACAGTTTAAGGTTACAAAGCATTTGTTCTGGTCCTCCAAGTGAGTATAGTTTTTGGTCAATTTCCAGTGCTCCAGATCAACTTGATGGCCATATTTTTTCTTTTCTTTGTCTCTGTTTGTTCTGTGTTCTTCTCTGTGTGTCCATGATGAGCTGAGGTACCAAGGACTTGCAATGCCTTAATCACAAGGAATTATGAAACTTCTTCCCTTAAGTTACAACTCTTCCTCGTCCTCTCTGTCCCAACCCTCACTCTAGCTAGAACTACTGAGGCTGTGGAGCTCTCTTGGCCAGTTAATCCAATGCTTGACTCACAGTGCAATCCTGGGGAAGTAACGAACGGCGGAGTGAGCGCTCTGCCGTTCGTAGACATCGCAAAAGTGCCGTAAAGCACGTTTGCGACGACTCAAGAGTAACGGAGGCCGGCGCAAGGCCAGCCTCCCTCACTCCATCGCCAGAACGAGGAAGCAGCCGCCGGAGGAAGGTAAGCGCTCCCCTGGCGGCTGCATGGGCGGTCCAGTGGGCGAGGGAGGCCATTGATTTAGCCAACCCGGGAGGGGGCGGGGGATGGTACCCATCATATCCCCGTCCCTGCTGGGCTGGCTAGGCCATTACACGGCCTCCTCAGACTTCCGTCAGCTATTTAGCTGGCAGAAATCTGAGGAGGCCCATCAGGCCGGCCCCAGTTTACACCCGGGGAAGTGGACGAACGTCCCCTTCCCCGAGCAGACCTCCGGCCCGCCACATGGCAGGCACCCGGCAGCACAGGATCCGGTTGGTGGCCCTGGGCCTCCCGCCAGATCTCTACACAGGATTGCGCTATCAGTGTAGCAAATCACATTCCCTTCCTCCCAATGGCACTGGGGGAAATGGGCCCATCCATTCAGGAAGAATGCTTGTGGGCTTCCCGGAAGCCACTGGAGATGGGCCACTGTGGGAAACAGGTCGCTAGACTGCATGGGTCTTTGGTCTGATCCAGTGCAGGACTTTTCTTAGTTTTTATGTTCTTCACACCTGACCTATTGGACCCAAGACCTCTCATTCATCAAGTGGCTGGACCATGTAATCAAGTGCCCAACCCTGAACTAGCCATCAGACTAAAGCACGTTGACTCTACAGCAATCTGTTGCTTTCCCTCCAGCCTCCTCTCTTTCCAGGAGGAAAGAAAGGGCCTGAACTACCTTCTTCTCTCAGCCAAGCCCCCACCTCTAAGGGAAGTCAAGCTCAATGCACAGTTTGCTCAGGGAACAAGTGACTAGCTCTCCACCTCTCAGTCCCCCCTGGCTATTGAAAAGCTGTTGGCTTGGCCTGAGGCAGTGTTTACATTACACGACCCTGTGCTTTAAGGCAGGTCTTGTCACATTGGATGCACCCTCCTCAGGACTCTGTGGCACTCACCAATACGGCGTTCTTCAAGAAGGGACTTAATCTCAGCAATCTTGTCCAAGTCCTTACGTAAGATGCTGGATAGTGGGCCAAAAAAAAAAGTACATGTAAGTTTTCTAAGAAGTTGAGATCTCCTTATGGGAACGTGGTGTTCAGTTACACTCACTTGCATTCAGCTTCTGCATCAGCCTTGGCTGTTGTGTAGAGGCCACGTAACTTGGTCCGATAATATGGAGATACTAAAAAGGAGAAAGATGAGGGAGTCCTAACTTTCAGCCACCACCAAGTCTCTTTAGACATCTTAAAAGGGTTTTTAAGCTGGGAAAGACTTTAAACCTTAAAAAGTATAAGGCAGTTTCATATTTTCCAAAGAGGCATGGACCTGGGGCTGTAGCTCAGCGGTAGAGCATGGACCTTGCATGCAGAAGATCCCAGTTTCAATCTCTGGCATGTCCAGAAAGACAATTCTGAACAAGATGGATCAATGGCATAAGGAAGCTGTATAGGTACAAAGAGTCCCCACTCACTCTTGTTTTCTGTTTGCATCCTCTCATGTGTTTTCTGGATGTTCACCAGGTTGTGTTCACTCCTCAACCGTTCCTCCTGGTGAGGAAAGTGCTTCTGGGTAACCTTACCAGCAGTACAACTCACAGGTTGTGTACTCCCCAACTTTTCACCCCTAAACAAACTGGCAAATGATAACTATCTCAGGCCATCTGAGATATCACCAAAACAAAAATGGCCGTTAAAGCAGGGGTTCTCAACCCTTTCCCGGCTGAGTACCACCTCTGGTGCCACTCTCCTGCTGTGTACCACCGGAAGTGACTGGTGATGACATCATTGCCAGTTTCTTCTGGGTTTTCAGGCTTTTGGAGGCCAGAAAACGCAGGTAGGAGACTCTGGGCGAGTGGGAGGGCCCTTCTCAGCGTTCCCAAGAGGTTCGGCCAAAGGCAAGAGCCTCTCAGGAGCAAAAACACACCGCTGAAAGCACCACACTGGAGTGAGGTTCCGGTGGTCTGGCGGTCCAAGTACCACCAGCAGTCGGCTGGAGTACCACTGGTGGTACTAGTACCACTGGTTGAGAACCCCTGTAAAGGACTCCATCCCAAGATACTTTCCTAGACAGCCGGAAGATGAGACTACTCTATCTTTTCCAGCCCAGTTCCTTTCACTTTAGCTACTCTGGAAAGGCTACCACGTTACCTGTGTCTGTTTGATAAGCTGATGCAACTCCCCTAGGAGTTCAGCAATGCGGGAATCAGCTGATACCAAAGCCATGGAACTGAAGGGGCTGCAAAGAAACACACACACATTCAAAAACTGAATTCCTACAATACTACAGGTTGACTGTAGTAGTACCTCACTTTGTGGAAGCCCAACTCCTCAACACACAGCATAAGAACATAAGGATGCTTCAGGATGGTAACAGAGGAGAATGCAGAGCATTGCACTAGTCCAGAATTAATTTAGAGCAGGGTTTTTCAACCTGTGGTACGGGTACCCCTAGGGGTACGCGGGCCTCTTGCTGGGGGTACGCCAAGCCCTGCCCCATCAGCAGCTAATTAAGTGTTAATGAACATGGATTTTAAATTGTAATTATTTTCAGAGCCTTTCTGTCTCTCTGATTTTGGTTTTGGGCTTATTTTTGTACTTTGGAAAATGTACTTTGGTGGGGTGGGGGAGGGAGGAGCTGATTTTGGGAAGTATGACGGAGAAAAAAAGAGATCCTTGCATGTCTCTCTCTCTCTCTCTCTCTCTCTCACACACACACACACACACACAGAGTGTTAAATAAGACATTTTTTCACATTTAAAATTGTTTTAGTACGTTTTTATTTAACGATTAATTACCTAATTAATTAATTGATTAATCCAATTAATTAGCAGTTAATTAGCAGGGGGTAGTTCCAAAGCATGTCAATGTGAGTAGATAAATAGGTACCGCTTGCGGGAAGGTAAACAGCGCTCCGTGTTCCAGCTGCATGCTACGCGCTGCGGCAAGGAGAGTCATGCCGGCCACATGACCACGGAGGCGTCTTCGGACAACGCTGGCTCTTCGGCTTTGAAATGGAGATGAGCACCACACCCTAGAGTTGGACACGACTGGACTTAATTGTCAGGGGATACCTTTGCCTTTTTTACTTAAAATTGGACTGTGATAGGGGGGGTACCCGGGCCTTCTAAGGTTGAGAACCCCTGATTTAGAGTACCTATACACTGATCAGTTACCCTTAACAAATGTAAACTACCTTTTGTATTCAAACCAGAGTGTTAAAACAATAATTTCTTTTGCTATATGCACTTCTGGGCAAATATTCCGATCTACGCTACAGTGTACAAGAGGTATCTGGAGTTACTCCAGGTTAACGAACCTAGAACAAAGAGACAAGCGTTTGTATATGGATGGATGCCAGTCTGTTCTCATGACCTGGGGAAGCATAATGTACAACAACAGAACTAGACATTACTGACTTCCACCCTAGAGACAGTGCCTGGCTTGGCAATAGCTTTGGGAAAGAAATATGCTCTGCAGAGAGAAAAATAGGCCACCTGGTCCCTGCAGAATGCAACAAATAAAGTTTTGCAAAGCTTCTGCAGAACGCTTTGCAAACTAGGCATGGGTGGTCTCTGGGCCAGAAAGTGACAATATTGTAGTTGTCAGACAATCCCATGCCTTCAGAGGCAGGATTTTGCTATTTCCAAGGAACAATACAAACTGGGGTAGTTCAGGAACTATTTTGCATCGACTCTCACAGTTCATTATGGTTTTTCTTCCCACCCCCTCATTTGTTTTGCTTACGTTTTGGACTCTTGAGTGTTAAATTACACGCCCCTAAATCGAACCAGGCTCCCAGCCTGTACCGCGGCTCTGCACTAACGACGGAAGCCGCCTTCCCAGCATCCAACAGAAGTTGGCAGCGGGCGGGACAATTCATGATCAAGGTCCAGGGACGGGCGCGCATGCGCACAATCAGAACCAACTTTTTTCCCCTAATAGCTCCCTTCCCGACAGCAGGCGCCTTCTTTCCCCCCCGGCCCCCCCTACCGTTCAGAGCCCGGATCTGTAGCAGCAACTCGGCCTCGATGCGGTCACAACACCGGGGAGGAGGGATAAAATAATGCGCATGCGTGAAGATAGCGTAGGCTTAGGCCGGTTCCAAGAGCAGCTCCCACACGCTAAAAGCCCAACGCATGCGCGGTAGGCGAGGTTAGTTTTCCTACTCAGCCCGACAGAAAAGCAAACGTGGCCTTTTTGCATGCGTACTCTACTGCACCTTTTTCAGAGCGCCACCTGCTGGTCATTCTAGTTTGCTGCCTTTCTTTCTGGAATGTCTCTCTAAAGGAGCGGAGGATGCTGTCGTTGAGAGGTCTTGGGTCCAAGAACATAAAAACTAAGAAAAGTCCTGCACTGGATCAGACCAAAGACCCATGCAGTCTAGCGACCTGTTTCTCACAGTGGCCTCCGGGCAGCCCACAAGCAGGAGAGGAAGGCATACTTCTCCTCCCACCATTGATCTCCTGCAACCAGTATTTATTCAGGTGTTGTGTATCTGAGCCTGGAGTTGTTGCATAACATACGTTACATAACCATCATGACTAGTATTAACTGGTCTTCTTGCTTCAGTTCTTGCCCTACATGAATTTGACCAATCTCCTTTTAAAGGTGTCCAAGCTAGTGGCCATCACCACCACATCATGTGGCAGTGAATTCTGTAGGCTAATATACACTGTGTGAATAGCCTCTTTTATCTGCCCTAAATCTCCTGCCAAACAGTTTCATTGGACGACCCCTGGTTCCAGTATTGTGAAAGAGAGAGGAAAAAATCCACTGCCTCCACGCCATGCAAAATGTTATGAATTTCAATCAGGCTACCCCCTAATCGCCTATTTTCCAAGCTATAAAGCCCCACATATAATAGCCTTTCCTCATAAGGAATGTGCTCCAGCCCTCTGATCATTCGAGTTGCCCTCTTTTGCACCTTTTCCAGCTCTACAATATCTTTCTTGAGGTGTGGATACCAAAACTGTACAGAGTATACCAAATGTGGCTGCGCCATAGATTTTTATAGGGGCATTTTAATGTTAGCAGTCTTTTTTGTCAGTCCCTTTCCTAATGCAGAAGTACCCCTACTTACAAGCAGATTACCGTAGGTTCCAGGAGCCTGTTCTCAAGTGAAGTCATTTTGGAGTCATTTTGTTCTCAAGTGAAGTCCAACATCACTATTTTCAGTAGTGAATGTAGCGATTGTGTTGTGAAATATGAAAAAAAAGCTTTATTACACCATTGCCTCCTTTCAGGACCCAGTTTTACGCTCCCTTGTGCCTGGTATCCAATCAGCCGGCCCTCGTGATATCTCGCGACACTTCTGGCAATACAAGCCTGACCAGCCCGGACCGGCCATGTTCATATCTTCAGCATTTGTAACTTGAACGTATGTAAGTAGGGGAGCTTCTGTAACCCTAGTAGTTATTATTGATGAGAAACATATGCACGGCACTCCACCAGTTGACTCCACTGATGCAGGGGCATCTAGTTTTTTTTAATTAACAAGGAGTCTTGTGACACCTTAAAGACTACAATTATTTTTTTAGCATAAGCGTTCGTTCATGAATTACAGACCACTTCATTGAATGCGTGATGTGAAATCCTCAGCAGAAAGGTATACATGCCCGTGCTCAAGCACACGGGTATAGAATGTTTTAAACAGTAGAGTGGATTTACAAGAGGAAATGAAACAAGTTGATCTTGCAACACACTTAAATATATGCATTGGTGACTGACAATTCACAATTAACAATAGCCTCACAGCAAAGAGCTGATTTGGCATTGGGTTTGCAGCCTGTGCCCAACAAGGTTGCACTCCCCCTCGAAGATCATATTCCTGGAGCCATCCAGGCCTCTGGAAGGCCAGGTTGCTATTGTGGCCAGGAGTGCTTCACCTACTTCAGTGAGAGCACCAGCCTACTGACCACAGTTGTTCATAACTAATTATGTGGTGGTGATGATAGGACGACAATAATGCGCTGTAGGGAAGCTGCTCTTTGGGGGCCAGTTGGTCTAGATCACATCATGCTGGTGCTTTACCAGTGTCACTGGCTGCAGGTATATTTCTAGGCCCAATTCAAGGTGCTGGTTATGACCTGAAAAGTCCTAAATGGCTTGGGTCTTGGATACTTCTCCTGCTTGAACCTCTCCTCCAGGCACTGCATTTGGCTTCAGATTCAGAGCGAGGCCTTGCTATGCACCCTGTCACTGGAGGAGGTGCAGTCAGTAGAGACACAAGACAGAATTTTCTCAATGTGGTGCCAAGGTTGTAGAATTTTGTCTCCAAGGAGACCTGCCTCAGTAGCTGGCCCAGTAGCTGCCTGCTTTTAAGCTGGCAGTGAAAACTCACTGTTCTGACTAGCATTTTGTGAGTGAATTTTCTCTACAAAATTCAAATTGTATGTAGAAGTTGGGGGGGGGGAGTGACCCACATCCAGCTTCAAAGCTGCTGGTCACCCCCTCTCTCAAAGATGAATTAATCACGCTACCCACTCAGCCAGTCTCCCCCTTCCTGGACAGATCTAATGAGCCAAGCCGGGCAAGGGTCAAGCAAGCAAGAGGAAGGTCTCGCAGACCTCGCAGAGGAATACCTCCTTTTTTAAAAAAAAAAAAAAGTGGAAAATAATGGCAAAATGGAAATACTATCATTTCTGCAGGGTGTGCATGCATGTGTGTAAAAAAGTTCTTAAAAACGATGGGAAGCCCCAGGTGAGAAGCTATGCAAGAAAAAAGGTCTACAGTACAAGAAGGAATAGATTAGGAACCCCCATTCCTTTTCCTGTGAATTGCCTCTTCTGGGACAGCTCCCATATAAATAAGATTGTGGCTGTCCTTGGCCATCCATGAACCCCCCTCAGTGCACTCCACGTTGTTTCCGGGCTTTAGTTAATCATTGCTCAATTGCCAGAGAGGGAACAAACTGACCCAGCACTTTTGATCCTAGATAAGACTGTGAATACAGCACTGACTGAGCAATGGTTGGATGTGAAAGGGAATTCAGAAGAAGGCGCCCAAACAGATCAAATTAAAATAAAAACGCACAATCAGTAGAATAATAGGAACAACTATCATTCACAACCAAGCAAACTTGAGAGTTACACAAAACTCTTCCTCATGCTGATTGATCGAGAACAATTGAAAAGTGCCATCTTGAGGGAAGATACGTAGACATGCACGACGAGCACCATATATTTATGGTGGCACAAAAGAGAGAGACCCCCAAGGAGGTGGGTCAGAAACCCTATGCTGCTGGTGGTGACTGCCACTTTGGAGCCCTCCCTCTGCCGCCCCCCCCCACTAATTGCTGCAAGAAAGAAAGAGGAAATGAAAATTAAATGGGGAAATGAAAACATGCTGTCTCATTTTACGTGAGGAAGAAAAAACAGGTGCTGTATTGCTTTCTGGTAAGTTCACCACAAACAAATACACACATGGGGAAACTGCTCGAAAAATTCAGAAACAATACAGAGAATAAAAGGTAAACATGGAAGAAAGGTGACTCATATTTTCTGATTAGGTCCTTATCTACCGGGAAATGAAACAAAGCCCCTTATATTATGAGCAGTAGTTACTGTGGCCACGGATCATGAGATGGGGACATTTCCCCACTCCCACTTTTGGTATTGTCAGGGCTGTGCAAAGTGAAACAAGCTTTTCTTTAGGCCAGTGGTCTTCAACCTTGGGGTCGGGACCCCAACAATGGGGTCAACATGAAGCCTCATTTGTGGGTTTGTGGCAACTTACAGGAACCAAAATGGCCGCTGGGGGAGTAATGCTGGGGGGGACTTGCTGGGGGGGGCTTCCACAGGATTTCCATCCCCCTCCTCCCTCTTTCAGTTTGCTGGGGAGGCGGTGGGGAACCACGGCTTGGCTCTCCTGTTCCGGAATTGCCCCCACTGCTGGTAGTGCCGGTTGGGCAAGCTCAGCAGGACGAGGCTGCCAGTGCCAGGGTAGGGGGTGGCAACAGGGGCGGGGTCGGTGGGTAGATTGCATCTTGGGAGGGCGCAGGATCAATGGTAGGTCCCTAGCCTCATACTTTATTTATTTATTGGGGTTGTGGCACGAAAAAGGTTGAAGACCACTGCTTTAGGCTAATTAAAGGGCACTGGTGGCTCAACAATGCTTGCTTAGATGACTGTTGATGGCCTTTTGATGGCTAGCGGCTCGTAGGTACATATTGGACCATTTGCTTCGCTGTGGAGCTGGAGAGGGGGAACAAATGGAGTTTGGAATGCAGGCAGTGAAGGGGGCCAAAGACTGAGTTTTGCAGTTGGCTGGCAAACCGACAAAGAACCTCCTTGAGGAGCTCCAAGAATCTGCTGTTGCATGTGGAGAACAGATGTCTCTCTTGGTGCTTGCCTGCTCCCCAAGCTCAGCTTGTACATTTGTAAATCAACAGATATCACAACATGTCATGTCGTCCCCAATATTCCTCCTCACAAAGAAATGGATTCTATAAGAGGCTGCCCTGTAGTACCTCCCACCCGTCTGAGCCGCAGGGAGAAGAAGAACACAATCAGATCATTTCTTGCAAAATACTGCCAAGCCTCATTTTGTTGACTTGCTTCATCTTTGGGTTATATTCTTACAAGCCAAACTAACCCATTCATTTTATCTTCTTGTGTGATCCTCTGATGGAAGGCTAAGAACTAGAGTGCATAGCATATACTCTGTGATGAACAGCTACAGATCTAATAAAAAGGACTGATTTCCAGAAATCTATCTTTGTTTCAAAACAATTTCTAGTGGTGCAAAATTTGTTCCTAGGAATGCCAGAGATTGGATCCCCTGTTACTTTTTATTTAACTTTACAGCAGCGGGGGGGGGGGGGGGGGAGAGGCAGTGCAGGCTTATACCAGGGAGAGGAGTTTAACCATTCCTCCCCATTCCATTCCATTTCCCCAATTTAAAATTGCCTCCCCCCCCCCCAGCTGCTACTGCTGCAGTGGGGGAAAAACATAGTAAGCACCTGTATAGTGCCCATATTTTTCCCACTGCAAGTTATCCATGGCAGGAGGGAATTTGGTGGTGGGATGTATATAATGCCCTGCTCCAGTGCTACGGTTCCAGTCAAATCAAGGCTCCCTGTAGCTGCTTTTTATGATCAAATATCCAGGCATTTTTGTTTAACTTTAAAGTTAAACAAAAATGCCTGGATCATCATAGATGTCCTGCTTCACCTCTATTTTGGCCCTGAGAAAAATGTTTTCTGTGACAACTGCTGAATCCAAAGCCACCATCCCGCATCGTACCTGTTTATATCTGTTAAAACAACACTGGCTTCTGTGATAGGACCAAATTAACACCTGGGAAAGGGGAGTGTTTCAATGGCAGAGAAATACATACAGGATAAGTCACCTTGGATGAGAACAATAACATTGAGTCAGTTTCTCCTCGTGATTGTGATTAGGTCTGTATGTCTTGGGCGAAAGCCAGAGACGGGGGCCCATCTAGGGAAAACATGAGGCACCACCCAGAGGGATGCATGGGATAGTGGGGTGCGTCAGACTCAAAACCAAAAAAAACAGCCACCCAAAATGTGGGATGGGAGGGAAAATACCCTAACTGCAGCAGGAATGCCTTCCATTTCTGCTCAGTGTAACCAAAAATAACAAAAGGGGATTTCCTCAATTTTCAGAGACTGCAAACAAACACAGAGGGCTATACGTACCAGTGCTCCAAGCCCCACTGGGCCAGTCCTCAGCTCTCTCCAATATATAGCATACTTTACAGGCTTGGCGTGAAGATAAAAGAGGGGGCAAGGACTACATATATTATAGTGCTGTGCTCCTCGCGGGAGGATTGGGATACAATTGTAATAAAGGAATCTGAAATAGCTACCAGGCAGGGTATAAATCTAGAAATAAAGGAATAGTTCCTAATTATTACATGCCTACATGAGTGTTTTAAGAATAGATTGTGGGTGCCTTGATAACGCACATCCAAACCCCGCCAGTCACACGTCATCCATGCACAGGTTGCCTATGATTGCCTTCCTGCCCACACTCAGCAGATGTGGGGAGCCTTGGGGCAAGTGT
The DNA here is from genome assembly GCA_026170595.1 of Plestiodon gilberti rubricaudatus. Classification (NCBI taxonomy): domain Eukaryota; kingdom Metazoa; phylum Chordata; class Lepidosauria; order Squamata; family Scincidae; genus Plestiodon; species Plestiodon gilberti. Next base: position 16,729,018 of record JANXHW010000006.1, on the reverse strand, counting down.
GGCTACTACTGCTGTCTGTACTTCCTGTGCTGGGTATGAATGCATGGGGCGGTGGGGGGATGAGAAGCCCCTAAGCAGACACGGCTTAGCATAGAATAAGGGCAGGAATATAGTCTGTGGCAGCTGCAATAGGCAGGCATTATTGTGAGTTGTTTGTGTGTAATGCTTTGATGAGGTGGTTTTTCACTGTGGCATTGTAAACGCGGCTAGATGCAGTTTGCAGTGGTGTGGCGAAAATTTCCCAATCTCTGTGTGGTGAGACTAGACATTGTAAACAACTGGCTCTCTGTCTCTGGCCGTGTAGAGCAACTTAAGGTGGGCCTCCCATGATATATGGCACTTGTAATTTGTCAACCAGCAAGAGAAGAATAATTGTTCCATAGTAGACAATGTCTTGAAGGTGAGAAGAAGCCTCATCTTAACTACCCCTTAACAACTTCAATACTGACACAAAACTCTTTGTGTTTGCTGCAACAGACGAACACACTGACTCCCATGGAAGGAGACCACATTGTCGGTCCATTACAGTCCTGCAAGTAGGTAGATTGTCTGCATCAAGTAACTTTGTATACATATTCAAAAAGCAGCAGGGAGAAATTTGACCAGATGCAGGGAGCAAGGTTGGTGCTTTCCAGCTGCCAAAGACAGTACAGGAGACAAAAGATTCAAATATACACAGACAGACAGACAGACAGACAATGCCCAACCCTTAGCACTCCCTGATAGATTCCTAACAGAGGAATCCATTCTGTATAGTTTTTGCAAATAAAATCTCTTGAAACTGGTTTGCATCAAGAGTTCTTGAGCTAGCTGGTAGGCGTAGGATGAAGGTGCTGTGGGTGTAGGGGAGTCATTGGGTTTTGGGAAAGGAGGGAGAATGTTAGTGCAAAGGGGGTTGGCACAATCTGTGTTTGGCCAGTTGCATCATACTCAGGGATCTGTTGCCTGTAGCTTTAAGGGGTGGAAGAGAATGATGCAATTGTGGGTGTTGTGTTGTTGGAGAGAGTTAGATATATATAGTAGGCTCCCAAACAACCTGCCAGAGACAAACAGGCACACAGAGAAAGTCAACTAACGGCTCCTGTTATTTCTTTTTCCTCTGCCAGCTGCGACAAAAGGTTTGCCTCCATCATGTCGATGTCCTTTGTCCAAGCTGAGAAGCTACGTCCGACCCCTTTTGAGGTGGAATACTTTGACCAGTACGATTTCTACAGTCTGACGGACAAATACAGCAGTAAGTGCGGTAGCAGAGAGATGACCCAAGGTGGGGGTATCGCGTGCTAGAAAGGGCTTCCTATGGCTGAGACAGAAGCTATGATCCGGAGTGGGTTTTAGATGCGCTAGGATTGTTGCAAGAGGGACTTTCAGTTTCATGGGGGTAAATGTGATCTAGGGAGAATTTGACGCAGTAGAAAATAATGCTATGATAAGGAACAGCAGGGCGTGGTTGATCCCGTAGGCAAAATTGCTCCTCTGTATGCTGCATTAATGCAGAAAAATTATCAGCGTTCTGGTTCTGTAGTCATCACCCTTCCCGATTGCCCCCGTTTCTCTCCCACATTCTTGTATTAAAACGCGCCAGGTCTTTACAGTTCTTTAACCACTCCCAGCAGTGCATGCTCAGACAGATGGATAAATCATGTTACTAGTCCACATTATAATAAAGAGTCATGAAGCTCCCCTGCTACTGCCATGGGGAGGACAGGAAAGGATGTTGAAGGATAACTAATCTGCATCAAGTGATTGTGTGAAGGTGTTTTTAGGTAGGTTGGGCTGGTCGCCCAGTATGGTTCAACTACACAGAAAGAAACCCAACCAAGCCACCTTTGGAACTGCTGTATGCAGATATGATGATTCCCATGATTGTGATGGCTGGAAAACGTTCTGCTGCCATGTGGGAAAGTCAGTGTTGGCAGTCTCTGTGTATCACCTGGTTCCACCCATGTCCACGTTTTCCCTGTATGTAGAAAAGTAGCTGTGGGGTACACATGAACGGCAGCAGAAAAATGACTGAAGGGCAAAAGGCAGTGCCTGTCTCCTCCCCACCCTGCACCATTCCTCTGTGATTCCACAAGGCTGTTGCTGGTTTGAAAAAAATCAGGGGAAAGACAGACTTTCACAAGACTGCATGCCACCTGTAGGTTTAGCCAGTTTTCCCATATACTGTATGCACAGGCATGCCCGTGGCCAAGGGCAAGCCACGACAGCTCCCCTCTCTGAGCCAGGTATTGTGCAAACCAGTCCCTCGGCATGTTGAGCGTGCATGCAATAAAACCAGCATGTGAGAGTGGGGAGTTTGGAAGTAGCAGACAGCTAAAGATGGGCCACGCATAGATCCCATCTCTAATGATGTTGCTCCATCATCTCTCCAAAACAAGTGATGCAGCAAAGGAAGGGCACGTGTTGTGTGAACTGTAAAAGGGTTGGAGAGGGGCGGGTCGTCGTTGAGATCTGCTAACTAGACACACTATGAATGAGGAAGGAATTTGTCCAAGCTGTAACGGACCAAATAGCAACATGGAACAGTGGGAGCTGCAGCCTCCCTTGCAGGAATACGGAGACATCCATCCTTTCTCTGCCCAGTTAGCAAGACAGTCAGTGTACATTAAATCCCTGTCGCAACTAAAGGTGAATTACAGTTGCCCCTAAGAAAGCACCCGAGTTGAAAGCATCAGCAACGCCACTCCCTCTATGGAGAACCATAGATACAGGCTCCCACAATAACACTGTCTTTGTGCAGTTGAGCCTGCATTGGCACACATGATGGATTTGTGCTCAGCCAGTGGAGGGGGAGTAGCCACAAGCAGAGGGATGGCCACCCCCAGAATAATTTGCAAGGCTGAGCCAGGGTCAGTTAGTCTGTAGGAAGCAATCTCGAGCCTGGCCCTCAAATGATACCATGAACTGTTCCTTGTTTGATGACACCAGGTGGCTCCTCCCGCAAAGGCCGCTCCAAGAAAGAGGCGGAGGATCACACAAACCGCCCAAGTCCTGGTGGCCACGAACGCAAGATCGTGTTGAAGCTGCAACGCACAGAGCAGAAGCGCAAGGGGACCACCTCCAAGAAATGAAAAAAGCAGGTGAGAATCAAACTTCGGCCAATGAGACGGCGCGTTCGGTGCTGTGGGGGCGGGACGCAGAGTGACGCATTGGCCAATCAAACTCGAGTCTGAAAAGACTCAATTCCGATTGGCTAACAGATAGCGGGGTCCCGGGCCCGATCTCTTACACTTCTCAAATCCACAGGTCCCAAGTAGACAGGATGCGTTGAGTTGTGACACGTCAGCTACTCTCGCAACGCACTGGGACACAACGCATCCCAACACAGGCGGTGTGTCACAGGCTTAAAAGCAGAGGCGTGCACACATGCATGTGTGGGTTTGTTTTTTAAACCGTCAAACTAACCCCTTGCTCCAAGTGAACACAGTTCACACAAAATGGCTGCCACAAACCGAGGGATTCCCTAGGAACAAGAAGGCATGGCCAAGGCACACTGCTCACAATTCTTTTGTTCATTTCCTTTCCCCTTCAGCTCCGAGTCTCCTCACGTTACTCAGGTTCTGGACACCACGGCAATGTCTATGCGGATATACGGAGAAAGATGGGCCCCAGGCAACATGGTGGTTTCGTCTGTTAAGGAGGAAGGAATGAGGTCTACCACTCCAATTGACTGAGTGAAGTTGAAGACGGTCAAGATAGCTGCAGCTCACCCCACAATGAGGGGAGGAGAGCGTACTGCAGTGGTCACTGCTCATGCCTCACGCAGGCCAGTGGGACGGTGCTGCATTCTTAGGCTAGGAACGGAAATAGTCTTCTTAAGCCTGCCATTTTTAGTATCTTGCCCTAGTGGGAAACTTTTCGCCTTTTTTAAATGCAGGTCCTGAGAAAGCTTTTGCCCATCTCCCATGGGGTAGAATTAGATTATGGATGGGATGGATCCATAGCAAGATTGTAGCTGTATAGGTCAGGCAGACAGGGAACCTGGGGGGGGGGGGAAGGGGGAGAGAGAGAGAGAGCGTACACGTGTCGAGGGAGAGCACCTTCTGAGGGAAAGGCAATATTATCAACACCCCAACCCCAATGTATTTTCAATGCTAAATAAAGATGCTTGTTTCCTCGTGACCTTCATTTTGACCATAGTTGGGATGCGAGCCACTGTAAAGAGAGGAGCCAAACAGTAGGCAAGGAAGGAGCTATATATCAGGACTGAAAAACCTTCTGGACAGAAAGGAGAGCCAAGGCAGAATCTATAATGAGATTTATTAAATGCTACATCAACATCCCACCCCTAATTTCTGGCATATCGGAGAAAGAGGGTCTTCTCATGGAAGCCCCAGACAGGGGGATGATTCACTAATCAGTCATGAAGGGGGACACACCAAAGAAGCTTAGAAATATACCTTAAGACTGATTTCGGAAACATATACCTTGACATTCTATCCCCTAGTAGCGTATCAGGAGTTCATGCCGACCAACAAGAGATGACTCCTCTGAAATGTGCTTTATTTGAGGAAGAGGGGAAGTAAAGGGGACTAGCAATGACACCCCCACCCCATCATTTCTGGTTCTTTTCACCTCCTGAAACAGAGCACCTTGGAGACCGTCATTGGCATAGACAGTATATCATTTCCTGCCACCAGTACTGGCAATTTCCAGTTTGTGTGAGGTGGGAAGTTGCTTGCACCTCCGTTCTGTTTAGAGCATCTCTACCGCAATCTAATTTGGGAGATGAGCCCTGAGGAGCTCCAATCCAAATAATTTTACTTTAGGGAGCTGCAAGCATTATTTAGAAACTCGCATTAAGCCACACTCAGCTCATGCTTCTGGGTTCCGCTCGAGTCAAATACTTCTTCAGGCAAGGGTTTGGAGAAAATGGTTCACTCAACCACAGAACCATTTTTATTCCTCAAAGCATGATTGGCAAATACTGCTTATGTCACTAACGGCACAATCCTCCATAAACAAGTGCCTGCGGAGCACGCACTCCGCAGGCACCAGGTGTTGTAAACACGCCATAAAGCGCGTTTGACACCCGGAGAGTAAGGACTGCCAGTGCACAGGATGGCAGCTCTTACTTCACCTCCCACCCGACCCTGCAGCCGCTGGTGCAGATAAGAGATGCACTGGTCGGTGTGGGGGGGCAGTGAGGGAGGGTGGCCATTGGGTGAGATGGGCCAAGAGGGGGCGGGGATATAGGTGGTGAGCTTTGCCGATATCCTGTGCCTGTTTCCGGTCTTGGCAGCCCTTACCCTGCCGCCCCGCATGTACATCAGCTCGAGAGCCAATGTACATTTGAGGAGGCTCATTGAGGCCAGGCACCCCTACACCCAGAAGGGCGCAGGATACTGCAGCCGGCCCCATGGACTGGCCGAGTATCTTTACTCAGGATTGGGCTGTTAGCCCATTATATGGGATATCTCAAACAGCTGCGGCGATGTCACTTCATACCAGCCATTCCCCATAACCACGGCACAAATACAGTAGAGAGAATACAATGGAGGTACTCCAGAAATTAAGAATGCATTGATGGGGAACCAACAGAGTTAGATTCACCAAGGCAGCCTCTTGCTAACATAACTGCTTCCCACTCCTGCAGAAGGGGTGGGAGCAGGCTCCCAGCGTACAACACAAGATGCTGGGTAAATTACAGCTTATAAGAATCATGAGTACAGGAAGATTTCACAGTGTTAAATCACAGTGTTAAGTAACAGCATGGGTAGGGCTGTGAATGGAACAGTGGGAGAGACAGTGGCTTCAGCAAAGGGGTCTCATCTTCCACCTAGGAGCTGGTATCAGTTAAAGGCACTTGTTAGTGTGAGATGAAGGATGACCTAGGCACCTACATGCCAGAGTACATCATCCAGAGAGGTTCAGAAATATGAGGTACTGCTCTCTAAATGATAGATGAAGATACCAAACTACAGTTGAGAGAAAGAAAAGGCTTAAAAATTGACAGGAGCTTGTCCTACTGGAGGGGCCACAGCGTGGCCACTCAGGGACTTTGTCAGTGTGTGAACAGGCCAGCCTCAGGCTACATGGGGTTAGGCAGTGCTGCAGAGGGGATGCATCACCCAACGAAAGGAGCACCAGTCACAGTCTTGACAACATGGGCTGCCCTCTTAATGAAGGAGCCCAGAGTCCTTATGGCAGTAGCCAATGAAGAACATTTCCAGCCTGGAGTGTAACCTGTTACAGACCTCTGTGCATAGCAATACAATCATGTTGGATAGGGAGAACAGCAACCCAAGCAGATTGCATGTACAAGGAAGTGTTGCTGTTGTCTCTTCACAAGGACAGAGGTAACAAATGGCCAGAGGCACAGTCCAGTGAGGAGTTTAGCAAACGACCAGGAAATGCAACAGATACATCACTGTCTTGTCAGGTGCATGGCACCACTGGAATGGTTAATCGCAGTACAGAAGATCACAGGCTGCCATTGCGATCCACTCAACTGCAAAAAGAGTCGACTTATTTGAAAAAAAAAATGCCAATTGAGGAGGCATTGAAGCTGGGTGAAGAACTGGCCCCTTAGAAGGTTCACAGTTGTATGACAATCCCTCTCTGGGGCAACTTAGAGGGACAGGGGGATTTTAACGTGGTATGTCGGTAGAGGGACTGGCAGTCTCTTAGCAAACACTGGGAAGGCGTTTCAACTCAGGTCCTGCTCACCGATGCTTTGGCGTAGGTATTCCTCATAGAGCTGCCTCTGCAGAAAAACAGTATTATTTGTAATGCTCGGCACAGACCAACCCCTTCTATCCCATTATCCACAATCCCTGAGAGAGTATCTACAAGCACTATGTCCTTGCTACCCATGTGCCTTTGGTACAAATACCAAACTCTGTGCTTTAATCCCATACCACCACATCCAATTTCCCACAATTGCCTATAGCCATCAACCTTTTTTTCCAGGACAACGTCCAACACATAGTCTCGTCGGTCTTCCAGCTGCCGCTTCTGTTTTTTTGATAAAGTGGGCTTTGTCCTGGGGGGCAGAAAATATAACAAAATCAAGGAAGGAAAAGTGCTCCTGGAAACATGGCAGGTGTCCTCTCTGCACAGGGAAGAGAAGCCAGAGCTTTCCTGGTTTACTGGTAAGCCAGGAAAGCTTCTTACCTGAACGTATAGCTGGCCAGGACAAGGAGGAGGACTGAGAGGCAGAGAAGGCCGAAGAATACTGTTAGGGTCTGTTCTTCAGGGACAAGACTCCAGATAGAGGCAACTGGGCGCTGAAAAATAGGGTTGTGGGTAGAGTCATAGTTGGCATTCACAGAGAAAGCTGGATGCTTTAAAAATAAATAAAAAGCAACATTTCATGCTGAAACACAACTAAAGTTGAATTATGTGTATGTATAAAATGTACACACATATAAAATAGACAATCTGTATAAAATATGCAAAACAAACATTACATATACATATATTAAAATTAGAACAAAGATCGTATTTTATTGTAACAATATTAACTAGGCATTTTTGCTGTTCTGGCACAGAATTGTGGAATGGTATAAAAAAACACAGCTCTAACCACAAGGCATGGAATGAGCCTTGACAAGAACAGTGAGAGGGGGAAAAAATAGGGAAATGGCGCTTTGGGGGCATGGCAGAGCTGAGGACTCACTCACCACATACAGCTCCAATGCCTGGCTCTGCTTCTCTCCAAGCACCAGAGTCCATAGCTGTCGAGCAAATGCAGTACCAAAAAGCAAGGTCACTAGGAGAAATATGGGCAGCAGGCAGCCTGCTAGCCCCAATAGCATCCCTCGAAAGCGAGCCCGGAAGTTGCTGCTTCTAGTCTCACTGCATGTGGAAAAGAGTCAAGAACACAAACACCTGGGAATGAGAAGGAAGTTCTACTGACAACTATTATGTTCCACAATGCCCCAGGCACACACATCACACTACCCCCAGCTCCCGGAAATGGCTATTTCCTCATGTTTGTATTCACAGTTCCTTTCTGATCCCAGTTTCTTTTACCATTTGTAAGGAAGATAAACACCCCAGAATAATCCTTCCCCAAACACACTTCAATTAATTATTACACTTGTATCCCACCAGTCTTCCAAAAACTCAGTTAATTTTAGCCACACAACAATCCTGTGAGGTAGGCGAGGCCAAGAGGTAGTAATTTCCTCAAAACCAATCTTCCTTCCAATATCTGATTTGTAGCTTGATTTTCCTTCAGTTAAACTTTTCCATTTTTTCCCCTTAAATCACACTTCACCTCAGAATGGTCACTATACCACTTGCTCTTTTCCTGCTTTGCCATCTCACAAAAAGTCATTCTGTTTTTCTGCCCGTTATCTCAACTGCCACCTTCCTGCCAATTGTTCCTCATGGTCTTCCCCAGCTTCTACCCACTTCCCAGAAAATGAGCATGGGAATGAACATTACCATTTGCCTCAGACAACACCCCCATCTCCCAGAATGCCATGCTGTTACCTGTCATCCTCTAGCAGCCGCTGCGTCGCCTCATCGATGAGGTGGCAGTCCCTCTCTAGGGCATTGAGAGTGTTCTGTACCGTTTGACTGATTGTCTTCTCGATGGTTCGGCAGATCTCTTCAATCTGATTAACACAGCGGCTTGACTGAGGGAGAAAGACTGGTTATCCATCACCTCCAGACGTTCGACACCCTACTTTTTCACAAACCAGAATGTGCCACTGTTTGGTATGTATTTATTTTAAAATGCTCTTTCTTCAAAGAGTCCCCCCTCCCCATTTCATCCTCACAGTTGCCCTATAAGTTAGGTCAGGTTGGGAGACGGTGATTGGCTCAAGTGAGCTTTTATGGCTCAATGGGAATTTGAGCCAGGGTCTCCCCAAGCTTAAGCCCAGCACTCTAACCATTACACCACATTAGCCGTTTCCCTTTCTCCTCCTCTCCCTTCTACTGCGTCCCAGAGCCTGCCCATCATACTGCCTCTAAATCATAAATGCTGCCACTCACCTTATTAGAGTTGGGGATATAGATTGTGGGCATGTCAAACCCACACTTGTTGAGTCCTGGGCGCTTGCAGAGTTCCTGGACGATTTGCATCAGCACCCTCTGCCAAAGGGAAGCAGAGACCAGTGTCAAGGAAAACCTAGCCGTCAACTGCTTCCTTCCCACTGAAGCAAGTGCTCTGCCTCCCAGTTGTAGCCAATTTCCCTTCCAAGGGACATCGCTCCCTGCAGGTACCTGTCTGTCGCCCTCAGCACCCGCCTCATCAGCCTTGCTGAGGTAGAAACGCAGCTTGTCTCCATGCCCCTCATTCAGATTCTCCACAATGTTGAGGGTGCGTTTGCAAAGGGCCTGCCCCATGGGATCAAAGAAGACCAGGATGAGGTCACAGAGTTGGCCTGAAGCAAGACAGTGGGGAGAGATGGTAGGGCGGTGTGTACAGGGAAGAAGTATGTTAACATACAGTGGAAGATGCCTTCTGTTCAAATATCACACACACACACACACACACACACACACACACACACACACACACACACACACACACACACACACACACACACACACACACACACACACACACACACACACACACGCCACCCAAGGCCTGCATTCCCCACAGATCCCTGTCAGAGAGAAATGCCATCACTTGCAAGCCTCTTCACAGAAAAGAATTTTCGCAGCTTCTCTCAAACACAATCTTTACTAATGACACCCAAATAATTTAAATTGAAAATTCCTCACAGATTCCAACTGCCTTCCCTTTTTCATTTTTTACCCAGTTTCCACCACTTACACCAGGGGTGACCAACCTTTCAACATGAATACTCCTGGCCCTTTAATGGCTGTATAGGTGACGGCATTTCAGCAGGTGCAATTGCAGCTGCCAAGATTCTGACTTCTGCACAACTCTTTAAGAACGCAGAGGCCCTAATGGAGAAAGGTTGGCCACCCCTGCTTTACAGGAACCAACAGTAACCCTATTATCCATGCTGTACACTCACCAAACCAGATAAGCGCCCCTTCCACATCAAAAGGGTATTTCATGTCGCCGTCCACCAAACCTGGCGTGTCAAGGAAGGTGACCAGAGGGAACTGCTTCTGTTTGGAGGTGCAGATCTCAGTGCTCAGGTACTCCGGCACTCCTAAACAGAAGGGAAATGGAGGCATGTTGGGTTCATCTCCCAACGGTGCCTTTGCACATTTCCCCTTTCAGCGAAGGGTCATAGCTCAGGGATAGAGCACATGCTTGGCATACAAAAAGTCACAGGTTCAACCCTTGGCATCTCCAAGTAGGGCTGGGAAAAGATCCCTCTCTGAATCCCTGGAGTGGGCCAATCAGCGTAAAAAATTCCAAATCACTGGCGTCACTGCAGGGGGGGGCGGAGCTCCAAGTTCCGCCAGGCTCTGACCCTCCATTACACGATGGGAGAAGGCGGCCCCGCCCCCTCGCCTTGCTTTCGTCGGCCGGAATGGCTCCAAAGGCGAGGGGCGGGGCCACCTTCTCCCGTCGTGTAACGGAGGGTCAGCGCCCGGCGGAACTTGGAGCTCTGCCCCCCCTCTGCAGTGACACCAGTGTTCCAAATCAGTCAATGGTCTGAGTGAGGGCAAACTGGACATGACTTTAACCATTGACCCTCATATCATATGCAACTGTTTTTACTCCTATAAATAGCACACCAGGGGTGGGGGGAGATTTAGATTGGGAGGCAGCAGTGGAGGGGCTTTAATCCCAATTTTAGTCCTGCTCCAGACTGCCCTCTTCCTATTTATCCTGGGAAAACTCTTCCCAATGGAGGGCAACTAGCAAGCAGGGGGGGAGAGAAAATCTGGGACAAGCACTCCACACACATGCTATTTACAGATAATGAAGGAAGAATGATGGGGTCAATGATGTGATTAAAGTCACATCCAGTTTGGCCCTCAATAAAAGGTCATTTCATGTTTGCTTTTGACACTGACACTTTTATGGGCAGCTTAAGGATCGGGCGGGCGGCCCAGGCCACCTGCCAGATCCCGTGCTCCGTCACGGGCAAGCACCCGCTCGGCGGAAAGTCTACTCGGGGAAGGGTCCCCTTTGTCCCCTTCCCCGAGTGTAACCGGCACTGGGGCTGATTGGCCTCCTCGGAATTCCTCCAGTGAAATCACTGGCGGAAGTCGGAGGAGGCCGTGTAACGGCTCAGCCGATTGGCGGGGGATGGGATATGACTGAAGCCATCCCCCACCCCCTCCCCAATCGGCTGAGCCTATGGCCAGCCGCTGTTCCCAACTGAACTGCTCCCCCACCGTTGGCTGGATCCCTACCTGGCTCCTCCAGCAGGCAGGCAAGGGTCCTGGCGGCAGAGCAGGGAAGGCCGGCCTTGCACCAGCCTTCCCTGCTCACGAGTTATCAAAAAATACCTTACGGCACTTTTACAATGGCTTTGGGCGGCGGAACGCTTGTTCCGCCGCCCGTCACAGCGCTAGGATTGCTCTGTGAGAGAGAGAGAGTCAGCATCTCTCCATCGAGAGAGCCTAATACCACGCCTCCTTTCTACTCATCCTAAAAACAGACACCACCCTCCAAATCTCAGTACCCAGACATAATCGTGAGCAACGGCAAGCCCTCTGCAGCCACCCACTTTAAATGTCAACTTCTTGCCTTAAGGGAAAATATTATCCAGAAACTGCTAAATATTTAGCACAAAGGCTCATCCTTTGTTCAGTTCTCAATTGTCTGTCTGAAACAGTTGAACAAACCTTTGAAGCTCTGTAAGGCCTGGAAATGGGGGTACAGATGAAGTGTGGCATTACCCTGCAGCAACGAAAGGAGGAAAAGATGAGTTGAGAGTATAAGATGTTGCTACACCTGCAGCACAGATAACTTTAAGCATTATTATAAGCATTATTTTAGTACATTTATATCTTGCCTTTCCCTTTGTTTCTAAGCTTCTCAACACAATCAATAAACAGAGGAGACTAAGAGGAGAAAGCAAGGATAGAGGATGTGTCTATAAATGGCTAGTAGCCATGATAGCCAAAAGCAGAGAGCCTTGTTCAGAATAAGTATACTTCCACTAGTATTAAAGAACAGGGGGAGGCTATCTCCAGCTTGCCTTTTAGTTTCTCTTACACACTGAGCTATTGGTGACATAGTGTTGGATAAATGGGCCTTTGGTTTGACACAACAAGGAATTTCCTACATTTAGCTCAGAGAATCCAAGAAGCCTATATGTATAGCCAACTTCTCTAACAGGAGGGAAGTCAGAGCAGAAAATTCTCACCGTGAGAGATTCTCGCTTCCTTCCACTGGTGATGAAGGTGAAGCCCTGTGTCTCAATAGCTACGCCAGTTCTTTGGATGTGCTCCTCCACATACCTGCAGGGAAACAGCAAGGAAAGCAATACTAATGTACATAAAAGGTATGGCTTTTGTGGCAAACAAGATGCAACAATACATGGTGAAGTTAAGTATAATATTCCAGAGATGTGAACCCTCTGTTATAAATTCTGGTCAAGTAAAAAATATCACAGTCAATTGCCAGACATCCTGTGCACTAGTCTTCCCAACAACTCACATCACACACATTGGAGACCTACTTTGTGTTTCAATTACAGAGACATCATTTAGTTCCATCACACCCTGTGGATTATGAGCTTCTTATGAACCACACCCAACATATCCTGTGGATTATGAGTTTCTTAAAGTACAAAGACCAGCCAGTATGGAGGAAAACCCTTCTCTGACATTAAGAATACCCTGTATAAGTATAATCCATTAACAGAAACAACCTAGGATAGTGTTATGGTTATGGAGAGTTCCCTCAGCATAGTACACTTGTACACACGCCACTATGCACCAGTCAATGACACTTTGACTTTATGTTACTGTATATCAACGTGAAAGAGACAATATGAGCAGTAGTAGTGCATGCTTAGCAAAAATGCTCTTCCCAAATTTTCAGATACTCTGTGGTTGACCACACTTTTGGTTGACCACACCTACGATGCTGTACTCAAAAGATTTTCCCACAATGCTTTGCACCCGACCAGCATCAGCACCCCTTGGTATGCGACCACGATGGCTGTTGCTGTCATCCTCTACCCCCACCCCACCTCTTCCTTCTGGTGCACTCCAGCTCACCAGTTGATGAAGCTGCTCTTGCCAGCGCTGTGGTTGCCCATCACCATGACTGTCACTTTGCGGCGTGGTGGGAGCAGGGTCAGGCCCAGTCGGTCTCCAATTGACACCAAACCTGCAATGAAAGGGGGGGGGCAGGGAGAGGAGACAAGATTAGCTCTTCTGACATTCCTCACCTCCCCCAAAAAGGGAGGAGGCCCCCACTTTCTCTCCACCCCTCACCATGACCCTGATGCACATAGAGCGAGTGGGCTTCCTGCAGGACCCGCTCCGTCACCGATGCAGTCCCCTCTCCTCCAGCTGGGTTCGCGGCCTCGCGAGGTTTCCCACCCCTGCTCCCCGGCATGGCTACCGGCAAGCCACCAGCAGCGAACGGAAGCGGCGAGGAAGCCTGGGAAGGGCAGAGAACTACAAGTCCCAAGGCACTTTGCGAGGAAAAGGCCGGCTTTTCCATAAGGCAACGCGGCAGCCGAACAGCACTACAAATCCCAGGATGCAAAGGGTGTCGGATGCAGGGACGATGCAACTCTGTACTCTAGTGACAGTGCAATTTGATACTCGGGTAAAGCCACTAGCCGGCTAGACTGGTTTAGTTGTAGTCTGTATCTTATATATTCGTCCAGCACAAAGGAAGAGGAGGAGCAAACTAGAGCTTTAAAAAAATACAAAACCCGGAATGGTGCAACCTGTCAGCTGTTTCCCCAGCCCCAATAGCAACACCTCCAAGTAACATGCACCAATCATGGGGTGGTACCGTGACAACACCTTCACATGAGCAAAACATGGAAGGAGCCAGTCAACGCATGGCAATGGGGAGCTGACGGATTGGGTGGTTTGCGGGTGTAGCGTGCTGATGTTTTTGCCTCCTGTTGCAGGATTGTGGCGCAGGTAGTAAGGGGGTAAAAAAGCAAAGAGCAAGCAGTCACCCTAGCGCTCATAGAGCTAGTGCCACTCATAGAAACACACTGCTAAGACTAAGAGATGCAGCAGGCTGTTGTGCAAAAAAAAAAAAAGTGCTTTTTTCCATTACCAGAGTTCCCGTTTGTGTGCACTAAGTGTGCACAACATAAGAACAGAGATGCCACGCACCCTATCACCTGAGTTATGGTCTCCATAGCAGACACTTATGAGTACTGGGGTGGAAATGCTGCGATTGCCTGTGAAGTTTAATCTGTATCCTATGCTCCGCCATAGCAGAGTGGGCAGGGTGGAGGAAGTTGGAGTTTTTTGCCCTCTGTTGATTTCTATGGGTGCATTTAGACTTGCACCAGCTCAAACTTTGGCACATTACACCAACACCAGGAGTGTGTCTGTCATCTGGACAGGGCTACTATAGCACATGTCGCTAGTGAGCTCCTTTCATGCCCCATTCACTGCTTGCCATTGTCTCTGTGCTGCTATGGGACTTCACTTACACCTGCCTAGAGTTGTACCAGCATCAGGTGTGTTGGCATGAAGTTCCACCAGCATCAGGGTGAAATTGTTGGGGTAGCATAGTTAGAATGAAATTTTCCCCAGTGTCTGAGTGTACTGCATTTACCTTATGCCGCTCTGAATATTTTTAAGTATAGGATACTTAATTACCAATACCACTATTAAGTAATAATAAAAGTGTTTATTCGTTTATTTAGAATAATCTATTCTTTTCATTTGACTGGAATTTATTTGTAAATGAAAAGACTTCTAAAATGATGCGTTTGACTGAAAATAAAGGTACATGCACAGAATTCAATTTGACTGGCTCTTGCTCGTTGCTTTATGGCTTAATGCATTTCATACAGATAAAAATGATTCATGTAACATGGAGATTTTCACAGCTGGACACACAATCACAAAATATCTCATAGACCCCTGGTTTAGCTAGTGGGTGTCTGCTGTCTTTGGGGTTTCGTAGCAACTGTTCTATCTTAGCAGGAAAAAAGATCTAACCTTTGGGCGCTCAGTGTACAGAAAAGCTACGCATACAGGAAGATATCTCCATCACACTTCCAATCATCACCCTGCACAGAAGAACTCTCTGATAAATTATTTGATCTTCAGGGCATTACACGTATGTGATGAAACATCTTTAAACAAGGAAAGACTAATCATCTCAGACTAAGAGCCAATGGGTATACTTTAAAACAAATGGATCAGTGTTGGGGGAAACAGCTCAGTAAGAAAAAATCATAATTCAGGACCAGAAAATAACAAGGTGGAGGAAACAGCAATAACCAAGGAACACAGATGGTTTTTCCTTCCCTTTATAAAAGGAACCACGGACAAAATAGCTCGGGTGTTCAGGAAGCATGATGTTAAAACACTGTTCCAGCCTACTGCTAAGATAGAACAGTTGCTACGAAACCCCAAAGACAGCAGACCCCCACTAGCTAACCCAGGGGTCTACGAGATATTTTGCGATTGTAGGAAAAGTTATATTGGGAATACGAAGAGACCTATATGTGTAAGGCTCCAGGAGCATGAGAGAGCTACCAGGTTAAATCAGGGAGAAAAATCAGTGGTCGCAGCACATGCTGCAGAATCTGGATATAACATTGCCTTTGATCGCACCCGCTCTCTTTTCTGTGAACCTAAACATAAACAAAGACTTAATCTGGAGGCTATTACCATCACTCAAAAGAAATCTTCATGTCTTCTTAACAGGCAACAAGAGCTGTCCTTTGTGAATAAGGTATGGGTTCCGATTTTAAGCAAATCTTAGCAGTACTACCTTAAGGAAGCGAATGCCTGAAGGTTACTTGCGGTCAGCCAAGCGCTGTGCTTTTCCGCTTCCGATTAACTTGCCCGCGCTTTCTAGGATTAACTTCTATTTAAAATCTATGTGTTTCTCCATAAGGATTGTGTCATCTAATAGCTGTCATGCTGTGCTTGTTTTGACAATATTCCAAGGGAGGAATGAAACGTCAACAAAAGAACTAAAGACTTTTTATTTTAATTTACTGGATTCCCTGCATGTCTTCGGATCTTCCCGCTCTGCATACTCAGGATAGTACGTGGCTAAAGAACTCAGACAACGGTACAAATTTAAAGCATCTTTATTTCTGGACTTTAGTAAAGATACATGGCTGTTTTACCCATATCATCTGCTTCTTTGCAAAAATGATTCAGGTACTGTAGAATCTGAAGCTTTCATGGCCAGCAATTCAGGTACAGCAATTCAGGTACTGTACGTGTTTGGGAAATTTGCAGCGAGGCCAGAGAACAGAGTTTAAAGCTGTGTGCGGAAGGTCAGGCCGTTGCCCGCCAGTTCATGAGCACAGATGTCATCTACCCGTTCGCTTTGAGCCACTGTGAAGTATTTCTTCCAGTTTCCTACAGTGCCTGCATGTGAGGAAAACAATCCAGGACAAATTCCATGATCTGGTTTTCTCTGTTCCTTCCCTTCTATCCTAACCTAGTGGATTTCAATTTTTCTGTGTTCCAGAAATCCTTTTCCACACTAATTTCTTTTCCATTTTCCTGCCTGTCTTCCGCAGAATCCCAGTTACCCTGGATTCTGGGAAGTGCTTATCTCCATAGAATCCCACTAACATTGCAGAAGATTCTGAGAAGTGTTCACTTAATTCCCCTGCAGCTGCAGTTGCAGGGGAAGCCTGGTTGTGATCAGCAAATTGTTTTCAGAAAAACTTGTCTACTATCAACTCTTCGCACTTCGCACCCGATAACATTCTAAGAAGGCAGTTTGAAAATGATTGCTCTAATCGTATGCAATGGGCAGTTGAAGCCAATGTAGTCCAGGCCAGGGAAGATTAGTCAAATCCCAACTCTGCCACAGATTCACTCTCTTTCCTTGACCAACTCACCATCTCCCAGCTGCAGTTCCCTAACAGTAAAGTGGGGCTGGATAACTTCCAACATTCATGGACAAAAAACAGGACAAGTCCTGAGGTAAAACATTTTCGTGTTTTTTGACCACGTTCAATGAGTTTGGATCTTCCTAACATTTTGCCCTCAATTGTTGTAAGACGCTATCAAAGGACTAAAAACAGGACACCTGAAATACTAATAAAAGTTTAAGAGCAAAATATAAAATGCTACACTTAAAAGCTAAGATAAAGTACTATACTGGTAAAAGACTTAAAAACAAACTCAGTATTTTAAACTCAGGATAACCCCGACCATGAAAGCCTTAGTTCCTCCTACACAGGATAAGTCATGTGAGATTCCAGAAGAAGGGGGCAACAATCTATGCTATGTTAACGCTCTGAGCACATCTAGCTCAGTTGTTTTATTGTGGTACTCTTTCTAAAATGAGTATTGCTGTACAGCTCTGTTTAGAAGTACAGTATATGGACAATATTTCCAGGTTAAAAGAAGGGGGGAATTACAGAATTATGGGTGACCCAGGCTTCCTCTGATCTGCCATCCAGGAGACAATACTTACCACATATCCCGGATGCCTTCTATGGCTCATACTGCATAAGCTTACAGTTGGCCCTGCTGCCCGGGGGCGGATCACCCCCCCGCCCCCATTCCTACGCCACTGTTTCCTTGTTGAACGTTCTGGTGCCACTCCTAACAAGACTGTACCCCTTGCCCCCCGCTTTCACCACTGCTCTTAGCAGTCCCACAACAAGGCCCCTCTCTTATCAAATGTGACTGGAACTTGGTCTCTGCTTCCCACCTTTTCTCATGAAGGGAGATTCAGCATGGTCCATAATGTAAGAAGGCAGGGTGGTGTAGTTAGCCATAGGGTTTGCCTTCATGCTCTCAAATGATGTATGCTGCACAATCCGATTCAGAACAGGTTCTGAGAGAACTAGACCCAGGAATTGGGCTACCTTCCGGATTTCCCGGGCAGGATCCTAGGGGGAGACACAAGACTATTGATGAGGAGGATTCTTGCTGTTTTATACTGGAAGGGTGTCATCTGTTTGTTCCTTAGAATTAAAAACAAGCATCCTGCCGGGAAAACTTCATCGTAAAATATAATTTTATTGTTTCACTCAGATGGTTACAACTTTATGTTTCGACTACAACATTACAGGAATCCTAAGAATTATCGTGGCTACAGTCTGCTCATGGCTACTGTCAGTATCGTGGCTACTGTGAACCAGGCAATTAGTTAGCAGAAGATTAGGTGTGCGAGAGCTAATTACAACACAAACATCCAGGATAGTAGAGACGGTATTTATTAGTAGTTGCAGACAGTAGCCACGATACTTCTGAGGATGCCTGTAACGTTGTAGGCGAAACGTAAAGTTGTAACCATCTGAGTGAAACAATAAAATTGCATTTTACGACGAAGTATTCCCGGAAGAATGCTTTTTTTAAATTCTAAAGTTTGGACACGTCATGAGAATCTAAAAACGTACCTGTTTGTTCCTTGTTTGCACAAAGCACTGCTGTCAGAAGCTCACCGCATCCAAGTTCTTTCTCAGTGGAAAAGAGACCTACAGTACCTTGGAGGGGTGTCCTTGCAGGAGAAAGAGCTGCTCACCTCCTTCATGTCTTCATAGAAGAGGTATAGAATCTGGTGACGGTCCTTGGCCTCCCACCAACCGCGAACATGGTCAAACCAAGAGCCCCAGGTGACTGCAAAGAGACAGAAGGGGTGGAGTGAACTGTGACATCTTGATTTGCCTCCCCCCCTTCTCTCACACACAGACATAGCTTGAAATGTTTCAGTGCTGGAAAGAAAGTGTGTGTGGGGGGTGGAGGACTTTGCAGATGGATATCACAGGATTCTGCGAATCCCCAGTAGATTGATAATGCAGTATTCCCCATTCCTGTCCCTGGACAAAGGCAGAGCCCAAAGAACTTGTCCCTCTCTCCTGTACTCAACAGTTTTCTTGGAGCAGTGTCACTTTTCTCTGGTTGCCCATCTCTGGCCTCCACTCACCTTTCCCAGTAAGGAAATCCTCCAGGAACTGGTCCCAGTTTCCTATCTTGGGCATCAGCTTGGCCATATCGTGGAAGTGGAAGTAGGAAACAGCATTGTCCTTGGCATTCCTGGCCACATAAATGATCTGCAGAAATACAGCAGAAAGAAGATAACCTTGGAATCCAAGCTCCAAGCCTTTCACTCACACACCCTGCTTCAACTGCCAAGAGTCCCCTCTCCTGTTTTTTTCCCCAGCAGTATTTCATTGTTTTAGGAAAAAAACAGTAGACTCAAACCTGTTTGGAAGTCATAAACTCTCACCAGGCCAGCCTACTTCTCAGATTAGTGAAGGCCAGTTGTTATAATTCCTCACTGGTAAGAGCAAGCAACTCTGTTGATGCTCAGAGGCACTCGTGCCATTTATGATGAATTAAAATGTTCCAGTGAGCCAGGAAACTGAAAGAGGCGCTGGAGCTGAACTTCTCCTGACCTTGCAATTCTGTTCCCAGAAGGAAGGGGGTAGAAGGTGAACCGGCAGATGAGATTTGAGTATGCGTGGAGAGGGCATTGCCTCTGCCTCCTCCACACCTGAAAAACCATAGGGAAGCATTCAGCCTTTTGCTAAGAAATCCTTCACCCCACTTTCACTCCTATGTTCCCCATAGCAGTACTGTCACTTTCCTACTTGCCTGTGGGAAGTTCTGGGATGCACATTTCTATGAAGGGCATCCGTTGGTAGACAGGTGCCCGAGCACATTTTTCTGGGTCTCCTCCATGCTGGACCATGTCCACAATTTCCTGAATCCATGTGGTCCCTGGTGGGAGTTGGAGGAGGAGGAGGAGGAAGAAGAAGAAATAATTTTAACATTCAACCAGCAACTCTCAACAAAGCTTCAGGATCTCATAAGAAGAGCCCTACTGGATCAGGCCAAAGGCCCATCTAGTCCAGCTTCCTGTATCACACAGTGGCCCCACCAGATGCCTCACAAGACAACAAGATACCTGTATCCTGTCACCACTCCCTTGCACCTGGCACAAAGAAAACCTACTCCTACAACCAGGATCTCCCCTCACCTTGCATTGTTACTCCCCACAGAAACTGACCCCAGTTTCTCCCTTACCTTACCCCATTTACCTGCTTTGGGATAAGTGCAGATCAGGAGGTCATCAGGCCGGGCTTGAAAGCCCCATATGGAGTCCCAGTTCTCCAGCGTATATGTGATTAAAGGGACCCCCTCAATCTCCTTCAGTGTGGAGCGTTTACAGTATTTGGGGTCCAAATTCTCCCACCCAGGCTTGAGATCCATTGCCTGGCAGGACAGCAAAAAGGATTATAGTCAAATACTCTCTCTCTCTCTCTCTCTCTCTCTCTCTCTCTCTCTCTCTCTCTCTCTCTCTCTCTCTCTCTCTCTCACACACACACACACACACACACACACACACACACACACACACACACACACACATGCTGATGTCCCTGCCTTAGTCTTTCTGGTGCCACCAGTTGGCACTAAGATAAAATGTCATACCCACCTACTTGTTGCTGTCCTCCCAGACAGTCCAACTTGGTCTCCCCTCTGTCGCTCTTTTGCTTCCTGAAGTTAGTACATGATCCAGGAACTGCACTGGTATTGTATGTTTGGGACAGAGACACAAGCGTGCTTTCCTATCTGACGTTTCTTGTATGCTAGGGCTGGGCAGCCAACCATGACCTTCCCCTGAGCTAAAGGTATGCTGTCCAACAGATTTAAAAGTGTGTGTGTACACACATGTGTTGAAAGCCAATGAAAGGCTCTGGCAGAGAACTCTGTTAGCCGCCCCACATCCTTTCACCCTTTTTAAAGCACATACCCTGCAGAGAACTCAGGGGCCTACGTGATACTGTTTGACTTTTGCCCAGTGATAAAAAAAGGGCAGGGCCCTTGTGGGATCGTCAGAGTAAAGAACTTTGTAACTCCTGCTGATATACAAACATTCAGGAGCCGGTATGACCCCCTTGAGCAGACCTCCCCCCAAAAGATATAATCATAGACATATAATCACAGGCGTAGAGCCAAACTACATCTTATTGAATGTGTCATTTGTCTCTATGTGTTCATTTCTTTGCTTTTGGTGTTAAATAGCAGCAGGAGGGAGGAGGGGAGGGATCAGGGCTGTGGTGTCCTTTCTCTCCCTACACAACAATCCCAGGGGAAATTGTGCTTTCCAAACCGGCAGAGGGAAGCTTTCATTGGCACCACAACTGTTTGTCTGTCTTCTGCTCACCGCGGAATTCAAGTGAGGATAAGCTGGGTCTCTCCTATATACGCCACCCTGAGACCCTTGGAGGGAGGTTGGGATAAAAATGTTAGAAATAATATAACCACTGCTTTAGCATCACCATTACTATTACTGACAGTTTATTAAGGTTTTAAAATGTTATTTGGTCATTAAATGTACATCTACCAGTAACGCAGAGGTCTTTGATGGGTGGATCAGGACCCAGAAGCGGACTGCGGCCCAACCTCAGGTGAGGCATAGCCGTGTTGCTGCCATCATCTTGTTTTGACGCTGAGCCCTGTACCGTTTTGAACAATAGCCAGGGCTCCTAGATGAGGCACGTCCCTCCCCACAGAAACTGACCCCAGTTTCTCCCTTACCTTACCCCATTTACCTGCTTGGAGAGGTTGTTTTGACCAGGCACCCCAGTCATGATGCATGGGATCCCTTCGTCTCCCACCATCCCCCTTATTTTCCCTATTGCTGCTTTCCTCAGTGCCTTGCCTCGCTTCCTTCTCTATCCCTCCAGGCTTTCAGAATTGAGTGCACTCCGTTTCCGTGCCTTCCTTGCAACTTGTCTTCTGCTCGGCCTGGAAGGAAAGACGGACAGACCGGCACAGTAGCAGAGCACACCAATTGGTCACCACTAGACAGAAAAAGAAAAGGAGCCCCCATCTCTTACTTGCCCACTCCTTTTGCCTGCTGGGCTCCTGAAAGTGGATCCCACGCTGCAGGTTAGGGTTTGAGGTGGGTCCCAGCTCTGGGCAAGTTGAAGGCCACTGTGTTGTACAAACAACCGAAATCAATGCACAGCTTCTCTCACACCCCAACATATCCTTCCTCCCACGCAGACCCATCTCCTTCTTCCCGTTGCCCATCCAATTTCCATTACTCAGTGTCTTTCCCCCAATCCATCTACCTGTGAATAGCTAAAAAAGGTAAAGAGAAGGGAAAAGAAGAAAAAGGGAGGGGAGGAAGAAACCCCAGTTGCCAGGTTATGACTAAGCAGTCATTTCTGATTTCCCACATAGGTTAAGGAATTTCCCTCCCAATATTTGGGGAATTTGTCAATATTCCCCCTGGTCTTGTCAGTCATTTTTTCCTGACTGCCTAGTCAGTCAGATCATTCACCTATTGCGTAACATCCAAGGGCGAGTTGGACTAGTTCCATCATTGCAAAAGGGGTAACTTGCCACCAGCGCTGCTTTCTGAAATAGTTCTCTTTTTCCCCACTGGCATTCCCCACAATGAAGGAACATATCTGAACATCCAGTGAAGAGAATTGAAACCGTGATCATGTTACGGACCACATTTATTCCGAATGAGGTGGTGTGTGTCCTCTCACCATCAAAGCAGGAATAAGAGTGAGGAAACCTGCTCATTTTCTTTGATAGAATGTACAGTATTTGCAACTGGAAGCGCCTATAAAAGGATATATACAACTTGGGGGGGGGAGAGAACCCATGACAAAATGCAGTTTGGCTAGCTACTTGCTTATTGCTTCATGGATCATTTTATTTAGTACAGGTAAAAACCAACAATCTGGCACATTTAGGTGAGGGGAACAGAGCTATGCATAAAGCTGAGCCAGGGCCGGCCCATGCATGAGGCCAACTGAAGCAGTTGCCTCAGGCAGTAGATTGATGGGGGGTACCCATCTCTGTCCACCTACTTGCCTTCATTGTTCCTTTTTTACCATCTACTCACTGGACTGGAAAAGGAAGAAGGTGACAGATGTGGAGGGGAGGAGAATGCTACACTAGAACATTGGAGAGTGGGAGGAATAAGAGCAGAGGCTGGCACATCGGGTATGGAAGGGCAGCATTTGGCATGCCCCTTAAGGCATCAGGAGGTCTTGCGCTGGCCTTGGCTGAGCCTGTGTCT
Organism: Plestiodon gilberti rubricaudatus; assembly: GCA_026170595.1. Lineage (NCBI taxonomy): Eukaryota > Metazoa > Chordata > Lepidosauria > Squamata > Scincidae > Plestiodon > Plestiodon gilberti. The sequence continues at coordinate 16,705,989 of JANXHW010000006.1, read as the reverse complement.
GGAAGGTCAGGTTGCTTCCCCTCAGTTCCTGGGCACCGACATAAATCTAGCTGTTTCTCTGGGTCACCATGAAGTGCCCACTGAGTTTACTGTGATGCCTGCAGGTGGTGAAGGCATTCCAGAAAACTGAACCTGCCTGGGTTTAAAAAAGCAAGAAAATAATATGTTCAGGAATCCAGTTGGCTATCTTCAGATAACTCTTTCTGCATCAGCTTGTCTGCCACTTCCTTGAGCTTTTGCCAGACTTCCAGTTGTGTTTTCCAGAGATTTCCGCAGAAGTCAGCCAGGGGAGCCGCGGAGTGCCACGGAATCCTGTCGGAAAACAGTGCAATGCCAATTGGCAGGCACCAACATAAATACATGTAATAGGGAGCCATGGCCAATGGTCACCGATGGTCAAGGGAGCTGCAGGCTGAAAGTGTTTGGGAAACACTGCCCTACAGGCTTCACTGCCTGTTCTTGTTGGACCTCTAAATGAAAGTGGTTTGCCCAGATGTGTTCATCAACATCTTTTCACTTTCACTCCTGGTAAACTGGTTCTGCAGATTTCTCAGTTCCTTCAAAATCTGCAAAATTAAATGCTGGCGGCAAAAACACACACGCATCCAAGACACTATAGCTATTGTGGAAAAAAACCAAAACGAGCAAATACAAGAACCAAAATGTAACTGATCTCTTTTTAAAAACAGAAACAAAAAGACCAGTGGACTTCTGAAAATTATGTGGACAAATGTATAGATCTGAAAGGGCAAAAAGAAGATACAAAGAAAGCATTTCAAATGTGAATGTGTAGGTTGTTTGATTTATTGTCTTAAGTTATAACTTTTTTTAATACAAAGGAGACACTGAAAACGTGTGCACACTATGGAAAAAAGTTCTCTTTCAGCTAACTATATGGTATCTGACAGTTTGGGGCCTTCAAACTTGTGTCTGCCCTGTCACATCTAAAACAGGGTATGTGCTGCCAAACTCCCCTTTCCTATCCCTTAAGAGTCCTAGGATGATTAGTTCCCCCTTTTCTCAACTCACAGGTCTAGCAGTCAGAGTCCAAGGTCAAAGTCACAGCAGGGTTCTCAAGCCAGTCCAAGGTTAATCCACAAGTCAGTTAGCCACCTCTCCTTCCTCCAAGCTTTCCTCCTCTCTGCAATCCACTCCCTTCCTTCCTTCCTTCCTTCCTTCCTCCAGGTGCTGCTTTTATGAGGAGCAGCTGCAGCCTCTAGTGCAGGGGTGGGGAACCGCCGCTGCTGTCACTGGCGGCGGCAGCGGCCCTGCGCGCGCTCACCTCGCCCGACTCCTTCTCAAACCCGGCTGTTATAGACATGCGCTCTAACAGCCGGGTTTGTGAAGGAGTCGGGCGACCCCTTCTCAACCTGGCTGTTTCTGCGCATGTCTATAACAGCCGGGTTTGAAAAGGAGTCGGGCGAGGTGAGCGCGGCCTCCGGAGCCTCCGGTCCGAGCCTGCGCAGGCCGGATCAGATGGAATCGGATCCAGGCTAATGTGGGCTGGACCAGATCGCTCCGGGGGCCGGATCCAGGCCGCGGGCCGCCGGTTCCCCACCCTTGCTCTAGTGGCTGCAGCTGTGTAGCCTGCCTACTACTGAAGCCTGGGTTTTAACCTCTTATTCCCTAGGCCTGTCAAGGTGAAGAACCACTGCTGACACCATATACTGTCTCCTCGGGGGAAGTCTTCCGCATTTTGGGGTGTTAGGTGGCCTTTGGAACAGGAGCCTTTGGAATAAGCCTGCCCCCACACCTACACTTGGGGCAGACCCATGTTAGAAGACAAGAAACTGCTGTCTTGTACTGAATTGTACTTGAACTATGTTGCCTTCTTTTGAATGCCAGTGGAAGCTTATATTCAAGTAAAAATAACATGTGGATCGGGGGGGGGGGGGACAATCAGGATTGGAACCATGGTGGAGGCAAGTACTTTTTTTCCTTGCCTTCGTGATTTCATCATTACTATAATATTTGCTTTGTAAGTACACTCTCCACCTGGAGCATGATCAAATGGTTCAGCTTATTTCCCCCGATCACTGACCACAAGCAGTTCTTTATAGTCTTAAGGCTACAATCCTATGCATACTTTCCTTTCCACACTGGACATAGTGGAACTTAGTTCTGAGTAAACATGCACAGGATTGTGCTCTAAGCTTACTAAAATGCATTCTCCAGATGCTGCACTGAGACTGGCAAGACACTGAGCATTCTCAAGCACATGCATATTTGAGGAATATAAGAGTCTCAAGTGGCCCAATCCTATCTCTCCTCCCCCCGCCGATGCTGAGGCACCAAAATGGCTACCACTGCATCCCAGTAGCGTCGCTGTGGGTGGGGCGGAACTCTAAGTTCCGCACCATGCTTACCTCTGTTACTCTCCTGCACGAGGTGGCCCCGCCCCCTCCCCTTCGGAGACATTCAGCGGGGCAAAGGCAACGCACAGGAGCCTCCCTGTGCGTTGCCTTCGCCCCACACTGAATGACTCCGAAGGCGAGGGCCACCTCATGCAGGAGAGTAACAGAGGTAAGCGTGGTGCGGAACAGCGTTCTGTCCCACCTACAGCGACGCTACTGCTGCATGCTACATCCTACGGTGGGGGGCAGTTGCGGAGTTCTCCTCTGGGTAAGGGAACAATCATTCCCTTACCCGGGGGTAAGCCTCCATGGTGCAAGGGGGTCTACTTGGTCCTGCACTAGCTAAATAGCTGGTGCAGGTCTGCATGGACCTGTGCTGTAGGATTGGGTCCGGGAAGGGGAATGGGATTCGGCGGCTGCCACTGCCGCCAAATCTGCCTTCCCAGACCTGATCCGCCCCTCCCTGCCCCGTTCTGCTGTCCGCCCTCCCCTCCCGTCTCTTCTGCTGACATCGTGGGGGGCGGTACGATGCGGGCAGGAAGGCGCAGGCCTTCCCGCCGGGACTCCTGGAGTAGCACACTATTGGAATGTCTTTTATGGCTGGCGGCACTGACTGTTTTACAGCAGTCAGTGCCAGCAGACAACATTGGACGACGTCGGCCAGTAAGTAGAGGATTGGGCTCTAAATCTTTGCCACTGGTCTAGCTGAAGCTGGATTCACATATGACTGCGGATGTCCCTGTCCAGCATACGCGCTGATCAGGCGTGATCAGGCGCTTGGAGCAGGGGGAGAGTCGCTCTGCTTGTCTTCCCTCCTGCTGTCCCGCCTTCTTAAGAAAGCGCAGCTGTGATTGGTTAAACACAACCGCGCTCTGATTGGCTGAAGTCTTGTGAACTCTTGTTCTGCTTGCCTTTCCTCTCGGAAGTTCTTGCCCTTACTTCAAGCACAAATTTTTATCATTATCCCAGCATGAACTGGGAACATTTTGCGAGTTTTGCAATGACATTTTGCAATAACGAGGCTTGCTCTCTCCTCGTCCTGTGTTTACCGGGGTTTCCCTCTCGGAAGAGCAGTGGAATTGTAACCTCCGATGCGATTGGAGCTACTTGTGATTGGCATGCAACCACTCTCCCCCCCTCACGCGATTGGTGGCTGCAGTAGTGCTGTGAACCCGCCCACAAGCTCCACGAGACAAGCTCCGCCAAAGATGAACCCAAACCATCTCCAGCGATTCAAGCGTTGGTGCCCCGGAATGGTGTCCTATTACATGATGAATATGCAAATACAGCTCAGAGCGGGTCCGTGAAGCGCACAGCAGGGACAACACAGTCAAGTGTGAATGGGGCCTGAGAATTCAAACGCAGTGCCCATTACTTCTCCAGGGATGCACAGGCTTGAGTCTTTCCTGATTTTGTAAAAAAGTTCAAGTTCATCTTGCAACTCATTCTTGTTCACATCTCGTGGATATGTGGTAGACGGGGATTCCACAGACTTTGCACCTTCTTCATCCGCTGCAACCGTCAGTGGGTTAGGGATGGATGAGGACAAGTCTGAGAGGTTCCCCCATGGTCTCAAGTAGGGTTTCAGGATCTGAGAGGAGCATATCCATGGCTGTGATTCTCAATATGCAATTGCGATATAATAGGACCCATCCCTAACCATAATGAAACAAATATTGCACAAAGCTGCGTGTGAAACAGAATACATGTACATGCTAATTTGTGGCTAAAATGATTGTTTAAAGCACTGATGTGCATACAGTCTGGAAAAGGACAGGTTCAATTAATTTTTTATTTCTCCTTTGGTCAAACCTGAACTGGCTGAAAAATGTATCTTTTTGGGAGACTGCAGTTGCACTCCCTGCAATGGGAGGACGGGGGGATGGGACCAAACCCATTCATTTCATAGAAATCCGTTTGCAAAAGCAAACACTACATGTGTGTGAGTGAATGTTTAAAGGCTCACACATACAAAATGCAGTTGAATGGGATGGGCCTGAAGTGTAGATGGTTGGTTTATTATTTTATTTAATACAGATTAAAACCAACTGGCACGTTATGATGAAAGCCTTGGTGAAGGGTTCATAGCTGTGTCTGGAAGGTCAGGCTGCTGTCCCGCATTTTCTGGGCATAGATGGCATCTAGTTGTTCATTCTGAGCCACTGTGAAGTGCTCCTTCCAGTCCCCGACAGTGCCTGTAAGTGGATGGAAACAATTCAGAATAAAAAAAACCTCCATTGGCATGCTCATAAACTAGTGACGGTGCTTGAAGTGGGGTAGGAGGAGGTGGAATGCCAACCCATTTCTGAGCAGCTAGACTTAGAATCACCCCACTGCATTTCAGTGCTACCATTGAGCCTGGCCTAAGTCAGAGGTGTTTCTACGGTGTAGGTGGTACTGTAAGTTGCGCCCCGTCCTAGTCCCCATTTACAACCAGGAACGAGGAGGCCCCGCCCCCTTGCCGTCGGAGCCATTCTGTGCGGTGAAGGCAATGTGGCATGTTGGACTGGACTGGGTACACATCATGCAGCAGAGAAAGGTGTGGGGGCAATGAAATGGGAGGCTGAGGCAGACAGGTCAGAGGCTTCGAGAGGGCTGATTGGGAATCTTGACAAATCTGAAGTAGCTAGGCTTGCCAACTGATGGGGGGGGGGGGGAAACACAGCTTGGTTTTATCCTGCTTTTAACAGCAGATGATGAACCTTGTCACAACATGGAGATGAACATTACCGCCTGCAGATCAAACTGCTGTTACAGGCATAGCAGCAGGAATCAGAAAAATAGTTGGCAACCCCAGATATGGCACCTACTCAGGGCTTGGCTTTGTTAGGCAGCTACTGAAGGCCTTTAGGCTTTAGAAGGGCTCATTGCTGATCTCTGCTAATCCTCTGTACAGGGTGGTGGAGGCGCGCCTAAGTAGGGCAGCCTGCCAAGGCCCTCCTCCCCCCAACCTGGAGTGGTCTTTGTACCCACTGATAAAAGGGCACGTAGCCTTCCCCACCCTTATATAACTGAAAGCAAAGGTTTCAATAATGCTGATGGCTGAGTGTTGGGCAGATTGGTGGCAGCTGATAATCCAGAATGATCAACTGGAGATTAGGAGAAGGGAATCTTTCAGAGTGGTTGGATGAGATTCCCAGTTTAGGAAAAGTGATACCCACTGCCCTTGGGTAAGGGAAGGGTGCTGTGTGTGTGTGTGTGTGTGTGTGTGTGTGTGTGTGTGTGTGTAACTCTTTGACAATAAAACATTACCTTACTTCTTTTACCTTTTTAACCCCTAATTTATTGTAGAAGCAGAGAGAGAGAGAGAGAGAGAGAGAGAGAGAGAGAGAGAGAGAGAGAGAGAGAGAGAGAGAGAGAGAGAGAGTACTATAAGTAAAAGCAATTTGCCGTGTGGAACATGGAGAAACAGAAAGGGAGTTGCTAGATGGCTGATGGAGGCTGTCTTGCGGGGCAAGGCCTCTCTCTGGGGATCGGATGTGGGGTAGCAGAACTACTACTTTGTATGAATGCCTGCTGTTGGCCTTCACTTAGGCTCTCCTTGAACAGTAGATTAGCAAGGAAAGCAGATATAGCAAAACTGTCATACATCTCCAGTGCATTCTCTCTCTCTTTTTCTCAACCAACCAACCAAGCAACCAAAGGCAACTGAAGTTATGCTGCATTAGTATTTTGCACAGGGAGAACTGGGGAATGTGCAACAATCCTGATTTTCTACTTCCCCAGCTCCCAAATAAGCCCAGGAGATGTTTTACGGGCACTGTTGATGATCTTTGTTGCCATCCCACCCTGCCACTAACTGCATCTACCGTATTTAGCATACTTTTCTCCAGGTTGGGGCCATGCTGCTTCCCTAAAGAAAACACATATGGAATAATCTGTACGAAAAATGTACCTCTGTGCGTATACAGATAGTGCTTCCTCCTACCCCTCGTCAAATGCAGCCTGTGCATATACCGTATTGGTCTGAGTATAAGACTCACTTTTTTCTCCTAATTTAAGTTTTTAAAGTAGGGGTGCGTCTTATAATCAGGCTGTTGCAATTTAATGCCAGTGATTTAATTAATTTTTTTTTAATAGCACCAAACTTTAAGGGTGCGTCTTGTAATCAGGTGCGTCTTATACTCGGGACAATACATTTAGGATTAAGGACCAGCAGTACCTTGACGGGCTCCATCCCAGCATTTTAATGCTTTTAAAACATTTTGAAAATGAAGCAGTACCTCCCCCCCCCCCCCCCGCAACTCCCTGGATAACTTTCTCACTCCAAATGACTTTTGAAATTCCTAGAATTTATAACCCATGGCAGTACTTCCAGACCCACTACAGAGCTTGACGTCAGTACTACTCTGAACATGAAGGTGCTTCCAACTCTCCCACAGAGCCCCTGTCCTATCCAAGTTGGGGCTGGAGCCCAGCCTCTTTTCCTTACCTTTTCTCATGAAAGGAGACACGGTTTGATCTAAGATGAAAGACGGTGCGGTGCTGTAATTAGTCATCGGATTGGCTTTCATGCTCTCGAATGACGTGTGTTGCACAATCTTGTTCAGAACCGATTCAGAGAGCTCCAGGCCTAGGAACTGGGCTACCTTTTGGATTTCTCGGGCTGGGTCCTTAAAAAAAAAAAAGAGGAGACAAGATTAGGCTGTAGACACTTGATGAGGATGATTCTGGCTCACGGGGTCACTGCTATCAGACGCTCACAGTATGGGAGTCAGTGCCTGGAGCATTTTGAGCAGAGCTCCTTAGTAGCTGAAGCTGCTACTGTAGAGTGTGTGTGGGAAACAGTGAGCTGCACACCTTTTTCATGTCTTCATAAAAGAGGTAGAGAATGGGGTGCCGATCCTTGGCCTCCCACCAACCGCGAACATGGTCAAACCATGAGCCATAGGCAACTGCAAAGAGACAGAAGAACGCATAATAAACCGTAGCATCCTGGCTCACCTCCCTCGCCCCACCACCCCTGTAACATTTTACATGCTTGAAAGAAAATACAGTAATGAAGAGCTTTGGACGTTCATATAGCTGAGCCCTCCTCACCGGATTTTGCTAACTCAGTCTGTGAGAACTGGCAGGCTCCAATCACCTTTTCACAGCAGGAAAGTGAGGGAAGGGGACATTCCCTTCTCCCTTAGAAAATGCAGTGGTTCTCAGGCAGTCTCCCTTTCCCTGCCTTATTTCCAGGTCGATGATCTACTCACCTTTCCCTGCAATGAAATTCTGCGCAAACTGGTCCCAAGGTCCTGGCTCCGGCATCCCCTTATTCATGCGGCTGAAGTGGAAATAGGAGACTGCATTGTCCTTAATGTTCCTGGCTACATAAATCATCTGTGGAAATGTCACAGAAAGAACTCAAGAAACTGAGCTCCAAGCTTTTCATTCTCTACCGCTCTAGGGCTCAAGGTTTATCTTTCCCCCATTCCTCTGCAGTTCCTTGTTGCTGAGCCTCCAGGCCCCAGGGTGTCACAGTCTTCAGGATACAGATTCTGGCCTAAGCAGCCCAGATGGGCCAGTGTGGGTGGCAGAATTTCTGAGTTTTTTAGGTAGTGAAGGGAAGGCTTCACTTTTTATTTCACACATTCCAGACAGAGAAGAGGAGATGTCCAGCGGGTTTCAGTGATAGACAAAGAGGTATCTTCTGTAGTCTACTGGAATGTACACTGGCAAACGTATGACATTAGAAGGGAATTTATTTTTTTAATACACTGTATCGTTGCCATTTTATACATTTTTTTTAAACGGAGCACAAGACTGACGCCTAGCACTGCAAACAGGTTTCAGAGAGTCTTGCACATGCTCAGGGGCACTCTTGCCTTCTATGGTCTCTTCACATGTTCCAGACTTGGGTCAGGGAACAACTGTTGGGACGCTGCCTCCGCTGAGATCATGAAACCTTCCTTTTCCCATCACCCCACTCCAGTTGTTCTGACCTTACAATTCTGTTTCCAGAAGGAAGGTGGAAGAAGCTGAACCGAGAAGTGAGATTTGATTGTGCGTGGAGAGGGCATTGCCTCCGCATCGTCCAAGCCTGAAATGCCAGAGGGAAAATTCAGCCTTGTTTGGAGAAGTCATTCACCTGACACTCACCCACCCGCTCCCTGAAGCTGTGTGGAGAACTCCCTACTCACCTGAGGGCAAGGGTTTTGGAAGACACAACTCTAGGTAGGGGATCCGCTTGTCCGTGGGGGCTCGAGCACATTTCTGTGCATCTCCTCCATTCTGGACCATGTCCACAATTTCCTCGATCCAGGTGGTCCCTGGTGGGGGCAGGAAGCAAAAAAGAAAGAGGCATGCAGATACTATAATTCAGCTGGTGGCCGTCAGTCTTTGCCGCTCCATTGCTATTCCCCAACTGTGCCAGTGCCTCTGGCTTTATTTATCCTCTGCTCCAACTTACCTGCTTTGGGGTAAGTGCAGATGAGAAGGTCATCAGGCCGGGCTTGGAAGGCCCAGATGCGATCCCAGTGCTCCACAATCTCTTTGACCACAGGGACTCCTTTGAAGTCTACCAGCATCGCACGTTTGATGGGTATTGGTGGTTTCATATCTTTCTGCCCAGGTTTGAGGTCCATTGTCTGGCAGTACAGCAAAAGGAATATGCTGAAACCATTGTGCCCACGCTCCCCTAAGCAGTGAGTGCCCCTGACCCACACCTCTGGCGCCACCCCTTGGCCCTGGTATAAAACTCACATGCTCACTGCTAGATCCAGTCTTCTTCGGGGCTATGAAGGTTTTCTTCATTTCCTCTCTCTCTATTCCTTTTTGTGGTTTCTGCTGGCCAGAAACAGAGTAGGCGGTTTCTGTTTGTGAGGGCGTGCACTCCTGGGCCTGAAGCTACTGCCCCTCTAGGGCATCCATCCAACCTTCCTGTAAGAGTAAAGTTTTAACTTGCAGGAGGATAATCATGTGGGTGGGGCGAGTGGTTTTGTGTAAATATACTGTATATTGTGCGAAAGGTCTTGCCAGACAATCCCAATTTCCATCCCACATATTTTAACCCCTTAAAGCCTGTCTTTATGTAGAGAACATACCTCTCCCTGTATCATAAGAACAAGGGTATGGCTCCTCTTGTGGTTCATATATCAGACCAAGCAGCTCTCTGTCCCTGTTTACTGCTAGCTACTAACTGCTTACTAACATTTGGGGGCAAGAAGTGCGCTCCAAGCCGATTAAAACAATTGGAATCAAACCCTTCTTTTCCACAGATATCTAGGGCTGCAGCTGGATGGACCTGCCAGGAAAACGGGGTGCAGGGGAAGCGTTTGCTGCAGCCTGTAGACTGCAGCAGACAGCGTGCAGAGACTGAGCTCTGCTTATCCCCCTTCCCAGCCCACCTTCACTGCTGTACTGACAACTGATTTGTTGACCTTTCCCATGTTTCAGCTGTGTTATCAACTTTATTTTTCCCCCTGACATGCATGCTTATCTACTTGCCATGTAATGCTTTTAGCTGTTTTGGCAGAATTGATGTTTGCCACAATGTGGTCCATTGTCAGTTTCTACGGCTCCTCTTTTTGGGGTGCCTCAGGACTTTCTGGCTACCACCATGACAACCATTGATTGTCATTGGCTACCACCATGACAACCACTTGATTGGCAGACCATTCCGTGGATTTTACCGTCAGTGCCAGGCAGGAGGAGAGCAATCTGGGAGTGGAGTTGTTGTTCAGGGCCAGCACACTTATGAGGCTGGCGGAAGCAGTCGTTTCAGGCAGCAGACTGGTGAATGGTGCTTGCCTCCGCTGCATCATCATCTGGCACTCTGAATTCAGAAAGGAAAAGAGAAACAGACGCTTACTCCTTGGAAGGAAAGCTATGGCAAACTTAGATAGCATAATAAAAAGCAGAGATATCACCATGCCAACAAAAGTTCGTATAATCAGGGCGATGGTGTTCCCAGTAGCAACGTATGGTTGCGAGAGTTGGACCATAAGGAAAGCTGAGCACCAAAGAATAGATGCTTTCGAACTGTGGTGCTGGAGAAGACTCCTGAGAGTCCCTTGGACTGCTAGGAGATCAAATCAGTCAATCCTAAATGAAATCAACCCTGACTGTTCCCTGGAAGGACAGGTACTGAGGCTGAAGCTCAAATATTTTGGCCACCTAATGCGAAGAGAGGACTCTCTGGAGAAGACTCTGATGCTGGGAAAGATTGAAGGCAAAAGGAGAAGGGGAAGGCAAAGGATGAGATGGTTAGACAGCATCACCGATGCTACGGACATGAAAATGAGCGAACTCAGGAAGATAGTGGAGGACAGGAAGGCCTGGAGGGATATGGTTCATGGGATCACGAAGGGTCGGACACGACTTAACGACTGAACAACAACAAAAGAGATGAAGAGAGTGGTGGGCTAGAGCGTCGGAGACGCTCTAGCCCACCACTCTCTATGCCTCTACACTTTCTCTTCCACTTTGACCTTTTGTGAATTTAGGCAGCAGGATGAAAAGGACCAGTGGAGGTGGCAGCTGATATATGACTGGGTAATGGGAGTGCCTGGAGGTGTCACATATGTCCTTATTCTGAATGCACTGCTCTTTGGTGAGATTTTGACTTCCAGTGACATTTAGCCTCTGCAAGGATGGGAAACCTGTTCAGCTGGTCCATCCTAGGAATTTATGGATCTGAAGGTTAACAGATTGCTCTGAGGGAACTGTTGTCATACTGGTCAGGTTTTGAAATGAAGTGGCGGCCCAGGGGATAGATAGACGTAGTTGCCTCTAAATTGCCTCAAGTCCCCCAATGACTAGAACACAGAAAGAAAAGAACTCCAACCAACCCAATGTGACAGAATTATATCTGTCTTAATTCACTAACAGCCCAATCCTATGCATGTCTAAGGTAAAGGTAAAGGTGACCCCTGACAATTAAGTCCAGTCGTGTCCGACTCTAGGGTGTGGTGCTCATCCCCATTTCAAAGCCGAAGAGCCAGCGTTGTCCGAAGACGCCTCCGTGGTCATGTGGCCGGCATGACTCTCCTTGCCGCAGCGCATAGCATGCAACTGGAACATGGAGCGCTGTTTACCTTCCCGCAAGCAGTACCTATTTATGTACTCGTATTAACATGCTTTGGAACTGCTAGGTTGGCAGGAGCTGGCCAAGCAACGAGAGCTCACCCCGTTGCGGATTCGAACTGCCGACCTTTCGATCAACAGCTCATGGTTCAGCGGTTTAACCCACTGCGCCACCCACTGGCCATGTCTACTTTGACCTTTTGTGCATGTCTACTCAGAAGTAAATCCCACTAAGTTCAGTGGGGTTCACCCCCCAGGAAAGTGTGCAGTTGTGAGGCTGAAATGGAGGGGTAATCATGGGCATCACCCTGAGCTCCTTGGAAGAAGGGTTGAATATATGGTGTAGTGGTTTGTAGCCAGGATGGTGTAGTGGTTTGGGAGTCGGACTTAGACCTGGAAGATCCAGGTTCAAATCCCCGCTCAGCCACGAAGCTTCCTGGGTGACCTTGGGCCAGTCACTATCTCTCAGCCCCACCTACCTCACAGGGTTGTTGTGAGGACAAAAGGAGGGGAGGAAATATGTACACCACTCTGAGCTCCTTGGAGGAAGGGCGGTATAAAAATGTGAAAAATAAATAAATAAATAAATGAAGAAATGAAGAAATCTGCCTTAATTAGATCCTTTTGAACCAAAAATGTTAGGCTATGACAGTCCCCAATAATTCACCCCACAGCTATGACAGGGGGCGATTTGCTACAACCAGCGTAGACTTTCAACATTTGGCAAGTTTTGTGGAGCTGCTGCCCTCCAAACACCCTCCCCATCTCAGTAGACATGCACTGAAAAAGCCGAGAAGTTGATCTCAATTACCACTCACAGTGAGAATTATTTTTCAGACGTTAAGGCAGATTTCCTATACAGTAGAAGCGAATACAAGTCAAAGCCTCTTTTGCCCTGAAAGCCCCCTGGTGGAGGAACTTCCTTCTGTGACATTTCCACAGATGGTTTATGTAGCCAGGAACGTTAAGGGCAACACAGTCTCCTATTTCAATTTTCACCGCATGAACAAGGGAATGCTGAAGGCAGAACCTTGGGACCAGTTTCTGCAGAATTTCAGGAGTTTTCAAAGATTACAGACAGCAACACCAAGCCGCTTTCAGGTGGGGGCTTTCTGAAGCCACTTTCAGATATCTTAAAAACTATTGTGTTTTTTTTCTTCATAGATTGCAGGCCAATGCCTGTTTACTCAGAAATAAGAGCCAGTGCATTCAATGCAGCTGACTCCCAGGTAAGTGCGCATAGAATCACAGCCCCAGTCACAGGCTTCTCCAGAAAGATAAAATGGATAGATGGATCCCGTGTCTGCCACCCTGAGCTCCTTGGAAGAAGGGCAACATACAAATGTGAGAAATAGTTTAAGAATAGTTCTTTCTCTCATTATCCAAGTGGGCACAGCCGGTCCATCCGTGAATGATGATATATGCATCGGGTGGCAGATGGGAGAGGCAAATACCTGCCACCTTCCTCCAGTCCACCACCACTGGCCTGGCCTCCTTACCTGACGCAGGCTCCCATTTACCTCCACACAGGCTCCCATTTCCGCCCAGCCCACAGGTGTACGCATTTAATTCCAGATGCGTATGTACACCCTTGGGCAAAAATACCTTAATAATCAAAGCAGGAAATGACGAGCATGCTGGGATTGTGTCTGGTATGTTCCACATTTCCTGTTTCGTTTAAAGAGCCCACACAGAGGAGTGCAGCAATCTGGGCCCAGGCCTTCTCTCACCTTGCTGCTTCTTTAAACAACAACATTCATAGTTTAAAGCAGAGGGTCCCAAACTGGGAGGCGTGGCTCCCAGGGGATCCGTGGAAACCAGCCAGGGGAGCCGCGGAGTGCCATGGAACCCTCTTGGAAAACAGGGCAATGCCAATTGGCTGGCATCAACTTAATGTAATGGGGAGCCTTGGCCAATGATCGCCAATGGTCAAGGGATCCGCAGGTCAAAAAAGTTTGGGTAACACTGGTTTAAAGAGTCCGGTGAAAGAGGAAGCGAGGTGAGAAGGCCCAGATTGCTGTACTCCGAAGACTGGAACGCAGCAATCCTGCCCACTCACCTCTCTCCTTCCTCCATGATGTGGTCTCTTTAAACAAAACAGGAAATGATGTGCATGCTGGGATTGCTCCTAGCATGTTCCATATTTCCTGCTTCATTTAAAGAGCCTGAGTAGCGGAAGGAACAAGGTAAAAAGAGTGCCCGGGTTTTTGGGTGGTGGTGGTGGTAGCAGTGGTGCAGAGGACAGCACTATTGGGCTAGCTTCAGCCAGACCTTCAAATGGAAATAATCATGAGCAAACCCACTGATTTGATTACACTGAAATTTATTTGCAAAGGAAAAAAGTTTTAAAGTGATAAATTAAATGTTGAAAGGTCACCCCTCCCCATACAAACATTTAGTTAGATGGATGTTGACTGTGGATTTGTGGTATGATAATGATAATGATAATGATAATGATAATGATAATGATAATATAACAACAACAACAACAACAGTATTTATATAAAAGGTAAAGGTATCCCCTGACAATTAAGTCCAGTCGTGTCCGACTCTAGGGTGTCGTGCTCATCTCCATTTCAAAGCCGAAGAGCCAGCGTTGTCCAAAGACGCCTCCGTGGTCATGTGGCTGGCATGACTCTCCTTGCCGCAGCGCGTAGCATGCAGCTGGAACACGGAGCGCTGTTTACCTTCCCGCAAGCAGTACCTATTTATCTACTCGCATTGACATGCTTTGGAACTGCTAGGTTGGCAGGAGCTGGCCAAGCAACGAGTGCTCACCCCGTCGCGGGAATCGAACTGCCGACCTTTCGATCGACAGCTTACCACTTTTCAAAAAAAAGTTCAAAGTGGTTTACAGACAAAATATTTAACACAGGTTAAACCACCAACATTCCAGGTACATTATGGGGAAAGTCTTGGTAAGGGGTGCAGAGGTGAACTTATAGCTGCGTCCGGAAGGTCAGGCTGCTGTCCCTCATTTCCCGGGCATAGATGTCATCTACCTGTTCGCTTTGAACCACCGTGAAGTGCTCCTTCCAGTCTCCAACAATGCCTGCAGGTGAAGAAAACAATTAAGGAAAAACACACAATGATTTGGATTGGGATGCTCCTTTCCTGCTGCTCTAACCCAATGGCAATCCTTGAAATGAAGCGGAAGGTGATGGGGACACTATCTCACCTCTTTTCAGGTGGGCTTATTCACCCCACATTTAAAACATGAACAGAACTGAGTTTGGCCTCATTGGAAATGCAGCCATCCCACTTCCTTCTTTATCCTGCTTCAAATACTGCTCGGAGGATTCCAACCTTGTTATATTCAGGGAATTTTTTTCTTCTAAAATTTAACAGGGGGTACGCCAGAAAATTTGCATTTGATAGGGGGGACCCCGGCCTCCAAAGGTTGAGAAACCCTGTTCTAAATCAATAAAGAGTCATGTAGCACATTAAAGATTAGCAAATACAGTGTTGCAGCGTAAGCTTTTCTGGACTATACTCCTTCAGACTCATGAAATGTAATCCTAAATTGGCAGGTCCAATAATACAGACATAGATGTAAAAAAAAAATAGATGCACGCGCACACATGCACGTGCGTACAGCCCCATCCTATTGTTGCTGAGAAATTGCTGTGGCGGCTCGGAAACCAGAGAGGTGCACACACCTGCCATGTAGAGCCATGAGATGTAGTCTCTGTCACGGTGGAGTGAATGGTTCAGGGGGGTGAGAGGTGTTGTACTTGCTTCTGTTTTTCGCTTCCTCATTGGTCCCTATGGAATTCCTCTAACCTAGTGTTTCTCAAACTGTGGGTCGGGACCCACTTGGTAGGTCGCGACCTGATTTCTGGTGGGTCCCAGGTGATAAGTAATTGCCACAAGCGCTGAGGCTATTCAAAAAATCAGATAGCTGCTAATTGCCCTTCAAAGAGCTGAGCTCCTGTAGCTTGCAAGATAACTGCTAATTGCTCTGCAAGGAGCTGAGCTCCTGCAGTTTGCCAGCTTGTGTAAATATAGGGAGATAAATGCTTGAGCGTCTCGTAAAGCTAGGTGGGTCCCTAGGAGTGTCATTTGAGTCCCGGTGCTAAAACGTTTGAGAACCATTGCTCTAACCCATGCCAGGTCTGTTGTTGGTGTACCATTTTCCTGGCATCGGATGTAGGTCAGTTGTCTGAAGGGGGTTTAGTATCTGGCGTCTGCCAATGACTCCTCGTCCCTCCCACATAATGGGAATTGCCTCCCTCAGTGGCAATGGCACATGCTGGATCTTATCCCCTCTTTCAGAAACCTCCCCACTCCTTTACTTTCCTCAGACATATGCCACCAAAATAGGGGGTGAATGTCCAAGGAGACCCATAGGCATAAAAATATACCATATTGGTCTGAGTATAAGACTCACTTTTTTCTCCTAATTTAAGTTTTTTAACTAGGGGTGCATCTTATAATCAGGCTGTTGCAATTTAATGCCAGTGATTTAATTAAATTTTTTAAATAGCACCAAACTTTAAGGGTGCGTCTTATAATCAAGTGCGCCTTATACTTGGGACAATACGGTATACATTTACTTACCTCCCGTTTGCTTTCGGGTCGCCCCTCCCACCATGGGATACAGCACGTGCCTTTTTGGAGCAGTTGCATTGGCGCTAGTGGAGGGGTAGGATTGGGGCCTAACTCAGCTAAGCATGAGAGCTCCAATTCCTGATGTGTCTGGATAATAACTTCCTCTTCCAGAAGGTGGAGGAAGGAGTGATGGGAGTGGCCACCCTGGACTTGATCCTAACCAACAGGGAATTAGTCAAAAGAGGTTAAAATACTAGGAACTTTGGGGGAAAGGGACCATGAAATGCTGGAATTCTCAATTTTATGGGAAGCTAAGAGCATATGTCTCCTGCCAACCTAGCAGTTCCAAAGCATGTGAATGCAAGTAGATAAATAGGTACCGCTTGCGGGAAGGTAAACAGCGCTCCGTGTTCCAGCTGCATGCTACGCGCTGCGGCAAGGAGAGTCATGCCGGCCACATGACCACGGAGGCGTCCTCGGACAACGCTGGCTCTTCGGCTTTGAAATGGGGATGAGCACCACACCCTAGAGTCGGACACGACTGGACTTAATTGTCAGGGGTCACCTTTACCTAAGAGCATATGTAGTGAAACTTTAACTTTAGATTTTAGGAAGGCTGATTTTAATAAGCTCAGAGAAAGGTTTGGTACAATTCCATGGATAGATGAATTAAACAGTTCTGTTGGGGATGGACCAGAGTGGGAGAGATGGGGATGTGCCAAGGACCCCTTGTCAGTTCACTGCTCCCTTTCCCCAAGACACTCACCCTTCAGTAGGTGTCATAGGCTGGCCAGCCTTGCTTATGGCTTATGAATATGATGGTCCTTCCACACCACAGCAGAACTTTGTGCCAGTACTCCAAATAGGACCATACCCACCTGGGCTTGGTTTCACTATTGCTGTCAACAGTCCCATAATGCCCCTGTTCTATCAGAATTGGAGCTGGAGCCCAGTGACTATTCCTCACCTCTTCTCATGAAGGGAGACACCGCTTGGTCCAAGATGAACGAGGGCAGGGTGCTGTAATTAACCATGGGGTTTGCTTTCATGCTCTCAAATGACGTATGCTTCACAATCTGGTTCAGAACTGGTTCTGGGAGATCTCGACCCAGGAATTGGGCTACCTTTTGGATTTCCTGGGCTGGGTTCTAGAGAGAAAGAGAGAGATTGTTGATTCTGGTTCTTTATGCCTGAGAGGTTGTTATAAAAAGGTGCTTATTGACTTTTTTCACACTCAACTGGGACACTGCTGTTAGAGAGTCACCACACTGGAACCGCAGCTTGGAGTATTTTGAGCAGCACAGTTCCTCCATAGCTGAAAGCAATGCTGGCACCATGTTGTTTGGGACCTCTGCGCTGGTCTCCCTATGGTACTCGTGTGTTATATGCTACCACTAGGTGCCACCACTGCATACACCACCCTCTCTCTCTCTCTCTCTCTCTCTCTCTCTCTCTCTCTCTCTCTCTCTCTCTCTCTCTCTCTCTCTCTGTGTGTGTGTGTGTGTGTTGTGTGTATTCCACCTTGTGTAGCATATAACACCCATGCCATTTCGCAAGCCTGCTTGATTTATTCTTTCTTCCTGATATTGTCCAAATTGTCCATTTTTAATAAACTCTTTTTACTTTTTAACTCTTTACCTGCCTGTAGCTTGTGGAATTCAATGAGAGCCTTGCTCCTGTCCTCCCAGAACCTGGGTTATATACTACAACATAGATTGGTGGGCATTAGCTACATAATTGGGAGGGAGGCTTTCAAGGACTCTCTCGCTCTGTCGCTCTGGCACAGTCTTTGTGGTGGCAGTGGAATCTACCAATTTTGGCCCTGGCATAGGGGCAGATCTGGTGGAAGGAGGGAATCACCAGCACCTAGTTGCTCACTTCTTTCATGTCTTCGTAGAAGAGGTACAGCATCGGGAGACAGTCCTTGGCCTCCCACCAACCGCGAACGTGGTCAAACCACGAGCCATAGGCGACTGCAAAGAAAAGAGAGCATAAACTGTGGTGCATCCTGATTCACCTTCCTCACCCCACCCATGTAAAGTATTGCCTGAACATTTTAATTGGAAACATTTTAATTGGTGGAAAGAAAATAATGGTTTGTGGCTTCACATAACTGTCCCCTCCTCCAGGATTTTGCTAACTCTCCGTCTCGGTGGGAATCAGTGGGCTCCAATCACCTTTTCATTACCAGGAAAGCGAGGGAAGGGGGCTGGG
Source organism: Plestiodon gilberti rubricaudatus (assembly GCA_026170595.1). Lineage (NCBI taxonomy): Eukaryota > Metazoa > Chordata > Lepidosauria > Squamata > Scincidae > Plestiodon > Plestiodon gilberti. Next base: position 16,687,858 of record JANXHW010000006.1, on the reverse strand, counting down.
TCCTCTCCCTTAGAATATGCAGGAGCTCTCAAGAAGTGTCTCCTCCCCCCCATTCCCCCCCCCCCCACTATAGTGTCCTCTCACCTTTCCCTGCAATGAAATTCTGTAGAAACTGATCCCAGGGTCCAGAATCTGGAATCATTTGGTTCATGCGGTGGAAGTGGAAATAGGAGACTGCGTTGTCTTTGACGTTCCTGGCCACATAAATGATCTGTGAAAATACAACAGAAAGAGGAGGATGGAGAAGTCGAAGTCCCACAACCAAGGCCAGCCCATCCATGGGGTGGGCTTAAGGGGCCGTTTCAGGCAGCAGCAGATTGTCAGGGATGTCCATGTTCTGCCCCTTGAATTCCCCTTGAAAAGGAAGAGGGGAACAGAGGAGGAGAAGGCGTGTGAGGGAGGGAGTGGAGACAGGCGGGCTTCTGCATCACTTTTCCATTTTGAACTCAGGGGCTGGGAGAAGGACCAGTGGGGGTGGCGACTGGCATGCTACTTAAAAGGGTGGTGATATTTGATGTATTGCCTCGGGTGTCAGTGGGTCTTGGGCCATTCCTACCCACACTGTTCATTCGCTACCGCTCCAATGTTCAAGGTTCGCCTTTTCCTCTGCAGCGTTTAATTCCTTATAGAAAAAACTGCTGAGCCTTTCAGCATATCTGGAACTAGCCACAAGCTCTGATGAGTGTCAGGATACGAGTCTTCTTCGGTCATCAGGGAAAAGCAGCCGGGGAAGTTAAACAGGTCCTGGGACTCAATTTTGGCTCAGATTAGTCCCGCCCCTTCCACCAATTCCCCCAGTCGTCCTGACCTTGCAATTCTGTTCCCAGAAGGAAGGTGGAAGAAGCTGCACTGGGAAGTGGGATTTGAGTATGCGTGGAGAGGGCATTGCCGCCGCCTCTGCTACACCTGAAACACCAGGGGGCGACATTCAACCTCATGCCAAGAAACCATTCTCTCCACACTCACCCATCAGCTCCCTGAAACCGACCCTTCTAGTTTCTACTATATCACTTACCTGAGGGGATGGGTTTTGGAGGGAAAATCTCTATGTAGGGAATCCGTTTGTAGATGGGGGCCTGAGCACATTTCTTTGGGTCTCCTCCATGCTGAATTGTGTCCACAATTTCCTGGATCCAGGTGGTTCCTAGCAGGATTAGGGAACAAGAAATAAAAGATACATTAAATCCTTGAACTCAGCTAGTGACCCTCAATCTTCACCATTCTATAGCGTGTCCCCCCCCCCATTGCGGTGTTCCCACAGCTGTGCCAATATCTTCTACCCCGATTTACCTGCTTTGGGGTAAGTGCAGATGAGAAGGTCATCAGGCCGTGCTTGAAAAGCCTGTATGGAAGCCCAGTTCTCCGCAGTTGACTTGAGCAAATGGACTCCCTTAACCTCCACCAGTGTTGTGCGCTTCAGGTTCAACGCTTTCAACACAGATTCAAGGTGCATCATCTGGCAGTGCAGTAAAATAGATAAGTTGAAATCATTGTGCTCACCCTCCCCTAAGCAGCTAGTGCCCCTGATTCACATCTTCTGGTGCCAACTCTTAGCCCTGGAGTAAAACTAACAGCCCAATCCTATCCCACGAAAGTGATTCAAGATCCGGCAGATACCGACTCCACCTTGTTAATAACAGATTGATGACCCAATCCTATCCAGGCCTTACACGGCAGATCTTGCAATCTGCTAGCATAAGGCCCAGACCAGACCACTGGCGTGGCACCTGCTCCACTATGCTCCCACAGGCGTCAGGTGATGGGGGGCGGTGGGCCCCAGGGCGTAGGGCGCTGAGGCTGGGGGGCGGGGCAAAACCCTTCCTAAGTTTCGGTTTCGTTTTTCCTTTTTCGTGTTTTTTTTACTGTTTTCTGGGGTTTTTTAGTGTTAACGGGGCATCTGTGTGTGTGTGTGTGTGTGTGTGTGTGTGTGTGCTTTTCCCCCACTTAGCTTGTATACAGGAGGCTTCCAGCGACGTTCTTCTGCCTGCGCTGGGCGCAAACTCCGTAAAGCACCCAGCAGCGCTTTCCACAGTTCGCGCAGGCGCAGAACGTCGATTGGAAACTTCGTCGTTCTGCGCTTGCGCAAGTCTTCCACAGTTCACGCATGAGCAAAACGACGAAGTTTCCAATCGACATTCTGCGCCTGCGCGAACTGTGGAAAGTGCTGCTGGGCGCTTTATGGAGTTCGCGCCGGGCGCAGGCAGAAGAACGTCGCTGGAAGCTTCCGATTCGGCTCCTATATACAAGCTAAGTGGGGAAAAAGCACACACACACACACACACACACACACACACACACACACACACACACACACAGATGCCCCGTTAACACTACCCCCCCCCGGAAAACAGTAAAAAAAAAGCGGAAAAAAGGAAAAACGAAACCTAAACCTAAAATTTGACAGTTTTATTGGGGGGCTCTGGGGGGGGGCCCCCCGCACCAACCCCGTGGAGGCCTGGGAATGCCTCTGTATGCTCCTCCCCTTACCTGGTGATGTGCCAGCCGCTGCTCTTCCGACACTCTTGCCCACATATCTCCTCTCCTCCACACTTCTGTTTTGTCCCCCTTTTCCTTTTCTAATCCAGGGAGCACGTTGCACATGTCATGTGCTAATAAGCACATTGTTATTACATTAACAAACTGGAGTCCTTTAATTGGTCCATAAGACCCTTAGGATAATGGGTCAAATTGCCACTAAGAGAATTCATCATAGGGAAGGGGGAGGAACAGGGAGGCTGCATTGCCACGCGGGAAGTTAAGTTGGATTGGGCTGTGAGCCTAAGTTGAGACACAGATGCTAATAATATGAATGATTGATTTGGATAGCTATAGAATTAATTCTGCCCAATTATTCTATTGTTAATTGAACCCTATCCCAATCATACTCATGCATGCATACAATTTAAGGTGGCCATGAGTCTTGGGGGGAAAACTCTGCAATACAGTTTCCAATAATAACACTTACATTGGCCCTGAGTTGGCTCCTGCTGCTTGGAAGGGCAGGTACAGTTTCAGCAGGAATCGACATTGTTATGGAGAAAGGAAAAAGAGTATCGATCAGTATCAGTTACCCAACCATTACAGCTATGCTTTGCCATTTTTTTAAAAAAAATACTACTTTCAGGAAACATTCTATTTTGAGTACCACTAAGCATAGGCTTACCAGATCCATACCGGGACAGCAAGCCCCATTGTGTTCAATGAGGCTTGCTTCTGAGTAGACATGCCTAGGATTGTGCTCTAAGGGTTTAACAAGCTACACCTGCCCACATTCCTTCTCTTAAAGGTCTAGCACTCTGTCCCGGTATGGATCTGGTAAGCCTATGCATTTTTCTGCCTCCCAAAGCCTTTCTGAAGCAAGGCTTGGTAATGATATCACAAGACTGCCAACCCTCAAAAAATGAAAATAAATAAAACAAGTACTGGGGTGGAGCCAAAGTGGTAAAGGCTCAGAAAATCCAAGCTGGAGGTGGCGGAAATCTGGCCAATTTTTTTCCTGACTTGGGGGTAAGTGATGCATTTGGTGAGTTACAGTATCAACATTTAGGTTATTTAATTAGCCCCTTACTATAAGGATGCTGAAAATACTTGTTTGTTGAATTGATTGCAATTTAAGATCCATAGATATTGCAGGTATGTATATTAGACTATAAGTTAAAATCACTTTCCATTGGTTATTCAAAATAGGATGGTCCAGCTCTGTATTCCATATTGCTCTAAAGCACTGGCGTCGCTCTAGGTGGGGCGGAACGCTAAGTTCCGCTGCGCTCTGACCCTCCGCTACACGCCGGCATGAGACGGTCCCGCCCCCTCGCCTTTGGAGCCATTCAAGGCGGCAAAGGCAACGCGCAGGGAGTCTCATACAAAGTAATTTTATTGTATTAGAATTATATTTGACCATGTAATTTTTTTTTTTATTTTGCCTATTAGGACATGCTAAAGTTCCAAACACAAATCAAAAATACTGTAAGAGGCGAGAGTGGACAATCCTTGTCTAGTTCCTCTCCACAAAAATAATAAAGACAAACATTAGTCAATATTCTAGAATCTAGATCTTGAGCCAGAGTACGGAATTTTGATCCATTTCAAAAAATTTTGGGAGAAAACCACATTTCATCAACATAAGAGAAATACATTTCCAATGTACCATATCAAAAGCTTTCTCGGTATCTAAAGAAAGCATAACTGCCTGATCAGATCTCTTAGTTGTAAAGGCAATCAAGTCTTCAACCAATTTAAAACCCATCTGGTCCCGTATATGACTTTCCCAGACTTCCCAAATGTCAGTGTGATCCACATGTGTAAGGGACCCCCATGTAGAAAGAATCACCTGCAGAAAATTTTGCAGGTGTACCTTGCACCTGGTCTACAGGCGGTGCTTTAGGGACTCAATGGGACTTAAGGTCAACTCAACTCGTCCATTTACTCCTATGTAAAGCATGGACCTGAAAACACAAGATTTCAAACAAAAACATAGTTGTGTTTAACACACAGCTCCAGGGCTTTAGGGGTGTTTAGGGGGATGTCTCACCTAAGTGTACCTCAAGTTTCAAGTCTCTACCTTCAAGTAGGCTTACCATTCGTCCCGGTTTCGGCAGGACAGTCCCGGAAATCGGGCTCGATTCCCGGTCCGGTCCCGGGGGACGAATGGGCGCCGCCATTTTTTTTTTTAATTTTAAACTTACCGGGCAGCATCTTGGATCATGAAATCTCGCGTGATCCAAGATGTCGGCACCCAAATCTCGTGAGGGCATCTTTTGGAGGGGATTTGAATCCCTTTTCTGTTCTGGGGCCTCCCGTTCTCGCTGCACCGCTGGTTAAACCGGCACAAAAGTTAAGTCGGATTGCGCTGAGTGTTATATACATTTCATATATTGAAAGTGACAGGGAGTCTGTTCCAAAAATCTCATTATAAAGCTGATGTCATTTAGGAGCTAACAGCTCCAAGCAGTGGCTAACAGCTCCAAGAAAAGTTTTATACCATTCAACCGGATATCCATCAGGCCCTGGAGATTTATTTATTTATTTTATTTAAATAATTTCTATCCCGCCTTTCTCCCTGCGAGGGCACTCAAGGCGGCTTACAAACATTAAAATACATATACATTCTATACATATACCATTCTTTCACTTTAAAAAAGCAGGCTTACGGTCAGTAGCGTCACTCTAAGTGGGGCGGAGCGCTAAGTTCCGCCATGCTCTGACCCTCTGTTACACAGTGGCACGAGGAGGCCCCGCCCCCTCACCTTCGGAGCTATTCAGGGTGGCGAAGGCAACACACAGGGAGTCTCGCACGGGGCTGCCTCGTGCCACTGTGTAACATTGGGTCAGAGCGCTGCGGAACTTAGAGCTCTGCCCCACCTAGAGCAACGCCACTGCTTACGGTGCAATCCTGCGTAACCTTCGAGCAGCGGAGCATGCACTCCACTGCTCGAAGGCATCCCAAACGCTCCGTAAAGCGCATTTGTGACTCCCGGGGAGTAAGGGCTGCCGGGGTGAAGGCTGGCAGCCCTCACTCTGCCGGGGGACCGTCCCTGCCCCGAAGGACTAGGTAAGCCCTGCATTGGCTGGTGCAGGGATGGGGGGAGGGTGGACCGGGCGGCGAGGGAGGGTGGCCATTGGGGGAACCAGGTGAGGAAGGGAGGGAATATTGGCTGCGAGCTCCGCCGATATCCCCAGCCCTCTCCTGGTCCGGTTCGGCGTCCCTTCTGTGTTGATAATCCATTCTCTTCCGCACTCAAACCAAAACAAACTTGAAAAGCCTACACTCTTTGAGAAAGTAATGGGAGCGATCCGAAGATATGTGGTTTATTTCATCGCACACCCTTTTAATCCAGGGGTAGAGTAATTAAGTCCATCAGACATGCCCTGTCGGTATGGAGCAACCGACAGAGCTATCAGCCAGCCATTCCTCTCCGACCGGAATCTTTAATCTTCTTCTCTTCCAGTTTATTCTTTAAAAGGGATTGCTCTCTCTCTCTCTCTCTCTCTCTCTCTCTCTCTCTCTCTCTCTCTCTCTCTCTCTCTCTCTCTCTCTCTCTGGAGCTGTTTCATTGTGGTGGTGCAGGGATTGTGGAGGGTGGACTGGGCGGCGAGAGAGGGTGGCCATTGGGAGAACCAGGTGAGGGAGGGAGGGAATATTGGCTGCGAGCTCCACCCACATCCCCAGCCCTCTCTTGGTCCAGTTCAGTGTCCCTTCTGTGGCTCGAATGTATGTATCGCCTTTCATTTCTTTCACAGCAACATCTAGCTGGTACAATTCTTGTTTCAGCTCTACCTTCATCTTCTGAAATTCTTCATGCAGAGTTCCCAATTTTGCATCAAATTTATATTCCCATCTTTTAAAGCATTCTTCCAGTTGTTCCACTGGTCTTTCTGTTCCAGGCGACCTTGGAAATGATTTTTTTCTAATGTATTCACTCTTTTTCTTGTAGCCATATTTCTTTGTTGTTGTTGTTGTTCAGTCGTTAAGTCGTGTCCGACCCTTCGTGATCCCATGAACCATATCCCGCCAGGCCTTCCTGTCCTCCACTATCTTCCTGAGTTTGCTCATTTTCATGTTCGTTGCATCGGTGATGCTGTCTAACCATCTCATCCTCTGCCTTCCCCTTCTCCTTTTGCCTTCAATTTTTCCCAGCATCAGAGTCTTCTCCAGAGAGTCCTCTCTTCGCATTAGGTGGCCAAAATATTTGAGTTTCAGCCTTAGTATCTCTCCTTCCAGGGAACAGTCAGGGTTGATTTCATTTAGGATTCATTTAGCCATATTTCTAATTTTCACCAAATGGCACTCTTTCATTTATTCAGTTCAGCTTCTTTTCCTTCTCTTAAAACAAAAAAACCTCATGATATTGTTTGTCTGTTTGCTATTTATATTTTATGTATGTTTGTCTTTATGCCAATAAAGGTTTCATTCATTCATTCATTCATTCAAAGAAATCAAGGAAAACAACAGAATGGGGAGGTCTAGAGATCTCTTCAAGAAAATTGGTGATATCAAGGGAACGTTTTGTGCAAAGGTGGGCATGATAAAGGACAAAAAAGGCAGGGACCTAACAGAAGCAGAAGAGATTAAGAAGAGATGGCAAGAATACACAGAAGAACTATACAATAAAGATCTTAATGTTCCTGATGACCACGCTGGTGTGGTCACTGACCCAGAGCCGGACAGCAGCCATGAAATTAAAAGACGCTTACTCCTTGGAAGGAAAGCTATGGCAAACTTAGATAGCATAATAAAAAGCAGAGATATCACCATGCCAACAAAAGTTCGTATAGTCAGGGCGATGGTGTTCCCAGTAGCAACGTATGGTTGCGAGAGTTGGACCATAAGGAAGGCTGAGCGCCGAAGAATAGATGCTTTCGAACTGTGGTGCTGGAGAAGACTCCTGAGAGTCCCTTGGACTGCTAGGAGATCAAATCAGTCAATCCTAAATGAAATCAACCCTGACTGTTCCCTGGAAGGACAGGTACTGAGGCTGAAGCTCAAATATTTTGGCCAGCTAATGCGAAGAAAGGACTCTCTGGAGAAGACTCTGATGCTGGGAAAGATTGAAGGCAAAAGGAGAAGGGGAAGGCAAAGGATGAGATGGTTAGACAGCATCACCGATGCAACGAACATGAAAATGAGCGAACTCAGGAAGATAGTGGAGGACAGGAAGGCCTGGTGGGATATGGTTCATGGGATCACAAAGGGTTGGACATGACTTAACGACTGAACAACAACAACAACAACAACTTCCATAAGTACCAACAAGTTTTTTTTAAAATTATTTATTCAATTAACATTCCATGACAATCCATAACAATATCATAAATAACATTCTAACATCATTTCCTTATACATAGAACAATACATTTAACAATACATATAGTTATAATCCTAATAAGTAAGTGACCAATATACCAGTGGATCGGTTCCATTCTTTTCCATATCTGTTTCCCTATCCAACTTTAACAAGGGGTACCAATTTTTACTGAAATTATCTATTTTAATCTCTCCTCTTAAAAACCTATCTTTTATAGTCAATTTCTCCATACACGCTGTTTCCCATACTTTACCTAAATATCTTTGGAAAGAAAGACTCTTTAAATCCTTCCAACTACTAGCTATCTCTAATCTTGCTGTTCCAATGAGAAGCTCAATCAGATCTTTATTATTCACTTGTTCATTCTCTTCTGTAAATAGGGAAAACATTAGAAGAATTTCATTGCCAATTATTTTCTGACCTGTCAATTTTTCTAACCACTTAATCACTTCTTTCCAAAATAGCTCTACTTTGGGACAAGATAACCACATATGTTCGAATGACCCTTTTTCTCCACAGTTTCTCCAACACATTTGATAATTCTTTGTTTATCTTATGGAGTTTTATAGGAGTTAAGTACCATCTATGTACTATTTTCAACATAATTCCCTTAGATTTCGCTGATACTGATCTATATGCCCGATTATTCCAAATTTGTGTCCATAACTTTTCTGGTATTTTTATATTCAAATTCTTTTCCGACACCATTTTTGTTCCTATATAGCTAGTATAATCCACATTTATAATATTCTTATATACAGTTGCAATTAGTCCTTTTTTCTTATCTCCAGCTTCTCCTAAACAATAATTTTCAAACACTGACAATAATCTAAGCGGACCTGACCTAGCATATATTTTATTTACAAAATCTCTTACTTGAACCAATTGTAGCCAATCCGTAAGTACCAACAAGTTACTTAATACTTTCACTGTAGTATGTTGTCTTCCTTCCAAATTATATCCTTTTCTCAACAAATCTTCTTAAATTAACTTACTGCAGTTCCTCGCCACTTGCATAAGCAAAGCAAAAGTATGAGCGGGAGGGGGCTTGGCGTACATTCCGGCTGATTTTTGAGCTTGTTGGTAATCCATTCTCTTCCACACTCAAACCAAAACAAACTTGAAAAGCCTAATGGGAGCGATCCGAAGATATGTGGTTTATCTCATCGCACACCCTTTTAATCCAGGGATAGAGTAATTAAGTCCATCAGACGTGCTCTGTCGGTATGGAGCAACCGACAGAGCTATCAGCCAGCCATTCCTCTCCGACCGGAATCAGAGGCGTCGCTGTTGCGTGGCGAGACGGGCAGGGCCCCCCCAGGTGACGCGCGGTGACACGCGCACACACGCGGGTCGCCTCTCCTGCGCGCGTCGCCTCCCCCGCGTGCCTTGGTAGGCCGGCAAGGCCAGGAGCCGACTCCGGGGACGTCTTCCCCGGTCGGCTGCCCGGACCTTCTGGCGAGACCCACTGCGCCGAACGTTATTTATAACGTTTTTCACGCATGCGCAGACCGTTCCTGAGTGAAAAGGGCTGCCTTTTCGCGCATGCGCGAAAAAACGTTGTAAATAACGTTCGGCACAGTGGGCCAAGCCAGAAGACCCCGGGCAGCTGGCCGGGGAAGACGTCCCCGAGCCGGCTCCAACGATTAAAGGTGCAGGGGGGGCATGTGCGGGAGGCGCCTGAGGCAGCGGCCCGTCGGGTGCCCAGGGCAGCGGCCCGTCGGTCGCCCGGGGCAGCGGCCTGTCGGGTCGCCCCCCCAAATCACGGCACGCCCTTACGGCCGCGCCGATACTTTGTAGAAGGGTGTGTGTCAGGGGGATCACTTGGGTGACGCACGGCCCCGCCCTCGGGCCGCGCGCGCCCTAGTGACGCCACTGACCGGAATCTTTAATCTTATCTTCCAGTTTATTCTTTAAAAGGGATTGCTCTCTCTCTCTCTCTCTCTCTCTCTCTCTCTCTCTCTCTCTCTATATATATATATATATATATATATATATATATATATATATATATATATATATATATATATATATATATATATATATATAATCTGGAGCTGTTTCATTGTGCCTTAATCACTCCCCCTTGGAACAGCAGGACCATCCTGTATCTTACTCCGGGAAAACATTTATTAAATAATTCCCCCCCCCAGCCCCCTCACTTGGTAAGAACAACTACAGTACTTTAAAACGTGTTTCATTCAGTGGCAGAGGGTACATGGGGGGGTCAGGCACTGCAGCCTGTCACTGGTTGAGTGGGACCACTCCAGTAGCAAAATGTCTTGGGCTGGCAGAACCTGTTCTCAGTTAATCCAAACTGTACAGCTGCTGCACAGGTTTTCAAGTCTCCTGCTATCCGGCCAGCACAGGTCAATTCCACACAACCTTGGCCGGTCTGTGTCCTGAGTGCAAAGCTAGAGCTCAAAAAAGTGCAGAGTTCAAACCAAGGAGCCCAAGTGCCCAACAATCAATGACTCCATGGCAGACACTTCAACATCCGTACAGACAGCAATGGATGAGGACTCACTCTCTCTTTCTCACACGGACATATGTAATTTGATTGTTGTCGAAGCTCTTCCTTTTATGGCCTTCCCTCCTGGTGTGTGTGTGTGTGTGTGTGTGTGTGTGTGTGTGTGTGTGTGTGTGTGTGTGTGTGCGCGCGCGCTGTAAAGTGGAGAGGCATAGGAAGAAAGTGGTTGTTTGCGTCTGTGTGGGGTTACAGATGAGATGGACCGTGTTGTAAGGAGGGCTAAGGGGAGAGCTACTTAAATTGGAAGTGACATAGCTGTTTAATTAAATTCCCCAGGAAGTAGTAAGCCTGAGACCAACAGGACAGTGAGGGTGAGGATGAAAGCACACCACTGCCAGTAGGAAGAGGGTATTATCAGTGGTGCCAGTGCTACTAGTACATACTGTAGTCATACAGCGCAATTGGAAGGAATCGTGCTCTGATAGCAGAAAGGCACAGTCACGCAGAGATGTTCTTCTTATAGCTGTTTACGGAAAGTCAGGCTGCTGCCTCCACACAGTAACACAGATGTTACCAAGTGCTTCACTTTGAGCCACCGCGAAATGCTCTCTTCAGTCTCTGAAGAGAGCATTTCACATGAGTAAACAATCACATGGGCAATTTCACGTGGGCAAACAATCCAGGAAAAAAGGATAAAAAAAGGAGCAATAATCTGTGCCAGGGAAAAAGGACCCAGGGGAGAAGGCAGGCTGAACAAGGGTAGTAGTGCCTAGGGGCTAGCATGTACGTATGTACAACATGCTAGCTCTCCCTGCTCTCTGCTTTCCCTTTACTGGATCCAGCAGCTGAATGGGGCAGAACCTTGGTAGACTGTCAGCGCAATCCTGACCAACTTTCCAGTGCCTTTCCAGCAGGGCAGGGCGCACACTGCATTTTGCAATGCAGGGGTAATCATGGAGGCCTCTTCAAGGTGAGGGAACATTTGTTCCCTTACCGTGGGGCTGCATTGCGGTTGCACCGACACTGGAAAGTTGGTTAGGATTGCACTGTGCATCTACTGCCACCATCCCAGGAGTCAGAGGCCAGGTGGGTGGGGGGAACTATCTGGGAATAACCCTGCTCCCAGGAGAACACCGAACTCCAAGGGTTCTTATTGAAAATCAAACCCACAGTAGCACCTGCAAGGCACAGAGGCATGCATGCCATCCTGTTGAATTACCCTAGGGACGAGGCAGGCAAAGAATCAAAATGGGACTCATTTATTGAAAGTCCAAAAGAAAAAGAATTAACCAAAAGGGAGGGGGGGAGACATAGAAAAGTCCAAGCAGGCTGATGGATGATGCCTGAATGCGTCTGGATGAGCACAAAGGAAAGGTTTGATCAAATGCATGCAGTATCCATTAACACTCAGAAGCTGGATGCTATTCAAGGACAATGCCCACCAACTCCCTCTCCCCCATATTAAACTGGTTTTACTCCCAAGGATGGTTTGGAGTAAAATTAGCAGGCAAGGCAAAATAAATTCCCTGAACACTGCTTGCTGGAAATTGCAATCTCTATCCAAGTGACTTACATTTGTCCAAGGAATCCTGGTCCCCTACGCTTATTGGAGAGTAAGTGGGTGCACTTCCACGTACCAGCATTCAGTCTCCTTTGCAGAACTGGCAGAACAGACTGGGCATCTTGAGTGCTTGGGTTTAAAAAGCCTTGGTTTGATGGTGTAATAAGTTACCTGACTAGAGGAGTGGCTTCTCCATCCTACACCTGCACCTATATAATAGGGTAGCCACCACATGGCAGATGCTTTCCAATCTTGCTATTCCAGACAGTCAATAATGTTGCTGACTCCACAAAGTCGTGTGGGTCATTTCATGTGAAATCAACCAATGCATGAAACCTTAACGTCATGGATTTTGTTCATTTTTGGTACATTTGTACCTTACCATGAGATTTTTTTGTCCACCCATTTTTGAGATATTGAATTTTCAAAATTGCCTAAAAACGCCAAAATTCACTTGTCACCATACCTTCAAATGCCAGTTACAAGATAACTATGAAAGCTACAGACATGGAACAGGTGTCATTTTAAAGCAGGGGTCCTCAAACATTTTTTGTTGGGGGCCAGTTCACTGCCCCTCAAACTGCTGGCGGGCCGGACAGTTGGGGGTGGGACTATAGTCCCCCCCGTGCATCGCCCCCCGCTTGCCACCTCACCCCCCCGCCTCACCTCCCCCCGGGTACTCATCGCTTGCTCGCCCAGTGCTTGGTCCTCTTCGGCGGCTTAGCCACTTCTTACTAGCGCAGGCAAAGGCAAGCTAAAGCGGCGCATGTGCACAACGCCGCTTTAGCAAGTAAGTAAGGAAGGAAGGAAGGAACCTTTATTGGCATAAAAACAAAACAAAAACAAACAAACGTTACATAACACTTAACACATAATATTTATATTACAAACATCTACAAGCACAACAAAATTACAGCTTAAACATCAGAGGGAATACTATCAGCTTTGCGTGCTATAATGATTGTATCAACAAAGGCTGCCGATCTTTCCATTACGCCATCCATCTCTGTCAATAAAAGGTAACGTACTACCTCCTGATCTGCCCTGCCCTGGAGCTTGTCTAATATAGGGCCTAGATGTTGCTTACGAGGGGCCTCGTGGAGTGGGCAATACAAAAACATATGTAGTAATGTTTCTACACAACCCACTCCACAAGGACAATACCTCTCAGAGACTGGTATTCCACTATATCTGCCAAGTAACAGAGCAGACGGGAGAGCGTTGCACCTACCTAAAGAAAGGGCTCTGCGTGACTGGGGGCACTTAAGATTACAAAGATAAGGTGCCATCTTCCCAGAGCTGATAGGGATGTGAAATTGTAGTGGGGAACAGGTCGTACTCGCCGCACTATGCAACTCCTGATTTTCTATATCTAGAATTCTGGCCTTGATTTCGCGTTAGGCCACCTCTTGGCTCGACATACCCAACCTCTCCACATCGAGGCTCAAGGAGTTTAATTTCTGTTGTAATTCTATTGCCCCAATAGGTGGAACAGGTTCTGAAAAAAGTTGGGACAGCAAACTATCTCGATTACAATCATAATAGAGTCTAAGCCAGAATTTCGCCAACCTCAACCATATTAAGGTCTTCAATCGAATAAGGCCAGTTTCTAAACACAGAACTGAGTACGGTACACAGGTAGGTAACCCCAGGATTTTCCGAAGGAACATTTCTTGGATTTTTTCAACAGATTGATCAAAATTAGTATACCACACAGGGATGCCATACAAGACTTGTGGAATGATCTTAGCTTTATATACCTCCACAGCAGCTGGTACATATTTATTGCCCCAGTTGAAAAAGAATCTAGTTACTGCTGTAGATGATACTTTGCCAGCATTAACTACAGCCCTACGATGAGCCACCCAAGAATGGTTATACTGAAAGGTAACACCAAGATATCTTAACTGTCTGACCTGTTCGATTTTATGACCCTTACAAATCCAGCTGAATAATTCCCATTTTTTTGAAAAGACCATTATCTTAGACTTATTGTAATTAAGTTGTAATTTGTTGGCATAAAAATACTCCAAACTTCCTGCAAGCAAACGTTTTAAGCCAATACGTGATCTAGAAAGAAGGTCCGCATCATCGGCATACAAAAGAAGTGGAATCTTACGTAGGCCCAGTTTGGGACAATGGCTCACAATACCCTGCAAGAAAGTGTTGAAGTCATTCAAAAATAAATTGAACAATGTTGGAGCCAAAATGCACCCTTGTTTAACACCTCTATTTGTCTTGATTGGTGGAGTTATATCGCCTTCCCAAGAACATCTGATTTTACAAGAAGTGTTGGAATAGAGAGTTCTGATAAGAAAAAGAAGCCTTTTATCCATGTCCATTTTTGAGAGTTTGTCCCATAAAAGCTCTCTGTCAATAGAATCAAAAGCTCCTTTTAGGTCCAAAAAAGCTGCGTAAAGTTTCTGCCTAGGGAATTTAATTTGCTTATTAATTAAATAAGATAATAATATAACGCCGCTTTAGCCTTGCCCTCAGAAGGGCTGAATGTTCGGCCCTTCTGAGGGCAAAGCTTCAAGCTTCTGAGGGCAAAGTTCAATTTTGCGCATGCGCCGCTTTAGCTTGCCTTTGCCTGCCCTAGTAAGAAGCGGCTGAGCCGCCGAAGAGGACCAAGCACCGGGCAAGCGAACGGTTTTAGCGGCCGGCCGGAGGCCAGACGGGAGCCGGACTGATGGCCTTGGCGGGCCGGATCCGGCCCGCGGGCCATAGTTTGAGGTGGACCCCTGTTTTAAAGCATATGAACAGGGCTTTCATTTGATATACAACATGACACAATTGTAAATTTTCAAGAAATTCAAAAATATTCAAATATTTATTTAGAATTTTTGGAAAAACGGGATTTTTTAAAATTTTCAAAAAAAAAATCGCACTTAAAGGTATATGTCTTGTAGCCAATCAGTCACAATTTCAAGGTGGTATCTCAATGGTATCATACAAAAATTAAGTGTTCTTGTTGGCAATGACAAGGAACTAAACCCCTCAAGTCCATTTTTCCACAATTTACATTTATAAAATTATGTAGTGACTTACATTTTCTCTCTAGGAATGCTGTTTGAACAGAGAAAAAGAAGGATGGATGGATGCAGAAGAATGCCCCAGCAGGTTTGTGGGCTGCTGAACCTGCACAAGAGCTTCTGGGGGGTTAGAAGTGTCCAAAGATAAAGACAAATGGGCAAAAAATAGGGCATTTATCACAGAATGGTGCTCCATGGCCCTTTCCTGCTATTCTAATCCAGTTGTTTTTAAACGTTCTGTCTTCAGTGTTACCTTGTCCACACAGAGGCGTCACTAGGGGGGAGTGGGGTGGTGGGCCTCTGAGCGACAGGGGCAACACTCGATGGGAGGGGTGCATAAGCCACCGATTCGGCGGCGGGGGGCGGCATGGGGGTGGCGCCAGTGGCAAAAATGGCCTTTTGGGATGCAGTGCTGGCAATAAGAGTAGCCCGCCCGCCCGCCCACACCCCTAGTGTGCTTTTTTTGGCAGAAAACCGCCAAGGGGGGGCGTTTTTTCAATTTTGGGGCACGGGGTGGGGCTTGTGACATCACGTGAAGGTGGGCGGGGATTTGACGTCACCAGGGGGTGTCACGGGGTATGGCCCCCCCCGTATCCATGAGTCGTAGCTACGCCTCTCTGTCCACATCAGTTTGTTTGCGGAGGAATGCCTGCAACTTCTGCTATAGAATCCTTGTTGCTCTGCAGAGGATTCTGGGAAGTTCTGTAGGGTAGAACCCTTCCATCCATGAGGCCAACTGAGTGGTCACCTCAGGTAGTAGATTGATGTGGGTCACTCCCTTCTGTCCACCCACTTGCCTCTAGTGTTCCTCCTCCTCCCATTCGCTGGATTGGAAAAAGAGAGGAAGACAGAGCAGAAGAGAAAGTTAGAGGAGAGAGGAGTGTGCTCAGAGATGCTCCAGGCCAGGGGTGTCCAAGATGGATACTGAGACTGGGGGAAGAGGAATGCAATAAGGAGAGCAGGTGGTGATTCCATGGAGGGACTGATTCTTCCAGGGCCTCTGAGAGGAATTTTATCAGGGGGTAAAATGTTTCTTTTGGGCCCCTTCTCAAAGGGGGAGGGAGAAGGGCAGCAACGGCTGGAAACGTCTCTGGAGTCCAGGTCTACTAGGCTTCCCGATGTGGTGCTGTCTTTCACTCTCCATGAGGCCAGCTGAGGTCCCAGGAAATTTCTGGGGGCCCTCCTTTGGCTCCCAGACCTGGGTACAATTTACTCCTTTTACCCCTGTCTCATGGGCACTGGCTTCTTCAAAGGTGTATGTAGTACTGAAGCAGAATTTTTAGGTATTGTTTTATTCACATCCATTTGCCCATTTGCCTGGGGAGAATCTCTTGCATAACAGCTTCACCACTCCCTCCTCTCTGGGATATCATGCTCATTAGGGTGGCTCCTGGAGTCAGGAACTCCCTTGGACTAACTCAATTAAACCCCACAAGACTGGCTGGGACCATTCTGAGTCTCAGAATCAATTGTACACCCACCTTGCCCCATTGTCCCTAAGAAATGTAAATCTGTCATCACATGCCCTCCCAAGCCTGCAAGTATCTTGTAAGCATGTGATGGTCAGTTCTGTAAGGTATAAAAAGTGTGCTCACTTGTAGCAAAGGGTCAGTATCCCCTCCTGGGGTGCTGTCCACTGCGCTGCGTAACAATAAACCCATACTTTTTCCTTGTTCGCCAGTCTTCCTGGTCCTCCATTATTAATTATCATGTGCTTAAAATTCCGCTACAGTACACATACAAATGTGCTGTAAAGCAGAGAGCAGCAGGGAAAGACTGGAATGCCACAGGCTGGCACTGGCAGTATCGTCGTCACCGACTTTAGAAACCATGTAAAAATGGACAGGGGGGGCAGACTTTACTCGTTTCATTTCACTGAAATTCTTTTGCAAATGAAAAGGCCTCAACAAGCAATCCATGAATCAAAGCAAAGACCCGCACACAAGATGCCACTCTTACTTCTAGCTTCAGCATTTCTTGGATTTAATGTGGGCCAAAAAATGTCCGGGCACAGATGTTGATGGGGAGACAGAGATGTGCCTGCTTAGAGCTGTGTGCGGAACATCAGGCTGCTGCCTCCCAGTTCCTGGGCAAAGGCGACGTCCAGCTGTTCACTTTGTGCCACCGTGAAGTGCTCCTTCCAGTCCCCGACGGTGCCTGCGGTAGGAGAAATGATCCAGGAAAAGAAACTCAGCCACCTCATCTTTGCCATCCGCCCTTCTTTTTCTCTAGTCGTCTTGCTCTGAAACTACCCACCTTCCTTTTCCACATCCATTTCTTTGCGGCTTCCCTGCACATCTGCCACAGAATCCCACTGCGTTCCAGGGGACTCTGGAGCTGTTCTAAGGCAATTGCTCAGGCCGCGCGTTGCACTGGCCCATCGCTGCTGGGCCCCACTCTGGCCCTCCTTGAACGAAGAGCGTGATCTACATGTGACTACACCCAACACACTCTTGTGGCTGCACAGCGCAGGCGACAATTGCCGCCAGAGGCTTCTAACTAAAGTTCCAGAAGACACACAACTAATTGGACGAGATGAACAATACCAGGAATGGGAAGACTCTCAGTGATAACAAGGTTGGCAGTACCCAAGACGAAATGTCAGAACCGCCACCTCCACCTGTGGGGCCTCTTTAAGCTTGGACTGTGCCCCTTCCCAGTGGCCTCAGAGCCATCAATTGCCCTGTGAGCAGGAGGAGGACTGAAGAGGTCCGCAAGGTATACCGTATCCCCCTCCCCACTTTATCTGTCTCTTGCAATGACTTCCCATTATTTGATTTTATGAAAGCAGCTCTGGGACCCTTGTCGGCTGATGGGCAGCAGGGCACAAACACGTTCAGCCCAAACCTATCCTTCTTCCCCCGCCAATGCAGGTGCTCCAAAGCAGCTCATGCTGCATCCAGGGGAGGGGCGGGCAGTCCTGGAGGTCTCCTCTGGATAAGGGAAAACTTGTTCCCTTACCCGGGGGTACTCTTCCACGACACGGAGGTGTCTACTGGCAGAGATCTGTGTGGACCCAGGCTGCGGGATTTGGTCCGGGAAGGGGGTTTGGTTTCGGCGGCCACCGCTGCACATGACTCTGTGCGGACTCTCTACTACTGACAGGCCATTTGCAACGGCCATAAAGCACTCCCCACTGTCGGAACACTAGTTTTGGCAGCGGGGGAGGGGATAATATTGGGTTGTACATGAATAGCACTAGGAGCTTATGGTAGCCCTTCCATAACACACCTGTGCCTTATACCTGTGATGGGAAGAAATCAATCCCTAATAATGAGTATTGATCATTACACTACCAGGAATGGTTATATAAAAGGGTTTGGCAACATATGTCTTTTGTCAAGGGTCAAAATGACCCCTTGAGTAATTGTTCTGTTTACCAGAAGTCTTCTGACGGATAAATGGTTATAGGTCAAGGCGACCTGGAAAGAGATATGGGAACGAGACATGTCTTAACTACAACTTATGCAAGAAATGAAGTTTGCCAGATGTTGTAAACGTCATAGAAACAGGTATGGGCTTAAAGAAAAGCTTAAAAATAGGAGTCATGTCAATTTGGACAAGCTTTCTCCGTTTTGGTGTCTCTATACATTGCTCTTTGTAAATAAATACAGTAATTAATTGGAACCTAAGCATCACTGAATTACTTTTGATCAATAACCTGTCCAAAAAACCCTATAAAATTTGCCTCTATCACCTATATGCTTAACAGCGCAATCCTGTCTAAATATCCGCCAGCGGAGTGATGGCTCCGCCGGTGCCAGGTGTTGAAAACATGCGCCGCTCACTCTGCCCTGGACTGCAGCCACCACCTGCAGATGGAGGTAAGTGGGGGGGGTGTGGGGGTGGACTGGGGTGGAAAGGGAGGGGGTGATTGGCCTGCCGGGAGAGGGATCCTCAGTGGGGTGCTCTGCTGAATCCTATCCCCCGTCCTGGGCCTGGCTAGCACTACACCAGCTTCTCAGATTTGCACCAACCATTTTGCTGGCACACATCCGAGGAGACCCATAGGTGCAGCTGGGGGATTACCTGGGGGAAAAGGATGAATATCCCTTTCCCCCGAGGTGTGCTCCAGCTGCATCGGCGCTGGCCCGATCCTGCTTTGGATCCGGCTCAGCGTGCTTTAGCACACTGCGGCGGATCCTAGACAGGAGTGGGCTGCAAGATGACCTTACTGGGGCTTCCTTTCTCCATTGCTCCCAATGGTCCCACAATATCCCATCAGCTGTCCCAAGGACCCTCACCTTTTCTCATAAAGGGAGAGATGGCATGGTTCAAGGCTAGAGGGAAGGTGGTGTAATTAGCCATGGGGTTTGCTTTCATGCTCTCAAAATTTGTGTGCTGGATGATCTGATGCAGAACAGGTTCCGGAACCTCTAGTTCTAGGAACTGGGCTACTTTCTGGATTTCCCGGGCTGGGTCCTAGAGAAAGAGAGAGAACAGATTGTTGATAGGGAGGATTCCTGGCCGCTTGTAATGGGGGCGGGGCTGTTGCCATGAGGAATCTCACTGTGTTTCTTCCTCACTGAATGGGACCGCAGCTCTCAGAAGCTCACAGCATGATAGGGAATGATTTGAGAATTTAAGCATAATTCCTTAGTAGCTGAAGCTGCTACCTTAGAAAAGGTAGAAGTGTGTGTGGAAGACAGAGAGCAGCTCACCTCTTTCAGGTCTTCATAGAAGAGGTACAGAATCGGGTGACGGTCCTTGGCCTCCCACCAACCACGAACATGTTCAAACCATGAACCCCAGGTGACTGCAAAGAGATGGAAGAGGTGGACACACACATGCACACAAACAGGCTGAAAGGTTGCCCCTGTAGCTTTTCAGATTTAGAAGACCAACTGTGAGGAACTATTCAGATTTGCCTAGTTGTGCTCCTCCTCACCACAAAGGGACAACAGTCATCCCTGATGGGAATCACAAGGCTCCATTTCCTTCCCACAACAGGAGACTGAGGACAACAAGGGCCTCCTCAGGAGGACCATGCCGATGAATTCACGCGGTGCCTCTTAGCTCCTGTCTTCCGACTCTTGGCTTCACTCACTCACCTTTCCCTGCAATGAAATTTGCCAGAAACTGGTCCCAGTTTCCCGGCTCTGGCATTGCCTGGTTCATGCGGTGGAAATGGAAATAGGAGACTGCATTGTCCTTGGCATTCCTGGCCACATAAATGATCTGGGAGGAAAAAAGCAGAAATACAAGAGAACCCAGGATTCCTAGCTCCAAGACCTGCATCTTTCCTAGCTTCTCCCTTTCTGAGCAGGCCCTAAGGAAAAGGGGGCTGGGGCGCAACTGTGTTGAGGCATCCCAAACTGACTCATTTCACTAAGATGTGTGGGGGTCAGGAATTGAGAACGGAAGAGACACCCTCTCCTTTTATAACCATTTTATGAATATTTCTCATCTTCCGGGCCTGAACCTGGACATTAGAATGAGGATCCCTGACTGATCGTTAGGTAACATTGTACCTTGCCCTCTCAGCAACCTGACCCCAGTTCTCCTGACCTTGCAATTCTGTGCCCAGAAGGAAGGGGGCAGGAGCTGAACAGGAAGGTGAGTTTTCAGCGTGCGTGGAGAGGGCATTGCCTCTGCCTCTTCCAAGCCTGAAATACCAGAACAAGGGGAACTTTCACCCTTGTGCAGCAGACAAGCCCCTCATCCCACCCCCAACCATCTGCTCCCTGAAGCAGTCTCCTTCTCCGACTCACGTGCAAAGATGGGAGGGCAGATCTCTATGAAGGGCATCCGTTGGTAGATGGGAGCCCGGGCACATTGCTGCGCGTCCCCCCCATGCTGGATCATGTCCACTATTTCCTGTATCCAGGTGGTCCCTGGGAGGGAAGAGGCATGGAGATCATGTAATTCAGCCAACGACCCTCCAACGTCCTTAGCTCCATGGTCCTGCAGTGCTATCTCCCCACAGCGAATGCAGTGCCCCCTAATTCCTTTTCTATTCCCGATTTACCTGCTTTGGGGTAAGTACAGATGAGGAGATCATCAGGTCGGGCTTGAAACTCCCATATACGACCCCACTTCTCTGCTATGTCACTGGTCAGAGGGACTCCCTCAACTTCCACAAGTGTTAACCGCTTGATGACCTCTGAGTCCAGATCTTCCCTCTTAGAGTTGAGATCCATTACCGACCTAGAAAGGCAAGAAAAGGGACAGTTATGAGAGTCTTGTGTGCCCCCCACACACCAATGCTCCTGCCCCATTCTCTCTGTGCCCCCTGATGGCACTCCCTACCTGTCAGCTTCACTCCTCACTCAGGCAGTCAGTGCTCCTTTCCTTTGAATCTCTCTCTCTCTCTCTCTCTCTCTCTCTCTCTCTCTCTCTCTCTCTCTCTCTGAAAGTTCTGCTTGACCAGGAAGGAATTGGACTCTGTGTGTGTGAGCATATACGAGAGCAGGAAGTGTCCTTTCCTGGCTGCTGTTTCTGGCATGCTACAGTCTCGGGAATGCTGCCCGGACCTTTCCCCCGAAGCCACTGTGTTGCCAACGCTGCTCCCTCATCCATGCTGCACATATGCAAATCTACAGTCTCTGGTCTGGGTTTGTTCAGCCCAAAACTGAGACCAAATTGGGGGCATGTTAGGCTCAGTGGTCAATGCACAGGGCCTGCCAGTGAATGACGGTTGTGTGGCCGTGGACTGGAGAGCAGATTGAACCACTTCCAAGTGGCTCTATCAGAAGACAGAGTTTCCAAATAGAGTAACATAGGTTTTATTGAAAAAACGTAGGAAACAAGGAAGAAGGCAATCGTTGCTAGAAATATCAGTTGCTTAGAATTTTAGTGGTTGTGGGTGGAAGATATGTGAAAATAGTTCTGTCAGGACAGGCACAGCTTAAAGGAGAGCGAGAGAGAGAGGGGGGAAGGTTTAAAGCAGGGGCAAGCAAAGGAGGAAGGACCAGGGTTTAGGGTGCAAAACAACTTGTTGTGGAGAAGGAGGACAGTTCCAATCAATTGCCCTTAGTTAATTAGTACTAGTAGAAGCTATGCCTCAACCCTTCCAGAGAGAAGCCCCCCTCCCTGGCTGAATACTTTTGGAATATTCTAGATCTAGATTCTAGAATATAACTATTCCAGGACAGAGAGAGAGAGAGAGAGAGAGAGAGAGAGAGAGAGAGAAGGAAGGAAGGAAGGAAGGAAGGAGCTGGCAGGGCTCATTAGAAGCACGTAAGTAAACCTAATACACAAGTAGCCTTGACTTACAAATCCATTTTAATTAAATAATTAATTAATTGGCGCAGATGGTACTTCAAAAATTTGACCATGACAGGTGGTGCACTTGGTGACAAAAGTTGGGAACCTCTGTTCTAGAATTTAACAGGAATAACTACTGAAATAACTGGCAAGGAACCAAGATCCTGCATGATCTTGGTTCCTTGCATTCCTTGCATGAAAGACTGCATGTTTGAGAAAAGGAGGACACTGGCAACAACTGAATGGATTTCCTAATGGGTACATACATCTGCTGGGGAAATAAGCAATTTCCCTACCATGAATCTGCTGTTCTGGAGGAGGAAGGAGGGGCATTTTCCACCAAGTGGGGTTTGCCCTTCCTATCACAAGAGGCAGGGCCAGCTTGTAAGAATTGTCTCCTCCCACGGAGAGGCGTCCCCAGTCCGAATCTGATGAACAGAAGAGCGGGGAACTTTCCTCCCAGCGTCTCTGGTGCCAGCACCACTTGTCAACCACCAGTTAGGAACAAAGGTAAGGATGAGAACTAAAGAAAGAAAACTAGAGAAAAATATAATTAACAACCCATGGGGTTCCCTAACTAGTCCCCCCGGAATGGTAACATAACCAAACTGAACCAGATGTGAACTCAAACGGAAAAGGAAAAACATCAGCCTGTCAGGGTGGGACGAATGCCCCCCCTTCCTTCTCCAGAAAAGCAGATTCACGGTACGGAATTGCTTATTTCTCTGAAGGAGGAAGGGGGGTCATTCTCCACTGAGTGGGATATACACGAGCTGTATGTTGTTGGGTGGGTCAGGCGATTAGACGCAGTAGCGTCGTTGGGGGGGGCGGGTGCTGTGGGCCCCCAGGCGCAGGGGTGTCGAGCTTGGAGGGGGTGTGCTGCCGCTGGGGGAAAAAGGCCTCTGCTTCTGTTATCTCTAACAGCCCAGTCCAGCCTAAGGCCTCAGCGGCACAATTCAGGCACAACTGCAGCCTAAGCGCCTTAGGCTCGAGTTGTGCCTGAATTGTGCCGCAGAGGCCGAATTTGTGCTGCAATTGTGACTGACATAGGACGGGTTAAGGAAAGTTGACCAATTCAGTCCTAAGTTCGGCATAAGAGCTATTCCGTCCTAAGTTTGGCCTAAAAGTGGGCGTGTTGGGGGCGTGTCGGGGGAGTGACGGGGGCGGTTACGAATTTGAGTCGGATTCCAGACAGTGGCAAGCTCCGACACGCCCCCTCGAGCACAACTGCGGCACAAAATTTAGGTCGACAAAAAAGGTGGACTTAAATTTGAGGAGACCCATAGGAGCCATTTTACCCACTCCAGCCCTCTCCTGAAAAGTTCTAACACCCTACTCCTGAGTTATGCCTGAGTTAAGACGGAATAGTTGTGGCATAACTCTGGACACGGACCCAAATAGTTACCCTATCAGCACCCAGCCGCACCCAGCCACTTTCCCACAAAAGCCCAGCCTCAGGCCTCCATTCTCTCTCTCTCTCTGAGCACGTGGCGTGGGGTCCTGTCCCCCAGCAGCCACAAAGTGGGACTTTGTCGGTGGAGGGCAAAATTCACAAACACCCCACTTCTCTCTTCTCCTCTCCTCTCACCTCTCTGCCCCCCTCTAGGGCAGAGAGGGCTGTTCAGGCTGTGGCCAAACTGTTTACAGCTGTGCCTGGGCAGCTGCCTCTTTGCAAGCATTTGCTAACCCATGTCTTTCTCCCAGCCCCTCTCTCCCCCCCCACAGGCAACAACACCAGCAGGTAAGAGCAGGGAATGTGCTGACATGAGTTCTGACTTCTGCCTCTTTGCATATAGAAATATAGGTAGGATACATGCCTCTTTACCAATGTCGTGTCATAGCTGCCTGCAATGCCTTCTCTGAAATGCCTCTTTACCAATGTCTTGTCTCATAGCTGCCTGCAATGCCTGCCATGATATGCCTCTTTACTAATGTCTTGTCTCATAGCTGCCTGCAATGCCTTCTCTGAAATGCCTCTTTACCAATGTCTTGTCTCATAGCTGCCTGCTTTGCCTGCTATGATATGCCTCTTTACCAATGTCTTGTCTCATAGCTGCCTGCAATGCCTGCCATGATATGCCTCTTTACCAATGTCTTGTCTCATAGCTGCCTGCTTTGCCTGCTATGATATATAGGATACATGCCTCTTGACCACTGTTGTGTCCGATTGCTGCCTGTAGTAATGTGAGCACACAATGCCACAAGTGTGGAACTGTTAGCCTTATGTAGGCACCAGCTGTCCCCCCCCCTTTTCTCCACAGGGTCTACTGACAGGTCAGTATTGCTAGGTTTGCCATGGTTGTGACCCACACATTGTGTTGTTGTCTCTCTCTTTGACCCTTTTCCCTTACACGATCATGCTCACCTTACACCCAGGGAAGGAGCGCAGACCATGCTATGTGTGTCACACCTCTCAGCTGTGTTTGATTTCTCTCCCTGCAGGCCTTTGCAACCGGCACACTGGCATTTCTTCAATGGCGATTGCTACCACACAGCAGCTGCCATGGAACACCCCTGTGTTTTTTGTCTCCCCAGGAATGTCCACTACCACCTACCTTCCGGGGAGCACCCCTGGGCCTGCAGTCTGGTTGCCCCATGGTCGTCTGCCTCGATGCTGCCAGAGGTCTGGGAGCCTGCCCTGCAACCCTCCTCAGCTGCTGCTGCTGCTCCACCTCCCTGGCTGCCTACTTGCTGTCCCTCCCCTTTCTATGGAGCAGGCTGTGGTTCCACAGGGGAAGAGCCTGCATCTCCAGGTCCATGGGGCACGCCTGCTGCTACGTTCTGAGTGGCTGCTGTGCCTACCCCTGGCAGCCTCGCCTGGCCATTTCTGCCAATGTTCCAGAACAATAAAGATGCCCTTTGGGCAAAGGCTCCTTGAACAACATGTCCCCAGTGTTACACAAGCATTGCCCCACACACACAGAGACAGCGCCCAGCACACAAGCCCCTGCATGACTCCCATCCAGGGACTGCCACTGCCTTCCCAGGGAGACCACAGCAGGGGGGCTGCCAGACCCTCAGGGCTCAGAGGGGAGGGGGGAGTTGGGGGGCCTCTCAGGCAGGCAAACAGTGACAGGCGACATGGCGCCCATACTGGATCCGCTCGTGTCCACCACGTCCGTGAAGAGCCCTTTCGGCAACCGGGGCTCTCACCCGCCCTCGGTCCGCCTGTCAACGGCATCCGTTTCCGCCCGTCAATGGCATCCGTTTCCGCCCTCGGTCCTCCCGTCAACGGCGTCCGTTTCCGCCCTCGGTCCATCTGCATGAGAGGCGCCCGTTCCTGCATTGCCTTCATCTGCGAAGTGACCCCTGTGTCCCTATTGCTCTCTGCAGACCCCTCTCCCTGTATCCCTCTCCCACCAGCCTTGTTGTCTGTCTGTTTCTGACAGTGCCCCTCCCCAGCACCCCCTGTCAGTGTGCCTGCCTCCCCTCCCACTCCCTGATGATGGATGCTGGCACCCCCCACCCTGCCGGAGCGCCTGCCGCGAGGCGCCGACGTTGCCCCATCTGGGGGCGTGATGAGCTGCGTGAGCCTTTCCCGCTCGCAGCAGACAAGCCCAAGGCATCTCTCTGTCTTGGCCGGGGCACGGAGCAGAAGGCATGCCGGGATGCCTTCTTTGTGGGCATTGCCACGGCCCTGGAGGCCCAGGGCTTCAGGCAGCGCATGGGCATGTCCTGGCAGAGGCGGTTCCAGACTTCATGAGACCCCCCCTTGTGCGTGCTGTTCCCACCCCCTCCTTCCCTTCTCACCCCCGCCCCCCCCATGACTCCCACGTGCAGCCTCAACGTTGCTTGGGGGTGGCTACCCCTTCTGCAGGAGGGAGGGCAGTGGCACTCCCCCCTGCGGCAGGTGGCTAATGCACAGGGTGCCTTGGGGCAGCTGGCACTGGCACAACCTCTGCCCTTCAGCTGACTGTTGCACGCCCAGTGCCTGCAGGCCTGACTGTGGCTGCCCATCTGCTGCGACCGCTGCAGCAGCTGTGGTAGGTGCACGCAGACGGGCTGAGGAGGGGGCTCTTCGCTTCCACAAGACTGACACCTCCCCACAGGGGCCTGCCTGCCTCTGCGGTAAGTTTTGCCTCGATCCTGGCCCACTGCTCTTGCCTCCTGCCTAACTCAGGCATAGTTGCAGCCTAACTCAGCCCTATTTTAGGCCACAGTTACACCGCAATTGTGCCTCAATTGTGCCTGACTTGTGCTGAGTTAGGCTGGACTGAGCCCTAAATGGCTCAAGCTTGCAACAGAGCTCGCTTATAGGTCAGATTAGAAATTAGGTGCCTCCAGAGGGTATTTTGCCACACTCCATAAGGGGAGCCGCGACCTCGGCAGTCTTTGAGGGAGCTACCGGTAGCTCTCTGATAGACATCTGCAAGGCAGCCACATGGGCTTCGCTGAACACTTTCTTACGCCACTACACGATTGACCCAGAGGGGGGGGGCTTGCACCTGGAGGTGGTGCACTGCTGCCATAGCGCCGCCAAATTTCGACGGCGCTATGGTGGCAGTACAGCCCCTCCGGAGCTCGACACGCCCCCAACCTCGAGCCAGGGGCGAAAGCAGCCGGGGGGTGTGCACTCCGGGGGGGGGGGTGTTTTCGTTTCCTTGCGTTCATATATCCCCCGGGCGGCAGGCAGCCAGACACGTCCTTCCTAGCTGGCCGGCAGTATCAAAGACGATGCTGGAGAGGCTGCGCCTGCGCAAACTTGCTGCAGCCTCTCTAGCTCCCTTAGTCTCGCTGGCTGGAGGACTCACCAGTGGAGGCAAATTAGTGGATGCATGGAGATGGGTGCTCACCCCCATCGGTCTCTGCCTGAGGCAACCACCTCAGTTAGCCTCGTTGATGAGCCAGCTCCGCACAGAACCCAGGCGCCCTCACTCCCATCGTTCACACATATTCCTCTCAGATTAGAACCCTCCAGTTCACAGGCATCCAAGAATTTCACATTCTGTTTTGAAAATCACCTAAATTTATTATAACAAATAACACAAAGAGAAAGTTTTGCCAGTCAGAAAATATCTCAAGGGGAATACATTTTTGAGTTTATAATTCATCCCGGAAACGTAAGGTGGTTCCTTCCATCTTGCGCCGGTAATCAGCATCAAATGCCTCCCTTTGAGCGACCGTAAAATAATTCTTCCAATCGCCAACTTCACCTGAGGAAATACAGGAGAGAAAGAGGAAAGAGCAGAGGATTATGGGTAACTGCACCATCTTGTCATCAAGAAGACTCTGAAACTCCGGTTGCAAATACCAGGACTTTGGGGTATATGTGGAATCTGCCTCTCTCTCTCCCAGGTCCAATAGGCAGGGTGGGTGGCCATCCATTTTCTTTTCCGCAGGATAGCTCCCTTTTTGCTTTGTTTAGCATCCTCTCTTAAGGAATGCTGGAGGCAGAGAAGGGGTTGGTTCCCTGTATTAGAGCATTAGTGGGGTTGTCCTATTGCCCAGAAATATGCCCTGGAATGGCTCCACCAATGCTGTCAGAAGACTCAAATGAGGAAAGTCATGTGATGCTGTTATCCTCTGTTTTGGAAATAGAATGACTGGGGTGAGGATGGGCTTCTCAAACTGGGGTCCATTTCTTCTAGGTTTTAAGAGGGCTGCTGTCCTTACTCACCTTTCCTCATAAATCTGCTTACTGTCTTGTCAAAGATTGTCTCGGGAACAGTGTCATAATTTGCCATTGGATTGTCTTTCATGACACTGAATGATGTGTGATGGGCAATCTTCTGCACGATGTCCTCGGACAGCTCAACTTCCAGGAAATCCCTCACACGGCGGACCTCGCGGGCCAGGTCCTGGCAAAGACATACAGATTGGTATGAGTAGGATACATGACAGGCCAGAATCGGCACCCAGACAACATCTGTTGGAATTCCCTTGGGGGGGGGTGTAGCTATTTGTCGCTCCGTTCCCCTCTCCCTTACTCTGTTTTACTCCCCACCCACATGGCAGACTTGCTTAGCTTTACTTGGCTAGAGAAAACACACTAGGCATAGTTGATTGAAGTTGCAAAAAAAGAAGTTTACTTACAGTTTTCATTCATATCTACGACGTCTGAAAGTTATCACGGCCGGCACGCACCCTTAAAGTTTGGTGCTATTAAAAAAATGTAATTAAATCACTGGCATTAAATTGCAACAGCCTGATTATAAGACGCACCCCTAGTTTAAAAACTTAAATTAGGAGAAAAAAGTGAGTCTTATACTCAGACCAATACGGTACTAAAACTTGCCTGAAGAAATTCCTTTTCTACTCAATCCCCAGTATTGTGGGTGCCGCTTTCAAGGATTATCCGGAACAGTCAAGCACAAACAAATCTTTAATCAAGTCAAGCACAAACAAAAAAGATTTGTTTGTGCTTGACTGTTCTGGATAATCCTTGAAAGCGGCACCCACAATACTGGGGATCGAGTAGAAAAGGAATTTCTTCAGGCAAGTTTTAGTATATATATATGTCTTTATTTCTTCAATTTCATTGAGTTAAAAACCAAAACATCCGGGTTTTCAGGCCGTTTGTTTAAAAGGTTAAAACAATGTAAATCTTTATCTGACGTTTCGCCTGGGGCTATTCCCGGCATCTTCAGAGCAGCAGTGTCCTCACTCGAGTGCGGTTGCTTAGGTGACAGTTGCTATGACGACAGTTACACTTTGATGACAGTTATACTTGCTATATTTGCTAAGTGTTCCTTCTTGTTCTAGAGGTCATCGTATGTGTTTGACAAACAGCACAATCCTAACCAACATTCCAGCACCGATGCAGCTGCAATGCAGCCCCAAGGTAAGGGAAAAAAATGTTCCCACAACTTGAAGAAACCTCCATGACTTCCCCTGCAACGCAAAATGCAGTGTGCGCCCTGTTGGCACGGCTACACTGGTGCTGGAAAGTTGGTTAGGATTGCGCTCTTATTATTGGAAGCCAATTTGTGTGCATTTGCAATGCTTCCTCTCTTTTGTTTAATGAATTTTTATGTTTTAATATCTCTATAGTTTCCAAATTCAAACGTAACATGTGCTCATCCATCTTTTGTTTGTTCTGAAAAACTGGAGGATCGTTTGGTGTCTTTTACCTTTTTTATTTCCCTCTGTCTAAGCTCTTTACTATTGTGGCTGCCTGATTTGACTTTTTATAGCCTGACATGGCAATATCAGATACAGTATATTAATTCTGTAGATATATTTATTATACATAGGCTTACCATAGTCCCGGAATCGAGTCGCGCTGCGGCCAAGAAAAGACACAAGCTGCTCCCAAAAGTGCACTGCGGTGGTCCAATGCGGTCGCCTCGTTTACCGGAAGCTCCGGAAGCCGCGACTTGCATTGGCCCACCACAGTGCACTCTTGGGAGCGGCTCGTGTCTTTTCTAGGCTGCAGCGCGATTCGATTCCGGGACTATGGTAAGCCTAATTATACATGATGAGTGCACAGAAAAAAATGCCTTTTACATGCTGTTTTCTGTCCCTGGGATCTAGTGTCAGTTCTTAGACATGCTCTAGAGACCAGGGGCCTAACTCATTTTCTCACACATGTTCCGGAGCCTGTAATCCCATCAACCCCACTGGCTTCCCCTATCACTGGGATCACAACGTCTCAGTTATTCTGCTTGCCCCTCCTTCCTGCTGCCAATCATTGGCCACATGTTGTTAGCTCCTGTTGCATGTACATGGGAAATATCAGGAGGAACTACAGAATAACTCTGGCCTTGTAGTACTTGGAAATGTTGGAGATAGGCAGCGTTCGGCTGCTGGACACTAGAGGGCAGTGTGTCGTCTGGTCCACAGAAAGAGTCAAGACCAAACGTGGGTTTTATGGGATTTTCAGCCATGTCAGCACTGGCGTCACTGGAGCGTGGTGGGGGGGCGGGCCGCCAGGGGGTGACGCATGCCACGGGGTGACGAGCGCACCCCCGCGCGCGTCACCTCCGTGACGTCCGACCCCGTCGGCGCTCCAGGGCCTTCTGAAAGAAGGCCCATACAGTGCATTCATCCGGGTATTTTTCAAATTTTCGCGCATGCGCAGAGACCGTTTTGACGGCCTTTTGACCTCAAAACGGTCTGCGCATGCGCGAAAATTCGAAAAATACCCGGATGAATGCACTGTATGGGCCTTCTTTCAGAAGGCCCTGGAGCGCCGACAGGGTCGGACGCTCCGAGGCCGGCTCCCGGGCCGGCCTCAGAGCGTCCGGAGGGCGACGCGGGGGGGAGCCGGGTCACCCCCCCGCGCCGCGATGTCAGAGCGTCACTAGGGTGACGCGCGCCCCGTGCCCCAGGGTGATGCGCGTCCTAGTGACGCTACTGCATGTCAGTATTAGAAATTGAAGAAATAAAGAAAAATATATACCGTATTGTCCCGAGTATAAGACGCACCTGATTATAAGACGCACCCTTAAAGTTTGGTGCTATTAAAAAAATTTAATTAAATCACTGGCATTAAATTGCAACAGCCTGATTATAAGACGCACCCCTAGTTTAAAAACTTAAATTAGGAGAAAAAAGTGAGTCTTATACTCAGACCAATACGGTACTAAAACTTGCCTGAAGAAATTCCTTTTCTACTCGATCCCCAGTATTGTGGGTGCCGCTTTCAAGGATTATCCGGAACAGTCAAGCACAAACAAATCTTTAATCAAGTCAAGCACAAACAAAAAAGATTTGTTTGTGCTTGACTGTTCCGGATAATCCTTGAAAGCGGCACCCACAATACTGGGGATCGAGTAGAAAAGGAATTTCTTCAGGCAAGTTTTAGTATATATATATGTCTTTATTTCTTCAATTTCTAATACTGACATGGCTGAAAATCCCATAAAACCCACATTTGTACATGGAACAAGTCATGAAAATCTGCATGCCACTTAGAGTCAAGACCTTCTTACCCTGACCTCTCTGTGCTCCAAGGAAGGGTCGTGGCTCCTAGACTCTATTTCCCTCTCCCTCTTCTTTGCCTCGGGCCTTTTTTCTTCAACTGACTGCCTGACTGGAAGGACATGCCACGCTGAGTTGGAGCTCGGCGGCCATCTTAGAAGCATACCTCATGCAGGGAGCACCAGCTTTAGGGGTGTTCCATCTTAAGTTAGAGTAACCTCTGGTCTTAACCAGATGCTGTAAATATGAAAATTGAATTGTGAGTAAACTTTCTGTTTTGCAACTTCACTCAGCAAATGCCTCGTGTGTTTATTTAGCTAAGTATAGCAGTCTGCCTGGGTGTAAGAGGGAACAAACACATTAATCCCAATAGGAAACACATCACGTAGGGCGACACAAGAATGTCCAACTTTGACAAAGTACCGTATTGCCCTGAGTATAAGACGCACCTGATTATAAGACGCACCCTTAAAGTTTGGTGCTATTAAAAAAAATTAATCAAATCACTGGCATTAAATTGCAACAACCTGATTATAAGATGGACCCCTAGTTTAAAAACTTAAATTAGGAGAAAAAAGTGAGTCTTAGACCAATACGGTATTTCTGCAGATTTCCCCCCCCCAACATGATGCAATGTTAGAAATTCCTGGAGGCCCTGTTGAAATCTGCAGGATTGCTTTCAGTAAGCACCTGGAGATGGATGCCAGTAAGGTGTATATCCACCGGAAAGTCTTAACCTTGGAAGTGTGCAAGGTATTGTCAGAGCATCTAGCGCTCTCCTAGGTGAAACAACAGGCCAGGCAGACAACATCAGTACCTTGCTGGACTCTGCTCACAAGTCTCTCCACCTGACAAGGGGAAGCTCAAGGAGCTGACCTTCGATTTCCCATCTTCAGATTAGCCAATCAGAAGGGTAAAATTTCAAACTTTGTTTTTATATATGATAACTGCGGCAAGAATTTTATATGCACAATATTGGAAGAATTCGGAGATACCTTCGCTGGAAGATTGGTGGCTGAAAGTTTTGGACTATGCTGAAATGGATAAACTTACAATTTTAATTAAGGAAAAGTCAGTTAACCTTTTCGTGAATAACTGGAAACCATTTATCGATTTTTTAAGAGAGAGAGAGAGAGAAGAACGATGTAATGATATGCGGATTTAATGAATAGAATGTGGGTGTTATTTTGGCTTAGTTGGATATTATATGTAGAAAATAGTGAATAGTATGCTAATAGGATGTATTGCTTCGTGCTTGCTGTAACTTTATGAAATATGTATTGTTTTTATGTTTTAATATATCAATAAAATATAAATATATGACCAAAAAAAAGAAGGGTAAAATTTTGACTCTGCCTCCCGCCCGCCCCCAAATCCATAGTTTGAACCAGTGCACATTTTGTTCTAGCACAGTTAACCAGTCACACCCAGACACTCCCCTTCTGGACTGAAGTTGAACAAGGAAACTGCAAAGAAGCCAATGCTTTCTAGGCAGGGCTTATGCCTAAGTAGCTGTGCTCAGTTTTATTATTTCCAGTTGCCTCTCATTCCATGCCCTGTTTCGTCTCTTCCCAAGTGTCACAGGGTTACTTGCCCGTTTGTTTCTGATCAGAGCTAAGAGCTACTGCCCCTTGTTCCCTGATGAACCTACTGTAACACTATATGTGGGTGCAGAGGAGCGGGGCCAGCCATAATAGTTGGCTTCCTGGATTGCTCTTTGAACAACCATCTTCCTGGTGGCAGCATCAACTCCTCTTTTAGACTAGCCTGGGAGAGACCCCAGGGTGCATAAGAAGGTCAAGTGCATGGGTTATGTGTCTTGCTTCTCCCCTACATCCAGTTGGTGGACCATGGCAAGCTCACCAAATCACCACAAAACCCTGGCTACATAGCTACAGCAGGGGGAAATGAATGTGTAAACAAGCATGTTCTATAATTCACTCTTAACATTTTTTTGTCATGGTAATGGGCTTGTAGCTGGGGGCAAGTCCTTTTGGACCCCTGGAAAAGTATACTGACTTCACTCTTGTGCTTGGGTCACACACAATAACTTTGGGAACAATCTGTAGACCATCTCCTGCACAAGTTCCTTTGTGTTAGAGAGGTTTCTGAGAGAATACAGAAAACTGTGGACAGTTCTGCCTCATAGAGTGGGTCTAGAGGGCTGTTGGATCCCTTCCATGTTTCTGCCATTGCGCCTGCACCTATTAAATGTCTCCTGAGATCACAAGCATCTCTATTTTGGATCTAAAATTTCAAGTTATCCCTCATATCCCCTAAACTGGAGGCAGAAGCCTTTAAGGCTGCAATCTAAAACATACGTAGTTCCCTGGGGGTAAGTTCCATTCAACTCAGTGGACCTTCCTTTTGAGTAGACATGCATAGACTTGTGCTGTAAACCACTCAGATTAATGCTGGCAATCTGTAGTTACTTCTTAGCAAGGAATGTACACTCTGCACAATTACAGAGACTCATATTCCTTCACATGATCAGTGGCTGGATATTGGCTTTTAAAAGAGGCACCGTATTTTTCGCTCCATAAGACGCATCGGACCATAGGATGCATGTGTATTATGGAGCTAAAAATAGGGGGAAAATATCTGTAACTTACCGGGGCTTGTGGGGGCTTCGGGGAGGCCTCGCGACCCTCTGCAGGCCTCCCCGATCTTCAGTTCGGCTTCCGGTTTTCGCGAAAACCAGAAATGGCAGAAAATAGCCATTTATTGCCAAACTGAAAAGATCGGGGAGGCCTGCAGAGGGTCGCGCAGGCCTCCACGATCTTCAGTTCGGCAAAAAACGGCAATTTTTGGGCATTCCCGGTTTTCACGAAAACCGAAATGGTCGAAAATAGCCATTTATCGCAGAACTGAAGATCGGGGAGGCCTGTAGAGGGTCACGCAGGCCTCCCCGAAGCCCCCACAAGCCCCGGCAAGCTACATTCAGTCCATAAGACGCACAGACATTTCCCCCTATTTTTGGGGTGGGGGAGTGCGTCTTATGGAGCAAAAAATACGGTAGTTCTGGGCCATAGCCTCTCTCACGGGGAGATGTTTGTCCCACAGAGATCAGAGGGTTAGGAGGCGTGAACCACCACCACCACCCCTCAGGAAACTTGTTTCTGTGACTAATCTATCCACAAGTGGTGGGTAAAAGGGAATTTCCCCATTCCTACAATGATGAAATGGGTTCTGTTGCTAAAGCGTACCACATGCAGGAAAGGAATGTGATTTTAAACAGAAGAAAGCACAGCCTGTACAACTGGCCCTCCCCATCTAGCCCTCAATTCTGTCTGACTTGCAACTGTTCAGTTCAGCTGCATACTTGTTAATTCCACTCCTTTCAGACTTCCCCTACCTTCTGTTGACTCTCTCCTCCTCCAAACTAGAACATTGTGAAATGTGTTACTCAACAAGCATTCAGCTTTATTTTTAACATTACAAAACACGATCGTTCAACAAAAACATCTTCCGTAACGTTTTATGATTTAGCTCAAGTTGAAAAGCATTTGCAACATGACTGCAAAAGATGCTAATAAAACGGAAATCTTGATAATGGGTGTTTTTTTTTTAGTATGTCCTTAGCAAGGCCAGAGGCCAGCGGGTGGCGCAGTGGGTTAAACCGCTGAACCATGAGCTGTCGATCGAAAGGTCGGCAGTTCGAATCCGCAACGGGGTGAGCTCTCGTTGCTTGGCCAGCTCCTGCCAACCTAGCAGTTCAAAAGCATGTTAATGTGAGTAAATATAGTAGGTACCGCTTGCGGGAAGGTAAACAGCGCTCCGTGTTCCAGCTGCATGCTATGCGCTGCGGCAAGGAGAGTCATCCCGGCCACATGACCACGGAGGCGTCTTCGGACAACGCTGGCTCTTTGGCTTTGAAATGGGGATGAGCACCACACCCTAGAGTCGGACACGACTGGACTTAATTGTCAGGGGTCACCTTTACCTTTACCTAGCAAGGCCAGCCCATCTATGAGACTGATGGTAGGCTTACCAGATCTCCAACTGGGACAGAGTGCTAGACCTTTAGAAGGAATGTGGGCAGGTGTAGCTTGTTAAACCTTAGAGCACAATCCTAGGCATGTCTACTCAGAAGCAAGCCCCACTGAACACAATGGGCGCTCCCACTGGAGTTCCTTCGGGTCTTTGTCTTTCCTAAAACCAATCAATGTCCTTCTCTGGCTGTTATGTGCAGAGCGAACAAAGGCCAAATTACATGTTACACATTCACCACATCATTGGCCCTAATGTACTCCGTTTTGGTTTGCTAAACAGCAGCTGGGGGGGGGGGCTAATTGAAAACAAAACTGTGGCATAGGAGGATGGGGGCTTTAATGCTTTGCCTTTGCCATGGCCCCAATCCATACCCCCCACTTTGTGGCTGTTATTTAGCAAACAAAAATGAAGCACACATCAGGACCAATGGTGAGTTGAATGCAAGGTGTAGTTTAGTCCCTAAGCCTGTTCTCTATAATTACGGTAGGCTGACCATATCCAAAAAGGAACAGGGTGCCTTTAACTTTAACCATTGTAAGAAGAGGAAATTTGGGCAGGTGTAGCTTGTTGCACCCTTCCATGATGGAGCTGCCACCTGCCCAAATTCCAATGGTTAGAAGGCATAGGCTGGCACCCTGTCCCTTTTTGGATATGGTCAGCCTATCTATAATGCTTTTGTAATGGTATTGTTGATTTTTCCAGGTCCTATCTATACTACATATCTATTTTATACCAGTTTAAGCATATAGCTTCTTTCTCCCTCAAATTCTGAAAATTGCAATTTGGTGGATTCAGTTACAATTGATTTCAAAACTACAATTCCCAGGATTCCCTGGGGCACAGGGAACAACTGCATGAGCAGATGGCTCTTGACTGCTGCAGAAATCCAAAATCTCCTCCTGACGAACACTATCAGTGTTCTATCACTATCAGTATCATATGACATAAGTTCTGAAAAACCTCTTGAGCTTCATCTTTCATTAAGATCCTTCTATGGAGGGTTTTTGTCCCTCCGAATCAATCAATCAATCAATCAATTAATCAATATCTTTATTACGGTCAAAGACCTCCGAATACGAGGAACAGCTAACTGAAAGACATGAATTGTGTTGTCCCTTCTAGCTCAGAAGGCATGTGTGTCTATAATTAGTCTCTATTTGCAAATGATGACTGAAAGGGCATTTTCCTAGTCCCACAATGATGAATAATGAGATTGATTTAGTCACTAAAAATGTAGTAAACACATTGACCACATCAGTTATTTGTTTTAGTTAAAAAGTGACTAAACGTTCTTTTCACACACATACACACATGTAACTTTATACAGCAGATCCCTTATCTAACCCTGTAAACCATCTGCACGCTCGTTAATATTATTCTTTCTTCACTAGACTTTTCCACCCCTTCACTCATGTTGACTCTTCCTCCTTTCATATTTCTAGAACAGTTTGCTCCAGTCCTTATGAAACGTGTTACTCAACAACTGCTCAGCATGAATCTTTTTAACATTGGAAAAAGTGTTAAAAAAAAAACCCAGTAAAAATAATCACAACATGCCCACAAAAATATTAAGAAAATGAAAATCCTGATGGGCACATGTGGGCTTTGAACATCTCTGTAGTTGACCCCTTCCACTTCCCACTGGTATTTGCTGCTTCCTCACTTACACACCCTTTTCAGCAGAAGTTCTGGGAAGGGTACCCCAAACTTGCAGGCATTCTGGAACTGGTGTGTTGAAAGGGGAGCACGCAGGAAGTTGCCCAAACCCAAGAAAGACCTGAATGCTGGAAAGGGAGTGGCAGCCTTGCACAGAAGGCCACAGAAATAACAAAACATACTTATGTTATTCGTGCAAAAACATACTTATGTTATTCATTTGTGACCTACTGACATCTGAAAAGTGGAAAAAAGGGTCAACACTCTTTCTATTTACAAAAGCTTCACTGCCTGATTGCCTGGAGGTAATGGTTAGTCGCCATAGGCGATCAGGTGAGTGGCTGTAATGGATAGATTTTTCTGGGTCTACACAATACAGATGTATATTGGTTTTATACTAGTTCAACCCTCAGAGTTTCCCTCAAAAAATCCCAGGAATTGCAATTTGGCAAGGGTGCTCTCCATCAAATCCACAGTTCCTAGAATTCTCTGGGGCAAGGGAACCACTGTGAAACCAATTAAATTCTGTACACCCTTCAGTACTGGCTTCTGTATGCTGGATTCATTTAAGCTACAGTCTCTACCTGTCCAGTACTGATTTAAATGTCAAACACTGTGGTATTTGCTGCAAAAGATACAATAGAAGAACAAGACGGTCCTACAAAATTTGAGTCATTCAAAATATACTTCAGCAGCTGCTAGGGTTGGCACGCACCCACGTAATCTTGGAGATTTTAACAAGGCTTCCAGGAATTTCCAGCGTTACATCATGTTGGAAAAAACAATCTCTAGAATCAGCTTCAGTCAGAGTTGGCAATCCTAGCAGCAGCTGCAATGTGTGAAATGGCAAGCTGTGTGTGCATGCCTGTGAAATGGCTTGGTTTAGAGTTCTAATGCACACATTTTTGAGAATATGTCATATACTACAGACAAAATGCATCCATCTCTCATTCAGAGATTTGAAGATCTTGAAGAGGGAGCTGAAGAATGACAAGTCTGGCAGCCAGGAAATGGTTTAACATTTAAGGTGTTCCCAAACAGCAAGAACAGAGTTGATGATTTATTATGCAGACTGTCCTTGGGATATACAGGGATAGTTGTAAAGTAATATGCTTCCCGTGCAACAAAGTAACATTGATTGCTTGATCGATATTAAGTGCCTGGGTGAAAAACTGGTGGAGCTGCCAGAAAGTATTTAAAGGATTTTTTCTTAAGTGGATTCTTCCTATTCTTTTCTGACCCTTCCCCCACATTGCTCCATCACATTCCATTACCTGTGTAAATAACCTGGTGTGCACATGCAGAGGAGAGCAGGAAGCCACAACAAAAGCAATGAGCTGCATTCAAAGAAAGCGAATCCTGGGTAAGCACCACTGAAATCAATGAGACAAGACAGACATGACTCATTCAAGTCCCATTCGTTTAAATGGGGCTCAGTCAAGATTCAATTTCAAGATACAGTGTCCGACTCTAGGGTGTGGCGCTCATCCCCATTTCAAAGCCGAAGAGCCAGCGTTGACCAAAGACGCCTCCGTGCCATGGAGTCCGTGGTCATGTGGCCGGCATGACTCTCCTTGCCGCAGCGCGTAGC
Source organism: Plestiodon gilberti rubricaudatus (assembly GCA_026170595.1). Taxonomy (NCBI): domain Eukaryota; kingdom Metazoa; phylum Chordata; class Lepidosauria; order Squamata; family Scincidae; genus Plestiodon; species Plestiodon gilberti. The sequence continues at coordinate 16,649,682 of JANXHW010000006.1, read as the reverse complement.
ATGCGGCTGGAACACGGAGCGCTGTTTACTTTCCCGCAAGCGGTACCTATTTATCTACTCGCATTAACATGCTTTGGAACTGCTAGGTTGACAGGAGCTGGCCAAGCAACGAGAGCTCACCCCGTCGCAGATTCGAACTGCCGACCTTTTGATCGACAGCTCATGGTTCAGCGGTTTAACCCTTACCTGGGAATAAATCCTATTGAACAGCATAGGATTTGCATAGGATTGGGCTGTAGGTTTTGGGGGGGCTTCACGTAACTGGGGGGGGGAGACTTCCAGGGGCAGTCTCGCTCTGCTTGGATTTGTCCTTGAGGTGGCAGCAGAGATTACTGGCTCCGGCATAGGGACAGATCAGAAGAAGAGGGGAGGCACCAGCACCACACCTCCTCCCCACCCCAACCCTTGCTACTACTGTAATGATTGTGCAGTATTCTCTCCTACAAAAAACAATGCATTGCAGAGAATCATGCTAGAATTCTAAAGTGCTATTTTAAGGCTGCAATCCTATTCATACTCCTATCCTAGGAGTAGGAGTGTCCTATCCTAGGAGTAAGCCCCATTGACTATAATGAGACTTATTTCTGAGTAGACATTCATAGGACTGGACTCTCGAAGGCAATGATCTACTGTTCTGATTGGTTATTTAAACGTGAGTTTTTTAATGCTACTTTTCTGTTTTAAATTGTTTGATTTTGATTGCAGTTGTAATATCTGTAAGCAGCTTTTGGCATGCAAAGGGAAAAGTAGGATATAAGTAATAAATGATGACGGTGATGATGACATGCAGGCAATATTTTGGGGGAGGGGAGGTGGCGGATCTGTACTAAAATGACTAAAGCTACAATCCTATACACATTTTCCTAGGACTAAACCCCATTAAACACAATGGAACTTATTTCTGAGTGGACATGCCTAGGATTGCACTGTAATTGTGACTAGAGAATTACAGGGAGAGAAAGGTTTGAAAAAGGGACTTTAATTCCTCATTCTCAGCCAAAATAAAACTTAATTGTCCACAATTGCATTGCTCACATTCTTCCCTTGTTGGCCTTGCCTTTCTCTTCCCTACTCTCCCTCTGTTCTTTCAGGATGGAGAAGGTAAGCTCCTTGGGGCAGGGAACTGTTTTTTTGCTTATGATATTTGGTAAAACGTGTACAGCAATGGTGCTGATTCTTATGATTACTGCATTATTAGAAGAAAAATGTGTGAGAAACTTTGTAGACAGCTCTAAAGGTGCTACAGCACTCAAGGTTGCCTTTTTCTTCCTTTGCCCAAGACTCACCTCTTTCATGTCCTCATAGAAGAGATATAGGATACGGTGATTTTCTTTCTCATCCCAGTAACGTCGGACGTGGTCATACCAAGAGCCCCAGGGAACTGAGTGATGAATGAAATAAAACCAAATAAGAACTGAAGAATCCTGCCCCTTGAACACACAGAATCCAGGAATCCCCACATAAGCAGAGTCCACCCTGACTGAAGGGTGACATTGGCATCACCACCGTTGGGGCCGAGTTTCTTTCTTTTTTTAAGAGAAACAGACAGAGGAGAACAGATGGAAAGGAGGACATACGAACTCCTTCAGCTTTTTAACAGTGGCAGATACAATTTGGCATAGCTACGTCCTGCGGGGGGGGGCGCCCCCGTGATGTCACTCAGGGTCGGGGCGTCACTCACCCTGCCCTGGAGTGACATCATGCGGTACAAAAACGTTCCTGGGGGGCAGGCAGGAGGGCAGGGGAAACATTTCTCGCTGCCGCCCGCCTCCCAGGAGCGTTCTGCAGCCTTATTCGTGCCACAAAAACTGGCCGCTGCCGTCGATTTTGCCACCGATGCGGGGGCTTTGACACCCACACCCACCCACCCCGGCCGTGCACCCGGTGCGGTCCACCCCCACATACACACACACACACACACTACTATTACGAATACAGGAACCGTGCTGGTTCTTCCCTTGCATTTGGTCACCCTTGGGAGATGGATATACAGAATCAAAAAATTAAAAGTGGGACTCATTTAGCAGAGTGTGGTTAAAGGTGAGTTCTGGGTTGGAAGAGGCTGAAGATTCTTACTCTGTCTAGAGACTCCTGGCATCTTATCTAACTACCCATAATGCCCCACTGCTCACAATGCCTACGGAAGAGTTGGCCACCCAAGCTCTAGCACTGACCTTTGCCCTCCATGAATTTCTTTACGTAGCCATCCCATGGCCCTGGGTCTGGCTGTGTCAAGTTCATTTGGTCAAAGAAGAAATACGAGACCAGGTTGTCCTTGGCGTTCCGAGCAACGTATATCATCTGAAAGAGTCCAAAGAGAGAGCTCCATGGGGCTGAGGGGCTGAATGGAGGAAGAGGGGATGCAAGGGCAGAACAAGGTTGAGATGAGACTCGAGAGGGTCACTGCAGGACCACTTACTTTGCAGTTCTTTTCCCAAAAGCTTTTAGGGACAAGCTGGAAAGGTAGATGGGTTTTGATTGTGCGAGGAGATGGTGCATTCACCAGATTATCCACCCCTGGGGAGAACCAGAAAAGGGACAAAAGGGTTAATCCAGCTGTATTTATGGAGTTAGAAGTCAGATTGACAGGGATTCCCAGGCTCACCTGAAGGAACTGGTGGTGGAGAGCAGATTTCTAGAAATGGGATCCGGTTGTACAAGGGGGCCCGCCGAGCTTTTTCCAGATCTCCGCCAACAAGAATCAGATCAACAATCTCTTGCATCCATGTGGTACCTGAAGCAAGAGCAGAAACAACCAATAAGTCCAGGTTCCGCCTTTTCATCGAGCAAATTTTAGACATCCCAACAATTCCCTGTCCCAGCTGAAACCCAGCTCTAACCACGTGGAATAACAATTATCTACTTCCCTCCCTCCCTCCCTGTGTCCCTCTCTTCTGTCACTGTGTAGTTTTCCGCAGTGTTTGTCTTAAACTGTAAGCTCCTTGAGAGCAGAGACTTCACTTGTCTACTATGTCCCCAGTCGAAAGGAAAATATCCTCTGTCAGAGGTGGTGGTTGCTTCTTGTTTCCTGAAAGAGCAGGGCTTTAAAAAAAAAAAAAAGTTGGGAATACTTTTTCAGTATTCAGTACTTTTACTTCAGCACCTCTTGACAATCACTGCTGCCAGTTTCTTAATCTGCTTTTTGGGAACTGCTGTAGCATAGCAAAGAGACTCAGTGCTGCAAGCCTATATATATGTTTACTCAGAAGTAAGTCCCACTGAATTCAATGGGACGGGACTGACTCTCAGGTAAGTGTGTATAGCTATAGATCAGGAACTTCCCATTTCAAAGCCCACTTCTGCCATCAGTTCTATAGGAGAACTTAGACAAGCTGCCCACCCTTCGCAGCCTCAGTCCTCCAACTGCAATATGGGGATAATATAACACTCTGTTTATCTTACGAGGTTGCTGTGAGTGAGGACAACAGCCAGATAGCACAAGCGATGTGCAGATGTTACAAATGGATTCCTACATGCATCCCACACCCCTTGTTGGTGTCTCACCGGCTTTGGGGTAGGTGGAGATGAGCAGGTCATCGGGTCGCGCTTCAAAATTCTCTATGGGGGACCACTGTTGAGCAATAGGTTCCATCAGGGGGATCCCATGGACCAGCGTCAGCGGGAATCTTCGGAAAACCCCTTTGAATTTGTGTAGGGTTTCATTGAAGTCCTCCTTGTCAGACATGGCACTTCTAGGTGGCTGAGCTGTGCAGACCGTGAGATTCTTTTGGGAAAAGGCAGGGATCTCCCTGGTCCTGGAGAAGTTTATGCTTTCTCTCTCTCTCTCTCTCTCTCTCTTTCTTCCGAGGTGGGTACGTCACAGCCCTTTTATTTCCATCCCCGTTTCCTGTCAGCTGAAAGGCAAAGTTTCCCTTCATAGAATTTCCTCATTCAGTAAAGCTGAATGAACACCAGGAAGAAACTTTGCCTCATCATTGTAGCCCTGCCCATATTTTACCAAACTACTGCTGCAAGTAACAACAAGGCAAGAGAAGAACCGGATTGGAGAGTTCCGCTACCTCAAATGCACTCCTGTTTATTTTACATAACATAAGAACATAAGAAGAGCCCTGCTGGATCAGGCCAAAGGCCCATCTAGTCCAGCTTCCTGTATCACACAGTGGCCCCACCAGATGCCTCAGGGAGCACACAGCCAACAAGATAAATCCCGTTTCCTGCTGTCACTCCCCTGCACCTGGCACAGAGAAAACCTACTTCTAAAACCAGGAGGTCGCTTATGGCTTGTAACCTGTGATGGTCTTTTCCTCCATGAATCTGTCCAAACCCCTTTTAAAGGCATCTAGGCCAGGTGCCATCACCACATCCTCTGGCAAGGAGTTCCACAGATGAATTACACGCTGGGTAAAGAAATATTTTCTTTTATCCGTTCTAACTCTCCCTCCACTCAATTTTAGTGCATGTCCCCTGGTTCTGGTGTTGTGCGAGAGGGAGAAGAATTTCCCTCTATCCACTCTCTCCATCCCATGCATAATTTTATACGTCTCAATCATGTCCCCCCTCATGTCCCCCCTCAGGTGCCTTTTTTCTAGACTGAAAAGCCCCAGACGCTGTAGCCTTTCCTCATAAGGGAGGTGCTCCAGCCCACGAATCATTCTGGTCGCTCTTTTCTGCACCTTTTCCAATTCAACTATATCCTTTTTGGCTTCAGATTCCCACACAGAGAATCTCTCTAGGAAGCTTGGATTCCACCCTCCGCCCAGGAGACCTCAATTCTCCTCACAGGAAATGCAGAACTCACACACATTTTTTTTCTTTAAACAACTAGAACCTTCACTTTCTCTTCCAGAACTAGAAAACCTCAACTGAATAATCCCCATTCAAGGGATCTTAACAACCCACTTCCTCCCAGCCCACAAGTGTACACATTTAACTCCTGTTGCATATATACATCGTTGGGTAAAAATGCCTTATTAATTTGAATCAGGTTCCATCAGAGGCCAGAGCTCAATTCCTTTGTTCAGAACAGCAACATGTAAAGTAATAACAAGGGTGCCTCTGAGTTAGTGCAGAGTGCATTTTCCTCTCATTGAGGAATCACAGCCCACACACCCTTGGTGCTTGGATTACAAAGCAGGGTTTGCAGACCAGAGGAGGAACTTATCCAGAAGAAGTTCCTACACTTTTGTTTTCAGAAATTAGCCACTAGCTCATTCTAAACCCTTCCGTTTCCTGTTTATGGAGGACTGGTTGAAAGGTGGGCATCAACTATTTAAGAAATCGGACACCTACAGTAATGTCATCTCCAGAGAGCCAATGAGGCGTAGAGTTGTCAGACTAGTGTTGGGAAGACCTGTTTTCGGATTCTGCTGTAAAACTCTTTGAAGTGACCTTGTACCAGTCACTGCCTCTGGGCTTATCCAAATCGACTTCACAAGGTTGCTGTGAGACAATAAAATGGGTGTGTGTCTGTGTGGAAAAATGATAGATGCCAGCCAGAACTCCTTTGAGGAAGGGTGAGATGATGGATGAACAGGATATTTAAGAAACCCACAACAGCACAAGGTTGTGAAAGGCTGACAAATGAAGAAACCAACAAGCTGTGCTGAAGCAGGACTCTATTTTGCACAAACTACCCCACTGAAGCAAGTTGTGCAAAACTGTGGCAGATTCTCACCCCCCCCCCCCCCCCCGAGGTTTGCACTTGCAAACTGAAGAACAGGCACAAAGATAAAAGAAAACAAGTCTTGATGTGTGACTGGATTATTAGACCATTACTTTTATTTTTTTGCACAGCTACTGTTTTTTATTGTAATTTGTAATGCTTTTATTATATTTTAAGCAATGTTGCTAATTGTTTTAATTATTACCATAGCCACCTAGGGCTCCTTATATGCAAGGGGGAAAAGGCAGGATAACATTTTTTTTTGTAAATAAGTGAATGAATGATTCCCAAATTAAAACCAGCACACATTTATCCTGTGCGTCCCCAAAGGCGCATATAAAGCAGCATGCATCTTATCTCCACAACAGCATAATTATTTCAAGTTCTTCTCAGTTAGACAGCAAATGACAAGAAGCCCAAACAACAGTAATCATTGCCATTATAATTTTAAATAGATGCCTTACATTTTAAGCAGATGGTTCCAACATTCCTTTTCTTGCTAAATAAAGACAACTCAAAATGACATGGGCAGCCCAATCCTACGTAAAGATCGGGCGGGCTGCCGAGGCCGTCCACCCGATCCAATGCTCCGCCGTGGGCAGCCTGCAGCATGCAGCCCATGGTGGAAAGTCTACTTGAGGAAGGGGACGCTCGTCCCCTTCCCCGAGTGTAACGGCGGCTGGGGCTGGTAGGCCTCCTCGGATTTCCGCCAGCTATTTTGCTGGCGGAAGTCGGAGGAGGTTGTGTAACGGCCCAGCTGCCCTGCGGAGCCCGGCAGGGACCGGGATATGGCAGACGCCATGTCCCCACCCCGCCTGGGACGGCTGGGCCTATGACCGCCCTCCCAGCTCCGCCGTTCCTCCCAGCCGTCCGCTGGATCCTACCTTGCCTGGGTCCGGTGGCGGCCAGAGTCCTCGGCCAGCGGAGCTGGGAAGGCTGGCCTTGTGCCGGCCTTCCCGTTTCTAAAGTAGTCATCAAACGTGCCTTATATCACGTTTGCAACTATTCCGGGCAAACTTTCACAAGATTAAACTTTCGCAAGATTGCGCGGTAAGGTTAGTAAGAAGCAACACCGATTATTTGTTTTGAACAGGCAGCAGTTAATTCCTCTCTGGCCATAACTAGTTATTATCATGATTATTAATGACTTCTATTAAGGAGTCACACATATCAGCACCTCCAATCTCCTTGCATAACACATTATCAGTGGGTGATGGTTATGGACCTTTGAGCAGGGCTTCTTTCATCTCCAGCGCTAAGCAAGCTTGAGGAAAGCAGTGCTGATATTCTCTGTCTCCACGAAAAAGAAACAGAGCCAAGGTCATTCAGACCTAGAGACTGAACCCAGGACTCCTGCTATTAACGTTACCAGTGCCCTCCCCCCCCCCCATGACAGGCAGAAAATCAGCAGGTGAAATTCTTTCTGCATCCTGTGTAACACTTTGCTGGGAGTAAGCCCCATTGAGCACAATGACAATTACTTCTGAGTAGACATGCAGCATGCATATATGCATAGTAGGCTTGTGCTGCTATCTAAACTCTACCTGTCAAGCAGGAGTTACAGCACACAGAACTCCAGCCAAAAAGGAACACGAGCAAATATCACGAATATTCAGGAGTTCTGGTTCACAGATCTTTTCCTCCAAGTCAGTGAAGGTCTAATTCTATGCGCACCACTATCCTGGGAGTGAGCCCCACTCAATTCTATGGGATTTACTTCTGAGTAAGCATGCAGAGGAATGAATGCCCATCTCCCCAGAGCACTAGCGTCACTACAGGGGGGGGGGGGCGGAGCTGTAAGTGCTGCTGAAATCCGAGCCTTCCTTACAGACGAAGGAAGCAGCCCCGCCCCCTCACCCTCCCAGCCGGTCACGGAAGCGAAACAACAGGCAGGGAGTCTCCAGACTCGCTAGTGCCCCAGAGCTCTGAAAACTTCAAGAAGAAACCTCTAGACGAGGCATGTCACCCTCTACCACAGTATGATGATGTTACGTATATATCTAGGGGCCGAGTTCTACACGGAACCCTCACGCCTATATGGAAGCCATGCCCCCAATCCCAAGCAGGAAGCTAGCTGCGTTTATCCTTTATAAGCAAAAGGCGCTCTGCACGTGGTTCAGAGGCACTCTCTCGCGGAGCCAATCGCTCTGCAAACCGAGTTTTGCGAGCGCGCCCCCTCGTGGGCCTTTTTCTCCATTACAACCCTTGTATTCAGGCCTTCAGGGTGCTGCCAATCAAAAGCAACGGGCCGGTACGAAGTCCCACCCTCTGATCCACCTCTCGGGGCAGATCGCTGGTCCGGCGGCTTTGCGGCCAAAGCTCGAGTCAGGGCGGAAGTGGCGTCGTCGTGGGCAGGCCGGGGCGAGCGGGCGCTGGAGTGAGGGCGGAAATGGCGTCAATGGCTGCGGTGGGGGGACGAGGAAGAGCAGGCTTGGTGCTTTTGGCGTGCGGGGCGCTGGAGGGACGGGAGGATGGTGCTGATCAAAGAGTTGTGAGTACTGGGCGGGGTGGTTGATGTGCTTGAGAAATCCAGGGTGTGGTAAGGGTTAACTAGTTAGGTGAGGAGGGGGCTCTCCTAAAAGAGGTGGGCGGGAGAGAGAGAGAGATGATTCCTCTGCATATGGCCGCCCCCTTCCCCCGGCTGCTTTCTCTGATGTTGCTGTTTTTATATAGCCCCGAGAATGTGTTCGGCGCTGCACATATATTTTTTTACCTCTGTGTTGTTATTTTGCATTTAGTCTTGGGGTGGTGGGGCGGCGTTTTCCTTCTGCAAGCAAGGGCAGCATTTTCTGATATACTTCTGTTCCGACTAGAAATCCTTTGGCCCATCTGGCTTTTATCCTGCCAGAAGCTTCCTATGCTCTCCTCCGCCCAGCTCTGGCATCCAGCTGGCTTCCCTGACCCTATATGCTCTCCTGGCAGAAGGCGAGCTGTCCGCTTTTAGACACGCTGTGCTCGTTTATAGGTCTTATCTTGATGTTCTCCTCCTCCTCCCCCATTAAAATCAAATAAAAATGTCCAGGGTGGAGGAAGAAGTGTCTTGATCAGATTGAGAATTTCTTTGCCCCTTGGTGAAACTTACTAATGAGTCCACGTGAATGTTGGTGGTGCAAGAGTTATCTCAAATCGTGCTTGGTTGGGCACTGCTTTTCAGGAAGTTTGCAGCAACAGATCTCTGTCTCTCTCTGAAGTGGGTTTTTGGGACATCTGGAGAGGGGCTGGAGAGGAAGTGCGATGAGGTAAAAGAAAAGCATGTGAGAGCAGCTTCCCCTCTGACTTTATTGGGGGCATGTACTGTAATTCTGCATCAAAGGACACTGTCTACTCAAACTGCAGCAGTCCTCCTGTGCAGACTTACATTGGAGTAAGCCCCAGTGAAATCAGGGGAACTTTGAGTAAGCATTGCTTTGTCCATGGAGGACAGGTTTATAATGATATATCATTTTTATTTATTCATCACATTCCTACCCTGCCCTTCTTCCAAGGAGTTCAAAGTGGCATATGTGGTTCTCTCCTCCCCTCTGTGTCCTCGCAACAACCCTGTGAGATACATTAGGATTTTAACTCATGCCTTTCTAATCCAACTCTTCACCACTACACAAGACTTCACCATCACAGGTTACAAGCCATAAGCAACCTCCTGGTTTTAGAAGTAGGTTTTCTCTGTGCCAGGTGCAAGGGAGTGACAACAGGATACAGGTATCTTGTTGTCTTGTGTGCTCCCTGAGGCATCTGGTGGGGCCACTGTGAGATACAGGAAGCTGAACTGGATGGGCCTTTGGCCTGATCCAGCAGGGCTTTTATGTTCTTAAGACTGCAGAAGTGGCCCAAGGTCTCCTAGTGCCTGAGGAAGCATACCAAATGCTGGGCTCCTACCCGTTACCTGGTGATGTGCCAGCCTTTGCTTCTCCCAATCCCAGCATTAGAAAAAGAAGAGAGGGATGGAACGTGAGGGGAAGTGTGGAGGAGAGGAGACTGCTGAGTTAGAGCACTCCTTTTTCTCTCCATCCTCCCTTTTCTAGGACCAGTGGCAGCAACAGTGGAAGTGAGTGGGCAAACAGAGGTAGCAACTTGCCCTGGCAATCTGCTGGCTGAGGCTGTCTCATGGATGAGCGGGCCCTGCCACACTGGCTCTCAGACGCTTGTGTACAGACCAGAATGGTTGAGCCACCCTGACAGCGTAATCCTAACCAACTTTCCAGCACCCGTGTAGACGTGCTAACAGAGCGCATGTGCAGAGGCAATCATTTGCAGTGCAGAGGCAATCATGCAGGCCTCTTCAAGGTGAGGGAACATTTGTTCCCTTACCTTGGGGCTGCATTGCGGCTGCACTGGTGCTGGAAAGTTGGTTAGGATTGCGCTGTAACAGGTATAGGGCTGCTCGTGTGCTTCATTTGGTCTATAGGGGAGCAACCTGCCTTGGTGTTTCAATTAGCAAATACAGAGCATCTTTATATTTTGGGTGATTGGGTAGGGGCAGTCTAATGGTATGGTTTTGTATTAAGGCTGGAGGGATCTGCGTTTGAGACCCCACTCATTCGTGAAGCTCACTAGGTCAGGGGTTCTCAACCCCTTCCCGGCCGAGTATCACCTCTGGTGCCACTCTCCTGCTGCGTACTGCTAGAGGTGACTGGCGATAACATCATCATCAGTTACTTCCTGGTTTTCGGAGGACAACAAACGCAGGTAGGAGGCACTGGGCGCGTGGGATGGCCCTTCTCAGCATTCCCAAGATGCTCAGCGAAAGACATTTTTGCTCTCGGGAGCAAAAACGTGCAGCCGAAAGCACCACATCGGAGCAGGGTTCCGGTGGTTCGGCAGTCCAAGTACCTCCAGCAGTCAGCCAAAGTACCACTGGTGGTATTAGTACCACTGGTTGAGAACCCCTGCACTAGGTGACCTTAGATTCATCGTCCTCTTATCTACCTCACAGGGCTGTTGTGCAATGAAGGGTTGAGGGAAGAAAGTATCTTGTTTGCCACCCTGAGCTCCTTGGAATAATTGCAGGATAAACATGTAACATATAATAATCAGCCTGGGGGGCGGGGCGCACACTTCCAGTTTGTGCTCCCTCAGACTGCTCCATCCTTACTGCCCCCCTGAACATCTATGTGATGCCTTTTCTTTGACATCCTTTAAATATCTTCTCAAAATTCACCCTTTATGTGGAATCTGTGGCACAACCCCTAATCCCCATAACCAACTGTTCTTGTTGTTATCCATGCACCTGGTGCTTTACATAGAATGGTGACATGCCCCAAGGGGCTTACAATTTAGAAGGTGACACAAGGGAGGCAACAAAGAAAAGGGAGCAGGAATATGTAGGGGAAGAATGTGCCTTTATTTCAGTTACACGTACTTGCACATCATTTCAGTTGTGCGTAGGTGCATAGGGTATGGGGGTCTAAGGGGTTGGGCCAAAAGATTCTTGGGAAAAGTGGGTTTTGAGAAGGAATTGCTAAGCTGAAGTATGCATCGCTGAAATAGCCACATATTCTTTCCCTACCCATCTTGTCGAATTTTAGATTGTAAGCTCTTCTGGGCAGTGACCTCTGCTCTCATATTCAGTAAAGTGCCATGCAAAGTGATAGTACTTGTGTAAATAAACAACAGTAGCAACACGTTTCCCATCTGTTTGCCTGGAGGCAATTTTTTTTCAGCACAGTCAAGCAGGCAAGTGGCTATTTACAAGGTTGGCACATGTTATCTAGGAATGGTAGTATTTCTCTATAGAAGGGGTACCTGTTTAATTCTTATACAGCAGTCCTGTACTTTTGAAGGTCCAAATGTTGTTCAGTATATACAGCTGTATTCTAATACGAGGATGTTTAATCTAGTAGATATGGTAGCGCCTCTTATTTGGAGCTCTGATACTGTATATGATGTAGACTGTATGTAGGCAGAGATGATGTGTTAGTAAATTTGATAGTGCTTTAACCCTCCTGGGAGGGATACATTTCAAACAGCCAAAACAAAACCCATTTTGGATTGTATCCTTTTCAGATATCAGCCTTGCTGAATCAACAATAAATCTAATCTGAGTCTGGCGTCTCCAATTCTGGTAAACACAAAAGAATCTTGTTAGTTCGGATAATATATGCTAGTGCTTTAGAGGTCCTATTGGCTGAACTGTACATTACAGCATCAGTATTTTGTGTGTGCTTTTTATCTCGTAGTGAGGTAGGGGGGCTTCAGCATTGGAAGATCCCCATCTCACCCTTTTTCCTTTCTCTTTTTTCTCCCCCGCAGCCGGGTAGTGTTGCCTTGTTCTGTGGAGGAGGTAAGTTTCATTTACGGGCACGGCTATTGCGTAGTTCATAGTCTTGCTTGCCCCTTGACAAAGGATTGTGGGTAAGAATGGGTTGGCATTGGTCATCACAAGGTTGTGGCTGGAGCCAGCCTTGCTTGTTCCCCTCACTTGAATGAGAGAGAATTTCTGCAGCCTGCCTCTCTCTTGTTCCCCCTTCGCCCAGTATCAAGTAGGGCAATTATTCTCTGTGGCTGAAACCAGCAAGAATAACACTGGTGGTGGTGAAGGAATCGAGGTGCTCACAAATGAACCATATGAACGTGAGGGGGAGCGAGGACAGTACACCCACAAGATCTATCACCTCCAGAGGTAAGGGAGGTGGGAGTGGGCATCCCTGGGAGTGGGCATCGGATGGCTCGGACCTGTTATGATGATGCCTTTACTGTTCCTCTTCTTTGCAGCAAAGTCCCGGGATTCATTAAGATGTTTGCCCCTGAGGGGTCACTAGTTGTCCATGAGAGAGCCTGGAATGCCTATCCCTATTGTCGAACTGGTGAGCCCTGCGGAGAGGGAAGGGCGCGTGATGTTGGACACCTAAGTTCTCAAGCGGAGGGAACAGGGTTTGTGTGTCCATGAGGCCAGTTGAGATGGTTGCCTCAGGCAGCAGATGACAGGGGGGGGCTCACCCCCATCCTAGACCCCATCTCCTCCTCTCCTAGATTCAAAAAAGAATCTAAGGGAATGGAACAAAAGAGAAAGTGTGGAGGAGAGGAGAGTGGTGGGCAAGGGCATCTCTACCACTCTAGCCCACCACTCTTCTCCTCCACATTTCCTCTTTTGCTCCATTCCTTCTTCCTTTTATAATCCAGAAGGAAGAGAAGTGGCATTGGCTGGCGCACTGTCAGGTAAGGGAGGGAGGAGGCACAGGTGCATTGCTTTTTAGGCGCCAGAAGGCCTTGGCCCACCTCTGGGGGGAAAACGGAGCAGTGTTTTTTCAAACTTTCTTTCTTTAAAGGACCTTTTGCAAATAGATGTGTCTGTCAAGGAAACCTTGCACTTCTGCCACAGAATCCCAGCTGTGTTGCAGAGGATTCTGGGAAGTGTTCTAGGGCAAACCTCCAATTTATGTGATGAACTGGCTTGGCCTACTCAACCTCAATGCCTGGCTTGGCTTGCTCAACCTTTGCCCATCTTGAACTGAGAGCGAACACACCCCTGCCACCGTACAAAAAGGGAGACACTTGTATGAGGTGGGCAAACGGCCTTTGTTGGACACCACTGGTTTTCTTATCAAGGAACCAGAGTTTCTTGAAACACAGTTTGAAACCACTGATAATGTCAGAGGGGATGGGATACAGAAATTCTCTATTCTTGGGGACGGAGGAGACATCTGGTTTGTTATCTATATGTATAGTGTAATAAATTGCAGTTTTTACATGGATACAATCTACCCTTTTAGGTATTGGATAGTTTGTTGGCTTAGAACAGTACTGTGTGACTTGTAGCTATATGAGTGGGATGTGGTAGCCCTGGTCAGGGGCTACATTTTCTATTTCACTGCACTGCAATAACTTATTTTCTCTCTTTTTCTTGTTTTGGTCTCATCTGCTGCAGTTATTACGGTGAGTGACTTGCAGACTGGATAGCTATGGGCGGGCAGGTGGTGCTTTTTAATTATTCACACTATCCTAAACGTCTCTGGTTTCATGTGTCCCCTTCTATCTCCACTAAACTGGGGCAATGCCCACCCTGTGAAGTCCCACTGAAATTTCCCAGAGTATTCTGGGTCTTGTGTCCATACAAGTCATGTGTTGCCTTCAGGATTGAGAGTCCCTAGCAATGGATTCTGATGCAAGGGTTTCTGGGTAATCGTGTGTTCTTTTTGGACAGAATGAATATATGAAGGATGATTTCTTCATCAAAATTGAAACGTGGCACAAACCAGATCTAGGTGACCAAGATAATGTAAGTGAGAGGGGGTGGGTGTATATATATATATATATACATATGTACATGTACACAAACGCACCACTCGGGTCATTGCTCAGAAATAAAACGGCATTCGATTAATCAGCAGTTACTACTTTGGCAAGAATAGATTCACAGTAGAGCTGTTAAATAGCATGTGTAGTAAAAGTTGCATCACATGTGATGGAAGCATAAAGCACTGGTTGCTCAATTTCTTAAAGTCTTTGAATTTTGGAAACATCTTTTTGAATTTGTACGGAAGGGAAGCAAAAGCAGAATTAAGATTACGGTGCCATCATGAAATCAGTTGCTGTGTTTTGTGTATCTTAGCTTTTTGTCATTTTGAATATTTTTAACTTTATTCTCTTAAATGTAGCATTTGTAAAAAAAATTATATATGTATAAAACTTAAAGGTTTGAAGTTAAAAATCTTAGTCTTTTTAATAAAAAATCAAGAGTTTTGGTGTGCCTTTTTTTTTTTGGTCACATGAGAGATACTTAATCTCCTATCTTCCCTCCACAGGTTCACGGACTTGACGCTGAGACTTGGAAAGACGTTGATGTAGTTCATATAGACATTGGCGACCGGACACAAGTGTCGGATGATGTAAGCAGCCACTTCATGTCTTGCGCAGCTGGTAGGAGAGCAGGTCTGCAAAGGCTGTGACAGAAAGCAGAGGAATTCTGGGAGGGACGTAGCTCCTGCCTAGTGTCTGTCTTGCTTCTGATAGGAAGGAAGGATACTATTGCGGCTCCAGTGCATTGAAGCCCGCTCTTTTTTTTAGGTTGTTTTGGGGTGCTCTTGTTCCTCCATTTTCCCTTCTCCACCAAAGTTGGAGTGGAGGAATCACCAACACTGTCCACACCTGGACAGTCTTCTCAGTGTGATCTTAGGGGAGGGGGGGGTGCTACTGCACTTGCCAGTCCCTGGCCCAGGGAAGACATGAAATAGTCCCCATGGTGGAGCCAGGAGGAGGCGTCTCTGAGCCAAGAGGAAAACTTGTGCAACTCAGAGCTTGATGCTGAAACAGCTACTTGCAGCGGTAGCTGTCTTGGAGGTGGCAGCCCTTCCGAGGGCCCTTGGGAGACAGACAAACCACTGCTGCGGGTGCTTTGGAGCACAAGGCAGGGGTTTGCTTCCTGCTGGGGAGAAGAGCATCACCATCTCAACCTCTTTTGGGGTGGGGCAGTAGAAACCCTCCTGCGCAAAATTACAATGATGAATCCACTGCTTAGGATTCCAAGAGCGCAAGGGAGCAGGGCTACGTTTTGCCATGGGGTATTGCTTTTTTTCCTACTTTGCTGATTTGGAAGTACCACTTATAACAATACCAGTATTTATATACCGCCTTTCTCTGGTCATCGGATTTCTCCTCCGACTTTAATTCAAGGCGGTTTACATAGGCAGGCTATCTAAACCAAAGTGTCTTGTACCTATTGCAAATGTTCTACTCTTGCATAGAACGCTCCTTCTAGGTGGTTTCCTTCACGGTCTGGCCTCTCTCTGGCATTTGCCTCCCACTACAAACTCCCATGTGAGATCTGAGGTTGTGCAGTCAGGCGAGAAGACTGCAGTGTGCAATTTCTTGAACCCTTATTTAGGGCTTCTGGGTGATTCATCCTCTTCCTGTCCGTCTCTTGTTTTGGCAAATGGGGCCCTGCTTGCTGGGTCAGAGGAGTTAGCTCTTTTCTGACTGCTTCCCTACCTGCTGAACAGATGAGATCTTTATGAGCCCAACTTCTTTCTTTGTTGGGGCTCCTCTGTCCCATCTTGCAGCTGTTATATCTGTGATCTCCCTTTCAGGATTACAAGCCGGATGAAGACCCAGCTCTCTTCAAATCACAGAAGACAAGCAGAGGCCCACTTGGTCCTGACTGGAAGGTATGTCTGCCCAATAAAAAGGGAGAACTAGCCCTGGTGTGAACTCTACACCACTGTGTATCTCCCAGGTCTTTAGGATTACCTGGTCATGTAAAGAAAGGATTTGGTGTTAGAAGTGCAACCCTTAACATCGCTTCTAGCAGTGATGTAGAATTGAGTCTATTGACTCGGACTTGAGTCGGACTCAAGTTGCATCAATGACTTGACTTGGACTTGACTCGGCGATTGTAAAAGACTCAACTCGAGATTTGGAGCCGTTTACGACAAGTCAAATTTTATTCAGGTTTAAACCCGTTTTCCCCATTAAATAGGGACTCGCAACTCACAACCAAAGACTCGGGACTTGGGGCAAAGACTTGAGACTTGGAACTTGACTCGAGACTTGGAGTCAGACATCCCTGCAAGCCACAAGCAGGGCATAAAGAGAATAGCCTTTCCCTGCTGCAACTGTCTCTCAGTTGTTGGCAGTTCTGAACACGGGTGTGGGTGTTGAGCTCATAACCACTGATAGACCCCTCCAGCTTGAATCTGTCTAATCCCCCTTTAACTTTACTGTATGTGTTTTTCGGGGGTAATTGTTTACCCCAGGAATACTTCCTTTGTGAAAACTCAAAAATCAGTGGCTGTCGCTCTTTGTCCTCTTGAAGATATTGTTACCGACTGTAACAATTGTAACATGGTGAATGATATTCCCAAAGGAAAATGAATTACCATTAATGATCCCCTTTCTATGAGCAAACAAGTGTGAAGGGTACAATGTTACCCCACAAATGGATTGGATTTCTGATTGGGGTGACTTTGTACCCCAGCTAAGTTTTATTCATTTATACCTACTGACTTTCATTTCTTCACCCCAGCCACACCATTTCTGTGTGCTAGGGAAGTACTCCTAAATGGCTTCTAGTTGTCCTCCTTTTAGACAATGTGAATAGATGGTCAAAAGCAATTTATGAGTAGAAGGAGGTTAGTTTTGATTTTTAGACTTCTCTGGCCTTAGACAGTACTGAATTCTATACACGCTTACTGGGGAGTCCCACTGACATCAGTAGGACTTACTTCTGAGTAGACTGTAGGATTGCACCATGCATGTGGAATACAAAAGTGCAGCATAATACACAATTGCATATGTAGGTTTGTGTGTGTTTCTCTTTACTGAACACATGGTGGCGTGCAGTGTGTATTTTGACAGGGTGATTCTACTGTATAATATAATATTTTTCTTGGGGTTAATCTCTAAACACTGCAAAATCTATCTGGCGTAACCAGTTATCCCTAAAACAGAAAAAAAGTCTCCCTTTTTTCCCTGTTCCTGAATGAGGATTAAAGCCATCTGAGCTACTGTCCTTCACCGCATCTTGCAGAAGCAAATGCCAGAAACTAAGTAGGCGTGGTGTAAAGATGTATTTTCTCTTGTCTCTCCTGAATCTGCTACCCGTTAATTTTATTGGATGACCCCTGAGTTCCAGAACGATGAGCGAGGGAGAGAAGTGACTATCACTTTGCTACCTTTATCATGGCCCTCCCCTGCCCCACCTTAGTTGTCTTCCCCCCCCCTTCCAAATTAAAAAAATATCCCCTCTTTTTCCCCCCTTCCATTAGCGGGAGCTAGCCAATAACGAGGATTGCCCCCACATGTGTGCCTATAAGCTCGTGACCGTGAAGTTCCGCTGGTGGGGCCTCCAGGGTCGAGTGGAAAAACTTATCCAGAAGGTAAGATGCAGGCAACTGAGGGTCACTGGCTCTGGTTTGGGAAGTAATGTTTCCTGGAGCGATCTTAAGATGGGCTGGGTAGCTTTCTTCCTTTTGAGGGGCTTTGGCCTAACCGTGAAAGCCCAGGCCTAGCCTGTTCTGGGGGGGGGGACACACTGTGGAGTGAGTCCCAATGGTTTCTTTGGGGAGAGTGCTGCTTCAGGGCATCCCTGGCTTTCAAGTCTGAATGTCTTCAACTCTTCTCCTTCTACAGCAAGAACGACGCCTCTTTACCAACTTCCATAGGCAGCTGTTTTGCTGGTTGGATAAGTGGGTGGATTTAAGCATGGCTGATATCCGGCGGATGGAGGAGGAGACGCAGAGGGAGCTGGATGAGGTATTCTGGGGGTAGGAGAGCAGGTTGCGCTTGGTAGGGTTGCTGCTTTTTGTGTGTGGCAGGGCTCCCATCTTTTCAGCAAGGATGGCATTTTTCATTTACAGCATTGCACAGAATGCCTTCTCCCATACCAGGTCCTAGCAGGTTTAATCCCTAGCATCTTCAGGAAGGGCTGGGAAATCCCTGACTAAAACCTTGCAGAGCTGTTGCCACTCACTATAGCCAGTGCTGAGCTAGATACCCTTCAGTGAGTCTGGCTCAGTAGAAGGCAGCTTCCTATGTTGTCTAAGAGACGACTGTTCCATTAAAATGTATTACTGGTTTGGCTTCTTTAAAAACCAAATGTACATCTTTCTAATTGACGGACAAAGCCTAGTGGAAGTGGGTTGGTACTGCATGCAGGTATGACTTGCAAGGTATCCAGCTGCTGAAGGATGTCTCCTTGTTGCAGATGCGCCAGAAGGGCACTGTGAGAGGAATGACAGCCAGTGATGAGTGAGCGCCCCCTGCTGCCTGGGCCCAAGAAGTAACAAGGTAGGCAAGATTGAGGAATGGGGAGGGTGGCATGGTTGTGGGATCTTTGGGGTGGGGAAAGATGGTGGGAGGGCATGGAAAATCTTTTTTGGCAAATGATGGTGGAGGTATGAAATGAATTTGGAGTAGGAACTCTTGAGCTGCTTCTAACTAAGAGCATAGTAAGGTGTCCTCCTGGATTAGACTGAA
Organism: Plestiodon gilberti rubricaudatus; assembly: GCA_026170595.1. NCBI lineage: Eukaryota > Metazoa > Chordata > Lepidosauria > Squamata > Scincidae > Plestiodon > Plestiodon gilberti. The sequence continues at coordinate 16,631,150 of JANXHW010000006.1, read as the reverse complement.
AGTTTGGTATTCTGTTTTCCACAGTGGCCAACCAGGTGCCTCTGAGAGGCCCGGAAGTGGGACATCTAGGCAATAACTCTCTCTTGCTGTTGCCCCAGCATTCTGTGGTATACTGCCCCTGAACCTGGAGGTTCCACATAGCCATAATGACTAGTAGCCAATGATGGGACTTGCCTTCCAGGCATTTGTCTAATCCTCTTTCAAAGCCATCTAAACTAGTGGCCATCACCACATCCCGTGGCAGCAAATTTCATAGTTTAATTATGCACTGTGTGAAAAAGTACTTTATTTCATTCTAAACTGCCAGTCAATGCCATTGAATAACTCTGAGCCCTAGTATTAGGAGAGAGGGAGAAAAAATCTCTCTCGCCACACTGTGTATAACTTTATAAACCTCTTCTGGTTTCCCCTTTATAGTTGCCTTTTGTCCAAATGAAAAAGCCCCAAACATTTCAGCCTTTTCTCATAGGGAAGGTGTTCCAGCCCTGGATCATTTTAGTTTCTCTTTTCTTTGTCTGGGTCTACCATATATTTCTTTGAGACAAGGCAACCAGAACTGCAAGCCATATACCAAGTGTGGCCACAACATAAACAAAACCGCTTGTGTAATTGGGGAGGACGACGACGACACATTGACAGCAATAGACTTTGCTAATCGGCGGGTCTTAAAAGAACAATAATATATCAAATGAAGCATGCAATTTGGCGAACTGATGTTTGCCAATACATCCAGTTTATCAACAAGGCTTAAGGTTTAGTTTATGTTCCTCCAATATCACATTTGAATGTTTCACAATGTCGTTGAGATTTCTGCCGCTATTGATTTGCAAATTTAGCCAGGGTTGTTTCATCCCAAGGAGAAGAAGACTCTTTCCTGGCTCATCTGCTCTTTTTCTCTCTTTCCACCCAGGTGCAGTGCCCTTTCTGACCCAAGATTGGACCTATTTTGTGGGACTCTGCGCTCTCTCTCCCTCTCCCCCACCCGCCACCTTGGGAGGGGAAGATGGGAGCTCCCATTTCTTTCCGTCCTACTGGTCTGAAAACATTTGAAAACCACCCCCTGCTTTTGCCAGCATGGGGGAATCCTACGGAACTGCTGTTTACCTTTTTACTGGTTAATGGATTAATAGGTGCCCCAGACACACCACTAGTGGAGTATGAAAGGGGGAGGACCTTTCGTGGGTGGGTGGGGGGTGTCTCTCTTCTTTTCACCCTGCAGGGGCAGGGGTGCATGACTATTAACATTATATTAATATTCTTTGGCATCATGTTTCGGTCAGGGGTGGGGGTGGGGCCTTTCCATGGGCAGGGAAAAGGAAGATCTGGAGTGTCTAAACGGTTTGGTGGAGAAGTGGGTGGGAGAACGAGTTAACATTTTAATCTTAGGAGTACAGTTTTGCTTTCACTGTGGAGGACTGGAGTTTACCTTTAAGGAATGTGTGGAAAAACGTTTGCTCTGGTTCCAAACCTACATTCCTTTTCCAAGACAGGTGTGAAAAGTGGCAAGGGTAGCAGGTCGGGGTGTGTGTGTGTGTGTTCTTGTGCCCCCAATACAGGTGTAACTGTATTAAGAACAGTAAAGCATTTGTCCCCTTGGCAGGGACGGTGGTGGTGGTGGTGGTATAAACCATGTGATTTCTTATCCCTTTTTTCTGCCCTTACGGCCACTGAATGTACTCTCCTAAGGTTTAAAATCTACTACTATTTCTTCCACACGCACCCCACTCCCGTTCCGGTATCCTAGTTCTAGGGGGAGGAAGGCAGGTAGTTTTTTTTCCTCCCCATTTGGGAGAGGCATTCGAAAGCATTTCAGCCATCTTCTGGGACTTCAGTAAGGAGGCAGAGAAGAGTTTAAGGCCCGGTGGTGCATTCCTAAGGATCTGAACAGTATTTTTTTTAAAAAAGGAAAAAAAAAACACTGACATCTTTTTTTAAAAAAGTAAAACAATAAATAAACTTGAAGTTGAGCTCTTGTCCTGTTTCCTGCGGAGGAGGGATGATCCTTGGCTGCTACATGGAGTAACTGCTGGGTAAGGTGGACTCTGTTTGTCCTCCACCATCATCTGTCCGAATCAAAGTCTCCCACTGTAGGAGATTTGGCACCTATGAGAGGAAAGGGTAAACGCTTCATATTGTTGGCCCCAGAATTTCTGGAAGATCAGTGATCATCATTGCCTTATACCAGGCTGAATCAATGGCCCATCTAGCCCTTGGTATTGTCTCCCGTGGCTGGAGATGTCTGTCCCTGAGTTTCAGGAATAGGTCTCCAGAGCTTGTTACCAAAGAGCATTTTTGACTAGACATGCCAGATATTGAACATGGGATCTTCTGTTCTACCAGTGAGCTATGGGCCATAGCCTCTGGCTCCTCCCAAATATGCAGAGCCTGGGGACAGGAGGGCTTACAGCTGGAGGGAGACGGGGGCGTTGAAAACAGGAATGCTAGGCTCAAGAACTCCAGGACCCTGAGGGGGCAACATTTTAATAATCTTCCCAAAATGGGCACCAAAATGGCATGCAAAACACTCTGCCAGTGTACTACACCATAGATGATAAAATCTATTATCTGGTTCTGTTCGCTGATTTGCAGGAGCCCTTCTTAGCATAGCTGCTAGGAATCCTTTTAGCTGGAGAGACCAGGGACTGACCAGTGCATGGCATCTGCTTCAACACCGAGCTATGCCCATCCCATACAAAGAAGTCGGCCTTCCCTCCCCATCATTCTTTTTTCCCTTGTGGGGAAAGACTTCAACCAGGGCTGGCATCACAGGTCAGCATCCTTGGCATTTGCCAAGGGTCCCACTGCCAATTCCTGACCTGCCCACAGCCCCCTTTTTTGTGGCAACAAAGCGACTAATTTGGCCAAGGGGGTCACTGTGTCACCTCTACCTCCCTATGTCATCCACAAATGTGAGCTTTCCCCTAGAGCAGGGGTTCTCAACCAGTGGTACTAGTACCACCAGTGGCCAACTGCTGGTGGTACTTCGGCCAACTTCTGGTGGTAGATAGATACCTTTATTGGCATAAACACATCAAACAGACAAACATAAACAAACAACCCAAAAAATCCCCCAACAGATCCAATGACAACAACCAATCTTGCAGAGAATTTCTCCCCAAACTGTCCCACAATTAATCTATACATCAAAACTCATTTCCCGAGTAGCCACCACCACAGAAGCAAAAGTTGCAACATCATCAAGTCTCCCATCATCTTCTGTTGACAGAAGGGCTCGGAGAATATCCGCCTCCATCCAGCCCTGAAAACACGTCAGTATCGAATTAAGGTGTTTCTGGCGGAAAGACTCGTGCAGAGAGCATGATAAAAAGATATGCTCAGATGTCTCCACACACTTCATGCCACATGAACAGAGCCTTGCTGAAACAGGTATTCCTTTGTACTGCCCCCATAAAAGGGCAGAAGGGAGAGCGTTACACCTTGCCAGCATAAAAGCCCTTCTTAGCTGTGGGTTATGCAACTGATATAGATAAGTTGACAGCTTCCCAAACTTTATAGGCAGATGGAGATGCTTCTGGTGGTACTTGGACCACTAGAACCCTGCTCCAATGTGGCACTTTTGGCAGCACCCAAGAGGCTCTAAGGAACGCTGAGAAGTGCCCTCGCACCCGCCCAGAGCCCCCTATCTGTGTTTTCTGGCCTCTGAAAATCCATAAGTAACTGGCGATGTGATTGCCAGTCACTTCCGGTGGTACGCAGCGGAAGAGTGGTGCTGAAGGTGGTACTCAGCCGAGAAGGGGTTGAGAACCCCTGCCCTAGAGAGTTTCTGCCTCCTTCAAACATCCCCCCCCCCCATCTGCAAATGGGAGCTTTCCACCCTAGGCTCCTGTGTTATCACAGAGGCATCTGGGGGAATACTCCCATTTGAGGGTGGGAAGTACAAGAGACAGCTGAGGAGTCTACAGAAGGTGGTTTGCCAAGGGCCTCCTCCTCCTCACACCTGTGTGTACCTGATTGTGGCTGGCTGCTGCTGACTCATCTGCCAAGTTCCCAACACAGATGCTCTGCCCTCCACAACCACCTCTGCGAAGATTATGCTGGGAAACAAGATTGCACCAAAGGTCTTGTTTTGGGCTCTTCTGCTCTGCCTTCGGATTGCTGTCCTCATTAACCATAAGAACATAAGAAGAGCCCTGCTGGATCAGGCCAAAAGCCCATCTAGTCCAGCTTCCTGTATCACACAGTGGCCCCATCAGATGCCTCAGGTAGCACACAAGACAACAAGATACTTATATCCACTCATAACCACTCATATCTTGGGTGGGTCCCACAATGCACCAACAGCAACCAAATATTGATGGAGTTTATTTTACACCGTAGGCCTTCATGATCGCCTTTTTCTGTTGTACATCTGAAACTCCCCTAATGGTCAGTTTTGAATTCCTCAGCAATCTGCTCCTGATCTGCGTGCTAAGGCAAGCTAGTGGGAGTTCAGTAAATTAAATAATTACAGGCTGTTACAAGGACAGGAAACGCATGTACAGAGGCTGTCTGCTCTGTATGATTCACTAGACTGGCAGGTAACGGTTGTGGATCTGCATCGGTGTGGCTGAATGATTCATTTGCAGACTGAGCGGGTCTTGGAGAAGGCTGTCCATTACATTTCTTGGCAGTAGGTGCCCCCAGATCTAATTATTGTTTTTTCTGCATGTAAGAAGGAAGCTTTTTTTTTTTTTTGTAATAAGAATGAAGTATGTCTGATTTTGATTCTGAAAAAAAGTATCATGGCTATCAGAAAATTGGTGAAACCCTGCTTTAGTGGAAGACTTCATATTTACCTAATAGGGTGGGGTTATTTTCTTTCCAGAGTGGTAACTACCCCAAGTTCTCAAATTTAATGGCTTACAGCGCAATTGCCCCAGTGCAGCTGCAATGTAGCCCAAAGGTAAGGGAACAAATTTTCCTTCACCTTGAAGAAGCCTCCATGACTGCCCCTGCACTGCAAAATGCAGTGTGCGCCCTGCTGGCACGGCTACACTGGCACTGGAAAGTTGGTTAGGATTGCGCTGTGAGTTAGGATTTGAACACAGCACTCCCTAATCCCAATTTCAACATTCTGGCCCCTCCATGAGCTCCTATCAGTATCATGGCAATTGTACTCATAACTAAGAGGGGCCAGAAAAGTGGGGTCTTGCCTTCGCCTCTCCCAGTGCCCACAGATGGGCAGAGCGGGGGTCTGGAGAAGAAGCTTCTGGAGAGTTAGTGCCAATTGGAGTAGGCAGTAACACTAGGCTGGATGGCTCTGGAGCCAGCACCAGATCACCTGTTACTGATGGTCGCGTCCCAAATGCTGCCCCCTCCCCCCTTACCTGATGACATGCCAGCGTTTGCTCCTTCCACTCCCTGGATTGGAAAAGGAAGAGGAAATGTTCAGAAAAGTGATGGATTGAGCAAGACACTCGGCCCACCACTCTCCTCCACACTTCCTTTGCTGCTTCCTTTTCTGGGTGGAGGAGGAGGAGCAGCGGAGGAGGAGGCAAGTGGGCAGATTGAGGTGGGCATCCCCTGTCACCAATCCTCTGTGTGAGACGCCAACCACCTCAGTTGGCCTGGTGGATGGGCCAGCCTTGCATGTGTACTTAGCTGCTTCGGTTCTGAAGGCAGAGAAAAATGGAGGAGCAGGGTCTTAGGTGAACGGGACAAGGCAGCCCTTCCAATATCACAGTGCCGGATGATGTGTACAGCTTTCAAGGTAAAATGAGCATTCAGAATTGGGCCTAAAAAACAAATTGGTAAGTGAGGCAGATGGAACAACATGTGAGTTTATGTGCTCTGCATCGCAGAGAGCCCCAGTTTGATGTCTGGCTGGTGGATTTTAGACCCATTAATGTTTCTGAGCACTTTTTTTTAAAAAGACACGGCACATTCCAGTAGCTTCAAATCCATCATTCATCATCAAGCCTCTTCAGGAACACACTTAGCTCTTTCCAGCAGCATCCTGTCTGCGGCTGTAGGAATCGGTTGCTCACAGTATTCAGCAACCCCACAAAAAAGCATTTTTCTAACGCCTCTAACCTTTGTTCTAACAACCCCTCGGCATCACACCCCACCTGCCAGCAGGGATGTATCTACGTAACTAGGTCACGAGTGCGAGTGCGAGTGCGAGTACGAGTCATTTTTGCAAGAGTGCGAGTCCGAGTGCGAGTCAGTGTCAAAATTTTTGGGCAAGTACGAGTCAAGTGCGAGTCATTTTTGCACGAGTGCGAGTCGAGTACGAGTAAGGCCAGAAACCACGAGTCACAAGTCACGAGTCGAGTCACTTTGGGGAAAATGGCTTTTCCCTTGAAAATGGGGTGGGTGGGTGTCTGTGTGTGGGGGGTGTGTGGGGACCTCTGAGACTTTTAAAGCACCCACTTGGCTCCCCCTATGCCCTTTCCCTCACCTCTCAGTCTTGTCACCACCCATCTGGTTTGGGAAAAACAAGTGTGTCTACATTCAAACCATTTATTATTCCCTCCCTGCACCTTCCCCTTGCTGAGCTAAGCATCCCTTGGGCTCGGAGTTTTGGTCAATGAGGAGGAACTGCTGCGGCAGCTTCGCCTTCCCTCACTCCTCCCCACCCCTCGCGCTCGGAGTTGTGGCCAATGCCAAACAGACAGCAACAAAAAGGGGGGGACTCAGAGCCAAGCTTGCTTTCCCACCCCCTTGAAAACCCTTCCTCCCTGCTGCCCTCCTCCTCCGAGGTCTCCATTGCGCCTGCCTGCCTGCCTGCCTGTGTTGATGCTGGCCATTAAAGGAAAATGACTTGGAAATGGCAAGTCGTTACCCCCACGAGTGCAAGTCAAGTACGAGTCCCGTGGGTCACGAGTGCAAGTACGAGTGCAAGTCAGTGGGTCACGAGTACAAGTGCGAGTACGAGTCAGGGGAAAAGTGGCTAAGTCACACTTGCGAGTCGAGTCATTTGACTCGAGTCCCCATCACTGCCTGCCAGAGTGGCAAAGCTGTGCAACAATCCATTCCCCCCTCCCATCTTCATTCTGATGTTTAACCCATGGTGGAGTGAGGCTACCATGATGAATTGCCTGCCAATGCAAATGCAGCCTCACCATCCCCATACAGAGGGATGCCAAGGGGGCTTGATAACCATCCTGGTTTTGCTGACTGCTTGGGGTGGCGAAAACAGGAGTAGTTGCTGAGCACTGGGCAGGCAGCATGTGGCTGGAGAGTGCTGTGTTTGGCATGGTGGGTGGCCAGTTGTGCAATCTCACATGGATCCGATTCATCCCCAGAGCCAGCAGGGAGAACCCAGGGGCCCTGATTGTTCCCACTCGAGCTTCAGTTGATGGTAAACTAGTCTGGCGGGAGGCCAAGGGACTCTTTATTCCCCTGCTCAGAAACAGCAGTTGCTCTAAGAAATAGGCTTGGTTTGGCTGTTGCAAATGTCTTTCACTTTCTCTTCCTCTTGCTGTAGGGAAGACCAACCAATTAATGCAACCCAATAGAAAGAGAGTCCCGGTGTACAGGCTACCACCTTATCCCTTCCCCAGAGGCAGTCGCATCCTAGTAAGGGAAGTCACATTTCTGCCTTGGTTAAGACATACCTAGAGAGGGCAGGAGGACCCACTATATATGCAAAACTAGAGGGAACTACAGTATTGAAAGGTGAGGGGGGGGATATTCTTGGCACTGCTAAGAATATGCCCCCTACCTTCCCAGGGTGCAAGTGACTCCCAATGGACTAAAGAGCATTGGGTGAGGAGCAGAGCCTATTCCCCCTGAGTCAACTGCATCTGCCTCCCTCAGTTCCTGCCTTGGAAGCCTGGAGTTTCCCATGGGTATTTAGTTCTAAAATCCCCTCAATTCTCCCCCCCCCCATCAAGCAATCTCTTGCTTTCATGATTGCTCCCCACTGAATCTGCTGATGCCCACCCTTCATGTCAGAGCATCATGGTCCTCTTGAACATAGGAAACCTGCATTATCTGTTTAATTATTTTCTTTTTTTTTAATGTTAGTATTGTTTTAGTTTCCATTTGTGTCTCATTTAGGTCTCTCGCTGGTAAAAGCACATTGTTCCATCTGTCAGCTTTGGAGCCCCAATGCTCAAAAGCCTCAGGACTATATCATCAGTTGCCAGAATACTCTGCAAATTGAGGGAGGGGCTGCTTCTGTTGGCATTGTTACCATCAGCCAGGCCCTACGACCCCCTGCTTGCAGCTCCTTTTGCCCCTTCCATGCTGGTGCCGTTTTGCTAAATGCCCTGGGTCAAAGCCCTGCTTTGGTTTGGCCCCCATGCCACCTAAGCTTACCACCAGTAGTAGTGGGTAATGTACTCCCTCCCTCTGGGCCTTGCTCCCATTTGTAGATGGGGATGTCATGCGCAATGGGGATGTGAGTTTCTCAGCCAACTTGCACCACTGCTGCTAGGGAAGGTTACCTGGCCTAGATGCCTTTAAAAGGGTTTTGGATAGATTCATGGAGGAAAAGACCATCACAGGTTACAAGCCATAAGCAACCTCCTGGTTTTAGTACAGTAGGCTATCTCTTAATACCAGGTGTAAGGGAGTGGCAACAGGAAACAGGTTATCTTGTTGGCTGTGTGCTCCCTGAGGCATCTGGTGGGGCCACTGTGAGATAAAGGGAGCTGGACTAGATGGGCCTTTGGCTTGATCCAGCAGGGCTCTTCTTATGTTCTATGTTCTTAAGGTTGATCCATTAGTCAATCGGATGGACACTCTGATAGTAGGGCCATGCCCTACACGGCTGACCCATAATGCTGTCCCTGGCTTCTTCCTCCTGGTGTGAAGACCCTGGAGCCCAGACTGTGTCATCGGCAGCTAGAGGGGACTTCCTGCACCTCGGCCGCCCTCACCAACATACAGCAATACCTTGACTTTTGTCACTTTCGTCCCCTTGTGACTTTCCTCTTTTGTCCTCAGCCAACCAAAGTCATCCAGCCCTTGTAAAGCTTGGCTTGGGAAGAAAAGCCACTGGTGCCCAAGTCGCCACTAGTGGCGCCGGGGCTCCATGAGCCTGGGCAGACAGCTCCGCCATTCCTGGTCCTGCGGGAGGCTTTGCCTCCCAAGCTGAGCTTGGCACAGGCCGCTTCTGGGTGCTTGACAACATTAAACAACATCTGGCCCCTTTAAACAAAACGGTTGCCAGGCAACATTAGTCCATTTTTTACTTTGTCAATGCTCTTCCCAAACTTTTTATCACTGGGACCCACTTTTTAAAATGACACTTTATCGGGACCCACCTACCGTTAAGATGCTTAATTAAAAAAAAAAAGGTGATTGACAGCACAATCCGACTTAACTTTTGTGCTGGTGTAACCAGCGGCGCAGCGAGAATGGGAGGCCCCAGAACAGAAAAGGGATTCAAATCCCCTTTGAATTCCTCTTTTGGAGGGGATTTGAATCCCTTTTCCATGCTGGGGCCTCCCGTTCTCGCTGCGCCGCTGGTTACACCGGCACAAAAGTGAAGTCAGATTGCGCTGTTAGAAAGAAAAACTATTTTTATTTATTTATTTACAAGTAATATTTTACTACCTGTAAATATTTATTTATTTGCAAAAAAACTCAATCCATTTCTCATAATGAGGCAGCCCTAACAGATAGCCTCAAGGCTTGAGGGGCTTAGTTAGGTGACCAAGCCTTCACCTGCCCCCACTACTTGTCACTGACAGACTTGGGGAAAAACACACCAGAATAAAGGCGCTCAAACATTTATCTCCCTATATTTACACAAGCTTGCAAACTGCAGGAGTACAGCTCTTTGCAGGGCAATTAGCAGCTATCTTATTTTTGCCCATCACCTGTGTTTTCATTGGAGGCTCTGTCTGTGGGACCCACCAGAAATTGGGTTGCAACCCACAGTTTGAGATACACTGCTTTGGTCCATACCAGGCAAAAGTGCAAGGTAGGCCTGTATCCCTAATTATACTGTACGTGGGAAGCTGCCTTCAGGCCACTGTCTGCTCCAGCTGACTGTCTACTTTCCAGCATCACCAGCAGGGGTCACCGCCATAGCCTGTTATCTGATCTAGTGGTATGGGTTGAACCTGGGACCCCTTCCATGTTAAGCAGTGTTCTTCCACTGAGCAAGCCCCCCACCCCGGAATAATAGCAACCTTTCTATGGATTTTCATTGCAAGCTGTTTGGGAGCCCATCTTGGCTGAAAAGTGTTTAAATAGAATTATATACAATACACAAGCCATCAGACAATGACAGCCGTTGCATAGAGCATGTAGCTGCTGCCAGTATTCTTTGTTTGGCAAGTGAATCAATTCATTAAAAATATGCATGGAGACTTTCAGTTAAAACAGATACACACAGGGACAATTCAAGAAATGTAACTCACCATTTTGTGGATATATTTGTTGAAAAGTAGTACTGTATGTACAGTATATGCATATATGATATGATATATGTGTGCGTGCATGTGCGTGCATTGTGCACATCTTTTAAAGATAAACCCTCAGTTTGCTCTACACACCATTCTTATAATGTAGGGGTAGTCAAACTTGCTTAATGTAAGAGGCACATAAGATAAACTTCAGGTGTTTGAGAGCCGCAATATTTAAGAAGCATTTAAATACAGTAAAACCTTGGATTGAGAGTAACTTGGTTTGAGAGTGTTTTGCATAACAAGCAAATTTTTTTAATAAATTTTAACTGGATTAACAAGCGATGTCTTGCATTACAAGTAGGTTTTGGAGCCCGAGGAGCAGCTGCTCCGGGCGTGGGGCGCTACGCTCAGGCTCCACCACTGAACGGCTGCCTTCTCACACTGCCCTCACGATCGTGCATAGAAGGAAAGGTGTGTGGAGGCAGCCCTGTGAGGAAAGGTGCCGGTGAGGCCCGTTACGCCTCTGCGAGTAGTCTCTCTCGCTGCGGGATTGTGGGTAATCGTCTCCCAGTCTCAGTCCAGTGAGCCAACAGATAGCAGTGATCCTGTTAGTGATAGACTTCCTACACAATAACATCCTACACAATAACGTTCGTGATAGACGTCCTACACTCCTCCTTCTCTCCTCTCTCTCGTCTCTCTCACACCAGCCACGATTCTTTTCAAAGGTAAAGTGCAGGTTAATTTGTTTTATTTTGACTTTATACTGTATTTTGTATTACTGTAATCATTTTTATATGATTAAATGGTTGTGGAACGAATCATCTGAGTTTCCATTATTTCTTATGGGGAAATTCTCTTTGATATATGAGTGCTTTGGATTACAAGCACGTTTCCGGAACGAATTATGCTCGCAATCCAAGGTTTTACTGTATACACTATTTACTCACCATGAACATTAAACTTATGTTTTAATATAGTGGACTCTAAGTTAATACCAGGCAAATCATTATAAAGCTTGAAAGTTTCTTATTTACCTTTTATATTAGTTGTGATGCAAAAAGGAGCACAGCCAACATATTTCCGAGAGCTGCATATTATACATCAAAGAGCCACATGTGGCTCAGGAGCCACAGTTTGGCCACCCCTGTTATAATATATTGCCTCCCTAAATACCGTAGTTACATATAACAAATGTAACAAATACTGTAGTTACATTTGCACCTGGCAATAAAAAGCATACAGTTGACTGACAGAGTAATCCCATGCATGATCACATAGAAGTTAGCCACACTGTATCCAATGGCCTTTACTCCCTGGTAAGTGTGTTTTGGATTGCAGCAAAAGCAAATTTTTCCTCTCTCTCTCTCTCTCTCTCTCTCTCTCTCTCTCTCTCTCTCTCTCTGTGTGTGTGTGTGTGTGTGTGTGTGAGAGAGAGAGAGAGAGAGAGAGAGAGAGAGAGAGAGAGAGAGAGAGAGAGAGATATCCTAGATCCATACTCTAAAGCAGGGGTTGGGAACCTTTTCAGCAAAGGGGCTGGAAATTTGGCAATGATTATGACATCATCACATCATTGCCGAACGTCTGGTTTGCCAAGCTCCCGGAAGTGGCTGTGCAAAGCCTCCCGCCCAATTTGCCACACGCCTGACAGGGATTGGCAGAGCCACCTGCCCATGCTTGTGGAGTCCCTGTGCACATTGGCAGAGGGACTTTGTGAGCCTGGGAAGGCAAACTCTGCCGTTCCATCTGGCAGGCAGCAAATTGGGCGGGAGGCTTCACTTTCCAAGCTGAGCTCTGTGCAGGCCGATGACCTTGGGTGGTGTGCCGGATCTGACCCGCAGGCCACTTCCTCCTTATGCATGTGTAATAGCCAAGGCCAGAGACGACATAAAAGGAGAGAGATGGAATGAGCTGGATCTGTCATTGGAATAATGGTGGCATTTTCATCCAAATTTCTGCATGACCTCATTCACCAGCTTTGTTGATGAGGATGGGACCTCACTGATCACCTTGTGGGTTGTGTGGGGCGATTTGCAAGTGCCCACAATCACCTTCTAAGAATCTAAGCACTCCCTGCTGCAAGGAATGAACAGAAGCGCTCAAGGCATCCCGCAGCCGCAGACACACCTAAGGCCCTGAGTTGCATCACTAACACCTCACCAGCAACACAATATCAACGACTGTTGAAAACTACGTCAGTCTTCAGGCAAATTCCATCCCCACCCCCCATTAACCAAGGGCTTAAGCAGAATCTCCATACAGAACATTCTGTTTTGAAAGGAAAGAACTGTAGCTCAGTGTGGCAAAGCACCTGCTTTATATGTGGAAAAGTCCCCAGCTTCAATCCCTAGTATCTCTAGGTATAGCTGGGATGGGAAAAACCCCTGTCCGAAACCTGGAGAACTGCTGCCAGTCAGTGTAGATATACTGACCTAGCTGAATCAATACTCTGACTCAGCATATGGCAGTTTCATATATATTTAGATGATTCGTTTGCCTGATGTTATTGCATCATCATCCACTCAATAACCTTTTTTCAAAAAGGGAAGTTTGAAAATAAATCAGTGACTCGCTGGGGAATCCTTGTCAGGTTGTGTTTTCTCTCTGTCTCTTTCTTAATGGCTGAGAGCCAACACACTCAGATATGAAAGCACTCCCTGAGTCAAAATGACAAAATATTTATTTATTTATTTACAGTATTTTTATCCCGCCTTTCTCCCCAAAGGGACCCAAGGTGGGTCCCTTCACACTCTCACATCACCAGTTATGACATAGGCCCACCAGATTTTCCCCGACGCAGGGGCCCCCTGCAGTGATGTCACTGGGGGCAGGGTTCGGGAACGTGACGTCACTGGGGGCGGGGATTTAGCCTCGCGCACCTGCGCAAGGCTAGAAGCACTCAGAAAGCGTCCGAGTTCACTCGGACGCTTTCCGAGTGCTTCCAGCCTCACGCAGGTGTGCGAAGCTATGTCCCCCGACCCCGGTGCCATCTTGGAAAGTGCTTCTGGCCTCGCATGAGTGCGTGCGAGGCTGGAAGGTCTCGGAAAGCGTCCGAGTTCACTCGGATGCTTTCTGAGTGCTTCCAGCCTCGTGCGCATGTGCAAGGCTGGAACAAAGAAGATGAAGACAAAGGCACAGCGGGGGCAGTCCTGGACGGCCAGGACAAACAGGAGACTGGCCGGGAGCCCGGGATTTGGGCTCCCGAACCGGGATTGTCCTGGCCATATCCGGGACTATGGTAATCCTAGTTATGAGTGACACTCGCACATGAACCCCTGATAACTGGGCAAGGAGGGCACATTTTAAAATGGCTGCTCTCTTATATTTAGCAAGGGGAGAGCAATTGTGCCTCTTCAACCCAAGATATTGTCTTTTCCAGTGGCTCTTTGCTGGTATTTCTCCTGCATCTTCTTAGAATATAAGCCTTTTTGGGACAGGGGGAACAATTTATTTATTTAGCTATGCAAACAGCTTTGTGAACCTTTTTCATGAAAAGTGCCCCCCCAACCTGCTGCCTAAGGCAATCATCTCAGTTGGCCTTATGGATGAGCCGGCCCTACATTTCCCTCCAAAGCAACCAGGTGCAATGGGTTTAAAAAATAAAACAAATTGTTTCCTGGCTCCGTACTTCAGGCAGACAGTGCTAGTTTTTAAGTAGCATTGGTTTCCCCCAAAGCCAGTTGGATGCAGCCCTTGCATTGCTCCCAGCCTGCTGTGAAATCTCAGACTTCTCTCATCTCTGCTGGCAACATTTCAACTGTCAAACTGTTTCTCTCCTGTCCTTTGATACCTAGTAGCCACAAGCCAACAATGACCATTGAAGACAGGAGGTGTGGTTTGGAGGTTGCGCTGTTGCCTTGCCTGAAAAGCTAAGCAGGTTCAGCTGCTTGGATGGGAGACTGAGAGGTCACTGGCGTGTCTATGCAGAGGAGTGGAGTATGGAGGAGTCAGGTGGCAAAAAAACAAAACCAGGACAACATCCCTGAGAAGCCGGTCTGAAGCTTGGTTGCAGCTGCCTGTGAGGGCTTGGAAAGTGCAAGAGCCGGCAGCCAGGATGACAAGTGCACTATGAAGGGAGAATCACCTGCAGAAATGGAGGTTCTATGAGATTGTCTCATGGAATAATACTTGTAAAAATCTCATTTGAAAAAAAAAAGGATTTATGTTCAGCCTGCTCATGTAAACCACCTTGAGTCTTTGAGAAAGGCAGTACTGTATATGAATATTGTAATCAATCAATCAATCAATCAATTAATTAATAAGGAAACACCTTCTGGCCATCAGCACCTATGAAACAAATGTCTTTGGTTATCTGCTACACATACACTAGGAGATGGTGATTCATTGACACAATGCAGTGGTGGCATTCCTGTTACGGTATGAATCAGTCCAAAGCAGGAACTTAAACCTGGGTTTCCCACACCCAAAACCAAAAGCTCAAGCCACTGCACCACACTGATGTGGAGTAAATAACCACTAGAAGACACCTGCAAGGGATGACAGCAATCTGTGCCATGCAATTCTTTTGCATTTTGCCACACTATATACGTTTTTCCCTTTCTATATTCTTGTGTGTGTATCTGCCATCCTAGCAGTTGATGAGCCCCCTTGTTCCCATGGTAGCCTACTGTGCCTAAGCCTAAGTATGTGTATATTAAACAACTGTGTATTCATCCACCATTGACCCTGTCTCTACTTCTGTCCCCTTCGTCTGCTATCCTCTTTGTAGCTATGTTTTGTTTGCAAGCCTGTTGGAGCAGGGACCAGAAGTATAGATGTGGGAGAGATCCACTGCTTCTCCTGTAGCAGGAGCAGTTTGTTATATCATCTGCAGAAACAGTCAAGTGCTGCCTTTGAAACTTTTTTCAAAAGACCTTTCCCCAAAAAAGCATCCAGCTCAGCAGGGGACAAACTGAGACATTTGCCTAGGGGCAAATGTTAATATCTGGGCCATCTTCTTTCCCAAGGGCTGCCTCAGAGACAGCATGCAGAACATGTTAGGTTAAGGTTACAATCTTACACAAATTTACCTGGGAATAAGTTCTACTACTAAACACAGAGGGGGCTTACTTACTTCTGAGTACACATGCATAGACTACCTCTCTGATATACTTTTTATATTGATCTGATACATATGTTGAAATTCCATTTTTTAATTTTATACATTTGAAGTATTGCAGTTCACTTGAAGAGTTTGGTATGAAACGTGCAAGATTTTTAAAAGAAGTAGTATAAGAAGCTTCAAAGTAGGAATAAGAGGCAGGAGAAGAAAACACTCTAATAATGAATACATTTAAAGTTCTTTTTTTTTGTTGTTGTTGTTGTTGTTGTTGTTGTTGTTGTTGTTGTTGTTGTTGTATGGTCTTAGTGGGGGGTGGCTATTGGGGGGAGTGTCAGGACAAGCTCCTGCACTTCAAAATGTACCACTATGCCACCGGCAGGGACCTGTCACCACAACTGCTCAGGATCACGTAAAAATGGACCTCTGCAACATGTACCCAAGGATGGCCAAACTGGGTACAGGGGCGGACCAACTAGATCTGCCACAGGATGCCGCCCTGACCCATCACACACCTTCCCCCTCAAAAACCAGAAAAATGCAGCCACCGATATCTTCATCCTTTTCAACAAAACAGGTAGTGTGGTTCATGCTGCCAACTCCCAGTGTGTCCCGCACTTTCTGCTTTATTTAAAGAGACCGCAAGGAAGGAGCGAGGTGAGCAGGTAGGGAAGCGGATTGATGCAGCCGATGGCGGCAGGCTGGAGGAAGGCAGTGACAGACTCGGGGGGGGGGGAAGGGGCACCCTGAATCTGCTGCTCTCTCTGCTGCCCCCTACTGCTTGATGTGAGCTGCATCATTTGCGTCATGGATGGGTGGGCCCTTCAGGTACCCAAACAAGCATGTTCAAGTATGACCATGAGTCATGATGTCTTTAGAGGGAAGGTATTTTAGAGGGGGGAAAGAAGAGAGACTCCAGAGGGCTCAAATCATAGTACACATTTATTTGGATTTCCCCCTCCAATAGGAGGGGGAAATCCAAATACATGCAGTGCCAGAGGCAAAATCATAATGAAACAAGCACCAAACAATAATACAAACAAGAGGCAAATAAACAAGCAATCATACACCAACAGTCCTACTTAGAATGATCTCTCTGTCTGTGTGTGTGTGTGTGTGTGTGTGTGTGTGTGTGTGTGTGAGAGAGAGAGAGAGAGAGAGAGAGAGAGAGAGAGAGAGAGAGAGAGAGAGAGAGAGAGAGAGAGAGAGAGAGCACTACAGCAGAGGTTCTCAGGCAGGGCACCTGCTTTAACACCTGCTGAAAGCAGCTTTTATCATCTATTACCTGGTTCTGTTCGCTGATTTGCAGGAGCCCTTCTTAGCATAGCTGCTAGGAATCCTTTTAGCTGGAGAGACCAGGGACTGACCAGTGCATGGCAACTGCTTCAACACCGAGCTATGCCCATCCCATACAAAGAAGTCGGCCTTCCCTCCCCATCATTCCTTTTTCCCTTGTGGGGAAAGACTTCAGCCAGGGCTGGCATCACAGGTCAGCATCCTTGGCATTTGCCAAGGGTCCCACTGCCAATTCCTGACCTGCCCACAGCCCCCGACTAATTTGGCCAAGGGGGTCACTGTGTCACCTCCACCTTCCTACAGTATGTCATCCACAAATGGGAGCTTTCCCCTAGAGCAGAGGTTCTCAACCAGTTGTACTTTGGCCAACTGTTGGTGGTACTCGGACCACTGGACCAACAGATCCCTGCTCCAACGCAGTACTTTCAGCCGCATTTGGCTGAGCCTCTTGCGAACGTTGAGAAGGGCCCTCCTACCTGGCCAGAGCCTCCTACCTACATTTTCTGGCCTCCAAAAACCTGAAAACCCGGAAGTAACTAGTGATTACATCATCATCACTTCCAGTGGTACGCAGCAGGAGAGTGGCGCCGGAGGTGGTACTCGGCCAAGAAGGGGTTGAGAACCCCTGAACTACAATATTTGAAAGGAGGTTTGATACTTAGAGAGAGAGGGGGGGGAGGAGGGGCATGTGCTTAATTTCTTTGGAGGAAGGAGGAGGACGAAAGAGAGAGGGGCCAGAGATGTGATGAGAGGAGGGGGGATGCTTATGAGAGAGGGGCCCAAGTTTGAGTTCTTTCACCACTCAGCTTGGAGTATTCCTCATCTCGTAGGATGTGCATAATTCTTTCTTTCCACTGTGGCTACCACTGTTTCTTTCCACGTGAGTTCTTCAGCTATGGGTGTGCTTTTGGCTTGTGACACTTCTCTTTTCCAAAAAGTATTTGCAAAACTCTGCGTGCTTATTTAGGGGAAAGGACATAGATCGGCATGTAGAAGTCAAGGCCCTTCTACCCGTGTAGTAGAACAAAGGGCCTCGACACAGGGCCCCAATCCTATCCAGCTTTCCAGCACCGATGCAGCTGTGCCATCGGTGTGCGTGTGTTGCATCCTGTGGTGGTGGTGGGGAGTCATGGAAGCCTCCTCAAAGTAAGGGAATGTTTGTTCCCTTACATCAGGGCTGCATTGTGGCTGCACCGGTGCCAGAAAGTTGGTTAGAATTAGGCCCTCAGCCTTGGACATCTCCAGATAAAAAATCATTTGCGGATGGGTCACACTACACATTATTATGACTATGAGCATTGTGCAATTGGAGCATACATGTCTGGTTTTTTTGGTTTATCTTTTTAATTGCAGCATGTTTATTGTACAGAAATATTACATTGTGTAGTTTGTTATACAAAATAAGTGTATATAAACCAGTCAGCAGAAAGAAAGCAAACATTATTTTGTGAAAAGTAGATACCCTAACCTTGTCGTCCCCCTTCTTCATTCATGTTCAGCCTGGAGAATCTCGACCAAACAAAAATGATCAAATTAACTCAAGTGATACAAATGGATTTGCATTGTCTTGAACTTTGTTATTTGAAAAATGCACAAATAAACCCCACTGGGTGACATACACGTGTTGTCTGGTTGTCTTAGAACATAAGAACATAAGAAGAGCCCTGCTGGATCAGGCCAAAGGCCCATCTAGTCCAGCTTCCTGTATCACACAGTGGCCCCACCAGATGCCTCAGGGAGCACAAGACAACAAGATAACCTGTTTCCTGTTGTCACTCCCTTGCACCTGGCACAGAGAAAACCCACTTCTAAAACCAGGAGGTTGCTTATGGCTTGTAACCTGTGATGGTCTTTTCCTCCATGAATCTGTCCAAACCCCTTTTAAAGGCATCTAGGCCAGGTGCCATCACCACATCCTGTGGCAAGGAGTTCCACAGATGAATTACACGCTGGGTAAAGAAATATTTCTTTTGTCCGTTCTAACTCTCCCTCCACTCAATTTTAGTGCATGTCCCCTGGTTCTGGTGTTGTGCGAGAGGGAGAAGAATTTCCCTCTATCCACTCTCTCCATCCCATGCATAATTTTATACGTTTCAATCATGTCCCCCCTCAGGCGCCTTTTTTCTAGGCTGAAAAGCCCCAGACGCTGTAGCCTTTCCTCATAAGGGAGGTGCTCCAGCCCACGAATCATTCTGGTCGCTCTTTTCTGCACCTTTTCCAATTCAACTATATCCTTTTTGAGGTGTGGTGACCAGAACTGGACACAATATTCCAGATGTGGCCTTACCATCAATTTGTACAAAGGCATAATGATATTGGCCGTTTTATTCTCAATCCCCTTTTTAATGATCCCGAGCATGGAATTGGCCTTCTTCACAGCCGCCGCACACTGGGTCGACACTTTCATCGACCTGTCTACCAGCACCCCAAGATCTCTCTCTTGATCCGTCACAGACAACTCAAAACCCATTAGCGTATATGTGAAATTTTGGTTTCTTGCCCCAATGTGCCTCACTTTGCACTCTTACATTGAAGCGCATCTGCCATTTTGCTGCCCATTCTCCCAGTTTGGAGAGATCCTTCTGGAGCTCTTCACAATCCCTGCTGGTCTTCACCACCCGGAAAGTCACGATGCTAGTCACAATGCCTCTGAATACCAACTGCAGGAGAGGGTTGTTGCTTTCTGGCCCTGCTTGTTCCCAGATGCATCTGGTGGGTTACTGTGGGAAACAGGATGCTGGAATAGATGGAAGTTTGGTCTAATCTAGCTCTTCTTATGTCCTAATGACAAAGACATTAAAGCCTCACCATAAGAAAGAAGCAATCAAACCAGAAGCAAGTTGGACTGCTACAGCACAAAGCTGTTAGAGTAACTACTGGACAACAGTGAAATGTGCAATACTATGGGAGGCCCTCACCCAACAGAGTCACTAAAGCCAAAGAAGAGTGGCACAATGGCATGGTTTCACTGTGTCATAGAGGTCTTACACTGGGGAGATTTTCTATTCCCTCATCCCAAACATCACAGTGCATTTCAGGCTGAAGTAATTTTTGACGATACTTGTTCCTTGAAGGGTGTCAGCAAGGTTTTTTTGGGGGAGAAGGCATGTCAACTGAGCAGAGTTGCAGGGAACGTGGGTGGTGTTGGAAAGCCCAGGGCTGAGAGAGAGAGAGGCATCCACAGGATGAGGGGGCATCCCGTGTTGTGTGGTTAATCGAAGTATGCTGTTCGCAACGCAGCGCTGAAGTGGTTTCCTTTTTTTTATCCTGAAAAGAGGAAGCCAGCCACTCTGAGCCTTCTCTACTCCCTTCCTTGAAACTACGCGCTCATTCCCTTGGTTTCGAATAAAGCTAAGTACGAGACCCTTGTAATTTGGGACATTTTGGATCCGTGAAAATGAAACCTGCTGGGCTTAAAAAGCGCCCCAGGATGGAGTATGGGGACAGACATCGTCTTCTTGGACAGGCTGACAGATATCCCACTAACTGCAGAGACTCAAGATGCGTCTGTCTGGTAAGAATGGAGGAACAATTTGCTGTTTCATGCCTTGATCCTTGAGTAGGGTGCAGGGCCCTGGAAGGCAGCCCGAGTGTTTGTGTGTGTGTGTGTGCTTTTGGGGGCACCATGAAGTGCAAGCAAGGGGCAATATGTGAAGGTTGGGTGACTGAGCAACAAGGAGAGACATCGCCAGGCCTTGCCTTTCTGTTTGCCAGGGTGGTGTTTTAAGTCACACGTTCTGGAGTAGCATAAAATGACTGACACCTCATGTTGTCAGTGATTTCGTTTCCGAGTACATTTTACCACCATGGGGGTGACAATTGGATTTTCTGTTTCAAGTGCCAAATGGTCTTTAGTTTAGGCCTCTCTGGACAACATCATAGTACTGTTTTGTTGTTGTTGTTGTTGTTGTTGAGATAGGAACTGGCTGGCTGATTTCTCTCTTTAAAAAAAGTCTTGTCCATTTGGAATCTTTTGTCAAAATGGCTCAGTGTTGTACAATAAGTAGGAATAACACAGCATTATTAACACTAATAATTAGTCAATTATTAACATTATTAACATTATTAACTAGTTAATTATTAACATTAATAACACGGTATTATTGGGCAATTGCTGAGGGCTCTTCTGGCCCCTGTAACCACTACTGTGCCCCCTGTCTTGGTGTGCTAGAGGCAGATTGGCTTCCTTGGAGCCCACCCAGGTGGAAGCAGACTCAACGAGGGCAGTTTGCCAGGAGGAGCCCCCTGAAACCTCCTGCTTTGTCCCATGTGGAACGAATGGCTGTCTGTTGCTTCTGGAGTCAAAAGGAGGGAAGGGGCCAGGTGATAACTGGGCCAGACAGCCTGGTGGAAAGGGTCTTGGCTAGTTGTTTTGCTTTGTATCCGCGTTTGTATCTAAGGAATGCAGAGCAAATTTCTCCTGTGAGGCAGGTTAGGTTTGGAGAGAATGATTAGCCGAGGGTTTCCAGGTAAGCACTATAGTTGAGCGAGGCTTTGTATGCAGCTCTGCCCAGTTCAGATCCGACACCCTTGCCCCTTTCCGTGCCACCATCACTCTCACTGTGTCACTGACACTTCAGTTCTATGTTTCATCTTCCCTCGCCTGTTGCTGTCATAGAAGTGTTACTTTGCAGTGAGTTGCGCAACCCTGGCCTATTAATATCTCGGAGTAGTTTTCCCCTTTACTCTAAATTTAGACTCCAAAGGCACTGAAAATACCTCTGGATGGCCAGTGAAATTTCCCTCAAACGGGTTTCCCCACTATGATATGTGGCCCTGTGACAGAACTGCAAACCAAACCTGGGATAACTTGTGTCCCTGCAGAAGCTCTGTGACAGAACCGGCAGGAGTCACATTGTCCCTACAGGGCATCCGCATCCAATTTGCAGTGATGTAGACTTGACTCTGAGGCCAGCGGGTGGCGCAGCGGGTTAAACTGCTGAAACATAAGCTGTCGATCGAAAGGTCGGCAGTTCAATTCCCGTGACGGGGTGAGCGCTCGTTGCTTGGCCAGCTCCTGCCAACCTAGCAGTTCCAAAGCATGTCAATGCGAGTAGATAAATAGGTACCGCTTGCGGGAAGGTAAACAGCGCTCCGTGTTCCAGCTGCATGCTACGCGCTGCGGCAAGGAGAGTCATGCCGGCCACATGACCACGGAGGCGTCTTCGGACAACGCTGGCTCTTCGGCTTTGAAATGGGGATGAGCACCACACCCTAGAGTCGGACATGACTGGACTTAATTGTCAGGGGATACCTTTACCTTTTAGACTTGACTCTATTGACTCAGACTCAAGTCGAACTCAAGTCACATCAATGACCCGACTCGGACTTGGTGATTGTAAAAGACTCAAAAGACTCAACTCGAGACTTTGACCTTTCACAACAAGTTGAATTTTATTCAGGTTTAAACCCATTTCCCCCATTAAATAGATAGGGACTCGCAATTCGCAACCAAAGACTCGAGACTTGGGAGCAAAGACTTGACACTTGATTTGAGACTTGGACCCAGAGACTTGGGACTTGACACAAGACTTGGAGTCAGAGACTTGATCCACATCCCTGCCAATTTGTATCCCAGACCTTGTCCCAAATTGGGGAGATGCTCCAATATCTGGGAGATGCTCCAAAATTTGGGAGATGCTCCAATCTGGGAGGAGATGCTCCAATATCTCCAATCTGGGAGATGCTTCAATATCTGGGAGATGCTTCAATATCTGGGAGATGCTCCAATATCTCCAATCTCTTTCCCATATAGACACCGTTTCCTTCCTACTTTTAACTGGCTGGGTCTCATTCCAGGTGCAGCTCTTCTCCAGACTCTGCTCAATGTCAGCCTCTTCGTTGCTGCTGTCCTGTCTGCTCTCCAGGAGGCACAAAACCCAGGTCTTGCGAGGGATCCCCAGAGGCGGGTGGACCTGCAGAAAGAATTTGGAAGCAGTTTAAAACTTTCACGACAACTCCTGTGCAGAACTCAGATCCTAACACGGCAATACGTATGTCTGCTCTTGTTTCCCCTCTCCTGTTAACGGTCTTTGGGATAGGAACTGGCTGATGGCTCTCTCTCTAAAAAAAAAACCACAAATATAAAACCTCTACCTGTAAGATCTATCTGTGAGATTAAGATTAAGATTAAGATTAAGATTAAGATTATCTATCTGTAAGATTATGTAACCTCTATCTGTAAGATCAGAATGGAACTTCTGATGAAGTCTTACAAAGTATAAGGTGAAACGTCAAGTGATAAGACTTTGTTGTTTTAATTACCACAGTCTCGAAAACCCGAAAACTGAGACGTGTTAAAACCTCTACCGTTTGGAGTCTTTTCTCAAAATGTTACAAATACAACTGGAAAATAACAGAAACAGCAACTGGTCAGCAAACAATCATTGGAGTACTGTATTAAACACAGCAATCCACAGATACAGCAGGTCACTATAAAGACAAATTCCAAATCAACGAAATGGACTGGTGGGAACAAACCAGATCATTTGGGTCCACCTAAATATCTCAACGTTTCAATGCTCTAACAATAGACACTTATTAAACAATAATGAAAATTTGTAGCGGTTAATGGGTCTATCAGCTCTCTTGGCCAATTAACCAGTTCTTGTTGTTAGATTAAACTTTTATCCCACCCTTCCTCTAAAGAGGTCAAGGTTGCCTATATGGTTTTATTTCCCATGTTATCTTCACAACAACCCAGTGGGGTACATTAGGCTGAAAGAGAGTAACTGGCCCAAGTTTACCCAGCAAGCTTCATCAGATAGAACCCAGGTCTCTCAGTCCTAGTGTATGCCAGGGCATCTCAAATTTGGGAGATAATGTTTAAAGATTTTGCCCTGTAAATGATAAGGGCCTTGATTTGGTCAACATGAAAATCCCATCTTCCAAATCCTTTTTCAGATCACCCTGTAACTTAAATGGGAGTCTGGAAGAGAGTTACCAGGTTTTAACTAGACCAGTGTTACTCAAGATTTCTGGTGGGTCCCAGGTGATGGAAAGATGATCAGATAATTGCCACAAGCCCTGAGGCCATTCAAAAACCAGACAGCTGCTAATTGCCCTTCAAAGAACTGAGCTCCTGCAGTTTGCAAGATAGCTGCTAATTGCCCTGCAAACAGCTGAGCTCCTGCAGTTTGCAAGCTTGTGTAAATATAGGGAGATAAATTTTTGAGCATCTTGTAAAGCTAGGTGGGTCCCGATAAGAGTGTCATTTTAAAAACTGGGTCCCAGTGCTAAAAAGTATGAGAACCACTGAACGTCTTACAGCGTACGATACCAGCTTGATGATGGAATGGCTTGTTTTGTGCCATACAAATGCACCTTGAAGACCCTCTCCCCCAGTGGCGTTTCCACGGTAGGGGCGGCACCGTAAGTAATGCCGCGTCGAGTACCGTGTTTAGGAACCGAAATGAGGAGGCGCCGCCCCCTCACTGTCGCTACCATTCAGTGCGAAGAACGCGACCGGCAGGAGACTCCCTGCCGGTCGCGTTCTTCGCGCTGAATGGTAGCGAAAGTGAGGGGGCGGCGCCTCCTCATTTCGGTTCCTAAACACGGTACTCGACGCGGCATTACTTACGGTGCCGCCCCTACCGTGGAAACGCCACTGCTCTCCCCTTCCCTTCCTCCCCACTTCTCAAACTGTGTATTACTTAAGCCAAAGTGGCAATGGAGGATTGACCAGTGTCTTTTTTCCCCAGCTTTCTGAGCGTCTGCCTGGAGTTCAACTCACTTTCCTATCACGTTCAGAGCTGCTTCCTTCAGCCAGTCTCAGTGTCCGGAAGTGGCTGTCTCTTTCGGTAAGAACGTCTTTAAAATGTTTTTGCTTAAAGCATTCATATCTCACCTTTCAATGAAATATTTTCAAGGCAGCTTACACTACAAGGCATGATTAACAACATACAAAAAGTGGATTTCCTTAAAACTGACCAATGAGACTGACTGTTCCGAGAGCCAATGAGGTGTTATTATGACACAGCATGGAACCAATAAGGTGTTAGTATGAGTCAGCTCTCATTTCTATGTATCAGAGCTAATACTTGAACTCTGATTCAGTTTTGCGAGTGTCATCAAGTTCGCCGCTGTTTTTTTGTTGGTCACTGATTTGTTGGATGAGCTGTATTGTTATATATTAAAATAAATAAAATTAATGGGGGTAACTCCGTGAGTTACTGGCACCAGGTGACAGCAATCCTAGTAACCTGCAGTGTAGCGACACCCTGCATGAGGGGGTGCGGCATCAAAAAATGCCCCCCCGTGCCTTGAGGGTGGGCAGGAGGGTGGGCACATCCTTTCTCACCACTGCACAGGCACTCCCACCCTCCCGCTCACCTTTTCTGCGCCAGCTTTGCGGTGCTTGTCCCTTGCTGTCGCCGCTGATACAGCGGATTTGTCGCCCCCACCAGCCTGCCGCCCAGGAGCGGACTGCACCACCGCACCAGGTATTCCTATGCCACTGCTACTGACCCTACCAATTCCTAGAGAACTTTTGGAATTGTTCCTAATTTTCTTGAAAAATATGTAAATATTATTATACATGAAAGGATGGGTGCATAGCTCAATAAGTGCTCTTGCAGCCCTTTAACATATGCGCAATGTTTTGGTAGACAGGGCCAGCCCAAGACCTCCTGGCAGCCATGCCAAATGCTACCTGGTGATGTGCCAGCTTCTGCTGTTCTGACACTCTAGCCCAGGGGTGCCCAACCTTCCACCATTAGGGCCTCTGTGTTGAGTTGTGTAGAAGACAGAATCTTGGCAGCTGCAAGTGCTGATGGTGCTGCTAAAGCAGCTGCACCTGCTGAAATGCCCTCACCTATACAAGCATTAAAGCTGGGCCAGGAACATTCATGTAGAAAGTTTGGCCACCCCTGCTCTAGCCCACCACCCTTCTCTCCACTTCTTCTATGTTCCCCTCTTCCAATCCAGGGAATGAGAGGAGGAGGAGGGTCAGTGGAGGCAAGTGGGTGGGTGGAGGGGTGTGCCCCTGCCAAACTACTGCCTGAAGCAACTGCTTCAGTTGTCCTCATGGATGGGCCAGCCAGGTGTGAAAAAAAAGGAAATGAGAGAAGGAAAGAGGCAGGACACCTAGTTCCTCTTGATAGGTTTTGTTTTTAACCCTGTCATTTTTCCTAGGATGCCAAGCGCCTGTCCCACATGGCCAAGATGCTGAAATTTTATCAGGAATTGGTGCAGCAGTTGAGGGCCTATGAGGCAAGAAAGGAGGATTCTCACTTCATTCATCAATTTGAAGACCTTAGTGTGTACCTTCGAGACCTGGGTTTTCATGTGAGTTATCAGGTGGGTCCAATTCTGTCCTTTGAGGCCTGGGGGGTTGCCCTTTGCCTTTTACAGTGTCTTACCCTTCTTTAATTCTCCCTATAGATTTCACTTTGGGGCCTGCCATCTGAAGACCAGCCTGAACCCACACTCAAGCCCCCTCAAATCCTTCAGCGTGAGAGTACATGGAGAAACCGCCAGGAAGTGTACCACGTCTTGCGCTCCCTTGAGAGTGTCCTGTGCCGTGTCGTGAGAGATTTCTCGATACTGAGAGTGAGGGTTGCCGGACATTCTCCCCATCACGGTGTCTCCAAGTCTCCTGGTTCCCACCATCTCCCATTCTAACCCCTTTCCCCACCAGGTAATGCAGGCATCCAGACCCTCCCCCCCCTTATTAATTTATGAATGTAGTCTATTCTGATATAAAATGCCTAATTTATAACTATTTATTTATAAATATGTAATATTTACATATGAACATATATGTAAAATGTAATATTAATTTATTTTGTCAATAAAATGAATTGAAAAACCACCAGTTCTGTTTAACACTGGACCGTTAAGTCCTATAATTAAATCCTTTAAAAGCATTGGGTTGTAGCCAAAAACTAAGCACTATTGCAATCAATGGAGACAAGCTAGCGGTGGTGGTATTCTTTACCGGGAGCCAGAGATCCAGTGGGGCACAGCCTAGGCTGCAATCCCATTAACCAAGTAGGAAAAAACTGAGGCTAAATTATAGATCATACTTCAGGATACTGATGGAACTTATTTATCTGCATCTAAGTATGTTCCTATTGTCCTGATCTTGTGAGATTTGCTGGATCCAAGCAGAGGTGGTATTGGAGCAAAACAAACAATTTTCTGAACAGTGAATTGCTGAGACATGCCTTTGTCTAATAAAGAGAAAAATTGTGCTTGCAGAGCAGCTAAACACTACAGTCTGTAGTTTGAGCGACGGAGAGTGTTTTCTTATGTGACATGCTCTCTCTCAAGAACTACTCACCCCAGATCCCAGAGTTCCTTGTAGCGTAGGCAGGAGGGAGGGAAAGTTAGCAAGAGGGGCAATGCTGTACAGTACGTAATACTGTACAGTACAGTATTCAAGGACATTGATCTGAGGGAAGGAAGTGCCTATAGGTAGGATTTACAGGCACAAAACATATGTATTTCAGTTTCACTAGTCATGAAAAACAAACAGAAGCAAAAATAGCAAAAGGGGGGAACATGGTGTGGTTTCAGAGATGTAAAAATGAAACTGCAAAAACTGTTCTTTCATGACTCATGAGATTGTTTGAATGGGATGAGATCATGGCATGCGTTTGGGAAGGGGTCTATACACTACAAGTTTCTACTGCCTCCTCCCCCAGTTCTGCTTGGACTCTCTGCCTATAGCTGTGGAGATGATGGGTAGTGGTGGAAAAGCTGTCTTTCATGGAAGTTTGGCTGCCATTAGTGATCTTCTTATAAAGAACTCCTAATAAGTTTCCAAGGAACTCCAGAAAGACAGTTTGAAAATTTCTGATTTATTTATCTATTTATTCAAAAGATTTCTTGGTAGTCTTCAAGCCCAAGTTTGTGAAGAAACCAACCAGGACACCATAATAAAACAATGTTTAAAACCAAAATTAATATCTAAACCAATTAAACATTTACAACGAACAGTAAAAACAAAAATAAAGCAATAATTAAACAAGAATTGACCGGGAACAATTTCCCCCCCAAAAACCTGAGCGAATGAAATTTGTCTTCATCTTAACTGTGCTTAAAAAAGACAACGTCTGCACCAGGAGAATGTTCCTGAGAGAGACTTCCGCCAGCAGGGCTCCACTTCACCACTGAAAGGTCCCTGGCCCGAGTCACCACCCAGCTCATTTCTGAAGATGGCAGCACCTGGAGCAATGTCTCTGATGATGCAGATCTTATTTAATTCAGCAAGGAGAGTTCGAGACTACTGGATTACAGTTTAGTGTTGGCAACTGACCTGGAAAAAAACCCTTTAGCAGAAGTCCGATGTGCAGAAATCAGCAGATGAAGCATACTACAGCATGGAAATAAACATTGTCACTTGCTAAAATCTGCACATCAAGCCAACATTACAAGCACAGCTATGGCTATGGAGGCCAGCTAAAAATCTGACAACCCGGCAACCCTAACACAAAAATGTAAGATGTATACACATTTTGTACAAGTCTTCTCTGCACAACCCCGGAGGCTGGCTAGGAGACTGGAAATACTTCCTCCTGCATATTTTCCCCTTCAAATGCAACCTCTGCATTGCTGTTAACTTGCCTCCAGAAGCATTTCTCCTCCCAGAAGGCTTGCAAGATATAGAATGAGATAAAAGGGGAAGAAAAAAACCAAAACTATTAAAAATGCTCTAAAACTGTTATGACCAGCGACAATCTTACAAGAACAAATAGATATGATTCGTTCTTGTAAGACTTTTTAACTATATTAGGACAGCTGGAGACAAACTTTAAAACATATTTCTCCAAACGTGAGTGGGTTCTGATAACAGTAGCATCTCTAGCCCATTTTCTTCAACGCATATGTCAACCATTTATCAAGTCTTAACGGAAGTCTGCCATTTCCTGACTGCAAGGGTCTCTCTGCAGCCACCCCCTCAGGCTGGGTGGGCAAAAAAGCAAAAATTCCTCCCACCCAACACATATTCCTTCCATACTGTATTGACTCATTTTATATATACTGTATTGCTTTCACATTGGCTATTTATTAGTCTACCATTCTCGGTTTACTCACTTGATAGAGAGAATCCAGATGGTACTGCTGCAAACCAGCTGCATTTCAGTATTTTCTGTCTTTTTTCAGACCTGATTTGTTGCAATTTTTAGCACAAGATTCTCCAAAACTACTCAGGCTGTTCAGGGCTATTGTCCCTTTAATTAATAGCTTCTTCTTACCCCTTTCATTAAAGCAGCTAATTAGTTACTCTACTCGCTGTTGTGTTCCTGAATTGTCCCTTAATTCATCAGTTCTTAAATCTAGGGGGTGGTCCTTTAATTACTGGATACTTCTCTGCAACCAGAGCAATTGCTCATTCATTCTTTTTAATGTTATTTTAATCAGCACAATTTAGCAAACATGATCATATAACATAAAATAAATAAATGAGTAATTGTGTACTAGCTACAAAGAGGAAATGAAGAACACACACATACACACAAGGAATTGACTAATTATAGGGAAATTCTGGAATCCTGTAGGAAGCAACTAATTAGCTTCTCTCAAAGAACAGCACAAGAAGGAAACTATTAATTAAAGGGGCAGTTGAACCAAGAAGCAAGATCAGAATCTACTTTTCAGTAAACATATACAGTAGTGGGATCTTGCCCATAGGATTGTCAATTCTGACTAAAACAGTTCCTGGAGACTTTTTTCCAACAGGATGTATTGTTGGAAATTCCTGAGGGCCTTGCTTTCAGTAGTCACTTGGATTGATGCTGATTCCTGGAGACTCTAGGCTCATCCTGGAGGACTGGCAACCCTACTTGCCTGTGGGAGGTGGTGGGTTTTGATGGGAAAATAATGCTATGTTATAGCATCACCATTTTAATTCAACTTCCAGTGGAATTTCTTCTACTTCTACTCCTTTGGCAAAGTTAACAAACCCTAGTGTGGAAGCAACCATAGATGTTCATGCCAATCCATGTCATGCTTGGCCCTCACTCCCTTCCCTATTCTTTGCACTAGGAGTGCCCTCAAACACATCTCAGCCCCTCACAGGTCTTTTCTCTCTCTCTCTCTCTCTCTCTCTCTCTCTCTCTCTCTCTCTCATGTTGCTGATCCTGACACTTTTGGTCTTCCAGACACAGCCTCCTCTAGTCTCCTGCTCCCAGTTCCCTGCTGGTTGCGCAGTCAGGAGATTCTCAGAGAACTAGCAGCACAAAGCCAGGGCAAGGTGTCCAACTGCAGCATCCTTGAACAGCTACAGCCTCTTGATGCGACTGATTCACTAGAGGCACCATGACCCAAAACTGTAGGCGGCAAAAGGAGGGCAGCTGCACGGGTGATAGAGGCACCCAGAGTGCTGAATGATCTTTCAGAGTACAGGTATAAGAAGTCTTTCCCAAAGGTTTCTGAAAACAAAGAGAGTAAAGATGATCGGCATGTAGGTTTTGTGGTAAAGAAATGTTGAAATGTGTCAAGAGACCCGGGCTAGTGACCACAACTGGCTGCTTTCTGCAGTGGAGGTTGGGGACTTGCAAGAACACGCACGCACAGCTCAGTTAAGTCCTGCCCCAGCTGACAGCAGCTCAAACAGACACATCCTATTACACAATTTTTCACTGAATTGCTCTCTTGTTTCTGGGAAACTCAAGAAAAAAAATCTCATCCCTTTGCTTAGAAAGGAAATACAATAATCTATGAGCCTCTATTGGCTGGTGTTGCTCCTACAATTCTTGGTTGTGACAGCTGGCTCGGGGGACACAGCAGAGAACTTGCACATTCCCTCCCCCACAAACCCCTCTGAATTTGGAGTCACTGGGGCCGGTGCAAGCGCATCTGCAGTTCAGCCATCATGTTGGGGTGCATAGGCCCAAACCTGGGAAAGCAAAGAGAATAGGCAGAGTGAGACAACACTCAGAGGTCTTGGCTCCCAGCCTCCAACCATCTATTTTCCACTCCTAGCACTGATGGTGGGGACAAGATATTCATATTTACCCAGAATGCCTCAGGTTTGGACGCCTCGGTGCCTGTGGCTCAGATGGAACATCCTCGGTTATGTTTGCCGCCGGCGGTTGGTTCTCCACTGGCAGCCTTGGTTTCTTCAAGCTGGGTGCCCGTCGGATGGAGCTCTTGCGACGAAGCATCACCCGTTCCTTCTGGGCACTTGTGTCCAGGGGTAGCACCTGCAGAGCAGCAGTGGGTTAGAGGCCCCCATGTTCTTCTGACTCCCATCACCCCCCCCCACACTCTCCCCCCTTGTTTACCTCATCCGGGAAGGTGCTGGGCCCAGCAAGGGAGCATACGTCAAGTGAGGCCCTGCTTCTTGTGGGTTCCACATCATGCAGGCTCCTCTCAGTCCCTTCTGGCTCCCATGGCTGACCCCCTCCAGTCTCTGCTTCTTCCAGCACGACTCCTTCTACTATTTCTTGTTCTTCTATCAGGTTCTCTGGTTCTCCAACTATTTGCTCCCCACCAAAGAGGTATGTATCAAGGGAGGCCCTGTTCCCCAAGGGTTCCTCATGCAAGCACCTCTCAGTCCCTTCTGGCTCCCATGGCCGATGCCCCCCAGTCTCTGCTTCTTCCAGAACAACTAACGGTACAACTTCTTCTTCTTCTTCTTGTTCGTCTATCAGCTTCTCTGGTTCTCCAACTATTTGCTCCTCACCAAAGAGACATGTATCGAGGGAGGCATTGTTTCCCTTGGATTCCTCATGCAGCAGGCTCTCTTCTGACTTCCATGGCTGGTGCCCTCCATTCTCTGCTTCTTCCAGCATGACTACTGCAACTTCTTCTGTCATCTTCTCTGGCTCTCCTATTTGCTCCCCACCAAAGAGGCATGTATCAAGGGAGGCCCTGCTTCCTATGGGTTCCTCACACAGGCTCCTCTCAGTCCCTTCTGGCTCCCATGGCTGACCTCTTCCAGTCTCTGCTTCTTCCAGCACGACTCCGTCTACTATTTCTTGTTCTTCTATCAGCTTCTCTGGTTCTCCAACTATTTGTTCTCCACCAAAGACGTACATATCCAGGGAGGCCCATGGAGGTTCCTCCTGCAGGCTCCTCTCAGTCCCTTCTGGCTCCCATGGCCGGTGTTCTGAAGTCCCTGCTTCTTCCATCATGACCACTTCTACTACTTCTTCTTGTTCTTCATCACGTTCTTCTGTCAACTTCTCTGGTTCTTCAACTATTTGTTCCCCAGCACAGAGGCATGTATTGAGGGAGGCCCTGCTTCCTGTGGGTTCCTCCTGCAGGCTCCTCTCAGTCCATTCTGGCTCCCATGGCTGCATCCCTCTAGTCTCTGACTTTTCTAGTACTTTTTCGTCAAGATCTTCTTCTTCCACCAGCCTCTCTGACATACCTTCCCAGGCTCCTTCCATTTGCTCCTCCTGTCGTTTGTCTTCAGCCTGTGCCCCATTGTTCAGAGGTCCCTCTAGCTCACCTTGTTGGTAGTCCTCTGTATCTTTTGCCCCTTCCAAGCCACTCCGACGACTGTTCCCTTCTTCAGCTACCTGTTTTGGATCCCACTCGTGCTCTTCGAAAGCCATCACAATCTTCCCTGGCTCCCACTGATGGCTTCTCTCTGCCTCTTCTAGCACTCCCTCCTGGTCTCCCTCAGTTTCTGCCCTCTCCAACATTTCTTTCTGAATCCCTTCATTTGCCTCCACTCCATCTGTCTCCCTCTGTTGATCCCACACTGTCTCTGCTGCTGGTGGTTCTTCTTCTTCCTCCTCCTCCAAATGTTGGCTCTCTGACATTTTTGCCAACCGTCTCCCATGTCCAATCTCCCCAGACCACGCTGCTCCCTTCAGCCCATTTGGCTGTTCCGCCACAGACAGTGTCAAGTCTGGTGTCCTTTGCTCAATCTCCTCATTCCACACAGTTCCTTCCAGCTTTCTCTGCTGAGCTTCATCAGTCCCTACTACTACCTCATTCTGTTCCCTCTCTCTGTTTCCTCCAGTCAATGGCCTTTCTGGTTCCCAGTGTTGGCTATTCTCTGTATCTAGGCCAACCTCTTCTAGGCCCTCTGGCTGAATTGCTTCCATCAAGCTGGTTCCCTCTGACTTCCATTGATGGAGCCCCTGAATCAGTGCCAACCCCTCCAGGTCTCTCTGCCACTCACTGCCAGTCACAGTTGCTGTGGGTCTTGGTTTTGGGGCATCAGCCAGGAATTGAGGGAACTCTGTGGAGACAAATGGAGGACAAATGACATAGCTCTTCCTACCTTTCCCCACACTGATGCATCTCAGAACCAAAATATATGAATTCCACTACCCCCCCATTTCTCTCTCTTACACATATACACACGCACGAAGACACACCCTGACCAGTATATTTTCTCTTCCTTCTTCCTGAACCTTAAGCATGACTTAAATTAGAGAGGTCACCAGGTCTCAGCCCTGGAAGTGCCAGGAATTGATCTGAGAATATGTGAACAACAAAGATGGAGACACATCTGATCACACGCAGAGTGTCTTATCCTCCCCACTAAGTAACCACAGCCATTCCCCACATGGCTCACAGGGTAGCGGTTGCAGTGCAAAACAAGCTAAGTGGCAACATAACATAAGCCCTCTGGAACCATCCATCGTCCCCCCACAGTATGGTATGACTTCAGCACATTCTAGAGTTTTCCATCACCTGAGAGCTTCTGCCCAGCCACTTCCTGTCCCTCACACTTGCAGGCCAGCTTGGAAGGTTCAAGAATGGCCTCTGTTGGCTGAGCGCCATTGACTACTGCCTCTGATGCTACACGGCTCTCCTGGTTGAATGGGGTTACCTGAAAAGGATGTAACTACTTAGTAAACAACAAACAGATGGTGCAAACAAGAATTTTGCCCCACCTCTTCTCCTGTAACACCTACCTCTGTGGTGAATGGTCTTTCAAAGGCATCCAGGTATCCCTGTGGAGAAACATCCCTGCAGGGAGAAGAAAGAGATGACTGCTGCTGAGGTTATTCCACTCCAGAGGCAGCTGCACCTCCGGGCCACAAGAAAACTCCCAGTATAAACAGCTTCCCCAGAGCAGATCTAGCTGTATTTTTGTTACCCAGAAGAATGTGCTGACTCCACTTCCGAGTCATGACAGCTGCTTCGGTGCTCCAACCCCCTTGTATGTCCTGATTCTTCTGCTCCTGGATGCGTTTCATCTCCAAGGAGGTAAGTGGTGAAGGAGGAAACATAATCCTACAGATGGGGTGGAGGCAGAGAAACACTGAACATAAACCAACAGTCTAGCAGCCAGCAAATCCCTTCTAGATAAACAAGCGGTCCTAGTTCCCACCCAAACTTGGCTGAAGGCAAGAGGGGTGCTGACCAAGGTCTCTTGCACAGCTCCCAGCAACCGTCGAAAGTACTCCATCATCAGGCCTCTGGATCAGGTGGAGGCTCAGAAGTACAGTGGCTTCCCCTTTCTTCCCAGGAAGGGAAGTTATGCTCTGAAAGCGTTTGACCACATCCTCCTCCTCCGTGCACTCGTCAACGCCACAGTCCATTTTGCTGGGGCTTTGCACAACTCTGCAAACAGAAATAACAACACACCGCAAACCTTGTGGAAACTTAAAATGACAACTGCCAGCTAAGTCAGCCTCAACCTAGCTAGGGGGTCTACAAAACCCTTCTTTGAAAACCTTCGCTCCTCTTATTGAAACAATTGAAACCACAGATTTTTGCCCAAACTAACGGCGCAATCTTGTATAAGATGTGGCGGCTGCGCATCCTATCCTGTTCCTGGGCCAAGCACCAATGTTATTGGACCATGGCAGGAAGTGTAATGTTTCCTGGGAGAAGCTAGTGAACTTAGGGCAGCAATTCACTTCCCATGACCTGGGAGAACAGGAGCTATAGATTGCGGA
The DNA here is from genome assembly GCA_026170595.1 of Plestiodon gilberti rubricaudatus. Taxonomy (NCBI): domain Eukaryota; kingdom Metazoa; phylum Chordata; class Lepidosauria; order Squamata; family Scincidae; genus Plestiodon; species Plestiodon gilberti. Next base: position 16,596,672 of record JANXHW010000006.1, on the reverse strand, counting down.
AAATATATACGTAGTATACTAAGAAGAAAAGTATATATTTTACAGGATGTATAGACCTGTAATAAAATAAATGCTTAGAATGAAGTTGGTTTCAGGACAGAATCTGTATATACTCCAAGAAGGGTAGACATAAATATAAATCAGACCAGTATTTAAAGCAACACAAGTATATGCAGTCTCCAATCTCTGTGTGTGCATATTTTTAACATAGTTAGTATTATTAGCCAACTCTAGAATGCCTAGAATTTGAAACATATAATAAATAATTGGCTGTTACTATTCACATGGCATGTCACTACCGTAGTAACTATTGACTGTTATTCCTGAACAAACACTTAAGTACCCTATTATTATCACATGACAATTTGGACCAGAAAGGCCCCAGTTTTGAAAGGCTGGAGAGCTTCACTGACTAGATAAAACAGGGAAGAAATAATATTTCTGAAATATCAATAATAATGTGTGAAAAAGCTGCATTGTTCGCTGCATCATCTGTATCTTTTAAAATACAAGCATATTTCAAAATGGCCCTGTTTAAAATTGCTGTGTTGAAAATCCACACTTGCTTTTCATGAAAACAACCCCACACCTGCTCGTATCCATAACTATCATTAGCCTTATTTCTTTGTGATTCCAGGCATTTGTCAACGCCTCCAGGCCCTGGCAGACAACATTGTTATCTAAGGTAGCCATTTTAACTGAGGGCACACAGAATAGCTTCCCATTGGCAACTGTGTAACAGGGTCAACGTATCCTTTTCATCTGCGTAGCAATGTTTTGTTTTGTTTTCCTGGGGAACAGTATTAGAGTAACACGCAAGTGAGGGCACTGAGAACAGGAAATGGTATCAAATCAGGAAGCAGAGGTTCACATGACTCCGGCTTCAGGAGGCAGCTGTTTGCATCTGTTGCGTCGAGGTTTACAAAAGGGGACGGTCATGTTCTGGGCTATTTCTTAAAGGTACAGTGTGTGTGTGAGAGAGAGAGAGTGAATGAGAGAATCAGTGTGGTTATTAACTTTCTAGACGTAACGTGTTTTGTTTTGTTTTTTAATTTAGGCTGCCTATTTTGGCTATAGGTAGCCCCCCAGGGACCCCATCTTCTCCTGCCCATCATGGGGTCCACTGGGGGTGAATGGCAGCACCTTGCAGGTGATTCTGAAGGTGAGTCTCTGCTCCTGTCTCCAGTTCTTTCCTGTCCTCTTATCTTCCCTGACTCTGCCTCTCTTCTTCCCCTCTTAAAAAAACAGGGGAAGACGAGGATGAGACGACCCTTCCAGAGCCTGCGACCACCATAGAGGCCCATAGCAAGTGGAGGAACAATGTGGGCTTCTGGTGAGGTTCCCTTTGCTTAGTTTATTCCATAGTTCTTCAAGGCTACCTTACAGGTGCTCCGACTGCCATTGGGTGTGTGATCTGTTGTGTTCTTCTTTGCACGACTGGTGACTTAATCCATTTCCTCTCCCTTTGCGTCTGTGTCAGTCACTCTCAAGTGTCAAGTGTGCTGCCCCATGTCAGTCATTATTGCCAATGAACTAGGTGTGTGTGTGTGTGTCCTCAAATAGACATAAATAATGAACTAGGGATGTGTGTGTCCTCAAATAGGCTTTTCACTACTCCCAAATGACTCGCACTACTGAGATACTTTCCCATACTAAATGTTCTAGCTAGCATCATATCTGGCTCAATGCTTTGCTTGTGTGGCAGTCATTCTCAAACACGATACCAGGACGTCTCATCATAGGGGACATCCCCCTTGGTGGTGTGGATATGTCATTTGGGGTGGCCTGCTTGTTTTGATGTGCACATCCCCAGTTCCTTATTAATGTATTCATACACTGGCAGTTTCTGGAGTGGAGGGCAAGCCTGCTCAAGAGCAATCTGCACAAAAATGAACTGGCGAGGTAGGATGCTGAAGTGTGCCATAAAAGACAGTCTCCTGTTGTGGGTGTGCCTTTTGGGATGGCGCAAGGCTTCTTTTGAGATGGAAATTGCCCAATTCTTTATTCCTAAGCATGGGGATGGGGTCATTATTACATGTTTAAAGCAATGCTTTGAGCAAGAACGAATGTATTTAATACATGCAATATTCTGCCTTTCTCCCACAATTGTGGGCATCCATGCTGATGCAGCTCAAATGGATAGTTTAAAAGCCCTTTTCAAGCTTTTGCATTCTGTCAGTGCTGTAACCATGTGGAAGCATGTCTCAAAGCCCAGCGTTCCTAGTCATTTTTAGACAAATGCTGTGGTGGGAGGACAGAGCTTTCAGGTACGCTTTCAGGGTACAGTGTCCTCAGAATATGAATGCTTGAAGACCTCCAGTCATGGCGTATGATAGGAAGTAGCTCAAAGGGTATCTATGAAGTGCAGGTCATGTAAATGTCTGCTTTTTATTCAGGCTGCTTGTGCAGCTCTGTGTCAGATAAGGAACTGGTAACTAGGAACCGGAAACAAGAAATCAACTTCAGCTTCATCCAAATTTCTCTAGTGTTTGATTGTAACTGATTTGCAAGGCTTCCTTATGCACCTTTTGCCTGGATGCCTCAGAGCTTCGGGTGTGAGAATGGGATTGTAATTTCTGGCTTTCACTCTCCTCCTTGCCTGCTTGAGATGCCCTTACTCTGCTAACCAACTTGATTTCCCCTCACAGGTTGCTAGGACTCTGCAACAATTTTGCCTATGTGGTGATGCTAAGTGCTGCCCACGACATCCTCAGTCATCAGAAAGTGCCAGAAGGCAATGGGACTGGACCGGTGGGTGTGCAAATGTGTATGCTTACGTCCACGTGCAAAACAGAGCCAAAAACCAATTGGTTCAGGAGGAAGGAAATAATGAGAAAAGCAGCAATGCTGTTTGTGCAAAAGAGAGGCCCATAGAAAATGAAGGGGAAAGAATGCTGTGCCAGATCCAGGAAATGTGCAAAAGAGTGTATGTGCTAAGGAGGGAAGCGCACAAGGGAAAGGTTGTGCAAAATGCAATCACCAGAGGTTGCATTCAGGGCCAGCCCAAGACCTCCTGGTGCCTGAGATGCTCTAGCCCAGGGGTGGCCAACCTTTCAACATGACTGCTCCTGGACCTTTAATGGTTGTATAGGTGAGGGCATTTCAGCGGGTGCAGCTACTTTAGCAGCACCATCAGCAATTGCAGCTGCCAAGATTCTGTCTTCTACACAACTCTTTAAGAATGCAGAGATCCTAATGGTGGGAGGTTGGGTACCCATTGCTCTAGCCCATCACTTCTCCACATTTCCTCTTCTGCTCTGTCCCCCCCCCCAAAAAAAATGGCAGTAGCGGTGGCGTACTCCCCCTGGGCTCTGCAACCTGCCCAGGTCTCCAGGATATGACCAAGCACGCTGGGTGCTGGCAGTAGGCGTGATTATAAACTGTATGTTTAAGCATATAATTTAGGGTCCAAAAGCCTAAACATGTAAAAGTCCACTGGAATGTGAAACAGACCAAGTAATGCTTTTGCACGAGCTGCATCTGGAAACAGGGAAATTGTGAAAGAACAAACAAGAGGTGGGAAGATGGGTAGTATTCTCATCTCCTGTGCATAATCTTTTGTCTTTTGTATCTGATTTCTCCCTTAGATTCCCCCCAGCATTCTTCCAGAGAACAGCTCTAATGTCTCTCGCTATGACTGCAACACCATATCTACAGGTGTAAGTATATGGGGCAGGAATGTGTGTATGGAGGTTGAGAATTTTTAATTATCATTTTATTCCTTGCATTTATATCCTGCCTTTCTGTTGGAAGACTGACGGCATGTGAGCTAGATCTGCACATTAAATGGTTGTGGGTACAGTATATGTCAGGGGTGGTCAAACTTGTTTAATGTAAGAGCCACATATGATAATACCAGTGTTTGAGAGCCGCAAGAGAGATGTTTGAGAGCCGCAATATTTAAGAAGCATTTACATTCTTAAATATATTTGATCACCATGAACATTAAACGTATGTTTTAATCCAGTGGACTCTCAGTTTATACCTGGTAAATAATTATAAAGCTTGAAAATTTCTTATTTACCTTTTATATTAATTGTGATGCAAAAAGGAGCTCAGCCAACATATTTCCGAGAGCCGCACATTATTCGTCAAAGAATAAATGTCAGGAGCCGCAGTTTGGCCACCTCTGGTATGTGTTCATCTGTACCAGTAAGGGGGGGGGGGCAGTTACTAAGTTCCTGGTTTAAAGGCTTATGATGCGCAGGTTGCTCTCTCTTGTTTTGATTAGACTTCTCATTAGCTTCTTTTCTTGTCTTGTCTCCCTGCCTATGCGGCCACGACTAGTTGCTTCTCTTGTTCTTATTTTGCCATTTGTATATAAAGCACTTCATGTAACTCAGCTCTGCTGTGAATGAGTTGTTGTTTCCACAGCTCTGCTAACACATTCTTCCTTGCTTGAACTCAAGGCAGGCGTGCATGGAGTTCCCATCCATGCACGGACTGGGGAGGCCCAGATTTGCTTGGCTTCCACAAGGTGGCTGCATCATCATGGCCTTCAGAGCAGCCCTGAGACTTAACTTCTACTCATTCCTGTCTCTTTGGTGCCCCTTGTAGGCTGTGCTTTTGGCCGACATTCTGCCCACTCTTCTCATCAAATTCAGTGCCCCTTTTTGCATCCACTGGTTCCCGTATGGGTGAGTTGGCACCATTCTCACAAAATATTGCAGGAGTAGAAACCACACCCTCGGAGAAGAGGAGGGTGGGCAATGTAAGGCAGTGGCATAGCTAGGGTTCGGTGCACCCAGGGCCCTAGTGATGTTGTCACCCCCTGGGAGTGACGTCACTCCAGGGTTGTTGTTTTTTAAAAAGGAAAAAAATTAAAAAACCCATCAGAGAGGCTTGCGCGTGGGAGAACGGCCCTCTGGTGAGTAATTATCGATTGCGAGGAGCGGAGACTGGGGTCTAACACCAATCGCATCTTTTGAGGGGTGCACAGCGTTGTGGCGGGTGTGGACCTCTTTTGGTACAAGGCTGGCGGGTGGGGTGCATGGCTTACACACGTACTCCAGCCTTGTCCCTGGGGCGGGCCACAAAGCTGTTGCTATGCTACTGATATAAGGCATGCAGGGTTGAAAATCGTGGGGTGGTGATATAGGACCTCATTGCTAAGGGATATGTAGTTGCTGTGAGGAAGGAGAGGAAATTGATTGTCCTTGTGGGCGGCTTATGTGCAGAGCTAATCAAGAGGGTAATTTTGGCTAATTCTGACCTCATCTTATTTCCCCTCTCTGAATTCCCAGTTTGCGGGTTGTCATCTGTGTCGTCTCAGCCTTGGGCAGTTTCTTGCTAGTGGCCTTCTCCACTGGTGCAGTCCAGAGCCTTACTGGTAAGGGACATCACCAAGGGTCATTGTGGGGAACAGGCAGGGTTGAATTACAGGACCCGTCCCTTCGCTTTTGTAAAGACCCTCTCAGCTAATGTTTTAGAGGGTCACCAGGGTTCGGTGGGAGGGACCTGTTTTGGTTAAAATTGAGAGGAGACTGAGGGCCTTACCCTTTCTCCTGTAATTTGAACCCTGGGAACAGGGCATATGATCTCTTGTTCTCTGTTGTTCTAAAAAGCAACAGTTACCCTCATCCTTTAGAAACCTCCTAGCAGTACTTCCACCCTGTAACCCAGTCAGTGGGTAGTTTTTAAAGTGCACCTGTTGCTTTAATAAATGTGCAGGGAGGAATAATTCTGGTAAGTGTAGCTTCTCCCATCTTTGTGAGGAGAAAAGCCACACCCACTATTCTCCCTGGATTGTGTAGAAGAAACACAGCTTTCCTGGCTCAGATGGAAGGGGGTACCTTGAACATATACTGTATTGTCCCGAGTATAAGACGCACCTGATTATAAGACGCACCCTTAAAGTTTGGTGCTATCAAAAAAAATTAATTAAATCACTGGCATTAAATTGCAACAGCCTGATTATAAGACGCACCCCTAGTTTAAAAACTTAAATTAGGAGGGAAAAGTGAGTCTTATACTCAGACCAATACGGTATTTCACTTGGATGAAAGGATGTTTGTCCTTCTCAATGCTGCAGGTGTCGTACTAGCCAGTATTTCGTCTGGTCTGGGTGAAATAACATTCCTGGCACTCACGTCCTTTTTCAACAGGTAAGAAAGCTTGTGGGGCTGGGAATGACGGATGAGACTTTACAGTGAGATTAGATTTGTTGTATTTTATTTTGTGTGAAAAGTGTTTTACCCTGCATTGTCACCATGGGCAACTCAAAGTGACTTAAAAAATAATACCGGAAAAGAACTAGCAGATGGAGATATCCGCTTGCTTAATGGGTTGGATCTAACTGTTGCACACCCTTGTGCATGTTAAAAGGAGACGAAGAAGCCCAGGTTCATTGCCTCGGCAGAAGTTGCTGTAATTTTAAAGGATGAGGCAAATATATTTTCCAGAATAGTGAGGCCAGTTTGAAAGCTATTCTCACAAGCACTCTTTTTTTAAAAAATAAAAAATGTGAACTCTGAAAAAAGAGGTTCTTCCACTGTCCAGCATCCACAGTCTGAAATGTGGGAAAAGCTAACTGCAGAGAGTGCCTATTGGCCAGCACCTGTATCAGTATCAACATGCAAACACCCCTCTGAGTAGTTTTGTAGCCTTGTAAAAGTTGGGGTGAGGGCAACATAAAAGATAGGTAAACAAATGAATATACTGTATGTGTATCGGTTAATGTAGAAAAAAAGACAGGCAGTTGGCTTGATGCGAGGGAGAAGGGTGAGTCTGACAGCTGATCTATTGTTTGCCTGCTGGAATGTACATCTGTAATGCATGTTGTGTAGCAGACATTTGGCCAGCACTGGTTAATTATGATATGATAGGGGGTTGCTGAGAAGGGGAGAGGTTCACTGTTCCCATTCTGTTTCCTTCCATTTTTTCTCCCCGTTAGTGCTGTGGTGTCTGCCTGGTCCTCCGGAACGGGTGGGGCAGGCCTGTTTGGGGCACTTTCCTACCTTGGGCTCACGCAGGCCGGTTTGAGCCCTCAACATACCCTCCTCTCCATGATTGTTGTTCCTATCATCATGCTGGCCAGGTGAGCTCTGGAGGTGGGGCCTGTGGCTGGTTGCTAAGAGAGGATGGCGGTTGTCAGGGAAACAAGGTGGGAGGTTGCTTGGTGAGCATAAAGTAACCAGGAGACAGGCTGTTCAAATTTGGGCTGCTTTCTTGGGAGAGTTAAAGGGACTTGCTTGTGATACACGACAAAGTGGCTGCCTTGTATGAAAATCCATGTATTCATGTGAAACAAGCATTATTTTACTCCAGTCAGTCTCCTCCCCCCCCCTTTAAGCAGAGAGTGAACCAAGGTCACCCAGTGGGCTTTGTGGCTGAGTGGGGATTTGAACCCACAACTTCCTAGTCCTGGCTTAATATTCTAACCACTACACCACAGAGGCTGTTTCCTTCTTACTCTAGCTGGTTCATAAATTTCTCAACAGTTCTGCACAGAACGTGGGGAGGTGGTCATGCTTGTCACCTAGTTACTCCAGGCCAGATTTCGGGAGAATTGGACAGATGTTTTGGATTTTATGTTTGATAGAATGTTCAGGGTGTATAATGTTGGGATGTAGTTTTATACCCCTACTATGCCTGTATAATTTACTTTAGTCATATGGATGAACAGGAAGGCTGGAAAGATATCCTCCACCCCTTTATCACCCAGATTATGTGCTTAAAGGGGATTTTTAAAAAGTCATCTTCCATCAGAATAATCTGCAGTAAGTTAGTCTGAGTATTACATCCCTGATAAGTAGTAGCCATCTCCCATTTCAGCGGAAGCAACTTTAATATGGGGCATGTGCCTGCTGTAATGAAATGTTCTGTTATTCCACAGTACACCTCTGTGACCTTCTCCCCCTCTTTCTTTTTCCATAGTTATTTCCTCCTGTTAGTTCCACCTCCACAGCACCCACCAAGACCAGTGCATACTGATGCCCCTTCCACAGCTCATCAGCCACTCTTAGGGGGTGCAGCCATAAGCAGTAAGTGATACCTAGACGGGAAGGGGTCATCTTCCTTCAGCGCCCCTTATTGCATCATTGGTGACAGGATAAACATGTATCCATGGTGCATTTTGTTTATCCAAAGACATTACCCGTGAGAAGAAACCCAATTGCTACATGTTTACCCATGATGCACTTTGCTCACGTCAAGGATGGGGATTACCCACAAGTATTGTTGTCTATAGAACTTCTGTTGCACTCGGTGTACAAAATATTTCATGTTTCTTATCCATTTTTTTTGACTAATCCTGTCTCATTTTAACCAACCCACTTCCAGAGTCACAACGTTATGAACTCAGTTTGCCAGAAAAGGGGCAGGTGGTCAGGGTAAGAATCATGATCATAACATGTGGTGAAGGCGGGGTTGGTTTGATTTCTTTTTTCATGGAGAGAGTGCACAGGTTGTAAGAATCATGCAGGATATCTTGGCGTGGGTGATTTCACAGGTGTTCATAGTGCAGAATGCATTGGGATTGGGCGGTATCTAGTGGCTAATTTCTGAAATGAGAGGTGCCCAGTCTCAACCCTCCATGGAATTCTTGCCTTCTGACCTGGCAACCTTTCCCACTGATCTCAGCTGTAAAGATGCTGTTTGGTTACACAGTTGTGAACACACTCTAGATATGCTCAGGGGTACCATTTTTTATTATTCGTTTTGCATGTTCCAAAGCTGTATACAGTTCTTGCAATAGAATTAAGATTTCAGGCTAAGTCCTTAGAAGGCTTCTTCCTTGCACCCTTCCAATATTTATATGTCACTTTTAAACAAAATATTCCCAAGGTGGTTCAAAGACAATTACATGCTTTTTAACATTCATAATAAATAATAATAAATCAGTCTTGAATAAATTCAGAGTAAGCAATAGGAAGAAGAAAAAACCACAACATCCATTTGATTCCAGTTCATTCCTAAAGACCTGGTGGAACAGTAACGTTTTTACATACTTCTGAAAAGAGATGAAAGAGGAACATAAACAAACCTCTCCTAGGAGAATCTCCTAGGAGAATGTTCCATAGCTTCAGTACCACCACTGAAAATGCCCTGCTCCTAGTGGAAACAAGTCTGCGTTCTCAAAAAGACAGCATAGCCTCATTGGCCAAACCCCTGAAGGGCTCTTGTGGGAAACAGCACTGAGATAGTTGGATAAGGATGCAGAACTTCAAAGGTCAAAACCAGCATTTCCAGTATGTGGAGTTTGTTGAATGGGCATTAAGACGATTGTTTGCAAGGATAGCTTTTCTGGAGCTAAACGGATACCCTCTTGTTCTATGTCTGGTTATTTTTGTGCAAGCTTTTGTGGCCCCGTTGTGATGTTACATACATCCCTTTTCTCCTCCAGGGCCTCTTAAAATACCTTTTCCCTTTGGCTGTTGTGTATTTTGCAGAATACTTCATCAACCAGGGGCTGGTGAGTGTGATGATTGGGGATGGGTGGAGACCTCTGTGGTGTGTGTGGCTGATGAATTCCTCCCTTGTTAACCCTTTCCCTCTCTGTGGTCTCCTTCCCCAGTTTGAGCTGCTGTACTTTCGAAATGCACCTTTAAGTCACCCCCAACAATATCGCTGGTGAGTGAGGGTGGGGTGAGAAGACAAAGTTAGGATTGTAGCTGAGTGAGGGTTGGTAGGCTAATGCAAAAAGGCGGTCAAAGCCAAGACTCCTGGGTTTCTCGGTTTCTCCATTTCCTGCAGGTACCAGATGCTGTACCAGGCTGGGGTTTTTCTCTCTCGCTCCTCTGCCAGCTGCATACGGATTCGGCGTATATGGCTTTTGGCAGTGCTGCAGGTAAAATGTTTCCCTCCCTTCTCAACACAATTTCCAGCCACACGGATGATTCCTTTCTGCCCTGTAGAGGCACCCGCTTTCCTCCATCCCCATTGTAAAGTCTGTGCAGTTTCCAAGGGGTCATAGCTTCCCTGCCTCCCTGTGGCCCTTGCTAGCAAACACATGAAGTTGCCTTACACGGTGTCAGGCCTTTGGTCCATCTAGACCAGTGACTCTCCGAGATCTCAAGCTGAGATCTTTCTCAACCTTCTATCTGAAAGTGTTTTGACTGGCATTGCTACGACTGACTCTGGGTCTTCATGCATGCAAAGCACCTACTCTACCCTTGAGCTGGGCACCCTTGCCACGGGTATACCCACGTCTCCCTGTGTGATATCAAAACTTCTAAACAGTAAATAATGTCTGGAGGAAGGACAGCTGGACCCCATGTAATGAACGAACAATCACTGGCTGTTTAGTTCACTGTTCTTCTGGACAGGCTGGGTAACTGACCAAAAAGGCGAGCTTAGCCTGCTCCTCTGCTTCATAGCAGCTTGAACTGCAGAAATCAGCAGGCCATAGAAATGCAGCAGACCAAGTGTCCCTCTTCACCCCAGCAGAGCATCGTTCCCAGTGGCGATTTGCTGGTGTTTCTTCTGCATCTTTTAAAAATTATTATTGTGAGCACCTTTGGGACAGAGAAATATGTATTTACTTATTTAGCTATGTAAATGACACATTTTTGTTGCAAAGCAATATATAAATATTTTAAATATCTGCAGATCACGCTGCTGTAAAAGGCCAGGAGTATAGGCTGGTAAACGGTTGGCATCCTTGACAGCGCAATCCTATGCATGTCTATTCAGAAGTAAATGTGTACAGTGGACCCTTTCTATCCGCGGATTCAGGGCCCACGGATTTGTCTCACACGGGTCCTGGACCTGCGGGGGTTCACCGTAAAAAGGAAAAAAAGGGGGGGGGAACACAGGGTTTTTTTAACCGCGCTGTTCTAAAGGTAAAAAACCCATGCTTTTTCTTTTCCTTTTACAGCATTTTAAAGCAGACCCCGGGATCCGCAGATCCTCGCTATCCACGGGTGGGTCCGGAACGGACCCTCTTCCCCCCCCCCCCGTGGATAGTGAGGGACAACTATAAGATTGCAACCCCAGTCTCCATTTTGGATTTTGAAATCTCCCACTCTTGTACCATGTTGGTCTTTATCTCCTTTCCTGTTCCACGTATCCCACCTCTTTCATCCCTCTTCCACCCCAGAACAGCACACTCGACTTTTCATCCCATTGTCATAGTCTTATTATGTTAACTGTTTTCCTCTCTCACATCAGTGCCTGAACATGGTGTTCCTCCTGGCTGCCGTGTACTTCATGTTTTTGCCCAGCATCTACTTGGTTTTCATTCTGATCCTCTACGAGGGATTACTGGGAGGAGCGGGCTATGTGAACACCTTCCACTGTGTCAGCGCAGAGGTGAGCTTGTGGGGAGAAATAAGGAAAGCGACAGAATGGGGAAGAATGTGACACACAGGGGAGGGCTTCCCTTCAAATCCTTGGGTGGGTAGAGAAAATGATCGCAGTGCTTGAGGAAAAAGAATGCAGGGTTAGCTCCAGTATTTGGCAAACGCCTCAGCAAAAAGCTGTCAGTGAACCCCATTAACCAGCATCCCACCCCCATCACAAGCTTCTGTGAATGGCAGAATACTCTTGATGGGAGGGAGGACAGTGTCCGGATCTCACATTTTCACCTTCCCAGGCACTCTGTGCAAGGAAGAGACTCTTGATAACTAGAAATGGAACCTCCAAAGCAGTACATTTCCTTGGTATCAAATGCTGAGGACATAACAAGGGATGCTCATTCTCTCATGCTGTCATTGCCTGTTTACGAGTCTCCCAAAACATGCTGGAGGCAGAATAAATGAGATACAATTTATGGATTTCTGCATTCACTTAAATCCTCTTATCTGGAGAGACCCGTAGTGTGTTGTGCACAGAATGAGATGGGAAGAGTTTCAGGCTGTTTTGAGGTTTTTAAGAGATGTCAGGAGTCCGCACCCAGTGACATAATCGTTTAATGCTCTGTCTCTCTCCCTCCTCCCTTTCCCTCCAATGCAGAGCCAGCCTGAGCACCGGGAATTTGCCATGGGAGTTGCTTGTGTCGCCGACACGTTGGGCATCTCATTTTCAGGTGTTGTGGCCATCCCTGTCCACAACTATTTCTGTCACCTCCCCTGAGGTTTGCTTCCCAGAGGGACCAATGGATGCCTCGGCCTGCCATATCTCTGCTCCTGATTAGTACTGTGCCCGGTGCTGAAGAAGGAAAGAAACTGGAATTATGTAGCATGCCCTCATCTGGCTGTGATGGGAGAAAGGGGGCTATGTTTGGATGGGGGTTCTCCCCCCTGTGGCTTGGGATGTTTTATGTTCATGTCTGTTTTGATTTTTGTGTATCATTTTAAGTGAGCATGGGTGGAAGTTGTTTCATCTTAAACAGGGCTCTTAGTACATACAGAAACACACGAGTGGAAAAATGTTATATGGTTCTCGGTGGTGGGGAACACTTGATGGTTGCACACTTCTGCTACACTGAACACACACACCCCATATTGAGTGGGGGAAGCAGAGCACTATTTAATGTGGCGCATCCACATTAACTGGAAGATACTGTGGAAGGAGGGAGTGGAGTGAAGATAATAGGTTCATTTAGACTAAAAGTCAATATGACAGAAGCAAGGGAAGGCTTCTAGGGTGACACACAAGCCCAAGCCAGGGAGAGGAGCATTAATAGTCTTGCAGTTTGATATATTTCTGTCTCAAAACACTATCAGTAAACCAGTTTTTGGGAAGATTATGGTCTCCTGTTAAATTATGTCCTGTGTAAAAAAAAAAAAAAAAAAAAGTAGGCCAAGGATTGTAACAGCTGATAGAGTGGGATATGTTTGTTATTCAGTGGCATTGACTTGGACGTATAGTAATAGGACTGGAATGGGAGGGGTGCCATGCAAGTAAATATAGTGGAGCAGTGCTACTAAAATTGTGGGCGGGTCAGGTTGGCCCAGTCCCTGACAAACATTTGATATTTGTAGCAAAGTAATATTAGAGGAAATATCTAATCTGTTCTATTTGGACTGTTACAATTCATACAACCAAATATAAATGTGTATAGTGATTTAGAGAGACTCAAATCCCCATTCATTCACAAAGCTTACTGCGTGGGCTTGGGCCAGTCACTCTTCAGCCTAACCTACCTCACAGGGTTGCTTTAAGATAAAAGGGGAGATTTTTGGGGAAGTGTTTCAAAAATTAGGATAGATTAAAAATGTAGATTTAACTAATTGACTAAGGGTGCAATCCTGTGTAACTCTTGCACCAGTGTAACAGTAGATCCCCCGATGAAAGAGCAGTAATGCCAGTGTAATGCCGGATGCCGACGGATGCAGGACGGACACTGACGTAACCCCTCTTGGACGCCTCACATGCGCAGTTCAGAGGCAGAATGGACACCGGCGGAACTCCACCGATGCAGGGGGCATTCCAAGGGCATCTGAATGCCCCCCAATGCCCCCTGTGCTGGCGGAGTTGCGTTGGTGTCCGTTCCATCTCCGAACTGCGCATGTGAGGCGTCCGAGGCGGGTCACGCTGGTGTCCATCCTGCGCCCATCGGCGTATGGCAACTTACACTGGCATTAGTGCTCTTACATCAGGGGATCTACTATTACACCGGTGCAAGAGTTACACAGGATTGTGGCATAAGAGTTTCATGGTTTGTCTCCATCTGTCCGTCTTTCAGCCTGATCATTTGTGTCGATTCAAAACAAACAAAAGTAAAAACCTTAACGTTTTACCCTGAAGCTGTGCAGGAACTTCTGAGGAAGCCCTGCACAGCTTCCAGGAGAAACATGAAGGTTTTTACTTTTGCTTGTTTTGAACTGACATGTGTGTTAATCCCGAAAGATGGATCTGTTTAGGTAGATTTAACTGTTTAGGAAAATTCTTCTGAGCTAGATGCTGCAACATGCTGTAGGCAGCCTGCTGTGATGACTCCATGGCATGAGGCAAAGTTGGCAGGTGGGCCCTTGGCAAGGCAATACCTTGTTGGACAGACTAGTGCACAAGATTAAACCTAAAGTTAAGAGGAACAAAGCCCACCCCACCCCCATCCGCCTAGCAGCCCGGCCCCACCCGCCAACAAACCCTGATATCTACAGTATGTCTATGAGGTGCTCTCTCACATTTTGCTACGTTCCCAGTGAAAGGGAGGAGTTCCGCAGTTGAGGATGAAGCTACAAGGAATGCCAAACAGAGCATGAGACCGGAATGCATGGTTGACCATTTTTAGCAGCAATTATATACTGTAATTAGCTTTTTAAAAAAGAACTGGGATAAATGGGGGAGGGGTTCAGGACAAAGTGTGAGGCGTAGCTATCAGCGAATATGTGGTATACATTTTTTTAAGGACGTGCCAAAAAGCGCAGCACTCAAGCACCATCAAGAAGACGCAATGAAAACTGATCATCTTGATTATCCAGTAAATACGGCACAAGCCTATTAAAAGCTGTCACCGGAGTCAGTAAGGCTCGTTGAGGGCGGGCCTAGTATTAACGACGTCGTTACCATGGCTTCGTTCCTACGTGTGCGCACTCTGCTTAAATAACTACGTCCTTGTTTGGGACTGCAACTCCCATCGTCCTTTTCTCGAGTCGTGAGGTCACTTTCACGCTAAGCGTGAGACCACAGAGATTAAAAACAGAACTAGACTGGTAGACAAGTCGAACTTCCGGTACAAATTGGAAGTCTATTATGGTCATGTGCATGTAGTGGTGTCGCTGCTCTATCCCTTATTGACTCTATGGTTCCATTGGACGTTGAGGAAAACCCACCCCGTTTTAGACAGGAAGTGGCAATAGGGTTGCGACGAGAGTTACATCAGTAGCGGCGGTTGCGTGTATGTGACCGAAAGGCGCTGCGTTTGCGCATTGAGTGCTTGAAGGGAGGCCGCCTTCTTTCTTTTAGGCCTGAGCCGGGTGAGCGCGTGTGAGCGCGTGTGAGCGGGGTCGTTGCTGGGAGTGGGTAGGCAAGATAAGGACTAGGCAGCTTGTAGCTAAGAGGGCAGCCGGAGCTTTTCTGGCTGGCTCGTCTTGGGTGGGAGTGTGGTAAGAAGAGTGCCTGCCTGCCTCTCTCTCTGTCTGGGGTCGGAGTGGAGGCTTATTTTTTAAATCAAAGTATTGGTTTTATTTAGTATAAGTAAACAATAAGTGTCGTTCCACTGTGTTGGCTGTGGGCCACTACAGAATGTAGAATATAGTATACAAAAACCGATAGCAAAAACCTGTATTTTACAGACTCTTACAGTGGGCAGAAAATAGCCTAACCAGAACTAGGTAATTAGCAGTAGTAGTGTTTATATAGCTCCTTCTGTATGATTGACTCTTTGCAGAGCAGTGACAGAAACACTGTAAAATTTGACAGGGTGGGGGAGGGTGTAGGAGAATGTTTGGACCGATGAAATGGGTGATGGGGAGGGAAATACACATCCTGCTTGTATTTAGGATTAATTTCACTGTGGGATGAGGGCTAAGAGATTGTGTTAAGCTTTACCAGAAAGTATATGAAATACTATAGCAGTTTATATACAAATATGAATTGAAATGGAAGAAAGTAATAAATGTATACATTTTAAAATTATTGACCTCACTGGGGTTTTTGAGTATTATTTTTTACCATTGCCAGCCAGGATCAGGAACTGGGAGAGTCGACTGACGACCCAGAGGTGCCACCACCATGTCGCGTTTCTTTACCACTGGCTCGGACAGTGAGTCAGAGTCATCACTTTCTGGAGATGAGCTAGTAGCCAAGCCAGTTGGGGGCAACTTTGGAAAACAGTAAGTATTGGATGGGGGCAGGAAGGAATGGGAGGGTGGTTAGGATCAAAGACTTACTAGTAAGTGTCTTGAGTTGAATGGGGAGAGGTGCGATGGCAGGAGGAGTTTATTGTAGCCCTGCAGATTTAAAAGTCAGCAAATGAGAAGTGAGGACCAGTTTTTTTCATTATCTACACAGCCATCCCATTCCTTTCTTAGAACCCCAGAAACACCATATCGCATCTCTGAGCTTTTCCCTGCTTCTCCTAATGCCCCACAAACAACCACTTTTTTTTTTTGCAAGCCACTTTTTCTCTCTTCCCCCCCCCCCCAACATCATTCCTTTTCTCCCATGTGTTTTCCTGAATCATCCTAGCTGTGTCGTATCTGCTTTTTCTTCACTGCTACTTGGTCATCCCCTGCTCCGTCTTTTCTGTTGGCTGACTCTTGGCTTCATCCTCTGTTCTGTCTAACTGAGAGAAGGTGTTCCTTTTATGACCTATGCTTTGCCTTGTACGCTAGGACTAAGAATCTAGGAGGCCTATAAACCTCCTCTATACCTTGCACATTCGTCTCAGTGCCATCACCCCCTTTGGGGCTAACTAGGCATTCATTCCTACCTACTTCAGGGTTCAGAATAAGTTTGGTAAAAGACATTCGGACATAATGCTGGATGAGGAAATGGAACATCAGGCTGTGCCTCTTGGATGTTTCCTTCCCATCTATTTATCAAGCAGGGAATTTATCGGAATTTATCACAATTTATCAGTTGTATTTACCTTGGTAGGAACAGTCTTCTAATTATGGATGTTTTGCTGTTGACTTGTAGCTCATACAGATTCATATGTGAGCCCAGCTCACTTAGGCTGGGCCAGGTTTGGTGCTACAGCTTCAAGGATCCATCTTGCCTGTCTGTTTCCCCTTTTTCACAGGCCTCTGTTGCTGAGCGAAGATGAGGAAGATACGAAGAGAGTTGTGCGCAGTGCAAAAGACAAGAGGTGAGGTTTGACTGACATGATGGGGGAAGACGGATCTCTCTCATCAACTGGATGAGAACAGTTTTTTGTTCTTTAGATGCCTAGGAAACTGTCCCGTCTGGTTCAGCAATGTGTGGTGGTTTGCTTTTCATTTCCAGCCTTGGTATTTTCTTTTCAGGCCTTACAGAAGCGATATTTATTGTGGAATGACCCAGATGTGCTTCCAAGAAGTTTAATAATCCCTTCTCTCATCCCCACCTCTTTCTTTTCTCTGTGATAGGTTTGAGGAGCTTACCAATTTGATCAAAACAATCCGGAATGCCATGAAGATCCGAGACGTCACCAAGTGTCTGGAGGAGTTTGAGTTGCTAGGCAAGGCTTATGGGAAGGCCAAGAGCATCGTGGACAAAGAGGGAGTTCCCCGCTTCTACATCCGCATCTTAGCAGACCTGGAGGATTACCTCAATGAGGTATTTATGAGGAGGGGAGCTGTTGGCCTATTGGGACTGAAATTCTCGTGCAGAGGGAGGGGGCATCTGTGTAGCTGAGGAGAGTGCCAGGAGATCGTCTGACTTTGAAAACTACAGAAAAAGGTACAAAACCCTCTATAGTCTTCATCATGACTCCCTTGCAGGATGTGCCTGAATGATAGCAATGGAGAATCCACTTACAGGTGGGGTTTTAGAGTTTAGGCAAGGAATGAAGAGTTAGGTCAACTTTTGCTAACACTTGTCTTGCGCTTGTCTCTTTCCTGCCTGGACACCCATACCTCCCCTCATAAGAACAGGAGGAAAAACCCTGCTTGATCAAGGCAAAGGCCCATCCAGTCCAGAATTCTGTTCCCACAGTGGCCCACCACTCCCTTATGAACCCACCCATTTGGTGCCCCCCTCTAGGTGCCCCCCCCCAATTAGGCAGGCTGGAAATAGGGCCTTGGTGGTGGCACCTTGACTCTGGAATATCCTCAGAAATATACATCTGGTGCTGCCTCTGTGCAGTGACGTTCCGAGGCTGGTTCAGAAGCGTACCTGTAGCAGGATGCCGCTCCGTGCGTGAAAGCACCCCTCCCCCTCACCGGTTAGAGCCATTCCCAGCGGGCAACGGCTGCCCGTGCGGGAGCCATCGCCTGCTGGGAATGGCTCCGACCAGCGAGGGGCGCTTTCACGCGCAAAGTGGCATCCTGCAACACATACGCTTCCTCACCAGCCTCAGAACGCCACTGCCTCTGTGCATCTTTCTGGTTCCAAGTTGAGCTATTTTAATGTTTTGTGCTTTAGGCGAACAATAATATCTGCTTTTTAAAAAATGTAGTTGTGTATGTATTCGTGTGACGGCAAGATGGTATTCATTTTGATTTTTTGATTTTTACATTTTTATCCCACCCTTCCTCCAGGAAGCTCTTGGCTGCATACAAGATAGTATTCTCCTCCATAAATGATCATAGATTAGGCTGACTGGCCCATAGTTGCTCCAACAAACTGCGTGGGACCTCTTGATTGTAGTTTCTGACCACACACCATGCTTATTTCTCTTGCAGTGTCTTGTGGTATTGAGGGGAAAGCTAGCCAAACCAAAGAGCATGGTTTACTTCATCTAAAAGAGTAGTCAGAAAGCAAGATGTTTGGCCTGTGTAGCTTTACATTGCACATTTTGAGGAAGGTGGCAGGACTGCTTTGTGGACTAGGTGGCTACACACCCTCTGTAACTGTATCTCCCTCCTTTTTCTGACTTTCATAGCTGTGGGAGGACAAGGAAGGCAAGAAGAAGATGAATAAAAACAATGCCAAAGCACTGAGCACCCTCCGTCAGAAAATTCGGAAGTACAACCGTGATTACGAGAGTCAGATCACGGGTTACCGCCAGGTACTAAGTCAATGGGTGGAGGGAAATCCAGGGAGACACCTAAGACGTATCTCGTGGGCAGGTGGTGATGACTGAGGCTTTGATTACCTTGGGGTGATGGAGGTTGGTTCTGCCCTAGGCTTCGGGGGGGGGGTAGGGTTGAGAAGGAAGATTTGATGGAGGAAGAGCAAGTCTTTATGGGGGTAATCAATGAGAGTATTCTCTGTGCATCATGATCTCTACCGCAAATCTTCCAGAACCCTGAACAGTCAGCTGATGAAGATGATGACAAGAAAAGTGATGATTCAGAAGGTGAGTGATGCGGCAGAAGGTGGAGGTGGAATCCATAGGAGGAGGATTCTGTGTCTGTTTCTGCATGTTGGGCACATGGGCTTCCCTTCAGCAACCCCTGTTTCCTCTCTTCAGGATCCTCTTCGTCGGGTGAAGACGATGACGAGGGAATGAGTGCAGCTGCTTTCTTAAAGAAGAAGGAGGGGGCAGGGGAAGGACGTGGAAAGTTCTTGAAAAAGGTGGAGGTAAGAGCTGGGAAGGAACATCTCTGTACCATTTTCACCTACCTGAGGCTTCCAGTGCCTGCATCCCTCAAAACAGAAGGATTTCTGCCAGAAGGATCTTGTTGCTAGGAAACTCGTTGGACAAGAGGCCACAGTGGGGTTGAGGGAGGTGGAAAGCAAGAATCTTTGTCATAGGAAAGAGTCGCAGAAATGTTCCCACAGGCCTTGGAACAGTAACTGATTTCCCATGAGTCTTAGCAGGAGCAAAGCCCCCTTTACTGGCCTCTGTTGCTCTTCACCACTCTGCGCAGCCTGCATATTCCAATCAGTCTTGCTGGTGCATGATCCTTTTTCTCTTTTTCTGTATCAGGATGAAGATGAGGAGGACTCGGACTCGGATGATGATGAAGACTGGGGCCCATCTGATTCTGAATCTGACTCAGAGTCCGATGAAGATGAGGGCAAATACACCTCACTGGCCTCAAAGTTCCTTAAGAAGTAAGGGGGCTGCCTCTCTTGGGCAGGGTGGGGGGATAATATGTATGCATCTTCAGGGGCAGTGCTCCCCACCTTGGCCACAAGGGCCATCAACTATGAATCTGTAACCACGTTTAGGACCTGTGAAATTCTTGAACTTTTTTGTTCCCAGACCCACTTTGGGGGTTGAGTTGCTAAGTCATTCAGAGTTTTGACCAATCCTTTTGCTGCATTAGAAAATTGTGTCTGTTCCGGGATGTAACCGTCTTTTAGCACACGTAGTGAAACTGTTGTCCTCCTTAGAACTGTTTGGACCTAGGTGACTATGAAATTTCCAGGGCCCCAGTGCTACGGGTGCTGTGTCCCATCTGGTTATTTCCTGTTAAACGTGGAAGCAGATCAAGATGGCATGTTTGTTTTTGGCTCAGTTTGAAGGCTTTGACTGGGCTGTGGAGGTTTGGGGCATTGTACATTTGGAAGCTGAACCATGTCTTTTCTTTTGTTATGTAAACTTTGTGAACGTTTTGATTGCAAAGTGACATGTAAATGTTCTTAACTTACAAAGAGAGATTCCAAGGGAACCTCCATCCAGTTTGTATTGGTATTTGACAGTGAGGATTTCATGACTGTAAGTCAAATAACGTTGGCGTGTGTTTTATCTGTAGTTGAGGTAAGCTGGGGTGTGTAAATGTGAGTGATTTGAGGCAGCTCAGGGCCACAGAATCCCCAGGTGAAAGGGAATCAGTCTGTTTAATTCCACCCTCAAACCAGGACTGGCACTGAAGAGGACAAAAGAGTTTTGGAGAAGAAACGGGAAGAGAAGGCAAAGAAAAAGCAAGACCGTAAATCCAAGAAATATGAAGACGACGAGGACGACAATGAGGGTGGTGAATGGGAGAAGGTCAAGGGGGGCGTCCCGCTGGTCAAGGTGAGGCATCCTTTTCAGCCGGGTGGTAGGTGGGCAAGGGGTAGTGGAATGGGTGGTTGCTTTTTGCTGCATGTCGCTTCCCCTCCCTCTAACAGGGTTTGAACCCATCTGTCAATTTCTTCCTGCAGGAGAAGCCCAAGATGTTTGCCAAAGGCACAGAGATCAACCATGTTGTGGTAGTGAAGAAACTCAACGAAATCTTGCAGGCCCGTGGAAAGAAAGGCACTGATCGGTGAGGCCAGAGAGGGATGGATTTGGCTCGGGGTAGAGGCGGGTTTGGCTCGGGGTAGGGGAGAACTCTGTTTAGTGCCAGTGTGGTGGTCTGGCTAGACAAGTTCAAATCTCTGGGCAGTGAAGTACTTGGCCTCATGTGCCTCACAGGGCCACTGTGAGGATACAGTGGGTAGGAGAGGTGGAGAACCAGGTGTACTGCCAAGGAATAAACATACGTGTCCTTCCGACAGTTATCCCTTGAAGGAAGGAAGGGATAAACATGTAAAACATAGTGAAGAGAGTGTCTCCAGTTCCCTTTCCTTGTCACCAATCTGCACCTTCTGGCTTTTCTGAGTGGTGGTCACTTTTTGTGTGACAATAACTGCCCAAAGATTTGAGCTTCTATGACTATGTAAGTAAGGGATTGATTTGGATACAGTGTTGTCCTGTTCCTGTATAGGCCCACTGGGTCATGTCATCCCTCTATTGCCCTGAAGTAGGACCTGGGTACCAGGAGCAGCAGAACAAGAAATGGGGGCAATGGGCCTATAGTGGGAGCAAGGCTGTACGGAGTCCAAATCTCCACCGCCAGTCGAGGAGGAGGGCCGTGTTCTGTCTAATCTTCATCCCTGAGTGCCTGCAAGCCTCATGGAACTGCTCGGGCCACTCCGGAGAGCTTGGCGATGACGTCGTTGAGCTCCAGAAAGCAAAAGTGAAGCTGTTAGAGCTTCGTGGCTGCGCAGCTTAGAGGGACCAGTGGTGGAGGGTGTCCTGTCAGATTTTAGGACGTTTTTGCCCTCTCCCCACCCACATGCTCGCTGATCTTCTCTTCTCCTTCTCCACAGAGCAGCGCAAATAGATCTTCTGCACTTACTGGTTGGAATTGCAGCTGAGAACAATTTGGGGATTGCCATTGATGTGAAAATCAAGTTCAACATTGTTGCTTCCTTGTATGACTACAATCCCAACCTTGCTACATACATGAAGGTACAGAGCTGGGTGGTCCAGTCACCATACGGTCCAGTCCCTTTCCTGCTCCGTATTGTCTCCAGTTGGCCTTGAGAAAGTTGGCATTTTCTTTTCTGTAATGCTAAGAGCCTAAATGACTCTCCCTTTTTTTGGCTCTTCCTCTCCCCTACCATACAGCCAGAGATGTGGCAGAAATGTCTTGACAGCATTGATGAGCTTATGGACATCCTCTTTGCACAGCCCAACATCTTTATTGGTGAGAACATTGCAGAGGATTCGGAGAACCTGGCCAACAGCGAACAGGTGAGTGTTTTGGAGGCTAATGTTTGCAGCTTCTCGCTGTCCTTGGGGAAACAGAAAAGGATGAGGTGGTTTGAAATCTGCAAGTGGGGAG
Source organism: Plestiodon gilberti rubricaudatus (assembly GCA_026170595.1). NCBI lineage: Eukaryota > Metazoa > Chordata > Lepidosauria > Squamata > Scincidae > Plestiodon > Plestiodon gilberti. Next base: position 16,574,719 of record JANXHW010000006.1, on the reverse strand, counting down.
TAGACAGGATGTTAATGTAGGCTGGCAAGCCAGAAAATCGGTGTCAATTTTATTCATCCATTTGTGTCTTTGTCTTTTCTGTACCCAGCCCTTTCGTGTACGGGGCTGCATTCTGACACTGGTTGAGCGCATGGATGAGGAGTTTACCAAGATCATGCAGAACACAGACCCCCACTCCCAGGGTGAGCATGCGCATCCTTTTAAAAGGGGTCTAGACGGACTAAATCAAAGGAAGTGGGATTAGTGGGGCAGCTGGCATGAGGGTCTCTGCAGTGCCTGAAGCACAACTTGCCTCCAAAGAATATTTCAACCTCTGCTGTGTGTTTTCCCAGAAGACACTCTTGTCTCTTTGCAACTTAGAAAGAGAGTGACCTCAATGCACATGGCAATTTACAAAGTATAAAAAGGTCAAGTCCCTGACCCAAGAAACCGACAGTCTGAGTCTATGACCACTGTATATGTTGCCCTTCAATTTACAAAGCCTTTCCAGGGGGGCTAACAAATGGAGCATACCTGTGCATGTCGTTCTGTGTAGTTTCATGGGTTCTTATGATGCCTTTTGCTCCAAATCTCAAATACAGAGTTGATTTTTTTAAGAAATTGTTTTGCAAAACGCTATGTGGTAATGAGAGGAGTAGGTGATAGGCCAGAGATAGACCAGAGGCCTTGAGGAAGAGGCAACGAATTAAAGCACAGAAACCTCCACTCCTGAACACTTTTGCTAGATGTAGCCTTCATGTTTTCAGTTGCTAGATGTAGCCTTCATGTTTTCAGTTGTAACTTGGCAACGATAAGGGCTAGGGATGTGCTTTCTTTGTTTAGAAAATGCAAGCCAGGGTTTCTCAGGATTCTGTGCTGGTGTCCGCTGTCCATGTGCCACGTGGAACCATCTGCTCTGCTTGTGTTGCAAAGGCATGTTTTTCCTTTCTGCCAGAGTATGTGGACCACCTGAAGGATGAGGCCCGAGTCTGCAAGATCATAGAGCGGGTACAGACCTACCTTCAAGACAAAGGCACCACGGAGGAGATCTGCCGCGTCTACCTGCGCAGCATTCTGCACACCTACTACAAGTTTGACTACAAGGCCCACCAGCGGCAGCAGGGCCCAGCTGGGGACAGCAAGGTGGGTCAGCCGTTGCGGCAGCCAAGCTCTGTCCCAATAGCTGGTTGCCAGAGCATTCTGTGTCAGGGCTGCAGCATTAGCTTTCGGGTATGCGTGTGGCACTGCATAACCCCCAAGAAGAGAGCAGAAGTACTTCAAGTTACAAATATACTGCATTTGAGTGTGCAAAATGATATACTTCTAAGAGCAACTGTGTAAAATAAGTATCATTTATCCCCATATTACTGCTGGGGACCTGAGGCTGAGAGAGAGGGGCTTTCCTAAGGCCACCTAGTGGGTTCATGGCAGAGGTGAGATTCAAACCAGGGAGGTCTCAATTCTGAGCTCAGTTTCTTAGTCGCTATGCTACAGCAGCACCAGGTTAGATTGCATTCATCAGCTTCAGTGGTGGCAGAGAGAGGCGCATTCTTTTTCTCAAAATTAGAACTTGGGGCTCACTCAATAAAATTAACGGACAAACCTAGATAATTTATGAAATTCACTTTTATAGCATGGGGTGATGGCTGCTGGCTTAGATGGCTCTAAGAAGCGGATTAGACATTCATGAAGGATGGTGATCTATCACGGCTATTAGCTGTGATGGCCAACTGAAGCCTCTGTTCAGTAGTGGTGTACCACTGAATATCAGTTGCGGGGGACGGGGGGGGGGGGAGATACAACAGTGGTGGAGGGCTAAGAGGTTCATGCCTTGTTGATGGGCTTACCCAGAATGTTGGGAAAAGGGATGCTGGACTAGATGGATCTTTGGTCTGGTCCAGCAAGGGTCATGTCATTCTTTCGACTTGGAAGTCTTACTGACCAGCTGGGCGAGGTTGAGGGGATTGGTACTATGTGGTACATGTACCCTATGGATGCCAAGGGCTTGGCGGGGAAAGGATGTCAGTAGTTTTGGGACATATCTGCATTCTTGAGAATTTGATTCATTTGCTTGAGAGTATTGCTTGAGAATATTCTAGGGACTGTGTGTGCATGCACTGACATTGTTTCATAGAGATCCCCTGTTCCTGTCCACAGATCTATAATTCCCTGGACTTTTTTTTTTTAGGAGATTAAAACTAAATGTTAACAGTTGACGGCTAAACGAAATTGAAATCTGCTTACATTCACAGTAGACACTAGTATTTACTGAGAAAGCTAGCAAGGGTTAGCATGGACGGGAGAGAGAGTGGCTGATTAGGTGATATGTTGTTATGGGCAAATAACCAAAGAATTTCTCCCAACCTGCTTGCCCGCAGTCGGAACAGGACCAGGCCGAGAATGAGGCTGAAGACTCTGCAGTACAAATGGAGCGCCTCTGCAAGTTCATTTATGCCAAGGACCGAACAGATAGGATCCGTACCTGCGCCATCCTCTGCCACATATACCACCACGCCCTGCATGACCGCTGGTACCAGGCCCGTGACTTAATGCTTATGAGTCACCTGCAGGACAACATCCAACACGCAGACCCGCCAGTGCAGGTTAGAGAGCTAAACTGGGGCGAGAAGGACTGGGGGGTTGGTGCAGCCAGTCTTCCAAGAGTAGAGCAGGTTTACTTCTCTGAGAAACTCTTGGATTGCTGGAGTGGATGATGGTGCAAGGTTTGGAATAGAAGGGAGCCCCTTGCTGCTCTGCTCTATTTCTCCAGCCCCTGGACCACATAAATATCCGGTGGGCTCAGCCATGTTTATCCTGTACGGTTGTTCTAACTTTACGCTGCCTCCTGTCCCTCTTGGCAGCACATTGTCTATTGACTGCAGTTGTTACTTTGGAGGAACACGTTGCAGGTATAGGAAGGCAAGATGACAGGGAAAGAACAGGAAACTAGAGAGGGTAAATGAAGTGTACAGCACAGTAGGAACAGCGCTTGTAGTCCCTATGGATCTGCAGAAAGCAGGTATTTGGGGTAGGAATGAGCTACTTGGTGTTAGCATTCAAGGACAAAAGGAAGAGGGTCATGGTTGGCCAATGCTGAAGGTCTACCACCTGCTCAGAATCCTCCTCCTTCTCTTGCAGATCCTGTATAACCGAACGATGGTGCAGCTGGGGATTTGCGCATTCCGCCAGGGCATGATCAAGGATGCCCATAATGCTCTGCTGGACATCCAGTCAAGTGGGCGGGCCAAAGAACTGCTGGGGCAGGGCCTTCTGATGCGCAGCATGCAGGAGCGCAACCAGGAGCAGGAGAAGATCGAGAAGCGCCGTCAGGTCCCCTTTCACATGCATATCAACCTGGAGCTCTTGGAGTGTGTCTACCTGGTGTCAGCCATGCTGCTTGAGATCCCCTACATGGCTGCCCACGAATTCGATGCCCGCCGGCGCATGATCAGCAAGCAGTTCCACCACCAGCTGCGTGTGGGCGAGCGGCAGCCTCTTCTTGGTGAGCAGTCCTAGAACAGCCCACTTGCCCATTTTAGCCACGAAAACTGCAGAAAAAGAATGTACTTGCGCTTCTAGTGCCTTGTTCTGATTTGGGGTTATTCTTTCTGTCCTGATATCCACTGAAACAGGAGCTTAGGTTTGATTTATTTTTACCCCCTCCCGACAGATAACAGCCATGGCAAAGCTATTTTTAGGGCTGTTTGTAATTGTGGATGTTAAGAAGGTTGGGCTGTGATTGGTCCCAATCATCTTCTGACATCCTGTCTAGTGGAATTATTTATGCATCTGTCATTTGACCATGCCCCGCTTTCCTCCTTACTCCAGGCCCCCCCGAATCTATGCGGGAACATGTGGTGGCGGCATCTAAGGCTATGAAGATGGGCGACTGGAAGACGTGTCACCGCTTCATCGTCAATGAGAAAATGAACGGGAAGGTCTGGGACCTGTTCCCCGAGGCTGACAAAGTGCGCGGCATGCTTGTCCGGTCAGTTGTGGGGGGGGGGGGCGGTATTTCAGGGGAACAGAAAGTCAGGGGGAAGGGGGGAGTGCAAGGATGTCTGCTCTTGGCTTCTAAACATGGCAGTAGAGAATGGCGGACTAGCAAAGGTGACTGTCGTGAGAGTGCAAATATGGAAGGTACATATTTTGAAGCTGCCTTAGATCTTGCTCTGTCCAGCTCGTGATGGTCTACTGTCACTGGCAACAGTCTTCCTAGGCCCCAGGCAGAAGCCCGACTACCTGAGCTCTGTTTAATTTGGAGGTGCCAAGGACTGAGCCTAGGCATACAAAGCATGTATTCTGCTGCCAAGCTGTACCCCTCCCATGCAAGCTTAGGAAGAGGGAGCTCCGCTCTGGAGCTGGCAAGAAGGGAATGGAAGAGGCACGCAGAAGATCTCGGGTTCAGTCTCTGGGTAGGGCTGAATCCCTGGAATCCTGCTGCTGGTCTGTGTATAGTGACCGCTTTGTTCCTGCACAGTAGGGTGGCAAGGAGCTTGGGGGCTTTTAGTGAGGACAGAAGCTCTTGCCTCGAGGGTCCCGTTTCTGGCTCTCACCGCTCTTGGCTTCCCCCTACAGGAAGATCCAGGAAGAGTCTCTCCGAACGTACCTCTTCACTTACAGCAGCGTCTACGATTCCATCAGGTACTGCATTGCGGTGGGGAGTGAGATGGACAGGCCTGTGTCCCTCTTATTCCCACTGTCACTGGCCTCTCAATTAGGAGGTGTGAACTGGCTCTGTGAATGTGGCATCGGTGGCTGAGAGTGCCAGTGGTGTGTCCTGCCGTGGGCAGCTCCTCCATAATTGCCCAGTGTATATAACTTGATTAAGCACAAATATCCATCTTTTGTACTTGGGGCCACTTCTCATCTGTCCCTCTGTGGCCACTGTCCCCTTGACAGCATGTCAGCCCTACTGGGGTGCCACTGTGGGTGGCTGAATCATCCTCTCTGCTCCTCACTCTCAAATCTCTCTTCCTAGCATGGAGATCCTGTCTGATATGTTTGAGCTGGACCTGCCCACAGTCCACAGTATCATTAGCAAGATGATCATCAATGAAGAGCTAATGGTGAGCAATCCTTTGTAGAGAGGCAGGCGGAGATGGTGGGAGCACAAAGAAAGGCGTAGGGCTCAGGATGTCTGGCGTTGAGGGTGGCAGAGAGGAGCACAGGCTAGGAGAAATGTATTGCTCATGCACAAACCAACTAAAGTTGCCTGGTGAGTAGATGTGTCAATAGGTTTATGTGGCGACTGTTACGTTAAATGGACATTGAAAAGCTTTGAAGAGACCCTAGCTTGGAACTTTTTGAGATAAATGTGACGTTGGGGGTGGGTTGGGTGTTCTTATTTTATTACCTTTTTATATGTTGCGGTGTGTGTTTAGTGTTCAGTGTACAAGATGATCTTTCCAGGCAGTCTCCCATCTAAACCCTGGCAGATCTGTCCAACTTTTGCCAGAGTTGCTGCGTAAGTTGGGAGAAGCAGGTTCCTTCTAGCTTCGTCAGATTTCAAACTCTTTCCCTCTCCAGGCCTCCTTAGACCAGCCAACCCAGACAGTGGTAATGCACCGGACAGAGCCTACATCACAACAAAATCTGGCGCTCCAGCTAGCTGAGAAGTTGGGCAGCCTTGTGGAGAACAATGAGAGGGTCTTTGACCAGAAGCAAGGCACCTATGGGGGCTACTTCAGGGGTGAGTGAGAGCACTACAAGCCTGTCTTAATAACACCTCTTCCCCACTGCACTTCTCCCTGTTTCGTTAGCCGGTTTGTTGCTATGATGATTGTGTGGAGGCCACTGCTTCCATGAAATCCCTGCATGTCTTTGCTCCCAATTAAAAATAATAAGAATAATAAGTACCTTTTATTGGTCACTCACTCAATCCATAAAGGACTCGTAATTTAAAACAAGGACTTTCAATAAAACCTAGCCTGAAAGAGACGCTCTACTGACAGTAAAAATTTTTACAACATTCCCTAATTTTAAAAAAAAATCAAGGCTCTATCTCTCATGGTTGTAGAGAACAATCAAGAAACATGGACAATTTCCACTAAATCAAATAAAGCTTCCAGTTGTCAAGAGCAAAATTTTCCCCATGTTTTTTTTCACTGGCCACCTATTTTTTTTTGTTCTGAATTTTCTCCTTCATACAAGACACTCTATTTCCAAACTTATAAGCTGCTTTTCAGCAGAAGCCCTCAAAGTAGCATACTGTCATTTCCAATAGTAAAGTTGCAAAGCAGGAATTGAACTGCAGAACTATGGAAGGACCATGAGTGTTTGCCTTCTAGTGGCTTGGATCGGCCCTCTTCGTCCCCCACCCCATCCTCCCGCAGGCTCTGTGATGGTTAACTCGTTTTGAGGGTATTTAACTGGCTACCTTTGCCGATGCCCGTTAATCACCTCCCTTTTATCAATTTCTCTACAGACCAGAAAGACGGCTACCGTAAGAACGAAGGAGGCTACCTGCGCCGTGGAGGCTACCGGCAGCAAGAACGGCAGAGTAATTACTGATTGTTGAACCGTCACCAGGGAGCTTTTCTCCCAGAGTAGAATGGTGGGGAGGAGCACAGAGATCTTACTCCAATTGTGATCTTTCAAAATTGCTGAATAAAGAATTACTTTGAAAGGAGACTGCGTGTGGAGCACTTTTGCTCATAATTTAATTTTTGGAAACTGGATGAAGCCATTTCCTTGCGGGAAAGGTGGATCATTGAAGGAATCTAGTTTCGTCAACGTCGTCGCTGCCTGTGTTACAAAGGGACTTTGATTCTGAGGATACATTTCTCAGTTTGCTGAGTCAGAAATGCAGCCTCTTCCTAATGGAGCACAGCTAGTTAATGAAGTCACGTGCATAGGTTCCTATACCAAACGAAAGCAGTAAGGTCTCGCATACAGCATTCACTTTAACGACCTTGGATTACTCCTTTCACCTGCTGCATCAACAGCAATTTGCTGGTGTCGGCTGAACGCACTGGCCTTTAATTCTCTGTTCCTGAAGTGCTTCCCTCACTGCACTTGTAATTTGGCCTTCTGCCCATCTATAGGGGTCCTCACTGGCAGCTGACCCAGTCTTCAACAAAGTTAATCAATTCCTCAGGGAGCCTTCCTGAATTACAGCTCTCATCCTTAAGGGAATGCTCAAACCCGCCATTTCTTGGATGAATTCCCCAACTAGCTTTATGTTTGTGCTTGGGGGGGAAAATGCCACGCTTGCAGTCTGAACTCTTCGGTTTGCAGGTACAATGAATGGCGGTTTGCAGGTACAATGAATGGTGGTTCTATCTATTTTGGGGGGGGCTGGGTCAAAAGCCTTTCAAAGGCCCCCGCAATTATGTGCTGCTCCATGCTTTGGAAAGTTATGTTTGTGCCAGCTAGACCCCCATGGTGCCCAGGGACAGGCAACAGGCAGATGCAATTCTTCCATGTCGGCAGCCTCGGCTATGGAGGCAAGAGTGAAGAAGACTCTTGCACAGTACACTGCATGGTCCCTGTTAGCTTTTCTGGCTGGGCATCATTGGTGGCATCTGCCTGGGAAAGCTAATTAAGCTGCAGATGGATGGCATCTTCCCTTTAGCATTGCCACTAAGTTACAGGTGATGGTGTAAAGGAGAATATGAATCCACTCCCTGCTCCCCACCGCCTGCAACAAAGGCTCCTGGTCCAAGTCTCTTAGGGTTCAGTTTTCATGGAAACAAGAGACGCAGACAAGAAGCGACGAAAGTTCATTTATGCAGGTATGTTGGCCATAAGGCCCAAAGACTTCATTAATGCATTGAGAATCTCAACCAACTTTCAATGTAGCAAATGTTCCAAACTATCCATATTTATACCTTGGCACAGAGTCACTGCTCTATCAGCATGCATCTCCACAGAGAGCATGCATCTCTCCACGGCTCATTGATGTCTTTCTGCTTAAACACAGAACTGTACCTTTTCCTAGACACAGTGTTACCAGAAACCACCTTGCCAAGATGAACCCATCACATACACCTGTGCACAAAATGGAAATTGTTAGCACAGTCATGCGCCACAATGTTGACCGAAAGCTTTCATCCGTGAGAACAGTCACCATGCCCGTGGCCACATTTGCCAAATCTTACATTGGAAGCCCTATTTTGCTGGCGGTCAGTGGTGCCACCCTTTCCCCAGGCTTGGGACAGCATTACAATTTATGCAGAAGCCTTCTGGTGGGGGTATAAATGAACACATGAATGATATTATTGGTCTACATCTTAAGAGGGTTCTAACCAATGGAAAATCCAGCCCTAGGAGGCCCAGATTGGGGGGGGGTATTTTTCATTTTCTTCTGTTTTAAGGGAATCTAATGGGTGAAAGCAATTAGGTGAAGGAGTCGGAGTCCTGATGTTAATAAGTGACTTCTCCTCCTCAGCAGTTTTTCTACCCTACTGAGCTGCTCGCACACAGCCCTCCACCTGCTGAACCAGCCTCCTATTGGTCTGGAGCAGCACTCTCCTTTTCTCTTTCCCACCTCCTCCGGGGCTTTCTGCTTGCCCCACACACTGTGGGATCAGCACCAGCTGCTACATTTCCAGGAGTGCTGCGGTGACCTTCAAGCGGAGCTGCTAGCATGCTGAACCACAGGGCTCGTTTCTTGCACCGCAGGGTGATAGCCCTCTGGGGCACCCAAGTTGTTGCTCAGAAATCCAAGACTCCCCAGCCAGCCCCCCAAGCCACTGCTCCACAGAAATCCCTGCCTCCGCCTTCGCTGAACTTGGGTGACGGGAAGGTCTTCCGGCTTAAGAGCAACTGGGAAGTGACGCGTGGCCTGCTGGTGTTTCTGCTCTGTTCCTCCCCGTGGCTGGTCCAGAGAGCGCCCACGGTGAGATGCAGAAGGCCTTGAATCCTGGCCTACTGCCCCATCCAATGAATTCTTTCTCAGGGACCACCGCCACAAGGGGTGGCCAGTCATGTTGTAATTGGGAGTGGTGGGATCTATGGGCCAAGCTGTGGTGACAGGAACCCTAGCCCTGTACAAGAAGGCGTCTCGTGGCAGATGAACAGGTTTGTTGTGGCAGAAGATTGGGTGGCCCCAGAGTCCAGTTCATCAGATACGTGAAGGGTTACTTTCCATTGGCAGATATACAAAACCGGCTGTAGTCCCTGACAGCTTCTGTGGCCGCTTGACCGTTTTTTTGGGTGTGTTTGTTGTAACAGACTAACATGGAGACCCCTCATGAATTTGTCCAGTAAGTAAGACTCTTTTTCCCTCTGCTCCTCCAAGATCCTTTCTGCTTCCCGACGGATTCTGGGACGCCGATTCTGGAGCTCTCTGCTCCGTCGCACACTCTACGGACAATTTGTGGCTGGCGAGACCCCCAAAGAGATCAAAGACACGCTGCAGCGGCTCCAGCATTTGGGGGTCCGGCCTCTGCTTGCAGTCCCTATTGAGGAAGATGTGGGGCAGGCAAAGGAAGGGTGAGTTTTCCCAGGTGGAGGGGGCCGAGTTTGAGCAGCAGAAGGACAGTTGTGAATCGGCACAAAGAGGAGGAGGAAGGGTGGTCAGAGCCTTCAAGCAGCATAGACAAGACAGTGACGTAGCTAAGGTGCCAGGCCCCTGGGGGGGGGGGGTGCCATTTAATAATAATAATAATAATAATAATAAATATTTATTAATTATTGAATTTATGTCCCACCTTTCTCCCACGTAGGGGGACCCATTTTTATTAGGGTGTGTACTGTACTGTAAGGGTCTGGGGGGAATGAAATGTTACATTTCTGTGAATGTTTTGGGATTATTATTTATTATTAAACAAAAGCTTTCATGGCCAGCAACGATTTGTAGAGAATTAGGAATCACAGGTATAAAAGCCATGTAAAAAAAACTTTATAATCCAACTGAGTAAAATAACAATCAATCAATCCTGTAAGCAGTCTCCGGATTTCTCCAGCAATGCAGACAGGCAAAAATCGCTAAGATCCACAGCTAAGATCCACAGCTAAAACAAAGTAAAACCTGACGTTTCGTTTCTTACATCTAGAAACATTCTCAAAGGCAGTCAAAAGACTGATAGATGGTGTTACACCATCTATATACCAGTACTATTCCATGAGAAAATCTTGTGGAACCTCCATTTCTCCAGATGTTTCCCTTCGTTCAGAGTACAGTCGTCGTCATCCTGTTTGGAGGAACATCGGAGGAAAAGTCCATGATGGGTATATACAGCTTCCTGGTTTTAGTAGTAAGCCATCTCAATGCCAGATGCCAGGGAGTGGCAACAGGATACAGGTATCTTGTTGTCTTGTGTGCTACCTGAGGCATCTTGTGGGCCACTGTGAGATACAGGAAGCTGGACTAGATGGGCCTTTGGCCTGATCCAGCAGGGCTCTTCTTATGTTCTTATATTCTTATCCCGGCTGCCGACTCTTGCACTTTCCAAGCTCTTGCAGACAGCTGCACCAAGCTTCAGACTGGTTTCTCAAAGATGCTATCTGTTTTTTGCCCGCTGACTCCTCTACACTCCAGCGGCCTCTCAATCCCTCTGTCTCCCATCCAGCAGCTGATCCTGCTTAGCTTTTTCAGGCCAGGCGGCAGCTCAACCTCCAGACCACACCTCCTGCCCACATGATGTATCCCAGTGCTTGAACTGCAGGAGGACAGGGGAGCCCACCCTCAGCTACAGGGGGAGCCTGATTTGACTATACCTGGGAAGTGGGAATTTGGGAAGGGCTCCTTAAGGGAGCAGAGGAAGCTGCTTTATGCCAAATCAGACCATTGATCCATCTAACTCAGTGCTTTTGACACAGGCTCTTCAAGGTACCAGACAGGAATTTTCCTCTAGAGATGTCGGGGATTGAACCTGGAACGGTCTGCTTGCAGAGTAGGTGCGCGACCACTGAGCTATGGCTGCCACCAGGGACTGCCTACCTTTCCACCCCTCTGAAATTTAAGCACCGCTTGAGGTGCCTTTGCAAGCAGGCTTTGCACACAGCCTTTTTTTGCTTCTTTCGTGACTCACTGAGCAAGCTAGCACTTTGGTGGTTGTGTGGTGGTGAAGGTGCTGCATTTGTGTCAGAGCGGGAAAATGTGCAGGTTTGCATACGATACGAACACAGGAACCATGATTCACATCTCGTCTTCCTGGGTCTCCTGATCATGCACAAGGCTGCTCTTTAAACGTCTTTCGCAGCTCAAGTTGTTGCATTCAGGAAGTGGTGACCCAGACAACAGGTGCAAAAGGGTAGCTTCACACTTTTACTCCGCACATGGTAGCCACTTGAAAAGCAACAAGGCGAGTTGTCGTTTTAAAGTATAATGACAAGTGCAGCACACAAAGATTGCAGCACCCTTCCACCCCCTCCCAACGGAAGATTGAAAATGTTGCTGAAAGCCATCTCGGGTCATAAGAGCCCTCCCCGAGCAGGGGTTCATCTGGTCCAGCATTCTGCTTAGTGCAGTGGCCCAGCACTAAGGGCTTGAAGACAAGAATTCTCTCCTCTGTGGCCTCCAGAAACTGGTATTGTGTGGTAAAGGTAAAGGTGACCCCTGGCAATTAAGTCCAGTCGTGTCCGACTCTAGGGTGTGGTGCTCATCTCCATTTCAAAGCTGAAGAGCCAGCGCTGTCCAAAGACGCCTCCGTGGTCATGTGGCCGGCATAACTCTCCTTGCCGCAGCGCGTAGCATGCAGCTGGAACATGGAGCGCTGTTTACCTTCCCGCAAGCAGTACCTATTTATCTACTCGGATTAACATGCTTTGGAACTGCGAGGTTGGCAGGAGGTGGCCAAGCAACGAGAGCTCACCCCGTCACAGATTCGAACTGCTGACCTTTCGATCGACAGCTCATGGTTCAGCGGTTTAACCCACTGCGCCACCCACTGGCTTATTGTGTGGTATATTCCCTCATAACATGGAGGTTCTGTTTTATGGCTAATAGCCAATTATTACCTACCCCCACAATAATTTTCATCTGATCTTGTTTTAAAACCATCTAAGGTAGTGGCCATGACCACATCCTGGGACGTGTGTGTGTGTGTGTGTGTGTGAGAGAGAGAGAGAGAGAGAGAGAGAGAGAGACAGACAGACAGACAGACAGACAGACAGACATTCTGTCCCATTCTCCCAACATTCTGTCCAGGGGCTGTGCGACCCAGAACTCCAATGCCACCTGGGGTCTGCCGCCTCCACTCTACAACCCCCCCCCCCATATCCTTACTGTGCTCTTTGTGCTCTGCCATCAAACCCGGAAGTGCGGGACTTCCAGTTTCATTTACAGGGACAGTGCAAGTTCTCTTGCAAGTCTCTGCTGCTGATGCAACCCACACCAGGTGGCCTCAAGTCATAGATAGACCTGACATATGTCTCATTTCATAACCAAGCAACAAAAGCCTGTGCAGGGGAAGGTGTGTTGCTACACCTAGAAAGGCTTTTTGGTTGACCAAGAGTTCCATCAAGCTCCATGGAACAAAGAACTGCTTCGTCTGAGGTACTGGCACTGATGGTGGAAGGAAAGGTCGAGACGAAAAACGACTTGACCTTTCCATCCCTCTTCTTGCCCACCTTCCAAACCTGATGGGCCTTTGGCTAATCTTCAAAAATCATCAGCAATATATTTGGGGGATCATTTTTCCTTAACTGCAGCAAGCTAAAAGAGGCGGCTGCGAACAAAACTCCCTCAAAACTGCAGGTTGAAAAATCTCACACATTAATGTCAAACCATTAATAAAAGCTTCAGGGATGCTGAAAGAGGAGGATGTTATCTGGGGCACAACAGTGAACAGTGGTTGGCACACCAGAAAACTGGAGCTTAGACCTGGAGAGGTATCAGAAGAGTTGGAGAGTTTTGTTCTCAGGGGATGGTGGTGGTTATGGTTCTCATTGGGAATTGGAAGAAGAAGATTTCACGTGGGGGGACGGGATTCTTTTGCTCTCTCTTGACCAGGGAAGGGTGGTATGATGAGAATGCCCGCTCCATGCTTACCTGCCTGGATCTGTCTGTGGGGGGTGCCGCCAATCCCATGATGCAACTGAAAGTGACAGCCCTGATGGCCGCTGAACTCTGTGTGAGTATCATCATGGGGCAGAGTGGGAAGGGACCACTCAGCAGTGGTTCAACAGGAGGTTTCTAGAAACTTGTAAAAAAAATTATCAGACTACCAAGTTCTTTCCTTCTTTCGATTCACCTTTCCCACCACCGTCACCACCCCACGTCCTCCAACAGGAGGGGCAGCATGTGCCAGGACCCCATTCCCTACAAGAGCCCACACCCTTGCCCAGCTAACTCCTGAGGGTCCACTGCCACCTAAGCTCCCCACTGCTGCTCAGTGAACCAGGGCCCATGGGGATGCTGGCCAAACAGAGTAGCAGCTTCTTTTCCCCCGAATGATTGACACATCTGGCAGCTGAGCAAAGGAAGTCTTCAGCCTTCGTGGGTTGGTGACGGTGGTGGGAAAGGTGAATCGAAAGAAGGAAAGAACTTGGCAGTCTGATAATTTTTTTACAAGTTTCTAGCCCTTAAGACTGGGGGATGGGCTTGAATGTGCACAGGCAACGGCTGGTCTGGTGACCTCTCAGAAATACAGAGAAGGGTAGAACAGGATTTCGGAAGGTCAGACATCATTACTGCTTTTTGAAGGAGGAATTATTCTAGTCTCATTTGTGCTCTCTTTTTCTTTCTTGCTTCTTAGAAGACTATTACCCTGCGTTTACAAGAGCAGGAAGGGGCATCAGACCTGACCGTAGAGAGAGTTGCGGGTCTCATGAAAGGAGAGGTGAGTGAGATTTCTTCCTTCCCCCTTGCTCTTTGACCCTGTGGATTTGATTTGCTCCCCAGAGAATTAAAACTTGCTAAATGCCCTCCTTCCCCACCCCACCTCTCCAGGAACTGAGCTTTGGCTGCTTGACCCAAGAAGAGAACCTGCATTTCCAAAAATCTCTGAGTCGGCTCAGTTCTGTAGCACAGGTAAAGGAAACAAAGTCATCCTCCAGAAGGCTGGTGGGTGGGATGTGGGGTGAGGGCAGGGAATGAGGAAGAAACCCATGCCTCTTCTAATTGTATTGTATTGTTCACATGTGTCTGTATTGTTAGGAATTTCTGCTTCCCAGAGCAGTGAGAGGTTCTGGGGCAACACTACTCTGCTGGGTTTACTTAAGAACATAAGAAGAGCCTTGCTGGATCAGGCCATAGGCCCATCTAGTCCAGCTTCCTGTATCTCATCGTGACCTACGAGATGCCTCTGGGACCACCCAAGACAACAAGATACCTGTATCGTGTTGCCACTCCCTTGCATCTAGCATTCATAGATAGGCTACCTCTAAAACCCAGAGGTTGCATATAGTCATCGTGATTTGTAATCTGTGATGGACTTTTGCTTCATAAACCTGTCCAATCCCCTTTTAAAGGCTTCTAGGCAGCCAGGTGCCTTCACAACATCCTGCGGCAAGGAGTTCCACAGATTACTTGCTGAGTAAAGATTATTTCTGTTCTAGTTTAGGTTAGGTTAGTTTCCTTTGAATACAAGAGAGCATTGGAGACACACATTGGAGTATCTTCATAATATTTGTTTTATTGACAAATATACAAGCAGAGCCTGAGTGAAGGAAAACAAGAGGCACTCTTAAGGTAGGCAGATCTTCCAGGGAGCAACTCAAGCAGCCCACTAGGTTGCACATCCACGTTTTGCTAAGCAATTAGACACTCTACTCTCTCTTTCTCCCTGCTTCTTCCAAAATGGCCAAGCTTGATTCTCTCAAAGGAAGCATCTTACATCTGCTCCCTCTCTTCAGCCGGATGGGTGTTTCCTTCCCCAAACTCTGATTGACATCTTATTCAAAAACACAGAAATATTTCTCACTGATCAGGAAACCACCTAACCATTAGTTTCTGTTGGTGAAAGAGCAACTGATCACTCTGGGCTATTAACCAGGAATTCAAAAGAAAGGTGACTGTAACAGGATCCATAGGAGCTGACAATTCTCTGGGTGTTCGCGTGAAAGAATCCATGAATTTGGTATCCTGTGTAGTCCTCTGCATCACTGAGTTTACAGGCTAGAGAGGCATCATCTTCTGTGTACTCACAAATACTACTGCCTTCAGTCCGCATGCTTGGATTCTGGGAAGGCACCTGATAGCACTTTGCCCCTTATCCAAAGGTAAACCTGTTGATTGTTCTTGTATACTGTACATCCCAGAAAAGTATGTTAAATATTAATGTGGTTTTGTCATTTCCTGTAGAGGGCAGAGACAGCCCAGGAGATTTGGGTACCAGAGTGTTGCCCCAACTTGCAGAGGAAGAGGGCTAAGGGAAAATGTGGTGGCATGGAGGCTAAAGCCCAGACCAATCATGCCATTATCTTGTGTGAAATTACACCCACGAGCACATCCACGTGTGGGTGTTGCAACCACATATTCACTCCAACCCAAGGGTTTCTTAATGGCAAACGCCATGCTAGTCCCTCCTCCGCCGGTGCTATCAATCGTCCTTCAGAACAGAAGACATCCCATGTCTGCATGGATCCCAGCAGCATTTTCTTCCGAGGGCTTGCACTTCCGAAGGCACAGCACTTCCTAGTTCAGACTGACAGATCATGTGATGTGCCACTCCAACTTTAGCAGAGAAGTTTTTTTCCACACTTTCAATTCTGTTCTTGTACCCCCAAGTTGGAATCCCTTTCCAAAAATTTGACTCCCCTCCCTGCTTCTGATTCACTTTCTTTGGCTGCAGCCCAATGCCACAATAATTTAGGCAGCACTCCTATACACACTTACCTGGGAGTAAGTCCAGGTTTACTTCTGCGTAGATAGGCATAGAATTCCACTGTTAGTTCATCCGTCAGGTGCCACCAATGTCTCTGTCATTCTTTGCTCTAGCCTAAAAATCTGAATGATATTTGGAGGACTGAATGGGCAAGAGCAGTGTGACACCCTCAGCAATCAGGATATCAGACAGCTGGGTGGTTGTCTACCCATCCCTGTTACTCATGCCTCCACTTCTCTCCTCCACAGTATGCTGTGGAAAAAGGAGTCCGTGTCCTGGTGGATGCTGAATACACATACGTTAACCCTGCCCTCACGCTAGTCACCATGGCCATGATGGCTGCCTGGAACTCCCCAAACCCGTGGATCTGGAACACATATCAGGCATATCTCAAGGTGAGTCCTCTTCCAGCAACAGCCTTCCATATTCTGTCCACCACACTTCCTGAGGTAGAAGAGTCTACTCTTGCTTCACCAACTCAATGGTGTTGGAGGACTCCTGTGTGCTTTGTTGTTCTGCGGCAGCCATTTTGTCTGTGACCACTGCTGTGTCATTCTCTAGGACACTCAGGAGCGGATGAATCAGGATGTGGCCCTCACTGAGCGCTTGGGTGTATGTTTTGGCATGAAACTTGTCCGGGGCGCTTATCTGGAGAAGGAACGGAAACTGGCCAAGGAAAAAGGATACCCTGATCCTGTGCAACCCAACTGGGAGGCTACCAATGAAAGGTAGGGACTCTTCCCCCATAGATCTGCTCTTCAACTCTACCAACCTTGAATACAATGCATCCTGTTGGTGGGCCCCCTCCATGCTGACACACCTATTCCTTGGGATACAGTTACCAGCGCTGCCTGAATGTCGCCTTGGACCGGGTGGCTCAAGCCAAAGGCAGATTTGAACTGATTGTGGCCACTCACAATGAAACTTCAGTGATGAATGCTGTGCAACGGTAAGAGGAGCTGGAAGCAGGTGGGGAATGTTGTGGAAATTAAGAATATTCTTATTAAGAATATTTATATATTGCTTTTCAACAAAAAAGTTCGCAAAGCGGTTTACAGAGGAAATCAAATAATTGAATGGCTAACAGGAGGGCTGTCTTCTTGTTTAGCTGCCTGTTGAGATGTCTCCGACATTTGCAAGTTTGTCCATCTTTTCTTCCTGAAACACTTTCCTGAATTGAATGAAGGAGGTAGTTTCTGGATGCTGAGCAGGAGAGACAGGCAGACAAAAAATAATAATAAAAAGGAACCTTGGGGGAACCTACACCTTCACCTGGGAGAGAATCCTCCTCAAATGTCCCTTCCCCTAGGAACTGCACGGGGGGATAACACAGCTTTTCCTTGCTTCGGGGAGGCTTCAGAGCCTCTGTGACATCAGCAGCCAACATTCCAATCCCTACCCACATCTCAGGTCTATTTGCATGGAACCAATACACCTCATGTGAAGAAGAGAAGCTGACTGACAACTCCACAGGTCTGGAAGTGAAGAGACAGGGATGAATGTGGGTGTACAGAGGTGCAGAAAAATCAGCACACCTATCAGCCGGGCAGACAACTGAGTGTGCACACATCCCTTGAGGAGGCAGGCAAATGTTCTGCAGGGTTGTGGGAAATGAGGGGCAATCCAAAGAAAGCTGTTCACTTTATGCAAAGACCAATCCATGTCCTAACCTAGCCCACAACATGAATATTGTTTGATGAGCATCTTGCTAGGAAGAAATAATCCTGATATAGTTCCTTGCCGCAATCCTGTAACGTCAGTCAGTATTATTACCCCCATTTTACAGATGGGGGGGGGAAGGTTGACAACGAGAGATGTTGGCAAGTACTTTGCCAGTAAGGTCAGTGAGCAAGAATTTGTCTTCTAGGTTATAGCTTATGCTCTTTACTCCTGTGCTATACGCAGATAGTTCTCCCTCACTTCAGTGGGTTGTGCTTCTTTTATCCATTTTAAGGATGACAGAGATGGGCATCGACAAGAGTACTGGACCAGTCAGCTTTGGGCAGCTCCTGGGCATGTGTGACCAAGTTTCCTTGGCACTGGGTAAGAGCTGGTTCATGCTGATCTCTCCTGCTCCCCTGCCATTTCTTTTCTTTTTCCTGTGAGATGTCATTTCCTTCCCCCCCCCTGCTCAAACCTAGGTCAGGCTGGTTATGCTGTCTACAAATCCATCCCGTATGGCTCTGTGGAAGAGGTGATCCCCTACCTGATCCGCCGTGCTCATGAGAATCAGAGTGTACTACGTGGGATCCGGAAGGAGAGAGATCTACTGCACTTAGAGCTACGGAGACGGATTCTGAGGCAACCCTGAAGGAGCCCCAACATCCAGAAGAGTTACCCCCCTCTGTTTTACTGGATTCGTCATGGAACTAGAACCCCACAAAACAATATCCCATCTCATGTCTCACATCCTATTTCATCCTCTTCAGAAACATGGCCTTTAACCATCTTCTCCACTGCACCAAAACAAGGTTGCTCTTTTTCTGTGCAGGGGAGATTTGCCTTAGCTCTCCCTTTTGAAATGGAGTCCACCAAGAAAATCCCTGGTGTCCATCCGCCATCTTGGTTTTTCACCTCTTGCCACCTTTCCTTCATTGAAGGATTTTTGTTAACAGAATCCTGTGGCAGAATGACAGCCACATTACCCTAGAGCAGAGGCCTTCAGCTGATGAGGTGTGAACCACAAAGTGGGTTGTTGTTGCCATCTGAACACAACTGGATTGTGAAGCTTCTCATGCCACCATTTTGTTTTCCTTGGCAGCCAAAGAAAGACCATTCGTTGTGATTTTATTTTTGTTGTTGTTGCAAGCATGCATGCAAACACAAGCCAAGTATACACAATGGCTATGGATTTGGGGGTGGGGGGGGATCTGTCCTAAGCACAGAGCTAGGAAAAGACTAGAGCAGGGGTTCTCAACCTTTGAAGGCCTGGGTATCCCCTGTCATGGTCCAATTTTCTGAAGTACCCCCTGCTAATTAATTGCTAATTAATTGGATTAATCAATCAATTAATTAGCTAATTAATCATTAAATAAAAAGTACTAAAATTTTAAATGTGAAAAAATGTCTCTCTTAACTCTGTGTGTGTGTGTGAGTGTGAGAGAGAGAGAGAGAGAGAGAGAGAGAGAGAGTCAGACAGACAGACATTCAGGGTGGATTGCATTTAAGTTCTAATTAACAAGTAATTAAATACTGATTGATGCTGTTAAGGGGCAGGCTCTGGCATACCCCCTGCCGTTGGTCCGCGTACCCCTAGGGGGTACTCATACCACAGGTTGATGCTGTTAAGGGGCAGGCTCTGGCATACCCCCTGCCGTTGGTCCGCGTACCCCTAGGGGGTACTCATACCACAGGTTGAGAACCCCTGGACTAGAGTAACACATGTCCCCTGGTTTTCTGCTTTATTATTTGGAATCTCCATTTGACATTGTAAGCGCAACATACCTGCAGACAAGTGAGAGGAGCTGAAGGTGGGTTTGCTTTGTAATGAATGTGGGTCTGGGGGGGATTGAGTGGATAATGGGGGTGGCAATTTTACCAATTTAATAATATTTTCCTTTACTACAACCTGAGGCATTTTTTTTTGTGGAGGGGTGTTTTGGGATTTGGGGAGCTGCACTGTGCTGTTTATTTTTATGACTCTGTGTGTGAAGATTCCTGGTGGTTAAGAGGATTCTGGGAAGTGATTCTTATTGGACTGAGCTAGTCATTAAAACTCAGTGAACAGGGGGCATCATCCACCAGCCTATTTGCTGGCTTATTTTCCACTACATGAGGCAGTCCTATTCCCAAAGCACTGGGAGGATTTCAGGCCTGCCCTGGTGATACGATGTGCCTATGTTTTCACAGGCTCCGCAGAGCTCTCAAAAGAGTTGCCAATTAGCATGGACTGAGTAGCACTTACGGTACTGTTTCCAAACACCACAAAATGATTTGGGGAGCATCTCTTGTCAGAAGAATGTCCGTTGAAATGATTCACTTAGAGGAGACGCCAGGAACGTCTTCCAGCTCACCCCTTTTTCTGGTTTCCTTTATGTTGCAGGGACATAATTCGCAGCACAAGATGGGTTCAGGTGCCTTTGCCCTTCTGCCCCCCCCCCCTCAGAGGCGTAACAAGGGTGGAGCGAAGGCAAGTAGTTCTGCAAGACTCCGTGACACTGGAGTCAGCGGCCCCTCCCCCTTGCTGTTGGAGCCATTCTGGCAGCAAAGGCAACACGCAGGACACTCCCCTGTTGCTGCTGGAATGGCTCCAACAGCAAGGGGGAGGGGCCGCTGACTCCAGTGTAACGGAGTCTTGCAGAACTACTTGCCTCCGCTCCACCCTTGTTCCACCACTGCCCCCCCTCCATCCATTATACCCTGATAAAAATAAACACTTTCATAACTGCTTCCTATGTGTTTTGTATCAGTGTCTTATTTACTTTTTGAAGTGGGGGGAGTCATCAAGATATGGATTTTGCCAGTTGGGATCATCATCACCTTGTTTCCTCTGTCCTGGGGCCAGTCTCTGGCATTGAAAATGGGCCCCAGCTGGGAATAGATTTAAAAAATGGGAAGAGACAGAGAGAATGAAATTGACATTCTTAGAAGGACTGTCAGAGATATTTTTTGCTTATTTGGACAGTTTAATTAGGTAATAGAGAACTGTATGTTGTTAGGATATACTGCTTCGCACTTGCTGCATTTGCTGAAATAGCTATGTATTTTAAAGTCCGTACTATTATACAAATAAAATATATATGGGGTTGGGGGAGAAAATGGGCCCCAGCTCAGTTTCTGCATTTTTGTATTGTTGTTGTGATGGACTTGCTTCTGCAGGCTCATTTGAGCTGTCTGTCTGTGGGCAGCTTAAAAGGTGACACAGATGCTATGATGACTGGTATGTGTGTGTGTGGGGGGGGGGGGTGAGAGGTGGCCCCTTCAGTTGCCTCCTGACTATGGTGTGTGGCTTGGTTTTTATGCTGACCAATGCCAGACTGAGCGGGCAGGGGAGAGTGGGAAACTTGGGCTTTATATAATGGGCTTAATAATGACATTTGCATTGCAGCAAGCTGGGCTCCCACACATACGGGAGGAATAAATGGATTAAAGCCCGCACTCTCTCGGAGAATTGTCAAAAGTCCTAGACAGTGGACTGGGTCTTGAGGGCAGCCCACTCCAATGAGTCGCAGCGATAGATGTCTAGGATTTTTTTGGAGCAGGGGGACGAAGTGGGGTCCAGAGTTGTGCTCACATTACAGGGGCCCAGAGGGGGTAGTGCCCCCATCTTTTATGACAACTGTTTTTGGAAGGCTAACTGGGGGGATGACGACGACAGGATTTCACTATGAGCCCAATCCTATGCATGCCTACTCAGAAGTAAGTCCCATTATAGTCAATAGGGCTTACTCCCAGGTAAGTGTAGATAGGATTGCAGCCTTAAATAGAGAGGTCAGGTTCATTAAGGGCCCCCCCATCATTCCCCCATAATTTGAGCACTGCCCCAGAGTAGGTTTGAATCACGGCAGCGCTGGGAGGGATGACAGCTCAGGGGGGCCTTGTGGTAGGAGCAGATCTGACCGTGTCTGCCTGGCCATTCCCTTGACCTGTCCTTGCTGCCCTCTTTGCCACTCTGCCCTCTGCCCCCCCCCCCCCGCGCGATTAGGGAAGTGGAGAGGTGGAACGGTGGCGGCAGCTGCTTCAAGCCTCATGGCTGGCCGCTAATCTGCAAAGAGTCATTACGTAGAAACAAGCAGGCTGTAATCCCTCAAATGGGGTAGAGCTGCTGATAGCTGAGAACCCAGGAATTCTAGCCCCCCCCCCACTCTTGCGATATGCTGGACCTTCACCAGTCTCCTTGAAACTAGTGCTCCAACGACCCGGGTGTCCCGATTCCCAGTCCTGCTTTGAAGTTTTGGTGCTGCTCCTGCGCAGGACCCTGTTTTCTCTTTAATCCCTTTATTCCTGCCCATATGTTGTTCTCCCAAGCAGCGATTAAAGGGGATAATCTGCTTTTGGCAGAGTCAGGCTTGAGCTGGCAAACTGTTTTTCTGACCTCTGCGAAGGCCAGCACAAAGGGCCCAGCCCGGGAGATGACTTTTTGAATTGTTGAGCTGCAAAGAAATTACCAGCAAAGCCAGGAAGATCCTATGCAAGAAAGCCTTTATTGCACATGTTTTGGGTTGTGTGGGGAAAGCATGTTATATAGTTGGAGGGAGTGGAACTCCAGGACATCTACTACCGCAAGAGCATTGTCATCAGCAGAAGCACTCAAGGGCTGCCTTTGAAACCCTTTTCAAAAGGACCTTAGCCAAGAAGAAGCATTGGCCTCAGCAGGAGGCAAACTGATAAATCTGCCTAGGGGCATCTGTTAATGTCTTCTAGACCAGGGGTTCTCAACCCCAGGCTGGTCGCGTACTACCCCTGGCAGCCTCCTTGGGCCACATACCACCAGAAGTAAGTGGCAATGAAGTCATCATCACCACTTACTTCCGGGTTTTTGGCCGCGTTTTTGGCCAGAAAAAAAAGAGGTAGGAGGTTCTGGGCTGGCAGGAGGACCATTTTCAGTGCTCCCAAGAGGCTTGGCAAAAGGCAAGAGCCTCATGAGAGCGAGAATGCAGCTTCAAAGAAGCCACATCGGAGCGGGGTTCTGGCGGACCAGCGGTCCACATACCACCTCTAGTCAGCCGGAGTACCACTGGTGGTATGCATACCACCGGTTGAGAACCCCTGGTCTTGACCAGTCCACAACCCAAACTTACCCAGAGCATGACACCCTTCCGCTGATGCTGATCGAGGGATTCAGAAGTAAGTGCAAATTATGTGTGATGTGATGCTGTCATTGGCACTTACTTCTGGGTTCTGCAACCAGGAAGCAACCCTGAAATGGGACATAAGGAGCTCAGGGGGCGGCGGGAAAGCTAAAAATACTTGCAAAAGTACTGCGTGCGACGCGTAGTTCATGGAGCAGAGCCTCTGCTCTGCGATCTTCCACATCGCAGTCCTGCTGCCAGCTGGCTTGGCCAGCACATGTCCCACAACGCCCCTGGAGACTCATCATAATGTCCCAGGGTGTCACAACGCCACTTTGGGAACCTCTACTCTAGACCATTGTCTTTATCCAGGGCTGCCTGACAGTATATAGCTCTTGTTAAATTAAGGCTACACTCCTATGCAAATTTATTCAGTCCTATTGAGCACAGTGAGACTTACTTCTGAGGAAACATGCATAGGCTAGTAGTGCTCTAATATACCGGATTTATTTGCGTTGTGTTTTAATTCCATTTTTTTTTTCATTTTTATTCATTTGTTTTAATTAATCTATTGTAACCGACTCCAAGAGTTTGAGATGAAATGAGCTGCTAGATCTTTAAATGAAGTATACAAAGTTTCAAAGTAGGAATGAGTGGCAGGAGAAGAAAACACTCTCATGAAGAAATTTAAGTTGAGTTTGGTTTTTTTGCATAGCCGTAGCGGGGCATGCCTATGGGGGATGTCGCAACAAGCTTCTGCACTACACCACTGATATTATAGGAGCAGAATATGGTAGGTGAAACGGGACAGATTTGATGGGTGGAGCTAGGTGAGATCAGGAATGTCAGGCAGTGAGGAGGGCTTTGCAAAGCTGCAGGCTCCCCCCTCATTAGGGAGACAGTCTAAGAGTCCTCCGGCCACCCACCCACCCAGTCGCCCTATTCCGTCTCTTTTACAACTGATTTTTTGACCTCATCCCTCAGTGGAGCCTGGGATTTGCAGATGTCGTCCAGACATGTTTCTCAAGCAGTGTGGGTCTGTCATGTTCAGTCCTTGGGCTGGAGGGAGCGTCATCAGCGTGACATCATTCTCACAAACTCTGCAAAGCAAGGATTGTGCCATACATCAGTCTGGAGCGCTGTTTAGAGTGTTGGGCTAGGGCTAGAGAGAGCCAGGTTCTAATCCTCACCCCTTCTACACAATACACAGGACAATGGGTGAGGTGGTAGAATTCTGGACCGTTCCACATCTCAGACGGCAGGTGTGGTGTCATATTTTAGAATGTTTCCCCGTGCAAAACATTAGGTATTTACTGCTCACTGTGTGTAGTAAATAAGTGCATTGAAGGAATGATAAAGTGCAGGCTCCTCTTGGATTTGCTGGTTTATTCGCAAGGTGTTTTTTCCCCCTCTTTTTGCAGGGGGGAAGATGTGACAATATGTCTCCCTCCCTCCTGCCTGCAGTGAAGTGAAACCATCTAGAATTCGATCACTTCAGTTACCACTCTCTCTATGTAATGCATAGATTGAGTCCACTGGCGTCACCCCAAGGCGGGGGCGCGCGCGTCACCCTAGTGATGCCCTTTGGGGTGCCCCGGGTGCCCCCCCGCTCATTCGCGTCGCCCTCTGGACGCTCCGAGGCCGGCCCGAGAGCTGGCCTCGGAGCGTCCGATCTGGCCGGCGCTCCAGGGCCTTCTGAATGAAGGCCCACTGCGTCAATACGCAACCTTTTCCGGTTTTCGCGCATGCGCAGAGACCGTTTTGAGGGCAAGGGTCTGCCCTCTTGCCCTCAAAACGGTCTGCGCATGCGCAAAACCCGAAAAAGGTTGCGTATGGATGCAGTGGGCCTTCGTTCAGAAGGCCCTGGAGCACCGGCCAGATCGGACGCTCCGTTGGAGCGTCCGGAGGGCGATGCGCATCACAGAAGTGGCGCGCGGGGGTATGCGCGTCACCCCTGTGCGCGCGTCGCCCCGAGGTGACCCGCTCCCGTCGCTTCACGGGAGCGACGCCAGTGATTGAGTCTGACTCTCAGCCATGAAGGTCATGGGGTGACTTTGGGCTAACCATTTCTCTCAGCCTAGCCATCCTCACAGGGGTGTTGTGAGGATAAACCAATGAGCTTGATGGCTGAGCCGGGATTTAAGTCAAGGTCTTTCTCAGGCCTAGTGTGACACTCCAGCTACACTGGACTCTCCTACCTTTCTTCCATGGAATATATCCTGCTTTTCTTGCATGACCCTCAAGGCCACATACATGGGGTTCCCAAGCAATCACCAAGCTAGGCGTTGTTTACTGGCAGCAAGATCATGCCCTGAGACACACATGTTATACTCCAAACCCTTCTGCAAAGTTCTCCTTCTGGGACTGTACCCTTAGCCACCATATTCTCATTACATCCTAAGCAAGAACGTTTACCATATTATCGAGAAACTTTCATTTGCTGCACAGCAGAGCAGACACCAACATTCCGAAACTCCGGAAGCCAAATTGTCTCAGTAAGCAAAACAAATGACGGAATTGTTTTTACTTGATCTAGAAAGAACTCAATCCATCTGGAGTTGTAAGAGACTCAACCGAAGTGGCCGTGGTCTGTTTGAGAACAGAACAGGACACTTCCACACTTTTCTCCTCTTCCTTTTCTAATCCATGGTGGTAATTAATTGGCACATCACCAGATAAGGGGGTGGCATTTACCGGGCAGCCTCAGGTACCAGGTGGTCCTGAGCTGGCCTGCAGAAGGAAAATAGGTATGCTGGGCATTTGGCAACCCTAATCTTACCTCTAAACCAGGGGTTCTCAACCTGTGGTACGAGTACCCCTAGGGGTACGTGGACCAATGGCA
Organism: Plestiodon gilberti rubricaudatus; assembly: GCA_026170595.1. NCBI lineage: Eukaryota > Metazoa > Chordata > Lepidosauria > Squamata > Scincidae > Plestiodon > Plestiodon gilberti. Next base: position 16,549,451 of record JANXHW010000006.1, on the reverse strand, counting down.
GGGGGTACGCCAGAGCCTGCCCCTTATCAGCATCAATCAGAGGCGTAGTAATGCCTGGGGCCCTGATGTACAGGGCCCCAGGCGCTGAGCTTCCGGGGGGCGCTCTCCTCGGACTAGAAGCTGGAGCGCGGCGCCCGCCCGCAGCCATAACGGGCGGGCGGCACTCCAGCTTTTGAGTTAGAGGAGAGCGTCCTCGTCGTCTTGGCAATGCGCACAGCGCGCGCCCGCAGCCACAGGGTCTGGGCGCGCGCTGCGCGTTGCCTAGACGACGACGCTGTTGCTCACCTCGGACTTGAAAGCTGGAGCGCCGCCCGCGGTGCCCCCGCCCTCCTAGCCCCAGGCGGCAGGAGGGCTGAAGACGCCACTGGCGTCTTCAGTAGTTAATTACTTGTTAACTGGAACTTAAATGCAATCCCCCCTGTCTGTCTGTCTGTCTGTCTGTCTCTCTCTCTCTCTCTCACACACACACACACACACACACACACACACACACACACACACACACACACACACACACAGAGTTGAGACATTTTTTCACATTTAAATTGTTACTTTTTATCTAACGATTAAGTAGCTAATTGATTGATTAATCCAATTAATTAGCAATTAATTAGCAGGGGGTACTTCAGAAAATTGGACCGTGATAGGGGATACCTGGGCCTCCAAAGGTTGAGAACCCCTGCTCTAAACCTTGACATTCCCTCCACCTGTAAGATGTTCCTTGTAGCACGAGTTGATAACCCAATAGCTATACAGTATTTCTCCAGTTCTTCCTAAATGGGTCCCTAACTACAGCTCCAGAGACAGTCCTTGTTTTCTGGTTCCCTGACCCTGTTAAATCATTGTCCCTATTTGGTCCCACTTTTGCCTTTTTGAGGATGCCCAGTTTTGTTCCTCTGAGCTGCGAGAGGTGTCATCTCCAGGGTCTTGGGGAGTTAAGCCCTCGAGTGGGGAATGGATGCAGATCCATACAAACGGCTGCACATGAACTTGACAGTATCAGACGCAGCAGAGCAAGGATGGGAAAGACGGCTGCCTTCATCTCCTTCTCGTGGGCTGCCCAAATATATGCAGTTGTCCATAGTGGGAAACAGGATGCTGAACAGGGTCAGCCTTGAATCAATTCAGCAGGGCTTTTGCAATTTGTGGAGTAGGTCAATAGTGTGTACAGTCTTAGTAATGTAAAACAGCGTGGCGGGAGAGGAGAGGACAGAGCTTCTCGGCAGTGACGTCGCAATGTGGCCCCCCATGACATCACCACCAGAAGTGACGTCACCGTCACTGCAAATCCCTTCAGAGGCGCAGGGCGGGAGAGTGGGCCAAACAAATCACCGCCACCGCCGAAACGGCATGGTTCTCCCCCCCCCACGCCACTTTGTCATACACACCCTGCTTGTCGCCTGGTGCCCCCCCCCCCCCCGGGTGATGCTTCTGCTCCTCGGTTGGAGAATCAGGAGTTAGAAGCATGTCATTTTAATCTGTGAAATGTCAGAAACAATGCAACTCTTCATTCTGTAACCTTGGGGTCCTTAAAAACATATTCAAGGGAACATTGAGCTTATATTATTATTACTGTAGCCTTTGAGATCTCAACTGTCTCTTGAGGGTGAAAGAAAAAACAGACTTATTCCAACCTTGTGCTAAAATCTTAATGTAATCTAATCTAATAACAACAGGTTAACCATTAATAATAATAATAGCAATCTAATAACATTTTAACCCTATTATCCAAACCCATTTAAGCCTATACGCGCTAGCTCTATGCTCCTAAATCCTCTCTCCCTAGACTTTTAATGCCTCAACTTTGCACCCTGTATTACCCTAAGCATATAATCTCTATCCATCAATCCTATATTCTCCAATCACATCTCACCCTCAAAATCCACCGTCCCGTCTCCATTGACATCGGCTTCTTTCACTACATCAGCAATCTCCCGGGAGGTCAGGCGCTCGCCCATCAGCCGTTGCATGGCCCGATATAATTCATCCAGAGTGATCTCACCATCCCCATTGGTGTCAAACTGGAAAGAGAGAAGAGAGAGAGAACCATTACCCTTTTGCTTTTAAGTCAGTGGAGGACAGCCGGTTTCAGAGGAAATGAATACAGCAGGCTGACTAGAGAAACTTGCCCCAACCATGTGTTATCTGTGTGTGGAGGATGCTCAAGTAATACTCGCTGATGTGACGACAGAGTAAGCATGTCTCTGTTTCTGTCTGTGAAACAGTGGAGGGTGTGTCCTTCAGAATCTGAGCAGGAACAAGGGTCTGGCTTCGATGAAAGTCATTGTCAGGGTCAGCGATGGGCAGTGATGTAGACTTGAGTCTATTGACTCGGACTCAAGTTGGACTCAAATCACGTCAATGACTTGACTTGGACTTGACGTAGCAATTGTAAAAGACTCGAGACTTGGAGCCTTTTACGACAAGTTGATTCAGGTTTAAACCTGTTTTTCCCATTAAATAGATAGGGACTCACAACTCACAACCAAAGACTCGGGACTTGGAGGCAAAGACTTGATCTACATCCCTGATGATTTTGTATATTCCCTGCTAACTGGACAAAAATATACCCTTTAAAGTGGTATCCTCCTGTTATATTTAGCAACTGGAGGACAATGGCCCATCGTCGTCAACCCAGTCTTTTCAATGGCTGTGAGTGGTGTTTCTTTCCTTCGCATCTTTTTCAAACTGTGAGCCCTTTGGGGACAGGGAGCTAGTTATTTATTTATTTAGCTATGTAAGGCTGAAATCCTATACACACTTCCCTGGGAGTAAACCCTGATGATAAAGGGACTTTCTTCTGAGTAGACATGCATAGGATTGTGCTGTAAACCACTTTGTGAACCACTCTGTTGAAAAGTGGTACTTATTCTTATTAATATTAATATATAATATTAATAATAATGGCCTGTTTTACATGTCTGGGAGTGAAATGAAATGGGGGGACCAACTCACAGCCTCTTGCCCCAGGTGTCCACAAAATGGTGAAGCCGGTTCTCATGAGAAGTCAATGGGAAGTTTTCTCCTTAGACAAATAACAATGGTGAGGGGGGTCAAATCCAGACACGGACTGGGGCAGAGGGTTATAGCCCTCTTCCTCCCCACACTGTTGCTTCAATCCGGATCAGGGCCCCTGCAGCTGCTATGTACACTTAAATTAAAAAACACAATCACACTGTGATTCACACAAGCCCCAATCATGTAATAGGCATATCATCTAGTTTGGTCCTCTTGGAAGAAGAGGAGTGGGATTGAATCACAGAGAGGGTAAGCAATGTTGGGGGTCTTCAGGACATCTAGCGCTAGTGTCTGCTAGCAGAAAATGTCTGCTGGGAGTGAGTGGATGCTAGAATGCCTTGTTTCTTTAGGATGGCTCAAGGAGAATGAGAGTGGGAACTGCTGGTTCTTTACAAAGTAAAAAAGGGGTAGGGAGCTGGGAGCTAGGGGTAGGGAGGGGAATAGGGAGCTGGGGGTAGGGAGGGGAATAGGGAGCTGGGGGTAGGGAGGGGAATAGGGAGCTGGGAGCCAGGGGTAGGGAGGGGAATAGGGAGCTGGGAGCTAGGGGTAGGGAGGGGAATAGGGAGCTAGAGGTAGGGAGGGGAATAGGAAGCTGGGAGCCAGGGGTAGGGAGCTGGAACTCCTCACTCCCTCATATCTCACCTCCTTGAAGGCATCCCTCATTTCCTGAAGTCCGATCATGCCCGCCGTTTCTGCAAGCAGCTTTGGCGTCATCATCTCCACAAAGTCCTCAAAATCCACACGCCCCCCAACTGCAATGAGGGGAGAAGCTGATGATTTAAGAAGGTAGACCGAAAAAGTCCTCCAGCAAGAGAGTCCAGCTAGCATGGCTTCCCCCATCCCAGGCCACGTTCTGTCACACAGGGCCACTTTGAGGAGACAGCAGGAGCTGGCAGGCCAAGGCGCAACAAGCCCCTTGCACCCCTCCTGAAAATGACTTGTCAGCAAGTTTTTATTTAATTTCATTTGCATCCCACACTTCCTCTAAATGTCCTCTTAGCTTCACTTCATAGCTGAATGGAGATTTGAACCCAGGTCTTCCTGGTCCAAGTCCAACACTCTAGCCCAGTGGTTCTCAAAGTGGTGGGTCACAACCCACCATTGGAACCAAAAGCTTCCCCCTGCCCCCTTACAAAATGAACCAGGGAACAAAACCAGACGACTTGCTTCCAAGCTCCCCTCCGTGTCTTCACTCCTGTTTTTTTTTACCCAGAAACTCCCTTCCTCGACCCTCTCCCTCCTCAGATATCAGACACTCACGATTCATGTTGATCTGCTGAGACAGTTCTATGAGCTCCATCTCTGTTGGCATGTACCCCATCGTCCTCATGAGGTTTCCCAAATCTTTGCAGCTGATGTACCCATCTTTGTCCTTGTCGAACTCGTCAAAGGCCTCGCGGAGCTCTGTGGGGGGGGGGGTTGTTTGTTTTTGCAAAAAAATAATTTATTAAAGAAGCCTCTGATTCCCAGATTATGGAAAGCCCCGCTGGCTCAAACCAAAGGCTTATCTAGTTCAGCATCTTTCTTCCTACCACGGCCCACCAGCTGCCTCCACAAAGCCCACAGACAGGGCATAAGTGCAATAGCCCTCTCCTGTTTTTGCAACCCAACTGCTAGTTGGCAATATAACTGGGTAGTAACTGGGTTTTATACAGCTCCCTGGCAGGGCTCTTAATACAGACAGGCCTGCAGCAGAGTTTCTTCTAAACTAAGGAAAAGGAGATGGGAGGGATGGAGAGCCTGGAACCTGGATTATCCTTAAAGGGGACAGGGCACAGTTGAGACCAAACTAGACGTGCATGCAAACAAGTGCTCTCCTCTAGGCACACATAGGCTTACCAGATCTCCAACCGGGACAGAGTGCTAGACCTTTAGGAGAAGGAATGTGGGCAGGTATAGCTTGTTAAACCTTAGAGCACAATCCTATGCCTAGGATTGTGCTCTAAGGTTTAACAAGCTACACCTGCCCACATTCCTTCTAAAGGTCTAGCACTCTGTCCCTGTTGGAGATCTGGTAAGCGGTAAGCCTATCCAATGGGAACCTCCAATTTTTCTTTAACAACAGGCACACGTGGGGGACGGATGGCCCCCAGTCAGGACTGGGACCTACAGGGAGAGGGAGGTTTGCTCTTCCCCAAAATGGCCTCCTTGAAGTTTTGCTGCTCAAGCACTGCTTTCCCTCATATTCCGGAGCAAAACATCACACTGATTTCAGCTTGCAAATGACATTGGAGAAGAGCAAGCCTTGCCCTCCCCACGCATCCTGGTCCTGATTAGGGCCACCCCCACTTGCTTTCAGTAAAATGTTGATGCTTCCACTTGGAAGCACACCTGGATAGCACATTTAGTGTAGCTCTTAACTCACTGTGTGGGAATATGGCACAATCTGGTGACGTATTGTATTCAGGCATGGCGAAGGCACAAACATTGCTTGGCCAGCTCCTGCCAACCTAGCAGTTCCAAAGCATGTTAATGCGAGTAGATAAATAGGTACCGCTTGCGGGAAGGTAAAAAGCACTCCGTGTTCCAGCCACATCCTACGCGCTGCGGCAAGAGAGTCACGCCGGCCACATGACCACGGAGGCGTCTTCGGACAACGCTGGCTCTTCAGCTTTGAAATGGGGATGAGCACCACACCCTAGAGTCGGACACGACTGGACTTAATTGTCAGGGGTCACCTTTACCTTTAACTGGGTTCTTCTGTCCAGATCCTTGTCTGCTTCCTCTGAATCTGGAGATTCCTACATCCTGCTTCTACCTCATTGCTTTCAGTTTCTTGGTCTGTGGTTTTCATAACTTCTACCTCCAGGGAAACTTCCTACAACAAATGTCCTGCTGAGATGCACCTGAGCACCTCCTACAGAACTCCTGTGGGTAGCAGGGGATTCCTGGGTCTCTTTTAGGGACTCACCATCACTCTATTGAGCTAAGAGTGCACCCAATACTCTCCTGCAGCTACCAGAAGTGGTGGGCAAACTATCTTTCAGGGCAGCATATCTGCCATTGCTGATCTTCTCATTGAGGAACCCCTCACCAGCTTCTAAAGACTCTAAAGAGAATCAGCTTCTAAAGCGTTTTCTGGAACGTGGTTTAAAAAGCGACCCACCAGCCTTCTTACCTTCAATTTCATCTGCGCCCAATTCCCGTTCCTGCAGAAGAGAGGCAAAGACATGATCCATTGCAATGTGTGCGTATGTAGGGGGGGGACACACCAGAACTCCTGGCTCACAACCCCAGCCCATGAGAAGCCACTCACTTTCCAAGGGGTGGAGAAACATCCTGATTCCCCCCAGCCCCCCCCCCAACTCAGCCTGACTCACTTCCCTGGGGCCAACCAACATGGCAACATTGAGTGCTCCAAAGGCCCTGATGTGATGCTGCAGTTGTTAACAGATCAATATTTAGTTGCATATTGAGAAGGACAAACCGAACCCGGGGATGAGCTGGAACTCTGCCCAGAATGACAGAGCCAGCTTTCACAGCATCCCAGATCGAGGAAAGAGCAGGGGGGAGACCCTATGTGATCCTACAATTCAATGACACACGGTGGGAAGTGCAGAGCCCACAGGAGTGATTGTGTAGCTGCAGAGATCCAGGGAGAGACAGGCTGAAAGCATCCCAGCAGGCTTTCTAATCCACTGATCCACAGACTCATGAGAGAGAGAGACTCTTCCTCAAAACATCAAGCAAGTACAACCAAAGAAACCAGGAACAACATGAGTGAGTCTTGAGCCCCTCCATGGCTACCTAACAAGGAACAGCTACCAAGTCCTAGAGAGTTTAAGACGGACAGGCTGGGATGGACATTGAATGCTGTAGGGGGGAAATTCAGAAGATTGGGGTGGCCGCCCTAGCACAAAAAAAAATCCACAACAGAGATCCCAAAGAGTTCAAACTATCTCTTCTTATATACTTTGTCAGCATCTTGGTCAACTATGTTCCTTTTAATGTGTGGTTTGACCCTGTCTGTAATAGCATGAAGAAGAGGGTTGATCCAGATCTGGTCTAAGGCAAGGGGTGGAGGGGGGGCTTTAACACGAAGGCCCCCCTGTGGTGGTCTCAGCCTGGATTGCCTCTCTACCCCACACAGGCTTTGTACCTTGGAGGAAAAAAAACTAGGCCCATGCCATGTGTTTAGTCTTAGCCTGGAGACCAGGCAATATCTGTTCAGTGCGTCGAAAGTGGTCTGAGAGACCCATCACTTCCCAGGGTGTGTGCACATACATCACGGTTTTGTCTGGCTGCTACAATACAAAACCCAATTTACCAGAGACAAAAGCGGGATGAGTGCACAGATCATGAGGCAGTGATGCGGCTTTCCAGCCACTTTCAAGTTTCTGGAAGAAGAAGAAGAAAAAAAGCATCAAATCTAACCCCCTGCATTTTTTTCTGACAAGAACCCAGGAGTTCGGGTCTCCAGTTGCCTCCCACTCTTGGCACACTGCCCTCTCCCTGATGGAGCCTTGATTCCCTGTACCTATTTCTAGGACACACCCCTAGACAACAGACTAGAACTGGAGTCGGATTCCTGGACTCCCGCATCTTGGTGTGGCCATGTTTTGACTAATTCCCTTGGCAGAGAAAATGGGAGTCCAGAAGACTCTCGGCCTCTGCTTGGCATTCTAGATCATTTGCCCAGCCAACAAATAAGACAGCACCCACCCACCTCCCCAGCCCTGGGTTTCCATACCCCCTGTTTCTCAGCAATGCCCTTGCGCAGAAAGATGCAGGCAGGTCCCAGCGTATTTTGCATGGTGCTCAGTGATGTGTCTCCTGTCCAATGCCTGCGTCACCCACAGCAGTCTTCCCGATGCCAGTCCCCTTGAGCAGAAGGAGAGATGGCTCTTGACGAGGATGATTTATAGGGGGGGGGGAAGGGGATTATCTCTGCCCTGACTCCTGATCCGCCGCCCCCCCCTTCCAGGCCTTTTGCTGTCCTGGCTGTGACATCTGCTGAATAAGTCCCCCCCTCCCCTCCCCAGATTAACATCTGCCACATGGTAAAGGCTGGCAGCCAGGACTTCTGGGTTCTCATGCTAGATGGGAGCTGAGGGTCCAGAGGGGGAGAAGAGAGTAAGAGAAAATAGACAGACTGGGGTACAGGGGTCTGTTATGCCTGCATGTCTGGGAAGGGGGAGTGAGGTGACAGAGATTGGTGGGTCAGATCTAGAAACCTTGAGTCTTGTTCCTTCTGCAACACCTAATAGCAATGACTTTGAACAGATTTCAATGTCGGTAGGTAGGTATTATTCAATGTATGGCTATAGTGTGGTTTCAGTGTGATGGATGTTCTTTTGGAGGGATGATATAATTTCGTATGATTAGAGCCAAAGGACCTCAGTTGGGAAAAGTAGCTCTGGGGAACACTAACGTCTCTTCCTGCCTGGTCCCCCAGACATTCAAAAACAAATTTTGTCTGAAATAGAGATGAAGAGATGGGGAAAGCTTCTCCTGTTGAATATCTATCTGTCACGTACCTGAAAAAGACATAGGCACTCTGCCAGGAAAATAGATGTGACCCGAGGTAGGGGGAGAGAGTGCAGAGCTGGGGGGCAATGGAGGGGGGAGGGAGAAGTAAAGTGTGCTAGAGACGGGGTCCTCCGTGCGTAGGGGGGAGAACAATAATTTTCTTAAATTGTGGTAACAATCATTCTGAAACAAAAGGAATATTTTCTTTGTTTTTAGAAGATGTGCAAAGATTCATTCAATTCTGTGTGTGTGAGAGAGAAGGGAGGAAAACAGTTAACACATTTTTTAATTCGGCTACCGAATTAGTCAGGGATACCTTTTAAATTTGTCACAAGGTCTTGAATAGATTCATTTGAATCAATAAAACATTGCAGCCCTAGTTGCTGCATGGCAAATAAACAAATCTGTCACAGCCTCTTATTATGCACAGGTCGCCTCACCAAATGAGCCCCTGAGAATCTGACACCCCTTCCCGCCAAGTCTTCAGAAGCTGGCTATACCTGATCTACCCAAAATGTGAAGCGTAACCATGGAGACGATGGAATGATGCCAAATTTTTATCTAGCACAGGGGTTCTCAACCAGTGGTACTCGTACACCAGTGGTGCTTCGGGCGACTGCAGTGGTGATACTCGGACTGCCAGAACCCCGCTCCAACGTGGTGCTTTTGGCACCACGTTTTCACTCCCAAGAGGCTCCTGCCTGTGGCTGAGCCACTCGGGAACGCTGAAAAGGCCCCACCCGCCCGCCCAGAGCCGTCTACCTACATTTTCTGGCCTCCAAAAACCCGAGAGTAACTGGCGATGATGTCATTGCCAGTCACTTCTGGTAGTACGCAGCAAGAGAGTGGCGCTGGAGGTGGTACTTGGACGGGACAGGGTTGAGAAACCCTCATCTAGCAGGATATGGAGGGAAAGCAGTGGGGGGGGGGGAAAGATCCAGGTTTTCCCCTGGTTCCCTCTGAACTATCCAGGTGCTGTGGCAAACAGAGGGAGAGCAGTGTGGGAGGTAGAGACTTGGATGCCAGGACTGTGCCAGCTCTTCTGAGTTCTTGAGAACCTTTGGTCTCCCTTCGTAGCTGCCATGGTAACCAGGTGGGTTCTTCCTTCTCCCTTATTGGTTGCTAGGAGCTGGTGCAGAACCAGAGAGAGTGAGAGAGAGGAGGAGAGAGAGGCTAGTGCAGGGATGAGGGGCAGCAGGGTTTGGGGGAGCTGGGAATACGGGACTTGGGGATGGTGGGGTAGAAGGTAATTTGCATGACTGGAGGGATGCTGGTGGGAATTAAGAATCTGCATAAGGAGAAGGGTGCTGGGTAGTGGGGGGGGAAACAGCTGAAAGTAACTATGGCACATAGAGGGGGCAGGAAATGTCAGAGAAGGGTTGAGTAGATGTGACTATCAAAGAATCTCTAATATCATCTCTTGCTCCCTTTAAGACCCGCACCCCCGGGCCATGCAGCCTGCCGCACGCCGGGGCCGCCTGTCCACAGCAGGGCCAAGCACCAACACCCAAGATAATGTTACAAGCAGCCCCTCCATCTCTGGTGACCTTCGGCTACTCCACACAATGTAGGTTGCCAAGGGGACAGGGTGGAGGCTGTAATGTACCCTCCTTCCCCACCCCCACCCCCTAAGCTTGCCGAAACAATCTATGTATTTTGACTTCTTTCCCCCAACAGAGATTGTGGAGATCAGCTTCTTTGTTGCCAGTTCAATAATGATGGGACGCGAGTTGCTGCCGGGTTGCGCACTGGCGTCATTAAGGTCAGGCTTGTGGAAGGTGGTTTGAGTACCACCCTGCAGAAAAGGCACCAGCCCTCCAATGTACCCTTGGCCCCCTCACTGTGATCCTTGAGACCCAACCAGTTCCTGGTTGTAGGAGTAGGTTTCCTCTGTGCCAGGTGCAAGGGAGTGGCGACAGGATACAGGTATCTTGTTGTCTTGTGTGCCAGAGGCATCGCTCCGGTGGGGGCTGTATGGTAAGTTGCATGGAGTCTCCTGCCTGCTGCCTTTTCCGCAAGGAATGGTTCCAATGGCGAGGGGGCGGGGCCGTCTCCTGCAGGCTTGTAAATGGGACTAGGACGGGGCGCATCTTACGGTACGGCCCCCACCGGAGCGACGCCTCTGTTGTATGCTCCCTGAGGCATCTGGTGGGGCCACTGTGTGATACAGGAAGCTGGACTAGATGGGCCTTTGGCCTGATCCAGCAGGGCTCTTCTTATGTTCTTATCATCAAGAAATGTCCCACAGAAACAAGAGTCACTGGGGAATGAATCCCAGGTAGACGAAGCAGAGATCCATGCAGTGATCTCAGCTCAGGATTATTTGTATTCTGGATAAGACTGGTGTCCTCAGGACTGGTCTGTCTATGAAGCCAGCTGAGGCAGCTGCCTCAGGCAGCAGATTGGTGGTGAATACTCACCTGCCCACCTCCACCATTCCTCCCCCCCCCCCCTGCACTTCCTGGATTCAAAAGAGGGGACAGGGAGCAAAAGAGGAAGCATGAAAGAGAGGAGATACTCTAGCACAGGGGTTCTCAACCTGTGGTACGGGTACCCCTAGGGGTATGCGGACCTCTTGCTGGGGGTACGCCAAGCCCTGCCCCTTATCTGCCCCATCAGCAGCTAATTAAGTATTAATTAACATGGATTTTAAGTTGTAATTATTTTCGGGGCCCTTCTGTCTCTCTGATTTTTGTTTTGGGCTTATTTCTGTACTTTGGAAAATGTACTTTGGGAAGTGTGACTTGGAGAAAAAAAGAGATCCTTGCATGTCTGTCTGTCTGTCTGTCTGTCTGTCTGTCTGTCTGTCTGTCTCTCTCTCTCTCTCTCTCTCTCTCTCTCTCACACACACACAGACAGACAGACAGACAGACAGAGTGTTAAATAAGACATTTTTCACATTTAAAATTGTTTTAGTACTTTTTAACTATTAATTACCTAATTAATTGATTAATCCAATTAATTAGCTGTTAATTAGCAGGGGGTACTTCAGAAAATTGGACCGTGATAGGGGGTACCCGGGCCTCCAAAGGTTGAGAACCCCTGCTCTAGCACATCACACTCTCCTCTCCTCTCCTCCATACCTTCTCTTCTTCTCCATTCCCTTCTTCCTTTTTCAATCCAGGTGGTGAGTAGAGGAATGGTGGAGAAGCTGGTACACTACCAGATATGGGGAGGAGGCAGCACTTGGCGTTCTGCCTCAGATGCCAGGAAGTCTTGGGCTGACCCTGGATCTGGATGTCCACCAGTCACACAGCAGAATGTTTGGCCCTTGTGCTACGGAAAGAAGCTCCAGATGCTCACTGGCTAAGGAACAAAGGAAGCTTCTTGATATAATTGCTTACAACTGCATGCATGGAGAGACCAAAGTCAGTAACATCCTGAACTAATGGTCAGGATCAGGCCTGAGAGGGGAGTGGGACCGGCATCCTTGTTGGACTCTGTATCCTACCCCCCCTCCCAGGCCCCCCTCCCAGGCCCTCCAGAGACAGCCAATACGGGGGCTGCTTGATTCTCCGCCGGCTAAAGAGTCGGCGGAGACCAAGTAGCCCCATTGTGGTGGCTGGGGGTTTACCCAGGGTAAGCGGACAAATGTCCACTTCCTCTGAGTAGACCCCCAGCAGGGCTCCCCAGATAGGATGCAGCAGCATGGGTCACGTGGCCCAGGCTGCAGAGCCCAAACCGGGTGAGGATAGGATTGGACTGTCCATGGTCTCTTGTGGGCTTGTTTGGTCATGATCTATAACAGGGGTGGCCAAACTTGCTTCATGTAAGAGCCACATACGATAAACTTCAGATGTTTGAGAGCCGCAAAAGAGATGTTTGAGAGCCGTAATATTTAAGAAGCATTTAAATTCTTAAATATATTTACTCACTATGAACATTGAACTTATGAGCAGAGAAGAGACAGTGGACTCTTCTCTATTCCAGTGGACTCTCAGTTTATACCTGGTGGTAAATAATTATAAAGCTTGAAAATTTCTTATTTGCCTTTATATTAATTGTGATGCAAAAAGGAGCTTAGCCAATGTATTTCCGAGAGCCGCACATTATAGATCAAAGAGCCACATGTGGCTCAGGAGTCACAGTTTGGCCACCCCTGATCTATAATAATGATGGGCCACCCCTCATCTTGAGCACCATGCTGTTCTCTAGGGAGTTTTATCACACAAACTGTCCACCTCAGTGTGATGCTCCTAGATGGAACCCGTAGCATGTGACATTCAAGAGACAGGTGCTACCTTAAAGAGGTAGAAGAGTCTGGCATAGTGGGGAAAGCTGCTGCCTTCAAAGCCCGAAGACCGGTGAACTTGATAAGTTCGAAACACGCTGCCGGCGAAAAGCTGTGAAAGCCTCCAGGAGGAGTGATAAGAGCTTCCAGCTGCGTCAGTCAAGTGTGGGAGGCGCCAGCCAGCAGAATGTCAGACTGTAAAAAGGATACCATCTTTCTGGAAAGTAGCTGTTCATGAAAGATTGGACATTTATATATTGTAAAACCCCCAAGGGGGTTAGGTTAGCCTGCCCATGTACACTGCCTTGGATTAAAGTCGGAGGAGAAATCCAATGACCAAGAAAGGCGGTATATAAATACTGTATATATTATATTATTATTATTAAAGCCTGGAATACCTTTGTTTGTCCTAGCTTAAAAAACATCTTTCTTCCCTCATGACTGAAATAGTGGGCAAACTACGATATATAGTAAACCCGATTCAAATTCTGTACAGTTACCAGGAACCAGGTCAGGCTGGGGAACCAGATCTGGCCCACGGGCTGCTGGTTGGCCAATACTGGTCAGTAATGGACTTTGTAATACTGACTGTGCCACTGCTGGGGTTTGGTTGTGTGGTCTGGTTTATTTGACTCCATAAAGAGCCCTGTCTCATGAGCCGGACTTCTCTTTATTCCGTGAAATGCCCCTGGCATTTGTCCCAATGTACCACATATTGATGCCAATGCTGTGTGGCTCACAGAGCCGTTTCTTGTGGCTTGTCCATCCTGTACTCCTGATATCTGTCTCTTCTCTGCTCAAGGTTTTTGCTGTCAGCGATGGATCCCTTCATCATGTGCTTGGTGATAGTGATGTTGGGAAACTCGCGTTGCCCACCACTTCCCTGCGTTTTATGCCCCGTGGCCCTGCCCACAATGGAGATGTCCTGCTTACCACCTGTGAGTGATGTCTCATGTCTGCTATTCTTTGATCTTGGCCTTCCCAGGTGCCAGTGGGACATGAGCTAGACCTCCTTTTCCACCTTGTGTCTCCCTTGCTGGCCTCTCTCCCTGGCACTGAGACTGTACTCAGCCATTTATTTATTTATTTGAAATTCCAAATATTCATTTTGAAATTTAGTTTTGAATGGCACTTAAAAAAAACCCTTGACCTCTAAATTTGATGTGTTTGTTGATATGTTTTAAAGTAATATTGGCAGAGCTGTGGGTATGTTGCAATTCTGCAGAAGCTGAGAAAAGTGCAGAAGGTGGTAGTGGACACAGAACCTAGCTTTCTGAGAATTTCACTATTCTTTTCTTGTCTTCCCTGTTTTTACAGAAAGCAAGGGCTGTATCCAGAGAAAGTTAGTCATGACTAAGTCCCATTGGGGATTTCAGTTGGCCATGACTAACTTGCCTAGCTGATTTCAATGGTGCTTAGTCAAGACTAACTTTATTTTGATACAACGCTAAGTTTCTAGCCCCTATGGCTGCAAAATATGCATGAAAGTGTATGGGCAATGCAGGCTGAAATCTCAATAGCCAGACAGCTGGCTAAGTAAGATTTTCATTGCTTGGGGGGTGGAGCTTCAGTATCCCTTTCCCTCCCACAACTAGCAACATCAGAATAAATTACTGAATGCAAAACAACACAAATTGCAGAATAGATTATGCAAATCAGAATAAATTCTGTAAATTTCCATAATTTATACAGCGCTCGGGATCCAGCATTTCTTGGTGCAGAAGTTGGATTCCTTGAGTGCACAACTGTTTTTCTTATTTGTTTATTTTTGCATGGCGTTCAAGCAGCCTTGAACATTATGAAGCATTCTTGCCCAGTTCAGTGTTTTCCATCTGTTTTTTTTTTTTACTCTCTCCTAAATCGATCAGCATTCTTAATGCAGACTGTTGTTTAACAAGACCAAGCTGAGTTTGAATTTTTGCATGCTAATTCCAGGGAAGAAAAGGTGGCTGAGGATTTTGTTCCCTCCACTCTTTCTTCTCCAAACATGTTTTAGGGTTCTTCTCTGGACATTGTAATAAACTCTGACCTCCCTGCCACTCACAGATTCTGGTGGGATGGTGAAGCTGTGGCATGTCTCTACCCGCACCTGTGTGCGCACCATGACAGAGGACCGCCAGACAATGATTTGCTCCTTCAACCCCTCTGGCTCCAGGTTCATCACAGGTGGATCGGGATCTGGGATTTACATGTATGATACTCAGACCTGGGATAAAGTGCAAACTTTTCAGCCAAGGTAAGCTGATGGAAGCAGAACATTGGTGGTGATGGGAATAGAAAGCATTGCACACTGAATTTGGTAGGGGTTGCTATGGCTGGGCCGCGGTGGCTGAGTGGTTAAGACGCTGAACTGCAGACCAGAAGGTTGGCAGGACAGCAGTTCTAGACCCAAGTACCATGTGACGGAGTGAGCTCCTGTCTCCTGTCCCAGCTCCTGCCAACCTAGCAGTTCAAAAGCAGGAATTTGAAAGTAGATAATTAGGTACCACTGAGGCGGGAAGGTAACAGTGTTCTGTTAGTCATGCCGGCCACATGACCATGGAAGTGTCTTCGGACAGCGCTGGCTCTTTGGTCTTAGAAACGGAGATGAGCACCGCACCCTAGAGTCGGACACGACTGGCTTTCGAACAGGAGATACTTTTACCTACTATGGCTGGCTTTTTGTCCCTGGCCTAAACAATCTCCTCCTGCTTCCTTCAGTGACTCCCCAAACAAGATGGATGGGCACGCATCCCGGATCTATGCTCTGACTTTCTTCCCAGAAAACGATGACCGTTTCGTCTCTGGAGGATGGGATGACACAGTGCAGGTGATGGGGGTAGCGTCTGTAACATGGGAAGTTGGGCAGAGGTGGGAGCTCAGGAGGGGGGGGCAAAAGGGCGTTGGTGGGGCTGTGTTGCAGGGGTGGGGAATGAGTGATGGGAATTGGCAGGGCCAGCTCCAGAGGCTGCAGGGTAATGCCAGTGCACCACGATTAGCAAACGGCCAGCTGTGTATCCGGAAAGGTCAAAGGCAACAGGAGAGAATTCTCAGTTCCTGCCTATGTGCCATGCCCAAGGGCTCCCAGGTTCTGCTTCAGGGGCGCACCCTCAGTTAGTCTGGGGCAAAAAAGTGTACAAAATTATGCATGGTGTAGAGAAAGTGGCGAGAGGTACATTTTTCTTCCTCTTAACACTAGAAGTCTGGAATCATCCAATGAAACTGACCCGCAGCAGATTCCGGACAGATAAGAAGAAAGTAGTTCGTTCCACAATACATAATGCATTTCTGAGATTCACTGCCATGCATGGGATGTGGCGGTGGGCAGGGATTCAGATAGTTTTAAAGGGAGAATTAAACAAATTCAGGGAGCTCAGTCCTTGGCTGCTTGTCATGTTGGCTATCTGGAACCTCCATATTTGAGGCAGTGGGTTAAACCGCTGAACCATGAGCTGTCGATCGAAAGGTCGGCAGTTCGAATCCGCGACGGGGTGAGCTCTCGTTGCTTGGCCAGCTCCTGCCAACCTAGCAGTTCCAAAGCATGTTAATGCGAGTAGATAAATAGGTACCGCTTGCGGGAAGGTAAACAGCGCTCCGTGTTCCAGCCGCATGCTACGCGCTGCGGCAAGGAGAGTCATGCTGGCCACATGACCACGGAGGCGTCTTCGGACAACGCTGGCTCTTCGGCTTTGAAATGGGGATGAGCACCACACCCTAGAGTCGGACACGACTGGACTTAATTGTCAGGGGTCACCTTTACCACCTTTACCTTTACCTCTGACTACCAGTTGCTGGATGAGGAAGCAACAGTGGGAGAGGATGATTGCCTTCAGGGTCTTTCTGCCGCAGCGCAGGGCAGCGGTTCCCGGAAGTATCTGGCTGGCAGCTGTGAGAAACAGGGTGCTGGACTAAGTGGACCTTTGGGCTCTTCTTATGTAGGCTGCATGGCCAGCACTGTGCATGAACTGAACTTGCACCCTAGTGGACTGCATCCCAGAATCCTTTGCAACACACATGACTTCCTGCCCTCCTGGATGCTGAAAGGGTGACTTGAGGGCAAGCGTTTGAAAGCTGCTGCGCTTTATCCCTCCATGAGAGCTAGGCAATGGCAATTTTGATCAGATGGGTGTTGGAGGGCAGAGCCCCGTCTAACCTCAACTCTCTGGCTTCTGTCCCCCCAGTTTTGGAGCATGCAGTCACCACAGTCCCAACGGTACGCCTGCACACCCTCCCCCAACTTCCCCTCTTGCTCTGCCTTTTCTTCCCACACTCTTTTTGTGCCCACCCCACTGTTCTTCCTTCTCTTTGCTCTCCGGAGTCCTTAACCATTTCTCCCCATCCACCTTGCTCTTGTCTTGCTCTCAATTCTTCCTCACACTTGCTCTGCCCTTCTTGTAGGCGTATCTCTGGGCCTCACATCTGTGGTGATGCAGTCTCTATCGACAAAACCGGAACTCAGCTCCTTACGGGCTCCTGGAGGCGGAATAACACTTTGCAGGTGAGAGCTAGGGAAGGTGTCTCAGAGGCTCCAAACTGGGAAGGTGGTGGGAACCAGACCTGCGTTGGTGTGTAGGAGGGATGTGTGCCAAATGCTGCCCCCTTTTTATGATGTGCCAGTCTTTCCTCCGCACTTCCTCCTTTGCTCTGTCCCTACTCTTCCTTTTTCCAGTTCAAGGAGTGGGAGGAGGAGCAGCGGGTGGATGGAGGTGGGTGCCCCCCCTGGCCAATCTGTTGCCTGAGGCATCCACTTCAGTTGGCCTCATGGATGGGCCAGCCCTAGGCGTCACCTTCTTCAAGTTCTGGTATCTCATTAAAAAAAATACAGGAGGAGACCATCTTCTAACTCAGCCTTAGCTTCTACTGATGAACCCTCTACCAACCATTCTGGACCAGCATTCTGCTTAACAAAGGAACCATCAGTCAGTTGCACCAACAGTTTGTATTACGCAAGGGCCGTCCCATAGGCTACCATGCCAGCAGTTTAAAAAAAAAGAGAGAGCTTTCCTTGTGCATTCTCCTTCTGGAACACTCTCTTTGAGTGTGTGCAGATTGCAACCCCAAAGACTAGCAGCAGAGTCCGTTGTGATACAGCACCCAGGGCCCAGCCCTTCTCAGTGAAGGGTGGCAGTGAAGGGTGGGGCTTACTTGTAAATCCAGTGGCTGGAAGGCCCCTCCCTTGCTGCTTGAAACCAAGCCCCTCCAGGCCAGCAGATCTGCTCCCGGTGAAAGGTCAAAGTACAGTAGTTCTGGTGGTCCAGAAAGGTTCTGTTTCAAGGGGGTGGGTGTCAGTGTCTTTCCCACAAAGGGATCTACTCATGAAGAATAAGCACCCCTCGGCATGCTGACGCACATATACCGGTATGTCTGCTTGCACAGAAAGGAAGCAGAGCCAAGGAGAACTTTGGAATATCCCCACATTTCAATGATTTTGATGCTCTGGGGAAGGAAGGCAAGAATTATGTGCCCCTGTTCTTGGAAAACAGGGCTCTTTTTGGGTTATTTGGAACAAGATTGGGGGAGAGCTAGGGATGATGAGCATTTGTGGGGCCAACCACAGCATCTCTAAGGATCATGCTAGATTTTCAAAAATCTACAACATTGCAATATAGTAAATGAATTAAAACTCATCTTCTCCCCTAACCCAGATCTGGGAAGCCGAAAGTGGTAACAAAATCATGGACATTCCAGAGGACTTCCGGGGTCACTCACAGGTTGGAGTTCCCTTTCTGACCATTGCCTTAACCAAGCCTCTCATCAGCCCACCTGCCATCATGGCGCCCCACACCACAGGAAAGTGACATAAAACATACTCGATGCACAGATGGTTGCATTGCATTCCCTATCTTCTCACCCTGAACTCTCTTGATACTCCCATCCCTGGAATCAATTAGCTGCCCTTGTAGCAACTTCACTAGGTTTCATTCTTCCCTCCCACCCACTCTTGTTCCTACATGTGGCTTGGCTCACTTGCTTAAACAGCATGGGGAGCTCACTGTGTTTTAAATTGCATAGAGTTGCGATCTGTGGAGGGCTGGGCCTCCCTTGCAGTGTGAGATGATGATGCTATTCAACCCTTCCTTTTTGGTTCCACCCAACTCTACGATTCTCCTCCCCTAGATTTATACCTGCCATTTCCTTGGCTTGGACCACATTATATCTGGTGGGAGCCGGAACAACCTGTGTCGGCTCATTGACAGGCGAATTCTCATGGTACGATTACTTAATGGGAATAACTCGTGGGAAAGGGCCAGAACTTAGTGGTAAGAGTTATGTGCTCTGTGTGCTTATGGTCCCAGGATCAATCCCTTCCCATGTCCAGTTAAATGATGCAAATAGTGCTGCGGAGGGGGGATTTTCAGCGTGAAAACCATGCAAGAGGAAAATGTTAACTTCTCTTGCTGTATATCATACTCCCGCACCAAACCAAGGCCACCTGTTGTTTGGGGACTTAAAAGGGCTGCTTCCAGTCCACTTCCTGCTTTAAGCCCGTATTTCTTAAAGATGGTTTAACCTGTAGTGAGACACTTACGTAGAAAGATTAAAAAGCATCTCTGACTGAGGCCTTGAGGAGCAGGTGCCAGTCTCAGTTTCAGTTAGATAGGCCAGTGAGCTGCCTCATAGACTCATAGAACATTAATGTTGGAAGGGACCTTGGAGGTCAACCCCCCCCCCCCTGTTCCGTGCAGGAGACGGCAACATCCCTGAGAGGTGGCCATCCAGCCCTTGCTTGAAAACCTCCAAGAAAAACCTTAGACTCTGTTTAAGGCAGCCTCAAATGTCTAAGGAAGAGGACTTGGAGAGTGTGTGTGTGTGCGTGTGCGTGCGCAGAACACAATAATTCAGGCTAGTGATTCCATGACCCATCACGCACTGGGCCAGTTTGGAGGATACTTTTGGTACCAAACCAGCCCTGTTTAAGGATCTGTACACTCACAGGGTGTACTACACATCCAGGCCCCTCCCCTAGCACTTGGGCCATTTTCCCTAATGGTGTGTTAATCTACACACCTTGAAAATGTACTTAATTTCACTGTGTGTAAGAGGGGCAGTTTGGATGAACCTGATTAAGGAAACCTCCACATCCAGAGACAGTGTATCTGAATGCCAGATACTGGAGACATACAACAGAGAATGGTTGTTGCCTTCAGGGCTTGTTTTGGGGCTTTCTGCTTGCAAGTGTCTTGCAAGAAACAAGTCTATTGGACTAGAATAGGCAGATGGACCTTTGGTTGGATGGATCATCAAGGGTTTTTCTTATGTTCTTAGGCTGCATGATTCAATAACGATAGGATGAAGGGATGCCTTCTAAGCTGGGATAAGGGTTTGGGGGGCGATAAAGAGGCTGGGTGAGAGTTACAGTCTTCTGCTTCTCTGATGCATTGCTTTCTCTCCCTTTTCTGCCAGAGCACAGGGGTACTGAATGACTTGCCAGGGGGCGTCTACAGTACCCACATCAGTACTCGCGGCGTCCTAGCAGCTGCCTCCAACAACAACCTTTATCTTGCACAGACTCCGACCCGGCCTTGAGTCCTCTCCGAAGAGAACAGCAGCTCAGTATGGGCCTCTTTAGCTAGGACCGAGTGATGCCACAGACCCCCTCAAGCTCTGCTTCTAATTATTCTCACCAGCCTGCCTGTGGTTTTCCTAGCATCCTCGGCTTCTTTCAAAACCTTCCCATCATGCTCTGCCTCTTAAGGACATGTTGACGTGCCTGCTTCCTTCCCACAAGCCTCTCCTTCTGTAGATTCTTTCGTATCATGGTGTACCACTGAGGACTGATACCAGACCGGATGTGGCCGGTCCCACTTACGGCTGACACTTCTCATGATGCTTTTCTGCTTGCAACACACACGTTTGCACTCAAAACCTTCCCATCATGCTTTGCAGCCTTGGATGCCTTGGATCCAATGCCACTTTAGCTATGATTATTTCAACATTCTTTTCTTCCACGCGGATAATGTCCTATCAACATTCTTAGCTGGAAGGGGACTGTAGCCAACCCCACTTTAGGCTGCACTTCCTTTCCCAGCATGCTCTGCTGCAGCTGTGAGATCAGCCCCATCATGACACATTGCTAGAGACCTGTATTCTCTGTTGGCTGTTGCAAAGTGTACCCTAACCCGGCTGGGACTGTTGCCAGAATGCTCTAGATTTGAAATGTTTTCCATAATTCCTTATTGCGGACAATCATGACAAACACACGAGTGGCTCATCACCTTCTAGCGGCCAGAACTACCTTCCAATCAAATGTATTTCTGCGTGAATTTACCATTGCTTCCAGGGGGTGAAGGTAGCAAGTACCTTTCTCTCTCTCTCTCTCTGTTCTTCAGATCCCAGCTTGGCTACCCTAAAACACTGCCTTGGTGCCAAATAAAAATATCTTGGCTGGGCCTCTGTGTGTGTCCAGGACTCCTGGGATCTTTGGGAAAGGAATGGGATTTGGCGATATGGGAGTGGAGTGGATGGGAGCTATGACTCCTGGGTTCTCTAAACAGGTCCAGGATTTAGTCCCAGAACCTTTTTCTCCCCTTTGGCAGGGCTTAGCCATGGATTATGTGAATAATAAAGTAGAGAGTTCTCTCTGGGCATGTGTAGAGTTCACTTCCCTCACTGCTGAATAATCACAGTTCTCCTCCACACCTTTGAAATTAGGAGGAGGGTTTCCCAGAGCAACAGAAAACTTGAGCTCTGGCAAGTTTCTCTTTAGAAATTCAGCACCATTTCCCTCCTGCAACTTCAAGACACTCACAGAATTTCAAACACAGCTTCAGTTTATTCTACAAATAGCAAATGTGAAAATCAGCCTTAGACCCTCACCCCAGAAGTCTGGGATGCTAGATGGGGGGGGGAACGATCTTTCAAACAGGCCTCTGCCCCCAAGCAAGATCATAGAGATTATCAGCAGCGGTCATCATCCTGTCTCGATACTCGAGCTTCATGTGGTTTCCCTCTGGGACTCCTTTGAATCCATGAGCGAGACCCCAACAGCATGCAGCAATCACCCCAGTAGAGTCGCTGTCCCCTGTGAAGGAGGGGGGGAAACACACATGCACAGAAAAATGTGAGATGCAGCCAGCTCTGAGGTGAAACGCTTTTTTTTTTTACGGGGTTCCCATTTGCTTTTGCTGTGTTTGCTTCCTGACTCACCACCATGAAACACGGCACGTCCGCAGAGCTCAGCCCAGCTGTCCCCTGCACACAGCAGGGCATCGTAGGCAATCATGGGGGCATCGTGACCACTCCGCCCAGCCCACCCATCCAGGCTGAAGGTTTTATAGATGACATCACGCTCAGTGGGGCCATAGGCTGGAGGAAACCGGGCAGGGCCTTGGCCATCAGCAAGACCCCGCTCCGAGAGGTACCTAAATGGGGGACGTGGGAAAGAGTGACACAAATTAAAACACTGGAACGTCATCATCACCTTCTCACCAGGAAAGCCCCTCTTAACACGACAACCTACTACTACACTACATATAAATCACTAGAGCGGAGATGAAGGGATTTTTCCCACAACAACGGAGAAAACATTTTCTAAATTCAATCAGAAATGTTGTTTTTTCCATTTTTTTTTAAACGAAGACAATCCGCTGTGCAATTAACTTGCCAACATTTAAGCTTACTTGGTTTGTTAAAAGCCCTAATTCAATTGTGCCCATAAAAGGGGGGGGGGAGGGATGGGGGTGGTATCAATGCCAAACTTTGAGAATATAAATTCAAATGTTAGCAAGCAAATTTTCAAATTTGCTTATTTCTCCCCCCCTCCCCCCGATTCACTTACTGCTGTTCTAAAATAATTATTGCAAGCATTCTGGGTAACATCCAGCTATCACTGACATCCATTAATGCTTAATATTTACCTGATTGAAATCACAGTCATGGCTGCTGTTTTGTGATAATGGACTTACTACATTTTTTATCTCACCCTTCACGGAGCTTGTACATGGTTGCCTCTGCAGCAAGGTTATCCTCATAATAGCTCTGCGAGGTAAGTTAGTTAGGCTGGCCCAAAGCTACTCAGATGGGTATTTGAACCCAGGTCTGCTAACCACTGCACTGCACTGACTGTTCTCTGCAGAATCTGACAATCTTTATTATTCAGATAAGCATGTTTCTAGCCCTCTTGATGAAGGAGGTGCTCTTGAACATAGAGTCTGAAATAGCTGAAACGCTGGCCTTAGAACTGTATGATCTTAAAATGGTCATTCCCCTACTCTATTCCCCCAGATACTCCAGAAAATACTTACCATTCCCATTTCTCTTGGAAATAGGCCCAGGCCCCCACATTGGATTCACTCTCAGCTGCAGCAGCGCGAACGTACTCTAAGGCAACGGGTAAGGTCTTGAGCAGCTGTGACCCCCAGAGCTCAAGGGGGAGGCCCTGCACTGCATAAGCAGTAAACAGGGCAGAAGCCAAAGCACCCAGATACCCTGTAAGAGAGGAGATGGACAACCAACATCCTTCAGGCCTGACCTGCTGCTGCTGCTGCTGCTGCTGTTGTATCCTGTTCTTCCTCAAAGATGCTCAGGGCAGCATTTGTGCAATTTTCCCATTTTAAGGCTCACAACAAGACAGGGAGCTGCTATCCAGGGTCACTAGTCAGTATCAGGGATGATGGGGGCAGCTCAAAAGCGCCCTTATCACTACGGTATGTTCAGTTCAGAGATATATACAGTAGTTATGTCACAGAGTGAGCTCCGAAACAACTAAGTCCTGGAAGTTTATTTGGGTCAGTTTGAACCAGGAAAAAGCTGAATAAGGATAGTACCTATTGCATAGTTCCTATGACATCACCAACACACCTACCTCCAATCCCCAGGGCAGTTCTGCAACATCTTTGAACATGTTTGTGTATTTTCTTTGCACTTAATGATATGTGTTTCAGTGTATATACCTAGAAACACACACAAACAGTTTTAATTTTTTTTCTAAAAACCAACAGATGACCCACCTGAAGCACAAGGCATGAACAGGGAGGAGGGGGCAAGACTGCTTACCAAACTAGCCTTCAGCTTCCTAGCATGTATATGTGTTAACTGAAAACATGGGTGATGAACCCATAATGAACATAGCTAAAATGTCACATCTGCCTTCACCCTCAGTTCTACCTCAGAGTCCAATTAAAGGCAGAACACCAGTACACCACCCAGACACAAACACACACACCAGCTTCCCTTCTGGACAAAGCTCCTAAGGTTCTCTTCTGCTTGGAAGGTATCCCATTATGTGGGGCTGTGCCCCACATATCCTTTTACCTGTGGGATGATGGTGTGTCATTCTTCCACTTTCCACGCTGACGTGAACCAAGGTGGTCAAATCTGAGGGGCATGGATACCTGGGAAATATATGTTAACAAAGGGTCATTCAATATGGCGCCTACAGCCATTCTCATCCCCACTGCACACTATTTTACCTCAGCCCAATACACATGGACCGCATGGCAGCACCGCAGCCTGTCGCAGTGGGATTGAAAGGAATGCGGTACCCTCCGGGTTCTCCTGGACGCAATTGGGATGTGCCTGCAGGCAACAGCAGAAGAGAGACATGAGCTGAGCTGTCCAGGTACAAAACTTCACATGTTGCTCAGCTGCATGTAGTTCGGCCTCAGCGTTCTTTTCTTTTACAGTGCACCTATGAAGGCTGCGACCTAAAGCAGAAGACTCATGTGGGGCTGGGAGAAAAGGGGCTTCCTTAACCTAGTCCCCTCAGGTTGTTTACCCACTAAAAATCACTGCTGCCCAAACTGATTTTCTCTTTGCTTACTTTTCTGCTAAAAATTGCACTCCTGCCTACTTTCTCCTTTCCCCTCTGATGGCTTTTCCATTTAAAGCCACCCCTTTCAAAGTTGCTTCCCCCCCCCAGGGAAAATCAGGTGGGGGGGTACAATTTTTAGCAGAAAAACCACCAGAGGGGCAGGTAAAAAGAAGCCATTTTACCTGCCCACATCCCATGCAGGTCTTCCACCTTAGATCAACATCCCATAGCTGCATTTTGTAAAAGCAACAAACACACACATGCATTCGTGCATGCACGCGCGCACACACACACACACGGTGGACAAACGACACGCAACCGAGTGTCTTGTGCAGTTTGGCCCTCAGCACAGAGTTGGTGTGGCTGCAGTGACTCAGGTTGAGAGCCGTGAGCCAGGAAGTCCCTGATTCAAATCCCAACCACAAACTCATTATGTGGTTTTAGGTCAGTCGCTCTTTTTCACCCGCAGCCCTTCAACTGCAATATGGCTGGCGGTAATAAGACTGGTCTGTTGCAGGGTTGTTTCAAAGTTGACTGAGGTACAGCGCATGAAGTGCTTTTGGAAAAGTGCTCTAAAAATGCTAAAGAGGAGGGAAATCTAGAGATGCACGGGAGGCGACACCCCCAGCATGGCCAACTACCCAGTGGGGAGACTGCCACTGTTCCTAGTAGCCATTCCATATTCTCTTGCATGAACGGAAAAGAAGAACAAACACTTGACAAGAACCACCTTCCTGAGGGTGGGGTGGGGATTGTCCTTCCACAGGAGGCGACATCTGAGTTACCAGAATAATCATTTCAGTTATAAAAACATTGCCAGTATCAAAGCCTTATTTTCTAACAGAACTGTCTGCCTGCAACTTTGCTGACAGAGCAGAGGTGGACATTACCTAGAATACTTGTGGGTCCTGGCTTCCTTCCTTCCATGTCCTTCATGGCATCCACGTAGCGTCTGGCCAGCTCCTGGAATAGCGGCTCCCCATCTTTCCCTGAGTGGGGCAGGGAGAACACAAAGCAAAACTGTTTTCGCTTTTAAAGCCTGCTCTGGCCCTTCTTTTGCTACCAACTACCCCTGATTTTGACCATTTGGTGAAAATCCCTGATTTCCCCCATTTTTTGTCCATTTTTCATCTCCTTCAGTCTTTCCCAGACACTCAGCACAATCCTATCCAACTTACACCACCGGTGTAACCAGTGGTGCAGCAAGAACGGGAGGCCCCAGAACAGAAAGGGGATTCAAATCCCATTTGAATCCCCCTTTGGAGAGGATTTGAATCCCCTTTCCGTTCTGGGGCCTCCCGTTCTCGCTGCACCGCTGGTTACACCGGTGGTGTAAGTTGGCTAGGATTGCGCTGACTGTCCTTTCCCCAAGCCGACTGCACAGCCAACATTAATCTACCAACAGTGTTCCAATGGTCAGTAAATTACTATTTCCTAACAGTCAGACCTCCATAAGGTTATTCCCCTAGGAAAAAGAACATGCATGTCAAGCAAGGCTGTAAACCTGCCAGGTCTTTCCAACTACTCACCTGTGGCCAGGGCCTCGGCAGTTGCCAGGTGCAGCACAGTGTCATCGCTAACTGGCCAATCAGGGAGGGCTACACAAACCTTGCCAAGCCCACCCATCTCCTGGAGCTCCTGGTGGATCTGGGGCCCAGAGGTGCAGTACTCCCAGCGCTGGTTGCGATATCCAAGGGCGTCCCCTGCACCAGACAGCACCATTGCAGCACGATAGGCTTCCTTGGAGGGAGTTTGGAGGCTGCAGTGGCAAAGTATAAACTGAAAGCGGACAACACTGGCTCTTCAGCTTTGAAATGGGGATGAGCACCACACCCTAGAGTCAGACACGACTGGACTTAATTGTCAGGGGTCACCTTTACCTTTTATCTCTACTTTGTACTTGGGGGGGGGGAATCAAATTTTTGTGCCAACAAAACAATTCGGTAAACTACTTAAATTAGGCACTGTAACTCGGTGGCATCTATTTGCTTGTCATGAAGAATTTGTTCCATGTATACGAGGTGTGGGGGAGGCACTATGCAATATACTGTGCCCTGCCTGCCCCAAAGCAAAGCCTGATCAGCCAATAGGTGCCAGAGACACTGATGTAATTGCCATTTCTACAGCATCAATCCCTATGTGATCATCATTGCACTTGCTGGGGAAAGATGCCAGAGGGTAGCCGTGTTAAGCCTGCAGGAGTGGAAACCTTGGTTACAACTGCGTCCTAAACAAAAACAAGTAGCATACTATCAAACTTGTTGATAAACTGTAGAGCTCAGAGAGTCTCCTCTCTTCCACACTTCTGCTTCTGCTCAATCTTCCTTTTCAAACCCAGGGAGCAGGACGAGGAGTGGTGGTGAAGGGAGGCCAGTGGTGGAGGTAAGCACACCCTCTCTGCCAGTCTGCCACCAAAGGCAGCTAGCTACCTCCATCTGCCTTATGGTGCAGGATGGCTCTGGACTGGAGATCATGTGCACTTCAAGAACAACTCAGGTAATTTGCTAAGCTGTATGAATGCATGTGAAAATGACAAAAAGCTGGACTAGCCACACTGGAGCACAGCAAATAACGGAGTACAACCCTTCCCATTTGCCTCCTTCTAGAATGAGAGTCAACCCAACCCAAGACGTCTATTATATATACAGTACAGTACTTGTACTGTATTTCTCCCCAGTCAACCACCACCACCCTATTAGCGACTACTCCGTGCTGGAGAAAGCTGCCCCGCCCGGTTGCATTTCTGCCTGTCTAACTGCTCTTAAAGGGACAGGAGCCGTTCCAGAAAAATAGGACCGCTCTACCCTTCTCTCTTCCCACCCCGCCTGTTGATCGGAGCCACTACTACACCCGCTCCATTCTAGTGTTTACAGTTCTAAGAGGCCAGTGTATTGCATCCATTACGGTAAAAGTAATTACGGAACGTCGAACGACCAACTTCACACGCAAGGTAAGGGGGGGGGGCCGACATCAGCTCCGGTATACTTTTAGAAGCGCGAATATTACAGCTGTGTCTCAAACACGCCCCTATCATAAAAGCGCAGCAAAGCACAGAGAGGAGTTTAACTAAGCATAAGTGTGGGGAGCAAAAAAGGAAGGTCCTCAGCCTGGGATTGTTCCTTTCAATGCAACGGGGGGGGGGGGATCAAAGTGCTTACATTCCTTCCATGATGGTGGCCTGGGGTGGCTGTGGCTGGCCCGTCCCTCCCTGGCAACCCGTAGTAGAGCCGTCTGCCCTGACACTCCCCTTTCCCACCACCACTAGTTGCTGCCTCAGCATTTTCGAAGGCAAATTTTAATTTGTACGCTAGCCAGAGTCCAGGGGGAGGCTCTTAAAGAGAACGGACCTTCGCCCCTGAACTGAGTCCCTCCTCCACCACGTTGCAGCAGCGGACTTGACCTCAGAGTCAGTGGTGAACACTCGTGCTTTTCACAAGAGTGCATTGAAGGCTGCTTCACCCAGGGCTTACCGTATTTTTCGCTCCATAAGACGCAGCGGACCATAGGACGCATTTGTTTTATGGAGCTAAAAATAGGGGAAAAAATATTTGCTTTTTTCTCTTTCCTCTCCCCTGCACCCCCATCATATACCCACTTTTTGCTCCCTTTATTGGGTCCTTTCGGAGAGAAAGGCAGGGTAAAAACTTTGTAAATAAATATTTCACAGTGTTCAGTACCATAATGGTCCTTTCTGTTATCCCTTCCCTCAGTTCTCCCCTTTTCTCTGTATCCCAGTTCTTAGGGTATTCTGAGAGCAGCAAAATGCTCTGAATGTACAGAGCGAAAGTGATCAGAAAGCAATATACTGTACTGTCACTGCAAATCAATACAATTACATAGGTGCATAGACAATCATGAGAAAACACAACAAAAAGAAACATCTAAACAGGCATGAAGCAAGGAATTCTATAGGCTGTCACAACCCAAAACAGGTTCAAAGCACACCATACTAGACGATTAGCGACAGGGCTGCATACAAGAGCCATAGCTACATACAGTACTTAAAATATAACAAGCATCATGAGCATTGGAGTGAACCTGGGGTGATGATGTGATCTACTGGCCAATCTATCCCTGTCCAGAAGGGGTTGCAATTTGTGCCACACCTTACTGGGAAAGTTACTCTCTGCCACAAATGCTACTTGGGAAAAAAGCTGGATCTCTGAGCACTTGATCCTTGTGAGCCTGATTCCTTAGGGAGAGTGCAGCCACATGCTGCTTTCATTAAATAACCCACTATGAAAAAGGAAAAAAAATAGAGACAGATTGTTTTGACAGCCAAAAAGATTTTACTTTTTTCTAATGCATTTGACTGAAATGCAAAAATGTTAGGTAGATTTTAATTTAGCAGATGTCTAGCTTTGCATCATCACCCTGAAACAGGCAATTTCTGGCAAACCATCCTGCTCCAATACAGTGTTAAAACCTGTGAATTCCTCATGGATATGTCTTTCACAAGCTTCCATTTGCACTCTCAGCTTCCATTTGCACTCCATTTGCACTAACATGATTTTTTTATTTAAAAAATGAACAAGTCACTAACAAGCATCACCATTATAAGTATTTGGAAAGTTACTCACATTTGCGGGGGATTCCGGGAGGCCTGCACGACCCTCTGCAGGCCTCCAGATCAGAGATAAAGGCTATTTTCGGCCATTTTCCGAAAACCGGAAATGGCCGAAAATAGCCTTTATCTCCGATCTGGAGACCTGCAGAGGCCTGCGCAACCCTCTGCAGGCCTCTCCGATCTTCAGATCGGAGATAAAGGCTATTTTCGGCCATTTCCGGTTTTCGGAAAATGGCCGAAAATAGCCTTATCTCCGATCGGAGAGGACTGCAGAGGGTTGCGCAGGCCTCTGCAGGTCTCCAGATCGGAGATAAAGGCTATTTTCGGCCATTTCCGGTTTTCGGAAAATGGCCGAAAATAGCCTTATCTCCGATCGGAGAGGCCTGCAGAGGGTTGCGCAGGCCTCTGCAGGCCTCTCCGATCGGAGATAAGGCTATTTTCGGCCATTTTCCGAAAACCGGAAATGGCCGAAAATAGCCTTTATCTCCGATCTGGAGACCTGCAGAGGCCTGCAGAGGGTTGCGCAGGCCTCCCTGAAGACCCCGCAAGCCCAGGTAAGTAAAAAAAAAATCCCCCCCCCATAACATTCGCTCCATAAGACGCACGCTTATTTCCCCCCTATTTTTGGGAGGAAAAAAGTGCGTCTTATGGAGCGAAAAATACGGTAATTAAAAAAAATTGAGACCCAGACAAATAGAAGCCATGCATGATGTGAAATATTAAAAAAAAATGCCTCTGAACATAGGCAGAGTGTTTCTTGCTACTGATTGCGTAGCCACAACTAGCCATTCACACATCGGAGATGCAAGAGGGAGAGCTAAGGGTGTTCCAAGCAGGTGTCAGCCTCTCCTTTTAGAAATTAATCATTGATTTAGTGATACTGAACTTCATTGACCACACTCAAAGCCCAGCTGGAATAAGCACACTTTCAAGGGGGGGACAGACACACACACGTAAAAAGAAATGCCAGAATACACCTCAGTTCAGACTGGACGTTTATTTCAATGCAAGCATTCAAGTCTGAAACAGGAAATAACATGCAGGAGGAGAGCATAATTGTTTTGCTAGTTCAAATCAAAGGCCCTTCTAGTCCAGAACTGTTCCCGCAAGTGACCAACTACTGAACTACATCAACCTAGTGAGCTCACAAACAGGGGGTGAGAAAATGCTGGCTACCCCACACATTATTTGTCCCCATCCCCAATATCTGGAATTGAGATACCATGCTTCTGAATATGGAGGTTCAGTTAGCCTTCGTAGCTAATAGCATCATTCCCTCCATGCATTTTACTCGGTGTTGTTGTTTTAGCCATGGAAGCCTGGTGGGTCCCATCACCACAATGAGATCCCTTTATTCTGCACTCACTGGGTGAAGTACTTTCCTGAACCTACTACACAGTATTGACAGTTAGAGGTGTTTGAAAACGGTGTTCTTTATTTTACTCAGAACGAAGTAAGGCCATTGTGCTCAGTAAGACTTACAGCGCAATCCTATCCAACATACACCACCGGTGTAACCGGCAGGGCAGGGCCAGAGGCTTGGGAGGGGAGGGAGATTTAAATCCCCTTTGAATCCCCCTTTGGAGAGGATTTGAATCCCCTTTCCATTCTGGGGCGGGCGTCCCGTTCTCGCTGCACCGATGGTTACACCGATGGTGTAAATTAGATAGGATTGCAAACTGGATAGGATTGCACTGTCAGGCTGTAATCCTCTCGTATTCAACAAAAACAAACACCTCTACTGACACTTAATTTCCCTTTCATTGTAATGGCAACATCTACACTACTACTGTATGCTGAAGCTGGTGTAATGGTCATAGCTTCCCTCCAGGGAGTCCTGGGAATTGTAGCACTGCAAAAGTGGTTTGTAAGGTACAGTATCCTAAACCTAAACCCCTATCACAGAACTACAATTCCCACAGTTCCTTGGATGAGATGGGAGCCTTCAGCTAGTGCAGAGCAGATATGATGCCGCCATTAACTCTTTGGGAGCTGCTGGGAGTCAGCATCAAAACCCTCTGATGAGGTCTTGCTTCTTGTGAAGCCGTCCAGCTTTGCCTCCAGTTGTTGCAACAGCTTCAGAATCTGATCCAGTTTACTCGAGACATCTCTGAGACATAGTGGAGATGCAAATGAATCTTCCAGATCTTCCTCAGAGGTCTGAGAGGAGTCTGCAGAGAATGGGAAGAAAATTTCTTAGTGTCAACATCAACCCACGCCAGGACTTGACATTTGCTTTTTTTTTTTTAATTAAAACTTGAGAAAGTTGTGATGGAAGTTAATTAATTGACCCATTGATTGCTGTGTCCCCAGGTTGATCATCCAGCAAATCCACCTATTAGGTCTCATCATCATTCAGATAATAACAAGTCCGTAACAGAGATTATGGCTATTTATTAATAGGTATGAGGACTTGAGCAAAAATGATAAAATAACAAATGTAACTGTTCCAGGTCTGCTGGTCCTTATCCCATTTATTTTGTTTTGGTACTGTGTCATCAGTAGTGATGCATAATTTTTACTGGGCAAGAGCTCATTGTTTTATGCAGTGTAGCGTTGTTGTACTTATTCAAGTCTGTTGACTGGATTTTTATTGTAAGCCGCCTTGGTTGCCCTTGTGGGAGAAAGGCGGGGTACAAATTCTATAAATAAATAAATAAATAAATTGATAAACCATTCATTCATTAGGCATTAGTGAGCTCCCCCCCCCCCGACTCTGTATTTGATATGAGCTTGTAAATAACCACCCAAGCAGTCACCTACGGTGAGTAGGATCTGCCGCCAGGTGATTAGGAAGCAAAAATTGGAATGTTTAGTTGAGGAATATAATGTGCCCCAAGATTTTAATGTATGTACTGGGAGGCAGGCTAGTACACCTTTGTGGGCTATGAAGAATTGAAGACAGTACTTTGCAAGGCTGACATTTTAAAAAGGTTTGTACTGATAATCCTAGGATGGCATTACACTCATTTTATTGAACTAACTACTGTATTCAAAGACCCCAGTCCGTAGATTTGGTCTCAGACAGTGAAATGAGATGGTAGAATGGATTATATTTATACCACTTTGAACTGCCTGTGGAAGATGCCATTTTCACTGGTCTCACATGTTCCAAGTTAAAAAAACAACAACACCTAGCACTAGCAGATAATGGAGAAATTTCTATCTCAGCCCACTCTCTGTTGTACTAGTCTCTTGATTGCACAGGGATTGTGTGTTTTTGGTGTAGACTAGGCCTCAAGTGTAACCAAGTCCCATTAACATCAGAGGAACTAGTTAATCACAACTAACTTAAGTTCCATTGCTTTCAATTGGACCAACTGTGTGATCCTATGCATGTTTACTCCTCTGAGGTAAATTCCACTGTGTTCAATGGGCCCTACTCAAGTAGCAGCACAGAGGACTGCAGCCTTTTGTTGTTGTTCAGTTGTTAAGTCGTGTCCGACCCTTCGTGATCCCATGAACCATATCCCACCAGGCCTTCCTGTCCTCCACTATCTTCCTGAGTTCGCTCATTTTCATGTTCGTTGCATCGGTGATGCTGTCTAACCATCTCATCCTTTGCCTTCCCCTTCTCCTTTTGCCTTCAATCTTTCCCAGCATCAGAGTCTTCTCCAGAGACTCCTCTCTTCACATTAGGTGGCCAAAATATTTGAGTTTCAGCCTCAGTACCTGTCCGTCTAGGGAACAGTCAGGGTTGATTTCATTTAGGATTGACTGATTTGATCTCGTAGCAGTCCAAGGGACTCTCAGGAGTCTTCTCCAGCACCGCAGTTCGAAAGCATCTATTCTTCGGCGCTCAGCCTTCCTTATGGTCCAACTCTCGCAACCATACATTGCTACTGGGAACACCATCGCCCTGACTATACGAACATTTGTTGGCATGGTGATATCTCTGCTTTTTATTATGCTATCTAAATTTGCCATAGCTTTCCTTCCAAGGAGTAAGCGTCTTTTAATTTCATGGCTGCTGTCTCCGTCTGCAGTGATCTTGGAGCCCAGAAAAGTAAAATCTGTGACTAAATTTCAGAGCCACATTTTTCTAAATGAGCTTTCACATTACATAGGAAATACAGTATCATTACATATCCTGTGTGATTGCATTTTCTGCAACTCATTGAATTTTTCTGCTACCTTCCTTGTTTCTGTGGTGCTGTGACCTAATTCCTCCTGCAACACTGTTAAGAAAGTTAACAAAGTTCCCATTCATAACATACAGGAAGTTTTTACAGAGAACTCGCGTTTACTGGAAAGTCAATGATACAGTATTTGGTATGTATTTGTAAGTGCCTAAAAAGAACAAGGTGCTTTACAATTTATAGACAGTAATAAGATTAACGAAACCTTGACAGCAGGCATAGAATCTAAACAAACTGATGTTTGAGGAAAAGGAAGGAAGATGGAATAAGGAAAGACTGGAGGAAGAGAGAGACGAACAGCCCAATCTTACCTCCTTAACCTTCCTGCACTGATGCAGCGGCACCAGTGTAGGCTACACTGCATCCTGCAGGGAAGTTCAGGAGGTGTGTGGGGGGGGGTCACCTCGAGGTTAAGGGGACTTTTGTCCCCTTGCCCCAAGGCAAGTCCCAGGCCCTGCAATGGGTCTGACTGGACCTGCGCCAGCCATATGGCTGGTGCAAGTCCACATTGATCCATGTTGGCAGATTGGACCCAAGAAGGGGTTAGGATACGGCGTGTGTCAGCACCACCAATCCTGCCCCCCCCAGGGCCGATCCACCCACCCTTGCCCCTGTCCCCACCCCATTCTGCCCCCCCCTCAGTGCAGCTCCTACCTGCACCGGCATGTGTTGCAGCTTATAGCACTGGTGCCAGCAGAAAGGGCAGGGCCTTCCCGCCAGTGCAGCTGTTAGGCACGCTGTTGCAAACTGCTTTTTGGCAGTTTTGCTACAGGCGGAGTGCGCACTCTGCCAGCACAGAGGCTATTATGCCATAAGCCAAATCTCAGCAATTAAAGACCTTGGGGGAATAGGTGCTTCTTAAAGAGTGGGAGGGACTGAATCATATGAATAGCTGGAGGCAACGAGTTCCAACGATCTGGTGCTGCCACAAGAAATGGACAGAAGTGCAAGAATCTTGGTGTGTTGATCTCTGACAAACTGAAGAACTCTGTGTCACTCAAAAGCGCAATCTAAAAAAATGAACAACTTTTAGTGTTCAGTATGTTAAACCGCTGAACCATGAGCTGTCGATTGAAAGGTTGGCAGTTCGATTCCCGCGACGGGGTGAGCGCTCGTTGCTTGGCCAGCTCCTGCCAACCTAGCAGTTCCAAAGCATGTCAATGCAAGTAGATAAATAGGTACCGCTTGCGGGAAGGTAAACAGCGCTCCGTGTTCCAGCTGCATGCTACGCGCTGCGGCAAGGAGAGTCATGCCGGCCACATGACCACGGAGGCGTCTTCGGACAACGCTGGCTCTTCGGCTTTGAAATGCGGATGAGCACCACACCCTAGAGTCGGACACGACTGGACTTAATTGTCAGGGGTCACCTTTACCTTTTTATGTACACATACTGTGATTCTTCATGCCATGCATTTTGAGCTACTGGACAGAAGCATCATCCTTTCCTGCCCCAGCAGAGAGTGCTGCATGGCAGGGGTGGGCAGACCAGCTCTGTGGGATGTACTTTGGTTTTTACTAGAACCTTGAGCTCCACCAAAATGGAGCCAGATGCAAAACTATCTGCAGGGGAATAGGAACATACACTTTGAATAAGGGAACAAGGTGCCTCTGAGCACAAGCTCTGCCTGGGAATATGTTTTCAGGAGCAGAACTGAGCTCAGTCCTTTCAAAACTATGCTCCTAATTTCAGCATCCTAATTTAGAAAAGGGAGGGGGAGGCTTTTTTTGTTGCTGCTATTAAACAATTGTGATTAACCCTTGCCAATCTACTGCAAGTCATTCAGAGTCTGAGATCTAATCCATCTGCCAGCCTCTGCTGTATGGCACTAAGGAAGACTCCTGAGACTTTACAGACTGTTTCACACCACAATAGACCCAGCACTTCTCCCCCTGCCCCCCCCCACTTCCAACTGTCTTACCTCCAACTTCCAAAGTCACTTCCCTGACTTTTATTTCTGGTGAGTAAGTGACGTAGCATCTGTAGTTGCCAGCGTTCTCAGTGCCGACTTGGGAGAGGAGCAAGGAAGCGTTGCCGGTCATCAGCTCTTCCTGACTCAGGTGGATGCCTGGTCTGGACACCTGCACAGCATCATCAAACTCTGCCAGCTGTTTGCCTCGGTGGAACCACTGGACCATGAGGCGGCTCAGGTCTATGGTATCGTGGCCAGTAGTGAAAATGCATTCCAGCAAGACCTGGTCCCCGACCGCAGCTTGCACCAGAGAGTGGTCTTCCTGCACTTGCAGCTTCCCAGCTAGATGAGCGACACAAAACAGGGGCATCTGAAACCAAACCTGTATGTACTGGTTATCATCTCTATAACCAAGGAGAACGGACCAAGGAGAAGGAAGCCCTCTGAGTCCTGGCTCTCCAGCACATCCTCTTTCCTTAGGGCTGATTCACACATGCACCTTTGCACTAGGTGACGATACCATGGAGTGATGATCTGCTCTCTGTGTGTGAATAAACCATCACAGGCCGTAACACCCCAGAAGAACATTCATGGCAGTTGAGAAAATCATGGTTTTCATCGGAGCTAGTTCAAACATTCAGCTGAACCTCACCAGGAAGTGAGAGATCAAAGGATCTCTCCTTTGCAAGCATGTGCAGTGGGGCCCTTAGATAGAGTAATTAAACTATGGCAGGTTCAAATGCCATCTAGCCCAAGGACTCCCCATCTAGTGATGAAAGATAATCTGTTTTAATTTTGGCCCTCTATGGAACAGCTACACAAATGGAACCATAGTCTGTGGTAAGCATACGCGTCAAGACCACTAGGTCCATCTAGGTCAATATTGTCAAGAGTGCTCTACTTTTCCAGCAGCGGCCAGATACATGCCCCTAGAAGCTCACAGGCAGGGCACAGTGATGATGGCCATCTCCTATGATCTGCCTCCTCCAAGACTAGTTCTTCATTCTGCATGCTCTCAGTCTACTGGCAACCAATTTCATTGACTGTTTGCATTAACAGAAGAGCCATGGCTCCTAACACTGCTCTGATGAGGAAGATCTCTCTCTGTCCCCCACAGCTCCCCTAATTCCACACCAGAGGTAACTCACTGGTTCTCCCAAGGAAGCAGGAGACAAGGAGGGTCGTCAGCCAGAAGTCCATGTCTACACGCAGTGGCTGCTCTTCTGGAGTTTATGACTGTATGTACCAGACACCGCCCTCAGTATGACCAAGGGAGGCCAATATGTGCTCATGCCAGTTATCAGCACAGACAGCCGACAGCAGGCACCAGTCCGGTCCTGGCGATAATGGGGTGTTTACCCCATTCCCAAAAGGATATTGCAGAGCCAGAACTGGTGCAGATAAGGACAGCCAAAATTATCAGAGTCGGAGCAATTTCCCTACAAGGAAAGGCAAAAGCATTTGGGAGTTTTTCATTTAGATAGAAAAGGGCAGGACATGATGAGAAGAAGTTTATAACATTATGCTCTGGTGTGTTTTTCTGGTTTGTTTGCTTGCTTGTTTTATTTTGTTTTCAATGTGATATTCTGTTTTTTATACTGTGTAAATAACTGTTTGCTATCTTTTGGAGGCTACACTTCCAACACCTCTTTTGACAGGGAATAGTGAGATATAAATAGGTGTGTTTTGAAAATAAATAAACAACATTATTATGCACAATGTGGAGAAAATGAAGTGGAATAAGAAATGGTCATGGATTTGGGTAAATGTAACCCCCTAATTGATTTCAGCTGACTTAAAGAAAGGATGCTAATTACAGTATTATCAGACTTGGTTCCAATGGTACCTGACACCTTATAAATGTTTGTAGAATTTATGATCCAATAAATGATGCCTGTTGGTGGTGTGGGATTAGACGTGCTGATTATTTACATATTTTGAAATACAATACTAGCTCTGATCCAGAAAATGTCTGACTGTATAATATCCAAAGTCAGTGCTGCTGTGTTTCATTAGAAAGATCATTGATGAAGCATGCCAGTCCTGTTTAGCTTCAATCCCATGATTTCCATGGTGCTTGGTCAGGATTCACTTTCTCTGAATACAACCGGGGGGGGGGGGGGGGAGAACAGGACGGGACTAGAATTC
This sequence comes from Plestiodon gilberti rubricaudatus, assembly GCA_026170595.1. Classification (NCBI taxonomy): domain Eukaryota; kingdom Metazoa; phylum Chordata; class Lepidosauria; order Squamata; family Scincidae; genus Plestiodon; species Plestiodon gilberti. The sequence continues at coordinate 16,512,238 of JANXHW010000006.1, read as the reverse complement.
AGGGTCATCGAGTGAAACTGATTGGCAGTCGACTCAGGATAGACAAAAGAAAGAATTTCTACACACAACAAAAGATTAATTGATGACACTCACTGCCAGAAGATCTGGTGATGGCCCTTGGCTTAGATGCTTTCAAAAGGGAAATTCAGTAGGGGATAGGGGTCTGTCAACATCACAGTCCATCAACCATTACTGTGTATCTAAATGGTGCCTCCAGGTTCAGAAGCAGTGTATCTGAATACCAGCTGCTGCGGAGCAAGAGCAAGGGAAGCTGTTGACTTAAGCAGGACTATATAGACTTTTGGTCTGATCTGGCAGGACTGGTCTGATGTTCTGGTGAGTGGCACTGCTACTAAGACGAGTCAGCATCTCACCCTGGATTCTGGTATCCCCACCCATTACTCTCCTGGCTATCTTAGCCTGTCTTGTATGTTTGGGTGAAGGAAAAGGGAATGCAATTTAGCTGAGGGTGATAACGAAGAATCAAGACAAATACAGGAAGGCACGACTCTCTGTCTCAAGAGGCTTGGGTAGTTGGGTTGAGCTTGCCAACCATATGGAAGAGGTAACAGCTGTGGTGGTTAGAAGAACTACTACCCCTTGTAGACACTTGGAGATGGGCAGGGGGGAGAGAAAAGGTGTCACCACTATTAACAAGATGAAGAGCAAACATCATTGTGAAATCCATCCTTGCTGCCATCCTCTAATAAATCCAAGCTTATCTTCCTAAAATGCAGTGCCCCAAACTCAACACAGTATTCCGACTAGTGCAGAATAGAGTGGAATGATGACTTCTCATGATCTGGACTCTACACCTCTGTTAATGCAGCCCAGTATTGCATTTGCTTGTTTTGCAGCTGCATCACGCTGCTGGCTCACATTCGGCTTGTGGGCCACTAAGACTCCTAGATCCTTTTTGCATGTGCTGCTGCCAAGTCAGCTTTTCCCATCCTGTACTTATGTCTCTGGTTTTCTGTACCTGTTTGCAGAACCTCTGCCTTTAGTATCCAAATCTGCCCCAGCTCTGAGTGGATCTGCCCTATTTTTTATTTATATCCGCTTCTGACATCTGCTTCATTGTTCCATGGGTTAGAATCCAGAACCTGGACATGACCTATCCCTTAGCAGAGTCCTGCTCCCAGAGATGTCTCCCCACCACAACCACCATTATTATCACGTCCTCCTACGTAAGAGTGAGACAAAAGCAAAGGGCACATCAGCCAAGCAAAAACAGGCTTTCAGAAATTTCTCTGCCTAGCTGCTCACTCCTGGACATGAGGGATGACACAGGGAATCAGGAGGGCAAAGCTGCAGGAGGAGAGAATTCGGAGAATGCCTGTGTTGCTGTTCAGAGAGAGAAATAGCGAGGCCTTCCCTTCACTGTGGCTCATGCATGAAGGAGTCTGTGGGCAGAATAAATGTTTAAATGCTCTTGCACAATTAAAATAGACCTCTTGTTAAAAATTAGCTGCTAAGGTGTGGGTTCTTTGAGTCAGTTGACATTGCTCCCCCTCCCCCCATGTTAGCTAAGGAGAGAGGGCAGAGATGGGAGGAAGAGCAGTTTGTAAGAGAAGTGCATGCTGGGAATGAAGGCACCTTGAGAGTGCCGTCAATCAGCCAGTCCTCTCTTGCTCTCGTAGATCTGCTGCCTCATAGGAGTGCCCTGCTATGTGCCTCCACTTAAACTCCACTCAGGAATTTGTAAAGCAAATACTACAGGACATCTGCCATAAGTTTCCAGAGTTCTCCCATCCAGGTCCCTGGGAACTTCTCCCCACTCAAGTGAATTTGCCAACATTCATTTTTTCCCTTTTAGCAGAAACCAAGTCTAGGATCCCAAAGCACTGCTTCATGATTGCCAAGTCTCATCATCCACCCAGCAGATCCCACAGACTCTTCCTACCATCTGTTATTCCACCCAAGCCTCTCCCCATTCTCCACCCTGCCCCAGACACACACCCCTCCAATACAACTCTGAAAGATTTCCTCATTCTTTATTTAGCCACAAGACAGAAATAACCCAGTTTGGGAGGGGGTTACAGGAGCAGACCCGCTTGAACCATTAAGCCCTCTGAGTCTCGGTAGTGAGACACACAGGATCACGAGTCATTCTCAGGATGTGTCAGCCAAAGTGCAAAGAAGGGCAATAATAAGTTATGGCAACACCGGGGATGATTGATTGGGGAGGGGTCTCCTCAGTCCGACAAGGTCAGCAGAGATCCATCCTGCAGAGATGACTGGTGCGACCACAAATTGCTGCCTTGAAAAGAACCTTTTAGCCTGGGGAAAAAATACATGGCAGTTAACAGTGATGTATCTAAGTAACTAGATCACGAGTGCAAGTGCGAGTACAAGTAAGGCCAAAAACCATGAGTCACAAGTCACGAGTCGAGTCACTTTGGGGAAAATGGCTTTTTCCCTGAAAATGGGGTGGGTGGGTATCTGTGTGGGGACCTCTGAGGCTTTTAAAGCACCCACTTGGCTTCCCCTATGACTTGGAAAACGACTTGGAAATGGCAAGTTGTTACCCCCACGAGTGCGAGTCCCATGGGTCACGAGTACGAGTGTGAGTGCAAGTCAGTGGGTCACACGTATGAGTACGAGTACGAGTCAGGGAAAAAGTGACTCAGTCGCACTTGCGAGTCGAGTCATTTGACTCGAGTCCCCATCCGTGGCAGTTAATACTCCACACATGCTCAGAGGCACTCTCCTCACTACTACAAAATACAGCACATTGGTTCCAGGGTGGGATTGTGCCCTGTCACAGATTAAGCCCTTCTCAACCCCCTTCCCAGAGTCCAAATACCTCAAACTCCAGGGCAGACATTCTCATAGTCTGGAGTGTCATCTTCGCTTTCCCGATCACTGGTACCAGCTGCAAGAAGATAACAGAGGATGTGACTGCTGGGGACACACTGAACTCTACTCGTAGCCCTCAGGCAATTCGCAAAGGAGCTTCTAGATAAAGGGAAATGAGCATATTTCTAAAGAGAAAGACCTCCTCCCAGCCCATGCTGCAGGTTTTCCTCACTTACTAAAAAGCATATCTGAGACGGTGGCATCTGGTTCAAGTACGTTGACATATTCACCTTTGGAAGGGATGGAGACGGGAAGAAAAGCAGAAAGTTTCATTAGGACTTGGAGATGAATCCACAACAGTCATGAGTTCAGCCAGGGTCAGGCAGCCCAAGGTGACCTGCCACCTGACCTGAAGCTCTAGCAATGTCAACCCCCCCAGACCTACAGCTGCTCCCCCCCCCCAAAAAAAAAATCTCATGGAATGCAACGATTCAGTCCCCTACCTCTTCACCTTACTGCTTTCTCACACAGTCCCTTTAAACAAATCTGGAATTCTCCCAGCATGTCCTGCACTTCCAGATTTGTTTGGGACAGTGTGAGAAAGTAGCAAGGTGAAGAGGGAAGTGGATCATAAAGTGGCGGCAGCACTTCCTCCTTGCATTGCAACCCACTTCCTCCTTGCATCGCCTCCTGCTTTGTGCGGTCCCTTTAAATAAAACAGGAAGTGAGGGAGACACAAGGCGGTGCACCTAGCATATTCTGCACTTCCTAGTTTGTTTAAAGGGACTGCAAGAGAAAGGAACAAAGGGGGTAGGGGGGACTGGATTGCCACCTTCTGTGTGGTTGGGGGGAGGTGATGGTAAGGAAGTGAGAGGGGCTAGATCACCTTTTTTTACCATCTTTTCCAGACCAACCTGGAAATGCCAGGATCCTTCCCTGAATGTTACAATTGTTAAGAGTGACTCTCTATCCCATTTACATGTGGAGATTCAAAGGAAAGCTTACAACACACATAGGCCTCTTGAGAAGTCAATGCAATTGTGATACCCCAATGTACACCACCCTGAGATACTTGGAGAAAGGCTAGATTAGAAATATGGAGAACTTTGTATAATTTTCTAAAAAAAATCAGCTGCTTTTTTTTTTAAAAAAAAAGTCTTATCCAGAATTTCAAAAACTCTGAGTTTTTATTTTATAATGCTAATTTTAAAAGACATCTCAGATAAAACTAAATTCTATATCTTGTTGAAAAAGGTCAAGGCAACCCCATTAAAAACTTATTAGATGTAACCCTTGAGATTTAATTTTTCTTAAAAAAAACCCTTGAATCCAAATGTATCCGCAACTGGAAATGTTGTAAAACAAAAAGACAAAAGAAAGTAAACTACCGGTAGCCCTCAATTCAGTTTAGCAGTATGTTCAGCTATCTAGCCCATCATTCCCAATTTCATTTTCAATGCAACCTCTTGTGACTTTCCTGCTTGCTTGCCTCCCCCCCCCCCCCCCCCACTCTTCTCCCTTACCAAGACTTTCAAGTGAATGCTGCAGAGATTCAGTCTCCGGCATATTTTCATACGGCTCCACTATGGAACCTGCAGAAGAAATAAGGAGCAGGGTGAGAGACATTTAGCACAAGGTGACTTATAGGTGAATTCTGATTAATGTCAACAAGTTGACTTTGACAGGGGGGGGGGGGAAGTGTGAGAATTACCTACATTCATAAGACACACACACACACCCCTGGCACTTATGTTACTGCATTACAGCGCAATCCTATGCATGTCAACTGAGAAGTAAGTCCCACTGCTTTCAATGGGACTTACTTCCAGGTAAGTGTGTATAGGATTGCAGCCTCACTTACCACTATGAATATGTCTCTTGACAGTGACAATTCCGTAGCATTGACTCATGCAGAGATCCAGTAGGCAGCCTCTCCCAAGAGCAGGAAGTTCTCTTGTCTCTGCCTCAGGGGTTACCATTCAATCGCATTGACACCCAAGAGACAGAGAGTGCAGAATTACCAGCTATCACTGAAAGCTGATTGGAAAGAGACAACACCATGCAGGGTTCTAACAGGAAGCCTCCTCTGTGGATAAATACTTTGGGCTCACCAAAAGCCTTTCATTTATTTATTTAGGCATAATAGTAGTTCTCTCATGACATGCTAGTATGCCCCAGCACTGAGTTTGGAATTCCTGTTTGGAGGTTATGTTGATTTTACTTAGGCTGGAGGGAAAAGAGATATTGGACCTGCAGAAACGACAGACATACAAGTGTTGTGTGGTTGAGGGTCTTTGTGTTCAATTTTTCTAGCACATGCAGGGAGGTGATCTGGACGAAGATAGTAGCAGAGGGAAGGAGGCCTTTTTACTCTTTGCTTCCCATGGTGCCAATAAAGACTGGGCCTCCCCACAGCTATTTATGTCTGAAAAATCAGGCAGACAGGTCCCAGTCATGCAACAGGCATATCAGCTAGCTCGGCCCAAATCACATTGTAAGGCTCAAGATTTCAGAAAAGTCCGTTTAGACTTTTCAGATGCACTCCTTTTCTACTCCTTTTCAGATGCACCCAGGAAGCTCTGAGCAAGTCTCCTGTTATTTAGGTGACCCCAACTTTAAGGAGCTGGAGAGAGTCAAGTTAGCTCATCTCTCTTTAAGAAGGCCCCACAGTCCCAATGCCAGAGTGAATGGATTCATACCTGCTGCTAACTCACCTGAGGAAGCACAATCTCCATTTCCCTGATCTGTAAGTGGAGGATCAGGCAGCACCTCGCTGCGGTGAGAAGAGAGACCCATTTAGAGCAGCACTGAATTATAAGGTTATGAACAGGTCTTACACTGAATCTTACACATAAGGTCTTACACTGAATCAGAACATTGACCAGGGCCAATCATTCCTGAGGCCAACTGAAGCACTTGCCTCAGAGACAGCAGATTGATGGGACACCCACCTCCATCTGCCCACTCACCTCCAATGCCCTCCTCCTCCTTTCACTTCCTAGATTGGAAAAGGAACAATGGGGCAGAGTGAAAGAGTGGTGGGCTAGAGTGTCCGAATGGGGGTCCGAATTTGCTCCTCTTCCTCTGCCCCTGTCTCTTTTCCCTTTGAATTGACTAAGGAGCAAGCCATTATTTGAAACTGCGAATGGCCTCACGTGCATTCACATTAGGGCAGTATATAAAAGTATAAGAAACGAAATAAATAAAATCCATTATGCTAAGATAAACTTGGCACATATAGGTGCAAAGTGTATTCTCTTCCAATGAGCTGCTACAGCCCATACCCCAGCTGTGATCCATTGCACAGAGCTGAATTGTCTTGGTGCCTGAGCGCAAAACTTACATGTATCCAGTGCCATCGTCACAGGCCTCACCTGCAAGCAGGGAGACCAAAACTGCATTAATCATACACACCCTGAATAAGCTGAAAGAGAATCCTAGGAGTTGGAATAACCCCACTCTCCCCGACCCTACCCCAAGGCACTCTACCTTGTAGAAGATAGATTGCTGAGATAAGCCCACAGCACACGACAGCTGAGACCAAATGCACTGAAGAAAGGCGCCTGCAGAGCAAATCGCTCCAGCTAAATCCCAGAAATGAGCCAAGCCGCATGTTTCAGGAAAAGGGGGGGGGGGGAAGCACTGTTACTCACCCTCATTCTCATAACTGGGAATGCTTTCTGAGAAAAGAAATGGTCAAAAAAGAAGAAAGAATTCACTGATTAAGCCATCCAAAACGTCACAGCTTCCCAATCCTATCCCCTCTTGCCCTCCATTTCTGTTCAATTTCGTAGAATCAGATTCTCAAGCGTCAGATCATTCCAGGGAGGAAACTTTGGGGAGAGACTCTCCCCACATTCAGCGTTTGTCGCTGCAGGCATATGTTGGTTGCGCGGAGGGGAGGGTGTGGGACTAGGCACATGTGTCATCAATAAGGCTAGCACAGAAGTGTCCCAGGGTTCTCTATGCATTCTTATGCATGGAGTTGGGATGTCTGTCACAGTGGGGACAGCCTCCGATCTCATTTTAAAGGCTCCTGCAGGAAAGGAGGTCTCACTCCTCCTCTACCACTTATGACCTCCCATCGCAACTCACCATTATCTCCTTCATTCATGGAAAATGAAGTTGGTTGAGTGGCAAAGATCTGTGCGGGACATCTGCAGGGATCAAAGGAGGAGGGTTAGCACTCACATTTGGAAAGACCTGAAGATCTGTTGTTCCACCATTAAGAGAGCAGGTGATAGGTCCCTCCCCTTCAACCTCTCTCTCTCTCTCTCTCTCTCTCTCTCTCTCTCTCTCTCTCTCTCTCTCTCTCTCTCTCTCACACACACACACACACACACACACACACACACACACACACACACACACACACACACACACACTCTAAGACACACTCTCACTCACACACACTCTCACTCACTCATACACACTCTCACTCACAAAAAGCATCCCCTATGCACAAATGTCCTACCATAGTCCAGCTTAACTGCACTCATATTTACAAACCGTGCAGCCATGCATCAGTAGAAATACCCGGAATCCCTTCCAAGGGAACCTATCCTCTGCTAATCCTACCAGCTGCAAGTGCACGCTGAATTTGCAGTGGACCCCAGAACCTTTTGCTTGCCAGTTGTGGCTCTTTTGCCCCTAGCAACACAGAATGCTTTGTTAGTTTGAGAATCTGATCTTGGAAGGAGTGTGTGCCAGATTTCAAAATCCTGTGAAGATTCATATTGGGAGTAAGGCCATGTAACGTTCAGTGAGAACTGGTATCAGTAAACTTAGAAATACCATGAGAAAATGGTATTAAGCGGGCCACACAACAACATTTAACTCCAGTACATATATCAAAGATCTAGAAAACTGGTAAGCATAATTGCATATCTGGTAGCTGGCTCTGTTCTAAGGCTCTGAGAGAGAGAGAGAGAGAGAGAGAGAAAGAGAGAGAGAGAGAGAGGTATTCCCTTTCAACAAATAAGCACTCCCAGAGTGGGTCACAATTTACAAGTCCAACTACAAAACACAATTTGGTACAGCCAGTTTACACCAGATGACACTTGGATGTGCGAAGACGCATAGACTTGACGGACCAGCCCTTGCACTGCTTAGGCTAAAATCCAATACACACGTAAAGGTAAATGTGACCCCTGACAATTAAGTCCAGTCGTGTCCGACTCTAGGGTGTGGTGCTCATCCCCATTTCAAAGCCGAAGAGCCAGCGTTGTCCGAAGACGCCTCCGTGGTCATGTGGCCGGCATGACTCTCCTTGCCACAGCGCGTAGCATGCAGCTGGAACACGGAGCGCTGTTTACCTTCCCGCAAGCGGTACCTATTTATCTATTCACATTAACATGCTTTGGAACTGCTAGGTTGGCAGGAGCTGGCCAAGCAACGAGAGCTCACCCCGTCGCGGATTCAAACTGCCGACCTTTCGATCGACAGCTCATGGTTCAGCGGTTTAACCCACTGCGCCACCTGTAGCTGAGAGTAAAGTCCTATTGAACTCAATAGAACTTATGTCTGAGTAGTTAGGCATAGGATTGTGATGTTAGAGTGACAAACGTATAGTCTTCTTCCTCTAGGATGAGAGTTAATGACATTTCCTTGGTGCAGATTCACAGACGATAGGCCTACCAACAGCTACATGCCACAAATGGTTACACTGAACCTTCTTCTACAGAAGGAGTGTACCCTGGAACACCAGATGCTGGAGACAACTAAGGAAATTTGCCCTCATGGATGGGCTGGCCTTTACAGGATTGAATGGACCTTTGGCTAGGATCTTTGGCTCATCCAGCAGAACCAGTCTAATGCTCTTATGCAAAGGAAAACTTGTGTGAATGGGCACACTGGCTGCAGAAGACTTCATTACTGCACCTTCACAGCACACACTTGCACACTCATACAAAACTGTGGGAGGGGAGAGGGAACGACAGACACTGAGCAGGCACCTCACAAAGGTTCACAAAGGGATACCCCCCTCTCTCTGAACCTGAAAGGTTCAGGGGTTGCTCACCTCCGCAAGTCTGGCTGGGACTGGATGGCAGACCAAGGTGGAGCTGCAGGATCAGGGGAAGGAAGAACATAGAAGGCATTAGCGGTGGGGATGGGCAGGATTCCCAGTTCCTTCCTTTCCTCGCCCACCCAAGAGAAGAAGCAACAATGTGAGATGGGATGGGTCTGAGGGGTGCAACCATCACTTAAGCATTATAGGCTGGGAGTAGGGGGGCCATTGTGAAATGCAATGCCACTCTCCGGCATCCATGGAGAATCCCATAGCATAGAGGCCTGTTTCAGGGCGAACCCAAGACCTCTTGGCCCCAGAGGCTGTGCACCAAATTCCACCTGTCCTTCCTTACTCAGTGGTGCTCCAGCTGCTGCCTCCACAACTGGTCATTTCCTGCTCCCAGGCTGGAGCCAAACAGGAAGTGGAGAACAGAGTGGAAGAGGCGGCGAGGACGGAGCTAGACAGGTGAAGACAATGGTGGAGAAAGATGCTCCCCATGAATCTGCTGTCTGAGCTGCTGCTCCAATTGGCCTCATGGATGGGCCCAGCCCAGCCCTGTCTGTTTGGCCCCAAGTTTGGACTTTTTCAGACACCAAGCAAAGACTTGGTTTTTCAAATATGTTTGGGACTGGTTTACTTTGATTATGGCAAAGTTTCCGTTTGCTGGCTTTGAGATTGTTTCGTTTAGGACGACGGTGGTTTTTTAAAGATATTTTCGGCTGTTATTTGCTCTGTCATTTAATTTGTTGCACTTTTCCAAGACTTGCTTTTATTCATTTGTCTGTAAGCCACTTTCGGCTATATATGCAGGACAAGTAGGATATATGCATTTTAAAATAAATAAAATTATGGGGGGATGTTGCAAATTAAACTGAAGCAAGAATGGGGGACCCTAGAATTGGGGGAGACCCTAATCCAATATTTGCACAGTAGTCTCTGTGATGGCTTCAGTTAGATGGATATACTAAGGCTGTGTATGGGCACCACTATTCTGCAGGAATGCAGGGGGAAAGCCCAGAATAGGGTAGTGCTTGCAGAATTCAGGTTCCTAGAGGATAAATACTGCAAATTCATTATACAAAATATGAGGTTATACAAATTTGTTCAAGTTGCATGACTTATGGAGGCTCAAAAAATTTGGAGAGGAGAGGAAACTGTGGGTGCCACTTTTTTTTAGGACAAATTTACTACACTGAATTTGGCAAATTACTAACTAATATCATTAGCTTAAATATGTGTAAGAGAGGTTCGATTCATTTGAGGGATTTTTTTTTTTACAAAGTATTTGTCATTTTTATTATTGAAATAGCAATCCATCAATTCTTAGAATTAAAGTTTCCAGATTCAAGATGTCAGATTTGAAATAGTGAACACACCCAGCAAAATGTGGAGGAAGCCCAAGTTATGTGCCGGGGGAGGGAGCAGTTAAAGGCTCCTGTGAACCCATGATGGAACATGCCTGCCATCTCTTTCTATGAATTAATGCAAGACTTGCACCTGCCAATAAGCATCAGCTGGGAGGGGCAGATACAGTAGTTATGACAACTTAGTAAGGAGCGGAAGCTTTCATGGCCAGAAACAATTTTCAGAGAAATAGGAATTACGAGTTTAGCTGCCATGTCCAATGTAACGTGTTGCAATGTGATTTTAGCGTGTTTTTTTTTTACATGTTTTAATTGGGGGGGGGGGTTAGCAATTGGCTACAATGTGATTTTTTTACGTGTTTTTACTTGTTTTATTACATTGGACATGGCAGCTAAACTCATAATTCCTACTTCTCTGAGAATTGTGACAATTTTTCTGTGCAAGGTGGGATTGGATCATTTGATCACTCTTGCGGCAGAGATGCATGAAAATTACCTGCCCTCAGAGAAGGTTGCCCGTTGGATCTCTGCATGAGTCAGTGCCCTGGGTTTACTTCTTAATCAGGAGGTGCGTTTAGAACAGTAACCCATCCAGAGAGCACTAGGGACAGGCTCCTCTGAAAGCAGCAAGTCATCTTGCTCTTGCATACTCATTTTGAGGCATAGGGCACAGTATGCCACTCTAATCAAAAAGAGCAAAAAGAAAAGTGTCAGGGACAGAAGGAGCTACTAGGGCTGGGAGAGGAGAACAGGGTTTGGGTTAACATCAAGTGTGGGGGTTTAGTGTGAAGAAGGCTGGCACATCATAGGATGGTGTAGGGTTAGCGAGGGATGTGGGGTCAGGAAACGTTATGGGTCACTGGGCACCAGGTCATCATTCCAGTGCTGGGCCCACCCTAAGCTACCCTTCGACAGTCTTCAGTGGCAGCATCAAAAGCAAAGCTATAAGAAATGAATCCCCTCAAGACTCCATTTTGAAAAAGGATAGAACAGACGGCTACTCACAGGGAGGGCGTCTCACCACCCTGAAGGTTGGGGAGCGATCACAAGTTTGGGGCCTGTGGGGACAACAATGGATCAGGGTCTGTTTCCGAGCGCTAGGCTCTTGCTCAACAGACCTTACCGATGCCCCCCCCCCACACACACACATTAATCCCTGTATGAGAAGCATTAACCCCACCAGAGTCTTCTTCCACTGGACCCAGGAATCCCAAGCCCCATTCCCTATCAACCCCACAGAAGAAGGCCTCCACCTGTATACTTTCAGTTCCTGGACATAGCAGAGATGGGAACTTCCATTTCTGAAAGTATATTGGTACACTGCAACCACACATACCACTACAGATAGTTTCTTCTCTCTTGTATCAAAAATTAGCTTTCATGTGTCATCCAGGCTTGTAGTTTGTATATATCTTGTGTACTTTCATATATTTTAAATTAGATGTTACAGTAGCATGATAATGATACTATGTTAGCTGATCATCATCATCATCACTGAAGGAACAACGTGAATTACATCAGGTTTTTCCTTTCCTATGAGTTTATGTACAGTTGGGGTAGTTTTATGCCACTTGAGATAAAGCAATTCCCACATATGGGGGGGGGAAGAGAGAGAGAGAGTGCGTGCGCGCACGCACGCACGCACACGCACGCACACACACACACTTTTTTAAGTTGATGCTGGTTCCTTGCACAAAGGGGAAAGTACAGTACTCTGCCTATGTGCAGAGGCACTCTGCTCAGATTGTCAACTTCTGATTTTGGAAAACCTGTTAAACTTATCCCTGCAACTGACAGGCGCTCATGTAGTGGTCAAAATTGTGCAGTCTCTTGGTCCTTTTCCTAGGCCCAAGTGCTGCCAACACTCAGGATTGCCCAGCTATATAATGGAGGCAAGGCAACGAGGCAGAGAAAAAAATGCTCCTGTAACAAACTTGTCTGCATAAGGAAGTGAACAAAACCACACACTCTAGAGCAAAGAAGGGGGTATGTCTTCAAATTCTACAGCCTAGTTCAAATAAACACCACATGACGTGACATTCTTCCTGGTCTATGCCACATTAAGATGAGGGGAAATCAGATTTGATGGTTTCGGTACAGAAAACCTCCCTGCACACAGAAAATGAGATATCGGGCACAGGCAGAGACACTCTAACTCAGGCTGCAATCCTATCCACACTTACCTAAGAGTAAGTTCCATTGAACTCAATGGGACTTACTTGTGAGTAGACATGCCTAGGATTGCACTGCCAGTCTCCTCCTCAATATTCTAGTTTCATATGTACAGTATTAGTTTTATATATACTCCCTGCTAACAGGGCAAAGAGGCACCTTTTAAAGTGGTGTCCTCTTATAGTTAGTAGTAAGGGGAGAGCAATTATCCCTCTTCAGCCCAGCATGGTGTCTTTTTTCAGTGGTTTTTCAGGTAATAATGATGTGAACATAGACAGCTACCACAGAAAGTCAGATCATTGGTCCACCTAGCAGAGTATTGTCCAATTGGCAGGCCATCTAGCAGAACTCTTTCCCAGCACCGGCTACCTGATGTTTTTGCTGGAGCTGGCAGATTGAACCTCGAACCTTCTACATGCCAAGCCTGCACACTTCACTACTGATCTGTGGGGCCCTCCTGTCCTACGCTTTGCCCTTTGTGGCCACCTACATTTGGATGACTCTGGTTTTCCTCTTTAAGGGCCTCAAGAAAGGTCTTCTGGAGATGGGTGGGATAGATGAAAAAATGGAGGACAGGATTCCTGAAACCTTCTGCATAGAAGAGTTTCAGAAAGTGCAGCTTAGTTAGCTTATAGGGAACAAGATGGCTGATCTTTGTGCAGAGAGGGAATATGAACCACGCTGCTCCCTGCAAGAAACGTTGCACCTCCCAAAATCTTCTCTTCCACCAAGAGTCCCGTCTTCCTGCTGCATTAAGGCAGCCTAGGCGATGCCTCCGTTTTCCAACCCTGCCTGAGACTTCCCACCCCTTATGTTGCTCCAAGACAGATAGAAATAGACTCACTTATACTGGTAATCATCAGTAGGTGGTGCTGTTGAAAGAGAGAAAAAGATACGCCAATTACGTTAGGAGGTCTCGGCAGGTTCACGGGGAGCAGTCACAAACTAGCAAAAAGGAATGATTTGGGGAGGAAGAGACTTAACTGTCTAGTTCAGGGTCCCGGCAGCCAATACAAAGCACAAGTAGAACCACCAGAGCTGGGACACTAATTGCCAACCACCAGAAGACGGCATCCATGCCACCTGCAAAGGGGGCAGTACAGATACTGTGGTCTTGGGGCAGGTACAGACTCCGTGGGGAAGAGCAGCATCGAGCAGGCTAGAGGTGCACTGTACAAAAAGCCCTGTAAGAAACAGCCAAAGTCTCCACTCAGTGTTAACATTGATATAAACCTGTGCAACTTTATTTTAAAAACATTTTATATATAATAAATTTCATCGGCTTGCATACCTTGTTTCAGAAGTCAACATTTTGAGTTTTGGCAGCGTTTGGAGGTTCAGTGCAAAAGGAGGACAGAGAAAGAGCAGATAAAGTCGGAGCCTGGATTGGCAAGAGGGCTGGCTGCTTCCATCTTAGTCCTTCTCTGCAATTGCCAGTCTTTGTTCATTCATTTTATGAAACCATAGTAGGTGCAGTGCCCGTTTTAGATTTGGTGAGGCCCTAAGCTACTGGACTTAATCGTCAGGGGTCACCTTTACCTTTAAGCTATATAGAGGCCCCTCACAAAACGTGAACACACATATGCCTTTTAAAAAATTTAATAGCAAGGAATTTAAGGTGAAAATACAATTTATTTTCAAATGAATGCATTTACTGGTTACATATTCCAATTCTGAAATTTTGTATTCTGAATTTTTTTTTGAGGCCCCTGCAGATTGTGAGGCCCTAAGCTTTAGCTTATGCCTAAATGCTAAATCTGGCACTGAATAGGTGGCTGTTTTGAGCCATTAGAAAAAAAAACTCTGCAGTCCAAAGTAAGAGAACGCCTTTATTCCACCCAACCAAGAAGTGACAAGTCTCAAAATAGCAAGTGTTTGCCTCCAATTGTCTTTGTCCTCAGGCTAGGTGGTACGCGAAAGACGAGGGGAATAGTGTAAGCATGTTGTCCATTCCCCACAAGTCAGCCATTTGTAAAATCACAAGATGGAGTTTACGCAGTTTTTCTATGGACTTGCATCAGCCCTTATAGGGTGTGATATGGTTTCAATATGCACATACAGGGCTGAGAATCTAGCCGTTGATAACGCATTTCACCGTTTTCTGTATTGTCCTCCTCTTCCCCCCCCCCCCAGAATGGTTGTGTAGCAATATATTTGACAATAAAATGCAACTATTCCATGTGGACAGACAAATAATTATTTGTTTTTAAGGTTAGTGTGTCTAATGACAAGCTTGTGCTTTGCAGATTCTATTGGTTTTTGCTTCCTGTTCAGTGAGCTTGGGAATTCACAATGAATTGCTCTTCTATTAGTCAGTTTCTGTTCCCTATTTTGAGTGGAGGGCTTTAATCACCGAGTTTCTTTGCAATGTTTCTCCCTTGTTCTGTCTTTCATAGCAACACAGTGTTATTTATATAAAAATAAAGGAAAGATGTAAGGAAAGCAGTAATTAAAGCTCTGCTTTGCAAGAAATAATAAGGGGCAATTCATCATTAATCCTCCAGCCACACTGAACAGAAAGCAATAGAATGAGCCAAACCAACAAGAAGGAAATTTTATCAATATTGCTGGGGTCCTTGCTTTAAACCATTTCTGTCTACGGGTGTATATATATATGCAACAGGAGTTAAATGTGTACACCTGTGGGCCGGGAAGAAATGTATTTGAGGCTTACTTGTAAGTAAACATTTCTTAATATAATGTAGGCATATTCTAAACATCCACATGGAAAAGCATTTGCTAGATAATATAGCATAATATAGTGTTACAGTATTTAAGTACTGTGCTGGAATGTCCTTGTTTCACTACTAATTGGGGAAAAGCAATGTCTCAGCAGTGCTAAATAATTGTAGTGGGGAAGCAACCATGGAATGATCCACAAATGCTACGAGATAGATTAGGTGGAGGAAAAGCAAGAATGAGAGAGCCTCAAATAGATGGTCAGAGGAGGCTTGTTTGAGGATGCAATACACATGCCCAACACATGTTTCAGCAACAACCTTCCTCAAGGGCACCATAAAAAAAGAAAACCTGCATGTACAAACGCTTGCAGATCAAGCAATATGCACAACTCACTCTGTGGAAATAAATAACTTTTAATAAGTGCAGTGAAAGCAAAACTGCAATTACACTTGGTAAACTTATGAACGAATCAAACGACGTCAAAATTCTGAAATCAATAATTGGTGCAACAGTCTCTCTCTATATATACAGCCAACCAAACGTTTCAGGATACATTTGATTGGACTATATATTTATTGGTTCTCACTTTCTCAGCAGATGCCAGAATGAGGTGGGCATATGTATTACATTTAATAGACTTTGTGTTGAGCACCTAACTTGAGGTTCTCCCTTCTGCCCCCTCATTTTGCAGCTGCCCCTTTCCCCATGAGGTAGAGCAGCAGTCTGATGCCCATGCTCTCTCCAGTAGGCATTCTGCAAGCAGCCCGACGGAGGCTCAACTTCTGTCCTTCAGATCAATTGCCTGTGAAAACAACAGCCCCTTCTCAAATACTCTCGCTTTGCTGCAGGCACCTGCCTGCCAAGGAAATGGGTGCATCTGCCCTGGAGCCCTTGCATGTTGCAGAGGATTCTGGGAAGTGCAACATTTGTTTTTGCTGCCCTCAGCAGTTCCTAAGAACTTCACCACATATCACAGCATGACCAGGGCATATTGCGAGCTAGATTGACAGGGATGCCACCTTATTTTCATTTTAATAATGTTTGTGGTTTTAATTGCTGCGCTTCACATTCATTTGCCTGGGGCTAAATGACGAATCCCAGCTCCTACACATGAACAGATTAGAATCCCCCACATCACCACCTACACGCAGTCATTGAGAAACCCTGGAGTACGTACTGGCAGCAGTCCTCGATTTTTCAAGAGATTGACATAGTTGGGGCAGGTGTCCCTGGATTGAATTTTGGAACCCTGGGACTAGAACTGGGCCAGCCCGAGGGACACATTCTACAGCATTCTACACAGAGCCCTGCAAGCCCAGCACAGCAAGGCCCCATTGTGCAGAGTAGCAAACTAAATGTGAACCCCATAGCCCACGTAAGATGTCATACCCCATAGCCCACGTAAGCAACTGCACAGTCATAAAGGAGCGAGCAGTAGTGGCGGGCAAACCACGTTTCAGGGACACTGCTATCCACCATTATCAATCTCATCATTGAAGAGCGTCAGAGTTCCCCACAATACCTTTGAGCAGCAAAATGGCCATGTGCAGCAGAACAGGGGATGAAGGAAAGGGGCAAGAGGATTCCTACTGAATCACACACACTCTATTCTACCGATTAAGGGTTGCAGCAAAATGTTAGCAGGGCCCTGGATTTTCAGCTGCAATAAGCAATACAAGTTCATTGGAGAGAATTCTCAATCAAGTCAAGGCAAGTCAGAAGACAGAATATAGAACAGTGCGATGCTTTATGCCAGAAATTTACAGTGCTGGTCACATGGGTTGAGGAATATATGTGCCTCCAAGGTAGTTTTGCAGGAAAACTGAGCCACATCACAGGCCATGAAGTTTAGGTGGCTTTAAAAGGCAGATTCACAGAGGATAAAAGGCCTCTCTCACTGGACATTAGGTAAGAGGGAATCTCTGGTCAGAGGCAGGATTGCCTCTGAATGCCAGTTGCTTGAGGCCCAACAGAAAGAAGGGCTATTGCGTTCACGCCCTGGCCTCATGGAGACATCCAGTTGGCTGCTGTGGCAAACAAATTACTTGCCTTAGAGTGGACTTTTGGTCTGATCCAGTAGGGTTCTATATTAAAGCAGACAAACCATGCTCTGGGACTACCGTATTTCTTCGAGTCTAAGGAGCCATCGATTCTAAGGCGCACCTTTACTTTCAGTACCACCAGCAGGGGAAAAAAAATCCATTGATTGTAAGACTCACCTCCCTTCATTGAATCTACCCGCTCAGCACCAACTCTCCCCAGCATGTCTCCTGCAGCTGAGGATGACTGAGTGCACTGCCTTTGCATAGCATTTCTGGCCCTGCCAGAAAGTGCCATTTCCTTCGTTATCTGGGCTTGGGGGAGCTTCAGGGAGGCCTGCGCAACCCTCTGCAGGCCTCCCTGATCTTCAGTTCGCCGAAAAACAGCGATTTTTGGCCATTTCTGGTTTTTGCGAAAACCGGAAATGGCTGAACATCACCGGTTTTTGCCGAACTGAAGATCAGGGAGGCCTGCAGAGGGTCGCGCAGGTCTCCCTGAAGCTCCCCCAAGCCCCAGTAAGTAAGAAGATAGCATTTTGGGGTGCTTTTTGGAGACCTTCGATTCTAAGACGCACCCCATTTTTTGAAATGCTTAATTGGGAAAAAACATGCGTCTTAGAATTGAAGAAATACAGTAGTCACTTTTGTGGATTGATTTACCAGATTAGACAGTCCATTGGATACCTCCCGATCAGAACTACAGAAAAGGGAAGCAGCTACTCAGGGCCAGCGCATGGATGCTTACAGGCCCTATAGAAATTGCCTGTGCTTGGCAGAGACGCTCCCAAACAAGGGCTACTAACTTTGGAGGGGCAAAAATCTTAAACACATGTCACCAGATGCCATATTCCGTGCCACATTATTTATTCACACACTCGGGTACCAGAACTCCTAGGTTCTCTGGAAGGGTTCTTCACACACACCCCTTCCTCTCCAAGAGTGTGGGAACAGTGGAGAGAGCAGGGGTGACTCATGCCAGCAATGACCCACAGCCGGATTTTGGTGCTTGCAAACAAAGTGCTGCTCTGTGTTGTGGGTGTCGTGGGAGGGAACTGGCAGCTGCGACTTAGCAGCTGCAAGGTTGCAAAGCCTGCTTGGGGGAACGGAAAAACGTGTCCCGTTCACCACCCAGAAATAGTCATCTGTGCTGTAAATGGGATGCCTGGAAAGGCAAGAGGTCCAGAGTTACTAGTCCTGGCTTATAGACCTCTGTACAACTCCAGGCTGTGTATACACCCCCAACCTCCCTACTTTTACTCTGCTTGATCAGCACTGGCAACAGGCCAATGTAACCACAAACCACAGGTTCCGTTACAGGGCGGAAACTGGCACCACTTCGGGAGCTAGTTGGAGGGAAATGGGGCAAAACATTCGGGTCCTGGCTAGAACGTGAGGGGCATCACTGTGGATGTTTCAGTGCTCCACTCTATCCATAACCTGTGGTTCTTATATTCTATTCTCCAAGCTAGTCTCAGTTGAAGAGATGAATAGCCGAGAGCAAGAGAATGCGATCACAAAACAGGAAAAGAAGATTGTATCGGGACAGAGGGTGAGGGAGGCACAGAAGAGAGAAAGCACTCAATGGAAAAAGCCTTTGCCCCCTACACTGAACAAGCCTTCAGTCTGAACTATAATCTTGTATACCCTCAAAACATTGCGCCACCATAATCTCTGTTCTATCTTTTGAGCCCCAAAACCATTACTGAAGCCCTAGATTCCAGGACCGTACTTCATTCTCCAAAGGGCTCAGGACTACGAACAGGCAGCCAAGAAGACTATGGCAATTGCCAGCATAGGAGTCAGCTCCTAATGGTTTGCCCCTCCCCGGCTTGCTCCCATTCACATTTGAGAAACTCACATCTGGGTTCCCGGTTCCACGTCTGGAGGACGACTTCTCTGCTGTGACACAGACGATGCTGCAGTTCAATTGCTCAAGCAGGAAGGAAATGCCACCGTCGGCAGCAGGAAGTAAAGGCAGGTGCACTAGAAGAAGACACAGGAACCCGGCGGGGACAGAGGGGTGGGGGAGAAGCCGAGACACCGTGGCAGCTCTCTCACTTTCAAGGAATCAGACCAAGGCATCTAGGGGGATCCATGACTCTCCAGAACATACCCAATTCCCATGGCTAGAAACATCAGACATCCTCTCAAAAAAGACCTCAGAGACTTTGCCAAGGCAGGAGTAACTTGGGAGGGCCACACATTTACCAAAGGGTTTAGAGAATTTCATTCTGTGCTCAAATGCCTCCTGCAATGGTTAATTCATTAGCAGGCTGAGCAAAAGTCACTTGCACATGGTGAGTAACATGCCTCTAGGAGAGGAGGCAGATTTTTCTTTGCTAGACCTACCCACCATACATTTGCCTAATCTCACTGAAAAGCCATCAAACCTTTTAGAGAGGGAGATCTGGCTGGGTCCCAGCCTCTCTGTTATTGCTTTTAAGCTGAAGTTGAGAAAAAATAATAATTCTCAAGGACTTTTAAACACCATATAGTAATTAGAATGGTATGACATTATGTTTAAGGTTTAATATGATTGTTATTTGTTTTGTGTTTTATTATTGTCCAATTTTGGACAATTATATAACTGTTATTGTCCAATTTTGTTGCAAGCTGCTTTGGGATGTTTGTTACTGAAAAGCATGAAATACTGGAAACACATAAGCTTGCTGCAATCACCATATCCTGTGGCAGTGAATGCCCAAAAATTAAATTATTCCCAATTTAGCGTAACAGGCTGGGGGGGGGGGGGGGGCAAAAAAAACAAACACTGACAACGTAATCTTATGCATATCTGCTAAGCAGCAAGTTGTCTGTGCTCAAGATTGCAGTCTGAAACATTTATATGGGGGAGGGAGATCTTAACATGCTCACAGGAGCATCAAATCAAGTAAAGGTTATCTACGTCTTGCTCAAAACAGGCACTGCATCTAGGAAAGCAGCTAACACAAGTGAGCATGCGGAGAAGAATCATTCTCAAATCAGAGACAAAGACTTCCACGTGGCTGGAAGGAATGGCGCAAAGGCACAGATGCAAGAACTGTAGGAACTAGCTAACACCATCAGAAAAACCAAGCAACACTTCTCTGACCTAAACTGTACCATTTCAGGTGGGGATGGTGTTTGTTGCTTCTTCTTCCTCCTTCCTCCCCCCCCCCAAAAAAAAATTGTTTCAATGCTCCTTCAAGAAAAGGAGACTTCCCCTGCACAGAGACAAAGAAGGCACATCGGGAGAAGGCTTCAGTCTGCTCCCAATGTGCTTTTCTCTCTTCCCATAAGTAGGTTTGCCAATACCATCTGCCCTACCTGAAATGCTACTACTGTATTCAGAAGGAGCTTTACATTTAGCTCTGCTGACTGTATCAAGCAACCCTATGAGCAAGAGCTCCACCAACCTCCCTTGTGCAGCTGTGGCACACCGAAAGTCACAGTTTGCTACAGCAGGATGTCGTTGTCGTCCCCCGCCTTGGCAAATGACAAAAGGCTGACTTGCAGACCCAAAGATGCCGACAGCCAACTAATCCCGGTTCTCTCTGGGTACCTGAGCACTTTGGAGTTTCCTCCATCCCCTCCGAGAGGGCAATTCACATCTTATCTGCCTCAACATCCAGCTCAGCTCTTAAACTAATGTGTAGCCTAGCCGCTAGGCTAAGCCCTAGCCTATAAAAGGGACATTTTGATTCAAAGAGATTATCACATAAAGGAGTTCTACTGTGCCAATAATAAAGTAATTAAAGTCTGCATGAAGCAAAACACAACATTTAGACTGGAATGAATTACACAAGTTGGCACTATTTGCTTGTTTCATATACTCTTCTGCCTCCTCTTCCAAGGGGGATGATTGCAAGACCACCACACTGGACTGAAGGCCAACCAGTACTAATCACCAGAAACTTTCCTTAGCGCCATCCAGATGCCCAAGATGTCAGTAGGCAGTATCTTCATGTTTTCAAATGCATCTCTGCCACTACCAGGACTAGAAACTTGCTTTACAAAACAAAAGTGAAAGCAGAGGATCTCAGGACAATGACTCCTGCACCCAAGACCAACTCCTGTATCTGTACAGTGCATATGTTGCCTAACACACATGGCTCATGTTCCTTCCAATTCATCCTGTAGAGCCTACTGCCCCAAGACAAAATCCTCCCACCACTCAAGCCGTAGAGAGCGCAAGGCATTTAATTCAACAAGGAGTCTGGCGGCTCCTTCAAGCCTGACACATTTATTATGGCATAAGCTTTCACAGGCCAGCACTCACTTTGTTGAACACATCAAGTGTTCTCTGCAGTTGCCAGACTTAAAATTCATATATGCACAATATACATGGGTATAGAAAAACCCTGTTAAACCACAGGTAGGGGGGTAAATGGCCATGAAATCTAAGAGGTACAGTCTGTAACAGTTCTATGCACATTTCAGAAGTTTACAAGATAAGCCCAGTCAATGCTCATAACTGCAGTCTAGAGCAAAGGTTCTCAACCTGTGGTACGGGTACCCCTAGGGGTACGCGGACCTCTTGCTGGGGGTACGCCAAGCCCTGCCCCTTATCTGCCCCATCAGCAGCTAATTAAGTGTTAATTAACATGGTTTTAAATTGTAATTATTTTTGGAGCCCTTCTGTATCTCTGATTTTGGTTTTGGGCTTATTTTTGTACTTTGGAAAATGTACTTTGGTGGGGTGGGGAGGGAGGAGCTGATTTTGGGAAGTGTGACTTGTAGAAAAAAAAGATCCTTGCATGTCTCTCTCTCTCTCTCTCTCTCTCTCTCTCTCTCTCTCATACTCGCACTCAGAGTTAAATAAGACATTTTTTCACATTTAAAATTGTTTTAAAAAAAGGTAAAGGTATCCCCTGACAATTAAGTCCAGTCGTGTCCGACTCTAGGGTGTGGTGCTCATCTCCACTTCAAAGCCGAAGAGCCAGCGTTGTCCGAAGACGCCTCCGTGGTCATGTGGCCGGCATGACTCTCCTTGCCGCAGTGCGTAGCATGCAGCTGGAACACGGAGCGCTGTTTACCTTCCCGCAAGCGGTACCTATTTATCTACTCGCATTGACATGCTTTGGAACTGCTAGGTTGGCAGGAGCTGGCCAAGCAACGAGCGCTCACCCCGTCGCAGGAATTGAACTGCCGACCTTTCGATCAACAGCTTATGGTTCAGCGGTTTATGATTACCTAATTAAATTAATTGATTAATCCAATTAATTAGCAGTTAATTAGCAGAGGGTACTTCAGAAAATTGGGACTGTGATAGGGGGTACCCGGGCCTCCAAAGGTTGAGAACCCCGACATTACACATTCTGCTGCCTGAAAACAAACAAAGTGGGGCTCTGGCTTACAAAAAAGCTTATGCCACAATGAGCCTCTCTCCCAGGTTCAATCCCTGGCGCAGTGGTGTACACAGCCCTCCCGGCGCCTGGGGGGGGTGGGGGTTGGAGCGCCCCGAGGCCGGCTCTGTGCCCCCCCAAGCAGCCGGGCTCGGGACTGAGCGCCCACTCGGCGCGTCCCCGGCTTCCGGAGGCTCCGCTCCGAGGCCGGGGACAAGCCCTCCTGAGAGCGACCGCCCAGTTCGGCGGTCAGGGCCTTCTGAGAAGGTCCGACGCATCGACACTCCTTTTTGCACATGCGCAGAACCTTTCTGAGGGCAAATGGGCAGCAAAAGGTTCTGCGCATGCGCAAAAAGGAATAAAAGGAGCGTCGACGCGTCGGACCTTCTCAGAAGGCCCTGACCGCCGAACTAGGCGGTCGCTCTCAGGAGGGCTTGTCTCCCCGGCCTCGGAGCAGAGCCTCCGGAAGCCAGGGACGCGCCGAGTGGGTGCGCTGCTTCCGGGGGACGCGCCAGCCGGGCTCTGGTGCCGCGCCACGCTGCCCTGAGCCCGGCTGCCCTGAGCCCGGCTGCTGCACCCCTGGAAGCACCGCGCCCACTCGCGCCTGGGGTGGAGCACACCAGCTCCCCCCATGATAGAACGCCACTGCCCTGGCGACATATAGGGCAAGGAAAGACCCCTTACCTGAAACCATATACTGTAGAGGTACTGACCTATGGACCAATAGTCTATCTCAGTGGAAGGCAGTTAACACATTCGTAAGGTGCCCAATTGACACATATTGTGAAGACCAAAACATCTACTGCTTTAGAATTAGCCACTATGGAAGTCACCTAATTCACATTCTTGCGTACTACAGCCTGAAAACAGAAGAGAACCAGTCACAATTCATCGAGGCAACTGCAGTACAGGCTCCATCAGGCAAGCAAGCCGCCAACTACAGGGGGAAAGCCCCAGTGTCACCAAAAGTTTCTTCTAACCTCCCCACATTTGGAAGAGTTCACACAGTATTTTCTACTTCATTACCACAGCATCTAGCAATAATTTCTATGGTATGAAATAGCCGCTGCCCGATGCTGCCTCACCACACGCCTTTTCAGCCAAGGTGGTTCACACATTCAACAGCAGCCTATTTTGGACTAAGGAGATAATGAGCGACTTATACACACATGCACGCAAGAGAGCATGGAGCAAAACCTACCCCCAAATGATCCAACAGAAATGTTTATGCAGTGTAAGCAGGCAGTATCCAACTTCTGAGGAAGACAAGCTCTCAAGGAGGGTAGAGGGAGAAAAGAACCTTTAGCCCTTAGAATGGGTCATTTTAAAGGCTTTTTTAAAGCTCCATAAGGTGTTCTTCACAACTTTAATTCTGTCCTCACTTCAGTACGATTTGGGCCACAAGACTAAACCAGTGTTTTCCATAATTGGCAAGGGCCTTTTTCCCAGTTTCCTGCCTAAGTCTATTAAGGACAGATTTACAGCCATTCTAGTTGCTTCCCTTCCCTTTAAGCTCTTGAATGCTGCATCTCTGACAGCCATGAGCTAATAAAATTCCACTGTTACCCTCATTTTTTGCAGGCCAAAACCCTCTCTCATGTGGTTTGGAGGCAAATGATGCAGCAACCCTTATTGAAACCAAGCAGGTGAGAGCCCCGGCAGTGCTTGGAAACGCAACATATGCCGTCTTGAGTGCCATCATGGAAAAAAGGTGAGGTGTAAGTGTAAAAAATTAAATCACTCAAGGTGGAGGGGAGAGTGTAATTGGGAGGGATCCGGCCATCTCACCCCATTCATCTGGAAAAAACCTGAACAAAAACAGAACACGTGGCTCTGGATAAAGTCTGTGCTTTATAAAAATTCCTCACACACGAAAAGTCCGATTCTTCCCCTACTGTCCACAAGACCACCCGCCTGGGTCCTTACAGGGAGATGAGCACTCTGATTTAGTTGAGCACAGAGCCCACAAGTCTATTCTCCTTTTTCCCAGATTAGAGGAGCAGGATGGCAACCATTTCAGATCAGAACGCTGGAAACAGGGACTTTTGTTGACCGGCCATGTTGTGGAACAACAATGCGATCTTCGCCCTCTGACTCCTCATGGAACTGCCCTGGGGGACAAAAGGAGCATGTCAGGGTACACATACAATGCTTTGGTTTGCATTCTCTTCTTGCACACCCCTTTCCAATACAGAACTTCTTGCAGGTGCATTTCCCGGATGGAGAAACACACTGAGCAGTTTATTAGTAAGGCACCTGGCACCTGATTGAGGCACTCTCTCTCTCTCTCTCTCTCTCTCTCTCTCACACACACACACACACACACTCACTCTGCCCAATTCACTTTTTTGGCCATTTTGGTGCTGCCTTTGCTTCTCTTTTTCCTCTTAAGTAGCATCATGCCTGTCTTAGTGCTGTCCCTTGCTGGAGGATTGTTAACCCACAGCAAGACGCACGGCAACTTTCCCATGGTATGCAGACACTATCAGGCAAAAGACACTATCAGGCAACTCGGATTCTCCACAAAGCCACAACATGGGGGTCCCATTTTCTACACCTTGGTCCCACTAGTTCAAGATTCCTGGGCCTTATATTGTAACTCTACATGGCATGGGGGGGGGGAGGAGGAGGGGGCTTACCTTGTGCGTAGAGCTCCGTGCGCTTACGGTCTGCCTGAATGAAGCAAGCTGTGGCCAGGAAGAAGGCGCCGCCAATAACTCCCACAAAAGCGCAAACCATAAGCGCGTATTCAAGGCTTCGGAACTGCGACAGGTGCGATGCAGGCCGACCTTGCTGAATCCGGTCACTGATCTGGGGCAAGGATGGGGGCAAAGGGCACAAAACCATTAGGTGACTTCCAGAGGGTAAAAGCAAAAGCACAGCTAATAAGCACGCCACCTGAAGTGGAAGGCATTCTGAGTGAATTGGCTGGCTGCCAAGGGGGAAACAGGCATTCGCTTCAGGAAAAGAAACAAGTGGCAAAACCTGTCCCTACCACTCAAGCTCTTCCCTGCATTTGCAAGAATGCTGTTGGTCTAGAATGGCTGCGCCTAAGCCAGTTCAGAGCAACACCACAGAAAAAGGAGGAATGTGCTGATGTGAAAATATTGTATGCGTGCAAGTTTTATACCAAGAGGTGCTCAAGGCAGTACAAAGAGAGGGTGCATGTGAAAAGTTTTGTCCTAACAAAGAAATGACAGTAAACACACACACACACACACACACACACACACACACACACACACTTTTAAGTTGACTCCAAGGCCTTGCTTCAGAGCCACTACCAAAAAGGCTCAGCTCCTGCTGGAAAACGTGCCTTCAGTTCTTAAAAAGGCGACCCCTGGAGTAGAGCCCAACAGCCGAACTTACAGTCTTAGGAGGTTCATTCTGCATAATACTGCAACAAATTGTTCCTGGGCCTCAACAGAAATTACAGGGCTCTTCTGGCCACCTCTCCCAGCTCTGATGGATCAATAGATCCAGATGTCCATGCCTTGTACTGACACTGCAAGGCTTGTTTCAAATGTTGGGTAAGGGAGTCAGGCAAAAGCAGCAGAGGAAAGGGGAACCATTTGAATGGTAGAATGAGTGGAAGACAAGCTTTGCAAAGATCATCAGATGTCTCTTCACAACACCCAAGCCCAGCTGATAGGCCAGCCTTAGTACCTACCAGGCCAATGAGATAAGGGCTGCCAGCATCACCCAGGAGATGGGACAGCAGGATCTGGAAAGCTTCCGCTGTGGATCGGCGTGTGGGGATAACAACGTACTGTAGAGAAAATAAAGCTGACTTACCAGGGCCCTCTGCTGAAGGGCCCACAGATTTTAGCACATAGCTTTGCACATCATCATCATCATCAAAATAGAACAGACCTCTCTCTTGCATTGTTGGGCTTTCTGACCGCTCTTTGTAACATGCCCACCCCACTTCTGTCCATACTTGTGTATAAAGTGTTATGCATGTGTCGAGTACAACACTTCATGTATCCAGCAAAAGTTTCTGCCACAATAAACCTGTTAACAGCACAATCCTGCAATTTAAAAAAGAAAATGTTTTTGAGCGGCATACGCCACGAGCGCTCAGACACCAGCAAAACTTTGTTCAGATGGAAGCTATGGAGAAAGGAGACCTTGTGCATAAAGGAAGCGCAGTGCACAAACAGCTTGCTGCCCTCAAAACATGTATGGCAAGACCTTTTGTTAACACTAGTTTTCCCAGAATCCTCAGTGCAGGTACTCTGCACCAGAGGGATGCTACAGATACAGACAAACATGTCAACTGGAATGTCAACTCCATCATTCCAACAGCAGGTGCAAGGAGAATGAAAACAACCCACACAGGAGGGAGTGGGGGGGGGGGGAATTCCATGCCTCAGAGTATGAACGCAGCACACACCTATCAGGTCTCTTCCTCCCACCTACATCTTTCGTACTGTTAAGTGTATCTCTGCTACAAATTGTGTTGCCAAACCAGTCTTTTCTCTTGCATGAGCCAACAGAGGTGAGTTTCCGCTCTCTGTCTTGGTGAATGCCAGGGAGCTCAACCATTGCCACTGCTGGCCAAACACTCCTCCCAAGCCCTTCTGTTTTTCAGGACAGCAGGGTTGCCCCCTTGGGCAGAACAGTCATTACCCACAGAGGTGAACTGCAACTCCCAACAGGGGAGAAAAAGGGAATGGCCAGGTACCGCACTCTCCCTCAACAGGGCACTACCGCAGGTGCACTCAGGTGGCACTACTCTCAAATACCAAGTACACACCCTTATCCACGCTGATCTGCAGCATGCACTGCTGCCCCACTCCTTCCTACTCCAAGTTCCTCTTTGCTCTCCACAGGGGCAGAAGTCACAGGACCTTCCACCTACTCAGTCATGCAGACCACAAGGGAAGCCCTCAGTGTGCCTGCCAGGACTGACAAGTGCGATTCCCACTGTTCCTCTGTGGGGTGGCTGACCTACTGGTTCCAGACAGGCCCTTGCTGCTTTACAAACTCCATGACAAGACAGTGCTATGATTGGTGCAGTCAGATGTCAGGCACCCTTGCTACTCTGCCATACAACTTGCAAAAGGGAAAGGAGTCCTGCTGGGATGAGATGGTTGGCAACCCCAGTTGTGCATTTCTTTTTCAGGTGCCGCTCCATCTCCGATGCCGTTCCAGAAAAGCTTTGACTTAATCACACTTGTTACTATAGGAATCCCTTCTCCCCCACCCTAGTTGTTTCTTACTGCAATTGGCCTCAGGGCAGGACTATGCAAGAGAGAGGCCTCTCTACCTACAGGACTCAGAGGCTGCATTGTCCCCACTCTCCTATTCTTTCGGCTTCAGTGGGGCAAGGGGAAGGGGACAGATACCTCAAGGCTTATAAGCAGCCCACTCGCTAATGCCATGATGAATGATGCAGTCAGTTAAGGAGGGAGGGGAGGCAGCATGGTAAGAGGTATGTTCAGGATAACGTGCAAAACGCAAAAGGCACCCAGTGTCGCATGCAAGTTCATGCAGTGCTCCCTCCAACTGCTTCATGAGCTACAGCCTCCCAGCCAGGTACACCCACGTCTGGTTCCTCCAAGCCCATTTTAGTGAGAGCGCACATCTCAGATTTGAACTTGTAGCCTCCCTTAAAGAGCACCTGTACTCTTCCACTGTGTCAGCATTCCACAGGCAGGTTCTGTACTCCTGAGAATATGGCTAGCTGGGGGCACTGCAGGATACTAAATACTCCATGAGGTGTTATTTGGATGTTTCCTACTGCGGCCAAGTAATTAGAGAGCTGCCCTGTAGGTTGACCATTGCGAGATCCAAGACCTGCCTCTGTCTCTGCTCTACCATAGGCGTTTCTGGACAGTCGGACAAAACTTGAGTTTGGTCTTATGGCACGCTCGCTGGCTGGATTTGAACCTGGCTGCCTGGATCTCTATGTAGTGAATTATCAGCATTCCTGTTTGCTTGAGTGCAGTTGGGGCTTGTCCTAGTTCCTCCCCTGACAAAAACGTTCTTCCCTCTTGAGGAGTTCCCCTACAGGCACGTTAACCCTTTCCCCTGGAGAGGCCTGCGTTTTTCTTCAACACGCCTGACTGCCCTCTCCCACAGGAACAATCTTCCTTTGCTACAGTCAAAAAAGTATACTTGGCAGTGTGTTTGTGCAAGCAGCAAAAGTGGATTCAGGCTCTTAAGTGCTGGGATTCTTGGCTGCTCCTTGTTCTTGCAGCTTGTGCCACAGTGGAGGCACTGTAGCCTAGCTGCTGTAGCTTTAGGATTGCATTGTCAGTCTTTAGACTCTTATGTTTACTGCAACAGACGGACATGGCTAGCCCTCTGGAATTTTCAGTACTGTACTAACAAAGGTCTTAATGTAGTACATTTTTGCAGTGGCTAAAGCACTGCCAATATTGTTATTTTATGGTTGCAGCTTGGGAGATGTGGGTGGGAAGAGGGAATTGGAGAAATAGTTGCTTCCTCAAGGGCATTCAGCGAATTCAAGAACTATACTAATCTCTGCTACAATTCTACCAAATTATGCATGACAGAACACACACAGTTGTGAGCCCATTAAAAGACAAGAAGCAGCACTTATCAGGGACGCTCACCCACCCAAGATGATGCTCTCTGGTCACCAATGGCAAGGGGAGGGGGGGGAGCATGTAGGTTTGCAATTATAATACTTTGCCACATACCAGTAGCATGTCAGCCACTATGGCCCAGTTGAGAGAAAGGAGGGTCTCGCCAATGAAGATGAACACCTATAGGACAAAGATTATTTGGCTTTTAAAAAAAAAATTCCATAGTAGCACTTTTCTAAGATGTTCCAAAGCAATGTACAAAAATACTAGAATATACCAGGATGGAAGAAGGTACCACCATGCCATACAAGAGCTGGCAGCATCCAAGGACTCCACTAAAGTGACAGGTAAACTCACGTAAGTGAAAGTGATGCTACTCCGAGCGAACACCAACGCCAGGAACAAGAAGGGGGCAGAGCCAAGCAGTCCAGCTGCACAGACCAGGGGATCAGCTCGGGGATTGGTGCGGTGCCAACGCCGGGAAATCTCCACCCCACTGCTGACACCCAGCACGCCAGTCACACACGTGATGATGCCAAAGGTGAGGCTGCAGCAGAGACAAGTTAGACTGAATATTTATGTAGCACTTTAGCGTGTCCAAAGCCTCAGGTCCATTATCTTGTTTTCATTACAACAACCCTACAAGTTAATCAAGTATCATCATCTCCAGTTGGCAGGCAGAGGCTGAAACAGTGGCTTGCCTAAAGCGATCGAGTGAATTCAATGCCAAGGTGAAATTCAAATAAGGGACTTCCTAATTAGCACCTCAGTCTCTTTGCCTCTACGCTACAAAAATGAGAAAAGCAGCGTTGAAAAGAACAGCAGAAAAGGAAAACCACTACTAGTTCAATATTCTCCAAAACTGACCCAAGCTGGAGCACCTTTAACCGTGACCTCCCACTATTATGTTAACTCACCTATCAGAGTTCCCACAAGCATTTTGAGAGGGGCAAGGCTGGTAGTTTCCGGTGGCCAGGCGTGAGCGGTACAGGAACGCTGGTGCCCAGAGAGCCAGGGAGCCCGTTACAAAGGCCACAGCCGTGAACCCCAGTGATGACAGCACAAAACTGCGGCTAACGGTCAAGGAGAAAGACAGAATGGGAACAGACAGATTATCCCCAAAGATTCTTACAGCAAAATACTTCAAATCAGTCCAAAGCATGTCATTCCCAGAGCCCATTCAAACATGTAAGTTAATTCAGCAATAACTGCGACATCAAGCAATGACCTGCATGGACAACCGATATCCTACAGGCCACGACAACCAACCTGCAAGACAGGGAGCAGGGTTTGTGGCATATTTGGACAGGACCAAGAGCTAGTGGGCCTAACTAAGGCATCTCTCCAGATCAGTACAATATTTATGTAGCACTTTAGCGTGTCCAAAGTAAAAGAAGTGTTCTCAGAGAACACTTCAGTTGTGGCACACTTGCCAAGAAGGCTGACCACCATACTAGGATTTAACACAATGGCTTTCAAACGTTCTACCTTCAAGAATGCTTTTCACACCAGGTTTGTCTTCCAATTCTGATCGTCTCACTGAAGATTCCCAAACTTCTCCAACACTATTTGAAAGCCACTAGCCAAAGGGACTCAGCAAGGGCCTCGTCACCCTTGCTAGGAAAACCCCAAGAATGGGAAACGTGCAAGCTCCTTAAGCAGCTAGCTTTGTTACCATTTGTTGCCCTCTTGCCATTAAAGATAGGAAGTCCAGAGCAATGCAGATTAGAGGGGTGGGCTCTTATACACTGTCCCCTACTTAAGTTCCAGAAGTCTGTACTTAAGACATCTGGTTCTTGCCAGTGCAGTGCTGCTAGCGCACTTTTGCGAGAGCACTACTGAAAGACTAGGCAACTGCGCAGAAGTGCCAATGCAGCTGTACGTCCATAACTTGGGGAGTCTGTGTAATCCAAAGACTTGCCTGTCGGCAAAAGTACAACTCTTGGATGACCAAGTGGGCCAAAGCAATTACAACATAAAGGGTGCCGTCATAAGAACGTTCCTTTGGTCTTGATGTTTAATTGCATCAATTAAATAAGATTCAGACTGTAAAATTTTCTCTGTGTTTGCTTTTTAAAGAGGGTAGATGGCGACTGCAGGGGGACTTGATCCAACTCGGCTTTAAACCCCCTTTTCTACTTAGTAGTGGTAAAAGGTGGCTGTTTTGTGTCATTCTGCTGTTGAAATGGCCTCCATTCAAAGTCCACTTTCTCTCAAACAGTGTTAATCCTCCCCTGTGCCTTGCAATATCTCAGCTCTCCTTGTGCCCAATCAGCTTTAGCCACTCTCTTCTGCCCCCAGGAATTCCCAGATTTTCAATGTTATTGAGCTGTTATTCCCCATTGCCACCGCAAGGGGTCGCTATTGTAAATGTTACTGAGCTGCTTGGGCTGTCTCCAAGCAGCTTCTGTTGTCTGCTTTGCAGACTATCTTCACAGCTGCACTTGCTTCAAAGCCCCAACCAAGCCCATTCGCAAATCAGATGGCTGTAACTTGGACGCCTGCAAGTCAGGGACCTTCTGAATATGCTGTGGGAACCAATTCAACCTCTCCTACATTACTCACTTGTGGCTGAGGGCCCGGAGGTCAGTTACCCATGACGTATACTGCAAGGGGGCATCAGAGTGTGTCTCCACAGCCCCCCGAGGCGGCTCGTGCACCACAGTAACCAGCAGCACCACAGCCAGCACCCCCAGGCCAGGGGTCACCTGCCATTGAGAATACAGAAGATCTGTTTGAGGCACCTGAACAGAGAGAAACAAAGCAGCCCGTGCGGCGGCAGGATGCGTGCACTAACATGTTATGGAAGAAGCAGTGTCTCTGTCCCAAAGAGGGACTGTACAAGTTCATAGTGATCATAATGCATAACACACTGACAAATGTAGCGACACCTCCACCCTACTTACCCGCAGGGCCCAGTGCCAGTCGTCAGTCGCGTCTCTCACCTTTGACCCCACAATATAGCCCAGCCCACTGCAGGGGAGAAAAGGAGAGCAGTCAGACCCACAGCCAGGCAGGCTCTCCAACCTCTGCATGGGCTAATTAATGCTTAATTTGGGTCTCTGGCATAGGGTATTCTGCAAGTTATAAATATGCATAGTTGTAAGGCATTAACTCCTGATTTACAGTAAACAACTATGTTTAATAAAGAGGAAATGCTCCAAGTCTATCGGCACACAAGGTGTTCCCACCTGCCCACAGGTATGGCGAAGTAGAAGATGCTGAGCATGCGGGATCGCCGGTCACCCAGGAATAGGTCAGCAATAATGGTGGGGGCAATGGTTGAGTAGCTAGCCTCTCCTACACCCACCAGGCCTCGCGTCAGCAGCAGCAGCCAGAATTTCTGAAGTGAGGAAGACAGACAAATACCAAGGTACAGTAGAGGACATATTTTTCTACAAGTCTGAAACCTTCCCCTGAGGAACCCTAGGAGTTGTAGTCATGTGTGCGTGCCAAGAGTTTTGTGAAATATTCCTAGCTACTTCTCAGGATTTCAGTTCTTAACTGTGCGATCCTATGCAAGTTCACTGTGAAACAATGCTCACTGCATTCAATTAGGCTTACTCCATTGTCTTTTTTTTTAAGATTGCAGCCAAAGATTTCTGGGCTGCAAAGCCATGAGCGTTAAACAAGTTTGAAACCAGTCCAAATGCACTCAGCCCAGCAGGCTTGTAAAGAGCCGCTCAGCTGGTAGCCTGCAACAAATCTCCTCCAGACAATCAGGCAAGAAACCCTGACAAACGGTTTCCCATGGACTAGAAACTTTTGAGGGCTTAGGGTTCAGCTACACACAGCTGCAATGGAAGGAAGACTTTCCAACAAAGTGGCGAGTGCCCAGTCTCATCAGAGGGTATCTGTACCAGGGCTCCCCTGTGCCATGAATCCCAGAGTTGAGATCTCAAAGCCAAACCCAGAGCCCCTCTCCCCATGCCCAGAAGATAAATGGCCCCAAATATCTCCTGGGCTACCCAGAATTTCCAACCCAGTACCTCCTTGGGGATGAAACTGCTCCCGAGAGTCACAATTGACCAGAAGGTGATCCCGACGCACATCAAGCGTTTGCGATTGTAACGATCCCCCAAGTAACCAAAAATTGGTGCCAGTACCATGTAGCTGCTAATGAAAACTGCCAGGAAAGAAGAATGGTTAGGCAATACAAGGAATTTTCATGGCTCCCACTTTATCCCTGCTCCCAATACAAAATGCTGAAGAAGAGAAAAATTCACAGCTCAAGGCCCACACTCTGTTTCTCACCTGTCTGAAGGAGTCCTGATTTACTGTCATCAATACTGAAAAAGTTCTCAATGTCAGGGAGAACACCTGATAAGAGAATTGCACTGTTAGTACTAGGGAGACAAGACAAACTATCCTGCCGCCTAAAATGGGAATGATTTTAAGGGAGGCTGGCTCTGCTCCTTTACTTACATGCCTACCTACATCTAAGAAGAGAAATTAGAAAACCCAGTTACCACCCTGACCTGCCCCCCTCAACATCCTTACCAGCCACAGTGAAGCGATCCATGTAGTTCAACAGATTGACAAAACAGAGAACTCCTACAATGAAGATGGCACGTGGAGAGGAGATCCCTGTCAGGGCCACCACATCTCCCTCTCCATCCCCTTCGTGTCCCAACTTAACACCCTCTTTTTCTTCATCCTCTGTGTCATCTGGCTGGGCCAGGATTGGGGCCGTATCACCATAGGGTTGCCTCTGGGACGTCATAGCCGGGGATGAGAAGGATCCTCTGGAAGGAGCATGGAGAAAAGTTGGTCAGCACCTTCCAGACTCTGGAGAACTAGGGGGGGGGGGGGGGAAGGGGAAGAGAAAAAGGGTGCCTTTCACATGACCCCCCCCCAAGGGTAAGGCCGGTCACTACCCTCATCCTAGTGGGGAGAGGAGTACACTTGGAAAACAAGGGCAAAACACCCCCTCCCAAAAAAAAACACAAGTTTTCGCTCCCTTTGCCCCTTTGCTATAAACAAAGCTAGGGATACACCTGCGGCAGCGGCGTGTGTGCGTGTTACACTTTTCCCCCCACCTCACACAGATAGGAAAAGGCCCCTTGTTTGTGCTACAGCCCTGCCCCGGGGCTCCAGCTAAGCCTAGAAGCCCCAAACAAAACACACACACACACACACACACACACCCCATTCCCATTCCCATCCTCATCCTCGATTCACCCACCACGAGCATGTCTCAGACTCTACCGGACACCCCCACCCCGCTGGACCGTGGATTCAACACCCCACACCGCCCTCACCAACAAACAGACCCGGTCACCGTCCCCTCTCCGGTCAGCAGAGCAGCCGGCCACAATCACGTGAACTCTTTTCTTTTTTTTTTCTAACCCTCATTCATCATATGACTCCTCCTCTTCCCCGCCTTTTCCGCCAGCACACGGCGGCGGCCGCTGTTGCTATAGCGACAAAGCCTGGTGTCACTTCCGCTTCGCCCCTCCCTGCGTGGCTGATAAGCACGTTCCCTTCCGTCTCACGCCTGCAGAGGCCTCGGAACAGCCAATGAGAACTTCCCTTTCATGAACAGCTGACCCAGCTTTGTTCGGTTTTCGCAACCACCAGTCTCTTCCTTCTCTCCCCCTCCCTCCTCGAGGGTTACCGGCGCTTTTTCGACTGTACGCGTCTCTTCCTAGCCAGCCGGCCAGACTCCTAATACCCACACAGCCACACTCTCTCCATGGCAACCAGTTCTTCTCTTTGTCACACGCCAAATTCATTTCTAAGGTTACCAGCATTAACCCCATAATCGCTACAGTCACCCGCAACCCTCCAAGTAGCAACTAAAAACCATCCATCGTGTGTGTGCAAACCACCAATCTCTCATCACCAGTAACAATACCTGTTCAGTCACCATCTTGCATCTCACAGCTTGGCTGTGTGTTACCATTTACCACAATATAAATCACACACACACACAAAAAAAATCTAGTGACACATGAAAAGTTCTCAACTCCAAGGTATAGAGAGAGGTATACATGTCCTGAGCACAGAGAGAAACACAGGTTTGGGCAGTTTTGCCTTTTGACAGATCAAAAAATCAATGCAATGCAGGAAATAAGCATAGGCTTATCCCACCACAATGCACAGCCCAAGTGAATACAGAAACACATTGGTGAATACAGTACAGCACTCTACAATGTGGGCATGACAGACACACCTACTTTTTTAATTGCTTGGGGGTTTTTAGGTTCCATTTTGGACTCCATAACTCTTCTGTATTTATGGCCTGCCTCAAAGTGCAAAAATAGAGGTGTTTTCAATAACCTGACAAGGGCAATAAGAGGTGGCTGGCGAGTTGTCTTCAGCTGGATGGCTCTCAAGTTCTGTGAGCACCTGGGAACCCTGTGTACAATTCCCTAAGTTCCAAGGTGAGCTAAAGAAATCTACTTGTGCAGGCCTCCAATTACACAACTGTTACAGGACCAAGAAACTCAATAAATTGAAACCCAAACAAAGTACAGGAAAGGAAAAAGTTGTTCCTAAAAAGTCCTGGGTCATTTAACTTTTTACGTGCTTGCAAAGACAAAAATAGCATTATGAAGCATATGTTTTAAAGGATTTTGCAGTGTGTGTGTGTGTGTGTGTGTGTGTTTTGGTTTCCACAAACTCTCAGCATCTGGAGGCACAACCTTAACCCAGCAGATCCTCCCATCTCAACCTATTAAAAGTGTTTGAATGAGCAAAAATCCAAGGCTGAGGATGGAATCGTCCAAGATGATAAACATGTTCAAAGAGGGCAATGACTAACTTCCTTGTTTAAGACAACTTTAAAACATGTTTAGAACTTGGACTTGTTAAAGACTTGCAGCCCAATCCTATGCATGTCTACTCTGATTCTGAAGTAAGCCCTATTATGGTAAATGGGACTTGCTCCCAGGTAAGTATGCATAGGATTGCAAGAGCGCTCCAATATCAGAATGTATTAAACTTACCCTAGCCCAAAAGCAGCTTCTTGGAGCTGCTCAGTCTGAGAACCACAGGAAAGCTTCCTGCTGTTCAGATAATATACAGGAAGTAGAATTTTAGTAGGCATAGGTTCCTCAGTAGTAGTAAGATAATAAGAAAGTCTACCAAATTCCACCTTTCTGGGCAACCATTAAAGACAGATGAGTTCAATGCTATTCAATGCTATGAGTTCACAGTCGAAAGGGAGGGAAATGTCACTGTTTGGGAATCTCTGTCCCCTTTCAAATCTTACAATCCAGAATATTTATTCAGTATGAAGTCCCACTGAGTTCTGTGAATGTTACACCCAAGTAAGTGTACATAGAATTGTGGCCTTCACATGCTAACCAGAAGAAGATGCTGATGGGTTGGAAGGTTTGGCTTTAGGAGGCAGGAGCAGCATCTTTTGGAATGCAGTTTTTCCTCTAAATGAAATGGCCATGAACCCAGAAGATACAACCCACAAGTGCAGAGTAATACTCTGTGAAATGCAATGTGGCTTACTTCCTTAAAATTATATTTTTTATTAGGAAAATAACCTCAATTCTTGTCTACAGGCATCTTAAACAAGATGCGCAACTTCGATTAAAAAAAATGTTTAACAGCGCAATCCTACCCAGCTCCCCCACTGGTGCAGCAGTGGTGGAGGGCAGAACGGGAGGGGATTTAAATCCTCTTTCCCTCCCAAAGCCTCCCGTTCTCCCTCCACCACTGCTGCACCAGTGGAGGAGCTGGGTAGAACTGTGCTGTAAGTATCGTATGTCAGATAACTATCGCTGTATGATTTTATAATTGAGTTTGAGAATGTGAGACTCCCATGCGCTCCAGTCCCTCACAGCACAGTTGCTGACCCCACCAAGGAGAGGCAGTGGAGAAAAAAACAGAAGAAGCTTTAGAGCAAGCTATATTAAACATAAATGGAAGAGAAAGAACAAGGTTTAAAGAAGGGAAGCCAAATTATTCAATGCATACTGCCCCCCCCCCCATTTCTTTTCACAACACCTCAAGTTGCTGGATGGGATCAGTAACAAAATTTAACTTTATTAAATGCTTCCAAACACTGAAGGGCAGGGGAAGGGGAGAAAAGAGGGTAAGACTGGAGTAGAGTCTTTGCTGGTCATATCATTGGAAAAAGGCAGAGTGAGTGGAAAGTGTTGAGAATTCACCACTACCACCACCACCTGCCCCATCTTAAGGGAAGTTAGGGTACCTCTCACGCATTAAGTGCAGTAAGAGTTAGAAAATTAAAAAAAATATTTTAAAAAAAGTGCAGTAAGGGTTACAAAACAGGGAGGGGTAGCTTTTGTAAAAGTAGGATCCTGCAGGAGACAAGAAAATCCCATGGGCACACACAGTCTCTTTGAGAGGAAAGGGTTTCTAGTTCCACACTTCAATGACATCACCAGACTCCATCCCCAACTCTTGCGGGGTCCAGGTTTCTGCCAAACGCTGTCCATCAAAATAGAAGGCAGGTTTGCGTCTGCCAAGGTTTTGGGCTTGACGGTACTGAGTCATCAGTGCCTGCAATGGCTCCCCCTGCAAGAAAGAGGAAGGGCAGCTATAATATTCACCAGCCCACAACAGAAACCCATCCTTCCTACCTACAATCCTCTTACCCTCTGGACAGTTATCTCCATCTGGGAGCTTTTGTCTTTCCCCTGCACTCTTAGCTGCAGGCTCCCAGAGTCGTTGCCCTCTTCACTAGTTGTCTCTACTATGCAATCTGCAAGACATCCAGGAGGAAAAGTCGAAGAACAGATTGGAGGAGTTAGGTAGGAAAGCAACAGGATTCGGGGAAACCAGAAGTGGGCTTTAATCAGGAGCCATTCAGAGGCTTGGGGAGGCCCACTGGGGGGGAATGCGGGGGCCTCCGCACCCTCTGGAGGATGGCCAGACCCCCGGTAAGTCTATAAATACCACTTTTGTTCCCGGCAGCAGCGCGATCCCAGGATCGCTGCCACCACCATCGCAGGTCGCCACTCCCCTTAAGAGGGTAGCAACCTGCTCCTTCTCCAAGTGGAGAACCCCTGTATTAAAACATCAAGACATACTAAAATCAGACAGGAGGTTAAAAAAAAATCCAACAAACCAATAATGTTAAAAATTAAACGCTTTGTGTAGCAGCAAAGGTTGGCCTCTCTAATAAGGGAGTTTCAAAGTATGGGCTCAGCCACAGAAGAGGTCCTTTCCCATGTCCCAATCAGCTCAAGATGAAATGCTGGTGGAAGGCAGAGGAGGGCATCTCAGCGGATCGCCAATCTGAGAACTAAGAACATCTGAGAACTGGGGAGGTTTGTGTTCCCATCCTGCGCTTCTTGCATCTGCTATTAGGAATTGCAAGAGACGGCGGCAGCAGCAGCATGGGCAAGGAAGCTCCAGCAAGGAAGCTCCAGCAAGGGGCTCCCGACTGTCTTGTTTCATTTTAAATCCATTGTAAGTACAGCCTTGAGAACCTCAGTTAGTAGGAAGGGGGATATAAAATACACACATTCCATTAAGTAAACAAGTGAGCAAGTAACACCAGGAGGGAGGACAGGGTGGCAATAGTGGAACAAAAACTTGAGGAGCTGAAGAGCATTTTAGAAGTAGCAGGACTCCTCCACTACTAACCAATGATGTCAGCCACACCCAGGTCCAGCCCTCGAGGAGTGGCTTCAGCCGGAAGTTCACGATCTCGGAGCAGGAGAAGTATTCTGCTGGGATGAACCTTCAGTGTCTGTCCCATGTGTTCAGCAACCCGCTGAAGAGGGTCTGTCTATATAGTGTGTGAAGAAGACAGTCGTTGTATTGGAGAGACGCAATGCCATGGGCCACAGGGAATATCCCACCACCCAGGGAGAATATCTGACACAGCATTTATTTCTAATCACACTATTCCTGAGGCTCTCACAGTTTTATACTGGGACATGAGTACAGGCCAAGGCAGGTGCTTGCAGGAAGTTCAGAAAGGAGATTACGAATGCTTGTGCATTCCTAAAAGGCATGGAAGGGTTCATTCTGGGCAGGAGGAAGAGAACAACAACGACCTGGACCTTGGGATGGAGGCTTGACAGGAGAACAGGCCAGCCTGTGCGGCAACAGCAAAACAGAGGCTAAGGGAGGATTCCTAAGGAAAGGAAGCAGACGTCAAGGCAGCTCACCATCTTAAGTGATACTCGGTAGAGGTCGGTCCGGCACCGGATTTTCAGCACCAGTTCTTGCGACTCTGAGGGTTCCAGTGTGTCAATCACAATCACATCCTCTTCACCAACCCCTGAACCCTCGTCCTGCAAGCTCTTCTTGGCAGCGGAGAGGGAGGATGTCAAATTCCTGAGTTTTTCAACAAAGATTCTGAGGCAGGAGTGGGAGAGAGAGAGAGAGAGAGAGAGAGAGAGAGAGAGAGAGAGAGAGAGAGAAAAGAGAAACAGATCAGAGTGAGAATATGAAATGAAAAAGTCAACCCCTTCTGGAGAATAGTCTCTCTGTCATACACTCCCTGGCTAAGGTACTCTCAGTCTCATTTCCCTAAGAACATAAGAAAAGCCCTACTGGATCAGGCCAAAGGCCCATCTAGTCCCAGAAATGACGGTAGCCCTCCCGGCGCCCGGAGCAAGGACGGGGACTGCGTGACGTCACGTCACGTCAACACACCCAGCGCGGCTCCAAACATGCGCCACCTGCCACCACCACCCCCGGTTTTGGTGTCATTTTGGAGCCAAATGGGCTCCAGGGAGGGCCGAAACGAAGACGGCCGAAGCGGAGGCGATGTATTGCGAGGGTAAGTATGCCCCCCGCTGAATGCGCCCCCGCCCCCGCCCGGAGCTGCTGCTCCACACGCTCCGACCAAGTTCCGCCTCTGTCTAGTCCAACTTCCTGTATCTCACAGTGGCCCACCAGATGCCTCAGAGAGCACACAAGACAAGAAAATACCTGTATCCTGTCACCACTTCCTTGCATCTGGCACTGAGATAGCCTACTACTAAAACCGGGAGGTTGCATATACCCATCATGGCCTGTAACCTGTGATGGATTTTCCTCCACAAATCTGTCTAATCCCCTTTTAAAGGCATCCAGGCCAGAAGGTGCCACCACCACAAGGAGTTCCACAGAGTAATTACATGCTGGGTAAAGAAATAGTTTATTTTAAGACTGACCTATCTCACATGGCTGTTGCAAGGACATACTCAGTGTATGATACACTGAACGTACTGTTTACAATAAAGATGGATATCCAATTTTGGAAACCTAAGAGTGTTATACAGTGATCAACAGTGGAACACAGCCATGGACTTTACTAGAAACCCTGGGGGAGCAATACAACATTCTGGCTCCTAGCCTCAGCCAAGTGAGCAGCCAGAAAACCTGAGAATCTGACCTATTGCAGAATATAAGAACACCACAAGTCAGTCAGTCAGTCATAGAAGAAGTGATTTAGGATGTTCTGGACATGGTGACAGGTATGCTGTCCTATTCATGGAAACTCTGTCTATACATGATTTTGTCACATGCCAAAACGATGTAGGGAACACAACCTTCTTCAGACCTGTACAATTTTCAGCACGATATCACTGAGCATACACCAGTTGCAGCAGGTGCTTCCAGTGTGGAGCACAGAGGTGAAAAATGCATCAGAGATGTCTCACATCAGCCCACACTAAAGACCTTTGGACAAAAGCTTTGCTGGAATTATCAGGTATCACAGATTCCATTCCTGCATCACAAAACATAGGCTCCTTTCCCGCCACTTCCACATCCCATGATAATCCATGTAACCCCACTCCAGCCTCTTACTGGTCTCCATGGCGCCGCTTTCTTAGCTGAGGTGGAGGTGGAGGTGAAGGTGAAAGTACTGGACGCCTGTTGAATGGAGAACACATATAGGATTAGGTATCAATTGGGATTCCTGAGCAGGTGGAGGGCAGAGGGGAGCAAGAGAAGAAAACAGACCTTGGCTCTTGCTCTGCTTGTTCTTTAGAAGCCTCTGCCTCCTCCTCATCAGAGATGCCAAAGACTTGAGGTGTGGGAGATAGTGCTGGGACTTGAACGGGCAGCTTCAGAGATTCGGGGAACAGCTGGAGACTATTCTGAACCTGGGGAGAGGAGGCAAAAAAGCAGGAGAAAAGAACTCAGGACTCCTTCTGGTTTTGATACACAAGAACGGACTAGTCCGTTGTGCAGAGAGAAAGCAGGGTTATTTGGAAAAAGGATGGTGGCCAGATTAAAGAAGGGGCCAGATTAGCCACTGGAGTTAAGGTGAGGCACCAGGACTCCAAGATTCTCTTCTCAGCTCTGGCAAAGTAGCAGAGAGAGTATTGGTTGAGGATGGGGTGTGAAGGAGGATTTCTGAATCAAAATTCTCAAAAATAAGGAATGCTTCAGAGCTGTATGGTTTGAAAAAGCAAATCTATGATGAAATGCTAACATGTGGAACCTCTGTGGAATTCTATAGGACAAAGGGACATTGTGTAATAAGCAGGAGCCTTTCAAACTAAACCATGTCCTCCAACCCAACTAGGACTGCAGAAGGATGTTGGCCCTGGGAAACAAGGGAAGGAGGGACCAGTGTCTTCTATGGAGAAGGCTGTGGTTGGAAGTCAGTGCCCTGCGGTTCTTTCCCCAGACATGTCAGAGCAGATTGGTTGGGGAGCCAGGCTCCAGAGCAAAAGAGGGGAGGGGTCTCTCGGTTCTTCCAGACAAAGAGGCAGCAGGAGGGCACTTTGTACAAGGCTCCTGGCATTTGTCTCCACTTATGTCAAGGACACTGTGGGCTTTAAGATCTGGACTCCCTTGAAACTAAAAGGAAGTAGTTTCTTTCCACAAAGTGAGACAAGGGGTCAGAAATCTCTCTCTTCTTCAAGGTGCACACAGTTTATATTTGCAGCAGTTATATTTTTCAAGAACCATATCCTGCTCTGACAGCTTTGGTTGAAGAACAGCTAATATAATTAAATAAAAACAAAGTAGCTAACTACTGTCTACATCTACAGGTATATGTAAACAGCAGCAGCTATCTCAAGGAAGCGCACTGAAAAATAACGGAGTATTCCGGATGGGATCTAGGACTCCTGAGTTTTTCCTTCCAAGGAACTGTTGCGCGGGGGAAGAGAGCAGAAGGACGGGGTCCAACCAGGCTGGGTCCCAAGTTCCGAGTCATTCGCACCTTATTGGAGTAGATCGGGACAGCGGGGACTGTGGTGTCAGTGAGCAGGCGGCGGCGCTTGTGGATGGGCTTCTTCTTGGGGGTCCCCTCCGGCTCTGAGTCGCTGCTGGGGCAGGAATCCGGCTATGGGGAGAAGGAGAGAAACAGAGTGGGGAGAGTCACCCCAGCACAACACAAAGATCAACCTGCCCCCCCCCCTTCCCCAACTCTCCTCCTCTCTTCCTTTCGGTATCTACCGTCTGCTCCATGTCTGCATAAGACTCTTCCCATTGGTTTCGCTAGTGAGTTTTCCCCGCCCCCTGAAATCCGACTGCCGCCACTCTAGCCCGTTTTTCTGTCTCTCTCTGAAGGAAGGTTCGGAAACTGTTAAACGCCCACGCCTTTGCCGTGCGCGGAGAATCCTGGGAGATGCAGTTTTTGCCCTCCTATCCGTGCCTGCTGTTACCGTATTTCTTGTTTGGAAAGCGGCAGAGAGGAGTGCGGGTTTCCTCGTGTGAAGCGGGGTTGCTTGTTTATGTTAGCCTCTTTTTTTCCAGAGCACCTTCTAGACGGGGGGGGGGGGGACACACGTTCCAATTGTATCTATTTTTAGATAGATTTTTTTCCCCTTATATCCAGTACAGTATTCATTTTTGGACAACAGAACGAACACAAAGAAATTACATCAGAGGTTCGAGAAAGTAATACTTTTATTAGGAGCTTCCTGTCTTCCTGTCTGACATTTCACAGCCATTGTGGGGCGATGTGTTAGCCAAATTGCTAAATAAGACCCCAGGGGCTGTTGGTTCGTCCTGGTGCAACAAAATGAAATATGCTACAGTTTTGAAGTTTTTGGGACGCTTTCAAGTTTATTCTACAGAAGAGAGACAAACAGAACTGCACAATGAGCAAGCAAGCAGGCAAATCGCTTCCCCCCCCCCAAAAAAGGGTACCTACAAGTCATAAAGGTAAAGGTGACCCCTGACAATTAAGTCCAGTCGTGTCCGACTCTAGAGTGTGGTGCTCATCTCCATTTCAAAGCCGAAGAGCCAGCGTTGTCCGAAGACGCCTCCGTGGTCATGTGGCCGGTATGACTCTCCTTGCCGCAGCGCGTAGCATGCAGCTGGAACACGGAGCACTGTTTACCTTCCCGCAAGCGGTACCTATTTATCTACTCGCATTGGCATGCTTTGGAACTGCTAGGTTGGCAGGACCTACAAGTCATACATACATACAAACAAGCAAGTTTCATTTTAGAACAATAGCTTTCATAACCGGCAACAATGTTCAGTGAAATGGGTAATCCGAGTATCCCGGTCATAGTTAAAACACTAAGTAGCGATCCAGCCGATCAAAGTAATAACGAAATTACCCAGTATGGACTAACAGCCCAGAAAGCCAGATAAACAGAAATTAGTTAAAATCAATTCTGGAACTCAAAAAGACCCGACGTTTCGTGTCTCATCCAGACACATTTTCTAGGGTAAATCCAAAGTAGTTGGAAGATGTTAGCCCGCAGCATCTTGTTTCCTTCTTTTTATCTTTTTCAAAAAAAGGGGGCGGGAGGCTCCTGTTTATCCAAATAGGAGCCCTAGCTGTTTTCAATCTTCACTGATGTTAGAGATTCTGCAAGCACTTGGCACAACAAATCCTGACCAAAACTTATCTAGGAAGTCCTTAAAGCAACCTTTATAGCATGTTATTGGTACCATTATGTTAACTGCTGTTACAGCTGATTGCCTTGCTGTCATAAAATCTGTGATAAGGATTCAATAAATGGGGAGAAAAAGATACTTTTTGACATATTGAGAGCTAATGGTTACCCCGAGACACAAATTAATAAAGGATGGGCCACACAATATGATAAAATTCAGAAAGAAAGGGAAGGGAGGAACAGGGTAGAGAATAACATTGAAGATAACAATAAGACAACAGAAGATAATAAGGAGGAAAGAATTTGGACATGTTTGCCCTTTATTAAAGGAACAACTGATAGGATTGCCAGAATATTGAGTCAAAACAATCTTCAAGCCAACTAGGAAAATCGAGGAAATGCTTATTAATCCAAAGGATGAGAGACCCCCGCTTTCAAATTCAGGAATTTATTGCATCCCGTGTGGTACCTGTGGTAAAGAGTACATTGGTCTTACACAAAGGTCTATAAACACCAGACTCAAGGAACATGAGAGATCAGTAAGACTGAAACATCCACAACTCTCTGCATTGGCGGAACATGCATTGTCCACAGGCCATTCTATTCAGTTTGAAGATACAGTTTCCTTGAGAACGGAGAGCAAATTGAACATTTTGAAAAATTTGGAGGCTTTGGAAATAAGCAGGAGAATGCCCAACGCTCTTCTGAACAGGCAACAGGACCTATGCTTTGCAAATCGCATATGGTTACCTATAATCCGTGGACAAACAGGACGGGGATATTGTGACAGCAAGGCAATCAGCTGTAACAGCAGTTAACATAATGGTACCAATAACATGCTATAAAGGTTGCTTTAAGGACTTCCTAGATAAGTTTTGGTCAGGATTTGTTGTGCCAAGTGCTTGCAGAATCTCTAACATCAGTGAAGATTGAAAACAGCTAGGGCTCCTATTTGGATAAACAGGAGCCTCCCGCCCCCTTTTTTTGAAAAAGATAAAAAGAAGGAAACAAGATGCTGCGGGCTAACATCTTCCAACTACTTTGGATTTACCCTAGAAAATGTGTCTGGATGAGACACGAAACGTCGGGTCTTTTTGAGTTCCAGAATTGATTTTAACTAATTTCTGTTTATCTGGCTTTCTGGGCTGTTAGTCCATACTGGGTAATTTCGTTATTACTTTGATCGGCTGGATCGCTACTTAGTGTTTTAACTATGACCGGGATACTCGGATTACCCATTTCACTGAACAAGCAAGTTTCAGCCCATTTGGG
This sequence comes from Plestiodon gilberti rubricaudatus, assembly GCA_026170595.1. Taxonomy (NCBI): domain Eukaryota; kingdom Metazoa; phylum Chordata; class Lepidosauria; order Squamata; family Scincidae; genus Plestiodon; species Plestiodon gilberti. The sequence continues at coordinate 16,467,284 of JANXHW010000006.1, read as the reverse complement.
GGCTGGGCTCTTTATACATGATGATGATGGTCATTCTTATCTACACTCTCTTATCTTTTTTGGCTGGGTTCTTTGAATTCTAGGCTTACTTTAGTTTACTTAGATTAGGTTTAGTTTACTCACCTTAGGCTTACTTTCTATCTGGAATCAACCGGTCTTCTGGCCTTCTTATGGTGTGGAAACAGCTAACTTTGCTTAAAATATCTAGTCCTTGGCTTGCTACATGCTTTAAACAAATTTGTTGCTTTAAACAAATTATATTGTAGAGACTACAGGATTTCACTGTGTGGGGTTGAAAACAATGTCTTCGGACTCAGGGTCAGGCTGTTAATTGATTTAGCAAGGTCTTCCTTATCATCAGAATGGCCTTTCTGTAGATTCCATCTGACACTGGCATCCTCATTTCAAGGTGTTTGGCTCAATTGCTCTTCAGTTAGAGGCCCCCCCCCTCCCCGCCACCACTTTTGGAGTACTGGATTTTGCATTTTCTCCAACAACCTGTAAATGGTAAACCAGTGTAAGCCATGAATCAGAGATGCCGGCAACCAGACTCTCTTCAATACATCTCCAAAGCAAATTACCAGAAGAGGGAGCTACAGGTATGGCAAACTAGTCACAGATGGTGCTGCTGCAGATAGATATGGCTGGGTCTCCTATCCCCTCACATGATTCCCTAGTCGTGAGTCCAACCATGCCCTCCTTTATGTCTGGAACTACCTTCTAAACTCCTGCCATGATAAGCAGCACTGAAGGAGGGGGGTGAGAGCCAGAACCCAGACAGTGCTGCTGTCCTGCAACTTCTCACACCACTTGGTGTAGTGTAGGGGAGTGGCACAAGCACATTAACAATAGGCTTTTAATGAAATAGGAGCCGCGGTGGCTTAGTGTTTAAGACGCTGAACTGCAGACCGGAAGGTCGGTAGGACAGCAGTTCGAGACCCGAGAGCTGCGTGACCGAGTGAGCTCCCGTCTCCTGTCCCAGCTCCTGCCAACCTAGCAGTTTGAAAGCAAGGAATGGCAAGTAGATAAATAGGTGGTAAGGTAACAGTGTTCCATTAGTCACGCCGGCCACATGACCACGGAAGTGTCTTCGGACAGTGCTGGTTCTTTGGCCTTAGAAATGGAGATGAGCACCGCACCCTAGAGTAGGAAACAACTGGCTTTCGTGCAGGGGATACCTTTACCTTACCTTTAACGAAATAATGGTTTTGCAGGGAAAAGGCATGCTTGCTTTGTCTGGGAATTATTCACATATGTCACAAGAAGCCCCATCAGACGAGGCATCCCCTCTGTTGGTCTGTACCTATTTCCCTTCCCTTTTCAAAAATGGAAATGGGGGTGATGAATGTGTTGCCTGGGGTCCAGGGCAAAGCCCTATGTGTTGAAGAGAGCCACACTGCAGGCAGCCTCTGGTTCTATGCAGCTCCCTGTCAGGCACCTGGTGCGGATTTCTCCATCCTAGGACTCAGGAAGAGTGGGAAGGATGAGTTAGGAGTCTTGAGTAGTAATACTTAAGGGGCAAGGCATTGCTAATTCACTGTGCTTGAATGCAACACATCTGCTCTAGCTAGGCTTACCATCATCCCAGAATCGACGCTGGCTTTGGCCTAGAGTGGACATGAGCCGTTCCCAAGGGTGCACTGCGTCTGCCCAACGGGGTTCCTGTTTCTGTCGTGTCATTGACCAGAAGTTCCGGAAGTCCATTGGACCGACGCAGTACACCCTTGTAGTGGAAATCGCGGAAGATCGGCGAGGAGTTAGTGGTGTTAGCAGTGGTCCCCTGTTTTGACAGGTCCGGGAAGGAAGGGGTTAAAGGATTGCCTGTTTGACAGGACTGGACAGCAAGGGGTTAACACCCAGGACTGTGTGGGTGGAAGCACACCTGCAAGCAATTGGGCGTGGCCCACAGGTGTTGCTACTAATTGGGATGAAGCTGGGACTTTGAGTGCAGTGGGTGTGGCTCACAGCTGCACTCAATTAGCACTGATTGGAACTTTCACAGCTGTGGGCAATAATGAGGGCATTGATTGTAAGCCCACAGCTGTAGCCAGTAGAGAATTGATGGGGACTAACGGTATAAAAGCAGCAGCAGGAGGAGCAGGAAGTAGCCTCACCAGCTCGCTATGGGGACATGCTACCAGATTGCCAAGCAACGATGATGATTCTGCTCCAAAGAGGGATACACTGCTAGACTGACTGCTCACCTGGATGGACTACTCACCTGGATTGACCAGTATGGGGGGATGCTCTGCCCGACTGGAAGGTTGTAGAGACCTGGATTGATTAGACTGTATGCTACAAGACTCTTTGCTGGACAGGAGAAAGGCAACAAGGAGATTCTACCACTGTGAAGTAATGAGCTGGACTGTTCTATAGAGATGGACTTTTATTAGCTAAGTAGACTCTTATCTGCCCAGGGAGGGCTAATGGACAGTGTTTATTGCTGGGAAAGTAATAAAACTGGTAAATAGTTGCCTTGAAGTTCAATGTTTTCTTTTGGCACACAATTGCAAGTTAAAGGGGAAAGGATTGCTAACTTTGCCTAAAGTGGACTATTGGAGTGGATATTAAAAAAGGGAATACGGTACTTGTTTGCTCTCCCAGGAGTAAAGTTTGGGGTGCAACAGTCTGGACACATCATTTTGGTTTCAAGAGCTGGGGTAACTAAGCCCACTTAAAACAAATTGGTTTTTTGGAGTGGGGTAACAGATTCTTGAGTCAAAACAACCCTTGGGAGTGGCTCGGGTCCACTCTAGGCCTAAGCCAGTTTCGATTCCGGGACGATGGTAAGGCTAGCTCTAGCCTAGGAATAGAAAAGAGGTAGTATGTTTGTGGGTGAGGTTTCCACTCACAATTAGATCAAGATGTATCGCAGGCCTTCTATTCTTTGGAGTCTAAACTTCATGCATCTGGAGTGCACAGCAATGCTGCTTGCACCTGTGGTAGCATGTTGCTTGTGCTGTTTGAGCAGCATGTATTGGTGTAAATGGGAGCTTTTTTCTGAGATAAACAGCAGCCAGATTGGGATGGGAGGGGTGAGGGGGTGTAGGATTAAAGTGTTCCTAGAGCAGGAGGTTACCACTAAAACCAAGGCAAGGTTAAGAACTAACCAAGTTCTTGGTTAGTTTAAGGATTAACCATGTGGAAGGAAGGGATAACGAAGAGTTATTTCTTTAAGGAAGGTGCTTATTATTGTGAGTGGGTGAAAGCTTCTGAGCTTAAACAACCATTCATATTCTTGGGTTGGGCTCTCTGGGGCTGGAAGTGTTGGAGCTGAGGACTGGCCCCTTAACTGGAACACCTGGGCCTGTGGAGCTATTGCTCAGCAATCTCTCTCTCTCCTCCCCTCAGGTGAGCTGCTAGAAAGAGCCACTGGCTTGAGCCGAAGGGCGAGAGCCTAAGGGCTCTTTGCCCGTGGCTCTTCGCCCAGTGGATCAAGACCAAGCAAGCCAGAAGATTGCATCCCGTGGCTGAGCCTGTCCAAGTTGCTGTTACCCAGTGGGTCACCATTTGCCATTACTTGTCAACCCCCCTCCCTTCTCCTTGCACATTGCTATCTGTGCACAGGATATCTTAAGGAGATTGGAGGAGCCATGTCAGCATCGAGAGAAAGGTAGAGTGAATGTTATCTGTATGTTGGTGAGGGTTGAGTGTGTAGGATTGGGGTGGTTTGGTAAGTGTGGAGGTTCTGTGAACGTGTTAGAGAAGTGGTTAACCTTGGTCTTGGTGAGAGGGAGGCCTAGGGGTGACGAGTGGGGCCTCTACCCCGGTGAGAGGGGGGCAAGGGGCGTGGGGTGCAGTGGCCCGCACCTCGGTGAGAGGGAGGCGGGGGTTGCTGGACAGGAGTGGTTGGGGTTTGGAAGGAGCACTTTTAGGTATTGGATTGATTGGACAGTGAGGTGGTGATTGAGAGTGGTGTAGGAGTGTGTGAGATCTTTAGGTTGTGTGGTCAGAAAGTAGGCTCCGCTGAAGGGCTATGTGTTGGACGCCTCGAGGGAGCCTAGGGGAGGGGCGGGCAGCCACCATTAGAAGAGTGACGGGTCACGGAAGATATGGCGGTGGGGACTGGGCAGGCCATTTCAGGAGAACGAGGGTCAGTCACAGGCAGACTGTCCCTCTTTCTGGCCCTTCTCCCATCCTTCTGACCCTTGGCGGTCTGGGCAACAGTCCTCTGAGTCTGAAACTGCTGCTCTTGAACGCCAGGTTGGTTAACAATAAAATCTGCCTAGTCCAGGATTTAATCCTGGATGAAGGTGCTGACCTGGTGTGTATTACGGAGACCTGGCTGGATGAGTCGGGAGGGGTAAGTCTCTCCCAGATGTGCCCGCCGGGTTTCCGGGTTTTGCAGCAGCCACGACTACAGGGGCGGGGAGGTGGAGTTGCGATAGTCTATCGTGATACCATCCATCTCACTGGGTATCCTGTCCCGCGGTCCACTGGGTTTGAGTGCCTCCATGTCGTGTTGGAAGGGCGAGACAGAATAGGGATTCTGTTGGTGTACCGCCCACCATGCTGCCCAACAGTCTCCCTGAGCTGACCGGGGTGATCTCGGCGGTGGCGTTGGAGTGCCCTCGCCTATTGGTGTTGGGGGACTTTAATGTCCACGCTGAGGCCCCGAGGACAGCTGCAGCTCAGGACTTCATGGCCGCCATGGCAACCATGGGTCTGTCTCAGAGAATATCTGCCCCGACGCACGATGCGGGACACACGCTGGACCTGGTGTTTACTGCTGGACAGGTGGATGGTGATCTGGATGTGGAGGAAATTAACATCATTCCTTTGTCATGGACAGATCACTTCCTGGTGGGATTTAGGCTTATCACGGCTTGCCGCCTCCGCAGTGGTGGGGGACCTCATTCTATGGTCCGCCCCCGGAGGATGATGGATCTGGATGGATTCCTGAGGGCTCTGGGGGACTTTCCTGTTGCCAGAGTCGGCGACTCACCCAGCGCCCTGGTTGATCTCTGGAATAGGGAAATGACCAGGGCTCTGGATCTGATCGCTCCTGAGCGTCCTCGACCAAGCCGCAGAGTCAGAGCGGCCCCTTGGTTTACTGAGGAGCTGCGGACGATGAAGCGGCAAGGTAGATGTCTAGAGCAACGGTGGTGGAAAACTTGTGCTGACTCCGACCGGGCACGGGCTAGAGCTCACTTCAGAGCCTATTCCGTGGCGGTGGCGGCAGCTAAGAAGGCTTTCTTCTCTGCCGGCATCGCGTCTGCGGAGAACCGTCCAGCTGAGCTTTTCCGTGTAGTCTGGGGCCTGCTCCATCTGGCCCCCCAGCAGATGGGGCGGAACACACGGTGGCTCGCTGTGATGAGTTTGCAAGACACTTCGTGGACAAAGTCGATAGGATTCGGCATGACTTGGACGCCGCGTTAGCAGTATCTAATGATGTCCCTGAGGTACCTGTCTGTTCTTCTTCCTGGGATTCTTTTCAGCTTGTAGAACCTGAGGATGTGGACAGGATTCTTTGGAGTGTGAGACCATCTGCTTGCCCGCTTGACCCTTGTCTGGCATGGCTGATTAGAGCTGCCCGGGCGGGGCTGGCCGAGTGGACGGGGAGGGTGGTAAATTCATCTCTGAGGGAGGGGATGGTGCCACCGTCTTTGAAGCAGGCGGTGGTGCACCCCCTCCTGAAGAAACCCTCCTTAGATCCCACTATCTTGAACAACTTCCGGCCAGTCTCAAATATCCCGTTTCTGGGCAAGGTGATCGAGCGGGTAGTGGCGTCTCAGCTCCAGAGGGTCTTGGAGGAAGCTGATTATCTGGATCCATTCCAGTCTGGCTTCAGGCCGGGGTTTGGGACAGAGACGGCCTTGGTCGCCTTGGTGGATGACCTGCGCCGGGGACTGGACAGGGGGAGTGCGTCCCTGTTGGTCCTGCTGGACCTCTCGGTGGCTTTTGACACCATTGACCATGGTGTCCTCCTGGGTCGGTTGGTTGGGTTGGGGCTTGGAGGCACCGTTTTGAGGTGGTTCCGCTCCTTCCTGGCTGATAGATCCCAGAAGGTGGTGCTGGGGGATGCTTGTTCGGCACCCTTTCCCTTGAGGTGTGGGGTGCCACAAGGGTCAATTCTGTCCCCCATGCTGTTTAATATCTATATGAAGCCGCTGGGAGAGGTCATCCGGGGGTTTGGGGTAGGGAGTCATCAGTATGCTGATGACACCCAGCTCTTTCTCTCCTTTCTACCCGACTCCAAGGGGGCGGTCGATGTCCTGAATCGTTGTCTGGTGGCAGTTGGGAGCTGGATGGGGGCTAACAAGCTGAAATTAAATCCTGATAAGACAGAGGTTCTTCTGGTCCAGAAGTCTACGACTCAGGTACTGGACTATCGTCCTGCTCTGAATGGGGTTGTACTCCCTCTGAAGGAGCAGGTCCGCAGCTTGGGGGTTCTCCTGGATGCGCAGCTGCTCCTGGATTCCCAGGTGGCGGCTGTGGCCAGGGGGGCCTTTGCCCAGCTTCGGCTGGTGTGCCAGTTGCGACCGTACTTGGACCGTGCAGGCCTGGCCACAGTGACTCATGCCCTAGTGACATCTAGACTAGATTACTGCAATGCGCTCTACGTGGGGCTGCCTTTGAAGACGGTTCGGAAACTGCAACTAGTGCAGAATGCGGCTGCCCGGGTGGTTGCCGGGGCCTGTCGGTTCGACTCAGTCAGACCGTTGCTCCGGCGGCTACACTGGCTGCCGGTTCGTTTCCGGGCACAATTCAAAGTGCTAGTTTTGACTTTTAAAGCCCTTAACGGCTCGGGTCCAGGGTATTTGAGGGACCGCCTCCTTCCTTATAATCCGACCCGTACTCTGAGGTCATCGGGGGGGCCCTGTTAACCGTGCCGCCATTGACGGAGGTGAGAGGGATGGCGGCGCGGAATAGGGCCTTCTCGGCAGTGGCGCCCCAATTATGGAATTCCCTCCCCCTGGAATTAAGAACTGCTCCCTCTTTAGAGACCTTTCGGCGGGGCCTTAAGACACTTTTATTTAGGGGGAAGCATTTGATGTCTGACATGGTGGGCTGGCGTTTTAACAAATGGCTTTTTAACAAAGTACATGCAGGTTGACCCACTGGGGTTGTTGTTTTTAGTTGTTTTAATTGTTTTTAATTATTTGTTTTTAATTTTTAATGTACATGTATTTTAATGTTGTAAGCTGCCTTGAGTGCCCTCGCTGGGAGAAAGGCAGGATATAAATTCTTTAAATAAATTAAATAAAATATTCAGCACTTTCATGCTTCTGATGCTGATAACTGATAGACACTAAAGACACCTAAAGGCAGTTGGGATTGGTGACAGGGTTATTGAATGTGTTGGCTACGAATGAATGAAATTCTTATCCCATGTTTCCTCCAAGACATTCAAGGCAATGTACAGTACATGCTGCTCTCTGCCATTTTAGGTCTGCAACAACAGCCCTGTGAGGTAGGTGCAGCTGATACTCCAGAGTGACTGGCCCAAGGTCACCCAGTAAATTCTAAATCCAGCACTGCACCACAAAAATGTAACACTCCCAGCTAGTGAGGAAGGAAGGCTGGCTGCGACCTTGTCTCTACCAGGGCTAGAGTCTAGAGCAGGGGTGGCCAACCTTCCACTGTTACTTAGGCTTACCAGATCTCCAACCGGGATGGAGTGCTAGACCTTTAGGAGAAGGAATGTGGGCAGGTGTAGCATGTTAAACCTTAGAGCACAATCCTAGGCATGTCTACTCAGAAGCAAGCCCTATTGTGTTCAGTGGGGCCTGCTTCTGAGTAGACATGCCTAGGATTGTGCTCTAAGGTTTAACAAGCTACACCTGCTCACATTTTTTCTCCTAAAGGTCTAGCACTCTGACCAGGTTGGAGATCTGGTAAGCCTAACCATTAGGGTCTCTGTGCTAGTTGTGTAGTAGACAGAATCTTGGAAGCTGCAAGTGCTGATGGTGCTGCTAAAGCAGCTGCACCGACTGAAATGCCCTCACCTATGCAACCATTAAAGGGCCAGGAGAATTCATGTTGAAAGGTTGGCCGCCCCTGGCCTAGAGGCATGTTCAGCTCATTTAGCTGTGGTGGTAAAAGACCTGGGCTGGCCAAACTTTATAAAACACATCAGATATAAAACTTTATAAAACATAAAAAAAACATCAGATATAAAATCAAGTTACATGGCAGGCAGGCAGCAAAATCAAAGGAATACAAAGCAGTTAAAAAAAATTCAACAGATAAAACAGCTTATACAAATGCTCTCAGCAAATAAAATCAGTACTAGTTAATTAAACTCCAGCGGGGTTGACCAAAAAAAGCTTATTTATGGCAACAGAAACACTTTACAAACAATTAAAGCTTGAGAAAACAAAAAGGTTATCACTTGGCTCTGAAATGGCATCGGTTTATTCTATGGTCAGCCTCCTTGGAAAGATATCCGGGCCTGTTCACGATCCACCCCCCATACCTAAATTTAGGGGTTATGCCCAGTTAACCCCTGCTAACTGGGCATAACCCCTGCTAACTGGGCAAGAGGCACTTTTTCAATTGGTGCTCCTCTTATATTTAGCAGGGGGAGAGTAACTGCTCCCCTCTCACCCCAGCACAGTGTCTTTTCTGGTGGCTGTTTGCTGGTGGTGGTCTGCATCTTTTTTTAGATTGTGAGCCCTTTGGGGACAGGGAACCACTTAATCATTTGATTTTTGTCTGTAAACCGCTTTGTGAACTTTTTGTTGAAAAGCAGTATATAAATACTGTTAATAATTAATAATAATAAATCAGTGTGCCAAAAGCCACGCCTCCCCACTTACCAGATGATGTGCCAGCCTCTGGAAGTATGGAGGAGAGGAGAATGGCAGGCTAGAGTGATGATCCTGATTCTACTCTCACTCCAATCAAGAAGGCAGTTGCTACGCATCTCACCTGCAATGGAGGGCATCTGGAGGACAGGCTCCAAAGTTCCCATGAATGCAGAGAAAATCAAACAAAAATGTGTCTTTTGCCTCTAAACAGACCTCATTCTGCTGTGTACATGGTAAGGCCAAAGTTCTTGGGTTGTGCCGTCCTAAGGTGATATACTGGTTTAATTGTGTTGCAAATCAGTGTCTTTTAATGGTTATAGCAACTGCTGAAGAGTGTATATAACTTGTTCAAGAGATAGTCGGAACTTTTTATCCCCTGGGGTTCTGTTCCCAAATCAGTGTTATATGAAAAATGCGGTGGGGAACGGTGCCACATCACCTTTTTTCTAGCATCTTCAGCGCTTCCCTCCTCCTGGGTTTGTTTAAACTGACCGCTATCGGAAGCAACCTGGAGATGGCGGCAGAGACTCCCAGTTGCATATTTTTTTTCAGCTGTTTAAACATGCCAGGAAGTGGCTGGCAGGCCCCAACAGATTCCTAGTTGCGGGTTTTTTTTCTCAGCGGTTTGGACGCGCGCAGGAGGCAGGAAGTGGCTGGCAGGCCCCCAACAATGCTTGGTGCGATCGGACTCCCTCTTCCATAGTTTTGCCACCTGTGTTGAGTCAAATCCGTGGATGGAAAAACTGTGGATAGAAAGTTCCGACTGTAATTTCAAAACGACTTGACTTGATTCAGTGGTTTAACATTACCTCGACTCAATGCAACATTCCTTGCACTAATGTCAGTGATTTATTTCATTATAGCTTTTCCATCAGCATATTATCATCTGAATTTTCTTTCTCAGTCTTAGAACTGCTACTGCTCTTCTTTCCAACTTGCAATTTCCTGGTCTCGCCTTTGGTTCCTGAAGCTGATTTATGCTTTCCTGCAAAGGGAGAAAGGAAAAAAAGAATAAGCCAGGTGCCCCAGAACTGCTATCCTCACCCCTCTCCCACATTTCAGTCTTTTCCTCTTGCTGGGTCTACACTTCTGCTCACTCTGCTCTCTCAAAGGACTCCTTCCTTCCTTCCTTCCATTTATGCATGGACTACCTCCCAGTTCATGTGCAAGATACTTCCTCACTTTCTTCAAATCCCTTCCTAAAACCTTAAGTACCATCCTAGTCCCTGATCTGTAAAACAGTATTTAAGGATGGGAGAGAATCTCATTTTGTTCTGTGGTCTCCTTACCTACACTGTAAGCCTCTCAGGGCAGGGACCCATCTCTCCACGCTACATAAAATGCCCTGGACACTGATGGCGCTATACAAACAAATAATACCCACCGCCAGTCTTCATAAGCACCAACTCACCTCCGGTTTTATAGTATAACACTCCAGCTCCCAAGGCAATCGCTGAAATGAATGCAATCATTATTCCAATCACATACGAAGGGAGACACCACTCAGACCACCCTGGAGCAGAGGAGCCTGTTGGAGATGTAGGAGTAAGTGTGGGCTGAGATGGTTGGTGGAACAGTTTCTTCCCTGTACTCTGAGTGGTCGGGGAGGTGGGGCAGATAATCTCTTCACTCTCACCTTCTGGCTGCCAGTGAGCTGTTAGCTTCAGTGAGACATCCAAACTTTCGTGAAGTACCTGGCAGATGTAGCTGGCTCTAGGATCACTCTCTTGCTGTAGGATGCCACTGTGAATAGTGAATGTCCCATTAGGCATCTGCCATGCTTCAGACTGCATCGTCCGCAGTGGCACCCCATTTCGCAGCCACTGCACTTCAATTTCTTTGGGGTAAAACCCACTTACGAGGCATTTGGCCGCACTCATGTTCTTTCCTTTTACCCCTATGAGATCCTGAATGATTGGGTGAGCTGTGGGAAAGAAGAAGCACGTTTGAGGACTTGCATGCTGATACTGCACCACCGTGAGATGTGCAAAGCTCAGGCAGGCTCCCTGCAGGTCTAGTGACAGTCCCTAGAAAAGATGCTGTGGGACATAAGGGCAAAGTGCCTACAAGCTTCTGAATTCCACAGCTCACAGTCACCACAAGATGGAGTCTCAGTGCAGTCCTTATTGGCATGTTTGCTGACAAACTCAACTGGTTTCCACTCTAGGCAGGCATTCACCATAGACATTAAGGAGATTCAAGAGATACCCTTATTAATACCCATAAAACATAATCACCAGTAGTAGATTTCAAATACCAGATGTTCAGGCTGAGATGACTTTTCTTTCTATTTCTTTAACAATCGTGGCTCCAGTATTCACCAGGACTTGAGGTAGGGTGTCAACCCCTGATGAATGGTGACAATTCAAGGTCTCTAACAGCCCAATCTTATGCATGTCTGTTCAGAAGCAGCCCCCTCTGTATTTAGTGGGCCTTACTCTCTAGTGGCGCAGTGGTGGCGCAGTGGGTTAAACCGCTGAACCATGAGCTGTTGATCGAAAGATCAGCAGTTCGAATCTGCGATGGGGTGAGCTCTCGTTGCTTGGCCAGCTCCTGCCAACCTAGCAGTTCCAAAGCATGTTAATGCGAGTAGATAAATAGGTACCGCTTGCGGGAAGGTAAACAGCGCTCCGTGTTCCAGCCGCATGCTACGCACTGCGGCAAGGAGAGTCATGCCGACCATATGACCACGGAAGCGTCTTCGGACAACGCTGGCTCTTCGGCTTTGAAATGGGGATGAGCACCACACCCTAGAGTCGGACACGACTGGACTTAATTGTCAGGGGTCACCTTTACATTTACTCTCTAGTGCAGTGTTTCCCAAACTTTTTCAACCTGCAGCTCCCTTGACCATGGCTCCCATTGGCTCCCCATTACATTATGTTGATGCCTGCCAATTGGCATTGCACTGTTCTCCCAGAGGATTCCGTGGCACTCCACGGCTCCCCTGGCTGGTTTCCGTGACTCCCCTGGGAGTCGCGCCTCCCAGTTTGGGAACCACTAGTGAGTATGTTTAGGTGGCTGCCTGTTTTCCACCCATGACATTGAGGCTGCAATCCTATGCAGGATTACTTCAGAGCAAGCCCCAGTGAACACAGGGACTGAGCAGGTATGCCTAGGATTGGTCTGCACACGAGCTTTTCGTTTCTGCAGTATAATGGTAAGAGCATAGGTCAGGTCACTGGGTCTGGCTGACTCTCAGCTCAAACATGCACTTTCTGGATAGGCAGGCAGTCTCAGTCCCGAGCTGGGTTTAATACAGGCTGACCTTCCAGAGATACTATAAAGATTTCAGAAATAAAAGAAGTGCTTAGGAAAATGCTACATAGACACTAGGATTACTTCACTTTACTCCTTAATGCTTTTCCACTGTTGTTCATATTAAGAGCCAGACTATTTGTGATGTCCTTTTTGTCACTTCAAAGCAGTCATGGGGACACGCAGAGTGGGGTTCATCCCTTTCCCCCCTGCATATTTTTTCCTATCACATCCTTCTCTTTCTCCCAGAAGCTGCTATTAGTGCTGTTTGGAGAAAATGTCAGGTACACTTATTTGTACCTTTCTGGTACTGGGAGAGGGAGGTTCAACCCTCCCCCCCTTTACAGTTTTCCTAGTCAAAATTCCCCCTTCCAGATGTTGTCATCAGAAACTACTGGAGATAACTGGGAATTTTGACTAGGAAAACTGTAAAGGGGGGGAGGGTTGAACCTCCCTCTCCCAGTGCCAATTCCCTAAGCAAATTACCCTGCCCCTTTGAAGTGTAGAAAATTATTATTATTATTATTATATTATTAACAGTATTTATATACCGCTTTTCAACAAAAAGTTCACAAAGTGGTTTACAGACAAAATCAAATGATTAAATGGCTCCCTGTCTCAAAAGGGCTCACAATCTAAGAAAGATGCAGAAGAACACCAGCAAACAGCCACCAGAAAAGACACTGTACTAGGGTGAGAGGGGAGCAGTTACTCTCCCCCTGCTAAATATAAGAGGAGCACCCACTGAAAAAGTGCCTCTTGCCCAGTTAGCAGGGGAGATTCAGTGTGTTGAATGTGTTGAAAAATTCAGTTATGGGTCTCCATGGTGTTGCACATAGGAACAAACAATGATGGCATGGTTAGAGCTATCCTGTCCTGCTTGGGAGCATCTTAGAGGTTTCTGGTTGCTAGGTTAAATGAAACTTCAGGTCTTCAGTTTCATTCAGAATCTGTGTGTTTTTCCTCCTTATGGTGTGTAAACTAGCAGGTTAAAGGTCTAGCCTGGATTCGACTGGCAAGGAGCAGGACTCCTGAGTTTTTAGAGAGGAGAATGGGTTGCAATACAGTTGAATAAGGGAGCTATGACCCAGGAAGGGTTCCTAGATCTTGGGGAGAAAAAGATATTGGTTAGCATGGGAAAGGGGGAGACAGAGGATGAAATCCAGACTCCTAGAGTCCTCAGGAAAGAGTCTCACTCACCTTGCACTTGTAGCTGAAAGTCTTGCTGGAGCAGGCCATCCAGCGCTTGGTGCTGGGCACGGCACGAGAAGTTGGCATCCACATCAGCAATCTGTGGCGTGAGCTGAAGCACACTTTCTGCATTGAAAAGGCCATCAGCTCTTCCCTGCAGAAGAGGTGATTCAGGGCCTTTCACAACCACATCATTTCGCAGCCATTCCACCGAAATATGGCTCGGATAAAACTCGGACATGGTGCACTTCACGGCACTCAGCTTGGCCAGCTGCACCTTTGTGGAGTTGAGAGTTAGGTGTGGGGGAGCTGGAGGCAGAAAGGAGATTTAGGAGAAGATCTCATCCTCTGGGGATGCAACTGAAGCACTTACATAGTCCTCCCAATGTGTCCTGACCCACTGCTTGTTCAAGTCTACAGAGAGACTGCAACTTAAGGCCTTGGGTTGGGTTGGTCCACTTGATACCTTCACTTGGGGACCATGCAAAGACTGGTTGAACAGGGTGGTTTTTCCCCATTTCCTTTCCTAGGTAATAGTGAAGTAGCAAAGCAGCCTTCCCTAGGGGAGGGCGTTTCACATCTTCTGAGCCAGCACAGAGAAAACACTGCTCCACATCCTCACTGACCTGACTCCTCCGAACGATGGGACATTGAGCAGCGCCAGTCCCAAAAATCTAATTTGTGGTGTGTGGAGGAGGTGGGAGCGTATATGGGAGAAGATGCTCCCCATGGTAAACCCAGCCCGCCTTGTGTATTACAGGGCAAAATTCACACCTTGCCAGGAAGTGCCAGGAACCGAACTCATGCTGGCCAGGTGAAAAGATGCTACATGTTACATGCTGCCTGTAACCAAATCCCACCAGAAGTCATGCAGAGGCCATGTTGAGAGATAACTGAGAAAATGTCTCATATATGTGAAGTGCTTTCAACACAGCGGCAGGTAGAAAAGAAGGAACCCCTCACCCCGGGTTCCAGCGCTTCCCTTACCTTCCACTTTCAACTCCACCCTCCCCTCTCCACTCTCAGGAATATGGATAACAAAACAAGTATAAACAGAAGCATCGCTGTCCTGTACGCCCTGGAGGAGGAGGGTGGCGTCGCCTTTTTGCAGCTGCTCCACAGACATCACTGCCCCTGGTCTACTGGCCTTGAAGACATATTCATACTGAGCAATGACGTTTTCGCCCCTCTTCCACATGACAGCCAGCTTCGAAAGGCTCAGGGGCCCCAAAGAGTCTGAGATGTTACAAGGCAGTCGTACATCAGAGCCTGGCCGAGCACGGATTGGGGACGAAGGCACAGAGACCTTCAGAGCTGCCCCTGAAAAGGACAAAGAGAGCCGGAAGCTAGAAAGGCAAAAGTGAAGCCTGGGCTACACTGTACACGTTCGCGTTCCATGTGTGTCAGGTGTCCTGCCCCCAGGTCAAACAACGGGCTCTGATTGGCCGAACGTAACGCAAACACAGCCAAAGTCGAGCTAGGCTCAACTTTGGCTGTGTTTGCGTTACGTTCAGCCAAACAGAGCCCGTTGTTTGAACTGGGGGCGGGATACCAGATGCATACGGAACGCGAACGCATGCAATGTAGCTCCGGTGTGAGACTATAACAAGAGCAGGTGTAGGTGACAGACCTATGGGGGCACTTTTCCCCACATAATAAATTTCTAACAGAAAACTAATGGTATACTTCGCTCTCATCCTAAACATTAATGGAAGTGAGCCTGTGAGCAATCAACTCTTTATGTACTGTAGGTAGAAAGATTAATAATATAATATAATATAATATAACAACAACAACAATAATATACAGTATTTATATACCGCCTTTCTCGGTCACTGGATTTCTCCTTCGACTTTAATCCAAGGCGGTGTACATGGGCAGGCTGTCCTAACCCCCCTTGGGGTTTTTTACAATATATATATATAAATATCCAATCTCTCATGAACAGCTACTTTCCAGGTGGTATCCTTTTTACAGTCTGACAATTCTGCTGGCTGGCGCCTCCCACACTCGAACGATGCAGCTGGAAGCTCTTATCTCTCCTCCTGGAGGCTTTCACAGCTTTTTGCCAGCGGCGTGTCTCCAACTTATTAAGTTCACCGGTCTTCGGGGCTTTGAAGGCAGCAGCTCTCCCCACTACGCCAGACTCTTCTATAGATTAGATAGACTTTGTTTTCTTTAGTATAATATAGGTAAGTAGGAAATAACCGGAAATAACCAAATAACCGGAATCAGAAAACACAACTTCCTTGTGTAACAAAAAGTGGATTTCCTTAACTCAAAACAGACCAATGAGACTGATTTGAGACTGAAGTTGGTTACTGATTTGTTGGGTGACCTGTGTACTGTTATATTAAAATCAATAAAGTTAATGCTCTCACACTGGGTGACGCAAACTCTTGTGGTGCCTCTGTTTAGGCTGCAAACATACATTGGCCAACCCGTGGCACGCCATGTGCCACATTTTATGTAGATAATCTTGAGCGTGCCACATAAATAAATAAATAAATAAATCTAAGGTAATGAAAATATTTAAAGCACAGTGACAGCGCAAGAAGAAGGCACAGTGGGGTGCAGAGACCTCCCCTAGGGTCATAGGCTTGGAAAGGTGCGCTGGGGTCGAGAAAGAGAGAGGGACTTCAGCGCTCGGCTTGAGCAGGAACGGCAGTGCCTGCGTGCCACTTCAAAAGGCTCGGTGTGCCACTAAGTGGCACCCGTGCCGTGGGTTTGGCCACCTATGTGCGTATAACATTGTAAATTTTAAGGTGTGCGTTTAATATTGTAGACTTTAAGGTGTAATTTTGATTAAGCGGGAGGTGGGGCAATGGCATGGGAGTGGGGCGATGATGATGATGCATGGGAGAAGGTTCATCATATAGGGGTGACGCACTGACCTCCCGCACTGGATGCGAACCCTAGGAACCCCCCTGAGTGGAGGTGAGCCCGGCGACAGTCCCCCCCCCCCCGCGGCTTCATGAAAAAACCTGCCACGGCGCTGTAAGCAAGGCCAAGTTCCAAAGCGCAACGGTTCAAGGCGAAGCCCGCGCGCGCTTTGAAGGCGCTGCTTGCCTGGGGCGCCGATTGCACTAGGACGGACCAGGCTGCCCAGCCCCTGCAAGCCTCTTTTGGGGTACATCAGCCACACTGGGAGAGTCTCACTCTTCCCCTCCCCCCCCCACACACATTTCAACATCTGTCGCAGCCTCTGCGGGGGGGGGGAGCGGGCGGGCTTCAGCTTCCCCTCGAAAAGGAGCCAAGCTGCAATGATGATGATGATGATGATGAAGCCCCTTCCCCTGCTTCTGGGCCGGCTGCCCCGCGCCGCCCCCCGCCCACACCCGAAAGTCCGGCTGCAGGTGGGTGTCAGTCCAGCTGGAAAGGCGTCTTCTTGCTACTACTTACACTACCTAAAAACGTGCCTAACTTGAAGGTTTGCCGCCAGGCAGCTGTGGCAAGAAGAAGAGCCCTCTACTTCGACCCAGCTAGAGAGGGCAGCCCAGTCAGACGTGCCGATGCGCCAGAATGTCAGGCTGGGGGGATACGTGAGTGGGCCGCCTATGCGGTGACTTACACGTAAGCT
This sequence comes from Plestiodon gilberti rubricaudatus, assembly GCA_026170595.1. Classification (NCBI taxonomy): domain Eukaryota; kingdom Metazoa; phylum Chordata; class Lepidosauria; order Squamata; family Scincidae; genus Plestiodon; species Plestiodon gilberti. Next base: position 16,450,502 of record JANXHW010000006.1, on the reverse strand, counting down.
GTATCAGGGGAAGCAGCAGCCAAGGCAGAAGTCCGGAGCGTCCCGGCATAATGTAGCGGCCCGCTGCGCCTTCCAGCCGTCTCTGAATTATCGCCCTTCAGGCCCGTTTACTTTCAGTTTCACTTCCCGGAAACAAACGGTCAGAGGCTGCTTCTGAGCGATAAGGAAGGAAGGAAGGGAAGGAAGCGGGGTGGGGTACTGGGGCTGCAACGTGGTTCCTATGCCGATCACACTCCTCATATATATATATGTTGCTATTTACAATTACAATAAATACATTTTTTTTAAAAAGTACCAATTGGTCTTTGTGGCTTTAAACTCGTCACCCCCACCCCCACCTCCCCAGCAGTTTTTAATTTTTTATTTAGTTTTAAACCGGGCCAAACTAACAAGTTAACCCTATTTTTTAACGTAGCGGGTGGGACTGACTGAGTAACGGTGCCTAGGATATTGAACTGTTAGGTGATTCATTGATGGCACAATCGATTCTATATGCATGTCTACTCAGCAGGGATGTATCTAAGTAACTAGGTCACGAGTGCAAGTGCGAGTACGAGTCATTTTTGCAAGAGTGCGAGTACGAGTGCAAGTCAGTGTCAAATTTTTGGGGCAAGTACGAGTCAAGTGCGAGTCATTTTTGCACGAGTGCGAGTCGAGTACGAGTAAGGCCAGAAACCACGAGTCACAAGTCACGAGTCGAGTCACTTTGGGGAAAATGGCTTTTTCCCCTGAAAATGGGGTGGGTGGGTGTCTGTGTGTGTGGTGTGTGTGGGGACCTCTGAGACTTTTAAAGCACCCCCTATGCCCTTTCCCTCACCTCTCAGTCTTGTCACCACCCATCTGGTTTGGGAAAAACAAGCGTGTCTACATTCAAACCATTTATTATTCCCTTCCTTCCCGCTCCCCTTGCTGAGCCGAGCATCCCTTGGGCTCGGAGTTTTGGTCAATGAGGAGGAACTGCTGCGGCAGCTTCGCCTTCCCTCACTCCTCCCCACCCCTCGCGCTCGGAGTTGTGGCCAATGGCAAACAGACAGCAACAAAAGGGGGGGACTCAGAGCCAGGCTTGCTTTCCCACCCCCTTGAAAACTCTTCCTCCCTACTGCCCTCCTCCTCCGAGGTCTCCACTGCGCCTGCCTGCCTGCCTGTGTTGATGCTGGCCATTAAAGGAAAATGACTTGGAAATGGCAAGTCGTTACCCCCACGAGTGCAAGTCAAGTACGAGTCCCGTGGGTCACGAGTGCGAGTGCGAGTGCGAGTCAGTGGGTCACGAGTACAAGTACGAGTACGAGTCAGGGAAAAAGTGGCTAAGTCACACTTGCGAGTCGAGTCATTTGACTCGAGTCCCCATCACTGCTACTCAGAAGTCGAAATATAGGAGAAAAACGTCCGTCCGTCACAAGTCATGATGACTGTATGGGTCGACTCTGGGTTTTAGATGTAGAAGAATACTGTATCTCTCTGAATGCCAAATACAAGGGAGTGGCAACAGGACTGGGTATCATGGTGTCTTGAGTGTTCCCAGAGCAGAGGAGTCTGGTGGGAATTGAGATACAGGAAGTGGCAGTAGATGGGCCTTTGGCCTGATCAAGGCTGTTCTTACGTTCTTGCGTAAGTCACTACTAAATTCAGTGGGAGGGGGACACCCCCCCAGGATTACGGGGAAGGGGAATCATACTCCCTAGGATTGCAGCCTAAAGTGTGTCGGATGCATTTGAATTGATTCAGTCTGTGTGTATTTGTTGGTGTCGAGAGTGCCCCTGCTTTCTTTGTTTTTTCAAGTGTACCAGAAAGATTTCAGAAGAGAGAAATGTCATTTCCTCTCTGGGTCTCCCATTTTCAAAGCAGGGGGGGGGGGTTTGACTGGGGCTGATTTGTCCCACACCCTTGCGTAGGATGTGGGACACGTCTTCGCTGCTGTTCTCAGTTTGCTACCGTTTGTAATCATCAGGATGAAGTGCATTTATTTGAGTACAGTATAAGGATTTTTGAAGGGAGGATCAATATATTGGGGTATGGCAGTGCTTGTGCCAGGTTGCTGGGGGCCTGGGGGGAAGCCTACACTGGGCTCCTTATGGCACTCCTACTTGCCTCTGATGGCTCAATTGGGTACCACCACCGCCCCCATCCCTGAAGGTTTAGGGGTGGCCCAGCAATGTGGCCAACATAGGTGACCTCTGATGCCACCTCAGGGTTTGGCCTAGAACAGGGGGTTCTCAACCTCTTCCCTGCTGAGTACCACCTCTGGTGCCATTCTCCTGCTGCGTACCACCGGAAGTGACTGACGATGACATCATCACCAGTTATTTCTGGGTTTTCAGAGGTCAGAAAACTCAGGGAGGAGGCTCTGGGCAGGTGGGAGGAGGGTTAGCATTCTCAGCATTCCCGAGAAGCTCAGCCAAAGGCAGGAGCTTTTTGGGAGCGAAAACGTGTTGCTGAAAGCACTGCATTGGAGCAGGGTTCCGGTGGTCTGACAGTCCAAGTACCACCAGCAGTCGGCTGAAGTACCACTGGTGGTATTAGTACCGCTGGTTGAGAACCCCTGGGCTAGAACATATCCAGGGTTTATGCTGCCAGCAAACTGTTGCCTGTGTCTCAGGAACATGGGTACGTTGGGCATTTGTGGGAGCCCAACATTGATATTCCCTGTTGAATGAGCGAGTGGACTGTGAGGTCCGCTCCAGCGGCAGGAATATATGGTGTGATAGCCAGGATGGTGTAGTGGTTTGGGAGTCGGACTTAGACCTGGAAGATCCAGGTTCAAATCCCCGCTCAGCCACGAAGTTTCCTGGGTGACCTTGGGCCAGTCACTATCTCTCAGCCCCACCTACCTCACAGGGCTGTTGTGAGGACAAAAAGGAGGGGAGGAAATATGTACACCACTCTGAGCTCCTTGGAGGAAGGGCGGAATATAAAAATGTGAAAAATAAATAAATAAATAGCATAGATCTCAAATATAGGAAACAAGGCAAGGGCCTTATTCCAAGGTATTGTAACAATGGTACCCATTTCAGCATAAATTAAATTGTGACAAAGTTGAAGATAAATGCTGGGGGTACAATCAGCAAGGTACTGAATTAGTGGCAATGTCCAGTTCTCAGACGTTTCTAGTGCAAAATGCTTGTGTTGGTTTATTCAGACAGGAAGGTGAAACCCTATGGGGATTTAGTCTGGAACTTGTCAATTGCAGCTAAGATCCATCATCCTGATTGTCAAGAACTAGAGGGACCATGAAGCCTCTTTGAGTTAATAGTGACAAGGATCTGGAAATTCACAGAGATGTCTAAATTGACAGGATCAGTTAGACTGAGACATGGAAGGCAGCAAGTGAAGAATGTAATGGATAACTGGATCCATTCATTGAATTTCTGAAAAGATATTTGGATATTGGTCAATATGGTTACTTCTCTTACTGCTCAATGCCCACCACGTTATAGCATGCAGTTGTGCCAACGGAGCGTGCTCTGCATACTATGGGGGGGGGGGGCGATTGGACAACATGCAGGAAGTAATATTTTATACTTACCCCCGGTTGCTGCCCAATCACCTAAGTGTTGACTTGGACCCATGCCAGCCGTTTTGCTGGCCCACGTCCAAGGAGATAAAAGGGGCAGGGAGGTTTTAAGAGGGGATAGGATCCTGGCGCAAGTCACTGTGGCCAGGATCCTCCCTGCCCTGAAACTCCCCCTGCCCTTTCCCTCCATGCCCATGACATGGATCTGCTACCAACCTACCCACGCCGACAGAGGTGCTACCAACCTACCCGCGCCGAATGAGTTCGCTCATTTTCATGTTGCTGCGGATATCGTGCCACTGCGCATTTGCTACAGCAACCTGGCTTTCACATCACTGGCAGCCGAGTTCCAGCAGTGCAGGGCAACGATAGGATTGGGCCCTTTGGCTGCAATCCGATACATACTTACCTGGGAGTAAGCCCCACTGAATATAATGGGACTTCAAGATAAACATGTAGGCTTGCACTATTACAGCCCAATCCTATGGCTGCAAAAACCTAGAGCTGGTTCTGTTTGAATTAGTTCACATAACTTTAGGGAGCAACAGATGGTCCAAGATATTGAAGCTAAAATGCAGATTTTTTAAATTTTATTTTACAAGAGGTCAGAGCTGTCAAATCAAACTGCAGCAAGACAAAGTAAGGAAAAACTCCTACTGCCTGGGACCATATCTCCTGGTAACCCTTCCCTATATAAAAATATACAATGATGGACTTCATGGTGAAGTCAGTAAACCAAGGCTGGAGACAGGCAATAGGTTTTTCAACAGAGAGTTGAAGGCTTGGTGGGGGTGTTTATCCCACTTTCGCTTCTGGCAGAGTGCATGATGCAGATGTCCCTTTTTGCAGGAGCAAGTGTAGTTTTTTGTCCACTGCACAAAAGGTTCTGCTTCCCTGCCTCTTTGTTCCTCTAATGACATTTATGTTGTTGTTGTTGTTGTTGTTGTTGTTCAGTCGTTAAGTCGTGTCTGACCCTTTGTGATCCCATGAACCATATCCTGCCAGGCCTTCCTGTCCTCCACTATCTTCCTGAGTTCGCTCATTTTCATGTTCGTTGCATCGGTGATGCTGTCTAACCATCTCATCCTTTGCCTTCCCCTTCTCCTTTTGCCTTCAATCTTTCCCAGCATCAGAGTCTTCTCCAGAGAGTCCTCTCTTCGCATTAGGTGGCCAAAATATTTGAGTTTCAGCCTTAGTATCTGTCCTTCCAGGGAACAGTCAGGGTTGATTTCATTTAGGATTGACTGATTTGATCTCCTAGCAGTCCAAGGGACTCTCAGGAGTCTTCTCCAGCACCACAGTTCAAAAGCATCTATTCTTCGGCGCTCAGCCTTCCTGATGGTCCAACTCTCGCAACCATACATTGCTACTGGGAACACCATCGCCCTGACTATACGACCTTTTGTTGGCATGGCATTTATACTTGGCTCTAAATACAGCACTAATTTCAGATTTCTCTTTGCCCCTTATCCTCCATGCAGATTTTTTAGGTTCCGGCACATTTATCTGATTTGTGGCCCAATCCTGTACTTTTGCTGTGCCTGCAGAATGCTAGTTCTGCTAGAGCGCGGTTGCAAAAGTGCCGTTAAAAGCGCTTTGCGACAGAGTAGGGCCTTGCTGCGCCGGCAGGGAGGCCAGAGCCTTCTCGTTGGTGCCGGCAGGTGCACAGACGCCCAATGGAGCAGGTAAATCTGTGCAGGGGGCAGAATGGGGCAGAGGGAAGGGAGGAAATCAGTGGTGCCAGCGTGTGCTGTATTTTATCCCCCTTCCTGGGCCTGATCTGCCCACATAGAGATGTGCTATAGAGCTAGTGCTATAGAACTGATGCAGGTCTGAGTTGACCCATTGCATGCCGGGGCTTACCCCAGGGCAAGGGGACAAATGTCCCCTTACCCCGAGGAGACCTCCAGCATGCAAAACTCCCCCATGGGATGCAGCGCAGCCCACACTGGTGCTGCTACATCGCCGCACTGGAGTTTAGTAAGGATTGGGCTGCCCGTATTTATTCAGCATTAAAAAAAAAATGAAATCCAATCCTGCGTTTGTTTAAAACTTCAAACTCTGCTCCAGCTCTGCTAAGCTGTGTTGTTGCATGTGTGGCTCCATGAGTTTTGCAAAGTTCAGCCAGTCTATCAGTGTGCTGCACAGCTAGTTTTTACTGGAAACAGGAAGAACCAGTTGCCTTCCGAGTTGTGGTGCGTTTGGCCGACAATGGACTGAATGCAAATTCACTGTGAGCCATGCAAACTGTCTATGTACAGTACTTATAAAAACATGCCCACCATAGCCATGTTTTGTATTTCTTCAAAAGCCTGTTTGATCAGAGGAGCTAGTAGGACAGAAGAAATGTGCTTGGATGCCTCTCTCAAAAACCTATTGTTTGTTCCCAGGCCAATCCCGCCTGTCTCTTAGGAGTGTGGGACTTCCCCGCTGCTGGAGGAGAAACTCAGTCCAATCTCTCAGTCGCCTATTCTAGCATGATAGAAACACCCTGCCATTCCTCTGCTCCAACAGGATCCAGGTATGCGGAGACCTCAAGTGAGAGGGTGTGTGGTGCCGAGTTCTGGATGGTGCCAAGCTTGAGAGAGGAAAGGAACTGAAGAAGCTCAGGCTCTAAAGCCTGAACCCCCCCCCCCGGCTAGTTCTAGTCTAAGCACAGCAGCCCCCCTCTGAGATCAAGTCCCAAAGCAATGGAGAGATTTTGCCGTGTGGAACCAAAAGCAGCACCTGTGGAAGGAACAAAGAAAATGTTACAGGTAACAAAAAGGAGAGAGCTCAAAAATCCTAGTTCCTACTCTAAAGATATCCAAATATGGACTGCCCATATGTAGTATTGCAGCGGTTCTCAAAGTTACCGCCACGACCTACCTTGTCCTGCCACTCCCGTGTCACAACCCACCTTGTCCTGCTGCTCCCCTGTCGTACCGGGCCTGGGACGGCTTCCACAGGCCTCAAAAAGGCCTCTGGATGTGACCGGAGGTTGCGTCAGCAAAACTGGAAATGATCTGGAAATTAATTCCAGAACTTCCGAGGCCTGGAGGCCTCCACGCGATGCAGGAGCAGCAGGACGAGGTGAGTCACGACCCGGAAGTGGCTTCCAGTTGCTTCCATTTGGCTCTAACTAGCCTTACCAGCATCCCTGAATCGAGGATGGTTTTGGCCTACAGCGGACCCAAGTCGCTCCCAAGTGTGCACCATGGCTGCCCAACAGTGGTAGCGTTGTTGACCGGAAGTTCCGGAAGCCGGAACCCCATTGGGCAGCCCCGGTGCACACTTGGGAATGGCTCGGGTCCGCTCTAGGCCAAAACCAGCCTCGATTCCAGGACGCTGGTAAGGCTAGCTCTAACTAGAAACCCACCTCAGCTTTGGGTCACAACCCACAGTTTGAGAAGCCCTGTAGTACTGTAAATGGAAGCTGGAATTGGGGTCACAGATTTCTGCAACTTTAGAATTTCTATTTTCATTTGAGGGGGAAACCCCAACTTTCTAGTTCTGTGGGTGTAAAGAAAGTACATGGGCACTGCTTGGAAGTACATGGGCACTGTTTTATGCAATTTCTAACCACTGTGGAACACAGCACCCACTCCCTAGGTTCCCAACTCCCAGCTCTCATAAGAACATAAGAACATAAGAAGAGCCCTGCTGGATCAGGCCAAAAGCCTATCTAGTCCAGCTTCCTGTGTCACACAGTGGCCCCACCAGATGCCTCAGGGAGCACACAAGACAACAAGATACCTGTGTCCAGTCGCCACTCCCTTGCACCTGGCACAGAGAAAACCCACTTCTAAAACCAGGAGGTTGCTTATGGCTTGTAACCTGTGATGGTCTTTTCCTCCATGAATCTGTCCAAACCCCTTTTAAAGGCAGCTAGGCCAGATGCCATCACCACATCCTGTGGCAAGGAGTTCCACAGATGAATTACACAGCTCTCCACCCCCATGGACTTACCTTCCCCACGTGAGTCCAAGTTGCCTTCCTTCCGTGAATTGAAGCTGTTCGGGCTTTCCATATTTTCATAGGAATCAGCATCTGTAAAGGGGAACTTGGTCAGAAATGAACCACCACCACCCACTCCCAATTCTTGAAACAGGTCCCTTTGACAGGAGATAATAGAAATATCAGCCAGCTGCACAGTTGCCAACTTAATTAGTTAGTTTCCTGCTAAGTAGCCAACTGGTCCAACTTTCTCTGATATACAAGCTGGATTTCCATCTGTCATGTAGCTGTGAAAAGAAAAAAGTGCCCTATTAAGAAAAGGGCTGGCTACCCTAGCCATGTGGTTAGCAAAACACACCTCCCTTTCTGCTGTGAGCTCTTTAGGTTTGGGGGAATAAGCCATCATGATTTGTTTGTAGCTTTTACGGATGCAAGCGAGAACTACTGTATATGAAAACATACAGTCGGAAAAACTTGGATATTCGCTCCTTCCCAGATTTAAATACATTCACCTGTTGGGAAACCCCTGAAGTTTCCTTTCCTTAGAAAACTCAGAAGACTTGGCACTCACCCTCCTCATTGCTTGTGTTGGGGTGCAGGTGGAGAGTCTTGCTTGCAGTGGGAGACAAGCTCCCATTCATCTCCTCATAGGACTGGGAGCCTGATGGGAGACCAAAAGCGTCTCAGATAGGGCTAGAATAACAATGGCACTAAACACTCGTCTATGGAATAGGGTGGGTCCCAGCTAAATGAATGCCCCCTGCTGTAGCTTTAACATGAGTTTCCCAGTATATTATACCCAACTTGTTACTGACTCACAGAGCTTTTGGAAAGTTCCCTCAAGCCCGGAACAGGGCAATGCCCAATTCACAAGCCAAAGACAATACTGTCTGCCTGACCAGCATGAGGCTGTGTGTTTTGGGATGTATATCTCTGGGAATAAGAATGATGGAGCACAAGAAAGCATGGCTCATAAGTTCAAGGTGGATTTTACAAGGGGCAGCCGAGGACACATGGACGGAGTCTAGGGAATTCCTTCCTTCCCTCAAGGGCACTACTTTTAAGAGTAGCACCGTCATGCTTCTGATCAGCGGGCCTGACCAACACACACACACACACACACACACACACACACACACACACACACAAAAATCATGTTGCTCCTGGAAATGATGTGAAGGAGAAGGGTACTAGCCTGCTCCCTGACAGGCTAGTTTTCTATGTGCAGTGATGATTTTGTATAATGGGGGGGGCATTCAATTACACCCCTATCAGCAGCCTGAAGTAGTACTATCTTTTCGCCTGGACCTTACCTATGGACACTTAAGGCAAGGAGACAGTTGTGCCTTCAAAGAGGAGTAGATGCAGATTTTTTGCTGCAGGGAGAGCTTTGCTTCCCCCTTCTCCAAGGGCTTTGCTCATTAACCAACACACATACAGCCCCTGTATCAAAAATGCTTCCCTGCTCTGGGTAGGTTGTCCACTTTATTTTGTTTCTTTTTCCCCCAAGCACATTACATGTTTACCCACCGCTTAAATGTTTGCTTGACACCTTCTTTAACTGCTTTTTTTAATGCTGAAATTGGCCCTAACAGTTGAGGAAGTGGCTTCCTGACTGACATAAGAGCAGGCCAATCAGCACTGGTTTCTGTTCTGAACTAGAACAAGTTCTCTCTGAGCTTGAAAGAAGTTTGTATATGTGTCGGATAGGGGACGAGTGCAATTCTGCAATAGACAAGCCACTCAAATGAGGTACATCAGATCATCACCTCATGACAGCTGCAGAACTGACTGCTTGTTCCCGTTTGGAAACCTCAGGCAGCAGACGTATGATGGAAATGGGGAAGAGATAAGAAGAAGGGGGGGGGGAATGAGACAGAGGAAGGAGGGTATTTTTAAAAAATGTAGCAACTTCACATATGCTTTGATCTGGTCTGGCCTTAGAAGAGGACCAGATCAACAGTGACATTTTGGTCATTTACAGAAGCAACTCTCTTTTCTGCTCACCTGTAGAGGCTTCACTGCCCCCATCCTGCCTGTCTATGTGGGAGCCCAGAGCCAGCTGCAAACCTGTGGGCAGAGATCAACATTGGCACGAAAGAACAATGCTGTTTTAGGTTGTGCTCCACAGGCACATTATTTCCTAATCTCAGGAGGACATCATGCCCATCTATTCTGCATTGATAAGTCTCCATTTGGAATTAAATAGTCTGTTTGAGGGACAACAATTCCCAAGGAATTGTCTGAGATGTTCTGTGAAGGTGGTTGAGGAAATACTGAACTGGGACTACTGGTAGTGGTCAGCTGTTTTCTCATTTTCCACCTACTTTACGCCATGTTATCTTATGTAGAACTATAATATAGGCTGCAGTCTTTTGCCCATGTACTTGCGATTTAGTTGGCTTACCAGATCTTCAACCGGGACAGAGTGCTAGACCTTTAGGAGAAGGAACGTGGGCAGGTGTAGCTTAAGTCCTAGAGCACAATCCTAGGCATGTCTACTCAGAAGCAAGCCCCATTGTGTTCAGTGGGACTTGCTTCTGAGTAGACATGCCTAGGATTGTGCTTTAGGACTTAACAAGCTACACCTGCCCACATTCCTTCTCCTAAAGGTCTAGCACTCTGTCCCAGTTGGAGATCTGGTAAGCCTAGGTTTAATCCCATTGAATCCAGACCTTACTTCTGAGTAAACATGTTTAGCATACTGCTTATTGGACAAAGCTAATCACATAATGAAAGGCTGTAGGAACAAGGCAAGTTAAAAGAAGTCCTGTAGCTCAATAGCAAAGGAGATGCACCTGTTAACAGGGCTTTTGCCATGCTAGTTGTGGGGAAGCTGTGGTTAAAAATACGAAGTGTGGATATCTGAAGAACTTCTGCTGTTTCAGTGAAATGCATTAGTGTTTTAGCTTTAGCTTTTCTTTATTAAGAAAAGAAAAAGAGGGTAGGTGGTGCTTTCTAGCAGAGTTTGCTAATTTCACCCAGAATGAAAATCTGGGCTCTGCAGAGCTGAGCAATGGTGGTGGTTTAAGAAGAATCACAACCTCCATTGGGCTTGGTCTGCTGAACTGAAACATTTTTTCCCTACACAGCAAGTTGAAAAGCTGAATTCTCTTTTTTTTTTTTTTTTGATGTGGCAATGTAATATTGCACAAAGTTGCAGCTTTTGTGTAATTCTCCAACAGACACTGTCCTCACCCCTGCTGGCCTCGCTCTCTCCCATCTTCCAGTAGGCGTATCTATGCTACAAACTCATGTCAGTTTCATGCTTCTGCCTGTCTCCAAATCCTTGGAATTGCAGTTTGGTGAAGGTGCAATGGTATGAATCATTGCCCCTCTTTCCTCTGATACAACTACAGTTCCTAGGGTCCTTTTGGAGGAGAAGGAATGACTATTAATCCAGTGTGTAGTGTAGGTGTATATAGGCTTACCAGATCTCCAACAGGGACAGAGTGCTAGACCTTTAGGAAGCGGAATGTGGGCAGGTGTAGCTTGTTAAACCTTAGAGCACAATCCTAGGCATGTCTATTCAGAAGCAAGCCCCATGGATGCCTAGGATTGTGCTCTAAGGTTTAACAAGCTACACCTGCCCACATTCCGTCTCCTAAAGGGCTACATTCTGTCCCGGTTGGAGATCTGGTAAGCGTAGGTGTATACCTTTGTTGGTGCTGCAAAGCAGCTCCCACCTGCTGTCCCTTTTCTCTTGGAAATAAGGTGCAGTGGCTAGCATGTCACACCAAGACTGAGGAAAGCTGGCTTCAGCTTGGCTCAGGCTTTCCTATCAGGATTGTTGTGAGGATAAAGGGGGACGACGACCATGTATGCTGCCCTTCACCTTGGAGAAAGGATGGAATAAAGATGCAATAATATAACAAAATAATGTGGCTGCTAGGAAACAGGAAGGATTTTGCCCAGTGAAAACAGCTGGAGCGATATTACGCATGACACTTGGAGATCTCAGGAAAGGGGATCTGGACCTCTCCGGTACCTGCTATAAGTCGTGCAGTGCCAGGACTCACACAGGTCTTCTCTTCTACATTCTCATAGTTCTCAGCATCTGTTGGAAAACACAGGAAGGCATGACCACCCTCGACAGGACTGAAGAAATTTGGGTGGTATTTCCATGGTTCTGAAGGAGTTCTTGCTCCGGATCATGTCTTCAGCATCCTATGAGAACCGTTGCTTAGGACAACAGGTGCCCTAGGCTGGAAGGGAAAAAGTGGATGGGATTGCCATGGCAACTTGTTGCCCCTACAGGCGACACTTTAGGCAGGGATGGGGGCATGAAGGCAGCCAGGGGCAATGCAATGTTTTCTTCCCCATTTGGAGGCCCAGTTACACAAATTAGCACCTCTGTGCCAGGCATCCTGATCCCTCCTCTCTCCTGCCACACAGAATCCCTCCAAGAATGTGTGGTTCCCATATATTTTATTCCCTATATATTTAGAGAGTAACTCATCTTCCAGGAAGTTGCCTTTTCAATCCTGAAATTAACAAAATCAACATGTTTGTTAGTTTCAGAATTGTGCAGATAACCTACCGAGAGACAGAGGGGTACCCAGGCTCCCCAGCAACTGGGGCGGAAAAGCCCGCCGCCCCATTATGCAAATTAAGTAAGTAATTTGCATAATGAGTTTTCGGGTTTTTTAAAAGTTTTTCCGCGGTTTTTCCGCAAATTTAAAGTGTAAAACAGGGATTTTCAAAGGATTTTCAAAGCGTGTGTGTGCTTTGCGGCCACTTATCTGATCTCCAGGACATTCCTCCAGCAGGCTGGCAGCAGCAGCGACGATCGCAAACCTGCCGGACTCGGAGTTTGCTTGCGCATGCCCAGTCCGTCCTTGCTAACTCCCTGGGTTTGCGCATGCATAAACTCCGGAAACTCCTGCGCCAGGGCACACAGCCTCTCCTTGCTCCGGGCGCAGGAGTTTCCGGAGTTTACGCATGCGCAAACTCAGGGAGTTAGCAAGGACGGACTAGGCATGCGCAAGCAAACTCGGCAGGTTTGCGATCGTCGCTGCTGCTGCCAGCCTGCTGGAGGAATGTCCTGGAGATCAGATAAGTGGCCACAAAGCACACACACACTTTGAAAATCCCTGTTTTACACTTTAAATTTGCGGAAAAACCGCGAATAAATATTCAAATTAAAGGATTCCCGCGCCCCACTCCCGAGCCTCTCCGCCCCTCCCAGAGCCTCTCCGCCCTGACGCCCTGGGGCCCACCGCCCCACCGCACCATGTCAGCGGACGCCTCTGCCGAGAGAGAGAGAGAGAGAGAGAGAGAGAGAGAGAGAGAGAGAGAGAGAGAGAGAGAGTTACCTTGTACAAGAAGATACAGTACTGTGATTTCTACACAGCTGCTCTTATTTTTCCTTCATACTTTGAACAATGAAAGCTACTGCTTCAGTGGGTTACCCCAATCACACCCAGATGTTACCTTCAGCAAGTGGATCTTGGATCAGATTCTGATTGCCCTGCTGGGTATTGTTTGCATACAAGGGGCCAGCTGTGGGTCATAAGAAAGAAGATGGTAATACAATGTGTGCAGTGCTGCCATGGGACCTGTTTGGTCCCCCTGCCTTATTGATAAAGCCCCCATCAATACCTGAATCCCAAGTGTGAGAACTATACTTCATCTCTTCCTTTCTGTTTTCATAAAGGGACTTATCTGTCAAAGGAAGAAGAGCAGTGTTGGTTCGTGAAGTCTACCAAGTAAGAAAGGCAACAGGCCATAGTTCATGGCTAGAGCATAGACTCTGTGGGCAAAAAGTTTGAATCCATCACTGATATCTCCAGATAAAAAAGGATCTCAGGTAGCAGAACTGGGTGCCAGTTCCATTAGTGGGTGGTCTTCTAGACTCTAGACCAGTGGTTCTCAGTGCAGGCTATATGGTTCCCCTTGGGGCCATGCCATACTTCTAGGGGGGCCACAATTGTAAAAATTGTAATTGTAAAAGTGGGCCACCCTAACTGCCAGGCGTATGATGAATTTGTCACAAGGATCACACTGAATAAATTGCCATTGTTTATGCTGCTACTATAATTGTTGTATGTCTTTAAGAATTTTCTTTGTTACTTCAAAATAAAGTACCAATTTTAGAATGGAGACTGTTATAACCGGCAACTATTTTGCAACTAGAGGTTAATACGGGTAATGCGGTCATAGTGAGGAGTGAAAAAAAGTAGCGAGCCAGCCGATTTGAAACAGTACTGATTTATCCGGGTAGAATGAAGCAAAATACACCACGGACAACAGACATGAATCAAACCCAAAAACAAACAAACAAACAAAAAACCCCCAAACAAACAAAAAAACTGAACCGCTGAGGACCCGACGTTTCGTGTTTTAATCCAAACACATCTTCTGGGGGCTTCCCAAGGCTTAGTAGATGTTAACTGTCAAACGCCTCGTGCTGTTGGTTGTTATAACTGACGTAAACGCTGCGGAACTTTGAGCTGGCTCGCTACTTTTTTTCACTCCTCACTATGACCGCATTACCCGTATTAACCTCTAGTTGCAAAGTACCAATTATTAGAACAGTACAGATGCTAAAGTATATTTTTTCCCCAACTAACAGCAGCTATCAGGGGGACAACGGAGGTAAATGAGACTCAGTAGGTGCCATGGAAAAAAAGTTTGAGAAACCTTGGGCTAGACAGATAGTCAATAATGTGGCTTATGTAATTAGACCTCCGGGGTGGTCTGTAGACCACCTTCGTTCCTTAATGATATATGAGAAATCAACTGTACACAATTTCATCAGCTGACAATAAGGGTAGGAAGATTTACCACACAAATTCATATCTCTCAGTTTCACTTCTTCCTGAGTGTTTTCATAGTTGTCGTCATCTGAAACACAAAAGAGAGGATGACTAACATCACAATCCTATGCATGTTGACTCCCAGGAAAGTATTATAGGATTTCAGCTCAAGCCCAGATGTTTTTTCTCATTCCAAGCGATTTTCCTTGGACCCCATTTTTAAAACCCACTTGGATGCCATCCTTTTCCCACTGACCCAACCCATCCCATCTGGTCACAATCCCCAAAATTCATCTTGCCCACAGGTCTGTGGTTCTTCCCCTTCTTTTGGGTGCAATTGTTTGTACACTCCTATGGTACCAAGCTGCTCAGCTTAAGACAGCGTTTGAGGATCCTGTACCAAGTCCTGACTTTCACACTGGTCATTGGCTATGGTGGCCTGAGTCACGCCTAGTTTCTGGCACCCAGCTCCAACTCAGATGTGCAACCTACTGCTCCCTGAGATAGAGCAAAGGATTCTGAGATGTGCACTCTCTGTGTTTGTCAGTACTTTTTGTTGACAAGCAAAGTATCACAACTGTTAGGAAATCCAAAAGACCCCAGACCCCCGTTGTCAAATCCCGGTGTATACAGCGTATCGTGTGAATGTGGGAAAACATATAAAGGTACCACCAAGTGCTCCATTAACACACGTATTAAAGAACATGCGAGAGCTGTCAAATTAAATAACCTGGACCATTCTGCTTTGGCTGAACATGCTATGACAACAGGACGCATGATCAAATTTGAAGACACCAAAAGCCTAGTCCAGGAAACAAATTTGAGACAGTGATTACATTTTGAAGCAATAGAGATCAGTAAACTGAAGCAACAAGGGCTTTTTAATAGACAGCAAGAACTGTCTTTCATTGACAAGATCTGGCTCCCGATTCTCAACAAAGTAGCTCGTGAAACTGACAAGGAAAGGTAGACTGGGCAGCCCGCTGTGGAGTGTGCCGACTACAGGTTACTTGAGGTCATTGCCTGCCATTTTGAACTTTCGGCTCCAGCTGGCCTTTGATGTTCGCACCTTTTCCGTTGCGCGCCTTTTCTTCTTAAACTGACAGCTTACTTAACATCTGGTTAACATCCTAAAGCTTTGGGGCTGCATACCTGAGGAGGTCCACGGAAGGTGGATGAAACGTCATTTTTACTTCAGGTTTTTAAACTGTTTTTACTTGTTTTTAGACAGGTTTTTACGTGTTTTTAACAAACACCGGTGGGTCACCTTACGATTACAATTGATTAAAAAGCCAGCCCACCATGTCAGCAATTGAACGCCAACCTAAATAAAAACGTCTTAAGGCCCCGCCGAAAGGTCTCTAAAGAGGGAGCCATTCTTAATTCCAGGGGGGAGGGAATTCCATAATTGGTGTGCCACCACCAAGAAGGCCCTATTTCTCGCCGCCATCCCCCTCACCTCCATCAAAAGCGGCACGGTTAATTCATAACACGGTTATTCAGCCCAACTGGATGAATCAACAAGGCCTTTGTCAAACTCTCAGTGAGTCACATTGGCAGTCACAATTACACACATGGCTTAGGGGGTGCTATGAGTTTCATAGGCCTGTGAGCTTGTTTTCCCTCAAATCCATTCTACAATTTGCTTCCCAGCTGCCCTCACCCACCATATTTACCATCTTTGATCTCTGTCTCACTGTCAGGGCACTCATACTCTTCCTCGTCTTCATCTGATGGTTAGGGAAGGAAGACAAAAACAGAAAAATGTGCATAAGTTCTGACGGTAGTTCTCACTGGTAGTACTCACGCGACAAATGGTGTTTTATAGTTTCATGGGCATGATAGCATGTGTTCAGGTATTAATTTTTATTAGTCAATAATAGCATGAAAAGGAAGCATGCAGCTACAGCTGGGAGACTTAACAAAAATGTGAAGCAACAGTGAACGTCATTATACAGCATATTTGACATTTCTCATCAAAGTATGATTTTGTGTGACATAACTCTCCATAAAGTTCATCTCTATGCTTGTTTATATGTACAGTAAAACCTAATTTATGCCATTCAGTGGTGGCACATGGGATTATTTTTGGCCATTGTTAAAACATAAGATCCTGAACACTGGAAAAAAAAATGATCTGGCTCCTACATGTGGGGGGCTGGTTTCTAGATCCAAAACAAGGTGTTCTCCCAAGCTGTAGCCTGAAGTGGAACAGCCTAGGAATAGTTTGACTGTATCATGTCCTGTTTGTGTGAACTGGACCAAAGTTCCTTCCCCATCACACACACACACCCTGCAACAACGTTGTGGTAGGTTGGCTAAACTGTACCCTGAATATGAAAGTTGACAAGACAGTACCAAATAGCAGTTGCAGAGGTGGGGTGGAAGGACCTCAAACAGCTGCTGTGCTGTGGCCAGTTGTGTAGGTAGGCCGCTTTGCGCAGCAATAGTGCAGCCTGTGAGGCTCATCCATGTGCTACATGCACTGCTCTCAGAGACTTGGCTTGGTGTTGCTGTGAGCCAGCATTTGTGTCAAACTGGCCCTTTGTGTACTTGCGTTATATGCAAAGTCGCCATCCTCTACTTTGTACATGTCAGTGGTAAGAACGGGCACCTCAGTGTTCATTTTACCATGAAATGGAGGTTGGCCTTTTCCTTCCTCCTTGAACAGCTTTATACATTTCCTTTGCTAAACTGTTTCTGCATCCTGCCACAACTTGAGAAAGTCTCATTGTGCAGGAAAACCACAGGTGTGCTCATTTTAGCGGCTGTGTTTTTTTCACACTTACAGGAAATGTGACTCCGCTTTTCCCTTGTGTTTGCAGGAAACTCATAAGAAGAGAGCACTCAGAAACATTCACAACATGTCTCTGATCTCTGTGCAATGTTCACTCTTCCTCCATTATGCTGTTCCTCTACTGAAGCTAGTATACAAACTAGCTCTTGTTCTTTCCTTTCTTTCCCTGCTGTCTCTCTCAGAACTTACCCTCCATCTTGGTGGTATTGGGGAGGATGCTTCCTTTCTGAAGTAACTGTCGCCCAGCTCCTAAACCCACAGTCGGCATCACGTTCTCATAAGAAAAGACATCCACTTCCTCCTTACCTTGGGGGGGAAAAAAGCAAGCTCTGTCAAGACATTTTTCCCCACTGGGTTAGTCAAGTTTCTAACAGCAGCAAGGCAAAGAATCGAGAAAGAAAGTTCAGGAAACCAGCAACACTGCAAGCAAGAGTCTTCTCTCGGAAGAAGACCATTACAACCTGGATTCCTGCCAGGACACAAAACTGGGTGTGGGGCAGGGGGAGGGTTGATTCTTTGGATGGAGGAAGGGATCATTAACTCACCATCTTCAATTGTGGAGAGCACCAGAGCCCCATTGGAGACATGTGCCCTGTTCCGCTGGGCATGGAAGAACCTTCTGGAAACGAGAGAATCGTAAAAAGTTAATGAAACCAAGGCATGGGTTTGACTTGGGCTGCCCTAAAGGCCCTTATTGTTGACCAAAAGTTAAGGTATACATTTCTAGGATCACACCAAGACTATGGAACTCCCTCCCCCATGATGAAGCCCATCGGGTCTCCATCGCCACTTTCTGGAAGGTTGTGAAAACTCTCTTCCTCCAAGCCTTCATTCTGGAGTAGCATTCCTGGGAAGCTGCTGCTGTATTTGGTTGTTAAGTACGGTGGTTGTTACTGGTTTTGTATTTTGAATTGGCCCATTTTATTTGTTGTTGCTTTTTAATTATATATATTTATTTATTGGTGTGTACTCCCCTGAATGCCTGCAAATCTTTTAATTAAAAAAAAAACAGTTAAAATAAACTAGCCATAAAGATGATATCACAGTTTCCCTATGCTTTGGACTCAGT
Organism: Plestiodon gilberti rubricaudatus; assembly: GCA_026170595.1. Taxonomy (NCBI): domain Eukaryota; kingdom Metazoa; phylum Chordata; class Lepidosauria; order Squamata; family Scincidae; genus Plestiodon; species Plestiodon gilberti. The sequence goes on along the minus strand of JANXHW010000006.1, from coordinate 16,432,431 downwards.
TGGAAAGAATATTGAGGGCCATCACCTGGTCTCTAGGAACAGTTGAGATCTCCAGGGAATGTGGGAAACCTGGCAGTTCCATGGAGAGCCCAAAATAACATCTAGTGGCGAAGATGATTGAATGCGGAAGACTGAAAGATCTTTGTTTGCCTGATGAGTAAGGGCATGGCTCAGAATAAAAACCTTTCTGATAGTGGACAGAGTTTCCTGCCATATTCAAGGAATGAATTTGGGGGTTCGTGCCATACCCTTGGATAGTGTCCCCATCTCCCACTCCAGTTCCCAAACCAGAGATGCTGCATACTCTTTGCTTGCTCAAATCCTCCACCCCAGTCTAGTTCTACAGGGGTCACCCCAGATGCGTCGTTGGGAGCAGTGGGGGCCTGGTGGGCCCCGGGTGTCAGGGGCGACACTCGGGGTGGGTAGGTGCCAAATTGCCGCCGGATTCGGCGGCACCGTGGCAAAAAAGCACCCCCCATTTGCAGCGCACCCCCCTAAAAGCGGCGCCACGGTGCCGAATTTGGTGGCGCCGCAGCAAAAAAGCACTCCCCCAGTGGTTTTTAGGCCTCTTTTAGGCTCTTTTTTTGCAGGGGCTTTTTTAAGGCACCACCTATGGCGGCGCAGGGTTGAGAAAGTGTCAACCCGTCTGGCGACCCTCCACTCAGCGGGGGCTGGCTACGCCACTGAGTCACCCAGAGATTCCCTGTTCTCCAGTCCTAACTATTCTCCAGGAGACCATCCTCCCCAATTGCCCTCAACAGATTGCCCACATATGTCACAAAGAACATAAGAAGACCCTTGCTGGGTCAGCCAAAGGCCCATCAAGTCCAGCTTCCTGTATCTCACAGCAGCCCACCAGCAGGACCTCAGGGAGCACTCAAGAAAACATGATACCCATATCCTCTTGCCACTCCCTTGCATCTGGCATTCAGAGATAGGCTACCTCTAAAACCCAGAGGCTGCATAGAGTCATCTTAGCCAGTAACCTGTGTGATAGACTTTTCTTTCATAAATCTGTCCAATCCACTTTTAAAGGCATCTAGCCCAGGTGCCATCACAACATCCTGTGGCAAGGTGTTCCACAGATTAATTACATGCTGGGTAAAGAAACTGCTCTGCCACACTCTTTCCCACCCTAATACTTGCCTCCTTGCGGCTACTCTCAGCTTCTTCCGCTGCCTATGAGTACGGATAGCTGAAACGAAAGGGGTAGATGAGGAAAACTTGACAAAAAGAATCCTTTCCCCTACTGGCTACATAGTAGTCTACATTAATTATGGAAAAGAGGCTAAAACCTTGAGTTGTTATCAGGGAGGTCCTCCCTTAACCTGCCACTGGTTGAGCTGCTGTAGTCATGGAATGTTCATAAACATTCAGTTTTCTCAGGGGACACTATCGGCATTAGATGACAAACAGTGCAAGTTCCTTTCTGTCAGTTTGGCAGGGGAAAACTCACATAGGACCTGGAACGTGCTTTGTGTTGCTGGCAGGAAGAGACTGGACAGGCAAAGGAGATTTGGAAGATAAGAGGTTGCAAGCTAGGGGGGTAGCAAGGCCAAAGAGGCAGTGGCTGGGGGGGGGGGCTGGATTTCACATATTTACTGTACTTGAAGTAATTTATTTATTTATTTATTTATAGAATTTATACCCCGCCTTTCTCCCACAAGGGCAACCAAGGCGGCTTACAATAAAAACATTAAAATACATATATACATTTAAAAACAAGAATTAAAACAGTTCAAACAATTAAAACAAACAACCCCAGTGGGTCATTCACATTTACATGTTAAAAGCCATCTGTTACAAAGCCAGCCCGCCATGTCAGACGTCAGTCTGTAATCAGTCTGAAGTAATCAGCCAGTCTTTGATTCCTGGTCTGTAGGTCTTTATTATTTAGATTTCAAGGCAAGGAGAGGGATGTGGATGAGAGAGAGAGAGAGATGTAGATGTAGATGTAGATATAGATATGTTTCAGCTACAAGACTTCGAGAATGAGTTACAGGAAGACGTTGCCATTAATTTCTATTATCTTGTGTATGTACCTATACTCACCATGCTGAATCCGCAGGAAACAGAAAAGGAAGCTGAAGCAGACAACCATATATCCAAAGGCCACAGCCCAGATTATTCCATGCCGGTCTCCAAAATTCAGCCAAGAAGCTTCAGGGGGAGATGGTGGGGAAGGGAAAGAGAGATCAGTATTTATACACACAATTTTTAATTTGCAGTTCTATAGTATGCAGAAATTGGGAGTGGGCAAAGAATTCAGCATCCCCTGAACATTTCAGCTTTCAGTTTTTAGAAGCAAGTTTTCCTGTCCTCAAGTCCCTGTTCCTGTTTGTGCAAACTAAAGTACAGGTGGGCCCCCATATCCACAAATTCGCTATCCACGGTTTCAGTTATCCACAGATCGCAACCCCCCCCCCCCCAGTCTTTTACTTTTTTCTCAGTAAGCTTTGTTTCTTCCTTAAAGAAACAGGAGAAGCAGCCTCTGGCTGCTTATTGCAGGCAAGTAGAACGAGACTAAGTCCTAGAGAGGCTCTACAAAGTTAACAGAAACTTTGCAGAGCCTCTCGAGGACTTAGTCTCGTTCTACTTGCCTGCAATGGAGGCTGCTTCTCTGTTTCTCTAAGGAAGAAACAAAGCTTGCTGAAAGAAAAATAAGAGCTGGGGGCGCGCGCACGCCTGCCCGCAGGGGAGGCAGGGTGGGGGGCCCTCAGGAAACCATGGAGGGGGTGTTCGCTCCTATCCACGGTTTCAAGTATCCACGGAAGGGCCTGGAACATATCCCCAGCGGATATGGGGGGAGTACTGTACATACACATCTGAGGATGTTTTAGGTCTTTTCATATGTAGACGTTCATATTTCATTGTGATGTTTATTTTTTTTAACATGTTCATCAACTTCAATTTCAAAAGAGATCAGCATTTGGAAATGTTTCAGGTCTGAAATTTTAGATTTGAATGTTCAGAATAAGGACTGCATGCCAGATGTATGCAACTTTTACTTCTGTCTAACCACCCCAACGTTCCCCTCCTCCTTACTCTGAGTCACACCTGATTTAGCTGTCACCTCCAGCCAATAGTAGCGACTCTGGGTCTGGTTCACCACCTCACAGGTGTAGTTTCCAGCGTCTCTGGAGCTTACTGAAGGCAACAGCAAAGAGATGTCATTGTGCCTTATCCATGGCGAGTAAGAGACGGAGCGCCACATGGTTACATTCAACACTGTCTTCTGGCTCCATAAATCTTTCCGGAACCAGAGTAAGGATCCACTAGTCCAGTTGTTGGATACTGAGACATCACAGGGGAAGGATTCTGAATGCCATTCTGAGTGAAGGAACTGGTATCCTGAAGTAGTAATAGATGGGGTAGGAACAAGCTGAGCTGAAGCACGTTTTGACACAAATATAGCATTTGTCGATTATTGAATTTTGAAACCAAGTTTTTAAATTTCTGGATAAAATTTTGAGGAACACTAAAAAAAACCTACAGCAAGGGTGGCCAACCTTCCACCATGATGGCATCTTTGTTCTTAAGAGTTGTGTAAAAGACAGAATCTCGGCAGCTGCACCTGCTGAAATGCCCTCATCTATGCAACCATTAAAGGTCCAGGAGCATTCGTTTTGAAAGGTTGGCCACCCCTGCCTTACAGCGTAAACCTTGTTGAAAAAAAGCTCACTCTTCTCTCCGTCTCCCTCGACGGGGCTGTAGCCAAACACACCCATCCCCATATTCTCCTGCACCTGTCTCCCATCTGCCTCCCCCCCCCCACTGCCACACTCCAATCCCCTGGTTTGCACTGTGCTCCTGTCCTCATCCCCACACCTTCAGAATGCAGGATCCATTCCTTCAAAGTCCCCCTCACTCCCCAAATAAATAAAGAACCACTAACTGGCTGAAAAATCCTCTACAACTGCAAGCCCAGAAGTCCCTCTCCTCCCACAAAGCCAGCACACTTCAACTGTCCTCATGTCATGAAGGTGCTTAAATGGCTGGGTTGTGACCATTTCCCAGTGAAACAAAACTTGATGTGGTCTCATGTGCTGGCAGTAAAGAAAAGGGGCTGTTGTTACCGCTTGAAAGGTTGCCTTTCACTTCCTCTTGGGGGTTCTCATGGTTGTCATCATCACCTGAAGGAAACAGGCAAGATTAACTAGGCCACCTCCTCTTCTCTCAGCCCAGACAATCTGTCCTGTCCCATCCGGTCCCCCCCCCCCTTTTTCTCCTTCAAATCACACCTTTATGCTGTCCTTTTCCCTCTGAACTGACCCACCCTCTTCCCAATCCCCAGCAAGCTTCCACCTTGCCCTCAGGACTGTGGCTTTTCACCTTTGGGGCTGTGTGGCCAACAACCAATTGCAAAGGTGCAAAGGATTCTGGGACACATTCTCAATTGGTGCAGGTGCTGGCAATGGAAAGTACGGTACTTCTTTCTTCTGTACTTCCTTTTCTCAGTTGTAAATTAAATATAAGGTAGAGGTAAAAGTAAAGGTGACCCCTGACAATTAAGTCCAGTCATGTCCAACTCTAGGATGTGGTGCTCATCCCCATTTCAAAGCCGAAGAGCCAGCGTTGTCCGAAGACGCCTCCGTGGTCATGTGGCCGGCATGACTCTCCTTGCCGCAGCGCGTAGCATGCGGCTGGAACACGGAGCGCTGTTTACCTTCCCGCAAGTGGTACCTATTTATCTACTCACATTAACATGCTTTGGAACTGCTAGGTTGGCAGGAGCTGGCCAAGCAACGAGAGCTCACCCCGTCGTGGATTCGAAATGCCGACCTTTCGATCGACAGCTCATGGTTCAGCGGTTTAACCCACTGTGCCACCCGCTGGCCTATAAATTAAATATAGTGGGCCAAAATCCAGGGTTGGGGAAGATATACAGGATTGGGGGCAATTGAAGGAGGTTCCAGTAAGGGAAGCATCCAGTTAGTGTAGGTGTAACAAATTGAATGAGGACAACATATATACCTGTAGGTGAACGTACCCTCCAGTATCCTTCCAGGTGTACTAACACGTTTCCCCACTGTATTCTTTAAGATGACAAGTTGACAACCCCAACCCAATAGACCCTCACCGGTCCTGTTCCTGAGCGTGTGGTTCTTTCCTGAGATGCCATTCCAGCTGCAGGTAAACCAAACGTCATCATCCTCTCTGGAGATGTTGTGGACCTGGAGGCTCCATTCATCACCCAGACTGACATTGGAGTGGTGGGACTTCACATGAACATAAAGCAGCTCCTCCCCAGAAGGACCAAACCAAGTCAGCTCTAGTCTACCTGAAGCCAGCATGTCCTCCAAACTGCAGGACAGGGAAACTCTTTGTGACTCTGGGATTTGGGGAAAGAGGAAAATGTGAAGCATTTTATGGATTTATTTCATAGATGCATATAACCCAGTTCAAACCACAGTGAACAATCACAGTTCTTAAAAACAGGTTTGTTTGTTTTTTAAGATAGTCGCCACCTAAAAACTGATGGTAGCAGGAAGTACATAAAACAGCATAAACCTAAAAAAAAAAGGAAGCGATTTAAACAGCATTTTAAAAAGCCAAACGAAACCGTAATTTCAATAGATCGTCAAACAGCATATAAGCAGAAAGAGAGACAACCTGTCTCAATGTTCGTTCATTCAAACGTCCAGGCAAATTAAAAGGTAACTCGGCAACGAAGGTGCCAGATGGACTCTCTGTGGAGAGCATTCCAGGGTTCTATCACCGAAAAGGTCCTCTCTCCGGTCATTACCCACCTCACCTCCGCTCTGAAGTGTACCTAAGAAAGGATCTCCAATTATGATCTTGGTACCTGGGTCAGCAGTACCATCAGAAGGTGATCCTGCAGGTACCAGAGTGCCAAGCCATAAAAAACCAAAGACACTCCCCAAACCAATGCATGAGCTCACCCCACCCACCTTGCCTCTATTGCTCCTGCTAGCTGCCATCAGCCGGCTGTAATGACCTTTTCTGTCCCTACGACTAATACTGCAGCTCCTCACCGCTGATTTGACTTGAACAGCATTCTCATGCCTTTCAGAAAATGATGCCTTCTAGCATGGAAGCTTGCCTGCCCTATAATCCCAGATGCCCGGGAGGCTGGGCTGTGGTGAGAAACAGGTACTCTGCACATGTTCAGAGGCATTCCTTTCCACCGCTACCACTACTGCTACCCTAATTGGCTTCCTTCACCCCATCTCTGACCCACATATCTGAAATCCATCTTCATCCAACCCACTTTTCCCTGCCGTTTTCTACCCTCCCCCACCTTTGGGACCTACCTGTGGCTTGAACAACTTGCGGTGGCGCTCCCCACACTTCTGCTCCCCAATCCAGCCACAACACTAACAGGTAATGCAGAGCGGGTACCATTGCCTCCCTCCAGCCCCTGGGCAGCTGGGCAGAGTGAGGCCCAGGCAGCCCAAAAGGGGCAGTCAGTAAGCCAGTAGCTACTTTTCTCAGAACAGGGGGGCTCTGGAGCGTGAACTTACCAGCATAGTCCCCTGAGGGCGGAGCAGCTGCCTCAGGGGAAGGAAGGAAGGGTGGCGAGAGGAGGCCAAGCCTGCTTTAGACTGTGTGAGCGCGAAGTGATTGAAAATGGAACCTGTTGGCATCAGAACACCTGGCGAGCGGGCAAGGCTTATTTATTTATGTGGTCATTCATTCATTTAACTGCATTTCTATACAAGCTTTCTCAGTCCCAAGGCAATTTGCAGCTTGGAGTGTTCAAAGAAGCACGCAAACAAGCGGAAGTGCATTGCAAAATAATAAAACAGCAGAGCCCTCTTTCAGTCCCATGGGTGGTCTCTTCTGGAGCTGGGGGCACCGGATCAAGGCTCCTCGTTTTCTGCCCATCTGTCCCCCAGGAGGCATCCATGCCTTTAAGCACCCCTTGGGAAGATATGGGCAAGGTTACAATTTCAGTGAGCCAAGGAGGCCCTGTTAAAATTGCCAGGATTGCTTTCAATAGTCTCCTGGAGATTGATGGTGATTCCGGAATATTCCAGGTCTGTCCTGGAGGATTGGCAGCCAGCCAGGTCTGTGGAGCTTCACCATTGCTCTGTAAGGATGATGCCCACCCACATACCCCGAAACACTCCTCCCTGAGGCGGCCGCTATCCCAAACGTGGTGAACTCTTGAAAGCAGCTATTAAAATGTAGGGAAGAAAGCTGCTGTAAGTCACTCTGAGAACATGGGGCAGAATGGGATAGAAGTAGAACAAACAATACATCAATACGGTTGTAGGACAATTCTGTTTTCCTAGTGCTTTGGAGCCACAGAAAGTTAGTCCTGATGGTTAAACATCATTGCAATAAATGAGATTAATGTGAGTCCCACTCATTTCAGCCAGACCCTCCTGAGTTTTAAGACAGTGCAAGACAAGCTACTGTGTGCGATAAATGAACACAGCAGACAGAGAAGAACCTTCAGAAAATGTATAATAGCTGGAGGAGGGCAGCGATCTTTCGAATGAGATCTGGGGTGTCTGACAAGCACGTCCCTGTTTTCATCTGTGAAACGCTGGTAGGTATTTCATGCACACACGCATGCGACTTGCTTTCCAGAAACGAATCAATACGTGAAGGATGTGGCAAGTTGGCAAGAAGGATAATCTCTCTCTGCCTGAGGTTGAAAGTAGATAATCTAAGACAGAGGATTTTACTGTTGCTGCTCACTTCCAGCCTTTGGGAGAGGAGATCGGATGGGATGCTACTAGAGCAGCGGTTCTCAACCTGTGGTACACGTATCCCTAGGGGTACACGGACCACAGGTTGGGGGTATGCGAGATGCTCCCCATTATCAGCTACTGCGATCAGCAGCTGATAACGGGCAGCGGAAAAATGGGGGGAAAGTGTTTTTTCCGGCCTGTGGCGCTGCTGACCAGGTTCTCCAGCTCGTGCCGCAAGCCGGAGGAAAAGGCTGTAGCCTTTCCCTCCGGCTTGCGGTGCGAGCCAGAGGACCCGCTCGGCCATGCCGCAGGCCAGGAAAAACTTTGGGGGTGCACTTTTGGGGGGTACGTGGGGGTACGTGGGGATACGTGGGACTTGGGGGTCCTGGGGTACGCCAACCTTTGGGGGGCTGCCTAGGGGGTACACGGACCCCCAAAGGTTGAGAAACCCTGTACTAGAGGTGCAAGCTGTATGATGACCCAGCCAAAGCTGTTATATACTGTACTTACTTGCTATGTAAATGCACCACCACATGTCCCTGGGGGTGGGGGCTCATAAACAGGCTTTGCAGCTGCAGTGGGTGTGTGGGCATGGCACTAACAGCCAGAAACCGAAGCTGAAGCTAGAGATGACATGGCACAAGCCAGCCCAGGTAGTGATGAATACTTACAGCCCCCCCCCCTCAAATTTCAAGCACAGCATGGGCAGACAGAAAGGAGAAGCTGAACTCAACCGCTTTTCTTCCTATTTTTTTTTTAAAAAGTATTTTTAGCCATTTTATTCCCCGAGGAGTTTACTTCCAGTCACAGAGCCCCACTGGGAAGAATAAAGTGGGTTTAAGGGCAGAAGGGAGGAACTTGGGCAGGGCCCATATCATATGCCCATTCTGCACTTCTTAAAAAGGATTTTAAAATGCTTATATTAAAAAAAAAATGAGTGAACAATTGGATATACAAAGTGTAACCATGATTTAAGCTGCCGCAAGATGTCCTGACAGCAGGTGACTTTGATGGCTTTAAACAGAGGGTTAAAAACACATTCCTGGAAAATAGGTCTAGCATTATGATAGATATGTAGAACCTCCAGGTTCAAGGGTAGTATATCACTGAATGCCAGTTGCTGGGGAGCAACAATGGGAGAAGGCTATTGTCTTCATATTTCCTGGTTGGCCACTGTGGAAGGTGGGAAGTTGGAAGATATGAACTGTGATCTGATCCTGCAGAGAGTTTGTGGTGTTATGTTTTTATATCATAGGAAATTGTCTGTAATCCAGTCTTGACATGAGGATCAGCTGTCAGGACTGGGTCAAATGGGGGGGGGGATTTCAAATTACATTTTTAAAATGACGAACATTTTCAACCTTGGTGTTTGTGACGGCCCCCTTAATTACTGGTTTTAGAAGGCTGCAGAGGACCATGTTTAGTCTAAAATTGGGAAGAGGCCCCCTACCTCTTTCCTCATAATTCAAGTACTGACACCATGCCCAGTTTACATCTCTGCAATGTGTTACATTCACATATAGTTAGGTAGCCCAATAGTTAGTTAGCCTTAGTTAGCCCAATAAGATTCAGAATACATTTCATTTTGTTTTTGCTTCCACTGTTAAGCAAGGGACAGCAATTTTTAAAAGTCAACTTCCACAGTGAAACTGTCTCATCCACTTAGAACACAGTGAAAAATATGTTGTACACTGCAAATAAAATAGGGAAATAAAACCCCTGGTCTCCAGCATCAAGAGACACTCGGTCATCACATTCAGATTGTCAGGAATGGCATAAAATGTTTTGCTTGCTCGAGTCAAGCGGTGATGTAATGGCAAATTTTAAAGTACAGGACCTCATCATGACAACCCCTATGGCCATCTCCCACTAAGGCAAAAACATTAGCTTTAAATTTCTTGATTAGTGTTTTCTTTGCCTTTATTCCTGTTTTCCTATTTTCCTAATCTAATCCTATTAGATTATTATAACAATATTTATTTTTATTTCTGGTGCGTGCCTTCACTAACTAGGATAAAATACTCCAAACTTAGTCCATCTTTGAATTCTGCAACTCAAAGCCCAGAAGCAAAGTTATTTTCCACAGACATTCCCCAGGCATCTGATAATGGGCTTGGCCAGGCTCATCTGGAAACTTGGCCAGAGCTTGAATTAAGGAAGAAAAGGGAATTAATGAAATTCACAAACTTGTGTCTGACTCTCCCCAGTTTAACCAAATTCCCCCCCAAATCAGCCTTCTGAAAACATTAGCGGGAAGGCGGATGGGCTACAAAAGGTGAGAGGAGGACCACAACCCTACCAGGTCCTTGCTTAGAATTTGAGCATGGGCAGAAACAGCTTCAATCTCTCCCCCTCCCTATTTGACCAAGGTAATGAAGGAAAAGCCAGACGCCAGACAATCCAGTTAAGAGTTTATCCTTTAATATCAATAAATAAGCAGCAAGAAGAATCTCTTCATTTCCTCCAAGTTGAGGAGTCTCACTTGTTTTGTTTGTCCCTAACAAAATGTTTCCTTCTGTTTCTGTGCATTAAAAAATCCAACCCCTGGCTTGAGGTGGGTTCTAGTCGTGTGAAGAGGGGGAACGAACGTCGTTAGTGTGGGCGCTAATGCAGAAAGCCGTGGGGGTGGAAGGTTCAGGGGCGAGGGTGGGCAGGTGGCTCAAAATGTACAGAAGCCAAGTAGCAAGTGATGTTTGGGGGTAGGGTGGGGAAGCAGCTGGCAGGGAACACGGCATGGCAGATGCCAGTGTCGTAGCCCACACTGGTAAGTCCCCAATAAAGGAGGTACAGAGGGTTTGTGGGAGAAGAATGGCTATTAAATAAGGGAAGGGGCACAGAAGCAGAGGTGGGAGCAGCAGACATGGCGGGTGGGGTGGGGGGCAAGGGCAGTAGGGAGGGTCTTCACTGCTGGGATGAAGAGGTTATTTCCATGATGACTCATAGGTTCACTTCTTCATCCGTTCTTCTAGACCAACTGTAAAAGGGGGAAGAGAAAAAGAAAACAAAAAAGTTAGGGGACAGAGAAATGGAGAACACAGGTTTCCACGTGCAGTGAGGTAATAAACAACCTAAAGCAGGCCCTTGCCAAAAGTCAAACTACAACATGGGCATGTGATGAGGAAGAATGGCTCTCCTCACTCATCGTTCTGGCCAGCAGCCCTAACGCAAAGGGCAGAAAGTCTGTGTTAGCACACAGCTGTACATCTTTCTCACTGAGTTGGCCTAATGCCACTGATATGCCTCCTACGTAACCATCTTTAATTTTTCTTAGGAATGCTCTTGTGTTCTTAACACGTGTAGGACGGGCAGAAATCCAACAGCTGGAGGCACTTTCCTCATCACTATAGCAGCATATGAGGGGGAAGTCTCACCTGTTGAACTTCTGCCTGGCAAATGGCTCTGCCAAGCACCAGACCTGCCCAACCCAATGTGTATTGGCATAATGAGGAGTGCAGCAGCACCTACAGCAGCGGTTTTCAACCACTGTACCACGGCACAGTGGTGTGCCTCAAATGTTCTGCAGGTATGCTGTGGCTGGGAGTTTGGGGGAGGGTCATATATTAGTAGGGCCATTGGGGGATGTGAGCCCCCGGCCGGCAGTGCAGTGCACCTTGTCAATTGTCAAAAAACTGATGGTGTGCTGCCTTAATCCCTCCTGCACCCTCACATTTCCCCCTGCAAATCCCCATTGGCCATTTTCCTCCCCCAGTTAGACTCGCATCCCCCAGTGCCCAGCTTGAAGAACCAAAATTAAAAAGTGCCTGGGTTGTGTGGCATTTGCAGGGAGAATTGTCAGACTGGACAACCCATCTCCTGCAAAAGCTTGCTACCCCCTGCCAGTTCCTCCATTCACTTGAGGGAAATGCAAAATTAGCAATCCCTCATAACATCTAGTCTGGCCCAATTACAGTCTTCTGATCCTCAACATATTTACTCAGAAATAAGTTCACAGATTCAGTGGAACTTTTCTTCTTGGGGAAGTACACTTCAAACTGGAGCCTTAGAGCTGGGTCAGTGGAAACGACGGATAAGACTTTGGGGATATTCACTCACCTGGTTCCATGCATGCCAGCCAGACTGCGAGGACCCCCAACACAGAGAAGCTTGCCCCACTGAAAACACTAGCTTTAGCCCACAGCAAGATCTTCTTTGCTCAGCTGTCCTCAGTGTAGAAAATGGCAATAGCAAGAGCAACAGCCCCAAGGAAGGGGAAGCCCTGAGCTCAGCTCACCCTACCCCCTCCAGCACATGTGGGCCAACAAGCACATATATGACTGGCCAGGCATGGCACATAGGCCATAGGACAACCAACAGCAGGCAGTGAAGAGACACTGACGAGCAGACCAGGCTGAAAAGCTTCCCTGTTTTTTGTATACAGCAGCACAGCGAGATAAATCATTGCTCTGTTTCAAACACACACAAATGAATAGGAAGGAACTTAAAAAAATATTAGGAGGCCAAATTTGCTCCTTGGTGTATGTGCAGTCAGTGGAAAAAAACACACCAAGGAACTGAGGGGGCAGAAGAGATTCAGATGCTAACAAGCTCCTTCATCAGACACAAGGATGCCTCAAATTTTAGAGTCCAAATTCAGAGTTCTAGATTTGAGGAGCTCAACAACGGAATTAAATTTTTTAAGTCAAAGTTTAAAAAAACAACAACACCAAACTTACAAAAAAAGATTTGAAGTCTAATAGCTTCTACATAGAATTACCACTTCTGAGAAAACACTCCAAGTTTCTCAATGAGGAGATCTGTACTTGTGGACAAGATTCGCTAAATGACACCTTGCCCTCCATTACCAATCTTCCCTAGCTACAGGGGAGCATTGGGTGAATTGTGGCACATTAAGTGCACATTAGGGTGAAGATGGAGCCTGAGTTCCAGAGCCCACATGGAACCAGTTTCTGTCCTAGAGCAGTAGTTTTGAATTTCCCTGGACCAAGGACCCACCATTAATCCCAATCTGAAGCATGGGACCCAGTTTTAATTTTAACATTAATATATCCCTGGCAGCTCCTTATACTTGGAATTGCCTCCCAAAACATCCACAAGAATCTTCCTCACTCACGTTCTCTAAATTCCTTCTTAAAACTGATCTTTTCTGTGAAGCCTTTGGTACCATGCCTCAGTCAGTCCCCATTCTCTAGTCCACTGTAACTATGTTTACATACAGGAAACAGAAAGAATCACATGTGCTTCTCCTGTTTACCTCTATCTCCCTTTCTGCTGCCCTCCATGTCAATTTCTAGATTGTAAGCTCTTTGGGGCAAGGAGCTGTCTTTTCACTCTGTAAAGCACCATGTTCACTGATGGTGCTATCCAGGGCCATTCAGAGGAATTTTATCAGGGGGTACAAAGTTTCTTTTGGGCCCCTTCCCTACATATGGCTCCTGGGCCCCCCCTTTTTTGCTCCAGGGCCCCCTTTTTGACCCATTTTTGTCCCGGGCCTGGGTACAAATTACCCCCTTAACCTTCCTCTCAGAGGCCCTGGTGCTATCTATCTATCTATCTATCTATCTATCTATCTATCTATCTATCTATCTATCTATCTATCTATCTATCATCTGTCTGTCTGTCTGTCTGTCTGTCTGTCTAACATACCCTCACCCTGTCCCCATTTTTTTTTCTCCTCCATTTGTCTGTCTTAAGGCAAATCAACACTGCAGACATAATGGTTTAACAGTCATTTCTTCTCCTTCGGGAATATTGAGAATTGCAGTTCTATGGTTTGTGTGTTTGTGGATGGGGCTGGTATGTATGTGGATTCCCTTAAGGGAGCAAGTTTGAAAACCATGGAATAATTACTTGAAATGGTCCCTGGGCCTTTAAAGCAATGGAGATAATAATCTTCCTTCGAGTAGCCAAGAATAAAGCAGCAGTCCACTTTCTAGGAAGCGTTTTCTCTCCCTTACTCCCTCAGCCTACCAGACTCTGAGCCCCAATGTTCTGAACTGTCCCAGCTGCAGCAATAAGACTCTTCAAGCAAAATAGAGACATCACCCCAACCTCCAGCTGCCCCCCAGATATTGCAGAATCTCCCACACAGATGGACAACAAACAGATATGATGGGGCATATCTGAACAAGCAAGGCATGCGGTCAAGGGCGGTCAGGTACCTGGGAGGCAGGATACAGGAGAATAGAGGGGGGAGGAGTTTATGCTACAAAAAAGGGAAAGGATAAAAGAAACCAGAGTTAATAGACATTGGGAAGAGTGTGGGCAAGGTGGGTGAGAAAGGGGATTAGTCTGGATGGAGTAATGGAATGGAATGGATGGATGAACAGAGAGATGGCAACCCAACAAGGGAACTAGGTACTACTCAGGGACACAGGATATGAAAGAGGGCCCAGGAGTTGTAGTTCTTCTCTCTCCTTTCCATTAACACATTAATACCCTTACAAAAGTTTGGGGGATAAGCCAAGAGTCCCAGTGGTCACCCACGCTTTCTGCATCCCTGCTCTAACCTAGTGTCCCCCACTCCATTTTCAGACATAATGTACCGGTATGTAAGATAACCCCAGTATCCTGGAACATCTGTTCTAGCTGCCTATACTCACATAGGGTTTGTCTCCACAGCTCCGCTGTTGCCTCTATAAGAATTTCAAATTTTTAGGGACTGACATGAAATTCTCAAATCTCTGGTACTATACTGAGAAACTATTGCAGTTCCGAGAAGAGAGTATCAAAGAGGATCACCTGGGAAAAGCCTGAGTGACCAGACTCTTCCCCAGCCCTCTATCTAACATGAGTTTCCCTGGATGGGTGCAGACATGATGGAGGTGATGGAGAGAATAATGAAAGACAGGGAGAAATCAGGAGAGAAGAGGTCAAGGGAAGGGACATCCAACATCTACTCGTCTTATCCTCAGTGATTTTATTAAAAACCATGTTGTTCGGCAATCGTTTTTCCATGGAAGGGGAAAGTGTTGAAGCCTTGGAAAGGGAAAGGGGTCAGAGCCAACCCTGGGAAGGGTAGGGAAAGGAGGGAAGAGGGGGTCAAGATTGTAGCTTACCCTCCAGATAGTTCCGGGCAACGAATTTGAGTATCTCATCCAGAAAGATGACGGGCAAGGATATCTTCAGCACCATGAGCCAGTGGTGCAGATCCAAATGTGTCAGTTTGAAGATCATCTGGGAAGAGCAAAGCAGAGAGGTCAGTATTTGCCCCCAAACCCAGATCTGGGTGGAAGGAGACAGTTGCTTCCCCCCCCCCCCCCAACTCCAGGAAGCATAGGAAAAAAGGGGTCCTCTGGAAAATCAGATATAATCATCACAGAATACATACACAGGACTATGTGTATACACCGTGACCTGTGGGAATACATAATGTAGTATTGGAAGCAAAATTCAACTATCTGAGAATCGCAGAATCAGTGCTTTGAGGGTAGGGCTGCAGTGCCCTGCATAGTGCCTTACCCCACCCACTGACTAATAAAAGCAAAATTATGCCAAGCTAGTTGATTATGCAAGTGTGCTGCTCACTTTTCATCATGTATACAAGGTTGCAGAATTTGAATTGCCAGAGGACGCAGAATTTTCCTTTTTTTTTAAAGCACAGAGTATACACAATTCTGAATATACCATACAGATGTTATATGCATGTGTGAAATGGCCCTGAAGAGGGTCGGGAACTGGAGCTATGATGGTGGAGCAACACTTACAGGCAGGGGATCAACGTAGAGGATGACAAAGTGCAGAGACATGGAGAGGCAGATAGATCCCAGAAGCCAGATATTCACCCAGGGGGGCATCCGAACCAAGGACTGGTTCTCTGACAGACTGTGCAGGACAGAGAAGGATAAGGTAAGGGTATAGTCAGGGCCATTCAGAGGAATTTTATCAGGGGGTACAAAGTTTCTTTGGGGCCCCTTCCCTACATATGAATTTGGCTCCTGGGCCCCCCCTTTTTTGCTCCAGGGCCCCCTTTTTGACCCATTTTTCACCCTGGGCCCAGGTACAAATTACCAACCCCCCTCTCAGAGGCCCTGGTTACAGTCATTTGTGTTTTTGAGGGGGGAAAAAGCCCTAGGGGGCAGAGTTTCCCAAACATTTTCGACCTGCGGCTCCCTTGACCATTGGTCACGGCTCCCCATTACATTATGTTGATACCTGCCAATAGACATTGCACTGTTTTCTGAGAGGATTCTGTGGCACTCCTTGACTCCCCTGGCTGGTTTCCGTGGCTCCCCTGGGAGCCACGCCTCCCAGTTTGGGAACCACTGCCCTAGGGAATTGATTAAAAAAATAGAAACTGCTTATTTGAGCACCAGCTGGTTATAACTCTTACTCTCTGGTGCATGAGGAGTGGTTGCTCAGGAGACTACCAAGATCACAGCTTGGAAAGCCAGAGTTCTGATGAATAATACGGTATGTAGACCTGGGCATATGCTGCGATAATGGGCGCAGATCATGGTATTAGAACTGCAGGCACAGTCTCAGGGCACATAAGGCTGGCACTTTGCAGAGACAAGGAGGAGGCTAGTTGGAGCTGACCAGTGTCTGAATGGGAGATGCCTATGAACCCCACAAATGCTGCTTTGAGTTTGAAATGATGAAACAAAGGCTGGGGTATAATCAAATATTCAGCTTCTTGACCATCTCAGTTTTCATTTAAATTGTCAAAAATGCACTGAGAACCAGCTTGGTTATCACAAGACCTTTTATTTCAAGGAAAGCTACATAGGAAGATGCACCTGCAAGCATATATGCAACACCTACTACAGCAGCGATTTTCAACCATCCTGCCATGGCACATTAGCGTGCCGCGAATGGTCCGCAGGTGTGCTGTGGGAGTTTGGGGGAAGGTCATTTATTAGTAGGGCCACTGGGGTGGGGGGTGAGCCCCTCACCGGCAGTGCAGTGTGCCTTGTCAATTGTCCAAAAAACGGATGGTGTGCCTTGACAATTTTAACGCCTTGTCAGTGTGCCATGAGATGAAGAAGGTTGAAAATCACTGGCCTACAGCAATCTCAGAAGCCAGAGTGGCAACTAAGCAAGACCTGAACAACATGTTATGTTTCCTATGTGATGGTGCAGTTTAGGTCTCTTTTGTGTAACAGCTATGTGGGGGTAAAAACTCAGATTTCAGCCATGGCACAGAGATGGAGGCTATGTAACCCTTTACCTCTGTGCCATTTTCCCACCAAAAACCAGGCCCCTGAAGAAACCACTTAACCCTTAAAGCAACATTTGCTACAGTATATTGTACAATTAAATTTCCGGGGGGGGGGGGGGGACTTCAATGCTTTGTACAGTTCCTTGCTCCTCTCCATGATAAGTAAAACAAAAACTAGTTATGCAAATTAGTAAACACTGAAGACTAACAGTGCAATCCTATCTAATTTACACCACCTGTATAACCAGCAGGGGAGGGCAGGGCGGGAGGCTTTGGAGAGGAGGGGAGATTTTAAATCCCCTTTGAATCCCCCTTTGAAGGGGATTTGAATCCCCTTTCTGTTCTGGGGCCTCCCATTCTCGCTGCACTGCTGGTTACACTGGTGGTGTAAATTGGATAGGATTGCACTGTAAATTATACAACCTCAGCATGCTTGCCGATTTCTCTTAATTTCATACTTTGGACACGTTGCAGAATCGAGCTTTTAAGAATTTTACTGACGCTCACTTATTTACTTTTACTTACTCACTTTTACTTATTCTCACTTATTTTTTGTGAATAAGATGTATTATGTTGTACTGGCGATCATCTACAAAACACTATAATGCTATCTGTTTGGTATATTGTACACGGGTCGCTTGAACTGAGCAGAGAAAGGGTTGTGGATGAGAAGGGGGGGGGCTTTGTTGAAGAACTTCCAAGGCTCTGTTATGTGCATATTGCTGAAGTTGCCGCTCACCCCCCCCTTCCCCCTGCCCTTACCTGTTGAGAGCATTGCACATCTCAATGGTGACCAGGACAGACAAAGCCATGGTCATTGGGACGGGAGACTCAAAGATTTCACAATCCAGGCCTTCAAAGTGAGGGTTGTCTTCTGTGCACTGCATGAAATGGGACTGGGGGCAGAGAAAAAGAGAGTAGGAGAGCCATGAACACACAGCACGGCTTGCTGAGGTGAAGAAATTCCTTGCTCCCTATACGACACCACTGCCTCACTCTCACACTTATGCACAGCCAACGTCTCCGCACTAAAATGGCCCGAACTTACCAACTGGTGGTAGGACACGGCAGGTCCATCCTCAGCATAAATGAACCACCAAGCGGCGGCACCAACGGTGGCGGCTCCGACATAACCTGCGGACAGCGAAAGAGAAACGTTGCTGCAAAGGAAGAAGGGGACAAAACAGCGAAGACAAAGTGCCCCCAAGAGCAACCGGCAGGAAAACTGGAATGGAATGAGTTGGGTGGTTTGGATTCAGACTACGAGAAGAAGCCGCACTGGACTGTCATGGAAGCCATAAATATGGATCCCAGGGCATGTTCTGAGAGGCAGAGAAGGGCCTCGGACGTAGGGTTGCCTCCAGCATCCTGTCAGAGATTCCAGTGCAGGCAACGCTGATAAAGCAGCCACAAGAACATATCCTCTCTGACTAGGGGCCCAATCCTATTCCACTTTCTAGTGCCGATGCAGCAGCAACGCAGCAGCCCCAAAGTAAGGGAAATGTTCCCTTACCTGGAGGAGGCCTCCATGATGACTGCCCCTCCACTGCAGGATGCAGCACACTCCCCATTGGCATGGCTGCATCAGCACTAGAAAGTTGGTTAGGATTGGGCCCTACCTCACTTGGGACTGTGGTCAACCCTGTCATGGAGCAGAATCAGGTGTCCACTTCAGGTAGCAGATTTGGGGGGGGGCATTAAAAGGCAGCAAGTGGTCAATTGTTTGAGTTAGGATATTTTTCGTACTGCTAGGGGCAACCTTTCTGTGTGTGGGGGGGGGGGGGGAGGCAACATTAGGATTTCCACATCAGAGTTTGAAACGCCTTGGGTGAACCCCAGAGCTGATCTCCACCCCAGGTGCAGCTTGTCCTCCTTTAGCTCCTACCTTCTTCTGAGACTGACCCACTTTCTCTCAGTCTAACTGACCTCACAGGTTTGTTGTGAAGATAACATGCAGTCCAAATTACCACCCTGAGCTCCTTGGAGGAACGAAAAGTAAAAATGTAAAACATAAACAAGGAGCGTGGGGCAAACTGTTTCAACTCTGGTTTGCTTCAAAACCTACTGCACCTGATGTCGAAGACATACTAGGTCATGTTTGCAGTATTACTAATGGAGGTTTAAGGTGCTGACTGAGTGGTACGTAAAGGAGCCCACTGAGTTCATATTATTCCCATCTTTATTGGAGGAGCCCTAGCTCAGTGGTAGAGCTTTTCATGCAGAAGATCCCAGGTTCAATCCCCAGCTGGAGATGGCAAAGAAAGATTCCTGTCTGACAGCGCAATCCTGTGTAACTCTTGCACCGGTGTAACAGTAGATCCACCGGTGTAAGTGCACTTATGTCAGTGTAACTTGCTGTATGCTGACAGATGCAGGATGGACACCGATGTAACCCCCCTCGGACGCCACAGATGTGCAGTTCAGATGTTCCAATGACTAGAGGGCGTTGGGAGATTTGGTGAGAATCTCACCTAGGGAAGGTTTCTGAGTTAAGCTTCTAGTTCAATCACATCAGACTGGAATGAGAGTATAGAATTGGGATGCAGAATTAATTATATCTGAGCCCAATCCAACGCATGTCTACTCAGAACTAAATTCCATTATAGTCAACGAGGCTTACTCCCAGGTAAGTGTGGATAGGATTGCAGCCTTTGTTACATTTATATCCTGCCTTTTATCCATCACAGAACTCAAGGCAGAGTACATAGAAGCCCCAAGGTCATTGTCCTATACAGGTAGTCAGTCTTCCTTCACTTTAGCAAGGCTACTGCATCATGTGCCTTCAGTCTAAGGCAGGCTGCGTGTGCAGGATTATGTTCTGGGATTAAGGGACAAGGCGCCAGGAGAGGAGAGAAAGGTTGTTACCTCCAATGGCAAGGTAGCGGAAGAAGAGCCAGCCACTGATCAGGGGCTCCTTGGGGCTACGAGGGGGCTTGTTCATGATGTCCAAGTCAGGGGGGTTAAAGCCCAAGGCGGTGGCTGGGAGCCCATCAGTCACCAAGTTCACCCACAGCAGCTGTACAGGGATCAAGGCTTCAGGGAGACCCAGAGCAGCTGTGAGGAAGATACTGTGGGGAAGAGAAAGAGAAGAGAAACAAAGCGTGAGGAGACAAAACTCCTCAGGAGCAACCATGGGTGTGTGTGGGGGGGGGGGAGAGCTAAGGAGGCAGATCTCTCCCCAGGAATGTCAGTTGCTGCCAGGCCTACTTAAAGATGGGGCAGCAGAAGACTGGGTAGGAGATGTTAAGGGGAGGGGTGAATCCCTTACCAGACGACCTCACCCACATTGGAGGAGATGAGGTAGCGGATAAATTGTTTCATGTTGTTGTAGATGGCCCGGCCCTCCTCAACGGCGGCCACAATGGTGGAGAAGTTGTCATCTGCCAGTACCATTTCTGAGGCAGTCTTGGCCACAGCGGTGCCAGAGCCCATGGCAATACCGATCTCAGCCTTCTTCAGAGCTGGGGCATCATTCACACCATCACCGGTCTGTGAGGAGACAGTGAAGGAGGCAGAGAGTCAGCCTAGACCAGTGATGGCAAACCATTTGGGCTTGGTGTGTCAACATTTTTGAAAATGCCTAACTTGACTCTGCTGGTGTGTCACACACACACACACACACACACACACACACACACACACACACACACACACACACACACACACACACACCCCTTAATAGTACTTTGACTATTGCTACTTTAAATAGTAATTTTGAATTGAACTGAACTGAAAACAACTCTAGAACACATTGCATTTTATTTAATATCAATTAGTGACTTTTTGTTGCTGAGTTTTACTAGATAATAATTTGAAAGAGGTCTGCCAAAATCTCTGTCCTAAATGTTCAAGACAAGCCTGTAAAACCTGTGAAAATGTAAGGTGTGTCGGGGCCCTGGGGGAAACGCTGGCGTGTCACCCAAAATGACCTCGCATGTCACCTGTGACACGCGTGTCATAGGTTCGCTATCACGGGCCTAGACAAAGGAGAATCAATCAATTCAGTAGGGGTGGGGCTAGAGGATCACAGCCCTTGGGCTGAAAAACCCTCCTGACACAGGACCATGTTTGCACAAATAGATAGTCATCCCATCTCCCAAAGGATATTGTAGAACTGGAAAAGGTGCAAAAAAAAAAGGGGGAATGGAAATGGTCAAGAGCAAATTCCCAACATATGTACGCTCAGTAAAATAAGACACATTTATGTGGCATATCCACACATGACGATGTGCATAGGTATACCCCTTTTTTACTTGCGCCATGGGATGTTTCCTCAACCTTCGCCATGGGATGTTTACTTGCGCCATGGGATGTTTCTATTTCCTCAAGCCAATCTCCCATCCCAGCAATCACCATCCATCCACTCACCATAGCTGTGATCTCATCAAAACCCTGCAAGAACTCCACAATCTTGGACTTGTGTGTTGGCTCAACACGAGCAAAGCAGCAAGCTCTCTTGCAAGCTTCCCGCTGCTCAGCTGAAGGCAGGTCGTCAAATTCACGGCCGGTGTAGGCTCTGCCAGTCACATCCTCGGTCTCAGTGAAGATGCCAATGCGGCGGCAGATGGCAATAGCTGTGCCTTTGTTGTCACCTGTGATCATGATGACGCGGATGCCAGCTTCACGACACAACTGGATGGAGCCCATCACCTCTTTGCGGGGTGGGTCCAACATGCCCACACAGCCCACGAAGGTCAGGTCCACCTGTACACAGGAGATGTGTCAGAATAGCCTAGCTAAATTACTAGACCATTTACACAAACTCTCTACCTGCTCACTTATAGGCAACCTTTACTCACCAAAGGTGAGTGGCTATTTTCAAGTTTGTGTTAGAACTTGGCTACATGTTGCACTCATCACTATTCTCCTCCCCCTGCCGATGCAGTGGCGCCAAAATGGCTACCGCCACATCCTGCAGGGGGGGGGCTGAGTTGCGGAGGTCTTGTTCCCTTACCCTGGGTTAAGCCTCCATGGTGCGAGGGGGTCTACTCGGACCTTTGCTAGCTAAATAGCTGGAGCAGGTCTGCATTGACCCACGCCGTGGAATCGGATTCGGGAAGGGGATTAGGATTCGGCCACCACTGAACCCAGCCCATTCCCGGATCCGATCTGCCTATCCCCTGCCCCTGTTGCCATGTTGTTTCGCCCTTCCCCACCCCCGTTCCGCACTCGCCCCACCTCCTTCTGCTTCTTCTACCACCTTAGCTTCAGCGGCAGGCAGTTCTGGATCCACTGGTGGTGGCGGGAATGCTCTAGCCTTCCCACCAGCATTCCCAGCAGTACGCTATTGAGCGTGCTGCTGATATGCCTTTTACAACTGGCGCTGACTGCTTTCCAGCAGTCAGCACCAGCGAAAGAGACGCACCGACATCACCCGGCCCAGATAGGATTGGGCCATTAATGTACCAAATTAAATACTACAGATTTTTCCCCCTAGAACACCTGAAATCCAACAACATCTTTAACTGGGAATAGTTGTGTTTTTGTCTTTTTTTAATGAAACAAAACAAAACAAAAACACTTGAATCAGGAGACTATAAATTCACATTGTTGCCAGGTGGAGAATTTGCTTGAGAATCTGCTTCCTAAATTCCTTTCCAAATCTAGTTCTTAACCTAGGTACTCTTGGTTCTGGGCTCCTGATTAAACCCTAGTCACATGCTCCCAATCTTTCTCTCATGTGATTTGCCCTCAGCTTACCTCATAGTCTATAAACTTGGTGGAGTCCTCAAGAGCCATGTCTTCTCTCTTTGGGGGAGTGTCACGGGTGGCCAAAGCCAAGCAACGAAGGGTGTCCCGTCCTGTGCCATATTCCTTGATGACTCCCATGATGTGGTCCTTGATGTTGGGGGTGAGAGGGACACGGGTGGTGCCCACACGGACGTAATTGCAACGGTCAATCACACCCTCAGGGGCACCCTGTGCATGAAGAAGAGTAAGCAACAAGATATTGGAACTTCAGGCGAGAGACATTGAGATGGCGGTGTGCCTATCTCGCCATTTGGGGTAGAACGTTTGACTGGGAATTCCAGAAGCTGCTTAAGGGGCTAGTGGTAGAAGCAGACCCCCAATTGCTGGGCCAGTCAGTATCTCTTAGCCCAGTGTTTCCCAAACGTTTTGGACCTGCGGCTCCCTTGACCATTGGCGACTATTGATAGCGGCTCCCCATTACATTATGTTGATGCCTGCCAATTGGCGTTGCACTGTTTCCTGAGAGGATTCCGTAGCACTCCGTGGCTCCCCTGGGAGCCGTGCCTCCCAGTTTGGGAACCACTGTCTTAGCCTAACCACCAAGGGGGATGAATAATATCGGAAAATGCCTTATCCTGAGTTGGATCATCTAGCCCAGCATTGTCAGCAGCAGCATTCCACATAGGAATCTTTCTCTGCCCTACTTGGAGATACAAGGGATTGGACCTGGGACCTTCCGCATGCAATACCATGTGTGCTACCACCCAGCTACAGCCCTACTCCATGAGCCACATATGGTGCCCTGGGTTGCTTGAAGGATATAAGTATGGTAAATAGAAATTTGGTAGGTGGTCATGATGGAATGCCTGCCTTCCCTAGCTGCTAGGGGAACAGGACGCGGTCAGAGGGGATATCACTGACCTTGACAAACATCTTGTTGCCAACAGCAGCCCGGGAAGCTTTTGCTGGGGAGCAGTAGACGGACATGGACTTCCTGTCACGGGAGAACTCCAAGGTGAATTCCTTTTTCATGAGCTGTTTGATGACCTGGGGAAATGGAGGACAAGGGCAGGGGAGTTAAGAAGAAGGAACATAACAGATACATTCACACACAGAACTAGAAACACCAACATTTGGTGAGTGATGTTTGGCAGGGAAGGTGTCAGAGGTTAACTTGCGAGTCTGTGGACTAAAGTATGCATAAAACGTATGCAAGCTGATCATGTAGTGCAATAGCTAAGAGAGTGAGCTATGAATCAGGAAGTCCCTGGAATGAAGCTTGTCCTTGCCCCTAAACTCGCTACAGGCCTTAGGCAAGTCATTCTCTCTCAGCCTCAGCACTACATTTCTGCAGTGTGCAGGTTACAATAATAAAACTACCTGAAAGGGGTTTTTTTTTGTAAGAATTACGAGAAAATAATGGATGTGAATTGTCTGAACACTTGCAAAAGATTATTATTATTATTATTATTATTATTATTATTATTATGGAAATTGATGTATTATGGAAATTGCATTATTATTATTATTAACAACAACAACAACAACAACAATAACAATAACAATAACAATAACAACAACAACAACAACAACAACAACAACAACAACAATAATAATAATAATAATAATAATAATAATAATAATAATAATAATAATAATAATAATAAAGTATTTGTGACCTAAGTGGCCTAAGGAGGAGATCACAAGAGTGGAGTGGGAGCTATTGCCTGACAACACAAAATCCTAAACCCAAGTAGCCTGTTTATTTTTTCTTAAGTTGTAATAAACATTAATATTTTAATCACATCAAAGATAACTGCCAGATGCCCCTCAGTCAATCTCGGGCTCCTATATTCATTGCTTTCTTCCTATCTCTGTAAGCAAAAGACATCCTTTAAAAATAAATAAATAAAAGCCGAAAAATCCTGGAGGGGGACGAGGAGTATTGTTACGGGAGGGGGGGGCAAGGCCTCATAGCCCCACCCACCTCCCTGCTATGCCCTCCTCTGATAGTTCTCATGGATTTCTCTCTGCATTACTGGGGAACAGTTGGTGAGGTGAGGTAGAGAGTGCTGGAGCAACGTAGTACCCCAAAGGGAAGTAGCTATGGGGAGGCCAGTACTTACAGCATTGCAAGCATTCGCACGCTCCACCTTGGAGAGGCTGCGCACATCTGTGTTGAAGACATTCATCTTCTCAACCAAGCAAGTCAGGGCAGTCTCTGTGGCTTCACCCACCTTCTCATAAACACCCTTGGACTGAGGAAAAAGGAAAAGAGACAATAGTTGAGCATTATTTGCTTAGTCAGGGGATATGCTGGGAGATTCATCCTCACAAAGGGATCAAGAACACTTGTAATTACATCATGAGCCAGCATTTTCTCCTGGGGCCTGGAGAAAAGGCACACAGGGTGAGGGCCAGGGCATGGTGCCTAAGAGCATAAGAACATAAGAAGAGTCCTGCTGGATCACGCCAAAGGCTCATCCAGTCCAGCTTCCTGTATCTCACAGTGGTCCCACCACATGCCTCAGGGAGCACACAAGACAACAAGATACCTGGGTCTTTGACATGTATACCTACTATGTAAGGCCACGTAACTGTTTACAGCAAGAGACATTTGGTGTGTTGCACTGAGAAGTTGGCTAAAGATATCAGTGCTCCTGAGGAATAATCATATGTGATCTGAGACCCAAAAGGGGAGATGGTTTCCCTTTCCTCCTTAAATAGCAACACTGCAGGGAATTGTCCACCCACTCCCCACCACCCCCAGCACTGACTTACTGGTGCTGGGGCTCCTTGGCAGGCCACAGGTGCAGCTGTGGCCACTCACCACTTGCACCAGCAGTCCGGCCACGCTCTATGGCGTGTCACTTTTTGCAACAGCCATAGAGCATGCTGCGCCACTGGAACACGAGTTCCAGAAGTGCAGCAGCCCAATAGGCTGCAAGTCAAGGAGCTTGAGTTTTTCATTTTCAAAATTTGCTGCATGGAACTGTTTCGACTTTTTCGTCTCATCAATCTGTTCAATGCCCATTGTATCACCACCATAGAATACAGCAAATGTCTGGGCAACAGTTCTTGTACAGTATATCAAGATACCTCCAAAGGAATTCAAAATTTTGACAAATTTCTTCAGTTAAGCCTTGTATGATGGAGTCAATAAGGACATAAAAAACTGAAGTCTAAAATAATACCTCCTCATTATTTTGTAATGACAGAATTACACTTCCACTTTGCCGTCTTTCTGCAGCAAACGCAGGGTCAATTCCCATAGTGCAAGTCACATTTTTCGCCTCTGAAAAAAGTTCTGGCCATTTTCCCTAAGGATCTTTAAGTTCATGGATAAGAGAACAAATGTTTTCAATACCAACATTAATGGTGACATTTAATAGAAATTGTGGCCATTGTAAGGCAGTGGAGGAATACAGGTATTCTAAAGCACCCCTGGTTGCATCTTTCAGTTCTCAGTGACACTGAAGGTCAGAAGCTCTTCAGTTGCTTCAATTATCCCAGGCAATCTGTCTGCAAGAGGTCAAACACTATCTACTTAGCTGTTTGCTGAGGCTTACATGGCCTGAGTGTACTTCTGCAATGGTTCTTTCGGGAATCATGGCCATGTTAAAAAAAATTCAAAAAAACCTGTTAAAATAAACAATTTCTTTTGGCAAGCGAACAAGTTATTAGCTTGCTGCGTCCTACATTTCATTGGCTATGTAGCAGTGATGTGTTTAATTAACTAAGCTTTAAAAACTACAGTGCTACTTTCCTTTCCCATGGTTGGAGAAACTCTAGGCAACACCACGGTGGCTCCCTGGAATTTTCCGTGAAGAAGCTGGCTACATAGTCAACGAAACGTAGGATGCAGCAAGCTAATAACAACTTGTTTGCTTGCCAAAAGAAATTATTTAACAGTTTTTTTAAAAAAAAAACGTTTTTTAATATGCCCATGATTCCCGAAAGAACCATTGCAGAAGTACACTTGGAAAGACGGAGGAGTACTTTGTTGCTTCTCTAAGATTTTTTTTCCTGACTTTGGAGCAGGGATGTGGATCAAGTCTCTGACTTCAAGTCTCGAGCCAAGTCTCAAGTCTTTCAAGTCTTTTACAATCACCGAGTCAAGTCATTGATGAGACTTGAGTCCGACTCGAGTCCAAGTCAATAGACTCAAGTCTACATCACTGCTTTGGAGCCACACATACTAATAAGTTCATTATATGAAATATCAGACAAACAACATGCTTGTAACCATTTCTTCCCCCCCCCCCCCTTCTGAGACTCTTCAACTTTCATCAAGCATTCTTTCAACTCAGGATCATAGCGTGAGATAAATTCCAACAGCCCCAAGAAGTTTCTATTATGGATGTCATCAAATTCTTTGAGAATCCCCATGGAAAGCAAGAGCATGTTCTGCTAAAAAAGATGGTAATATCAAGAATTCATTCTAGAATCTTTCAGCCTCCGGCAATATGCTTTTCTGAAATAAGTGTTCCACACACTTACGCTGCTTCACTCTCACTTGAATGTCGACCCAATCAGTGAAAGGCTGCTGATGTACTGCTGAATTTTCATGCTCAGAAATGTTATACAGTCTGTTCCAACTTTTTTCAACAGCCCAACCTGTTAGGTTGCCAAGACTGACCTCAATTTTTCTGAACAATTTGCATCGCAAGCAAAACCATGCATTTCTCTTCTTACTGAAAACAAACCACAGTCTTGGCATACATTCTCAGTTTCTGTTTGTTTGTTTGTTTGTTTGTTTGTTTGTTTGTTTGTTTGTCTGTCAAAAGGCTTAGGGAAATCAACACCAGAAGGATTCCTAGGATTTTTTGGGGAGAAACCATAACTGCTAACCATGTCCTGCTTATAAACTGTCTATTGACCTCAACTGAAGAAAATTGGAAGCTGGGAGGATACAAACAGGATGGTGTAGTGGTTTGGGAGTCGGACTTAGACCTGGAAGATCCAGGTTCAAATCCCCGCTCAGCCACGAAGCTTCCTGGGTAACCTTGGGCCAGTCACTATCTCTCAGCCCCACCTACCTCACAGGGTTGTTGTGAGGACCAAAAAAAGGAGGGGAGGAAATATGTACACCACTCTGAGCTCCTTGGAGGAAGGGCGGTATAAAAATGTGAAAAATAAATATAAATAAATAAAGCAAGAGAGAAACACTCACCTCATTGAAATCCAGAGAGGAGTCATTGCAAAGGGCACAGATGGTAGCCAGTTCAACAAGCCCATCATACTGTCCTGCCTTGACCTGTTTGTCGTTCTTCATGCTGCAGATATGTAGGAGCAAGGAGTTGGGAGAGAAGGAAACAAGTCACGTTCAGGTGGAAAAATAACAGCAGAGAACCTGAGGTACTCTGAGGTAGCAGGATGGAAATTAGGTGAAACTAGGGTCACCGCTATATCACAGCATGTTGCTAACCCTTTGATGTTTAGCTTTCTGTTTAATGTTGCTGTAGGATATGGGCCAAGTTCACCTTCTCCTCTAGATTTATATTTAGTGGTGGTGTCAGGTTGGGCAATCTTCTTGAAGTGCAGGGTTAGGACTGGAGAGAGAGAGTGGAGATGTGGAAGTTAGTCATTGCTCAGCATCAAACTCAGCAAGTAGGTAACATGCTTCTTCCTTCAATACAAGAGGTTCAGAGATCTGGGGCTATTTAGGAGGAACTAGGGTGGAGGAACATTGTTCACATTTTCTCCTCAGAGAAAATAGGGTGCATAGGATTACACTGTAAGAGAGTTATGAGATCAGATAGCATTTGTTGGTTCCATGTATATCTCTGCCCTTCTTTTAAGGAGCTCAGAGTGCTGCACATGTATTTCTATAGTGGTCTCTCAACCCTGTTCTGGGCTGTACCAAAGATCTGCTTTCCTTCTGAAAGAGCATTGTTATTGGGCATGTGCCAGAGGCGTACAGAGGGCGGAGCGAACGGAGCAGTGGCTCCGGGCGGCTCCGCGGCTTGGGCGGCACTCCGGGGGAGCGCGCGCGTGCGCGCATGCCCACCCGGTGACGCAGCGGCTCCGTGGCTCGGGCGGCATTCCCCTGGAGCGCCTGCCCGACCTCGGAACCTGAGAAAGCCCTGGAGCGTCCGCCACGACCGGTGGACAGGGCTTTCTGAAGGCAGCCGCTGCATCGTGGCCTTATTTATACTTTTTTCCTGCACATGCGCAGAACGTTACGTTCTGCGTATGTACAGAAAAAAAAGTATAAATAAGGCCACGACGCAGCGGCTGCCTTCAGAAAGCCCTGGCCGCCGGTCGTGGCGGACGCTCCTGGGCTTTCGGGGGAGAAGGCGGGCGCGCACGCAGTCGCCCCCTCCCCGGCGCCGGCGGCGCCCCTTTGGGGCGGTGCCACAGAGGTGCTCCAGGCAGCCTTAGCTGCCGCGACGCCTCTGGGCTTGTCTAGACCAGGGGTTCTAAACCTTTGGAGGCCCGGGTAACCCCTATCTCAGTCCAATTTTCTGAAGTACCCCCTGCTAATTAATTTGTAATTAATTGGATTAATCAATTAATTAATTAGCTAATTAATCGTTAAATGAAAAAGTACTAAAACAATTTTAAATGTGAAAAAATGTCTTACTTAACTGTGTGTGTGTTTGTGAGAGAGAGAGAGAGAGAGAGAGACAGACAGACAGACAGATGGGGGGATTGCATTTAAGTTCCAATTAACAAGTAATTAACTACTGATTGATGCTGATAAGGGGCAGGCTCTGGCGTACCCCCTGCCGTTGGTCCACGTACCCCTAGGGGTACTCGTACCACAGGTTGAGAACCCCTGGTCTAGACTGTTCTCTGGGCCCATTATAGGAGCAGCAGGGCCAAACTATCGGAGGAGTCACCTACTTCTCCAAAGTTATGCAAAGTTAGGGTTTTAAAGGTTAAACTCAACACAGGAACATCTCATTTCTCCTTCATGATGTCAGATTTGGGTAATGGCATGAGTTTTGGTCAGTGGCTTTCTTGGAAGTTACTCACACTTCTCCTTCGGGGGCATAGGTGGAACCAGTGATCGAGAACTCGTTCAGGGAGCAGATATCTCCCTCCACTTTGTCAATAACGAACATCTACAGAGAGGAAGAGAGATAGGAGGCAGTGTCAAGATCTGTGATAGCAGTTGTGGATGCTCAGTGGGAGAGTGGCTCGCTGGCATCAAGCCTCCTCTCACCTTGCAAACAGACATCTGGTTGGTGGTGAGAGTGCCAGTCTTGTCGGAGCAGATGACAGAGGTGCAACCCAAGGTCTCTACAGAGGGCAGGCTTCTGACGATGGCGTTCTTCTTGGCCATACGGCGGGTACCCAGGGCTAAGCAGGTGGTGATGACAGCAGGAAGGCCTGAGAATGAGGAAGAAGAGGGGATTGAAACAGAGTTTAGGGCAGTGGTTCCCAAACTGGGAGGCGTGGCTCCCAGGGTAGCTGCGGATACCCATCAGGGGAGCCGCGGAGTGCCACGGAATCCTCTCGGAATACAGTGCAATACCAATTGGCAGGCATCAACATAATGTAATGGGGAGCTGCGGCCAAGTGTCGCCAATGGTCAAGGGAGTCATGGGTCGAAAAAGTTTGGGAAACACTGGTTTAGGTAATGGGTGAAGAGCTTCAACAGCTGCCATCAACTTACTGACAGCTGATACTGCTGTGTTGCCAGTGTATTAGCTGTCAAAGCGAGAAGTTGACCACACTGTAGTGAGCCAAAATAAAAACCCCAGAAGATCTTTTTCTAAGTTCTGTATTTTTCCACAAGCAACTGCCGGAGGAGACAAAACTAGGCTAGATAGACTAATAGCCTAACATAGTGGTGGCCAGTCATTTGAACAAATATGCCACACATTAAGTCCAAGTATCTCAAGTATGAGAGAATGCAGTGCCATTCTGCAGGGCCACTCAAGCCCCCATCCCTACACTTCCTGGAGATCCGTTGGTGGTTTGCCTTGTATTCTGCTGAGCAGTGAAGTAAGCCTAAAGTAAAGTGCTGGAAAGGCAAGCAGGCAAGCTTGGGCTGATGCCACAGTCAGGCTCATTGCCCTTTCAGCTCCCATCCAGGAGTGTGGATGGCATTCACACCTGTGGCCACACCTGTCCCATAATCTAGCAGTTCAAAGCAGCTTTTTGTATCCTTTCTGCCCACAAAAAGGAAGGAATAGTGGAAGATTTTCTACACAAATGGCCTCACTGCAAATTCCATCAAGATATATGGCAATTCATTTAAGAGAAGCAGGATGGTGTAGTGGTTAGTGTTGCAATGGAATTAGAAAGACCTGGGTTCAAATCCTCACTCAGCCATGAAGCTGACTGGGTGACCTTGGGTCAGTCACTATCTCTCACAGCGCAATCCTATCCAACTTACACCACTGCTGTAACCAGTGGTGCAGGCAGAACAGGAGGCACCAGAATGGAAAGGGGATTCAAATCCCCTCCAAAGAGGGATTCAAAGGGGATTTAAATCTCCCCTCCCCTCCAAAGCCTCCCGGCCTGCCCTCCCCCACTGGTTACACCTGTGGTGTAAGTTGGATAGGATTGTGCTGTCAGTTTAACCTACCTCACAGGGTTGTTGTGATGATGAAAGGATGGGAAGAAGGATGGGATAAAAGTCTAAGAAATAAACTTCTGTTTTGTTGGAAGGAATGCCATAGACTTTCTAGCACTGAGAAACCGCAAATTTTCTTAGCAAAGGCTAGAATGCTGGGGCGGAATCTGTTTTTGCTGCCCACAACAACAGTACTGTATATCAGAAATGGCCTTGAACAGCTTTAGATATGCTTTTTTTATGCTGTATTGTTCGACATGCAGGTGGTTTTTATTAAAATAAGGACTGTCATTTTATGCTGTTGCTCTTAAATCTAAACTCCATTTGCTTGCCTGTTTGTTAAGCTTCAAGACTATCTGTCCACTGTGCAAACCGAAAAACAAAAACAAAAACATCATACAATGACAGCAAAGGCTATTTTTAAAAAAAGAAATCATCTGGCACTCATTAGTTCCAAGACAGGTGGATGTGGGAACCTAGAGTGACCTCAGCTGACCTTCTGGGATGGCAGCCACGGCAAGGGCAACAGCAATCTTGAAGTAGTAGATGGCGCCGCGGATCCAAGAGCCGCCATGGACGGGGTCGTTGAAATGCCCAATGTTGATGAGCCAGACAGCCACGCAGATGAGGGAAATGACCTTGGACAGCTGCTCGCCAAACTCGTCCAGCTTCTGCTGCAGGGGGGTCTTCTCTTGCTCGGTGGCTGCCATTTCATCACGGATCTTGCCAATCTCTGTGCTCACACCTGTGGCGATGACGATACCTACAGCCTTGCCTGCACCAATATTGGTACCCTGGAGGGTGGGCGTTAAAAAGAAGTACGGAGGATCAGAAGGGATGAAAGGCACTTCACAAATGCTTGGGCGGAAATAACACAGCAAAGGAAAATGGAGCTGTTGAGGCTGTGAGCAGGACTGCATGTAATTGCCCCTGTTCACATAGTTAGCAAAAGCCAAGTGAACGTATTCAAAAAAAAAGTAAATATATGCAAATGTAATTTATTTGTTTGGGACCGCAGTGGCTTAGTGATTAAGACGCTGAACTACAGGCTGGAAGGTCGGTAGGACAGCAGTTCGAGACCCGAGTGCCGTGGGACAGAGTGAACTCCCATCTCCTGTCCCAGCTCCTGCCAACCTAGCAGTTCGAAAAGCAAGAAATTGCAACTAGATAAATAGGTACTGCTGCGGCAGGAAGGTAACAGCGTTCCGTTACTCGTGCCGGCCACATGACCACGGAAGCGTCTTTGAACAGTGCTGGCTCTTCGGCCTTAGAAACGAAGATGAGCACTGCACCCTAGAGTTGGACACCACTGGCTTTCGAACAGGGGATACCTTTACTAATTTATGTGTACAGTTATGCAGTATGCAGAATATGGTGTGGGTTGCATTGTTACCCCAGAAATGTGTAGATAGAAAAATGCATGCCATGTCATTGTATTTGTGTTTCTTTGCCATCCTCTGCCACTGCCTGCGACCCCCTGAACTCCACTTCATGGGCTGCTGTTTGTGTGGGGAAATGTGGCAACATCACGTCACTTTTTTTCCAGTTTCACATTACTGGGGTGCAGAATTCACTCTTTCCTCCCCACACCCAGCATCTCACCAGGTCACATATATAGCTGGGGGGGAGGGGAATGTGATCTGATGTCATCTCATTAGCATTTCCTGACATGCACGCACCCCACTCATTGGCCGCTGCTTAAAAGGGTGGAAAAACAATGTCGTGATGTCACATCCCTTCTTGTTTCTTCCAAATGCACATTATCAGGAAGATGCAGGTCAAGTGGTGTGTATATGTACAGTATATCCCCATAATGTGTCATTTGGGCCTTTGTGTTGGCAGATTAGATTTGCAGCCCTGTGGGAGGACATTCCCTGGCACACTCACCGAGAACAGCATGTTCTTCTTGTCCTGGTTCACAGCTCGGGGATCTGGGACGGGGTCGGTGTGCTTGATAACGGAGACAGACTCACCTGGGTGGGGACCAGAAAGCATTAAATCATCTGGACCACTGAAACCATGAGGGACTGCTGGGTAGGGACTGGCAAGGCAGGTACCCAGTAAAAACA
Source organism: Plestiodon gilberti rubricaudatus (assembly GCA_026170595.1). NCBI lineage: Eukaryota > Metazoa > Chordata > Lepidosauria > Squamata > Scincidae > Plestiodon > Plestiodon gilberti. The sequence goes on along the minus strand of JANXHW010000006.1, from coordinate 16,399,359 downwards.
GACTTAGACAAACTTCTCAGTGAGGATTGGAAGCAGCAGAGAGGTGAGGGTGTTTAACCATGTCCCTGACCCTGCCCAATGCTTTTTCATAACAATATGCACTGGCGCAAGTAACACGCATTTAGCTCCTTGTCTCAACCACTGCTTTGTCTCCCAATACATGCATACCCATGACCTTCACTCCACTCATCATTTCACTCCATTCTCAATCAAAGATCTCATGTTCTCTCCAATGACTCCCTCCCTCGCTGCCCCGTAAACCTGGATCTGTCTCTCTAACCATCTTTGTGATAACACCAATCCCCCTCCAGGTCCCTCCACAAAACCCACCTTTCCCATGATGCCTTGAACACAAGACTTTAGTCCCCATATCCCACTGTAACTACTTGTACCTGAATAGAAGCTTATCTCCCCCTCTTTCCCACCGTTTCCTCCACTGTTCCCCGTGTATCACATTTTAGACTATAAGTTCATCAGGGCACAGGGACCTGTCCTCTTGTACTTTGGAAAACATCATACACACTAATGGTATAATATTAATCATAATACAGGTTGATTACCCCTTATCCGGACATCCAAAATCCGGACTATTCCAAATTCCAGACGTTTTTGGGGCTATGGCTTCTTTAAAAAAAGGTTTTCCAGCACCTGGCTGGCATAGCGCAAGGCATGCTGGGGCACAAAAGTATTAACAATATTGTATAAAATTACCTTCAGGCTATGTGTGTAAGGTGTATATGAGACATAAATGAATTTCATGTTTAGACATGGGTCCCATCCCCAAGAGCTCTCATTATAGTTATGCAAATATTCCAAAATCCAGACAAATCCGAAATCCAGACAACTTCCTGTCCCAAGCAGTCCGGATAAGAGATACTCAACCTGTAATGCATATATTTATTTACAGTTGCAGGTCATCCCTGCTTTCCAGCACTCCTCTGTACCTGTCAGGATGGACTGGTCCACGCGTAGAGTGGTGGATTTGATGGAAATGATACGGATATCAGCAGGCACTTTGTCACCAACTGGGGAGACACAAAGAGAAATCCATCGGTTCTGGCTATGGCTCAGTCATTCTCAGGCCAGCCCACACTACTGTGTATGAGAGAACTGTTACTGCACCATGAGAAGGATATTAATTACCCATCCGCAGCAGAGGCTGCCCACCCAATCTCCATGGAGAAGTGCTGTAGTCCACTGACGGAGCTTGCCCTTTGCGTTCAAAAGGTCCAGTCTCTAGCATCTTCAGGTAGGGCTAGGAAAGACCCCTGCCCTGTCTGAAACCCTGGAGAGCAACTGGCAGCCTGTGCAGACAATGCTGAGCTTTAGACCAATGGTCTGGACTCAGTAAAAGGCAGCTGCATATGTTTCTACAATTCATTGCTCTGGCCTGCCCTCCTCCTAATCAGCCTTTATGGGTAACTCTTCTGTATCAGGTGTCTGATTGGTCTCAACACCGAGATGGAGAATTATCTGCCCTCAGAAGGAGTTGCATGGTGTGGTTCTGCTGGAGTCACTGGCCTGAGTTTGTCTCATTTCACCCAGGACACTGACTCATGTGGACAAATAACTGGGGTGAGCTTACTCTTACACACTTCAGCAGCATGCCCTTTGGGGAGTGGGTGAAATGTGCCAGAGGGAGGGAGGGAGTGTCTAGCTGCACCTCATCCAACCATGGAACTAGCTACCCTTGCAGGAAGAAGACTAAGAGGCCTGAGAGTGAGAGGGACAGGAACAACGGTTAACTGAGTGTGGACATCGCGTGAGCTGCCCTCCATGCAAGGAGACTGAGGGTATGCCAGAAAAAGCAGGCTGTGGCCACTGGAGGACAGCAGGGACACTGTAGTCCAAGTCATTCAATGTACAAAAAGTGTGTTGGGGGGGGGTGTCACCAGAATGGGTCAAAAGGAAAAGAAAAATGAACATTGGCTGGGTGTTGTTGTTGCGTTTTAACTCTTTTCAGAGAGCTGAAGGTAGTATGAATGAGAAGTTGCTGCTCATAGTGTGTATATTCATCCGCTCCGACCAGGTTTTTGCAATGTTTCAAAAGCCTGTAAATGTAATTGTAAACAGGTTTTTGCAATGTTTCAAAAGCCTGTAAAACCTCTTTGACCAGAGGCAACAGCAAGAGAGAACAAATATGTGCGTACATTGTGGGAAGGGAAGCCTCCCTCAAAGAACTTTAGCTCTCTTAAAGACTTTCATCTGTTCCCAGACAAAGTTAGGCTGCACTTCACTTACACAAACATATTAATCTGTTCCTGGATTACACCATTTATGAATGTAGGTGGAGGAGGATGCAATTTATTGTCCAATGATATCAATTATCAAAAAAGAAAAGCTACATACTACTATATGTCAGGGAGAAGGATTCTATGTAACCAAATAACTTGATGAGCTAATTTTGTCTGAGCAACTTTAAGAGCATTTTAGGTCAAATATAGTTGGCACACATGTGTCTGGTTATATGGAAGCATCTCCTCTGTGCCAACAAGCTATAAAATTTGGTTGAGGAAGAATTCTATAGTGGAATTTTCAAATTCCTCATCAAACATCTGCAGAGATTAAACCAAAAGTCTCTTATTTCTAACACTATTATTTAGATTAAGGCAATAAACTTCATTTCAGATTTCATCTGAATTTTTTGCTGACATTTTAAAGATTAATTTTGACTTCTTTCCCCCATGAATTTATTTGGGGTTCTGTGATGTCTTGTATTATGATTTAGGAAATTTGTGTTTGAGTGACAATGTAAATGTCAGAGGTGAATGTGATCGATTACAGTTCATTGATTGAAGCCCAAGCTACACTATACGCGTGCGGCCAGCGTGCGGCGCCAGCGTACAGCACGGCACGGCCACGAACGTCAAGTGGAGCCTACCGTCGGCAGCTGGCGCTGGCCCGTCGGCAGCCTACGTCCCCGCACGGGCAAAGTCGACCTCAGCTCGACTTTTGCCCGTTTCTGGAACGTCAGGCCAATCGTGGGGCAGTCCTTTGAACTGTGGGGGTGGGACACGTTTTACACGGTAGCCAATCACAGGGCAGATGACAGAAAATCTCTAAATAATAAGGAACTAAATAATAAAAGATTATTAAATAATTAGAGACTTATTAATAAAGTGAACTGAAGTGAACTGGAGGAGGAGGGGTGGCAGGGGAAGGTGCCATGAGTATTTGTTGGGCAGTGATTTTCAACACGTTCTCCCGAATACTGTGGATTGGTTACGGCTCGCTCCGGCTGGGCTCCGGCTGCGTCTGACGCAGCCGGAGCGCGAACATTGATAGTGTAGCACAGGCTTAAGACTAGAGTGAGTTTACTGCATCCATTGTTAATACATTTTAAAATATGGATGCTCAGATCCAGTGTGCACTAAAATGTATCTATTCAGATAGGCTGTGTTCAAATTCAGAATAATCCAGATTACTGATGATGCAGAAATGAGTTTAAATTTTCAGAGGGTGCATGCCTTTGTATGAATCTTCTCCAGGAAAATTACTACTTAGATTTGATTTGAAGCTGTAGGCCTAATTTTCATTTTATCTGTCTTGTTCAGAAATATTCAGCCCTGTTCTTTTTCTTCAGTTTCTCTCTGCTGGACATCAAGTGAGCCCTAAAGAGTCCTCTCTGCATCTATCACACATCTCTTTTTGTACTCCCCTAAATATCAACTCACAAAACCACTTCCACACAGACGGAGGGCTCAACCAGGCCATGTTCCTGCCCCCAATATATCTCTCTGCCCCATCTTCCCCATGTTCTCCTATGACCAAGTTATTTATGAGGTAAAATATAGCCACTCTTAAGTAGTTTATGATCTGTCAGGTTTTCTGGGACTGCTTAAAGAGTCTAAGCAGGGAAGTCTGTCTGGGGGGGTTGGGCAAGGCCTGATTTAGGGGAGCTGTTGGGGGTTATATTTTGGATGCCCTTGGAACTGAAGAGTAGAGGCTGGGTGTGTGTGTGGGGGGTGTTTTTTGCCCCATGTCCTAGTAATAATAACCAAGAGGCAGTACCCCACCTGGCTTTTCCCCTTTGCCTGCCCCGTCCACCTCACAAGGCATGGTAACCCTAGATGTCCCCATGCACCCCAGCTCGCTTTTCCACCAGAGCATTAAGTGTCTCTCTCACTCACTCCTTGCCTGCCTCATCACATTCCCGAGGCATCACCAGCTGCCTGCCACTGTCCATACAAGGCGAAGCTAGTGGCTGGGCACCATCCGCCACCCATTTGCCTTCTCTCCTTCAAGGAGATGAAGAGGTCATGGGTGCCCTGACAAGGAAGGGAACTCGAGGTCAGGACAGACTGGGAGGGTGACAAAGGCCATGTTCCTACATCCCCAAAGACGATGCTAAAACTGCTTGGCCAGCAGCATTAAAAAAAAAACAGATGAGCTACTCAAAGTTGGCCACAAGCTGCAGAGATCCCTTCTCAAAATGATCTCTGTATGAAATCCCTACCACCGTAGAAGTGAGGCCTTCAACTTCTTTACAAAGTACAAAATTAACCTGTAGAATTCCATCCCACTAGAAATTGTGATACCCGCTAGCCGAGGTAGGGTGGTCGAATGCAAAAGAGGACAGAACCTCTGTACTTCTAGGGAATTCTGGCAGGCATAGCTTGTTGTGCAGGGGTGAGAAAAGTTGCACATCATATACAAGGAGACAACTTCCAGGATTGGTGTCCCGGTCCCTGATTTATTATAATCTAGATGTTCCAAATGCATTTCGATTAAGAAATCTTTCTTAAGGAAATTTTGAAATCCAAGAAGAAACTCAATACAATTCCATGCAAGCTGAAAACCCTTGTTAAAATATGATGTGCCTCTACAGCTGTTTCTGGTCCCTTCTTTTGCCTGGTGAGAAAAATTGCACCTGCTGGAATTCTGTCTTCTATGCCAGAGCCAGCCTTAGGAGCTGCGGGGCCCAATTGGAAACACTTTTTGCAGGGCCCCGGTACTTAATGTCTGCCTCATATATATCGTTAAAAAATCAGCAGAATTCACATTATTACTGTCAAAAGTAACAAACTTGACTTGTATCATATCATTTTTGTGAGTGCAGGATGGTGTAGTGGTTTGGGAGTCGGACCTAGACCTGGAAGATCCTGGTTCAAATCCCCGCTCAGCCACAAAGCTTCCTAGGTGACCTTGGGCCAGTCACTATCTCTCAGCCCCACCTACCTCACAGGGTTGTTGTGAGGACAAAAAGGAGGGGAGGAAATATGTACACCACTCTGAGCTCCTTGGAGGAAGAGCGGTATAAAAATGTGAAAAATAAATAAAATAAATACATCTAATATGCATTGTATATATCTAACATGTCTGTATTAGTAGGTCCTAATTATCTAGATTTATGTATGAAAAACTTAAATACTTGAGTCTGAATATAGGCCTACAGTACATAAACCTGCAATGTGGTGTTACGTGCATGTTGCAATGTATTGTTGTATTTGACAAGACTAGAGTAGATTACCCTAGTGTGGTGCACCCTTAGGCGTGGGGCCCAATTGGGAGCAATTGGTCCAACTGGCTTAAAGCCGGCTCTGTTCTATGCAACTATTTTTTTAAAAAGAGAGCCTTGACTTCTTCCTTTGCCTCTGGTCACCCTAACGAGTGACTTTTAAAAAAGAGGAGATAAAATTATGGTGGGTCTGGCATTTAGTGCTCACTTATCATATTAGTTATGATAGCTAGGAACAGAACCTCCATGTTCTGAGGCAGTTTTACTTCTATCAGATACCAGAGACAGACGTCAAGGGAAGGCTATCACTTTCATGCCCTGCTTGTAAGCTTTTCTGAAGCAGCATTGGGGATGGAATTGCTGGGCAATTGCCAAGGGCTCAGAGAAACCTCAGAAGGGCCCACTCCTGATCCCTGAGAACACTAATGTGCACACAACCAATGTACCCACAGGGAACTAGCAATGCTCCCTTGGGATTGTGGGTAATTGTCGCTCCAGCCCACCATCACAGTGACGGACTGGCTCCCTCTAGGCCCACCCAGGTACAAGAAGGGCAGTTTGCTGAGGACCCACTGGAAGTTGGTGCCTGCCTGGCTGTGGGGCATGATGAAGCTTCCCCAGTTGGCCATTGCTGAAGAAGAAGGCCTAACCAGCTGGCGCGCATTCTTGTAACTCACTTTTCAATGATTTCTGAACTGATTTCTCTGGATGGGTTTTTGTTTTAAGATATTTTGATACATACACACGTGCGCACAACTAAATAAATAACTGATGGGAGCCTTTTTTTTCTCTCTGTTGCCTCAAGTAGGACAAAGGCAGAGAGCATACAAAATCCCCTTTAAAAAAATCAATGGGAAAAACCAGGCCCAAAATGAGGAGAGGGAAAAGGACAGCATAAAACTCAAGAGGTTTCAAGACAAATTTGATATCGCCATAAATAAGGCAAAGGGGAAGAATGTTTGAGGGAGGCTGCTCCATCCAGGGAAGGCTGCAGCAGAATAAAATATGTGTATGTGATTGTGGGTGCCCTTTATAAGTTGGAAACACTTGTGCAACTGGCCTTGGGAGTAAATGATCTTTGAATTAAATTAATTCAGACAGAAGGACGGAGGGGGGCATCTTGGCTGCCGGCCCAGCTTTGAGGACAGCTGTTGGCCACTAAGTGCAGCTGAAGGGGATTCCTCAGGGCTCTGTTTTCACCACTCCACCTCCAGCCTACACCCACCATAGGGACTGTCTGTTCCCAAAACATCCCCTTCCCTCTCCCTCCACTCTAGGGTCAAGACAGGCCAGGCCCAAGGAGTAAACAAGCTAGGGACAGGCATGACTGGGGAGTGGGGTGAACTACAAAGATTTTGCTGAAGCATCACCTATCTCCAATACCCCCTGTGGGTGCAGGGTTGAGGGAGGGCACTATCGAACCCCACAGGGAACTAGCAATGCTCCCCTGGGATTGTGGGTAATTGTCGCTCCAGTCCACCATCACATGATTGGTTGGTTGCCACAGCAGCCCAGAAATTTTGGAGTGCGGAGGCCTGGGCTGAGGATTTTCTGCCTGGTGCAAAAGGCTATGGAAGGGCAGACCTCTAAGTATATGCGGACAAAGGGGAGGAGAAGGGAGCCACTGATCTTAGCTCCAGTAATTTTCATTACTGAGCATTGCCTGTACTCCGTTGTCACAAGAAAACCCAGAGTGGGCAGTCATAAAGGAATGTTCAAACTATAAGAATTCTAATCTGGACAATTCAAAGGACATTATTTTGCAAATATAAGACACAGAACTCGGTCTATTCCTTACTATAATCTAGGCCTGGCTGACATTCACCCAATCTCTTTTATAAACTCCAGATAATGGAGTCGGCATTCTAGGCAGAAGTGCCATCCTGATCTTTCACTTTAATCTTCTCTCCTGCAGCAGACACCCCCTCACCCCCACTTATTCTTTTTAGCCAGTGTTGTAACATATTGGTTAAGAGACTGAGCTGTGAATCAGGACATCCCCAGTTCAAATCTCACATTGGCCATGATCTCAGTGAAGGCGGATCCACACCACACGCGGCTCGGACCATTGCGTCCAGCCGAGTCCACGTGCAACCGGTGTGCTATTTGCGCGTGACGGTGTCCGCCCACCGGCTGGTCGCGTCCCGTCCCATCTCAAGTGGAGTCCGAGACGACTTTTGGCACGTCGGACGCTCCTGGAATGTGCCAGAACGCGACCAACACGAACGCATGCGGTGTGGATCCACCTTAAATGGCCTCAGGCAAATCACTCCCTTGAAATCACTCAGCACCCCAGCCACAATATGGGGATAATAATTCTTGCTTACCCTTACAGGGCCGTTGTAAAGACAACAATACAAATGGAACACTTTGCACACTCAGAATGCACTGTACATACAATACGTTAAGTAACACCTGCTAACTGGGCATAGAGGAGCCTTTTAAAGTGGTGTTCTCTTATATTTAGCAGAGGGAGAGCAACTGTCCCTCTTTACCCCTGCATGACATGCTTTCCAGTGACTGTTACTCTTCTGCATCTTTTTTTTTTAGCCCCCTGGGGACACGGGACCATTTATTCATTTATTGTGCTATGTAAACTGCTTTGTGAACTACTTTTTGTTCACAAGAAATATATAATTCTTAATAATAATAAAAATGGCATATTTAGCCAAAGAGAGTAATTTCTTGCCTTGCACAGTCTAAGCCAGGGGTGGCCAACCGACCACCATTAGGGCCTCTGCGTTCTTAAGTGTTGTGTAGAACACAGAATCTGGGCAGCTGCAATTGTTGATGGTGCTGCTAAAGCAGCTGCACCTGCTGAAATGCCCTCGCTTATACAACCATTAAAGGTCCAGGAGAATTCATGTTGAAAGGTTGGTCTAAGCCATCTGGCATATCTTGAGAAATGGTTATCTATTCCTGCAGCATCCTCTTTTCCGACTAAACATCCTTTACATCCCAAATGTATGTCAATAACCCCTGTCACTTTGCAGTCCCTCACTGTTTTAGCATGTTTTAGCACTGTTTTAGCAGAGCACAGCTTGGATACCCCATGCATGCAATATATTCACATCAACAAGTTGAAAAACCCTTAATCACAGCTTTCAAGAGATGTGGGAGGAGGGAGCATACTCTCTGCAGAGAGTGCCCTACTCCTGATCTGTTTGTCTATGTGAATGTTGCCAGAGTGATGCGCATACCATCTTCTTGCCAAATTGGTTTTGCCCAACATAGAGAAAACTATGCTCTCTCTAGAAAGCAGAAAAGAACTATGGGATACCCTCATCTGCCTTCATCAAACATGAACTTCCTTGTGAGGCAAGTATTCCTGTCACAAGGAGGGTATAAGCCACAGAGTAGCAAGGTGTGCTGCTCTCCTGAATGACCCTGACAGAAGCACATAAGGTTATTGGCTTCTTATCACTCAAGAACAGCCATTTTGAATGCCACCCCAGGCGATGTTTGTACTTTTTAATAAAATTAGTGATGGCTTAAATTGGGGACCTAAGCTGCGGACCAAATTTGGAGCTAGGCATCTACAGATTGTGTGTAAGACATCTCTGGCTGTCTCACTGGCTCTAGCACTCAGTCCATGTTTAGGTCTCACCCTGAGGGAATCCTCAATTCCTTTAATCCCACCCAGGCTGGTACTCACCTGCCACCTCTGCAATATCACCGGGCACCATGTCCCTGGCCTTTATTCTCTGCACAGACTTTCTGTCGGACCGGTACACCTTGCCCATCTCGGGCTCATACTCCTTTAGAGCCTCAATGGCATTCTCAGCGTTCCTCTCCTGCAAGAAGAAAGGCCATAATCACATTAGTGGAGAGGGAGAGCTATGCAGTGGGCAAAGAGTGGGTGGTGAAAATGGTTATTAATCCTATTATTGTTATTTCAATTGCAAATGTGAAATGGAGAAGCAAAAAAAAAAATCCAGTGCATTTTGAATAATAAGAATAAGAATAAGAATAAGAATAAGAATAATAAATGGTACCCAGAAGAATGCTCTGTCTCCCACGATGACCAGGCTACACTCTGAGAAGGACGTTTCTCCATCACCACACCATTTTCTTTCCACCCAAACAAGTAAACAACATGGCAAACTAGGCTGTGTGGGAATGGCAGTTCTCTATAAAAAGACCTATGTTTTTTATCCTATTTCCCAGGTCATGTGTGCATGTGCGTGTGTCCATGCGTGTCTGTCTGTCTGTCTGTCTGTCTGTCTGTCTCTCTCTCTCTCTCTCTCTCTCTCTCTCTTATTCTAGCTGAAGACATTTCCCATTTCTGCCTTTCTCTCTTCACACTTTGCAATAGATTGATAATAACCCTACCTTACAGGGTTGTTGTACCTAACCTAACGTACCTAATATGAAGCAGTTTGAACGACAGAGCTACAGAAATGCTGCTTTTGTTTGTTTGTTTGTTTACCTGCCATACTCCAACAATGGCGTTGGCAATCAGAATCAGCAAGATGACAAATGGTTCCACAAAAGCTGTGACAGTCTCCTCACCTTCCTCAAACCAGGCCAGAACCTGCCAAGAGAAGAGATGCAGACCCCATGGTTAGATCAGCCCACACCTTGCACAGGTATATAGCCCTCATGCCTTTCCCAGCCAGGAGTCCTGGCTCAGGTTTCTTCTCCCACACTTCCTCCCTCATCTTTATGGGATTGCATTTGCCGCTTGATTCTTCTTGACATTTGGAATCTGGAGACAGCTGAACCCAGGCTGCGCCTTGCATGTGTACAAGATGAAGCGTGTAAATTGATCCCATGAAACCCGAGAGCATCAGCGCAAAGGGCTCCTGCTTGTCTGAGTGTGTGTGTGTTGGAGCATATGGATGTTGTGTAATTGTGGGGGCAGGTGCGAGCATACAACTCTGGATGTACAGGTTGGATGGGAAATGAAGGCATGAATCTGCGCCATGCTGACCCCTGCTGGAGGGATCCTGCATGTAAACGTGTTAGAAATCTTGGGGGATGCAACTAGCTCCTGCTTTTTGCTATGAAGAAAGTACCGGTAATTGCCATAAGGTTGGTGTTCAATCAATGCCACAAAACTGCTTTTGCATGACTTAAATCTCCTGGCCAGTTTTAGGATCTCCACATGATAAATGACAATATCGTTTATTATCAGTTATCTTTTAATATCGCCAAAGTGTCTATCGGATTTCTCTCCGATAATTGACATTTGCAACCCCAAGGAGCCGACTATTTGTTGCACTGGTTCTTAAAATAGCCACAGAACTGGAAACCAAGATGTCCAACTGTGATGACGAAAAATGCAAAAGTTCCTCAGCAGGATTGAAATTAATTAAGTTCACAGAAGGTAAAGCCCTGAGCTATAGAAAAAGAAACACGAGAGCCAGATCTTTCAGTGAGGATTAGTTGCACCTCTAAATTAATACAGAGATTTACTTGTTCGCTCTGTGTGTCAAACAAGAAAGGGAGATCTTATCATCAGTGCTCAAATGGGTCTGCCCTCCCTATCATTTTATTCTGCTTAGCAACTGTTTTTAAGAGGCTTCGAGGGGGCATGATTTGCTTTGGTTAGCATTTGAGAGAATTCAGGGGTGGACAGGCTTTTGGTTTCATTAAGGGCCCTCCAAGGCAAAAGGAGAAGGGGAAGGCAAAGGATGAGATGGTTAGACAGCATCACCGATGCAACGAACATGAAAATGAGCGAACTCAGGAAGATAGTGGAGGACAGGAAGGCCTGGCGGGATATGGTTCATGGGATCACGAAGGGTCGGACACGACTTAACGACTGAACAACAAAAACTCCCACCCCTCCAATAACTGCAGCAGTGAATCATATCTTGTTCTCTCTCCAGTTTACCCCCCAAGTATATTCATCGTAATGGCTGTATGCAAGGCGTACGTCAGACCAGTCTCTAGATTGAGACTCTAGAGACTGGCTCAATCCCAGTCCGAAAGCCACAGAGTGCCCCACACTCTCCACACAGATGTGAGTAAGAGTGGAAATGAGGAAACAACTCAATGGGCCAGAACAAACCTGGTCTCAAGCCTTTGGCCAAGAACACCCCAGATTTGCTAGGTTTTCTGACAAGGAGTTGGGCCCAGGCTACATGAGACCTGGGCTGTTAACTGTGACCTTTAGAGCGACCTCCTGGTGCTGGGCCAGGCCACAAGCTCCTTGGGTATTGAGTATCACACTCCAAGGAGGCTTCATCTCATGTGTCAGGAAGACTCTGCTTGCTGCGGGGGAGGGAAGCCTTCGCTTCAGGTTGTGCAGTGACTGACCGAGATCATGGCGGTGGTAAAGAGGATCTGGGGGAAAGGGGTGGGGTTTTTCCCATTGACCTGAGAGAACTCCTTTTCCACAAAGACCAGGTGGTCCCTGTGTCCTGGTTGCTGGGTTTAGTTCGTTTATCGATTACTGTCTTAGAGTGAATACAGATGCAAACAATTGGAGCAGCAAGCCCAACATATGTTTTGTAAGAAATAGGGAACACGGGTTTAGATGCCATGTTAGAAAATGTATTTGACAGAACACAAAACACACAACGTTTCGTCCACTTCTGTGGACATCTTCTGGTGTACAGCAGCACCGTGCTAGCAAGATGTAAAATGCACTGGGTGCCACTGAAGTGACATTTTCTAACATGGCATCTAAACCCGTGTTCCCTGTTTCTTACAAAATTGTTGCTGGCCATGAAAGCTATCGCTCTTTATTGAAGCCCAACATATGTTTGCTTGCTGCATCCTATTCAGACATACAGAGTTTTCTTGCTCTTCCAAGGAGCAAGAAATCTTATTCAGACATCCCATTCAAAGTTTTCTTGCTCTGGGGAAACCAGAGATGTGGCCAGCTGAAGTTGGCGGTTTACAGCACTTTTAGCTGGAAACCAGTGATACTACTAGCCCCTTCCTCCCCAAGGTCATTTTTCAATGTTTCAACAATAGATTCTGCCTTTTTTAAGGGGGGGGGGACAGTGAGAAGGACAAATGTCCATTTAACTGAATACGCATTAAGTACATGCAGTGCCTAAAACAAAAATTTAAAGGTGGGCAGCCTGCCTGAATTGTGTAGGGACAAGAAAGACTGAAGCAGTGTTAAAATCACTGGTCAGTACGTCAGTCAAATGCATTGCAAAGGTAGAGAGAAGCCAGGCTTAAGCTGCAGAATAAAATATATGTGAGTCTTGATTTGTATGTATGTCTGTGCGTAAAAAGTCACTCTGCAGATGCTTCGTTAATAGTACAGTACTTCACATGCTCCAGGGTTGATCCCTGTCATTGAAAATTTTCCCAAACTAAGCCCTGGCTCAAATTGGGCCCTCATCTCCTTCAATTGGGGATAATAGATAGGGCTTATCAATAAGTCTTTTTGCAGTTTCCTCCTCACACAATGGATGGCATGGATCAGACCTTACCATGACAGATTGAATCTTCACGCAGCTATCTAGCTAGGATCAATGCATCTTATCACAGAGCAGAGATTCCCAATATACAAACCAGTAAAAAGGAACCCAAACAACTGGGTGACCTTGGGCCAGTCACTATCTCTCAGCCCCACCTACCTCACAGGGTTGTTGTGAGGACAAAAAGGAGGGGAGGAAATATGTACACCACTCTGAGCTCCTTGGAGGAAGGGCGGTATAAAAATGTGAAAAAATAATAAATAAATAATAATAACATTTGCCAGCAACTCTTGGCGCTGGGATAAGCCAGCCACTGATCCAACAAGCAATTCATTGGTCTTGGTTAGCATATGATGTAACCCCTTGTGACTCTTCCATCTGTCCCCACCATTGCTTGCTAGAGTATTTCGGTCTCTCTTTAGTTCTGGTTTGATAACCCAAACAACTGCATCCCTCACAAGGCCACGGTCACTTACAAAGGAGATGCAGGCTGCGAGCAGGAGGATTCTCACAAGCAAGTCTTCAAATTGTTCCACCACCAGTTCCCAAATGGTTTTGCCTAGCATGCAAAAAACAGTGGAAATGAAAGCTCAAAGGAAGCAAAAAGGCAACTCACCCTGCCCTCTCCAGTTTCCCAGGAGCATAGTGGATTAGAGCCAGGATGGTGTAGTGGTTTGGGAGTCGGACCTAGACCTGGAAGATCCAGGTTCAAATCCCCGCTCAGCCATGAAGCTTCCTGGGTGACCTTGGGCCAGTCACTATCTCTCAGCCCCACCTACCTCACAGGGTTGTTGTGAGGACAAAAAAAAGGAGGGGAGGAAATATGTACACCACTCTGAGCTCCTTGGAGGAAGGGCGGTATAAAAATGTGAAAAATAAATAAATTAGAGAAGGAAGGTAGAGTAGGGGAAATGGGGATGCCCAATGCACACATTTTTCACAAAAGACTGGACACTGGGGATAGCTTGGGAGCAAGACCTAGTCAGGTAGGATTGGGAACACAGTGGGTCTCAGAGACCCTCCTTTGAGAGCTTAACTACGCCCAAACACAACAAAAGCTCAACAGGGATCAAGCAACTTCAGGAAGAGAATTTGGAACAGAGAAGCAGAAGGTGGGGTGGTCATCCCTTTGCCCACCTCTGCTGCTCTACTTCAAATCACCCCCAGTTGCTTTTCCTCCCTGTGGGTCTCCAGACACGTTGGCCTCTCCAAAGAGTCACTTCCTTTCCCCTAAGTGTCCCAACATCCCCATTCCTGGCCCATATTGCTGGTTCAGCAGCACCTCGTTAATACTGATCCTGAACTATCGATAACCTCTTCCCTTGGCACAGCGCTGTGGCCTCTAGTAGGGTTGAAAGGCAGGAGGTGGAGCTAAGGAGTGCTGCTTGGCAGATATGGGGAGGAGCCACTGGGCTGCGAGCAGAGCCTAGCGGTGCTAGGGTAGAGGATGAGGGCAGGATGGGATAGCTCCTGGCTGGTCAAGGGAACCAGAGAGCTATGCCTGGTACCTCTGGGTGGAGTTTGATGGACATGATGTAAGCAAAGGCAATGGCAAAACCTCACAAGCCAAGCAGAAAATATGCCCCCTTGATTCTATCTCTTCACCCTGAGATTATGCTCTACCCTGACAGCCAAACTACACATTACATGAAACCTGTCATTAGCAATTATGATGGATGTAACTTTTCTTTTGAAAAGAGCAATCCTATTGGAGCCAACCATATAGAAGGACTGCAGCGGGGAAGAGTAGGGTAGCAGTAACCCTACCCCACCACAGATTGGGGGGGGGGCATCCTGCAACTGCTCTTTGCCAAGGAAAAAGGGTTCCCATTGGTTTCTGAGAAGAATGCTAAAAGTCTGAAACTTCAGGTCAGGCCGTGTGAATGGGGCTCTAGGGTCGATCAGGGTACAGTGAGGGTTTCCTACAAACTCTTAACATTTCTCCACACCAGTGTCAGAGACTCACCTTCTTCAGCTGGGAGTTCTGTGGGTTTGGAGGCCACACATTGAGAGAGAGAGAGAGAGAGAGAGAGAGAGAGAGAGAGAGAGAGAGAGAGAGAGAGGTTAGAGTCATGGTTATTGTGACGTTGTGTGTGGATTGTCAGGGAATAGAAAGGGTCTGTGTTTAAGTTTACAATTACATTGGCTTTTCATACAGAGCTCAAGGTTAATATCTGAGATCAGAACTGTACAGTTAGAAATAAGTCATGGGGTGATGCTTATATAAGTATAAGACACTGGGACACAGATGCAAACTGTGAGAAGCCTCCCTGCTGTAATGAAGGAGGTTCTGGGAAAAGATTCATATAGCTTCGAAAGAAGAACTACTACAGCATTAAGGTTAGGCTAGGGAGTCCTTGTTGGCTGGACTCCACAAGGAGACAGGGAGCTCTGAACTGGTGTCAGTTACAGCCGGTTGCACATTCATGCACGTAACACATACTGTGGCATAGGTGCATGCTCGCAATCTCATCTGATCTCTTTGCCATAATTCTAGCCCCTGTTTCCTCCCCATTTCCTTCCCTAAAAGTGAGACCTGGTTAGGGTGTATCATGCATGGGAAAACAGGGGGGGGGGGGGAAATTGCATTATCCCTTGTTGCTCCATTGCTTATACCCTGGGCATGATGCTGCTACCCTCAAAACACACCACCCTTCTCCACACTATTGTACTTTGTTTTTAAAGGCATTTTTCTCAAGGACATCACCCTCTCAGATCTGTCCTGCTGCCAGCCAGCCTCCCTGTCAGTGACTGTGGAATATCTACACCTCCCCCCTCCATCCTCCCCCCCCCCCCCATCCTCCCGGCTGCTCCTACAAGTTGCCCATCAGCAATTTTGATATCTGGTTCATACCAAAGGGAATTACTGGGTTATTCTTAGCAAAGCAGCAGCTGCCTGTCCCCAGCCTGGCTTCCTCCCCCCCCCCTCCCCACAACCTTGCTATCTCCAATGTTCCCTCTCTTGCTTTGCTTCTGCCTCCATCCCTATTCACCTTTCATTGCCAGCTTCAAATTCCCATCAGACTCTTTATAGTTTGCTCCTTCCTGTAACTACATAACAGTTTTTCTTTAACTTGTATTGAATCCCTCCCTTCCATCTCTTCTCCTTGTATCCATCCATCCTTTGAGTCTAGAATGAATGCATCCATCCATCCACCTGTCCATCTCTTGCTGAATCATCATCCTTTCCATCCTTTGTTTCTCATGTCTGTATTTCCATACCCATCCTATCAGGAGTCCATCCCTCCCTCCCTCTGCCCCCCCTGCATCCTGGCACCTGGCCACATGGGTACCAAGATGGCTGTAGGCACTCACCATTGTGTCCATATTTCTCCAGA
This sequence comes from Plestiodon gilberti rubricaudatus, assembly GCA_026170595.1. NCBI lineage: Eukaryota > Metazoa > Chordata > Lepidosauria > Squamata > Scincidae > Plestiodon > Plestiodon gilberti. The sequence continues at coordinate 16,383,178 of JANXHW010000006.1, read as the reverse complement.
TGTCTCTTCACCTGCTCAGGAGAGAGGCCACTGTGCTCGTTCACCCCAAAGTAAGCCAGACACTCTTCTCCTGTCTTCGCATGGGCGTTCTCCATTTTTGCCCCACCACAGCTGCCCTGTTGCTGTGCTTAAAGCCACCCCCTTTTCCTTCGGCTTGGCCTGCTTCTGCTGCTCCCCGACTGTGTGGTCAATGGAGTATCACTCGTGCCCCCTTTGAGTTCCTCCTAGTTCTCAGCAGACCATGGTCCTTGGCACACAGTATCCAACGATGGAGGGAAAGCCCATACGACCCGTCCTCGTACAGAAGCCTTCACCGAGCTCTGAGGCTGGCACACGTCCTTATGAGGCAGCCTGGGGTCCAGATCCTCCGACATTGTCCGTGGGCCCCCATTGGGTGACTGGTGCTGACATCACCTCAGTCACCAACTCGCATATGGCCTTCTGCGGAGAGAAGGTATTTTTGCTGACTTGAGAGGGAGAAGCCAGGAGGATGGTTGGCTTGAAGCGGGGGGGGGGGGAGAGCAGGGGAGAGGAGGCCGGGTGTCCAGACCCATGTGTCAGTCAAATGCTCGCCTGTTCCTTGCAAGAGATCTCACCCTAGCCTCCCCCTCCTGCCTCTAGTAGATTTAGGGTTTATTTCTGTCACTTGTCTTGTCTATAATGAAGATACACAGAGAACTGGGTTGCCCTCATTCCTATATTTGCTGCTAAATAAATCTGTGTCCTGTCTATATAATAGTCTACCTGTATCTGTATCTATATCTATATCTGTGTCTGTATATAGTGTATGTCTAGCACTTTTTCCTTTCTCTTTGTCAAACCAATAGTCCATCTACTCAGCAATGCAGTCTCTGACAGTGAGCAGCCAGGTGGCCCAAGCATATTCACAACATGGTTGTTGTCTCTCTGACAAGCAAGGCTTTGAAAGCCACAGATCCACCCCAAATTTATCTTGTTTCAATAACCCGATTATTGCAGTGGCCATGGCAACACCCTGTGGCAATCAATTGCTTATTAACATGAATGATATGTGGTTTGCAGATGCAGTATATTTATTTATGTTTCACATTTTTATACTGCCCTTCCTCCAAGGAGCTCAGAGTGGTGTACATATTTCCTCCCCTCCTTTTTGTCCTCACAACAACCCTGTGAGGTAGGTGGGGCTGAGAGATAGTGACTGGCCCAAGGTCACCCAGAGAGCTTCGTGGCTGAGCGGGGATTTGAACCTGGATCTTCCAGGTCTAAGTCCGACTCCCAAACCACTACACCATCCTTTGGTGGTGTACAATACTATATTTCCTTTGGTTTGTCTTAAACCTGCTCTCCGCTTCACTGATCTAATGATATTACAATGCAAAAGGCAAACAGAAATAAAGAGCTTCAACGGCTGCTTAAAAGCAATGAAAGAGGACAGTCTGGTGGATCTCCCTGGGAAGATAATTCCATTGAGAAGACCTGCCAAACACATTCCAGTAAGAGGTGGGCCCCAGAGAGCAGGACCTCTGAGTCTGATATAAGGGCTTAAGCAGATTTATACAGAAACTGGTGGTCCGGACCTTACACTACTACAGCAACCTGGCCTTCGACCTTGTAGGGTTTCAAAGACCAATATCAGCATTTTGAATTGAGCCCAGAAGTGAACGGGCAGTGATTATTGGTTCTCTGAAGTTTTCATCAAATGGTAAGTCAAGGTGCATGCACACACGAACACACAAGTACATATACACACATGACTTCGAATAGTTTATTCACCTCTTAAGAGCAAGAGCTTTCAGCTAAAAAACAAAAACAACTTTCTTCCACGTGGTGAGATTATCGCCTCTTGATGGCTTGATAGCACATTGTATGGAACTGCTCTTGGGCAGGCTAAATATAGTAAATAACGTATTCCAGGTTTCTGAAATCTCAAATGAGACATTACAAATTGAAAACTCCAAACTTATATTTTGTCAGCAGTTTGCCCACATGTAATTAAAATTATGCTCATTCAGAGTTCTCATTTTACCTAATGATTTCTGATTATATTTTGTAATCAAAATGTAATCAGAAATAATTAGAAAATGAAAACCCTGAATGAGCGTAATTCAATTTTTTTTTAGAGTTGTTTGAGTTCTTCTTTCAAGATTCTTGACATGTGGGTAGTAACCAACAAGAAACCTGAACAGGTTTTCTTGGTCAATACTTGGATGTGGAGATTCACCTTCCAAGGACCATTAAAATGCCAGAAAGCTCTCTGACACTCTTCTTAGGTGGCACAGATTGTCATGGTGAGATTGAAATGTTTATGTGGGGGATGAGGATGCTTCAGAAGCCTAAGAAAGAGACTGAGAGCCAATTCCTGGCAAGTTGGAAGAGGAGGGTCAGGGTGGAAACCATATTCCTGGAGCACTGCAAACATAATTTTTATTTGGGTATTTGCCGTTTGTGTGGAAGTGGCAGCGTCTTTCCAGGAAGTACCTGACTAGAGTGTGACCGACTGAAAAAGCTCCATCAACTCATCAAGTAAAGAGGTGATGAATATACACGGACTTCTAAGCATTTGACTGGAGGGGGAGGGGGAATGGGAAGGGGGCTCTTGCACCGAAGGGTTCTTTCATCCAGCAGGGAGGAGGAGGATTAATCAGAAGGGAGTGAAACCTCATATCCCAGGCCAGGCATGGTAGCTTTTTCACCTGTGATGCCCAAGGAAAGGATCCCTCAGCAAACCTGGTGGAATCTTTGCATGGCAGCTGCTTTATATTCTTGGGTGGGCACTGAAATGAGGCTTTTTTTCTTCAGGGACACTCCTGGAGCCAAAATCAGGAAACTGACTATGCCAGCTGAACAGCCAGCTTTTGAGTTCACAAGAGAAAAGGAATGATATCCAAAGGGGTTGTCAACATAACCACAATACCATTGTGTACTGCCCACTCACCTGGGCAGTGAGAAGTTTCAAGGGCACTGCTACCTGGGTTTGGCTTCTTTTGAGGAAGAGGCCGCGGCTTATAGCATTTTTGTCATGTTTGGTTTATTGACAGATATACATGCAGAGGAGAAGGCGGAGGCAAGCAGCAGGCAGGCCTACCAGGCAGCAGATCTGCCGCCCCACATCAGACCACCTCCGGAGAGCACTTGGCGCTTCAAAGTGCCCTCAGCCCCTCTCTGTGCCTTTGTTTTTCTCTGTCTGTCCTAAACTACTTCATTTGTTCTTTCACACACCACATCTTACACCAGCCCCCTCCCCTTATGGAGGGGGTGGGTTGGATGTATCCCCTTCCCCAAATTTCTATTACCTTCCCCATGCCAAAGATTCCAGAGAGATCTCTGTACCCAGAGTCCAGGGACCATTTCCTAACTATTAACATCGGCTTTAAAGTCATCAACTGGCCATTAATAAGGCACATGAACATTCTTTGGTTAATTCTCAGGTCCTGATCAGGCATAGCTTTAGGGAAACCTGTAGCAATAGAATCCATACTGTGCCTTTGAGTCTCTCAGCCACTAGCTCTGCACAAAACATTCTCATTCTGAAAAAAGAAATGACCTATAAAGCTCTTCCTTGTGCTTTTTGCTTTCTTCATTGCACTTTATTAGTAGTAGTAGTAGTGGTAGCGGTAGCAGTAGCAGTAGCAGTAGTATCAACTGATTATTCTAGATGCGTGCTCAACTGCGTTTGATGGCAAGAGGATGTTTCTTTAATAAGCACTGGTGGTTGGAACTACTAAGCTAGGACAAACCCCACATGCACTGTAGGGAGCTGTAGTGTAGCCATCAAGGGGGATAAATGTCAAACTGTGAAATCCTTGGTATGTGTACTCAGAAATAAGCCCCACTGAGTTCTATGGAACTTACTCCTAGGTTAGGATCGCAGCCTACGTTTTGCAGCTGAATTGCATGAAGGAGCCTTGTGGGGCTCTAGGCACATGCAGTTTTGCTTTGGGGAACCAATGCTACTATATTATCAGCACTTTCTACTGGGGAGGGGGGGCTGCCCGCTTTCTCACACTCAAGGTGGATATTTGTTATAACAATGGCAAATTCTCTGGTACTCTCTTCTCACAAGAGACCTAGTAGCAGCTCCCTCTGGAACTTCCTGCCGCTCAGGGAAGCGGGGAGTCATGCATAATATAAGAAATACAAAGATCAGCCCTTAAGATGGACCGCTGCATTCCGGTTTTGGGGTCTCTGCAAGCTTTCGCCAGGAATGGTGATCAGCCAGGCAGTAGAACTTGTAGAAGGTGATTTGCATCAAGAGCTTTTCCTTAGTCTTCACCCCCTGACCCTCCATTTGCTGCTGCCTCTGCACCCAAAAGACATGTGATTCCTCAGGACTCTCCTTGATGGGAACATTAAATCCTCTGGCCCACGGACACCAAATCCTTGTGTCCAGTGGTCTGGAGGCAGCAGCGAGGAAGATAGGGTTACTTGACTGCTGCTGTGGTGAATTCTTTGCTTTAACCTGATGCTGAACCCTCACCACACATCCTTACCCTACCACAAGCAGTTAACTTCAACCCCCAATCCATTGGAGCCCTAGCACCCCCCCCACACACACACACACACACTAGGGTTGGTGTCACCTGGTGCAGTACCTCATGGTGTCACCCCCATTAACTTTCTTTTAATATATACAGTAACAGTACAGGTCACCTAACAAATCACTAACCAACAAAAAACCAGTGGCCCACTTGATAACACTCACAACTGAATAAGTGTTCTTCTAGTATTAGCTCTGATACATAGAAATGAGAGCTGAAATGAGAGCAATCCACCGCTAATGCAATCTGCTTCATCTCGTCTCATGGTTGGGCCTGCAGTGAGTAAGTGGGCCCCTTTAGAAGAACAGCCCATATCACTTCACAAAATCAGACACAGTCAGTTCTAGCCTCCACAGTTAAAAGATGATTGGACTGGTTTAAAGCATGTACTATGGATAAAGTCAGTTTGATCTAAACATTGCCTCTAGCTCAGTGGTTCTCAAACGTTTTAGCACCGAGACCCACTTTTTAAAATGACACCCTATCGGGACCCACCTAGCTTTATGAGACAAAAAAAAAAAAAGATCCAGAAATAAATTTATTTATTTATGTGCAAGTAAGGAGCTTGCTTGCTTGCAGGGTAATTAGCAGCTATCTTGCAAACTGCAGGAGCTCAGCTCTTTGAAGCGCAATTAGCAGCTATCTGATTTTGAATAGCCTCAGGGCATGTGGCAATTACTGATCTGATCTTTTCATTACCTGGGACCCACCAGAAATCAGGTCGCAACCCACCAAGTGGGTCCTGACCCACAGTTTGAGAAACATTGCTCTAGCTCAATTGATCTGAGGGTACAATTAGATGGGGGGGGGATGGGAGATCTATAGGATTTCCTGTGGGGTTTTTTAATGGAAATGAAGGTGTGTGTGTGTGGGGGGGGGGAATTTGAATCAGGACCATGGCACTGTTTGTATCAGTTTGTATTTGCTCCGTAGGTCAAATAGATGCTTTGGGAAGGGGAATGATTTCAAGTGGGAATATGACACAGACGGGAAAGGAAATCTTCCCTTCCTCCAGCACCACAGCTCCAGTCTGAATTGGTCCTCCCTCAGCTGCTACCACATCTGCCTTAAAAACAAAGCAGGGAGAGTTAGTCATGGGTCTTCCACTATCATCACGTCTAGTTTGGCCTTGAGTAAAGCAGAACACACGGGAGCCCCAATCATGGTTGTGTGCCAACAGGTGTAAAGTCTCTAACAAGATAAAAGTAGCATCCCCTCCCCAAGGGCTTTCCCCAGAGCCCGAGGCCAGAAATATCCACAGGAAACCACAAACCAGAGCTCATGCAGTAGCAGCCAGCCCAGGAGTCAGTGGTGGGGTGGAGAGTGGGCTGAGAGTGACCAGGACTGGAGAGAGAGAGAGAGAGAGAGAGAGAGAGAGAGAGAGAGAGCCTAACTACATTAGCCATCCAGTCCACTCTCCACCACAGTCCTGCCTAGACACACAATCCAAGGACACAACAATGATATTTATTTTTTATTTATTTTATTTTTCACATTTTTATACCGCTCTTCCTCCAAGGAGCTCAGAGCGGTGTACATATTTCCTCCCCTCCTTTTGTCCTCACAACAACCCTGTGAGGTAGGTGGGGCTGAGAGATAGTGACTGGCCCAAGGTCACCCAGGAAGCTTCGTGGCTGAGCGGGGATTTGAACCTGGATCTTCCAGGTCTAAGTCCGACTCCCAAACCACTACACCATCCTGGCTTCTCATTGTCTTCCCATACCTGCATCATGCCCAGGCTCCATTTTATTTTACCCATAGCATGTATGATGACTGCAGCAGATTCCTCTGCCAGTTTCTGAGAGACATCATTCCCATCACAGGTGTCAACAATATGGATCTGCCATCCAGCCGTGTTTTCAAACCCTGTGAAATAAATGCGGTTGGATTCAGGGTTTAGGCTGGAGAGAGGAGCCTTAAAGCATTGAAAACATGGAGTGTCCACAGCAGTGTCTGTTTGGTCACAACTAAAAGGATACTATATTGAGAGGCTGTGGGGAGTCAGGGGAGGAATATGGTGCAGTGGGACCCCTTCTGGGTTTGGAAGTGTGTGTGTGTGTGTGTGTGTGTGTGTGTGTGTGTGAGAGAGAGAGAGAGAGAGAGAGAGAGAGAGAGAGAGAGAGAGAGAGAGAGAGACCTTGCTGAGATAATGTGTTGAGCTGATTAAGGGAGTAATGAAAGCTTATGGCCAGTGAAAGCGTATGGCACAATAAACGTGTTAGTTAATAAGCCCAGCCACTTTGTTGGTTTTGCTGTAATGGACTAACATGATATCCCTCAGAGATGATTTATAATAATGTCTTCCCTCCCTGTCCATGCTTCCATAGCTCTTCCTCCTTCTGCTCCCAAGAGAGGCACTCGTGTGTGTGTGTGTGTGTGTGTGTGTGTGGGCGCGCTCCTTTTTGCCTTTGGTACTGTGCCAGTTCTCTATGAGTTCTCAAATATAGTTAATGCTTCTGAGATTTGCCCAGCTGCCTCCTTCGGGATCCTTTGGGAGGATGCCATCCTGCCCTGCTGACTTGAATTCATTCAGATATTCCATGCATTCTTGAATGTGTTCCTTTGTTGACCTGTGTGCCCATTTATCCTACTGCCAACATTGCTACCTAACCTATCCCATCACTATTTAATACCTTCTTTGTGAAATAACTATGGAGCAGTTCAGCAAGTCAAAGGAGGATGGCGCTGCAGAGCAAAAGAGCAAAAGTTAAAGTCAGTCTGTTGAAAAATACAGAAGGTTTTAAAACGTTCCCAAAATTCCCAGTGCTTTACAAACATCTGCAGCATTCCTCCATGGGGGAAATGGTACACCAGTTATACAAAAGCCAAACTTGGAAAGAAGAGCTTTTGTGTAATGGGTGTACAATTGTTTTCCTAAAGAACACAGACATTGAATATTCTTGGATAGTTATAAATGCTATTTTTCAACCAGTCATTTTCTGCTAATGATCCACTGTGTAAAAAACAACAATGACACTACCTCCTGGCGAGGAGAAAGGTAGCACAGCATGGAGGAGGCTGAACTAAACCTCTGCCCTGATGTGCTGGTTTTTACTTGCAACAGTTTTATGTTTGTTTTTACATGGGGAGGAATCCCCCTCCTTCAGCCTGAATTGGCACAGCCCATCTGCTTCCAGGTGCAAAGGGAGATCTTTGGCCCAGATATCATTCCAAAGTTTCAGGTGAGAGAAGCACAATTCTGTCATCATCCAGAATTTCTTCCTCCAGCTCCAGGCCCAATGGACCAAACTTGGATCCCAGTGGTGGGGAACAAAGCCCACAGGCCACAGCTGCCTAATGTGCAGGGCAGGGACCTCCGAGGCCAGGTCACTTGGATGAGGAATGAACAGGGAGTCCATTTGCAGAGGGACCAGGGTCAAGTTATGCAACGAGCCAGCCTGGGAAACCCGTGAATTTTATGTGCTGCAAAGAGAGGGTGTTGAGTTCCCTGGGCCCAATAACGAGCCCAGCAGCTGCATCCCGCCTGGGTCCGGTTACCGCCACAACCTTTCAGGATTGGCAAAGTCAGCGGCCACAAGAGAGAATGGGAAGGGGAGGGGGAGAGGGGAGCTGGAGGGGGGGGCTCTGGGAGCAAGTGGGGCTTTGGGCTCACATGCTAGGGTAAAACCTGTGTTGAGCTGAGGGAGCAGGAAGCCTTGATAAACAGGCCAGCCTGCAGTGAGTGGAACCAATAGCAATGGACAGCTGGTCCGCTCAGCACCCATGGTGTCCTGAATCTCTAAGGAAATGAGAAAGAAGGAAAGGTAAAGACTGGTGAGATTCTGGGACAAAACTGAGAAGGTTGGCTTCCTGGCTCCTTCTCCCTGAGCACCTTGAAATCCTGGCTCCCAACCAGTCCAGTCCCATGGCCCTAATCTAAACCTGCTTTCTCTTTCAGGGGGCTGGATCCAGAGATGGTGAGTCCTGACAAACTGCACCACTAAAATGAATGGGAGAGACTGAAGTGAATCACAGCTAACTTGATTCGCTGATTTCAATGGTGCTATGTCAAGATTCACATTCTTCCGATACAATCCAGGGTGTTTTCACACACACAATACTAAAAAGCGTATTTATGCCTCTCTCACTATTTTTGTGAATGTGACTAATAGCGCACAATCCTGTGTAACTCTTGCAACAGTAGATCCACTGGTGTAAGTGCACTTATGCCAGTGTAACTTGCCGTATGTCGATGAACGCAGGATGGACACCAGAGTAACCCCTCTCAGATGCAGTTCAGACTCAGGACAGATGCCAGCGCAACTCCACCGGTGCAGGGGGCATTCTAGGGGCGTTCAGACATCCCCGGAATGCCCCCTGTGCCAGCGGAGTTGTGCTGGTGTCCATCCTGCATCCGAACTGCGCGTGCACAGCATCTGATAGGGGTTATGCTGGTTTCCGTTTTGCGTTCATCGGCATAGGGCAAGTTACACTGGCATAAGTGCACATAACACCGGTGGATCTACTGTTACACTGGTGCAAGAGTTACACAGGATTGCGCTGTAATTCAGGAGAGGAGCAGAACAGGACACAAATGTGCTTTTTATTGTCATGTGTGAAAACACCCTGAGGGGAAACATCAGAATATAGGTATCACAGTTGATTTGCAGATCTATTCAATGCAAAAATAAAAGTTAAACATTGCTTGTGAACAAAAGTCTTTCATTCTGTCACAGCGGGGAGCGAATTGACTTTTTACCTGTGATCAGCGTTGATTATTCACCTAGTGCTCGAACACCTGCAACCATATGGGAGTCTGAATGAGAGCATGGCCTGGGGTTCCCCACTATGTCCTTGCATCACCTTGCTGTGCCAGGAGCTGCAGCTGGTGAGGTCATTTACCCCCCCCCCATCCTCGACTTATCACCCCTCCCCAGGGCCTCTCTGCAGAGGGACGGGGTTACTTCAGGCCAAGTTGCCAATCCCACAGGCGACTGTGGAACCAACAAAACCTGAGCTGGGCCTGAGATCGGTGAGATTGAGATCTCACTGTCACTGAAGATCTGGCAGCCCTTGCTGGTCATGTGCTCTGTGATGTCTAAGGGGATCAGTGTGTGCCCCCTTTTCCCCCCCCCACCCTGTTGATCTTCCAAAGATAATGACATATTGGAAATTCATTGAAGATAAAGGAAAGGAAATTCAGAGCCCTTTAGCCCGAGCTGTAGGATCACTCAGCAAGTCATCACTGAGATTTTTTTCACACAGACACAGAGACAACTGTGGTTCCATTTATGCCCACCTCTCCGCAGCCAATCCTGTGAGTGCCTGGAGAGGAATATGAATGGCGTCGGTGATGAGCAGTCTTCTTTTGCTGGATTAAGAAGCTCCTTTGCACTGAATATCCAACAGCTGTCTAGTACTTCACAAGGCGAGCCCATCACCTCCGCAGCTTGAGGCCCTTGAGTCAGGAGAACCGTTTCACGAGAGCCAGTCTGTGTGTGTAATGGATGAAATGTGTGGGACTGGACTGCAGTAGACTTGGATTCACAAGCCTGTTCACCCTTGAAGTTCAGAGTGTGATACTGAGCCAATGACTTACCTCTCAACCGGGCAGGGTTGTTGTAGGGATAAGATGGGCTGCCTCCATGTTTCGCTGCCCTGAACTCCTTGGAAGAAGTTACCTGTTTGCCTGGGACAGTCACTATTTTCTGATCACTATCTCTGATAAGTCACTGTCCTCATCTTGTACCTGTTTTTGCCTTTTGTGCATGCCTTATTAACATTTTGTTAGCCTGACTTGCTAGTGTTGTCATCGCTCAGGGTTCAGCTGCCTTCCCAGGGTCTCAAAGCTGGTGTGGGAATGCATCTTGTCATGCAAATGCATGCGCATGAACATTAAGTCGTCATGTAATGCACAGCCTATCGCTTCACATGCTGCAGTTGCTGGGATGTGTCTTGAACTGTTGATAATGTACCGTACGGCAATTGTGTTTTTCTCATATATCTCCAACGAAAAGAACCAAGCGTCTCCTGACTTTTAAATCACTGAAAGATAGGGGATTGCACTGCAGGTCCAATTAATGCAACATACAGAGGGTGGAGCAAAGCATTTTGCAATGTGGGAGAGTGGGAGAGGGAGGCTTGGGCAGTGATCCGTGGGACGTGAATTGGGGTTGTTACAGCTATGTCCCTGTTGTTATCTGTGAAATACCGGAGGGTATGTTGTACCATAGGTACAAATAAAAAAAATGCACACTTCCCATTTGGATGTTATTGAATGTTATCTTTATATCAGATGTTATCCTTTTTCAGCACATGAAAATCTGTAAGTTCAGACTAGTGGTCCTTGAACATGCAGCTCACAGACCCTGCAATGAAAACCACCAGTCATCAGATATTTACATATATACAGGAGTAACTGCTATGCATCTTTTCCAAGGTCCTTCAATCCAGTTGGCCCATGTCCACATCTCCATGAGAAAGATTCAGAGCCTCTTGTTGCAGGAACCCAAAGTCTTGGAAAAAAAACTAATCAAGTGCCTTACTTCCAAGAACAGATGAGCTGAGACTCAGCTTAGAAGTCACACCTTCTACCTTGCCAGCCTTCATCCCTGGCAGGTTTTGAGGTTGCTGTAGGTACTTCTTGGGAATAGAGCATGAACTCAGCATGTGCTCACATAACACTCTCATCTTTAAAAACGATCCCACCAATTCCCAGGCTCAGGGTTTGGTGAACTATGTCCCAGGTTAAGCCCTGTATTTGCTTCAACCTCCAGCATCTCACAATAGCCTCAGGCTTAAGGCAAGAGGATTTATCACCAGTTTCCTTAATAGCTGGCTTATGAGCCAGATCAGGCTCTCCAAGGCCTCTCTGCTTGGCGTGCCAACTCTCTGCCTCAAGTGCATGTGCATTGGGAAAGAAATGCATCAACCAGTGGATGCATCAGATGAAGTCACTACCTTTTTTCCTGACAGAAACTCAACAGGTACAGCTTTTCCTGGCATAACAATGTCATACTGGGGGAAACTGGGGTCTGTCAGACAGCTGTCAAGGGTGCAGCAGGCCACTGGGAGAAAGGTAGCAACTCCTTGCAGCAGGTGTGTGAGACAGGTGGTGATGAAAGGACAGAACCTGGGGTACTTGAGCAATAATTGAATGGAATAACACAGCCATATAACTTTTCCTGGGTCTGGCAGGGTGAATAGTCCCCGTTTGGGATGGGTTAGGAGTGGATGTTCCAAGTGGCTACAGAAGTCTTTCCTAGTACACGGTTCAATTCCAGGTTTCTGGCTATGAATTCCCAGACGTGACATTGTGTGAGGATGTTTTTCCTCTCATCTTCTTTTTTTGAGGCAAAGGAAGAGTCCATTTATTTGGCCCTTTCTCTTCCACACAAGTATCAAGTAGACCAGCTGTGGTTGAAAGCAACCATTCTTATATGTGGACAGGCCTTGATCTCTGAGTCTGATGCCCTCTGGGTCACAGGGAAGAAGAATTAGAGGAATTACAGGAGGAAGCACTACCCAGCTTTTGGCTCAGTGAAGTCCACCAGTTTTCCCCAGGTCTGAGGCTAGAGCCCAGCAAAAAAAAAATCCTCCCACTCATTTATGGTGTACGAATTTTTTAAAGGGTGAAGGGGCACAAAAATTTTCAACCACTTTTTTTCTTGTCAGTTGGCAACCCTATATCCATCACATCTCTGGTATTTCTGTTGTGAGAGCCAGTATGCGGAGCACAAGCTAGGCTGTGGAGACCTGGGTTCAAATAAACCTCACTGTAGCCAATCACTGTCCACTGTCTACTAACCTACTTCACAGGGCTGTTGTGAGGTAGAACAAAAAGGAGAAAGCCCATGTATGCCACCTGGAGTTCTCCAAAGGAAGAGCAGGGCGCAGCAATGTAATTAATGAATTGTTTCTCCTCATCAGAAGAAGCCATCTCAGCACGGGCGTCACTGGGGCGTGGCGGGGGGGCGGGCCGCCAGGGGGTGACCTCCGTGACGCGCGTCGCCCTCCGGACGCTCCGAGGCCGGCCCGGGAGCCGGCCTCGGAGCGTCCGACCCCGTCGGCGCTCCAGGGCCTTCTAAACGAAGGCCCAGGCAGCGCGTCAATCCGGGTATTTCCCGGATTTTCGCGCATGCCCAGACCTGTTTTGAGGGCAAAAAGCCCTCAAAAAGGGTCTGCGCATGCGCGAAAATCCGGAAAATACCCGGATTGACGCGCTGCTTGGGCCTTCTTTCAGAAGGCCCTGGAGCGCCGACGGGGTCGCTCCCGAGGCCGGAGGGGGGCGACGCGATGCGGGGGGGGAGCCGGGTGGCCCCCTCCCCCCGCGCCTATATCGTCGCGCCCCTAGGGGGGGTGACGCGCGTCCCCGCACCAGGGTGACGCGCGTCTAGTGACGCCACTGCATCTCAGCTAGTGCCCATCACAAAATTTCAGGCCTGAATTATGCATTGCATGAAGAAATAGTACAGGTGGGCCCCCATATCCACTGATTCGCTATCCACAGTTTCAGTTATCCACAGATCGTGGGGACCCCCCCCCCCAGGCTTTTACTTTTTTCCCAGTAAGCTTTGTTTCTTCCTTAAAGAAACAGGAGAAGCAGCCTCTGGCTGCTTATTACAGGCAAGTAGAACGAGACTAAGTACTAGAGAGGCTCTGCAAGGTTAACAGAAACTGTGGATAAGTGCGAACACCCCCTCCATGGTTTCCTGAGGGCCCCCCTGCCTCCCCTGCAGGCAGGTATGCTTGCCCCCCCCCCCAGTTCTTATTTTTCTTTCAGCAAGCTTTGTTTCTTCCTTAAAACAAACACCAGTTCCTGGGGGAAATAGTAAAGGAAGGCTATTTCTTTCATGTCCTTGGCCTGTGGGCTTCCTGGAAACATGTGGTTGGCCACTGTGGGAAACAGAATACTGGCCTGGATGGACCATTGGCCTGATCAAGGAAGGCTCTGCTTATGACTCTGAAATAACAACAATAACAACCAGTATTTATATACCGCCTTTTCTTTGGTCATCAAATTTATCCTCTGATTTTAATTCAAAGGCGGTTTACACAGGCAGACTTTCTAAACCTTGAGGGTTTTTTACAATACAATAATATGTTCTAATCTTTCATAGAACTCTTCATTCTAGATAGTTTCCTTCACAGTCCAGCCTCACTCTGGCGTCCGCCTCACCACGCTTCAACTGACAGGCAACCATGACTCCCACTCAAAGTGCAGCTGCAGCTTCTCTCCCACACAGAGACTTTGCAGCTTGTCAGCTTGGCTTGCTGACAGCTCTCTGACAGACACGGACACTTCTGGCCATCCCGAACTGCCGTCCTTGAGATCTTCAGGCATAGGAGACGGTCGCTCTACCAACTGAGCCAGACCTCCTGCCCATACACACAAATACTGTTGAGTAAAAAGTGCTCTTTCCCCTTCATCTTGAGGGGCAGTAGGCTGCTGTTCAAGGCCCAATATTGGGGCTGGACCAGTGGTTGCAGACACAGCGGTTTATACTTTGTCACTAGATTGGTCCATGAAACGCATCTGTGTATATTCTTGTGCAGGATTTGCACAAATGTCAGTTTTGATGATGTGCCCCCAGGCTGTGGTGCAATCCAGCAGAACATTTTCAGATGTGGGTGTCACAGTCGCGCGCACACATGTGCAGGGAGATGGGTTCACTGAGGTCCCTTACCCCGGCAGCACTCCCCCTCCCCACCCGCCAAATGACAGGTCCTTCCCCCCCCCCCCCCCCGCCACACTTCTCCAGCCACAAGATCCGTCTTGAAGGAGCTGGTGTCCATGTCTGTTCCCTGCTGGGGCACCGGCTTTTACCCTATAAGGGGAGCAGCTGGGAGCTCCTTGAGCCCAAAATAGATGCAGCTGCCGTGACTGGATTAGAGAGCTCAAGAGAAGACTTTGAGGGGGAAAGGGAGACTAAGATGGGAAGAGGGCAGGGGAGGGACAGGGAGCATAGATAGATAGATAGATAGATAGATAGATAGATAGATAGATAGATAGATAGATAGATAGATAGATAGATAGATAGATAGATAGATAGATAGATAGATAGATAGATAGATAGATAGATAGATACTGGCAGATTGATTGAATTCCATTAGATTAGAACCATTTAATGTGGATGGACACTCCCATACAAGTTACTACGGAATCAAACACAAATACACACACACACAACTTGTTTCTTACCATCGCTGTTATTGGGGGATCCTCGTCTCATGAGCAAGATAGATAGATAGATAGATAGATAGATAGATAGATAGATAGATAGATAGATAGATACCTTTATTGGCATAAACACATCAAACAGACAAACATAAACAAACAACCCAAAAAATCCCCCAACAGATCCAATGACAACAACCAATCTTGCAGAGAATTTCTCCCACATGAGCAAGTTGACAGTAATAATAATCGTTACAGAATAATCGTTACAGAACGGCCAGAACAAAAGCACAGGTAGCCCAAGATGTTCAGAGTTACTTTTAGTACCCTTTTAGTACTTCTAGGGTGTAATCCAAACCTACTTAGGCCGCCGTTGTAACCAGCAGCCCAGCGAAAACGGGAGGCCCCAGAACAGAAAGGGGATTCAAATCCCCTTTGAATTCCCCTTTTGGAGAGGATTTGAATCCCCTTTCCGTTCTGGGGTCTCCTGTTTTCGCTGGGCCACTGGTTACAATGGCGGCCTAAGTAGGTTTGGATTGCGCCCTTCGTACCTTGTAGTACTTTTAAATTTAGAGCAACTGGGTAGAATCCTGCCTGCAAGCTGTTCCTTTCCTTCACAAGTAAAAAAGCTATAGTCTTTTCTTTTTCTTTTTTTAATGAAGGATGCACATTCTGGGAAGGGACCATCCCCCTTGTCTCTCCTCTGTGCCCTGACACTCTGCTGGGTTAGACTTTAAACCCAATAAAAAAACAAGCCAGTAGGTTGGGTTGTATGTGTATTCTACAAATACAGAGGTTGGTGCTGGGTATGAGAAGTTGGCCCCCTGAACATTATTATTTTAAAAAAGCAAGTGCTGAGTCCTTCTCAGGAACAGTGGGCTCATGAAAACCCGAAGGCTGGCTGCAAGACGGATCTAGCTACATAGCTCTTGCCCCTCCCAGGACTAGAAGAAGCAGAATGCATGATGTAAAATAAACAAATATATACAAATTTGCTTTATTCTTGAGGGCACAGAATTTGGGTTACTTTGGCACTTCTGAGGGGGCAGAAGTGCAGGGTATATTTAGTTCTAGTTTAGGCCTGCAAGTTGTGTGGTGTTGACCCATCCATTGATCTACAGAAGATATGGCATGCCATGAATTATGTTTAGTTTTCTGTGTGTGTTTAATTTTTAAAACGTCTATGCCACTTTTCTTGCCAAAACAACCCAAGGGTGGCTCACAACAAAACAAGGTAACAAAATAAACATCATGATAAACTGGTATATTTATTTATTTGTTTGTTATTTTTCACATTTTTATACCGCCCTCCCTCCAAGGAGCTCAGAGTGATGTACATATTTCCTCCCCCCCTTTTGTCCTCACAACAACCCTGTGAGGTAGGTGGGGCTGAGAGATAGTGACTGGCCCAAGGTCACCCAGGAAGCTTCATGGCTGAGCAGGGATTTGAACCTGGATCTTCCAGGTCTAAGTCCGACTCCCAAACCACTACACCACCCGGCAGTTCCCACAAAATCCTGACAGACCTGGATTTCATTTGAGCATGGAATAAGAAACTTGTCCTCTTGTTTCTAGAGAAATGAAACTAGAAGAAATCTGTGCATGGGGATGGAGGGGATTTCTGCACATTTGCACACCAAATGTGCTGCTAAACTCCCAAAGGACCATGTTGGAGATTGCAGGCAGATCTTGGCAAAGGAAGGAAAGAACAGGAGGGTTTGGTGACTGCTTAAATGTGAAGAGAAGGACTTTGTTGTTGACAATGAAACTAAATGGTCAAGACTGAGAATTACATTGTGCTGAAGTTGTGCTGAAGGTTAGTCAAAGTTGTTTCGAAATTTCTCAGAGAGTGAACACAAGACTGAACATTGAAGATGTGCTTCAATGTAAGTAAGTGTAAAGTGATGCACATTGGGGCAAGAAATCAAAACTTCACATATACGCTAATGGGTTCTGAGCTGTCTGTGACAGATCAGGAGAGAGATCTTGGGGTGCTGGTGGACAGGTTGATGAAAGTGTCGACCCAGTGTGCGGCGGCTATGAAGGCCAATTCCATGCTCAGGATCATTAAAAAAGGGATTGAGAATAAAATGGCCAATATGCCATTGTACAAATCGATGGTACGGCTGCATCTGGAGTATTGTGTCCAGTTCTGGTCACATCTCAAAAAGGATATAGCGGAACTGGAAAAGGTGCAGAAGAGAGCGACCGAAATGATTATTGGGCTGGGGCACCTCCCTTACGAGGAAAGGCTACAGCGTTGGGGACTCTTCAGTCTAGTCTCCAATAACTTGAATAACTCCTTGCTTTTCCATATGGCTAGCCCTAACTATGACTATCAGAAGCAATATATAAAAGATGCAAGGAAAATATAGGTGAGATATAGCTCACATACTTTCACTGTTGGAGTGCACAGATGATGGGTTACCTTAACACAGAATTGTGATAGCTGTAGCAGATTTGACACAAAGTCTTGGAGATGTTAGGGATTGAATCTGAAACTTTCTGCATGCAAAGCAAATCTGAAACTTTCTGCATGCAAAGTTCTACCTGCCGATTTCATCTTCTACAATTTCAGAAAGGATTGCCTGCACCCTTTCAAGCATACCATTGCACTGTTGAGTCCTTTATATTTGGGGTGTGTTTTTGTTTTTAAGAAAGCTGGTTTTCTCAGGAAGCTAGGTTTTCTCAGGAAGGGTCCCTTCGGGGAGAAAGGCGGGATAAAAATACTGCAAATAAATAAATAAATTCTGCACTCGTAAACCACATTCTACGCTTATTCTAAGCTCCTATAGAATTGCAGCAGTTATGCAGTCCTGAATGTATGATACATTTTTCAACCATCATTTACTGCTGCCTTTTTTTTTTTTTACTGGTACTACTAAAAATCTAGTGTTTGCAACACCCATTTGTCATGTTTTCGATTGATCTCATCCTTTCTACATGGAACAGACTAACAGCCCAATCCTATCCTTTCTGCCCCTGCTGGTGTAGCCACGCTACGTACTGTATCTCGAGGGGGGGGGGCAGAGTGGGAGTCTTCAGAGAAGAAAGGGGATTTAATGTCTCCATAATGACATGGCCTTACTGGAAGTCACAACATCATGAAAGATCTACAAACATTTAATTGAACCTACCATATACACCTACCCATTTTTTAAATATATTTTAATACTATTTTTTTAATACTAAAACAATCCTTATCCCCAGATACTAAATCCTTGTCCAGATTTTTTAAGTCTATCCCCTTCACATTTTGTAAACCAGAAATAGCAAGCAAAAAATTGAGCGTTTCTGAAGGCTTAACACCTCACATCCCCCAGGTTCTCAGCCTGAGTTCTCCTGGACTCACAGCTGCTCCTAGATGCTCAGGTGTCGGCTGTGTGGCCAAGGGGTCCTTTGCCTAGCTTTGGCTGGTGTGCCAATTGCAGCCTTACCTGCACCAATCAGATCTGGCAACAGTGGTCCATGCCAAGGTGACATCAAGATTAGACTATTGCAACATGCTCTACATGGGGCTGCCCTTAAAGACAGTGCAGAAGCTGCGCTTAATGCAGAGGCTTAGCTGGAGGTCGGCGACTTGACTCTGTTGGATCACTGCTTCAGCAGCTGCACTGGCTGCCGGTTCATTTCTCTAGGCCTAATTCAAAGTGCTGGCTTTGACCTTTGAAGCCCTCTATCAGCTTGAGGCCAGAGTACCTGAGAGTCCACCTTCTCCCGTATAACTCGGTTTGTCCTCTTCGGACATCAGAGAAGACCCTTTTAGAGATGCCATCACTAACAGAGGTAAGAGGGGTGGTGCCGGGAACGCATAGAGGGGAGAAGAAAGTCAACGCCTAAGAGGTGTTGTCTAATAGGACACAAAGACTTTCTGCTTGAGCAGAAGCCATTTCTTAAGAGGCTTGGGGACCCCAAATTGCTTCAGAGGATGCAGCATGTTATGGTTTCTCGTCAGCCACAGGTACCTGAATAGCATGCACGTCTCATGGCAGGGCCAAGGCAGTGCAGAAATGGGAAAAGATATAAATTCCACACAAATTTATCACACAAATTCCAAAGTCAATTCATTTCATACATCCAGAATTGCCAAACTGACAGCCTCTCTTCAGGAGGAATTCAAGTTCCAGGTTTCAGGCCCGACAGCTGGTCCCAGTTCAAATGCCTCTTATGAAACGAGAGATGCGGGTTGCAATATTCAAAGCACAAGAGTGTCAGGGCTTCAACATGCCTTTTCATTCAGTATTTTAATTTTTGGTTTTACATTTGCAGACTATCAGTTTGCCTTACGACTCTTTCAGCTTTAATCGAAGGAGTGGGGCAGGGGTTGTTGGGCTGTCCCCAGCTGCAAGGAGACATTCAGATTACTGGCATATCCCAGCCTCGGTCAAGCATCAGCCTTCAAAGAGCAGCAGTGGCCCCTTCTGGCAGAAGGGATGCACAGCACCTTCCAGTCCCGCTTGTCATCTTCACACCCTCCTACCACAGTAAATTAAAAAGCACCCTTCAACCACCCCACCTATTTACTTGAAATGCAAAACCCAACCATTGCAAATCCCAGGTTTCCCATTGCTAATGTTGCCAGTTGCTTGCTGGGAATGGGCCTATTGCTGTGGTCTTGCCTTAGGGATACATTAGGTCCTGGCGTTACAGATGGCTGTGTCCGTGCTTTTGTGCAGGTGCAATAATGCTGGGCCAGCAAGAGCCAGCTGTTTTGACATACATGCATTCCAACTTTGGACAAACTTTCAAATGGAACTAGTACAGATCTTGGGGAGTTTGTGTACCTGATTATACAGCCTGAGACTTGACAAAAGGACGTTATTGTTTCTGAATAGTTGCTCATGGTTCCTGCTGTGGGCAATTCACCTACTGGGGTGGGGCATGAGAGAAGTACTTGGCCGGTTAAGAATGAGAAACACAGATTTGGAACACACAGAGTGCAAAGAATTTCTAGCTAGAGTTAAGGGAAACCCTTGGAATGCTACCTTGATAGCTCTGGTGAGCATCCTGCAGAAGTGTCTGCTTGCCACTACTGCTGCTCTACTGTACAAATAAAGCAACTATTACAACTCCACCATAAATCTCCCATGCTTTCTCAACCCCAAAGAGCTAAACCCAGCAGCTGTACCTTCTTACTGCTCCAGGAAGCGACGAGCAGGTGACATGAATACTATTACAACAGGTGTAAACACATTAAAATAATGAGCATTATGCTCACAGCAGTAATGTTGTCATGAGCCTGGGGAAGCTCAGTGCATCTCTGTACGCACAAACACACTGCAACCCTGTATATCTTCCCGAGGGTCAGGGCAGCCACCGTCAAGGGCGGTGGTCAGAATTTGCACCCATCACTCACTAGGCTGTCCTCAAATGTCTTTCGTTCTGACGGGGAATGTACAGTAGTTGTTGATGTGCCGCCCACATAGGCAAGGTGGACCCATATTGTGGATCCATCTGCAATTCTACTTGAAGGCTGCAATCCTACACACACTTTCCTAGGAGTAAGCCCCATTTAATACAGTAGGATTTATTTCTGAGCAGACACAGAGGATTGCACCATAAGCTCTCTACCCACACCCCTTCTAAAGAGAGAGGGACAGCCATTCCTGCTTCTGCACCAGTCCCAGTTCCTTTCCGGTAGAATACCAGTGTAGTGACTGAACTATGAACTAAAAGAAGTGACCCTTTCAAATCTAGTCTCTGCCATGACTTCGGTAAAGTAGCCTTGAGCAATCCACTCTTCCATTCACTTCACCCCACTCCCTGTTGTAACAGAGAGATAATACTCAGCTACCTAAGCAGGTCTGTTGTAGAGGTCACAGAGACCTGGTCCACACCTGTAGCAGAATTAGGTGGCAGAGTGGTTTGTATCATTTCCGACAGCAAGGAGTGGTCGTCGTGTGGAGTGTCATTTCTGAAACTACACACACAAAACTAGGACATCAGGGGACAAGGTATAGGTCAGCCCAGTCCTTGCTGCCTTCCCTTTCTATATGCCAAGAGGATTGCTTTTGTGGTTTCTTTTTTACACAGAGGATTATTCCAAAGTATGATTCCCCCATCTGCAGTGCAAAGTGGTATAAGTCCACCCTACCTCTACAGCAGGGGTTATCAACCTCTTCCCGGCCAAGTACCACCTCTGGCGCCACTCTACTGCTGAGTACCACCAGAAGTGACTGGTGATGAAATCATCACCAGTTACTTACAGGTTTTCGGAGTCAAGAAAACACAGATAGGAGGCTATGGGTGGGTGGAACTTAGCATTCCCGAGAGGCTCAGCATTCCTTAGCATTCCCGAGAGGCTCAGACAAAGGCAGGAGCCTCTCAGGAGCGAAAACGCAGTGCTCAAAGCACCGCGTCGGGGCAGGGTTCTGGCGGTCCAGTGGTCTGAGTACCACCAGCAGTCGGGCGAAGTACCACTGGTGGTACGAGTACCACTGGTTGAGAACCCCTGCTCTATAGTCTGTTGCATGTTTAGACTAGACCTAAGATAATGGTGTCCATGACCAAGTCTCAGTAACATTAATGGGACAAGTTCGCTATTCATAACCAACTTTCATTAAGTACAAGCCAATGTCTGGGAGGCACTGTGAACATGGCTCATTGAAGCATTACATTAATACCAAGTATTAGTGGTACTCCTCTCCTTCTGATAACCAGGACAGGAAAGTTGTATCTAAGAAGGTCGCCAGCTGTCAAATACTTGTCTTAGTTCTACCAAGTTCAAATTAAGAATTATTTTTTAAACCAAAAGGTTACCTAAGAACATAACAAGAAGAGCCACCCCACTTTCTCGAGGTCCACACTGTGACACTTTTTGTATTTATCATTTTTTCTTTTAAAAGGTAAAATGATGTTTCCTTTATTTTCATACAAACTCCCAAAAAAATTAAAAACAAACAAAAAGACACAGATGAACAGTACCTTAGAGCAAGTTTAAAAAAAAGAATTAAAGAGACAAAGAGGGGCCCGAGAGTCCGACTAGGCCACAGTAGAAAAATAAATCTTAAGGGGGGGGGGGGTAGCAGGAACAAGAGGAGGGAAGAGTATCTTGCTTATGAAGGTGTAAATTCATAACATTTTTAATTTACTGGGGGGGGGGGATTTTTATAAAGTGTGGCCAGGCCCCAAGCTGGGTAGGGGAGAAAAGGGCGGTGGGGAGGAGAGAGAAGGAAGAATATAAATATATTTCTGAGCTTGAAAGAGAGAGCTAACCTTCTCCTCCCCACCACCCCAAGAGAAGAGATGGGGAGAAAAAGGATGTTACATTCAGAGACTCCATACATTCAGAAAGAAGGGGAGGGATACAAGAGACTGTCTGGAGTCAAAAAGTTTAACGTGTGTTGGGGGGGGGGGGAAGAGGAGGTATCGCTACCACCCCTCCACGTAGTGTTTATAGTGAGCTACTGCTCCTTGCAGAGATTTACAAGAGAGGAAGAGCAAGCCCATGCCTTAGCAACCAAACAGGGCTAAAGTAACATGTAGCAAGCTGTTGCAAGTTGGAAGCACGAAACCAGAAGGAAGGTCTCGTACCTATATTTTTGGACAAGCAGATGTTTGCTTCAAACCCAAAGGCCGGGGGGGGGGGGGGAAGGAGGAGAAGAGAGACTGATGGGGTAAACCAGTCTGTCCCCCCCCCCCCCCAGAAAAGGTCATTGAGGAAAGTCTGGAAGTCTATTGGGTATCCAAGGCCACCTCGTACCAATGGTCAGGGTTAGTTCTCCATCGGGGGGGGGGGGAGTGGTAATAAGGGCCGGTCCCTCCTCTATCCCAGATACGTGGGGCTCAGACAAATGAGTACTGGTTGTTCACAGCCCTGGCTCGTCCTTCTGGCTCCTCCGGCAGGGGAAGGGATCCCCCTCCTCCTCTTGCAGCTGCTCCCTCATCCGCCTCTGGCTCCGTCAAGCCCTCCTCCTCAACTTGGCCCTCAGCTTCTGGCAATCCGCGCTCAGTGGGAGCATGAGGTGGCCGAGCTGGGGGGAGCGGGGGTGGCGGTGGAGGCAGGTTATGAGAGGTGTTCGGTTCTGTGGAGAGAACAGAAAGAGACAGACACAGACAAAAAGAGACAGGAGGGCTGGGGGTTAAGACGAGAAGTGGGACGCAGAACAAGCC
The DNA here is from genome assembly GCA_026170595.1 of Plestiodon gilberti rubricaudatus. NCBI lineage: Eukaryota > Metazoa > Chordata > Lepidosauria > Squamata > Scincidae > Plestiodon > Plestiodon gilberti. The sequence goes on along the minus strand of JANXHW010000006.1, from coordinate 16,360,432 downwards.
AAAAACGCGAGGACCCACAACATGAAGCCATCGTGAGTCTAGAACACAGGGCTCCTCCCACCCAAGTTCTTTGAAGTAGGCTTTCCACCATTATGAGCACCTTCAAACACCGACAACTGGGGAAGAGCCTGGAAGCTGGAAACGAAAATGTCTGAACTCAACCAGCACCACTGCACCCAAGATGCCTTAGAAATGGCACTGTGGTCATAGCCGGAAGAAACCACCCTGACGATTACCGAAGGACTGTGGGACAATGGGGAGTATGGTTGTCCTCAGGGCTGTGTAGACACTCTGCACTATGGTGTTTCATAAGCTGCCTTGGGGCATTCATTTCAGAAGAAAAGGCAGGGTACAAGTATCTAGCATAAACCTAAATTCTGCACCAAGGAAGCTGAATTCTACAGTCCTTAAAAGTTCAGTTGCCAAACTGCATTAATTTGCAACTTTGCATAATTGTTCTCATTCTGCATAGTACGGAGTTCAAGATGTTTAGTGTTCTAGTAACTTGTTTTATAATAACTATGTCTAAACAACAATAATTATTATTAGGGCTGTCACCAGATGAAAATCCTAGGTTGTGATTTTACACATGCTCACTTGGAAATAAGCCCCAGTTAACATGGGACTTATTTCTGAGTAGACATGCATTAGGATGACACTGTAAGTCTATCATATTTTATTCAAAGGCATAACAGTTTTGGATTTGTAATGTGATGGGAGAATGCTTCCATGAAAACAGCACCTGCCATCTGCAGTTTTCATACCATTCATAAATAAAAATTAACATGTTTTAAATTCGTGTGTGTGTGTGTCTTTAGCTGAGCCAAAAGGTATCCAGTTGATTTACATAACCAATCAACTAAAGATTGTAGCCCTAACTATTGCTTTATAGTGGCTTTACAGATATTATTGCTCTGGATTTAAGCAGTTACTTGGTAAATGTAGCTCTGGATTACCATTTCAGCAGGGAAATGCAACTCATAAAATATAAAAATAAATACATTCTGCTAGTCCTGGAGAGGCCCACGGCAATATAAGCCAGGTCCCAAAGCTTCCATTCCCAACTACTGCCCTTCTGCACAAACATCCCAACATCCAAACTCATGTTTTGTTTTGCATTTTTAAGTGGAAATTGAGATTCACAGCTCCTCAGTATGAAATTCTGCACATGGGCAAAATCACAGGACACACTCTGCTCTGCCATTATTCAGTGGAATCGTTACTGAACTTTTGAGCTGAAAATTCCATAGGCCTAAAGCTATTTTTAAAGACCTACTTAAAGCCTAAACAGGGCAAGGCAGAAAGCTAGAAACACAATGGTTAACCTTTGCTGAAAAATTATGTGTAGTGCACAGTACAAATTTTAAACTGAAATTTTTTTTTGTTATCTTTAGAGCTCCCGCATAGATGAGCATTTCAAATATGAGCCACTCCTTCATATTCTTCTCCTCCACAAAACAGCAAACGCCCAAATGGAACTCTGCATACCTACCTTTTATTCATGTTTCTCCTACTTGGTGGGCAGGCATCCATTCAATTCAGTAGAATCTGTGTAGTGCTTCACTGCATAATACAGTGAAGACTACCATGCTGATCATGGAAGGCAGGAGTTGCTCTGGCTTTTGCATTACTGCAGCTCTGAGTTGTCCTAACCTCATACCCTTTACTCTGCACTGCAAGAGGTGTTTGTTTGTTTGTTTTTTTGACCATGCAATTCAGAATTACAACAGCCAGATTGGCTGGCTGGCAGCACGCTAGGTGGTGAGAAGCAGAAGAGGGAGCAATCTTTCATTCTGTGGAGATTGATATGTGGGTTTTAATTGTGTGCCATTACCAACATGCATTTAAACATTTAACTTTTTTTTTTTTAGATTGGGTTATTTTGCAGAATGCTGTGGGACACTGAAGTTACCTTCATTGCAACAAGGCTGTGAAGGAGACCCAAGGGGGCTTTGGACGCTTCAGGACAGGCTGCCAGCTAGATCTGCAGCATTTCCTGTAAAAACTGAAGGCGCTCACAATCACCTTAATAAGGGCCCAGTCCTGGAGAAAGAGGCTCTTCCACTCTTAACTCTATCCCCTGCTTGGCATCATAGATACAGCGGATGGTGTGGGTACTGCACACTCGCACGACCCATGGAGAGTGATGGGCTATGGCGCGGGGCCATGACACACACACACGCTCTCATGTCCCTGCCTTCTTCCCCTCACAGCTATTGCACACTTACACGCAGTCACCCGCAGAGGCGGCAGCAAGGATGGAGATGAGGTTGGGGGGCGAGTCGGGGTCCCCACTGAACCCAGACACCGGCGCTCGGCTCCCAGCCCGGTCCCGGCCTGTGACAAAGATGCCCACATCAGATATAGGGATCAGGGGTGGGGGAAGAGGGAGAGGGATGAGTAGCTCAGGAGGTAGACATGGAGGGTATGGGGTTATCCCCATACTACACAGGGCAGGAGCAGAGGACTCACGACGGGGGGGGGAGGGTAGGGGTATGTTGGGAGCCATAATGGAAGAAGATGGGTGGGAGATGGAGCATGACATGGATTGGCAACAGTGTCTATGCTCTTTCCACCCCAGAGCCCCGCTCCTCCCAGGCTCACCGTGCAGCCGTTGCGAAGCAACCACGTAGCTGACAAGTGTCACATCGCTGGAACCACCCGACTCAAGTGGGATGGGGTGGACCCGGAAGTGCTCCAGCATGTCGAAGATGGTCTGGAACCAGAGATGCTGAACCCGGCATTGCCCATCCTCATTAAGGGAGAGGCGCAGGTGCTGGTGGTAGGAGAAGGCTAGATGAGACCGCACTCACGAGCCACAGACCCAGCCTAAGCAGCACACACTCCCAACCCCATCTCCTACCTATAGCCATGCACTTGCACTCACCTTGGCTTTCCCCTGGAAGTTAAAGGTCAGGACATATTCGCCACGCCGTGTCTCACTTTGCCGCACTAAGAACACACCGTGACTGCTGGCTCCCCCTGCCAGGACCAGCTGGGCCGCTTTGAGACGAGACAGCGTGCCATGGAACCAAGGATATTCTGAGAGGGGGTGCTCTGTGTCTCCAAGACTTCCCCCACCTGGGTCTGGCTCCCCTTGGAAGAGGAAGGAACCTGAAGCAGGAGAGAGGCAACAGTCGACTTCCAAAGCCCACTCAAGGAATTCCAGAAGCGTGTCTGCGGATTGCTTCCCTGCCGCTCTAGCCCCCTGCAACCTTCTTGGGAACTAGGAGAAGAACCCAAGCGTCCTGGCATCCATTCCAAACCATTACCTGTGGTGTCAGGGGTTTCAGGGAAGGCTGTATGGAGGAGGCCAGTGGGAAATGGCCCTTCATCAATTGGTACCCGAGGAGGCAGCTCGGGAGGCAACAGCTCCATGGACTCAAAGTGCGAGGCAGTGATGGAGACTGAGCTGGGGGACATGGAGGCTGAGGGGCGGTCCATCAGCCCACCATAGGCACCTGGGGAGAGAGACCACACACCAGGTCACAGGCTGTGCATACACTGGGCTTCCTAAAAATCCCCAGTCTTCCTTTTCAAAAGGCTACATTTAAAAAAAATATCCATATTGCTACATTTGATGAGAACACAAAACGTTAGCCTTTCCAACAATAGAGCAACAGCTTTTTGCAGCTATCGTAATCTATGCAAATGTACATATGATTAACTGGTCACGATTCAGACCAAGATGGAAAATGCTGCTGTTGTTTTTTTTTAAAGCCATTTATCCAAGTTACAAGACCCCTTACAAGTATACAAGCAGAAACAACTTCAAAACAAAAAGGGGCAAAATGAAAGAAAAAGTAATACGAATCTAATGTCACCCCCCAAAAAATCTCAGCCAATCACAGATCATGGCATATGACCAGCATAAATATATTGTCCAAAGCATATATTTGTTGCTAGGAACGCTGGTGAAAGAATAGAGGGGAAAGCAGACAAATTCATGGAGAATAGAACGTATTAAGAATACAGTATTTATATACCACTTTTCAACAGAATGTTCATAGGGCAATTTAGATAGCAAAATAAATAAATGACTCCCTGTCCGAAAAGGGCTCACAATCTAACAAAAGATGCAAAACACACACCAGCAAGCAGCCACGACAAAGGACACTATGCTGTGGTGAATAAATGGCTACAAAGAGCCTCCACAGTCCAAAGCAGCATACTGGGGTGCAACAGTTATTGCTTTCATGCCTTGCTTGGAGTAGTACGTGGAACTAGGTGGACCTGTGGTCAGAGCCTGTGCTCATTAAAGAATCGGTTTCTAGATTACAATTCTCCAATAAGTCCATATAACTGCATTTTGATTCTATATTTTAAGTGGAAGCTGCAGAGTGATGCCTGCATTTTCAGCAAACCCTAAGAAGCGTTACCTTCTTGAGAAATGTGTGGGCTTGCTATATTCTACCATGTCCTGATCGGATGCGCGTTTTCTTTTTCCATACCAGTCACATCTCAGATGCTAACGTCTCAATGAGGATTTTAGGACGTCATTTATGTACCCACCTTTCTATCAATGCAGTCAAGTGCACAGATTTAAAAACAGCAAGCCATTAGTTTATATAGACTATACAAAAAAATAAAAGGAACAAGGAGGGGAAAGTGAATTCAGGTACAATCCTGGTGGGCACAACGGCATGTTTGAAAGATCCCTGCACTTAAGGAAGTTCCTGGGAACGGCAAAACTTGCCCCAAAATGGGACAGACTTCAATATCAAGAGGAAGTTGAATGTTCTTCCAACTGAACACGATAGGGCGGGCTGCGCCACTCACCTTGGCTAAGCTGTTCACTGCTCTCGCTCGGCACCATGGGAAGCTCCCGACTGGGCATGCTCTCTGAATGGTTCATGCAGGGCTGCTCCAGGCTGTCGGTGCTCTCTCTGAGGAGGGAAGTGCTATTAACTACTGTATTTCTTCAATTCTAAGATGCATGTTTTTTCCCAATTAAGCATTTCAAAAAAATGGGGTGCGTCTTAGAATCGAAGGTCTCCAAAAAGCACCCCAAAATGCTATCTTCTTACTTACTGGGCCTTGGGGGAGTTTCAGGGATGCCTGCGCAACCCTCTGCAGGCCTCCTTGATCTTCAGTTCAGCAAAAAACAGTGATTTTCAGCCATTTCCAGTTTTCGCAAAAACCGGAAATAGCCAAAAATCGCTGTTTTTCGCCGAACTGAAGATCAGGGAGGCCTGCAGAGGGTTGCGCAGGCATCCCTGAAACTCCCCCAAGCCCAGGTAACGAAGAAAATGGCACTTTCTGACGGGGCCAGAAATGCTATGCAAAGGCAGTGCACTCAGTCATCCTCAGCTGCAGGAGACATGCTGGGGAGAGTTGGTGCTGAGCGGGTAGATTCAATGAAGGGAGGTGAGTCTTACAATCAATGGATTTTTTTTTCCCTGCTGGTGGTACTGAAAGTAAAGGTGCGCCTTAGAATCGATGGCGCCTTAGACTCGAAGAAATACGGTATAACAGAACCTCCATGTTCGCAGACAATGTACCTCCGAGTACCAGGTGCTGGAGACAAGCAACAGGGGAAGGCAGTCACCTTCACGCCCGATTTACAAAGTACTCAGTTGTCAGTGGTGGGGAACAGGATACAGAACTAGACTGACTTCTGGTCTCACAGCTTACCTGTATTAGAATCACAAAACACTCCTATTCCCCTCTCGTTTCGTTCACCCTGATGTGGCTACAGAAACTCATGCAACGTAGGCAAACTGCCTTACCGCAAGTCAAACCAATGGTCCATCTAGTTCAGTATTGTCTGTAACAGGCAGCGATTCTCTAAGATCCCAAGGAAAGACGGCATTTCCTAGCTTCACCATCTAGCATCTTTTTAACTGGAGGCTGAACCGGAGACATTTTGCATGCACACCATGCGCTTTACCACTGGGTTATGGCCCACTCCCAAGGTCTTGTGCGACTTACCCCAGGCCCATGCATTCCTGAATGTCCGCCAACCACGAGCGCATCTGCAGCGAGTCAACTGTCTCAAGGATATACTCTGATGAGCTTGACAGCTGGGGGGGGGGGGGGCAGGTAGAGAAGAAAAAGAACCATCATATATTACACATGGGGGGGGGAATATGACCCTTACTCCTAGATACCGCCCACCTTTCCCAACCCAACCCCAAGAAAAGCAAAAGGAAATATCAATCAATCAATGAGAAAGGCAAGAAGAGTGAACCACAATGAATGCTAGGAAACAGCTGACTGAACCAACAAATTGTTGAAACTCAAGACATTTTGAGAATAAAATCTTCAAGAGCCACTATGAATGATAGATCTCTCTCTCTCTCTCTCTCTCTCTCTCTCTCTCTCTCTCTCTCACACACACACACCATTCAATAAAGGGACCCCCCCAACCCATAAATTCTTCTAAGAAGAGAATCAAGCCCCGCTCTGCCTGCCCTGCAAGAGAAGGAAGCCAATACGAAGAGAAGGGGCTGCAGAGTTCCTTTGGCAGATGCTTACCTGGGTCCCACGTCCTTGGCTAGGCACCTTTGCTGCTCAGGAGGAGGAAGTTGCTCAGGAAGAGCAGAGTGAGCGAATACTGCTGACGTGGGAGGGGCTGTGCATCCACATGTCTCTCCTTGGCAGAAGTATGGGGCAAGGAGAAGGGTAAGCAAGTACTAAAAGTACACTCCGGTCACCACCACCTGTATTGGCTGCTGGTGGAAATGACCTTGCCTTCTGGATGTCAATATGGGGGAGAAGCGTTGATTCCATGCATGGCCTTGGCTAAGAGGGTAATGCACGAAATGGCTCAAAGACTATAGTCACTGGGTATAAAGGTCCTATGGTTATAGTTCTAACAGATTTAAGATGTACATGTTTTGCACCTGCCCAGAACACACTAGGCTTCACCAGCGCTCACAACAAGCCACAGCTGCTCTAACCCTCTTTACCCTGACCTTCCACTGACCTTGAGCACAAAAGTGTTCTCTTTATCAGGCATTTCTAAGGGAGTCGTTGTCCGCACATCCACTACGCAGGAGCAGGCAATGCTGACCCGTGGCTTTGATGCCTGGTGGTTGGGGTAGGAAAAGAGACAGGTAAGCCAGAGCCCCTCAATCCCAAACCCCCAGAAGTCCAAGCATCTGACTGTTCCCCTCCGTCATCTCTCTGCACCCCAAAATTTTCTTCCACCCTGACCCAATGCTCACCTTTGGTGGGATGTAGAACTCTAACAGGTAACCTTCCCCCTCCCCTTTCCCTGCTTTACGCAGGAGAAGACGGCATTTCTGCCAGCGTGTCCGGCTGCCCCCGCCTGCCCCATCGTCAGCTACAATGTAGTTCAGTAGGCCCTCCCGCCGCACGCTGGCCAGTTCCACTCGGAGGGTGGCCGGAGAGGCTTTGTTGAGCCGCAGGCGCTCAAATCGGTGAGTCCAGCGCTCAGAGTCACCCCCCCCCGAAGAGTTGGAATTACTGTTGGCTCCCGTAGCTGCCTCCTCTCCACCACTGGGAGACGACTCAGCAGAAGTCTTCCACTGCAGGATGCCCCGTACGCTGCCTCGGACGCTACGGCTAACATTGCGCAAAGAGAAGCGTTTCTTCAGCTTTGGTTTGGTGGTGGTAACTGCTGCCACAGTGGAAACATCTTCAGAGCTGCGGGACTGGCTGCTGGAGAGGCCGGAGGGTGGCCCAAGCGGAGGTTCCACAGGGGAGGCAACAGACGAGTCGCTGCAGGTCTCGGAGAGGTCACGTGCAGAAGAACAGCCTGTGAAGGGGGCGATGTCACAGCGGGGGGGCGAGTCACTGGCATAGGCCCGGCTCACTTCTGCCTCAAAGTGCTCCAGGAAGTGCTCGGCAAAGCGGCGTGAGAAAGCAGCTTCAGCTCCTGGCATGGCAAACTGGGGGTTCTCACCAAGGAAGGCCCGGAACCGACGGGCAAAGTCCACTGCAGCAGCACGAGCATGTGCCTCACAGAATTCCCGCCAACCTGGAGAGGGGAGGGAGGAGGGCTCTCCTGCAGCCCCTCCCCCTACCGGTGACAAGGGTACTGCGCTTCCGTTCATGGTCACCCGGGTGGGGCTGGATGGCAACACGCCCAGTGCCAGGACTGGGCTGCTGCTGGTACCAGTGGCCTCGTGACCTGAAGAGAGAGGTAGAGAGGTTGTAACAAAACATACAAGGGGGGAAAACAACCTGCTATTGCTGTTCCTGGCACAGGGAAGAAACAGAGTCTGGAGGGGGAAAGAATCCCACCCACAACGAGGAAAAAATCACTGACATGGAGTTACACCTGAGTATGTCATGCAAGCTAACAGACAGAGATGCAACTGGTCTCATAACCATGCAGAGGACTCGTTAAAGGCTCTTGTCAAAAAGGCAACCCCATTAGAAATGAGCAGGCCCATTCACAAATTGAGTAAGATAACCCTTGGGGCAATCAAAGTGCAGCACAATGAACAACATTTGGGAACAAAGAGATAGGACCATAAGGACATCATGAAAGTTCTAGAGCTGGAGCTCTATGCATGGTTCTTGTCTATAGGGAGAACCACCACCAATGTTGACCCCAGGAATAAGCTTCTTTCCCTTGTGAAGAGTGGCGACCAGATGCTGGAACCTTTTTCTGATGTATGTTAGAACAGGGTTAAAACCTCACGATGAGTTTCCAACTCAAGTAGCAGCCCACAGCTACTGAATGCAGAGAGGGAATACTTGTGTCACGACAGTCCTCCATATGGCTTAACAGTGGGATAAACTTCATTGCTAATCAACAAAATTATTTCAGCTACTCTCCTTTATGTAGTAGAAATATTTAATCCAGTTCTAGGACCTTCAGAGCAGCTACAAATTTAAAAGAGAAAAACAATTAAATTCATAAAATCCTGCATGTGCTCAGGCAAAACAGCTAGTTCCATAGGATAATCGCGAGCATCAGGTGGACTGCAGTTCACCAGTGGACCACTGGCAAAATTTCCAGCGGATTGCCCAGCACCTGCTCATTGCTGGGATTCTTCCCACGTCAACTGGGTCTAGGCAGACCATGGAAGGCACTGTGTACATTTTCTTAAAAGAGTGTAGACTCAGGTTCACTTAACACTGATTAGTTAGGCCTGAACTAATCCAGCTAAGAAGAGATCCTAAGTATAGTCACACTTCCAATAACATGGCTTCCTTTTGCCCCGATTCATTACAGCACTGTCCTGGTGTAATTGACAGCCATTCTAACCAATGAGAGCAGTGCATTCTAGGCCAATCAGCACCCATTTCCTGCCCACTGGATCAACAATGTCTCCAATAGTGGTGTTTCATGCAGTGCGCAATTTTGGGGGAATGTATTCCCCGTGCTGTATTCACTCTTGCTTTGAAAATTCTACATGAACTGGTGGGTCACAGAAATTAACAGAAACAAAGATAACTATGCAAGGCTGATTTTAGCACACCTCTGGAATGAGTGACCAAGGGAATTCCGCAACTTCATAACAATAAGTTGAGACTCCTCCGTACTACTGCTAGGAGCTGTAGCTCAGTGTACAGCATTTGCTTTGCATGCAGGAAGTCCCAGGTTCAATCCCTGACATCTCCATCTATAGATGGGAAAGAACCATGTGAAAACTATGGAGAGCTCCATAGCTATGGAGAGCTCCAAAACTATGTCAATCAACATAGGCAGTAGATGGAACACAGCTTAGAGAACTTCATATGCTACGCAAACTGCTTTGTGATTTTTGTTGTTGTTGAGAAGCAGCATATTCAGTATTCTTACAGCCCGATCCTGCCTAAGATGCAGCGGCTGGCCTAAAGGGCAGGCCAGTGTGGCCGAGGGTCACCTTGAAGAAAGGGAGGGGGATTTGTGAACTCCGGATAACTGAAACTGCAGATATGGGACCCGCGGATATGACGAATGACTATATATAAATATGGAAAGAAAAAACAAACAAGCAAATATGTACAGCTGACTAACTAAGGCTTAATGGGAGAATCTCCATGACTTTTGAAACTACCAAGCCACTTTTGTACTGTTTTCTAATCCATGAGGTTTTCATTAGCTTTTCCCTACAACTGTATCCGTCTGTGACGGAAAATCGTCCTTTTAAAAAAAATTTTTTACAGTAAATACTATTCAATTTCCCTTTCCAATATGTCAAGCCCTCTGAACATGAAGTTCCACAACAGCCAAAATGTCAACAGGAAGGAGGGCATAAAGGTGTAATTGGTGGAGAAATTCATAAAAGCTGTAGCGAAGCCACATACAGAAAAGCCTATTAACCCTAGATGGGGGGGGGGGTTGGACTACTCAGGAATGGAATGTCATGAATCAACTGGGAGAACAGAAGGAATGAACAGTCCAACATTAAAAACACACCAGGCATTAAAGGTTTTGGATGGATTCCCCCAAGTTCTAAACTCATGGCAGACCAAAATGGCATTTAAGGGTTTTATTAAACCGCTGAACCATGAGCTGTCGATCGAAAGGTCGGCAGTTCGAATCCGCGACGGGGTGAGCTCTCATTGCTTGGCCAGCTCCTGCCAACCTAGCAGTTCCAAAGCATGTTAATGTGAGTAAATAAATAGGTACCGCTTGCAGGAAGGTAAACAGCGTTCCGTGTTCCAGCCACATGCTACGCGCTGCGGCAAGGAGAGTCATGCCAGCCACATGATCACGGAGGCATCTTCGGACAACGCTGGCTCTTCAGCTTTGAAATGGGGATGAGCACCACACCCTAGAGTCGGACACGACTGGACTTCATTGTCAGGGGTCACCTTTACCTTACCTTTAATTAAATTACACATATTCTCATCTCACTTGGAAAACATGCCTAGGCCATCTCTGGCAGCACAGCTGCAACAAAGAGAGATCAAATCCCTGGCGGTGCTTTTTGTTAAAAAGCAAAACAAATGCTGAAAGCCATGGTTTTGAAGTCAAATACACAAATGTATACATACACATACATCTTCCTAAACCATCTTTGCATGCATGTATACACATTTGGCTGCAAAAGAAGACTGGGACATAAGTATTTTAAATAATAAATACACATACATACAAACTAGGAGAGGAAAAGCCAATGGAGAGGATGGAAGCTGGTTGTTTACATAAGCCTGACAGCACTGCCAGATCCAGAGGTGGGAAAGGTCTCCCATCCCTTTCCACGCTGCACAGAATGAGGAAGTGACAGCCAGGACTGCATCTTCTCATCCCTCCACCTCTGTAACGGGACAAGCCACCCTTGGGCAAAACCTTTCGTTCTGTGCAACAATTACAGCACAGGCTCTTCCCAAGGCTTCCTGAGAAGTAAAATCCCTGTGTCCAATGGGCCTTATTCCGAAGAAAGTGGGCATATAAGAGGCTAGGAGCCCCTCCAGGGTCTGGAGCAGCCAACCCAATGCACCCCTGGGGAAGGGGGGGGGGAGAGTAGTCCGCCCTCCACCGCGATTGGTTTGGAAAAGAGGCTCTTCGGGCGAAGGAGAGGAGACGCTCCGCTGAGCTTTGTGCGCCTGTCACTTACCATCCCAGTCTCACGTCCCTTCCAGGAGGAAGGGTTGATTTGTCTGTCCGTCTCTCTCCCCCTCTCTATTCACTTCCGCTTCCGGGTTTCCTTCGTTTGGTGACTCCCTTTCACTTCCGCCTTCGTCATCGACCAAAGAGGGGAACACGGAGGACCATTTTTTTCAAGAAATGATCACTGAGAGAGTGCCTAGAGAGGCCGCGGCGGAAGAGCCACGGAGTCTCACAACGTCACCGACAGACAGTTAACCCCCCTTTTCCTATTGGCTCAGGCTTCCAAGTGTTGCCAAGACAACCCATGACATAATAAGTGCTTTCGGCTTGCTTTTCGGTACAGTTGCTCTGGCGCCGGCGCAGCAGCAGATGTATCGTATTCGTATCTTCCCTCTGCATTCACAATATGCACTCCTATGCATGCATACTTGGAAGTAAGTACTGTATTCCTGTGTTCAGTGGCCCTTGCTTATATAAGTGTACATAGGATTTCATCCTTAGCGCGTGACCTCTGAGCAAGTGCAGAGTGCCTTTCTCAGTTTCTCTTATCTTTGGAAGTTCGCAACCACCCCTGGAATTCCAGGATTTCCTCTCACCAGAGATTGCAGTTTCCTGTGAACTTGAAGAAATGTCGATGATTTGTGCTTTAAAAAGCCACATGCATCTCTACAAATGCGCTGGCTGAACAACATCATTCCAAACAAAATATATTTTAACAGTTCCAGTGTATTTTAAATTGTTCTATTGTTAGCTGCTTTGAGGCATGGTGATAATAAAGTGGGATATACACGGTACATTGATAAACAAACCAACAAGCAATGCACACAGATGCACCAATAAACTTCATCTAACTCAGAGGCTGCACTCCATTTACTTGGGAATAATTCCCATTGAATTCACTTTTTTCTTTTTTCTTTTTTTTTAATTTTTTTATTTTTAATTAATAAACTACAAAACAAAATAACAAAACAAAACAATACAACATACTACGAAAGATTACAGCAAGCGCGAAGCAATAAATCCTACTTGTATACTATTATATATTTTCTACTTATAATATCTAACTAAGCCTATATCTCTAATATACTATTCATTAAATTCACACTTCATCACTCCTTCTCTCTCTCTCTCTCTCTCTTAAGGAGTCTATAAGTGGTATCCAAATATTCATAAAAAGATTAACTAACTTTTCCTTTATCATCCAAAAATCTTAATTCCCACTTCAAATATTTTAATATATAAAGCCACCCCATTTTTCTCCAAATGTATTAAAATAAAAACCTTCCAAATGTTTCTTTAAAAAAAAATCTATATCCCCTTTTTATATAAAATTGTTAAAAACAAATCACATCTTACTTAAGTCTTTCCAAATAATAAAACATTATTTTTCTTTTATTCACAAAGGGGTTAACTAACCTTTCCTTTATCATCTAAAAGTCTTAACTTCCACTTCAAATTTCTAAATTATTAAGTCACCCCATTTTTTTTTCTTCAGATTTGTTAATTCATCATCAAAAATTTTCCATCACTCTTAATATAAGTTTCTTAAAAACAAGTCATATCTATTTGTTTCTTAATAATAAAACATTTTCTTCTTTTTAAGTAACATTAACTCCAATAATATTCCCCACAAAAAAAGTAAAACATTATAATCCCTTTTTATTTTTGACAGTTTGCCATTACCCCTTCCATCCCTCCCCTTCCTCCTCCTCCTTCTTCTTCTTCTTCTTCTTCTTCTTCTTCCTCTTCCTCTTCCTCATCTTTAAATCTTTCCCAAAAGTCTCTTGTTTTTTAAATTGTATCCACTTTGCATTCTTTTCCATAGGATCATTCACGTCTTCTATATTCCTCTCCCGAAAGACAATCTTCAACACCATTTTTAGTAAAGAATTCACTTTTTTCTTATTTCTAAGTAGACATGCATAAGATTGCACTAAGACTAGTCATGCACTTTGCTGCTCCTTTTCCCTGTTGATTAGCCCCTGCTACCTACAGAAAGAAATTCTCACAGGTAATTTGTGACATGCCAGTTTGATGGATACATGAAGTGTTATCCTCAGTTGGCAGATGTGTACTGTACAGTATATCTGTCTTTCTATAATATACATTCACAAGTCACAAGCTGGTCAAGACAGAAATATATTTGTGAGGGAGGGAATGTTGTTACAAATTGAAGTCTCAGCAAAGCAATGGGATAAATAAGGTCTGGTAGTGAATTGGCAAAGCGACAGTGTACATAATCACTTTCTGTAGAGAGCTAACCAATCCCGGTCTTATGCAGCCTGACAACGCAATCCTATCCAATTTACACCACCGGTGCAGCGAGAACGGGAGGCCCCAGAACAGAAAGGGGATTCAAATCCCCTTTGAATCCCCCTTTGGAGGGGATTTGAATCCCCTTTCCATTCTGGGGCCTCCCGTTCTCGCTGCACCACAGGTTAGACTGGTGGTGTAAGTTGGATAGCATCAGAACTGCATTTGATATTTTAGTTCAGCATTTCTTCCTTGGAGTCTCCTTTTGTACCTTCTTTTTTGATGAAATCTGACAACCTATGAGATGGGCAACTACCAGGAGCAGGGTCTTTTCAGTAGCAGCAATACTTCTCATGTAGACTCCATGCACTTATAGCTCTGCGCCCTTTGAGCGCAGATTCATTGAGCAACTCTCATTGATTCATTGAGCAACTCTGGGTAAAAAGTGATACAAAACTATTTCAAGAACCTTCTACAATTTAGCAACAATACACCAACAATTTTGCCTGCTAAAGAGAAGTAAAGAACTGAATCATTGTGAATTGGTTGCAAACCTCTGCTCAAGATTCTCTCAGCAGATGCAATTCAATATCTGGGGAAAAGAAGTAGGTTCATGGCTTGATGGCCAGGTACCACAATGTACAAGTTAGCTGAAACACTGAACAGCTAAAACTTGTTCAGGCACTTGCATTCTGTGGATGCTGGTGCAGCACCCACAGAAGCTGCCTCAGAGCCCCGCCCCCCCCCCAAACTGCCACACCCTGAAACTCTACCCTCCACGTCTGAAGAGACAAATGCTGTACTTGGGCGAGATCCTCCATGTGAAGCAGAACACTGGAGCCCCTTTCAAATGTAACCTTTAGTGTGGAGAGGAAGATGTGGTTAGGTATTTCTCCCCAAATTGAGTGTTTCTGTTTTCAGGTCAGCTCTGTAAGCATGGAAGGCAGGAGCGTATGGAATTTCAGCATACATGGGCAAGGCTTAAAGAAAGCACAATTTTGTAAATGCTGACCAACATCCACAGAATATGAATGAACAGGGCTGTAGTTTGAGTTGAAAAGGAAATGGGGATTATTAGTGCATTCAATTTAAGCAAGACCTATACCCATCTCTAGCAATGCCAACAGCAATAGTTACTAAGACAGAAGTGACCTTATTATATCTGCAGAGGAGGTTGTGATATGCAGTGCATGGTTATGTGGTGGGAGCGATCATTGATGGAGGTTGTCTCCATCAATAAACCACAGTCACTGTCTGATGAGCCTAAAATATTCCAAGCACTGGAAGGAGAGGGCGGCGGAGGCTTAGTGGTCAAGATGCTGAACTGCAGACTGGAAGGTCGGTAGGACAGTAGTTCGAGACCCGAGTGTCACATGATGGAGTGAACTCCAGTCTCCTGTCCCAGCTCCTGCCAACCTAGCAGTTCGAAAGCAAGAAATTGCAAGTAGATAAATAGGTACCGCTGCGGCGGGAAGGTAACAGTGTTCTGTTAGTCATGCTTGCCACATGATCACAGAAGCGTCTTCAGACAGCGCTGGCTCTTTGGCCTTAGAAACAGAGATGAGCACTGCATTCTAGAGTCGGACACGACTGGCTTTCAAGCAGGGGATACCTTTACTTACTGGAAGGAGAACTTGAATGATTGAAAATACCAAGACAAATATCTTATCTCTGCCAACAAGAGAGATGCAAAATTCCTTGCCTGGTATAAACACTCATGTTAATAAACAAACATGTTAAGTTTTGATGTTGATTAAATGTTAGATGAATATAGCAGGGTGCTTCTGTATATGTATGAGCCAAAGAAAATGGCTGAAATTGCTGGAGTTCTGATATTCCTGAAGGCAGACAACTTGAGATTCTCCAGGCTCAAGCAAAGATGTGGTCCTCCTAGGAATGCAGGCTGCCCTTTTGCTCCCAGTGGGGAAAAACCCTCCAAATGTACCACCAAAATGGGTGGTGCCATGAACAACCACTGTATGAGGAGAAGGGTGATTAGGAATGACTGGTCAAGCTGTGCCAAATGAATGGTCCTCAAACTGTGCCAAGGGAGGAGGAAGAGATAGCACTGGACTGGCAGGCTGATGGTGGCCAAGAGGAGGGAGTAACACCAGGAGTAGAAAACAAGGGCTGGCAAAAGGGGTTGAAAAGTGAGTGCAAAGTTCAGCTCATTGGAGATCACTGAATGAAAGACAGAGGCAGTGTGTACACACCAGGACTCCAGCCTCAAAGCCTGTGCTACACTTGAGCTGGCCAATCTGGCTGTATACCTGTGCTGAATGGGGCAAAATTAGCAAAACAACAATGCATCAAGAGAAAAGAACCTTTTTGTCAGGGGAGGAACTGGGACAAAACACAAGAGGAGCCCCAGTCGCACTCAAGCAAACAGGAATGCTGGTTATTTATTTATTGTATGGCACATTCACATCGCATTCCAATAAAAAGCAATAAAACAAACTAAATATATGATATAAAATGCTCAATATAGATAGGAAGTTACAAGCATATATCTAAGTTGCAAATATAATTTTTTGCTTCAGTTGTCACATCCAGGAAATCAGCAAAATCTCCATTATAGGCTCAATTTTGGCATTCCATCACTATATGTTGGATAGTTTGTTTTTCAGCCCCACAATCACAGTTTGGTAATGGTATTTTGCCCCATTTGTAAAGAGCATCTGCACATCTACCATGCCCTGTGTGGATTTGATTCAGAGTTGTCCATATTGCATGGGGCTGGTCAAATCCAGGTGGTTTTTCCAAAATACAGGGCAAACTACAGCATTGTGGGGGACAGTTTCCTACCCAGCATTGTTTCCACATATTATGAATGTCAAAATCCTCTTCTAAAAGGGCCTTTGCTGGATTTCCTTAGCTAAAAGGAATTTCAGCCTTTTTTTTTTTTTTTGCTCCAAACAAGCTACATCATTTAATATTGGCAACTGGGGATTATCAATGATCTTCCGATATTCTTGAAGAAGGGCACTCTTTCGTCTTATATCCGGAGGTGGTATATGACCCAAACCAGACAACCAGAATACAGGGGTAGATCATATCATCCCACTAACAATACACATTGACTCATACAATTGTGTATCTATCTTTCTCATATATGGGCTATTTAACCACACTGGGGCACAATACTCTGCCGCTGAATAGGTCAGACTGAGTGCAGTTATTCGCAGTGTGTCCGCTGTCAAGCCCCAGCTAGTACCACATAGTTTATGCAGGATATTATTTCTGC
This sequence comes from Plestiodon gilberti rubricaudatus, assembly GCA_026170595.1. Classification (NCBI taxonomy): domain Eukaryota; kingdom Metazoa; phylum Chordata; class Lepidosauria; order Squamata; family Scincidae; genus Plestiodon; species Plestiodon gilberti. The sequence continues at coordinate 16,343,477 of JANXHW010000006.1, read as the reverse complement.
TTCTCACCTTGGCAGCTGTCTTCGTCAGGTCTTCTTTATAGGAGAGTGTTCTATCTAATGTAACCCCAAGATATTTGGGATACCTATTATGATTAAGCCGATTTCCCTTAAATTGGACATGCTGGTATCTCACTACACAGTGATCTAGGCAAGCCAGGTTCAAGTCCAGCCAGCAGGAGTGCCATAATAACCAATGCAAAGCTCAAGTTTTGCATGATGTCCAGAAACACCGATGTCAAAGCAGAGGCAGGTCTCGAACCCACACTGGCCAGGGTTATAACAACTCAGCAACAGCAGGAGACAAAGCACATCATGGGGCATTTAGTATCACCTAGCTATGTATACTAGGAACACGCCTGCCTATAGAATGCTAGCACAGTGGAAGGGTACAGGTTCAAACCTGAGATGTTTCCCTTCACCAAAATGAGCGTGGAGGAACCACAAACAGGCACCCCAGGCTGGGAGACTATGGCACATATATCAATCAGAGGGCCAAACATTTGACTTGCATGTAACACAGGTTCCCTTTTGCAGCAGCCCATTCATCTGGCTGTGCATGCCCCATGGCCCTTTTACATCATTGCTAGCACCAGCTGCTCAGTATCCCAAGTATAGCTGTTATCATGCTGCCCTCCCCGCTTCCTCAACTGGCTGCCTGTTTCATCATGGCAGCAGTGAAGAGGCTGCTAGTGTCCGGAGAAGCCTGACCCCTCCCCAATGCATTGGTGGCCAAGGAGACCCTGTTAGTAGAGAGCTTGCGCCATGCCTCCCCCCCTGCAGAGTCCCAACCTGAGGCAAGAAACAACTAGGGTGAGGAGAAGGAATCCCTATCTGCTAACAAGAACTGTATTGTTTTTATTGACAACGCTTTTATTGAACAGCATCAGAGCTTTTATTGAACAGCATCAGAGATGGAGCAGCATTTGAAAGAGAAATGTCCCAGTGAAGTTGCCAACCATCCCAGTAGGGCTCTTATGCCTTTGCAAGTTGTATGGTAAACAGCAAAGTAGCAGGTATCAGTGAGGTCTGGTTGCACCAGTTATATCATTGTCTATTATGGAGTGTACAAAGCTACAGAGGCATGCATAAAACAAGTAGGTTAGCAACCCCACAGAGGATTCACACTGGGTCACTGCTTCCAGGTATGCTGTGTTTTGTGATCTGCATGGCTGGAGGGCCCATGTGGAGGACCTCTGCCCCTGTGGGAAAGCTGCCTGTGGAAAACAGAGGTAATGTCCTACTGGAGGAGAGAGTGCAGTAACTTGGCATTACCTTTCCCTCCCTAGTGGAGAGTTGCAGTGGGTAACGAGTGTTCTGCCCTATGTGACAATGCTACAGTCCTGAAAACAAAAGGGCTTAAGATGACTGTTTGGCCAGCAGTAGCAACCTTTGGGGTCCCTGGCATTCATCAAGAGACAGCAGACACTCACTGGTATTAGCTGTTGTAAGAGAAAAGAATGGTTCAGCAACACAGTTGACTGCAAAGACACGTGACAGTACTTAAGGATGCAGGGGGAGTGAAATAAAAGTAAGATATACTTTGAGGCACGAAATTCTGCTCCCCTCCCCTGCTAAGTGAGGTGTATTGTCCTTGTACCCCCTATTGGAGTGAAAGTTCCAGTTGGATGTTTGTATGTAGCATCCTTTTGGTGCAGGATACCTGCAGTAAAAATCATGAGAAGACAAGTGTTAACAAAGTACCTTGTGTTGTGAGGGCAGCAGGCTGTTTGTGTGAAGTATTCCGTGTGTGCAAAGTGCCCTTTCCCCATGGTTCGAATCGCATCACCAATGTTTCCCTTTGTGTGCCAGAGAAGTACAGCCCCATGTTATGCAGCCTGTCATCTGAGTTGTTGTCTCTGTGGCAGGGGCTTAAGTACTGAGTGGGAGTGCTGTGATTGACTGCGGAGAATAGCCTATATTCTATGCTTTTTCATAGCAGAGTGAGTGAGAGAAGTTGGGGGTGGGTTTTTTTTTGTCTGCATTGATTTCTATGGATGCATTTTGACTTACACCAGCTTAGGTATTGATGCAAAGTTACACCAACATCAAAGACATCTGTCATCTGGAGGGGGTATAAGATATGGCATAAGTCAGCTCCTCCTTGTTCCTCCCCATGTCTCTGTCCTGTTTGGGGTCTTACACTGGCTGGCATTACAATTGGGGTATGTTGGCATGGAGTTCTGCCAGCATCAGAGTAAAGTTCCATCAGTATTAGGGTAAGGTAATACAATAGCATAGTTGGAGCAAAGTTCACTGCCACCCAAAGGTTTGTGGCATATCTATGCTGCTCAGAGCAATATTTTGTAAGTACAAGATTGTACTGAGTGAGCAGCTCTATATTAAATGGGGCTCAGAGAGTGAGCTGCTCACTTGCACATAATTTCTCATAGGATTGCAACTCTGGTCACTTTTTACAAATATCCCTGTCTGCCTTTCAGGGAAAATAGTAAACTGTACCAAAACATTTTTTGCATTTTCTGTTTGGTATATTTCAATTATTTATTTACTGTGAAACGCTGCCTTATGCGGAGGAAGGGGAGGAACGACGGTGTGTTCAAAGCAGAGGATTAAAATACTATACTGTGTGTGTGTAATCTGCTGCATAACTCCTCATATAAGGATTTTTTCTTTCGACCCTCAATCATGGCCTTGCCATAAGCCTCCCATGGCGGTCAATGTATCCAGAGGTCACATTGCCCTTGAGGTCACAGAGGCCAAGGCTATACAGTAAACCATGAGGCATCGGGGTCATCTGGGGTCAACCGTCTTCAAGCGACAGCCGGGACCTTTCGTCTCAGCACTAGGCTCCACCTCCTACACATGCGCACCCTGAGATACCCGACCATTCGCTCCAAGACACGACTCGCCTCTATATTTTACGTGAGTTGAGCGCAGGCGCGGAAGAAAGCCCCTTATTGTGCGCATGCGCACACCAAGCTTCTGGAATCAGAAGGCAGCACCAAGTCTTTGTTTCCTTTTTCGCATGTGCATTGAGCCATTACCGGAGGGTGCTCCAGAAGACTCCGCCGGGAACGGCAGCCCACGCTTCCGTTTCTCGATTGGCCGAGAAGCGGGTTGGCAGAGGAAAGCCGCCAGTGATCACGAGGGGGAGCGTGCGCGCGGCGGCGACGACGGTAGCGGACGTGCGCGGCAAGAGGACGCGCGCCAGACGCAGGCGCAAAGCGAAGCCCCGCCCTCCACCAGGGACTCATTGTGCAGCAACCGGATTGACTCCTTCTCGTCCGCGCGGGCCAAGGGAATCCGCACCTCCCCTCCCCCCGTTCAACAAGCGAGCGCTCTCCCCGTAAGAGGCAGAAACCGGCCTTGCGACTGCGGCGGGGATTTGAGACTGTTGGCGGTGGGGCCCCCAACGCCAACATCACCACTCTTCCCCCCCATTCTTCTTCTGCTCTTTTTCTCCTTTCCTCCCTCCATATCCTGCGCGAGCCGCCCTGCGGCCTCTCAACTCAACGCTGCCTCTTGATTGGCTCAAGCGCTCGAGACTTTTAACTTCTTTCCCTCCCCGGCCACCCTTCCCCTTTCTCTCCCTACAAGCGCGAGCTCTACAGCCAGGCGACCAATAGGAGCGCGCCTCGCTCCTCGACGTCCAGTTGGGTCGAGGCCTACGGCATTCATTTCTCTCTCTCTCTCAGGCACGCAGAGGCCAGGCAAAGTAAGGCGCGCGCGAAAGCGAGCGAGGTGGGAGCGGATCCTGCTTTTTCTTCCTACCTCTCCCCTGTCCCGCGACGCCCGGCCTGCCGCCTGGCTCGTTTCCCCTTCCGGGCCATCAGGAGCGCGCGGCAGCGGCTTAGTCTCAGACGGCCGCACACACCCTGACTTGCCGCAGCCGGGTGACCGCTTTGGGCTCCGCTCCTCGCCGCCTCGTCAAGGCTGCGCAGAAGCCGGGCCGTGAGGAGCGCGTGCTGGTTGGCGTGCGTGCAACCTCCCCCACCCCAACGGCCTTGCGCGCGTGTGCTGAGGGGGCCCCTTGAACCTGCGGCGCCCGGCTCCATCCCGCCGCCGCTGCCACCGCCATGTTGAAACAGCCGCTACCTCCGCCCTCCCCTCAGCCCGGTTCTCCCGGCTCGGGTCCTCCGCCGCCCACCACACCGACGCCGCCTCCGCCGGCCACCGCAGCAGCAGTTGTCGCCGCCGCCTCCCGCAAAACCAACCCGTCCCCCGCCAGTCCCAACGGTAGCCTGAGCCCCGGGGCCGCGGGAGGAGCCCGAGCTGCAACGGTGGCGCCCCCCGGCAGTGGAGGGGGAGGACCCCCTGGAGGAAGCGGCACCAGGTAAGGGGGAGGGGGTGGGCGGAACGGAAACGAAATGGGGGGATGTTGAGTGCGCGCGCTTGCGCGTTCCCGCTCCCATGGGTTGAAAGGAGGACTTGGTGGCGGTGGCGAGAGGGGGGTTGAACGGGAGGGAGAATGTGAGGCTGTGATAAGCGGAGTTCCTGGGCCCGGCCTCTGATTGGATGCCACTCTGCCCAATCTGCGCCCCTCGCGAGAACGGGTAGGTGGGAGGGTTATAAGTGCTGGGACGGATACAAGGAGGATCAGCCAACTAATCCTTTGGTGGCCTGCGAGGTGAAGCAGGGATGGAGTGAATTTCTTAAAGGGCGGAAGAAGTGATGCTTTCAGTTGCTCCCCCCTTATAGTCTAGAAAAGACTATAAAGTCTGCACGTTTCTCATTGAGCCTAATGGAGTTAGTTTTCTAAATAAATGCACCTAGGATTGTAGTAGGGTATTCTAAATATATTTACTCAAAAGTAAGTCTAGTGTCTTACTGCTTACTTTGTGTGTGCTTGGGATTGCAATTTTATGAAGCATGATAGGATCTCAGTCCAAACTGCAGACATAGTGATGTGAGAGTTTTGCCAGAATGAATGACTGATTCCTCTCTGTTCTTTTGCCAACCTTGCCTTGTTACACTCCCCCCCTTTTTTTGGGGGGGGGCAACCAACCATATGTATAAATGTGTAGTGGGGACTGGCAATTGACACCCTGTAAAGATAATTTGCCTGGTACCGTACTGAACGAAAATGTTCTTTTGAGATATTCTGGAACATGCAAATGAAAGATCAGCTCCTACTTTTCCACTTGCAGATTGTATGGTGTTAATGGCGCAATCTTAAGTATGTCTACTCAGAAGTAAGTCTTTGTGTTTGTTGGCTTGCACTCCCAGGTAAGCGTGCATAGGATTCTACTGTAAGACTGCAATCCTGTATGTTCTTACATGGAAGTGGCCTCCAATGAATGTAGCGGGACATACTTCTGAATAGACACATATAGGGTTGTGCTATAAGGGCAGCGACTATGTTTCCAGTTTTAATAAATTGAGGATTATTTCTTGCCAGGCTAGTCTGAGAGCAACATGCTGTATTTGTGGCTAGAAAAAAACATTTCAGAGTCGTAAGTGGTAGCATCAGTTCTTAGAGGTTTGCCAGAAGCAAGACAGGAGTTTTGAGACTACATTAGCAAGAAGAGAGCAAGGATTATGGCTGAGGAGTTCAGGGGTCCAGAACATGATTCAGTGGAGACTATGCTAATTTAGTTCAGTCGCTATTGAATAATCTCAATTGTAGCTTTCTCTCTCTCTACTGTCTGGAAAGTGTTATAGAATCTAAATGAGATTTTTGGCCCCAAACCATTATTTATAATATATGAATAAGATCTATAGGGAACCTTTTCCAGCATCTTTTTTTGTCCAAATAATAACTGAGGCGTCGGGCTTCTCTGCTAGACTGGTGTCTTTGCCCCAAGATGTAGTATTTTATATTCATATAAATATGGAATATAAAATACAGAGGGTAGTATTTTGCCACATGTGATAGTATGCACTTCTGCCTGCCCCTGTATTGCAGAGTCTCTTTACAGATAGTGAACTTACTTAAACACACTGCCAGTTTTCATGAAGACAGGTTTTGTTGTCCCATGCTAGGACAAAATTGGCTTACAGATTCATTCACTGATCTAGTAGGCCACCTTGTATCGTCTCCACAGGAAAATATTGACTTGCATTTAATGTATCATCCTAGGTTAGAACAAATGAATTCATTTTTATATAACTGGTGGTAAACTGATACATCCAAGTTGACCTGTTGGTATTGGCATGTGTGTGGCAGTAGCATCACCTTCCTGTGAGTTATCTTTGTACCTTATCCATTTTCAGGAGCCAGAGCACAGGCAAAGGGCCTCCACAGTCTCCTGTAAGTACCTCTCAATCCAGAAGGCCATTTTTTTTTTTGCATGTTTTGACTTTTAATCTTTGTGATTTGTACAGCCACCTTTCCCCATTCATCGGGGGCATCCAAAGCAGCTTACAACATAATTAAAACATAGAAAAGACAGTTTTAAAAAATTCAATACTAGATTCCTGAGCCCTCAGGATCTAAGCTGTGTTGTGATTTCATGACGTGTTAATGCGTTTTGTCTCCAAACTGCAACTTTTGTGGCTGTAAATATACAGTGGGCTCTTCATATCCGTGAGGGTTCTGTTCCTGAAAACCCCTGTGGATTCAAAAATCCATGCATGTTCAAGTCTGTGGGTGGGGGGACGGGACATGGGCGGCGCCACAGTACCTTATTGAAGAGCTGCGGAGGCCCACCACCCGCTTCTTCCCTCTGGGTGCTGCGTTGTAACCGGAAGTCACTTCCAGTCGCGGTTTTTTCTTTTAACAAGCGCTTTAGAAGATTACAACGCAGCGCCAGAGGGAAGAAGCAGGTGGTGGACCTCCGCGGCCCTTCAATAAGGTACTGTGGCGCCACCTCCGCCCCAGTGGGATCCCTTCCTCCGCAGATGGCCAAATCTGCGGATAAGGAGGGGGGACTACCCCAAAAACAAAAGTTGGAAATCCAGGTATTTTATTAAATGACAGAATAGAAAGTTCTGATCAAGAGTAAATCTTGATCATATTTGTAAGATATGGGAGAGCCCAATTGTCATGCAGGCTGCCCTTTCAGCAGTGTCGCATCTGCCAAAGTATCACTTCACAGCTCACCTCTGAGAGGTGCTCTGCAAAATGACACCTCTGCAGAAGTGGCACTGCTGAAAGGATGGCCTGTGTGATAACTGGGTTTTTGCAGCATCTCCCTTCTTCCTCTCTCACCCCTCTTGGTCTGCCCTTCGTACCGTTCCTCGCCTTCTGAAGCCTCCTTCCATCTCACCCTCCCAGCACCTTGGCAGAAGCAGCACTGCTGAAAGGGCAGCACTGGAAAAGTGCTCTGATACAGAAGGAAAAAGGCTTTAGCCTATGAAGGAAAAATTCCTGTCATTTCTCACTCTCCTTAATGAGAATTCAAATGATTTAGCAGTTATTTAGGTTTAAGGTTGTTGGTATTGTTGCATCAACTATTCTGGGTTCCTGCAGCTATATATGCAACAAGTGGAAGTGTTAAAGCAGTGATAAAGGGCACGGCATGTTTGCAAACTTTCTGATGAGCCCTGTCTTTCCATCACCAGGTCTTCGAGGGTGTCTATAACAATTCCCGAATGCTGCACTTCCTGACAGCAGTTGTGGTGAGTCTCCAAGAGATAAGAGGAATGAAAGGGTTGCGATGGTAGAAAATGGCACTCATAGAATTTCTTCCTGTCCAGTGTTGTGTGAGAAGCCTTGTTGGGTAAAGGCTGTAACACACTGCCCACGACGCAAAGCGCTGGGAAGCAGCGCTGCGCACCTGCTTGCGTGCAGTGTGTCCTGCGCTCTCCTCCTTTGCACGACAACGCATGTGAACTGCGGAGCCGTGCAAGAGGAGATGAACATATTGAACTTTGCCCAATCAGCAGGTGAGTTCATTGCAGTGGGGCGGGATGCAAAGGGGAGTGAGCAGCCAATCAGAATCAAGTCTGAAAAGACTCGATTCTGATTGACTGAAAAGACAGCAGAGAGAGAGAGCACCATCCAAGGCGCCTGTATAGACAGGAAGCCCCCACTGTATAGAGCCACTGACAGTGGGGAGCCCCCACTGTATAGACAGGAAGATGCGCGACGCGAAGGCTGTCTTCGCGCCACCTGCAGTGTGTCACAACCTTAAGCAGCTGTTAAACTTTGCTATTTGCAGTGCTACCTGTGGATTTCTTCTCCATTGGCTTTACTTAGGTTTGCTTATGGGGACTTCTAAGTACAAGGTGTAAATATTCATACCTGATAACTGCAAGCCTTGCAAGAACTCTGCAGATCCCTGTGATGCTCACTGCTAAATTGTGTCAACAGGGTGGTATGGTTTAAACCAGTGACTAGTTCCAAAACCCTGTGAGTGTGGATGTGTGTACAAGAGAGACATTGTTTCCTCCATTTCTCTTTGATGTTGCAGTAGGTTGAGAAAGCTTCTCTCTGGAAGAAGGGTGGGGGGTAGGCTTCAGTTTACACTTTCTAAAACTCCTGTACCCTGACTTAATGTTTCCACCATCTTGTTCCATTTTCAGGGCTCCACATGTGATGTGAAGGTGAAAAATGGAAGCACCTATGAGGGGATTTTTAAAACCCTAAGCTCCAAGGTGAGCGCTTTGCTTGCTGACTGGATTTTCTTGGAGTGTGAGCAAGCAGATTTGGCCAGAAGAGGGGAGTTCTCTGGTGGTTTTGTTCTAGAAGATGCAAAACACACATGCATGCCGTAGCACAGAAATGGGTGGCTTGAGAAGACAAGAGGTCAGAGCAGTGGCTGGTGCTCAGTGGACCAATGAGATGATGCAACACAGATTTGCTTGTGCTTTCAGTTGGCTCCAGGTGTGTGTGTGTGTGTGTGTGTGTGTGTGTGTGTGTGTGTGTGTGCCTGCCTATGTTGTATGTATTAACAGGGATTACCTTTGCAGTTTGAGCTGGCTGTGGATGCTGTGCACAAGAAGGTGTCTGACCAGTCAGTGGGTCCCAGAAGGGAGGATATTGTGGATACGATGGTCTTCAAGCCTGCTGATGTCATGCTAGTGCATTTCCGCAATGTTGACTTCAACTATGCCACCAAAGGTAATGTGGTCTCAGAATAATAGCCTTGAGGATATATTACGTGGTTTGGACTGGAGGATGGGGAAGAGCTTGGAATGTTTCCATCCTGACGTCTCCCTGTCTTCTGTATTCTAGATAAGTTCACAGATTCTGCCATTGCCATGAATTCCAAGGTGAATGGGGAGCACAAAGAGAAGGTGCTACAACGCTGGGAAGGGGGTGACAGCAATAGCGATGATTATGACTTGGAATCTGACATGGTGAGTCCTGATTGGGTTGAGGTAGCAAAAGAGGATTGTTTGGAACTGGTATTTTGCTAAAGCTGTTCTTAGGTCTGATATCACAGAGTAAAAGATTGCTGTGTCTTGTCATTTCAGTCTAATGGTTGGGACCCCAATGAGATGTTCAAGTTCAATGAAGAAAACTATGGTGTGAAGACCACCTATGACAGCAGCCTCTCCTCTTACACGTCAGTTACAATTTCAGTCATTTGTGTCTTTGGAGGTATAGGAGAAGGGGATGAGATAACCTGGCTTTGGAGAATTGATGCAACCTGAGTATCGGTCAAACGATGAAAGATCTTGTTTTTGTTAGCTCAGTGTAAAATTATCAGAGGCTCTTGGCTTAAATGCAAAAGGTTTTGTCTGGTGTATGTGTGTGGTGTATTATTCTCCTTCCTAAGAAGCAGTACCTGGCCTTATCTGTGGCTGTGGTTTCAGAGTGCAAAAAGGTTCTAGGACTACACATGGGATGGGCTCATTTGGGATAACTTCATTTGACCACATTTGTCCCCACTTCAGCCAAGGTCATTGTGTAGTTTGGATCACAGAGTGTTGGATGGTATCCACATCTCTCCAGGCTTACACTGCCCTGTGCAGAAGTGCCTAGCTTCCTCTGCTGTTGCCCAGGTTGCACTGTGCAGAATGTAAGTTGTGGCATCAGAGGAATTAATGGGACAATTAGTGGCCACTTTGTGCATCGTTAGCTTATATTTTTCTATTATTAGAAAAAACGTATTATAAACCACATGTGAAACTTCCACCTGGTATACTCATGAGGTGAAACTTCCACCTGGTGTACTCGTGAGGTGTGACATCTCATTTAGAGTCGGGGGAGAGACCTTCCAACCTTGACCTTTTAATGTGCAAATATGTGGGCAGTCTATAAAGTCAATAATCTTTCCTGATTGTGCAGCTGTATTAGTAAAGCTGTAACTTTCTTTCCAACTTGTAGCACTTGTTAACTAACGTAAGTTTGCAGTACATACCAATTATTGGAGAAACCATTTGATTTCTTTGCATTAATAATTTCTATTTGCATGCTTCTGGGAAGTGGAAGGTCAAATCCTGGTTGGAGTTAGACCCGCACTTGAGGTTCACAGACCCTTAATTACCCAGACAAAGGCCTTGAACTGCTGGAAGCTGGAATGCCTTCCTCCAAACTGGAACATGGAAGGAACTTGTGTTTTTGTTCATGTTCTATATTTGTATCCCATTTTTAATTGAAAATCACAAAGCGGCTTACAAAAAGTGATATGCTAAAGCAATTCAGAACAATTTAAAATGTATAGGGTAAAAAACAGTAAACAGAATTAAACCAATATGAATGTCTGCATTGACACTAAAAGGTTTTAAAACAAGTCTTCAACCTCCAGTTGAAGTCAGGCTCTGTGGAGTCAGTAGCATGTGCTTGATGCTTTTACACCTCTTCTCTATCCATCTGTGCACGGCAGGGTGCCTCTTGAAAAGGATAATTCCGAGGAGTTCCGGCAGCGGGAGGCCAGGGCTGCCCAACTAGCACGAGAGATAGAGTCAAGCCCGCAGTACCGATTGCGTATTGCCATGGAGAATGACGACGGGCGCACAGAAGAGGAGAAACACAGTTCTGTGCAAAGACAGGTGTCGGGGAGGGACAGCCCCAGTCTGGCATCCAGGTGAGGTGGTGACCCTAATAGATGAAAAGGGTGATGATGACAGGCTGGCTTGGATACAGTAACAAAATGCATCAATGTAGAACAGACAGAATTCTAGCTTCTTGCTGGTTCACATTGCATCTTTTAGGAGCTAAAACAATTCCAGGGTCCATTTTAAAATGTTGGTGCTTGGAAACGTAGTGATGGCTATGTGCCTGGGACCTGCCACCCTCCGTGTGTTTGAAGACTGACTGAAACCCTTTGTCTGTTTTCCCTGGTTGTGGTCAGAGTACAAAGAATTGGTACGCCATGGTAACGTTGTCTACTTTGCAGAGAGGGCAAGTATGTACCGCTTCCCCAACGTGTCAGAGAAGGCTCGCGAGGAGGTGTTCGCTGCAGTGGCTCCCGTGGTGGGAGGCCGGGCATGGGTTCTTTACCACCCCGCGGAAGTCCACATCATCCAGATAGCAACACTGGCTCCATTCCAGAGCAGCGAGGCATCAATGGAGGTGAGCTGGACATCTTGGAAATGGCGAGGTTTGATGGGAGTTGATGCCGTCATTTCTGTGGAACAAAATGAGCCAGCTGTGGAGTTTCCTCCCAGGGAGATTTTCAAGAAAGTTGTTTTGATTGGATAGCTTTTTCATTTTTCCCTATGGCTTTGTTTTTGAGGATTTTGTGGTGCTCCTAGGTTGTGGTACATGGCATCTCTGCCACTTGCTACCAAGGGAGAGCTGCATCTGGCAAAGGATTACTGTGTTTGTGCCCACAAAGTCTTTCTCCATCTGTTTCTCTTGTTGCCTACTAGGTCCATCCAGAATGTCTCCAAAGTCTCAGCGACCCCTTCGGGTGACCAAGAGCATGACTTCCCCCTCCAGTCGCCCTATGGAAGTCTCTGCTGCATCTTCTACAGGTAGAACTGGCAGAGGAGTGGCTGAGTCATTTTCTGAAGCCTGTAGTAAAATTCTGTGCCCTAGGGATGGTGTTTGTATCTAACATCTTTGCTTCTTCCCTACAGTGGGCCGTCTCTATGCTCCACGTTCTCCTAAGTCTGTTTCAGCTGTGCCAGTCTCCTCCCAGGATCCTCCAGTGGGATCATCTGTCCCTGCTGCTCCTGTATCTCCCTCTGAATCGAGGCCTACCACAGAGTCTAGTGCTTCCCCGACCCCGCCTTCGCCTAAGGTCCCAGGGTCTGCCCCTGTACCTGTTGTTGAGGGTAAGGACAGGCTGGAGGTGAAGCAAGTCTAATCTGCTGCCAGTCAGGCAGACTTCATGCAGATGGGCTGCAAGGAATGAAACCCCTCCCCTTTAGATGGTTGTCCTCTTCTAGAGGAGTTCTTGTTCCCAACCACTCCCCAATTAAGCATATCCCCCTTTCAAATCCCCTAGGTTTGTTCAGCTGGAGGAATTTACATTGAGTGTAGATAGTCTCCTTTTTCAATATGTAAAAAGGTTGGTGGGAGTTAGGATAGATGTTGAAACTTTGTAGGAAGAGTCTGCGTACTCCAGGTTCATTTCTGTCCTTTGGAACCAGTCTTTGCTGTCTGCTTCATTCCTTGTGTGAGGTAGTGTGTGCATTTAGTGGCTTTTTTTTTCTTTCTCTCTCTCCTCCCCCCCCCCCCCAGTTAAAGAGGTGCCTAGCTCTGCCACCAAAGAACCCAGCAGGACCTTGGAGGTGATGGCGCCCTCAGACTTGGTCAATAAGGCCAGCAAAGGTTTGTGCCTTCTCTCCTTTTTGAGCACTCTGTTCTTCAAATATTAAAATTTGGATTCTCTGCTTTTTAAGAAGAACTTTAGTGGATTCTGTGCGCCTTCTTGTGTTCATGGTTACATGTTCCCTCACTTTGGAGCAGACGCTCAATGTCTTACTGAGTTTTCTTTGCAGCACTTTTCCTTTTCTGTGCTCCTGTACTCCATTTTTCTTTTTCCCTGTACTGTCTTTTTTTTTTGTCTTACTATTTTTAACAAAGTAATTTAAGGTTTTGTTGTTGTTACAATAGGTGATATAACCAACAAACCCCAACCAGTTTTCTCAACTCCCATCAATAACACTACTCCCACCATGTCCTCTAATCAAGATTGGGAGGAAGAAAATCTCTTATATTATCTTGCTACTTGTTTGACTTTAAAACATTTACTTCTGGGTGGGTTAGGTGTGTCTGTTTTTAAAGAGATCAATACATGCTATTTAGAGTTTAAAATAAATGATAAAGACCAAATTGGAACACATTCTGTTGCATCCAGCAAAAAAATACAAGAGTAAGTTCTATTAGAATATCGTCTCAATATTTTTGTTATGGAACCATACCTCTTATATATAACGTTCAAGGCTTCTTGCTTGAACATGTTCCTATGGGTTCATTCCCCCCCCCCCCCAATTCATGCTAAATGCTTTCCAGCTTCCTAGGGAATCCTCATCAACTTTCAGTCTGTGCCGTAAATTAATAGAATGTGCTCATTTACACAGTAGTAGTTGCTGCCACAATACCAAAGTTTAATAAGGGTAAAAAAAAAATGCTGAGAGGATTTATGCAGCAGAGCTTGGATTGTGGCAAATATGCTCAAGATGTTTTGGGGCCTCTAATGCCTTTTCTTATACGGTTGCCCTGACATTCTCACCCTGCTGTAGGACTCCAAAATGAGCAGAAGAGGAATCAGCTGGAGGAGCTGCGCAAATTTGGAGCTCAGTTCAAGGTGAGGGTGTTCCTCTCCTCACGTCTCAACTTGTACGCTTTGTGGGGGAAGGCAGTGTGGGTTTCTGGCCACAGTTGCTGACCCCATGTCTGTTTCCTCCAAGTTGCAGCCCAGTTCCTCCCCAGAAGCAACTCTGGACCCTTTCCGGCCCAAGGAGGCTCTTGAAGGGAAAGTGAAGGATAAGCCCCCAGAGGCATTGGTAGGGACAGGAGGCACATGTGAAGTGCCTGAGGAATCCCTCAAGCCCAACCTAGAGGTGTCGGAGGGCAGCAGCAAGGAGGAGAAGGCGCCCTGTGAAGGCATGGAGCGCCAGACTCAGACAGCCAGCCCTCTGGAGAAAGGCGACGCGGATGACAAGGAGGATGGTCCTGTTTCGGAGTGAGTCCGTGGTGGGAACCTCAGCAGGTGCATTGTTGCTGCATTATTTTCCGGTGGGTTCCTTATCTCATTTCTACTGCACTCTCTTTCTCTAGACAGGTGAAGAAGTCAACGCTGAACCCTAATGCAAAGGAATTCAATCCCTCAAAGACTCTTCTATCTGTGGTGAGTAATGGGGGGGGGGAGGCACTAGTTCTGGGACAGGCTTGCGTGACTGTGTGTCCCCCAGCTACTTTGAGCCACAATTCCCATAAGACGAAATGGTGTCAGGCCAGCTCAGTATCCGATCAGTATGACACTCTACTTCCTGCTAATCTTAACTTTTTTTCCAATAGCTGTTTCTTTAACAGCCAATGTCTGTCTTAAATTCTGTGTTCTCTCAATGTAGAATAAGTCAACAAGTACACCCACGTCTCCAGGACCACGCACCCACTCTACACCCTCCATCCCAGTGATCACACCAGGGCAAAGCGGCATGTACAGCCCGCAATACATCTCTTACATCCCACAGATCCACATGAGCCCAGCTGTGCAGGTGAGGGGGTGGTGTGTTGTTGGACCTGCCTTTGGACAGAAGGTTGGCCTCCTCTAATCTTTGATTCTGTCCAAATTATGATCACTGGGGGAAAGGGGGCAATTATAGAGCTAATAGACTTTCCTCTCTCTTCTGTAGGCACCCCAGATGTACCCCTACCCTGTTTCCAACTCTGTGCCTGGACAGCCAGGCAAATATCGAGCCAAAGGTGAGTAGATGTTTGGGAGAGGGTTGATTGATATGAGAACCATGGGAGACGTTGGCTCTGCTTGGAGGTGAGCATGGGAGTGAACTGGGTTTCCTACCTAAACTCTCTCCCTGTACAGGCTCCCTGCCCCCGCAGCGTTCAGACCAGCACCAGCCGACCTCAGCACCTCCTATTATGCAGGCGGCGGCAGCTGCAGGGCCCCCTCTGGTGGCTGCCACTCCATACTCCTCGTATATCTCCTACAATCCCCAGCAGTTTACCGGGCAGCCCACCATGATGCAGCCCATGGCTCACTACCCCTCGCAGGTGAGTATGGTATGTGCTTGGTTGAAAACGGGTTCTGGCTTGAGGTCTGTTCTTGTGGGCTGACTTGTGTGTGCCCATGCTCTAACACATGTTGTTCCCTCCAGCCCGTCTTTGCTCCCATGCTGCAAAGCAACCCACGTATGATGACGTCTGGCAGCCACCCCCAGGCCATCGTCTCATCATCCACTCCCCAGTACCCCCAGGCAGAGCAACCGACACCCCAGACTCTCTATGGTGAGTTTGCACATAGCCTGAAGGCACACTTGCTCTGCTCTTTCCTTCCCCCCCCTTTGCATTATTGACTGCTGCTTGCTGCTTCTCTCCCCAGCCACAGTGCATCAGTCGTATCCCCACCATGCCACACAGCTGCATCCGCATCAGCCTCAACCAGCTACCACACCCACGGGCAACCAACAGCAAGCGCAACATGCCGCCCCCAGCCCTGTGCAGGTACCAGGAGGGGGGAACGCAGGGTGTCGGTTACTAGTGTGGGAGGCACTTCTAATTGCTTGTCTGGCTTTTGCGCCGTGCACAGTTTGGTTTTGTGTTTGGGATTGGTCCTGGCGTTGATGTGTCCCTTTGAGTTCTGCTCTGAAAATCCACCACTACCTTGGAGGTGGTGAGCCCCCCAGCATTATGGGTGGCACTGTTGCCTTCAGTCTCTGCCAGCAATTACAGATGCTGTTGGTGGAACGATATGTCTTGTCTTTATCCCATCTCATTGGGGTCCAGGTTTCCCTCCTCTTGCAGAAAGACAAGAAGGGATTTTTCAGCAACTTCCAAGTAGGGTATTGATGCAGGTGCTGAATTCAGCAAAGGTACTTGCATGTTACGGGGAGGTATCCAGGCACTACTACCCTGTGACTTTGCCAAACAGTCATAGCCAGGAACAGAAACAGAATATTGTGGCCTTCCAGCTACAACAGGTTTTTGGTGATGGGGGGAAAAAGAAAACAGCAGAATGTTTTAGGAGGAAGAGGGAGAGAGCCCCTACACACATGTTCTACAGACCTTCTGTAAACGAAAAGGTATTTTGTATCCCATTAAAGTGCCTAGCCTTTTGTGCCATGGTACTAGCAGAGAAGGCCAGCGGTTAAACCGCTGAACCATAAGCTGTCGATCGAAAGGTCGGCAGTTCGATTCCCGCGACGGGGTGAGCGCTCGTTGCTTGGCCAGTTCCTGCCAACCTAGCGGTTCCAAAGCCTGTTGATGCGAGTAGATAAATAGGTACCGCTTGCGGGAAGGTAAACAGCGCTCCGTGTTCCAGCTGCATGCTACGCGCTGCGGCAAGGAGAGTCATGCCGGCCACATGACCACGGAGGCGTCTTCGGACAACGCTGGCTCTTCGGCTTTGAAATGGAGATGAGCACCACACCCTAGAGTCGGACACGACTGGACTTAATTGTCAGGGGATACTTTTACCTTTACCTTTACCTTTACCTTACTAGCAGAGAGGGGAGAGGAAAATGGCTTCAGAGTGAATATGATGCCTGACTTTGGTGGCTAAACTGTTTTATTCCTATGTCATCTGCCACAGCATCAGGCTGGACAGCCACCTCATTTGGCCAGTGCCCAGCAGCAGCAGAACCTATACCACACAGCCACGCTGACAGCCACGCCGCCCTCCATAACGCCAGGGCCCAGTGCTCAGTCTCCACAGAGCAGCTTTCCCCAGCAGGCTGTCTACGCCATCCATGCCCATCAGCAGCTACAGCACGGCTACACCAACATGGCCCATGTCACCCAGGTGAGTGTGCTTGTGTCTGGGAAGGGGAAAGGTGTAGTCTTGGTCACACCAGGGGCTCCAGAGGAACGTCCCACTGCATCTCTTGAGGAGTGGGTATACCAGATGAGATCCCTGTTTGAAAGGCTCTTTTGGGTTAACGTGATCTTGTAAAGTTCAAGAAGTGTTTGACACTTAGAAAATGCCACCTACACTGTATAAATAAAAAGGTGAAACTGAGCTAAGTAGTACTTTTGTTATAACTGAATTGGCCAGTGCCACAATAGTTTACTGCAGCAGCGTAGGATGAATTCATAGCAGCCCCTATTGCCCTGATCCTCTTTTTTTTCTCTGTGGTGTGCTGGTTGGGGTGGTGAGTAAGGCACAGGGTACAATGCAGCCCCCACTAGTTCACCACGTTTTCCCTAGCCTACTGCTCGAAGCAGTCACTTCAGCCGGCCTTATGGTGGGGGCCAGCCCTGGGGAAACGTCAGGAATGACAAGTTTTTTGTGTTCTGCAGAAACTTTCCAACATGTGTTGCTCTACTTTATTAAAAGCTTAAGATGTAGCCTTTTAAAAAAATACCCCAAACCTTGAAAGCTCAGACTTTTTAAGAATTCCTATTACTGAAAATCTAATATAGAGCCCTTGTACTGTCCTTAAATTTTCTTTGCCCTGGAAGTGTGACAGCTGGTACTGAACCTTGACTTGGATTGTGCTTGGTGGAGCAATATGGTTACTTGTTGAGGCTTGAAAGCAATGACTTGGTTTGAAGTCAGCGTCCCCTAGGACTGGCGTCTTCTGACACTTTGGTGTCAACACAACCTTGCATGACGATGCTAGATGTCCAGTTCTAGCCATTATCCTATGTGCTGTAATTTTCCACTTGTCCCTATTGGGTTTAACTTTGCTCTCGGTAATCTCAACTTTGAAATTTTGTCACATTTTACATTGCGTGGCTAGCATATTATCTAGACATTAATGAAGACTGGTACACCCAATTGCATGTTTATCGAGCATTTTTCAAAGAATGTAGTCTCAAAAGTTTTAATGATAAGAAAAAGTCCAGATAAGATTTCTGCTCCATCAGTTAGATAAGTTGCCAAACAAATACCATTTTGCCACACTTTGAAGATTTGGGATCCTTCCTTTGCTGACCTTTTCAGTTGGCAAGCTACCACGTTATATCACTGTCCATAAAAATGTTGCTTTGCTCATGAGCTGAAATCCCTTCTGTCATCTCCATAGGCCCATGTGCAGACTGGAATTGCAGCTGCCCCACCACCTCACCCCGGAGCTCCACAGGTCATGCTGCTGCACCCCCCACAGACGCATGGTGGACCCCCCCAAGGAGGTGTGCCCCAGAGTGGTGTACCCACCCTTTCAGCCTCCACGCCTTCCCCCTACACTTATATAGGGCACCACCAAGGTGAGTCAAAGCAGGGAGTTGAACAGAAAGGGGAGGCCTGATGGTTCCCAAACTGGGAGCTGCAGAGTGCCACGGAATCTTGGCAGGCATCAGCATAATGTAATGGGGAGCCGTGGCCAATGGTCACAGGAGCCACTGGTCAAAAAGGTTTGCGAAACATTGGGCTAGGCTCTTATTGTCTGGAGGAGGATGTGCAGGAACTTTGGGTATTGCAGTCTTGGGCATAGGTGAGAGATGCATTGCTCACTGGGGTTGTGTCACCTGTGAGATTTGGGTAGGGTTGGTAGTTCTGGACTGTGTATGTGTGTCTTCATACTCCTCACTACCTTTTTCTTTCTTTCCAGTTCAGTCTCATCCCTCCCAACAACTTCCATTCCACCCCCCTGGGAACTGATGTCCACGCTTCTCCCTGTGACCTGAGACCCCAGCCAGCCTTGGCTCTGTTGCTGGCCCCAAGCCTGGGCCAGCCCTCATGCCCATGGCAGAGGCCCCTGGAGGGGTGCAATCTGGCCCGGTCCGGACCCCCCTCGCCAAGCACCTTCCTTTCCGTTGGTTTAGTGAAGCCCGCACGGGGCGGTCAGCCAGCGGGATGGAGCAGGGCCCCTTCCCCTTGCCCGGAGAAGGGCAGGGTTTTTTTCTGTTATTTATGACTCCATTCGGGCTCTTAGAGCAAATGCCACTTTCCCAGATTAACTTGACAAGGACATGACCAGATGGACAAACCTTGACTTTTTATTAAGTAAAAATATTTAAAAAGTTAAAAAAAAAACCAATAAAATTTTAAACTAACTAATGTTGGACTTGGGATGACTGTATATGGGGAGGGCCAATTTCTAACCAGGAATTTGTTTTGTGGTTCGTCAGAGTTGGAGGGCAGGGATGGATGGGTTGAGTGCTCCCCAGAACATCACCCATCAAGACTTGAGGAACTATTTCAGAGGACAGACCGACAAACTTAAACCACTTTGATTCATCTAGTTCAGAGGCTCTCCCCCCCCCCTCTGGTCTAGAAATGGCTAACAGGGTAACAATGGGAGACCCTAAAGCTGTAGTTCTCAGTTCTAGAATCATTGATGGAAAAATGCTATGCACCATAGGCAAGTAATTTACTTTTTACCCAAATGTCATTGATTTTATTGGAATTTGAGCTTGAGCTACATTTGGAGAAAAACAGCAAGTATTCACTGGAATGTCTCTACCATTTGCAGGGTGTCTACAAATGATTGGAGCAGTTTCATGATTTTATTTTAGGTATATTAACACACATGATCACAAAACTTTGCAATAGCATGTAACGCACAAAGTTTTTTTTTTTGGGGGGGGGCATATTACAGGTGCATGATATGCATCCCTTGAGTGATTCTGCAAACATCAACTCTGAAATCAAATTCCTCCCACCTGTGAGTTCACATGTTTCTATCAATGTGAGCAAAGGCATTGATGATGCGAGCCCATAGTTCTGGTAGATCGGCTGGTAAAGGCTGGTAAAAATAAACACTGAGTCTTTCACATAACCCCCTGCAATTTTTCCATGTGGGGTTAAGTCGAAAGTGTGGTTGCACTGTTGTCACAGACTGACTAGCATGAAATTCGAGGACAGCAAACACTTTCTTGCTGTTTAAAGCCCCATCTTGCTGACTAAAAAAAAACTACTGCTCTCTCACGGCGCCCAAAGCAAACTGAACAATGCATGTCTCATAACATCCAACTCGTGTGGCATATCGCTAATATTACAGCCATAAAAAAAATCACAAAATTGCTCCAATCATTTATGGACACCCTGTATTTGGTTTCCCTCCCTGGTCATGTGGTCATTCCCTGGTCATTCCCTCCCTGGTCAACAGGCATGTGGATGCGAGCGAACCCGTGGATATTATATATCTGGATTTTCAGAAGGCGTTTGACACGGTCCCTCATGAAAGGCTCCTGAGAAAACTCCACAGTCAGGGAATAGGAGGGCAGGTCCTCTTGTGGATTAGGAACTGGTTGAAGACCAGGAAACAGCGAGTGGGAGTCAATGGGCAATTTTCACAGTGGCGAGAGGTGAAAAGCGGTGTGCCCCAAGGATCAGTCTTGGGACCGGTGGTTTTCAACTTATTCATAAATGACCTGGAGTCGGGGATAGGCAGTGAGGTGGCCAAGTTTGCAGATGACACTAAACTTTTCCGGGTGGTGAAGACCAGCAGGGATTGTGAAGAGCTCCAGAAGGATCTCTCCAAACTGGGAGAATGGGCAGCTAAATGGCAGATGCGCTTCAATGTAAGTAAGTGCAAAGTGATGCACATTGGGGCAAGAAACCAAAATTTCCCATATACGCTAATGGGTTCTGAGTTGTCTGTGACGGATGAAGAGAGAGATCTTGGGGTGCTGGTGGACAGGTTGATGAAAGTGTCGACCCAGTGTGCGGCGGCTGTGAAGAAGGCCAATTCCATGCTCGGGATCATTAAAAAAGGGATTGAGAATAAAATGGCCAATATCATTATGCCTTTGTACAAATCGATGGTAAGGCCACATCTGGAGTATTGTGTCCAGTTCTGGTCACCACACCTCAAAAAGGATATAGTTGAATTGGAAAAGGTGCAGAAAAGAGCGACCAGAATGATTCATGGGCTGGAGCACCTCCCTTATGAGGAAAGGCTACAGCATCTGGGGCTTTTCAGCCTAGAAAAAAGGCGCCTGAGGGGGGACATGATTGAGACTTATAAAATTATGCATGGGATGGAGAGAGTGGATAGAGGGAAATTCTTCTCCCTCTCGCACAACACCAGAACCAGGGGACATGCACTAAAATTGAGTGGAGGGAGAGTTAGAACAGACAAAAGAAAATATTTCTTTACCCAGCGTGTAATTCATCTGTGGAACTCCTTGCCACAGGATGTGGTGATGGCACCTGGCCTAGATGCCTTTAAAAGGGGTTTGGACAGATTCATGGAGGAAAAAACCATCACAGGTTACAAGCCATAAGCAACCTCCTGGTTTTAGAAGTGGGTTTTCTCTGTGCCAGGTGCAAGGGAGTGACAACAGGAAACAGGTTATCTTGTGCTCCCTGAGGCATCTGGTGGGGCCACTGTGTGATACAGGAAGCTGGACTAGATGGGCTTTTGGCCTGATCCAGCAGGGTTCTTCTTATGTCCTGTCCCAGCAGCAGCCTTTAGTGGTGGTTTCATTTTTTTCCCACAAGTTCTTCCAGAGGGGGAAGTAGAAGGTAAAGAATAGGGTGTGGCTATGTTGCCAAATCAAAATTTCTCCTTTTCCCCCTCCCCTCATTTTGAAGCGTTTAAGATAAGCATTACATAGCAGCCTCAAAGTCTTAAAAATATGAAGTACAGACTGAATTCTGATTTGAGCCATAAGATCTTGACTTGAGGGTAAAGTTCACCTCTGAGCAGCCTGCTTAAATTCCATTGCCTGATCTTGGATGTGATTCTACACAAGACATCACTTTGAAGTGATGTCTTGTGGAAAAGCAGAACAGAACATTTACTGTCCTGTTCCTTTCGTAAGATAAAACTGAGGTAGGTACAACATAGTTAACAATCTGTGACCACTATCTCTACCAGTCAGCTTTGTGAAATGAAGGTTGCCATGCTTCACCTAAACTAAATTGATGCATTACTGCAGGTACTTTTATCAAAGTATCTGTCCGGTCAGAGGTTTTATATACTTGGCTGTAAACCATATATATACAGTTCATTTTGAGGATCTAGACTTTTTAATGACTACATTTGTCTGAAAGTGTGTATAATATGCTGAAAGCTTAAGACTAATGAGGAAAGGTAGGAATTCTAGTGCTAGAGGGGTTAACTGTTAATCTTGTAAACATCGTTAAGAGTAACCTATTTCAACAAACGCTTTTGTGGACTATGCTTTACTAGATGCATGAAATGAAATTGTCAGTAGGCATGAATGTACATATCTGCAATACATGTATAGAGAAGCAGGAAGATTCCAGGTAGTAGAGATGTAGTGTCCTGTTCTTACAACTGTAAGAGCGCAATCCTGTCGTATTTTTGGCCGGCGAGTGTTCCACCGGCCGAAGATGTAGCAAACGTGCCGAAAGGCACATTTGCGATGACTCACGAGCAGGGAAGGCCAGTCCTGCCCTGCTCTGCCGCCCAGTCTCTTGCCCACTGCAGTTAAGGTTCTGGCGGTTTGGCCACAAACGGCAGGGGGCGATAGGCCCAGCCGATCCTGTTACACAACCTCCTCTGACTTCCGCCAGCAAAATGGGGAAGGGGATGAGTATCCCCTTCTCCGAGTAGACTTTCTGCCGTGGGAAGCTTGCTGCAGGCTGCCCGTGGCAGAGCTCAGGATCCTGTGGGCAGCCTTGGCTGCCCAGCAGATCTTTGTTAGGATTGGGCTGCCCAGCAGAGGTGCACAAATTTATCTTACAAAATACCTGCTCCCTGGCAGAGGGTGTCTCAATCCACCTCGTTCCCAGCAGTTGGCCTCCAGAAGCCAACTGGAAATCACTTTCCAGTTGCTTCCGGAGGCCCAGTACAGCCCTGACCAGCCTCCAATTACATCCAGGGGGCTCGAATGAGGACCCAACTGGCAACCCACCAGACATGACTTCACAGTTTAAGAAGCGCTGCTTTAAAACGTTGAGATGCTGCTGTGGTATGTGCCATGGTGCAACAGAGCCACCTGAAAAGCATAAATGTTAGCAAACCAGACATAATGGACTCCTTTTAACATCTTATGTTTTTAAAGTTCTATTCTGACAGTGACTGTTCCGTTAGAAACACTTGCCCAGCTTGTGGGTATGGATGGTGGCTCTCTGTTTTACAAGTCTCATGAGTTAGTAGATATGCCTGCCTTATGGGTTGACTAGATATTTCCATTCACAAGCTGAAGAAAGAAAATTGCAAGTTGAAATTCTTCAAAGTAAGCCCTATGTTATCATGTGCTGGCTTCTACAGTCTCTCCAGGAGTGCTAATCCTTGCCTTTGCAAGGGAGGGTACTTTGAGCAGTGAGTAGATAAGTTGCATAACGGTTTTGCCTCTTCAATTGAAAAGTTAGCCTTTTCAGGAATGGAGCCACCCCAGGGAACTGTGAGCCTCGTCTAATTTGGCAAAAGGCATCAACCTTGCAGGATTAGTGTGGCACACACCTCCCAGGGAAGGGAGAGCAAGTAGATGTTTTGGGGTGTATTGCTGCCCACAAACTAGCATCCCAGTTTAGGAACCTGCAAGCAAGTTGGGCTCAAATACCAAGAATGTCATGGAAGAAGTGCCTCCCAGTAGTACCATTTCCCACCTCTTAGAAAAACCATTTTGTGTGCCCTTCACTAGCTGTTTCCAAAAGTGGCTTAATCTCATTTTCAATTCAGAGCAACTATATATGCCTACAATGAAGATGCAGCAAACTGTTACTCAACATTCAGGTTAGTCTCTTCCCATATTCCTACCCATCTCTGCAGTTATACATTCTCTACAATGACCATGTGCTATGTATAAAGGCCTACTATGCATAGGTGGGTCTGATATACCATTTGTATTCAGGCTTCCCAGTGGGACTGCAACTCCAGGGCCTTTTGATAGATCATACATACCCACACACAGATATTCCTATGGAGTATGGGGCAGGAGTATGGTCCTGAGGTTGAACTGCCAGAAGCTAAGCAGGAGCAGCCTGTTCCTGTTGGAAGGGGGCAGGCCAGAAATCACTGATAAGATGCTCGAGAGACATCGCTATTGTGTGGTGTGCTGCGGTGAGAGTACGGACTGGAATGCAGAGAATGTCAGTGACAGAGTGATTAAAACTGGGAAAAAGTTCCCCTGTTCAGCATGATCTGTGGCATCCTGTAGAGAGCTCGAGGCCAGTGTTCAGTAGCTAAGTGAAAGTTGACTACACCGTGGAAGAAACCATCTGGAATTGTAGGATTCTATATATATCGGATCTAGACAAGCCTGCCTATGTAAACCGCTTTAAGTAACATCCGAAGATAAAGGCAGTATATAACTACAGAAATAATATAATTCAAACAATGCAAAGGCAGAAGAGGATTGAGAAAATATATCAGGAAAGCATTGCCTAACATTAACAGTAAGACTCAAGATCAGCTTTACATTCCTTTATTTAACCAACCCCCCCCCCCCAAACAAAACATGACCACTGATTAGGTCAATGCCACCACATCTAATTGGGAGAGCAGGTAACCACTGGCAGAGAGAGACTTACATGTGAACGTTTCAGCAAGAGGTGGTTCTCTGGAAAGTTGCCCATAACTCACTTTGATGCCTGCAACTGATACCCTCCCCTCTGTCCAAGAGTCACACAATCCACCTGGGGAGTGGAACAAAACAGCTTTACAGAACATGCTTCAGAGGGATGCAACTTTAACTTGCCCACTTCTCCTCATCTCCTGGAGCTAATGGCAGTGTCTTTGTAACCACTCCAGTGCCAATGGTTTTGTGTCCATCTCTCAGGGTGAAGCGCTGTCCCTCTTCCAAGACCATAGGCTGTCGCAAGACCAGAGTTATGGAGGTGTCCTCACCTGGCATTACTAGTTCCTAGTGAAGGGAAACAGGGAGAACAGCTGTGAAAAGCCATCACTTTTGGGGGTACCTCTGTACATAGGTGTGGACATCAGACAGGGCGTATCAAGATTGTAGAAACATCAAAGATGACTGGATGCAAACTCTTAAGGGGGGGAAAGGGGAAGAAACTGCTACACACCTTTCCATCAGGCAATTCCACTCGACAGGCCATGTCCCAGGTCAGAGAAAACATGACGGGTGTGAAGTTAGAAACAAAAGGTTTGTGACGACCACCCTCCTCTTTGCTCAGGACGTAAACCTAGAAAAGGGGAGATGTGTTTGCTTCAGCTAGAACTACTGTATTGTAGCGAAGGCTCAGATACCGGGGGGGGGGGGGGGGAGACAGGATAACAGTACACTCAAAAGAACTGAAAGCAAAATACTCAATAAAATCAAGATTCAAAGAAGGCCCATACTAAGTCTTCCATTTCCCAGGGGTGGTCCTAAGGTCACCTGTTCCTGCTTACCTGAGCCTCAACTTTCTGGTGTGGCTTGATGGAGCCTGGCTTGCACATGACCATTCCGCGCCGTACATCCTCCCGCTTCAGTCCCCGCACCAGAGCACCCAGGTTGTCACCTGCCTCTGCCCGATCCAATTGTTTGTGGAACATTTCAACACCTGAAGTCAGAGTACCCATGATCCTTTATAGACATCCTACAGTTTCCCATTTATTTATTTTATTTTTCACATTTTTATACCACCCTTCCTCCAAGGAGCTCAGAGTGGTGTACATATTTCCTCCCCTCTTTGTCCTCACAACAACCCTGTGAGGTAGGTGGGGCTGAGAGATAGTGACTGGCTCAAGGTCACCCAGGAAGCTTCGTGGCTGAGCGGGAATTTGAACCTGGATCTTTCAGGTCTACGTCCGACTCCCAAACTATCGCCACCATTCCCCTTAGCAGCATAGGGATATTTGGCCCAGTCATACCATGACAAAGAGCAGGCTGAAGACAAAACAATGGACAAGACTTGCCTGTCACCACAGAGCGCAAGTTCCGGTTGTGTCCCACGAATTCACAATCCTCCCCTTTCTTGACAATGCCACGTTCAAGGGTGCCTGTCACCACAGTGCCACGTCCTAGAACAAACAGGTTAGATAAACTTGTATAGGGTCCTTAAAGGGGTGGGAAACAAGTCACCCATCACCATAGGAGTCTAAAACAAGTTGTGTTTCACAGCTTCTCCTCCAAAACAAGGACAGACAAATTATAGGAATGATGAAGCTAGTACCTGGTATGGAGTAAATGTGCTCTATGGGGAGCAGGAAAGGTTTGTCAAGCTGCCGCTCTGGCAGAGGAATGTGTGTATCTACAGCATCCAGCAGCTTCATGACTGAGTTCAAGCCCAACTCTGGGTTTCGGTGCTGCAAAAAACAAGGGAGGGGGTGACAGCTTAGCAAAGGGAAGAATTCATGGGGAAATGTGAGGCAAAGCTGGCATCAGGTGATGGTGGTATTGGGCACCTGCTGAAGACTCACACCACAGCAGGGACCTGCTCCTCCTCCTCCTCACAAGCGCCACCTGCTTGTTCACTCAGCCTCTTTCTCACTGCTGCAATGACAGCAGCAGTGAGAAGGAGCATCACTGCTTGCTCACTGGCAGGCAAGCAGGTGGTAATAATGGTGAGAAGCAGCCATTAGTGACAACAGTGGTGGAAGGGGGGGGCACTGAAGGAGTCTTCCCTAACCCCGTACCTACAGCCAACACAAGTATCACTTACCTCCAAGGCACAAAGAGCGGAGCCTGTGACAACAGGTGTCGTCTCCCCATCATAGCCAAACTCTGTGAGGAGTTCACGGATCTCCAGCTCCACCAACTCCAACATCTCTTTATCAACTGCATCGGCCTTGTTGATGTACACTACAATGTGCTTCACTCCAATCTGTGATGAGTAGGAGAGAAAGCAGAAAGATGAGGTGCACATGGAACATTACGCTTTTCTTAAGCAGGGCTGGAAGTCTGGAGAGAAGCACCCCACATAGCTCCAGAAACGTGCACCAAATCACCACTGCCTCTCACCTGTTTAGCAAGCAGAAGGTGCTCTCTTGTCTGTGGCATCTGTCCATCTGTTGCAGCCACCACCAGGATACAGCCATCCAACGGGGCTGTCCCTGTAATCATATTCTAAAGAGAACAAGGGAGTACGTTAGGCTTTGGTTTCTCTCTTATAAGCCCATCTACGTTCCATGTTCAAAATCACAAATCTATATTCTACTAGGAATTCTTGATGAGGAACTTGGAAGTGTTCAGGTGTTCCCTGGAATCCAGGTGTTCCCTGGAATCCTGCTCCCTTAACACATACCTTGACATAATCAGCATGCCCAGGACAATCCGTGTGGGAATAATGGCGGTTGGCTGTTGAATATTCAACATGGGAAGCGTTGATGGTGATTCCACGTGCCTTCTCCTCTGGTGCATTATCAATGTCTTCATATTTCTTGAACCGAGCACCTCCTGCCTCTGCAAGAACTGGGAGGAATAGAAGACAAGGTGACATGGAAATCAGACTGAGTTTTCTAGAAAGAAAGCTGGATAGTCCTAGACAGACATAATTAATAACTGGGGGGGGGGGGGGAACCACAAATATTCCACTGAAAAGGGTTGGAGGGCCAGCAACACAGCCTAGGACCTCTTTAATTCCTCCTACAGCATGAACAGCATCAAAAATACTCTTCCTTTATTAATTTAGGTTATGTTTAGTTGCCTTGGAATCCTGTCGTATTCCTGCAGAAGAGTACGATTAAAATATTTTAACAAACTGAAATAAAAAATTACAGACAGTTCGTGAAATGAAGAAGCACCATTAAAACAAGAACCAGGTAGATCACTGAAGTTGCAAGCAGATAGCCAAGACTACCACAGAGGCAACACAAACCAAGAGAACAGCTGGAATCAACCCCATCTCTTTCAGCCGCTCTCTATAGCCTCTGGAATTTAGGCACCTCAGCTGTCCATGTCCCCATCCGGGCTTGTGCAGGGGAATGAGCAGATGAGGTGCAAAATAAGGGGAGGGCCCTGTCAAAGCCTCTCTTGCTGGTTCATGCTACAAGATAGGGAGTTCAAGAGCCCTTTCGGTTTCACAGAAAGTGTGCGAGGTACATAATGGCTTATGTGGAACTTTTGGACCGGGGGTCAGATGGAAAGCCTTTTGAGCCTGAATTTGGTTCCTTGGCCTCGAGTTTCCCACCCCTAGCCTAGAAGCTTATATTTCAAACATTCATATTCCAGTTTTCACATAAATTCTCCAGGGTGGCTGGTTCAGAATTAAACACAACTACAAAGATAACCACAATCATAAAATAACCACAACAATTAAAACCAACAGCCACAAACAAAAACCCTTAAAAGACCTGGGAGAAGACAAAACATTATCTCCCTGGCACCCACAAGCTAACAAGGTAGGGCACCAGGCAAGCCCCTCTGGAGAGGGAGGTTCCAAAAATATAGCAGATGCAAGAATAGGTAGATCAAGACTGCTGGCTTATATCCGTCAGTTTAAGGCAAGTTACACTGGCATAAGTGCACTTGCACCAGTGGATCTACTGTTACACCGGTTGAAGAGTTACATAGGATTAGGCTGTGAATTAGGATCAGAGACAAGTGAATTAAAGGGGGAGGGATTAGACAGCCAGTCCACTTCTCTACCTACAAAAAGGGGTTTCCCCATAACTCTAACCCAGCCCCTTCACTGAACTCTCACTTTTAGTGATGGCTGCCGTCAACGTGGTCTTGCCGTGGTCCACATGTCCAATGGTTCCGACATTGACATGTGGTTTGTCCCGTACGTATGTTTTCTTTGCTTCAACTGCAAAACTTCGCACTAAGAAAGTTTGCTCACCAAAGGCTGTGCAGGGCAGGGATGGCTGCAAGAAAACAAGTAGTCACATTAATAAGAGCCTGCCAGGATCTTCTCTCTCTGGGTCTGTGGCAACGCCACAGTCTTGTACCTGGAGCCAGCCCCCACCCACCCCCAAGTAGCTTTTTTCTTACCGTGGCAAGAATGCCCTGCAGGTAACGAGACAGGCAACCACGCAGGCCTGCAAGGCACAAACAAAACGAACTGTCACCACCAACAAGGAAAACATGCCACCGATTTGAAACAATGCTTATCTACTTTTATGAAACCTGGCAATCTGTTATCTTGACATACACTGAACTTTTTGCCCTACCTACCATCTCCTCTTCTGTCAATATTAAAGGAAATATGCTTTACGCTTTCCACACATGCATTGTTGTTGTTGTTGTTCAGTCGTTAAGTCGTGTCCAACCCTTCGTGATCCCATGAACCATATCCCGCCAGGCCTTCCTGTCCTCCACTATCTTCCTGAGTTCGCTCATTTTCATGTTCGTTGCATCGGTGATGCTGTCTAACCATCTCATCCTTTGCCTTCCCCTGGTTTTTAAATTAAACCATATGAAAAAAAATTTAAATTAAAGTTTAAGTTTTTAAATTAAACGTTTGATTTCTTGGCTGGTGGAAGGTGTAGAAGAAAAACTCCCCATGAGGGCCTTACTGACGTTACAGACATTCCTATTGATTGTGGCATATTTTGGACGCTTCTGCCACACATGTACATATACTACTAATCATCTTTCCCACTGTAGGAAAATACACAGGACACTCCACACCATGAACAGCTTTCATGCAGACCTCAAAGTCAAAATGGAGTTTGTATACATTCCGGGGCTAAAAGGCCAGGCTGAGGGTATAGCACTCTCATTCAGTACATAACTGATAGCAGAGCTCAATGCAGATGAAAGACTCCCTTTTACAAACATTATTGCATTACAAACTACTCAACCCAGGCATGTAAACTACTCAACCCAGGAGAGAAGGCTGAGGGGAGGAGGGCCCAAGGAGAGGGAGAGGAACAACAGATCTAACACAGAGGTTCTTAACCCGAGGTCCATGATGACAGGCTTCAGAGGGCTTGTGAACCGGGTGCAAAAAAAATAAAAATTTGATTTCATCAAAGTCTCAAGGGGGTCCGCGACCCAAAAACAGTTAAGAAGAAAGGCTACTCTAAGTGCTCCATTCTAAGCAAAACCCGGCAGACTCGCTGGCCCCGCCCGCACTACCGTAATCCATCTAATACTCAGACCCTGACACGTGCTAGAAACGCCAACCACACAGAAGTGCCCGCAGAGAGATCAATAAGCAGAAGGCCGCCACCACCACCAACTAAGAAGAGTATCGAAGAGATGCCAAGGCTAGCTGGCTGGTCTCAGTCACACACCCCCACCGCCACCAGGTATGTTTGGTCGGTTGGGTTTGTTTGTTTTGCCTCCAAGCTCAACTACAACGCGCCTCGCCGCCGCCTCCTTTAAGGCAGAGATCGTAATAGATGTAATAACAGGACCGAGATGCGAAAGGTCACACGGCTCCTGCCTCTGGACTTCCAGCGAGGTCAAACCAGAGCCCAGCCGTGGGAGGGGATAACCGGTAGTTTCCTTTTTCCTCTCTCCCACAGCTCCCACCCCAGCACATCCCCGCCTGTCCCTTAACGGACCAAAAACACCATAAAGCCGTCCTCGCGCCACCAGCAGCGCGCGGCTCGCCATCTTAGCTCTCCCCGGAAGTGACATCACTCCCGGCGAGCAGAATATCCGCATAGAGCGGAGAAAGAGACTAGAGAGGCACGTCCACAACTTCGACTTCCGTCGAACATCAACGCCTCCATCAACTCACCATGGACTCAAGTGACGCCGATCTATCCCTTCGGCGACCTGTGAGGAAACCTCTATGGGCTTTGCATGGAAAGTTAAAAGGGGAAAGCAGCTCAAGAATTATAGGCCCGTCGTGATCGACATGTGTGTGTGTAGCTCTAGTTTTATTCTATCTCTATAATTACCCACCCTCCTCCAGTAGTTGTTAAGACGTTTTCGGCCCTGAAACAGATAGTGGTTAGTTGGTTGGGGGCGCCCTGACCTGCCGCAGTTCTTCTAAAAAGGGCGGGACCCAGGTTGGCCGATAGACTAAAAACGTCTAGACGAACGCATACTAGCAGCTCCTGACCCCGACTCAGTTTCCTAAGGCTATGTTCAGAGCAATAGCGCATCGCGCCTGCCCTGCGACTGACCACTGTGTGCCGTGAAGGAAGGGGCACAATTTAGCTAGACTAAACTTGCTGCAACTAGCTATTAAAGCTACTTGCGGAAGGGGGCGGCAGCGGTTTTTTTGGCTAGAAATCTACAACAGCAACCAACAGAAACTTTAAGAGTTAACGTGAAACTGCTTAATTGGAATTTATCGGGAAGTTTCGTTCTACTACCTATTCTTCCAGTCATGACAATTGTTCCTTGTTCCACTTCAACTCTTCATTGACTTAACAAAAGACTGATACCGCCACTTGCTGCTGTAGTGAACTGTTTTTTCTACAGTATACATTTAAGCTTTGCACATAATTGTCACAAACTGAATTCATAAGCATCTGCCTCCACTGTTTATATTGTTTCCCCTTTATTCTCATGTCTGGTTGCCAACTGAAGATCAATAATGCATTATCCGAAGGAGACTAGTTCACAAAAGCTTACAGCACAATCCTATGCATGTCTACTTAGAAGTCCCACTTCGTTCAATAAGGCTTGCACTCAGGAAAGTGCACATAGAATTGCTGCAATCTATACATAATAGGGGCCAGCGGGTGGCGCAGTGGGTTAAAACGCTGAACCATGAGCTGTGGATCGAAAGGTGCAGTTCGAATCAGCGACGGGGTGAGCTCTCGTTGCTTGGCCAGTTCCTGCCAACCTAGCAGTTCCAAAGCATGTTAATGCGAGTAGATAAATAGGTACCGCTTGCGGGAAGGTAAACAGCGCTCCGTGTTCCAGCTGCATGCTACGCGCTGCGGCAAGGAGTCATGCCGGCCACATGACCACGGAGGCGTCTTCGGACAACGCTGGCTCTTCGGCTTTGAAATGGGATGAGTACCACACCCTAGAGTCGGACACGACTGGACTTATTTGTCGGGGGTCACCCTTGCCTTTTTATACATAATTACCTAAAACTAAGACCCTCTGAACACCGTGGGACTTACTTCTGAATAAACGTGCATAGGATTGTGCAGTAAAAGTGCCACAAAACACTCACTGCCCCTTCCACTGCAAAATATATAGGGTTCTCACCACAGAGATGCTATGGGATATAGCAACACTACTCTGCATCCATAGAGAATAATGAACAATGCCAGCTTTCCATTTTTTACTAAAAGTTCCAGACTCTATGACATTCTAAACTTTTTCAAGCTACACAGAAAAATGCCCCCAAACTATGGTTCTCCTGGGATGTTATGGCTGCTGTAAGAGTCACAATCCTGTTTTAAGGTTTTTAGGGTCTTCTTAGAAAGCAGCGGAAGCTATGAGATTCTTCTCAACAAAATGAAGCTCTAATCGCAGCTGCCACCCGCCTCCACCTCCACAGTTCACCCATCAGAAGGAGAGATACAGACGGGGCAGATATTAAAAAAAAACTCCTTTATTGTGCTCTGGAGGTTCCAGTGTCAATCAGGATGAAGGAGGGACTCCAGCCATCCTACCTCCAGAGTTCCCGCACTCCTACCCCAATATAGAGGGGCCCGGAAAGGCTCTGGAGGACAGAGATGACTCCTTTGGTACTTGGAAGGTCATAGTTTCCCTGAGGTTCCTGTAGTGCCAGGGAGCAGAGGATGGGCAGGTCCCAGGTCCCCATCCTCAGTCTAAGGCTTTGTCCCAGCCTGGACGCTACAGGCTTCTCCCAGAGGTGGAGTATCAGACGGCATCTGTAGAACAGGAAGGGGAGAGATAAGAAAGGCCAGGGTGTTTCTCTCAAAACATACTGGTGTGTGACATCACCAAAACATCTGGAAAGAGAGCAGCAATGTTAGCCTCAATTAGCCACAATTGTGGAAGATGTTCAAGTGAAACCCAACCCAAAGTTCCCCACCTTTCTGATTCCTACCACACTGACAGCCCAATCCTAACCAACTTTCCAGCACCGATGCAACTCTGAGTTAAGGGAACAAATGTTCCCTTACCTTGAGAAGACCTCTGTGACTGCCCCCCCCCAATCGAAGGATATAGCCCGCACCCCACTGGCACAGCTGCATCAGCGCTGCAAAGTTAGTTAGGATTGGACTGCCAGTTACAAGCACCGCACTTCAGTAGCATGCCTGCTCACTGTGATCAACATGAGCACTTGGTCCATCCCTGCCCTAATCAAATGTGATTTTCTAGCTCCTATTGGAACTAGTAGGCGGTATTGTGCCCCCCAATTTAGTGAAGGATACAGGACCTCACTTTTGGACTGAGCCCCTTAAAGGAAGGGCAAAACGTTATGCAGGTGACTGCTCAGTTCTTTTCACCAGCCCACATCATTTCAAGCTTACCTTCACACAGTCTTGAGGACTAGAAGGGTGCTTTAAAAACCAAACCAAACTGAAAAGGTGAAATGTGGATGCCCAATTTTGTGTGGCCAGGACCAATCACAAGAGATTCTAATTGCAGCACTGAACATTTCATGAGTTATGAGGTCGGGAGAAAAGCATGACACGGCCTTCCCAGGGCTCTGATGGCCAAAGTAAAAAGTGCTACATTGGCAGAGGAGGAGAGTGATGACGGGAGCAGACGCTGCAGTCACCTGGGGGCAACTAGTGCTCATTACAGCCAGGTGACAAATAGCATCACTTCTATGCAAAGAGGTGAGCAATGGACCAAATTACCCAAGAACACTTCTGGGATGGACATGGGGGATTCTGAAGAGGGAAGATTGACTTTACACCTTCTCACCTCTTCCTTGGCCCAAATATACCCTTGCCTTTCCTATTCAGTCATGAACCCTCCCTCCCCCAAATTTCGTGTCCTTCCATCTCTAGGAAAAGACAGAATCTGAATTATCAGAGGGGTAGGATGGGATGGAGCATCAAAACGGAGGTGGGTTGCATCATACTGCCGATCCGTGGGCGATCCAGGCGGCGGCAGATAACACGACGGAACAGCTCGGAGGAGCCTGCAAAAGGCCTCTGCCACCTCCGCACCGCGTTTGGTTTCACCCCATTCCCGAGGGACATTTGCCTCCGACCAACGTCACTTGGGGGTGGGGTGAGTGAAGTCAACGTCATGAGGGGGGGTGGCTGGCGCAACGCCAGCTACACTTCTGAATTCATTCAAGTTCCAGGAGTGTGCAGCACTGAGCCACGGCTCTCAGGTGCCAAGGCAAAATGATTCTCAATTTAAAATAAAATAAATAATAATAATAATAATAATGGGTGGGGAAGAAAGAGACTCATGCACCCTGGAGTTCTACTTACCTTCTCTTGCCCTTGCTGCAATCTCTCCATCTCACTCCGGATGCTATTCAAGGAGGCTGGGGATTGAGAGAGAGAGAGAGAGAGAGAGAGAGAAGAGGTTCAGTTCCTGACGACAGCTTGAAGCATGGAAATACACATGAACTCTGCACATAAAAACAAGAGCTCTTTACCTTGCAAGAGCTCTTCCAGCCAGAAGCAGCAGAGGTATGGTAACGGAAGGGGGAGAGGAGGAAAAGAGAGTGAAAATTAGTTGTGCACTCAGCACTGAAAAGATATTTCAAATTCCTGGGTCCTGTAACCTCAGAAATGACATTTCTAGCTGCCTAGCCTTTGTGCCCAGAACATGTCGATTCCAAGAGTCCATTCCACCTCTCCAAGTGGACCCTCACATAACCCATGCATCTAGGGGTGGCCCTTTCCCCTGCTCACCTCTTTCTTCTTGCTCTCTTTCCAGCGCACCCTGCAGTCCTAATCGAGTTGCCGTCTCTTCGTCCAACCGTTCTCGCAGTGACACAATCTCAATGCGCAGACGCTCGGCCTGGTGTTCAGCAGCCCGGGACTGCGAGGCCGCCTCCTGTCTTAGATGGCGCACTAAGGCCTGCAGCTCCTGGGGACACCGGAAGTCAGAAAAGAGCCCCGTCTGTATGATCCTGTCGCCCCCCATCTATCCCAGCACAAGGAAGAGGCAGATCAGAATTACCGGGACAGTGCCAGGCAAGCTCTTGCTCTCCTCATCGGTTGGGTCAGGATCCTGGGCGCAGGCCCCACGCAGTCCCTCATTCTCAGCGTTGAGGCGCTGCACTTCATAGCTCAGGCGTTTATGGGATGCAGCCAAGTCGGCCTGGGAGGCAAGCACATGAGAAGATGGGTGCTTCAGCTTTTGCTCCTGAACTGGGGGTTCTAGAAGGCCACTCTAAAAACTACAACCCTCACATGAAAGGTCCTGAAGAGCAAGTTGCCATAATAGTGTTTAGAAGAGAGAGAACAGCCTGAAACTTGAACTATTTCACCCACTGCCAGAGGCCAGAAAGGACGCAAGAGCCCACAACCAGACAAAGCAGACTGTTCCAGAAAGCTCTACGTCGGGGTGTCAAACATACGGCCCATGAATCCGATGCCGTGAACGTGCCAGGAATCCGATGCCCAGAATAAAATGAGTTTGACACCCCTGTAGTTTCAACACATGGGTTCTTGTCCTGCCAGCAGGAGAGAGAAAGTCTTCCCTTCTGCATGGCAGCCTTTCAGATACTTGAAGACAGCTATCACCTCTCCCTCTAAACACACCAGGCTCTTTTCACCATTCCTCATGGAGTGGTTTCCAGACCCCTCACCATCTTAGCTGCCTGCCTCTAGTCTGAACTTCCTCCTTCTTAAGACCCCACCATGCCCAAAATTGGACTCAGCGTTCCAAGAGAGGTCTGACTAATGCAGGAGAGAGTCCTGACCACCCCAAATTTGCTCGTTCTGATGGGCCCTGCAGCCCACGTCAGCACTGGCCCAGCCTTCAGTGGCGTCGCCAGGCGCCCCTTGTACTGGTGCGGGAAAACCGCGACCCCCCAAACTAATTAGCATAATTAATGCTATTTTTTGCGTTTTTTCCTTCTTTTAAAAGGTTTTAGGGTTTTTTAGCGGTTTTAGGGGCTTCTAATCGGTTATGTATGCTTTGCGCCAACTTATCTTGTTTATAGGACCCTCCCGCGACGATCAGGGGCGACGCTCTCTCCAGGGGGCTCAGATCGCTCCTCTGCTCCGGGCGCGAACTCTGTAAAGTGCCCAGGAGCGCTTGCAGAGTTCACGCATGCGCAGACCGTCAATTGGAAACCGTTTCCAATCGACGGTCTGCGCATGCGTGAACTCTGCAAAGCGCCCAGGAGCGCTTTACAGAGTTCGCGCCCGGAGCAGAGGAGCGATCTGAGCCCCCTGGAGAGA
Source organism: Plestiodon gilberti rubricaudatus (assembly GCA_026170595.1). Lineage (NCBI taxonomy): Eukaryota > Metazoa > Chordata > Lepidosauria > Squamata > Scincidae > Plestiodon > Plestiodon gilberti. The sequence continues at coordinate 16,307,597 of JANXHW010000006.1, read as the reverse complement.
GCGTCGCCCCTGATCGTCGCGGGAGGGTCCTATAAACAAGATAAGTTGGCGCAAAGCATACATAACCGATTAGAAGCCCCTTAACCGCTAAAAAACCCTAAAAACCTTTTAAAAGAAGGGAAAAAAGCGAAAAAAAACACCGAGACTTAAGGAGGCTCCCGCCCCCCCGGAGCCTTCCCGCCCCTCCGCCCTGGGGCCCGCCGCACCACCGCCCCAGATCAGCCTACGCCCCTGCCAGCCTTGCCTGAGCCTCACTCCCGTTACCCCCTGCTAGGTGGTGGCAAAGCATCACCCGCAAGCCACACTCCTCACCATCTGCTCCTGAGTCTGACGTTGGGTTTCGCTCACTGTGGTCTGGAGGCCCTGGAGAAGGCGCTCTGAGGTCTGGACCTGAGCCAGAAGAACTTGGACCTGCTCCGAGGGAGAAAGAGAGAAGAGGAGATTGTGGGGGCCCAGACATAGGTCAGGTTTCGGGCCCCAGAACAACGCCTGACAAACACACCTGCTTGCCACATTCGTCATTGCTGCGTCTCAGTGCCTCTTCGAGGCTGGCCTTTTCCCGGGCCGCCTCTTCCAGAGCCTCACACTGCTGCTGCATCTGGGAAAAGATACCTTGGGGATGAGAAAGGCCATCACAACCTTCCCATTCTAGAACGCCCTCCCCGCTATCCCCCCTCAAGCCCAATATCACAGAGGGTCCCTCTGGCACACATGAGACTGGTTGCCACACAGATCACTACACGTTTGCTCAAAAGGCCACAAGACTGATTTATTTTAGTAGGCAGAGAGGATCTGGAGCAGTGGTTCTTAACCTGGGTTCGATCGAACCCCAGGGGTTCGGTAAGTCAGTCTCGCGGGTTCGGCGGAGGACTACTCACGATTCAATCGTGAGTAGTCCTCCGCCGAACCCGCGAGACTGACTCACCGACTAGCGGCATCACTAGGGCGCGCGTGCCACCCTAATGACCCCGTGCTGCCCGACGAGGATGTCTCCGGAGCCGGCAGCAGCGGAGCCTCCGCTGCCGCCGGCTCCGGGGACATCCTCTCCGGCCAGCTGTCTTGGGCAGGAGGAGGCCTCGGAGCGTCCGCCCTCGGCGGAGCTCCAAGGCCTTCTGAGGGAGGCCCGATGCGTGACGTCCTATTTATAAGCTTTAGCGCATGCGCAGTACGTTTCTGGGCAAATCTGTCCTCAAACGTTCTGCGCATGCGCTAAAGCTTATAAATAGGACGTCGCGCATGGGGCTTCCCTCAGAAGGCCTTGGAGCTCCGCTGAGGGCGGACGCTCCAAGGCCTCCTCCGAGGCGTCGCTGGAGTGCGACGGGAAGGGCGGACCGCCTGCACACGACGCGCGGGTGCACGGGCGCGACCGCGCGTCACCCATTGCGCGCGTCGCCCCCAGGCGGTCCGCCCTTCCCGCCACGCTCTAGCCACGCCTCATTGGCTGCAGGTGATAACGTGGCGTGGCCTATCTGTGCTGCAGGGAATTTGGTGCGCCCAGTAGTCGAAGTGTGTGATTTCTTTCTTAATATTTATTTAATTTAATCCCTTCATATTATGTCGAGCAAAAAAAGAAAGTGGTTGGACAAATATGTACAATATGGATTCACATGTATAACGGAACGTGATGGGAGTCAGCGTCCTAGCTGCATGATTTGCAATGCCAAGTTGAGCAATTCTAGTCTAGCACCGGCAAAACTAAGAGAACATTTCCTTCAGGTAAAGCTGCGCATTTCTGAACTGGTCTCTGAAAGGCAACAGCAGAAGTCACACTGATTTGCAGTAAATATTCATTATTATGTTTTTGTTTTTGTGTGAAAATCATGTTTTAATATTTGTTCTTAATGGTTTTGTTCTTTAATGGTTTTGTTCATTTTGTGCACCTATAAAAATATACCTATGTATATATACCTAAAATATATACCTATGTTTTGAATTTGAAAAAATCATATTTTATTTTTCAAATTAAGAAGGGTTCAGTGAATGCGCATATGAAACTGGTGGGGTTCAGTACCTCCAACAAGGTTAAGAACCACTGATCTGGAGAAAGAGGAGGCGGACCCCAACAACAGGCAAGCAGAGAGACATTCTTGAGACTCCTAAGGAAATGCTCTCGGCCAAGCCCAGCAGGAGAAAAGTATTCCCTCTCTGTAAGTTTTTAAACAATAAACACATGTATGCAATGAACACATTTACCTAGAAGTAAGTTCCACTGATTTCTATTTAACTCATTTCCAAGTTAGCATTTTAGGACTACAGCCCTAATCTAGCTCTTCCCCCAAACTGGGGCTACGACGCTGTGGTTTTCCACAAGTGGCTGATGATAATTCCAGGAATTAAGACACTACAAGCTGCCTCTGAGCACCACCAAAATATCTACAATATGCTATTTCATTCTGTTCTAGCCTACTGAAAATGACCCTGGCACTCTACAGGTATCTCCAGAGCTTGTCTTCTTTACTCACTACACTCTATCACCCAAACTTCATTTCCTGGGACTGCTGTCGCTCTCCCTCTTACTGGCATTTATCTCCTCTTCATCCCCATCACATCATAGGTGAGATACTTGGGAATTCCTTCGTTTCTTCAAGGACCTCAGGGCAGAGCACAAGGCTCCTACCCTTTTATTCACTCAACGACCTTGCAGGATAGCTGCAACTGAGAAATAGTGACTGGCCCAGTCTAGGTCACTCAGTAAACTTCATGGTTGAGTGGGGATTTGAACCCATGTCTCTAACTCTCTAACCACTACACCACACTGACTGTCATTTTTAGAGAGGCAATGTGGTGTAATGGTTGGAGGATCAGACTTGGATTGGGGAGAGCTGAGTTTAAATCGCAATAGGTATGCTGCTCACTGAGTGACCTAGACTGAGCAGATCACTGCCTCTCAACCGGACCTGCCTCACAGGGTTGTTGTGCAGGTAAGATGAGCAGGGTGGGAGGGAGAACCATGTACACCACCCTAAATACCTTGGAGAAAGAGCAGGATGTATTAAGTAAAAAAGACCCGCTAAGAATTGCCCCTCTGGATCAAACCAGATCTCATTCAGCATTCTGCTTTCATAGCAGCCAGCCAGGTGCCCCAAGGAAGGTGTGAAGGTGACAACTATCCTGGTATTCGTCTCTAGTCACACACCTCTGAAACGTCTTTGCCCCTTCATGACAGACCGAGAGAACGAAGGTATCCAGTTGCACCTGGACATGGGCTGTGCACCCCGTCTCGCACTCTGTGCACTCATTTGCACCCTGTGTCACCCACCATTTATTGCCCTTCGCCCTGCGCACACATACCTGGCTGTGCAGCTGTGCCCATTCTGAGTCAGGCACCAGCTGGTGCCCGACTGGTGGTAGGTAGATGGTCTCAGGCACCAGGGTTCCGGTGGAGGAGGCGATCGATGCCGTCTCAGGGCTTGGGGGACGTCTGCGCCGGACGGGAGGCCCAGGACTTGGTCCCAAAGAGGAAAAAGAGGCAATGGAGACACTGTCGAGACTACGGGCAAATTTCTCAGCAACTCCTCCTTCCCCCAAAGTAACATGGTCATCTCCAGGTGCGTCGGCAGGTGCCGCCTCAGGGTCAGCGAGCAGGGATTCAGACGAGCTGCATAAGGAGCGCTGAAGGAAAAGAAGAGGGAGCGAATAAGACCCACTGGTGGACCCACTGGTGCCAGCCCTGCAACTTAGGGGCTAAAGCGGAACAGAGTTGGCAGCTCACAATTGGCCGCTCCAATTGGGTTTCCATTCACCACTCCTCTCATGTGATTTTACAAGATTTGTAGCCATCCAGCAAGTTCTAGTTTGTCTTGCCATCACTCAGATGTCACCGGCCCAATCATCACTCCACTTTGTCTCGCTTGCTACTGTGCTGCTAACCTGCTAGTGGTTGAGAGAAAGAAGTGCAACATCCAGATGCAAATCTGTGAACCTCGATTCCTAGCATTGCCTACCCAAAGGTCCTGCGTCAACTTGTTTTGGAATAATCACTCCCTTGAGATATCATACTTTTCCCTCTTTCCTCAGCTACTTTCCAACTGCATTCTCACCCCCATGCTGGTCTCTACTCCTCGCTGACCTATACTCTTCCTTGCCCATCTCACCTGCTCACCCCGCAGCTCCTGAACCAGCCCCTCAGCATGTGCCAACTTCCCTTTCAGTTCAGCAATTTCCTGCTCCATTGGCAGCACGATGGCCCGGAGCCGCAGAGTGTCCTCCTGTGCCTAAGGGGAGACAGGAAATACAAAAGTCTTCTTGGCAACAGTCTGAGCTCTGTGCCCTCTCACTGAGCCCAAAGAGTCCTGGTTTCCTATCATCATTATTTGTTCGTTTGTTTAAATAATTTCCATCCCGCCTTTCTCCCAACAAGGCAATCAAGGCGACTTACAGAATAAAAACATGTTATTTAAAAACATACAAATAAAACATACACAGAGGTGTCGGCTGATATGGGGCGGTGGGCCCCAGGGCGTAGGGGCGCTGAGGCTCGGGGGGGGGGCGTGGGCCTCCTTTAGTTTCATTTTTGTTTTTAATTTTTTTCGGTTTTTTAAAGGTTTTTAGGGGGTTTGTAGCGCTAACGGGGCTTCTAATCGTGTGTGTATGCTTTGCGCCCACTTAGCTTTTGTATAGGAGCCTCCAGCGACGATCTCCTCCAGCGACGATCTCTTCCGGGGGCGCAGATCGTTCCTCTGCTCCGGGCGCGAACTCTGTAAAGCGCCCAGCAGCGCTTTACAGAGTTCACGCAGGCGCAGAACGACAATTGGAAACATCGTCGTTCTGCGCCTGCGTGAACTCTGTAAAGCGCTGCTGGGCGCTTTACAGAGTTCGCGCACACAGCAGGCAGAGCGGAGGAACGATCTGCGCCCCCGGAAGAGATCGTCGCTGGAGGAGATCGTCGCTGGAGGCTCCTATACAAAAGCTAAGTGGGCGCAAAGCATACACACATGGTTAGAAGCCCTGTTAGCGCTACAAAACCCCTAAAAGACTTTTAAAAAACCAAAAAAAAGTAAAAACAAAAGCGAAACTTAATTTATGCAAATTATTTTGGGGGGCGTCGGGAGGTCGACCCCGACCCTAGCTACGCCACTGAACATACATGTTAAATAAAAACATACAAAGTACAATAAAATAATTAAAACAAATCCTGGTCTCACCTTTTCCATCTGTTTCTCCAGAGAGTCCAAGGGGTTGGTCCTCGGCAATAGGCGACTCCAAGCATTCTCCCGGCTGTCACGCCCCAGAGCCGAGAGACGCGATTCATAGCTAGAGATGGTGTCTGAAGGAAGAGAACACACATACAGGCTGCAGGCAGGCAGGCAGGCATTATTAACAGGAGGCTAGGAAGTGAAGTTTCAAGGGGTTCCGGTAAGCCTAGCCCCGTTCCCTCCCCACCCAGCACTTGGGTTCCCCCACCTTTTAAGATGGTCTGCAGGGAAGCCACCTCCTCCTGGCACCGACGGCGGACACCTTCTACAGCCTCATGTTTGGTGCTTTCACTCACAGAAGCCACAGCCCGAACAGTTTCTACTTCAGCCAATGCAGCCGCCAACTGGGCCTGCAGACTCCGGATTGTCTCTTCGGGGTCAGGATCTCTGGGGAGGTCTGGGCTAGTGGGGATGCCCACCTCCTGCACTCTCTGAGGTTCTTGGAAAGGGAGGAAAAATAGGGATGGAGAATCAGAACTTGTTACATCTGAACTTAAGACCTGCCAGTCCTTCATCCCAACTGTGACCTCTGACCTTAGATTCCCAATTCTAATCGTTTGACTTTTAACATCACCACCCCAGCTGGGATCATCACACCCTAATACCCTATGCGCGTGACGTCAACCACTACCCCGCTCTAGCCTGGAACTCCTGGAGCCACTAAGGGGCGTGGCTCTCCGTCGTCCCGCCTTCTTTCCCTTCCCGCCACAGAGAGGGGAGGGGGGTCGTGCGGACCTTCCATCCCGCGGCGCTTCAGCTGCCGTCGTTTCCCGGTGGCCGAGCGGAGCCGGAATCGCACGAGCGGAACCGGAAATAGCCGAAGAAATACGGGAATGTCCGACGACAAAATGGACGTGGCGGAGCCGGAGGGGAGGGAGCTGCGAGTGGTGTCGAAAAGAGCCGAAGGGAAGTGGAAGCGAAATATCTGAGCTGAGACGACACCTGGCGAAAGAATGCTTGTTTATCCTTCTTCCTCCCCCCTAGGAACAGCTTTAGGGGGAAAGCGCCGAGGGCGAGGGAGGCTCAGTCAAGACTACCTGGAAATGCCGCACTTTGACTTGGAAGAGCTTTGGTCGCAAACAGGGAGGTGCAGTCAGTTGTTCCTCAGTGGAGAAGGCAAAGGTGCGCTTTGTTCACGCCCAGAGGCCACCTCGCCTGTATATTTGGTGGCTGATTTATTCAGGGTCGAAATCCTGTCACAGAAAAACAAAAACCCGTTCTGGGGCTGGGCGCTGGCTTCAAACAGACTCTGGGGAAGGGCTTGCCCAGAACTGGATGCAGCAGCAGGGCGAGGAGCAGCAACTGTAGTGAAGCAATTTTGCAATGCCGCAGAGAAGGCGGGGAGGCTCAGCTGAGCTCTTCGACTGGGCCTGCCTGTTCTTTATGGGGACCCCTTAAAACACTGGGTTGTTGCTGATGTAGCAGATTGGACCGGACCCGGCGACGTGGCCATCAAACGCTCCCACTCCTGTTTCCATCCCAGCTGACCCCAGCCAGATCCCAATGAATTTCACCTCCTTTTGTCATTTGTTTCCTGTTCAATGCCTTGTTTAACCAGGGAGGTGGTTTGATCGGTTGAGAGATTAGGAAGGGGTGGGACTCTGCCAGATACAGGAGGGAAGGGAAGTCAAGGCAAGTTTTTTAGGTTGGTGGGTGCAATTTCCAGGCAGTCATGATCATTCGTGAACCTTTTCCTGTGTTTTGACATTATCTTAAAAAACAGTACTTACTGCCGCTCCTCAATATAGGTAGAAAAATAGCTTTTAAGAAAAGCACGTTTTTTAATTAAATTTATGCTCTGTCTTCCATGATTAAAGGAACTCAGGGCGGCATTTATGGGATCCCTGGTGTGCCACAGGCACTGACCCTACCCAGCTCTGGCTGCATCATTCATGTGCCCTCAAAATGTTGCCTTCATATATGGGGGGGAGGGGGCATCGATACTTCAAACCACCATTTGATAATTAAATATAGACTGTGGTTGGCAATTGCCTAATTACAAAAATTAAAAACGCCCACCACAACCTAAAACAGTTTAGTATACTAGCAAAACGACCAGGTTTAGTGCTTTCATCCAGGCTGCAGGATGGAAAGCATAAGGGCACCATCTCTCCAGAGGCATTGCGGTATGATTTAGGGTGACTTCTTCAGTGTTCAAACCCCAGACACTTATTTGGCTTGCATGTATATCTTTGCATCAAACAGGGAAGGGTAAATGAGCTAGACACCAACTTTAAGCTCAATAGGTGACATGGGATTTTCTTTCTGAATTCCACAACTCTTCAGATGACTGCGTGCTGTCATTCCATAAGAATTGAAGAATGCAAGAAAAGCCCTGCTGGGTCAGAGTTGGATCAAAGGTCTATCTAGTCCAAAACCCTGTTTTTCACAATAGCCAGTTGGATGCTTGCAGGGAGGAAATAGAGGCAATCGCTTACCCTGACCCCCTACTGTTGCCCCTCCCCCCCAGGGCCTGGTATTCAGTAGCATACTGCTCTGAAACATGGAGTGGCGGAGCCAGCCGATCTGGCAGGGGGGGCGGCATCCTTGACGCCCCAAACTAATTAGCATAATTTATGCTAATTAGTTTTACCCGCTTTTTTCGCCGATTTTCGGCGATTTTAAGCCTAGAAATGGGTTTTTTTACTAAGTATGTATGCTTTTACCTGCACTTTTGTGAAATTGGACGGCTCCCACGATGATTTTAAGCCTTCTCCCGGGGGCGCAGCGTCTCCGTTCAGCCGTTCACTTGGTGCGGCACTTGGTGCGCCCCCAGAAGCAATCTCCGTAGTTTGCGCATGCGCAAACCCACGGCATCTCCAGGGACGCTCCAGGGAGTAGTTTGCGCATGCCCAGAACGTCCCTGGAGACTCCGTGGGTTTGCGCATGCGCAAACTACGGAGATTGCTTCTGGGGTGCACGGAGAAGCTGCGCGAGAAGAAGGCGCGAGAAGAAGGCCGGGAGAAGCGGTACATACACACAAAAGTGCCGGTAAAGCATACATACTTAGAAAAAAACCCAGCGCTAGGCTTAAAATCGCCGAAAATCGGCGAAAAAAAGCGGGAAAAATTCAAATTTTTCCCGCTTTTTTCCGGAGCCTCCCGCCCCCCCGCACCACCTTGCGCCCTGGGGCCCACCGCCCCTAGGCCCCACGTCAGCTGACGCCCCTTCAATTCAGCAGCATGACTAACCGCCATTGATAGGTTGATTGTCAAAGCAAATGATCAAATCCCCCCTTTAAAACCATTTTTGGACCATAGCAGCCATTATGTAGAATGCATAACTTTTACTTGGCCAGGTTGTTTGTTGTTTTGTAACTAGAACTGCAGGAGGGGCTGAAATGAAACAAAACTGCAGTGGGAGGGGGAAGTAGGGTTATTTTGGCACTTTGCCCCCTTCGTGGTTCTTCTATTGAGTGCATCTCTTTTCCCACACACACATGATTTTTACTGGGGGGGAGGGGAACCTTCCATTGGCTTTCAGTGAAAAGGTTTCTTTCCCAATAAAAAGTGCAGGGTGTGTGCGCAATCAAGTTTGGAATTGTGGTAGGGGCAAAGTGCTAAAAACCCTCTACCCCACTACAGGTTTGGCCTCCCACTGTGCTACATGTGTATATGCACGCACACCGTACTGTACATTCGTCACATAATGTGTAGCTTGACCCTAATCTACTGGCCATTTGTGATAGCGAATTCTATTACTGTAGTTGCTTATGCATTATGCAAAGAAGTTCTTTCTTCTATGTGTGTCCTGAATAATCTACTGCCAGTCTTTTCACTGACCCTGAGTTCGAGTATTACTGCTAGCGCTTTTTTAAAGCCCTAAAGAGCTCTGGCCCAGGATGCCTAACAGCCTTTCTCTCCCCATATACTGTACATACCGTATTGTCCCGAGTATAGGACGCTCCTGATTATAAGTCGCACCCTTAAAGTTTGGTGCTATTTTTTAAAGAATACATTTTTAACTTTTGTTAACTTAAATATACACATTAGTAGAACAGTGCAGCTTTAGTACAGTTAAAGGCATAGGCACCCTGTCCCTTACTGAATCTGGGCACTCTAGTATTAGTAGCCTTCCCAGATCCAAAGGGGGACAGAGTGCCCTTCCATGATGATGAGCTGCACCTGCCCAAATTTCAATGAACAGCACAATCCTATGCATATCTACTCAGAAGTAAGTCCCATTGCATTCAATGGGGCTTACTCCCAGGAAAGTGTGCATAGGATTGCAGCCTAAAGGTAGGCACTGTGTCCCCCTTTGGATATGGTAAGCCTATGCAGGAGCTCTTGCTCTCAACTTTCAAACTGTACTCTCAACTTTTAAACTGCAAGATCAATAAATATCTTAGTTTCTACAGAGTCCTGGGGTTGAAACTTAAGGGTTAATTTTTTCAAATGCTTCCAGAGGCTGCTGAGAGATAATGATCTCTCATGGTATTCAGCCATTTAGCAAGTGATTAAGAACTGCAAGGAAAGGCTTGAAAACACAGTGCTTTGCAGTTTAAAAAAAAAGAGAGAGAAAAAAGCCCCATTTTACCTTTGAAAAAAGACTCGGAGAAACACTAGGCTTTGATTGTAGGGCGCACCCCCTACTTTAAAGACTTGCCTTAGGGGATAAAAGTGAGTCTTATACTAGGGCAAATATGATATTTGCAGTGCTTGCTCATCAAGATTGGCTGGTGAGAGCCTTTAGCGCATTCTGCTGTCTTCAGTGGTTTGCTTGGTGGTAGCATATGAGACAGTCTTTTTGGCAGGAACTCCTGGGGTGCGGAACTCCCTTCCCTGGAAGATCTGCCGGACTCCCAGGCCACCTGTCTTTTAGTGCTTATTGCAGACCAAATTGTTTTGACAGGCCTTCAGCAAGTGCATTTTATCTCTGCCTCCCTTATTTTGTTTTTAGTTTGATCTTTTTGCTGTCATAATTGTTTTCTTAAATATTTTTTACTGGTTGTATTTTGTAGTTTTATGCATGTAAGTTGTGTTGACCTTCCTTTTTGAATGGAACTCTAGGATATGCATTTTCTAAATAAATGTCCTGGGAAATGTCCTTATGTACACCTTTCTCTATATTTAAATAACAGTGTATTCTGCTTTGGTTCCTCCTTGTATTTTTTACCCATCTTTGGCTACTGGGATGGGGAATAAAGGAATAAACCCCTGGTAACTTGGCAGAGAGGCACCTTTTAAAGTGGTGTCCACTTGTATTTAGCAGGGGGAGAGTAACTGTCCCTTGTTACCCCAGCATGGTGTCTTTTCCAGGGCCTGTTGCTGGTGTCTCTTCTGCATCTCTTTGTAGACTGTAAGCCCTTTGGAGACAGGGAACCATTTATTGATTTATTTTGCTTTGTAAACCACTTTGTGAACTACTTTTAGTTGAAAAACATTATATAACTATTCTTAATAATAATAATAATAATTAATAAAGCTCTAGCACTTCTAGAGCTATTGATGTGGGACATTAATAACCAACCTTTTGCTGCTGTAAAAAAGGAAGAGACAAAACTGGTGAAGAGGGGGCTTTATTGGGATCATAGCGTTGCTTTAGTGTACTATCCCAAAGCAATATCCTGTGCAGGAGGACCCCCAGATGCCTGAATCCAACGCGCTTCCTGGAGTTTTCTCTGTTTTTCATCCTACTGCACACCTCCTGCTGCAGACCGTATTGCTCCTCTCCATTCCCCAGCTCAGACCTACTGATGGGAGCCTTGGCCACATTTTCCCTCCCTGGCAGCCATCAAGTCCAGCTGGGTTCTGATCTGATCCAGGCTGCTCAGCACTCGTTCCAGCTTCAGCATTATTTGGCGATCAGAGTGCGAGGGGCAGGTGTCAGGTGACAGTGGTGGTGTCGTAGTGGGTATTCCTAGAGGAAACAAAGCAGAGTTTTCAATGAAACGGGATACATGGGTTTAAAAGCCATGTAAAAACATTTTACTAAAAAGAGAAGTAAAAACCCTTTTAAAATTGCCCGGAAAAAAATCTTTAAGAGCACATAACATCTAGAATATACTTTAAAAAGATTCCAACCATTGTCTCTCCCTTTTATAAAAGGAACTACAGACAAGATAGCCCGAGTCTTCAGCCAATATGATGTAAAAACCTTTTTCACACCTACAGTGAAAATTGAACAAATACTGCGCAACCCTAAAGATGCAAGACCTCCACTGATGAACCCGGGCGTGTATGAAATACCTTGTGAGTGTGGGAGGAGTTATGTTGGAAATACCAAGAGACCTATTAAGGTCAGAATACAAGAGCATGAAAGGGCTGCCAGATTGTCTCAGAGAGAAAAATCAGCTGTGGCAGCGCATGTAATGGAGACTGGACACAAGATGGCTTTTGATCAGACTCGTACTTTATTTAATGAGACTAAATTTAAACAGAGACAGAATTTGGCAGCAGTAGCAATTTCTCAGAGGAAATCATTGAACCTGCTTAACAGGCAGCAAGAACTTTCTTTTGTAAATAGGATCTGGTTTCCAATTTTAAATAGAGTAAGTACTCACTCAGTAACCCAGTAGATGATCGCGAGGTTACCTTCGGTTAATGAGGAGATTGATACTTATGCTTCTAATTGACGGCTCCCGCCCTTGTGAGCGGCAGCTGGTGGATAAATTCGCAGTGTTCTTCTCTTGGGGCAATGTCACCTAACAGCGCGTTGTGCTGTGTTCGCCTTGACAAAGTCCCATGCAGTAGCGTCACTGGACGCGCGTTACCCGGGAGCAGGAGGGGTGGAGACGCACGTCATCCCCCCGCCCCCGGGCGGCGCCCTGCGACGCTCTTCCTCTGGCGTCCGGGACCTCGACCCTCTTCCTCCGGCATCCGGGGCCCACTGCATCGCTGCGCTATTTATTGTTTTTCGCGCATGCGCAGAACGTTTCTGAGGCAAGAGCTGCCCGTTTGCGTTCTGCGCATGCACGAAAAAAAGAATAAATAGCATGGCGACGCAGTGGGGCTTCTCAGAAGGCCCTGGACGCCGCCGGTTGTGGCGAACGCTCCAAGGCTTTCTCCGGCTCCGAGCCCGGGAGAAGGCCTCGGAGCGCCCGCCCGCATCACCCATCCAGAGGCTCCAAGCCCAGGAGAAGGTCTTGGGACGCTTGAGGGCTGAGCCCCTTCTGAAAGCTCTGCACCGTAATCCTCCCATCAGCATCGGACTAAAATGTGAGAGACGGCTCTCTCTCTGTTGCTGTGTGTGCAAGTTATGGAAATCCCTCCCAAGAGAGGCTTGCCTTGCCTCCTCTCTGTGAGTGTTTTGCTGCTAGAGGAAGACTTTCCTGTTTAGACTGACTAATTCTAACATTCCTGCTGTGTGTTTGTATTTTTATCCCCAATACTGGTGTTTTTATCCTGCCATTTTTATTTGCTGTTATTTTGCACTGTTGTGGGGGGACTGTCTCTGATATCTATTTGCTGCTGTTATTGTCCTTATTTTTTTTAGCTTTCTTTAACAGTATGATGCATTGGTATTTAGTCTTTCATCATGTTGTGAGTGGCCTTCAAAATGTTTTAATACAAAGTGGAAAGGCAGAGTATAAATACCGTATTGTCCCGAGTATAAGACGCACCTGATTATAAGACGCACCCTTAAAGTTTGGTGCTATTAAAAAAAATTATTAAATCACTGGCATTAAATTTATGCCAGTGATTTAACGAGCAGTGCAATCATGTGCATGTCTACTCAGAAGCATGTCCCACTGTTCTCAATGGAGCTTACTCTCAGGAAAGTGTGCACAGGATTGCAGCCTAAACCATTGATTGCCTGGGGAGGGGGGGGGATGAAAGTGTATGTGATCTTGCTTTACAAAAGGATACAAAACCCAGCAGACCAGAGAACGAAAATTAACAACTGATTATAGCCTGGAAAGGGGAGAGGTACCGGCATGTGTGCTCTTGTTTTAACAAAGAAAAAGGACATACCATAAGCCCTGCAGGGCAGAGAAGGAGCCCACTGTATCTCTGCCATTATCTCCACTAAAAACAATCACGTGCTCCGAAATCTCCTCTTAGCCTCGCTGCTTCTTCCAGCAATGTCCCATGCCATTCAAAGGCCCTCACTGCACAGCTGAGCAGCAGCAGTGAGTATTTTGCGGCCCTTTCTCTGCTGAGCCTGGGGGAGGGGCGGCTGCAAACCCGAATTGCAACAGCCTGATTATAAGACGCACCCCTAGTTAAAAAACTTAAATTAGGAGAAAAAAGTGAGTCTTATACTCAGACCAATACGGTAAATAGTCCCAGATGTGATTGTGGCCACTGAAGTCAGATGTAGGGTTGCCCCCCTTTTTTTTCTGCAGGGCTTTTGTTCTGTATGACAGCCAGCCACTTGTTTTTGTTTTGGTTTACAGCACTAAGTACAACTAGTTCAATCTTGGGGGGGGGGGGGGTACTGCACATGTTGATTATTATTACTTTTCATTCAAGTACAGGTACTTATAAAAGTGAAGATGGCAGCCACCATCTTAAAATATTTCTTTTTTGCCAAATCATTGAACTTTTTTTAGTTCTCTCTATTGACGTGGCGTCATGGGGTGTCCTCTGATTTGAGTGTTACAAAAGTCTATTGTTGCTATGTTTTGATGCTTTGTTGTAATTTGGGTTTTTTTAAGTTGTAGTTTTATTGGACCACCCGTGCTAGAGAGGCAGGAGCAGCGAATTGTTCGTGTGGATGACTGAAGGGCAGCCATGGGTCGCAAGAAGCTTTACCACCCAATTGCAGCAATGGCCAAGAAGATCCGCGAGTATTGGGCCTTGAAGAACCGGCCTCGAGACTCCCAGCGCTTCGCCCTGGACTACGAGACTATGATCCGCCCCTTCACTGGCAAGCGGCTTCCCATACTGGCCTGGGAGGATGTGAGAACCGAGAACGGCCTTTTCACCCTGCTATGTCGGTTGCACCATTTTGGTATTAGGCGTATGGTCACACGGAAGTCCTGGTTGTGGCAGTATGATGAGCCTTGTTATTGGGTCATCACTAAAGTGAAAGTGGATTACACAGCCGAGAATATGGATCACGGAAAAGCCTGGGGATACCTGACATTCAGAGGCAAGGCAGAAAATGAATTGAAAGAAATTGACAAGGTCATGTATCACGACTGGTGCATGGTACCAAAGCACGAGGAAGAGGCCTTGAAGAAATTTACACCCGTGGAGGTGGAAACTGTCCGGTATGTCCTCTATCACCCATTGCTATGGGCCATGAATCTTTGCTCAAAGGCAGAAGGAAGGTAAACCGAATACAGAAGAACCCATGATTGATTTGGAGCGAAATACCTTCTTCCCAAAGGAATACTTGTGCTAATTTTTGTGTATTTGTGATAATTTTTCTGGCTTTAGTTTAGAACGTGGATTTTACATTGTGTTTTATCCCATTGATACGGTCCTGTGGCTGTTTTTATTCAGTTTTAATTTTGGAAATTTTTAATAAACCTGTCCAATAACATGGCGTTTAAACCTGTAAATTTTACTTCTGTATGTATTGTGGTTTGTGAGCCACTTTGGATGCCCCCCTTCTGAAAGGGGAAGAGTGGGATAAAAATCTTTTAACTAAATAAAAGAATAGCAGTCTAAAAGTATGCTTCTTGCTTCCGAATTATTGTTTTTACTCTCATGACAGTTGAATTGATCCATTAAAGGACTAAAATTCATATGATTGATTTATTTAATCAGGTGACAGGGTTTGTTTGTTTTTTGAAAAGGCTGCACCTAGAGCTGATTCTGACTGGCCAGTAATTGGTGGTATACTACAGTACACAGTCCTCAGATACATCAATTGCTGCTCTTCCCCCTGCCCCAGTCTCCAAATTCTCCTACCGTGGCTGGCACAAATCTTCTCTTTCAGCTGTGTCTCCATGTCCATGAGTTGGCTGAAATCTCTCACTTTGATGACATGCTCGGTGGCAGGCTGGGAGGCCATGGCATGAAGCTCTTCTTGGGCCGTTGTGTTTAAGAATGCCAAACCAATCTACTCGGGAGAAACAAATTCATTCAAGGATACTGTCACTGTGCCTTGGAGGGTTAAGTGGAAGGGATAAAACTGAGGAGATAGTGGTTTAAGGGTGCGTCCAGATGCACATAGTTTGAAGGGTGAGCTTGCTGTGAAAATACACTCATTGCATTTTGTTCAGTATAATTTATTTATTTTTATTTACAGTATTTTACCCCGCCTTTCTCCCCAAAGGGACCCAAGGCGGCTATAACCTTTGAAGAACTGAGTTCAGGAGATGCCTGCTGACTGGCTGACTTTGTGATGTCATGGACCTGATGCTGGCTTTGTGCACTGTGCTGATAGGTTGGCTTCATGATTCATGAAGGAACTTTCCCCTCTCTCACCTGTGTAATTTTTCAACCTTAACAAAAGTGATGGCATTGGTGAATTTAAAAAAAAAGTGGGGAATGAACGCTGACCAGTGGGGTTCACCAGAGCTCAGACCTTCTTCCGTAGCATAACTAAGAGTGTACAGCATAGACCAGGGTGGTGAACCTTTGGCACACATGTGACCGTTGAGATTATAAAATATATATATACATATGATATGTACAGCTGTTGAAATTACAAATAAAATAATTCTTAGAGCACCTTTCTAGGACAGCTACGTGCAGTGTGTATGCCTGGTGCTCTTTTGGAAGCCCTCCCTTGCCCCACAAGAAATTGGGATGAGGTTAAGACTGGGGGGGGGACAGCAGATTCTAAACAAAACATTGCACTCTAACCTCCACTTTCAAGTGGATGCTTTATGCTTTTCTCAGCACTGGCCCAGCCTTGTGGGAAAGGAAAGAAGGAAAACAGGGAGGTGGACAGGTGTGTTTAGGGACAGAGAGGTAGTTAGTCCTCACCCCAATGACAAAGCGTGTTACTCCGGCTCGGTCGGCTTCTTCAACAACCTCTGCATACTGCAAGGGGTCCCCAGTTTTCTCCCCATCAGTCACTATTACGAGGAGCTTCCTGGCTGTGTTGCGGGCCCCTTTACTGACAGCAAACAGTTCCCTTCTAAAAGGAGGAGAGAGGGGAGGTGCATAAGGAGGTAGAGCTGTCGTCTGTCTTTTCCTGGCACAGCTCCTGATGCAACAGGCAGACATTCAAGAGGTGAAGCATTTTCTGTCACAACTATCTCCATGGCATGAGAAGCACCTGTTGAAATTCTGCCCTGCCAGAAGGAGGTAACTGGGGGGGGGGAGAGAGATACCTACACAGCTTTCCTGATCGCGCTGGCTGTGTGTGTGGTACCTCCCAGCTGCGAAACCTGGGCGAGCAGGAGGCCGGGATTCCGGTTTCTATAGTAGTGTCTGAAGTCAAAGTGTTCTTCGAAGCGATGGGAATACTGTAGGAGGGAGAACTAGGGAGGGTGGAAAGAGATTAGGGGGGAAGACTGAACCCCGAGCTGGTTCATGCATGAGGCTGACTGAGGCACTCGCCTCAGGGAGCGGATTGGCAAGGGTTGGGGCTCCTCCTCTGCTGCCATTCCTTCTCATCCTGCTCTTCCTTGAAAAGGAGGAGGGTGATGTAGTCCAGGTACTGTAGTCCACCACTCTCCCCTCCCCCACACTTTCACTTGATTCCCCTCTTCCTTTCCCCGGAGGAACTGCAGCTGATGATAAGCTGCTGAGTATGGCTGAGGGGTGTCATTTGGGGCACCAGAAGCCACCAGGTCTTGGGCCTGAACCCTTCTGCAACAGCTTTTTTGTCACAATTTCATGGGGATTTGTATTTAAACAGGAGGGGGGGTGATTATCTTGCAAAAAACACAGGGAGCCAAGGAGGAGGATAAACTGTTTCCCCACCTCTGCAGCTGCCCAGCTCCAAGGGCCAGGATGTATTTTTCAGGTGCCAAAGCCTATTCAGTTGTCGTAGTTCCATTTGGGGTTATTCATCATTTTCCGACTCACATTTGGTTACTACTGTTATTAGATAAAGGCCAACATTTTGGTGTCCCAGGTAGAAAATCCAATCCACACCCCCAATTTGGTAAGATGATGATGATGATGATGATATTTGACAGATCACTGCTCTGAAGTGGTAACTAGGAGACCAACCTCAGGGCATCATCTCTCTCTTTCACCCACCCCCCATGTTTTTCATATTGTCTTTATAAATTAGATTATAAACTGTATGCAAGGCCTTTGTCTTTTAATAATTTCTCTTCAATATTGGGGTATGCAGTAAATAAAACAAGAACAAGAAATAGCAACAGCAGCGGTGGCCCCAGCCAAATTGTCAGCTGCCCCACCCTGCCTAATGGAATGCCTACTACCCTGAATGTAGGGCTGTCCTGAATGTAGGGCTGTGTTCCAGAAAGTTCCATCCCATCTCAAGACTTCCGAGATCAACTGTGACAGGTAAGATCCCACCCCCTTTCCCTTTAGTACAAGTAGCCCCACTGACCAGCGTGTTGTCAGGAATACTTTTCATGGTGCGCACAAGAGACACCATCACTTGCGAAAATTCCGACGGGCGCATGCTGCTTGAGCCGTCAATCAAGAAGACAATGTCCCTGGCATCATCTGCACACCCTGTTTGGGAAGGAAGCAAACCAGAGCACTTTGTTCCAGGACAAAAATGTTCCCCCTCTATTCACAAAATGCCACAATTCATAGTCCCCCTTTCTGCACACCTCTTCCACAACCCTCACTTACGCTCTTTTTCCTGGGGAATATCTAGCTCAGCCATGGCAACCTTGATATCGTAATGAGGGACCCGCGTCTCGGATTCTGTGATGGAGGAAAATCGAGTGAACAGATGCCAAGACACTGACTGTTGTGCAAGGAGGAGCATATAAATGGAGCACCCCCAGGGGAAGGGGTGCAAACTTTGAGTGCGTGACATGCTGCTGTGTGTTGATGTGTGTGTATGTATACATGAAATACATACTTTGTGGGGAAGGAGTGTGTGTGTGTGTGTGTGTGTGTGTGAGAGAGAGAGAGAGAGAGAGAGAGAGAGAGAGAGAGATATTTCACATCTATCAAGTCATCCCTGTTCCCATTCCCTGTCTATAAAAATCATACATGCTGACATCTTCGACTATATTATCCATATATACCGTGTTTCCCTGAAAATAAGACAGTGTCCTATATTAATTTTGGCTTCAAAAAATTCAGTAGGTCTTATTTTCAGGGGAGGTCTTATTTTCCCAACCTGTGGCGCAACCCCCCCCCCGGCACCCCCGCAACCCCCCTGGCACTTACTTTGACCGATTAAAGCTTCATTCTTTCTCAAGGGTACAAGGCCTGCACTCAAGTCCTCCACCATGGAGATGACATGCTAGAGAGACTCTGCAAGGTGGCAGTCTCCTTGCTGGCCTCTCTAGCACGTCATGTCTATGGTGGAGGACTCAAGTGCAGGCCATGTAGGCCTTGCACCCTCGGAAAAGAACGAAGCTTAAATTGGTCAAAGTAAGCGCGGGGGGGGGGGGGGTCGCGTCTGGCTGATGATCCTAGCTAGGTATTACTTTCAGGGAGGACTTATATTGGCAAGTGCCAGCAAAAAGCATGCAAAAATGACGGTAGGTCTTATTTTCAGGGTAGGTCTTATTTTTGGGAAAACAGGGTATTATGACTTCAGTTGTAGTCTATGGCTTAACTTACTCCCTTGAGTGATCTGCTCTGCTGCGTGTGTTTTGAGGTTTCTGCCAGACCGAGCCCAATCCAGCAGCTCCGCCCTGGGAACCAAACAGGAACAGGTGGCAGGAGCCGCCACTCCTGACATGGCTGTGAACGCTCAGCTCTTGGCCTGAGAGTGGAGCGGCTGAGCAGCCTGATGGGCTGATGAGAGGAGGTGGGCAAGTGTGAGGTGCCCATGGGGCCCCCCTTGCCTGAGGTGACAACTTCACCCTGCCTCGTGCACAGGCCTAGACCTGATCACTGCCACATCCCCTTGATTTGCACACCCTCCATCGGTTCTTTACTGTCTTCAGTTATTGTGCAATAGCCTGTGTCCTCTGTGGATTTAGAGCCAAGGTAGTGTTTGTTCTTTTGCTTAAAGATATAGTGGAGAAACATAATTGTCTGCTTACAGGTTGATATGGACCAAAGTCCATCTTAGCATCTGTAGTGTGTGAAAGGGCAGCAGGCTATGCACCGCACATGGTCCCTCTGCACCGCACATGGAGGCAAGTGGCAGCAGGCACTCCTCCAGCTCAGAAATGAAAGCTGAAGAGAGTTTGAGGAGGGAGCTAAGCTGTTGAGAATGTTTTGGCTGATGTGGAAGTGAGCAGCGGAAGTTAGCGCTGCGGAGCTCGCTGGCTCCGAAAATAATTGCCCATGTTAATTAAGGATAATTATTGTTGATGGAGCAGATAAAGCCCAGGGCTTGGCGTACCCCCAGCAAGTGGTCGTCGTACCCCTAGGGGTACGCGTACCACAGGTTGAGAACCCCTGCACTAAAGAATGCATCTGGGAACTGACAATAACAAAACTTGAAGAAGCAAGTCAGTAAATAACCAGCAGAAGGCAGGGACAAGGATGTTCCAGCAAGACAGCTTCCAGAATATACAGGCGGCTGTACCTGGTAACTAGGGGCAGTTGGAGCCTCTGGGTTACCTACCTGCTAGTCCCAGGAAGAGGAGGGTGACCATGAAGACTCTCAACAGTCCCATGGCTTGTCTCTAAACTGCTGCCTGTGGATTCTCAGCCCTGTCACTGCCGGAGAGCTACTGTTGGAGGAGCAACAGGGCAAAGGCTGCTTCTGAGTGGAGGAGGCTGAAGGCCAGAAGGACACTGACCAGGGAAAGCCACCTGATGAGGATTAAAGTTGCAACAACCTCCTGTTTGGGGCAGTGGCTGCTCTTTGATGTGCAAATATTTGCACCAAAGTGCATAGGAGCCGGGGGGGGGGATGTTGTTGCTTCCTCTCCTCCCCGATCCGCTCAGCTTCCAAAATGAAGAAAGTGAGCGAACAGATTGCTATAATACAGAATATTGAGCAACTTAGAATAGATCGAAAACTGTAATGACCAGCTACAACGTACCAGAAGTGAAACATCTTCAACGGGATTATGGTCACAAAAACAACGAAAAAGTTAAAAATGATTAAAACATGTATCGAGCAACTTGTTTGCTCCTTTTGTTCAACTTGGAGACTGAATGAATCTTGCAGGGGCCAGCCAGGAGTCTCTGTCATTCAAGGACACAGGTGGGAATGGGATGAATGCACCAAAATCAACATGGTTTATGAAAGCACAACCCAGGGCAAGAACCTCAAACAATACACTCAGGGAAGAAACCAAAAACATAAGTTGCTTCCACACTAGCCGTCCAGTCTGGAATGGACATCATTCATTCACTCCATTTGTATGGAGAATCCAGATGATGTTGCTGCAGATCTGCTGCATTCCAGTGTTTTCTGTGTTGTCTTCCTGGATTTGGCTTTTTTTTTTTCCCCCAGAACTAATTTGTCGTGATTTTCCTACCCCTGAACACAATTGCAGCACCAGCGAGTACTCTGTGTGGGTATGCTCCTGTTCGGAGGTAGAGTTTCTTCTCAAGGAGAATGATCTTCGGGGTCGGGCTTCCTGCAGATCAAGAGTGGAGCCAGCCACCCCTCCCCTGCGAACTCCTTCCATGACCAAATGGAGCCTGTTTCTGCTCCATCCGCAGAATGTGACCATCCTCCTAGGTCAGTGAAAAGTGTGTTATCCAAGCCTCAGTTCTACCCCAGACCTGCAGGCTAGAACTTCCACAGCCACCCAGTCCCATAGGACCTCCAGAGACAGACAGACAGACTGACAGACAGACGGAGGGATATACCAGGTCAGATGCATCCAAAACCAGAGACCTCTGACATGGAGGCGGTGGGTGGGTGATGTCACAAGACTTCCAACTTGAAATATAGTGGGAAAAGGAATCTGGTAGCAGAAAAAGCCTTGCAATAAAGGGCTAGAGCAGAGGTTCTCAACCAGTGGTACTAGTACCACCCATGGTACTTCGGCCGACTGCTGGTGGTACTTGGACCGCTGGACCACCAGAACCGTGCTCCGACACCACACTTTCAGCAGTGTGTTTTCGCTCCCCTGAGAGGCTCCTTTGGCTGAGCCTCTCGGGAATGCTGAGAAGAACACTCCCACCTGCCCAGAGCCTCCTACCTGCATTTTCTGGCCTCCCAAAGCCTGAAAATCTGGAAGTAACTGGCGATGATGTCATCACCAGTCACTTCCGGTGGTACTCAGAAGGAGAGCGGTGCCAGAAATGGTACTCGGCCGGGAAGGGATTGAGAACCGCTGGGCTAGAGTGTCTAAAAAGGCTGAGAGGTGGATGCTGATGTAATCTGAAGTACTGTATATACATGAACCTACCCAAATGTTAAGATATGCATTGTAGGAGACCTTTCTGAGGCTGATTTTGCCATCAGAGGTGAGGCAGGTAGGGGACCAAGAAAGAGAGGGCTCTTTCAGTGTGATGCTGATGCTGCACTGCCCCATGTTTGGAATACACTCCCCAGACACCCCAGGGCAAGCTGACGATTGTCCCCTTCCCCGAGGGTAAAACCGGGGCCGGCCGATCGGTCTCCTTGGATTTCCGCCAGGAAGTAAGAGGAAACTTATTGTAGACCAAATTGTTTTGACAGGCCTTCAGCAAGAGTGTTTTATCTCTGCCTCCCTTATTTTGTTTTTAGTTTGACTTTTTGCTGTCATAATTGTTTTCTTAAATATTTGTTTTACTGCTTGTATTTTGTAGTTTTATGCATGTAAGTTGTGTTGACCTTCCGTTTTGAATGGAACACTGAGATATGAATTTTCTAAATAAATGACCTGGGAAATGTCCTTATGTACACCTTTCTCTATATTTAAATAACACCTCAAAAAGGATATAGTTGAATTGGAAAAGGTGCAGAAAAGAGCGACCAGAATGATTCGTGGGCTGGAGCACCTCCCTTATGAGGAAAGGCTACAGCGTCTGGGGCTTTTCAGCCAAGAAAAAAGGCGCCTGAGGGGGGACATGATTGAGACTTATAAAATTATGCATGGGATGGAGAGAGTGGATAGAGGGAAATTCTTCTCCCTCTCGCACAACACCAGAACCAGGGGACATGCACTAAAATTGAGTGGAGGGAGAGTTAGAACGGACAAAAGAAAATATTTCTTTAACCAGCGTGTAATTCATCTGTGGAACTCCTTGCCACAGGATGTGGTGATGGCACCTGGCCTAGATGCCTTTAAAAGGGGTTTGGACAGATTCATGGAGGAAAAGACCATCACAGGTTACAAGCCATAAGCAACCTTCTGGTTTTAGAAGTGGGTTTTCTCTGTGCCAGGTGCAAGGGAGTGTCAACGGGAAACAGGTTATCTTGTTGTCTTGTGTGCTCCCTGAGGCATCTGGTGGGGCCACTGTGTGATACAGGAAGCTGGACTAGATGGGCTTTTGGCCTGATCCAGCAGGGCTCTTCTTATGTTCTTATGTTCTTATGGAAGTGTCCTTATGTACACCTTTCTCTATATTTCAACAACAGTGTATTCTGCTTTGGTTCCTCCTTGTATTTTTTACCCATCTTTGGCTACTGGGATGGGGAATAAAGGAATAAACCCCTGGTAACTTGGCAGAGAGGCACCTTTTAAAGTGGTGTCCACTTGTATTTAGCAGGGGGAGAGTAACTGTCCCTTGTTACCCCAGCATGGTGTCTTTTCCAGGGCCTGTTGCTGGTGTCTCTTCTGCATCTCTTTGTAGACTGTAAGCCCTTTGGAGACAGGGAGCCATTTATTGATTTATTTTGCTTTGTAAACCACTTTGTGAACTACTTTTAGTTGAAAAACGTTATATAACTATTCTTAATAATAATAATAATTAATAAAGCTCTAGCACTTCTAGAGCTATTGATGTGGGACATTAATAACCAACCTTTTGCTGCTGTAAAAAAGGAAGAGACAAAACTGGTGAAGAGGGGGCTTTATTGGGATCATAGCGTTGCTTTAGTGTACTATCCCAAAGCAATATCCTGTACAGGAGGACCCCCAGATGCCTGAATCCAACGTGCTTCCTGGAGTTTTCTGTTTTTCATCCTACTGCACACCTCCTGCTGCAGACCGTATTGCTCCTCTCCATTCCCCAGCTCAGACCTACTGATGGGAGCCTTGGCCACATTTTCCCTCCCTGGCAGCCATCAAGTCCAACTTGGTCCTGATCTGATCCAGGCTGCTCAGCACTCGCTCCATTACTTGGCGATCGCAATGCGAGGGGCAGATGTCAGGTGACAGTGGTGGTGGTGTCCTAGTGGGCTTTGGAGCAATTACCGGTATTCCTAGAAGAAACAAAGCAGAGTTTCCCATCAATGTGATTCATTTCAGATCCCCTCCCCAATACCTAATGTGCAAAAAAATCAAAAAGTGACAAGGCTGAGCCCCTTCTGAAAGCTCTGCACCGTAATCCTCCCATCAGCATCGGACTAAAATGTGAGAGACGGCTCTCTCTGTGGCTGTGCGCAAGTTATGGAAATCCCTCCCAAGAGAGGCTTGCCTTGCCTCCTCTCTGTGAGTGTTTTGCTGCTAGAGGAAGACTTTCCTGTTCAGACTGGCAAACATTCCTGCGTGTGTTTGTATGTTTAACCCCAATACTGGTGTTTTTATCCTGCCGTTTTTATTTGCTGTTATTTTGCACTGTTGTCGGGGGACTGTCTCTGATATCTATTTGCTGCTGTTTATTGTCCCTTTTTTTTTAGCTTTCTTTTACAGAGTGTTACAAAACTAAAGTCTATTGTTGCTATGTTTGATGCTTTGTTGTTATCTGGGGGGTTTTAAGTTGTGGTTTTATCATTTAAATTTTGTTTGTGAACCACTTTGGATGCCCCCCTTCTGAAAGGGAAAGAGTGGGATAAAAATCTTCTAACTACGGTAAATAAAAGAATAGCAGTCTAAAAGTATGCTTCTTGCTTCCGAATTATTGTTTTTACTCTCATGACAGTTGAATTGATCCATTAAAGGACTAAAATTCATATGATTGATTGAGTTCTTTAATCAGATGACAGGGTTTTTTTGATTTTTGAAAAGGCTGCACCTAGAGCTGATTTTGACTGGCCAGTGATTGGTGGTATAGTCCCCAGATACATCAATTGCTGCTCTTCCCCCTGCCCCAGTCTCCAAATTCTCTTACCGTGGCTGGCACAAATCTTCTCTTTCAGCTGAGTCTCCATGGCCCTGAGTTCAGTGAAAT
The DNA here is from genome assembly GCA_026170595.1 of Plestiodon gilberti rubricaudatus. Taxonomy (NCBI): domain Eukaryota; kingdom Metazoa; phylum Chordata; class Lepidosauria; order Squamata; family Scincidae; genus Plestiodon; species Plestiodon gilberti. The sequence goes on along the minus strand of JANXHW010000006.1, from coordinate 16,283,278 downwards.
GTCTCACTTTGATGACATGCTCGGTGGCAGGCTGGGAGGCCATGGCATGAAGCTCTCGCTGGGCCGTTGTGCTTAAGAATGCCAAACCAACCTACTCGGGAGAAACAAAGTCATTCAAGGATACTGTCACTGTGCCTTGGAGAGTTAAGTGGATGGGATAAAACTGATGAGATAGTGGTTTAAGTGTGCATCCAGATGTACATAGTTTGAAGGGTGAGCTTGCTGTGAAAATACACTCATTGCATTTTGTTCAGTATAATCTTTGAAGAACTGAGTTCAGGAGACGCCTGCTGACTGGCTGACTTTGTGATGTCATGGACCTGATGCTGGCTTTGTGCACTGTGCTGATAGGTTGGCTTCATGATTCATGAAGGAACTTTCCCCTCTCTCACCTGTGTAATTTTTCAACTTTAACAAAAGTGATGGCATTGGTGAATTTTAAAAAAAAAGTGGGGAATGAACGCTGACCAGTGGGGTTCACCAGAGCTCAGACCTTCTTCCGTAGCATAACTAAGAGTGTACAGCATAGACCAGGGTGGTGAACCTTTGGCACACATGTGACCGTTGAGATTATAAAATGTATATATACATATGATATGTACAGCTGTTGAAATTACAAATAAAATAAAATAACTCTTAGAGCACCTTTCTAGGACAGCTACGTGCAGTGTGTATGCCTGGTGCTCTTTTGGAAGCCCTCCCTTGCCCCACAAGAAATTGGGATGAGGTTAAGACTTGGTTTAGCAGATTCTAAACAAAAAATTGCACTCTAACCTCCACCCTCAAGTGGATGCTTTCAGCTTTTCTCAGCACTGGTCCAGCCTTGTGGGAAAGGAAAAAAAGGAAAACAGGGAGGTGGACAGGTGTGTTTAGGGACAGAGAGGTAGTTAGTCCTCACCCCAATGACAAAGCGTGTTACTCCGGCTCGGTCGGCTTCTTCAACAACCTCTGCATACTGCAAGGGGTCCCCAGTTTTCTCCCCATCAGTCACTATTACGAGGAGCTTCCTGGCTGTCTTGCGGGCCCCTTTACTGACAGCAAACAGTTCCCTTCTAAAAGGAGGAGAGAGGGGAGGTGCATAAGGAGGTAGAGCTGTCGTCTGTCTTTTCCTGGCACAGCTCCTGATGCAACAGGCAGACATTCAAGAGGTGAAGCATTTTCTGTCACAACTAATATCTCCATGGCAGGAGAAGCACCTGTTGAAATTCTGCCCTGCCAGATGGAGGCAAGCGGGGTGGGGGAGAGAGAGAGAGAGAGAGAGAGAGAGAGAGATACCTACACAGCTTTCCTGATCCCGCTGGCTGTGTGTGTGGTACCTCCCAGCTGCCGAACCTGGGCGACCAGGAGGCTTGGATCCCGGTTTCTCTGGTAGTGTCTGAAGTCAAAGTGTTCTTCGAAGCGATGGGAATACTGTAGGAGGGAGAACTAGGGAGGGTGGAAAGAGATTAGTGTGGAAGGCTGAACCCCGAGCTGGTCCATCCATGAGGCTGACTGAGGCACTCGCCTCAGGGAGCAGATTGGCAAGGGGTGGGGCTCCTCCTCTGCTGCCATTCCTTCTCATCCTGCTCTTCCTTGAAAAGGTGATGTAGTCCAGGTACTGTAGTCCACCACTCTCCCCTCCCCCACACTTTCACTTGATTCCCCTCTTCCTTTCCCAGGAGGAACTGCAGCTGATGATAAGCTGCTGAGTATGGCAGAGGGTTGTCATTTGGGGCACCCTCTCTCAGAAGCCAGCAGGTCTTGGGCCTGAACCCGTCTGCAACAGCTTTTTTGTCACAATTTCATGGGGATTTGTATTTAAACAGGAGGGGGGGATTATCTTGCAAAAAACACAGGGAGCCAAGGAATGCCTACTACCCTGAAGGTAGGGCTGTCCTGAATGTAGGGCTGTGTTCCAGAAAGTTCCATTCCATCTCGAGACTTCCGAGACCAACCGTGACAGGTAAGATCCCACCCCCTTTCCCTTTAGTACAAGTAGCCCCACTGACCAGCGTGTTCTCAGGAAAACTTTTCATGGCGAGCACAAGAAATGCCTTCACTTGCGAAAATTCCGACGCGCGCATGCTACTTGAACCGTCAATCAAGAAGACAATGTCCCTGGCATCATCTGCACACCCTGTTTGGGAAGGAAGCAAACCAGAGCACTTTGTTCCAGGGCAAGAATGTCCCCCCACTATTCACAAAACGCCACAATTCATAGTCCCCCTTTCTGCACACCTCTTCCACAACACTCACTTACGCTCTTTTTCCTGGGGAGTCTCTGGCTCAGCCAAGGCAGCCTCGAGATCAAAATCGTCTGGGACCCGCGTCTCGGATTCTGTGACGGAGGAAAATCGAGTGAACAGATGCCAAGACACTGTTGTGCAAGGAGGAGCATATAAATGGAGCACCCCCAGGGGAAGGGGTGCAAACTTTGAGTGCGTGAAATGCTGCTGTGTGTTGATGTGTGTGTTTGTATACATGAAATACATGCTTTGTGGGGAGGGATTGTGTGTGTGTGTGTGTGTGTGAGTGAGTGAGTGAGTGAGTGAGTGAGTGAGAGAGAGAGAGAGATTTCACATCTATCAAGTCATCGCTGTTCCCATTCCCTGTCTATAAAAATCATACATGCTGACATCTTCGACTATATTATCCATATATATTGTGACTTCAGTTGTAGTCTATGGCTTGACTTACTCCCTAGAGTGATCTGCTCTGCTGCGTGTGTTTTGAGGTTTCTGCCAGACCCAGCCCAATCCAGCAGCTCCGCCTTGGGAACCAAACAGGAACAGGTGGCGGGAGCCGCCACTGCTGACATGGCTGTGAACGCTCAGCTCTTGGCCTGAGGTGGTGGGCAAGTATAGGGTGCCCATGGGGCCCCCCTTGCCTGAGGTGACAACTTCACCCTGCCTCATGCACAGGCCTAGACCTGATCTCTGCCACATCCCCTTGATTTGCACACCCTCCATCGGTTCTTTGCTGTCTTCAGTTACTGTGCAATAGCCTGTGTCCTCTGCGGATTTAAAGCCAAGGTGGTGTTTGTTCTTTTGCTTAAAGATATAGTTGAGAAACATAATTGTCTGCTTACAGGTTGATATGGACCAAAGTCCATCTTAGCATCTGTAGTGTGTGAAAGGGCAGCAGGCTATGCACCGCACATGGTCCCTCTGCACCGCACATGGAGGCAAGTGGCAGCAGGCACTCCTCCAGCTCAGAAATGAAAGCTGAAGAGAGTTTGAGGAGGGAGCTAAGCTGTTGAGAATGTTTTGGCTGATGTGGAAGTGAGCAGCGGAAGTTAGCGCTGCAGAGCTCGCTGGCTCCGAAAATAATTGCCCAGGTTAATTAAGGATAATTATTGTTAATGGAGCAGATAAAGGCCAGGGCTTGGCGTACCCCCAGCAAGTGGTCGGCGTACCCCTAGGGGTACGCGTACCACAGGTTGAGAACCCCTGCACTAAAGAATGCATCTGGGAACTGACAATAACAAAACTTGAAGAAGCAAGTCAGTAAATAACCAGCAGAAGGCAGGGACAAAGATGTGCCAGCAAGACAGCTTCCAGAATATACAGGCGGCTGTACCTGGTAACTAGGGGCAGTTGGAGCCTCTGGGTTACCTACCTGCTAGTCCCAGGAAGAGGAGGGTGACCATGAAGACTCTCAACAGTCCCATGGCTTGTCTCTAAACTGCTGCCTGTGGATTCTCAGCCCTGTCACTGCCAGAGAGCTACTGTTGGAGGAGCAACAGGGCAAAGGCTGCTTCTGAGTGGAGGAGGTTGAAGGCCAGAAGGACACTGACCAGGGAAAGCCATCTGATGAGGATTAAAGTTGCAACATCCTCCTGTTTGGGGCAGTGGCTGCTCTTTGGTGTGCAAATATTTGCACCAAAGTGCATGGGAGCCGGGAGGGGGGAGGGATGTTGTTGCTTCCTCTCCTCCCCGATCCGCTCAGCTTCCAAAATGAAGAAAGTGAGCGAACAGATTGCTATAATACAGAATATCGAGCAACTTAGAATAGATCGAAAACTGTAATGACCAGCTACAACGTACCAGAAGTGAAACATCTTCAACGGGATTATGGTCACAAAAACAATGAAAAAGTTAAAAACGATTAAAACATGTATCGAGCAACTTGTTTGCTCCTTCTGTTCAACTTGGAGACTGAATGAATCTTGCAGGGGCCGGCCAGGAGTCTCTGTCATTCAAGGACACAGGTGGGAATGGGATGAATGCATCAAAATCAACATGGTTTATGAAAGCACAACCCAGGGCAAGAACCGCAAACAATGCACTCAGGGAAGAAACCAAAGACATAAGTTGCTTCCACACTAGCAGTCTAGTCTGGAATGGACATCATTCGTTCACTCCATTTGTATGGAGAATCCAGATGATGTTGCTGCAGATCTGCTGCATTCCAGTGTTTTCTGTGTTGTCTTCCTGGATTTGGTTTGGCAAATACAAATGAAACTAGATGTTATTTTAAGCACCTGATCGGGATTATTTGCCAGGATGTTCACTGGTTAAAGCACAGTTTCTATTGTTTTATTGTTTTACTGTTTTTATCCATTTATTGTTTTACTGTCTTATACATTGCTCTTTTATTATTTTACTGGTTGCTGTTGCTGCTTTTGATTGGAGTTTGGTTTGGACCCGATTTTATTTTTGTTTTGCTATTATGCTTTTATCATTTATGGTGTGATATTACTTTTTTATATAGATTTCCACTATCTTTGGAAGGACAGGACAGTATTGTAAAATGTCAGTAAAATAGCTCCCGTTCATTTGTGCTGGAACCCCACTAGAAGATTTGTCTCATTATTGACTGCATTGCTCTTTATCTTTTGAACCACGGGAGAGATTCATTATGAGCTTGATAAGGGGATATCTAATGCCAATTACTATATCAAGCTAAAATTATACTTTTACTGTCTAACACAGATAATGTTTTGACACAGTGTAGCCAGATTTGTGGTGGCTCTTCAGGAATTGGGGGAATCTTTGTCGAGATAAATTTGGTGACTTGTAAAGAGGTCATCTGATATATACAACTGATTGATGGTCATTTTTCAGGCCAGCCCTTCCAGAGCTGTCTGTGCACCCAATGCGACCCCATTTCCTAGCAGCAGCACCCACCCACTCCCACATCTCCACCACTATTCCTCCCACTCCTTGGATTCAAAAAGGAAGAGGGTAATGAAGTGGAACAGGAAGTGGAGAGGAGAGTGGGGGGGCTCAGAAGCGTCGCGGTGGTAGGGGTGGGGGGGCCATGGGCCCCAAGGCATCGGACTTGCCTGGATGACGCGGTCCGCTCGTTTGTTGCTGCTTCTGTCGCCCTCGCTGAGTGGGGGCTGGGCCCACCCACCCGCCCTGGAGCTGTTCGGCTATGAAATAGTAAGGAAAACGGCGCGGGGGGCTTGGTTGGAGCCGCGTAACGTCATGCCTGGCGTCACATGGGGGCATAGCGTCAGCGGCCCTTCCCACGTGGGGGCGCAGCTTCGTCTCTGGGGGGGGGGCTAGAGCATGTCCAGGCGTCTTGTCATTATTATAATGGTTGAAAGAATAAATGCTGCGTAATATATGGATTTTTATTGTTGGCTTTATTTTTGTGAGCTGCTTTGTAGAAATGGAAAAGCAGTGTGCATATATTTAAAACAATTCATTACAAACATATTTCATGTAATATGTGTAGATCAAGATATAATTTCAATTTCCATCACGTGTTGCTTACTGAGTAAGCAACATGAAAACAGTAAAAATTACGACCCAATCCTAATGGGGCTGGGAGGCAGAGGAACGTACGTTCTGCTCACGCTTTCTGCCATAAAGCAGTAGCGCCTTTTGCAGCTGGTACGACTGCTTTACAGCAGTCTGCATCAGCGGAATGCGTGTTCTGCTGCCACCTGTCCCCATTAGGATTGGGCCACCAATACATGGTTAATCTTTAAATACATTCCAGGATGCTGAAAAGAGCCTCTGGTTCCAGTTTGGGACGTTGACCTGAATCTATACAGAGAAAAGAGGAGATCAGGCAGGGCAGGGGTGTGTTTGTAAACTAGAAGAGTGTTGGGTTTTTTCTTCTAGTAGCATCAGGCCTTGGCAAGAGTCAGGCTTCAGGCAGTTGAGTCCTGGGTGGAGCTGGCTTACAGTCTGCAGCTTCTTAGGTGGCGCCCTCAAAGCTCAGATCTCAGCCTGCCAGGCCTGCCGCAGAAACAGCACTGGTGGTAGTGAGGCTTATATAGCACTACCACCAGAGCTAAGGCAATGCACCAAAGCCCCAGTTTGAGAGAGGCACACCCAGTGCCTCACACACCAACAGCACCTGGCTTTAATGAGCCTTATAAGTATGTGTGGGTGGGGCAGCTGTTGAACATGCTTGTGGACCAGGAACTTTGGTGGGCTTATTTCCCAGTCTTGCTTAGTGCTGGCTTTGAATGCACAGTGACTCAACTTACCCCAATGAGGTTTCTTAACCAGCAATTAAAAACCCAGTCTGCTTTTCTTTCCTCCCCTTCCGCTTATTACCCACCCTTTCACTCCCACGAAGGTCGTGCTGTCATTCCTTTGATGCCATGTGCAGGCTTTTGCCACCTGGTGAAGGTTCTCAACTCTCACTGAAGTTATTCCTGGAGATAATGTGACGTAATGTTGGAAATTCCTGGAGGTCCTCTTAAAATCTCCAGGATTGTTTTCAGTGGTCACCTGAAGTGTGATGCTGATTCCTGGAAATCCTGGAGGGTTTAATAACAAGGGTCCCTGCTAAACTGTGCAGCCACGTGGCCACACAGCTCAAAGCCGAACTCCACACAGCATGGAGCTCGGCAACCCAGATGTTTGGTGATGATGCATGATGTCCCTGCTATAACTGGGCAAGAGGCACTTCTTCAATGGGTGCTCCTCTTATATTTAGCAAGGGAAGAGTAACTGTCCCCCTTTCACCCCAGTACAGTGTCTTTTCTGGTGGCTGTTTGCTGGTGGTGTTCTGCATCTTTTTTAGATTTTGGGACAGGGAGCCATTTAATCATTTGAATTTGTCTGTAAACCGCTTTGTGAATTTTTTTTGTTGAAAAGCAGTATATAAATACTGTTAATAATAATAATTAATGTCATCCCCAAGCATCCAGAGACGGCTTTGCAACACAGCACAGTGAGAGAAGGGGTCTGCTCACTGGCACAGACCCCTTGCAAGGAATATAGTTGGTAACCCTATGCCCCGTTAGAGCTTTTAGAAGCTGAAGAGGGAGTGATATTTTGATTCCATCGATGAGATATTGTTTAAATCTTTTTTGTGGGTTGGAAGATTGTCCTGATGTTTTCTTTCCTTAACAGCCTGCTTATCCGATCCGTTACACGGTGTATGTAAGGCAGCATGATGGTGCTCCTTGTGATAAGATTTTCTGTTTTGTTTTCTTTTTCAATACATGAGTGAACGGAGTTTACGGGTTTATTGGCCATGGTCCAAATTAATTACAATAGCAACTTAAGGGTTCCAAACGTGACGTTTCATCCAGATTTCACTGGACCTTATCAAGCGAAAGCTGGCCAGAGCCCTCTCTTCTTTTTGTTTGTGTGCCACTGCTTTATTTATCTGTTGGTTTGTATAATCATTAGTCTAGAATGCTGACCCTTGATGCCAGCCTGAGGCTAGCGACTGAAAGGCCGGTATCAGACCAATCCCCCTCAGTGCATCCTGGAAATCAAATGCCCCTATCTTAACAGGCTCTATGTTCCCCCATCCCCTGTAGAGGTCAGAAGAGCCCCAAAACTGACCCCTGTGTTTGACAGCTTTTTTTTCTGGTTGAGCTCTGGTAGAGCAATGATAGACATGGCAGGAAAAAATTAATCAGGTGGAGCTCCCCATCAGTGCATCTCTGTACTAGCAAAAGCTTCACCTGCTGAATTCCTGCCAGTCTTGCAGCAGCTTAAACACAAAGGATTTCGCTAAAAATAAACATAGCAACTAGTTACAACATGCTCAAAATGTTCTCTGCAGATCGAACAAGACGCATTGTAAGACGACGTAATGTCTTGGTTGGGACTTGTAATCATGGAGAGTAACTCGCTCCTCCCCTTCACAAACAAGTCATTTTAGGGGTGAGTTTTGGTAGGCATGGATGAGGAATGCCGGGCATTCAATGCCCCCGCCCCACACATACTGTTTGTGGTGGCGCCTGTTAAATCTGACCTGTCAGCAAAGGAAAATAAGTAATAATTACAGGGTCTGAGGACCAGCCTATATAACGGAAGAGTTTCCCCTCCTTCCCCCAAATAAGCATGTCCAGCTGGTGGAGCTTATTCAGCACCATGAGACTCTCTGTATTTCTGACACCTTTGATTGTTGTTCTCCTCCAGGATGTTCTACCTCCAATATTGGCCCAAGAAAGGAGGACCCTGCGCTTTGTTACACTGGTACTCGGAATGATGGGCTGATGCTTGCCAGGAGAACCTAGGATTCCTGGGTTCTCTGGGACAGAAGGGTCTGGTGCTTCACAGGAAGGAGTACTAGGGTTCCTTAGGTTTTTTTAGAGGGGTTTGGAGTCTAATGGGTCATAGAAAGAGGGACTGGGAGGAGTCTGGGCTCCTGGATATTTTGGGCAGTGCATTGACCTTCAGCTGGTGAGTAGTTACACCCTTCATTACAAGGTACTAGGCAAAGAGAGGGACTATACAGACTGTGTATTGCAAGCGTCCTTTAGAGGGGCCCCAGTGTGTTTCTGAGTGAGTACTCTGCACACACACAAATTATGCCCAATCCCCATTTATTTTTGATGGAATGTTGATTGGACATTCCACCCCAGTTGCAAGGGTTCAGTGCCGGTAATAGTATTAATAATTACTCTATCATATCCCTCAATGGTTTGGATGAAAACATCTTACACGGAAACTTCCAGAAGATGTACAGGCTTGGATTTTGTCATGCACCCTGACTAGAACAGTACTGTTTTAAAGGGATGGTTTTAAAAATACGCTTCATGTATAGTGTGAAATGTTTGCAATGGCCCTTCTATGCTGTATGTTTCAGATTTAAAGAGGGACAATTAAAATCTATCTCCTTTTAAAGGAATCATTTTTTTATCTTAATGAAAGTTAAGGTATAGACAATTTTACAGTGTGTGTAAGATAGATAGATAGATAGATAGATAGATAGAGAGAGAGAGAGAGAGAGAGAGAGAGAGAGAGAGAGAGAGAGAGAACGAACGCTTTATGGAGTAATGTCACCATTTCAATGTATATGCATGTATTTTTTTAGGGTTGCAACTGACCTTGGAATATAGGGTTGCAACTGACGTAATCCATTAATCAAATTAATCAGTTAGATTAATCAACTTGAAACCTTTTAAACAACTAAAAAGGCATTCTTCATTAACCAAGCAACACATTTTTAAAAAAAAGTTAATTACCCATGTATGTACTTATTAAAAAATGCATAGGGCAGGTACCATCCTAGAAGAGGTCTTCTACCTTGACTCTTACCTGGAAGGGAATGCCTGTTCTACCTGCTGCAACACATATACACTCTATTTAAAAAAAAATGCTCTTTTCATCAACACAATCATTTTAGTTAAACATGCAGATTTTGATTAATCATTTGATTAATCCATTAAAACGAATTTAACATTTCTTTCCTTCATATTTTTGTTTTGTAGTAAGCTTGACAAAGGGCAGCATGCTTAACACGTGTTGAAAAAATAAGTCAGTATTCTATATGGCATCGATGGGTGTTTTCTTTCTTTCCCCCTCTCCCCCATGAATTACTGCAGTTCTCTTATTTCTTGTTATTATGTACGTGTTTGATCCACATGTATTCAAGAGAAGAGGAAAAAAAGAGAAGAAAAACAAACAAAAACTAGTGCCTCTAGGTTTTGCCCTCTGTGGCCAATAACAGCTGGGGGAAGGCCAATTTGGATTAAGGCCATGGCATCGAGGGAGGGGTCCCCCCCCGCGCCCCCCAGTCACAACCCTGATCTAAATTGCCCTCTTCCCAGCCGTTTTTAAAGACAAAAATTATGTTGGGATTTCTGATTGTGGGACTCCTGTGAAAAGTGCAGTTCGCCCCACAGAGTGATAGAGGAAAAGAGACGATCACTTTCTAGGATAGATGGCAATGGACATGTGAAACCTAAATTATAGTGGGTGTGAATTTGCAGAGTTAAAAGAGAGCTTTTTTTAGTCTCATCTGAAAACTGCTGACCTTGTGGTTTAGAGTTGAGAGAAAAAATCTCTTGACCATTGTTTCCTCACCAGGTGCCAGTGGACTGACTGTCTGTCTGGCATACTTACGGTAACTCTTTTTTCTTTTGCAGGTGTATCGCCATGGCGACCGATCCCCCCTGGGCACCTACCCCACAGATCCCCACAAAGCCGCAGCCTGGCCACAAGGCTTCCAGCAGCTCACTGAGGTAGGGTTGACAGGAGGGGTGAGCAAAGTGGTGGATGAGAATCTGTGCTTGATCCCAGGGGTTAGGTGGATTGTTGCTTTTCCTGTGGGCTGGAGCAATGGGGCAGATCTCCTGTTCTGGGGCAGTTGCAGGGAGGGGTTGGATTTAATCTTTAAGGGGGTTGTTTCTGGCCTCCTCATCTCTCCCCTCTTACACTGCAGGTAGGTATCTTGCAACAGAAAGCACTGGGACATTTCCTCCGGGAAAAATACGATGGATTTTTGAGTGCCTCCTACAAACCACAGGAGGTAAATAGAGCTCCTTTAGCTCTGATCTTTCCCCCTGCAACTCTGCATGATGCCACTTCTCTTACTTCCTTCAAATGTCTCATCAAAATCCACCTTTTCTTTGATGCCTTTGGCATTATCCTTTAGTCTCCACTCCATCCCCCACTGTAACTAAGCTTAAGTATGTGTGACTGAAATCATTGCATGTTCTTTCCATTTACTGCCTCCATTTTTCTCTTCTTCTTCTGTTGGCTTCCCTGTATTGAATTATAGATTGCGAGTCCCTTGTGCAAAGCCCTGGCATCTTGTACCTTGTAATGTGCCATGCAACAGAAATACTGATATTAATAATAACCACCTATCAATCCACTGAACCAAACCCTTCTGTATCAATGCATCCACGATCCATCTACTATACCTCCTTTGTTCAGTCCCTGAAAGTATGTGTAAAACAAAGCCAAACAAAATTAGTGAGAAAAGATGAAGGATCATATTTGCCCTTTTTGCTGCAGTGCTGTTCTTAGATTTCTCGCCTTTGTTGCTGCTGCTTCCAAATGACATAGGGCAAGCTACTTTGGATAGGACTGTCAATAGCTATTATCCACAATGGTTCAATAGAACCTCCATGGTCAGAGACAGGGCATGTCTGAGCACCAGAGGTAGCAGGGGAGGAGTTCCAGAATACAGACTGAAGGCCTGGGATATAGCTTAAAAGAGGCTGGACTGCAGCCCTAGACCTCAAGCCTTTCACACCCTGTTGCCAACATGCAGTAACATATTACATATCTGTTTCAGATATACATCCGCAGCACTGATTACGATCGTACCATAATGAGTGCCCAAGCCAACCTGATGGGACTCTATCCAAATTCCGAACCTGGGATTGGCTGGAGACCAGTTCCTGTGCACACAGTGCCTGTTAAATATGACAAGGTAGGTGAGTGGAAGCCAGTAATCCTGAGCTCTCTGGGAGGAAACAGTGTTTGGCTGACAGGCCTGTCCATCATCTGTGAATGACATACGTAACATGTGTCATGTAACTGATATGACATTTGAAATCCTGAAAATGTAGTGGCCAGCTGGTACTTAAAAAGACATACACACAAATTATTTTTTAATGAAACTTTTAAGAGAGTTTCAGCCAATCTATGTTACTGCTCATTTTCTCTTAGCTTCTGTACAATATGGTATAGAAAAGAAGTTGAGGCTTTATAAAAAAAGGGGGGGGCTAGTGTTCTGTTAATTAAAAGCTTCCTGGTTGTAAGTGCTGCTGCTTTTAGTGCTTATTGTTAAATACCCTTTCTTATAAGCCCCTTTATGTCAGTTCCAGTTCCCATGGGATCAGGGGGCTTTAATCACTGAAGTCCATTTTTTAAAAATGTCAATTTTTGATAGCAAAATCGTGCTATTTCACTATAAAAGAAGGAAACAAAACACTGAGAAGATACCAGTTATTAAAGTCTCCTACCCAAGGGAATACGAGCTAACAAATATTCACTTAAAACTGCTTTGTGAACTACTTTTTGTTGAAAAGTGGCATATAAATATTCTTAATAAATCCTTACAACACAACCTAAATCCCTCCCCCCGGTGATGCAGGCGTGCCAAGGAGGTGCATGCTGCATCCTGGGGGGAGGGGCTCTTGGAGAAGTCTCCTCAGAGTAAGTGAACTTTTGTTCAGTTGCTGTGGGGAAAGCTCCCATAGGAACTCCTTTGTCCTGCGTCAGCTGTTGGCCTGGCCACTGGCCCCCGCAAGTGGGTGCCAGCAACTGTGCATACAACATTGCCATGCAACTTCTGGCAGGATCCCGGCTATTAATAGAATAGGCTATTCAAGAAGCAACTAACAGAGTATTCATGATTAATCTCCCAGCCATGCTCAATAAGAAGCAATACAAGTAGCAGAAGCTACAATCAGGAACCTTTTAATTAACATTGCACAAGATCTTTGCTAAATGGAACTGACTTCTTAGTAAACTTTATGGATCTTGGATCTTGACCATAGAGGACTGGTGTTGCTGGATAAAATAGCACTATATTACGTGTGTGTGGAACCACAGGTTTAATTCCACTTCCAGCAGATTGACCAAATGCAATACCTTAGCAGCATTGTCCCTAGTGTGGCCCTAGTGTGGAAACCAGAAGGTCTTCTCACTTCAAGACCAATATTCTGCCTCAGTATTTGTTTCACACCACCTGAATTGGCTTAAGAATAGGAGTTGGAAGAATGAGTTGGGACTCCTGGGTTCACTGAAATGGAGTGTGACCTAGTGGTTTAGGCTTGGGGAGGGACAAAAGATCTGGTTGCTCCCACAGTCTGATTCTGTCTGTTTTTCCTATGGCACCACACAGTTGCTGAAGCCGCCAACCCGGACCTGTCTGCGATACCAGCAATTGATGGAAGAGACTATTAATTTGCCAAGCTATCAGGCTAAAATGAAAGCCTGGAAGGTACCAGAGAAGTTGGGTTAGGAACAGGAGGAAAAAGAAAGTTTCTAAAGGTTCTCCTCCCCATCCAATTCATAGAAACAGAGCAGCAGGAGAACATGTAGGTTATCAGTCCAGCTCTCTGCCAGTTGCAGGAATAGGGGGGGGCACTTATCATCCATCTTTATATTCTGTGTTGCTCACTCACTGGGCATATCTACACTACAAGCCTGTAGCAGTTTTATACCACATACTAACTATCATGGCTTCCCCCCAGGAATCTTGGAATCTGAAAGGGAGGCTTAGCCCCTTCACTGAGAACTACAGCTCCCAGGATACCTAGAGCAGGGCTTTTCCCTTTTTTTCTTTTTAAAGTACCATCTTCGCAGGTACCACTTCTCCAAGTACTGTACTACTGCCACAGAAATGGCTGCTGTGTGCAGAAGTGAGCAGCTTGCCCCATGTTTGTCCCTGCAGTAAGACGCTGCTCTGGTTGTTGCCGCCTCTGATCTCTCCACTGTTCTGCACCTTTCTTGCCCAACCCACACCTCTTTTGAAGGGCCAGGCTACTGCACAGCCACACTTTGCTACCAGTGGCCCACTTCCTGTAGGGCCAGGTCAGGCAGTGTCAATGTGGTTCCTGTGGCAGTGGGGCCAAATGCTACCAGTGGTACTAGTACCGTATTGTCCCGAGTATAAGACACACCCTTAAAGTTTGGTGCTATTAAAAAAAAATTAATTAAATCACTGGCATTAAATTGCAACAGCCTGATTATAAGACGCACCCCGAGTTAAAAAACTTAAATTAGGAAAAAAAGTGAGTCTTATACTCAGACCAATACGGTATTACTGATTAAAAAGTACTCCCCTACAGAGGAAGGAGGACTATTAAAATCAGTTTGACTCTTAGATACAGGCCTGCCTGAAAATAAATGAACTCATATGAACAAATCCATCCAAATATTTGCCCAGCAAGCCCTAAAGCTTCTGGTGATGAAGATTCAGCTGCATCCTGAGGCGGCAGCTCTTTCCAGTTCTCGACCATTCCAAACAAGTGGAATCTTCTTCTGAACATTGAGCCTTAACCTTTTGGCTGTAATTTGAACATATTTTGTTTGTGGTAGGAATGGAGGGCTATTCCCACACTTTGCTTAAGGCAACTCCTTTATTTGACGACTTTGGCCTTAGACTCAACCCCACCATTTATGAGTAGATTGTGGTTGCTGCTGAAAAGCCATTTCTGTTTGATGGGGGCTTTCCAGGGCTCACCTAAGGTGCCTGAGGCAGCATACCAAATGCTGCCCCCTTCTGACTCCCACTGATTAGAAGAGGAAGAGAGGGACAGAGTGGAAGAGGATGTATGGAGGAGAAGAGTGTGGTGAGCTAGACCATTTCTCTCTTCCAATCTAGGAAGTGGGAAAAAGAGAAAGAGCAACGGAGGCAAGTTGGCGGATGGAGATGAGTGCTTCCCGCCCATCTGCTGCCTGAGGCGACTACCTCAGTTGACCTCATGGATGAACCAGTCCTGGGGCTTGCCACTAATGTCTCTAATCAGCTACTCCTGTAGGGCAGTCAAATTGTGTGGTAATATGCAGACAATGTTCTGACCCTCCCTGGGGCCAGAGACTGGGATGGGTACTTATTTACAATCCTGCTGTCCCACCAGAGATACCACTTAGACTAGAGGCTGCAGTGTACACACACACACATACAGCTTTTTTCTTTTATTTCCAGAAGCAGCTATATTGCACTTGTAACATTTGGGCCTAAATGCCCATTCCTGTGCATTAGTGGGAGCTCCTTCCAGGTAAATGTGCAGAGGCTGTTGAATCCAGCACTAGTCTTCTCCAGGCTGTACAAATTAAATTCCCAGGTCCTCACCTTCCTCTCCCTCACAGGGCTTCATAACAGAGATGGCAAACCACACAGGGCTAACGCTTCAGCAGCTGACCCTGCGGAGTCTTTGGAGGGTGCATGACTCCCTCTTTTGCCAGGTAAGGGTACTGCCGCTTCTTCTGCCACAACCCCCTTCAACGATGGACCATTTGCAGTCGTGCTACCTTCTTGTTTTCTTTGTAGAAAACCCATAATCTGACTTTGCCTAGCTGGGCCACACCACAGGTACTGGACACACTTGCAGAGATGGAAGCATTTAACATTGATGCCCATGTGGGAATGCACGCTGGCCAGGAGAAGGCCCGATTCAGTGGAGGTAAGTTTCAAATTTTAAGGCATTTTAACCCAAGGGCAAATTTAGATAGCATAATAAAAAGCAGAGATATCACCATGCCAACAAAAGTTCGTATAGTCAGGGCGATGGTGTTCCCAGTAGCAATGTATGGTTGCGAGAGTTGGACCATAAGGAAGGCTGAGCGCCGAAGAATAGATGCTTTCGAACTGTGGTGCTGGAGAAGACTCCTGAGAGATCAAATCAGTCAATTCTAAATGAAATCAACCCTGACTGTTCCCTGGAAGGACAGGTACTGAGGCTGAAGCTCAAATATTTTGGCCACCTAATGCGAAGAGAGGAGTCTCTGGAGAAGACTCTGATGCTGGGAAAGATTGAAGGCAAAAGGAGAAGGGGAAGGCAAAGGATGAGATGGTTACACAGCATCACCGATGCAACGAACATGAAAATGAGCGAACTCAGGAAGATAGTGGAGGACAGGAAGGCCTGGCGGCATATGGTTCATGGGATCACGAAGGGTCGGACACGACTTAATGACTGAACAACAACAACCCAAGGGTGTATATACACAACAGGAGTTAAATACATATACCTGTGGGCTGGGAGGAAATGGGTTCAAGCTCTAATCGTAGCTCATTGCAGCAAAGGATCAAAATTATAACACTGCATCACACACTAGAAAGACAATATTCACATTTTAAAGTGTAGAGTGATGCCAAGAGCAGACATGGTCTACAAGCAGAAAAGCCACTGTGGTGCATTGACTTGAGTATCATCTTTAGAATGGGTTCATAGTCCCACTCGAATATAAAGCTTACTGGCTGATCTTGGACCACTGACCTACTGTGCAGGTTTGTTGTTAAGATAAGATAGAGAAGGATATATACCACCCAGAGCTACTTGGAAGAAGGGTGGGATCAAAATGAAAAAAGGAAAAGAAAAATAAAGCATAGTAATAGGTACCGCTTGCGGGAAGGTAA
This sequence comes from Plestiodon gilberti rubricaudatus, assembly GCA_026170595.1. NCBI lineage: Eukaryota > Metazoa > Chordata > Lepidosauria > Squamata > Scincidae > Plestiodon > Plestiodon gilberti. The sequence goes on along the minus strand of JANXHW010000006.1, from coordinate 16,267,045 downwards.
ACAGCACTGTGTTCCAGCCGCATGCTACGCGCTGCAGCAAGGAGAGTCATGCTGGCCACATGACCACAGAGGCGTCGTTGGACAACGCTGGCTCCTCGGCTTTGAAATGGGGATGAGCACCACACCCTAGAGTCGGACACGACTGGACTTAATTGTCAGGGGTCACCTTTACCTTTTACTTACAGCAGATGATCAACAGATAACAGTTGACTGGACAAGTTTATATTACATTTTACAAGTCATAATAAATAAAGATGATCTAGTATAGGCCAGGGATGTGGATCGAGTCTCTGACTCCAAGTCTCAAGTCAAGTCCCGAGTCTTTGCTCCCAAGTCCCCAGTCTTTGGTTGAGAGTTGCAAGTCCCTATCTATTTAATGGGGAAAACCGATTTAAACGCGAATAAAATTCAACTTGTTGTAAAAGGCTCCACGTCTCGAGTCGAGTCTTTTACAATTGCCAAGTCAAGTCTGACTCACATCCGTCAATACACTCAAGTCTACATCACTGGCATAGGCAACAGATTTCTCTTGACTGGATCACAGGCAGCACACCGTAACAAAATCTTAATGTAAGAACCAATCCCCATGACCGAGGTCAGTGGCAGGCAGGCAGGGCAGTTGCTGAGAGCCAGCACACATCAGAAGACCTATAGGCCGACTCCTGAAGCCCCAGTACCTAGTGAGGGTGGGTGGACAGGACCAGCATCCAGTTTTGGCTCAGGACCCATAGCGACCTGGCCCCCGCACGGCCCTTGTTCCTTTTCAGATGCAGTAAAAGTCACAGTAAGGGGATGCTGCCATGTCAATTCACATGGTGACTATGCTACTTGGTGATGTCTTCTTGTAGCAAGAGCTGCTATTTAGTGTGCTAGATTAAACCTTGGCAGTCAGGGGCTTGATGTAGCATTAAAACACCAGTTCTCTTTCAAGTCCACAGCTCTGCTTGGTGATGCAGCTCAGAACTCACTGCACGCACATACCCTCTCATCTGCTGCATTGCTAGCTTGGTGCCCATCCAAGGATCTGCTAAGATTTACCCCTGCAAAATAAGATACACCCCTGTAGCTGCGTATTCACTATTGCTTTCTCTCTCTGCAGGAGTGCTTCTGGGTGCTATCTTGAGCAACTTCTCCAAGGTTGTGTGCAGAGATCTGCCTCTAAAGATGATGATGTATTCTGCGGTAAGTTCTCTCTCCTCCCAGTTTAGAATTTTAAAGGGCAATCAAGAGGGTCTAGGCATCACACCTGCAGGATCTCGCAGCTTCTCCACAATCCTGCATGCTTCCATTGCTTCCCTGCAGGGAGTAATGGGAATGGTAGCTTTTGAGAGTGCTGAAAATTGAGAACGCTTAAAGTCTTTTGACCACACATTTACAGCAAGGAGGGAAACAAGGTAAGGGAAACTTAGTGTCTCTCCCATCCCCCAGTCTGTCAGCCCCTGAACTAGAATGACCTGACTGTGCATGAGTGACATGCACAAATACAAATGTGATATAATGAATAGGATTAAACCCTCAAAGTGACAAGTAAACCTAATTGGGGGGGCAGAGCCTAACCATGTAGTGTGATTTTACATATTGTAGATAAATTATTTCTGCTCATCCAACTTAGCACGACAGCACCTTAATTGCTCTGCAAGGAGCCCTGGGCATCTACAATGGTCACCCACCACCCTATGCTGCCTGTCATGGATTCGAGTTTTACCAAGAAAGCAATAAGTACGTCTAAATGCAGAGATTTCTTTTGATTGGGGGGGGGGGAGAGTTAGATCTTGCTGTGTCATAATCCTTCCACCACACAGAAATGCAAGATGGGCAGCCAAGGTCAAGAGGATTCTTCAGCTGCACCACAGGGATAGAAATTGAAACAAGAAAGCAACTCTGCATCCAAATCATTTTTCTAAGCAAAATTTTCCAGCCCTCAGTCATGAAAATCAGCTTTAAAAGTATATACAACGTGCCTGGAATTATTCCATTCACCGAGGAGGGGTCAGAACTTCAGTGGCCTGCATAGCTCTCTCTACCTTCCTATATCTAACAGAATTATGTAAAATAGTTTTTTAAAGCCCATCTCATGACTTGGCTGCTTTTAGCCCCCTCTCCCCTACGTCACACTCTACACTTTCTTACTCCAGCAAGCCAGGCAATGCACCAATTTGAGGCTCTCCATCTCAGCCAGCTACCAGCATCCTTGCAGCATACAGTCTGCCCCAGAGTGACTTGTCAGCAGATCCAGTTGCTGACGCATTAGCACAGAAGCTAGCATCATTTCGGGGGAGGCAGTATTGGGAAGGTTTTGAGGAACTGTGCAGGAAGAAAAGCATCAAATATAAAGACAAGGCTCAAGTTGTTCCTTACTTGACAGAGATGCATGAGCAGCCTGAAGAAGGCACTTAAATACTCAAATGCTGAGGCAATACTTAAATATGGGTTATTATAGCCCAATATGAATTTTGGGCCATTCCGGGTGATCCACTTCTACTTCCAAGACAGTCCTCCGCAAGACAGCATAGCAGCCCCACAGCTTCATTTTGCACACGTCACCCTCAAGTATGCTCCCTTGACACCAATAGATGCAAGAGAGGAGCCAGGTGTCCTGCATCCCCTAAAGTAGCTTTGTCACACCAGATCAAACCCCCAGACCATCAGGAGATGGAACTTCAGCTTTGTGCATTTCCAACTGTTGCCAGGGCATTGGGTGGGTGAGGATTAAGCACAGAAAACCATCCCCTACCAAGCTTTCTCCTCCATTCCAGCTCATTTAGTGTCGTCATGTTCTACCGGAATGAAAGTAGACGGCGACCCTACACTCTAGCCCTGCCTGGCTGTCCCACACCTTGCCCCCTACCACTGTTCATTCGTCTCACCAAGACAGTTGTCCCACTGGATTGGCATGCAGAGTGTCAAAACCCTCAGGGAGACACAGGTAAGGAGAGTTCTCTTCCCCCCCCACACACACACCATCTTCGCTCCCCCCATTCCTTTCTCTTTCCCACCCGCTTAGCTTACATGCTGCTTCTCAATTCTGTTTGCAGGACACACCGTTACAGCACTGGCTGTGGCAGTAGGTCTGCTGAGCACAGCATTAATTGGAGCTGGCATCTTATACTGGAGCAAAAGATGAGATGGGCCTCAAGCAAGCCATCAAATTTGCACATTGGAATAAAGATGGAAAAAACCACCTCTTTTCTGGGAAGAAGTGTGGTGTGATGATTAAGAGAGCAAGGGATGGGAGAAAGGGCTGGGTCCAAAAGGTCCTGGTAAAAAGCTCAATGCAAGTCTGCATTAGTGTGCCACAAAGGCAGATTTCAGCAGCCAGAAAAAAAAGGTTGAACACAAGTACTGGAGTACTATCATCCGAGTCTGGGGGGCAGCTTACCCAGCCACCTGCAAGCTCCCCAAGAACAGGGTTCTAGCCACATCTGAAAATCATACTGTATTGGTTTCTTCTTAGTCCATTAAGACAACACTGACCTTGCCTAAATGACCGAATGGTCTACAGCAGGGGTGGCCAACCTACCACCATTAGGGTCTCTGCGTTCTTAAGAGCTGCGTAGAAGGCAGAATCTTGGCAGCTGCCAGTGCTGATGGTGCTGCTAAAGCAGCTGCACCTGCTGAAATGCCTGCACCATTAAAGGGCCAGGAGAATTCATGTTGAAAGGGTGGCCACCCCTGGTCTGCAGCTTAGTTGTTCAAGTGATGCCTTGAACAAGAGTCAACTCCTTTTACTACTTTTCAGAATGCTGCATTATATGGATCCCCTAACATGCCCTTTTTGGTATCTGACATTCCCACACAGAGGGCTGTGGACTCCCTGTACTAGCATAAAATCTGCTCTAGCTAAAAAGGTGGTCCTGTGACAGTGGTGGTCTTGAAAATGTGGGCAAAATCCAGCAAGGTGTTGGAAAGCTATTTAGTTTTGAATTTCCTGCCAGCCAGCCATAGATCTATGTGAACCCAAGTCCCCCAGACCAAGTTTAATTTCCTTATCACTAGACCTCATGACTGTACCCTGATCTGTACTCTTATGGCCACCTTAGTGTCCATAAGCATCCAAATTCAAGAAGCAGAATTAAGAAATAAGTGGCTATTCAAAGGTTAAGTTCCAACTGCTTTAAAGCGTTTTATTTACAAACAACCAAATACTGTAAAAACACAACCAGCCTTGCAGACAATCCAACTATGTTCTTCCTCAAGTTGGGAGTACACAGGGCTTGCTAATACAAAAGTCAAGAAATCTGTGGCAGTCCATGAAAACCTTTTGAAACATGTATTCTCCTGCAGGGACTATACCATCCGTTTGGTTATCTTGAGTGCGTCTCAGTAAAAATGGTCAGCTTGGCCAAGGCTAAACAGGGAGAAATGCACACTATTGATTAGACTCATGTACGCTTGATCAGAACATGCTTTGTCAAGGCCTCTTGGCAGTGATATGCCGTAACCCTATAGTTTCCAAAAAACTGCTGGGAAGGAAATGTTTATTTCCAAGCGAGTATGTCCTAGGTACTAAAGACACACACTTCTATTCTTTGGGACTTGTATTGCCTTGCCTCAAGTGCACATTGCAAAGCAAGTCAATAATTGCAGAGGGGGCTGGTGAGCACCTTCGCTTGCCACAGACCCCTCCCCTTCACACAACCCTTCAGGATTGGTTGCAATTGACATTTTTGGCTACCAACTGCATGTCCTTCCCTCTGTTTCTCCTCCCCCAAGCTAGCATTATACCTGGGAGCCACCAGACACAGGAATAGGTTGCAATTTTCCACTTAATGTGACCACCGAGTGCCGGACTCAGACACCCCAATACCAAACCACCTGTTGAGAGAAAATAAACCTAATTAGCAAGGCAAGTTGTTCCTCCCATCCTGCGACACATTAAGGATATTTATATGCCACTTTTCAACAAGAAGTACTGTAGTTCACATAGCAAGATATGTCCCCAAAGGGGACAAGTTGTCCCCAAAGGTGACATAATCTAAAAGCCACTGAAAAAGATGCTGGGGTAAAAGGGATAGCTGATGCATGAGCCAAGACAGCGAGCAGCACTGCTACATCACAATTCTCTTGATCACCCACAACCTTCACTCATATGAACACATTTGACCCAACCACTGTTATCTGCCTGCTGCATCTTTGGGGAAGATAGCAGAGATCTGGAAGGCATTGCTGGGTGTAGAGATTCACCACTATTTCAAGTGTATTTGGTACAGCAACCCCCCATGTATACTCTAGTTTCCATGGTTGTACCTCCCCATTCCACACACAAGGGTGCATGCCCAACTTTATGCCAGGCAGAGGCGTTATGGGGGGGCGGAGTTTGAAATCCTGGGAAGCTAAACTTGTCAAAAATGCACACCCGGCGGTTCTTCGGCTGCTTTTAGGCCGTTTGCGGTGACTGGATTCGCCCACCCGGGCCACGAACGGCCTAAAAGTGGTTGAAAAACCACTGGGGGTATGTGTGCATTTGATGTGCCACTGCCAAAAGGGGCGGGACTTGTGATGGCAGGCCCTGGGGCGGGGCTTGTGACATCACAGGGGGTGTCACAAAGGCAGCCCCCCCCACGGGGGTGTAGCTACGCCTCTGATGCCATGTGCAAGCAAATGGCAACAGGATACAGGTATCTTGTTGTGTGCTCCCCGAAGCATCTGGTGGGTCCACTGTGGGATACAGGACGCTGGACTAGATGGGCCTTAGGCCCAGCAAGGCTCTTAGGCAGCCGCAGATCTGTAGCCCCTCAGTCTCCTGGGGTGTCAAGTCCCCAGGAGGCACCGAATCATCATGGTGATCGGAGCCCAGTGCTGACATCATTGGGAGGCTGCTCTTCTCCAGTGCTTGCCAACTTCCCATCCTACTTTACCTTCCTGTTTACTGCTCATTCAATGAAAGCCAGGCTGCCTTTCTCACCTTACTCCAACAGAGGATGCCTCTTTATTTCAACATGATCGTCAAATCTTCATCCAGAGAACATCAGGGTCACCTACATGGGGTCACCTACCAAGAATGAAGTTAGGTTAGCTCTTACAATTGGGGGGGGGGAAGAAACCTATCATTCTACTCCCTAAGCTAGTAGACAAGGAAAGGGGCAGAGAATGATCATCCCCTTCCTCCAAAATATGGTCAGAATTCAATGATGAGAGGAAAAGTGGAAGACGGCAAAGGGACAAGGTCGTCCCCCACAGAACTGTCCAGTCTTGGCTATTCCCATCTCAACAAGGAAGCTCGTATTTCAGGGATGATGAAATTGTATGCATTCACACAGACACTTGATTACTCCAACCCAGTTTTGCATTAAACCCCTAATAAGTCTCCCCTAAAGAATGCACAAAAAGAAGAAATGGGGGGGGGGGAAGGGCGACAAGGAAACCTATTCTTTAACCACTACAACTGCAAGGAGGTAACAGGGAGGTGAAGAGAGTCAAATGTTCACATTAACTCCTGCAACCTGTTTAACACTGAACATCATAAGAACATAAGAACATAAGAAGAGCCCTGCTGGATCAGGCCAAAAGCCCATCTAGTCCAGCTTCCTGTGTCACACAGTGGCCCCACCAGATGCCTCAGGGAGCACACGAGACAACAAGATACCTGTGTCCAGTCGCCACTCCCTTGCACCTGGCACAGAGAAAACCCACTTCTAAAAACCAGGAGGTTGCTTATGGCTTGTAACCTGTGATGGTCTTTTCCTCCATGAATTTGTCCAAACCCCTTTTAAAGGCATCTAGGCCAGGTGCCATCACCACATCCTGTGGCAAGGAGTTCCACAGATGAATCACACGCTGGGTAAAGAAATATTTTCTTTTGTCTGTTCTAACTCTCCCTCCACTCAATTTTAGTGTGTGTCCCCTGGTTCTGGTGTTGTGCGAGAGGGAAAAGAATTTCCCTCTATCCACTCTCTCCATCCCATGCATAATTTTATAAGTCTCAATCATGTCCCCCCTCAGGCGCCTTTTTTCTAGGCTGAAAAGCCCCAGACGCTGTAGCCTTTCCTCATAAGGGAGGTGCTCCAGCCCACGAATCATTCTGGTCGCTCTTTTCTGCACCTTTTCCAATTCAATTATATCCTTTTTGAGGTATGGTGACCAGAACTGGACACAATACTCCAGATGTGGCCTTACCATCGATTTGTACAAAGGCATAATGATATTAGCCGTTTTATTCTCAATCCCCTTTTTAATGATCCCGAGCATGGAATTGGCCTTCTTCACAGCCGCCGCACACTGGGTCGACACTTTCATCGACCTGTCCACCAGGACCCCAAGATCTCTCTCTTGATCCGTCACAGACAACTCAGAACCCATTAGCGTATATGTGAAATTTTGGTTTCTTGCCCCAATGTGCATCACTTTGCACTTACATTGAAGCGCATCTGCCATTTTGCTGCCCATTCTCCCAGTTTGGAGAGATCCTTCTGGAGCTCTTCACAATCCCTGCTGGTCTTTACCACCCGGAAAAGTTTAGTGTCATCCGCAAACTTGGCCACCTCACTGCCTATCCCCAACTCCAGGTCATTTATGAATAAGTTGAAAAGCACCGGTCCCAAGACCGATCCTTGGGGCACACCGCTTTTCACCTCTCGCCATTGTGAAAATTGCCCATTGACTCCCACTCGCTGTTTCCTGGTCTTCAACCAGTTCCTAATCCACAAGAGGACCTGCCCTCTTATTCCCTGACTGTGGAGTTTTCGCAGGAGCCTTTCATGAGGGACCGTGTCAAACGCCTTCTGAAAATCCAGATATATAATATCCACGGGTTCGCTCGCATCCACATGCCTGTTGACCTTTTCAAAAAATTCTAACAGGTTTGTGAGGCAAGACTTCCCCTTGCAGAAGCCATGCTGACTCTCCCTCAGCAGAGCTTGTTCTTCTATGTATTTTAAGATTTTATCCTTAATGAGACTTTCCACCATCTTCCCTGGAACAGATGTTAGGCTGACCGGCCTGTAGTTTCCCGGGTCCCCCCTCCTTCCTTTTTTAAAGATTGGCGTGACATTAGCTATCCTCCAATCCTCTGGCACATTGGCCGTTTTAACATCAGCTACCTGGTTCTGGTTCTGTCTGACACACACCTCTCAGCATAGGCAGGGATGTTGCTCCTCAGTTCCCATGCTGTCAAGGACATGGGGGGCACTGTCATCGTCATAGAAATCCGAGCCCAGTGCTAACATCATGGGAGCACTCCATTCACACACAGCGCTGAGAAATGGAAGACTAATGCAGTTCTAGTTGGTGCTTTGAGTCACTCTTTAAGGTTGTGGGTTCCAAAACTTACTATCTTTAGGAAAACTCTCTTGCCTTATCTGGTTTCCTGAGGGATCCCTGTGTTCTGCAGAAGACCTTGGGCCATATTCTCAGGCAGAGCCCCAAGCGACTTGCAATAGATCAATACATGTTTCTGGACATCGATGGCAACATCAGAAAAGCTTTTTCTTCCCTCAACTTAGGCTGCTGAAATGAGGCAAAGCTTAGGGGACCAGAGTGCAAAGGCTAGTCATGTTCAGTTCTAGTACTGAAACAAAAAATACATGGGCTGGGCATGTGCTCAGAGGCACCTTGTTCTTTAAAGGCCGCTTCAGACCGCACAAATCTCGGCTCGTCCCGGATCTTAGCCGAGGCGTGCTTGGGTGTCTGGTTAACACAGCGGAAGCGAGCGGTCTCCCGATTGCCGGCACACTCGAACATCCCCTGGGCCATGTTTTCAGGGGGATGCACAGCAACACTACTGGAGCCACCAATCAGAAGAGAGGGGGAGGAGTGTTAGCCAATCACCGTGGAGGTTTCTTCCAAGAAGGAGGGACAAAAGGAGGGACTATTTGCAGGGAGACACTCCTACAGACAGGCAGGTCAGTGGCCAGCCTCTCGCGCTCGCTCGTCTTCGTTCGCTTCCGAAAGCGGTCTGAAACAGCTCTAATTCTACACGTATGTCTGCCTCCTTAAGCCACTCTTTTGCCAGCTAGTGGGCCTCAGGATTATAGTTAAAAACTAAGATCACACAAGCATGAAATCTCTCTACTGCTGTTCTAGGGCATACGCAGGCATAAACTACATGCACTACCTAGGCCACACCCAACATGTACAGTTGCACGCCACCGAAGACCAGAGGTGCCATCTTGAAGTGATTTTATCAATTGCAGCAAGTGTAAATACACAGAACAGACAATCCAGTCCTCACTTATAGATCTTCTGATGGAGGAATTCTTCCAGTTCCTACAGACCCCCAGCCTGTACCAGCACACCGTTTTAAACTGGATAAGGCAACACTTACCCAATATGCAGAGGTCACTGAATCACTGGAGATCTCAAACAGATGCTCCATTGCTTTAAGTGGGAGGGCGGCGAGGGCAGCACTGGAAAAGAGTAAGCATTCAATAAGAGGTCGTCTCCGGACCAACAGGCCACCTCCCCTCCCGCCTTTCCCCACCCTCTACCCTTTCTTACTCCCACTGTTCTTCCTAGCTAAGCTAGCATCATCGCCTCACTGCAACGCTCTCCTCTACCTTACTCCAAAAGAAAGGTGCCCCTCCCCGACAGGTCTCCCTACGCAGCGGTCAGAAATTCAACAGGTACAGCTGCCCCCCCCTCCCACGCTGGGGAAATTGCTTAATTTCTCTCTGCCACACGACAGTTACAAACACCGAACCTCTGCTGGGCGGGAAAAAAAAACCCCTCAGGACAGGCTGTGTGGGCAAGCTGACCGTATCCCCAGACCTATTGCCATATTACACTCACTTTCTCCACGCCGCCATTTGAAACAGGCAGAACTGAGCTGCACGTGGTCCTTTTATGGGCTACTCCCTGCCCCGCCCACACCTTCCGGATTGAACCATTCAGTCTCTGGAGAGAACTCGCCCCCTTTTGCCTTTTCTATTCATAATTGTCTTCGGTTTTGGGTTCTTAAAAAAACAACCCTAAGGAACATCTCATATAACTTTAAACAATTGCTCGCTTTACACTACCTCAAGATAAACAGTGCTGCTAAAAAAAAAACAATGAAAGCTTGATCCCGTCCCACCCACCCCTCCAGCCAACATGGTAGCTTCTGAAGTCAAACTGGAAAAAGGATACATTGATTGAATTACATCAGCCAAAGACATCACTGCAAACTCGTTAATTAATTACAAACTAAAAAAAATTAACACAATAAAAATAAATGCTAAACTCTCCACGCCCACTGCTTCGCGCGTGCGTGCAATTGACGAACAGGAACACAGACCTATCGGGGAATGGGCATGTTGTTACGTGGGTTATTATTCATTTCTCCTCCCCCCTTGGCTGGACTGTGTTAGAGCATACAGTAATGTGGTTTGAAAAATACACGCACGCAAGAAGAGAACCCATAAACTTTGCCTAGCTGGGCCACACACCACAGGTACAGAGCACACTTGCAGAGATGGAAGCATTTAACATTGATGCATGCCCACGTGCGGGAATGCGTGCTGGCCAGGAGAAGGCCTCTGAGGATGTGCAGAGTGATAATCATTGTTTATTTTTGTTTTAATTACCTAAGCGAATTTATAACTCCGTTTTTCAAGCACAAAATTTCGAAGGTGAAGATCAACAAGTAAAACGGAGTGCAAGTCTGATGCAGCAGTAAAACCATCCGAATGGAATGAACCGTGAGCAGAGTCGGAGAGACTAATTCTAATAGGCTGATTCACACTAGCCCTTGCGTGCACGTTTGCTCTACTCTAGCGTCTGTATGTGCGTCTAGCAGTTCTCTGAACGTTTGCCCACCTTCTTGAAGAAAGCGCAGCTGTGATTGGGTGAAGAGAAATGCGCTTCTCTGATTGGTGAGCTGCCTAGCACCGGGAGCATAAACGCTAGCTTAAACGCGAGCGCAGCAAAAAGATAAACTGAAACCATCTCTCCTGGCTGCGTCGTAAGCTCATGCTGCGTCTGACGCAAGCATGAAAAACGCACGAAAAGACCAAACGTTAAGCCAAAACGCGCACGCCCCAGCTACACTATACCCGTGCGGCCAGCGTGCGTCCAACATGCGGGCACGCAGGGGCACGCACGTCAAGTGGAGCCTGCCGACGGCAGCCGGCGCTGGCCCGTCGGCAGCCGACGTCCCCGCAGGGAAAGTCGAGCTCAGCTCGACTTTTGCCCGTTCGGCTGCGTTCCGGCTGCATCAGAACGCAGCCGCGACGCAGCCGTGGACAACGTAGCCCAGCCTTCAACCTCAAGCAACAGAAACTTCTCTTCTGCAGAGGAGAACGTAATGGGAGCAGAATAGTTCTCTCAGAATACTTTTGTCTCAATCATTAACAGAGTTATTTTATTTATTTGAAAGATTTCTGTCCTGCTTTCCCAGCCTTTCAGGAGCTCAAGACGGCTTACATTTTTATTGACTGGTTTATGGATTAATTTAAATCAATACAAAAGCAATCGATTAAAAGGAATCAAATTAAATCATCAAAAATAAATCACACCCTAATTTCACAGTGAGGCAGAAATTTATTCCTGGTTTCTAGATCCTAGTTGCTGTTCCTAGTTTGAGATGAGTCTGAATGGCTGACATTTATTTTGATTAAATAGTAATTACAGGTTGAGAATCCATTGCTTCCATTGCTCCTTCTCCTCCTCCCATTCACTGGATTTGAGAAGGAAGAGGGGGCAAAGCAGAAAAGGAAGTGTGGAGGAGAGGAAAGTGGTGGGCTAGAGTGCTGGAGAGGAGTCTAGCCAGTGGCGTCACGGGGGGGGGGGGGGGGACGACGACGACACAGACCGTACCGGCTGACACTCTGGGGGGGGGGGGTGACACCACTAGTGGCCAAAATTGTGAAAACATCATGTAGCATTCGATGTGTAATTTCATGCAGAATGCAATGAAACAACCCATTTTGAATTATCTGTATTCTATCAAACATAGCCAAATAACTGGAAAAATAAAACACAACTGCCTTATGTAACAAAAAGTGGGTTTCCTTAACTCAAAACAGACCAATGAGACTGATTGTTCTGAGAGCCGAGTTGGTTATTGATTTGTTGGGTGACCTGTACTGTTATATATTAAAATAAATAAAGTTAATGGGGGTGACACCATGAGTTACCGGACCGGGTGACACCAACCCTAGTGACAACAGTATCTGTAGAAATACGTAGTCCTGCCTGATGGGCATCTTTTGTAGAACCCAGCTCAGCCCAACCTTGTTTCTCCCTATTCACCTCTGGGGTCCATCATGGGGGTGACGCGCTGAGCTCTCGCACCGTGTAACGCAAACCCTAGTGACGCCTCTGAGCCCATCACTCTCCTCTTCTCTACACTTGCTCTTCCACTTCATTCCCCCTTTTTTCTTTTTCATACCTGGAAGTGGGAAGAGCAGAGTCTAGCACACCACATGGGGGCAGCATTTGGCACATCACCTCAAGCGCCAGGAAGTCTTGGCTGGCCCGGGAAACGGTCAAGGAAAACTGTACAACGGGCTGTTACAAGTTAAGAGTCCAAAACTGTATTCATACAAAAACATTTGACCAGCATTAGGTACTTCTGTAACTCAGGAGCAGTAATGGTGCCGCTGACTAGCCCTCTAAAGAAGAATGTACAAATGAGCATAACTTTTGTACTAAATTGGCAGGGCCTTCACACAAGGGCTGCAAACGTTTGGCAGGTGGCATTGGGAAAACCTTGCAGTTTCCATTTTGAATGCCAATCGCTGTACCAAGGCGGAATGAACCCAATCCTTGAATGCTAGCTCATCACAAAGACATGAAGGGAAAAATAATATCACTGCCCTCTCATCTGGGAAAAAAAACTGGAATGTTTCTACTACCCAACCATAGCCAGGTTTCAGAACCTCCAACACAATGAAAGACATGATCTCAATTTTGTTTCTGGCTAGAACTGAAGAAAAATTCCTGTGTCATTTTCCACAAAACTCTCCCCCCCCCTTGTCTCTCTGCTGGATCTGAGCCATAGAAAAACTCTTGGCTCTATCAATGCCACCAATTTCCTGGGAGTTCCCAAAAAAAAAAGAATCCAGCCTTCTTCCTTTGAACAAGCCTATTTTCTGGGTAGTTCATGGCCTCAAACTGACAGCTCCTGAAACCAGATACACCCTCCAAAATAGACAGCTTGCGAATTCCTGCCCCCAGAGGCTGAGCCAGGCGACGGGAATTGGATGGGGTATATTTATAGGCTTCACCGAAGCAGGTCAAAGAAAGCTGAAGTGGTATCCTACTCTTTCCCCCCCCTATTTCCTCAACCTAGGCCAGGGAGAGCACCGAGTTGCTCCTTCGCTTCCTGCATAGTCCAGTATCATGATCTCCAATGGCCGGAGGAGTGAGTCGTGACAGCCCTCTGCAGAGAGTCACATAACCTACCTACCTACCTACAAGAGTCATTGTTGGCAATGCACTGGGAGGCTAGACTTCTGCACGACCATCTTGCTGATACACAGAATGCAACACCTTAATACGGAATTTGGAATCTTGGGAAGCTAAACTTGCATTTGCTTAAAAAACAGTAAGTGCCTAGTCCTTATGAAAGTGGAGAAAATGTAAACAAAGAAAAAAATGTGGGCCAGTTTTTGCTAAAGCTGGTTTTCTTCAGAATGGTTTCTGAACAAATCGGATAGGATTTTGTGGAATAAGGGGTTGGAACATCCATAGATATAAAAATTGGTTGTTTCTGTTGCCCCCCCCCCATCCTTATAATATTTCTTGCCCTCTGTTCCTACTGTTCCAGATGTCCCCCTCTTCTTTTACTTTTTCAAAACTACGCACACACACACACACACACACACACACACACACACACACACACACACACAGGGCAAAAAAATCAAATATGCAAATGCCAAAAAAAAAAACCACCCATGCCAGTTTGTTCCTATAGCATTCACTTTTGGTTGCAGAATTTGTAGCTATGCTTTTTTCCATTGCTATATTTGGGGTTTTAGGATAGAACGTTAACCCTTGAGAGTGTAGTATAAAACACCTCAGTAGATTTTCACTTCTGGGGTCCTTGCACAAAGATCTGTTGACAAGAAAGCCTCCAGCCCTCCATCTTAGTCAAACATTTGGAATCTTCAGCTCTCCTGTGTGCTGTGCCGTCCTGGAATAGAAGGGCTGCACTCGCTCGGGTTTTGGAAAAGATCCAGGGGCGCAGCTGTGGCAGCTGTCAGGGCGTGGAGTGTCCGGGAATATGCCAGGACAACACGTAAGAAATAACTTGCTGCCTGCCTGGGACACCATGTGAGGAAGGCTACGCTGTGTGAGCTTCCCTGTAGTGGTGTCCCCATAGCTGGGGAGACTGTGAGACGGTTTGAGTTGGAACCGATGGCTTAGCAGCAAAGGGTTAACCTGAACATGTGTGTCAAGAGTTCCCCCCTTCCCCTCTGAAGTTTGACATTCCCCAGCCAGCCAGGAATTTTCCAGGCCTAAATCTATCCTCCACTAGCAGCTTTCTTTCCAGACGTGGGTTCTTCTGGACTGGAGGCGGCGGCATGAAAGAAAAAGCGGGAGAGAAGGAGAAAGGGGAAAAGGGTGAGTTAAACTGATGCACGCAACACGACTCTGTGTAATTTTTGCTGCAAGAGGATAACACAGCTAACTCTCTCGGCGGAGAAAAAAATAAGCTTAGAATGGACAAACAGAGAATGAGTGTAGGAATATAAATGGGAACAGAAGAGAACAAGAGAGAAGGCAGAGGTGTGTGGGGGAAGACAGAGGGAATTTGGAAGGAGTGAATGAGTGTAAGCATAATGAGTGTCAAATGATGTATAGTAAGAGTGCATTGTGAAAGAAGGCCAGTGTGGGCTAGGAAAAAAGAGTGCTGAGTTCGAATCCTCCCTCAGCTGTCAACTGACTGGACAAGCCACTAATTGTCAGTATCAAAGAAGAACCATCAGAACCTGTCTGTTTCAGTTAGAATGTGTGAGGCAAAGACAGGAAGCCAGTGTGCACCCCAAAAATTGATTTATGCAGCCAGAATGTGTATTATGAGGGGGACGGGACGGGACACAAGAATAAGCTCTGTTGTTTTGAAAGCTCCAGAGCAACAGCAGATCCACGGGGGAGAGGGATTTGATGTGGGGAGAAAGTGTGCAGCAAAAACATCCAGAATAGGCATTCTATGATTGCTAATTATTTAATCTGATTTTTAATTGGAGCTGTGAGACTTGCACTAGTGAAGCTAGTAGGAATGAGTATTGATATCTCTTTGTTGGATCATGGGTGACTCACTTGGGACAAATTCCAGACCAGTAGCCAGGGTAGCTTGTGGCAGCAAAAAAACCCAACAAAACATCTAATGGCACTTTGAAGGAAAATTGCATTATTGTGGTATAAGCCACAATAAATTTGATAGTCTTTGTTAGGGTACCACAAGGGTTTTTGTCATACGTACTTGGCAGTAATTCCCACGGCAGTTGGCCATATTTACTTCTGAGTAAATATACACAGAATTGGGACACGGAGCTGGATTTGTAGAAGAGAAAGAATTGTCTGTGGCCATGCATTGGGACTAACTGTATATTTTCTCAAAATATCACATACACGTGGATATTCTGATGCAACAGATGCTGGTAGCTCAGCATCCATGACAGCTGGCTAAAGATACCTTCCTCGAAAGAGAGAACCAAAGAACAAAATTTGAGAGAAAGGAAGCGAAGGGTGTGGGCACAGGGGAGAGAACACAAGTTTAAAGTCAGAGATACTAACCATTAGACTGTGGAAGGGGAGAAAAGAGACCAGAAGAAAAGTGTGTTTGGAGACAAACGGAGAGATTGATCAAAAGGAAGGAAAAATAATCGAGATTAGGTTAGTTAGGTATTGTTAGGGAGAGTGTTTGGAGATGAATGAATAAACAGTATATTAAGTGGCTGAAACAGAACTAGAGGGAGGTGCTATGAATTAGTGAGTGTGGCAGGCACGGATGGAGAACTAGTCAGGGAATGCGAGGAGGAGGCAGCCACAGAAGGGAGAGCGGCACAGCTAAGTCCTCGCTGGCTCCTGCCCCATTTTTTGCTCCTCTCCCCTCCACCGTCCCACTCACGGCTGATCTGCTACCATCTGTTGCTTTGGTGCAGAGAGACTGAGAAGGGGGAAAGGCAGGAGGATGGGGGCCTCACCCGAGGGTAAGTTTCCTTTATTCCCAGCAGGAAGCAGAGTTGCTCTTCATCCTGGGCACTGGCAGAGGAAAAAGAAATGGGGTGACATGAAAATGCAGGTGGGGCGGGGGGATGTGAAAATGCTTGTGGAGACCCTGAGCATGCTTGCTTCCCAGGGGTTGTTCCAACTTCCATTAAAAACTGCCACAAAGTTAGGCCTTTTTTGTAGGATGACCGTTGTGTTTAGAGGTGTGTGCATGAATATGGAGGGTGACAGAAACGTTGCAGGGGTATCGCCAGCCATTGACTGAATGGGTGGCAGGTAAGGTCCGGCAGGAAAGCAGTGGGGTTTTGAGGCTGCAGTCCAGATGTTTGTGGTCCATCAGGGTGGCATCAGGGATTGTTCAGGTAGGACACAGGCAAACCCATGAACCCTTCAGTACCAGTGGCCAACACACCATTAGGGGGTAGGCAGGGATATTATGGGGAGCCCAGTACAGTGGTTTGCCTCAGCCCCCCCCCCCAGAGACCAGGTGCGAGCACAGCAGGGGATGTGTCTATACAATTTGTGTGGGCATGGCTGATACTACTAGGAGGCTGTCAGCGCAATCCTATCCAATTTATGCCACTGGTGCAATCAGCGGTGCAGTGAGGAGGCCCCAGAACGGAAAAGGGATTCAAATCCCCTCCAAAAGGGGAATTCAAAGAGGATTTGAATCCCCTTTCCGTTCTGGGGCCTCCTCACTGCACCGCTGGTTGCACCAGTGGCATAAATTGGATAGGATTGCGCTGTGTGTATGGATGCCATAAACATGAAGCATCGATGTATGGGCTTATTATATCAGAGGCCTATGTGTTGTGCTGGATCGATGGGGGTGGTTTTGGGGGTGTGCATGGCATATCAGGGCCTCGGGAGACTGTGGATGCAACGAGAGAGGTTTCGCTTTGCATTGAGGGGCTTGATCAGGTGTAGAATGGGACCAAAATGGATTCTGGAACTTTTTTGACAAATGTGTACATTGGGTGATAGATAGCTATAACCGTTTTGTGATGTTTAGAGGAACTCTGTAATTTGAGGGATTCTGGCCAGTTGTTTAAGGGATCTCTGTGGTTTAATCATGGGGCACAATAACACCAGAAAGGCCAGCTGAGTGTTTTGATTGACAGCTGTGGTTGAACAGGAGTTTCAAGATTTAGGGGGTTTCTGGAAGAGAGTTAATGGAACAGAACAGCTGTTAAGTTGGGGGGGGCATTCTAAAGGCAGTCATGCTTTAGACCCATTGATTGAAACCAATGGAACAAGTTAATCGTGACTAATTTTAGGCTGGATTGGGGGACATTAAATTGCCATGGATTTTAGGGATACCACGTTGTTCAAATGTAGTAATTTAGGGGTTCAGAATAAACTGAGGAAAATTGAGTGATAGGCCCCTAATTTGGGAAAGCGGAGCCTTATTGGAATGGCTGTCTCTGCAGAGAGCCCCCCGCCCTACTGTGGGAAGGAAGGAGACAGCCATAATCTGGCAGATGTGCCCATTTTTCGTCTTTCCCCCCATTCTTCTTTCTCTTGGATGGAAACCCACGGCATTGGATCCAGGTTAGGAAAGGCAGAGGGGAGCCTGTTTCCTTCTAACACACCCCAAGGCATCCTCTCCATCTCCACGCTGGCCAACTCCAGCTGGGTCTGCCTTCTATTCTCCTCTATATTTTTCCAATTTTTCAGCTTGTGGAAAAACCAGCCAGAGCCAAAATGAAATTAAATCGCAGAGCTGGATCCCAGCACTGTGAGGGAAGGAGGAGTTTAACCTGGAAGAGGCCATGGGGAAGAGAGAATAGGGGAAATGTATACCCCCACACACACCCTGCTCCACCTGGATAAGGGAATCTGGGGGTAGGAACAGGTTTGGCAGGACAACATTTTGAATAAGTGATTCTTCTGAGCAGTAGTGTTTAAAAATTGGAATATCTAGGAATATAAGCATGCCATTTTTTTCCTAGCAGGACTCCTGTGCCTTTAACAGCGATGTGGCAGCAGCTGCTCTCCACATGGGGATACAGTGATGAGGCAAACTGCACCTGCTGAATTTCTGCCTATCATGCAGCTGTTAAAAGCTCAGAAGCCCTGCCAGGAAAAAAAAAAGATGACAATATGTATGACGAGTATGCTATGGTTTTGAATAAAGGATAGTGTTGTTGTTTTTTACAGCATAACTTTTATAACTGATTTAAAAAAAAAAAAGACTTCCTAGACATGGATGATGTTGGAGTTTGGTAAACTCTTGAATTTGGCAAGATTACACATAATACTGTTCTCTTGCCAGATGTAACATTTAGGGCACACTCAAAAGTTCAGCACATATGAGTCCCATTGATTTTAGGGGGAGTTGTGCACATACTTATTTTTCCTCACGGGATCTCAGAATTCTTAGCTTTGACTGGATTGAGCCCTTAGCTAAAAAAAACCTAAAAAAACTACTTAAATATTTACTTGTAAAGAAAAAAAATATCAAAATTAAACATTTAAAAATTTGGCCTAATTTTAAATGTGTGCCGAATTTCAGGTCTAGAGGTTCCCTTTGGAATAATCATCTCCTGACTTGACCTGCCCAACTGCCTTCTTTGAGTAGCAGACTTCTCATATCCCTGAGCAATCTTATTTTTAAAAACTGCACAGATGTACACTGAGCAGTGGTACACTTCTGCATGTCTTTGAATTGTCATTTTTGTAAAGAACCAAGGGAGGAGGGGCCAATGGCCATCTGCACTACATCAGATGCATCCCCACCAGTAGCATGATGCTCACATGCGGAGAGGAACGTTGTGGGATGTTCATGGTGAAACCAGAGGAATATTCGCTATTGTATGGAACCACAGTCATACTGTTGCCATCAGTGTAGAACAGTATTGACTGGGCAGCACTGAAGCAACATAAAGCAGAATCGACAGATGGGCAGATGGTGTCCAATCACAGCTGTTCTGCAGTTTCCATACAGAAGGCAGAAATTTACTTTCTACAAGGACAGAGCGAAAGAGGAAGTGTGGAGGAGAGGAGAGTTGTGGGCTACAGCCATCACATGTCAGGGAATGGGAGGAGCAGGAGCAGGAGGAGCAGTGGAGGTGGGTCAGTGGATGGAGGTGGGTGCTCTCCCCATCTGTTGCCCGAGGCAATTGTCTCAGTCAGCCTCATGGAAGAGCCAGCCCTGCTAGCAACAGTCACTAGAAATGCTCTGCTGGGATAAATAGGGACATTCACTGCTTTAAAAGATGCCTCTTTGCCCAGTTAGCAGGACTTCTACATGTTAGAAGCACATCGTATCTGGTAGCAGATAAAAAGAGAGGTTAGATGCTGAGTGTGCAGTGTGTGTAACAACAGGTCTTGTAGAAAATAAATTCTAACGTCAGTTTTAGTTCTGCTCCACTACACAGAATTGCCATTCCTATTTGTAGCAAAATAACAGTTTCTGGCAGCCCAATCCTAACTGATGTTAACAACAGAGGAACAGAGTTTCTGCTGTCACAAACGGCCATACAGCAGCATGCACAGCGCGCTGATGGCAGCCATTTTGGAGCCACCGCTGAAAACAGCGGCCATGTTGGCGGCTCGCTTCCGCGGCTGGCTACCCATGGGAGCACAGGTTAGCCAGCGCAGGGCGCAGGCAGTGGGAGGAACGGAGTGGGGAGGGGGAGGAATGAGGGAGTGTCTGGGTGGGGAGGGGGGTGGCAAGAGGCAGAACAGGGGAGGGAGGGGGTGGATCCTAGTGGCAGCACCTTGCGCCGGGATCCTATCCCTGTTCGTTCTCCCTTTCCTCTCCTAGGTGGCATAATCCTATCCAGCACCGGTGCAGCGTGGGCTCCAGCACTCCATCCTGTGCTGGAGAGGAGCGAGCTAGGTGTCTCCTCGGAGTAAGGGATTTTGTGGCACTGAACCAAGAAGCCCTATGTTGAGGCTGGAGGCCTGGGAGGGTGGATAGGATATGGCGTTCGACAAGAACGCTGATCCCACCTCCCTCCCAGGCCCAATCTGCCCTCCCCCATCCTGCCCCAACGCCTCTCGGAGCGTTCCATGGCGCTGGCCTCTCTGACCTCTCTGGCAGGTGAGTGGCACGGACTTCTTCGGCACTGACGCCGCCTACTCTTCAGGTGCCGCAAATATGCTTTACAACACGTTTGCAACACCCTAGGCCAGTGTTTCCCAAACTTTTTCGACCTGTGGCTCCCTTGATCATTGGCGACCACTGGCCACGGCTCCCTATTACATTGTGTATTTATGTTGGTGCCGCCAATTGGCATTGCACTGTTTTCTGAGAGGATTCCGTGGCACTCCACAGTTCCCCTGGCTGGTTTTCACGGCTCCCAGTTTGGGAACCACTGCCCTAGGCTGATGCTGAGGCTGCAGAGGCAGCTGATCATAGGATTGCGCCGTTACTGTCCTCGGACTTAAGCCAACAATAGCTGGTATAGATCCAAGGAGACCCATTGGGGAGGTGGAGGCTTGCCCCGAGGTAAAGGAACAAAAGTTCCTTTACCTTGAGAAGGCCTCCATGACTGCCCCCCCCCCCAGGATGCAGCGCGTGCTCTGTTGCCACGGCTGCATCAGCGCCACTGGGGGAGTTAGGATTATGTTTTAAGTCTCCAAACTGCAAAGAAATCCCAGTTTCCAGACATGTGGCTGTGTGGACAGAATGTGGAGGGAAGTTGCAAGTTGATACTGGAATGGGGGAGGCTCTATTCCTGGTCATCCGGAACAGCACTAGATGAATTAAAAGCATCCAATAGTTGGGTGTAAGTAAGGCCATGGATAAATGTGCTGATAAGTCTCAAATTTAAATCTCAGCTCAGCTCTGAAATCACTAGATAACTAATTAGGCAAGCAAGCCATTATTTATTATCCCTTAACTCCCTTAGCCTTCCATCTGCATTAAGGAGATCATACTACTACAGACATGCGTACATGTGTTAAATGCTCAAAAGTTCTAAATACCGTAGCATCAGTGAGTGGTGGTGGGGCAAAACTGCAGGGTCGCAGTCGTGTGTATATGCCATGCACCAGTGTAAACATTTGGGCCTAATAGTTATTCCTATCTGGCTTCTAGAAAATCTTGCCAGCTCTCAATTTGTACACACACATCCTGATTACTATTTTAAAGCCTCCATTTCAAAGCGGGGGGGGGGGGGGGGAATAGGCTTCAAACATTTGGAGGGCTGCAGTTCTGTACATCTCCCAGAGCTGAACATGACCTGGATTTGGACCTCTGCAGCCTCCCTGAAAAATTGTGTCTTCTTGGACAATGTGGTTGCCGTGCGCTGCCTTTCTCTGCAATCTGCTATTTATTCTCCTGCCTGCGGTCCCAGCTAACTGCAAACACATGTTTCCCCATTGTTGGCAGCCTCCCCTTCCCACACTCTCCCCTCCTCCTCTTTCAAATGGCTTTTCCACCCGGTGCTGAAGACAAAAGTGCCGTCAGTGGTTCTGTCCTTTCCCAAGTGATGCAGTCCAAGATCCCTTGGCAGGCTGGTTGGGGAGCTGGGCGGGAGGACGGAGAAGAGGGAGGGAATGAGAGGGAGGGACACACAACAGCTGGCCAGGCATAGTCAGAAAAACTGTCATCTGAGAACTGCAGGGAAATGGAGAATTGTAGTAGCAAGGTTAGCTGGTTTTAACACCTTGACAAATTCACATCTCGTTTTACGGAGATATCGGGAGGAACTAGCTTTCCTTTTAAATTATTTACCTGTTTTTAAGGATTATTATTCTGTAATGTGCAAAGTCATCTTTTAGGTAATTTGATATTCAGTATTTCTTAAGTTAAGCTGCTGTGCAATATTCCTAAACTCTTTTTTTGTGTGCTGGGTTTATATTCAGCATTTGAAGGGGCTGACTTGAAGTACGTAGTTGACACCAACCAAAGGAGATGCTAAAAACTAAGAGTCTCCTTTCCCTCTGCAGTGCACTCCATGTCTTGAAGGTCTTCCTCACCCCGACTCTTGAGGGTCACATTCCTCAACTATCACTGATGCCAAAATTGAACCTCATTCTCTGGCTTGCTGTTCGGTTCCCAATACAGCATAGTGGAAAAGGCTTTGGTGGAGCTTAGCTTAATAACTAGCACACTCCACATCCTCCAGTCTGTTGAGAAATGCTTCCTTCAAGGGTTTTCTTACCGATTAGCAAACAACAGTCACTCAGCCCAGGACTAAAGGGCAAGGTTGGGGGAGTGGATGTGTACTGTGTGAGATTCTAAGCCTCTAGTGCAGTGGTTCCCAAACTGGGAGGCGTGGCTCCTGGGGAGCCACGGAGTGCCACGAAATCCTCTCAGAAGACAGTGCAATGCCAATTGGCAGGCATCAACATATTGTAATGGGGAGCCGCAGACAATGGTTATCAATGGTCAAGGGAGCCGCAGTTTGGGAAACACTGCTCTAGTGACTCTCTAGCTCAGGGATGTCAAACATAAAGGCCCATAGGCAAGCTCTTTATCTGGCCCATGAGGGCTCTTCTAGAGCTGCCCTTTCAGCAGTGTCAGGCTCTGGGTTAGAGAGAAGGAAGGAGGCCTCAGAAGGCAAGGAACATTACAGGGGAAGGGGCAGACCAAGCGGGGTGAGAGAGGGAGATGGTCCCGAGGCGCTGGGGGAGCCCAATGATCATGTCATGTGGGCTGCCCTTTCAGCAGTTCCGCTTCTACCAAGGCATCACTTCGCAGAGCACCTCTCAACTGAGCTGCAAAGTGACGCATGATAATTTGGCTCTCCCAGCATGATAATTGCGTGCTCCTCTATCTTGAAAATATTATCACAATTTGCATATTCTCTCTTCTGCCATTTGCAGCTACTGAGTTGTTCCTACTTGAAAATAAAGTGCTTATTTCTGGCCATCATCTGCTTAATGACATCACTTCCTGCTTAATGATGTCACTTCCCTCAGCAGGTGCCATGAATGCTATTCAGCCCGCTGTATGAAGCGAGTTTGACACCCCTGGTCTAGCTTATAAGAGCCCCACTAGATCAGACAAACGTTCCATCTAGTTCAGCATCCTGTCTGCAACAGTGGTTAGTCTGAAATCTCACAAATAGGGCATGAAGGCGGCAGCTCGGGACTCAGATGCACTGGCTGTGAACATGGAGCTACCTTGAGCTTTCCTAGGTCTATCCTCCATGAATCTGCCCAACCCCTTTTTCATGCCTCTATTAGAAAATGCCGTCTAATAATACTGACCTACATTCCAAGGTTGTTAAATTGTTAGTCAACTTCAACTATGTTGTTAATCTGCTATTCGATACCTGCTACTTCAGCAACTTAACACCAATATAAAATATGGAGAACAGAGACACTCTGCTATCCATACACACAAAAAATATTTCAGGTGGTAATATATTTCACGAGCAATGAGTTTTCACCTTTTTGTGCATGCAAATCCTTGCAAATGGATTTACAGTGGCGATTCGCCGCCCGCCCGCCCCCTCCCTGGAAGTGATGTAACGTCTGCAGCTGTTATTGAGCTTATGAAATGCAGGGCGGGCAAGAGGGCCAAACCCGCTGCCGAAGCTCCACGCTCGCCCCGACGAACGGGACAATTTGGCCCGCCGCCAGCCGCCCTGACACCCCCCCCCCGCTCGCCTGCCACCTGGGGCCCGATCCCAACGCCCCATCCCAACGCCCCATCCCTGACGACGCCTCTCTGGATATATAAATATTCTTAATAATGACAATAAAAATAATTTATCCTGTAGGTACTTTTCCATGCTCACTGTCATAGTAGCTCAAAGGAATACAGGTATCATTTTCAGGATGACACAACACAGGAACCAACACAAGAACCAAGAACCAAGAACCAAGACACCATCCTGGCTCCCAATTAATAAGAACTACAGAAACACACCTAATTTTGACAGGGTGGTGTCTATGAGAGAGGGATGCCCCCATATATTGCAAGAATGCCCCAAAGTGTTGATCACTGGAGTCATTTACAGGTGGGCCCCCATATCAGCTGGGGATATGTTCCAGGCCCTTCCGTGGATACTTGAAACCGTGGATAAGAGCGAACACCCCCTCCATGGTTTCCTGAGGGGCCCCCCCACCTTGCCTCCCCTGCAGACAGGCATGCTTGCCCCCCCCAGCTCTTATTTTTCTTTCAGCAAGCTTTGTTTCTTCCTTAAAACAAACAGAGAAGCAGCCACCATTGCAGGCAAGTAGAACGAGACTAAGTCCTAGAGAGGCTCTGCAAGGTTTCTGTTAACCTTGCTTCTTGCAGAGCCTCTCTAGGACTTAGTCTCATTCTTTGTTGTTGTTCAGTTGTTAAGTCGTGTTCGACCCTTCGTGATCCCATGAACCACATCCCACCAGGCCTTCCTGTCCTCCACTATCTTCCTGAGTTCGCTCATTTTCATGTTCGTTGCATCGGTGATGCTGTCTAACCATCTCATCCTATGCCTTCCCCTTCTCCTTTTGCCTTCAATTTTTCCCAGCATCAGAGTCTTCTCCAGAGAGTCCTCTCTTCGCATTCTACTTGCCTGTAATAAGCAGCCAGAGGCTGCTTCTCCTGTTTGTTAAGGAAGAAACGAAGCTTACTAGGAAAAAAGTAAAAGCCGGGGGGGGGGGTCCCCACGATCCGTGGATAACTGAAACCGTGGATAGCGAATCAGTGGATATGGGGGCCCACCTGTACTTTATTTCATACAAATAACCTTGAAGCCCATATACAGCCTGGCTGGGGAAGGCCTCTCTCTGCCCGGAAAGCCACTGCCAGCTAAAGGAGCGAGCGGGCTAGATAGACTGATGGTCTGACTTTGTACAATGAAGCTTCATAAATTCATGAGCAGAAATCTGCAACGACAGTATGTTCTTCCACCATAGCTCATTGGCAGACCACGTGCTTCGTATGCCCCATCCTCAATTCCCAGCACTGCCAATTAAAATAAACATATATAAATTAGTGGGATGCATTGTCTGAGGCAGGGGACAGATTCTGCCCTCCCACCTATTACTCCAGGAGGTATGGGCCATTTAAGAGAAAGAAGGAGCACCAACTGTGTCCCAGATTGTAGGCTGTCCTACATTGGGGGGGGGGGTGGCATTGAGAATCTTCATTTGGCGCTTTTACAAGGTGTAAAATACCTGATACGACCTCTTCTCTCTACAGGTGACACCATGTCTGTTATATACAGTGAAGTGGCTGCGGATGAGCCCACGACCAGCAGCTTCTGGATGGTGAGTGGCCGAAAGCCAAGGTCACATACTCAGGGGCTACGGTAAAGGACTGCTCTGGGTATGGTGGTGGATATAGCAGGAGATTCCTTTGGGCAGAAGAAGATGCAGAAAGCGGAGCCAAGGTTGCATGACATTTATGCCATGGCAGGGAAGAAAGGAAAGTGGGCAGGGAAGGGTTTCTGGATTCTTTGAAGCATAATGGAGATTTCATCCATTGGAGCAAAAGTACTGGGAAATAAAGTTTCTAGATAGGTAGGTAGAAGAGAGGGAGTTAGTGCAGGGTGGGGACAAACACTTGAGTTCTCTAGGAATGGTCCCTGCTGGGAATGGTCAGCAGAGATGGGCTGACTTCAGATTTGTGTGGTTGACTTTAAAAAAAAAAACCCCACCTATAATACATATGTTGTACCAATTCGTTTGAATTTTCCAAGTAAGAGTGTGTGCTCAGGGTCTGTTTTTCGTTTGTTTGTATATTTGAAACATTTGTACCCTGCTCTGTCTTCAGAACCACACCCTTCCAGGGTGGCCAATGACAATGCAATAACCCAATCGAGTACAACAAATCACAATGCTGACAAAAATGAAGCAACAACCTAAAAATTAAGCAGCAGCAAAAATGCTGGCTAGTTAAAAGCAGTCCGTAGAACACAAGGCCGGCCCAACCATGAGGCCGACTGAGGCAGTCGCCTCAAGCAACAGAGTGGCAGGGGGCGCCCACCTGTCCACCTTTGGTCCTCCTCCTTCAATCTCTCCCTGGAGTGGAAAAGGAAGGAGGGGACAGAGCAGAAGAGGAAGTGTGGTGGAGAGGAGAGTGATGGGCTAGATAGACACTGCTCTCCTCTCCTCCACACTTCCTCTTCTGCTCTGCCCCCTCTTCTTTTCCAGGCCAGTGAGATGGAGAAACAAGATGTTGGTGCATCACCAGGTAAGGAGGGCACACCATTTGGCACAGCACCTCAGTTGCCAAGAGGTCTTTTGTTGACCCTGATACAGAAGTTCTGTACAGGCTTGTGATACAGAAGTCTTTCCTTCCTGTTTCACAGCTTCATTAGTACCCTGGTGAGAGAATAGTTCAAAGTTGTGGCACCTACACCAAGAAAGCCCTGTCTCCGGAACCTGCCAAATGAAATTGTGTTCAAGATTGGTTGAAGAGCAGGGCTTAAGAGGTCAATATGGTTCACATGGGCAAAGGTGGCCCTTAAAGTAAGGCAGTCTTTCATGCTTACCAGTTAAGGCAGAACGAATCTGTGTTATGTGATCCTGATTATTATTATGCACTATTGTTTAAGAAATTAAGAGGCACCTTGCTGGATCAAACCAAGACTGACCTAGCCTAGAATTCTGTAGAAGAGCCCTAATAGTCTGCTGGTTGTTGACGACCTTCTGCCCACCTCAGATCTTGTGGGTTAGAGTAGGGGATGCTGGACATCAAGGGTCCCTGTTTCTCTGGGAGACAAAAAAGGTGTGATTGGCTAAGACAGAGACTTGGGTCTCCTTGGAAGATGCATAAAACCAAAGGCATTGTTTTGAAGAGCGATCTCCCCCCCCCCCACTGCTCCCTGTCTGTTCCTCCCTTCCCTCCATTCTCCTGCAGCCTAATCACTACCAGAGCACAGTGAAGCGCTTGGATGATGGATATCGCGCCTGTGACCAGATTGTGAACTGCTTCCAAGAGCGCGCAAAGATTGAACGCAGCTATGCCTTGCAGATGGAGGAATGGACTCGCAAGTGGCGGCCCCTTGTGGATGCAAGTGAGTCGCTGGGTCCTATCTTTCAACCATGTTAACACCTTATTTGTATAAGGCAGGGGTTCTCAACCTTTGGAGGCCTGGGTACCCCCTATCACGGTCCAATTTTCTGAAGTACCTCCTGCTAATTAACTGCTAATTAATTTGATTAATTAATTAATTGATTAGGTAATTAATCATTAAATAAAAAGTACTAAAACAATTTTAAATGTGAAAAAATGTCTTATTTAACTTTCTCTCTGTGAGAAAGAGAGAGAGAGAGAGAGAGAGAGAGAGACATGCAAGGATCTCTTTTTTTCTCCAAGTCACACTTCCCAAAATCAGCTCCTCCCTCCCCCACCCCACCAAAGTACATTTTCCAAAGTACAAAAATAAGCCCAAAACCAAAATCAGAGAGACAGAAGGGCTCCAAAAATAATTACAATTTAAAATCCATGTTAATTAACACTTAATTAGCTGCTGATGGGGCAGATAAGGGGCAGGGCTTGGCGTACCGCAAAAAAGAGGTCTGCGTACCCCTAGGGGTACCCGTACCACAGGTTGAGAACCCCTGGTATAAGGTATCCTGCTTCCAAAATTTAGGTTTTCAAAAGTATCAAGGGGTGTGGGGTGACAGAAACAAGGATGTATTGTTACTTACATGAACATTGTTGATGTCATCTTCCAGGCAAAACTCACCTTTTCCATAGGCCTACTAGAAACAGCTGTCCTTTTTTGCCAGCATGAAGTTTTAATTGCCACATTTGTGGTGGTGAAAATCACCTCAGTGGCACAAGGAGCTGCTTCATACAGACAAGTTGCCACGTGGTAGCTGTTGTCACACAGATAGGTTTAGAACAGCCTCCACATAGCAACCATGATGCATAAACCAGCCCTTAAAGAGAAAATCTAACATAAAATGTAAATTTTTAGAGAGCTGTAATCTATGCCCTTGTTGGGTTTTGTGTATTTTCCTATCTGTGTATAAGCAAAATATGAAACCTGAAGCCATCCTTGATCCTTGTTGTTGTCCAGTCGTTAAGTCGTGTCCGACCCTTCGTGATCCCATGAACCATATCCCGCCAGGCCTTCCTGTCCTCCACTATCTTCCTGAGTTCGCTCATTTTCATGTTCGTTGCACCTTGATCCTCCCCAAATCCAGGTCCGCTATACGGCTCCCTGCTCCGGGCCTGGCAAGCGTTCTTGGGGGCCTCTGAGCGCTTGAGCCGGCTACACATGGAGATGCAAAGGGCTTTGGTCTCCGAGGATACCGGGCGCATCCGGGCCTGGCAACATGACTCCTACCACCGCAAGCTGTTTGGGGGCTTCAAAGAGGCCTGTGAGCTGGAAAGTGGCTTCCAGAAGGCACAGAAACCCTGGACCAAGAAGCTCAAGAAGGTAGGAGGAATTTGGGGCTCTGGATTTTTTCTAGAAGCAGACAAGAGGGTCAAAGAAATTGGCAAATGTAAGCCAGGGCTCCTGGGTTCTCCAGAATGGCCTGGTGGGTTAATTTTTTGTTCTTAATCAGGAGCACTCCCATCTCCCCCTATCTCTGATCATCCGTGTGCTCTTGCCTGTAGGGTGGTATACCAGATGCTCAAGGGCTCCTAGCACCTGAGGTGGTATACCAGATATATATACACACACCCTTACCTGATGATGTGCTAGCCTCTGCTCCTCTGACACTCTAGTCTTCTAGCCCATTGCTCTTCTCTCCTCCACACTTCCACTTTGTCCCCCGGCCTTTTCCAATCCAGGGAGTGGGAGGAGGAGAATCATTGAGCAGGCGAACAGAAATGGGCGCCCCCTGCCAGTCCGCTGCCTGAGGCAACCACTTCAGTTGGCCTCATGAATGGGCCGGCCCTGCTTGCCTGGCTCTAGATATCTCACTGCCCACCAAGCCTAGCATCAGAAGAAGCAATGGGATGAGGCCTATCTCTGGGCCTGCCCCTGATGGCAGGTGAGAGATTTCTATGGCCTTCTCATACGGAGGGTTTTGCACTCTACCGGGGGGGGGGGGGATGACCCATAGTTGGAGAACCAAGAGCGTTGGAAGATTGGCAGTCAGGATGTTTAGGTTCTCTGGGGAAGGAATGGCCTTCCCCAGATTCTCTGCTGACTTCTCTGTTGATTCTCTGCTGACTTCTCTGTTGATTCTCTGCTGACTTCTCTGTTGATTCTCTGCTGACTTCTCTGTTGATTCTCTGCTGACTTCTCTGTTGATTCTCTGCTGACTTCTCTGTTGATTCTCTGCTGACTTCTCTGTTGATTCTCTGCTGACTTCTCTGTTGATTCTCTGCTGACTTCTCTGTTGATTCTCTGCTGACTTCACCCACCCTCTTCTCCCACTCTCAACTCACACATCCAGGTCGAGAAGACCAAATCTTTGTACCACAAAGCTTGCCGCAAAGAACACATCGCAGCCCTACGGGAGGCTGGAACCCAGGCTGCAGGAGGACCTGAGGTGCCCCCAGATCGGCAGCGTGCCCTGCGGGAGGAGCATCAGCGTTGCAGCCAAGAAGTCAACAAGGTGGGGTGTCTTCTCTGCCTTTCTGTACGGGACTGTGCGGTTGAGGCAATATGGCCACTCTAGCGTACTGTGTTTTCCTGGCCAACTAACCAGGAAAAAGACCTGTCCTATGCCTTTAATAGCAGAGATAATCAGATGACACTTTATGCAGAATGGAGATGAGCACGATCTTTACTAATGCTGATCAAACTGTTGTCAAATGCACAGGAGCAAGGGCTGGTAAAATGTTGGCAACCTTCTTTTCTTATAAATACTGTGCATATATATTGCTTTAAAAATTATGGATCGTATATTAGATTATCAGAGTGGCCTTGGCTTAAAGACATTATGTCATGGAAGAAAGAAAATAATCTCCAGGGATAGCTTCCGTCAGTGTTGGCCGTCCTATTGACACATGGATCTCCTTGACCGCTGACCTCTTTCAATAGGTGCGTGAGCGCTATGAGAAGACCCTGCAAGAGCTAGATCGTTGCAGCCCCCGCTACATGGAGGAGATGGAGTCGGTGTTTGAGCAAGGACAGGCGCTGGAGCAGAGGCGTATTGTCTTTCTCAAGGGGGCCTTCCTTGCCCTGCATCGGCGCCTTGATGTCACCGCTGACCCCAGGTGTGGGAGAAGGTTAACTGAGGCCCAAATGACATGTCACAAATGCGTTTGAGAGTAGCCCAGGACCACCTTTAAAATGAGGAAAAGTCACTTCTAGTGGGGACAGTTGGGAAGCAGGACCAGACTTAGACCCTTGGCCTGATCCATCAGAACTCTTTTAATGTTGTTATGATTGCCCCACCCGAAGAAGGCCTGTTGCGTTTATGTTACATTGGGAGCCTGCCAACAGCTGTGCAAAATGTGTGTCTCTGTCCTTCAGAGCTGTAGTGCCACCATTGCCCATTAGAGGGAGCACTAGAGCTTCCCTTAGCGCAGGGGTGGGGAACCTCCGGCCCACAGGCCAGATCCGAACCGCGGGTCGATCCGGTCCGGCCCCTGCGGGACCTGACTGATCCGGCCCGCGGGACCGGAGGCTCCACCGCCCACCTGCCTAGTCACTTCTCTCGGCCTCAACGGCGATCTGCGCAGCTGCAGAAAGGCCGATTTAAACTGGAGCTGACGCGGGAAGGCGGCGGTGGCAGTTGCCGCCGCCCCCCGGAGCCTCAGGTAAGCGTCCGTAGGTGGGTGGGAGAGTGTTCCGTGGGTGGGTGGGTGGGTTAGAAGGGTAGATTCGCGGGGGGGGGTCAAATTTGCGGTGGGGGGCAAAAATTCCGGCCGCCCTTATGGGCGGCCCGCAGCCAATTTTACCAATGGGGAAATGGCCCCCCACCGCAAATAGGTTTCCCACCCCTGCCTTAGCGGTATGCCTCCCCAGGCATTTCTGTACTATTTCCTGCCTCCTTCTTGCCTGCTGGGGGTGGGAGTGGAATTTTGCGTTCTTGTCGTGATCTTTTAATGGTTCTATGACTGTGCACTCTAATCATGTGTGTCTTACAGGATTCTCTCCATTATCGTAGTGCTAAACAAGGAGGCAGACTGTGCAAAACTTTGGGAGAGTGGAGATTTTTGAATGCCACCTGCTGACACCCCTTCCTGTTCATTTTCATTCAGCATCCAAGCTGTTTATAGTGACTTGCACCAAGCTATTGAGGACATAAACGACCAGGATGACCTCAAATGGTGGCGTAATCGACATGGACCAGGGATGCCCATGAACTGGCCACAGTTTGAGGTGGGAACCTCTCCCTTCCTTAATGGTGAGAGAAGGGCACTCTGCACACTCTCAGAAGCACTCCCGTTTCCAGCCAACCTGTAGGCACAGAGACAAATAGTCCCAGATAATATACCGTATTGTCCCGAGTATAAGACACACCTGATTATAAGACGCACCCTTAAAGTTTGGTGCTATTAAAAAAATTTAATTAAATCACTGGCATTAAATTGCAACAGCCTGATTATAAGATGCACCCCTAGTTTAAAAACTTAAATTAGGAGAAAAAAGTGAGTCTTATACTCAGACCAATACGGTATATGATATCAGTTGAAGTCCATGACAGTTTTTAGAAAAGCTTATTCTGCTTAGCTGATTCCAAGTTAAGCCCTTTTCTCAGCTCCATCTGTTCCTCTTTCCACCAAGAAAAAAGAGCTCTTTCTGTCCTTAGGCCCTTTATGCTGACAATTTACATCTGAGAAGTTACTATTGTTATGAATATTTCTATACCGCTTTTCAACAAAAAGTAGTTCACAAAGCGCTTTACATAACCAAATAAATTGACATGGTTCTCTGTCCCCAAAGGGCTCACAGTCTAAAAAAGATGCAAAAGTGACCCCACCAATAGCCACTGGAAAAGACACCATGCTGGGGTGAACAGGGACAGATACTCTCCCCCACTAAATATAAGAAGAGCACCTCTTTAAAAAGTGCCTCTTTGCCCAGTTAGCAGGGGTTATGAACTTATTTATGAACATTCCATGATATCACAGCAGCTCAGCCACGGGTTAGGGAGGGATCTCTCAGACTGGCATGTAACAACAACCAATCATATTTTACCTCAGGTTTGGTCAAATTGACAAGCTACTGGTTTATTGGGGGGGGGGGGGGTAGGGGTTGAAGCCTATGTGTTCTCTGCCTTCATTTGGCTTTCAATCCCATTCATACCTCTATGACTGTGGTTCAGTGCCCTAAAATGGCATCCACACGCTTGGGAAGGCAAGGAAAGAGTGAAGATTGACGAAAACTGTAAAATAGGGTTGAGATTAGAGGCTCAGATTTTAGGACTATAGCCCAGTGTACTTCAAGAAAGGAAATACAATGAGGTACGGTATGATGTGATGGCTCTTTGGTATTTGTTTCAGGATTTTTATAACTGACATACATACACAACTGTAAATAGTTCCTATACAGTGGTTCCAAATAGTTAATAGTTCCAAATAGTTCCAAATTGATGGTGGGTCATAGATCCTGATTAATGGTCTTTGATGGCCAGTGGCTATGCTGAGGAAGGAAAAAAAGGGAAGGCACCACTGTACAAAGTCAAAGGGGGGGGGAGAGACGTCAAAGCTGCACTGCAAGTCATTTATTTGGCCAAATAAATGACTTTCTGCGCTTTGAAGGTCTCCTCTCCCTCTGTCCTAGTGGCTACTCCAAGCCACTGGAATGTGCTTCAAACCACGCCTGCCTTGGTGGAGCCTAGAGAGAAACCAGCTTTTACAGTAATATGAATGTGGACAGAAAAGTAACATGAGAGCTTGCTGGGGGAAATATCTATGTTTCTGGCAAGCAGAAAAAGTGGCCATTGTGTTAGTGAGCCCGGATGCCATTTGCTTCCCATTGTAAAGAAACAATTTATTACAAAAAGCAGCATCAGTAATAAATTCTCTCTCCTCACGAGGAAACCGAACTGTTCAAGGGTCTCTCAGAGAGCAGCTTGGGGGAGGTGGGGGGGAGCACAAAACATTCCCATTGGGAGTCTGTCGTTAGAAATGGCAGAAACAGAGTCTGGATTAAAGAAGGGGGGCGATGCCAGCAAAAGCTTGTCCTTCGATATTAAATGCCACTGCATTCACATTCTGGTGCTGAGCCTTGGCAATGAAAACAGGGTGTGCCTGTACGTGCATGTGTGTGTATGTTTTTTTGGCTCAAACTCTGAGCAAAACCGACTGCCTAGTGCTTCTCCTGCCCGCTCTCTCCCATTCAGAGTTGGAACCCTGACCAGGAGAGGCCACAGGTGAAAGCCAAGAAAGCCAAAGAACCCGAGAAAGCCACACTCCGCAGTATCACCCCTTCCCAAAGCAGGTGAGTTTTGCACCCACCCCCCCAAGAAGAGGTTGAAATTTAAGGAAGGGGGTGGTGTGGGTCAATAGACTCCTACAGAGTTGTGGGTCTACAGTGGTAGACCTACTGAAAGCAACCAGATGCATTGCAAACTCTCAAGCGAGGAAGGAGGAATGACTAATTTTTTCACAGCTTTCTCAGATTGCTCAATATATTCATCTTTATTAGCAGGTTAGTATAGAATCTGGTTTTAATTTAATACAGAATTTAGCATCCTGTAATTTATCCTTTGAAAAATCGGAAACCTGGAAACAAAACACTTAACAAACAGTGCAAGCCTATGCATGTCTACTCAGAAGTAACCCCATTGAGTTTAATGAGACTGATGGCCCAATCCTATCCTGCACCAGCGCGCAGGGTCCGCTGCATCCTGTGCACCGACTGGCGACCAGGCCAGCTGGGAGAGGGAAGCAAATAAGTATTTTACTTACCTCCTTGGCTGCTCTGTGATCGCGTATGGGACTCCTCAAAGCTACACCAGATCTTTTGTTGACATAGCTCTGTCATGGTTGTTGGCATAGCTATGGCATGTCCGGACAAGGACGGGGTTTCGGATATGGCAGGCGCCACGGAGATCTGCCCCCATTCTTCTGTCCCAATTCCTGCCCTGATCTGCCACCACCAGCAGCAAAACTGCACCAGCAGCTTATCTGCAGGCTGCTGTTGGCGGTGTGTGGCCTTCCGGGCCTTGCACCAGCAGCAGAGCTCCTCAGACTGGTGGAGAGGCTGCTGCAATGGCGTATCCGTATCGCGCCAATAGGATTGGGTCGCTAGGCTACTCCCCGTTAAGTGTGTATACTATAGGATGTCGGCCTAAGAATTATAACACAACCCAACCAACACACATTTTGGTGCCTTAAAAGTTAGAGATTGATTCCAAAAATGGCATTCAAACAGCTCCCTTGTGAGGAAGCCGACACCATGACTTCCTCATTAGGAAGCGGCTTGCAACATAAGGTGGCTATGCCGTGTCTCCAAAACTAGGGCTGATAGGGCAAAACTGATGCCATTTTTTTGAATCAGCGCCCCAAATATACCCAAGGATAGGTCTAACTTCCGAAGCACCAGAAAAAAAAAATCTTGTTTGTTGGGCTATGTAATCATACTTAGCATTTAGGAGGGGTGTTTAACCCTTCCTCCCCAACCTATTTCTAGCTCTTCTTCCCCCAAAGCTGGTATTAGCTCTGAGGAGAAAAACATATAAGCACAATACAGGTACAGGACCTCTTATTTTTCATGTAGGGCTGGTAGAAGTTTGGGCAGGGATGGTTTCAAACCAGGAAGCAGCACCGTTGCTCTGTTCGGATGTGATTGTGAAGCCCCTTGCAGATGCTTTTCAGCAAAAATAAAAACAGCAGGGACTCAGTCATGGATCCCCCACATCACGTGTGGGTTGGCCCTGAGACAGGCACAAAGTGCTGTTTTTAGCACAGTATTGTGCTGGGTTTTTTTGTTTTTTGTTTTTAGCAAACTTTATATCAGCATGATTTACCCTGGACTATCACTAGAGGGAGCCATGATGCTTATGTGTATGTTCTTAATTGTTTGCTTCTTTGGATATTTTACCCTGCCTTTCTTTTCAAGAGAAAACCCAAGAAGGCTTATCAAAATTAATCAATTACGGTTAAAAACAACAAATTCAATTGGGTAGCAACAAAAACACAAAGCCAGCAATTAAACAGAACGCAGAAATCAAACCACTAACTGAAAGCCTGCCAAAATAGCCAGGTTTTCAACAAGGATGGGAAGACAGGAAGACTGTGGGCCGCCCTAAAGGATCTCCTGGGGCAAGGAGTTCCACATATTTCCATACCATGTGATTGTTGTAAGATGTAATGTGATTGTTGAAAGATGTAAAACTTTAGGTAAGTCACTGTTGTTGTTGTTGTTGTGCTTGAACAACAACAACAACAACAGTGCCTTACCTAAAGTTTACCTAGGAAATATGTGGCAAGTTCTGAACAAGATCTGAACTTTTCAGCTCAGGTTTTTAGTTCTGATCTGCAACAGCTCTTAGGTAAAATGCCTGTAGTGTCATCAGTGT
This sequence comes from Plestiodon gilberti rubricaudatus, assembly GCA_026170595.1. Lineage (NCBI taxonomy): Eukaryota > Metazoa > Chordata > Lepidosauria > Squamata > Scincidae > Plestiodon > Plestiodon gilberti. The sequence continues at coordinate 16,231,672 of JANXHW010000006.1, read as the reverse complement.
AGATATTGCTTTAAAGCAAGTAAAAACAAAAAGAGACGTCTCTGTTGCAAGGAACGTACAAGCTAACTTTCAACAGCGGGTGAAACAGCAAACCAATCAGAGCCAGTGTGATGTAATGGTTAGAATACTGAACCATGGACAGGGCAAACTGGATTCAGATTCCTCAGGAAGCCTTGAAACTCACTGGATATCTTTGGGCCCATCACTATCTCTCAGCCTAGCCTATTTCACAGGGTTGTTCTGAAGGTGAAATGAGGGAGGGAGAGAATCGTGTGTGTTACCCTGAGCTCCTTGGAGGAAGGGAGGGATGAAAATGCAATAGTAAACACAGTTGAGTATGGGGACAACGATGACACGAGGACTTGCTTATAGTTCCGCTAACGTTCTTACATTCTTCCACAGTGCAAAGCCAGCACCGATTTCAGCGTCAGGCGAACGGGTGCGTGCTGTGTATGACTACACTGGCCAAGAGGCCGATGAACTAAGCTTCAAGGCAGGTGAGCCATCTCAACCCCTCCACCCCCATTCATCCTTGCAAAAGCTGTCTCCTCTTTTTTGCAGAGTCTGGTGTCAAGAGGGACTTCTGTAGGTCTGCTGGTTTTGCCAAGCCCCTAGCCTCTTCCCCTGTTCATCAACTTTGCCCCGCCACACTATCTCCTACAGCTGATTGCGCGGTTACTTGTGCCCCGGTCCTAACCATGATTTCTTTAAGATATTATGTTTTAAGATATTATGCATTTAATTTTATTCATTAAAAAATAATACCATGGCCTTCAGTTCTACAACACTCAGGGTGTCTTACAACCAAAATCAAAACCATTGTCATATAAAACAATATCAAATATTACTAAAAGCAGCCAGGCAGGATAAAACGACAGAGCTTTAAAACAGAGCTAAGAAATGTTATAAAGGCCGGGGTAAATAAAAAGCATGACTTGCAACACCAGGTGAGGTTCCCTGGGGGGAGCATCCCACAGATGGAGCACCACAACAAGGCTGAGCAGAAGCCCCCCTCTCACAATTTCACTGCCTTGTTTGCAGGAGGTGAAATTGTGAAGGCCAGTTTGTTGATTGGGGGGGGGGGAGATGAATTCGTGAAAGCCACAGTAGTGGTGTTTCTCCCAGCAGCTGCCATTTTTATTTGTCAGATAACCCCCCCCCTCAGAATTGCACTGTGTGATGACATAATATCATTCTGAAGGAGTTTCTGCAAAAAAAAAAAAAATGGGCACCAGCTGCCAGCCACCAGGAAAACCCTGAATGCTGTCACTGCAAAAGAGATGATGGTGAAAAAAGGCAAGGGCCGTTTTGGATCCCCACCTTTCGTTTTCCAGAACTGCTCCAAATTCTGAGCAAAAGAACTTTCGGTTCAACCCTAGTTGCAGTGAAGATGTCCCCTTTTTCTCCAGAAAGTGACTTTAGCCATTCGGACAGGTTTATGTGCTGGCGGACAGTCCTTTGGTTACCCTTGTTGTCCCAAGCAGTAGAGGGCTTTTAAGGAAAGCACCAGTGCTGTGCTCAGAAACTGGTAGCCGTACAATACTGATTGTTGCTTGTGGTTTATCTGTAATAATGTATTCTGTTTGGTTTTTTTCCTCTCCCTCTCTCTTTCTCCCCTTGGTTTTTTTCCTCTCCCTCTCTCTTTCTCCCCATCTCAGGAGAGCTTCTCACCAAGCTGGAAGATGAGGACGAGCAAGGCTGGTGCAAAGGGGTGACTGACAGTGGGCGTGTGGGACTCTACCCTGCTAACTATGTGGAGCCCATACAGGACTAGCTGGCGGGATAGTAGGGATAGTAAGGAAAGCAGGGGGGAAATCACACATCCGTACACCAATGTTAAGGCTATGTTTAGTCTGCTCTTCTGAGATCACACCATACAAACACAGAACGGCGTGAAATTCAGCTTCCTTAGAGCCTCAGCTTTATTTCGAATAAATAAGTTTCTAGTCCACGTGGCTGCAAAGTTAACCTTGAAATTGTGTGGGTGATGCCTAGTGAAATTTCAGAAGCAGGGAAGGGTTAGTCAGTGGGTAGGGCTGAACAGAAATTCAAGTGGATGGGGTGGGGGCTTCAGAGATCTGCACAGCTTCTTGCCCCTCCAGCAAACTGCAGAATAAATTGTGCAAAAGCAGCTACTAGTAGATGCTCAATTTGTACAACATATTGGGGAACAGAGGGTGGTGCGTTCAGCTTTTTTGGCAGAAAATACACATAGGCCTGATCAGTAGACAAAGGCATAGAGACCACCACAGTCCAGGGGACAAATTGCTAAGATAAGAGCAACACACACCTCCCACCGGAAGCACACACCCGGCCTGATTTGCATGCCGTGCACCTGTGCAATCTCATGCACGCCTACACATTGGTGCATACCTGCACTCCTTCTCCACGTGTCTGTGACGCACATGTCAATAAATAAAGATACCTTTAAGGTCTCATTTGTGTGGCAGAGAGCCTGAAACCACCCTGCCCCCAAGGGCTGGCCAACGCCTCTTCAGACACCAACAGAAGCTGAAAAACAGAACTGGAAAGACATCTCTGGGAGGAGAGAGGCCATGCTTTCGAGAGATAATGAGACGGTTATCAACGGAACAGCCACTTAAGAACATAAGAAGAGCCCTGCTGGATCAGGCTTGTGGGTTACGAAAGGTGGAGTAAGGACCGCCATGTAATGGGTAGTTGCTGCTGCTTTAAAATGTTCCCTTGTGGCATCACTCACAGGAGAGCTATTTGTCTGTAAACCCCAGCCATGCGGTGAATGGAGAGTTACCGGAGAGCATCTACTACCCTGTTTTCCCAAAAATAAGACCTACCCTGAAAATAAGACCTACCGGTAGTTTGGAACTCGCCTGCCAATACTCGCCTGCTCTATTGCTGGACATGAGAGATTGGGCCAATGGTTCTACAGGCAATGGAATCGCAAGAAATTCAGGCCGGAATGCAGGGTTTGGAGAGTTATGACAATGTTCCAGAAGAAGATGACATGATTGCATTTGGATAAATGTAAATTGTTGTACCGATACATTAAAAATATAAGACATCACATGAAAATAAGAACTACTGCGTTTTTTGGAGCCAAAATTAATATAAGACCCGGTCTTATTTTCGGGAAAACGGGGTAGCTGCACGGAGAGTTACCGTGCCTGCTTCCCCCTCCCCTCCCTGGATTTCTGCAATGTTCTTGAAGCGGCAACCACACTGCAGATGGTTGTCTGAGTCAAATTGCAATGGTGAGCTTATGAGAATTATGAACATTTGGAGAAAAAAATAAGGCTAGGTGTTTAAAGCTCATCTGGAAACTTTGGAAAATAAAGTATGGTGGTCGATTTCTGAGCCTTCTGGTTTCATAGTTTCTAGTCCTTATGGCTGCAAAGTTAACCTTGAAAATGTGTGGGTGGCGGTTGATGAAATCCCTGATGAAATCCCAGAAGTTGGGGTGCTGGTGATACTCCTGGTGTTCAGTTCCTCCCATGATCAAGTTGACCTTTTGATTCACTGCCTAACATCTAGTCGACACAGAGTTCAGAATGCACGTTCTGCAGAACAGCAACGCTATAAACCAAATTCAAGTTGGCCAGTGTCGAATTCAGATTTAGCAGGAGTCTGTCTGAACTTGTCTATCTTTATAGTGAGTCTGTCTGCCTGACTTTACTGCATTATGTGCTCACCTCTTTTCTGAGTGGGGCAGCTCCACCTGGATTTTTTTGACTACCATTGGAGGAGCGATCTCTGGAGATTTATCATGTCTTCTTCATAATGTTTGGTTTCTTAACAAATAGTATGCAGTAGTGCATCCAAGGGGTGGTGGTGCTTTGACAGGGGTGAAGATGAAGAACCTTTTCCTCCCTCCTGCCAGGCTTGCTGGATTTGAAAAGCCGCCTGGAGGAGAGGAGAGTGGTTTGCTAGAGCGTCTCAGCAGTCTAGCCCACCACTCTCCTCTCCTCCATCTTTCCCTTTTTGCTTTGTTCCTCTCTTCCTTTCCACATCCAGCAAGCCCTGGAGGAGCAATGGAGGTGGGCAGTAGCACCTGCCACCCCCACCAGCCGCCTCAATTCATCTCATGGATGAGTATCGTCAGGTGGAAGCAAACAGCAGGCACTCCTGCCAGGCAGCGAATTCCTTAGGACAAGATCATAAGGATATGATTGTTGCCCATTCACCAGCAGACACCAAACTTGCACAACAGTGAGGGCATCTTACTATATGAAGAGATAGCAGAAAGTAATTTTCTAGGCAGGAAGTATCTGGGACAGGCCCCAGTGCAGGAGATTGTTGTAGTGATATAAGGAGGTGATACATGCCTGGAAGAATTTCATTTATCATGAGAAACACAAACGGAACCATCAACATCCGAGTCCACCTGAAAACACACAGAACCCCGCCTGTCCTTTCAAGAGTACAGGTACACTTAGGACCCAACAGGTAAAACTGCCTGTAAAAATCCATTCACAGATGAACAGCAGGATTGCTCTCCCCTGTGGTGGTTAGAAGACACCTTTAAAGTGATTGATCTGGTTTTCTTAACAGGCATACTTCAATCTGCTTCGGGGGAATACTGGGGCTTTATTTGGAGTAAGAGCTCAAGCTTGGTTGGAAGTTGAACTCTTGGTCCATGAGAGCAGGCGGGCTGTCATCAGCATCACTCAGTAGTGAGAAATGGGTATATAATACATACATACATAGATCTTTATTGGCATAAAAATGAGTATAATCAGTGGCACTCTGCACATGTTTAGAAACATTTCTTATTTTCACTACTGAGGGCTGAGCCATGGCACTGGAAACAGGCTTCAGAGCTCTAGTAATGGTAAGTACAGCAGGTGCAACACAACCCCCAGCAAAACCCCACATTTTTGTGTGAATGTTTGTGCATGCGTTTGTTTTAAAATTAAAAGTCAACACAGGGAATGGACCCCTAAAAATGTAGAGGACAAATCCTACATACTGTAGTATACACACGGAATATAACATGTGAAAAACTGCACGTGCTGCTGGCCAACAATTGTGAACTCATTTTCATTCGAAAGCTTTCATGGCCAGCAGATATAGTTAGAGAAACAGGTAGTACAGGTAACGCAGCCATATCTATGTAAAAAACACAGCAATCCGACTGAGGTTTATAAACAATGACGATTTTATCTGGGTTTAACGATGTATTCCCGGACAAACAGAAATTATTAAGAAACCATGGCTGGACAAGTGAGCCCAACGTTTCGTGTCCTAATCTGGACACATCTTCTGGGGCAATCCAAAAAGGAATGAAATATGTTATACCGTAGTTCTGTAACACTATAGTTCTGAGAACTATAACATCTTTCATTTCTTTTTGGATTGCCCCAGAAGATGTGTCCAGATTAGGACACGAAACGTTGGGCTCACTTGTCCAGCCGTGGTTTCTTAATAATTTCTGTTTGTCCGGGAATACATCGTTAAACCCAGATAAAATCGTCATTGTTTTTAAACCTCAGTCGGATTGCTGTGTTTTTTACATAGATATGGCTGCGTTACCCGTACTACCTGTTTCTCTAACTATAATTGTGAACTCCATACACTGGCGTCACTGGAGCATGGCGGGGGGGGCCGCCAGGGGTGACACGCGCCACGGGGTGACCTCCATGACGCTCCGAGGCCGGCCCGGGAGCCGGCCTCGGAGCGTCCAACCCTGTCGGCAAAATGCCCTCAAAACGGTCTCTGCGCATGCGCGAAAATCCGAAAAATACCTGCATGAACGCACTGCATGAACGCACTGCATGAACGCACTGGAGCGCCGACGGGGTCAGACGCTCCGAGGCCGGCTCCCAGGCCGGCCTCGGAGCGTCTGGAGGGCGACGTGGGGGGGGGAGCTGGGTCACCCCCCGCGCCGCGATGTCAGAGCGTCACTAGGGTGACGTGCACCCCCTGCCCCAGGGTGACGCGCGTCCTAGTGACACTACTGACTCCATATACTGTACAGCAGGGGTTCTCAACCCTTTCCTGGTCAAGTACCACCTCTGGCGCCACTCTCCTGCTGCGTACCACTGGAAGTGACTGGCAATGACATCATCACCAGTTACTTCAGGGTTTTCAGAGGCCAGAAAATGCAGGTAGGAGACTCTGGGAGAGTGGGTGGGCCCTTCTCAGCATTCCCAAGAGACTGGGCCAAAGGCAGGAGCCTCTCTGGAGCAAAACACAATGCCAAAAGCATCGTATCGGAGCAGGGTTCCGGTGGGCTGGCAGTCCGAGTACCACCAGCAATCAGTCGAAGTACCACTGGTGGACAGTGGTACTAGCACCACTGATTGAGAACCCCTGCTGTACTGTATAGATTGTATGTGTAAAACATGAATAGGGCTGCCCTGGGAGGGGAGTGTGGGAGTTGATATTTTGGAAGAGTTTACCAGAACCATGCCAAGCAAAAACGGGGGTTTCCAAGTTCCACTCCACTGACTCAGATCAAATTTGGGGGTGTAGACTAATGAGTTGTCTTCACAACTACACCTGCCCTGCCCATTTGATGACTTGGAGAACCATTTCGTTCCTGAACCCTAGGATTTTGCAATCCATAAACAGCCCCAAGAGTCTCCATCACATAGTCAACAGGATCTTGCCCTCAGGCCACCCAGGAGGTCAGTATAGACACTCCCTCCTAGCCAATCAGATTCTCAGCCTAGGAAATCTATCATTCTTCATGCTTTTGGACTCTAGGCTTTGTGAGGGTGGAGACTTTATTCTCCCAGGTGCCTTCAGCCAATTGGGACATGAACCCCAATAATTGCATGGCATGGGTGGTGAGCTCCAGCAGTCATAGCCAATCAGGAATGACAACCCACGTTCCTGGAGCCAATAGGCGGGGCACATTGCTACAACCCAGCCGGTCTAGATATACACCCTGTCCACCCCCTGAGTGAAGTTGCTGGGTGCAGCCAGGACAGGCAGAGGGAAACATTGCCAGAGGTTGTTGCAGAAAGACCTGCTGAAGAGATGGGAGGCCAAATATGGGTCTTATTACTGCTGCTGGCGATTGGGGTTCAAGGGCTGTACAGGTGAGAGGATGGCAGATGTTTGGACCCTGTGTTTGACCTGATGTGGGGAGGCAAGAAGGATGTGTAGCAGCTAAGTCTACTGGGTTCTATGCCGGGTGTGACTACCCTTTCATGTCATGTGGGAAGTCTTGTGGATTGCAGGGGTGGGCAGGGACCCAGGCCTCCTTGATCTCTGGGAGAAAAAGGGAGATTATGGGCTCATTTGAAGCATAAAACACTGTGATGCATAGCCTGAAAACAAGGAATTTGGAAGCCAGGTTTCCTGGATAGTCATGGAGGGGGAAAGAACCTAGTAGTTAGAAAGGAAACTGTAACTGCTGGGCTAGTGGATTCATATGTCCTAATAATGGATGAGTTAAAGCAGAGAGGCTTGGGACAAGGATGGAGACTGAGAGCCAGGATTTTCTGTCAAAAGAGTAGCTAGTAAGTTAAAACCAAAGGCCAGGCTCAAAACTCCAGGGGTCTCTGCAAGAAAAGTTAGGTTCATTTAAGTCATTGCTGCAAACAAAAGTGCATTAAGGGTAGCATCCCTACAGTCCCATAGGAGAGCTGCTATGCTTTTATTAGCTGTTTGGCAGGCAGAAATTCCACAGATGACGTTTCCCCAACCACTCTGTTAAATTTGTGCCAGAAAAACAGGTCATAATAATCTTAGCTAGACATCTGGGATTCGAGGTGCTCTGGGAGAGGACTGGATTAGCACAAACCTTACCAAAGTTGAATGCTTAGTGCCTTAGTATGGAGGTTTTGCATTTTGGAAAGATGAGGGGAGTATTTGTGGAGGAGGCAGAATGCTCCATGATATGATGATGGGAGAATAGGAGCAGCTCAAAGGTAGCATCTGGAACCTAAGAAGGGGCATGCGGGCAAAAAAAAAGAAAAAGGCTGAATTGAAAAAAGGCAAAGGATTCTGGGTATTAGAAAAAGGCAAAGGATTCTGGGTATTAGAACAAGAAAGAGCCAACAGAAGTTGAGGAATGGGTGTGGGGCCCCTGAGGGTCTGGGATAGGTTTGAAGTTAAACACTTAGCAGAAAAGGAATTTAGGCACAAGAAAGATGCCTAAAAGTAACTGTTGTGGGGGGGGGGGAGAAAGACTGTCAACTGTTTTTACACTCCCTGGATTCTGTGTAAGAGAAATGTTTTTCTGACTATCTGAGGAAAAAGATGCGGAGTTGCAGGATTCCTGGAGCGCCATATGGGATCAAATTGGATTCTTTAGGCCAGAAAAATATGGCCTGGCCAATTGGGAATCCTATCCTTGAAGAACCCAGTTTGATCCCATACTGCACTCCTAGGGGATCGGAGAGCCCTGGATCCCAGACTGTCACTGTAACAGAGATTTGCTACTTAGAAATCAGCAAGTGAAAAGCTCTGGGTGTCATGGTCACCCACTAATTGAGGAAGAGCAAAGAGGGACAGGAACTCATTCTAGTTGGCTACAGGCCCTTCTCTGCTTGCTTGCTCAGGATAACCGGGAGCCAAGTAACCGGCTTAGTGTAACCGACCTCACAGCATATGAGAGAATAACACTGGCAGGTAGAAAGCCATGCACACCTCCCTGAGCTCCTTGGACGAAAGATGGGATAAAATAATAATAATAATAACAACAACAACAACAGCAGCAGCAGCAGCTGGAGATGGGTGGGAGGAGCAGAACAATGTTAAAAGCTGGGAGTATGGAGAGAGTTGCCACTTTTTTATCCCTGGAAGAACTCCTGTCATTTTAAATATCTGTTTGATTGGCAGAAATTGACAGAAATGCCACAGGGATACTTGATCCATCACCAGTTTCATGAAGGACTGGTTGAATATCTAACTGTGACAGGGCTATTTAAAGCCACAAGATGTCTTTGGGGGCAGAAAACGTTGGTAGTAACAAACATGAGCAGAGGACAGGAAGTGGTGTGGCAGAGATACCTGTGGCCAGGGTAGATAAGTGTTATCCAGAAGATAAGACCTGCCCAGCTCTTCCAGGGCATTTTCTTGCCAAAAAAAAACCCTCCCCACCCAATGGGTCATTCCTCCCAACCAGGCAGTTCAGTTTTATGCAAAGCAAAGTCCTGGAAGCCAGCCCCTCTGATATGGGTCCAGAAGAGAGACTGTGGTGTCTAGTGGTGAGGACTCCCACCTCAAGTGGTGATGCTGTCACCATGTGTGGACATGTCCTTGGAACATATAACCTACACTGTTGAGTTGTGTCACATATCTATAATTATGTTACTTACCCAACCCTTCTGCCTACAGCTGGGTGATGCCCAGGTATCGGTGTGTTAATTATAAGGGACCTTGTCTTAACAAGCATCTTTTTTTTTTTAAGAAGATTGCTGAGATATGTTCGCACATGGCCTGTGAAGTGGAGCCTGTCAGATAAACAGGACATCATCAGTTAGTAGAGATAATGGTTTAAGCAGAGCTCAGTCCAAGTGTCTGGCGGCTCAGCTGGCAAATGCGCTGAAGGTGAAGCATAGTTGGCATGTTGTTCACTTCCACTCTCTAACCACTGACCTAAAATTTCCCACTTAGCAGACAACAGATTCTTGCCTGTTTGGTAAGAAGGCTGCTCACTTTTTTACCAGCTCCTGTGGTTTAACAACAACTTGATTGCTAGACATTAGCAGATGGTAATGTTTATCTTCACACCCTGAGAAGCTTCACTCTCCGGTTTCTGCAGAGCAAGCACTGGAGCAGGCCAAACCAGATTTTTCTGATCAGTTGGCAACCCTACACAGTTGGGGAATTGGGAGACTTGCTTAGCTTAACACTTCCTGATCCTGCACAAATTGTCTTTGTCCTTCAAAGCCACCCATGGCTTGCCTCTCCCCTGATATATCCCGGCCTATCCTATCCATGACCCTCATTTCTCCAACTGCACCACTCTCAGCTATCCAAATATCTCTTGCTCCTCACACATCTCTGCCGTCTCTCTCTTGCAGCCCTTTATGCCTTTAACTGCATAAACTATGGAGTTAACACCTCTCCTATTTCCTTCAGATCCTTCCTCCAGATCCACTTTTTCGTGAAGGCTTTGGCCCAAACCCCAGTCTCCATACGATACTGTAACTAAGCCTAAATACATGTAGCCGAGACAATGCATACTCTTCCCCTAGTTACCCCACCTCCATTTCCCTCTCCCTCTGTGGTCTTTCCTGTACTGAATATGAGATTGTAAGCTCCTTGGGGCAGGGAACTGTCCTCATAAACTTCCTATAGTGCCACACAGATTGATGGTTGTTGTTGTTCAGTCGTTAAGTCGTGTCCGACCCTTCGTGATCCCATGAACCATATCCCGCCAGGCCTTCCTGTCCTCCACTATCTTCCTGAGTTCGCTCATTTTCATGTTCGTTGCATCGGTGATGCTGTCTAACCATCTCATCCTTGGCCTTCCCCTTCTCCTTTTGCCTTCAATTTTTCCCAGCATCAGAGTCTTCTCCAGAGAGTTCTCTCTTCGCATTAGGTGTCCAAAATATTTGAGTTTCAGCCTTAGTACCTGTCCTTCCAGGGAACAGTCAGGGTTGATTTCATTTAGGATTGACTGATTTGATCTCCTAGCAGTCCAAGGGACTCTCAGGAGTCTTCTCCAGCACCACAGATTGATGGTGCTATACCTATAATCATCACCATCATAATTGATGGGGTGTTCTTATGTTGTCTTTCCTGTGCTGCCTCATCACCTCCACCTATTTTTCTCTCCATGACAGGGTACCCCTGAAGAAGTTTGCATCGGTCCGGAACCGATTTGGCCGGACAGGTGTGCCCATCTCTGAGCTGTTAAGGCGAGGAGGAATCAAAGGCGGGAAGCCTCTGATTAAACCCACTGCCACCCAGCAGCGCCTCCACAACTACATGGATGTAAGTGTCTGCTCTAATTCCTTCAAGAGGGGGCTTTAGGCAGGACTGGTGGTTTAGGATGTGTGTGAGAAAGGGCTGCCAGAGTCAGACTGCTGGCTGGATTCCCCAGGAACATCTGTCCAGATAGGATTGTCACTTGGGCAATCTTACAGTCCAGTCCTGTGCATGTTTACTCAGAAGTAAATGTTGCTGTACTCAACACTGCTTACTCCCAAATAAGGTTGCATAGGAGTGCAGCCTTAGGACCAAACTGAAGGTGATGATGGATCTGCACAAATCTTTTCCTTTTATAAAAGCAACTGCTATGGACTCAGTTTGGATTAGGGCCATGACACTGGGGGAGGTGAGGTTAACCCTCCTCCCCTGCTGCTTTTCTCCAACATATATCACCCCCAGCCCCCAAACTACTAATCCACGGGGAGGGGAAGACAGGTACAATATGAAGAGCAGGAACATGCAGTGTGGGTGCAGCAGGTGAAGCAACCCTGCCCCCTCGTAGTCCACAGAAAAGAGCCACAGCCTAAACGTGAGATTGCACGTATGCTACCCGCTTGCTCAGGTGCAAGCGGGTAGCACTTGCACAGTCTCACAGTTAGGTTGCGGCTCTTTTCTGTGGACTACGACCTGCTGCGCCTGCACTGCACGTCCCTGGTGAATGAAAAACTGCACATCCCTCTGTGAAAAAATGGAAGCATCTCTCTGTCACTCCACACAAAAAGCTGCCATGATGAGTCAGACCATCTGTCCGTCTATCTCAGTATTGTCAACTCTGACTGGCAGCTGCAGTCCAGAGTTTCATACTTAGGTCTTTCCTAGCCCTACCTGGAGATGCTGGGGATTGAACCTGGGACTTTCTGTAGACAAAGTCTATTCTACTCTACTACTGAGCTACAATCCCTCCCTTTAACTGTATGATGATGATGATGATGATGATGATGATGATGATGATGATGATGATGATGATGATGTCCCTATTTATCCCAGTAGAAATTTTTCCCAGTTGCTGTTTGCTGGTATGTCCCTTGTTGTTTCTTTTTGGATTGTGGGAACTCCCTCTTCTCATGCCCTTTGCTCTGTAAACCACTTTGAGGGGCAGTGTGGTGAACTTCCATGCTCACCTCTCTTTTTTTCCATCCCAGGCACAGTATTATGGGGAGATCTACATTGGGACCCCGAAACAAGCCTTCAGCGTGGTCTTCGATACTGGCTCTTCCAATTTATGGGTGCCCTCCTCCAGATGTTGCTTGATACACCTAGCATGCTGTAAGACCAGATACCTCTGTTCTCTGGGAGTGGGGGAGTGGCAGGGGTCGGGGTGGCATCAGAAGTCCGCTAGTTTGGGCACCGACCATGAGCCCGGGCTGTGTCCACCAGAAGGCCCACCCGGCCTGGCTGACCATGGAACTTTCAGCGCTAGTGAGAGTGGCAGTGGCCAATTCACGATCAGGTGGAGGGTGGGGGTGGTCCCAATGAGGGCTTTGCCCCAGAGCCCTTAGCAACCTGGTGCCAGTGGTGAAGGGTAGTGCTTCTCAAAGTGCAAACTGGCCTCCCTAATAATCAGTGGCTAATTGTGTCAGGGAATTCTCAAGCGCCTTCTTCTTTAGTTGTGGTTTAAATAGTGGTAGACTGTGCTGGGCCTCCAGGTTCTAAAGTATGCCAGCTGCAGTGGTGGGAAAATATCTTTATCAAAATAGCTATGAGATATTGGTGCACTTCTGGCAAGTGGTATACACTGAAGGGCAGGAGCTCATCGTGGCATCCTACCATAACCATGCCCCACTAGGACTATATGCTTGTGCACACGTGCACATACATGTACACACACATGTACACACACACACGCACACACAAAAAAAACAATTAGTTTTTTCATTCGAGTCTTTTCTTCTGCCATTTACACCTACCTTGAAACTTATTGTCCTTTAAATAAGTTCTCAGGTTTTCGCGACTCGTCCAGGTTTCAGAGTTAAAAACATACATCTTGATACAGACATACAGATCTGGGGATATTTTAATGTCTTAACATTTTAATATTTTAATTTTTATTAAACGACGGAGTCTCCCAGCAAGATGTATGTTTTTATTGTACTTTATTTAAAAATCTTGCTCTTTTCATCCCAAATTATTGGAGTGGGTTGCAATAGCTTAAGGAATGTACTGTATAAAATGGAAACCTGAGATAGATAAATGAATAAATAAATAAATGAGGTGTATTAGAATGCTAGCCTGGGCATGTTAATTGAGAAGGAAGTACCGCTGTGCTCAGTAGGGTTTACTCTTGGTAAATTTGCATAGAATTTCAGCCTTAATGTAACATAAGCTACATAACGCCTCTCTGCATTTCCAGTAGCCCTTGGGAAAGACAATGGCATTCATTAACCGATGCCCCTAAGCAAGTTTCTGTTTGCCTTTTGCTGGGCCTGGTGCTTCTTCTCCACTGAGGCTCTCTGACAAAAGTTACAAGGGCTCCTGCTGATGACATCACGGCTCCTGCTGATGACATCACGGCTCCTGCTGAAGGAGACGTTGGGGAGTTTTGCTCTCCCTCCATACCTGCCTGCGACTGAGGGAAGGCAGAGGGACCCTATCGTTCCTCCCCTCACCAGCTTTCTTCTAAAATATAATTTGTACAGAGAAGTCAGAAATGAAGTAGTAGCTGCGGCTGAAAGTCCCTGGATCAAATCCAGAGGTGCCACCTGGCTTTTGCTCTCTGTTTCCAACCTAGAGCGGAACAATGTGTGGAGAATGTGACATCTATGACAAGAAAACTTGCATGTGGAGCCACTTAGAGGGTGAGGTGCCATCCACTGCCCCTCACTCTCTTCTCAAAATGGCTGCTCCAGACACAAAAAGGGGAAAAATGTGCTGACCAGGATTCTAGAGCCTTTAGGGAGTCAGGTTTTTATATTCTTCAAAGTCGTAGGAAGCTGCCCAGCAAGGGTGAGTCAGACGCTTTGGGCAACTAGGTCGGTAATGTCAGCACAGGCTGGCAGCAGCTCTCCAAGGTTTGAGCCAGGAATTTTTCTCCTACCTGCAGATGCCAGAACTTGAACATGGGACCTCCTGCATGCCATGATGATGCGCACACCACTGAGCCACAACCCTTCCACAGTTGAAAACTGCATCAGATTGTGCAGTTGTAGAATGGTGGCAGGCTATTGCTCTCGCAGTGAGGGATGGAGAGAGTCTGATAAAGAAGCAGCTTGCTGAGATTTGGAGGCATTAGAGATGATGGCCCACTGTGGTTTTATCTGTCCTCAGGGTTGCACAGTCACTACCGGTCCTTGTTTTCCTGCACCCACAAGAAAAATAACGCCAAATTTGCAATTCATTATGGAAGTGGCAGCCTCACAGGATTCTTGAGCCAAGACATTGTCCGTGTGAGTATGTAATTGGTTTGAATTTGGAGATCAAGCAAGCAAATCTTTTGCTGATTTGTTGGTTGGCGGGGCGCAGTCCGAAAGCCTCGCGTTTTCACCACAGAAGCATTTGTGAAAGAAAGAAGCAAAATGAAAACAGCAAATAAAAAGGGCCTGTCCTTCTGATGCAGAGCCAACCTCTGCTTTGCTTTGGTTTACTACGCCGTACGGCATCTCCTTCAATATCCTCAAGAAGGCACCTCGACAGAAGTTTTGTTAATATGCAAATATATTTAAATTTAATTGATGGATGAAAGGGTAGATGATTAATCAGCTAAACATCTTTAAGTGGCTGAGAGCCTTAATTAAAATTATACTGAGATGAATTATTATTATTATTATTATTATTATTATTATTATTATTATTATTATTATTATTATTATGTCATCACTGTTCCTGGTGCTTTGCAGAGTTATGTTAGTGAAAAGAGTTCCTGGTCCTTGCACTGAGATCCTTGCAGTCTAAATAGGGGGCAGAGGGAAGCAGTTGATAGGGGGCAGAAGTTGATAGGGGGCAGAGGGAAGCAGGTCCTGTTAGTGATGTGAAAGCTCCATGTTGAGAAACAGTGTACTTCTGGGCACTGGTTGTGGGGTGGGGAAAGCAGAGAAGGTCTATTGCTAAGGCTGGCAGATTGTCAGGGGATGCCATCCTCCATTCATCCACTCACCTTCGCTGCTGCTGGAAAAGGAAGAGGGGACAGAGCAGAAGAGGAAGTCTGGAGGAGGGTGACGCTCTAGCCCACCACTCTTCTCCTCCATACTTCCTTGCTGGCACATCACCAGGTAAGGTGGAAGCAGCAGTTGGCACATTGCCTTAGGCGCCAGGAGGTCTCAGGCAGCCCTAGCCATTGCCTTTGTGCCTTGCTTTGTGAGGTTGACTGGCAAACAGAATGCAGGGCTAGATGGCCCTGGATCCTGACCCGATCCAGCAGGACAGTTCTTATGTGATGGGAGGAAGGGGAGAAGAAAAGAGGTCAAGAAAATAGTGGAAGAACATGCCTGAATGTATTGTAACAACATGAACTATGGCTTCATTTCTGGAAGGGATGAGGTTTTTAGGGGATGTACCAGATTAGTGGGTGGGGGAGAAGGTTTGATGACAGAAGAAGAGGCGGGAAGGAAAAATGAAAGAGAGAGGCACGGTGAACATGCGGAAGACTATGCTTTAATATAACCGGTATATGTACTTAGGCTAAATTTCTGAAAGATGTGAGAGATTAGAGGAGGTTTCGATTACAGGACTGCAGGACTAGACTAATGGTGCAATCCTATTGCCAGTTTGCGCCGGCAGAATGTGAGTTCCGCCGGCACACGCTGTTGCAAAAGCACCATAAAGCACCATAAAGCAACAGCACAGATCTTTGCCACGACAGCAGGAAAGCTGGAGCCTTCCCGCTGGCGATGGTGGCCGCACAGACGCCCACCAGAGCAGGTAGGGATGGAACGGGGCAGGGGAGAGTGGCGATGGGGGCGGGCACGGGCGCATGCCATATCCTATCCCCTTTCCCAGGCCTGACCCACCAAAATGGATCAACACGGACTTGCACCAGCTATAGAGCTGGTGCAGGTCCGAGTTGATCTACCGCAGGGCAAGGGGACAAATGTCCCCTTACCCCGAGGAGACCTCCAGCATGCTAAATTGCCCTGTGGGATGTAGCGTAGCCCGTAGCATTGCAGCACGTAGCCCTGTGGGATGTAGCGTAGCCCGTAGCATTGCAGCACGGTGATTTAGTTAGGATTGGAGTGTCGGATTTCTAGATCAGGCCATGGTCTTTAAGGGACATTTGAACCCTGTCACACCATCTTCTAGAGAAATTAAACACTGGATGTGAAGGAAGGAAGAGAGGCAATTTCATGGAGGTGGGGAGCAATGGAGTGCAAAAGTTTTGCCTCCACAGTGGAGGGCTATACTAGAAGCCAGGTTGTCTTGGGGATGGGGAGATATAAGTGAATGGAACCAAAGACAAGACACTGACATTTTCTCTCTCCTCAGGTTGGTAACATTGCCATTAAGAACCAGACGTTTGCAGAGGCTACGGACCTGCCAGGGTTGGTTTTCGTAGCTGCTAAGTTTGATGGCATCATGGGCTTGGGCTATCCCAACATCGCAGTCAACAATGTCACCCCGCCCTTTGATAACATGATGAAAGAGAAGCTTCTGCCGATGAATGTATTCTCATTTCACCTCTGCAAGTATGAATCCTTGATTCTTTCTCCTCCTTTACCTAATTTCCTAGTCTTGCCCCATTCCAAGTCCAGATCTATTCCATGGGTTTTAATTTTTACCTGTCAGGCTAATGTGTGTGGTGTTTATTTTTCACTTATGACAACCTGATGTGGACAAAACACTACAGCTTTAGCAAAGACCTGCAATATTGCTTACAGATTCCTTTCTGGCCCTGGTGAGAGCCTGCTGAAGATTTTGCACATCTCACGGCAACAAGGCTAGACATAAGTGGTACTTTTTATGCAGGAATCTGGGCAGTCAGTTTTGTAATTGGCTTAACATTCTTTTTCCCAGTGACTCACAAAGGCTCATTTAAAGTTTCACAATGCCACAATGCCTCAGTGTACACAGCACAATTAAGAGATATTTGATTGTCAGGTGGAGTACAAGAAAAGTGTTAACATGTATATATTAAATGTTATTATATATCTATTAATCACCCTATGTGCGGAATGCTGTTGGTTAATTTTTGGTGATTCCTCACCTAGTGGCAGGTAGTTCCATTTCAGCTGTCACTCTACTGTTCCTTATATTGTATTTTCCTGAGCTATATAGTAAATTCCATGGTAATTTACAAGGTCAGTTTGAGCAAGATAGTACTGGAAACATACACATTGTTTTTGTAATATTGGTCTATTGACAGTTATACAGCCTGAGTGAATAGGAAACAAAGTCCTGGCAGTCCATGAACTCTGATGGGCTTGCCCCAAAGCAGTATATCTGCCCACCACTCCAAGATCTCAAAAAGCTGCTCTGGCCAGCTAGGAACCGCTTAGCAACCTTTCCCAGTTAACTCCAAAGTTCAAATCATTTTCCTCTTTCTCTCTCTAGATTAAAAACTGCTCCCCCTTTCGACCCACCCACCCCCTCCCGCAGTAGATGGGTATGTGGCACATTCCAGGAAACCAGCGTAGCCATTTCCCACCAGGTGGGGTTGCCAACTGCCTGGAAAGAAGTGTCTTGTTCTGCTCCTGCCCATTTTAAGAGAGGTTTGCTATATGCTGAAAACAACAGCGAAAAGCATTTGATGGGGAGACATAAAAAAAAAGGATTGAATGCATTCCAGTGGCTATTCAGAAGGAATCAATTCATTCCAGTGGCAATCTTTTTAATGTCCTCCTTTCATGGCATGGGGCTAAAATCAATCACCTGTTTATTGCTGCAGATCAAAGGCCAGCAACAGGTAGTCTTTGAAAATCAGCCCTTTTGTTTGCTGTACAAAAGACCAGAGAGCCATTGCTTTCTCACCCTAATATAAAATTATAATTTGTCATGGTTGTGTAGAAGGGGGGATTTTGGCAGGTACACACCTACACAATGCTCCAGCAGCACAACTCTCTGATCCTTTTTCTCCTAGCACGGACAGTGATGTAGAAGCCTACGGTGGCGAAGTTCTCTTTGGGGGGATCAACCACAATGCCTATGAGGGGAAGCTTCACTACATCCCTGTATCACGCCAGGCCTATTGGCAGATCAAGCTGGACAAGTAAGTGAAACCTCTGAAAAAGGAGGTTCTTACCTGTGACACAGCAACATGCCACAACAAAATGCGTCTGTCTTCAACCTGTAGGGCGTTTGTTCTGCTTTTCCCATAAATGCTAGAACTCGTCATCCAACAAAGCTTCCTAAATGCAGGACAGACAGAACGAGGACTTCTTTGTATAGTACGCACATTCTCCTGTGGAGTCGGCTGCCTGGAGCGGTGGTGATGGCTGTTGACTTCTTTTGAGGGGTCTAAAAAGGGAATTGACACATTCATGACACAGTTATTGATAGCCAATTAGCCACATGGCCAGCAGTATGCTACAAAGCCAGTTGCTAAGGGGCCACAGTGGGAGGGGATGCTCTTATGGTGCTATAGCATTCCTTGGGGGGGGGATGGATGTTGCTGCAACACAGAGAAATATGAGGCTTCCGAAGCATTATTCAATGGATCTGTTCCATTCTGCCGGGGGTGGGGTGGGGGTGGGGGAAGGGAAATAGAATTAGTGTTTCCTTAGCAGATTATTGATGTTGGGGAACATCATGGATGTTGGGGAACCAAGACTGCTGAGTTCACTATTAGGAGACTGGAGCCGAGTGAGCGAGACACAGCCTGGAGGTAGGGGTGTCTGGCCCTGGCTTTTAAATCTGACAGACAGTGGTGAAAAGAGGCAGGAGCAGACAAGTACTAATTAAATGGTGAAACAGTTCACCCGCACTCCTCACTGAACTTAGAATATCAGCACAACACCATGGGAGTTCCAAAAAACCCTCCTACATAATATATTATAATTACCGCTGATGGTCCGACTCCAGATTAACAATCATTGTGCTCGGAATAAATGGTGGTGTTGTTTGATTGCAGTGACAGAAGTAGCCATTAGATGGCAATGCTGCTATAGTTAAAAGCTACAGTACTTCCAAGTGTTCTTTATGAGATGCTGATGCTGCCAGATGTGGTTATGGGTGTGTTGTTGTTGTTGTGTGTGTATGTGTGTCTTATGTCTGTATGTGTTTGGTAGACTTTGTTGGAAACTTTATTATAAGCTGCCTTTGGAGCAAAAAGCTGAAAGGCAATAGATAAGCATTTTAAATAAGGAAGTATTTATGTTTGCACCTTTTTTCAAATGTACAGTAGTTTGCTGACTAGAGGCAGAAAATGTTGAATAATATGTACAGCTGTGTTCTGCTTACCCCTATCTCAGGAAAAAGGAAAAGTACTCAATTGGAGCATGCATATGCACACTCTCTGATACCAGGTCCACAATTGAATCAGGGCTCAGCTAACTTACTGCTTAAGCCTCTCGCATGCATGACAGAGAACTCATGTTGTATGTAGAGGAGAAAGCTCTGCACATCTGGGGCTTTAGCAGAATTGAAATTGGCCCTCTTCCCACTCATTTCCCCTTTCTCATCGGAGATCAGTCAGAGGGAAAGTAAGACAACGCTGAAGTCCCTATGAGGACCACATATTCTGGCCTTGTTGGCTTACCCCAAGCACCATCCAGATAGGGGGTGGAACTCAGATATCATGAACAACAGCTGGAAAATTGTCAGCAGAAACCGTGATAAAGTTCCCTTTTAGTACAAGTGGCATGTTTAACATTCCATTTCAAACAGGGAAGCAATCAATTATGAGTCTCTACGTACATTTTGAAATGGTATAGTTCAGACTCAGGTTGCTTGTTTGTTTAGGGTATTTATATACAGCCCTTCAAACAAATTTCTCAAGGCAATTTGCAGATAAAAGCATAAAATAATCACAATGATAACTTCAGTTTCCAAATAGTCTTCATGGGCAGCCCCATGTACAATGCATTACTGTAGCCAGTTCTGGAAGTTACCAGATCACGGATATCTCTATCCAGGTGAGACCACAGGTGGTGGCTTACTTGCCACAACTGGTGAAAGGCACTCTGCGCCACCAAGATCACTTGGACCTCCAGGGACAAAACTGGATCTTAGACTGCCCTCGGATTGCAAATATGCTCCCTCAGGGGGAAGTGCAACCCCTTTCAGAACAGGCTGAGCATAATCATGCTGAACAGATGAATTGCCTACTCACAGGGCCTCTGTCTTATCAGGAGTGAGCTTCAGTTTATTGGTCTTCATCCAGCCCATTACTGACTCTAGACACTGATTCAGCACTTCCACCGCCTCACCTGACTCAGACATAAAAGAGAGATTGAGCTGGGTGTCAGCAACACATTGGTGACATTGCAGCCCAGATCCCTAGATGACCTCTCCCGGTGGTTTCTTCATGTAGATGTTACAAAGCATGGGGGACAAGATCAAACCTTGAGGGACCCTGTAGCATCAATGCCAGGGACAATCCCCCAGCACAACCTTCTGGAATTAGCCCTCTGCATAAGAATGAACCACTGATACACAATGTTTCCAGTTCCTTTCTTGGAGAACCTACCCAGAAGAATACCATGGTCAATAGTAATGAAGGCCACTGAGGGGCTCAGAAGAATCAGACTTTCCTGGTTCCTCTCCCGGTAAAGGTCATCCATCGGGGTTACCAAGGTTGTTCTGTGCCAAAACAGACCGGAAGCCAGACTGAATTGGATCCAGATAATCAGTCTTATCCAAGAGACCCTGGAGTTGAATGACCACCACCCAGTTGAGCACATTGCCCAAGAAGGGGGTGTTATTGACCAGCTAATAGTTATCACAGTTAGGTGGCTTACTAAACGTTGGTCTGGCTGGAGCTGCCTGTTCTTCAGCTGTATTCGGGTTTGGCTGCATGAGGCCTCACTGGCTCAGTGCTGTGATCTAGATACGTCTCCTTATCTCCCGCCAGGCCCTTTTGTCACTAATTGCTGTTCTTTCCCAAACCTTCCATTTTAGGATAACTGTGGAAAAACCGGTCAACAAGACAGGAAAATGCTGGCCATGGAGTCTGTTTGACAAGGACGACCCCTCGAAGATATGCGAGGGCGGTTGCCAAGGCATTTTGGACACTGGCACTTCTCTGATCACGGGGCCCAGCGATGAGATCCGTGCGCTGCATAAGGCCATTGGGGCTGACCATGCCTTTGGAGGGCAGGTAAGGGATTCTTTGAGTGCCTGGATCCTTTGAGGCTGCCTCCTAGAAACCACTTGCTTTTCTCCAGGCTAACTAATCCACCCCTTGGTTCTGCTCTCTCAGCCTTCAATCCGCCTATGCCAATGTGGCATTCCGTCACTCTCTAGCACAGTGTTTCTCAAACTGTGGGTCAGGACCCACTTGGTGGGTTGCGACCTGATTTCTGTTGGATCCCAGGTAATGAGAAGATCAGATCAGTAATTGCCACAAGCCCTGAGGCTATTCAAAAAGCAGATTGTTTTTTGCCCTTCAAAGAGCTGAGCTCCTGCAATTTGCAAGATAGCTGCTAATTACCCTGCAAGCAGCTGAGCTCCTTGCACATAAATAAATAAATAATTTTATTTCTGGATCACCTTTTTTTTTTTTTTTGGTCTTGTAAAGGTGGGTCCCGATAGGGTGTCATTTTAAAAAGTAGGTCTCGGTGCTAGCATGACAAAGAAACAGAACAGAGGAGGATGGGATATGCAGGTGAAGAGGTGGGGCTGTGTAGATAGGAGCAGGCTTGATTCTCAATGGTTTGAGGCCCCAGGGTGGCCCCAATTTGGTGGAGCCACCATAGCTTCCCATAACACCTTGAAGAAAGGATGGGATAAAAGTAGAATAAATAGCTTTCCCTCCCCGCTTTCCTGCAGTGTCAAGTGACCTTCACAGTGTCACCATGCTATGATTTCCCCTTACCTTGGCTCTGTGTCACTGGCAAAAAAAAACCTCATGGTGAACCAGTACGATGGTGTCATGTCACACAGCAAATTTCACTGGACTTTATGGGGAAGAGGGGAAGAACTAGAGGTGGGGGAAGCCATTTGGGGTGGCAGTCTCACATCTGCTGTGACATTTAGCTTCACCAACTTCTTGGACAGTTGGGGGGGGGGGGTAGTGTTGATGAATGTTCTAGTGGAAGAGAGATGAGGGGACCTCTCTTTCCCTAACCTACCCTCATGGCATTCTCCTGCTTCATCCCACAGTATTTGCTGGATTGCAAGAAGTTGCCAACATTACCAGATGTGACTTTCCATCTTGGCGGGAAACCCTATTCCCTGACACCAGAGGAATACACACTCCAGGTGAGTGATGGCCTTAGCATTTGCCCAGCCAGACTACTATTCTTTCTCACATTTTGTCTTGCCTTGCCGTGAGGCTGCTTTCCACTGAAATCTGCCAGTAATGCAAACGTATGACTCCTGTTGACCAGAATGTTCTGTTTTATTCTCCCTGCTTGAGACTGACAATTCTGGAGGAAGCTTTACCAGGTTAGTTTACTACTGCAAGGAAAAGACTGGAGACTTGTGGTGTTGAGCTAATATCTGTTTGCAGTACCTGTTTGAATGTACAGGTTGAGCAGATGAGAAACAAACACACATGCATGCAAGTGCTAGTTCCACAGGACCAGCCCAAGACCTCCTAGCCCCTGAGGCAGCATGCCAAATACTACCTCCCTGTCACCTGGTGATGTGCCAGCCTCTGCTCTTCCCAGTCCCTGGGTTGGAAGAGGGGGAGGGAACTGGAGAAAGAGTGTAGAGGAGAGGAGAGTGGTGGGCTAGAGTAATGAGTCATAGCTCATCACTTTCCACTCATCCACACTTCTCCTTCTGCTCCGTTCCCTCTTCCTTTTTCCAATCCAAGGAGTGGGAGGAGGAAGAGGTGCTGTGGGGGCAAGTGGACAGATGGAGGTGTGCACACTCCTACCAATCTGCAGCCTGATGCAACCGCCTCAGTTGACCTCATGGACGGGCCGGCCCTGGTCCCAATGTAGTGTAATTTTAATGCCCCAGTATCATAGCTCTTGCTATGAAGAAACATACTACTTGCCCACCTGACCCTAAAAGCACCGTTGAATCACCTGCACAATATTCATTTTGTTATGATTTAATGTGTGTGTGTGTGTGTGTGCGCGCGCGCGTGCGTGTGTGTGCCACTTTTCTGTCGTAACAGTCCTCAGACTGGTTCGCAGCAACAACAATAAAAATACAATAATGTAAATGATCAGTTTAAAACAATAACATAAATAACAGACCAATCCAAAGCCCTGCGCTGGGACACAGTGGCATTGGGGCAGGCTCCGCTGTATCCTGGACAGGGCTGGAGGTCTCCTTGAGGGAAGGGGACGATCATCCCCTTCCCCCTTGTTGAGCCCCAACAGCCCCTATGGGGCTACTCAATCAATCAATCAATCAATCAATCAATCATCTTTATTGCAGTCACAGACCAGCGCAAAAATTACCAATACAGAGCCAAAAGAAACATGAACATCAATTAAGACAAGAAATTAAAATAAAATAGACCCCCCTCAGCCACCAATCAACTCATACTTAATGCTATAAAATCTAAGATAAAACGTTTGCTCTGAATTAGAATGTTAAATATATCTATAAACCTATAATCTATGCTAATAATAAAAATGAACAAAAATAAGAGTCAACTATCATGTTGTTGTTGTTGTTGTTCAGTCGTTAAGTCATGTCCGACCCTTCGTGATCCCATGAACCATATGCCGCCAGACCTTCCTGTCCTCCACTATCTTCCTGAGTTCGCTCATTTTCATATTCGTTGCATCGGTGATGCTGTCTAACCATCTCATCCTTTGCCTTCCCCTTCTCCTTTTGCCTTCAATCTTTCCCAGCATCAGAGTCTTCTCCAGAGAGTCCTCTCTTCACATTAGGTGGCCAAAAATCTGTGGAACTCCTTGCCACAGGATGTGGTGATGGCATCTGGCCTAGATGCCTTTAAAAGGGGTTTGGACAGATTCATGGAGGAAAAGACCATCACAGGTTACAAGCCATAAGCAACCTCCTGGTTTTTAGAAGTGGGTTTTCTCTGTGCCAGGTGCAAGGGAGTGTCAACGGGAAACAGGTTATCTTGTTGTCTTGTGCTCCCTGAGGCATCTGGTGGGGCCACTGTGTGACACAGGAAGCTGGACTAGATGGGCTTTTGGCCTGATCCAGCAGGGCTCTTCTTATGTTCTTATGTTCTTATGTAAAATATTTGAGTTTCAGCCTCAGTACCTGTCCTTCCAGGGAACAGTCAGGGTTGATTTCATTTAGGATTGACTGATTTGATCTCCTAGCAGTCCAAGGGACTCTCAGGAGTCTTCTCCAGCACCACAGTTCGAAAGCATCTATTCTTCGGTGCTCAGCCTTCCTTATGGTCCAACTCTCGCAACCATACTTTGCTACTGGGAACACCATCACCCTGACTATACGAACTTTTGTTAGCATGGTGATGTCTCTGCTTTTTATTATGCTATCTAAATTTGCCATAGCTTTCCTTCCAAGGAAACTATCATAACTATCCAACTACCATAACTATCCAACTATCATAACAAACTATAAATTAAATACACATCCCATCAGAGGTCTCCTATACCAAGTTAAAAAGTCCACCATTTACCATCTTTCTTCGGATACTTATTGCAGCCACAAAGAATTTAGCAACACTGTATGTAACACAGCAGAGTTGGAGTCTGATAGAAGCAAAAATCTATAGAGCTGGCTCGTACGGCCTGGAAGCTTAACCAGCAATGGAGAGATAAGGATGGTACGTAGGCTTACCAGATCGTCGACCGGGACAGAGCGATCTCCCCTTAAGGGGGCGGGGCATGGGGGGCCAGAACGCGATGCGTTCTGGCCCTCCCACGCCACGCCCCCTTAAGGGGAGATCGCTCCGTCCCGGTCGACGATCTGGTAAGCCTAATGGTACATATATCTCTATATAAGTATGGGGCTACTCAGAGAAGCGCCAGCTAAATGGCGGGTGCAGCTCCTCGTAGCCCGGTGTCGGGCTTTCAAGTCCAGGACGGGGGATAGGATTCGTCAGAGGCCTCCTCCGCCGAGCCCACTTCCTCTTGGGTCTGATCTGCCCTCAGCCCCTCCTTGCCCACTCCCCGCACTGGAACGGCCCCTCCCCACTGCCCTCTCCCCGCTGCCCAGCACAGAGCTAACCTGCCCCAGCAGGTGCTGCTCCTTTGCCAGCAGAGGCCTGCCAGCGCTGTCCCCCATGTCGACGGGACTGGCACATTTGCGACAACACGGAGCCCAGTACTGCCAGCAGAGGCCAGCATAGGATTGGGCTGTAAAACTAGAATCACAACACAACAAAAATAAACAAAGCATCCAAAAAGCTAGTCTGACCAGTAGGAAGAGGGAAACTGAGGGCAGGAAGGAAAGGGCTACTATTGAGTGCCAGGGGCTTTGCCCTAACCTTCACAACACCACTGCGTCCTTTTCAGTTATAGTCATCCACCTGACTTTAGGGTCCAACCAACACACTGAGATGCAGGTTTGGGACAGATGCAGTCTGGGTGGAGGTTATTTTCCTCCGTGGTTTCAGTGGCGACTGTTCATGATGACTACGTGTCCCCTCTAAGTTCAAGGAATGCCGGTTGCTGGGAAGGGAAGTACCAGTAATAGAGAGAGAGGGCTGTTGGCCTACATGTCTTGCTTCTGGGTTTGATATTCTGGGATTGGCCTCTGTAGGAAATGGGATGCTATAGTGAATGGACGCAGCTCCTTTGGTCTGGCTCATCTTACGTTCTTCTGTCTTGGGTAAGAGCAAGACCCAGTGGCATCACTCTAGGTGGGGCGGAACGCTAAGTTCCGCAACGCACTGACCCTTCTTTACTCACTGGCACGAAGGGGCGGTGCCGCCTCGTGCCGGTGAGTAAGAAAGGGTCAGCGCACTGCGGAACTTAGCGTTCCGCCCCACCTAGAGCGACGCCACTGCCGAGACCTGGCCTTGTTCCAGTGAAGGCATTACCATGGCAAACGTTGGAGATCTTGAGGCACGTCAATTACACCCCCTCCTTTTTTTGCAGGTGACCCAGTCAGGAGTGACGGCTTGCATCAGCGGATTCATGAGCCTCGATATCCCCAAACCCAATGGTCCACTCTGGATCCTGGGTGATGTTTTCCTGCGGAAGTATTACACAGTCTTTGACCGAGATAACAACCAAGTTGGCTTGGCCCGTTCCAGAACGACGCTCTGCAATGCCAATGCTCAGTTACAGGCAACAACTGCAACTCCGACAACAAAAACTTCCACCACTGCCCACTTGCTCAGATAAGAACTTCAAACACAGGAGACAGTACAGTTGCAGTGCTAGCTGTCTAATATTCTGGTTCTGAAATCCGGAGCACAGCAGGATTGGGTTTGGGGTGTGTGTATGTGTGAGGGGGAGGGGAGGTTGAATAGCAACATTGGTGGAATTCCACAGCATGTGATCTATGTTCGTAATACTTCTGGGAATACCACCATCATTTTTGAAAGCAAGTTTCTAGTCCTCATGGTAGTAGAGGAAATTTTAAAAAATAGAGTTGCCAGGTTGCAACCTGGCAATTCTCCCTTTACCATTCAATGCACTGCTGAATTGGGAAATGAGGCTGCTGTTGTTCCTCACATCTGGTTTTTCCCCTGGTCCTATCTTTAATTTTCCTTCCCACCTGCTGTGTGGCACACTTACAACCCAAATCATATGTACATGTTTCCTCTGAAGTATGTCTACTGAGATTACTGATATTTCTTCCAAGAAAATGCAGTTATGGAAGGGCTTTGACAAAAAGACCAGGGAGAAAAGAGAAGAGAGGGAGAGGCCTTATTATCTCCCCAAAGGGAGCATCTCCAGGTGGCAGCCTGGCAGCCCTATGGCCAAAGATGATGGCAGTGCTTTTGTGAAACTAAGGCAGGGGTTCTCAACCTGTGGTACGCGTACCCCTAGGGGTACATCGACCATCAGGCGGGGGTACGCAAGATTGTTCCCCTAGTTACTAGGGGCTTCAAGTGACCAGGGAGGACTGAGGTCTTCACATCACTTGTTTGTTCTGTTCTTGATGTCTCACAGATGGAATGTTTGATTCTGGGCTCACAGATGCTTTGTATGTGAACAGAACCAGGTTCACTCCCTGGTATCTCCAGCTAAAAATTACTTTGCATAGTAAGGTTGGGAAAAACCTCCTTCTCGGCCTGAGGCCTTGGAGAGCTGCTGCCAGTCAGAGTAGGCAAAACTGGACTAGATGAACAAATGGTTAGACTCTATGAAGAAATGGTTAGACTCAGTATCAATGGTTAGGCATCTTCATCTAGCTGCGCACTGATTGCCGTTCCTTTCCAATGGATACTCGATTGCTGCCCTCCCTGCTTCCAGCTCTTTTCTTTCTGTTTTTTCACCATCATAATCAGAAATTATGTGAAGGAGCCTAAAAGTACAATCAAGGACAATCAGAACCCAAATATAGGTAGCTTAGAAAGTTTGAAGTTATTTAAATGTGTTCAATATTAAAACTTTAAGTGTGTTAGAATTTTTTTTTTTAAAGGCTGGGTGCTTCTCAGTTTTGATCTCTCTGTCTTTGCACTCACTGACCAAAGAATACTGGGAGGCTGGAGCACATTTGCTTCTTATTGAATCGTGGAATCATAGAATGTGAGAGTGGGAAGGGATCTTAGAGGTCAACTGGTCCAACCCCCTGCTTGGTGCAGGCAACTACTGCAGCATCCTCAACAGATGGCTGTCAGTTGAGCAATTGAATAGAATATTGCGTCCACTTATAGCTTATAGCTTCACTTATAGCTTCACCAGTAAAACAGAGACTTCTGCCCTTGTGCAGAGTCACAGAATGCACACAGTTCTGATCTCAACCGTTGAGTCTTATTCCACTGCCTGCACTAAAACCCTGTGACACTTCTGTTCTTTAATAGAGTTTGCAGCCATAATGTAATGAAACTGATCAAAGGCATATAATTGATTTCTTAGATCAAATAGCTCAAGCAATTGGCAGCCTGTGTCATCGTTACTATTTGAATAATTTATTCGACTGATAACAAGGGTCATGTTGCAAGGGGATCCCACGGCAAATCCTATCCTCTTAGCCTGATCTACACATGCAACAGAAAGAAGTAGTAAAATAGATGTGCCCCTTGAGTTGGGGGATCACAGTGTTGAAAGCTCTCCTATTTTAAAGGCTCTCTGCAAATAGAAAACCAGCACAGCAGACAACGGAATAGAATCTTTCTCCCTGAAGTGCTAGTTTTCTATTTGCAGGTTGGATTGTGTTGGTTGTTTTTCTCTATAAAAGATTCTCAAAGCTACTTGCATTAGAAGAGGCAGACCTAGGGTTTCCATATGTTTTGGAACAGAATGCCTGTGCTTTTCACAGCTGCATGATAGGTAGAAACTCAACAGGTGCAGCTTTTCCTGTCATTGCACCTTCATGCTGAAAACACTGCTGGCAATGTTTGGTTGATCAAACATTTCACAATACCCTGTGGTCTTTTTCTGCCTCCTGTCTACTTTTCTTTTTCCTTCTTATTTGTATTTATCCAATTATGTGCCTTTTTAACAGTGACCCTGTAGGGATATGACATTATGCTCTTTTGAATATTAATTTGGGTACTTTTTTTGATTGTGGTGTAGTCTTACTGTTTATATACTTAAATGGAAAACATATTCCAATCACAGGTTTAATATGGCAAACCTGAATGTCTTGTGTTTTCCCCATGTGTTTGTACTGTATAACAGCACAATCCTATGCATGTCTACTCAGAAATAAGTCCCATTATATTCAATGGGGCTTACTCCCAGGAAAGTTAGCATAGGATTGCTGCCTAAATTCCAGACCTATTCAAATCTGCTATCATCCAGGCACCACCTCCCTTCCTGGGAAGCTACTCCCTGTGGTGAAAACCTCTGACTTTCTCTGATTTTTTTTTGCCTACTTTTTTGGACCTTCTTCCTATCAGCTAGAATACTTCTGCACAGAGTTCAGCATCTGGAAGAGGCTGCAGAGTCATCCAGATGCATTAGCCATTGTTCATTCCCAAACGTTCCCAACATTGGAAAGCTGATTCCCTAGAGTGGGAAAGTCAATGCTTCTAACTTTGCATTTTCCCCTTCATTGTTTTGATATCTTTTGTAGCCTTTTCATAAGGACCTTGTTTTTAACGTTGCCCATGCCTGGTCTCCATTCACTCTGGAGGGAGCAGGTCTGTCTCGTCTTACCAGACCACCAACCTTCCCTACTGCTCAACCTTTCAGGCGTCCCCCAAAGATTTTGGGACTCCCCATTCCTCTAAGGGAGGTTTCCACAAGACAGTGTCCTTCTATCTGGTTTTCCTGGCCTTGGATGGTGGTAGCAATCTACCATCCCAGTTTAAACCCCAGTTATGGGATGGGAATGGGGGCCAGTTGCTAGATGCTGTGCTCTGTGCCCATCTAACTACCATATTCCCAAATAAGGATTCAACCCCAGGGGTTCCCAACCCCTTCCCGGCCGAGTACGCACCACTCTCCTTCTGAGTATCAATGGAAGCAACTGGAAATGACATCATCACCAGTTACTTCCGGGTTTTCAGAGGCCAGAAAATGAGGAGGCTCTAGGCAGGTGGGAGGGCCCTTCTCAGCGTTCCTGAGAGGCTCGGCCAAAGGCAGGAGCTTCTTGGGAGCAAAAACGTGCCACCGAAAGTGGCGCATTGGAGTGGGGTTCCAGTGGTCCAGCAGTCTGAGTACCACCAGCAGTTGGCCAAAGTACTACTGGTGGTATGAGTACCACTGGTTGAGAACTCCTGATCTAAGGGATGAGATGGCTACCGCACCTCATGTAATGACCAAATAACACATTGGTAAAATTAGCTAGAGCAACTCCGATGGAGGAGCAGTGGAGAGGAGTGTGCGGACAAAAGTGGGTGCCCCCTGCAAATCTGCTGCCTGAGGCAACTGTCTCAGTCAGTCTTATGCATGGTCCGGCCATGCTGGGTAGAGGCCATATTTCCATGGTACAGCAAATGCTTTGCATGCAGAAAATCCCAAGTTCAATTCCTGGCTTCTCCAGTTAAAAGCATCAGAGCCAGTCTATACAATATGCTCACTTCATTGTGAGTTGATAATTCACATGATATTTGGGTTCGCTTAGCTGCATTATCACATGAACATTCATCTCCAGTCCACCTCCAGGATCCCCGGTGACTCATTCTCATTATAAAATCATTACATGGCATTTGTATCGACCATGTCTTAGATTGCAGGTGATGGGTAAGACCTCTGCTGGAGGGCTGCTTGTAGTCTGAGCAGACAATACTAATCTAGATGAACTTACCTTCGTATGTTCACATGTGGGTGGCATGTCATTCCCATCCTGGTGGTCATATCTAAAGCACTTGCTATCTGAATCTCAGCCACACTGTACGTCTTCATGCCCCATCTCCACAGTTGCTGGAATTGTAGAATTGGAGGTATAAGAAGCTTGTGGAGACATTCCATATAGCAAGTCCTTCTAAATGTTATGATTGAGACAGGGGCAACTACCGTAGCTTTTCTGTGTCACCTATACGGTCTGTTTCTGAGTGTAGCCATGTGTGCTTTCCAGTGGTAACATTCTGAAGACATCTTGTAACTCTGAGAATCTTTCCCTGATGCAGCATTCTGCATCCTTACCAAGACCAGAGTTTTAGCCACGTTAGCATGTGGGTTTTTGTACTTCTTTGCTGATGTTTGTGCTGTTTTGTTCTGTTCTCTTCTTCCCAAATAAACCTCTTTTGTTTAAGATGTTCTGTTTTGCCCTGAGTTATTGAAAAGCTCTGGCTTGCCAATGTGTGTTTTAGCCACAACACTACTTGGATAAACAACAGTATTGTTATTTAGGAGGATGAGTGGTTGTGCTCATGGTCAATACAACTGCACAAAACACCTAAGCAGCAACTTGAGCCAAGAATATTTTGGAGAATGCCAATGAAGTAGTGCATAATCCGAGAGGTGTCCCCGAGGATCCCTTGTTAACACAGATGCAAGGGCATACATTTGGTCTGCATGGTGTAGTCACGTGGACAGCAACATGTCTTGGTCCAGTCATGGATCATGTGCTAGTTGGAGAACATCGTCTGGATCTCGTCCAACAAAGCAATAACAACTGCGTATTTCTTTCTCCATCTGGAAAGGCCCTAGGGCACAGTTGGGGGGAGGGAGGGCTGGGGAGCTAGAATCTGTCACTCAGATGCACACATGCACAGCTACATTAAATGGCCTCGTTTGTTCTGTGAGACCCTGTTTGATCACCGGAAAACATCTCTCTGCTTCTGTCTTGTACTAGCAGGTGGGTCCCTGCAGCGCCTGACAGCAGTACACGACAGCTTTCCCCAGAGTTCCACCAATCATTCTGCAAACCATTAGCAGAGCTCCTAAGCTGCATTAGAATAACTGATGCATGTTTTAGAAATTGGCTAAATAATAACTGCAGATCACAATGACTTTTAGAAGGAGGATGAGGGCATTTGGGGAAGAAAAACCTTTTTTGCTTTGCATTTTCTTTGCTTTGAAAAAGGAGTGTTTTTTGTTGGGGGAGTTTGGGGGAAAATACTGTGGAAATGGAGACAAAGTTTGAATTCAGAGAGGAACATTTGTGTAGAACTTTTAGAGCTGACACCACCTTAATACGGTGTTACAGTTACTGTACTTGCAAATTGGTTCTTGAACAGAATATCTGGATCTTTGCCCAACCCACTAAGGGTATATTGCTTTTATATTGGTTTTATACCAATTAAGCCTTCACAGCTTTGTCATCATGAAGAATGCTGAGAATTTGAAGTTTGCTGAGGATCCCTAGTCCACCACCACTACTGCAGAACTACAGTTCCCAGGATTCCATGAGGAGAAGGAATGACTACTAAACCAATCTGAACCTCTAGCATCAATGCATTCTAAAAATAATCTACACAATGCATAAGTAATATAGGGAGTTCCCTGCCACAAGGTATAGCTTTAAAAGCTTTAAAAAGAGGATTGCACACATTCATGGAGGATAGAGGCCTTTTAGCCACAAAGGCTAATAGACCCTCCAGTTTCAGACCACACCAATTGTAATTGTCCTGGTGGGGGGTACTTCCAGTTTCGGAATTCCAGCAGGGGAAAAACAGCAGGGGTACAGTGGTTACTGAGCAAAACACGTGGAAGGGGAGTATAACGCTCATTCTGCCCCCTATCCCTGGTGCGCTTTAACTCTGCCCTTTCCTGTTCTGTCCCACTATATGAATTTGCTGGCAGGCCTGATTTTAACTCACAGATCTGCCACTATCACATCTAGTTTGTCCTTTAGTTCTGAGACGGCACACTTACTTGGGAGTAAGCCCAACTGAACAGTAGAATGGGATTGGGTTGTAACTTTTGTTGTTTCTTCGTTCAGTCGCTTCCAACTCTTCGCGACTTCATGGACCAGCCCACCCACGCCACGCCAAAGCTTCCTGTCGTCGTAACTTTAGTCCCATTGTCCCATTACAACGTTGTAATGTTGTAACTTTAGTCCCATTGATTTCAGTGGACCTCGGTCATTATTGACTTTTCTTGGATGGCAGCCCGAGTTCAGCTTCTGAAAGAAGAAGCCTCTGATTCTACAACTGGACTGATACGAAGTTTTGCAGAAATTCACTCCACTTTCCCAGTTTATTCAAAAGGCAAGGGGGGGGGGGGAGATTTCTTTTGGACAGGACCTTGAAAGACAAAGCCAAGAAAAACAAATTCTGGATGGGCATGATTTTGGAATGAAGCATAAACACGAGGCATTAACCATGGCTGGCCCTGGGGCAGTCGACAAATGCTATATCCCCCTTACCTGGTGATGCGTCAGCCTTTGCTCCTCCCATTCCTTGGATTGGAAAAGAAAGAGGGGGACAGAGCGGAAGAGGAAGTGTGGAGGAGAAGAGAATAATGTCTCTGGCCCACCACTCTCCTCTCCTCCACACTTCTTCTTCCACTCTGTCCCGCTCTTTCTTTTCCAATCTAGGGAGTGGCGGGAGGAAGATTAGTTGAGATGAGTTCCTGAGAACTGAATGTTCCTTAAAAAAAAAAAAAAAGGCAACACATTTACAGCCTACATAGAATGTTATGGAATCTGGGTTTTTAAGGCAGATTTCTAAGCCTCTTTTGTGGGGAAGGAATAGGATGATGCCCCATGATAAATCATTTTAGGACATTTTCACACCTGACACAGAAATGCCTTTGAGCTTTCCTTGCACTATATGTGTGTGTATGTGTAAATGTGTGCACATTGTTAATGCAGGAGTGGGCCATTTTAAAAATCAAACTAATACCGTATTGTCCCGAGTATAAGACACACCTGATTATAAGACGCACCCTTAAAGTTTGGTGCTATTAAAAAAAATTAATTAAATCACTGGCATTAAATTGCAACAGCCTGATTATAAGACGCACCCCTAGTTTAAAAACTTAAATTAGGAGAAAAAAGTGAGTCTTATACTCAGACCAATACGGTATTTCAGCCACTGTAGGTCTTGCATTGCATACTGGGAAATATAACAGGTACATTATTTTAAGTGTGGTGTGTGCAAACACCCCAGGGTTGTGTCCAAAGAAATTATAAGCACCATGGAAATCAATGGGACTTACATTAACTAGTTACAACAAACTTAACAGCACAGTCCTATGCATGTCTACTAAGGGGCAAGTCCCATTGTGTTCAATGGAGCTTACTCCCAGGAAAATGGGTATAGGTTTGCAGGCTAAGTCCCATTCATTTCAATTGTATTTCATTTGAAATTGCTTTCTTTAGATTCAGCCCCCAGGTATATAAAAATCACATGTTTATCTCACAGTCCCTCCAAGGAACGTGAGATGCCATACATGGTTCTCCCCTCATGGTTATCTTCACAACAGTCCTGTGAGGCAGCTCAGACTGAATACTAGCCACACAGTATCAGCTGCCAGTGTGCCTTGCTTGTGTGCTTTCTGGCCACTTTTGGACTAGTCTGACCCAGTGGGATGCTTCTTATATTCTGAGTGACCATCCAGGGACTTCATTGCTGAGCAAGGGTTTGAGCCAACTAAGCCCTCTCTTGCTCCCAGTTCAGAGCTCTATACACTACAGTTTCACACAGTTTGCAATATTGGTTCCTGCATCCAGTGCTAGTAAACATCACCTACCATATGCTCCCCAACACACTGAGCCAGAGTCCCATGACGGCTTACCTTTTTATGTTCAGCAACTGGGCCAGTGCTTTTCAGTATGGTCTTCAGCATCCACTGAATATACATGGTGGCCAGAGATGCTGCCTTCCCCCCCCCCATCTACTGTCCTGTCTCAAGGGGATGGGTCAGTTGCCACCTGTCCTGATCCCATTTTATCCTCACAGCAACTCTGCCTGGATGGGGGGGATGGGGGATCCCCGAACTGCAAGCTAATTGAGAATGCTCACACCCTGGCAATCAACCGCAAGGCAAAGTTGCACTTCCCAAATCATGTGCCTGGGATGTGGGAAAATTCCACCACGACCTAAGACAGAATTGGTCCCTCTTCAATAGCTCCACCTTCCCCACCACAACACATGGGGTGCCATTTCCTCTTAATATAGACCTCTTTCCTCCCTCCCACACACTTGAGATCTTGCAAATTTCAGACTAAATTATATTCTCTCTCACTGCAGCCACATCTCATTACATCCTCCTGGAAGGCCCCCCCCCACTTCAGCTGACTCAGGGACAACTCCCCCCCCCAACTCACCTCAGCATCCCAGCCCTCCTTTCCTTTAAGGAGGCAGCATTAATCCTCTCTCCTTTTACCTGTATCCTGCCTTTACTTCCCCTGGGGTTGCACCTTGAGTTTTAAAGTGAGAATGAGATATCTTTTAAAAACACTCCTGATCTTAGATCACCCTCCTTCCTCTACTTGTGACTCCACAGACTCTGTGGTGAGTAGCTGTGTGAGTGCACGTGCGCACGCACGCACGCACGCGCACACACACACACATGTGCCAGGGAAACACAAAATTTGACAAATACCCCCCCTCAAATGTATAATCCTCCCCCATAGCCTCTTGTTTATCTCTGATGTTCCCACCGAGATGAATGGGAGGCTGTCTTTTACACCTCCATAGAGGCATGATCTATAGCATAGCTGTTGCGTCTCCAAACCTTGACTATTTTTCCTTCCCTAAACGAATCCCTCCCTCCTCCCAAGAAAACCCGGTACTTGAGATACCCCAAAATTCCACCTTAAGAGGTAGTGATGTCATCACAGGGTCCGCAGTAGCAGAAGGCGCAGCCCTGCATCCGGAGACCAGGGTGGGGGGTGGGAAGCAGACGCACAAGGTGTGGGGGGGACAGACGGACAGACTGACTCCTATTCGTCGACATCCTGCATCTTTCTCCCCCCATCACCCCGAAAGCCACCTACCATCCTCTCCACCCTTCCTCTTTTCTGCTTCAGGGATTTCTCAATCCCCTGAAGGTGGGGGGGGGGGAGCTTTCTGTAACCTCTTCCTTCTTCTTCTTGAATTTTTTGGGGAGGTGAGGTGCCCCCCCCATCTCTCTTCTTTTTCCTCTCTCAAAAATAACATTAAGCCAAAAGGGTTGATTTAGCAGGTAAGTATGGGCCCTCAGTGGCTATATTGTGTGTTGCTATTGTGAGTGTCTGTCTGTGGGGTAGTGGTGTGTGTATATGTGTGTTTTCCCTCTTGGGGTGGCAGGGGGCAAGGGAGTTGACAGTGGTCAAGGGGTTGGGGAGAGAGGAAATGAGTGTGGGTCTCCCTTCACGCAAAACACTGAGCTCATAGCACAGAGAGAGAGAGAGAGAGAGAGAGAGAGAGAGAGAGAGAGAGAGAGAGAGAGAGAGAGAGAGGAGTTTCAGCACCAGAGAGGAGGACAGCTGCATGCTGACATGGGTGAGTGTGTCTACATTGCTCTCATTCGTGTCTTCCTTTCCTCCAGACGACAGAAAGAGGGAGACAGTCTGTATGTCACGGCCATTTGGTGTGTTTTTGTGCGTGTGTGAGAAGGGGGGGGAGAGGACTTTGATTTGCGTGTAACTGTGCTGTACGCTGCTATGTGTCAATGAGTGAGTAGTGGTTTGACATGTATAGAAAGAAGGAAGGAAGATACGCGTAAGTCTGATGGAAAGATAGACCCGTGAGGGTGTCTGTTAGAGTAGATGACAGAGGAAGGTTAGCTGTGTGTGTTTGGGTGGTCTGTGCGTGAGAGAGCGTGGCTATGTCTGAGACTGATAGATGATTACTTAGAAAGCGTGTCGGCATGGTACGTGCACACACATCCGATTTCAACTAGTGTAAGAGAGAAACTGGTGAGCGGCCTCAATATGGTCACAAGTGGTGGCTATTAGGATGTGCTTGATCTAATGGTGTCTGTCTGTCTGTCTGTCTGTCTGTCTGTCTGTCTGTCTGTGTGTGCGCGTGCATGGAGATACATGCATGTGAGAATAGCCAACAATTTGTGTCTTTGTGTGGTGTTTGCGTCTGTGGCATCCCTTGGTCTTTGTGTGTGTATGTGATGTCCAGTGCTGTGTTGATGTGTTGAGGTGGATAATTAGGGGAGAGGGGTTGAGGAACAGAGAGAAACACAACTCCCATGAGATAGAACAAACACAAACACTGCTGACACATTGACCCACAACACTGAAGAAAAGTACATATTGCTCAAACACACATATATTCCCATGAATATATGGAACTATTGCAATGCAGACAACTCGAAATCACACAGAGTCCTTGTACACTCACTCATTAACACAAACAGACACACAACACACACACACACACACACACAGAGAGAGAGAGAGAGAGAGAGAGAGAGAGAGAGAGAGAGAGAGAGAGAGAGAGAGAGAGAGAGAGAGAGAGAGAGCTTCCACCTACGTTGGCACATGAGAGTGCTCCAAATTTCCTTGCCATCAGGTAGCAAAGGGCAAAGTCAAAATGAAAGAAACTATGAGGAGGAAAAACAAAATCTTACATTTGAATGTGTAGAAAAGACAAAGTTAAAATATTTTGCACCTGATTAAACTCAAAATGTTATTTATTGATTTATTATATTGAAAGATTGCCAAGTGTCAGTCACAATTACTTCCTGAGGCAATTTCTAATGAATACACATTTTTAAAATTCATAATTAAATCAATTAAAACTATAAAATAGATCTGTTGTAGCAGCCGAAAGTTGTATTGTGATGCTGCAATCTTTCTCCCAACCTGGGTCCTTTAGATGTTCTGGCTACTGCCTTACCCTCTTTGTTGTTGTCCCCCACAGCATATAAATTTTGATTTATAATTTGGAGTTTAAGAATGAAGTTCAGCCTTTTGTATGTGTGTATGACTGTATAAATTGGGTGGCTCCCCACTCCACCCCACCATGATTTCCAACTTCTAATTATAAAATATTGACTTTTTTATCCTAAGGTGGGATTTAAAAATCTAAAAACCAGACAGGATTTTAGTGTATAGGATGCATGCATTTAGTTGGGGCTCTGCCATTCATCCTACATTCAGACAAGTATGAGATTCTCCATAATTAATCCATGCACTTACTTTTAGTCATGTTGCACTCAAATGTACACATCCTGCAATACACACATATTCACAGATATAAAATTGTCACACAGATATACGCATACCACTGTTCTCAGAAAACAGTGATCTCTTAAACACATTATAACTTCACACACAACACTGTCTGCAAACAGAGTTGCAGTCACACCACTCCATTCACAAGTATCCAAACTCACGTTCAAATGTCTACTTATGTTTATATCCTACCTTTCTTCCATGATGGAACTCAAAGCAACATACATGGGGTTGTTGCGCCCTGTAGCTTCAGACCATCCCCTGGGACCATCTAGAAGCGTATGTCTGAACATACACACATGTGATGCCACAGAGCTACCACTCTACTAGCAAAGAAACACAGAGAGAGAACAGTGGACTCTGAAATCCACTCTTATACATGCACACGCATGCACACGCATGCACACAGACCTGCAATCTTGGTCTTTAACAAATACCACCAGCGCTAACCTAGTTCTCACAAGCAAGCATTTGAGCATATCTTCACACCCTTCATAGTCTTCATACTACAGGGCTAGTTTGCGCATGCACACGGCACTTGATTTTTCAGGTGAACATGTGAAGTGCCATCACTGAAAAGTCACACATTGGATGATACGCAAATTCCAGCTGTGATGTTAGCTCTGCAATGGCTTATTTGCACGTTGAGGTCATCCCTTGATGTTGCAGGCAGGGCCGGCCTGTCCATGGGGCCGACTGAAGCAGTTGCCTCAGGTTGTAGATTGGTGCTGGGGGTGCATGTCTTCGTCCACTCACTGACTTTCACTGCTCCTCTCTCACTTCTTGGACTGGAAAAGGAAGAGGGGAGCAGAGTGGAAGAGGAAGTGTGATGGAGAGGAAAGTGGCAGACAGAACAGAGATGCTGTCCTCTCCTCTACACTTCCTCTTTTGCTCCAGCTCCTATTTCCTTTTTCAATCCAGGGACCGGGAAGAGGAGCGGATGCTGGCACATCACCAGGTTAAGAGAGGGCAGCATTTAGCACACCACCTCAGGTGCTGGGAGGCCTTAGACAAACCCTGCTGGAGCTATTTGACTTAATGAGACTTACAGTGCAACCCTGTGTAACTTTAGAACGGCGAAGTGCGCGCTCCGCAGGCCTAAAGCACCTTTGTGACTACAGGAGAGGAGGCAGGCACCACTCACTCTGAGCCGTACCTCATCCCACGTCGGCCGACACAGGTATGGGCCGCGTCAGCCGGCCCGGGGCAGCGAGGGAGAGAGCCATTGGCCAGCCTGGGCTGGGAGGGGCGGGAGTATCAGCAGCGATATCCTAAGCCCCTTCCCAGCCCACGCTGCCCTTACACCGCCTCTCCAGATGTACACCAGGTCTGGAACTGGCATGCATCCGAGGAAGCCCATAGGCCCCAGACATGCCTACACCTGGGGAAGGGGACAAGTCCCCTTCTCCCGAGGTGTACTCTATCTGTGCCGGGGCAGCCCAGAATGGCCTTAGGATATAGCAGCTGGTAAAGTTATGCCGGATTGTGCTGTTACTTCTGCATAAACAAAAATAGGATCATGCTACACATATGGTACATAAATTATGTCCAAATACACATGTTTTCACACACACACACACACACAACAATCATGTCATCTCAACATGTCATCTCAAGATACCTGCACATGCATGTACACTCCAGCATACAGATCCATCTTCAAACACAAAGTCAACCAAGTATCAGCCAACACATACCTTTTGTAACTCAACACATTCCCACACACAGTACATATGCGCTAGCCTACACTCCCATCTTAGCACTCACCTTAAGATATGCAATGATACTATGCACCATTCCCCATCTTAACAAACATAGCCCTGCACTCTAATTCACTTTGTTAATATTTACTTTAATTTTTTTTAAACTAACTCTGAAATTCCATTCCAAAAACATTCATTCCAAAAACGTTGATTATTTGTTTGAGAGACAACTAACTTCACATTATAAACAATTGTGTTTAGCACTCAGTTGCACACAATTAATTCAGTTTAAAAAATGTTTATCAAAACGCCCTAAAGCCCAAAGCAGCCTTAACATCATCCTCATCTATTTCATTTGTATTCGGTCCATCTTCCATCACGGAGCTCAAGACAGGTGTACCTGAGAGGTTCCCAGCCGTCTCCTGGCCAGGTATAAGCACACCCAGGCCAGGTTAGCTTGCACAAGGTTCCTGCATCATTGACTTTCCTCAGACCATGCCCTGAATAGACTTGAACATAACAGCAAGGATTGGAGGAAGGAACAAAGAAAAGTAATATCAACTTGAGATTACAGTATTTCTGTAGGCAAAATCAGGTCAGCAGAAATTGCTTGAGAATCTATTTTTCCCCACTTTATTTTAAGTCTACATCATGCACTCATATAAACCCTCCCACATTCCCGGCTCTTGCACACGACATTCTCTTCCCCACCACTTCACTCTCTTCCCCGACTTCTTTATTTCAAAGCCAAGAAATGGGATGGAGAGAAAGGCTGGTTCCATTTCTCACCTACCTAGAAGCCAGCCATTCCCCTTATATCTCCCCGGTATTAAGGCACATTGTGAGCACATGTGTATGTGTGTGCGCGCGCACACACGCACACACACGCATGCATGCACGCACACCATGTATTAGCCTTCAGCAACCACACAAGAGTAGGGAAGGGAGCAAGTTGGGGGAGGGCAGCTGGGGTGTTATAGGACGAAGGGATTCTATGAGGCCTAGTGAAGAATAGGAAATAAAAGGGGAGAGGGAGAGTTGGAGCACAGGGGGTATGAGCAGGAACTTGGTATATGGAGCAACGGGGATGTTACAGAGCTGAAGGAGCCATGAAGGGCAAGGAAGCAGAATCTGAGGGAGGCTGAGGAATAGGGAATTGCTAAGGGCTAAGTCTGAAGTTGCAGGGGAGAGTATAGGATGCAGAGGAAGCTGGGGGGTGGTGGCTTGGCCCACTAGAGGAAGTAAGACAGAGTGGCTTGGGGGAGAGTCTCACCTGGGGGGGGGAGACAGGGGGTCTGTGGGACCCCACAAAGAGAAGTAGAGAACAGAGGTTGCACTGGGAGTCAAGAGCCACCTGGGGAGGGAAAATGGGGCCATGGGGAGATCTATTGGGGAGCAGAAGGCGGCAATGGTTTGTGGGGAAGAGGCAACACATGGAGAGCTTGAGGTATCTAAAGTGGTGAAAGAATGCAGGGGCTACACAGGGAGGAGAGTGATGATGATGTAGGCGGCCCACAGTGGTTAGGGAGAAGCAGGAGCCAGGGGATGGTCACCAAGAAGGGAAGTGAGATGGATCTGCCGCAGGAGAAGTGCTGTGGTTGGGAAGGAGGGGCCAGAGAATCAAAAAGAGTCTAGGGAAGGGGGGGCAATGGGGTGGCGGCAGGGCTGCATGGCAGAGAAATGGGAACTGGTTAGTAAGTGCAAACAGGCACCACAAGGAGAAGTGAAGCAAGGGAAATGGGGGGGTGTCATTCAGGAGCCAGTAGGGGGAGTACAGTGGGGACAGCATTTGAATTGGGGGGGGTGGGGATTGGGAGAAAGGTAGCAAGAAATAGAGAGGGGATAAAGGAAGGAGAACTGAAGAGAGGCAAAGAGCAGTGGGGCGGAGGAGGGAGAAAAAAGGGGGAGAAAGAGCCAAATGGGGAGACCGCTCTCAAAGGCAGTGGAAGGACAGTGCAAGGAAAGCAGCGAATCAAGAAGATGGAAAAATGCAATAAAGGAAGTGGTGTGGAAGGGGGAGGAAGAGGCCTGGAAAGAAGGGACAGAGGAGAAAGGAAATAGATGGAAGAACTGAAGGAGGGAGGGATGACAGAGGAAGGATGGAAGGGCTGGAGGAGAATGGAAGAAGTATGAGAGAGAGGCTGGATGGAGCAGCTCTAAGGATGAAGGAGAAGTGACATTCCTCCTGCAAGTGAGGCTCACAACAAGAGCATCTATTTTGCCCCAGTTACATGTGATGCATGTGTGCAGGTTGCTTCCAAACACATGTTCATTAGGGCAAAATAGACACAGCGCCACACGCTGCACAGTGACATGTGAAGTGGCCCAGAGCCAAGGGAGGAAGACAGCACTGAGGGGCAGAGAGAGGATGGAGGGAGAAGAAGAGAGGTTCCCAAAGAAAGAGTTATAGTGACAAGGAAGAGTGGGGATGGGAATGCATGAGGATGGCTGTGGAAAGGACCAGGGAGGAAGACCAGGGGAGGGGGACAAGAAACAGAACCGAGGGACAAGTGGGTTGGTCGGTGAAGAAGAGAGAAATGGGTGGAAGAAAGAAGGGGAATCGAGGAAGGCAAGAATGAGTAATAGAGCCTGGGGAAGGAAGGAATGAATGAAGGACAAGAATGAATGGAGGCAGGAGGAGGAAGAGACGGTGACAGAGGCAAGAGATGAATGAATGTCCTAGGACAGACTGGGGATAGCGGCCGCCTGCAATGGAGGGAGAGATGGCAGGGTGAGGTGGCAGGGTGCCCTGAAGGGGTGTGCTGGGGTGGTCAACGGGGCTCCGAAATTGGAAAAGGGGGTGGACGGAGAGGTAGTGGGAAAGGCAGCAAAATCGAGGAGGCAAAAGGAAAGGGGAGAGTGGGAGACCCCGCGGAGGGGTGGACGGGCTGAACGGATCGTGAGCGAGAAGGGGGCGATGCGATCTGGGAGGGACGACCACTAGTGCCGGTTAGGGACAGAGCGAGCGTGGCAGGCAGAGGGGAGGCATCCGGGGGCTGAGAGCGAGAGAGAGAGAGAGGCGAAGGAGAGCGAAGGATGGAGCCGGCGTGTGTGACCGAGAGGGGCAATGGAGAGAGGGTGGGCAGATGGTGTGTGTGAGAGATGAAGAGAGGGATGGAAGGACTGTGGCAGCGGAGAGATGGCGTGCGAGTAGCCCAGGCTGCGGAGGGCTGGAGGAGCAGCCGTCCGCACTCACCTTCCCTGTCCCTTTCTCTCTCTAGTCTCTCTCTTTTCTGTGTCTCTTGCAGACCCCGGCGCTGCGCCGCGGGCTCTTTCTCTGCCAACTCCTGCCTCCTCCTCCTGCGCCCGCCCCGTCTAGCAAGAGCCAACCCTGCCCCCCTCTCCCCCTCCCTCCGTCCCTCTCTCTTTCTCCCTCTCGCTCCCCCCGGGGGGTGCAGAGGAGGCGGGGCCAGGATGACGCCTCGGCCCCTGATTTGACACCTGCCCACCCTCGGGGGCGGCCCCCCGCCTCGGCCCGCGCCCCCGATGCTGAGCTCAGTGTGCGTCTCCTCTTTCCGCGGGCGCAAGTCTGGGAACAAGCCGCCGTCCAAGTCATGTTTGAAAGGGGAGATGGGCCGGAACGAGGACAACGACAAGATAGTGATCAACGTGGGGGGCATCAGGCATGAGACGTACCGCAGCACCCTCAAGACCCTGCCGGGCACGCGGCTCTCGTGGCTCACCGAGCCGGACGCCTGCAGCAACTTCGACTACGACCCCAAAGCCGACGAGTTCTTCTTCGACCGGCACCCGCAGGTCTTCGCCTACGTCCTCAACTACTACCGCACGGGCAAGCTGCACTGCCCGGCCGACGTGTGCGGGCCCCTCTTCGAGGAGGAGCTGGCCTTCTGGGGCATCGACGAGACCGACGTGGAAGCCTGCTGCTGGATGAACTACCGGCAGCACCGCGACGCCGAGGAGGCCCTCGACAGCTTCGAGACGCCCGACAGCCAGGACGATGAGGACAACGGCGACCTCAAGCGCCTCTGCCTCCAGGAGGACGGCCGCAAGCTGGGCTGGTGGGCCGGCTGGCAGCCCAAGGTCTGGGCTCTCTTCGAGGACCCCTACTCCTCCAAGATGGCCAGGGTGAGTCCCGGGGCCCAGAACCCCCAGGCGGTGGGGGGAAAGGAGAGGGGGGGACACAGGCAGGGGGGCGCAAGAAAGACACCTAGGGACAGACAGCGCCTTTCGTGCCACATATAATTATTCCTCAGGGACACCCAAGATTAAATTTAGCAGGACCGTCATCATTACCGCGGATGCTCTTTTATCAGGAGGACTAGCGTCATGACTATTCGTGTGTTGATATGACCAGCACTGCGAGTGTGTGTTCGTTTGTTCAGCTTAGGCTGCCATTCCTGTGCCTACTTTCCAGAGAGTACAACTGGGGAGTTGAGTCGGGCTTGTTTCTGAGTCAACATGCGGAAGAGCGCGCTTCCATCCGTCCGTTTAGGATTATTTCTGTTATTAATCACTGCCATCACCAGCCCTATTACCCCATCAAGGCGCTTCACATTTTACGGAGTTGAAAATGAGCAAAAGCACATTTAAAAATAAAATAAGACCTTGCCCCGAGGAGCTTACAGT
The DNA here is from genome assembly GCA_026170595.1 of Plestiodon gilberti rubricaudatus. Classification (NCBI taxonomy): domain Eukaryota; kingdom Metazoa; phylum Chordata; class Lepidosauria; order Squamata; family Scincidae; genus Plestiodon; species Plestiodon gilberti. Next base: position 16,187,954 of record JANXHW010000006.1, on the reverse strand, counting down.
TTAAATTTTGACAGAAGTGGAGAGAAGAATTTACATACCCCTAGGCTTGATTTCTGCAGAGAAGGGAGGATACCTACCTAGATCCCTTAGGACAATCAGAAGTTGCAACACACTGACCAGGGGTAGATCCAGTTTAGGATCTACTTACAGGCTGGAGCTCTCCAAGGTTTCTGGCTGTGGCTCTTTCCCAGTCCTGCTCTCTGAGATGCCAGCCACTGCCACGGCTTGAATCCGGGACCGTATGCATAGAAAGTGTATCCACTTTCTGCAGCCCTTCCTGCAATTTGTAGTTATGTATCAAAAAGTAACTAGAAGAAAATGCTCTTAAAACAAACTTTTTCTTTGCCTGCAGTTGAGTCTTGATTGTATCCAAAATCAGGCCTTTCAGCCTTGCTGTGAAACCTGCCCCCTTCCCACTGAAATATCCTTGCCCCCTCTTGAATCCTGAAATGGCACCCTTAGGGAAAGTGAAGCAAATGGGGGAAAAGGTCATGCGTCGAAAAAGAAAAGGGAGGGCTAAGGATGAGAGTGCCTCGATAATGTGCACATCCTTTTCATGTGCAAAGTTTACCGGACAATGATACAAGCACAGAGATTGATGCACAAAGGTCCATCTGCAGTGCCTGGTGGCATATGCAAAGATGAGTGTGTGAATGGGGGGGGGGGGATGAATGTAGAATATGCAATAAAGAAACAAGGTTGTGGGGGGGGGGGTGAGTGTGCCAGAATGATCGGTGGGGAATGGAGGCATTATTGGGGGAATGTGTTTCAAGTCTGAGACCACCATTGATGCACAAGGGGTTGACTGTGTAATTAAGCAATATGCAAAGTGCATTGGAAGTGTTTTACAGAGAATAAGTAATAGTGAGATAGAGCAAGCAGACATGCATGTGAAGGGAGGGCTGTTACATCCTGCCCTGCAAGCCTCTGGAAACATGAATGCTGCAAAGGTGCATGCAAGAAACATGCACGTCGTGTGCAAAGAGGTGCATGGAGCAGGTGCAATTGTGCAACATGATTTGCGCCACAGAAAATATAAACTATTAATTGTATTGGTGGTGCAAAGGGAGAAGTGAATGGTTGAGCATGATGGAGGGAAGCAATTATTTGGCTGGAGGGGGAAGCTTGCAAGGGACCAAATGTGAGAACGGAGGATGTAGGAAAATAAGCAGTGAGAAGCGTTCAGAGGTTGTGGGAAGGGGGGGGGGCACACAAGGAACCAGACCCTAAGCTGCTATTAGCAACAAAAAGCAAGGGGGGTGGTGACAAAAAAGTTGAGCACAAGAGTTGAGCACAAGAGTTGAGCACCATGGGACACAAGTGTTCGAATGAGTTAGTAGCATGTAGCAGCAGGAAGATCCTAACGCGCATGCGTGACTTAGCGGTGTCAGGGAGAATGCCTCGTTCACCAGCAGGGGGTGCTGCCAACACATTTTGAGTCCTTTTCTCACTGTCCCAAAAAGTAAGATCACCTGTCCTCTTCCTTCTCCCCTGTAGATCTTACTTGTGCCCTCCGTACTTTCTAGACCCCTCCTGTCCCACTGCAGTTTAAGACAATGATTGGACAATGATTGGAAAACAATGCTTGCTCCACTGCCAAATCCAGGGATCCTTTCCCCCTCTATTCCCATTAAATCCAAACTCACTCTATATATCCAGATTTCGCTTCCCTCTTCTCAGCAATGCAGCTTCTGAAAAACCCCAGATTTCCCCTCTCTCCATCTTGCTGTTCCTGACCTGTTAATACTGCTCAAGCCATCCTACAACCCCAATCACTGCAGCCCAGAACCCTCACTGCACTGCCCACTCACTGCTCCTCTCTGACTGCACCCCCCCCCTTTTCAGTCACTGCAGCTAAAACCCTTCCCTAGGTAAAACAGTTTAGAACTACTTCTTGCACAGCAGCCAAAAAGGAGAGGAAGGAAAGGGTACTGTTTGCTTGCTTGCTCTGCCCCCCCTTCCCCCTTTAGTATAACTTCTAGGGCAATATTAGTGCTTTGCTGTCTGTAGAACTGCAGAGACAGCAAGTTGAGCAGGGGGGGAGGGGGCACCGCAGTGCAGTGTGGAAGCCCCAGAGTTTGCAGTGCAAAGCAGGCATTCTGCAATCTATACATTCCCCCCCACTGCTTGCCCCAGGTAGCCTGTTTCAAGGGTGCAAGGCCAGCCAGGTCCCTTTATCTGCCATCCACCACCATTATCATCCCCCCCTTCCTCCCCCACACAGTTGGGAATGCCGCCAGGAAAAGTTACATCAGGAAGGGGGGAGGAGAGGACAGGTGCATGGAGGGGGGGTAGGAGCAAAGTGTGTCTATGAAGCAATGCTGCATCCGAATGGGCATTGTCAGGGATTCCATAAATGTGAAAGCAGGTTAGCAGATGATGAAACCAACACAACACCACCCGACACAAGTATAACTGCAGTAGACCTCTTCCCCCCCTCTCCTTCTGTAAGAGAGGGATGCAAATAGGTATGGAAGACTGGAGAGGGAGAGCAGAGGTCCCTGTCCCCCCCCCCCCCCCTTTGAATCACCTGCATGGATAGCATATGAGAAAGACTGCAAAGAAATTGTTTGGCCCATATCAACTGTTCACCCCCCCCCCCATGTAAAAACAAAGAAAAATGTGGGGGGTGGGGGAGAGTAGGTACAGAACCAGGTAGATGGACAGTTCAGGGAAATGTTGGATGGACCCAAATGCATGCACTCTTTTATGAACTGCCTTTTCCATATGCAAAGAAACATTTGCCTAGTTTCCATTCACTCTGCACACACCAACCATGCATATTTTATAGGGAGGCATAGGAGGGCTAGGGCTACAAAATCTGTATTGAAGCATATTTGATAGCTGCATCTAAGCCCTTCTGTATTGTAGAAAGGTAAAGTGTGTATGAAGACAGAACTTATAGGCCGCACATACAGACACGCAAACACACATACACCAAACGCGCCAACTCTTCCTTCCCTCCATCCCCCCTCTTTCTCTTTCATATCCTTTAGATCTTTCACAACACTATCCTTCTCTATAAGTTGCAGTTTTTCAGTCCTCTCTTAATCTGGAGAATGTCTGGATTTTGATTGTGGAAGCACTTCATGTCCCTTTAGACGAGGAAAAAGTTGTCTGTATATACCCCTATTCCAAATACAATAACAATTACTTAAATACTGGTACATATTTATTTTATATGTACAGTAGTCCCATCTCTCTCTCCCCCCCCCCCCCCGCTATCTATCTAGAGACCTATCTGTGTGGATTCATATTTCATTATTAGATTAAACTGAAAATTTGTTCAGTGTTAGCCTAACCATGTTTATTCAGAAGTAAGTATCATTCAGTTCAGTGGGACTTGCTCCCTAGTTATGGGCTTACAATTGCAATCTAAGTTTTCATCTCTGGTTGCATAAATTGCATGTACTCATAGATTGGAGGCAAAGCACAGATAAGTGTACATGCACATGTAAATATATGCAGGCTACTCTATGCATTACATATCCCCCTCCACTAATAACATGTGCTTTGTCGTGGACAAAGTATCATGCATGTACTCATAGCAACATAAACTCCTACAATACAGTTCATACATGATAATGTGTGTGGTTTGGAAAATAACAGTGTCAACTCCATGTTCTTTCTGTTTATTGATCCACCAACACCATCATCATCACTATATTTCCATATACTGTATATGTTTAAGATACACATAAATACAGGACAGACAGACAGACAGACAGACAGACAGACAGACAGACAGACAGACAGACAGAGTGTGAAGGTCCCCTTAAGTCAAGACAAATATGTTTTCAATAAGAAAAGAGCTATTGTGAATAAATGGGGTCATAAGGTGTATCAGGGAACCCGTATAAAAAAAGGAGAAGGACCGAAAAACTACATCACAGCAGACCTTTATGCAGCCCAGATCCTCATCCAGGGTGCAGATGCACTTTTAAATAAAAAATGGAGCTTCGGAACTAGGTATCAGCTTCAGCATAATATAAAATGGATAGCTTTTCTTTCCACCAGTCTCTCAGGACAATATCTGACTAAAATCCAATACACCCCTTCCGTTTATTCAGCCATAAAGTTGAACCTTGGACCAAAAGAAGTTGATGCGTTCAAAGTATTTGTGTCCACCTAGCAGAGTGAGAGCCCAGTACCAGCCTCTGAGCTAAGGGAATTTATTTTTAACCAAGTTCACCTCTGCCTCCCTGTCCCATCCTCACCCACAATATGCGCACATCCCATTTATTCTTGACATTGGAAGACAAAGCAGCAAAGTCTTTGTGGCCAGTAGGAGGTGCTAAAGATACAGTACCTAACATCCTGCAACAGACTGCATTTATTTTTAGCAAAGTCTGCACAAGTGTTCACATGCTTCTTTGTTCAAGATCCTCATTGCTTCCTTCCCTTTCGTGTTAATTTTTGTGCCTTCATCTTCCCCATATGATTAACAAATGAGCACAGAAATTCCGGTTTAGTATCTTAGGGAATTCAGAGGAGAGGAGGGATGGAAGATGACTTAAAAAAAAGTCTTTAATTACTCTTGTGAATAATGACTGCAGAAAGGGAACAGGTTCCTGATCCTGGCAAGAGCCAACTAGAAAGGGTGGCCTTTCTAATTTATTGCAATGTGAGGCTCAGGAATCTTGGAGCTTAATACTCCTTCTAGAGACCCCAGGGATTCTGACATTCAGCAGCCCCTGTTGCAGTGTTGTTTTTTTACCAGCCCCTATTCCTCTCCCACAGAGCCAGATACCCTGCCCTGCATCATTGTCCTAATCCCCAAGATTAGCTCCCTTCCTAAGGAACCCAGTGTCAATTTAAAACCCTTAAATCCAACATCTTTCAAAGAAAATCTCACAGCCCTGGTTTCAACTCTCTCCCCTGCTTTGCTTAGTATATTGCACTCCTCTGAATCAGCCCCCCCCCCATAGCATTCCTTTCATGAGACTCCAGGAACCCTCATTGTCATTCTTCCTCTTCACTTTGTCTCCCTGGATTCTTAAAAGACCCAGGAGTTTTGGTTCATAAGATAACCCCCCCCCTTTCCCAACTCCATGCTCTGCAAATGCAAGAGTCCTGGCATGCAATTTTCTTTGATCTAGATCAGGGGTTCTCAACCCCTTCCCGGCCAAGTACCACCTCCGGTGCCACTTTCCTGCTATGAACCACCAGAAGTGACTGGCGATGACATCATTGCCAGTTACTTCTGGTTTTTTTTTTTTTAGTTTTTGGAGGCCAGAAAACGCAGGTAGGAGGCTCTGAGCGGGTGGGAGGGCCTTTCTCAGCATTCCCAAGAGGCTCGGCCAAAGGCAGGAACCTCTTGGGAGCAAAAACACGGCACCAAAAGTGTCACATTGGAGCGGGGTTCCGGCAGTCCAGCGGTCTGAGTACCACTAGCAGTCGGCCAAAGTACCACTAGTGGTACAAGTACCACTGGTTGAGAACCCCTGATCTAGATCACTTGACCCACAGAAGACATACTTTCAGATTTCAATAAGTTTGGGGAGGCAACATTCAGCCATGGTACATAGCTCCAGCATGCAGGCTACAGGCATAGGCACTCCTGAAGCTACCCTCCCCACTGGTAGCTACCTTCCATGACCCAGAAGTCCTAGTTTCATCTTCTTATCCCTCCCTTCAGTTCCAGCTCTTCCACACCTTTACCAGTAGGTTCAGAATCAAAGGGTTCCACCCCACTTGGCCCTTCCTGGTCTTCCCTGAGAACTCGGGAGCCTAGCCCCCCCCCCATTCCTTCCCATTTTCTATCACTTTAGACTCATACCACTTCCAACCCAGACAGCTCAGAAGTTTTAGCTCTCCATTCAGACTTTCCCCCCATTATGCTACTTGACCTCCCCACATGCCCTTCATAAACATCCCACAAATTTTGGACCTCCCCCCCCCCACACACCTGCAATTCCATTACACTGCTTTCCTCCAACTTCTTTCCTAAAGGATTCAGGTGTCCTGGTTCCCCAGTAACCCTTTCCCATAGGTCTTTAGCCTATGCAAAGTTTCACCCCCCACCCCCACTTCACTGTTTTAGAAAGACCCCCCCCTTCCCAGGTGCTAAAATTGGGCTATTGCGGTTTAATCCACTGCCCCCTTCACTTTCTGTCACTCTCCGTGGTACTGAACTGCAGCGTTGCATCTAGCTATAGCAGCAGCAGAGGGAGAGAACAGGCACGCACACAAGCAAGCAAGCAAGCAAGCAAAAAAAAGCTTTCTTCCTGCTTCTAAGCATTGCTGATAGAGGTTATTTCATGATACTTTGTATAAAAAAAGGAAATGAGAGAGAGAGAGAACCAGAGAGAATATTAATGAATTAGCGCAGGGTGTCAAGTGGTGATGGTTTTTTTTTTTTTTTTTTGACATATGCAATGTTCTGCTTAGCCATTATTATAATGAAGAGGGGAAATATTGGAACATGCTCACTGCAACCTTGGAGGATTAATTTTTTGAGGGCTGACACTGGGGAGTGTGTGCGGAGGGTTGTTATGTTTGTATGGCCAGATTGACATTAATGCCTCATAATTAAAGAAGAGAGAGGTGATACAGATTTTGCAAAAGTGAGGTGAAGTCAGGGTATGGGAGTTAATCCAAATGTGATTGTGACCTTCCTGAGCAGGGGAGGAAAACGACAAAAAGAGGGCCATGTTTATGATCTGTCTTACCCTGCTTCTCCAGTTCCTTTGGGGCCAAGGTGATAGGAAGCATGTGCAGAAAACTTTTTGAAGGGGATCAAGGGGCAAAGTGCAGGAGTAGAGGAAGGGGAGATGTTGCCACCCATAGCCGTTTTCCAAAGATTAGGCGCTTGTTACCAGCGTCAGTAACAAGAATATGATTTCTGTTTTCCCACTATCACCTGTGCTTACCTCCTATTTGAAACTGAAATAGGTTTGAAATTAGTCTGCCTCATCTCGATCCAGCTCTCTCTCTCTGTCCCCTGCTCCATTTCTCTTGCCTCTCCTGACATTAAGTTGCTAGCCACAAACTTCGCTTCTACCCCTGGTCTGAAATTAAACTCAACTATCCCCTTTCCTCCCCCCACTTTCAACCCAACCATTGAGAAATTAATCTTCTACGTCAGTCCTTTCTCCACCCTCCTGAAATTAATCTATAAATCCCCTTCCCCTCTCCTTTTAGCTAAAAGGAATCTGCTCACCCCCACCTTGTCAATTTCTCTCCTTTCTCAAAATTCATCTCATCCCCCAGTTCTCTCTTGTTCCCTATTCCCAGGCTTAAAATTCTAGTTAGCTAATGCCTTGCTCTCTACCTCTTCTAGCAATCATTCTACTCACCCTTTCCTTGGTCTCCCGTCTTCCATTATTCTGGAGTGGTCTCCCCCAAAACAAGAGACATAACAAAACATATGAGAGGATCAATGCAGCCTAACCCCTCCCCATAGTGCCTAATCTATGCACTGCTGTTTGAAGTTTAATTTTTCAGTAACACCCCCCCCCCATTCTGCTTGCCTACCTGTTGTGTCCCTCCCCTGCTTTCAAACATTTTTACTGAAAATGAAACAAACCATCTCTTGCTACCTCCAAGGATGTCACCACTTAAACCATGGCCTTAAAGCTGTCGTCATATATCTTTCACCATCCCATATTAACCCTTAACCCATTTTTCCTAATTCCTGCAGAGGGGCTGGGAGTTGAAAGGGGGAGAAATGGTATATATCCCTTTGGGCTCATGTGCACATCCATAGCTTCTGTCTTTGAAGGCCCTGTGCACATTTGTCCAGTTTCAAGAGTCAAACCAAGGATTCTGCCAATTGTTCTTTCTGTTCCCAGAAGTCCCAGGGATCCCAACTTCCTTCTTGTCCTGAAATACCTCAGGTTGTGCTCCTCAGCACATTTAGGAGTTCTGGATCCTCATCAGCCCCAGCTTTAATCTAATAGATCTCATTCTTCTCCCAGAACACTCACAAATCTTGTTTTTCTCTCCCTCCTCTTTTCTAAAAAAAAAAAAAAACCTTGCTCTAGCCCAGGAGTTGCCAACTTGTGGTACTAGTACCACCAGTGGTACTTCGGCCGACTGCTGGTGGTACTCGGAACACTGGAACCCCACTCCGACACGGCGCTTTTGGTGGTGCATTTTTGCTCCCAGGAAGCACCTGCCTTTGGCTGAACCCGAACCTCTAAGGAATGCTGAGAAGGGCCCTCCCACCTGCCCAGAACCACCTCCCTGTGTTTTCTGCCCTCTGAAAACCTGGAAGTAACTGGTGATGATGTCATCGCCAGTTGCTTCCGGTGGTACTAGTAACAGGCTATCTCTTAATGCCAGATGCAAGGGAGTGGCAACAGGATACAGGTACCTTGTTGTCTTGTGTGCTCCCTGAGGCATCTGGTGGGGGCCACTGTGTGATACAGGAAGCTGGACTAGATGGGCCTTTGGCCTGATCCAACAGGGCCCTTATGTTCTTATGTACTCAGAGGGAGAGAGGCGCTGGAGGTGGTACTTGGCCAGGAAAGGGTTGGGAATCCCTGCTCTAGCCTATTTACCCTTTCTTCTGCTTCCTTAGGGACCCAGAAGTCCTGCCCCCCCCAAATCTCTATACCAATGAGAGCTCTTCTCCTGTGCCTAACATCAGCAGTGAGATGCGGATTGGGACCATGGGGTGTAAATGGTTAAAAACTCCCCCTGCTCTAGTCCCAGTTGAGATTAGGCTTCTCACATGTGATTTATGTTAGAAAAATCAAGCATCATAGCCTTAGTGAGTCACAATTGACATATTTTCTGTTTGACCCTTGTTAAGAAATGGAGTACCCAGTGAGGGTTATCTAAGGCAGGGGTTCTCAATCCCTTCCCGGCCGAGTACCACCTCTGGCGCCACTCTCCTGCTGCGTACCACCGGATATGACTGGCAATGACATCATCGCTAGTTACTTCTGGGTTTTTAGGGTTTTGGAGGCCAGAAAACACAGGTAGGAGGCTCTGGACGGGTGGGAGGGCCCTTCTCAGCATTCCTGGGAGACTCGGCCAAAGGCAGGAACCTCTTGGGAGCAAAAATGCACCACCAAAAGCGCCACATCGGAGCAGGGTTCCAGTGGCCCCGCAGTCCGAGTACCATCAGCAGTCGGCCAAAGTACCACTGGTGATACTAGTACCACTGGTGGAGAACTTCTGATCTAAGGGATGAGATGGCTACCGCACCTCATATAATGACCAAAGAACACATTGGTAAAATTTGCTGTATCTATGCTCAGAGATGTTTCCCCACCAGCTATCCAATTTGTAGAATGGAACAACAGAGGGAAGGTGCCAAGGTCATCTCAGGGAATTGGTGGCGGCCAAGCCTGGACTCTTCCAGGAATAGAGATGAATGTGTCCTCCTTTTTGTCTTTCTTGAACTTATGCCCACAACCAAAACATAAGCAAACACCCATGCCCTATCTTTTCCTTTTCTTCTCACCCCCACTGGATTCCCCATCTGCTACTACAATATGCTTCCTCGTCCATTTCAAGCAAAATTGAGTACTGTACTTGTGGTCTGATAAAAGGGCCACTGGATTCTGCAGGAGGGAGGGAGGGAGAACTGGGTCCAGGAAGCTGGCTGCAAGAGGCCAGGATTTCTGATTCTTCTAGTAAGGATGTAAGACCCATAAGTTGGGGGGGGGCTAAGGGGGGCTCAGAAAGTCAAGGAAGGGACCAGATACTGTACAGTCTTTTCTGTCTGTATTTTCCATTTATTTTTGATTTGACCTTGCACCAGACTCTATCACCCCAATCCCTTTCATAATCAGATATCAAAATAATATTTCTCTCTCTCTCTCTCTCTCTCTCTCTCTCTCTCTCTCTCTCTCTCTCTCTCTCATGTTTTCTCCCCTTCCCTCTCTGCCAACACACTCACACACACCATCATTCCCAGGTGGCATAATTCATTATTTCTACCAAAATGATTTGGGACTCCCAGAGCTGCTGGAAGGAGGACCCATATAGCCTCTTCCTCATTAGTTGGGGGGAAATGCACATAAAATGCAGGGGGGGGGGAGAGGGGAAGTGAAGATGTCACCACCTGCTTCCCGATACATCCACAACAGCTGAGAATATTATATGAGGGCCATCTTAATGCTCTGAGAATGGGTCACAAATTCTAGATGGTCTTTAGGCAGTGTCCTCTGTTAGGAGGACCTCAAAAGACATCCCACAACATGGAGAAAGGAGGGGGGGTACCTAAGAACAAGATTAGAGCATAGATTCTATTTATCCCAAATACTTCTTGTTCTCATATCCAATCATTCTCTCTCTCTCTCTCTCTCTCTCTCTCTCTCTCTCTCTCTCTCTCTCTCTCTCTCTCTCTCTCTCTCTCCAGTACACCTTCCTCCTGTGCATTGTCCTGTGTTCCCTAGATCTATTGGCTTGCCCCTTCCTCCTTCGTCTCCTCCTCCTCCCCCCCTCCACTTCCTGGGCACCGCACTGCGCTGCAAAAGAGATTCTAGGGTTTGTGTGCAGAAAGTGCTGACGGGACGGGAATTCTATGCAGTGCAGAGATCCAATGAGTGGATGAGAAAGCAGCAAGGTTGCCCTGCAGCAGGAGCCGGGGGATGGAGTGTGTGTGTGTGTGTGTGTGTGTGTGTGTGTGTGTGTGTGTGTGTGTGTGTGTGTGTGTGTGTGTGTGTGCGCACATAGGTATATATGTCTTCATGTGGAGCATGTGTGACTGTGTATCCATTCATGTGAGCAAGGAAGAATATACCTGCATTGCACAGGGCTATATTATCTGTGTTTTGGGACATGCACATTCAACATGCAACGGAGGTTATATGCATCTGTGTTAAGTGTACCCAGTGTGCACGTGCCTCCGCCTATAGTATAATAGTGTGTGTGTGTGTGTGTGTGTGTGTGTGTGTGTGTGTGTGTGTGTGTGTGTGTGTACACAGGCATACAAGAAAGTCATGTTAGATGCATGCATAGAAGATGTCTGCTTGGGGTGCATGTTAGATGCATGTTTGGGGTGCACACACACAGAGTAGTGCTTTGTTGCATGCATCAGAACAAGAGATGTGAAAGTGTACAAATCCACCCATCCCACAATGATCTTTGTATTGATGTACGATATATGTATTTGAATGTGCCTGTGTGCATGTACATGTGTGTGTATAATTTTATTATTTTTATTAGAGAGTATTATAATGTGTGCATGCAGAAAAATGTATTTTATGTATACCAACACAAATTATATGTGGAATGTATGTGTGTATGTGTCTGCTTTAGAGGGCTGTGTATTGTGTTAAATGTACACATGTGCAGAGTTTTTATTAAGCCTGCTTAAATCTCTTTAAAAGAGTAGCCTTAAGCCCATTAAATGAGAAGCTTGTCCGCACTCTAGGAGGATTTGGATGGTGTGTGTGTGTATGTGTGTGTGTGTGTGTGTGTGTACACAACTGTGGATGTAATATGTACAGTGCTCCTGTGTGTGTACATTTGTGAGAAGTGGGCATGCACAACTGCAGCGATGTGTACAGGTGTCCCCCGCTTAACAACGGGGATATGCTCTGGAAAACCCGTCATATAGTGAAACCGTCATTAAGCGAGTCCTCAACTTAACACAGTGGAGTTGTAATAGGGAATGAATGGCAAACGCAGTGTACATTATAAGTGTAACACAAAGCACAACAAGATTTCTACCTGTCAATGGAGGTAGAAACACACACACAAACACAGAGAGTTAATTTTTTGCATTTAAAATAAAGTACTGTAGCTTTACCGGTAATTCTTTGTTTACACTTTGGGAACCTCCGTCATATATACGGATTGTCATTAAGTGATCTGTCATTAAGGGGGTGACACCTGTATATGCATAGTGCTCTGTGACTTTGTGTGTTCAGAGCAGTGTTGGAGTGTAGTAGAAGGAATGCATGAGTATGGGTTAGTGTGTTGTCAGGTCTTGGTCACCCTCCAAGACAGACTGCAGCTTGGGAGTGTGGTTCTCATGCAGGCAAGCATGGAACAGAAGGCCACAAGTGTGGTCACAGGTGGATTGGGATAGGGAGCAAACAAAAGCAGAGGGTCAGAGGCAGCTGTAGATGTGGTTGAGAATGAGTGAGGCAAGGTAAGGCTATGTAACTACTGACGCTGGAGAATTGGCTTGGAGGCATGGGGTTGTATTGGGGACTCATGCATTGTCACTGACTCATGGAGTCACGTGACCACATTCAGGCTGAGTGTCAGGTGGCAGAAGCTGGACTACCACTGCATCTTAGAGGGCACACTTGTCTCACAGAGCCTAATCTCTGAGGTTTGCTGAGGGACCAGAGTGCTAGTGGTGCAGGACAGAGGCAAGGTGCCAGGAACTGATTACTGGCAATCCCAGTTTGTGACATACACACACCCAGCATATTAGATGTGAACACTCATGCTAGGGACTGTGTGCCTTCAGGGCCTCTGTAACTGCATAGCATTGCATGTATCAGTAGGATGAGCATGTTGAACACTGTTAGACTGCATGGGTGAGAGGAAGCTGACAGAAGTATTTTATGAATGGCTGTACATGTGTCTACTTATATGTAAGCACAAGACTTTAAGAGTATCATTGATGTACGAGCTTATTGCTTATGTGGACGTACAATGTTGGGTGTAAGTGTGCAGGTAGACTTGCGTATGTGTGTGTATGGTAATGTTGTCTGCATCAAGCCAAAGTATGTGAAACTGATTTCAAGAGAGTATATCTAGATATGTATGGGGATGCATGGCTGCACGATGGGGGGGGCTATACATGTGTGCACATACAGAAGAAACATGCTTTTGAGCAGAGTTGTGAGTCTGTGTGTAAAATGACAAAGTATTTTGTGACAATGGTGTATATGGACTGTATCCAAAGAAAGTTAGTAATGACTCAGGCTGCAATCCTGTACACACTTTCCTGGGAGTAAGCCCCGTTGAACACAATGGGACTTACTTCTGAGTAGACATGCATAGGCTTGCACTGTAAGTCCCACTGCGATTATGACTAACTTGTCTCATTGATTTCAATGATGGGCAGTCAGGATTCACTTTCTTTAGATACAACCATATATCCAGTGCTTCCTGAGCTCTGTGTGTATGTGTGTGGCATGTACCCAAATGGAAATGTGACTGAATGCAGAATTTTGTGTGGCAGCATGCACATGTGCAAGAGAGCACATCATGACATCACTGCATTCCTTCACACATTTTGTCAAGGCACTGAAGGGGAGGAACAGTGTAGCAGAAGGATAGTGAGTGTCCAGCACAATTCTGAAGCCTCAGCACTAATCTGAATGCATGCAGATGTCAGGTGTCGGACCGCTGAAAAAATCACCAGTGGATAATTGCAATAAGCAAAGGGAAGGGAAGGGACTGTTTCTCTCAAAGTTTTCAAGTGAAAATTGACAAGAGAATGATGTATTCAAGGCCCAGCTCAGTCCCAAAGTGGCAGGCTGGCCTTGGCCAGGGTGGTCATTCCCTTCCTCTTTTCTCACCCACAGTTGTTCATCTGTAAAACAGGAATACGTGCATTCTGCCCCTTTAGGGCTACGGTGAGGCTCATGGGAATAACAGGGCTGTATATATTCTCCACTTAAAAATATAAATAAATCTGCACCAAGGTAAATCAAATCTTATTATTCCATTAAAAAACAAAAACAAATCCCACAACCTGCATCAGTCATGCAAATTAAGGAATAATGTTACAGGTCAGTTCTAGAAATTTGCTTTCTTAAAATTCAGGCTCAGAATATTGAATTATTACTGATCTTGGTTATCGCACCCTGTGTTTACCTGGTGCAATACTGAATATTTATTTCATTGTACCATTATCTGGTCCTTCCTTCAAGCAGCTCAAAACAGCATACAGGAGGTTCTTCCCAGTTTATCCTCACTAAGCCTTGCAAGGTAAGGTCGGTTGAGCGCTAGTGATGTACCCAGGGCCCGCATGGCTTAGCAGGGATTTGACCCCAGGTCTCTCCCAGTCCAAGTCCAACACATCAATCACTACTCCACATTGATGGCCCATCCTATCTGAGCGTACGGTGGTGGCCAATGGCACAAAAGCCACTCTGCTGTTTGGCAGGCCACGGCCACCAAGCACAAATGCCTGGAGGCTGCGCATGGGCAACAATGCCCACAGAACCTCTGCTATCCTCTACTATCACCAGTGTCAGTGGTGGGGGAGGATAGGGGCAAGGAGCGGACTGGGGTGGGAGGGGGGATCTTGGCGGCAGCCACACACACCAAGATCCTACCTCTCCTTCCCAGCCAGGACTTGCCCCAGGAGTCTCCTCAGATGTATACCAGCCAAAGAGCTGGTGGCCTGAGGAGACTCATTGGAAACCAGCCAGCCTACAGGGAAGTAAGTACAAAGTTTTTTACTTACCTTTCCTGGGCTGTCTGGTCCCCCGCCAGCCCACAGCATGTAGCATATGCTTCATTGATGCCCCTGCATGCTATGGGCTGGTGGGGGATAGAGCCCTGAGTTGTATACTTGTGAATAGACTGAAGTAATTGTGAATAAGAATAGTTATTCAGTACACAGAATGATCTCCTGCCAACCTAGCAGTTCCAAAGCATGTCAATGCGAGTAGATAAATAGGTACCGCTTGCGGGAAGGTAAACAGCGCTCCGTGTTCCAGCTGCATGCTACGCGCTGCGGCAAGGAGAGTCATGCCGGCCACGTGACCATGGAGGCGTCTTCAGACAACGCTGGCTCTTTGGCTTTGAAATGGAGATGAGCACCACACCCTAGAGTCGGACACGACTGGACTTAATTGTCAGGGGATACCTTTTTACACAGAATAATAGGTGCTTCTGGGGAACGGTCACATGTTGACATGACTCTGACTGCAAAGTCCCAAGACTGTTGGTTCCATCAAGCTTCCCCAAAGGACTCCTTAGAGAAGGGCAAAAAACTCTGCCATTCCTAGCAGAAGACCTCAGGCCTGGCCTGCACACGTGGTAGAATGAAGTGGCAAAATCCTAAAGCGGTAGAATAGACTGCACCACTTTGGGCTGAAGCGGGGAGATGCCAGTTTTGAATGCCCCCGCTTGTAAAACTTCCCTGCAAGAAGAAAATATTTGCACATCAGGGAGAAAAGTTATAACACAGCCTGCTCCCTGTTGTCCTGCTTTTCTACTTTCAGGGAGTTTTCCATGTAGGGCACCTTCACAAACATCATTCCACACTTGCTTTCTCAAGAAGTACAGTCCATTTCACCACCTCAGAATTCTTCCAACTCATTCCCAGTCCCACCTTATTCTGCTGCATAGCAGCAGAAGTAAACTAGGCCTCAATGAAATGAGCAAAATGTGGCTTGCAATGTAGGGAGTGTGGCTTGCAATATAGAGACTGGGATTACAGCCCAATCCTAACCAATTTTCCAGTGTTGATGCAGCCTCAACGCAGCCCTAAGGTAAGGGAATAAATGCTCCCTTACCTTGGGGTGGCCTCCGTGACTGTCTCCCCACCACAGAATGCAGCACAGACACCCCACTGGCATGGCTTGTGTTGGCTCTGGAAAATTGGTTAGGATTGCGCTGTTAGCGTGTGCCTGTGTCTGTGTCTGTCTGTGCACAAGTTGGATCATTGGTAGTACTGGAGATCAGTGAGGCCAGGCAGCTTCTGGGACTGGCTAAGCCCATTAAAGGGCCCACTGACTAAGAGATAATGCCGCCATCTTGGCTCTCAATACCTCCAACCTGCTGATGTTTTCTGAGACAAGGGATTCTGAAGGTCTTCCTGCATCTCCTGCTTTCTTTTGTCCATAACGGCTATGTCTTCACTTCCACCCCAGGACCATTAAGGGGCCACCCATGCCAAACTGCCCAAGGGCCTCCCAAAAGCTGGAGCCGGCCCTATTGAGCACCCTCTAACACCATACGTTGTGTGCTTAAGGAAGGGGCAGTCATGGCTCAGTGTCAGAGCATCTGCTTTGCATGCCAACCCATCCCAGGCAGGTTCAATGCCTGGCATCTCCAGTTAAAAACTGATCCTGGGTAGCAAATCTCCACTGGAGACCTTGGAAAGCTGCCACCAGTCCATACCGGCTGTGACAACCCTAATGGGCTACAGTAGGTGACTTATGAATAGACTTACCAGATCTCCAACCGGGACAGAGTGCTAGACCTTTAGGAGAAGGAATGTGGGCAGGTGTAGCTTGTTAAACCTTAGAGCACAATCCTAGGCATGTCTACTCAGAAGCAAGCCCCACTGAACACAATGGGGCTTGCTTCTGAGTAGACATGCCTAGGATTGTGCTCTACCCCGCTAACTGGGCAAGAGGCACTTTTTCAATTGGTGCTCCTCTTATATTTAGCAGGGGGAGAGTAACTGCCCCCCTTTCACCCTAGCACAGTGTCTTTCTGGTAGCTGTTTGCTGGTGGTGTTCTGCATCTTTTTTAGATTGTGAGCCCTTTGGGGACAGGGAGCCATTTAATCATTTGGTTTTTGTCTGTAAACCGCTTTGTGAACTTTTTGTTGAAAAGCGGTATATAAATACTGTTAATAAATAATAATAATAATAATAATAATAATAATAATAATAATAATAATAATAATAATAATCTCACACCCTGAGAAGCCTGGCTCTAAAGAGACAATGAATCATTGCTGGGTCATTTCTGATATGTATACTTCCCCCTTCTGGCAATCATAGCTGTGGTCTACACACACAGCAAAATGAGGGGAGAACAGACTGTATCGCAGCAGCAAAAGATACCATTTTTAAGCATTCTAGTTCCTCCCCTCCCCTATAATATATATATAATTTAAAAACCTTCTTTCATAAGGAAAGTAAGTACATCAGGGAGAAAGGTTTTGGTTCAGGCCTCTCCCTGTTGGCCATGTTTTCTATGTGCAGGGTTGTTGTTGTTTTCCTTCTTAGGAGAGTGTTATAAAACAATATATTTGTGTGAGGCCTGATGTGTTATCTATTTCACCACCCTAGGATTCTTTTACCTGATTCTGCTGCATTTTTGTAGATCCAGCCTCAGCTTGCCTATATGTCTTCCCACTTACTGAGTTGGGGTAGGGGAGAATGAGAAAGGAAAATGGGATATTTGCCCTTGGAACTGGAAAAGGGCATTGATGTTTAAGTTCAGTGATGCTTATCCTTGTAGGGGGGAAGTTGTTCTTTATCTGGGAGAGTCCACTATTCTAAAGGTGCAGGTTAGAACTAACTGTGTTCTTTCTTATCCTTTCCTGTTACACACACCCCTCCCCCCCCGCTGTTTCTCTCTGCATATGCGCCCTCCTTCTGCCCTTCTCCAGTACGTGGCGTTTGCTTCGCTCTTCTTCATCCTCATCTCCATCACTACCTTCTGCCTGGAGACCCACGAGACCTTCAACCGCATCATCAACAAGACAGAGATTATACCATCAGAGAATGGGACCAGCATAAAGGTGGATTTAGAGATGGAGACAGCACCCTTCCTCACCTATGTGGAAGGGATGTGCGTCATCTGGTTCACTTTTGAGTTCCTCATGCGTGTCATCTTCTGCCCAGACAAGATAGAGTTCATCAAGAGCACCCTCAACATCATTGACTTTGTGGCCATCCTGCCCTTCTACCTGGAGGTGGGCCTCAGCGGCCTCTCATCCAAAGCTGCCAAGGATGTGCTGGGCTTCCTGAGAGTAGTACGGTTCGTCCGGATCCTGAGGATCTTCAAGCTGACCAGGCATTTCGTAGGGCTGAGGGTCCTAGGCCATACACTGAGGGCCAGCACCAATGAGTTCTTGCTCCTCATCATCTTCTTGGCCCTGGGGGTCTTGATCTTTGCCACCATGATCTACTATGCCGAAAGGATTGGGGCCGACCCGGACGACATCACGGGCAGCAAGCATACCGTCTTCAAGAACATCCCCATTGGGTTCTGGTGGGCGGTGGTGACCATGACGACTTTGGGCTATGGTGACATGTACCCTGAGACCTGGTCAGGCATGTTGGTGGGAGCACTGTGTGCCTTGGCCGGCGTGTTGACCATTGCCATGCCCGTGCCAGTCATCGTCAACAACTTTGGCATGTATTATTCTCTGGCCATGGCCAAGCAGAAACTACCAAAGAAAAAGAACAAGCACATCCCACGAGCCCCCCAGCCTGGGTCACCCAACTACTGCAAGCCAGACATGCAGTCTCCACATCGCAGCAACCAGGGTGACTCATGCCCCCTGGCTCAAGAGGAGATCATTGAGATCAACAGAGCAGGTAAGAGGGGATACTTATGGGCAGAAATGACTAAGAACACAGCTTACACAGGTCAACACCCTCCTAATATGGTGGGCTTCAAACTTTATTCTTTCAGGGAGCCCTTTCCACATTGACTTGTCTGCTGAAGAACTCTTGGGTGATTGCCACAAAACCTGTACATATTGGAGAGGGTTCATGGGCATCATCATCCGTGCATGTTCAGTTCATCCTGGAGTGCTGGGTAAGCCTGTTGGCCCTCACATTTGTCTCCCAAGTGAACTGAGAGTGCACACTAGAACACATCCTGTACCCTTTGTGGATGTGCATGACAGAGGAAGATCAGCAATGGACAACCTGCCTTTCAAGAAATGTTGGCTGCCATTACTGATCTGCTCATTTGAGGAAACCCCAATAAGCCTCCAACAAACTCCAGGGGTCCATAGGAACATAAGAATCATTTTGCTGGATCAGGCCAAAGGTCCAGTTAGTCCAGCATACAGTTTCCCCATTCATTCGTCAGATTCACACAAGCAGAACATGATGACAGGTGCTGGGGGGGGTGGAGAACGGGGGGTGGAGAACGGAGCTTCTCCGTTCTCCACCCCCCCCCCCAGCACCTGGCATTCAATAGCACACTGTTTTTGAACATGAATGTTCTAACTAGCCATCATAGCTAATTGTCATTGATTGTCATTGATTGACCGCTTCTCCTCCACTTTGTGCAGTCCCCTTTTAAAGCCATTTAAGCAAGTGGTCCACATCCTCTCAAAATTAATTTGCTTTGGCTGTCCTGAATCTCCTCCCACTGGAATTTCGTTGGATGACCTCAAGTTCAAGTATTTATGGGAGGGGGATACATAATTCTTTATCCTGTAATTCCCCAGAACAGTTTGAAAATCACTGTTTTAGTCAAACTCAACCCTTGGGATAATCCTCCAGCCAACTCATCCCTGCCACTTCTATGGTTTAATGCAGTCAAGTAACAAGGGAAGCCGTAATGTTTAATCTGAAAAACATGGGATGCATTTTTCTGTCAAATTCTTTGTCTGCTTCTTGGTTGAGATTTTGTTGCATCAGAGACTGTTCCAGCTCCCATCTACCCCCACTGCTCTACATCAGTGTTTCAACATTTGCTGGAAAGAGGAGAGTTAGAGAAGGGTGACACATACTGTCTCCAAACAAAGTGGGGAATAATTGTTTTGCATTTCCATGAACAGGTTCTCGCATGCATGTTACTGATGACTACTGTACCACAGCATGAAGGGAAGACTTCCATCTGTACATAGACCACCACTGATAGAACTTCCATATAATCACAAAGGCAATGCTATGCTTTTCACATGTTGGCTGACAGTCCTCAATAATCAAGTGCAGACAACTCTGTGTCATGTGATGTATAGACATGTGGAAAAATGGTTCCAGTTTACTCAAAAGATGAGATCCCCTTAGGTGCGGAAACTAGTATTGGGTGCAGAATTAAGCATCTTGAGAATTGCTGCTTTATATTTTTAAAAGGCAACAGATACTGAATGCCTTATGAAATCCCAGAAGCCAACAGGGAGTCTCACAGGGCTTTACGGGGGCAGGACTTTAGGACAGCAGAAGACTGTTCCGCTGTCATAAAATGGCTGCCAATGGCTGCCGATGGAGCACACCCTGCCAACCCCACCAAAGATCCCCCCATGCCTGCTGGAGGAGGTAAGGCAGTGGTAGAGGTGGGGGGCAAAAGTGGGCGGGGAGGGGGAAGAAATGGGGTGAAGGGGTGGTGGATCCAGTGGCGACGGATGGTGTGCGTTGGATCCTATCCTCTCATAACAGTCTCTCAGTCCCTTTCTTCTCCTTGAACTTGCAAAAGCTAAAGAGCTGGCGCAAGTCCGAGGAGACCCATTATGGAGGAAGAGGCTTACAGAGGTGTAAGGGGAAATAATTCTCCTTTCTTCTCCAAAGCTTCCCGATCCGCCCCTCCCCCACTGGATAAAGTGCGCATCTTTTTGGTGCAACTGCATTGGCAGGGGGGGGATAAGATTGGGCTCTAAGGCTGTTATCCTGTGCACACTTTCCTGGGAGTAAGCCCCATTGAATACAAAGGAATTTACTTATGAGTAGACCTGCCTAGGATTGCGCTGTAACTGCACAATCCCGCACAGCTGGAGGCCGGCGGCATTGGGTGTCACGAAAGTGCTGTAAAGCACTTTTGCGGCACCCAGAGATTAAGCGGCGCCGGAGCGGAAGTCAGCACTGCTCACTCCACCAGTCCACTGCCCTCCAGACTCCATGTTGCCGGACACAGGTAAGTGCTGTGCTGGGCAACGGGAGGGCGTGGGGAGGGCAGGCTGGGGTGGCAGGGGAGGGGGAGATTGGCTGGCCAGGCCCAGGAGGGGGGAGGGGTTATCGGTGATGCAGTTCACCATATCCCTGTCTGCTTTCTGGGCCTTACATGGCCTCCTTGGATGTGCGCCAGCTCCATTGGGGCCTCCTGGGCTTACACTGGGGGAAGAGGATGAACGTCCCCTTCCTCCAAGGTGAGCCCCGGCTGTGCCAGTGCAGCCTGCTTAGGATGCAGTGGCTGGCCATTTAGGCCAGCTGCCACATCTTAGGCAGGATTGGGCTGCCCGTCAGATTTCTAGTGCTTAGGTGGCGTATTGCACTTTGCTCTGCCCCATAAACAGAAGAGGAAGCAGAATAAATTATGCAAATAGATAAGCAATGTGCCTTGTTCTTTAAAAAAGGCAGGTTCCTGCCCAAAGAGAGAAAAGAGGGGATGAAGGCAGGATTAAACCAGTGAAGTGCTTGTGATTGTTCAAGTTACAGTAATAATAATAATTTTCTTGATGCACAATTTTTTTCATTTATTTCATTTTAGTTAAACATGGTCTTTCTCTTACCAGTTAATAAATAATATGAAACCCCCATCCCCTTGACAACCTAATGCTGCTGATTATTGTTGATACAGATCTTTTAGATTGCAAAGCACTTGTTATAGTTATATTCTGTTTTGCCTCCACAACAACTTTGTGGGGTAGGTCTCCCTTATTACCATTTTACATGACGGAAAGTGAGACTGGGCCATAGCAACTAGCACAGGGCTTGCCCATGGCCACACAAATGTGCTGAAGAGGCAGGACACAAGCCCAGGACTGCCAGATCCAAATCCAGTCTTGGTCCATTTTACTCACAACCCAGCTGCCCAGCTCTGAACTCTGGGAACCCTAGTCTCTCCTTGGTGGTCCAAGAGTCCCACAGTGTGACTAGAGGAGAGCAGACAACCTTTGGCAATTAGGTTTCAAGGAAACCTGGGAGCATGAATTTCATGCTCAAGACAGTTTGGAACCTGAGGTGGGAAATCCAAAGAGCCACCCCTTCCAGTCCACTATTAACATGGGCACAATCTACCATTAAGTCCTCCTAGTAAAGGTAAAGGTATCCCCTGCTCGAAAGCCAGTCTGCTTTCCGACTCTAAGCGTGTCCGACTCTAAGGTGCAGTGCTCATCTCCGTTTCTAAGGCCAAAGAGCCAGCACTGTCTGAAGACACTTCCATGGTCATGTGGCCAGCATGACTAATGGAACCCAGTACCTATTTATCTACTTACAATTTCTTGCTTTTGAACTGCTAGGTTGGCAGAAGCTGGGACAGGAGACGAGAGCTCACTCCGTCACATGGCACTTGGGTCTCGAACTACTGTCCTGCCAACCTTCCGGTCTGCAGTTCAGCGTCTTAACCACTCAGCCACCGCAGCTCCCGGTGCCATTAGGTGCCTAGTCACACCATGGGACTCTGGTGCCTAAGCCACTAGGCGTGCCTCAATCCTGTTTGTTTCAATGAGACTTGCACAAGAGATCTTGGTATAGAACAGGCTCCCATAGATCAGGTCTTCCTCTCATGCTGCTGCTCTTCATGATGCCAACATCTGCAGCCTTGAGGCGGCTGCCTCACCCTCTTACATAGTGGGGCTCCGTCTGAATTGAGCCAAGACCATCATCTTGGATCCATCATTCTCATCCATCACTTGACAGACAATGGGGGTGGGTGGGTTGTAGAGCCAAGAAGCTCTCACATTATTTATTTAATGGATCTTGGACAGGAGGTTGATTATATTAAGGGGCAAGGTTTGGCTAGACCAAGAGTCCTAATGTTGGCAAACAGGAAGGTCTATCGTAACCTTTCTGTCTATCTTTGTTTTGCACATGGTGTTCCACGATACTTCATGATGTAATGTGGGAAGCGGTGACATCATGACTTAGTGAGGGCTTCCCCAGGCCTTAGGAGACCTGGACTCAAATCCTTGCTCAGCCACAAAGTCCACAAGCAAACCTGGGGTCAAATGGTTAAAACTCAGCCTCAGTTCCCCAACAACAAACTGGGAACAGCAGTCAACATGGGGATTTCTATGCTAACCTTCTCTGTTGGATATCTTAAGGCTAATTCACACTAGCCCTTTCCGTGCGCGTTTTGGCTTAATGTTTGGTCTTTTCGTGCGTTTTTCATGCTTGCGTCAGACGCAGCATGAGCTTACGACGCAGCCAGGAGAGATGGTTTCGGTTTATCTTTTTGCTGCGCTCGCGTTTAAGCTAGCGTTTATGCTCCCGGTGCTAGGCAGCTCACCAATCAGAGAAGCGCATTTCCCTTCACCCAATCACAGCTGCGCTTTCTTCAAGAAGGCGGGCAAACGTTCAGAGAACTGCTAGACGCACGTACAGACGCTAGAGTAGAGCAAACGTGCACGGAAGGGCTAGTGTGAATCAGCCTTTAGTGCTGTAGATCTCACACTGTATTCCAAGAAAACTGAAGGTTCTTCAGAAGCTTATCGAGGGGTTCCACAGGGAAAAGAAGCTCTGTAATGGTAGGCAAACTTTTTTCCCCATTACAGATCTTCCCCCACAATGATACACTGCAAAACCCTCTGGAGTTTTGAACTCCAGAGGGTGATGTGGTCAGGCATTTGCTGAGGTCCCAGGGTTCAAATGATGGGGGCTCTTAATGAAATCCCTCCAAAAAAACCCATCAACTTTCCCCAATTTTCACTGAATTTTGGCCTCTCCCCATAGCATGAGCGAGGACTAGTTTAGCAAATGGTTACACTCTTTTTAACAAGGCACCCCCAAAAGCAAAAAAAAATAAAAAAATGGGGACAAAATAGGAAAAGTGATTTATCACCAGGGACAAGTGCAGGTCCCAGAGACCAGGGACTGACCCTGATAAATAAGAAAAGTTAGAATGTCTGATTCTCAGATGTGGGGCAAAGATGCTCTTTGCACTGATTTTGCTGTTATTCAGGGCAAGCCAGGATATCTAAGGTAGCCCATCTTGGCTGAGGATTAAGTTGGTCCTTCCAAAATGACTCATATGCTAACACTTAAGGGCTTGTTTTGGCAATTTCAGCCACTTTTGATTAAGATTGCCTTTTTTCTTCCGAGGAGGGTTGGGGATGGAGGAGAGGAGGGAGGAGGAGGCAGGGTTGGCAGTCCTGCTGGGATTTAGGTGGTTTAGAAGCACTGGGGCATTTTATTTTGATTTACATTTAGAATTGATCCACTAGTGGTTTGTGGGGAAAGGGACTGAATCAGGTCTGAAGGGTGCTTGCCAAAGCATATGTTACCCTCTTGATTCTGCTCCTCTTGGAGCAGAGCGCAATATGCATGGAAATTGCCTATCATCGCTTGCTCTCATAGTGTTAAAGGGGCGAGTCTTGCATTAATATCTGTGTGCAGAAAGAGCATCCCAAATACCCAAGATGCACTGGGGCTAGAATAGCAGATGGATCTCTCTATGAGCTGGCAGGAACAACGGGGTTGCTGGCAGGGAATCCCACAAGAGAAGTAATCATGCACATCCCCAGCAAAGGCTGAGAGCCAGGATGCCTGGGTTCCCTAGGAATGGGGGTGGGGGATCTTTGATGCAGGGTTCTTTCCGAGAAGAATTAGATATTTTGGAAGGATGAGGTACTAGGCGGTAGATCTACCTGCTTAGGAGGTAGGAGGTAGAAAATGGCTCCTAGGAGGAAAAGAAGGGGGTAATTAATCCCTTTGAGCATAGGAGACCAGAGGGGAGCAAGGTGGATTCCTTTAGGATAGGCAAGATGGAGAACAGGAGTGACACTGAGGAACGGGGTCCCATGGATTATGATCACAAGAATATCTACAGCAAAGGCAGCTGACCGCCTCCACCTCTAATGTCACCCCCACCTCCTTCCATACACTCACAAGAATATGCTTCCCCTGTTCTTTGGTGCCCACTCACCCAGCAAATCTTCAAAGACAGGCAATAAGGCAGAGGCGGAGGAAGGTTGTGGACTGGAGAGCCCCCAGGGCTTGCGGCCAGTTCCTGCCATGCTCTCCAACCGTTGCAGTTGCCCTGGGCCAGAAAGGCCATTTGCAGCAAGTGCAGTGGAGAAGCAAGGATTCAGTTAATTGGACAGGATCTTGGCTGCACATTGAACATGGCGGGGGGGGGGGGAATACAGAACATCTCCTAGTACTTTCAGGGAGACAACAGCCACTTTATAACTGCTTCCCCCAATCACTGAATTTACAGATTTACCTCAGACGGTTTAACCTTGGTAAGAACCTCACATTTCCCACCTTGGTCTCTCATTTTCTGGATAAGTGCCTTTCTGTTTCCATGATAATTTCCCTACGTCCTCATATCCGTGCATTGCCCAGGGAACAGCCATAATCCCTGCCACTCTTCCTCTTTTCCTGTTTCTACAGCAACACCCAGGGACATCTCTAGGTTTCAGGGGGCCTTCAGCAAACTGCCTTCCATGGGCCGCCTCCTACCTGAGTAGGCACTGAGATAGCCATTCTGTCACTGCCATCACCACACAAAGGCTATGAGCACAGTCGTGGTCTCAGGGGTCAGCAGTAGACCAACAGTCGTGGTCCAGGGTTGGTGTCAAGGGTTTGGCACCAACCCTGGACAAGCTTTGTATTTCTATGATCAGAAAAGCTTCACACACTAATTCTTTTTGTGCCAGAGATGGCTCTACAATGAGGCAAGACAAGGTGGCTGCTTTGGTTGGTGGACTGGGGCACCATTAAGGGTGGCTGAATGTGTGTATGGGGAAGTCAACGCTTGGATCTCCTGCCTCAGGCACCAGAACCAACCCAGTTCTGCATCTGAGGCTGCTGTTAATGGCACAGGAGCAAGAACAATTAAAACTTGGCAATTGTAAGTACCAGTGCCAGAATGGGGAGCTCTTATTCTTTTACTTTTTAAAAAAATTTAAAGATGGCTGAGCCTTGTTGTGGAGAAGACACTGTTTTTGCTCATCATTTTCACCACTTGTATAAAAGTTCTGTATAGTTTCAACTTGGTCTCCCTTGTCCTGTGATCCAACAAGGAACCACTCCTTCTGTAAAGAAATGGGAGGGAGGGGAGAATAAAAAAAACAAATGAACAATTCCAAAATTGTTCAGACATATTGGGGGAAAATTGTCACTTTTCATTGCACTATCCAATCAGTTGGATAGTGGTCGCGGTGGCTTAGTGGTTAAGACGCTGAACTGCAGACCGGAAGGTTCGTTAGGACAGCAGTTCGAGACCTGAGTGTCACATGACGGAATGAGCTCCTGTCTCCTGGTCCCAGCTCCTGCCAACCTAGCAGTTCAAAAGCAAGAAATTGCAAGTAGATAAATAGGTACCGCTGTGGCGGGAAGGGAACAGCGTCCCGTTAGGTCAAGCCGGCCACATGACCACGGAAATGTCTTTGGACAGCGCTGGCTCTTCGGCCTTAGAAATTTAGATACTAGTTGGAGCATCCCTCCAGTTGGGTTATAGTAGGGGAGAGATACTAGTTGGGGAGGTACTGTAGTTAGTTAGTTAGTTCAGTTAATTGGACAGGCTGCACATTGAACATGGCGGGGAGGGGGGAGGCCTGGGGGGGAATACAGTTGTTAAGAACATCTCTTAGTACTTTCAGGGTGATAAAATCTCTGAAGGGTGGAAAAATCCCATTTTCCCAGCAACATCACGCTGTAGTTTGAATGCAGGGAAAAGGAGATTCCCCTATAGAGGTGGGGCCTCAAGGGATGAGTTACAAGTGTACAGTTGTGTTTCAAAGACAAAATTGTCTGTTCAAACTCTAGTTAAAAAAAGCCTAGAATCCCTTAGTCTACACACTCCATGGTCGGCCAAGGACAAGGTTGAGGTTCTGCCTCTTCCAAGGTCACCCACTGGAAAATCAAGCAACTACCTGGAGTCTCAAATTGACCTGACTAACATTCAGAGTACCATCGTGGCCTTGTCACCATTTTGATTTGAATGATTTAATTCTGGGATTTATAATCTACCTTCTTTCTATGCATCAGGTGACTAACAGTAAAATTATGTTAAAACAGATAAAAAGGGGTGCTTCCCTTCAAGTCTATAGTCCCTGGGCAGCTGACAGTGAGAATAAGCAGAGTTTTATCTGGCAAGGAGAAAGGAAAACAGGCTCTCTCATGGGCTCCTTCTCTGGCTGTTCTCTGGGGCCTGGAATTCAAGACCTAGATTTTTAGTGTGTGTGTGTGTGTGTGTGTGTGTGTGTGTGTGTGTGTGTGTGTGTGTGTGTGTGTGTGTGTATTACTTTTGCCATATTCTGACTAGCGGGAATTGATTTCAAGGGCCACACCACTTTGTCCCTTTCCTTTTCTCCAGATCTCACCAAAGTGAGTTTGGTTGCACATGCGTGAGAGAAAGAACATGTCACACAAATTATTTTATTTGGGCCTATTAGACTTGATTTGCTCTACTTTGCTTAGGTCTGGGCACAACAGTTTCAGAAGGATGTTGACAACAGATTCCGAGGAGAACTACAATGACATTAATGGGCTGAGAAAACAAATCATAAGAGGAAAGGCGGAAAGAACTGAGAATGTTTCGCCCCAAGCAGTGTTTTCAAACTGTTCTGAGGAATCCTCTGTGACATGCGGGGATTCCGGGGAGATGGGCAGGATTTACTCAGTCAACAAATCGATGTGGAAAGAATCCCTGAGGGAAGGAAGCACGAAAGAAATCCACAAACCTAGGGAAAAAGATTGGGGGAGGAGGGATACATGCGACAACTATTTATTTATAGACCCTCAGAAATAACAAGAGCAATTGTCCATCCTATCTATCTGCTAACAAACAAAATAAGCAATGGGATGAAATCTAGGCCTTGCCAGTTAAGTGGAAATTTATATAATGTAGATGGATGTGCAATACATGTGCCGTTGTTGCTATTGCACAAGATCCTTCCAGACACCTTTGTTCAAGGAATTATTTCTGCTGCAGGGTGATGGTATTTTGCCAGCACTCCAACATCAGCATTTTGTCACTGGGGAAATGCTATTCCTCCTTAAGTAGTGTGTCCATTGCTATTTCAAGTGCTGTGTATGGATTCATGCCCAACGACGTCACACGTGCTGAAAGACTCATCTCCTCCCCCATGTTGGCATCGCTTTGTGACCTTTTTGAAGTGTTGTTTTTAATTTTGTTTTTCAAAATTAGAGGTTGAATGCTCCCCTGCTGTACCAGTCCAGCCGTCATGGGAGTGCTTCATCTAGCCTTTTATTTTGTACTGTATCCAATAAAAGCCACCTACCCTGCCTGCAGCAGTGCATTTCTTCTCGTTTACAAAACAACCATTATTTGAAGGCTCTGCTCTCCTCCTCTCTAGAATAACTGCCTCATGAGATAAGATATAATGATCTCTGATAGCTAATGTATGGAAGCCTCACCCTTTCAAATGATGGGCTTCATTATCAGGTGAAAAATATCACCTGATAATTAGTATACAGTGTCTTCCTCAGGGTTACTTGATCACAACTGAGAAGCCTGACTTCCCATTATGTTTGATGTGTGTAGCTTACCATATCCTGAACAGGTAATAAGGATAATAAAGTTCCTTATTGTTAGGGAAAGGTAAAGGTGACACCTGACAATTAAGTCCAGTCGTGTCCGACTCTAGGGTGTGGTGCTCATCTCCATTTCAAAGCCGAAGAGCCAGCATTGTCCGAAGACACCTCTGTGGTCATGTGGCCGGCATGACTCTCCTTGCTGCAGCGCGTAGCATGCGGCTGGAACACGGAGCGCTGTTTACCTTCCCGCAAGCGGTACCTATTTATCTGCTCGCATTAACATGCTTTGGAACTGCTAAGTTGTCAGGAGCTGGCCAAGCAACGAGAGCTCACCGCGTCGCGGATTTGAACTGCCGACCTTTCGATCAACAGCTCATGGTTCAGCGGTTTAACCCACTGCGCCACCCGCTGGCCCCTTATTGTTAGGGAAAGCCTTTCTTTTAAAAGATGGTACATATCTGAGAACATCACAATCTTATAAAACAAATGAGATATGAGTCCAGAGACTGTGTTAGCTCCTTGGATGTGAACCCCAACCCCTCACAATGCTTCTTATTTTTAGACT
The DNA here is from genome assembly GCA_026170595.1 of Plestiodon gilberti rubricaudatus. NCBI lineage: Eukaryota > Metazoa > Chordata > Lepidosauria > Squamata > Scincidae > Plestiodon > Plestiodon gilberti. The sequence continues at coordinate 16,159,430 of JANXHW010000006.1, read as the reverse complement.
TCTAATCTGGTCACCCTGGCAAGTTCATTGGTGTTTCAAACTAGTCAGTGTCGTGAGCAGCACCAAAAATGCCCTTCTCCGCCTGCGCTCTGTCAGGGTGCTTACACTACAGATTTTAATCAGCTTCAGCTGTCTAATTGTCATGGCTGCCCTCACAGAACCTTGAGAACTTTTTTGTTAGAAGTTTCTAGGCCTGTCTACAGATGCAGCAGAATGAGGAAGTGAAATGCTGAAGTGGTAGGATGGACTGCACCACTGCAAGCCAAATGTAGGATCTGCCATTTTGAATACTCCATCATGTTCCAAAAATAATCCTTGTAAGTAGAAAAAAATAGCACATAAAGTTTCCTTCCCATCTTTCTCTCCTCAGTGTCTTTGTCTACTTACAGGGAGTTTTTGACATATGAGAACATTCAAAAATGGGATTCTTCACCTGCAATCCGAAGTAGATGTAGTGGTTTGTTTTACCACCTCATACCATTACTACCTCATTCTCACCTCATCCTACTGCATGTTTAGGTAAGGTATCCCCTGCTCGAAAGCCAGTCGTGTCCGACTCTAGGGTGCGGTGCTCATCTCTGTTCCTAAGGCCAAAGACGAGCCAGCGCTGTCCGAAGACGCTTCCGTGGTCATGTGGCCAGCGTGACTAATGGAACGCTGTTACTTTCACGCCGCAGTGGTACATAGTTATCTACTTGCAACTTCTTGCTTTCAAACTGCTAGGTTGGCAGGAGCTGGGACAGGAGACGGGAGTTCACTCTGTCACGCGGCACTCGGGTCTCGAACTGCTGTCCTACCGACCTTCCGGTCTGCAGTTCAGCATCTTAACCACTAAGCCACCGCGGCCCCATATACTGCATGTTTACCCCAGGCCTTAGCCCTGCCAACAGATCTCAATTCCCAAGGTTCCCTAGCTGGCAATCACAGTCTCCATTCACAATCCTATACTGATAGAAATGACAAATTATTTCTTCTCAGTGCTCTTTAATCACTCGCATTGCGAGAACAAAAGGGTGGTTAAATCGGTAATTCACTGAACTTGAGTTCACCAGATATATAATGGCAGGCAGGGTATTTAGGAGTCTGGCTCCTCAGTGACAAAAGCAGAGTACAATGAGTTTGGAATGGAGAAAAATCAGATGCCCAATTTTTCTGACATAAAAACCTGAGAAAAGCCCTGCTGGATCAGGCCAAAGCCCATGCAGCCCAGCATTTCTCCCACAGTGGCCCACCAGCTGCCTCTCTAGAAAGCCCACCAGCAGGAGAAGAAGCATACTTATCTCCCCTGCAACTGGTATCCAGAAGCATCCAGCCGCTAAACCTGGAGTTAGCGCATATGTGTATCCATCATCATGACTAGTAGCCATTAACAGATCTATCCTCCACGAATATGTCCAATCCACTTTTAAAACCATCCCAGCTAGTGGTCATCACCATATCTTGTGGCAACAGATTCCACAGATTCAGACATGAGAGTATGGCTGAAATATGTTTTTGAACAACATTAACATTTGGCTACTTTAAAAAAATGGAACCTGAATTTTAGAAATTAACTCTCACTGATATGTTAATACTAAGTAAACTTGATACTTAATTCAATAGTTTACATTCCTGTTTTTGTAAAAGAAAGCCAAACAATCCATATTTCAGCTGTACCCATTCCTGTAAAAATGATGTTAAATATTCAAATTAGGAAGATATTAATTTGAACTTGCACAAGCAAATTGAGCAAGTAGAATTGCTTTAGACTTCACACTCATGCCTCGAAATTTCTGTGGCAGCTCTGGATGGAAATGGTATCTAGCAGGGATGTGGATCAAGTCTCTGACTTCAAGTGAGTCAAGTCCCAAGTCTTTGCCCCCAAGTCCCGAGTCCTTGATCATGATGAGTATCCACCATGAATGTATCCATTGAATGTCAGTCCCTATCTATGTAATGGGGAAAACGGGTTTAAACCTGAATAAAATTCGACTTGTTGTAAAAGGCTCCAAGTCTCGAGTCGAGTCTTTCGAGTCTTTTACAATCGCCGAGACAAGTCTGAGTCAAGTCATTGACACGACTTGAGTCCGAGTCAAGTCCGAGTCAACAGACTCAAGTCTACATCACTGGTATCTAGTAGCTTTAGGTCTGGGAATTCTGGCTTCTGGGTGCTCAGGAATGAAGAGCCAGCAGTTTGTGTTTTTTTCTTATATCTGCCTCACTTTTTCTTTCTTTTCCCCCGTTCCCTTCACAGATTCCAAGCAGAATGGCGATGCAGCAAATGCAGCATTGGCCAACGAAGACTGTCCCACCATTGACCAGGCCTTGTCACCTGAGGAGAAGTCACCTGTCACGCCTGGCGGCCGGGAGCGCTACAACCGCGACCGAGCCTGCTTCCTCCTCTCCACAGGTGACTTTGGGCAGTCACCCGATGGGAACATCCGAAAAGGTACACACAACGCACATTTATTTGCATCATTTTTGCCCTGTCCCTTTCTGCGAAAACATGTATGACATCTTCTAAACATCCACCCTGAGTATGGCATCTCTCCTCGCCCCCCCTCACTACCACCACCACCACCATAACGCTTTCCTTAACAAAATGTACAGTTGCCACCTTTCTGAGGTAAAAAGGCAGCAGCTAATGTGCAAATATTACTTTACTGACATATAAACAGGGGTGTATTATCCATAAGGCTGACTAAGCTTCGGCCTAGGGCCCCGTAGCCTAGGGGCCCTGCAGGGTCAGGGTCCCATGTCGCCCATCAATGTTTATGGGTTTTAAAATTGACTATACTTTATCAATACATAATAATAATAATCAGTAAATGTCCTTTCACTGTATATTGTTAACATTTTCTATTTGATAATAATTTGTTGTCAGCTCAGCTGTACTGGGGTGAAAGATTGAAGTGCTGGAGGGGCTCCGAAATACCTGAAAGCCTAGGGGGGCGGCCATGGGTTAATACACCCCTGCATATAAGCCTATTATTGAAACCAAGCTATGGAGGGAATGTGGGGGGGGGGGAGTCAGGCTGGATAAAACTGGGGCAAGTGGTATGCAAGAAATCACTGCACCTCCATGTGCTCCTCCCCCAGCAATAGCATGCATTGGTCATCATGGAACAGCATTCCCAAGTGGCTTTTTTCCCCATGGGCTTTTTCCCATTAACACAAGCCCTCTTGACATATTTTGGTTCAAAGTAAGGAGGGGGAAGCTCCATCCCAGTGTTCCCAGCTTCTCCCTGTTATTTTCATAACCTCCTAGATTCAACCGTGTTACTTTCTGCGTGCATACGTCCAGCTCCATTACCTCATCCACCTCAACATAAGTATGCTTTCCTGGTCAACTCTTCTGTCAGTCTCCCTTGCCCCACCATGTTTCTGAATGTATCATTCTGCACCATGGTGCTTGACTGTAGTTGCGCCTCTTCATACTCCTGGTGCTGCCTTTTTGAAGGAAAGAGCAGCAAAGGGTAGGTGCTGGAGGGAGGAGGGCATAACTACCTTGCAGTAAAATATTAGAAAGCTGTTCTTCCCTGCCCCCTTCCTTCCTCCCCCAGCTGTTTTAGTCCTGTGGACAAAAAAAGTGGAACTTGGACTCCACTGACTTGGATTTCAAATCCCTGCTTGAGCATGGGCTCATCCCCATCAGTTTAATGGGAATTTGTAAGCTACCCATCAGTGGTGTTGTAAGAAACTATTCTTACTATGAGTCTTGGGCAGGATGATTAATGGCTGTAAACCTACCTGAATAATAACTAGCCGTTTGGCTAACTCAGTACCTATTCAAAAGTTGCACGTTCTCAAGGAATATTATGTGCGGTCCACACACACACTTAATCTTTTTTGTAATTTCCAGTTCCAAAGAAGCCCTCACAGAACCCTCCCTTCCCAATCCCATCAGATTTCACTTCAAACAAATTAGAATTTAAAGAGCAGTTTGTGAATTTGGTGCCAAAGCAGCTTAATAGGGAACTTTCACCAATGCACATATGATATTTATCCCCTTACCTCATTCCCCACACACACTAATTTCCCCTTAAAGTGCACTCATGTCAAATCCCCAAACTTTTTCATAACTCAGGTGAGTCTAAAGAGAGGCTCGGGGTTCCGAGGGACAGGGCTGCTTGGGTGCTCCTAAAAAGTACTCCTTTTGGCTACCCCTAAAAAGGTAATGGTGCTCATCATGTGGAACATGACCACAGGTTCATGTCTTTTGGGACCATGGCCTATAATTTCAGCCTCTGTGCTGAGAAGATACAAAGTCTTTGCTTTAAATCTAGTCATTTAGGACTACAAATATCCAGAGTATTTTGGGTAGAATTGGGCAAGGAAACAAAGTGGTGGTGCAAGAGAGATTAGGGCAGGATGAAGGGACAATTAAGCTCTGTAGCCCCACAGCAGTGAGTGTCTTTGCACTGAGCCTCACTGGTTTTCAGGCTTGAGAAGCTGTCTGCATCTGTTTCATTTTTTTCCTTCCACGATGAGGACCAGAAGCTTGCTTTACATACAAAAAAGGTGAAAGGAAGCCAATCCTGTGCCAGATTCTACCAATTCTACCAATTCTTTCCAATGATCAATGTCTCTTGTTACAGATTAACAGCCCAATCCAAAGATACATGGCCAGCCCACTGTATCCTAAGCCCGTTCCTGGGCCGCCGCAGCATGGACCGGGAACACCTCAGGAGAAGGGGAGATTCGTCCCCTTCCCCGAGTGTAAGGCTGCCTGGGGCCTATGGGCCTCCTCCTATGTACGGCAGCTCTGAAGCTGGCGTACATCTGAGGTGGCGGAGTAAGGTCAAGGTGGGCTGGGAACAGGCAGAGGATATCGGTGGAGTGCGCCGCCAATATCCCCGCCCTCTCCCAGCCCGGGCTGACCAACGGTCACCCTCCCGGGCTGCCCCTGCCTGCCCTCCCCTCGCCCCTGCACCAACGTCCCTACACAGTGTAGGGACAGGACGTCCCTACACTGGCGGCCATGGGATCTGGAGGGTATCAGAGTGAGGGTTGCTGGCCTCTGCGCCAGCGGCTCTTACTCACGAGTCGTCACAAACGTGCTTTACGGTATGTTTGCAATGGTTTAGAGCAGCAGAACACGTGCTCCACCGCTCTAAACTTACACAGGATTGCGCCATAATTAACCTGAGGAGTTCTCAAAATCATTAACAGTTTAGGATTATTAGCCAAATATACCATGGAACAGCAGGGGAAAACCTCTTTTAATGATATTTTCCTTATGCTGACTGCATGAACAAAAACTTCGTCAGGGCAGCACAGTATTTTACTCTAGTCGTTTATTGCTGAAATTAATACTGTAAGAGTCCTTACACCTTAGAATTTGCACTTGAAAGACTGCGCTGCTGCTGTTGAAAAATCAGGTTTTATTATGGCTGAAAACCCATCAGTCATTCTTTTGGGACTTAGCATCTCTTGGCTCCTACCTCATAATCTGTAAACTTGCATTCTAAATTAGGTGAGAGCTGATCTCAGTTTTGCCCATCTCACTGTGGAAAGGTACGGGAAAACATGATCCCTCTGGACAGGAATCAGCAGAAGTATGCCCGTGTGGTTTTATAACTGCTGGTCTAGCATCTGTCAGAAAGTGATCTTAACAGCAGGCAGCCTCACGAACAGGGCCAAGGTTGTGCCTGTCACATAGGGGAACAGGAAGCTGCAGCAAATGAAAGATGACGAGGTATTTACTTCTACCAAGGGAGAGAACACGGCAGATGTTTGAGGTGCTACACAGCAGGAAGAATCAGCAAGACACAAGCAAGTGGCAACTACAGAATACTCAAGGGAGAAATGGCGTGTAGGCTTGCTGCTTGTCATTAGGTCCTAAATCTTGACAATTGTGTTTCTGATCCACAGACTTTGGGATATACTATAAAATAGGTGCAAGGTATAATATGGATTTATTGAGCTGACTTCTGTTGCCATAATGGTATGTAGACTTTGGGGCTGTACAGAGTCCTTCATCAAGCATATTAGAACTGCCACAATTATGGAAATCCTTTGCTGATTAATCAAATCTGCATAAAATTGCATGTGGCTAAAACAATAGTTTTGCATTTAAAAAAATACTTTGTCACAGCAGATGCCATCTTAGAAGATGCATTCCTTTCTGTGTGTGAGAAGGAGAATGCCTCTTAAGGTGATGCCTGCCACCAGCCACTTTTATAAACACTTATATCAAAAATAAAAAAAATAACATTTTTTTAAATGTCTTGCTTCATTGGTCAGGATTGGCTTTCTAGTAAAAAAAAAAGTATGCTTTTAATTGATTAAATTAATTAAAGGTTAAAGTCCTAGGCAGAATTAAACTGTTGCTGAGTACCAGGATCAGACTTAGCCCATGTAAAATTGAGGGTGAGATGCAGGCAATCCATTGCCAGCAAGGACAGAATCTCTCAGTTATTCAGGCCAGCAAACAGGTCTCAGCTGGCATCCTTTACTGGGGTCAAGAAGTACCACCAGATGGGAAGCCCAATCCTGCGTAAGGATCCGTGGCTGGCCCATAGGGTCGACCACAGTATCCTGCACCCTTCCCGGGCCACTCAGGCATGGCACGGTGACTCCTCGGGAGAAGGGGACGTTTGTCCCCTTCCCCGTTCCTCCGGTGTCGGGCTGCCCGACCCCAATGGGCCTCCTTGAATGTTCTGCCAGACCCGAATGTTCATCTGGGGCGACGGGGTAAGGGCGGCCCAGGCCAGGAACGGGCGTGGGATATCAGCAGAGCTCTCTGCTGATATCCCCGCCACCTCCCAGCCCGGGCCGGCCAACGGCTGCTTTCCCTCGCCACCCCGGCTACCCTCCGCCTGCACCGACCGGTGCAACTCTTACCTGCACCGACAACTGCAGGGTCCTGGGGGAGGTGGAGTAAGGGCTGCTTTATGGTGCGTTTATGACACCCACTGCCTGTGGAGCGCGCGCTCCACAGGCAGTTTTCTGCGCAGAATTGCGCAGTCAGTCTGGGTAGTGGTGTAAAAGGTGTTTTTGTGGTTATGGTGGCAGGTTTTCTCTCCAGTAGCCAGGGTTGGCAGTGGTGCACATACAGGATCCCTCCCTGATACCTTTTTAGGTTCCTAGTAAGGCTGCCCAGCTTCTGAACCAGCCCCCATAGCTGCCCTCTCTTCCTTTCATGTCATGCATGTACTGACATGCTCGGCTGCTTTAAGGAAATCTTATCTGATTAATCCCATGAGTTTTAGTTGTGGAAGACTGAATGACTGAATAATTACCTCTGCATAAATTTGCATATAAGAAAAAACAGCATTTTTTAAAATAAATGATGCATGCAAGGTCACAGCAGGCATTAGAGGCACTCTCCCTTCTCTCACACACAGGAGAGAATGCCTCTTCTAAGATACCAGTTGCCACCTTCTGCTTTTATAAGTACCTGTGGTAAAAATAATTTGTTAAACATCAGCTGCCCAATTAATCGGGGCACCTTTGTAGTTCATCAGAATGCTTTTAATTGATTAATCTGATAAATGGACTAAACATTGCAGCTGTAATATAAGTATTTGATTGCCTTTCTAGGGCAAGTTCTACAGCTTAATTTCCTCTTCTACAAAACTGTTGGAAGCAATGTCTTCCTTCTTTGCATCTACCAGGATTTGCCACATTTTAAATTGGAGTTCTTTTTCTCCTGATCAGGGTGTGCGGAGTATGAGATTTTTGCTTCAGGTGCAAAAAATGTCACACTGCCCACTCAGAGTGTGCATTACAGAAAACACACACCTGTCCTCCCTATGTTTTAATTCTATTTTCGTTTCTTGGTCCTCCAAACAACTAAGGAGAAGTCTTAGGACAAGTATTCCTGCCCCAGCCTTGTTGCCACTCTTACCCACCCCCCACTCTGTGGCCCTGGAGACACCCCACTAAATTCTGGGAAATCACCTGGGAACACATGTGCGGGTGGAAATGTCCTTGGCAAGGAGCCATAGCAACCTTACCACCAGATTAAAAAGCTGTCTGGACAAGCATGAATAAAATAAAGGTGTTATTGAAATACCACTCAGTAATTTATCACATCATAGCCTCAAGATAAACATAATGCATGAAAAAGCAGACTTAAGGCTGCAATCTATTAAGCATGCATTCTGGAGAGATCATCTATCTGAGTGGATGAGACTCCTTTGGAGTAAATAGGTTTTACACAGTAAGAGGAAGAAATAAAACTAGAATTGATTATCAGAAATGGAGAAAGGCTATGTATGCAATGGCTAATTAATCAAAAATACATTTAATCTACATACAGTAAATCTGCATGTAGATTTTTAATATACATACAGTAGATTAAAAAAGGGGGAGCTGTTGCTGACATGCATACACTTATTAATTGAACTACAAAGAGCACTGCAGCACCCCAGAGATTAGCTGGTTTACAGCCCAATTCTGTGTAAGACACCCGGCCTAAAGGGTCGGACGCTGTATCCTATCGAGTTCCCAGGAACAACTCGGGAGAAGGGGACGATTGTCCCCTTCCCCCTGGTGTAAGCGGCAGGAGGCCCAATGGGACTCCTCGAATGTACTCGAGCTCCAGAGCTCGCATACATTCGTGCCGGCCATGTAAGGCCGGGCCGGGCCTGGAGAGGGCATTTCTTGCTACTCGGACCTGCGCTATCAAAATCACTGTGGAATCAGGTTCAGGGAGGGGGCTAGGATTCAGCTGCCGCTGCTGCCACCAAACCCACCCCCTTTCTGGAACCAATCCGCCCTCCCCCCGCCCCTGATGCCGCCTCGTTCTGCCCTCCCTGCCGGCCACCCCTGTCCCGCCTCCCCCGCCAGCCTACCTTAGTGGGCCTGCGATGATGATGCACAAGCCTGCAAGAGGCCTCTCTGGCCCCTCCACCAGCACTGCTAGAGCACCTTTTACAACTGCCATAAGGGGGCAGTCTGTGCTGGCAGAACACACGTTCTGCCAGCATACAGCCCCAATAGGACTGGGCTGTTAGTGTTACAATTAGTGTTTCTAATATATCTTTAACCAACAGTACAAACACTGTTCTGGCCTTTAAATCAGTTAGGGCAGGGTGGTCCAACGTTTCGTACCTCGAGGGCCGCATGCGAACTTCGACATGAAACCCGGGGGCCGCACAATAAATTAAATTATTAATTAATAATAATGACCAATGCATGCCCCGCCCCGCTGGCTAGCATGCCCCGCCCACACTCCCCTGAAGATCGAAAATGCGGTCAGCTCCCAACCGCCTTTCCAATCATCAGGGGAGCGTGGGTGACTGCGGGGGAGGGGAGCTCCAAGAGCAGCTGGTGGCAGCAGCAGAGGCCTTCGGGGGCCGCATGCAGCCCTCAGGCCACGTGTTGGACCACCATGAGTTAGGGCAAGCTTTTGCACAGGAAAAGAATACAGCATATACATCAAAGAAGTAGACTCTTGTGTCATGTAGCAGGAGGTGATTTTGGGCAGTGATATTTGATATATGAGAAACAGGGGTATTATAAACATGTTGCTGTTTTCATCCGTAAAATGTTGGAGGACATGGACCACCTCCTCTCCTTTCTTGCAAGCAACAACTGGGTCTTTTGACCCAGTTGGGCACTCGCACAGGCAGGTCCACAGTAGCTTGTGCTTCAGAGATGATCTGTAATGGTGGACATGCTGTCTTTCAGGGAAGCTTTCCAGCATTACTGATCTTCTCATTGAAGAACCCCTGATAAGCTTCTTGGGTTCCTAAGAACACAGTTTAATACGTCCTGAAGAAAGCCATGACCTAGCTTGATTTTTGCCGTAATAAATCAGGTAGTCTCTAAGGTAGCTGCAACAGGCTTTGTACATCAGCTGCAAGGGTCAGCTCAAACCCTCCAGGTGTCTGAGGCATTATGCCAAATGCTCCCCCCCTCCCAACCTTAATTTGCATACATATGGACATTTGCATACAACACATCCTCTTCTGCAATGCCCCCTCTTCCTTTTCTAAGCCAGGAAGCAGGAGGAGGAGCAGCAGCTGTAGTGCAAGGTATTTATTTTTATTTATTTATTTATTTTAAAAAAAAATTATACCCCGCCTTATCCTATGCCCAAGGCGGCATTTGCCCACGGTAGTGGTCTCTTATTTATTCGTTTGTTTGTTTATTTATATACCACCTTTCTTATCCTCAGATTGCTCTTCAGATGTTATTCAAGGCGGTTTACATAGGCAGGCTTATCTAGATCCGATAAGGATCTTTACAATATTATTCTGTATAGAACCCTACAATTCCAGCTGGTTTCCTCCATGATGTAGTCATCTTCACTAGCTGCTGAACACAAGCAGTCTCTGCAGGACGCCACAGATCATGCTGAACAGGGAAACATTTTTCCAGTTGTCATTGCTCTGTCACTGACATTCTCAGCATTCCAGTCTGTTCTCTCACCGCACCACGCAACAGCGACTCCTCTCTGCCACCGAGGGTCATGACAGCTTATCAGTGACTTCCTGGTCTCCCTTCCAGCACAAAAACTAACTGTTCCTGCTTAGCTTCCGGCAGTCTTCAGGCTTCTCCTCCACACTTCCTTTTTTGCTCTGGCCTGCCTGGCACTCTCCTCCACTCTTCCTCTTTCACTATATCCTCCTCTTCCTTCCAATCCAGGAAGTGGGAGGAGGAGGAGGTGTGGAGGTGAGTGGGAGATGGATGTGGGTGCCCCTCGCCAGTTTGCTGCTTGAGGCAACTGCCTGTGAGTCAAACTCATCGACGGGCCAGCTCTTTCTGCTCCTAGAAATTAAACCAGCCACTCATCTGGGGTTTTAATCCCACATATAAATACATGGGTGGGGGGAATCATTGCTCATCTACATATTTAGTCATAGGTATGCCAATGCTCACTTGTAAACACTTTTTAAACCAAATATATGCATATCATATTCAGGGAAAGACCATTGCTCATTTGCATATTAATATTAATTAATCCTGATGTATGCAAATTTAAAAAATGGCTATAAGGGCTACCACTTGGTTGCAAGGCTTAATATCAGCTGCAGAATCTGATTTCAACACCAAGCCTTACTACTAGGATATGTAACAAAAAGATGAGGAGCTCTGAGCATGCGTGGAGTGCTTCCCTACTGCCAAAGCTTTTCCCCACACATATAGAAGCAGGCTTCCAGGCCAGGGTAACTGGTAGGGGTTCATAGACTCACTAGCTTGTATGCCCTGACTCCTCTCTTCCCCCCCCCCCCGAAATTAAGCACTCTATGCATCTTAATCCATATGTATGCAAATTAAAATGGGAAATAGGCCACTGCCGATTTGCATATGATTGTTAATCCAGATGTACGCAGACAGAAATGTTCCTATTACCTTGCATTTGGGCAGAGTGCAAAAAATTAAAACTTAAGAACTCAGTTTGGAGAGGGAGAGAGGTCAAGCCAAGGACTGCTGGGTTACATTATGCTAAGTAAACTATGGAGCAGGACCTCTATTTGGCAGAAGCGTTGTTTGTCCAATGGGAGGCGTGACCCACCCTGCTACTTGCACTGTGGTCTCCTATCACACTCCCTGCAGCTCAGAATATAATGGATGTTCCCTTATGGGGAGGGCTGTGTTCCCAGCTGGTGGAAAATTTAGGACACTAGTAGCCTGGCCAGTATGAGGAGGAGACTGCAGAATACCATCTGCGCCAGAGAAAATTTCTGGGGCAAGACAGGATGAGACTGATGGGCGTGAAGGCATGCGCATTTCTTTATTTCTGTAAGTGACATGTTTCTGTTCCATCAGAGCTGTACATCTACATTGCTAGGTCAATGGGAGAATTGCTTCTGCCACACAGCAGGCCTGCCTGGGTCTAATTCCTGACCAGTGCAATGGCATTTTGAGGCCCTAGCTCATGCTTTGAATGCAGTTGCCCCAAGCTGATTGCTGCAGCCTCCTGTTAAAAGTGGAACTTTGACATTTTATGTATTCGCACATATTTCTCGACTGATTTTCAACAAAAATGTTCACAAGACTGCTGTACATTATAATGCTGTACATTATAGACATCTCTTTTGTTCCTATTCCATCCTTCCTCCAAGGAGCTCAAGGAAGCATACACAGTCATTGTCTCCCCCTGCCCTTTGAATGCTCACAACAACCCTGTGAGTAGGTTAGGCTTAGCAGGTCCCCCAGGAAGCTCCATGGCAGGACAGGGATTTGAATTCAAGTCTCCCCACTTCAGGTTCAGCACTCTAGTCTAGACGCTGTATAGGGCATTGCTAAACGATGTTGCTGCTCATTCAGATGAGCAAAGAATCAAACCCAACGCAAACAGCAGTACAACTGATCTGCTACAGGTCTGCTGCCTCAAATCAGTATAAGCTGAGCAGGGAGCCCCTTACCTTTCTATTATGCGAAAAATGTACAAAGCAAACAATAGACAAAGCATGTCAACAGCCACACTGCTCCATTACAAAAAAACCCAAACAGAACAAGAATCATCATACCTTTAGTAAACAATAGCAACACGTTTATGAAACAATAATGTTTATGAAAACAACAGCAGCAGTTAAAAAAGGAGTGTAGAATTATTTCAGTCCAAATTGGCATTGGGATTCCCCCTCCTCACAAAGACAGGGGCCAGGTCTGCTAGCTTTTTTGAGAGGAAAATGGTAACGGGATTTATTATGAGTGGACAATGAGGAGCTAGAGCCTTGGAAGGGGAGGCCTTGGAGTGGGTGGGGGCGTGCGGTTATTTGTAACCCACCTTTCTCCAAGGGCAGCCTTAATGGTAATCCTCCACTCCCCCCCCCCCCATAACTCTGTGAAGTAGGTTAGGCTGAGACTGGCTCAATCACTGAATGAATGACTGGCTCAATCTAGGCCAGGGTTTCTCAACCAGTGGTACTCGTGCCACCAGTGGTACTTCAGCAGACTGCTGGTGGTACTCAGACCGCCGGACCATCAGAACCCCGTCCAATGCAGCGCTCTTGGCATTGCATTTTCGCTCCCAAGAGGCTCCTGCCTTTGGCTGAGCCTCTTGGGAATACTGAGAAGGGTCCTCCCACACGCCCAAAGCCTCCTACCTGCGTTTTCTGGCCTCCAAAAACATGAAAACCCGGAAGTAACTGGTGATGATGTCCTTGCCAGTCGCTTCCGGTGGTACACAGCAGGAGAGTGGCGACGGAGGTAGTACTCAGCCGGGAAGAGGTTGAGAACCCCTGATCTAGGCCACCCAGTGAGCCCCATCGCCGAGCAGGGATATGAACCCAGGTCTCCCCAGTCTTCTTTCCACTGACCGACACTGGCTTACAGCTTTTGGGGGTTGGGTGGCAAACCGGAAACCAGGACTCCTGAGAGCTCTGAGAGGGAAATGTAGCATGTCAGAACAGAACAGGTGAGTTTGGGTCCAGGAGTCCTGAATTCCATTCCTGAGTTAGGCTGGGGGGAAAGGCAGGTGAGGTGGGTGGGTCATGGGGTGGTTTTCACAGCCATGCCTTCCTCTACTTCATCACATGCCCATCTTCAGTGCCTCCTCCTCACACCACCTCTGTCTGTTTCTCCTACCCTCCCCCCTTTTCATCTCCATCCATTGCTCCTACCCCTCTCCCTCCTTTTCCTCCACTGCCCACCAAACCTGGGCCCCACAGGCGCCCGCCGCCTACCGCAGCCAGCATCAGACTCCTCTGCCACCTCCTGGTACCTGCATGACTACAATGCCAACGCGGCCCCCTGGAAGCATGAGTAGGATGCCTGGAATGCAGGGAATTGGTGAGTAGGCTTCCCACATCATTCCCTCTCACTCCCCCCCCCCCCATTATTCACTCTTGCAGTTTAGTCCAACTTGTTGCTTGCCCACCCTGCAAATCCCACCAGCAACGCTGCAATCCACCACCACCACCTCAACAACAACTAGACTCACCAGCTGCATTTCTGGTAAGGGTTCTGAAATGTTAAGACTGATCACCGGAAGGAAATCATTTGTTAAGACAACGCAGGGAGGAAAGTCGTCTTAGGAAACACCAAGACGCTGAACGGAAACGTTTAGCCTTGACCTACACGTGCAGCGGAGCAAGATGGTAGGCAGAATGCTGAGGCAGTCAAATGATCTGCACCTCTTTGGGCGACAAGTGGAAGGCACCACTTTTCAATGCTCTTTTACATTTTTAAGAACACAAAACACTCCATGCAAACAGAAAACTAGTGCAGCAGGGAGAGAGTGTCTATTGAATCTCTTTGCCTATTGTGCTGGTTTTCTGTTATCAAGGAGATTTTGAGGTAGGAGAGTATTAAAAATAGTTATCACCCCTTGTAGTATGAAATTATACAATTATTGCTACCACCCCACCCAGAGGCGTCACTAGGACGCGCGTCACCCCAAAGCAGGGGGGGCGCGTCACCCTAGTGACGCTTCGACATTCAGCGCGGCCAAAGGCCGCACCGCGATTTTGAGGGGGGGCGACCCGGCTGCACCCTGCCTCGGGTGCCCCCCCGCCCCACGTCGCCCTCCAGACGCTCCGAGGCCGGCCCGGGAGCCGACCTCGGAGCGTCCGGCCCGGCCGGCGCTCCAGGGCCTTCTTCCATGCACTGCGTCAATACGGGTATTTTTACAATTTTCGCGCATGCGCAGAGACCATTTTGAGGGCAAGGCTCTAGGCAGGTGGGAGGGCCCTTCTCAGCATTCCCGAAAGGCTCGGCCAAAGGCAGGAGCCTCTCAGGAGCGAAAACACGCCGCTGAAAGCGCTGCGTCGGTGCGGGGTTCTGGCGGTCCGAGTACCACCGAGTACTCAAAGATATTGATGTAAGAACTTACCCATGTGAAGGAAAATTCCTTTGAGGCCCACTCCATTCTCCTGGTCGCCTACTGGGAAAATTTATAGCTGCAAATATAGTTCATATTATTATAATATTATAATTCTCTTTAAGAACTGTATAGCAGGTACAGTACTTGTTTGTTTTCTTCCTGCAGGACAAATAGCAGCTTTGGGAGGAGGACGGGCTATTTAGAAAACGGCATGGGTTGGTTGGACCCCATCCATCCTTACCCCTGTGTTGCTTCCCCAATCAGACTGAAGTTTTTAAAAAAGGGAGGAGTTCCTCAGTAAAGATGATCCACACCATATCTAACTGAGCCTTTGAATTTCCCAGGCAAAGAGAGCAAGGCTTTAGTCCCTTGTATATCATTTTAGCCCCACCCCCTTAACTAGGAGAAGCAAAATTAGTTATGCAAAATAACAAGAAAATATGCATATTTATACAAGTGGCAGCATTCAGCTTTTTGTTCCTGGTGCAAAATTTGGTTTAACTCAAAATTAGCCTTTTTTTAAACGGCCAACAAGACACCATCTCGAGAGAACTGATATCTAGGAAATACTGTACTAGCTGTGGTGTTAGGAGTTGGACAGACATTTCATAAGAACATAAGGAGAGCCTTACTGGATGAGATCAACAATAGTCCATCTAATCCAGCATCTTCTTTCCCACAGTGGCAACCAGAAACAGGGTATGAAGTGACAGCCCTGCCCTGCTATTGCCCCCCCAGCAACAACTGGTATTCAGTGGCTCTGAATAGTACCAACACTGCCTCTGGAGGTTCTGTGTAGCTACCACTACAGTCATCCTGGATAGATTCTTCCCCCCAAGATGTTGTTATCTAATCCCCTTTTAAAGGCATCCAAGCCTTTGAGCAGCACCACATCTTCTGGCAGTGAATTCCATAAATGAATTGTGCATTGTGTGAAGTCATTTCTTTTGCCTGTCCTGAATCTCTGACAATCAGTTTCATTATGATACCTGAATTGTAGCGTTCAGGATAATACCGTATTTCTTCGAGTCTAAGGCGCCATCGATTCTAAGGTGCACCTTTACTTTCAGTACCACCAGCAGGGAAAAAAAAATCCATCAATTGTAAGACTCACCTCCCTTCATTAAATCTACCTGCTCAGCACCAACTCTCCCCAGCATGTCTCCTGCAGCTGAGGATGACTGAGTGCACTGCCTTTGCATAGCATTTCTGGCCCCGTCAGAAAGTGCCATTTGTTACCTGGGCTTGGGGGAGCTTCAGGGAGGCCTGCGCAACCCTCTGCAGGCCTCCCTGATCTTCAGTTTGGCGAAAAACAGCGTGTTTTGGCCTTCTGGTTTTCGCGAAAACCGGAAATGGCTGAAAATCACAGTTTTTTGCCGAACTGAAGATCAGGGAGGCCTGCAGAGGGTTGCGCAGGCCTCCCTGAAGCTCCCCCAAGCCCCAGTAAGTAAGAAGAAAGCATTTTGGGGTGCTTTTTGGAGACCTTCGATTCTAAGATGCACCCCATTTTTTGAAATGCTTAATTGGGAAAAAACATGCGTCTTAGAATTGAAGAAATACAGTATGCTACAATAGAAGAGGCAGAAACATTTCTCTCTATGCACTTTCTTCACACCATGCATAATGTGAGAAACCCCTGTTGCTTCACATTTCCAAAAGAGAGAGACTGGGGACTGTGTCTGTGGGATCCCAGCAAAGCATTTTAGTTCTGTCTTTCTCAAAAGTCAAAACCAAAAAAATGGGTGCTCATGCAGATATACCAAAGCCAGCATTTGAACTAACATTGCCTATGCATTGCATAGGTGCTCTCCAGGGGTGTGCAGTACTCCTTGCAAGAGAGTACATACAACATACAGCTATGCACCCCCCACTGCCAGAGTAGGGAGAAGTCCTGGGGCAGGCAGAGCCATTGGCTTTAGTTTATTTGGGATGAGAGAGCACTGCAGACTTATGATGTCTTTGTCATATTTGCTTTACTAACAAATATACAGTCAGAGCAAGTAGAAGTGAACAAGCACTCCCAAGGCAGAAGATCCCCCCAGATAGCTTGAGCAATCCCCTAGTAGGCTGCACGCACAGTTTCAGCTAATTCCCACTAGAAACTAACAAAGGAATAGGTGTAACAATACAATGCTGATATGTTGGCAGCCCCAGTCTGTGTTTATTATTAGTACCATTAGAGTATTGCACTTTAAAAAGTTACAGAAGCAAAAAAAAAAAGGACCCTGATCCCAAGGAATCTACCATCTAAATTTTGACAGTGGGGATACAACAAAGGGCAAGAGGGGAAGGCAAGATGCAGAAAGGATGAATGCATGCAACAAATGCAGTTACGTTTTCTTGGGCATGCAGTGTGAATGATAATATGCATTCGTTCCAGAATTCAGTGGGACGTTCCCTAAATGTACAGTACATAAAACAGCAGCCTTCGTTTCAGATGGGAATGAGGACTAAGAGGTTAAACCAGGCTCCTCCCCAAACCCTCCAGATTCTGTTTGCTTTGGAAGGCCCTTCCCATCTTTACTCCTCCCTCCGTCTTTTATATACATTTATATCAGCACATACATGGCCTTGTTCCCCCTCCCCAATGCCCCATGTGCTTGTGGCTTTATTTCATATTCTCTGTTTTCATTTTCAGGGCAAATATTGCGCCTGTCCAAGGCAGGGAACACGATGGGGGCCCACGATGGGGTCTCCAAATCTGAGAGTGCCCATAGGGATACCGTGGTTGGAAGTGGGGACAGGACAGGAGCTGCACTCCAGAGCACATACAGGGAAAGAAAGAATATTGCTAAGAACTGGAAACGAGGCATCAGTCATTGGTGGACTAAATTGGGATTGTATGGGATGCACTTGGGGAACTGTTTTGCCGCTGGGGTAGAACCACACAAAGATGGAAGAATATGGAAGTGGAGGACGAGAGTGGTCCATACCATAGGGATATATGTGGGTGTTTAGCACAAAGGATTGGGAAGACTGAACAGCACAAAGACCTCCCCCATTCCTGGTAGGGGGCTGGGCTCCCTTCGTGTTCTCCCCAAAGATGGGCTGCATCAATATTTGATTCCAATTAATGCCCCATTTCATACGTCTTGTAGGGTCCACCCTGTATTCTCGTAACGCCCCGACCGCGTGAGCCAGGTACGTAACTCGCTCCACACATACCAGCCTTGTTATGCACTCCTGTGGGGGGGACGGGACACACACACCCTTATTTTTGACAGGCAGCTGGGTGCAGACGTTTGGATAAGGCCAATCTCTCCATGGCTTTACCCCAACATCTAATGCATAGGGGTGGGGGGGGGAGGAGAGGGTCAGGAAGATATTGCAAATAAGCCTGTCTGCTCATACATTCCTATATTAGGCATTTACGGCCTGAAATAAGCAACAGCACCAAGTGGTGCAGAGCTTCTGTGCCTGGTAACCCAGATGCAACTCACCACAGGCAACCAGATGAGTGACTAATTCTAAGCCTGTCTTAAAGGTTTCTTAGGATTGGCAACATCCTTCTCCTTCCCAACCATCTTGGTCCCTAGTAAAGCTGCCATCCAACCAGGCTGGTGTGAAAAAGCCAGCTGTGCAAATTCTGTGGGTGCACCCCTTTCCCCATTGGTACATTCCAATTTTTCTCTCTGTGCAAAGAAGTCACAAGTGCCACTCTTGTTTTCACGTGCAAATTGTTCTGCACATGGAATTGAGTCCTGTGCACCTCAGTTCTTTGCACATGCAAAGTCTCTTGCAAGTGCAAAGAAGATAAACATGCACCTTGCTCTGGTTGCTGAAGCAAATTGTGTACATGCATGCGTGTGTGCGTGCGAATGTATGTGCAATGGATTTGTGTGAAACTGCTGATACAGCGCCCAGTGACACATTCAGATGTTGTTGCATGCCAAAGAAGCTCTGTGAGCATCAGTACGTGCAAAACCTAGATGAGAAAATGAAAGGAAATGTGACAAGCAAAATAAACCTGCTTGCACACCTGCATTTGTACTCGGTTGCCTGCTTGCAGGTGAACCTGTTTCTACACATGCAAATGGGGTGAATGTGCAACCAACTGCTGGTTTGCACATGGTTAAAATGACTTGCATGTGCAAAGAGAAGAGAGAAACTTCTTGCTTCTAAATTTCACTTCACACAAGTGACTTTTGTGTGGAAAATTTCATCTTGAGTGAAGTGATCCTTAGAACGTGTACACATTTCCCCTGGTGCATATACTGCTTGTGCAGTTAAAATATGTACCTGGAAGCACTGGGAATGTGCACTGCACACAGGCTGATTTCCTTTTTCCCCCTTTTGTGTGCAGAAGAGGGTAAAGCATGTACCAATTATCACAAAAATAGTAACCTCTCTAAGTGCACACAAAGGAGGTGAGCGTTGCTCTTTGCTGCTTGCATACAGGCTGTCCTGCTTAGCATTTCCAGCATCCTGTGACCAGGTCTCCGTGTCTTTCTTTGTCCCCAGCTCTGATTACCGCCTGAGACTGGCTGGGCATGTGAACTCCAGCGCCCCCCGGAGGCAGGTCAGCCCTGCTTAATGCTTTCAATCCAAACTCAGTGTATTGTTGCTTTTCATCCTGGGGTGGGCAGGCTGCCTGGTGGATGGGAAAAACGGCCTCAGGGCATCATACTCTGCTGCATGTCAAGGTCCAGTTTCTTCACCTTGTTCAGAGGCAAGAGTCAAGATGATGAGGGCAGCTGTTAATGCAGAGACGCTTTAAGTAATGTGGAGATGCAGCTGCTGCCTGTGGGGTGGGGCATCTTTGTCACATAGACTGAAACGTTTTATCAGGTTTGTCTGGGAGAGACAGATCAGGTTGTGAGGCTTCCATGGGTTGAGAAACTGGGCCTTGTCTTGTGATAGGCTTAGTGCAATATTTTGGTGGAAAGCAAGTGTGCCTGTTTTACACATGACACATATTCAGTGACATGTTATTCTGATAAAAGCATGCTGAATACACACAGTACATGTGATGACTTGTTATTTGCATGCATAACAGTCAACATTACACGGTGTGTAGAATGCCACATGGGCCAACACAGAGCAGGCTGGCACACGTGGCAGCATGCTTTCCATGTGCATGTTATGCAACATATTTTCAGACATGCTACTCCAACATGCAACATGCTACAGAAATAAATCACATATATAATGCCACAAACATGCAGGTGCCGCATTCAACGTGCTGTAAACGTAGAACATGAGTTGACTTGGTATCCGCATGCAATATACATCCCAAGTAAAACTCTTCCACATGTTGCTCTGATACGCCACCTCACTGCATTCCTTGTTCATGTGCTGACATGCTTCCCACACGTATAAAACCCATTTTGACAGTCAGCTCCACAGACACTACAGTATGTGTGTAGCACCTGTAATGATGTTAGCCACATGCTGTATCGCACAACACACTGACTGTAAGCAAAATACTTCCAAGCAATCTTGCACGCAAGTGCCTATAGACATCCTGCAGTCTACAAGCACAATATGTAAGATATCTAATGGCACATTTCCACACAACACACAGATTCAATACATAATTCATGCTACCAACACATGCAGCCCACTTTGACCTACAGTCCCACACACACAAGTGTGATTGCACGTAGCTCAGCTGCAAGGCATCTCACGGCATTTCACTTCAGCACATATGACATGACAAGGACATATAAGAACTGATTCATAAGTTTCTTTAAAAGATGTATACCTCATTTTCCTTGCAGAGATTTAAAGTATGCAGCATATACACTGTAATCCACAAAAGCTGCTATGACCATACTACATGTAGTGATGACATTCTGCACTTAGGTGCCATGTGCAGTAGCATAACTAGAGGGGGGCGGTGCAGTAAGTGCTGCACGGCACTACACAGCGGTGCAAAGTGGCCCCTCCCTCTTGCCGTTGGAGCCATTCCGGAGTGGCTCTGACAGCAAGTGGGAGGGGCCACTTTGCATTGCTGTGTAGCTCCGTGCAGCACTTATCGCACCGCCCCACCTCTAGTTACACTACTGGTCATGTGCACTGCTACCAGGCATTTTCAACACAATGTTTTCCACTTTTGCACACTTGATGCGATTGGTCATTATACAATCATAAGGTGCTGAAGTGCCGTGCATCTCCTCATTTGACCTCTTATAGATGGGCTTCAAGCTGAATGAATATGTTTTGCTTGTATTGCATGCCCACCTTCGTCGTACACATTTCTGTGGGTGTGTGAAGGGTGGTATGTACAAGGATCGCCCTCTTCTAGAAAATCAAAGGAGGGATGTGGGGAGGGAACTGGGGTGGGAATGGCCTTTCTGAAGTCAGCCTTGGAGTCAGCCTATGCGGATGAGAGGCTGCAAAGAAAGAGTGGAGTCTCTTCTCCAGCCACCTTTGGTATGGAAAGGTTCCCTGCTGTGCTAGTCCTGTGTTTTTTTTCTATGCGGGGAGCATTCAACTGATTCCCCCACCTTCCTTCTGAAGTGGTACAATAGCAAGAGAATTTGTCACATGCTGTTTTCCTAAATGTTTAGAGAAACTCTTAGTAATTCTTACAACAATCCTGTAAGGTAAGCAGATATTCTTATTCTTATTGCTATCCTCCCCATCAACTGGGAAGAGGTAGTGACATGCTAAAGTGGCCTTGCTCAGTGAGTTGAGTTTCAGCGAACAGCTCATGCTCTTGCAGCACAATCCTATGCACGTTTACTCAGAAGTGAGACCCACTGCGTTCAATGGAGCTTACTCCCAGGAAAGTGTGTATAGGACTGCAGCCTTAGGGTCCAATCCTATCCAGCTTTCCAGCGCTGATGCAGCTGTGCCAAGGGGACGTGCACTACATCCTGTGGTGGTGGTGGGCAGTCACGGAGGCCTCCTTAAGGTAAGGAAATGTTTGTTCCCTTACCTCGGGGCTGCATTGGCACTGGAAAGTTGGATAGGTTTGGGCCCTTAATCTTAACCAGTGTGCTACACTGTTCTTTGCTCTCTCTCTCTCTCTCTCTCTCTCTCTCTCTCTCTCTCTTGATGCGTGTGCATATCTTCTCACTGAGCCAGGGGCTTAGAATGCCAAGGAGGGCTGTACCATTCACTTTTTTCAGACTCACATTTTTAGTCAATCAATCAGTTAGATCAATCAATCAAAATCCTTTTTAACTGACCAAAAAGCAACCCCAATTGAAAGGGCAACACATTTCTTTTAAAAATGTTGACCATTTTTCATACAAGCACCTATTAAAACTGCAGCTTGTAGGCACCATCTCAGAAGAGACCAACCTTCTCTTTGACCCTCACCCAGAAGGGAATGCCTCTTCTAAGGCTGCCCCTGTTACAGCGTATGCATGCATCTAAAAACGAAGGAATTATGTTTTTTCTCCAAAGAAGTATTGTTTTAACATGTGCAAATTTAATCAATGCATTAATCAAATAGGTTTTCATCGGTTATTCAATTAAGAGTTCTTTAAATGAGTGACAGCTCTACTTTTTTCTGAGCATGTGGACCAGACCTGACATTATGTACATGATGTGCTTTGCACACTTAGTGGGAAAAAGCACTGTATATAAGTGCTAATTTACAGCCTAAAGTACCTAAAGGCCCACCTCCCCACCTATGAGGTGGGGCGGTCATCCTCGCCCGTGCTCTGTGGTCATCTAGAGAGGCCACTGCCACCTTCTGAAGTGTGTCTGGCATGCAGTCACTGGTCTTCTCTCTAGCAGTGCCCAAGCTATGGAACTCTTTGCGCCACGAGATTCATCTTGTCACCTCAGTCAGTACATTGTTTCCACCATCAGCCGAAGCCCTATGCAGAGCATAGAAGGGTGGGGTCATCCCAGCTTAGACCAGACAGGTGGGAGGCAGTGGGCAGATGCAGGGTGTATGGGACACCCCCTGCTAGTCGGCAGCTTCGCCCTGCCTGCTACTTGAATCAATGGCTAGCCCTGCATAGGGACTATTTTTATGTAAGTGAAACTCTACCTACAACCTGCTGAACTGGTACAGCCCAGCCACAAATACAACATGAGGATTCTGCTTGGCTGTTTTTGCTCCAGCTGCTAAGCAATATACTCCTGTCTAACATTTATATAGTGGGGTTTTTTTAACCACACCACTGCATATTTCTTTTGATTGCAAGTGCTCTTTATGTCATACTCCTTTGGCATTCAAATTCCAACTCAGCCATCAAGCTCACTGGGCCACTCTGGACCAGTCTCTCTCTCTCTCTCCCTCTCTCTCACAGCCTAACCTACCTCACAGGGTTGTTGCGAGGATAAAGGGGGAGGGGTTCATGTGTGGTGGAATTAATATGTAGCAAATTGAAGAAATAATAGCAACATATACCCATGAAAAGTGGGGTTATATTATTAGGCTAGTTCAGTGGTTCTCAAACTTTTGTACCCTGTGACCCACTTACTGTGCACAGCTCGGCAACCCAGATGTTTTGGCGGTGACGTGATGATGTCATCACATCACCACCAAAACTTCCAGGTTGTCGAGCTTTTACGTTTGTTTGTTTTTACGTGAACAGCCAGCCCTGCCCCATCAAGGCCATTGTCCAATGGCTATGCTGCCTTTTACCATTGAGATAGGCCCCACCTCTTACCGCCCTCCCACTGCAGGTTGGAATCCCAACATGTCCGAAATTGGAAGGTAGAAGGGGTGGAAGGGTGGAAGCGAAGACATCGCTGGAAGGGTGGAAGGCTTAACAGCAGCTCCTCACACAAAGAATCCCGTGGGGGCTTGGCTGCGCACTCTGCGAGCCCGAGCACCAGGAGCAAGAGCCCCAACAACGCCTTGGCCAGCTCCATTCCTGCCTCACCCACTCAAGCGAAGCTCCACCTGCCGCTCAGCAGGCCCTAGCTAATGGGAAACTGGGGGTGCTTCTGGTACCACCTGTAGTCTACTGCTGGCCAATAGAAGCCTTTCCACAGATTCAGCGACGGCTGAGGTGCAACCATGTTGAGTCTACAGAACAGAGATAGGAAAAATCCTAGAGTGACACTCAGTGTCAACGTCTAGTAAAAATTGAAAGCCATTGCTGACTACTGTCCTTCCTGGGCGCTGTCAAAAGTTGTGTTTTATCGCGCGAAAAACATTCTGAATTAGCGCAACCCAGAAGTTGAGGCTCGGGCGGCAGGCTGTTCACGACCTACCAGAAGTTGTGTTGCGACCCACTTGTTGGTCACGGTCCACAGTTTGAGAAACACTGAGCTAGTTGCTCAGGGTGGATGAACTGGGAGGAAAGCCCACAATTGTTTCCCCCGGTTCCTGGATCTCTGTGCTCAAAAGAAGAGGTCAGGAAGCAATCATTTCTAATTAAAAATTGGGCCACTAGCTCAAGTCAGAACATAGTGTGGGTGGGGATGATGCTAATTCCCTGAACTCAGAAAGCAACCTTAGTTATAAAGCAGTCACTAGAGTACAGTAATCCCCTCGTACAGTTCTATTCACTTCATTTGTAGAGTGGTCAGCCAGACCCTCCTCACCGGCTCAGTGTCCACTTACTGCTTGTGATGGCAATAGGCAGCCCCATCTCAGATGGAATGTTCTCCCCTGTGGTGCTGGACACATGACTGAAGGGTGGGGTGGCAGCTAGACCACGTCAGCAGCCACAGTTAGCAGATGAGAAATGAGACAGGAGGGGGTCAGGCTGGCAAGGGAGAGATTTGAGCCACAGAAAGCATCTGATCACTCCTATTACAAAACACTTGAGAGAATCAACAACAACATTGTATTAGAACCATCATTGTAGACAGATGTTTTCAGGTTCAGCATGGAAGGTCAAGGCTGAGATTGGTTGCAAAAGTTGGCTCTGGTGGGTGACAAAGCTGGTGGTTTGGGAAGCAGGTAGGCAGGATTACGTGGGCTGAGCAGGAGCTTAGTTTGTCCCTGAGGGACAAGGTGCTCAGACTGAGGAGACAGACCCAAGTTGGCAGCTTTACAGAGCCAGGCAGAACCCTGTTGGCCCTTAAGAACATAAGAACATAAGAAGAGCCCTGCTGGATCAGGCCCATCAAAAGCCCATCTAGTCCAGCTTCCTGTATCACACAGTGGCCCCACCAGATGCCTCAGGGAGCACAAGACAACAAGATAACCTGTTTCCCGTTGACACTCCCTTGCACCTGGCACAGAGAAAACCCACTTCTAAAACCAGGAGGTTGCTTATGGCTTGTAACCTGTGATGGTCTTTTCCTCCATGAATCTGTCCAAACCCCTTTTAAAGGCATCTAGGCCAGGTGCCATCACCACATCCTGTGGCAAGGAGTTCCACAGTTCCACCCTTTGTGTAGTTAACCTGACCCCTGCTAAGCGGGGAGCTGCAGTACCACCCTCTGGCCATCTGCTGTGGGAAGGGGCATCACAGAGTAGTAGAACATAAGCTTTGCATGCAGGAGATGCAGAATCAGTTCCTGGCATTTCCACTTAAAAGGATCTCAGGGACTAGGACTGGGAAAAGACCTTTGCGGGAGACCTTGGCAGTCTGCTGCTGGCCAGAGTAGACCATATTGTAGTAGGTGGGCCAGTCTGACTCCGTGTAGGGCAAGAAGCTCATCAAAGACTAGCTCCCTCCTCTAGCATGCTAATGTGGTGGTAGGCTACGGTGCCTCAAGACTTAAGTTGCCTGGTTTCCTCTTGCCATGCTCACCCCTTTCACGTCTCTCTTCCTCCTTCCTCACAGTGCTCCCAACAGGCTACGAGAAGTCCCACAGCCTGAACAGCATTGCTGGACTGCGCCTGTCTCCAGCGCCCACTCCCTTCGGCTCGCCGGGTTCCATCCGACGTCCCCGCTCGCCCATCCCTTCCATCCTATAGAGACACACCAGGGATGCTTGGGGTTAGCTTGTATGTTTGTTTCTTTTTTTAAAAAAAAAATTAGAAGAAAAAGAAAAAAATAAGGTAATGCCAAAAAAATAATAATTAAAAAGCAAAAGGAAAAAGCAAAAGCAGCCAAATGCATTGGAAGAACAAATGAAACGCAGGAGGCATCTCAAGGTGGTGTTGCACTAAAGTTTGCACTTTCTGGAGTGTCCATGAGAATCCCAAGGCCTGAAGCCTTCTGTCCCTGTGGCTGTGAGTCAGGAATGGGGCTTAAGAGTTTATTGGGGGGAGGGTGTGCGGGGAGGTCTGGCTTGCTTTGAAAATCCAAATACCCCGGTACTCCAACGAGGAGGAGGTGGAGGTCACTGAAAGATGGATGCTGTGGGAAGGGGCCCAAGGCCCTCCAGTCTGGGCTACCTACACTTCTCCCCCTCTTCAACCTCACCGGACTGCACGATATTTCTCTAGCCCTAGCTTTGCGCTTTATTTCTCTCCATTTAATGCTCTTTCCCTTTTCACCATCTTACTCAGGACTGTAACGAGCCATAGAGCTTAGTGATAAACCTCCTTGGACTTTTTTTTTCTTTCATCCATTATTTCTTTCTCCATCTATATACTGTAATCTGTGTTGAGTCCAGTTATCCATTTCTCTTTATCTGTCTCTAATCTGTTTGCATGCTTGACTTTTCCCATAAAATATCCCTCCATTCCATAGACGTCTCCTTCAGTCTATCTGTATCTTTCCCTTTCTCTCTGTATTTACTTAATGAGCTATTCTGGTTCTTTGGACACTCCACGTCTCCCTGGGGAAGGCCGCCCCACCCATCTGCCTTGGGCCTTCTGTCTTTCCTTGGAAATGTTCTTCTCTTTTGTGCATGGATCTTCCATCAATCACAAGCAATAAGGTCAAGCGCTCCTTTCTGCCTGGATGCATGATAACGACTTTCCTATGATGTAGATATTCCAAGAACAATCAAGTTCCTACAAGTGAAGCAGCTGAGAGCAGGTGTAGAGAACAGAATGGGGTCAGGGAGCAGGAAACTCCAGCAATTGACTGGGTCGGAAGGAGAAAGCTTAGAGACCTAGGCTTCTTCCTTCGCCTCTCTCTCTCTCCCTCCCCCCTTCTTCAGTTTTGTTCCATTTTTCCTTTTTCCGCACACAGAAAACGACATTGGAGCATCCCTTGTGGAAGTGGGTGCTTTCACTGTGATTTTTTTTCCTGTTTCCATCCAGAGTTGGGATGGGATGGCATTTCGATTTGATCACAAAAAAAACAAAAAAGGGAAAGAAACAAAGAGACTTAACAAACAAAAATGAAATGCAGGAAAAAAAATAAACCTATTTTTCAGCAGAAAAAAAAATATAGAACAACAGGATCAGAACATTTGCCGGCGACCACATGGGGAAGGAAATCTCCCCCAAGCTTCTCCTGGAGCAGCAGAGAATGGGACATGCTATTGAGCAGCAGAATACGGGACGCATTTATTTTTCAAAGCAACGCTGCTGAGATCGACGACATGAAAACATAAGGAATAGCGCCGCCGAGCTACACTATTTAGAGTCTGCATTTTCCAAGCCAGCATGTATTTGCATGTGATACTGTAAGCGACGATATTTAATGTTATATGCAAAAACAAAAGAAAACAAAATGACAAAAAAAGAACAACTAAAAAAAGGAGAGGTATATTTTCCTTCTGGACTTGCAATCCCCTGCAACAACGAAAGTCACCAAATTTAGCCAGTATCCCATCCCCTGATTGTTCCCATCCCGCAAGGGGGTTGGAAGCACCGCACTTTGTAGGAGCTTGGTGAATTCTAAAGGGCTTTTTCCTTCCCTGGGAGTGGGGTCTTAGATGGCTAAGATGCTGGCAGAGAGAGAGAGCAGAATTCAATAGCCTCCTGTTGGTAATAAATGTTTGGAAAATCTAAAACGCAGTGGGGAGGAGGATGGTGCACACATGCTACCAACTCATATAGTAATCTCCAGAGAAAAGGACAGTATATAACGGAGGCAGCAAGACTGGGGTTCTCTTATGTGCATGTTCCAAGAGTGGTTTGAAGAGGAGTACAAAAGCCAGTGATTTGGAAGGTGGCGGAGCACATGCCAGACTGGAAACAGAAAATGAGAGATGCTCTCTTGAAGCATCATTGGCGACGTTCTCTCGCTAGTTGATGTCGTTCAGTGAAGGAATTCTGTTTCGTCAGAGAGGGCGCCATATAAAGTCATGCATTTACTTTGTAAGTCTTCTCTTATCAGGAGGCTGCCAGTCTTGAGAGTCTTCGCTTCCATTAAAAACTGTTTTCCTAGCAATTAGCAGTTGTAGGAAACAGGAGGGGAAAACGCAAATGCTTTAAATGTACGGAACCAATCTGACTGATTATTTTTAAAATGAATGGCAAGGTTTGCAGATTTGCACAGCTCCAACATTTTGACAAAAGCACCTTCAAGGAATACAAAACCTAATGTTTTGTACGAGGCTCAGGAACTGAAGGATGAATTGTTGGAAATACATTGGTTCCTTACAGTTTTTAAAGAGAATTCTTAAGAACTAAAGCATATGGAAGTTGTTGTAGGAACTGGTTGAGCTAACAATGAATGTCACTGATAGGCAAAGTGCCTCTTTGGCAGCAAAAATGTCTTGCCTGTTGTCTGAAAGTGGACTTACTTACTGGGGGAGAACTATGCATGGCCTGTTAAGTTTGATGTGTCTAGAGAACTACAGTACTCTTTCCACCATGGCAGTCTAACCATGTAGCTGTTCCGGTCCCGTTCTCATGAGCAGCTGAATTGATAGTTATCTAGTAATGATTATATGTTGATCTTTTTGCCTCTTGTTGGACAATTTTGTGTTCACATGATAAAAGCATTTGTCTCTTTGGTGGCTGATGTGCGATAGATAACCAGGGTTGCACAAAAACAAGGCATCACACAGTGGTGATATACCTGCTGGAAGGCCCTGACCAAACTGACTTACCTGTTAGACATCATTTAGATTCATGTTAAGTCTGTGAATGCAGCTAAACTCATCACATAGTTGGCAGCATCTGATTAGCTTTTTAGCCTCATGTGGCATAGAGCTGGTTATGTCAATTAAATGTTGACCTTAAAGGTCATAGATATCTTATTGTCATTAAATTTACAAAACACAGGTAACTGCATGTCATTGCAGTGGCTGTATGGATCAGCTCTCAGAGAGCTACTAAGAAGTGATCTTGGATGGTGCCTAGAAGTGATCAAGATCTTGAGATGGTTCCCTTCTCAATGCAAGTTTGATCAAACATGCTATTTATTTATTTAAATTATTTCTACCCCGCTTTTCTGTCCCTAAATGAACCCCTCCCCCAAGATGCCTAGCACAAAAACATTAAAATATCACAATACAATTGTCAAAATTAAAAGAAAAAAAAACAGCAGCAAATAAAAAAAATCTAGTTTATTTAACATATAACATCCAGTACTTAATTTCTTATGCTGTTCAACCTGGATCAAACTCATTTAGTATACTGCAGGCTTTATAAAGCTATCTATGACAAATGGTTACCAATTTTTGTCCAGAAGAAGGCGCTATATACCATAGTTAACATTTAAGAGAGAAAAAGAATGGATGGTGGAGAGAAAGGTGCTGCTGTAATTGTTAGGCAAGGCTGTTTTCTTAGGCAAATTACCCTAAGGCATAGGCCAAAACTGTAGAAGGGAGTCGGAAGGAGTCCAACACTCCTACTGGTGTTGATAATGAGGGTGAAAGCAACTTTTAATCTTTTTTAAATGCCCATAAACATTGATTTGTAGTAGATTCAGCAAAGGAGCTTCTGAGATTGGTTTTTGGGGGTGAGGGAATTCAGTAAACATGAGATCATGGCATTTATCTCATGAGTGGCAATTATGGTAACTCTATAAGGGGCAGATCTATGTAACAAATTCTATATTAATTTTATACTCCTCTGTGGAGGAGTGGGCCAGTTTAACTCTCATCATGGCCCATTCCTACACAGAGAATCATATTCGCAGGGATTATAATTCGGTGGGAGAGTGCTGAAAATTTTGTGTAAGTGATCCCTACAAATCCCCTCCTTGTTGCACAGGACTAGATTTCTTATGGTTTCCTGGGGAGAAGTAAACCAGTTAGATCTATGGAATAGATATGCCCTAAAAATTCCGTTGCCAACTGGGCAATTTTCATTTTCTTGATTGAAATCATCTAGCACAAAATCAGTTCCAAGAAACTCTCAAGTATAAGGATGAATCCCAAATAGTCTTAGATGATACAACCTTCAAAATGTTGCCATCTCAAGCAGCTGGCACGTTTTTACAAGTTTCTAACACACTCAGTGCAATATCCAATCCAATTGCTTGGCTCCTGTTATCCAGGGTGTTTGCAAAAAGATTTGTGGACAAATGAGAAAACACAGAATCATGTAACAGGAGTCTGTTGATGTTAAGGGCATTCGTTGTGATTCTGGTTGCTCTTTTCTTAATATTGAGGGTTTTGCTGTGTTGATTATGTTTATGATGTGCTAGCCTAGGGATAGTTTACTTCATTATGGGCAATCTAGGTTATCCTTCTATCATTCAATATTCTTTAGGTGGCATTTGTCCAGTAAGGATGGAAATTCTGTTAAAATCAATGGGAACTTTCCCCCAAGGAAATGTGTTTCAGATCAGGATTATTATAACCTCATTTTGTGGCCCTTGGGCGTTTGGTCTTGACCATGTCTCAGCATTTCTAACAGTGCTATCTCCTCTCCGGCAGCATGTGATCAGCATCTCAGCATCACATGGCATAGAAAACGTTCTGTCGATGGAACGTTGACCTAAGGCCTTATTGGCCTCATTCTAGCAGACACCAACAATCTGATGTAAGGCCTAGTTCTCACTGAAGCTGTCTACCTGTGTCGGGTCTACAGGCTGCAAGTAAGGGCTCACATGATGGAATGTTCATCCCAAAACGTTGTGTCCATATAGAAACCTACATACATAGTAGGAAGGAGAGCTCTAGCCAAGTCTTCTCCCTGACATGCTAGTTTTCTACATGCAGGGATTTTGTTTTGATGGAGGAGCATTCAGTCATGTGTGCCGCTACCTGCACCCTAGAATGGTATAACCACAGTGAAAAAGAAGCCTCAGACCCTCAAACGACCATTGATCTCACTCAACGACCTTACCAATCTCACACCACAGTCCTATAACACTTTCCTGAGAGTAAATCCCATTGAACACAATGGGACTTATCTCTGAGTAAACCTGTCTAGGATTGGGCTGTCATAGACCTAAGTCCCTGGTCTAAGTAATGAGGGGTGTTGGACCCTGCTTGAACTTGCATTGGCTAACATGGCCTCCTAGTGATTTATGCTGATACCACTTTCTGTACACCCTTTATGCCTAGGTTGTTTGTAGTTTACAACCTCCATGGGAGTGGATTTGGTCTTTCTGGTTGCTGATCCTTTTTCTAAGTTTTGTTATTACTTAAACCTCACTGAGGGGAAAGACCCTTATTAATTATGTCTGAAGGATAGGATTCCAACCTAACTGATATGTGTAGATGAAGAATTTGTAACTTGTGTAAATTTACAAGTACAGTCTTTAGTGTAGAACAGTTCCTTGTGTTGATGAAAGCACATCTGTTGGCCTGCAGGGTTGTATGCTGTTATTTTGTTCTGAACACACATTTTCCCCCATTTATGTTTTCATAAACAAGAGCTTTCCGCACCCCTACAAAACCATCAAATGGCCTACCACACCAACTTGGGAACGCATCCATCTCACACTATGCAAGCGTTTCCCCTCTTCAGTGGAGGCCCATATAGTCCCAATTTCCATCCCCACCCCCCACCCCAGAAGAATTCCATCCAAACTCAATCCCACCACTCTCCTCCCCAGGTGATGGAAGCTCTTTATGCAACGATTCCTATGCAAAAATAATAATAAAAAAATTAATAGCTGGCTAGATTTAGGACAGTGATTGGGAGCCTCTCGTCCCTAGCAAAACTGGGAGCAGGGGAAATTGATTAATGCAAGCTCCTGTATGTGATTCTCCTTCCCCCCCCCCTTTGCGGTGCATTCTCTTCCTACCCACTTCCGGGCTGGGAAAACAGGGGGCAGTTGTTAAGTTGGTCATATTGACCAAGATTTCTCTTCGAAGGGCACACAGAGTCCCTATGATATTGATAAAGTTGATGAAGTGTCCTGGCGTGTAGTTGAAATTGAGGGGGTGCGGAGGTATTTATGAGAAGGGGCTAAGGCTGCAGTCCTATGGATGCTTACTAGGGGGAGCAAGTCCCAGCAGTAAACTTAGTTGGGATGTACTTCTGACTGAGTAATCATCCATAGGACTGGACTGTAAGACTATTCTCCTTTGATATGGCTACTTTTCACTTTTTTGGATCATCAAACAAACAAATAAAAAGACAAGCCAAAATGTGTTTATGAAACCACGCATATTCCAGCAGCAGTCAGCCTTCCCTACCCATTGTGATAACTACAGCTTTTCTACAAATGACTCCCCACCCCCCACTTAAAGGTTATATTTATATGCAGGAGGGGGTCAGGACTGAGAAACCTTGGGACTTCTGCTGTGCTGCCTTTCTGCACTTTAAATCCTGCCCCCTCCCCTACCCCCACCCACCTATCAGGGTTAATGGGCGATTTCCTTTTACAACATTTTCTTAATCAGTTGTAATTCCTTTCTTTGATTTGGTTTAGTTTGGTTTGTCTAGTTTGTTAGAGCTGATCTACATGTTGAGCAGTGAAATCACGTGGTATAGCTCTCCTGGACCATACCACTTCAGAATGCAGAGGTGTGTGTGCATGTGCACACACTTGCAAATAAAATAACCACTTGTTTAATCCTTTAGGGTGAGTAAAAAAAATTACCTCCAGATGAGCAAGCAAAGACATTCTGGAAATTGCATAGGTTCTTTGTTTTTTTCAAGCTGTAAATTACTTATATTAGTATGCCTGATTATATGGGCTAGTTGCATTTTCGGGGGAGAGATAGTAATCTTTGCAGACTTTGTTTATAAGTCTGATAGTGCAATCCTATGCACGTCTACTCAGAAATAAACCCCATGGAATTCAATGGGACATATTCCTAGGAAAGTGTGCATAGGATTGCAGCCTGAGTTTGCGTATTTGAATGCTTTCCCATATCAAAAAGTGTGTGCATGTAGAAAACAAATGTGTCAGGGAAAAGGCTAGACGATAAACTTCCTCTTTGACATGCTAGCTTTCCATAGGTAGGGATTTTTTTTTTACCAAGGGTAAATTTATTTAGTCAAGCATTCCAAAGCAGCATAATCGTACTGACCCGCATTCTGAAGTTGTACAATC
Source organism: Plestiodon gilberti rubricaudatus (assembly GCA_026170595.1). Taxonomy (NCBI): domain Eukaryota; kingdom Metazoa; phylum Chordata; class Lepidosauria; order Squamata; family Scincidae; genus Plestiodon; species Plestiodon gilberti. The sequence goes on along the minus strand of JANXHW010000006.1, from coordinate 16,126,607 downwards.
CCAGATGAACTGTACCATGTGCTTTTGACAAACATGCAATTTGGCTCTGCATAAGGAGATTGAGATAACGTAACAGCATCTCTATCAGACTGTATCATGGTACAATGTCGGATGTATGTCCTTCTTTTGCTTTTCTTTGCGGTATTTCTTTCCCTGCCCAGAAGAAGAAAAATAATTTTTCCGTGAAAAATTATGACAGCAACCCAAATGTTGCTTTGACATGCAGGATGAGTTTTAGTAGATTTACAGTGCAATCCTATATGTAACTACTCAGAAGTAAGTCCCATTAAGCTCAGTGGGGCTTACTCCCAGGAAGGTGTGTATAGGATTACAGCCTTATTTTTACTTTCTTTCTCTTTGGTTTTTCCAGAGAAAACATTAGAAGTTTACATGGCAATAGAAATAGGTTTGTCTTTTTAAAATGTTTTTTTTATTAAGAGAAAAATTTTGGTTGCTGAATTCATTTTGTGCAATATGCTTTCATTGCCAAAAAATGAAAATGATTGCATTTTTAGCAAATGAACTATTTCCATGCATTTCAGTTGCCAAAAATGTAGTAAAGAATGTGTTTTTTTAAACAAACTATTCCAAAATATGGGGGAAATTAATACAAACTAAAATGTGACCCTTTTTTATTAAAAATAAAAATAAAAGAATGCTAAATGTCATTGATATTTTCCATATAGAGAACACTACCAGCATTCAGTTTTGCTTATAAAACCCAAAATGCTGGTGCAGTTTTTCAAATTTTTAAGCTTTCCAAGCCCTCCAAAATTAAAATGCAACAACCTATATGTGAATTCTGGCTCAGTCAAGCAGGATATTTTAAAATCTTGAAATGTGTTGAAAAAGTGTATTCTCCTAAACTTTACAAAACAGTGAATTACCTGTTAGCAATGCTTCAATTATAAGATTTTGAACTTGATAACATGTTGATTTTCCCATTGTCAGTGTGCAAGAGAATAAGGTGTTTGTTCTTAAAACCTTGCATACAAAAACATCTTCCAAAATCTGGAGGGTTGGGTTTTTAAAAATTTGGAAAATATCTGTAGGTTTTGAACAAGCTTCTACTATTTAAAAACAAAGGTTCATTTTAGTTTTTTGATTCGAGCCAGATGGAGACATTCATAGAAAATCCCAGGAATTCAGGAAGAATATTGTTGAAGACCACCCTGAAGGGGATCAGGTTTGATGGGGGGGGGGTGACCACTGGGCACAAGTGCTGGGGGGAGGTAGTATGATTTGTAACTATAACACAGAATGTCCAGCTCAACAAAGAATATGGGGCTTGGGGTGGTTTGAAAGGATATATCTTATCTTCGCATGCCAGGCTTTTAGTGGGGGCTTCTGCATGGTGTGTGTGTGTGTGTGTGTGTGTGTGTGTGTGTGTGTGTGTGTGTGTACACATACGTACCAGTATGTACATTTACATGTTACGCAAAACGCTGGGTTGATTTGTTTTAAAATGGGGGGGGTAGGCATGAAATAGAGTGGAACTACGGTGGGGGGCTTTAGAACTTTGTCCTTACTACTGCTCTGCTCCCAACTGCGTCCCTCCCACATGCTGTTTTAAACTAGAAAAAAAAATCCTTCTATTGAAAGCCAATGGAAGCTTTTTTATATTTAAAATATCATGCAGGCAGGGGCATCAGGACTGGAAACATGGCAAAGTCCTAAAGCCCCCTGGCTGTGGCTCCACTCCATTTCACAGTCCCGCCACCGCGCCCTGGCCATTATTTTTGAAGAAAACACGCAAACCCACCAGCTATGTTACATATTTCATCAAGTAGCAATGTGCAATTGTGTTAGTTTTTAGTAGAGCACTCTTTGTGTATGGTTGCTTCCACAGTTTTCTTATGATCCAGGGCTTGCCGGGGTATAGCCCCAGAAATCATTTTCAGGATCAAAGCACAGGTCTGCAAAATAATAAGTAATAATAAATAGTACTTCTGAGTATGTACACAGTGCCTTTCCTACAACACCACTAACAAGAACCCATCATTGAACATCTTGGATAAATAAAGGAGCAGAGAGTTTCTGAGTTCTAGACTGTAGCTTCCAGGCAGCCTGCCTGCTCATACACAGGCAGGTGTGAGCAAGAAGACCCAGCACTTTCCATTTTAGAAAATAAGCAGTGCATACCGTACTTATCTGCAGGGTGGTATACATCTATGCCTTGATTATCATGATGAGTGTGTATGTGAACACAAACAAGCAGGAGAGTCACAACCTAAGGGCCTACTTCATGGATAAAACAAAAGCATGCTAAACCTCCCTGTAAATTATCTTTCTCTCTCTCTCACACACACACACACACACACGCACACACACACACGCACACACACCTTACTCAGACATTCTAGGCTTTATTTAGAAGCATGGGAGCTTGTGGTGATTCATTGACAAGAGATGAGCAACCTGCACATGTTCAGAGGCACTCTTTTCTAGCCAGCACCTGCAAAAGAGAACTACGCTCCAATTACGGTGTTATAGGAGAAGAGCAGTTCAAAAGCATAATACTGTATTAGCTTCCAAAGACTCCAAGCCCAATGTGAGCAGACTCAGTGGAAGCACTCAGCGCTTTTGTGTGTGTGTGTGTGTGTGTGTGTGTGTGTGTGTGTGTGTGTGTGTGTGTGTGTGTGTGTGTGTGTGTGTGTATTTCTTCTTCTTGAGAGGGCTGGTTTACAGATGCAACAGACTGAGGTGATAGAAATTAGAATGCCTTTTTTAAAAAAATCCTTACGTTAAAAAAAACCCTGAAAATACTAACCTAGACACCTCCCTGCTGTAGTATGTTTCTACTTCCAGGGAGTGTTGTTTTTTTTATATATATATCATGGAGCATTCAAAAGATGAGTTGGTCCCCTGTAGCGTATTCTACTACTTCAGAACAGTATCACTTCTGTCATTCCCACCTCAATCTGCAGCATGGGTAGACCAAGCCTGAGCTTCATGCTCTTGTCAGCAATGTGAACCTGCCTGTGCAAATCTGAATCTCATCATACGTCTTTTCTGAGATTTATTCATTATTTTATGGTCAGATACTGCTAAGCACATACTGTGCACTTTGTAATCATTGCCCACATCGTGTGCACAAGAGCTGGTATGGTTTATTTTCACTGTATGATAGTAGAGGAGAGAGGCAGCCCAGCCCCAGCCATTTTGATGTCTGAGGCAGAAAGTCCAAATCCCCCCCCCCCACCGCTGCTGCTGCCCAGTCGCTGTAAAAGTATAAAAAGAAACAAAGCAATTGACAATTTGCTGGTCTTTAACAGTACCCTGAAATGTGCTGCTCAAGACAGGCCTTCTCACCTTGCCTAATCAATAGTCACAGGGAGAAGCAGCTGCTATAGGGCGGAAGCATGACATTGACCAAGAATGACTACTGAAATTTCTTATGCAAATCTCTACACATCTGATCCCATGTGGGTCTTCTTGCAGAAACAGACCATGTCATCTTTTCATGTAATAATAGTTTTAGGATAGAAGTGGCCTTCCAATTCTCTTCATCAGGCTGAACTGGACCAATCCCTCCATTTGACCTGATGGGTCACGTTTGCAGAGGAGTAAAACCCCATGAATAAACAGAAGCTGGTCTGGTAAAAGGCAGCCTGTTTGTCAGTTCATTCACTCGCCCCAAACCTTACCCCAAATATGAACAAGCCTTGTGTTTGTATGCCTGTTCATGACTGTATGCCTGTGTCTGTTACAATACAACCTCTCCATACCTTTGCTAAGCTGGATACCTGTCTCTAGGAACATCCCCAAGATGGGTGATGGCCGGGGGGAGTGTATTGGAGTAACCCTGATTCATTCTGAGGGGACAGGGTGCCCCATTGTTTGCAGGTGTTGAGGTACTCAGAAGACATGGAAAGGGCGACAGGAAGAACAGACCGTAGGCTCTCAGGAGGGGCCTCCACCATAACCCAGGACTTGGGTCCTGGCATTCAGATATTATCTATCAGCCGTGCTTCTCTCTGATGCTGAATTGGGAGCAAGGATGGGAAATGGAGGAAAGACGGGTGATTTTAGACTCAGGAATGGTTGGGTGTGGGCGGGGGGTGGTGGTGAAAGTGCGTTTTTGTCCCCTGTCAGTGGGGGTGAGGCTTGTTGGGAGAGCAAAGCTGTTTATGTTTGGCAAAGAATGATGCCAAAAGATGGGACTGAGGGGTGGGCTCAGGGGTGGTGGTGGGAGGGACACAGAGCTATTTTTTCAAGCAGATGTAATATAATAATTATAATAAAATTTAGAAAGCGATGCTATTTTTTCATAAATCTTTGTTCCACCCTCCAGTTGCCACAGCAACATTTTAAAAAGCCCTGTAATGGAGGCATAAGGATTTTCCACGGGGTCAGTTGAAGGAGAGAGGACCATCGAAAATGCAGGGAGTGAGGAATGAGTGGTATTTTGCCAAATATATATGTACATGAGAAAGATTTCTTTATGGTTTTCAAAGTGTTTTTCTCCCAAACACAAGTGATTTCTTCTGCTCACACTGAGCAAACAAAAAAAAGAGAGATTCAACCATATCAATTGTTCAAGAGAAAGATAACTTTTATAACTTTTTATTCGCCAAAAAGTGAAATTGTTAATTTTCATTCCCTGAAAATTTGCAATTTGATTTTAAAAATCTTTATGCTCAACCCCAAAACAGAAGCTTTAATACAGAATACTATATTTTAATGCCTTGAAACTTGAAATTATTTTTTACTTGTTCAATGTAAGTGACCAAAATAACCCAAAAACTATGTAAAAAAACAAAATCAAAGTCGCAGACATGTGATTTTCAGGAATCTCAAAGTTTAAAAAAAGAAAAGAAAAAGCTGTGGATGAAAATGGCCATGAAAAAAGCTTTTCTTTGATCATTCCAAAAAGAAATCAGACATGAAAATGTCAAATCATTCAAGAGGGAATAGAAAATGCGAGGGAGATGAAATGTTTCCCTCTGTCTACACACACATGCAAATGCCAGGGTCTTTATTCTACCTGACACCCCGTGGTATTTCCTTCCTTCACATGCAATTCATGTGCCAAAATGTTTTGAATGTTCAAATGTTGAACTATTTTAAGTGTTGGGGGAGGCATTTGGGGGGCTAAACTGTCAATGGGGACAATGTTCAAGCTTGTATTGATGTACTGGACCCCTATCCCCTCTCTTTTATTTCATTCTTTCCTCTCCCATTCCTTCTTCATTTTAGAAGAATGACCATGTTAGGCTGTTTTAGCAAAAATAACAAAGCGTCATGTGGCACCTTAAAATCTAAGCACACATCTAAATGACAAACACATATTGGGAGATTTTGCCTGCTGTCATGACTTCTTCCAAAAAAATCTGGGAATTGTAGTTGGGCGTGGGAGCTCAGACGCTTCCATTTGAGATCTCTATCCAGTGCAAACATGTGCAGTGTTCTGGGGGAAAATACTGTACTCTGTTAAACCAGTTTAAGATAAAGCCCAACAAATAATGTATTGAGGTAGGAGCTTTCTGACCAAAGAGGCTTTTGCCTCCAAAAGCTCAAACCACAATAAAATTGTGTCTTTTAAAGTGCCACCAGTTTTGTTGTTTTCTTATTTCACAACACCCTACACACACTCATCCCTTCACCTGACAGGAAGTTTTTTTTGCTCATTTTCATTCCATTTGTACCCAAACCATTGTGGGTTCCAAGAGTGTGAGCAAAAGTTTTTCTCTTCCCCTCTCCCTTGCCACCCCCCAGCTTGCATTTCAAAGGTGCTGATGATGAAGAAGACAATTGTATCTGGGCTTCTAAAAAAAGCAGATGAGGAATTGATTTGTACCTGTTATACGGAGTTGTTCCAATCCAGATAGGGTAGTGGCCTGCATGTGTGGAAACAGCTTCTGGTCATACATGTTCCTAGCTGGATGGAGAGCTGAGTGCACAAGTAGGTGTGCCATATGCAAGTCCTCTGGCTGCTCTATCAGCCAGAGCTGTGTGGGCTGGCTGAGCCCTTTTTTTAAAAAAAGTCACCATCCTAGAGATTGGCTGCTTGAGAGGAGAGCAGGGGGAGGGGTTGGTTTCAGTCCCTCCCATTCGCCTTTCCTTTTCATCTGATTGGAAGGATTTGCTTGCTTAAAAAGGGCTCTATGTACCCAGCTTTAAGTGAGTCAGGCTTACTCCCGTTGATTGGAGCAACTTCTAACAAACTCTAGCAAGAGAGCTGCAATCATTTGGGTACACACAAATTGGGTATACACAGTACATGCATATTCACAGGGTGCATGATTCTGCACACGCATACGCACCCATCTGCACAGGTGCACAAGGACAGCACTTGCACACATAACAAAGGGATACAATTGTACATTTGCACAGATAATCTCCCTCACACATATACACCCATAGAGACCCATGTGGGAGAATATAAAAGGCAACATATACACAGGGTAATGTGCTTCCATGCAACCATATCTCTTAATACACAAATGGATCACACCAAACTAACCCAATAACTAACCCAATGTCGCTGCCATAGTTTCACCCAAGGAATCCTGAGATTGTTATTTTTGTAAGGCACTGAGGATTTGTCCTTCACAGTAAGATAGATTGCTAACTTTTCAACCTTTCTCTTTATTTGTGCCTGGTAACAGCAGCTTGATTTGAAGCAGTTAGCAAGTGATCACATTTATCTCCAAGTGATCACATTTATCTCCATTTATCTGTGGAAAGCTTCCTTTGCTAATTCCTATAGTTAGTAGATCAAGTCACTAACGAAGGCACAACTAAGGAGACAAGACAACCCTGTTTCTCAGCTTCATTTGCAGAACTATGATTCCTAAGATTCCCCAGGGGGAAAGATATAAAAATGAGGTTACACTTGCAATGAAAATGTATCCTCAGGAAAAGTCCACTTGAAGTATATAAACTGGTTCCCCCTTTTTTTTTGGCTCCCTAGTCCTGTCAAAGTAGCATCAGGAAGCTAGTAGTCCTGGGAATATTATAGTTCTGGAATGTGGGAGAGGCTAAAGTTTCCTCCCAAAATTACAGTTTCCAGAAATCCTGAGAAGAAGTTGCGGCTATTAGTATAGATTTGTAGTGTACATGTGTCCCTCAGGTTACACGTGAACATCACATGCCCGGGTAACACTCATCGTTGCTCATTGCTAAGTATTCACACACCAGGCTCTACACCGAGGTGTAGCACATGCATTTACGCACAAGTACATCTATGCAAAGCATGGACAGGTAATTCTCATACTTGTCCACATAATTTTTTATCCACACACTAGGGGCATCTCCACACTATATGCTTGTATTGGTTTTATATCAGTTCTGCTGTCATGACTACCCTCAAAGAACCCTGGGAGTTGTAGTTTGGTGAGGGTGCTGAGAATTTTTTGTTGAGATCCGTAGCACTCCTTCACAAAACTACAGTTCCCAGGGTTCCCTGAGGAAAGACTGTTAAACCAGTTTTATAGGGTGGATGCAGTCACATGTTATACATATATAAAGGAGGCATATACAAGTGTACACCCAAAATCAGAGAACATCAGGATGCCATACATGCAGACCATGCAGGTGTATTCACACAGATGAAGTGTGAACGCACACACAACATTACTACATTAATTCTCCACCTTGCAAGTTGCAACTCTCTATTGTGGGCCATTGGTTCCTTTTAATTCCTGGGCTCCGGTGAACAGAAGGGCAGCCATTTTGGACTGTGTGTTCAAGGAGGCTGTTGTCCCTCTTGGAGACGTCAATGCCACCCCCTCACCCACTTTCCTTCATGCTTACACTCTTCTAGTGGAGTTGCTGACCCTAACCCCCAGGTCAGTTTCATACAGAAAGCAATAAATCAGCCCCAGTTGCAGCCTTGTCCCAAAAAGGGAGAGGCTCCTTGTACACAGCAACGCACTCATACACTGCCTTGTGGTGGCAGGACAGCATGGGCACTGACCACATCACCCTCCAACCAGTCTTACATACCCCGCCTTTTCATCTTTATCAACCTATGCCCTCCCTCCCATTTCAGTTTACACTCAACTATTCACTATGCCATCACTCCAGCTATTCATTTCAAGTCACAACCTGATGGCGTGTCATCCGCCCATCCCTTCTTTCTCCATTTTCCACTCATCCACATACCAATTTCACATGCTTCCATCCATCTTCTCAACCAGTCATTCAGGATTCACTTCTCACCTCCCCATCTTTCAATCCAGTTTTTTACACACCATCCTTCTGTCCGTTCAAGTCAATCCACCTCCAGCACTGAGCTGAATCAGAACTTACTTTGTTAGAAGTGAGAAGGGATACAAATATCACAACAGATCCCTAGAGTTTGGGCAATCCCCCGCCATATCTGTAGTCCATCCCATGTAAACCCTTAAACCTACCCACCAAACCTACCCATCTTTCTGTGATGTCATTCTCCCAGCCTATTCCATTCATGGCATCCAGATGCAGCTATTTACGAGCTTTATGATCTTTAACTGTACTGTTCATTAAGTTCATTAAAAATCCCAATGTACAATCATCTGTCATTGATTGCAGCATACAGTACTCCTTCCATTCAGCTACAGTTTACAAACATCTATCCATGATCCCAATATACAACCGGCCATAATTATTTCCTTGTCTGTAACTATCTCTCCATTGTCATAATAATTCACCATATGTCCAGTCATCTTTTGCCCAGGTTCTTCAAGTCTGTAATCCTCCTCATATAAGCGCCCCCCTCTCTCTCTCTCTCTCTCTCTCTCTCTCTCTCTCTCTCTCTCTCACACACACACACACACACACACACACACACACACACACACTCAGAAACACCAATGCTTCATTGATCTTGTACTACAGTTTGTTTGGAGGAGGGGTTAACCAGCAAAATCTAGCCCTGTTGAACCTAGAAGCAACGGGGCCAAACTGGTTTTGGCTGCTCACTACCACCCACCCACCCCCACCCATCCTTGCATCCTTTCATGACCATTCAACTCTGGTGCTACAAGGGACTCCTGGATGAGGGTTTGGGCCTGTGTCCCCCTGAAACCCCCCTAAGACCTGGCCCTGCCCCCTATCCCTTCCCATCTCTCCTTGATGGCTATAGAGAGGGGGGTGAATTTCATATTTATTTATATATTTATTGCAGCAGTTTTTAATTCCTTCTCTCATTTGATGCTTCATCTATTCTGCTCCCCCAACTGTTCTCCACCCTCCCTTCTCCCTTCCCGCGTCCCCTGGTCTTTGGTCTCTGGGACATTATACTGTCTGCATGAGCTGACATGCCGAGGTTACAGCATGTAATAAAATTATTTCCTTTTCATTTAAAACTTTCAAAAAAAATTGCATCCTGACTATTATTCATAGGCTGATTGCGGGGAGGGTACACAAAGAAGGCAGATCTGGCCTGAGGTGAAATTATTATTATTATTATTATTATTATTATTATTATTATTAACAACAACAACAACAACAACAACAACAACAACAACAACAACAACAACAACAACAACAACAAGAACAACAACAACAGTATTTATATACCACTTTTCAACAAAAAGTTCACAAAGTGGTTTACAGACAAAATCAAATGATTAAATGGCTCCCTGTCCCAAAAGGGCTCACAATCTAAAAAAAGCCCCAATCTCAGGCAGCAAATTTGAAAGGGGAAACTGATTCCTTCTCCATGTTCCCCACTGTACCACTGTCTGTCTGTTCCTCATCCTCTGTGGGCCAGGAATGGCACCACCTATGCAAATATTACCGGTACTCTACACACCATAGCCAGGAATGTTATGGTGAGACTAGGGGAGGGGGGACACATTGCAGTAAAAATCAGAACGTAGATTAAAGCTGGCACAAAATCCCATTCCCTCCCACCCCTGCATTTCTGCTGCCACATTCACAAGGGGCAAAAATGTTGGTCAATTTCAGCAGAATTTGGGGGATGGCAGTGAAATTCAGGGGTGAGGGAGAAACTCATCCCAGGTGGCTGTGGCAGCATCAACACTCTTCCTGGTGACCAAATTTGTTTACCTAGAATATCCCCCCTGCTGCATGACGTTGCATCATGATGTAGTGTCACACAGAGGAGGGTTCTGGGTAAAAAAAAAAATTATGGCTGTCACCACCAGAAGGAATTGCTGCTATGTCCACAACCCACCACAAAACACAGAAGATACTGGTGAAAGCAAAAGAGGGTGAGTAGTTGAAGTTCCCGTTCCGTTCCCGCTTTGTCCCTGAATCCCACCCCAAATTTGGTCAAAAGCTCTCCTAGGAGATGCAGGTAGCCAAAAATGCTTAAAGGCATGGTGTATTAATACCATAAAACAAAATGTTATAAAGTTTAAAAAGAAGGGCCCAGTGCTTCTCAGTTATGCAGTTGTCTCCAAAATATAAAGGCAGAAGCAAATTTGCTTCTTAGTGAACAATTGGGTAGAACCCTCCCTGCACATTTTTTTTCTACTTTCTCTGCAAATAAAAGAGGTATTTTAACATGAAAACTGACAATTCACAGAAGAGGTCTGAAATATCCTTGAGGAGATGAGGGCCTGCCCTGTGCAGCGATGGCTCCGCCTCTAGGATATTGGCGCCTTCTTGGAGGCTCTTCCCCAGTGAGCAAAGGAAGAGGATGAACAAGCAGGTGGGGCTGCAGCTGATGGCGGCCAGGTGTGACGGACGGTGGCTGACCTGGAGCAGGGCTGCAGGAAATAGCCTCTTGCCTCAGTGATGATGAGGCCAAGGCTGCTCCAAAGGAAAGCTGTGGCATGTGCGTCAAATCAGCACCATTATATGAGGAAAGCCCTCAAGGAAAAAGCAGGTCTGGGTTGGCCGTTCTGCCCTGGCTTTGAAGTCTTAACACCATTCCAGGTGGGAGAAAAAAGACTTATGTGCCACGGAAGTGCTAGACTGGATCCAACACCCATGGTGCTATATCTATCAATCAATCACCTTTATTAGCATAATTACAGAATTATAATAAATATAAATTAAAACAGATATTCTTCAATAAAATCTAGCACTAAAAAGGCACTCTACCGATAATAAAAAAAATTGGCAACATTCCCTGCTGTTTCGAACAATCCATCATTAAGAAGGAGGAATAATTTTGCAAGATCTGAATGGCCTGGATATTTGACAAGTCCAGATATTGAGAACGAGGGTATGCATGGAATTTACAATAAAAAATATATGAAAGAGAGTCTCCACAGCCCCAGAACCACAAGGACAGCAACGATTAGAAAATAGAATATTGGAGAATCTGCCCAACAGGACTTCAGATGGAACAACGTTAAATCTAGCTTGACAGTCCTGCGAGAGTGCTATATCAGTCCTCATGGTATGAAAGAGGGTGGGGTAGCCTTGCTGCTGGAGATAATGCTAGATGGACCAAGAGCTCACAGTCACTGACAACAAAGCCAAAGGGGAACACCTGGTGTTTTTAAATTGGCATGGATATGGGAAGGAGTGGTGTGCTAGACACCACCCAACATCTGCCTCTGACTGTAGTGCAACCACAATCCACACAACACTTATTTATGACCACATGTTCTCTCCACAACAACTCTGTGGAATAGATTAGGCAGGGCAATAGCACATGGCCCAAGATTGAGCTTCATGGTTAAGTAGGCTGCCAACCATACAGGATTGGCCCAGGGTCTCCAGGAATCAGCATCAATCTCCAGGTGGCAACTGAAAGCAATTCTCAAGATTTTAACAGTGCCTCCAGGAATTTTCAACATTACACCACGCTGGGGAAAAAAAATCCAGGAATAGCTTCAGTCAGAGTTGGCAACCCTGTGGTTGACTAGAGATTTGAACCCAGGACTCCAATACAGTACTATCCACAATATACTACACTGGCTCCCTGTCCCAAAAGGGCCCAAAAAGGGTGGTGGTTCTGCATTTGCCTTGGAATTTGCACGACATGCATTTGAGGTCCTGCATTTGAAGATAGCTCAGATCTAAGTTCACACAAGCACTCACCTCATCATCAGTACATAACTTTCAACCTGTACACTAGATTGCACGTATCTGTCCCTATGGGGATTATGACTGTCATCTAACCGGTATTTTACCAGCCTGCTCAATTCTGCAGCACCTGGGCTGGCTGCCAGTCTAGACAATGGAAAAGCTGGAAAGTCTTACTTGAATCAGTTCTGGCACCTTCTTCTGTCCTAACAGACCAGTTCTTCTGAGATGCTTAACAAAAATATTTCATATGTCCGAGAATCACTCAACAAGCCTTGCTATAGCACTCTAGTGTCCCTCATTGCCAAGCACAGACATCCTTGTATCTAATGTTTCAAGCTGATGTTTTCACCGTCTTTTTGTTTGGCTTTTTTTTTTTAATTCTGCAACAACATTGAATGTCTGCTTAGAGGTAATTACGCTGCCTACCAAACTGGACATATTAATCTGGTTTGAAACTAATTTAAACTGGACCACATCAACACGACACATGATAATCTGGTTTGACACTGGTTTTATTGTCTGGTACTCCTGCTGCCCCCTTCCCTTGCGGAAGGAAGCTAGAATTGTAGTTTGGTGAGAATACTAGGAAGTCTTTGCTGGACCCTAGCCCTAGCCTCTGTCAAAAATATCAGCTCTACCTTCCTTGCATCAGATCTGTTAAATGTTTTATGGCTCTACAATAGACATGCCCACTACTGATGGATCTTGGCTTAGCTGCTTATATGCCTCACTATAACTACTGATAATGATGTCTTCAATACAAGTTAGTCACCTTTTTAAAAAAGTATTTGCGGAGAGCTAGTACACAGGCCCATAAGATTATGTATAACATAGTCTGTGCGCAGAATCAATGAATTAGCCAAAGAGTAGGAGAAACTTAGGGGGAAAGAGACACTACCTAATGGCACCCCTTAATGGGATCCCTTGGGATCTTCCATAAGACAAATGCATCATCTTGTTTCTGAGCCAGCTGGTTTTATCCCTTAATGAATCGACGCCCCCATTAAATGGATTTCACGTCCTTTCAAGGGGCCCCAATGGAATTGTGATGCTTCTGTGGTTCGCAAAGAGGCTTCTGGGCCTCCCAGCCACCGACGGGAAATAGCTCCGGCTGGCAGAGAAGGAGAACTGGCCAGTCGCCAGCCCTTTGATCTGTGCCAGGAACTCCTTGAGCCCAGCCATGGAGAAGGATATTGGCAGAGAAAAACGCAGACAGATTGTACAGAATAGGGAAACAGCAATGGCATGAGGGTCTGTCAAGAGTTGGTGCCCTCTAGATCTGGGAGAGTTGCAATGCACTGATATCCCTTGGCCTAGTCATTCTTGAGTTAATGCAGGTGCCTAAGGAAATGTTTAAAAAAAACAGACATTTTTAAGCTTCTTTAACTGTCATGGCTGCCAACCAATGAAGCTTAGGAAACTTCCATTAAGCTGTGTAAGCAAGCACTGCCAACTACTATGAGGTAAAAAAAAAAAATGACCGGTATATCATCCCACCCAAACTTAAGGTGACCCACATGGTTCTCTTTCCCCATTTTATTTGCACAACAACCCTGTGAGGTAGACACAGAGGGAGACTGACTGACCTGAGGGCTCCCAGTGTACATGTATGAGTGAGGATTCTCGCTACCCAATCAGGTTTTGCTTGCCTTGGGTTACTTATCCAGTATTTGGTTGAATAAATCAAGTATTTTGAGGCTGCTTTCCTGAACATTTTCCCTTCCATGTCTAACAGCAGTTCTGAGGGGACTAATTTGGATCTGTGCTGGGGTGCAGCAGGAGGAAAGTGCTAACCCCCCCTCACAATTCTGATTGATTTGCCCACCCACCCCCACCCCAGGCTGCAGCTGCTAGCCTAGCCCCCCCCCCCCCTCACCCAAGAGGGAGAGTTCATATGTCTCTCATGTGTCTTCTTTGGCTTGCCATTCCATGCTATTTTAACAGCCTGATTAAGGTCTAGTTCTGAGGTCCAACATGGTGACAGGACAGCCATTCAAGGGTCTGCCTTGTTCCCATGAAAAGCAGGGGTGGGGGGCCTATTCTTAATTATACAGTATATGAAAAGGAGCTACAAGCCTAGGGGAAAGAGCAAAGTACATCCACCCCCACCCCCACCATCTCACTGTGCCCTGTTGCTTTTTAACCCATCTACGGGTCGGGAAGTGAGCCTGGCTAAGAGAAAATTGCTTAAAAAGAAACAGAGCACAGGGTGGGAGGTAAGGCAGGGGGCTTTTGCTCCCTATCCATCCTGCACACCCCTTTTCATGTAAAGAATAGACTCTGTTTTCTGTCCATCCCATCATCATCATCATCATGTCTATTTGGGTGCTCACAAATGTGAAAAACCTGCCTGTAGATTGTATGGTGTTAGACTGGAGATGGGGGCTCACTTGACTGTTTCCCCATACAAAAATATCACCACATATAGAAAGCTAGCATGTCAAAAGGAAGGCTAACCCAGGGTCCTTTCCCCCCTGACATGCTACTTTTCTATGAGGAGGGAATAATTTTGTACAGAAGAGCATCCTGAAATGGTACAGTCAGTCCAGACACAGATTTACCACCTCACTGAGGACTAGGTCTATATGTAGTAGATACGGTAAGTGTTGCTAATGTATATGGAAAGACTTGTCTCATCAAACAGAGGAATCTGAGCCAAACATCCCTCCCCTCACCAAAGATGCAGCGAAGAGGACAACGGTTCTTGTTTCCAGATTCGTTTCTGCTCCTTCATAGCTAATTAAACGTCTTGGCCCAGAGGGGTTGAGTTAATGAGAGTTGAGTGTGCTAGTTCCCTGGAGGGTTCCTGGTCAGATCTCTCTCTCTCTCTCTCTCTCTCTCTCTCTCTCTCTCTCTCTGTGCGTGTGCGTGTGCGTGTGCGTGTGTTCCCCATCCCCTGCCAGCTCTACCAATGCAATTCAAATCTATAATACAGTACATTACAAGGTTATGATTTATTAGTAGTAATTGCTATTAGAGGCAGGTATCTGAGTAAACTGGAGAATGGCAGCTAATCTTCAGAACTGGTGTCAAAGCGTGGTATCCTCAGGCAATCATTGGGGGCTCCAGGCCCTCAGGGGGCCCATTGCCAATCTCTGAATTGCCCACCTTCATGTTGCAATAGATCAACTCTCTCCATTGAGAGAACTGCTCTCTCATCATCTCCTCTCTGTCCCACCTGCAAATGGGAGGTTACCCCCGTCCCCTCTGGCAGAAGATCCCATGTTCAGATGAAGGAGGCCATGACTTGAGTCTAACTGTTTTGCACTCCTTTGCGGGTGTCGAAGCCCACAAAGTGCCCCATGTGGGTGCTGAGCCCACCAAGGGGATAGGAAGGGAGGCGTGGCATTTGCTTCGCTGCAGAAAAGCTTTGATGTTTCTGCCACCACCGTGGCAAATACCCACACACCCCACAAAGCCATTATATTATGGAACTCACTCAGCAGGGGCCAGCCATGAACGCAGCCCACAGATGCTAAGAAGCCCCTCAGATTCGGAGCCAGCCCTGGTTGTCCCACTCCTCCTGGTACACAGAGCACGCCACATATTTATTATATCTAGTCTCCATTTTGTGGGGACAGTCAAGGTGTATTACTTCTGAGCTCTGACTGCCGCCTCTTTGCAAAGAAGACTACTGTATACTGTGCTTGCAGCCATTTTGTTTGGTCACTTCTACAGAACATGCTGAGTCCCATCACCAGCTTCTCTGGCGTCTCACAGTATCTTTCGCAGCTGCTCTGCATTTTGTTCCCATCATTTCAAGGGATAATGAGATTTCATAAAAGGCAAGATGTGATCCATCCAGGTGCTGAGGGTACCTGGTACCCAAGGAATCTACAAGAGAATGCCTGACTCTCCATTGGAAAACAATGTAAAGGAAGAGGCTTCTCTTTGGGCCTGGCTGCCCTGAGTATGCGTAAGACTCAAGCTTAGGTTTCCCTTTACCTCTGGTTCATGGGCCCGAAGCCTCAGTTCATATGTAGGTAGGACTTTAGACAAACAACCACATTATTATGATTGTTGTGTTTAGTTTTATCCTATTCTTTCAAGAAGGAAGAATACTTCAGGGTATCATACACAGTTCCCCCTTCTTTGTCCTCACAACAGCCCTGTGAGGTAGTTTAGTCCAAGAGCTACAGTCCAAGGTCACCCAATAAACATTGTGGCTGTGTGAAAATTCGGATCTCAATCTCTCTAAGTAAATAACTATATATTGTGTCGCCACTGAAAACCTCCTTGACAATGTTTTCCTGTGGTATCTGTTAAATCTTTAGGTTACTCAACCTGAATTACTCTTGTAGTTTTAACTCCACCTTCTGCAGGTAGCTCTGGGAAAGAACCATCTCTGAAATCCCAAAGAGCCAGCCAAGACAATACTGGGCCAGCTATGAATTAAGGCAGCGTCATAGGTTCAGATTTATACAACACACTTCACCTGCACATTTGCAAATACTGCACAGATGCCCTGGTGTGGAAAATTCCAGAGAGAACTTACACTCTGTACTCCTACTACCTGCTAGCTCCCCACACTGCATATGGGTCAGGGTAAATGCACTATCATTCATTCCATCAGCCAGGCACTCTGGTGTAACAAAAGTAACTGTTCTGTGTAAGGGACAGAGTGCTGGACCAGACCTGGAAAGACCCAGGTTCAAATTCCAACTCAACCAATAAAGTTTCAGTTGGTGACCCTAGTTCAGGAACAATCTCTTGCCGCAATCTACCTCGCTGGACTGTTGTGAGGAAAAATTGTTGGCAACCATACACTCCTTGGCAGAATGGTGGGATAAAAAGCATTACTTTAATACAGGAGTGAGACCTGCAGAGAGCCTCAGTGAGTTTCACCCCTACCCCATAGCTATTTTCCCTCTTTAATAATTAAGTAAAAAGCTTATTATTCTAGTTTATTATTTCTAGAGACATCCTTTTCCTTGCCTTCCAATCCCTAGAGCAACTGTTCTAGTACCCCTGAGCATGTACAGACTGCTCACCACAGTCACCATCTTTGTTTTGTAAAGACAGGCTGCATCTTACAAAATGTCATCAAATAACAAAAACACAAAGCATATTTTATCTTCTGGCTTTGCACCCTTCTGGCTGTGTGGCAACCTGATTCAGGGCCTGTGGGTTAAGACCAAGCCTGGCAGGGCCCCTGGAGGTGTTGGATGGAGGGAGGATCAGGTTCTGGGGGAAGAAATGTGCCTGAAATAGCAGGAGGTCTTTGGGCCAGGGCTGAAGGCTCTTAACTAGTGGGGGCAGCCTTTTGACAGAAGGCGCATGGGGGGGGTTGCCTCAACCCCCCGCCGGGGGTACATCTGGCACTATTGGAGTAGGGTCTGATTCTGGACGTCACAGCACACACGCTCCCAGCCTGGGTAAAAATAGGTCTGTTCTCAGAGGACTCCGGCGGTTGCATAACACAGGGGCTGCAGTTCCAGAAATAAACCCCCTCTATTGGGGCAGTGATGGGAGAGGCGGTGGGGAGATGTGTGTTGCAGCTTTTCTGGGGTGACCTAGATTTCCCCTAGCTGAAGCCTAGAAGGACATTAATGCAATTAAAAGGGGAAGAAAAAAAAAAAGTACTCTCTCTGCCAGCCACAAATCTTAGCATTGCCAAATCTAGAAGGTGCCCCCGGCACCCAGAAGTCCTTTGTCCCTCGCACTAGACTCACAGCTTTTGTTTATCATTTGAATGGCACCCTTAGTATGGAAGGCACTTTGCAATCCTTGTTATATCCACCCCAGACTCACAGCAGCCCCACAACAGTTGTATGTTTACAGAGAGCGGAACTGAGGCCACACGTCTCTAGCTGAGCAATGATTTGAAAGAGGACTGCTGCAACTTTCACGTCACTTAGCAGCTTGCTTCCAGCATTTTAAACAATAGTTGGCCTCATAAAGATGATGTCTCAGGCCCGGCCTACACATATAGCAGAATGAGGTGGGAGAGTTCTTCTGAGGTGGGAGTACGGACCATACCACTTCACAATGCAGGCAGGGGGTCGACGTTTACAAAATGTTCCTTATGAAAAAATATCAGTAAGTAAGAAATGAACAGAACAGGGAATGAGGCACTCTCTCCCTGGTATTTAACTGTTTCTTGCAGAGAGTTGATTTTACAAAGGAGAGGCATTCAAAACGGGTGCCCACCTCTAGCCTGAAATGGTACCGTTCAATCTCTCACTTTAGGATTCTTACTCCTGCCTGCTGCTGGAACATGGAATCCAGGCTTTTGTTGCAAGAGGTTTAAGCAGACATTGTGTATATTCTGCAGCATTTAAAAAAAGAAAAAGAAAAAACTGGGCCAAGGAAAGCTGCTTTCCACAACTCACATAAGCTAATATTTCTGTGTGTCAAACTGCTACTAAAAGCCCAGGAGCCCTGCTTGCTTTTTAAAAAGTAGCAGCCATAGCTATGTAGGGCACTGAAATCCTAGACTCAACTTCCCCTCCCACCCTATCCCTCTTCTGGGATTTCATCAGGCAGTGCCCCCCAAATGTTCCAAGTCTGCCTTGGCAGCAGTGAGGACTAGTCACTTGCTGTTCAAATAGCTCTGAGCTGAGACTCAAAAAGTTGGATTGCTGCACCCAATACCAAATTTAACTCGTGAGGGCACAAACAAACACCCAGCCCCACTTTTAATTAATGTGATTATCCAATGGACTAAGCTGTTAAGTTCCTTTTCATCAAGCCCTGTTGAGTTGATGTAGACTAGTTTCAGCTAAAAGACAGAACAGCCCAGACCCCAGTTCAAATTTGATCTCTGCCATGCGCTCACAAGGTGCCCATGGACAAGTCACTCTTCTACTAGCTTTCCTGGCAGGGCCATTATAAGAATTAAGACCTGGTCCACACATGCAGCAGAATGAGGTGGTGACAGGTGAAGTGGAACGCACCACTTCAGATTGCAGGTAGAGTCCCATTTTTAAATGTTCCTCCATTCAAACAGCTCTTGACCAAAAGAAAACTAGCATAGAAGGGAGAGAAAGGGTTTGTCTACCTGTCTTCTTTGCTAGCTTTCCACTGTAGGGAAAGCGGTGGTGTTTTTTTTTTTTAATATAGGAGAGATTTTAAAATGACATTCCTCCACTCAGCATCTGAAAAATGGTGCAGTCCATTCCCCTGTTGCTGACACGCGTTGAACGCTAAAGCACAGTACTGTACAATAAATGTTGTTGTTGTTGTTGTTGTGCAAGGAAGCAGCTCGACCCCATCCGTTCAGTTAAAGAGTAAAGCAGGCCCCGATCCGCAGTTCTACAGGGAGTTGTGAAGCAGTCAGGCTCATTCATTGCTAGGGCATCCAGGAGCCTGGTGGGGGTGGGGGTGGAGGTGAGCACAGGTGGGCATATATGAAAGGGAAGCCAGTGTCCGCAGAGCCCTGACGAGGCGGGCAGTGGCAGTGTCCCTGTCCCCTCTCAGGAGGTCGACACAAATATCTAAGGCAGGCTGTTATTACTGAGGCCGAGGGGAAAATGCTTCTTCCCCTCCCCCGCCCCCCAGCCTCGTTCTCTGACCCTAGGCTGCGGCTGATATTTGTTCTTTGTTCCTTTTGTGAATGAGACCAGGTTGCTGCGGGTGGCAGTTTTATGAATGCAGCTGTAAGGACGAGGGAGGGACGCAGCAGGAGGAGGGCGACGACAGGCCCCAAGACACAGCCGTTCCCCTGCCCGCATGGCCCGCCGCCGGCCGCCACAAACCCGCCTCATTCTCAAATGCAGCAGCACAGCACTCCTTCTCAGAACCCGCATGATCTCCCCCCTCCCTCCCCCGCGCCATGCTCCCAAACCCCGCTGCTGCTGGACCCTGTAAAAAGCAAGGCGAAAAAGGAGGGCACAGAAAAGCACAAGGCGGGCAAATAGCCAAGCGTTGCGATACTGCGTGAATTGCCAGTTAATACTGCATCACCACCTCCCTGCATTACTCTCCTGCAGCGCCAAGCGAGGGGGGGGGGAGAGAAGAGGGAAAGAGAGAGAAGAGGAAAGCAATACTGCATCCACTGCAGTGAGCTTGCTCTGCTGCAGAGACTGTAAAGAAGGTACATTCTTGTGCCTGTATCCTTAACTCACATTGACGGTGGAGGTTGGGTGGTTTATTTTTGGTAGAAACAAAGGCTTACACTTACACACAAAGCACATAGACCCCCATTAAGTGGGGCCAAGAAGCAGGGCAGAAATATTCTACATAACTCCCCCCCCCAAGTGAGCATTTGAACACGCACAGGTTAGCAACTGGAGGCCTCCAGCACCTGAACCCCATCCACAGAAACAGAGGGGCTGGGCTGGCTCCTTAGGTGAGTGTCTCCTTTTTAGTCCTGATCCTGCGGGACTATCCAATGCAATGTTTAGACCTAGGCTAGTAAGCACCTGCATCATCTACCCAGGGAGATGGAATCCCATCACTACAGCCTTGTTACGGGTGAAATTTCTGTTTCTTGTGTTAGCACATTTGGTGGAACAAGCAGAAACTAGCTCTTGTACCTCAAATTTAGTCCAGTTATTCAGCTTCTTCCTCTTTGCCAGCTTTCTAGAGTACCTGTCCTTTTTCATTCTTCCTAACTCTGAATTGGTCTCTTCTTATGATCCCCATGGCCGGGCAGAGGTCAACAGGCACAACTCCTATTTCTAGTCCAAAACTCTTCCTAGAGAAATCAGAATCCTGTTTCCTGCTAGATTCTTACTTCGCTCTCACTGGATGCAGGTCTCCTACTTTGTCATCTGTTTTTCCTACCTCCCCCACCATACCCAGCACTAACCAACAGGGCTGCATTAGATGCATTTGGTAGGACAGGCACTGAGAGTCCACCCAAAAAAAGCTTAACAGCCAAGGAAAAATTGGTACCCCCATCCCCACACCAAAGGTAGGCAACATATCTTCACTCACTGCTCAGGGTGCAAGGTAGGCACTAGCTGCCTCATTTTGGGTATATGTAAAAAGGGGGACATTGGTGACATAACATTCATCTCATCTACCATACACATGATAAAATTACATGTCAACAGTTTCTCCCCCCCCCATCCTAAACCAGAGAGATTTCAAACATTCTTCAAGTAGCCCCTCTTCATTCATGACCTCTCCAATCTCAGCCTAGCCAACAGGAGTACAAGTACTTAAGATCAGTACAGTACTCTACTTATGTCTCCAATAGGTGGGTCAGGCCCCACAAGCGGATTGCAACTTGATCTCAGGTGGGTTATGGCTGTGTCGCTGCTGCTGCTGCTATTTTGCTTTGAAGCTCAGGCTTGCACCATTTGAACAGTAGTCAGGACTACAGAGCCTTGATAAGGTAAATCTTGCTGAAAACTTCCAAGGCGTTGCTTTAGCCAAGCCCCCTAACCTTCAGTAAGCCCTCTCAGTCTGCTAGCCATCTACCAGTTGTGGCACTCTTTGTCTCCCTCTACCTTTGAAAACTGAGTGCATAGTGTCCCTCATCATGCCCCTTTCTGCTCCTCCTCCCCTTCCAAGCGGTCTGGAAGGAAGGAAAGGGTAGCACACACCGACCAGACCAGCTGCCATGGGGCAGGAAGAAACGAGAAACAGCAGCCACTCCGCTGCTTATCTCCTCGTGGCCAGTGGGATCTTGAAGGTGGGTCCCACCATGTTGCAGGTTGGGGCTTGAGGCAAGATCCAGGGCCAGCTCTTGACAAGTTGAAGACCGCTGACTCAGATCAAGCCATTTCCCATTAAAAAGGCACACAAAAACCCAAACGAATGACACTACATTTTTTTTTAATATACCTTACAAAGGAAACAAAGAAGCCAAAGTAAGGGCCGAGAAGAATGCAGTTCAATGGGGAAGAGTGGGGCAAAGGAGTTTGTACCCACGAGGTATCAAATCCACAGGCCTGGCTACAGAGGCACAGAAGAATAAAACCCCTTTCCCCTTGCCTACTGCGGTCTGTTCATAATCACCCACTAAAGGGACAGGGCAAGGATGGTGCGAGGCAATGCTCCAGCCAAAAGAGCTCAGTCCACAGAAATTCCCTGGTAAAGTGACAAGGAAGTTAAGAGCCTGGCAAGTTCCAAGCCCCTATTGCTGGAACTTCCACCGCCACAAAATTTCTCTCCGCCCTCCCTTTGCTAACTAGCCTCCCACTCACCAGTCCCTGTTTCCAGTTACTCTAATCTGCTATGCCTCCTTTCTCTTGATCCAAGAGCTTGGGTTTCCCGTTTTGTGCGTACTGAGGCAAAGGCTTTGTTAGCAATGGGGGGGGGGGAGAGAATGCACACTGTAAGCGAGCGTGAGAAATAGTGGGGGGAGGGGTGCAAAAAAAAAAAAAAAAAAAGAAGAGCCTTAATCTCAAACCCCAACCTAAGATTAAAGCAAGGCTCCTTTCCTGAAAAGGCGCCTAAGAGTTTAATATCAGGAAAACAAGCAGTGGGGGGGGGGGAAGAGAAGGAAGGATCTAGGAGGTTCAAGTGGAAACTCTTTATACCTAAAGTGGAAAAAAATATTGCATAACAGCCATAAACCTGCTCCCTTCTGCATCCCAGGAAGTGAAGGTGAAAGTACCAAGCCCTGGTGCATCCCAAGAGAGATGGCCTTAGCCCAAGCAAATCACAGGAAAGGCACACGATGCACTTCACACCAAGCCCTGGCACCTTTGCGAGCGACATCCCTAGCTTGGGGGACTCTGGAAGGATAAGCTGCTCCCAAGCTCAGTGTGCTGACATGACAGCCACATTCCTAAAACCCCGATAAGAGCACCGCACCCCAAAGCCCCCTCTCTGCCTCAGTCCCAGCCCTCGCCCTGCTCTAGTTAAAGTGCTTGTGTTAAGGAGGATGGTGGTGGCAATGACAGGTTTTCAAGGAGAGAGACTCTGAGAGGTGGAGGCCTCCTCGGTAGGCAGGATTTCAATGCTGCTGTCTGGCTGGCTGGGGGAAACACTGTCCGTCAGCTCCATCTCCTGGGCCTGGCTGGGTGACAGTGGCTGCGGAGAGCTTGCTGTGTCGGTGCTGGGGGTTGGAGATTTGCCTTCAGACAGGCCCAGCAATTCCTGGACGTTGCGGGGTAGGTCCTAGGAAGGGGGAAAAGAGAGTGGGTTTCATGCTGCAAGTTTCTCTCTGGCTCAAACCAGAAGCCCAATTCAAAACACATTCCTGTAGTACTGTGCTCAGTCCCACCCTGCTTGAGTGGCGTAGGGAACTTGGAGCCGTGTGGGACGGTATGGTGTGGCTGCTTCCCACGGCACGGTCACGTAGGAGGGCAATGCTGGCATGGGAAGCTCTCATTGCCTGTCCCCTGTGGTTCCTGCTTTCATAAGTTACTGGGCCACACAGGAGAGGTATTCAAGCCTCCAAAGTGATATTTGAACCAGGCCAGCTTGGCAGGACAACAACGTACAGAAAAACAAAAGGCACCCCTCTACGCCATGCTTGCCCCCTATCAATTCACTCTTCCTGCTTATGGCACACTTTGTCTCTCATCACTGGGACACACAACTCTGTCTTTTTCCGCTGTATCTGCACACAAAGTTTAGGATGGAGGAACTCGACTCCACAGGGAACACAGAACGGGCGTAAGAGCCATCTTCCTAGAATTACAATTATTACCACTGCATTGTTTAGACCTGCAGCCTTTAAAACTGATCACCAAGAGAACCAGGAGTTCTGAAAAGCAAGAAGCCTGCACTTTGTACACCATATATACAGTAAATAATAATAACACATAAAAGCAGCCCTGCTGGATCAGCCAAACGGCCACCTCCTTCCCACAGTGAGCCACCAGCTGCCCAGGAAGATCAAGGGAAGCACAGCACAAAGGCAACAGCTCTCCTCCTCTGTCCCCCACCCCTCACCCCAGCAAACGGCATTCAGGGGTATATGGTTTCTGAGCACGGAGCTTCCATTTAGCCATCATGACTAATAGCCACGGACAGACCTCCTCTATCACTACTAGCGTGTCGAATCCCCCTTTTAAAGTCACCTAAGTGAGTGGCCACATCCTAGGACAGCAAATTCCACATGCTGTATTCATTAGCACTGCGTGAAGCTGGTCCATGAGTTAAATACTGTCTGATGTATCGCTTTTGTAGGAGTGTCAAAAGGAGGAGGGCAAGAGATCATTCTGTTTGCCCGGCATTTGGCATGGAGGCTTCACCCGACCCCAAAGGCTACTCTGACCTGGTGTATGAATGCAGTAAAATGAGGTGGCAGGACACTGAGGTGGCAGAGAGGACTGCACCACTTCAGACTGCAGATGGAGATGTGCGCACCGTTTTCCATTCCTCTCACTAGGTCAAACTACCTGCAAACGGAAATTCAGTGCAGCAGGCGAAGGAGCGAGTTTGAACCTCTCTCCTTATCCGTAGGGCCTTCTGGGCACAGGGGAATGTCTGAAAGTGGTATCCCCCCACCTACAGGCTGAAGTAGTACAGCCCAGTCTACCAGCTCAGTTGGCTGCATAAGTGGAGCCGGCCTGAGATGCAGAAAGGTCCTTGCGGGGCTGGAAGAGACTCACTGGAGAAGCTGCCAGCTGTCTGTAGATTGCTTCAGCCCTGCATAAGATGTCTTCCACGCTCATCTTCATGGTGAGCTCATTGATGTGCTGTGGAAAAGCAGACACAGGAAAGTAAGAAATTAACTGGTATTGGGAAGGGGGGGGAGGGAGGAGGAGTAAGACAGAGAAACATACAGCTTTTTAAAATGGAGCGGCAGTATGCAAAACAGGGTCAATTAGAGCAGAAAGTTCTGCCACATTCTGGGAGTTTGCTTCAAGAGAGAGTGTCACTGAAAAAATTCAAGCGCCACAGTTTGAATACATTCTGTAGAGTTGGTTGGGGGCTCTTACAAGGAATATTAAGTGTGTAGAGGCAAAGGGCCAAGATCAGAGGTTCAAGGGACTGGGATTTGTGTTGTGAAAAGCAGTTCCAAAGCATGTCAATGCGAGTAGATAAATAGGTACTGCTTGCGGAAAGGTAAACAGCGCTCCATGTTCCAGAGTCATGCCGGCCACATGACCACGGAGGCGTCTTTGGACAACGCTGGCTCTTCGGCTTTGAAATGGGGATGAGCACCACACCCTAGAGTCGGACACGACTGGACTTAATTGTCAGGGGATACGTTTACCTTTTTATAAGAAAACTATATGAGCCATAGAGAAGGACAGGAAGGAATGGATGCTAAACAGGCCTTTTTCCAATTTATTATTTATTTTTATTTATTTAAAGAATTTGTAGCCCGCCTTTCTCCCGAAGGCACTCAAGGCGGCTTACAACATATTAAAATACATATAAACTACTCCTTGCAACAATTTGATTTCTGTCCTTTCACAACAGATACTGGCCAAACATTTTCAAAAGGAGATGGGGTGCATAAAACATGAGGACTACAAACTTGACTGAATTTCTTTTTGGAAAGTTGGAACTGTAAATTACATGTGCCTGTGCATACTAGGCACAGTGCAAGCACACTCCAGTTTCACGATTCTCACCTTGAGGATCTCATTGAAGCCAAAGCCAGAGTTCATTAGAGCTTGTCTCTCTGCATCCAAAATTCCACAGGCCACCAGCAGGTGGAAATTGGGGCAAGGCAGTCCTGTCCACAGCACCTGGAATGGAGAGAGAGAGAGAGAGAGCATACAGACATAGTTTGGGCTGAGGAAGTCATCATAGGGTCATCATTACCCAGCATCACAGAGTTAGGAACATACTGTACCAAGCTGCCCAACCTGAAACATAGTTCTCTTTTCCATCTGTGCCTGCATTAGCCAGAGTGACTCCATTTCTAATGGGCCAAGATGAGCATAGCTGATGTTGTGCGATGCTCCCCAGACCCCAAGCAAAACATCCCAAATGTGGCCTCACTCTATCAACTGACCTATTCTTGATCATGTTGTGCCCCAAGGGCAATGCCACAGCCAAGTTTCCTTACAAAAGCACACCTAAGGCTACTGTACATTGCCTTTCGCAAAGCCATGCTCTCTGAACCCCACACTGTACCTTTCTACTGATGAGGCAGAGAGAAACCTAGATTTCTAAGGCCACAGACGACAACAGCTACTCCTTGCAACTCTAGTGGTTCTCCTGAAACCACACAAGTTACAAACTTCTGTTTAGGTCCACAGGGGCAACTTAGAAACCACATTTTGCTTCTTATTTCTCCAACTGCAGTCTTGCATTCTGTGTGCTTATTAAAAATTCTAACTCCTTGGTTAAGTAAACCTGCTCGTTCTGATCTGAGGGCAGGGCAGGGGAATTCTCCTAGGCTTATCTCATCCTTCCCATGTCAACTCCTTCGTCCTTTCAGCCAAGTTTTGAAGAAACTATGCAGATTATTTGAGCGAGTTGGGTGGTTGGCAATTGGAAGCTGGTGGAATTACACCTCAGTAACCCAGTCAGTCTTCTAAATCAAAACAACTGCTTCTCGGTTGTTATGAACCCCGACTGCTGAACAATCCAGCAGATGGCAGAAACAACTGATTCACGTGTTAGGGTGAATTTAGTCCTAGCAGTAAAGCTAGAGTTACTAGACTCTTTCCCCCAGCCTCGCCCAGGTTCCCCAGGTCATCCTCAGAGTACCAGGGGAGAGAGAGGTGTAAAGATTCTCTTAGGTTCTACCACTTGCAGTATCCTCCTGAATGAAATAATTCAGCCACACACATGTAGCCCATGGACACAGCACCCGAATATTCCATCCACCTTCTCCATATCCTATTCGCTTGAATCTACACAACGCTGAAGTTGCCCTCCCCCTGCTGAGTAGCTGCAGAACACACTCCAAGTGGTGCACCCAAGACCCCATGCGACGTTGCAGGCTATGCGCCTCTCAGCCTGCGTGCCAAGACCACTTCGCTTAGTCATTTTGCCTTGACATGCAAAGAGATGAGGACAAGCCACAGAAGTTCATCAGTTCAGGAAACTCTCAAAAGGAACAAACTAAGGGCCACTATGCAAGCCCAGCATACTAGGAGGAATCAAGCCTTCTATGGATCCCCCATGGTTGCATGTGCAGCCCTCAAGTTGCCTTTGGGCCCATCTGGGTGGAAGGTACATAATGAAGTAAAGCAGATCTAAGTCTGGTCAATGCCTGAATAAGAGAGGCCAGCCGCAAACTGTATATATGCTGTTGACTGTATTGGAGGAGGACTGGATGGGACGGGTCATAGCACAGTGGTAAAGCACATGCTTTACATGCAGAAGGTCCCAGGTTCCGTCCTTACCACCCCAAGTTAAAACAAACTCAAGTAGCAGGGTGGAAGCCTGCCAACAGTCAGAAGAGAGAGTGCTGGGCTACAATGTCAAGGCAGCTTCACATGCTCATAAGGGTTGTGCATCTCTGGAATTAAATGATCCACTGGATAGCTTCCAACTCAGTGAGCAAGCACAGAGATTCTATTTTACTTCTCACTCTTAGAAGCAAGTGAAAGGAAGTGTAAGTTACCATGTAACAATCCTCAGCTTTCTACATCCCAACCCCACACTGCAATCCAGAAATCTCTGCTTCTCACTCATCTCCTGTTCCCACTACAACCCTCCCCAACACTGAAAGCCACCACGATATTCTAAGTTTCCTCTACACCAGTCAAGTCAAAAATCCTCGAGACTGCCAAAAAAAAAACAAAAAAAACACCCTAATCTATACCACCTTCATATCCAGCCCAGTCTCACCTCCCATAGCTGAAGAATTTCAGAGAAGGCAAATTCTCTCTTGAACCAGATTAAGATCCACCGGAAACAGAAGCACAATGTGCCAGATTCCTTCGAATCTAGGAGAAACAGCAAAACAACGCAAAGATCAGCAAGGAATTGTTTATACTATCAGCAATTCCTGAGATTAGGATAACCTAACTCTCTTCCATGTTTGCTTCCTTTAAATTCTCAAGGAATTAATCAGAGGCAAAGTGAAGCAAGGACAAGAGAGCATCTAATTAAGAGGCTCAAAAGCCAGTCATTTTCATCATATGACAAAAGTTCTCATTGTAAAAAACATACATAACATTAGAATCAGAGATACATCCCTCTCTGAATGGTCCATATTACTTTAAGCCCCCTCAAGCTTTGGCTGCGTTTGTTTTTCAACTTGGAAATAGCAGACGTTCCTAACATGCTTGAATATCGCTGCTACCGGGGCTCCCAAAATGAACGGAAATGACCGAAAATCAGAATGGCTGCTATTGCTCCTTGTCCCTTGCACTACATCTCCCAAGATCCTTTGAAACCAAGCAGCCTTCCCGTTGGTGCATGAGGCCGCCATCTTTTCTAGCTTCGGGTTCGCAGTTGAAACTTCTAGCATGGCGAGCGGGCTGGAAGGAGAAAAAAACACGCGACCCGAGCACGCTAGAAGGCAAAAAAAAAAAAAAAAAGACTCTCAAGCACTCCTAGCGCTGGAAGCTGAAACACAAATGCAGCCAGAGGCAGCCCTGTAGCAGGAACACACCTACCTAGGAAGTCACAGAGTGGGGGATCCAACACTCTGAGGAGCAGGTTGAGCTGGGACAGCTGCCGCTTCATGGACTCCTGGCTTTCTTCAAAATTGCAGTGCTGCAGGCAGAAGCAAGAGAGAACAAGTTCTTATCCTGTGCCCCAGCTGAGATGCCCCAGAAATCTTCCATCGTTGGCCTGTTCAGTCAAGGTGACCTAAGGGCTCCTGCAAGCTCCCACCCAGTCTGTGGAATTATATGGGGACAGGATCTTCTCCCACAACAGGTCAAACTCTGCCGTGCCCTGAACTCACCACTAGCTCCATGAAGCCACAGAAGCACCAGAAGGCATCCACTTCATTTTGGGTGATGTAGAGGATGGGGGACAGGAGGTCGCTCATGCCTTGGACGTAACCTATGCAGGCAAGCAAGAATCTAATGTCACTTTGTTATCCAATTCCTCCCACTTTAGGCCCATCAAGTTCTTTTCCCATTCTTCCGGGCCACTGCAGGTTACCATACAAAGAGATGAAATAATGGGATTGGAGGGAGGACCTCCATGCTAGAGGACCCAGAAAATTATCCCTGAAAAAGGCTAGCTGGACAGGACTGCGTGTACTGTGTATCCTCCCTCAACATGGAATTCAATATCCCAAGAATCTCAGCTTTCATTTTGGGGATCTGAAACTCAGAAGTGAATTTCAGCCCTGAAGGCTATGGTAAAGAAGACTGAAAATGGGGGGGGGGGGGTGTTTTTACAGTACTGCCCCTCCCCACAGGTGGCACTATGAGACAATTATCTGGGACCTAAACTCATTACCCCTAAACACCCCTGCTAACTGGACAAGAGGCACTTATTCAATTGGTTGTTGTTGTTCAGTCGTTAAGTCGTGTCCGACCCTTCGTGATCCTATGAACCATATCCTTCCTGTCCTCCACTATCTTCCTGAGTTCGCTCATTTTCATGTTTCAATTGGTGCTCCTCTTATATTTAGCAGGGGGAGAGTAACTGCCCCCCTTTCACCCCAGCACAGTGTCTTTTCTGGTGGCTGTTTGCTGGTGGTCTTCTGCATCTTTTTTTTCTTTTCTTTTTTAAGATTGTGAGCCCTTTTGGGACAGGGAGCCATTTAATCATATGATTTTGTCTGTAAACCGCTTTGTGAACTTTTTGTTGAAAAGCGGTATATAAATACTGTTAACAACAACAACAACAGCAACAACAACGACAACAACAGGGAAACATCTAGCAGAGAACCATCTAGGTCCAGCACTGCCATTCTGATCCTCTCTTACTGTGGGGTCATGCCAGGCTGGAGGCAGAATGTGCCGTCGTCAATTTAACCAGGCACTGCAAAACTGGACGACACATCCCAGAATAGTCCAAGGGACCCTGGAATTATTTGCTCATCAGTTTAGATGCTGCATGCGGGAAGATAAACAGCGCTCCGTGTTCCAGCCGCATGCTACACGCTGCGGCAAGGAGAGTCATGCCGGCCACATGACCACGGAGGCGTCTTCGGACAACGCTGGCTCTTCGGCTTTGAAATGGGGATGAGCACCACACCCTAGAGTCGGACACGACTGGACTTAATTGTCAGGGGTCACCTTTACCTTAGATGCTGCACACCCCTCACTAGCCACACTTACGAATCCATCCGCATACCTGTGAAATTCACCAGAGGCCCTGCTCCACATCCTACCACTGGGTATTGTGGGTGGCTATGCAGCCACTGGGTATAGTGGGTTTAGGTATAGTGGATGGCTATGGAAGGTGGGATTCCTTGATGGTCGGACCTGCTTTGTGAGATTCTTGCCCCAGACTATCCCATCACTTCCCTCTCCTACCAGACGCCAAGATACTGTTATCCCAGTTATGCTTCAATCTGGGCTGCAAAGGACTCCGGTCCTCTTATTGGGGCTTGTTTCTGGGCTTGGTGCATCTCTTTTTTAAAATTTGCCAACTGGTGTTTTCTTTGTAACGATACTTCTTTTTCTGTTTTTCAGGACTAATATATTGTTAGCTGCCTTTAAAGCTCATGTAGATAGAAAGGTGAAGTAAAAATCCTTAGACACCCCCTCCTCCCTCTGGACAGTAAAGAGATCTTCCTAGGCTAAGCTGGTACTAGTCTTACCTCTGCCAGCCTTACCCTCACCCCAACTCCGACTCACCGAGGTCAAAGTTGTACATGCAATAGGTCATCAGCACATCGTTCAGGAGCACCAGGCCCGGGTTCTCATTGCCCTCGTAGAATTTGTTGTTCCTATCGGTGCGGCTCACGTCCCTTTCTGTAAAGTCAGACAGACAGACACACATGCAAGTCTGGAGTTATTGACAACATTTATCACCTGCATGTCAAAAGGACTTTCACAGGATAAAATGTCAACGTGTTACTAGAATAATACATTTCAAATGAGCAAGACAACCAACAGCAGCACAGAGGGGGAAAAACAAAAAAAGGACACGCTCAGTGGTACACACAGTACATGCCTGCATGAAGGAAATCCCAGGTTTTATCCCTGGCATTTGCAGTAAAGGATCTGAGGTAGCAAAGCTCAAATAGACTTGGGGCCCAATCCTAACCAACTTTCCAGCACCAATATAGCCCACAAGGCAGACCCAGGTAAGGGAACAAACATTCCCTTTGTGACTGCCCCCCCCACCGCAGGATGCCGCACACGCCGCATTGGCACAGCTGCATCAGTGCTGGATAGGATTGGGCCCTTAGACTACCAACCTGCTGACTGACTGACTATCAACCTGTAGTAGGCAATAATAGGACAATGAATCAGTGCTCTGGCTTAGTATAAGACAACATCATATGTTCAAAGTATCTGGGTGTCATAAAATGCCTACATTTTATGTGTATTTCTGTATAGTTCTGGGTGATCCTCGTGACTTTGGGCATTGTCACCCCTCCCGCTACAGCTTTTCTGTTAAAGCAGTAGTCTTCAACCTTTTTTGTGCCACGACCCCAATAAATAAAAATGAGGCTGGGGACCCACCATTGATCCCACCCCACTCCTGGGACCGAATCCGCCCACCCCTGCTCCTGTCACCACCACCCACCCCATCACCGGCAGCCTCATCCTGCCGAGCTCACCCGGCCCACACCACTAGCAGCAGGGTCATTCCGGAACAGGAGAGCCGAGCCGCAGTTCCCCACCACCTCCCCAGCAAATCGAAAGAGGGTGGGGGAGGAGGGGGATGAAATCCCTGTGGAAGCCCCCCCCCCCCAGCAGGTTCCCTGCCACCTCCAACATCTAGCCCAGTCTTGTCTATTCTTTGCCTTGCTACTCATACGTATGCGGTTGTTGAGATACTCCTGGCAAGGTTGCGTTTTCTGCAGACTACTTTGAGCGTCCTCACAAACAGGCTGACAAACCGTGGAGGCAATTGTACATGGTGAATAAGGGTGACAAGTTACCTACCACACGGTGAATAAGGGTGACAAGTTACCTACCACACAACTAATCTGTCCAAGGCGATCGAGGAAGCCACAACAAATATACTGTTCCCTTTTCTTCCTTTTTCCCCTTTCCACAAAACAGAGGTCTGCAAAGGCTTTTGCGTGTATAACAGTAATGTTTTCTGTTTCCAGTTTTCATATGACAAAATATGTGAAAGTAGCACAGGAGGAAGAGGAGATTGCAAAGAAATGCAATGAATTCTTTACCTCGGTCTTCACAGTGTAAAGTCTTAGGACAGATACCCATGCCTGAACTAGCTTTTTCAAGGATGGCATCTGAAGAACTAAGTCAAACATAGATGACAGGGGAAAAAATCTATTCCTTATTCATCCTAGCATAGCATCCCTCCCGGTGGGTGTTGCTGGTGTGTTACTTTTTCGATTGTGAACTCCTTGGGGACTGGGAACCATTTTCTCTTCCCTTCCCCCTAAACCACTCTCAAAACTTTGTCAAGTGCTCTTCTTATGCATGCGATCAAGCTAGTGTTTGTTATAACTCATTAGCACATCGTTGATAGTAAAAATAAACAGGCAGCTATACATGGACAAATTATACTGTCGAATCAGGAAAAGGGAGTAAAAAACAAATCAGCAATGAGTGGAATAAAGCTACTGACCAATCAGGACCAGGAAGTGGAGTTCATACTGACCAATCAGGCTGCGGTAGCCACGCAGCAAGGAGTTTCGTTGTTCCTGTTCTTCGCTGACTGACTTCCACTGTAACTTCATGCGGAAATACTCATCTCTGAGGAAAGCACAGCAGGAGAAAATGAGGGACATTAAAGTTCATGCCTCAAATTAACCAATGTTCCTTGGAACGGCTGCTCCCCCATAATCTTGACCCCGTCTTACGTTTTCCGCCTCACTTGCGCCTTGTTCTCTTCGCTGGTATTGTTCCAGGAGTAATAGCCCAAGAGATATTTCCAGGCTTCCTTGCGCAACGGCATGTTGAGACCCTAAGAAGAGACAAACACATAAAAACAAAACCCACAGTGGGAAGAGAATGTATTATCAGGCCAAGAATTAGAAAGGAATGCTCTCCACCTTACCCCAACATTAGCACCTGGGCCTAAACGCTGGGGGGGGGGGGGGGGGGAGAATCCACCACAGTCTCCCACTGCTCAGCTCTGTCCGGACACACAGCCCCCCTCATCCCGAGTCCCTTGCCTCCTAAATTTGCCAGCTACAAATGGCTTCTGGGCTTACCCCGGCAAAGATCCTCCTGCGCAGGCCGCTGGGGTCCAACACCCGGCCGTCAGGATCCAGGTGCTGCTCCCACTCCTGTTCCGTAACGGGGGCCTCCCGCTGGACAGGTGGCCGCTCTCCTAGTCGTGCCTGCTGCCAGCAACAAGAGAAGGAGAGAGATGGGAGCTGTTACTTGTAGAAAGGAGAAAAACACAAAGGATGAGGGAGGGGGGGGGGAAGAGAGAGAGAGAAAGAGAGAGAGAGAAAAGGGGTGACAAATAACATACCCTTAACTTAAAAGGATGCAAGAGACCAATGGAATTCAAAAAATTTCCTCAGGGAACTCTCTCCATGCTGAAGGATGCCTGTGTGACTGCTATGGAACTCCTGAACTTCTCGGGGGATCCCGAGACACTCTCTGAAGGCACCCTCTCAATTTGGGCAAGACAACTGGCCCTTTGGGTCTCGGTGTCACTCCATGCAAGCCAAACGTGTGTCCACCTCTCCCTAGCTGGAATATCTTGCAGGGGAAGTAACACTGGACAAACACAATTGGACAAACTAAATCTCCAACTCTTAGATCCCCCACCCCAATAAGCTTTTGTGAGAAGTCAGAGTTTTCAGGATTGTAGTTTTCAAACTATCTTTCTGGCCCTAGTAGTCTTCAGAAATCATCTCTTCAGTCACATGCATTCATAGAAGACCCGACTGCACAATGCCTTTTGCATTCTGGTCAACAGAGGAATGAGGTTAGCAAATGTTTTGTCCTGTTCATTACTCACTTACACACACACTCACAAAAAACAATGTCTGCAATGCCACAGTGGCTTTGGTGTCAGCTTCACACAGCTCCACTTAGGCCTTTGTACCTCTTTCTCTTTGCCTGATGCAAAAGCATTTCCCGCAAAGGGCATCAAGACTACATCTAGTCTCCTCTTCAAAATACAGGTGTCCCCCACTTAATGACGGGGATACAGTCTGAAATCCCCGTCGTAAAGTGAAGCCGTCATTAAGCGGGTCTTGCTGTGCTTTGAAGTTCAGTGCTGATGACCTGGGGCTTTAAAAAGACGTGTCTTTTAAAATCCTTTGCTCTTTTTTACTGGGGACCTCCATCATATATCCGGATTGTCGTTAAGCAATCCGTCATTAAGCGGGGGACACCTGTACCCCCTTTTTTCATTTGCAACCCTGCACCCAACATGGCAACCCCAGGTACAATTGTAGCCATTGGAGGAGAGGAGGTGGTTGGGGGAGAAAAAGGACACCCACAGCTGCTTTTGACCCACAGAGGCCCCTGACTGGCTGAAATTCCTCTTGCTCTCCATGACCTATGACTGGAGCTGCCTGGTCCAACACTTACACAGGTGATAACTTCAAAGCCCGTCTCATCCTCAACATTGGTAGTGGCCGGGTCTCCGTGGGCATGCTGGGCAGCTCCTTCTTCGTGGTGTAGAGCCCCACGGAAGAAATTGGTGACTTTGGAGAAGCCCCCAAAAGTGGCGGCATAAGGATCCTGGAGGAATCGCTAGGGGAGAGAGGGAAAAATGGTCACAGCACATTGAGGGCTATGCTTTTAATTATGATATTGTCATTCTGTTGTGTTTAGCTGCTTGGCTTACCTGCTGTTTTTATTGTTTTATTTATTTATTTGGTGTATTTATACCCCGCTTTTCTTATCCGACCCCTTTCTCTTTGCCAACAAACCCAAACCCAATACCAATACCACCTTGTAGGTAGACTAATGGCACAATCCTATGCATGTCTGCTCAGAAGTGAGTCCCACTGAGTTCAATGGGACATACTCCCAGGTAAGTGCACACAGCATTGCAGCCCAAGTCTCTTTGTGCTCCAAAATACGAAACAAAACAAAACCAACCCCACAGTCGCATATCCAGGGGCACTTCAGCTTTTTACCATCTCTCTAATCTAACTCAACTTCTTCCAGAACCCCAAGCAGAGAACCACAACCCATTCTACTACCCCCACCCCAACAGATCCCTCTTGGCTCCCTTTTCACAGAACCTAAGATTCCTGGCTGACAATCTCTACATTCTAACCCACTGGAACCAACAACCTTTACCATCTTTTTTTCATGACTGTGTTGCAGTTTGGGGAAGCGCCTCACCGACACAAGGTTGGAAGAGTTGTCATCAAACAGCTGAAGTTCATCAAAAGAGTGGGAGAGGGCATACGAGTCGTGTGTGTAAACCAGGTAGAGACGGGAATCTTTGGGAGAGCTGCAAGGAGAGATGAGAAAATGGAGTGAGCTGGTTGCTCTCCAGCCATGCTTAAAATTGTAGACTGGGCCACCTGACTGCAAGGAACGATCACATTTTTGAATGCTCTTTCCAAAATGCAGAAAGCCAGCACATCAGGGAAAAATATTTTCACTTTGCCCTCTCCCTACAGGACTATTTCTCTACATGCAAGGAGTCCTGTTTTTTTTTCTTCCATCTGCAGAAGGAAGTGATACAATCCAGGAAGGGCTTTACTATAAAAAAAAATTAATTTTTTTACTAAATGTTAAACTATTTTTTTTAATCTGAGAACACAGAGCATCCATATCGTTTGGGACAAAGATACAGGCCTCAAATTCAGTTTCCAAAATCAGTGTCAGGAAATGGTTTCCACTTTGGATTATTTTTATCCCCATATGCAGACTAGTTGAAGATGCAGAGGAAGCCCTCCCCCCCTCCCCCCAAGTTTGTGATAAGCAGATCTCACCCCTGAGTAACACAGCCAGCACCCAGAAGCCTTAAGAATAGGTAGTCAGGGGCTACCACATGCCAGACCTCTACTCCCTCCCCCACACCCGCTCTCTTTCGTATGAATTAAGAACTAAGTACCAGCCTCACTCACGTGGCCAAGATGACGTATTTGCAAAGAGCTTTCAGAAGGGCCTTGGTGCCACCACGGTGGAAGTGCAGGGCCTGGATGGAGATTCCTTCTTTGGTGATGAAGATGAGGTATGACCAACCCAGACCGGGCTTGCTCTTTCGGATGGATTTCAGGTCAGACAAGCTGAGAGAGAAGGCCCACTGAGCACGTGGGATGGGTGACTTTGGCCCAGAAGCTGCTTAGGAAAAAAACAAACAAAAAACACCCGAACAGATGGTGTTACAGAATGCTTTTTCTCATAGAATATCCCACAATCCCACATTACAGCATTGCTACGAATCAAGGGGACGCCCTCCCCACCCCTCTCTGGTTACCGTCTGTTTCCTCCTGGACCCGAGATCGGGTCCCCACTGTACTGATCACAGCCCAGTCTGGTTCATATCCTGGATCAAAGATTTCTTCTTCGGCCTGGCAGCCTGCTGCATCCTAATGCACAGAAAGCAAGAATTAAGGTCTGAGAATCTGCCCATTTTGTTATTTCTTATCAGGATCTTCGGTTTAGTTTAGTTAGTGGGCAATACTAGGATGGACTGGTTCAGTTTCAGCTGCAAGTAACTAGATGGACGGATTTAAGCCAATGGTCTGAATAGTTTGTGTGAACTCAGTTTGTGTGTGATAAGGCAGCTTTCCGTGAGATCATAATTATTAATATGCATACACTGCTTTTCAACCCAAAAGGTTCTCAAAGCAGTTTACATAGCACAAGGAACGAGAAGATAGACGTTTATTGGCATAAAATCAAATAAAAACAGACACAAACAGAAACAAACAAACATCTACTAAAAAGGCATAAAGTGCTTGTGCACTAACAAGCAAATTACAAAACGGATTTCTTAGGAGACCTAAAGGTCTATTACAAATAAAATGCTAAAATCTAGAATGAGAAGGTGATTTCCCTGCCCCAAAGGAGCTCAAAATCTTTAACCAAAAAAGTGAAAGAAAAAGTGATGAGCACAAGGCCAATCCTGGCAGAGAATTGGTGTGCAAGTTGTTGTTTTTTTAATGTGCAGTCCTAACTTGCTATTGTTTAACACAGAGGTTCTCAACCTGTGGTACACTAGGGGTACGCGGACCAACGGCAGGGGGTACACCAGAGCCTGCCCCTTATCAGCATCAATCAGTAGTTAATTACTTGTTAATTGGAACTTAAATGCAATCCCCCTGTCTGTCTGTCTGTCTGTCTGACACTCTCTCTCTCTCTCTCTCTCTCTCTCTCTCTCACACACACACACACACACACACACACACACAGAGTTAAGACATTTTTCACGTTTAAAATTGTTTTAGTACTTTTTTATTTAATGATTAATTAACTAATTAATTAATTGATTAATCCAATTAATTAGCAGTTAATTAGCAGGGGTACTTCAGAAAATTGAACCATGATAGGGGGTGCCTGGGCGTCCAAAGGTTGAGAACCCCTGGTCTACACTGACTGGCAGCAGTTCTCCAGGTTTTAGGTACAAATTTTTCCCAGTAGTACTACCTGGAGATCCCTGGGATTGAACCTGGGACCTTCTGCATGCAAACCATGTGCTCTGCCTCTAAGCCATAACCCTTCCCCTGAGTCCTACTCAGTGTTTCTCACCTGTAAACTATGGATATTAGTTGGCTGCCTTTGTGCAACTCTGCTGGTCAGTTTGAACATTTTGTGTTAGAATCCCTCATCTTTAATAACTCAGATACCTCATCTTTAATAACTCAGATACGTAGATTTGAACTTGCATGTGGGTAAATTTTGCCAGTGGATTGCTCATTGGGTGCAGTAGGTAATTGGCTCCAGCCTGTCAGCCACCATTTTGCATCTGGCTTTACCCCTACTCTCACCACTATTTTGTACCTAGCTCCAGTAAGACGATGGTGGGGCTTTAGTAAAAAGACCAAAGACCAAAGTAAGTCGCGCACTTACTCACAAAGTAAGTCTGCCCACTTCTGATTGAGACTACTAGGTATGGATGGGGGAGGATTAACAGGAAGGAAGGGTGTGCATGTCTCACCTTCTTGGTGTATGTGATTTGAGCAGAATCAGAAGATTCCTGTATAGGTGTCCACTGCAGCAAAGTGTCTGAACCCTGAAGAAAGAAAGGCAGTCATGTAAAAAACTCAGAATATCCTTAGCTAAAGTTTAAAGGCTGTATCAAGAAAAATTGGATTTTGTTATTTGTAAAAATACAAATTAAAGAAACTAGACTAGGTTTGTTTATTCTGTATGGAAAGGAACAAGAAGGTATGCAAAGCACTAAAGAATTTTCCCTTTGCAGCTCGCTTAGAAAAGTGACCATCTATAGGTCAATGACAGCTATCCCACAGCCAGCTGTTTGAAAAGTGGATCTTTGGAACAATATATAATATGCACAATGAGATTAGTGTAACCATTGTTTATTTGCTCTGCTGCAATATTCTGTTGTTTCTAAAGCTGTACTTTTCTGAGATAGCTTGACGTTTGCTGCTCTGTTTTGTTCTTAAGATATTTCAAAGACTGACAGAAACAAAAGAAAGGTGACCATCCCCTGCATCTGGGAACTCGTGTTGGGCCCACTCTATAGTCTGAGATGATACTAGGTATTACCTGTGCTTTTTCTACTATGCCTCTTAAGTCATAAGGACTGGGAACTTATAAGTGTATTGAGCAACTCCTGAAAGAAAATAGTTTTTTAAAAAAGGGCTTCCCCCAATTTTTCTGGATTTTTTTGTGGAAATTAGACAGGTGAAACTATGTTTTAAAACAATTTTGAGAGTTCTAGGGTCACCCCACTGACCCTCCCAGAAGAGCAAAGATCATTGTTTTTAGGGAAAATGAGGTACAGGAATTGGTTGCAGGGTACCCCCTCCTCACTGAAATTAGAAATGAAACTTTGGTTGTTGTTTTTCATGGCCAGGGCCCTGGCTTTTGAATCCACTTTGTTTTGAGCACCTCAGGTGCAAGTGATCAGCTGTACACAGCAACACCAGACATTGCTCAAAGCACTCATTGGAGTGCATGGTTAACAGAGCAGACCTAATGCAGTCATTTTCATCATATTGCTAAAGCTGCAGCACTTACAGGGTTTGAAGGGTCAAAAACAAAACTCTTGTACTCAGGAACTTGTAACTTGGGGTGCACTGTGCTGAAACATGGCCCTACACAACCCTAAAGCACAGAAGTTGTGTGTAAAACACAAATATGTTTTTTGTGCATTTTTGTGCTAAACTCACAACTAAAGCTGCAACATTTCAAGGATTTCAAGGGTCATAAAAAAAAAACCCTGAGAGGAAGGGACTTGAAACTTGGGGTACAATGTGCTGAGACATACCCCTATAGACCCCTAAAGCACAGAAGCTGTGTACACAACACAACTATGTGTTTGTTTGAGATCTTGTGTTGTCAGGTCTATGCTTTACATAGGAATGAATGGACAAATTTGAAATGACTTGAAATCCAAGGAGTGGTGAATGCAACGCCTCTGCTACAGGTATCTGGAACACCTGGGAATTTTTTTGCAGGTGGTTTTTTTTATTAAATGATAAATAAATATCATTATTTGGGGGTCCCCGCTCTTTGGGGGTCCCTTAAACATGTTGAACACACTGACATTTGGGAATTCTGGGAAAATCTGACCTCGGAGCCAAATGGGTGTTAAGAACAAAAACGCTAACAGCACAATACTAGGTACGTCTGCTCTGAAGAAAGCCCTGTGGAGTTACATGGCACTTACTCCAAGGAAAGTAGGAATAGGATTGCAGTCTTAAAACTAAAACACTCAGGATGTTGAACTCTATGCTAGAGACCAAGTTCTATCACCATGCAAGGCACAATCAACCCTGACAGTTTTTCATCTTGCATTCCCAACCCTTTCCACTGGCCATCCCAAAACATCCTTTCAATCCCACCCAGTAGCCCATCTCGACCCACCTTCTCAATTATACGGATGACCCCTGGTATGAGAGAATCCTGGTCAGGATGCCGCTTTGCACTGGTGTGCAGATAGACACCATCCTTCTCAAAGGTAACCTGCAGCATAACAGAAGAAAATGTAGGGTCAGTATGTATGGGAAAAGGACTCCTTTCAGCTCCCACTCCCAACAGTCTTCCCTAACACACAGCTGTGAGGGGGCAAAACCCAGACTAAGTTTTAAAATCACTGAAGTTGAAAGAGACTCTGTCTATTAGCATAGCAAGGCCCCTCTGCCAAACCAACGTATTTGGTAAAAACTAATTTATAACTATAACTCAAGAACAGGAAAACAAATGCCACCCCAGGCAGGAAGTGGCCAGCATCCCACTCGACCCACCCCCCACTGCATTTATGAGATAACACACCCTTCCCTCTCTACTTCTGGGGAGGAATTCTGCCGTTTTTCAAGGAGAAAGGGCAGAAAGAAAGAGCGAGCGAGCCAGCCAGCCACCAACCACCCTTTACCCCATCCCCGTGCTGCCCTACCCCACAGGAGCAAAGGTATCCCTCACCCTACAGTCCCCTAACTCCATTCTCCCTGACAGCAACTTCCGGAAAAACAAATCGTAATTTCCTGTCCCACTACACCTCTTTCGTCATAAACTAGTGCCTATCCCCGCTGCCATGATTGTTCCTGGAGGGAAGCGCCTTCAGTAGGGAATTCTGGGCACAATGTAGCAGTGAGGGCGGAAGAAAGCCTTCCGCGGCAATCTTCGTGGAGGGCAAAATATTCAACTGTATTTTATTTTCCTTTTAAGAAGTCGGGATCTTCTGTCCAGTCCACGACCAATACGCACACTAGACTGCACCGTATCAGTTCGGGAAGCGCTCACACACTCGAAAGACACAAGCACAGGCCAAACAAAACAGCAGCTCATGCATCAGTGAGTCTAACCCAGACCATAAGTTAGAAGAATCACATTATCGTGAAAAGGAAGGAAATAACTCATAAAAATGAACGGGAGGGAAGGAAAGGGTGGCTCTTCCGCCATCTTTACGTAGGGCAAGAGCAAAGGGGGGAATCACTCATCCCTGGAATATCGTCACTTCCGGTCAAAAACACGAATAGGACGAGGTCACCGTTTCACCATAGAGATGCCATTATGGGCCCAGACCATAAAGAATCTTCACGGCGAATGGCCACTTTCCTTTTTCCGGAAGTTTGGCTTGTGTGTCACTCTAGACTTTTTAAAATCTCTATGTATTGAAGTGGGTTCCAGCCATTTTTACTATGGGCTGCGCTGGCACTCATATGATAGGCGCCTTGATGCTTCCTCCGCTACCTTTTTTAAAGGGCCAGCCGTGGCGCTTTCTTCCCCATAGTCTTTCTGGAGACGGGGGCAGGCACTGAGCTTCCCCCCCCCCCACCCGCCACCATCTTTTGGGGAGAGGACACTGTGCCCTCCGGATCCATCTTTGTATCGGGCACTTCCGCCTCTCGCGCTTCCATGCTGTTCCTTGCCGCCATCTTTTTAAAGGGCAACGCGTGGACGGGGCTCTCATGTCTTGTGAGGGCAGCCGGAGGAGGCGGAGCCTTGGGGTTGGGGCGGGGAGGAGAAGAAGGAGGTAGTGGTTGTTTAGAAGAGGAGGAGAGGGGGGGCAGAAGTGTCCTGGGAGGGGTCAAAGGTGAAAGGTCAGGATTCAGAGTGGTAACCCCGAGAGGGGGTGGGGTGGCTGCGGTGGTTAAGCTTGGAGAGGGAGCCAAGAGACAGAAGGTAATGCCCCCCCCACCACGTTTCCCTTTATTTCCCCGTGAGGTCTCACGGGGGGGGGGAGGAATTGTTTGTGTCCAGTTTTGGGGACAGCGACTGCTTTATATTTGTACCCACCCCTGATTTTTGTTTTGCGTACCCTTTAGTCTTGTCTGTTTAGTGGTAAGGCGTCTCTTCCCCTCCCCTTTCATGGCATAAACGTACATTTTGCCTGGTTGCTATAGAAGCCCTGAGTCTTGGCTCCTTAGTGTCACTGCTCACCTGTTCGAAAGTCCCACTCTCTTCTCCAGAGGACCCAGGAGTTCTGAATGGTGTGGTCCTTGCTGCTCTAACCCACTGGATTGCACATCCTCCCAGAGAGCCATGGTTGGAGTCCTAAATCTGTTAGCTTGTTCTCCCTTTTGGTCTACTAGTCTGTCCTCACTTCTGGAAGCAGACCAAGAGTCCTGGCTCCTTGTCA
The DNA here is from genome assembly GCA_026170595.1 of Plestiodon gilberti rubricaudatus. NCBI lineage: Eukaryota > Metazoa > Chordata > Lepidosauria > Squamata > Scincidae > Plestiodon > Plestiodon gilberti. The sequence goes on along the minus strand of JANXHW010000006.1, from coordinate 16,084,655 downwards.
CTCCCAAACCCACCTGCACCTCAGGGTTGACCCAGGTGTCCTGTTGCCCCATCCAAACCTATGAACTCTTTCTCCATTTTGATAGAACCCTGGAGTTCTGGTTTCTAGCCCTTGACAACCTAACCTACTATACTCCTCTGGGAGAACTCTTGGCTCTTGCCTCCTTCATTCGCCCTGATCCAAATTATGAGGGAAGTTGGGTGCCCTGACTTAACTAGCAAAGTTTAGTCAGTCAGTTAAATGATTCTGTTAAAAATGTTCTGATCAGATAACCATATCTGTGATTAACTGTGTAGCATCTTTAAAATATTGTTATTTTAGTACAAGAACTAACAAAATTGTGAGTGACACACTGTTGTGCAAGAGACTTTCCCCCTCTCACACACAGGAGAGAATACATCTTCTAAGGTGTTGCCTGCTAAGATGTGTGTACATAATCTAAGAGCAAGGAAAATATGTTCCCCCCCAGAAGTATTTTTTAATTCATATAAAAATATATGCAGATTGAATCATTACACTAACAGCTGAAAGTCCTACAACTTGCTGCCTAAGATTTCTTTAATTGGGTGACACCCCTATCATTCATGCATGTATCCTCTTTTTGTTTCCCTACAGGATGACAAACATGGCAGATAACCACAAAGAGAACTGGGGAGCCCTGGTCACTGCAGCAGAACAGTACCAGCGTCAGACAGGCAATGAGGTGGTGCTGCTCACGGCCTTCAGGGCCCCACCCCCTGGTGGCTTTGGCTACGCGCAGCATGGAAGCGGGGCTTTGGCTGACGCTGTTCAACGCTACCTCGAAGATATCGCAGTGGTGCACAAAACCACTGCCTTCACCTATGCCACCCGTTCTTCCTCAGTCCCTCTCCCGTCTCCCACACATGGCTCCTACTCCCGCAGCTACCCCTCGACCTTTGCCCCAGATGAGCCTGCCCCACACAGGACATCTACCTCTCAGGGGCCCTTGCTGCAGGCTTCTGGAGGTGAGGAGCCTGAAGACGAAGATGATGGCGACAGGAATACGTTGACAGAAGTGGAGCAGCCAGGTGGGAGAGAGCATCCCAGTGATACCACTGGTAAGTCTATGTACAGTCGGCATTGGCTGGTGATGGTAATGTCCATAGACTTGTAAGCAGGCAGAGCTCAGAGGCAACCATTCTGCATGCTATTACAGAGGAGGGTTTCCTATGGAAACAATGGCTGGGTTTGGACATCACGCAAAACTATCATCTGTGTAGCTAAGTCATGGTTTCATATTATGTCTGAACCTGAGCCTTCCCACAAACTGATTTGTTTGGGGCCTTTGCACCAGAATCTGAAACTAGTTTGGAAGAGTTTGTGCTGCTGACTGGCTTCCATTTGAACCTGTGAGTAAGGTTCTGGCAAAACTAGCAGTCACCCTAGACCAGGAAGGCTGATCCCACAGGGCACTGAGCCGGAGAGAATACTGGCTTAGCGAAGGCCACCTTGTGAGTTTGTGGCTGAGGTGAGCACCTAGTGGTTATGCTATATTGTGTCTCATCTAGTAAGCTTTGTTGTTGTTGTTCAGTCGTTAAGTCGTGTCCGACCCTTCGTGATCCCATGAACCATATCCCGCCAGGCCTTCCTGTCCTCCACTATCTTCCTGAGTTCGCTCATTTTCATGTTTGTTGCATCGGTGATGCTGTCTAACCATCTCATCCTTTGCCTTCCCCTTCTCCTTTTGCCTTCAATTTTTCCCAGCATCAGAGTCTTCTCCAGAGAGTCCTCTCTTCGCATTAGGTGGCCAAAATATTTGAGTTTCAGCCTTAGTACCTGTCCTTCCAGGGAACAGTCAGGCTTGATTTCATTTAGAATTGACTGATTTGATCTCCTAGCAGTCCAAGGGACTCTCAGGAGTCTTCTCCAGCACCACAGTTCAAAAGCATCTATTCTTCGGCGCTCAGCCTTCCTTATGGTCCAACTCTCGCAACCATACATTGCTACTGGGAACACCATCGCCCTGACTATACGAACTTTTGTTGGCATGGTGATATCTCTGCTTTTTATTATGCTGTCTAAGTTTACCATAGCTTTCCTTCCAAGGAGTAAGCGTCTTTTAATTTCATGGCTGCTGTCTCCGTCTGCAGTGATCTTGGAGCCCAAAAAAGTAAAATCTGTTACTGCTTCCATTTCTGCCCCTTCTATTTGCCAGGAATTGATGGGCCCAGATGCCATGATCTTAGTTTTATTAATGTTGAGTTTCAAGCCAACTTTTGCACTCTCCTCTTTCACTCTCATCAAGAGGCTCTTTAGTTCTTCTTCACTTTCTGCCATTAGGGTGGTATCGTCTGCATATCTGAGGTTGTTGATATTTCTCCCGGCAATCTTGATTCCGGCTTGTGATTCATTCAGCCCTGCATTTCTCATAATGTACTCTGCATATAAGTTAAATAAGCAGGGTGACAATATACAGCCTTGCCGTACTCCCTTCCCAATTTTGAACCAATCAGTTGTTCCATGGCCGGTTCGAACTGTTGCTTCTTGACCCGCATACAGGTTTCTCAGGAGACAGGTAAGGTGGTCTGGTACCCCCATCTCTTTAAGAATTTGCCACAGTTTGTTGTGATCCACACAATCAAAGGCTTTTGCGTAGTCAATGAAGCAGAAGTAGGTGTTTTTTTGGAACTCTCGTGCTTTCTCCATGATCCACCGCATGTTGGCAATTTGATCTCTAGTTCCTCTGCCTCTTCGAAACCCAGCTTGTACGTCCGGTAGTTCTCGGTCCACGTACTGCTGAAGCCTAGCTTGTAGGATTTTGAGCATAACCTTGCTAGCATGTGAAATGAGTGCAATTGTGCGGTAGTTTGAGCACTCTTTGGCACTGCCCTTCTTTGGAATTGGAACGTAAACTGACCTTTTCCAATCCTTTGGCCACTGCTGAGTTTTCCAAATTTGTTGGCATATTGAGTGCAGCACTTTCACAGCATCATCATTTAGGATTGTAAGTAGCTCAGCTGGGATATTATCATCTCCACTAGCTTTGTTGTTAGTAATGCTACCTAAGGCCCACTTGACTTCACTCTCTAGGATGTCCGGCTCTGGGTCAGTGACCACACCAGCGTGGTCATCAGGAACATTCAGATCTTTCTTGTATAGTTCTTCTGTGTATTCTTGCCATCTCTTCTTAATCTCTTCTGCTTCTGTTAGGTCCTTGCCTTTTTTGTCCTTTATCATGCCCATCTTTGCACAAAACGTTCCCTTGATATCTCCAATTTTCTTGAAGAGATCTCTAGTCCTCCCCATTCTGTTGTTTTCCTCGATTTCCTTGCATTGTTCATTTAAGAAGGCCTTCTTATCTCTCCTTGCTATTCTCTGGAACTCTGCATTCAGTTGTTTATATCTTTCCCTTTCACCCTTGCTTTTTGCATTCCTTCTTTCCACAGCTATTTGTAAAGCCTCATCGGACAGCCACTTTGCTTTCTTGCATTTCTTTTTCTTTGGGATGGTTTTAGTTGCTGCCTCCTGTACAATGTTACGAACTTCCGTCCATAGTTCTTCAGGCACTCTGTCTACCAGGTCTAATGCCCTAAATCTATTCTTCACCTCCACTGTATACTCATAAGGGATATGGTTTAGGTCATATCTGACTGGTCTAGTGGTGTTCCCTACATTCTTCAGTTTAAGTCTGAATTTTGCAATAAGAAGCTCATGATCTGAGCCACAGTCAGCTCCAGGTCTTGTTTTTACTGATTGTATAGAGCTTCTCCATCTTTGGCTGCAAAGCACATAATCTATCTGGTTTCGGTATTGACCATCTGGTGATGTCCATGTGTAGAGTCGCCTCTTGTGTTGTTGGAAAAGAGTGTTTGCTATGACCAGCGTGTTCTCTTGACAGAACTCCGTTAGCCTTTGCCCTGCTTCATTTTGCACTCCAAGGCCAAACTTGCCTGTTGTTCCGTTTATTTCTTGATTCCCTACTTTAGCATTCCAGTCTCCTGTGATGTAAAGGACATCTTTTTTGGGTGCTAGTTCTAGAAGGTGTTGTAGGTCTTCATAGAACCGGTCAACTTCATCTTCTTCGGCATCAGTGGTTGGGGCATACACTTGGATTACTGTAATGTTGAATGGTTTGCCTTGGATTCGAACTGAAATCATTCTGTCGTTTTTGAGGTTGCACCCCAGTACTGCCTTTCCCACTCTTTTATTGACTATGAGAGCTACTCCATTTCTTCTAAGGGATTCATGCCCACAGTAGTAGATATGATGGTCACCTGACTTAAATTCGCCCATGCCCATCCATTTTAGTTCGCTGATTCCCAAGATGTCAATGTTCAATCTTATCATCTCATTTTTGACCACATCCAGCTTGCCTTGATTCATAGACCTCACATTCCATGTTCCTAAGCAGTATTGCTCCTTGCAGCATTGGATTTTCCTTTCAACCTCAGACACATCCACAGCTGGACGTCCTATTGGCTTTGGCCCAGCCGCTTCACTCTTTCTGGGTCTACTTGGAATAGTCCTCCGCTCTTCCTCAGTAGCATATTGGACACCTTCCGACCTGAGGGGCTCATCTTCCGGCGTCATATCTTTTAGCCTTTTGGTACTGTTCATGGGATTTTCTTGGCAAGGTTACTGGAGTGGGTTGCCATTTCCTTCTCCAGTGGATCTAGTGAATCTAGATCTTCACTAGTGATACTAGTGAAGCTAGTAAGCTTACCAAAATCTAAAAAACACATAAACTACTATACTTTGCTTGTCCCTAAACCTTCTTTCCTTGCTAAGGAACAAATAATATTTGATAATAATATATATAATAAAATATTAAATATTAATATATTTTAATAATTATTAATATAATTAATAATATTAAATGTTAAAATAATAGTAGTCAATATTTAGTATAACATTCCAAATTCTCACCAAACAACCCCCCCTTTTGTGTAACTCTGAATATTAAATGTACATTAACTATCCAATGGCCATATTAATATGCTGTGTGTTCAGTGATCTTGGCCGGGAGACTGCCTTAGAACCTGTTTGCCACCTTGAGTTTCATCATGGAAGAAAGGCAAGCTGTAAATGTAGTGAATAAATAATAGCATTTATATCGTGCACTTCTGGTGTTCAACACATTTCCTACCTTGGAAATTCTTGCAATAGCCCTTTAAACTTCTACGTCTTGACTCCCAAACCAGTGGTCGTTTTTGCTGACCTTCCCCTACGAACCTTCCCTTCTGTCCATTTGATAGATGAACAGGATACTCCTAATGAGGCTCAACCAATGCTGAGAAGAGTAGAGGTGTTTTTAGCCAGGGTTAGAAAATCCAAGTTGGGATTCTCTAATAGTTTGGATGAGATTTTCTCATCTGTGGCTGCCTATGCGCTTTGGCCTATGTCCTTTGGGCTCCAATTTTGAACCCTAGACTCCGTCTTGGAGTATGTTATAACTAGTGTCTCGTAAGAAGCTGCTGCAATGGTTTGTCCTCCTCATTTGGCTGGATAACCCCAAAGCTTTCTCTGCATCTAAAATCCCAACCAGTTCTAGTTTCCATGTTTCTGCTGAATTTCCAGTTCTGACCAGCTCAACAGGAGGCACCTTTTATCGGAAGCTCAACTCAGGAAAGCCCCCATCTCCGAACTGGCATCCATACCCAACTCCGGGGTGAAAGTATTCATGATATGCCCCTTTTCCAAACGGACCATTGCACCGTAACAGCTCTTTCTCTGTACAAATAGAACACCGATTCCTTAAATTAGGAGTCAGCTGCTGGAGAGTGCTGGGCCAACTCTACCCCCTGAGGGTTGCAATCTGGTCCGCAGGTACCAACCTAGAAGCAAAAGCAGTGGAAGCTGTATGAATAGCAGCAGAAGCTGCTGGCAAGCACTCTAGGAGGGTGGCTTCTGTAATGTCCTGCCTCTCCGCAGATAGTTCCCAAAACAGTTTTCCAGGAAAACTAATTGCTGACCAAACAGCTTAAATTCATAGTGAAGGGGGGCAGGTGGAAAGGGCAAGCAACATTTATAATGGAAAGATGCCACTTCATTATATTATTGTTTTAATGCACTACAAGAACATCGAGTAAAACCGGCGATCAAGTTTGCAACTCTGCACCAACTCCTATTTCAGCTATGAATTGATCTGGAGAGTATCGGGAGCGTAACATTTTCAGAAAGTGGATACAGCCATAATGCAAAACTACTGCTTGTTTAGCTAAACCATAGATTCATGTTTTCTCATGGTTTCCCACAAACCATAGTAGTTTGGGAGCTGACAGACCAGACTCTGACACCACTTTGAAGCTGTTTAGTGCAAACTGTGGTTTCTTGTTCTGTCTTTTCTGCAACATGGAGTTAGAAGTAAACTTAGGAAGCTGACAGTACAATACTATGCATGTCTACTCAGAACTAAGCCCTGTTGTGTTCAGTGGGGTTTACTCCCAGGAAAGTGTGCATAGAATTGCAGCCTGAGTCCTGAGCAGATGGGAAACAAAAGCAGACAAGCAGCTCTAAATCATGGTTTGCCTGTGGTGCATCCGGAAGCTCAAACCATGGTGTGGGTTCTTAACTATGGTTAGCACAAACCATAATGGTTTTCCATTATGTTGGAATCCAGCCAGTGTTTGGTCTTAATTTTATTCTGTGCCTCTCAAGACTGAAAATTCTCCACCACTCCCTCCTGTAAATTAAGGGCTGATTTGCTGCAGACAGGCAAGGAGGATGAATTCTGACAGAAGACTGGAATTGGGGGAGGGCAGGGAGATAAATGTGCTGCATGCAGCACCCATTCCTTCTTTGGGCCATCATGAGCAATTGTTCCACCCAAAATGTTGCTCCATCTCAGCGTTGGGCTGCAGTATGAACAGCCACCCCTCTTTCAGAGACTGCTTGTGTTTCGGTCCTGAATAATCAGCCCAGAGCCTGCAACTTTGGCCAAAAATAGGGGATCTCTGTGTAGACAACAGTTGTCTTTCAATTTTTAAAACAATAGACTCTCCTTCCAGGACTGTTTGTGATGGATGAAGATTCTCCAAGCCAGGACTATGAGCCTTTCTTTGACTCTGACCCAGAGAGCACTGATGGTAAGTGACAGCAGGGGAGAATGACCGGGACCCCGGCTGTTTTGGCCCTCCCTTCCCCTGCCACACCAAAAGCTAGGAATTTTGTGGACTGGGAATGCGTTGGTGGTAGAGTTCAAGGTCCTGATTGTTGCACTGGGCCTGGGTCACTTAAGGCTTCATAGGTATCTCAGGAAACACTTTCATAAGAACCTCCCCGTTTGTGAAGATCACCTACAGAAGATCAGGTGAGAAAGCCAGAGTGGATTAGTGGTTAAAGTTTTGGAGAGCCCTGTTTTCAAGTCCCTATTGAGCCAGAAACCTCACTGGGTGACCTTGGGCTGGCCTAGTCTATCTTTCAGGGTGACTGTGAAGGTAAAAGGGTTAACCCTTCCCTCAAGCACCCTGGAAGACGAGTGAGATGTAAATAATAATACCAGCATTTATATACCATCTTTCTTGGTCATTGGATTTCTCCCCCAACTTTAATCCAAGGCGGTTTACATGGGCAGGCTTTCCCAACCCCCCTAACGGGTTTTTTATAATTTGTATAAATGTTCAATCTTGCATGAACAACTTCATTCCAGATGGTTTCCTTTGCAGTCTGGCCTTCGCCTCCCACGCTCGGCCAACGGCACTCTGCCTCCCACGCAGCGTGCAGCCGGCAGCTTATCTATCTCTCACAGAGGGCTCACAGTTTTTTGTCAGCGGCGTGTCAAACTGCCGTTCACAGATCTTCAGGCTTACGAGGCGGCAACTCTACAAACTGAGCCAGACCTCCTTAAATGTGAGAAAGTTGCAAATAGGTCCCTGGGCAGAGCTGTCACTAGAAGGGTGCTGGTCTAGGGCAACTCAACCAGTGCTGGGCCCCTATTATGGCCATATATTGATCATGAAAGTGTGGGGCCAAGGCGGCTGCCCCAGGTTGCCCTACCCAAGGGACGACTTTGTCCCTGGGTATATGGAGCGAGGTGTGCTTGCATGTAAAAAGTGCTTGACAAGGAAGCCCACCAGATGCTCTCTCTTATGTCAGTGTGAATTCCAAAAACAAATTCTGCCAGGATCTTGCGGAGGACAGCAGACATAAGTCCCCCAGTGATATAGGAATCGCCTTTTCCAATCAGAGCAAAAGTCTGTGTTGTACAGCATTGTGTCCCCCTAATAATGCTAAATGAAATGACATTTGAAAAATCCACATGCAAGGTGTGCTGGGGACAACCCACCTGAGGTTTGGCCCCTACATCTGGTACTTGTGAGTATACTGCATCAGAACATGGAAGCTTTACTGAGCTAGCCTGACTGCTACTCATTGATAGAACTGCTGTGGAATCTACCACCACCAGATGTTAATTACCGTATTGTCCCGAGTATAAGACGCACGGTTTTATAAGACGCACCCTTAAAGTTTGGTGCTATTCAAAAAATTTAATTAAAGCACTGGCATTAAATTGCAACAGCCTGATTATAAGGCGTACCCCTAGTTAAAAAACTTAAATTAGGAGAAAAAAGTGAGTCTTATACTCAGACCAGTACGGTATGTTGTGACATAAGAAGTGCCTTGTGGCTTGTTCTGTACAGGCAATGATCAATTCCACCCGGTGACCCTTGGGGTTTACTTCCCATTCATTCTTTATCTTCTAGAGCAGTGGTTACCAACTTTTTTTCACTCGCGTACCCCTTGACAACCCATTTCCATAAATTGTACCCCTCCTATTAGTGATGATGATGAAGTGGGCTAGTAGCCAAGGGGGTGTGGCAACAGGGGCAGCTGCCTAGCTATCCCTTGGCTGCCTGCGGGCCTGGTGAGGTTGGCTGATTGGCACCCGGCATCACCTCTCGCTCGCATTATGTACCTTTGGCTTTGTCTGTCTCCTCAAGACACAAGCAGGCTCCTTAGTGCAGGTTCAAAGGAGACTGGAACACTTGGTGGCCCTCATTGGAGCTCCTTTCTGGCTGGCTGCGAAAGAGTGCGAAGCCCAGGTTAGCTGGCAAGACAGGAAGGAAGGCAGCTAGCTGCCTGCCTTGCCAGCCCTGCAAGACATTCTGGGGCATTTCCTGCCTTTTTCTGCCATTATCCAATTTTTTCTGGCGTCCCCCTAAAGGTTCTGCTGTGTACCCCTGGGGGTACGCATACCACAGGTTAAGAACCACTGTTCTAGAGCTCTTATATCCCTCCACCAAAGCTAAGATTGTTATTTTTACTTTAACTCAAAAGTACCAAACAGCTTGGCAGAAAAAATGCTCTGCTCTCCTATTTCAGTTTACTGTATGAAGTTGCCTTGCAGTGAGTCAGACCACTGGTCCCCCTCGCTCGGTAGAGTCTCCATTGACTGCCAGAGGTTCTCCAGGGTTCCTGGCAGGGGCCTTTTCCAGCCCTACCTGAGATCGAACCCTTCTGCAGGCAAAGCAGGTGCTATACCTGAGACAGGGCCTTGCACAGCTGCCCTTTTCAGTACCTTCTTCAGATCTGCTATATCCTTTGACAAGAGAGACTACCAGAATTTGTACTTCGTATTCTCAGTGTGAACATGCTATAGATGGGTTGGGAAGAAGATAAATCATAGATAAACCACCGGGCACCTGCTACATAACTGGGAGTCTTGTGATGATGATAACAAAAAGCCTGACTAAGACCTTGGCCTGACTCAGCAAGACACTTCATATGTTCTTAAACAAGGACATGTACTCAGGGTGATGTAACACAGATTGGTTTGAAGTTTAAGAATAATGTATGTAGCACCATCAATCTGCAAGACAAGTTCCCAGATATGCTAAAATTTGATACTGGGAAGGCAACAAGGTGGGGAGGAAGACAGAAGCAGGAAGAATATAGAGATTAGGACAATGCTGAGCAATACTCTTGTTTTTTGTCCTCTTCCTGCTGTGCCTCTAACTTCTTCTCTTGCCTCCCTGGCCTTTCTCCAGATGGGAGTCTGAGTGAGGAGGCTCCTGGGCAGACAGCCCTCCCACCCCATAGCCACCAGTATGCCAAGTCCCTGCCTGTCTCTGTGCCCATCTGGGGCTTTAAGGAGCAACGACAAGAAATGCGCTCCTCTGATGAGGAGAACAGCAAGGTGAGTGGGAGCTGAGGGTGTTATTTGTGGGGGGATGATAATCCTTCAAGAAGAAGAAATCCTCTCCAAAGCTCCTCCAGCAGAAAGGCATCTGCAACCTCTGTGAATCTAGCAGGGCAAACTCAAAGAGAAGTAAGTGAGGCTGTGGATATTCTGTGATTTTACATTGCACGTGGAGACATGAGCTCCATTTGCTCATGCTTTTAAAAAAGCTTTTTTTAAAAAAAATAAATAAATTTTAAAAAACCTTTAAAAAGTTTTTTTAGCTTAAAAAAGAGAGTTTCTAGTCCTTATGGTTACATCTATAAACTTGAACTCGAGCCTGGTGAAAGAAACCAGGAAGTAGCAAGGTTGTTAGGTGCAGTGCCTCATGTAGCTCTCTTGTCCTCTTCTTGATGAGTAGAACGGCTCAAGATGAATGCAGAATTAGCTGCCTTGGTGTGGAATTTTTACTTGGTCCAGCAGGGTACAAACTGCTGTAGAAGTGATAATTTCTGGGTTGGGTGGAAGAAGAGAGAAGCTTGGTGGTGAGCAGTGGGTGGAGTTTGTGGAAGCAGAATCCCCAGTAGAAGTTGGTGCCACCGCTCGCAACCAGAGAAAGTATGGGTGGGGACAGTGTGCAAGTGAAAGACTATTGCCTCATTTTTATTCCTCTTTGCAGCATTCATCCCCCGACCTAGAGAAGATTGCTGCCAGTATGCGGGCCTTAGTGCTGCGAGTTTCGGATGGCACAGAGATGTTTGGCGACCTGCCTCGGCCACGCCTCAACACAAGTGACTTCCAGAAGCTACAGCGAAAATACTAATGAACCTGGGCAGTCTCTGTCTCTTCACTTCCTTCCTCACCCTCCAAGTTGGTGCCCTTCTCTGTCTCTTCCCCCCTCACCTGCCCCCCCAGTCAGTGGAAAGGGTTGGAAGCTCCCCTCAAGCCATACACCTCAAGGCTCTTCTTCCCCTGCTCTGAGCTCTTATAAGCTTTAAATTAAAATGATCACCTCAATCTTACACTACATTTGGGATGGGGAAGTCTACGCCCTCTTGTTCTCTCCATCCCTAGTAATCCTGACCCCTGTTTTCCTCCAAGTTTGTGAATTAGAAGGTACATTAACAATTCTCAAGTGGAATTTCCCCAAACAGAGAAAAACACTACAGTGGTGTACTGACAAATTTACACTGCCACACACACACCCCATCTAACCCACCCACCCCCAGCCCTGGCTGCTGAGGGTTCTCTTAAAGTCAGAATTTTCTCTCTTCTCCCTCAAAATAAGTGTCTTAAGAAAGATCCTTTGCACATAAGCTGGGTTTGTCTACACTTTACTTTTGAGCTAAGTGTCCCTTTTGGGAGGGTGGGGGTCTTGTCATCTTGCTCTCCCCCCCCCCCCCCCCCACTTCCCATGCATAGCTCTTACAATTTCCAGGAGTGGAATTTCAGGGTCCTTTTTTATTGGGAAGGGTGATGCAATTGTGGGGCTGCCCCCAGGCAGATGGGATGTAAAAGGGGCTCTAGGAGTCGCATACAACCCTCTGTTTCTCCCTCCACCCCATCCCCAGCATACTTTTGTATCAGATTCTCAGGGGCCCTTTGTGGCCCTGGCCCTCTATTTTTGTCCAAAGATGATTGGTGACTTGGAAGGGAGAGGATGTATTTTATTCTCCTTCCTGCCATCCTACCAGCCAATTAAAAAAAAAATCTTTTACCAACTTCTTTGTATTGTCTGATTGATGGGAAATGACTTAGAAGAGTGTTGGGTGACTTAGGTTAGTGAATGGGTTGCAATATTGAAATTGGGCGTGTGCACTAACCAAGACCCCATGACTACCATGAGGGAATTTGGCTATTCTGTACGTGGGCAGCAGGAAACAAAATGTCTTGTGGGCCACACATGTGAGCGGTGAGGGAAAGTTTAATATGAAAATATCTAACCATTTAAAGATAAATGTAAAGAGCTGGTACATAAAAAGGAAACGGCCTTCCCACCCCCTCCCCATTATTTTCCATAAAATGACCCCCAGGGGGGAGTTCCACTTTTAAATTTGGCATCCACAAATACCATCATAATTTCATATCCACAAATTAACCCAAGCCTACATGCAAGTATACATTTGCAGCCATATACAAACAGTCAGTAGGAATAGAGTGACTGATTTCTTGGTTTTTAGTGGTGCTTGGTATAGTTCAGTTATATACAAAAGCAACAGGGTTGAAGAGGGAGGGAGCATAATATAAAATGGGAACATGCAGAGAAGAATTTTAAGCCCCAGGTGGGGTTTGAACAGAGGTGTAGATAGCAAGAAGAAGAAGAAGCATGAAAATGAAGTTTTGCATGGGGAAGGGCTTATGCTTCCAGGATTAAAATTGCTCTCCTCGTGTGAGTTTTGCATAGCAGAAGCCTTAAACAAGAGGGAGAGGCTGGGTGGAGATAGCAGAGGCGCTCCAGTGGAGCCAGAAATGCCCTTATTGTTTCTTTAGAAGATCCAGGAACCTTGGAACAAGCTCAAACGAATTCAGTGGTAGTACTTCTCTGCCCTCCGGACCTGACAGTACATCAGCATGGAGAACACGATGCCCAGGACCTGGGGAGGAGAGAGAGATCAGGAAATGGCTGTAGGAGTTCCAGCTGAGGCTGTGTTTTTTCAGCTTCCAGCACTAGGAGTGCTGGAGAGCTGTTTTTTTTTTTTTTCCTCCTTCCAGTGTGCTCGGGTTGCATTTTTTTTCTCCTTCCAGCTCGTTCGCCACGCTAGAAGTTTCAACTGTGAGCCCGAAGCTAGAAATGATGGCGGCCTGGCCTCATGCACCAATAGGAAGGCTGCTTGGCTGCAAAGGAGCTTGGGAGATGTGCAAGGGACGAGGAGCAACAGCAGCTATTTTGATTTTCAGTCATTTCCGTTCTTTTTGGGAGCCCCAGTAGCAGCAATATTCAAGCATGCTAGGAATGTCACTTCCTGCTATTTCGGTGTTGAAAAACAAAAACAGCCCCAGTTTGTCACCTCCTGAAACTGCAATACAGTACTGGCCTCAATGGACTGGCAAAAGCCTTTTGCCAGTCCATTGAGGCCAGTACTGTATTGTGTAAATGGACTAGCAACGACCCTTGAGGGCTCCAGATGGACCTTTCCAGCCCTACATGGAGATAAAACGTACACATGCAATGCAGGTGCTCGATCACTTCTTTCCCCGCCTCAAAAGCAGGAAGTGACAGCCGGCCCTAGTTCAATATTGTAGTGAGCCAACTGCTCAGCAAGTGCCTATGTACATATTTCTGCCTTCCTCGTCCTTGCCTATTGCCAGGTTGAAGACAGAATCTGCAGTATGCAAGATTAGAGGAACTGTCATTGTAGAGCAATTGATGTCTCTAGGTGGGGCATAACCACAGTCATGCAAATAGGCCCATCTGGTTTGGCATTCAACTCCTCTGGACCCTAGACAAATTTTGGAGGCAACCTTGAGATGCCTCACCATTGCTGTGCGTATACCATGATGATGTGTGATGCCATCATACAGGTGCTAATATCTGATGCAGAATTCAGCATCCTATGAATTGTACCTTCTGCTTCAAGAGAAGAGCAGGTTTCTAGTCCCAAAGGCTGTCCTAAAGATCAGCATGACAGCATATGGCCTGTATTTGGTGAAATCAGCTGGGCAAGTTTTGTTAATGAATGGAGAGGCAATGGAGAAGTTTTGTTAATGAATGGAGAAGCAATGGAGAAGTTTTGTTAATGAATGGAGAAGCAATGGAGAAGTTTTGTTAATGAATGGAGAGGCAATGGAGAAGACTTGGCAACTGCCCAGCTCACACAGCCTGCCATGGTTGCTCCTTCAGACTCACCTGAACCACAATAATGCAAGCAGCAAAGATGCCCATCGCAGAGATGTTCTCCCCTAGCCAGCGTTTCACCTTCTCATAACAGGGCTGCAAGGAATTAAATGCAAAAGGAACATGATCTTCTGAAAGCACTAACAAGAAGGAAGTTTGAGAGGAAGAGAGTGTCACTCGGGGCCGAACTAGACCTTACTTGAAGCCTGTGATATGCAGTTGTGCATGCTTGTTTTTCTCCGCAGTGTAGCAGCTGTGAGGGCCTCCAATCCAAACTGGATTTCCCTTGCAGTGGTCCCAAGCTGGATTGGCCTCCTCACAGATGTTGTTTAACTAGGAAGTAGCACTTCCATTTGTCCCTGTGGGAGCTTTCCTGCCTGGTGAAATGGCAATCACCAGGGCAGGGTGCATGAATGGTCTGGATCAGGGACTGTAGCAGGGAAAACCTTTACGCCCTGTGGACAACAAGCCCACAGCTGCACTTGCATCAAGTGACAATTCTCAGGATTGTTAAGGTGGTATATAAAACCAATATAAGTTGGGTGTATTTGCAGCCAGAGAGGAAAAGAGAAGGAAGATAGCGGAAGTGGGGTCCATAGCATGATCTGTGGCGTCCTGCGGAGAGCTCAAGGCTTGTGTTCAGCAGCTAGTGAAGATGACTACACCGTGGAGGAAACCAGCTGGAATTGTAGGGTTCTATATAGAACAATATTGTAAAGATCCTTATCGGATCTAGATAAGCCTGCCTATGTAAACCGCCTTGAGTAATATCTGAAGAGCAATCTGAGGATAAGAAAGGTGGTATATAAATACAGAAATAAATAGTGCAGTACGGAGTTAAAAGGTGAGTTCTGGGGTTGAAAATGGTGAAGACAACTGCACAGGAGGGGATTAGTGAGTGCAGACCTTGCGCTCACCCATTGCTGTGTGAAGCCACCTGAGCAGGCAATGAGTATTATTGGTCTTCTCAGTGAGGACCCTGCTTTGAAAAATCACTGCAGGAAGGGGCGCTCCAGAATGAGGCTAGTAATGCCAATCTGTGCAACTGTCTCACCTCCTTCCACCAGGTGGCGCTGTCAGCTTTGCAGGTGCTACTTCGCTCCAAGCAGCAGGACTCAGGTACCCATGTACCGTTATGTACTTCAAACCAGTCTGTGTAGTTCTGTACTCCACAACAGCGGAACTGCAAAGCAAAGAGTCTGTATGTATGTGTGTGTATATATATATATGACACACTGGGGGGGGAGGGGGGAGCCTAGAAAAATGGTGCAAGGGGCTTGCTGTGGGAGGAAAAACTTTTAATGATTCCTGTTCCACCTGCGGTCTTAGTTTTCAAGTGGGAGGGGTTTAGACACTCACCTCATTCTGCACGTGGTCCCACGCACTGGTTAACCTCAAGTTGCCCTCAGTCTCGTACAATTTAAGACCCTCCTTTAGGTTGGATTGGGCATATCTGTCAAACTGAAGCAAAAGACATGCAATGGCTTATATCTTTAAGGGAAAAAAGTAAACTACCGGTAAGTTTCTAGTTCTCATGGTGGTAATTAAAACTTGCTGGGAAACCCTGTGGTGGCAATCTTTTTCTAGAGTTTTATAAGCCAGAAGAGTATTTGGGAAGGCTTCCAATGGTCAAAGCAGTGGATGAACTTTTGCACTCCGCACCCTGCTACAACAGTTCCTAATTGGGTCTTCATTTCACTTTAGACCTTTCTTTCTTCCATCTTGCCTCGCATTTCCATGATTTCCAAACCTCCTTGAATCTTTCAGATTCCACCCAGAAATAATTCCACCAGCGCAAGAAAGCACATCACTTGAATAACTCCGTGCATAATGACTCCATGTGTGTAATTGCCTTGAAAACGTGGTATAAGTCAGCCTTTCCAGTTGCAAATCCAGTTGCTTGGATTTTTAATGACAGAATTCTAAGGCTGCAATCCAGTGCACACTTTCCTGGGAGTAAGCCCCATTGAACACAGTGAGATTCACTTCTAAGTAAAGATGCATAGGATTGTTCTATGTGGCCTGACATGGGAAAGCAAAGAGCATTCAAGCTGAGAATCAATGGATTTTTTTTTCCTGACATGTAATATATATTGTAGAAGTTAGTATGCAGTGTGTGTGTGTGGGGGGGGGGGGTGTCCATAAAAGTTGGCTCTCTAGCATACCATACTTTATCATGCAACGAGTGACAAGATGTTTATTCTAAGTCATTTCAAAGCTCCAGTTAAAAATGAGTGCACAAAGTGCTATAATACAGTTGTCAGCTAGCATGTGGAAACAATCCAAGGTGAGTTGTAAAGGACTGGATAGCCCAAGAAAGCTTGTTTCAGAGGGGATTCCATTATATAAACTACAACTTTTCAAAGAAAACTTGATTTGCATGTGTATAGGGCTTGAGCTATAGCTTTACTGCTCATTAAGATGTGGAACTAATTAATTAGATTTGTTCAATAACTTCTTTCCTCATTCCATGTTTGAAACCAAAACAGGCTTATATTCTGAATAATTTTTCTCTTTCGCATTGTGCCCAATGAGCTTGGAACATGTCTTTTGAAAATGTAGATCAGTGGTTCCCAAACATTTTAGCACCGGGACCCACCTTTTAAAATGACACTCTTATCGGGACCCACCTAGCTTTATTTAGACTTTCAAAAAGGGTGATCTAGAAATAAATAAATATATTGATTTATCTACAAGTAATATTTATTTATTTACTTATTTGCAAAAAAAAATCAATCAATTTCTCATAATGGGGCAGCCCTAATGAATAGCCTCAAGGCTTGAGGGGCTTAGTTATGTGACCCAGCCTTCACCTGTCCCCACTACCTGTCATTGACAGAACTGGAAAAAAAAACCAGAAAAAAGATGCTCAAACATTTATCTCCCTATATTTACACAAGTTTACAAACTGCTGCTCAGCTGTTTGCAGGGCAATTAGCAGCTATCTTGCAAATTGTAGGAGCATAGCTCTTTGAAGGGCAATTAGCAGCTATCTGATTTTTTAATAGCCTCAGGGCTTGAAGCAATTACTTATCTGATCTTTCCATCACCCAAATTTTCATTGGATGCTCTGTGGGACCCACCAGAAATCAGGTCGGGACCCACCAAGATAGTTTGAGAAACACTGATGTAGATGTTACAGGTGACTGCCAACATCATATACAGACCCGACCCCTACTCTCCTCCAGGAAGTGTGAGGTACAGCCAGTCTGGACTGGAGAAGATGAGGATCCTTACCTTGTCCCTGCAGGTAACAAAGACCAGCAAACCAACCAGCTCCAGCAGGAAGAGGGTGGAGAGAACCAGGAAGAACTAAGGAGAAATGGTGGGATCAGAAAACCATTCCGGGCAGAGGTTCATCACCAAGGCTTTGTGTTTACATACAGATGAGCACATTTCTAAACCAAGCATGCTCCCACTCCTTACCAGATACTCACCCACCTCTCTGCTCCTAACCTGATTGTACTTCCAAGATTGCATACATAAAACCAGGTAGTTGGAAGTAGTCTAAAGGCCATTCACTCAATTGCTTCAATCTCAGTTGTAAATCAGAACAATCTCTCCCCCCCCCCTCATCCCAATGTCCCATAGATCAAGCTGTGCAGTCTGGGGTACAGTATGCTACATGCCTCCTGCCAACCTAGCAGTTCCAAAGCATGTTAATGCGAGTAGATAAATAGGTACTGCTTGTGGGAAGATAAACAGCGCTCTGTGTTCCAGCCGCATGCTAGGCGCTGTGGCAAGGAGAGTCACGCCGGCCACATGACCACGGAGGCGGCTTCAGACAACGCTGGCTCTTCGGCTTTGAAATGGGGATGAGCACCACACCCTAGAGTTGGACACGACTGGACTTAATTGTCAGGGGTCACCTTTACCTTTATGCTACATGCAGAGATCAACTGCATAGCGGAAAGGTACCTGCAGAGCAAATGTGTCTACATCACTCAAGCAAGCCAAGCCAAGTTGAAAACTGTCAGAGAAGCAAAAACAAAAACACTAAGCAAGCATACTGAAACCCATGTGTTCCACAGGTGCGTGTGCTTCACTGTGTACCTCCCCTCCCAAGATCACACTTACACAAAAAACACTCCCTACCGTCAGTAGCAGGCAACGATGTTCTGTGGCTGCTCCCAAGCATCCAAGGAAGCCAACAACCATGATGATGGCTCCAGTCGCCATGAAGAGCCCTGCTGCTGACAGTGATGGGAAGGAGAATGACAAGGTAGCAAAGCGACCCTGGGTGACGGCCAGCCACACTCCAACGCCAAGCACGCCACAGCCACCCAGCTAGGGGAATAAGTAGAGAAGAAGGCAAATTCACATAACCAAGGAGTGGGAAGGTTCAGCATCTCTTTTCTCCTCTTGCCTCAGGACATCACTGTGGGAGTTTAAGCCCCTCACCATCTATGGCGTCTTCCTGGCTGCCCCAACCACCAAAGCTTCTGTTCATTTCTTTTGTGTGGACACTATGATACTCCTCCTGTCCCTCAGCCCAGTGCAAGGTTTTTCTGCCAACAAAACTGACCTCTCACTTTCCTCCCAGAGGCTGGACTGCTTGACAATGTTCTGTTGCTAACACTTCTCCACAAGAGCAGTTACAATGTTCACAATCATTTCATGGCATCATAGCAGTTCAGCCAATAGAGGGGAAGGAAGGGGGAACCCATAGGCAATGGGCAGGCAATAGTAAATTTTTAGCCTCTTATACAGATGGCTGCATTTTAATGAGCAAATACACCCACTACATCATTGATTCTCACAACTGCCCAGTGAGGTAGGTTGTTTTAAGTGCCTGAATGAAAAGCACCCACTGACTTAGAAACTCTCCCCATTAATCCTGGATGTGAGCAGGCAGTTGCTTCTGGGACAGAGTGCATAAATTTGTTTGTTTGTTTGTTTGTTTGCATCGGGTTCACACAGCCCTGTCTACGGGGAAGCTGACTGCGCCACAGCAACTCACCCAAAAGATGAGGTTGAAGACAAACATCTTCACTTTAACACAGAGCAGACAGCCACGGCTGACCCCCATGTTGGATAGATCTGGGGAGGGGGGGAAATGAAAAATAACACACAGTGACTCTGGAGCTTTTCATACATTACACAGAACAAATCTGGGTTTGGCATTAAAATTTCAGTGTCCGGGGCTGCTGTTTCAAATTTCAGGAGAAGGGAGTGTGTGGGTTTTCAGCAAGGTTTAAAGGTCTGCACTTGAACATATCCAAGAGTCAAATGCGAAAAGTATTGCATTGTTTTAAAACCGTTTGTTGGGTTCACTTTCTTGGATCTCATCAATGTGGTCAAGTGGTCACTCCTCTTCTTAATTTGAGCAAAGGGCCTGATGAATGGGTTACATTTACTGTATATCCCACCCTTCTTTCAAGAAGGACAGAAGGTTGGTGGTTCTCTCCCACCCTTCTGTCATCAAAACAGCCCTGTTAGGTAGGCTAGGCAGAGAGAGAGAGAGAGAGAGAGAGAGAGAGAGAGAGAGAGAGAGAGAGAGAGAGAGAGAGAGAGAGAGAGAGAGAGGACTAGTCTACAATGGCCCAAAGAACTTCAGGGTTGACCAGAGATGTGCATCTGGGTTTTCTAATCCTAGTTTTACTGTCTCTAAGCTCTGCACCACAGTGGCTTCATGGTGACTGACAAATTGGCCAGAATATAGTTGCTCCTGGGAATAATCACATGTGGTGTTGAAATACTGCAGATGGGACAAGGGGTGGGGGAATGAGCTACTGGCCACCCTACATGGAGACCACAGAAAGGAGACTGTATCAAGGCAGGGCTTGTGGGCTCAAGCTGAGGGGTCGTGCAGTCAGGGGGGGATATGCAGGTTTGTAGTAGAAGCAATGCCCTGCAAAGCAAACACAATCACAAAAGAATGGTAAAATCTACCTCACAAATACAGACAACACTCCGCAGTCCTAAACTCCATGCCTGGGTACCAAAATGGGGGGGGGGGAGGGACTTGTACTTAGCTTCCAAGGTTGCTTTTTAATGCTGCATTTGTACAGCTCTGACTTCCAACAGTTACTTGTTGAAAATTACTAAAATAAAATCTTAAAACATGGTCAGAATTGGAAACCTTAAAAAAAAAAATAACAGCATAGAGTGTTTTCTTCTTAACTGAAGGGGCGGAGGCGAGATGCAATATTTAAGCAACTGTTTGAAACAATATTATGTCAGTATGCGTACACATTTTTTAATTACAAATATATAAAACTTGTATCTAGTTCAGATGAAGTAGCAACTGAAGACATGGGAGAACCTGGGATGGATCTTATTTCTACAAAAGGAGAAAAAAAAAACTGGAGTGGGAATGTCTCCATATCTCAATCAACACCCCCCCCCAGTCCCCAACTCTCTTAGCTACAGAGCTGCTTCTATCTCAGACTGTCAAATCTTCCCTTTCCAAGTCCCCCTTGACCTCCTTCCATCATAAGAAGGGTGTGTGTGTGAACCAGGCGATGTCATGTCGGTCCTCCCACCTTGAGTTGTGAGTTGAGACCACATCGAAAAGTTATCCACCTCCTTTTTTAGTCTTTCTATCCAGCCCCCCCCCATCCTTCTTGCCACTCATTCCAGACTTGGGGAGGGGTGTGTGTCCAACCCCTACCGGCACAGCCCACTGTGCAGAAATGAACAAGACATAATCCAAATTTCACCGGCATGCCCCCCCCCTCCTTAGCTCAGTTCTGGATTCTATCTCTCCACCCATCCCACCCCCATTCTGGATTTAGATGAGTAGGCACTTTCCAGTTCGAAGCTGAATTGTCTTAAATAATTGCTCACCATCGCTCATATTGGTTATATGAAAAACCATCATACACGGTTGGTTGTTGTTTTTTTTCCTTAAAGAAAACAAAACCTCAAAATAAAACAAAATGAGATTTTTTTATTATTACGGCTATTTTTTTTTGTTCCTTTAACAAATTACAAGCACCTTTGAGGAAAAGTTACTACAGTTGCCAAATGCCCACCACGATCTTGCAGCTGGGGGGGGGGGGAGATAGATTCTATAGATTCCGTTTCTTTCTCTACCCATCATCATCATGCTGGTTCCACACATCCCTCTCTCCCATCCCTCATCTTCCCATCACACAAATACCACTCGATGCGCTCTTCTTCACCTTGGCCTCAGGGCAGGGAGTTTCCGAAAGGAGTGTGGGTCTACGGCTAGAGACCCCCAACCCAGACTCCTAGAACGTTGAAAGTTGCTTCCCCCTCTGCTGGGATATGGAATAGAAAAGGAGGGGAAGCAAATTCCAGGCACGGGACAGAGGGAGGAAATGGGAGGGAAGAAATGGGAACAGCAATGGGGGGGCGTGTTTGGAGATATGGGGAGGAGCCCAGGGGCTCTGGAAGGGGAACGGGCTTCGGCAGAGACTGGTTCTTCTAAGAAGGTTTGGGCCTCGTGTGTTGAAACATTACTTCCTTGAGTTCCCATATGTGTAGTGTAATATTCGGTAGGGGCTTTATGCTCTCTGCAGGCCTTCCTTGGACGAAGACTTCTGCCTAACTCGAAAGCCGGCGTCCAACTTTTGTATCAGAGACATGTGTGCCATTCATTGCTTGACGTATTTATTTGAGTGTTTCTGCCTTCTACGTATTTATTTTGAGTGTTGCAGTTATTGGTTTTATTTAGATTAGAACAAGAAAATCAATACGGTGCTTTTGAGGCTGGGACGGGTAGTCAAAAGTCACTTTTTTGTTCTTGTTGTTTAAGACGGCATTTCCAAATTAATTCTGGAACGTTGTTGATCTTTTCTTTCAACTTAAACAGCAGCATAGGTTTAAGATTATGGAGAGGGGACTTTTCCGACACGCTGAAGGCATTGACGCCCATCCCTCTCAATTTCAAATCGCTAACTCCCTCCGGTTACCGGTAGCGGATTCCTCAGAAAAGCTCTTCGCTTTTGTACTCTCTCTGAGATCACAGTCACAAGCAGCAGCAGAAGTAACCTGATCTGGCAGAACAGAAGTTACTGAAGCGAAGTACTTTACCACGGAAGGAAAGTATTGCTGTTTGAGCAGGTAGGGGGAAGGACGCAGTACACCCCTCGCGTAGTTATCTCTTAATCCTTACAACAGCCCCGTAAGGTAGGCCTGTATTTCTGCTTCCTTGTATGGGAGGCTGAAAAAGTGACAAAATCAGAAGGAAATAGAATCGCACACTTCTCTCCAGAAGATGAAATGCAAAGTATCGCAGAAAGGAAGAACCAATCTATGGTAGGTAAGGAATAAACTTGGCTGACAGTGGAAGCCTCGAAACTGCCAACAACTCTGCCTTCCTCTCAAATTGATGACAGTACACAGTACAGTATATTGTTATCCTCCTCCTATTGCTCCGGGGAGGAAACCAGAACTGCTTCAAAGCTGAGGAGTGGCTAGTTCAAGCTCCTCCTCCTCCCACTGCGATTCTGCTGCCCTTTGCTACCCTCTAGCGGGCAGCATAAACACAGCATAAACAAGCTGCTGCGCCAGCGTTTGGGAGCGATCCAGGGGAGAGCAGAAGCCGAGGCCCGAAGAAGGTGAGAGCCGGCAGAAGTCGAGGCTTCTCTGGGGCTACAAGAAAAAGGTGCGGTCGGTGTCGGTCCAAGGGATTAGTTTGTATACGGGTCCAACAATGGAGCCCCCGAGCTGCGGGAAGACGGGGCCGAGTTAAGGGGAAACTGGAGCGCAAGAGGGGATCACGAGAGAGCTGCTGGGGAGACACAGCGAGAACCAATCAGACCACCACTCCCAGTTGGAGCCAGTGAGAGGCTGCATGGGGCAGGCAGCGCATTATTCCCTCCCTAGTTCCTGGCAAGGCTAATGCAATGCATAATAAGGCGGAAATTCGACTCGGGGAACTGTTTAAAAGCGAGCGGGCGCAGTAAAGGGGAAAGCAGCAGCAGCTGCAGCTGCTGAACGTCTGCCTGCCATGCAGGTATTAGCAAGTACAAATCTACTGCCAGGAAGACGGTGACGATGGCTGTGTTGCAGTTCCCTTAGTTGTTTCACCGGATTTTCTTGTCTGAATAGCCCTGGCCCGGAGGAGTTGAAGGAAGGGGAGATATAGGAAGGCATTCCCATTCCTAAGAAATTGTGTACCTTCCCCAAGTCCACTCTGCCTTCGGCACCCCACAACTTAATTCAGGCCTAGCATGTGCATAGACTGACACAGGCACATAGACATAGCTGACGTTGCCATCTCACCAGACCGTTCCTGTCCCTGCAAAAATGTATCATGCAAATGCAACATGGCATCAAATCCTACGTTCAAATCTTCCCTCTGCTCCCTTTCCTTTCTGAGAAATAGGCTCTCTAGGGGCCCTGAGAAGGAAATGTTCCCCCTACAGTATTTATTTCTAGTTATGAAAGAAAGAAAGAAAGAAAGAAAGAAAGAAAGAAAGAAAGAAAGAAAGACCTCACAGAGCCCTGTTGCCTTTTAGGCGGCAGAAAACGTGACATCAGAAGCAGGGAATGTGGGGATGGACACTGCTCAACTGGGGGAAGAAGGGGTCAAGTTGTTGGGGGGGGGGAAGGTTAAAAACATAAAAAGGGTTAATTGTAATATTCAGCATTTATACTATATGTCTTTAAAAGATTTATAACCTGCTTTTCCATAAGCTCAAAGCAATGCACAGGAAATAAAACAATTTAAAATGACTAACAGCGCAATCCTCCGGAACGGCAGAGCAAGTGCTTTGCCATTCCAAGACATTGCAAACGTGCCATAAAGCACGCTCGCAATGCCTCAGGAGTAAGGGAGGCGGCAGCCCTCACTCCGCTGCCAGGACGTCCATGTGGCTGCCGGAGGAAGGTAAGGGATCCCTTGGCAGCCACATGGGCAGGGGCAGTGAGGGAGGGGGGCATTGGCTGAGCCGGCCCGGGAGGGGGCGGGGATGGCGTCCGCCATATCCCCGTCCCTGTTCTGGCCGACCCGGCCATTACACGGCCTCCTCCTACTTCTGCCAGCTATTTAGCTGGCGGAAATCTGAGGAGGCTAATCTGGCTTTCCCTGGTTTACACTGGGGGAAGGGGACAAATGTCCCCTTTCTCCAAGTAGACCTCCGGGCCACACCAGCATGGCCTGGAATGGGGATAGGGTCCGGCGGGCAGCCCTGGGCCACCCGCCAGATAGTAACGGTGGATTGCACTGTAAAACATGTACAAGAACACATGTAATAAGATAAAAACCACCTGACAATTATGCATAGGAGTGGATAAAACATCTAAGAACTCAGAGAGCTTCATTTCCACCTTTTTGTCTTCTTAACAAATCTTGTCAGGTAGTTTAGACTGAGAGTTGACAACTGTCCCAACGTCTCCCAGTAAGCTAAGTGAAGATTTGAACCTGGGACTCTAACTGTTGCATCACACTGTCTTTCTGTACAGTACTAGAGCCTCTCCTTGCTGGTTGCCAGCATGAAATGTACTGTCACCAGTGGCACCTCGGCAACCACAATTCTGGGCCCTTGGAGTCTCTTGATAGTGCAGCTGGTGGGAGCTGGAGGCTCAGGGGATGGTGAGTTGAGGCTTAAAGTCACCTGCTGTGATTGTAACTGAGGCAACATTTGAGCCTGGCTATTAGTGGCTCATATCTCAGGAGTGTTAGCCACTTACTTAGAAAGAGAGGCTAGATAACCAAGCGTGGCTGGTGGTCTGAGTGACTCACGTCTTTCCGCCTTCTCTCTCTCTCTCTCTAGGCCACCTCACAATGATCATCCCTGTTCGCTGCTTCACCTGTGGCAAAGTCGTGGGCAATAAGTGGGAGGCGTATCTGGGCCTATTGCAGGCTGAATACACAGAAGGGTGAGTTGCAGGGGGGCTGAAGTCTCACACCCCACAACTGATGTCCTCCCTCAGTTGTATACTCCATTTCTCTTCCCTTCTACAACACTCTCCCTTGTGTTGAGTTCTAGACTGCAAGTCCCTTGGGGCAAAGACCTATCCTCTTCTACTGTGCAAGGTACCCTGCATGTCGACAGCATGATATGAAAGGGAACCAGCTGTCCTCTTCTAGTTTCCTGCTGCTAGCAGTAAAGTCTGGTCTGCTTTCCAGTGTCAGGAGAAAGTCAAAACTCCACCATTTTGTTGCCAATCCATTTCATTGGATGACCCCAGAATTCTAATGGTACGAGATGGAGAAAAACGTCTCACTCTTCACTTTCCCACACTGTGCATAATTATATGAGCCTTTCTCAATTATATTTTGTTCTAAGTTAAAAAGCCCCAAATGCTTTTGCCTTTCCTCACAGGGTAGGCGCTCCACCATCTAGTCCATTCCCCCCCCCCCCGACGTTTTGGTTGCACCTTTTCCAGCTCTACAATATCCTTTTCGAGATGGGGTGACCAGGACTTATCGGGACCCACCTAACTTTACGAGGCTTTTAAAAAAAAGTGATCTAGAAATAAATTGTTTGTTTATTTATTTACAAGTAATATTTTATTTATTTGCAAAAAAAAAATGATCCATTTCCCATGTGAGCCCTTTTGGGACAGGGAGCCATTTAATCATTTGGTTTTGTCTGTAAACCGCTTTGTGAACTTTTTGTTGAAAAGTGCAGTGGTATATAAATACTGTTGTTAATAATAATAATAATAATAATGAGGCAGCCCTAATGCATAGCCTCAAGGCTTGAGGGGCTTAGTTATGTGACCCAGCCTTCACCTCCCTCCCCCACCTGTCATTGACAGACTTGGGAGGGGGAACACACCAGGAAAAAGACCACTCAAAACATTTTATCTTCCTATATTTACACAAGCTTGCAAATTGCAGGAACTCTTTGCAGGGCAATTAGCAGTTATCTGATTTTTGAATAGTTTCAGGGATTTAGGCAATTAGCTATCTGATCTTTCCATCACCCATGTTTTCATTGGAGGCTCTGCGGGACCCATCAGAAATCAGGTCACCAATGGTTTGAGAAACATTGCACTATTGCATGCTTCATCTGTGGCTGCGCCATAGATAGTCCTACTAATTCATCCATTGTTTCTGGCAGGGATGCATTGGATGCGCTAGGCCTGAAGCGCTACTGCTGCCGACGGATGCTTCTGTCGCATGTGGATTTAATTGAGAAACTCCTGAACTATGCACCTTTGGAGAAGTAACGTTTGCACTCCAGTACAGAGCCATGGGGGCAAAGCTGGAATACTGTCCACACAGCCCTGCAGCTCCATGGGATTTTCTGGTCAATTTTTGTTGGATTCCTTAGTTTGTATCAAGATCCAGGCACCTCCCGCTAGGAAACATGTTGTGCAATGGAAGAATTCATTCAATCATGTGCAATAAAGAGTATGAAGTATATATGCATGAAGCAATCAATCCTTCCTTTCTTGCACACAGCTCAGCCCCATTATTCTTCAATATTTCTAGTAGGAGCATAGTAATCTGTGAGAATAGTCTAGTATGCTGGAGTTGTCTGTGGAGCTGGCCCATCTGTGAGGCCAACTGAGGCAGTCACCTCAGGCAATAGATTGGCAGGGGGCTCCCATCTCCATGTGCTCACTCACAACCACTGCTCCTCCTCCCCCCCACTCCCTGGCTTGGAAAAGGAAGGAAGGGGGCGGAAGAAAGAGGACTGAGCAAAAAAAGGAAGTGTGGAGGAGAGTGGTGGGCTAAGGTGTCACACATCACGGGGGGGGGGGGTAGCATTTAGCACAGCATCTCAGGTGCCAGGATATTTTCTTGGGCTGGCCCTGGTTGTCATCTAGGACAGAGGTTCTCAACCTGTGGTACGGGTACCCCTAGGGGTACGCGGACCTCTTGCTGGGCGTACGCCAAGCCCTGCCCCTTATCTGCCCCATCAACAGCTAATTAAGTGTTAATTAACATGGATTTTAAATTGTAATTATTTTTGAAGCCCTTCTGTGTCTCTGATTTTGGTTTTGGGCTTATTTTTGTACTTTGGAAAATGTACTTTGGTGGGGTGGGGGAGGGAGGAGCTGATTTTGGGAAGTTGTTGCATGTGTGTGTCTCTCCCCCCCTCCCCCCCCCCACAGAGTTAAATAAGACATTTTTTCACATTTAAAATTGTTTTAGTACTTTTTATTTAATGATTAATTACCTAATTAATTAATTGATTGAGCCAATTAATTAGCAGTTAATTAGCAGGGGGTACTTCAGGAAATTGGACCATGATAGGGGGTACCTGGGCCTCCAGAGGTTGAGAACCCCTGATCTAGGAAGTCCTTTGCTTAAATCTCACCTAAGAACACCACTACTGGATCCAACCAAAAGGTCTAAATAGTCCAGCATCCTGTCCCCAACAGTGTTCAGCCACATCCCTGTGCGAAGGTTATTATGAGCATAGTTTTATTTACTGTGAATTTAGGTTTGGCAAGCTATTATCTCTCAAGCGGTGTCCCCTTCCCCATTAGGGGTGACTACTGGCCTACTTCAGAAGGTTTTTGAATGCTTTAAATTGGAAGGAAATAAACTATGGGTGTTCCAGCAACTGGCAGTTTCTGAGCTGAGGCGTAAGAGAGATTTCCCTGCCAGAAGTGTGCGGACTGACAAGAATTTTGCAACATTCTAGTAGTACAGTATGTAACTTTTTGCAACAAAGTGATTATTGCCTTGACTACTGTAAATGTCCTCTGTAAAAGAGTTACTAATTCAAGTTGAAACCTTTTTATTAATTGAGTCATCAGTCACCCTATGTTGCATTGTTCAGAAGATGCCAGATGTGAAATCTGAGTAGGCCTTCCACACACAACACGTGGACACTATCCCTTGACTGATATTGTGATCAGGTATAAGGGTCTGATTGATTGATTTTGAGTACTCAAAGCAACAGACACAGGGATCCTAGGCAGCCCAAGCACAGACCAGATTCAGACAGCCTTAGCTTTAGCCAAGCAGCTGCATCATTTTGCTTGCAGGCTACCACCCCTAGGTTAGATTGCTTCATGCTATTTTGAGTTTGTCAGCCACTGTGAACATACTAAATGGAAAGACGTGATGCCACATTTTCTTGTACATAAAATAATCAACTTTCATGCAGCACCAGAAGTTGTTTTGGTGGATCTAGAAATAGCAGCAAGAGCACCAGGGATCACGTTGTTATTCAGGCAAACCACCACCACCCCACTACCCTTGTTGGTACTAGTTGGGAAAGCTCTCTCTATTGAGATGCCCAGAAACTCTGCTAAGTGTATTGGATAAATAGTGTTCAGTCAGTAAAGGGACTGATTTCTCTCTCACACACCTACCTAGCAGGCTGTAATTCACTTTGCCTTAGCTATCTATTTACTTTTATACAGGGCTGCTTGGGAAATGCAAACATAAGAGCATCCTTGCTGGATTACGTGCAGCATCTCCCATCCCACTGTGGTCAGCCAGACACTGCAGCCATTGCAAAAATGAAGTGGTTTAGCATGCTCTCTAATTCTCCTCCCAGATTTTATGCAAATCTACTTTTGCTTAATTGCGCTTAGTAAACTAAGTTTTGAGAATTAGGAATCATCAGTTTGTTTCAGATCAAGAATGCTTTAATCCCAGCCTGCAATATCGGATCCAGTTTTAAGGGTCTGCTTAAAAAAAAGTGTCATCTGGTTTCCTTCTCAGTCCATCTTTCTCAAGAGGTACCTGCATTGCAGCCATATTAATTTACCATCATTCCTTCACCTTAGACCAGTGTTTCTCAAACTGTGGGTCAGCACCCACTTGGTGGGTCGCAACCTGATTTCTGGTGGGTCCCAGGTGACAACTGCCACAAGCCCTGAGGCTATTCAAAAATCAGATAGCTACTAATTGCCCTTCAAAGAGCTGAGCTCCTGCAATTTGCAAGACAGCTGCTGGTTACCATGCAAGCAGCTGAGCTCCTTACTTGTAAATAAATTTATTTCTATATCACTTTTTTTTTAAAGTCTCATAAAGCTAGGTGGGTCCCGATAAGAGTGTCATTTTAAAAAGTGGGTCCCGGTGCTGAAAAGTTTGAGAACCACTGCCTTAGGGAACAATAATTCAAGGTCTTTGAAACACATTTATAACTAGGATTTCACAAAGGATAGAAGCCAAGGCAATTAAACTGGTATAGAAGTTTACACTTGTAGCATAGATATCATCACATTCACCTTCTCATTGTGTCCTGCTCTTTTTAAAAGGCAGGTGTTATGTGGCACCAGTGATGTAACCTAACTTAGGTCAGATTGTAAGCTATTTGTTGATCCTGACACCCTATAGTTGGGAGCAGTGATTATATAAGGGATGTTATCAGTACTGGAACAGATCCCTAGGTATGTCCCTAAAGATATGTTAGGGCAAAAGGCAGGAACAAACATTTAGGAGAACTAATATGGACATATCTTTAAATCCCTCTTATTTACAACAGGTTGCAGAATCCAGTTTTTCCTAATGCTGAATTTAAAATTCTGCACATGGTGAACACAACCAATGCCAGTTTATAGCTTAGATTAGAAACAGAAGCAGGAAAAGCTTCTCACCTCATGCCATCAAGCTAATGGCAACAGACCATGCCTGCCTTGAACCAAACTATGGTCCACTTATTTGAAACACAACTGGCCTGCTGGAGGGCTTTCCCAGTTCAGCCAGGTCTGCATCAACAATTTTCGTTCCACCTGGAGAAAAATATTTTCTTTGCCTTTTTAACTGTGGCCCAAGTTACCTCTGCTTAACATGCTCCTTAATTCCTATTCTGAGTCCACCTAAAGCAAGCAGGTATGCAGACCTCATCTGAGAGCATGTTTCTACCACTAAATGGTCAGTAGTCGCATAAAGGTAGAGTATGTAACCCTGTTGCCCTTTTAACCTCTGTGGTGATCTGGGGATGGGGAAAAGGTGCACAGCCCATGCAATTGATCTTCTCACACACTCTTGGGCATCTCCCAGGCAGCTAGAAGCTGTCCAGAAAAGGGATAGATGTCACCACCAGGAATGAGACCAAAAGAGGGATAGGATTCCTTATGCTGCAACGTATGGGGGGGGGGGGGGAAGAGAAGGGAAGGCCAATTACCAGGGTTTTCTCAGCACAGAACCTGGCTGCTACCACAGCAATCCGGAGAGGCAGCTATGTATGATGTTAGCCTCGAGCAATCTGTCAGGGAGCAAGGGGCAATAGCTCTTGGTTCTGGTCAGAAAGAAAACAGGCAAGTAACTTGTGAAAAGTATAGCAGTTTATTAAGAAAAAAGGACAAAAACCAAAAAAGGAGTGGGAAAAGAACACACAAACACGGGATTAGATGCAAATGAAAATAATAAAACCCAGCGCAGCTCCCTAGTCATTAACCTTGTAGTTGCAGTTTCCCTGTTCACCTCCAAGGAAACCAAGAGGGTAGCAGCTGTACCTACTGGAGAATGCATGCTGGTTCCAACTGGCCAGCTTCTTTTATGGGACTGAGATTTTCCCCTTCGAATTGGCTACTCCAAAGGCAGGAAACCCTAGGACTGTTTCCTCAAATCTCCCCTTGGCCACAGTCAGGTGAATGAACTTGGTCAAGACCAGTGTGAGCAAAACACAGCAGGCTACTGGTGGCTTCCACTTGGCCCCCAGTTTCACCTAGGCACTCAGTTATGCCCAACACACATTGAGGTTAAAAGTCTTTCTGGTGGTTATGCAGGCTACTCTTTATCCGGCCCAATGGATAAACTGCCCAAGCTGATGCAGCCAAGGCAGCTCTATGTTGTACCTCCTTGTTTGTTCTTTCATTAGGGCAAAGAGGTCACATTCACCACAAGCCTGGAGAGGTTTCACTGTGATTTGATTTTTATTGTGGTATGATTCTTACTAAGACACCTACAGTGGTGGACATAAACCATGAAGGAGAGAAACTGGCATTACAGCTGCACCAACCCAGTGTAGAAATGACCCTCCATAAGCCCCTTGTTTGTGTGAATACAGATCTGGCTTACTGCCAACTCTCAAGAGTTCTCCACAGTAGAGCGGTGCACCATCCAACCATATTGTTCTCCTGTTGACACAGCTGTTGCTTTCAGTAAAACAGGAGTACAGGCCAGAGGAGATGGAGGAGAGCGTACTTCGTGTCACCCTGTGGTCACTTGTGAGGCAGGTGAGCAGGCAGTAAAAAGTAAAAAGAGGAGGGAGCGGCTGGTTTCAACCTCTTTTATTTTTTCCTCATGAATGTAACCATATAAAAACCATAAGTTATGAAAGATTCACACAATGTCAGCTTTCCAAGGGTAAGGGCTTTTTAAAAAACAAAAGCACGAAAAACCCACAAACCCAAACAGGGAATTTAAGAGGGAAAAGTACAAAACTGTCAGTGAAAAAAACACCCACAATGGAGATGCCTTTTCCACACACACGCGCACACACACGCACGCACACACACGCACCTCTGCACGCCCTCTTCATAAAAGCCTGTTGGGGCTCCCATCTCCCCACCCCCCTGACTGGGCACTGGATAAGACGTGTGTACCCATTCACCCACTCCGGAATACCGAGCAGGTTTGCAGTAGAGAAGGAGATGGTGAGTAACTCTGGAAATGGGGAAGGAGGGAGATTGTGGGCATCACAGTTTGGCAGGGGAGACCAACAATGATCTAACAAACAAAAATAAAAATTCATGATGAAAGTCTGCTGCTGGTACTCCAGCCTCAGGACAGACAGACAGACGGGACAAACCACGTGCGCATCTTCAGTTGTGCTAACAGACTCAGTTCTTGGGGGGGGGGTCCAAAATGAGGGGCAATGGGTTGTGGTGGGAGTCTTGGCTATCTCCCCCTAGCCTCTAATACTGACCCCTCTTCCTTGCTGGCCCAGAGTTGCAGCAACAGCAGCAGGGAACTACACAATGAAATTAGTGATACGCCAACTGAATAGGACGACAGGGAGGGTTAGCTCTGGGTGCAAGGTAGGTTGGAGGAGGAGGAGAGGTGGAGAAAAAAACTGGCAGAAGGGCAGTTGGGCTAGCGCATCCGGTAATCCGTTGAACACGACAGCTCGCACAACTGGCCCTTGAAGTCCAGGTCAATGGTGAAGTCGAGATCGCGCTGTATGTGGGACAGAGACAGGAGAGGCGTCAGGATAAGACACTGCGCAAAAAAGATTTCCTAACATGCATGCAACAAACCCTTGTTTCCTAGGGGGGAGGGGAAGTATTTGCTCTCCCCACAGGTATCCTGCTATGAAAACTTCTGAACCTTTCTAGCACCTTAACACACTAGTATGTTCCCAGGCCAAACACTGCCCATGTCTCATTTCAGAAAAATGGGTCACTGGTAGCACATCTGAGCCCCTTTGGAATCTGCTCTGACAATCCTGTACCCTAAAGTTTTGTTCCCCAGCCTCTTCAATTCTGCAGTCTTATTTTACTGCCACTGGGTTAGGCATTTGAATGCTGAGGGGGATGGGGGACCTCAGAGTCCCTGAACCACATTGTTTACACTAAACTGAAGTACTGCCTCGGTCTGTGGCTTGGGCACATCTCGGAGGTACGAATTGTGGAGCTGTTTCAAGCCTTTTAAACCAACACAGATGAGGTCCTTGTGATGATTACTGCTCATCTTGCTCTCAAGTCATTCAGAATCTCTGGTTCTGCTCCTTTATTGCTTTTTAATTCATAAATAGAATAGTTAAAGAGGTTTTAATCGTTCCTGGTTATTTCCCCCCCAAGGCCTTGGAATGCACTTTGTTATGTGCTTCCCTGACAGTTCGGGGGGGGGGGGGGGGAAGGACATGCCTAACTCCACAG
Source organism: Plestiodon gilberti rubricaudatus (assembly GCA_026170595.1). Taxonomy (NCBI): domain Eukaryota; kingdom Metazoa; phylum Chordata; class Lepidosauria; order Squamata; family Scincidae; genus Plestiodon; species Plestiodon gilberti. Next base: position 16,052,085 of record JANXHW010000006.1, on the reverse strand, counting down.
GCATTTCTAAAGTACACATTGCTGTGGTACTTCTGTTTCTTGTACTGAGATGTCTGGTTTTCGGAGAAGGAAGCAGTACGAGGAGGGTATAAAATTTATTATGGCTATATCACGAGGAGGCTGCAATCCTATACATACCTAGGAGTAGGTCCTATTGAACTCAATGGGACTTACTTCTGAGAAGACATACATAGGATTGGGCTATCGATTTAAGAGTTGCTTCTGATGGTTTTCAGTGCAAGTGTTTACAAATCCATAGGTGGCAGGTGCCTTCTTAGGGGATGTCTCTTTTGAAATGCCACCTTGCTAGGACTCAAGCATGCATCATCTAAACACAAAGAATGCTTCCCCCCTTCAGAATTGTTTTATTCACATGCAAGCTTATACAGGTTTAATCAATTGTCAGTTCTCAAATGTAACTGGTCCCATTTCTAGGGTTACTGCAGCAGGGGAGGGGAGAAGGGAGCAGAACCAGAACTACATCACCACCACCACCCCAAGCGATAACGCTAGTTGCCACTCCAATCTTAAAAATATTTAATTCTCTCAGGCACCTAAAGCTTGAATAATTGTGACTGAGAAAGAAGATATGAGACACCTAACTGCTTGGGGATAGCGCTCGACAATTCAGCAGCATGCGTGCTGCGCATCTGTGAGAAAAATAATCCATTGGCACAGACTTCGGGGGAAGAGATTTACTCAGATCAGCTTCCAGCTGGGATTAAGTCAGGAAGTAGTAGAGTTCCTAAGCCTGGCACCCACCCAGCCCTCTTGCAAGTCAAGCAATGTCACGGCAATACAAAAGGGCTAGCCTACACTACAGTCCCATTGTCTTCTCCCCACACCCTTCTCTTTACCAGGTACTTCAGTTTAAACTAATGGGCTTTAGGGCCCTAAAGCCCATTACCCCTGTACTGAAAAAGAGTTAAGAGGACAGTGAAGAAGCACATACTCATTACTCTTTTAGGGAAGATAGCCCTCTTTCTTTCACAGGACCACTTAAATAGAGCCAAGATGAAAAAGCCCCAGACACTTCACAGAAATCACTTTGTTTTTTCAGAAGGCATCACCCAAACTTTGGCTGCTTTCACCAATACAATGGAAGAGTAACCCTCAGTAAGGGGCTTGCAGAGGGCTTGGGTGGGCTTTTGCCACCTAAGAGTGAAAGTGGTGGAAGTTTTCAGAGGCAGATATATAATGGGAACTCCTGACTCACGTTGTTCTTGGCATTGGGTTTCATGCCGATGGTACCAAAGATCTCCTCTCCCGTCTTCACTGTTAGGTAGTCCTCCATGTAGAAAACAGTTTGCTTCCAGTGAGTGTAGGGAGATTCAGGGCCTGGGGAGAGAACACGGCAAGGTCAATGGGGGGCATACAGGAGGGAAAGACACATGCACCCACACAGTGTCTTACAGTCTGCCTGGCTGTCATCTGTTCCATGCTCACCTGCTCCCCATCCTTTCCCAAAGAGCTGAAGCTCTCTTTTTGCTTCCAGCACTTGGCCACTGGTCTTTAAGAACTCTCACCTACTAAAATCTAGGCCAGGAGGAAGCCAGGCTGATAACCCGACAAACAAGATGAGCTCCTGGCTATAACTCAGCTATCTTCTTGCCAGTAACAGCATGTACTTATTGACAGCCCTGGCTAATCGCAGTTCGTTAACTAGTTCTTAAGGCAGCAATTTTAAAAAAATTGGCAAGTTCTACTGCCTAAGATACAGGCACCAATTCTTCCTCCAAGTAAAATATTCCAAAACCACACAACCAACCCTCCCAACCATCACTTCAACCCCTGCCAATTCCCCAAACCAAGGCCCTGCCCCTTACTGGTGGAGAATCCAGTGCGCTTGTGGCAACGGGTGAACTCTATGTTGAAGTAGGCTACAAGGGCATGGATGTAGTCATTGCGTTTCACCTGGAGACAGAAGGGCGATGTGAAGGTGAGGTCCTCCACCTTCACTGTGTAGATGTCCACCTCCTGCAAGCGGGGGGGGGGAAGGGAGAGAAAAGGGGTGAGAGCTGTCACAAGGAGAGAACCACGCACCCCTCACCAACCCAGCACTACAAATTCAAGAGCTATTATTGTACTCCATCCATCCATCCCTGCCCTGTTTATACAACACCAGCATCATGCCAAGACTGTTCCCTCTTGTTTGAGCAATCCATTAGCAGGCCATCACCTCTCTGAAGATCAATATGCACAATTCGGCCCATTGTAAATAGTGAAAGGAGGTGCATTGCCAAGGAGTATCCGCTGAGCAAATAACTGCTACAAGAAAGGCAAAGCACCTGCTATGGGGACAGGTCAATGTCAGCTGGCATTCCGAGAACATTTGGCAAAATGAAGGAACACATATACCCAGCTTCTCCAATCTAAAATGTGCACACTCTAGGGGGCTGGCACTGCATTGCCCCTAAGCTCTGCACAGCACCAGGCACACAGTCTCAGGGAAACTGTCAAGTGCCCATCAGAAGCCATGATAGCCAGGCAGCGACTGGAGGCTTCCTGCCCCTTGTACATCTTGAACTTTAAAATAGCAGTCAGCAGCACCGACCGCTGGCGAGGAGGCAAATGGCCCTGCAACCTTCAAGGGTCTTTGAAGAAATGCTGCTCTCTCTTGCTTGCAGTGGGTCTTTCAGTGTGTGCATGCCCTCTAGAGCAGGGGTTCCCAACCTGTGGTACTAGTACCACCAGTGGTACTTCGGCCAACCACTGGTGGTACTTGAATCGCTGGAACCGCACTCCAATGTGGCGCTTTTGGTGGTGCATTTTTGCTCCCAAGAAGCTCCTGCCTTTGGCCAAGTCTCTCAGGAACGCCGAGAAGGGCCCTCCCACCTGCCCAGAGCCTCCTCCCTGCATTTTCTGGCCTCTGAAAACCCGGAAGTAGCTGGTGATGTCATCACCAGTCACTTCTGGTGGTACTCAGAAGGAGAGTAGCGCAGGAGGTGGTACTCAGCTGGGAGGGGGTTGGGAACCCTGGCTCAACAGGACAGGAAAGTACACCGGGAACAGAATGCGACCAACAGACAAAGCACTTTTCACGTTTGGTAGTAGCACCAGGAAATGCAGAGGTCACCAGAAGGGGAGGGTGTCCCAGCTAGTCATACCTTGATAAGGCAAGCATTGGTGACCAGCTGCTTCGGATCAACAACATCCACCAAAGGCTCTTTGATCGCCACGTCTTTGATGCAGGACATGTCGAAACCGTACACGTTCTCCCACCCTGCAGTAAGAGACATTAATAGGAGAGGGTGGAGGGAGAGGAAGTTCAGATCCTGCAATACCTTGGCAACAAATCAACCCCCCTCCCTCCCAATAACAAACAGCAGAGGGGGGGGACTTTGCACCCCCACAGGACTGGATTAGGACAGTAGCACGCAAACTTTCAACTTTCAGGCAACCTTTTCCATATCACAGAAAATCAAAAGACCCCCTGCGTATTTGCTTTGTGCATCATTGCAGAAGATTCTGGGGCCTGTTTGATAGTATGCACACAGTTCACACAGAGTCTTGGCCAGGCCTCACACGTGAAATGAAAGTTCACTCCGAAACACACTCTACATCCTTAGACGTCACTAAGCAGGTTAGCTAAGCAGGCTGAAGCTAAGTAGCGTAGTTGGGTTAAACACCATCTGCACTGCCTCGAGTTTGCTGATGGAAGAAACTATAACAATTATTTCCTTGAGGCTGTGAGTGGCAAGGGAAAGACCGGCTCCTACCAGCAAGCCATCCCTTAGGGAAGATTGTCTACGGTTATTCATCTTTTGACTGAGAAACTTCCAATAAGTTTCCAAAGAACTCTGGGTTTTCTCAGAGCAGTATGAAAATTACTGTGTATGGGACATCCTATTAAGGGAAACACTTGCGAAGCTGAATGCTACAGTTTGTCATCAGCTGTCCACAACCTACCCCAGTCACTGCCACCCTACCCTTATTCATTACTATCCTCCGTTATCGAAGGTGAGCCTTCGTGGGAATTCCTGGAGGTTCTTGGGCATGACATTTTCCCTTGCAAAATGCTGCGGTGCCACCTGCTACTTACAGTGTATCTTGTAGTCTTTGTACTGCCGGTCTTCAATGGCCGTGATGTACAGCGTAGCACGGTCTGGAAATATGAGCCCATCAGGAATCTGGGACGAAATACAGGAGACAGAAGGTGCTATATTTTGACAGACTTACTGAAGCCCTACTTTATGGGTCAGGTGGTTCCACTGGACAAGCCTCCACTCCCCACAAACAACCAGCGTTCTTCAAACTGCATCCCCACTCTCGCGGTCCTCCTACGCCTACTCAATGCTATGGCTGGAAATTTAACTCCCAAGGCCAAATACTGAGAGGAGAAGTGCTACAATCTACCACCCCCTCCCCCAACTGAAAGTATGGGAAAAATGCAATTGATAACTGGACTGGTTACATGTATCATTTTTAGATTACAGTAATGATTAGAGAAGCAAAACGTTTCAGGTAATAGTAACACCAGTAGTTCTTGTACTATACCTGATTTTTAGCTTTTGCTGCAATCTTTGCATAGTTGGCTTCTCAATTCCTAAATAAACACCCTGCTTCTTGAGCTAACACAGAAGGGTCTACATGGCTTCAGAGCTGGATATTCAATGCTGAGTCACCTTTGTAGTTCAGAGTGTCCCAACAGGAAGTGACATTCAATCTTCACTGAGACTGTTTTGCTCTATGATGGAGAGGCTCCATTTCCTCTCATCCCCAAAAGTCCAATAAATATGCTTCTTAAGTAGCCAATCAAGAACATGCTTGCTATTTCATCTATCCCATTTCCAAACGTGACCAGCCAGATTCTTCCAGGAAGCTCACAAGCAGGGAATAAGACAACCCTCTCCACTTAATGCCCAGTATCTGGTGCTCAGATGCTGCTGTGTCTGAACACGGAGGATTCATTTAGTTAGCACAGCTAATACGTGCTGATTAAAAAAAAATCCTCTATGTGCTGTTAGAGCTCAGCACAATTTCAAATGTCGTGTCCCTGGAATGTTGGATGCTATACAAGCCATTTCACTGTCCATTGCTAAAAGGACTCTACCATATTGCGGGAAGATAGAGATGCGGGTTCTGTCCAACAGATCTGATCATGGCTTGGATGTTACAGAGACAGCACTCTCTGCTGGCCAAGAGGGCAGAAACAAATCGGTCCCTGCATGTCATGGACTTGGGCCAGGGTGCATGCACGATATTTGCACTCTTCGGTTTCTATTTGCACTCTTCGGTTTCTATTATCAGCACATCATAATTTAAGAATATGTCCCTTTTCCAAGGTGCTTTTTGAAGTTGGCAGGAGCAGAGACAAAGGGACTCACCAGCCACTTGTCCCGGGCGTAGATGACGGTGTTGAGCATGGACTCATAGAAGAGGCAGTAGCCCATCCACTCGCTGATGATGATGTCAACCTTTTCCACAGGCAGCTCCACCTCCTCCACTTTGCCCTTGATGATGGACACCACTGGGGGGGGGGGAAGAGAACCAACAGAAAAATGAGTATTCAGTCCAGGAGAAAGTTGCAAGCTGGCTGCACCAACTGCAACTTCTCAACTTTAAGAGTACTTCAGCAATGAAGAGACAAGGTCTGCAACACTATCAATATGGATGGAGCAACAGCCAGGCAACAAGATCTGGCCCCAAGGAGCTTGCAAATCTAGAATTCAATACAGGAGAAGCAACAGAGGGAAGGGAGAATCAAAAGGGGAAGCACAGACATTCAGCTCCGTTACACACAGAGAATAGGGACTAAAACATTGTGCCAAATGGTTTCACAGAAAAAGGTGAGCAATTTGACAGAAGAGAGAGGCAAAATCAAGACGTTTGAGAGACAGTTCCAGGTACAAGGAGAAAGGGCAGAGCAAGAAACTTTTGGATAGCGGAGGGTGGGGGGTGGGTGATCAAAGTTCAGAAGTAGGGATAGAGTAAAGAGGCCCTTAAGGGCTTTGAAGGCAATGACTAGGAGTTTGTGCTATAACTGGGAGCAAATGAAAAGCTGGTGCGTAGAATAGGGATTTAAGAAGGGGCATCACAGGTCAGAGTGACAAGAGATACATAGCTCTGGTGGCAGATTTCTGGTGAGCAGAGAAGGTGAAACGCAGAAGCCCAAAGAGGAAAAGGTTACAAGTTGTCAAAGTTAGAAAAGACCACACCACAGACCAGAGGGCAGACGGGGTTGTATCTCAAAGCTTCTTTGCAAAATTAAAACTCAAAAGACAACTTCACAGGGAACATGTTCCCTCTTGCCTTTAGACTGAGAGGTTAGAGATTCAAGAGGGAAATGGAGCAAGCAGGGCTACCTGGGACTAGGATAGGAGTGCGCAAAGCCTTCAGGAGACCAGACAGCAAAATGCTAGCAGATAGCCTAACACAGAGAAGTGACATAAGGGACAGCGTATACTGTCAGCTGCATGGAGCTTGCCGCGTCAGACCACTGGTCCAACACACCTAGCTCACACAGGTGAGCACCTCCCTGAAATGAAAAGATGCACACAATAACCTGAAAGTCAGGGGGAGTCTGCACTTCCCACAGCATACAGAAGTTCAGACGACGAGACAGAAGGGGAAGAAAAGACAGCTGCTCACCATGATCGAGTTTGTTGGCTTTGACGATTTTAACAGCATAGTCAGAGATACTGGAGCACTCAATCTGTGTAAGAAGATGGTCACAAAAAGAGAGAGAAAAGAAAAAGTGAATTATTTTTTTCCTACCCATCCAGCAAAGTGTCTTATTCATGAATTTTCCCTTTGCCAAAAGTCACTTCAGTCAAATATAATAAAGACTTTTAACATAACAAAGGATCTCACATGGCCACAGCAGCCAGAAAGTGCGCCACGTACAAGCTCTAACAAAAAATTCAGGCGCAAATATAAGGACAAAAAGGTTCTACTTGTCATAGTTGTACAAGAAAATGGATGAACTTATGTCAGGCTTCAAAATCATGAGGCTCGGCCAGGCCTACAAGGCTTCATCTTCCCCACGGTCCCCCAAACACTCAAGAGTTGTTCTTCCAACCCCAACTTTTCCATGCCGCTCTTCTGTCTGGCCTTGTTTTAATCCCTCTCATATAGTACTACAACTTGATGACAATCCAACTTGAAGTTGAATTGGCCACACCTTCAGGAAAGGTAAAAAAAAGTACTTCTCCATTACAATACATCATTATATCTATGGAATTCATTTTCACAAGATGGCCTGTAGCTTAGACAGCTTTTCAAAGGAGATCACACACATTTATGGAGGATGACTCTACGAATGACCGTTAGCTGCGGAGGCTAGATGGAGGCTCCGGCTTCAGCAGCAATCTGCCACTGTATTCGGACTACTGGAGAAAATAGTAGGGGAGGGCAATTGCCTTCACACTCTGCTTATGGGCTTCCCAACAGGCCATCTGAATGACCACTGTGGGAAGCAGGCTGCTGAACACCATGTTCTTATATCCAGAAATTCCAAATTCTGAAAGAACCTACACATTGAACAAGACAAGCAAGCACACACAAAACACTCACTTATCCAACAGGCATGATTTGTTCCCACAGCAGAATTTTAAATTTTGTTTGGGCCGAGTTCAGAGAGCTTGTAGAGCAGAACTCCAGACTCCACCCTATCTTTGTGCCCCAACAGTTCTCACAAAATCTGGCTCAAGCCTACATCCACCGAAAGGCAGAGACCAAGACACACGTGGCCGCCTAACTCACCCCAATGACCCGCTTGGCACCAGCCTTGGCTGCAAACATGCAGAGGATTCCAGTTCCGCTGCCAACATCCAGGACCACTTTGTCTTTGAAGAGGTGCCGGTTGTGAAACATGGAATTTCTGTAGGTCAGCGTGCGCACCTCGTCTTTCAGCATCTCCTGGGGAGGAAGACAGGGAAGAAACGTGTGTCAGTGAATAACCCACTAATAATGACATGCTAAACCCTCCCCCCCCACAGGGTAGGCAAGACTGCAGACAAGGGGGCAGCCTATGTCCTGCGCCTCAGCCAACTCCTTTACCTCATGGATGCCAAAGTGGGCATAAGAATCAAAATAGTAATCCTTGGAGGTCATCTCCTCCGCTGTTGGCTTAACGCTGCTTTCCGGCTGGGTGCACGAGACCTGGCAAAAGAGAAGCGCAGCTGTTGGAATTGGTCCAAATTATCCTAAGGCCTTTCAACATAGCGTACAGAGCCCCCTACCGCTAACATTCACCACACCTTTATTTAGATATTTATTTAGTATTCAGTATTAGTATATTTAGTATTGATACCCCAAACTCCACAAAAGCCTGAGAATACCCTCGAAATTAATTCAACCTTAGTTCAAGGAGTTTTTACCCACATACAAATAAGAGGAAAACCCACCATGAGTCTTTTGGAAAATCTGCTACCAACACCCCCCCTCCCCTTAACAAGGTTTTTCAATGTGTTACAGTGCATCTTTTGTTAACAGGCTGGCAAAATAGCCCACCAAAGTTATGGCCTCCTTTCACCACACTGTCTATGAAGCAGCTGAAAAGGGAAGGAGCCAGAAGGCACCTTCTGTTTAAGGTCTCCTGTGGCTGGCCACCTGACTTGCAAGACCACCTACTTGAAATGGTATTAAGATAAAGAACATTAATGTGTTCCACCAATCTGCAATGAAGGTTGGAGTGCTGTTCACAAAAGTTCCATCAGGTGCAATTGAATGCTGCTCTTCAATCAACACATTGCTGGACACAGTTTATGTTCTTAGTGATGAGGAAGAACAAGCTCGATATCTATGGCGGAATAGCCTGCCCTAAAACTTGCCTGGTCCTCAGCAAAAGTCTCATGTGCTGATGCCTAGGCCTTGAGCTTAGCAAGAAGGTATATCAGCTGGTCACAAACATACAATAGATCTGCAACCCAAGGAAAAACTTTTACCAACCTTCCTATGAATTGGAACACCAATTCCATCCACTTGGAATATTACCAGTGGAACTGGTACCATCAAAACATTTGCAGAGAACAAGCACCCAAAACATTCCACTGTGTAACAAAATTCAAACAATTTCGTGTTTAGCTGAATATTTTGTTGTATCATTCATTTTGGTGTGAGGATTAAAAAAATTCTGTTCTTTTTGGCATAGCATCAATAGTTCAGCCACAATTTACCACTCAGGGAGAGCTTTACAACCTCTTGTCGTGGCCATGTTTCCCTTGGTGTAGAGGTGAATGACAGTGTTTCAATACCAACACAAAATTTAAGATAACTAAAAAAAGTTTTGATACAAAAAAACCCAAGAGTACTGTTGGAATCAGTGCCTCTGAATTGTATAACAAACATTTAGAAACAAACGATTGTTGTATTATACACAGCGTTATCTTTGCTGGTTCAGTGCCTTCCCAGGTGCTTTTAACAGTATCACTGATACTGACCGGCAGTGGTTTTTAACATAAGGGTATTTCCCAGACTCTCACTGGGAGAGGTTGGATAGAACCAGGGATGCTCTGCAAAGCACAGGCTCTATGAAGCAACTTAAGGCTGATTCACACTACACAAATCCAGGCGCGTTACGGAGATGCACGGAACTCTTTGACAGCATTTCGGATGCAAGCGGAGCAGCTGCGAGCTCCGCAATGCAGAAGCTGGAAAAATGGCTTTCCCTCATCTTTTGAGGGGGCGGGCTTCGCAGAGCTCGGCGGCTTCGCGGAGCTACTGCAGCCTACCAACTGGATGAGAGGGGGGGGAGAGTGGCTGCAAGCCAATCAGAACTACCTCCAATCACCTTCATAAGAAGGCGGGACAGCAGGAGGGCTTCCGGCCAGCTCTGCGCACTGGGGCAGGGGCATCCGCACCTGGAAAAGTGTAGCGTGAATCACCCCTTAGCCCCTCTCCAAACTCTAGAAACTCTATCTAGTACTTAGATTGGGCCATAACATTGATAGGTGCACTTTTAAGCTTTCAAGGAGGATTCATACTCTTTGAGACCAACAAGCATTTAAAACACCAATGTTGTGTTCTCATGTTTGAATTTCTCAGCCAACGTGAGTTTCCTCTTGGCAACCTGGCAGTCCTTGTCAAATCTCATCCACTAGCTTTTGAAAACAATGTACAGTATAGCATTTGTAGGTCAAAGTTCAGGAGTAAGAACACAAACAGCATAGGTTCAAAGAATGGTCACTAACAATTCGGGCTACATACTTCATATCATCAACCATTTAGATCTCAATACTGTAGGCACAGCCACATTACAAGGACCTTCATTCAACCAATTCTTTTCGTGGGTTATCCCAATATACAACCATAAAGGTTGGTGGTCGCTACATCAGTATGGCAGTACCGCAAAATCAGAGAAATAGACTGAACGGACTGGAAAGCAAATCAGGTTACAATACGAGCACCATTCATTTAAATATAAGCAAAGGCAGGATCCAATTATAATTGTGACCACTGAAAACTTTAAATCCAGTTTTGTATATAGCCCCTAGAAATCACTCAACTGCCGTTCAGTGGGAAAAAGCTGATCCACATCATCTAGATCCAATTAACCAGTTAACACTTCTAGAGAATTATCTATGTGGGCACTGAAGTCTCCAGCCAGCAGTATAACAGAACCGGAAAAGACAACAGCTAAATATTCAGAAATCTGATCCACTACCAGCCAAATAACCTTCTCATAATATTTGGTGCTTCGTGGAAATGACAATCTCAATGAAATGGGATCATTTTAGGTTAACTGGAATGGCCAGCCTCCTTGACAGTCCACCCTTATGTAGTTGTCTATCTGCTGAGAGACCATGTTTTGTAGCCAGGGATGGCTACCAACTTCACATCAAATTTCTGAATTCAGACCTCCTGCAGACAATTATCACGTGTCTTCAGTACATTTGCCACCTTCCCTCTTATGAACGTTCTGAGAGTACCAAGACAAAGAAAGCTGACTTGTACACTGTCAGGCACTCCCTAAGAAGATATTTTGGATGCACAAGAAAACTGTCAAAGAAAAAACTTGCCAAATGCAAGAGTTCAGTATATAAAGAAATCTAAACATTCATTTACTTACCATAATGCTTTGAAAGATTTGTCAAATTTCAATTTTTGTCGCGGGGGGGGGAGCAAGTACTGACATGGGACTAACATTGTGCTATTACTACAGCAATGATATTTCATGGTCCCAACCCACCCTCAACCTTCATTTCACTGTGCTGTGTTTGGTTGAGCTCTCCTGTTCAACACAGAAAAGTCAGGGAGGAGCACAACATATGACTACGCAGAGGTGGCCTCAATCAATAGACAGGACACATTAACACAAGATGCTTTTATCAAGCACCCATATCTTCCAGAAGTTGGAAGAGAGGCCATTTTGGAGCCTACTCAAGTACAACCTCTTGAAGAACAGGCTGCAGCCCCTGGTCAGATCCATATTGATCAACCACCAGTCATGACCCCAAAGCCTTGAGACTAAATGGTTGCCACATTCCATATGAGGCTACCCCCAACAGAAACTTTAGCAGGGTGGCAGAGAACAGAGGCATGACTTCTTGGGGACAGATCACAGAGAGAGCATTATACTAATGCTCATCATGTGTCATCAGCACAGGCTCTCTACCATCATTGGGGGACAATTCAAGATGCTGGTTTCAACCTACAGAGGCCTAAATGGCTCGGATGTCGAGTGCCTTCAAAGCAGCTTCCTCTGCCTTCATGGTCTCCAAGAATGACCAGGAAAGCCCTTAAGGGAGTAGCGACCCATTGTTTTCAGACAAAACCAGAAGTGGGTTGCGATTGTGATCTAGAGCCGTTTTGAGGCATGGTTGAGGCTTGTGGAGGGGTCCTCAGGCTCCCCGCAGCCCCTGGAGGGCTGGCAAGACCCTCCCAGATAGGGCAAAAAAACCCACTCCCCCCCCACCGGCGCAATCCCAGGAGTGCTGTTGCTGCTGTCGGGCACCCCCGCAACAACTTACAGCGGCACAAGCTCTACATGAGAGTTTGGGGACTGCTGCGATAAGGGTGTATCTGAAGTCTGAATTTGAAACAATATGCACAAAATATGAGAAAGCCTGGGCAGCTGTACTTGCTCTAGTCTAGACCCTGCACTGGGAAAGCCCTCTGGGGCCACCTTTGGTTTCGGCCTGCTTCCCCATGCCCCCTTCCAGCCATTCCTAGATAGTCAAAAAGTACAAATAGCTCAGGCCACAATTTAGTGACCACCAGCTTACTGTGCCAAGCCCAAGTGGTCCATTTTTTTTTTAAAAGGAAGATTTGGCCACATGTAGATTTCCTTGGAAACTCAAGAGATTGGCTTAGAAAACGGGTGGGGACCCCTTCATGGGGAATGGACATTTTACACATCATCATTTGCTCAGAGCCTTCACTAGTCTCTCCTGCCTTAAAAAAAAAAAAATCTTCAATTATGAGTTCAGTGGGACTTGCTGCCAGGTAAATGTGTATAGGATTCCAGCCTAAAAATACAGAAGCAATAGCAGCAGCAGCATCACTAGTGGAAGCCACCTGAAGTTAAGCTGCAACTGACTTCTGGACCTTGACCTGTCAGCTGAAGATCAATGCCTTAAAAACAACTACGCAACAGATTTATTGTGACAGAATGGCGAACATACATTCCTCCTGCACATAAGAAGAGAGGGCGGAGCATCTGAGCTCATGGCTCCCATGAAACATATTTACATGGCACTTGGCCATTGTTCAGCATTCTTTTGAATTGGGCTTTTGTTTTTACAGTTCCACTGGACACTGTTTGGATTTTTAGGTGCTAGCCATGGGCAGGAATGAAAAATACAGGTATAGTCTTTTTTTCCATGGAGCCATCTGCGGACTTGTCTCATCGCAGATGGGCTACTGCAGGGAAAAAAGGGCTGACTGGGTACCATGCGCGGCATCACAGTACCTTAATTTAGCAGCACGAGGGTCTGCCACCCACTCCTGGACTCCCACGCGGTTTCCAAGTACTTCAAACTGCTGTAAAGAGTAAAAAAACCTGATTCACAGCAACTTCCGGTTTTACGTCGCGACTGGACAGCGCTGTGAATTGGGGTTTACTCTTTACAGCAGTTTGAAATACTTGGAAGCCGCGCAAGAGTGGGTGGTGGACTGCTAAATTAAGGTACTGTGATGCCGCCCGGCCCCCACAGTAATTTCCTGTAATGTTTTTTTTTTAATCCACTGGGGGTGCGGAACCCGAACCCCCACGGATACAAAGAGCCAACTGTAGTTTAAGAAATTAAGTGTCACATTTTGTATATACTGAGGTGATGAAGAAATGATTTTCATCATTCAATGGCTGGGAAATAATCTCTCTGACCGATACCCATCATCAAGGCTCTCTTCACTTCAGTCTCCTTCACAAGTTTTGTGGACCCAGCAAGTACCACTTTCGCTTTTCTCCTTCCACTAGACATTCTAGGGGCAGTCTTTTCACCTCCCACTCCCCAGGGAAAAGGGCGGCAGGCTGTTCCAGAGTAGGCCTACCTCCTGCGCTGTTCTACCCCCTGCCTGCCCCCAGGAATGGGGAACTGCAATGAAAGTTAAGGAAAGAAAACAGTAAGTCAAGCATTCCTAATGTTACCAACTCCCAGTCCTGAGCCCATACCTCATGACCACCCAATTCTTTATCTTGTCCAACCCCACAGAGCGCGCGCCCCCATACATTTACTTCCCCCAAAACAGACATCTTTGCAGTTGGGTTTTTTTTTTTTACAGGAGAAAAGACTTTAGATTTTCTGTACTAAAAAACTCCCAGACTTTCAATCAGAAATAAAACTACAATTTTGTTTGAACTGGACAACAGTAGAGAGATATTCAGCTTGTACAACAGGAATAAAGTATGCCATTTGAGGAGTTGTGTGTTAGAATTGGGGAAAGTGTGTCAGGAACTGAGGCGCACAAAACGCAGGACGGGCAACAGGAATGCAGTGCGCAGGAAAGCAGGAGCTATTGGCAGAGACAAGTGGCTGGGCTGAGTACAGCTGTTCCATTCTGCTGGCCAGCACTGAAAGCTCCAATCCAGTTCTCTCTCCCCCTCCCTCCAAGGAAGCTTCTGAGCCTTCAGTCAGAGCTCTCCTCATATTTCTCTCTGCCACACTGAGGACTAGGAACACAACTTATTCTTTCATCAAACAAAAGTGAAGGCTTTTGCATCAATGACCCTATTGTTATCAGCAGCTGCATATATAGAGTCCAAAGTAGACTGCACCACAGGCATAAGCACAATCACATTAACACCAGATTGAACCCTCTGAAATGAACCAACATGACCTGGCTCCATACTTGTGATCTCTGTGGATTAGGAACATCCACTCCACACTCAAGTATGATTACAAGGACCCCATTTTTTAAAATCCTGCACTGCTTAGTCACTCCAAATTGTGAAGAATTAAAATTGTTCAGAGGAATTATTCAAGTATGTGGCCCAGAAAGTGTATAGAAGCTAGTCAGAACAGACAAGAATTTAGATAGATTCAATGGAGGAGTTATTCCTAATGGCATGGAAGAAGTGGAACACTTCTATGTAAGCAGGGGAAAAACTACTGAGGCATTTTTAACAGGGGACAAATGTAAAAGAGGGGGGAGGGCATCTGAGTGGTGCACTGTCAAGCCAGCAACAAAGCAAGGAGAACAGATTTGGCTGGGGCTAGCTAGAACGCCTCACCCACACCCAGGGCTGGGCACTAGTCTAGCCCTCATGAACTCAAAGGATATTTACATCTTCTAGCGGAGTCTGCAGGCTCATCCCATTAGCCAGCGTGGTTACAAAATTCTAGGAAAGAGAGAGTAACAAGGGAAATAAGGTCAATTCAGAGCTCAACGGGAACTGAGCCGGAGACTGGGTCTTGTAAATGTGGAGGGAGTTGGGGGGTAGAGATGGCCCAGAACACATGGACAAGACTGAGGCAGAGGAGAGGCAGTCCAAGATAGCTCCTGCTAATTACTCACAAATGCCCAGAAAGACTACATTCTTCTCCAAAGCTTGATACGAAACTACAGGTGGGTGCAAGAAAGGGGGAAGTCATTAACAGTTCTCCTATAGTATGTAAAAGAAGTGCCACCCTCCCTCCAAACAGCACATGCAGCCTCTACTATGGCCACGTTACCAACACAACAACTGCAGCACAGGGAGCAAGGTTGCCTTCGGTCCCCAAAAGACCTCTTATGGGATTATCACAATCCCATGCTGGGAATAGAAAAGTCAGCCGAAGTACTTCCAGGGTTACCAGACTATACAGAAGGTTCTGCCAAGCTGCTTTGTTTTACATCCGCCCCAGTCAAATCAGTGATGGCTCTCCCTGCCACCCAGACACCTCTCTCTCCCTCTAGTGCAGGTTCAAGAGATTCTGGAAAACCTTTCCATGGAAGTCTGGTGAGCAAGACCTTATATAAGACACACTAAAAGGGACCATTTAAAGTAATGGCACGGAAACAGAATGATGGAAGGATTGCAGGATTGTTTAATTCATGGAGGAGAAATGGCCACTAATTTCTCAGTTGGGACTACATCCCATATCCTTGATCCTCTATTTGCAACTCTTAGAATGACTACTGAATGGCAGAGATGTCCATTACTTTCCAAGGTGTTTTTTTAAAAGGCCACTGTTATGCTTTTTGTTTTGCCTACAGATGCCCAGGAGCTACATCACAAACTGCCTCCAGTTTGGGGTGGGGAGACCAACACAACTGCAGAACCCCCTTATCTAGTCTTGTTGGAAGTTATCCTGTGCCCAACTGACTTTTCCTTGTTTGATGCAAGCCTAGAGCACTGGCACACCAACGTACAATTCCCAAAGTGAAGAGCGAGGCCCCACCTCTACCATGCCTTTAGTAAGGGAAAAGCAACTGTTTTTTGAGACTGGTTTTATGTCAGCCTTTGGGGCATCAGACCTCTGCAAACTGAATAATGAAACTGCCTCCAAGACCCTAACAATATGTGAAGTGCTAAGAGTAGGGAAACAGCAGCAAGCTGCGAGGTTGCTCACTTCCCAGTGAGGAAATCTGGCAGCAGGGTGGAGGAGGAAAAGGTAGAGGGCTCCCCAAAGACCTGTCCCAAGGCTGGATGCTTCTTTGTTTAAATGAAACAGCCGCATGGTGAAAGGGGCGGGAGGCACACCAGTTTCCTGTTCCGAGGAACCTCCCTCTGCCCAATCCCACCCCTCACTACATAGCTTCCTCTACATGCTCTAGTCTAGTCCAGTTCAACCCACTGATTCAAGTTTTTCGCCCGCCCACACAGCCAGATCTAATTCCATCCTCTGAAACTTGTGTTGAAATCACTAATGCCCAAACTTGCTCAGCTCCTGTTCCCCCATTCTGCCATGATGGGGATAAGCAACCTCCTGGTTGTAGTAGTAGGTTTTCTTTGTGCCAGGTGCAAGGGAGTGGCGACAGGATACAGGTATCTTGTCGTCTTGAGGCATCTGGTGGGGCCACTGTGTGATACAGGAAGCTGGACTAGATGGGCCTTTGGCCTGATCCAGCAGGGCTCTTATGTTCTTATTCTCATCCTCCTCCCCACAAAAACCTCACCCACCAGGACACTGCCAAGTTGAGAGCTTTCCCTGAATGCCCTCCCAACCCAGAGAAAACTCCAGCATCTTCCATTTCATATCCCCCACAACTCAGCTAATCCCTCCTCCACAGGTCAAAGAACAATGCCTTTCCTCCTAAAACAGAATTTCAAACAATGCCCTCCCAGTCACAAACCCTTCACATGATGGCACCCTCATCCCCCATCACCAAGGCACAACAGGTTTGCCAAGGTAACAGGCAATCACTTTAAGGGCTCTGTGAGGCTTAGACCTGGTCGTCCTGATGGGGCAGGAAAAATGAAGAAGATTATTTATCTAATTAAGGTAGTTGTGGGCAATGTGAGCACCCCCATCCCCAAGTGGAGTCTTTGGGGCAGTACTTGGGACAGAGATTTTGGGAGGGGGAGCATTTACTCTATGGAAGAGATGGATCTGATTAAATAGAAGGGTCTGTAGGTTACATCACATGACAAGCACCAAGTTGAAGGGGGGAAGATGGGACCCACGTCAGAGAAAATTCACCAGGCTAGGTGGGCTTCTTTTGATCTGAAGTAGTTCTGAAAGGGAGTAGATTTCCATACATTTGATTGCTCCACCAGTACGTGGTAAGTAATGTTACCAAAAGAAAAAAAAGGAATGCTCTTTGGGCTCGGGAGATGGAATTCAAGGGGGTTGGGGAAATAATTCTACAATATTTTTTAAAAAGGCCAGATTTTCCTTGGGCAGAGAGTTCAAAGGAGAGGAGAAAGGAGATTCTTATTCCTCATATTTATAGCCTCCTTTCTCCAAGGAGCACAAAGTTACACCTCTCCCTTTTATCCTCTCCTCACCTTATCCTCCCTCACTCATATTCAACCCTGCCAGACTGAAACTGGCTCAAAAAGATCAACCCAGTGAGCTTCCTGGCTGAGGGAGATTCAAACCCGTCTCCCTGTTGTCCTACTCCAGCACTTTAACAAGTGTACACCACGCTGGCTCTTCCGGGGAAGGGGAGTGTTATCGGAAGCTATGTGCAAGGATTGGAGAAAAGGAGAAGCAGGAATTAGCCCAAGAGGTCAGAAGTCTGTGTGAGGCAAGACTCCAGCGTGCTGCAACTGAATGTAGCAAGGGCAAGGCCTTTTGGGGCAGTGCAGAGAAGCCTGGACATTCAGAGGGAAAGATTCTGCGAGGCTGATGGACGAGGAGAGCTACAGCCCTCCCTGGCCCAAAGTAGGCGGGGTCCCACGGGGGCAAGGCGTGCCATGCGGCTACCACGAGGAGAAAGGGAGATTCAATCACTGCGAAACGGGGGGGGGGGGAGGAGAGAGAAAAGAGTGCCGAACTTTGTGGGGGGGGGGAGGAAGAGAGAATGATACCCTTGCGTGGTGGGATGCAAATGAGGGAGGGAGCCAGTCTAGTTACAGGGGGCGGAAATCCAACAGGGCATCCCATTGATCACTGACCCTGGAACAGCCCCCCCCCACCTTCAACCCATACTCTTTTCTCACCCCCTCCCGATTCACACTCATGGAGGGAGAAGGGGCGAGAAACTTCTATTTCCTTATTGATCATATTCTAGGATATGGGGGGGGGGAGAAAGGGAGATTCAGTGAGACAGGGAGGAAGTGCCCCAAGGAAGTTGGCGGGAGCGAGGGGTGGAAACTCCATGGGGCAGCAAAGGACTGCACGTGACAAGGGGAAGGTTGCGGGGAGAGAAGAGGAGGTGTGTGCCCAGCCACTGGAAGGGCCACAAGGGGGGGGGGAAGTCGAATAAAGGGCACCAACGGGGTGGGGGGTAGGAGAGCGCTTCTGTGGGGGTCTCAGGTGAGCAACCTCCCCCCATGTGACATAAATGGGCCTGGGAAGGGAATCTATGGGATAGGGTGTATAGAGGACGGGGAGGGGGGTTATTTTCTCAGACTCTCCCTCTCTTGTCCTTCCTCCTCCTCCCACATTCCCTCACCTCCATGATGCAGTTTGCAGCCTCCGCCATCTTGCGAATGAGACACAGAAAGAGAGAACCACCGTCCCGACTCCCCCAGCCTCGTTGAGCAGAAGGCGGGGATTGGAAAGCCCATTGGACGGCGCCGCTGTCATTCCAAAAAAGACAAAAAAGGAAATGTGCCCCGCCCTCGGTGTTTTCATTGGCTGGTGGGCCTCTTGTCCCTCAAGAGGGAAGAGGCCTGCCCATCGCGTAGTTTTAAACACCATTGGTCGATCTCGGAAGGGAAGGCGGGGCTCTTTGCTGGCACGTACTGTACACGTCGATAGGTTTAAGCTTTGACGCCTCCAAATAGAGGGGGTTAGGGTCGCCTTCTAGTAGAAAAATTGAAACGCCATTGGTGAGGGGGCGAAATGGCTCGCCAATCGATGCAGGGAAGGAGGTTTGGGGGCCAAAGAGGAATATCTATTAGCTGCTCTAAATGTCAGTCAAAATAAATGTCTCCGTCTTCTCCATTGCCATTGGTTTATTCTTCTCCCCGCTTCTCCGATGCTGAAGTCATTGGCTGATGGAAGTGGCAGTTAAAGAAGAGCGTTCTCATTCAAACCTCGTTGCCCAGGCTAATTCGCCATGAGGGAAATATGACAAAGGAAGGGGTGGGAGGAACCACTCATTCGAACCTGGGGGGCGGCGGCAGAAATTCCCCTGACGCAAAACGAGGGTTGGCCACCGACCGAAACTCAGGAAGCCGTCTGAAGAGCGCATAAGAGCCGTTCGCTTGAGACCCTCGAGGGCTTAATACTCACCCGAGTCTAAAACTAAATGCGATTGGCTGAGATCAAATGTCATTCAATAGGAAGGCGCCGCCTCAAAAAGCCAGTTACTGATCCCATTGGCCAGCTTGGGGTTATTTATTATTATAAGATGGCCCCTTGTGGTTCCTTCAGTCTCTTTATTGGACACTCTGTACGCCAATTTCAGCAGTGAGCGATTGTAAAACGATTCCAAGGATGTATTGATATAAAAGTACAGTATCTCAGTCAGGAGTAGCTCTTATCCTCCTGACAATTGAGTCACTGGTAGGGATTGTGCCACGGCCAAGGTCAAATGCTATCTAGAAGGGTAAGGCGACATTCAAGGATTGGCGACAGAGCCTTTTCTCATCCATTGGCTCTGCCAGTCTGTATCACACTGTCGGATCCTATTGGACGTTTTTGCTGTCATTCATGAAGCATGGCCCGCCCCTACCAACGGATATGGGCTTCATTGATTACAGCGCCTGACCAATGTGGGTAGTGCTGTTCACAATGTGAACATTCTTTCCAGAAAGCTCATTGGTCGAGTGTCGTTTCACAGCCACGACGTGCTCCTATTGGTCTCACGAGGTGCCATTGACAACTTCGGTTTAAGTGTCGCTGGGAGAACCCGTGCATATGTAATTTTCAAGCGGCTGAATCGCAAAAGCCCATTATCATTGGGGAGAAGACAAAGGATAGAGATCAAAATCGGTGGCAAACTGGTCTGCTACCTATAACTGCGAAGAGTAGTCAATTAACAGACTACCTGATCACTAAAATGTTCGAATCTCTGGCAGACTCTCTCAACTTCAGCAACTGACACATCATTACAGTAGTGGTTCTCAAACATTTTAGCACTGGGACCCACTTTTTAAAATCACTCTATCAGGACCCACCTAGCTTTACGAGACTTTTAAAAAAGTGATCTAGAACTAACTAACTAACTAAATTTATTTACAAGTAAAGAGCTCAGCTGCTTGCAGGGTAATTAGCAGCTATCTTGCAAACTGCAGGAGCTCAGCTCTTTGAAGGGCAATTAGTAGCTATCTGATTTTTGAAAAGCCTCAGGGCTTGTGGTAATTACTTATCTGATCTTTCCATCACCTGGGACCCACCAGAAATCAGGTCGCAACCCATCAAGTGGGTCCCGATCCAGTGTTTGAGAAACACTGATTTACAGTATTTATACAGTACTATCCCACTTTGCTTTTCAAAATAATTTAGGAAGCACATAGCTCACTCGGATACCAAATACAATCTTGCAAGTTTGATGTAGGAAAGGTTGACACCCAACACATTATGTGCCAAAAATCATGGAAAAAGAAACAATGTAAATTTGTGGGTTATCATGACTGTACCTAAGGTCCTCTCTTTTTAAAAATGAACTACTGATATTTATTCCATCTCTTTCTCTTATTTCTGTTTCCTAGCCAGAGATTATTGCAATCATTGATACTAAAGAAGTCCTGATGCAGATCAATTGTCCACATAGTAGGATTTACAAAACTCAATAGGACTTACTCCCAAGTACACGTGCATACAAAATAGAGACATTTTCAATGTCTGTCTTTCTCAAAGATCCATCTATTTGGTCTGACCTTCAGAGATCAAGCTTCCAGTCCGATGGAGAACGTTTAACGCAATTATCTGGTTTACAGCACAATCCTATGCATGTCTACTCAGAAGTTCCATAGTCCACAGGTGTAACATCCAGGTGCATATATGCACCCTTGGGCAAAAATGCCTTAATAGGGCTTACTCAGGAAAGTGTGTATACGATTGCAGCTTAATACTTATTTTTAACATTTATTTTACAGCTTCTAGTCACTGTCCATCCCAAACCTTTGAGATAAGGTGAACTATAAATCTGACTAAATAAATATCTCCCGTAATATTTCATCCTTGCATCAGAAACTGCCTATCTATTCTAAGCCTGCACAATTTGTGACCCAGAATGCAGCCCTCCAAGCCATGTACTGTGTGGCCTGCCAGGTGTCTTGAGACACCACTCCACCCTTTCAGTCCCAGGCAAACCACAAAACTAGGAAGCTTATTGTAATCTGGTGGGTTACCTGACTATTCGATTATCTCTCTAACAGCTGTGTAGGCTGCGGCGGCCAGCCTAAAGGGCTGACCGCGGCATCCTATCAAGTTCCCGGGCTGCCCCGGGGCAATCCAGGAACAATCTCGACCCCCAGTATCCCCGCCCCCTCCAGGCCCTGGACGACCTATGGCCACCCTCCCTCGCCACCTGGTCCACCCTTGCCCCGACCGGCATAGAACTTACCCGGTCCGGCGGGTGCAGGGCCAGGGAGACGGTGGGGCAAGCAACACCAGCCGCAGCGCCGGGGCTGCTTGCTTTCTGGGTGTTGTTCAAGTGCTTTACGGCACTTGCGTGACACCCTGCCCCGGGGTAGCGCACACTGCAATCGGCAGGATCAGGTCATTACTGACATACATATCTTATATACCTCCTATTTTAGCTCCAGTTCTCTCTCATTCATTACCCCAATTATCTACTCCACAATCTTCCCCCCTCTCTCTCTGTATATTAACCGGCTGTAAAATAATAAGAATGTCAGTAAGAGGTGTGTGCGCATATGTGAGATATGTCATCCGGGTTCCAGGTTCTTACCTCTGGACAGAGGGAGAAGAAAGAGCTGCAGAAGGATTTGCCTGGCTGATGGAAAAGATGGCAGCCTACAGAAATAAGAACATAAGAGCCCTGCTGGATCAGGCCAAAGGCCCATCTAGTCCAGCTCACTGTATCTCACAGTGGCCCCACCAGATGCCTCAGGGAGCACACAAGATAACAAGATACCTGTATCCTGTTGCCACTCCCTTGCACCTGGCACAGAGAAAACCAGAAACTTAATTCTAAAGTCAAGAGGTGGCTTATGGCTTGTAACATGTGATGGTCATTTATCCAATCCCCTTTTAATTAAAGGCATGGGAAAGATTGAAGGCAAAAGGAGAAGGGGAAGGCAAAGGATGAGATGGTTAGACAGCATCACCGATGCAACTAACATGAAAATGAGCGAACTCAGGAAGATAGTGGAGGACAGGAAGGCCTGGCAGGATATGGTTCATGGGATCACCAAGGGTCGGACACGACTGAACAACAACAACAACAAGGCCAGCTGCCATCACCACATCCTGTGGCAAGGAGTTTCACAGATAAATAGCGCCTCCAATTTGCGGCCTGCCAAAACTACCCCCTTATCTACACTACAATCTCCTTTTACCCCTGATTCTCCATCTTTATTTCATTATGTACCTAGCCAGCAGCCTCCTTTTACCTCTGATTTTCTATCATTATCCTACAATCTACCCTCTCTTGTCCAACTTTCTCCATCGCTGATGATGCTTGATGCACGCACTCCTGAGTCCCTCCAATGCAACTCTTCCCTATTCACTCCACACAAAACACACACGTCTTGGAAACGTGGTTTGTGTCACTTCTCCTTTAAGACCTTGCAACAACCTCCTTTTCCTCCTCCTCCTCCCCTTCTCCAACACAACTGGAGGTTGCCTACCCTGATGGGAGGTTTATACTAGCCAATCACAAAGCCAGACACACAGCAGATACTGAATTATGGAAAAAAAACTCGGCAGGCGTGAGGGGGAGAGGATAGTGTTGTGGCCCCGCCCTTTCTGAGTGGGTGTGGCTTCGGTGCAGTAGGGTTTGGAGTTGTGAGGGAGGAGGTGGGAGTAGTTTGTCCTGGGCTGCAAAGAGGTAAGTGCAAGCAGATTTGCCCTCTTCGCGCGCTCCCAAAGAGCTCCAGACAGCCCGTCCCACCCCCGCGTTAATGCTCACTTACGCTTCCTGATTTTTAAAGGGACCCAGGCCTTTAAAGAAAATTATATCCCTGTTCCTGCTCCCGCATCTCTCAATGGGATCCAGCCTCTTTCTCAGCAGCTTCCCCCCCCGCCGCCGCCGCCGCCACATCTATTTCTTCTTCCCAACTTGCCTGTCCCTGCACTACCTCAAGAAATACAGTTTGCATGTTCCCCTAAAGCTAAGCCTTCCAATCCTATCTGTCTTCCTGCTTCCATCAAGATTCTTAAAGGACTCCATCCGTATTCTTTTTCCTTCTCTCCCCCCTGCAAAAAACACGATCCCAGCCTGCTTCTCAGAGTCTGGTGCAAAAGGACTATACCCCATTTTGTCTTTTGCAATATCTCCCCAATGTTGCTTAAAAAAAACCCAAGCATAAACTTTTCTTGTTCCTTGCTAGGAATCCCATGTAATCTCTGTCCACCCAGCTTCTCAAAAATGTTCCCTCCCTCCCAGTTCTTAAAGGTTACCACTGGAAACCTCCAGGGCACACTCTGTTCACTGCACCTTACCTTCCCCCATCTTACCCTTTTCCTTCTCTCCAACATCAGCTGTTACTGCTACTCAAGACTAAATGAAACCCTATGATAGGGGTGGACAGGAAGGTTCTCATCAAGAAAAGCATGACGGAGGGGTGTTTTGTGAGCACCCTCTTGAGAGAAATAAAATGAGTTTGTAATGGTTTAGACAAAGTGGACCTGGAGTCAGGACTCCCAGGTATTATGGGAAGGGGAGGAACGAGAGATGGACATTGAGAAGATTGAAGATTTATTTAGTTAGAGTGAAGGAAGTGGAAACTAAAATTCCAGGGCTCTCTGAAATTCCCAGCTTTGGATCCAGCTTGTGTGGTGATGCTGAGGATGTCCTGTCATTGGGTCTGATCCCCTTTTCTTTTCCTCTTCTCCCAGCAGCATAGAATCAGTCTTGACCCTCTGACCCACTTGCCCCCACTTTCATCTGCTGGGTGCCATGCCACTAGCCCGCAGTCTCTCAGTGACCTCCCTAACGGGGTTGGAGGACTGGGAAGATGAACTTGACCTGGAGAATGCCATCCTCTTCGAGGTGGCCTGGGAGGTGGCCAATAAAGGTAAGTCACAAAGTTGGCATTTTTTAGAAAAGTTGTGAGGCCTGATAGGTTAGAGCAGGTGGGTGGCTGGGAGCTGGAAGAATGGGGGCCAGTGGGTGAGAGAAAGGCACAGTCCCTGAGTTATTTGGAAGTGGAGAGGTGTCAGATGGTTAGAGAAAATAGGCACCGTGTTTATGTTGCACCTGGGAACAGGGTCTGCTGAAGCAGAGGCCCATTCCCTGAGAGGAGACATTACTGGGTGCGAGCAGGAAAGCCTTGATGCTACCCCTGCTAACTGGGCAAGAGGCACTTTTTCAGTTGGTGCTCCTCTTATATTTAGCAGGGGGAGACCAACTGCTCCGCTCTCACCCCAGCACAGTGTCTTTTCTGGTGGCTGTTTACTGGTGGTGGTCTGCATCGTTTTTAGATTGTGAGCCCTTTTGGGACAGGAAGCCAGTTAATCATTTGATTTTGTCTGTAAATCGCTTTGTGAACTTTTTGTTGAAAAGTTGTTAATATATACTGTTGTTAATAATAATAATAATAATAATAATAATAATAAATGTTAGGATTCCTGGGCTCTTGGAGACATGAGAATGGCATGTCTAATAATAATAATAATAATAATAATAATGTAGCAAGAGCAAAGAACTCTGGGTGAGTTCCTTGGGACCAGAAGGGTTTATGTTGAAAACAAAGGATTCTGGGAGCCAGGACTCCATAGTTCTCTGAATAGGATGCTGGGAGATGAGATTCCTTGTTGAATTATGTTATTCAGCAATGTGGGAAATAACCTAAGCCTCTCTCCTCTCCTTATGGTTCCTGGGTCCTCCCAGCCATAAATCTCTATTGCTGATGATGTCATCTGGGCTGAGTGCTTCCAGTGCCGTTAAGTGGGGCTGAGTGACTGCCAGGGTGCAGCATGTTCACCCAGGATGCCCCATGACGGAAGCAGCTTCCATGTCCCTCTAGTATGGGTCTTGCTTAAGGCACCAAGATCCTCATGGCAATATTTCAGGCTGCTTCTTGGTACTGTGGTAGGGAATGCTGTTGGGGCACTGTGTTGCTTGCATGAGGGTAAAGTCGCCTCACTAGGAATTTCACCCAATTCTGGATGTTTGCCGATACTATCACAATGCTAGAGGAACTATATACCCATGTGTACTGTTAAGGACGTGACCCTTTCTGAGGTTAAAGTTCCTCTGCTTGAGCACATGCCTTGCATGATGTAGCTGGATTCTCACACAAGAAAGATTGGTTGCAATTAACCTTCCCGCCCCTGCCCAAATAAAACTTCTGTTGCATAAGAAGCATTTTGAAATGTCACCCAGTTCTCAAAGTAGCCGCTTCCCTATAAAAATAGTCAAGTTCAGATGTGGGTGGTTGCTCCTGAATGGCAAGGGGCAGGGTGGCAGAACCCTCCCCATAGAAACAACTGGCCTATGCAGTGTCATGATCATGATTCTCCATGTCCTGTGGAATCTTACTGACAAGCACAAAAGATGTCTGGGATCTTGCAAACCCTGGTTTTTATCAGGAACAAAATCAAGCTGCTAGTCCTCATGATCTTAAGCAAACGGCTTAGAAATGCATAAATGCAGAATTCATGCAGAATTATATCAAACTCTTCTGCTTGCAATCTAGCTTTATAACATGCATGCAATAGTAACTATTTAATTTGAGAAAAATATTTGTTTCTTGAAATACTTTGTTTTGGAATTTTTAAAAGCGTTTTAATGAACATACATCCATACGACAGGAAAGCGAGACATTAAGCATACATACAGCTGAAATGCCTGATTTATTGAACCATTTGTTTCAATGCCTGATTGAAACAAATCACTGCCTGATTATTGTGCCTGATTATTGAACCATTTGTTTCGAACCAGTTTCCACTCTTTGTGTGTAGGAGTTCTTACAGGAAGGAGTTTGGCTTCCTGCTTCTGATAATTGGGGAACAGGGTTCCTGGCTATACCATGTGTTCCCTATTTGTCCTTCTCTACCACATTAGCTCGCCTGTCCTCCTAGTCTGTTGTTCTTTTGATTTAGCAGTTATATAGCCCAAAGCAGGAATTAACACTATTTTAGCTTGTGTATTGCTATCTTGGTTTGGTGGCTTTGATGATATATTATTATTCAAGCTGCTACAGAAATTGCCGTGTATCTTGCCTGTCCCAGTACGTTCCCCAAAGCGATCACTTCTGGGCTCCAGCGTCTGCATCGGACAATGATATGCTTTAGTTGGGGCTGCTTTGGTTGGCTTTCTGGAAGTAGAATACTACAAAGGAGTTCATCTGTGGAACTCCTTGCCACAGGATGTGGTGATGGCACCTGGCCTAGATGCCTTTAAAAGGGGGTTGGATAGATTCATGGAGGATTCAAGGTGGTCTCTAAGATAAACAGCAAATCCTTGCTTGTAACCTCATCACAGGTTACAAGCCATAAGCAACGTAGGTTTTCTCTGTGCCAGGTGCAAGGGAGTGACAACAGGAAACAGGTTATCTTGTTGGCTGTGTGCTCTCGGGGGCATCTGGTGGCGCCACTGTGAGATACAGGAAGCTGGACTAGATGGGCCTTTGGCCTGATCCAGCAAGGCTTTTCTTATGTTCTTAGAACAGGGCAGCCTGCCTGTCTCCTTATGGGAGTCTGAGTCTCCAACAACCCATTACAATAGTGTTCCAGCATTTGCCCTGGCTCCACAATGTCTTTTGGATGCAGTTCAAGGTACTGGTTTTAACCTGTAAAGCCATTAAGTTGCTTTGGATTTGCTGTTTATCTTAGAGACCACCTTTGCCCAAATATCTGATCAACCAGGAGTTGTATCCTCTGTGCGCCAAGGCCTGAGTGACAGCAAAGGCACGTAGTCACTGGCTCAACTTGGGTCATGAGCAATTGTGGAAGACTTTGGCTTGTTTGGGATAGATGTTTAACATCTCGGGTTAAGGACGTATGGAGTAACTTTTAACCATTTATATATGTATTTGTGGTTGGTTTTTTAATATTGTTGGCATCTACCCAGAACCCCGGGAATAGGGGGTGGGGGTTTGAAATTATCTAATTTTTCAAAGTATATTCATAATTTGGCCTTTGTGATTTAATATCTCCAATAAAATATATATGGAGAATATATACTGGTATACTTTGAAATGCAGCTGTGTATGTATGTGTATATATATGTGTGTGTGTGTGTGTGTGTGTGTGTGTGTGTGTGTGTGTGTGTATAATATGTATATGTATCCTAAAATTAGGGTTCCTGTGTCCAATTCAAATTAATGGGGTTTAAGTTAATCACGACTAACTTGTCTCATTTATTTCAATGGTGCTTAATCAGGACTCACTCTCTTAAGATACAGTCCATATATATTAAAAGGGAGAACAGACCATCCTGCCATTCATGTATTAGTAGTGCTTTACAAAGAATGAGAGGATGAGTCCCTGCCTCAAGGGGCTTACCATCTAGGAAAGGGCACAAGGGAGCTGATAGAGGAAGGGAAAATACATGGAAGGTAAACAGGGGTAGGATTTGCTGCTATTACAGTTCGTCTTCCTGAGGCTTAGTTACAGTGTGGTGGGGCTATGCCAAATTCTTGTGCTTAAGTCTCAGTTTTGGATTACTAGGAAAGAACATGCTGAGGACTCCAGATGTTAGGGCTCTCGGTTGGTGTCTCCCTGCTGAGGCTGCCTTAGGCCATTGGTTCTCAAAGTTCTCCCCGTGAGGTGGGGAGAACTCTGTCTTTGCGGGGGCGGGGACAACGGCGGCGGAGGGGTCTGCAGGCCTCCCGCACCCTCTGGAAGTCGTCAGGGCCCCCTGTGAGGTAAGGATGACCACTTCCCCCCCCCTCCAGCGGTGGTGCGATCCCCAGGATCGCTGCCACCGCTGTCCCACTATTCCTGCCCCTTAAGGGGCCAACGAGAACCAGTGGTTCTCCTTGTGGGTCGTGACCCACCAGTTTGAGAACCACTGCCCTTGGCCAAATAGAGCAATGCTGTTGCTGCTGCTGTCCCATGATTTCCGTGTGAGATGCCTGCATTTATCCTGCCCCGAAATGGCATTGCCCCCTTATAGGAAGACGTGATGCTCTTGACTTCAGTGTATGGCCCAGGAGAGCTGTCCTGATCTATCTTGACCAGTATACACCAACTCTCACCCAGTGGAAGGATTGACCTCACTAATTCCAGAACGCTGTGAATGTTCCTGGCTTATGGATCTTGAGGTAAAGAGCAGGTCGAAGGGGCCAGATGTACATTAAGAGTTTCTTGTTGCTACAGTGTTCTCTGATACATTGATATTGCAAAATGAAACAAGTGGCTTCTGGAAGGATCACATGGAAACGCCTTCCTGTTCCCTGGCTCTGTAAATTTGTGTTTTCTCTCAGTCTTCACTCACAACCCTCCATGAAATCCTGTAGCGGAAGAACGCCTGGGGCGGAGGGGCAGTCCTCCCCCTGGTGGCATGCGGGTGGTGTACTTCTGGAGGCGGGGCGACGAGAAGATGGCGGCGGGGGCGGCAGAGAAGGCAGCGGTAGCAGTGCTATAGGCGGCGGCAGCAAAGGCGGAGGAACAGTTCGGAGACAGCAGGAGAAACTTCTGTCGCTTCAGCGCGGCCGTTTGTTTTGGCTCCCCCCCCCCCCGAGGGACGTTTGGCTCCGGATGACATCCCTCAGGGGTGGGCCCTGTGACATCGCATCCAGCCGTGATGTCACAGGGTGGCGGCGTAGCTCCGCTACTATTGAAATCCAGGCCCTGTGGTGCTCTGACGAACGTGCCCAGGGTTCTTTTACTCTGCAGTGCTTTTTCCTGGCCAAGTTTTCTGGCTACATTATTCATGTGGTGTGTGTGTGTGTGTGTTTTTGCAATTGCCTGTCTGGGAAACAAAGAGCCAAGACTCCTAGGTTCTTGATAATGGGAAATTTAGTAGAAGGAGCTGCCAGGGTCCTTTGATTTAAGGTGGATACAGTGGTTTGTAGGTGGCAACGGTGTCTGTGTGTTCTTCAGAAAGAGAAGTCGGGCCTAGTTACGGTATGTAGGATGGTGACCGGATGCTGCAGGTCCTGGGTTCTGGTCTTTTGCAATGCCTAAAAGGAAGCGCACATGGGATTGATGTGCTGCCTTCCCAAGTGCATACAGCTTGTCCCTCTTCCCTTCATGAGTTCCCCTTTGGATGTTACACCAGGTCTGATATGCTCATGTATCTGCTCATTGGTATTCCTTGTAAAATCCAAAGTTGCACTTAGAACCATTGTACAGATGCATGTTAATTTTCCTTGATTTCTCATTGTTTGAGGTGATACTTAATGATACGATGACGGGGCCATAGCTCAGTGGCAAAGCACATGCAAAGCACATGCTTTCCATGGAGAAGATCTCGAATTCATTCGGGAGCATCTCAAATTGAAGGCTCTCAAGAAGCCAGGGCTGGGAATGTCCTTTCTCCACCTGAGACCTTGAAGCACCACTGCATGTTCAGAGTAGACAATACTGGGTTAGGCCTGAGTCAGTATAAGGCAGCTTTATACAGCTGAATCTGTAACTTGACACACTTGACAAAAGGTTGTGTTTGATCTGTGCTGGCTCATTTTCATATGGAAGTCACCACATCGTGCTATATTCATCAGGTGGGGAATGTGGAAAGGTGCATTATTATTATTATTATTATTATTATTATTAAGAATTATTATATACCACTTTTCAGCAAGAAGTATTTCACAAAATGGTTTGCATATCAAAATAAATCAATACATGGTATTGTGTCCCCAAAGGACTCGCAATCTAAAAATTCGCTCTTTTCTTCTGACTTAATGTTGTAATTCTTATATTTCCAGTGAAAGCAATTGCAAAAAGTAAATGGTTCGCATACAGTACAAGGGCTTGCCTTGGACTTCCTCAGCATTTTGGTGCATTTCCAAGGAAAGCCATGTTAGTATGCCACAGTGCATACTGCTTTCAGTATTCCGGCCCTTGTACTGAAATAGGTTAAGGAACAGCCAACAGCACAACCATAAGAGAAACCCTGCTGGATCAGAGTAGATCCAAGTAATCCAGCATCCTGATTCCCACAGTGACCAATCAGATGTCTGTGGGAAGCCCACAGGAGGGCACAAATCCAATTGCCCTCCCCTGATGGTGCCCCTCATAGCTCTGATTCAGTGGCACACAGCCCTCCCAATACGGAGAATCCATGTTGCTACTGTGGCTCTTAGGCATTGATAGACAAATTCATGGAGGGGTTCTAAGCCCCTTCAAAACCATCTGTGCTTGTGGCGGTGAATTCACTAAACTTATGTGAAGAAGTGCTCTCTTATGTCTGTCCAAAATCCCCTCTCAAAGAGTTTCAGAGCAGTGTTGCATGCAGACCAAACATTTGAGCTTGTCATTAAAGGGACTTTATATGCCGTAGATCAGCATTTCTCAAAGTTCTCCCTAAGAGTAGGGGAGAACTTTGAGTGTTTGTGGGGGCAGGAGCAATGGGGGCCGCGGTGCTCCCAGGATTGCACTGCTGTCGGGACAAAGAGGGTCTTTTTTTACTTACCGGAGTCACACGCCGTCCGGAGGGTATGGGAGGCTTGCTGCCACCCCCGCAGGCCCCCCCAAGCCTCAGATTGGCTCCCTGAGGCGATTGAAGCCCACTTCCGGTTTTCAGCAAAACCAGGAAGTAAAACGGAAGTGGGCTTCAATCGCCTCAGGGAGCCAATTTGAGGTTTGGGGAGGCCCACAGGTGGCCGCGACCCCCTCCCCCGCACCCTCCAGAGGGCGGCACGACTCCTGGTAAGTAAAAAAAAGATTCCTCCCCTTGTTGTGGCGGCAGGTGGTCGCTGATGTCACCATACACGTTGCCACCTCCCTTAAGGCCGGGGGTTAGTGACCTGCCCCTTCTCAGAGTGGTGGGCCGCAACCCACCACTTTGAGAACCCCTGCTGTAGATTAAACTCTCTGTTTCTTGCATGTGTTGAGGGTGTGTGGGGGGAGGGAGGACTGAGAAGCCTTCTGCAAAGAAACTAGCACCACTACCTTCTCTCTTTTTTTAGTTGGTGGGATCTATACAGTTATCCAGACCAAAGCCAAAATCACACTGGATGAGTGGGGTGAGAATTACTTCCTGATTGGGCCTTACCTGGAACTGAACGTCCGCACACAAGTGGAGCTGATAGAGCCGCCCAACCCTGCCATTCGCCGTACCATTGACTCTATGAATGCCAAAGGATGCAAAGTAAGGAGCTGGAGGGTGTTTTCTGGTGGGGGGAGGGAAATGGCATGGTAGAGGCCTTACGAACAGCAAATGATGTCGTAAACCTAGGCTTGGTCAGAACCCTTTCCCCTGGCATGCATGCTTGTTCTCAGTGTTCAGGGAATTTCTTTGGATGGAAGAGCGTTCAGTCATGCGTCCCCACCCTGCAGTCTGAAGTGGTACAGTCCAGGCACAGGTTTGCCACCATTGTTGCTGAGAACTAAGCCAAAGTCTCGTTGATCTCCTGTGGGTTACTTTGTGACAAAATAAGAGTGTGTTCATTTCTTCCCATCTCTTCCTATGCCCTGCCCCTCCTTTTTAAAAAAACTTTATAGATCAGGAAGGGCATCCAAGAACTTTCCCATATCCATATTGGGAGCTAGATATGGTGCCAACGAGAGGCATTTCAAAGTGAACTTCACAGCCCTGGGGTCTAGAAACGTGTGTGTGTGTGGGGGGGGGGGTTGTTTTTGTTTTAAATGAGAATCCCAGGCTACTGAATACTGCATCCAATATTACATTCCGTGATTGATCTGCACTTGCAAAGAATCATGGAATCCATGCAGCCCTGGTAGCTTTTAGCCAGGGCATTATACAGATAATCGAGATGACATGCTGGATCTCTGGTCCGATGTCACAGGACTTTTTATGTTATGTTCTTATTCCTGCCATGAACAAGTTGATACAGGTGTGTGAGAATCTCACCAAAGAACAGTATGTTCCTACTTGATTTGCTGGAGTAGGTACAGTATATCTAATTATATTCATCTGCAGGGATGTGGATCAAGTCTCGAGTCAAGTCCCAAGTCTTTGCCCCCAAGTCCCGAGTCTTTGGTTGCGAGTCCTTATCTGTTTAATGGGCAAAGTGGGTTTAGACCTGAATAAAATTGGACGTCGTAAAAGTCTCCAAGTCTCGAGTCGAGTCTTTTACAATTGTCAAGTCCGAGTCGAGCCATTGACGCGACCTGAGTCCTACTTGAGTCCGACTCAATAGACTCAAGTCTACATCATCTGTCATTCATTACCTTGCATCTCTGCTACAATTTTTCATTTTGTAATTGTTCCCCATTCTTCCCAGCATACCCCTTTATTTGTTTGTTAAAAATATTTCTACCCTGTGGTTCTAAAGTTCAAAGCCCTTTCTAGCCATCATGCTGTGATTGTTATTAAACTTCAGTCTCCCTGGAGCTAAATGCAAAGGAAGCTGCATTTGACAAGGGCTCTATCCAGCTGTTCCTGTCTGCCAGGGTGGAAGCAATGACTCTGAATCGCTCAGTCATTTGCACCGATCTTTTAACATCAATGTTCTTGGTATACTTAAAACTCCCGCTTTCAAGGGTAACATGAGAAAAAAGTTCAAGATAAGGGTATGTACCCCGCTTTGAAGATGATCCCATATTTATTTTCCTTTTCACTTTGACGTCTTCCTTTGGGCTCGCGTTCTCCCACTTGCTTTGGAGGCACCAGGAAATTCTTCCATTTGGCTTCCATGCAAGAGGCATACTGTAGCATACGGGGTACTCTCTTGTGCACCCCTCAAATTGTGTGGAGTCTCTCTGTGTCTGTATTGTACATTCCTGATGGCAGCTGGTGTTGGCATTAAGGGCTGCCCAACCAATTGGGAGCAATGTGCCAAGCAATGACACTGATGAAGGTTACTCCACTGATGACACTGATGAAGGTTACTCCAGTAACCTTGCCAAGAAAATCCCATGAACAGTACCAAAAGGCTAAAAGATATGACGCCGGAAGATGAGCCCCTCAGGTTGGAAGGTGTCCAATATGCTACTGAGGAAGAGCGGAGGACAGATACTAAGGCTGAAACTCAAATATTTTGGCCACCTAATGCGAAGAGAGGACTCTCTGGAGAAGACTCTGATGCTGGGAAAAATTGAAGGCAAAAGGAGAAGGGGAAGGCAAAGGATGAGATGGTTAGACAGCATCACCGATGCAACGAACATGAAAATGAGCGAACTCAGGAAGATAGTGGAGGACAGGAAGGCCTGGCGGGATGTGGTTCATGGGATCACGAAGGGTCGGACACGACTTAACGACTGAACAACAACAACAATGACACTGATGAGTAGTAGATCGAGGACAGACCAAATAAATTGGTTCTTTGCACAGCACGTGGTTAATGTGCGGAGTTCAGTGCCACGATGCAGTGATAGTGACTAGCATAGAGGCTTTAAGAAAGGATTAGATGCATTTATGGCGGAGAGATCTGTCAATGGCTATTAGCCTTGATGGCTGCTTTGGGGCTTCCCAGAACCATTTGACTGGCCACTGTGAGAAACATGATGCCTTGTTTTGACCCAGCAGGGCTGTTTTCTATATGTGACAACTGGTATGTGGAAACATGGTGCCACATGGGTGCCTTCCCCAGAAACGTCTGCATGACAAATGGAACATGTAAACCTGCTTCTGAGGAGGACAGCAGAAGCATTTTGAAAGCTGAAGTCTGGAAGTGGAAGAGGGGGAGAAATAGTTAAAACTACTTCCATGAAGGTGTGTGGACTTGTTTATGCTTAGCTCGCAAGCACAGAATAGCATTCTTGAGTTTGTACTCCAACTTGCCAGGCCTTGGCAAAATGACTTCTCCATCAGCTTCTTCTGGGAGATTGGCTTCAAGTCTCACTTGCTCCAGGGCAGCAATTTTCCAGTTCTTGGCTTGAGTCTCTGAATTTCTGGGGGCTCCTTCAAACTGCTGATGACAGAAGAGACAAGCTTAATGTCTGTATTTCGCCATTACTTGGAACTGATTTTCGTTTGATGCTGTTCAACTTTCTCTTACGTTCTGCAGTGCTCCTACTAGCATAGGGTTTACTTCTTTCCTTCCTGGACTGCAGGATACATAGGGACATGCTAAATGGCCCAAGTCCCTTGATCTTGAACCACATGCGAGTGGCCACCAGTCCGCATCAATACATGGAAGAATAAAGGAGCAGCAGTAAAAACCTTTACCAAAGACCAAATAGAGGTCTGGCAAATGTACAGGTTGCATATATGACAGCTGAAGAAAACATCCAAAAAGGTAGCCTATGGGAGAGAGAGAGAGGGAGAGGGAGGAGAGGAGCTGTACAGAGGAAACTGGTTTAAGCATAAATCTCAGCCTGGTGGCCATGGAGTCCAGTGGGGCGTTTCAGGCTAGTTTGGCCTGGAACGAGTCAGGCTGGAATGAGTCATGCTAGCCCATCGGCTAAGTGAGCTAAGATCCAATGCGGGCTTCGAATGTGTGGCAAAAAGGAGAGAGAAGTGAGTTGAGGATTTTTTAGGCCTTTCAGGTTGCTACAGTACTTCCTTCTTCGCTGCTGTTGGTGGCACATGAGCCCTGCCAGTTATAAAGTTGGATACGGATTGTGAAATGAAGGTGTTGGAGAAAACATGTGAGAAAGGCTCTCAAGGAAGAGAGGGCTGAGATAAGGAGTACCTTATTCCAGTGGTTCTCAAATTGGTCCTTAAGCTAACAGGGCTCCGTGTCATTTAGGGCTTTAGAGCACTTTGAATTGGGCCCAGGAGCATATTGACAACCAACAGAGCAGAGATAGTGACATGTGTCCCCTTTGGCTCCTCCCAGTTAATACAGTCTCTGCATTCTGAACCACTTGCAGCTTCCAAAATATCTTCGAAGGCAGCCTCATTGCAGTAATCCAGTTTGGATGTAATGTGTGGATAATTGCTGCTAGGGCGTCATTCTCTAGTTGGGGCCACAGCTGAGGAACCAACTGACGTTTGTAAAAAGTGCTCTGGGATATGGCTGACATCTGGGCATCCAGGGACAATAACAAGTAACCCTGAGCTGTGTAGGTGGTTTTTCAGAGGACACACAAACTCATCCAGAGTTGGAGGAGCCTCACTTGACGGATGCACCCTCAACACCAGAGCCTCTGTCTTGTCTGGATTAAGTTTCAGCTTCTTTGCCCTCCTTCATCCCAGAACTGCCTCCAAATACTGACTAAGGGTTTCCGCTCCCCCCTAAGCTTAGGTGTTGGTATTTTCTTTTGTACTCACTCCCCCTCCCCTGCCAAATGCAGAGCCTAACTTCCAGATAGTATCTATATCTTCCTTATCGTCAACACAGGAAACGGATGCAGTGTGTTGCTCTTTATACCCTCATCTGTGCAGAGGTGGATTTTTCTTTCCATGAAAGAGACCAAGTCAGTTGGCTCTCCTTGTGTGGTTGTGCCACAGTGGCACAGGCCCAGCAGTGTGGCATCCACCCATGGAAAAGCCCCACCACCACCACCACACAGTTGCTGGTATTTTTCAAAGGTACCAAAACATTACACAAGCAAGGGATTTGTATCGTGGTAGTTTGCAAGCCAAATACTGTTTCTATGAGCTCCTGTGGCATGCCTTGCCAAATAGCTTTAAAGCATCAACTTTAAACAGATATTTCCTAATTACTCATAATGCATTTATAGTCTAGCGGCCGTTTGTCTTTAACTGTTGCAAAACTCCGTACACAGTAGGTTCGGTTTCCAGATGAGGCAGCTGCTATTGTGACACACAAAATGGATACAGTTGGCAGGCAACCACCAACGTTGGGTATAGATTAAAGATGCACCAGAATACTTGAGCATAGGTACTGTACCAGTTTCATGAGGTACAGTGTTAAAGGGATGTATATATGGCCTCAAACCTCCCTGCTTTTGCTGGCTCTTTCTTTTTTAACTCTTCACCCACACACCTCTCCAGCCAGGATTTCTGATGGAGCAGTTATTTCAGGCCACCAGTAAAGAACAACATCAGCCAGCCGACCTTTCACAAAATGGAGATGGGGTAACATGACCCAGAGGCTAAACTTAGACCTCCATACACACACCCACACACGCTGCCTCCACAGTGCCTTGGTGGAGGAGGATGACATTGTGATGGAGTGAGGCCTGCTGTGTTATAGAAGAGAGAAGGCATCTCCCGAGAAAAAGTGATAAAAAGTGTTCTTGGTTGAAATTAAAGAGTCTGGACACTGGAACTCCCTGGGTTCCTTGGCAGAAGAGGGGAGTGTGGAGCCTTATAAACAAGGAAGTTCCAGGGTTTAATTTGAGCCAGGGCTGCTCATCAGATTTAGCAGACTGCAAAGCTTATGCTACAATTTGTGGTGGTGTTGTCGCAAGCATATGGAAAGGAACAGTATATAAATGCTTTAAATAAGGAATTTGGCCTGAGAACATGGCGATTACGCTTGTAGAATTCTGCAGAAAATCTGGTATCTGGTTTGGAATTCGGATGTGCAAAGATTTTGATTTCTGCATCAAAAGCAGGTTTCTAGACCTCATGACAGAAGGAAAAGTTTGAATGTGTACCGGCACTATCTGCTAGAAGCTGAGAAACTTGAGATGGAACTTGAATGGTATTCAGGTTGCCCAGTACAGATCCCACCCCTTCCCAATATCTCTCACTCCCTGGCTCCCATATTTTCTATTCTTGCCAGTCTGTTTTACATCGAATTCCTTGAAATTTTCCATTTCATTCAAAATACTCTAGGAGCAAAAGATTGATTGATGAATAAATTTTTAGAGCTGAAACATATCAAATTGCAACACGTTGATATTTTGAACCGATATTAAAAGCTTGCCCATTCTCAGTCATACCTCCCATAAACGCAGCTTCCTCTGATTCGTTACATTGCTCTTTGTCCCGGCATGATCGGCAGCCATTCTGACCAATGGGAGCACAGTGCGCTATGAGCCAGTCAGTGCCTGTTTTCTGCCTGTTAGATCAACAATGTCTCCAACAGTGTTGTTTCACACAGAGCTCAACTTTCAGGAAACGTATCCTCTGTGCTATCCGAGGTATTGCTGTGTTGAAATTTAAAACCCATATTTGGAGAAACTTTGAACTCTTTCTAGACTTGACTAGTGGAGAGTGTGGACATACCTAGCTACATGAATCTGTGCTTATCTATCCAGCCTGCGGTCCGCGTACCCCTAGGGGTTACGCGTACCACAGGTTGAGAACCGCTGCACTAACCTTCCACATATCTTATCCAGGTTTACTTTGGACGGTGGCTGATCGAGGGTGGCCCCTATGTGATTCTCATTGATATTGGGGCCACGGCATGGAGCCTGGATCGATGGAAGACAGAGCTGTGGGAAAGCTGCTCCATCGGGATTCCTTGGTATGATCGAGAGGCCAATGACGCGGTTCTCTTTGGCTTCCTCACAGCCTGGTTTCTGGGTGAGGTACGGGACGCAGTTTCTGCCAGGTAACGTTTCCTCCTTTTCCCCCCCTGCTCTGTCCCCTTTGCACTTACCCTTTGCTTTTGCTTCTCATGTAGTTTGCTGCACAATGCGAAGAGAAGCCCTTCATCATAGGTCATTTTCATGAGTGGCTGTCTGGAGTCGGTCTCTTCCTCTGCCGGGTCCGGAAACTTCCAGTGGCTACCATCTTCACCACCCATGCTACTTTGCTAGGGCGCTACCTGTGTGCGGGCAGCGTGGACTTCTACAACAACCTGCAGAAAGTGAGTCTTGCGGAGGTTGATGGAGGTGGGTAATTGGGTTCTTTTCCAGGTAGCATTTTAAGGAAGAAATTATGCAGTCGTTGCTCCGTGGTTGCAAAAGATCCATGCATCTTTCCTCAAGGGAGAACTTTTGTGGTGGGGGAAACGGCATTTTTCCAAAAGGCAAAACAGCAATATTTTACTCCAGGGAGAATGTGATTCTGCCCCACTGTTGTATCAACCTTGATTATAACTGCCACGTGGGATTTGTTTGCTGAAGTGGCACAAGCATCTGTTGGACAAAGCGTATGTTGTTGCCAGTGATGAGCACCACACAAATGCCCCTTAGCAGTTCATAGGCCTTTTGCTTTTTGTATTACGTATTTAGTCATATTTAGTTCACTCAGGAAGATAGTGGAGGACAGGAAGGCCTGGTGGGATATGGTTCATGGGATCACGAAGGGTCGGACACGACTTAACGACTGAACAACAACAATTTAGTCTTTTACCAGCTGTGTGCTCTCCCTTCTCCAGTGATACCTTGCATATCTCCGCAGATTGTAGCAGGAGGGGGGGAAAGTAGAAATGAAATTGACAAAACTAGGGTAGGAAAAATCAGCAAAACTATCCTCACAAGGAAAAGGCTGTTGACTGCGTGGCAAGGTGTTTTCCTTAAACCCCAGTCTATATCCCCTCCTATGGGGAATGGATAGCACACTGTGAGGGACATGCAGGAGAATTAGACAAATAAAATTGTTTGGAGTACAGTTTCCGGGATCCTGCAAATAGGCCGGCCCCATGATGAGTCCTAGGTTTCACAAGGCACATACAGTATTTCTTCTTAGAAGCACATTATTACCAACCTTTTTGGCATCTTTCTCCTCTCACTGGTCTTTATCATTCTGAGTCCTTTGTTTGCTGAAGTGGCACAAGCATCTGTTGGACAAAGCGTATGTTGTTGCCAGTGATGAGCACCACACAAATGCCCCTTAGCAGTTCATAGGCCTTTTGCTTTTTGTATTTCTTCTTAGAAGCACATTATTACCAACCTTTTGGCATCTTTCTCCTCTCACTGGTCTTTATCATTCTGAGTCCTTTGGGTTTTTTTAATATTAGTCCTTATCCCACTTTAGTTTAATGTGGACAAGGAGGCTGGGGACCGGCAGATTTACCACCGGTACTGTATGGAGCGGGCTGCTGTCCACTGCACACATGTGTTCACGACAGTCTCCCAGATCACAGCTGTGGAAGCCGAACACCTTCTAAAACGGAAGCCTGGTGAGTTGCGCTAGAGTGGGGGGATAGCTGGTTGCCTACAAAGAGCCCACTTGGTCTCCAAGTGCAGGTTTCGATGAGAATAACTGGTTGTCTGTTTTCAGCCCTGTGTGCCTTGTAGATAACACTATGGAATCTAGTTTCTGGCATAGAATGTGGAATCCTGAGTGTATGAGTGTTCTTTTTGTTAACAATAAGTTTCTAGTTCTTCAGGGCCACAGTTCAGTCGTAGAACACTTGCTTTGCATGCAGAAAGTGTGAAGGCATCTCCAGTTGAAAGTACAGGTACTGTTATCTTGGACAGTCAGTGAAGGAAGGACCTCTGCCTGACAATTCTGGAGAGCTGCTTGACAATAAAGCTTCATATGTCACCCAGTCACAGGGAGGTACAAATGAATGAGATATATAATAATAATAATAACAACAACAACAACAATAACAGTATTTATATACCGCTTTTCAACAAAAAGTTCACAAAGCGGTATACAGACAAAATCAAACGATTAACTGGCTCCCTGTCCCAAAAGGGCTCGCAATCTAAAAAAGATGCAGAACACCACCAGCAAACAGCCACCAGAAAAGACACTGTACTGGGGTGAAAGGGGGGCAGTTGCTCTCCCCCTGCTAAATAGAAGAGGAGCACCCATTGAAAAAGTGCCTCTTGCCCAGTTAGCAGGGGATAATTTCCCATAGAAATTATTTATTTTTTTGACATGTTTAAGTCTTTCATTATTTTTAATGTTGTTACCCACTCTGGATCATTGGGTGCATCCAGACATACTTCATTCAGATGGTGAACTTGCTGTGGAAGCACACTCTCAACCCATTTTCTTTAG
This sequence comes from Plestiodon gilberti rubricaudatus, assembly GCA_026170595.1. Lineage (NCBI taxonomy): Eukaryota > Metazoa > Chordata > Lepidosauria > Squamata > Scincidae > Plestiodon > Plestiodon gilberti. Next base: position 16,012,197 of record JANXHW010000006.1, on the reverse strand, counting down.
ATTTTGTGAGGCCTGCCCAGTGCATCATGAGTCGGGTAGAAGGAGGAAGCATCGAAATCCATGTTCAGTGTGCTGATTGGCATGTTTGTTGTTGTCGGCATTCCGAATGTGGAGGAAGCTGGCTCAGCTACAGTACTGGAGGATTGTGTAGTACCGTCCCTGCTTTTTTTCAATATATCTTTATGTGCCCTTTGAAGTTTAAGCAAGTTCAAAATCCTTAAATAAAGAACCAAAATCCCCTTCCTCTTTCCACTTCTTCCCCTGCTCCCAAATCCAGATATTGTGACTCCGAACGGTTTGAATGTCAAGAAGTTCTCTGCCATGCATGAATTCCAGAACCTCCATGCCCAGAGCAAGGCTCGTATCCAGGAGTTTGTCCGAGGCCATTTCTACGGGTGAGTCCTTGTGGGCCTCCCATGGGGCCATGTCTTGTCTCGCGGGCACCATGCCACCTGGTTTATAATTTGTATACAAATATATACTGTGTATAGGGCCGCGGGGTGGCACAGTGGGTTAAACCACTGTGGATTTAACAGCTGTCGATCGAAAGGTCGGCAGTTCGAATCCGCCACGGGGTGAGCTCTCGTTGCTTGGCCAGCTCCTGCCAACCTAGCAGTTCAAAAGCATGTTAATACGGGTAGATAAATAGGTACCGCTTGCGGGAAGGTAACAGTGTTCCGTTAGTCATGCCGGCCACATGCATCTTCGGACAGCACTGGCTCTTCGACTTCGAAACAGGGATGAGCACCGCACCCTAGTGTCGGGCATGACTGGACTTAAATGTCAAGGGACACCTTTGCCTTTTTATATACTGTTTGGTTTACTGTATAAACTTGTTTCGGTATATAATTTTTACTATAACCACCTCATTTCCTAGAGGTGCTTAATAAGGAATACATTGAATTGCAGCGTGTGAAAGGGAAGTATTGTATAATTACAATACGTTTTTTTAAAAAATAAATTGATTGAGTCCTCAAGGACAATTTATTCTCCTTTTGTCCTGAAACTTCAGTCAAACAGCCACTGTCCTATTACAAAACATGACAGTGAGAGTGAGAGAGAGAGAGAGAAAAGAGGGCTGAGTTTCATCTGCTTTGGGGCGAGCGTTCGGCTGCCTGTTCAAGAATCCCCGATTCACCCATGCACTCCCTTTCATTTTCCTAGGCACCTGGACTTCAACCTCGACAAGACAGTTTTCTTCTTCATTGCTGGACGCTACGAGTATTCCAACAAAGGGGCAGACGTTTTCTTGGAAGCTCTGGCGCGGCTCAACTACCTGCTCAGAGTAAGTAAAGACAGGAGGACTGTGACTTGGGAAGAGGAGCAATCCTATGTGGGGAGGAGATGGCTTGTAGAATTGCAAGACCCAAATTCTCGTGGTCATCTTTGGCCCCTTGTAATCTAAGGGCCAGAGTCCAGATTATATTTTTCCAACTGGCCCCTTCATCACATGAAATGAGTGCGCCATTAGCACATGCCTCCTCCTGTTGCACCACAACGCCATCATCTAATCATCTGTGGGCTAAGGGTGGTTGGAGGAGATTGTATGAACCACTCCTTGACATGCCGTTTAACTATTAGTTTAAAACAACTCCCTGGTGTGTTTTAGTGATAGTGCACCCATGCTGGGGAGCATGGTGTCAGTAGAGAGACTCATGTTTGCATTTGTGTGTGTGTGTGGGGGGGACGACGACGTGAAGAGAGCTATGGGGTAAGTGCCCAGGGAACTTTGGAAGAAACGTTAGCAGGAAGCCGTCTTCTGAATTTCCTTTGAAATCCACACAGTGTTTTGAAGAGGGGAGGTAGTGGACATGGCTTAATGTAGAAGTGCCCCTTATAGAGCAGATGAGTGGGCTATTCTGCCCCTGGTGACTGAAAGGTGGAAGAGCAGGTCATGGCTGACACCCACTTTTTTTCTTGGGTCCATTCTTGCAGGTGAATGGCAGCCAGACCACGGTGGTGGCATTCTTCATCATGCCAGCTCGGACCAACAACTTCAATGTTGAAACTCTGAAAGGCCAAGCAGTCCGCAAGCAGCTCTGGTGAGTGCAGACCCAGAAGTCCTGGCTCTGTTGCAGCGATTGATTTGGGAATTATTAGGCTCAACTCCCCTCTCTGAAGGTATCAGGAATTGTATCACATGTACCAATTATATCGCAGCCACTAGATCAGGGGTGGGCAACCTACAGCCCCTGGGCCAGATACGGCCTGCTACCCAAAGTCATTTGGTCTGCAGAGCTCGACTTTGCAGGCTCCGCCTCCCACCCAATTTGCCGTGTGCAGGACAGGGAATGGCAGCGCTTCCTGCCCAGGCTCACAGAGTCCCTGTGCTGCGGCTCTGGCGTTCCCAGTCCGGTGTGCGGCAAATCAGGTGGGAAGCTTTGCCTCCCAAGCCAAGCCCTACGCAGCCGGTTCTGGAAGCTCAGCAGCCCGGAAGTGCAGTGAACATCTGGCCCTTTTGTCCGAAAAGGTTGCTGACCTGCATTAGACATTGCTTCCTTTACAAGGAATAGCAAAGCCCTGGCATGCTTTCCCCCATCCTTGTCTCTACCAGGTCTCACAAACTTCTTTTCAAGGAAGAACCCCAGAAATCTTGATGCCTTTTTGTACTACTTTGTTGTTAAGGGCCTAAAATCACTGGGGGGTGCTGTAAAAAATTTACTTATAACCTAGGCCAGAGGTTCTCTAAGTGTGAGGCGAGACTCCCAAGTGCGTCATCAAAAGCTCAAAAGCAGTCAGGGGCATCGCGTTAATCTTTTAATTAACACATATTCTTGCTTGCAAGAGAGAGAGAGAGAGCAAAAAGAAAGATCGGGAAAAGCTGCCTCTTCACATCAGGTCACTCAAAGTTAATTTCAAAACACTTCAGGTTTGTAGGCAGTTTCCACGTCTTGTTTTTAACCACAGCGTGAGCGAAGAAGCCCTTGCTTATCTTATGTTAAAGAACGATTAACAACTCTATTGATAAGCTGAGTACCGGTACTTTGGAGCTGGAGCTGTAAAGACAGCATCTCGTTTCTCTCCAAATCCTGAGACATTGCAGGTTTGCAAGTAAAGTATTTTCTTTCTGTTGAATGTTTTTAATAAAGCAAACACAAAACAAATGCAAGAACTGCAATTGAAAATGGTGCAGAGCAGGTTCTGCTTTACATACAGTCTTTGATTTCTGTGTTTAGTTTGGTTGATTAATTATTAGGATTTCTCTCCTTCTTCCTTTCTGACCCACCTCTAAGATAGTTCCCCACTCTATTTGCTGGGACAACCCCCCTCCCCCCTGGAAACTGCCAGGCAGTATAAGAATCTGTTTTTCATCTTGCAAAGATGCTACCAAAAGGAGCTAGCTTTCTCTCTCTTTCTCTCTTGTGCAACTGAGGCTTCCCTCCCATGCTTTGATGTTTCTCTTGCCATGAATAGGACTAACACAGACAACATCAGTGCCCTCTACCCAGGCCTGCCAACGGAGGGAGGGCAGCATCCCAACCCCACCCTGCGCACTTCTGGCTTAGCTGCTGCTCAGCATAAGCATGGAAAATCCACTTTAGGGCTCGTTTTGGGAATATATACATACATATACACATACATATAAGAAAGGGTGCCTCTGAGCATGTAAAGAGTGCCTGTTTCTTCCATGCACTGTAATGGGGAGTCACGGCTAACGGCGAGGGAGGTCAAGGGAGCCGCGAGTCAAAAAGGTTTGGGAACCACTGACCTAGGCCCTGACCATAGGCTAATAGTCTCAGGAGAAAGGCACTACCCATTCTGAAGCAAAGTTAAAGGGAAGGAGGGTCAATCAAGATTAGCCATGGTGAACAGGTGTGCCTTAAGGCTCTTGAATGTAAATGCAGAAGAAGAGAGTGGGATATTAGGAAGAAGGGTATTGCAGTCATAGGGAGCTACCAAAGAAAAGGGGTGCAAAATGATTAGTGGGCTGGGGCATCTACCTTATGAGGAAAGGCTACAGCATTTGGGGCTCTTCAGTCTAGAAAAAAGGCGGTTGAGGGGGGACATGATTGAGACATATAAAATTATGCATGGGATGGAGAGAGTGGATAGAGAGAAGTTCTTTTCCCTCTCACACAACACTAGAACTAGGGGACATCCACTCAAATTGAGTGGAGGGAGTATTAAAACAGACAAAAGAAAATATTTCTTTACCCAGCGTGTAATTGGTTTGTGGAACTCCTTGCCACAGGAGGTGGTGATGGCACCTGGCCTGGATGCCTTTAAAAGAGGATTGGACAGATTTATGGAGGAAAAGTCCATCACAGCTTACAAGCCATGATGGGGATAAGCAACCTCCTGGTTGTAAGAGTAGGTTTTTTTTGTGCCAGGTGCAAGGGAGTGGCGACAGGATACAAGTATCTTGTTGTCTTGTGGTCCCTGAGGGGCCACTGTGTGATACAGGAAGCTGGACTAGATGGGCCTTTGGCCTGATCCAGCAGGGCTCTTATGTGCAGGCAGAGAATAGAGAGGATTCCACTTAATTATACGATTGGTACCTGTAGAGTGAAGGATCCAAAAGAGGTGTTTTGAACAGAAGGTTGCAATGCTATGCATACTTACCTGGGAGTAAGCTCCATTGACTACAGTGGGATTTACTTCTGAGTAAACATGCATAGGATTGGGCTGGAAGTAAGTGAAGGCAAGAGGAGAGCAGAAGCCAGTGAAAAGAATGGTACAAAGAAGCCATGTGATCTGACCGTGAGCAGAAGATACCCAATCAGTGGCAGCATTTGAGATCAAGCAAAGGTGCTCAGCAAAGCACAAAGGCCAGAAGAAAAATGTTGCAATAATTAATCTGGGAACTAGTAAGAGGAAGGACTAGAATGTTGGTAGTGTCTGGAGCACAAAAAGTACAGTACTCTTAGTGCTAATTCCTGATCTAGAGGAACCCGGGAGTCCTAACCCAAACTTGATCTGTTTTTTTTCCCCCTTTCTAGGGATACAGCCAATGCAGTGAAGGAGAAGTTTGGCAAGAAGCTCTATGAATCACTCCTTGTGTAAGTGGTCTCCTCTGAGTAGGCAAGAGAAGGAGGGGGCTGGGTTGCCTTGCATGGGAATGTAGGGTATACCGGACTTGCCCCTCTTGGGTAGCTTCTTTTGCATTTCTGTGTTGAAGAAATCTTGATTCTAACATAGACGCATAATTTGTGCCCTGGTAGGAAGTAATACAAGCCCCTCTCATATTTTGTGAAACACGACCTGTGTACCACCCCCTGTGAAGCACCATTAAGCTCTGCCTACCTCCTCTTCTACCCTAGGGGGAATCTTCCTGACATGAACAAAATGCTGGACAAAGAAGATTTCACTATGATGAAGAGAGCCATTTTTGCCACCCAGGTATGGGGACAGGGAAGGGAACGCAACGTAGAGATCGGACCATGAGTGGGATGGGTTTGAGTGGCGGACTCTTAGAAGGAAGTGTCGCCAAGTGATTCCTCCCAGAGGATTCTGGGAGACATGTACATCTTGGGAATGGTGGCAAGAGATACCTAGAATCGGAGGCTGGGACTGAGCTGGCTCTAGAATTATTTGGATTAAAGCAGCTCCTATTGGAATTGGTGCTTGGGATCAATGTCTCTGAATTCACTAAGATAAAAACTGGAGTCTTACGGAGATGCTAGGGGCCATGATGTCTACCTTCTCTAAGGTCTCACTGATAATTGCTCTGTGCTACTTGAAACTGCAGGCAAAGGGCCCTCAAATGACTGAGTTCTCCATACATATACCACAAAATTCATACATATACAGTACAGAACATCTGATTTTGAGGAAGGATTGAACCCTGTCTAGGGTTTTTGAGTGAACTGTGAGAGGGAGTCTAAGATACTAGGAATTCTAACATTCCCAGCTTCATTGCTGTGAGCTTCTGTTCCCTGGACGTATGTTCTGCACACACATTCTGCAAATCCACATTCTGTGACCAGATCAGGAAATCCAAATTCTGCTCTCAGAATACCTTCTGCAAATATGAGTATATTAGATTTCTGTGTTTTGTTGCCCAGCCAGATTTGCAAATGATGAGGTGATAGAGAGGGAGCATGGAGGATGTTTCGAGCTTTTGCTGACACCCATGGGAAGCTTGCCTTCTTCTCTTTGTTTAAATGACATTTGTTCATGTGTGTCTATTTTCCTCTCCCATCAGCGCCATTCCTTCCCCCCAGTCTGCACCCACAACATGCTGGATGACTCCACCGACCCCATCCTCAACACCATCCGACGTATTGGCCTCTTTAACAGCAGTGCTGATCGCGTCAAGGTGAGTGCTGATGGCTGGCCACATGTTTTCCATAATATGCACATGGGGAAAGGCAGGTTGTTTTATTATTATTATTATTATTATTATTATCTGTATTTATATCCCGCCTTTCTCTTCATCAGATTTCTCATCAGATTTATTCAAGACGGCTTACATAGGCAGGCTATCTTTAGACCTGATAAGGGTCTTTACAATATTGTTCTATTCCTATATAGAACCTTCCATGCTCAAGATGTTTTCCCTTCCGAGTGCAGTCCTCCTTCTGGCTTGTGCTTTGCACTTCCAAGCTTCACAGTTCACTGCAGTTCACCCTTGGACGGTTGTCTTAGATGTTCTCTCTCTAGCTGACTCCTCCACATTCCACCGTTTCATGGTGCCTTCTCAGTGTCTTTGCGAGGTTCAGCAGCAGCTTCCATCTCCCATCCAAGCGAGAACCAAGGTCGACCCTGCTTAGCTTCTTCAGGCAGGGTATCGGCTCAAACCTCCAGGCCACACCTCCTGCCCAGTTCTTATACAGTTCTTAAGTGCACCTTTATACATTTGTAAGGGTGGTTCCTGAACCACAAGCTGCTCACCTGCTGTCTACCATTTCTCTTCTTGTCTCCTTCCAGGTCATCTTCCACCCTGAATTTCTGTCTTCCACCAGTCCCCTCCTTCCTGTTGATTATGAGGAATTTGTTAGAGGCTGCCATTTGGGGGTGTTTCCTTCATACTATGAGCCATGGGGCTACACACCAGGTAGGTTGGCTTGGCAGGTAGGACATTTGGTACCTAAAAGAATTTCTAATAGTGTGCTTGATGTTCTGATTCTGGTTTATATTCATAGCTTAAACCACAGTTTCCAGGCTCGGCCATCACAGGAAACTGTAACAAACCAGGAAGCTTTTAATTCAGCCTGGCATGCGAGGGGGGGGGAGCACATGAGCATGCTGCAGTACCGTGAAGAAGCTGTCCTTACTATCATTTTTGTACAATGAAAACCATGGGGACTACAAACACTTGAGCAAGGATAGCTCAGCTTTTTGAATATTCCTGATTCCAGATCTTGCAGAGAATTCTGGAAAGACCATCACCGCCATGGAGTTTGTTGTTGGTGCATCTTAATTTTGTTCATGTTACTATCGGAAAACACACACATGAAAGATGGGTGACTGGGTGGGCTGTTCAACTTCTTGAGGGGATCATGAAGACTTACTCCCACCATATCTGTCTGTCTCCAATCCGTCTCTTTATTTTTTTTTTACCCCCAGCTGAATGCACAGTCATGGGCATACCCAGCATCTCCACCAACCTCTCTGGCTTTGGCTGCTTCATGGAGGAGCACATAGCAGATCCATCGGCCTATGGTTGGTATTAGGAAGGGGAATGTGATATTGTTGGGTGCTTTTGAAGGAGAGTGCAGCACAATTGTCAAGAGGAGTGCATAAGGCAAACACTAGCAGCCCTTCCATCCAGGACCTACTTACCTACCTGAGTGGTCACCCAGCACTTCTGTGATTTCCCTCTTTCACCTGTGGAGGCTTCGAGGGGAGGATGGGGATTCAGACCACATGGACATGCTGCTTTCATGCTTTTGCTGCTACAAGCCCCGGGAAGGGGCTGGGAGCGCAGAACTGTTGTGGAGGAGGTTTTTGAGCCAGGAATTCTAACGTACCTGAAGAAGAGAGGAAGATCTGGGAAGTTTGAGGGGAGTGGGCACTAGGAATCGGAGTTCCTGGTTCTTTGAGAGAGGGAGTGGAATTTAACTGTTGAGAGTAAGGGGTGCGGAGAGTATGCTGGCTGCGTGCCACTTCCAAGTTCAAGGCACTATGCCTCTGAATACCAGTTGCAGGGGAGCAGCCATGAGAGAGGTGTATGCCTTTTTTCTCCTGCTTGTGGGCTTCTGAGAGGCATCTGGTTGGTCGCAGTGCGAAACGGGATGCTAGACTAGATGAGCCTTTGACCGGATGCTGCAGGACTCTTATGTGAGCCAGGCCTCTCAGTATCCTGGGCCAAGGATTTACACATCACTGGTGCTCCAGGGGTGTGGCTTAGTCACAGATTGGATGTTGCCCTCGACAGTGAACCAGTGCCAGGCATAGAGACCAAAGCATCATAGAGTTGTTGTGGTAGAGCAGCTTCACATAGCCCTATTATGCTTCTGTTCTACAAATAGCAATATTCAAAAGAGAAGAAGTTCAGGGCTGTGCATTATTCTTGTTCCTTAGCCTAGTCCAACACTGAGAGTTGCGTATCCTTAAATCTCTCTGGTTTCACCAGGGATCTACATCCTGGACCGTCGTTTCCGGGCCTTGGACGAGTCGTGCACGCAGCTGACCTCTTTCCTCTACAGTTTCTGTCAGCAGACACGACGGCAGCGCATCATCCAGAGAAACCGCACTGAGCGGCTTTCCGACCTTCTAGACTGGAAATATCTGGGCCGGGTGAGCTTGCTGTTCCACTTCACCTCAGCCCATGGTGGTGGTCTTTGTCACCCAATCTTCCCTGGTTCTCCACCTGCTGCAGTTCACCTGATTTTCCACCAGAGGGTGGTCAACCCAAAGGTCAACTCAGGACCTATTTCCCCAAATGGATATTTAAGCTCAACAAATCCTGATCATGCTTTTGAGTCCTCTTCTGCTCTTGCTGGAAGCAAAGATAAAGTAAAAGAGAGTCAGAAGTACTAATTTGTGTCAAGGCATGGACCTGATGGCCAGCAGGTGGCACAGTGGGTTAAACCGCTGAACCATGAGCTGTCGATCGAAAGGTTGGCAGTTCGAATCCGCGACGGGGTGAGCTCTCGTTGCTTGGCCAGCTCCTGCCAACCTAGCAGTTCCAAAGCATGTTAATGTGAGTAGATAAATAGGTACTGCTTGCGGGAAGGTAAACAGCGCTCTGTGTTCCAGCCGCATGCTACGCGCTGCAGCAAGGAGAGTCATGCCGGCCACATGACCACGGAGGCGTCTTCGGACAACGCTGGCTGTTCGGCTTTGAAATGGGGGATGAGCACCACACCCTAGAGTCGGACACAAGTGAACTTAATTGTCAGGGGTCACCTTTACCTTATGGACCTGATACCAATTTCAAAAGCCAACATCCAGCCCTGGGTTATGAGTTGGGTATGAAGGAAAGTGTCCCTGAGCAAGTACAGAGTGGCTTTCCCTATCTGTAACTCGCATTTGCTCTTCTAGAGTTTGGGGGGTGGGTGGGTGGATTTCTGTGCAATCCCTTCTAGTGTTCTGTGGAATCCTTTCTAGAATCCCTCTGTGCAATCCCTTCTGGAGTTTTTTTGGGATTTTCCTAAACAGGCTGCTGAGACATCCTACTGCAGCTGCCATTGTTCTGGGGTGCTTTGCATTTGGTGCATTGGAGAAAGACCACCTGGGAGACCCAACAGGTCATTTTGTGGATTGCGAGTCTTCTTCCGGGTCCAGCTAAGACAACAGCCAGCCAGCCCACTTGCTGGGACTAGCACGTGCAAGCTCATTGGGCATCCAAGACCACCTGAGCAGGTTACGTGGCTGGTAGAGATGCCCAGGTGGTCATAAACTATCCCTAAAACATTACAAGTCACACACAAGGATGCCTAGGTGTGTTGTCCGTCATTGAAAATAGTTGCTGTTTTAGTGAAAGGTGCGCCCACTCACCATGTGAGTATAAGGACCAGAGTCCTGGGTCAGTGTCATAACCTCGGGTAGAGAAAGATACCCAGTTGTTTGCATTCGGTCTCTTGTTTGTTTTCAGCTTGTCTTTTAACCTCTGTGCCCACCTTTGCTCACAACCCCCCTGTCTTTTTTCCCCCCTCTCTCAGTAGCTGTTTGAGCCATGCTTTGCTTTTCCCCATCCGTTGCTATGTTCCTTCAGCCTTTTAATGAGTTCCTCGTTTTTCACATTTTTGCCTGCTCTCAGTTCCCTCAGTATCCTAGTTCACTCGGTATATAGAGCCACGTTACCACGCTTCCCAAATCATTAAGTTCTGCTCAGTGGCGTCACTAGATGCGCGTCACCCTAGTGACGCCTCCCCCCCGACACACACCCTTTACAAATCATGGCCGCGCCGCGATTTGGGGGGGGCGTGCCTGGCGGGGGGGGCGCCCAACGGGCTGCTGCTCCGGGCGCCCCCTCAATGGTTGCAGCCGGCTCGGGGACGTCTTCCCCGGGCCTGCGCTCCTGGGCCTTCTAAGGAAGGCCCGTTGCGCGAACGCTATTTATAATGTGTTTAGCACATGCGCAGACCGTTCCTGAGGGAAAAGGGCAGCCCTTTTCCCTCAGGAACGGTCTGCGCATGCGCTAAACATGTTATAAATAGCGTTCGTGCAACGGGCCTTCCTCAGAAGGCCCAGGAGCGCAGACCCGGGAGGACGCTCCGAGGCCTTCTCCGGGCCTCCGAGCCTCCCTGGTGATGCGCGCAGGGGCGCGTCACCCTTCTGCGCGCGGAGCCCTGGGGCGCTCCGCCCACCACGCTACAGTGACGTCCGTGGTTCTGCTCCTGGCTTTTTCTCTTAAGAGGATCCCCTGGATTTGGAGGGCTCCTTACTAACATGGAAGAGAGACTTTCCCAAGGCAGCCTCTTTCTGTCTGGGTTTCGTAGCCTTGGGTGGAAGAGCCTACCAGTCCAATTCCAGTAAATGTAAATGCTGGTCTCCTCAGTTAAAGGGTGAGCAGAGAGCTGGTCTCCTCAGTTAAAGGGTGAGCATTCTCTAACTCAGCGGTGGGGAACCTCCGGCCTCAGGGCCGGATCAGGCCCCCCAGGCCATCCGGTCCGGCCCCCGGAGAGATTCCCGGGAGGCCACCCAACCGGCCCCTGGAGGCTCCGCGGGGTCCGCGCGTTTCCTGTGGAGGCCGGGAGAGGGCCTTTGCATGTCCTTCCCGGCTGCCGCCTCGGCCCCTTCTCACCAGGCCGTTGGCCATTTCGCACATGCATCCCACGCCGATGAGGGCAAGCTCTTGCCCTCTTGCCCTCATCGGCATGGTACGCCGGAGGTGACGCGCGGACCCGGTGGCGGCTTCGGACGGTGAGCGTGGAGCCTCCGGAGGCCGATGGGGGGCAGGGGCCAAAATTAATTAAATAAATAAAAATGGCGCCTGGCCTTATGGCCGGCCCTCAAGCAAATTTCTAATATTTAAAACGGCCCTCGCCAGGGAAAAGGTTCACCGCCCCTGCTCTAACTGCTAGGCACTGTGCCCGTTTCCCTCCTTCTCTTCCCGTCACAGCGCCTGCCTGCCTGCAGGCTGAAGTGGTACAGCCAAGATACTGGTGTGCTGCCGCCTTCCTAAGAACCAGGCCTCTGAAATCATGGTTCTGAGTACAGGAGGCAAATGTGTGTTGGGAGGCTGGCTTGGTGGTACTAATATTATTGGGCACCCATGAGACACTAAGTGGATACAACGAGGGAGACTCTGATGGCCATCTTCTCTTTCTTCCCCCAATGCCCTGCTTTTCTCCCTTTCCAGTATTACATGTACGCTCGGCATATGGCCCTAGCGAAGGCATTCCCTGACAACTTTACCTATGAGCCACACGAACCAACGGCTGTGAGTATAGCACCATCTGAGGGGGAGAGGAAATCTAAGCCATTTAATCATTTGATTTTGTCTGTAAACTGCTTTGTGAACTTTTTGTTGAAAAGCGGTATATAAATACTGTTAGTAATAATAATAATAATAATAATAATAATAATAATAAGCCTTTATATAGACCCCTGATCACACTCCCAGAGTCTGGACGGGTTGGGTCCTCCAAAGGTGAAAAGGTGAAAATTCCTCTGGTCCAACCCAGTGTCGGTCTGGTGCAAGAAGCCACAACTCAGTGGTAGGACATATGCTTTGTATGTTCACGGTCCCAGGATCAGTCCCTGGCATCTCTAGTTCCAGGATCTCAAATACCAGGGCTTGGATGATATGGCACAGAAAAGAAGCCAAGTCTGTGTCCTGAGGAGCATACAGTCTAAAATTCAACACAGGGGAGGGGAAATGGAGGTAGGAATAAAGAGGGGAAGAACATGCATTCTTAAGCTTAGCTTCAGGAGGGGGTGAGGCTTAAGAGTTTGTGCTAAGGACCTCACACAAGAAAATGGGGGTTTGAAGGGAAGAGTGAGGCAGTTGCATGCAGAGAATCTGGGAGTCAGTTCCAGGCCTAGACCCCTGGCTTGAGATCTTCAGGAGTCATTGCCAGTCAGAAGCGAGAGTACAGAGATGGTGCAGGAGTTGAACTGGGAGTCCTGTTCAGATTATGCGAAGCATCCATGTCCCTGATTCCTTTGCAAAAGACAAACAGACCTGTTTCAGAAGCAACTGCAATTCTGTCATTTAATAGTTTTTTCCCCCCCATGCATTTTGTGTTCTTCCCCGTCCTCACAGGCTCAGGGCTTCCGCTACCCACGCCCAGCTTCAGTGCCACCGTCTCCCTCCATTTCCCGCCACTCCAGCCCTCACCACAGCGAAACGGAAGACGACGATGAACGGTACGACGAGGAGGAAGAAGCAGAAAAGGACAGGCAGAACATCAAGCCGCCAGCCATGATGGGCCCTGTTCCCGAGTGGCGGAAGCAGCGCTCTAAGAAGGGCTCCAGCGAAGCCAGCACTTCCTCCAATGCCAGCACCCCTACCCTTCCCAGCAGCCCCAGCGACCTCAGCAGCCCCACCAACTCTCTCATAGAGGAGAAGAATTAGCTAGAGCAATTGTGCTGAAACACCCTCCCACTTTTCCCATGCCTCACCCCACCCTCGATAGGTCAGCTGTTCTCTGGTGCTGGATTTGGAAATGGTTCTAGATTGAAGGTTCTAGCAAGTTCCAAAACTGAGGCAGGGCTAGAGTTGGCATATTCCTATGTTGATCTGCAAGGTTGTCCTGGATCAGGTTGTCCAAGGGGAGGGGGGAAGAAAGGCACCCATACTCCAGAGTGAAACAAGAAAAAAAAATGCCCTTTGTTCACTCTAGAACATGAGGTGAATTCCTGTTTTCTGCTTGATCTAGAATGTGAGGGCACACATTCCTCCATAGTCCACAGTCCCATGTGCTGTCAATCTTTTGGAGGAAGCTATATTTGTGCATTAAAATTTGGAAAAAGAAAAGTCAGCGGCCTTCAATTAAGACGTAGAAGTGAATGTGAGTTCTCAGTGCTGCTGACTGGGTAGGGGTGTGGTCTAGAATATTGAGCAGTGCTGCTCCCACATATTGTTGACTCAGAAATCCTGCAGGCTTTTAACAAATATTTATAAAGAGGATTCTGTAGTACCAAGAGATGGGACTTGGTTGTTTTTTTATAACGTTGGATTGCTGGCCTTGTGAGGTATGGCCAGCAAAGTTCTAGAAGTTCTGGCATTCTAGAAAATTCTAGCCCCTGACGAAGCCAGAAGCACTTTTTAAAATCCACCGGCCTGCTCTATTCTAGTATGCTGTATCGGAGGAGGACTTAACAGGACTTGTCCTCTTAACAGTGTCTCTTGAATAACACAATGAATTACTCTCTTGCTTTTGTGCTGTGTTTAACAGAACATACGAAGCCACTGAAAGCAAAGACCCTAGAACGTGGACCCTAGAACGTGGGAACGAAGAGGCAGGGATGTGGGAATAATGAGCATTTCAAATATGCAGGTCCAGAGAGAGTTTAAATGCTGTTCACTTCTTACAGATCGTGTCTGGTGGAAAAGAAGCTCTGTTGATAACAGTGTTTGGGCAGGAGCTGGCCTTGACTGTAAGACAAGTCAAGATAAGGTGGGAGCATTCAGGATTTTAGAGAAAAACTTTGTCTCTTGGGTGTTCAGGGACTAAAGAAATGTATGTGTGGCATTCTAAGGTAGAAGAAATCTAGAACTGTTTTTGCAGTACAAATCGCTCTGAATAAGTGACTTGAACCAAGAGGAATTTCCTTTAAATAAAGACTGAAAGGATAGTTGTTTCTAGAGTCATCGTCGGAGCTTAGAAACTGTATTTGTCCTGGTGGACACCCTAGAGCACTTGGGAATAAGGATAAGTGCAATATGATTCATTTTATGAAAATTTTCAAGTGCCATAAAGAACTTGATGAGGGACACGTGCAAGGCAGCTGGGATCATGGTCTGCTAAAGCAAATGGAAAAAACCAAATGACTGAGTTGCCTTAAATTTTGCCTTCAGGAATGTAGAGTTGCAAGCATTTACCCTAGAGCCAGCTCTAAAATGTGTAGGGCTCTCTGGAGTACTTCCTTGTCTTCTCTTGCATGACAAGTCCTGAATTAAGAGTGTTCTAGAAGGGTGTATGCTAAAATGTGCAAGTAGTTAACAGTATAATATTCTTTAATAGATGTAATAACTGACACTTGAGGCTCTTAAAATAAAACCAGCTGCTAAAATAAAGCCGGTTCATGGCAGTTCTACCATGCATGGCAATTTTAACAGCCTGTAGCTAGCCTTGTTGGAAAGGCTGTGCTAAATACCTGGAGAGTAGGATTCTTGCAGTCACAATCGTGGGTGTCTTTTAGACCATAATTTGGGATCTCAAAGTTGCCACAATAATCCAGGCTGCTGTGTTGCCAATTTCATACAAAGATGTAGGCCTATGGTGGCAATGTAAGTGGATGGTGTAGCTAAGGTAGCTTCTAGAAAATGGGGGGGGGGGGAGGTTTCTGAGATTTGTGCAAAAGTGCAGAGAAAGTGCTTCTGAAGGGTGCAAGATTTGCAGTATCTGGTACATGGTTATTCTGTCCAGCACAAGATGAAACTACTTCTAGGGTGGAGCAAATGCCATCCACTGTAGAGCTCCCACAATCCTGTATTTGCTGCCAACTTTGGTATCAACTGAACTAAGGAAAATTGCTTTTTTAAAGAGACTTTTCCTGTAACTTACATTACCCCCTTCTGTTTGTACCTCCTGGTCCTAGGGGCTGGCTAAGCTTCTGTATGTGGATCATGAACCCATGTCCCTTCCCAGAGAAATCCACTTAGTTTAAGGTTTCATAACCCACCACCCCCTTTTCTCATCCCATAGATTTTTATTTATGATGGTTGAAAAAATGCTTGAAGTTTTCAGTCTCTCTTCCACCCACCTCCTTCCCCCATGTGGAAATGTAACTGTGAAGAATGAAAGTTGCTTGTGAGACAAACTTCAGTTATTTAAGAATAAACTTTGCTTTAAAAAACTGTTTCTGGATAGTGGATCACAAGGAAGGTATCCAACCTCGGTGGGCGGGCCCAATGCTGTTAGTACAAAAACAGTCTCTCCCCTGCAAGAGGAGGTACAGCAGCTGGTGTGCATGCAAGAAGCATCTCTAGTTATGAGGGGGCATGGCTAGGAATGGAATTTGCTCAGCTATGTATGTCTCTTGGTTAATGCATGTGGGGGTGCTCTCCCTCAAGGTAGCAATGAGTTATTGGAAGGAAACTACCCTACTGGCAATTTTCAACCACTGTTTCCTGGCACATTGGTATGCCATGAATGGGGTATGAAGGTATGCTGTACAAGTTTGGGGGAGGGTCATTTATATTAGTAGGGCCATGGGGGGATATAAGCCCCCTGTTGGCAGAGTGGTATGCCTCAATTATCAAAGACCTGAAAAAGGCTTAATTTTAATGCCTTTTCAGTGTGCTGAGAGATGAAAAAGGTTGAAATTTGCTGGGCTAGACCATAAGTATGACAGCTATCCAGGACATCTTGAACAGAAAAGGCTGAACTGACCAGTGCCTGATCTAAGGCAGTTTCCTAAAGGTGGTCTGATTGCAATATACACTGCTCAAAAAAATAAAGGGAACACTGAAATAAGACATCCTAGATCTGAATGAATTAAATATTTGTATTAATTACTTTGTTCATTACATAGTTGAATGTGCAGACAACACAACCACACAAAAATTAGCAATGGAAACCAAATGTAGCAACTCCTGGAGGTCTGGATTTGGAGTTACACTCAAAATTAAAGTGGAAAAAACACTACAGGTTGGTCCAACGTTGATGTAATGTCCTTAAAACAAGTCAAAATGAGGCTCAGTAGTGTGTATGGCCTCCATGTGCCTGTATGACCTCCCTACAACACCTGGACATGCTCCTGATGAGGTGGCAGATGGTCTCCTGAGGGATCTCCTCCCACACCTGGACTAAAGCATCCCCCGACTCCTGGACAGTCTGTGATGCAATGTGGTGTTGGTGGATGGAGCGAGACATCCCAGATGTGCTCAATTGGATTCAGGTCTGGGGAACGGGTGGGCCAGTCCATAGCATCAATGCCTTCGTCTTGCAGGAACTGCTGACACTCCAGCCACATGAGGTCTAGCGTTGTCTTGCATTAGCAGGAACCCAGGGCCAACGGCACCAGCATATGGTCTCACAAGGGGTCTGAGGATCTCATCTCAGTACCTAATGGCAGTCAGGCTACCTCTGGCACACACATGGAGGGCTGTGCGGCCCCCTAAAGAAATGCCACCCCGCACCATTACTAACCCACTACCAAACTGGTCATGCTGGAGGATGTTGCAGGCAGCAGAACGTTCTCCATGGCATCTCCAGACCCTGTCACGTCTGTCATATGTGCTCAGTGTGAACCTGCTTTCATCTGTGAAGAGCACAGGGCGCCAGTGGCGAAGTTGCCAATTTTGGTGTTCTCTGGCAAATGCCAAATGTCCTGCACGGTGTTGGGCTGTAAGCACAACCTCCACCTGTGGACGTCAGGCCCTCATACCATCCTCATGGAGTCTGTTTCTGACAGTTTGAGCACACACACACACACACTTGTGGCCCACTGGAGGTCATTTTGCAGGGCTCTGGCAGTGCTCCTCCTGTCCCTCCTTGCGCAGAGGCAGAGGTAGCAGTCCTGATGCTGGGTTGTTGCCCTCCTACGGCCTCCTCCCTGTCTCCTGATGTACTGACCTGTCTCCTGATAGCGCCTCCATGCTCTGGACACTACGCTGACAGACACAGCAGACATTCTTGCCACAGCTCGCACTGATGTGCCATCCTGGATGAGCTGTACTACCTGAGCCACTTGTGTGGGTTGTAGACTCAGTCTCATGCTACCACTAGAGTGGAAGCACCACCAGCATTCAAAAGTGACCAAACCATCACCCAGAAAGCATAGGAATTGAGAAGTGGTCTGTGGTCACCACCTGCAGCTCCACTCCTTTATTGGGGATGTCTTGCTAACTGCCTATGCTTTCCACCTGTTGTCTATTCAATGTGCACAACAGCTTGTGAAATTGATTGTCAATCAGTGTTTCTACCTAAGTGGACAGTTTGATTTCACAGAAGTGTGATTGACTTGGACTTCCATTGTGTTGTTTCAGTGTTCCCTTTTTTTTGAGCAGTGTAGTTGTACTGCCATAACTGCTGCTGTGTAGAACAAATGTTTCCATAAACATACCTGGACTAGTTAAATATTAATGGAAAAGTACTAAGTGCTTACCCACTCACATACAAGTAGCTGAATTGCCCAAATAGGTACATTTATATCCATCAGGAAGACAGGACTATATCCTCAACTGCTGAAGACTGGTGTGTATCTCTACACTGACAGACCAGTTTGTGTAGGTGATATATAGTTTATTTCTCACAACTTTAAAAGCATGTGTCCTTGTATTATTGGAAGCAATGCAACAGCCCAGTAGTTTAAAAACAGTAAGCACATACATGGGGATAACTACCCCCTTAAATACTAAAGTTTCACAAACGGCAGCTGTCAAACTGTTTCAGACTTCAGGGGGGTGCAGCTCCCTCAGCTACATCTTCACACCTTCCTGCCATGAGTGGTCCATATATATATAAGGTCCAATACCACCTTGTAGCCCATTGCAGAAAGCCTCACAGGCCCAAACCAATGCCCTTCTCCTACTAGTGGATGTTACTAGTCACCCAGAAGGAAAACCTCTTGTAGAAGTCTTCAGCTACCCT
Source organism: Plestiodon gilberti rubricaudatus (assembly GCA_026170595.1). Classification (NCBI taxonomy): domain Eukaryota; kingdom Metazoa; phylum Chordata; class Lepidosauria; order Squamata; family Scincidae; genus Plestiodon; species Plestiodon gilberti. The sequence goes on along the minus strand of JANXHW010000006.1, from coordinate 15,994,102 downwards.
GCTCCAAGGTCAGGCATTTTCATTTTGTGCAATCCTATGCCTGTTTACTCCAGAAGAGTCACACTGTGTTCTGTAGCGCTTACTCCCTGGTACAAGTGCCTACAATAGCAACACCACAACTATCCTAGGAGACTAGTCTCCCTCTTCCCCATCCCCTTCCATAAAGTGAGGCAATGCCTACATTCAGCAATACAGAACTTTTGTTTTCACAAATAAGGACCAACAGCAATTAAGGGGGGGAATACAGAAAAGATTTAATGCTAGAACCCCACCACCATCCTACACAATTTGCAGCAAGTTCAGGACATTTTCTGCAAAGCACAACCAGCTTAATGGACTACACTAGCAGAATGCAATGGCTACTTGTTTGGAAGGTTTTAAGAAGTTACAGCTAGGCAACAGGTTATATGGCTTAATTGGGGCTGTTTTGTTTGAATTTTTTTGCTGTGCAGAAGAATTAGTCTCACACCCATACAATGTAGTGCTTAATGCCAAGTTTATTTAATGCCAGTTACAGACTCTCCCCTTGAAGATGAATAAGGGAGAGGAATGCTTGTTTCTTGAGCAGCCAGCTTCTGATATATGGTCATTAAAGGAACACACTTGGACCAGGCTGCAGGAGTCAGGAGGGAAGTCAGCACCTCTAGGCTCAGTCGCTGGACTCTCCCAGTGTGAGGCGGTCAAAGAGGTATTCGCCCAGGCCATCCTCATGGGCGCGAGTACGCTTCAGGTTGGTTACATGGTCACCCAGCTTCTTGATCAGCTTCACCTCCTCATCAAGGTAGTGAGTTTCCAGGAAGTCGCACATCTTTGGGTGGAATGAGGGAGAAGAATAGGTTCAGACTTAACTCTTAACTCTAAAGGTTCATATTCTAGATAGGTTATCATAGCTACATGATCATACCATAGTAGTGTATACATGGAATGCAACTCTCAGCAGCCCAACTGTTTAACAAGGCAAGTTTCTAGCTCTCAAGATAGATCTGAAAGGTGTATGTACACACCAAGACCTCAGACATTGGGCTGGGACGAGCCCTGTGTGGCTAAGCCTTTTGAGACACCCCTGCCCAGATAAAGATTATACTAGTTGCATAACTCCTAGATTCAGAATTCAGTTTCTTTTAGGGAGTATTTTTAGGATGGGTCCCAACACCAAGGAAAGGGACTAAGTCTTGCACCAACTCCCTTCCAAGGAGAAGGGTGTCCTTCCCTCCCAGACCTGGCCAGCAAGAAGTAGGAGCACCCACTCAAGAGTCTTGTGGCGAGAAAGAAGCATGTTCCATCCCATGAACATTAATAGTTTGGGATCCTTGTTCCTGCCAACCTAATTTTTCCTGCAGTACTTACATGGGGATCCACATGGCGTGAAGCAACTTGGTGCAACTCCAGCAAAGCCTGGTTCACATTCTTCTCCAGCTGAAGAGCGTATGTCATGGCAGCAGCTCCATTCCCCCACTCATCTTTCTCCGGTTTCTAGAGGAGCAACAGTGAAAATCACTAGTGAGGACACATACTCCACCTGCAAAACACTTGTTTCATTTCCTTGTGCCCAACTTGCCTGCCCCTTCAAAATATTCCTGCCAGCTACTGGTCTTTCTGCCATGGACACCTTCAGATCAATACTGTGTTCTGAAATTCATCTACACATCTCAGTTCTGAGCAGGTACCCCCCCTCCCCCAGAGGCAGGCAGACTTTTGCCAGAAAATGCAAGAAGTCACATGACCCTTTGCCAGAAAATGCAAGAAGCCACATGATCCTCTATCACCATTGGCCTCCAATTCTGCATGGTTTTCAGTTTATTTTCTAAACTCAGATTTCAGTTCGTGAGTTTATTTTCAGTCTGGCATCTCTCAATCACCTAGCTAGAACTATCACAAGAGACCAGATAATCCAAATCCAAACCCAAGGCAGGGAATCCATCCACTAGTTTCACACAGGTAAGCATGTGCAATTAGGTTCCCTGTTCCCTTGGGAAATCATTTTTAAGAGGACACCATTCAGACGAAGTAAATGTGTCATTAATAGATGCACTGCAGTAGAGTCATTAGTCCAAATGACTCCCAAGACATCAAGCCATGTGCAACAAGAGCTAGAGCCCAGAACGTCTAGCTCAGTGGTGGCCAACCTTTCAACGTGAATGTTGGCCCTTTAAATGGTTGTATAGGTGAGGGCATTTCAGCAGGTGCAGCTGCTTTAGCAGCACCATCAGCATTTGCAGCTGCCAAGATTCTGTCTTCTGCTCAACTCTTAAGAACACAGAGGCCCTAATGGTGGGAGGTTGGCCACCTCTGGTCTAGCTAGACAGTTTCCTCTCCAGGTGCGTTCAACAAATCACTGTGCTAAACCCTGCCAAACACATACCCCTATTAGTAGCTGTGGTAGTTATCAATGCTTAGTCTAGGCTTCCTTCTACCCTTTTGCCATCCTCAAGTTCTTCAGATGGCCACCAGCTCAAACTTTGCCTTGTCTCAGTGATCAGGCAATCTTGCCCCAGCCACACCACCCTCTGGCAGACACCCAAGTCTCACTTTGACATCCTGCAGGACAGCTCTTCCGCCACGGCGGTTCTGGAAGCCCAGGAGCTTCTCAGCTTGTTCGTGCTTCTCCTCAGACAAGTGCCGGAAAAAGGAGGCAAACTTGGATAAAGCCACATCATCCCGAGTGAAATAGAAGCCCTGGCAGAAAAGGAGAAGGATGGGGTTCAGATATGGACCAACAGCAGAGAGTTAACACAGAATGCCCCTGGAACCACCTACCCACAAGTAGGATTGCCACTTTTACAGCTCCATTCACACCAAGGCAAGCCATGACAGAGGAAGTTTAATTACAGCCTGGTGAGGTATCTGCAGGTTGTAATCAGCTAGGAAACCAGAATCAAAGGCTACAATTTGAGTTGTATTTACAGACTGTGGTTTGCAGAAGCCAGTCTGACACAATGTCTGACAAGCCATAGCTACAGGTGATGCTCTGCCTTAGAGGCTCCTGCACCCTAGAAGATACAAAGCAGAAGAAACAAGATATGGGAAGCAACTCTTCAATCATGGTTACTATGTAAGCCAATGGCTTGGTGTTGTGCACAACTTGAGCAAACACAGCTTTTTAGAGTTAACAAATGAGTAGCAGGGAAATTCTTGGGCACTTCTCCAGAAGGTGAAGGCTCCAATTCTCCTTGAACAGCGAGGGAAGTGAAGCAAGCAAATTTGTTACATACAATTGTTTCATGTACAGATGCAATAAATCACTACTAAGCCATCCCACTTGTAGCACTGTCCAGTTGAACTGCTATGAATTAAAGTCGGGCTAGCTTCCCAGTAACTTTAAAAGCAAATCACAGAACGCAACACGTCATAACACTGTTTGAGACACTCTACTTGCATTCGCTTTATCCTACCAGCTCTGTGAGGTAGACCCATTTATGCCATGCCAAGCCATGTTAGAGGCATTTCATGAGCTCCCAAGGAATCCATGGCCAACGTTACTGAACTAGGTACTTTCTGGCTCACACATTCAACCCTATAAGCTATTTGAAGCTAGTTTTATCACCACAGCTTCTCTCTCCCCCCCCCATGAAACTTGGGAACTGTAGCTTTGCAGTTGCACTGGTATTTATGAAGCAACTAGAATTTTGAAGTTCTCAAAACTACAATTGTCTGTGTTCTTTGGCTAAGAGCTATGATGGTCAGTCAATTTAAAACCAACTTAATTTGTAGCCTAGATCTTCTTTAAGTCCCACCAAGCCTTGATGCACCTGGAAACAGAGAAGCTCTTTCTGTCCCAAAGCCACTTCCTTCTTTCTATAGGCACCAGTATGTCTATTCCCCTTCCCCTCAAGCTAGCCTCCCAGTCTAAATCTATTTGATCCACAGACAACAGACTCTGTGACACCAACATGCAGGCTTCCAAGCAGAAAAGAGGAAGTTAATGATTGATCTCCCATCTTGCAATACTGTTTGTACAAGGAGCTCTAGAGAAATCAGTGACAAAGTTCACTTTATAGAAGGACACCAAACATGCAGGACAAGTAGCGGAACAACAAACAATGGGGTCTGCCAACTAGAGCCCTGTGCAGTGGTTCCCAAACTGGGAGGCACTGCTCCCATGGGAGCTGTGGAAACCAGCCAGGGGCTCCGCAGAGTGCCACAGAATTGCACTCTAGGAAAACAGTGCAATGCCAATTGGCAGGCATCAACATAGTGTAATGGGGAGCCACGGTCAATGGTTACCAATGGTCAAGGGAGTCACAGGTCAAAAGAGTTTGGGAAACATTGGTGTAGGGAGTGGGAAAGGACTAGAGGACAGACACCATATCTAACGTCAACTAGACATGCCCCAGGGGTTATCCAGGAGGAACTGGGGCAGGTGACTAGAGTGATATGAACAAGGGAACAACGGTAAGAAAAGCCAGAGCAGCCCACAGGGAGGTCACACTTTAAGCACTCATAAGAGGACGAGGACCCATGATTCAAGGCACACAGGTTTATAACCCCTCAAGAACTCAGTTCCGTACAACGGTTACCATAGGTGGTGGTGAATGAGTACCTGAAGGAGATTCCTCAAGATGCCCACACTATTGGGGGCAGAGGCCAGGTTGCTAAATTGCAACAGAGGAAAGCCAGGTTCAAACCCTACACGGCCATAAAGCCTGCCAGGAACAGGGAGCAAGGAAGAGAAAGGAGAAGGAAACAGGTCCTTAAACATGCAATTCTCTTTGCTCCATAAAGGAAGGTCAGGACAAATTAACGTGGCCAATGAGTAGCAGAGGCAACAGGCTAAGGTAGCTGCTACGTGGATGCTACCAATAAATCTCCCAGGCCTTGCAAGGTACTGTGTAAACAGGCTAGAAGGCTGGGCTGCGAAGCAGAAGCTAGAGGAAAAGGGAGGAGGAGACAGTAATTGTTTGCGAAGGGACTAGAACCTGCCCCCCCTCCCCGAAAGCAGCACGCCTGGGTCCCCCCCCCCCAAGAGAGGGTCCTCTTTTTGTAGGCAAGGACAGGGAAGTGCGACTCCTTCGGCTTTGGATCAAGGAAGCTGAACACAGAAAGGCACAAGATGCTGCCAAGGAGCGGGAAAAATACATACAGTACACTATTCGGGGGGGGGGGGGGAAGAGGGAATCTGCACCCATTGAGCTTCTGCCTTGTGTAGCTGTAGACGCCTAGAAGGCGCACGAGCCTTAAGTCACCCACCCATAGATTGGGGGGGGGGGCACCGTTTGTGGTCGCCTTCTACAGATATTCGAGGAGAAAGAGTAAAGAAGAGACAAGAGAAAATGTGGAACTCACCAGGGACAGGTAGGCGTAGCTGGCATGGAGGAACTGGTTGACCAAGCGGTTCACGCCGGCTTCGCTCTCGGCGTCGTAGTTCTGGCGGATCTTGGAGCTCATAGTGTAAATCGACGTTGGCTGGCAAAGGAATTAAGGAAGGAAGGGGACGGCCGCGACCCTGCTCCGTTCAAGCACTGTTGAAGCAAGAGCAAAGGAACCGTGGCCAAAAGTGAAATCGGTCTAAGCTAGGCGTGCCCCGGCGGAGCTCTTTATACCCACTCCCGGAGGCTCTTCCGAGACACTCCCTCCGTGCTACGCGCAAGCGCAAAGAACTGTCTACAACCCATGACTTGCAAGGGCGGGGGAGGGGGCTATATGATGACAGAGGCCCCTCTGAATTGCAGAAAGCAGCCTTGAACCTGATTGTATTATTTCAAGAGGGTCTTCTTCGTATTAACATTGGAAGCTCTCGCATCTTAAATCTATTGCCAGAGGTGCAGTTATTATGTGACTATATCATTAGTAATGAGAGCTTAGAGTCAGCTGTATACTGTATCAGCATAATTTTAAATCAAGAAATGCATTGCAACCGCCGCCTGTGCGTGCGTCTGCTTTCAAGTAAACTTTACGGGCTCTTAAGCCTTACTCCCATTGAAACCTGCATGATTGCGGCCTTAATAGTTACGTGCATTTTCCCACCTGCTGCGTTGGAATAGATAAGTCCAGACTCTACTTCAGTTCTTGGGAGGGCCTGTTGTGACGAATGAGCCCCGGTGAGACTGACACAGGGAGTTAATTTAAGATGATGGGTTTGCAGAGACTTTACACTCAAATGAGGGGAGTTTGTTTCTACTGGATACAGGATTAACAGCAGTTCGAGGCTCTCTGTGCCTTTTTAAAAGAGGCAAAAACAGGTACGGCATTTCCAACAAATACAGCGTTCCTCTCGCTGCAACTCTGGAGATGTTGTACCTCTGAATTAGCTGTACCTATTTGTCGTTAAAGGCACAGAGCCTATATGGGGGGCGGGGGGGTTGTGGGGTCCAACCCTGGTTTTAGAACAAGAGCAGGCGGGGAACCAACATTCTTATTTCTGGAAGTGACGAGGAGGGGTCGGCAAAGGGGGCTGATAGTTTAAGTTTTGTTGGAGTCTTGGAGAGGGCTACAATTCCTGGGCGGGTTCTCCAGAGACAGACTTTAACAGGGTAAAAACCCGCTCCTTTTCATCTTTCCCTTTGTCCTGCTTCGTTCCCCCACTGAAGGTGACTCAGCAAAAAAGAGCTCCCTCCCTCTATGCATCTTGCTACAAAAGACTAACAAAGGGGGGGGAGGCAGTGGCCTTTTTTGCTGAATCATTCACAATGATTCAGCAAAAAAGGCCACTGCCTTCCCCCTTTTTTCCGCCTCCTCCCTCCTTTGTTGTTTGTTCTCGAGCGGAGGACCTTAAGGCTGTTCTACCCACTCACCGCCACCCCCTAAAAAAGAACAAACTTGCAAAGTGTGATGATGAATCAGGAAACGGGGAGGGAGATAATCTTTCTCTTGTAATTCTGCAAAAATAAGAATCCTGGTTCTAAAAGCCATTGTCCAGAATCGCAGTGTAGCTCTTCAAAAGACTGATACCACATTATACAAGGGTTTGTTGTTTGGAGGGGAAAGGTATGTATGGTGGGGAGGGCATAAACTTACAGCAGGGAATCAGATAATAACAAAAATTTACCAATTTTTTTTACAACCAAGCATTCTGGCTGAAATAACATTCTTGAAAATCTGAGCTTAAATCCAGACAAAACAGAGGTCCTCTCTGTTAGGAAATCGACTATGCAAATATTAGAATATATTGGCCTGTTTAGGCTGTTTTGAACAGGGCTGCACTCTCTCTGCAGGAGCAGGTCTGCAGCTTGGTGGGTCATCTGACCTGGACACTCTGCTGCTCCTGAATGCCCACGTGGCGGTAGTGGCCAGTGGGACCTTTGCTCAGCTTAGTCTATTGGATCTAACTACAGTGCACTCTACATTGTGAGGTACACTAGTTCTCCCCATCTTATCTTCTCAAGAAAGTATCTCTGCTCTTAAACCAGGGGCTGCCAACCTTTCAACATGAATGCTCCTGGCCCTTTAATGGCTGTATAGGTGAGGGCATTTCAGCAGGTGCAGCTGCTTTAGCAGCACCATCAGCACTTGCAGCTGCCAAGATTCTGCCTTCTGCACAACTCTTAAGAAGGCAGAGGCCCTCATGGTGGAAGGTTGGCAACCCCTGTTTTAGACAGTTTCAGCCCTTCTCCAACTTCCCCCAGGGGCAAGAACTTTCGCTTCCCATTTTTATGATCTTTTTTATAGATCTGGTTCTATCTGCTTTCTGGAAGCTTGCATCATGGGTTCGGCTGTGTCATCATTCTGTGTCATTGCGAATTGTTGACTGGAGTCCATGCTGGACTGGACACAGGCAAACAAGTTAAAATAAAATCTGGGGAAGACAGAGGTGCTCTTCTTGGTTAAAGAGCCCGGTGATCCAGATTGTGGATTGTCAACCTGGAGGGGATTACACTTCGCTTCAAGAAGCACTTTGGGGTTTGGTTTGGAGTATTTCTGGACCCAACCCTGCACCTGGATGTTCAGGAGTTGGCTGTGGTCTCTCCAGGGTGCTTTTGCCCAGCTTAGGCTGGTGGACCAAATGTGTCCTCTCCAGGGGCAATCAGAACTGAGCGTGATTGAGCACTGGTTAGTAGTGGTTGCATTTTGTTTTGATTACTGAAACACACTCTGTGGGGGGGGGAGCTGCTCTTGTAGATCAAGATCATGGAAACCTCAGCTCATGCAGAATGCTGCTGCTGCCTGAGTGTTGACTGACACAAGGTATGGGGATCACATCACACCTGTGTTGTCATCTGCATTGGCCTATTCCGGACTGCAATTCAAAGTGCTGTTGTTTTCAACCTTTAAAGCCCTAAACTGCTTGTGACCAGTATCTGAAGGACCACTCCCTCCCCCCCATGAAATTACCCACCCACCCTGAGGTCATCTGAGAGGGCTCTTCAGTACATTCTAGAGTTGGCAGAAGTCTGCCCTCTGGTGCCATGAAAAAGGGCCTTCTGTGTGGTGGCACCTAAGTTGTCGAATTCTGTCGTCCCCCCGGATGTAAAGTTGGTGCCATCTTTGCTGTTATTCCAGCGCCAACTAAATACTTCCTTGGTTTGCTTGGCCTTTGACTTACAATATTTGGCTTCAGATACTGGGCTGCTATTTTGTTTATGGTGCTCTCACTGTTGTTCTGGTTGCTGCTATAGTTTTTGTTATGTTATCTTGATTTTAGTGTATTTTGTTGTATTGTATAACTTGATTGAAAACTGCCAGGAGCGCTTCCTTGATGGGAGGGGAAAGCACAGGATTGAAATCTTGGAATGATAAGTAATATTATTGTACAGTATATTAGTAGTAAGTAGTATTGTAATAAGTAAATAAACGAATAAATGAGTTTGGGGGGCAGGAACTTTGCTACTCCTGCTATCCTGCATGACTATGGCTTAACCACATGGTGTGGTGGTGCAGGAGGCCCAAACTGTTTGAACAAGATGAACATATAACAAGGCAGGGCTGTTTGTCTCAATGCATGTGGGTCATGCAGAATTTTTGGCAAAGTCAGCATCATGTGTCAGGCACATGACGACAGGATGTGGTGATGTAACACATAGACCTAGCGGCTTTGACAAGGGGCAGACTGAGAGTTCTGGTGAGAGAATTATTAAGTAATATGATTATATGTTTTTCTTCTCATCACAAACTGCTTATTTGCATCCAAATATAAAACCAATAGCCTAACTTAAACCAAATGAAACTAAGCACCACTGAAATCAGTGAGACAAGCTATTTGTGACTAACTGCGCAATCCTCCTTAGAAAACCGCCTGCAGAGCGTGGAGTGAAGTCCCATTGATTTCAACGGCACTTAGTCAGGATTCCCTTTCTTTGGATACAATCCAAAATGAAGCAAAATTGTACACAGGCGATGACGAACACCAGCACAAATGTATAATCGAGTAAATCAGCTTGTATTTGGCAAGCATAGATATGTTCCTGGTTGCTGTTGGATGGCTCCCTCCTGCAATGTGAGGATGGTTAATGCATGTGAAAGAGGAAGCATGTTCATTAGTGGCTTGTTCTGTGTTCAGACTTACTTTCCTGTAGTGTTTGCTGCTGGAAATTTCAACCCAACCTGAGACTGATTTCGAATTCCCCAAAACATAGTATTCTGCAGTTCAAAACAACCTTTCTGCCGGGAAACTCCATCGTACAATACACTTTTATTATTAAAAATTTATGGTAAATAATAAAAGTGTATTGTACGATGGAGTTTCCCGGCAGAATGGTTGTTTTGAACTCTAAAATCTGAACATGTCGTGAGAATCTAAGAACATACCTCTAGTATTCTGCCTTCATTGTGGCTCTGTGCTGATAGATAGAGTTTTCAGACTTCTCTAATAATCAGGATGTGCTGAACTACATGTGACCTCTCCACCGCTACTCCTGTCTCAAATGGGCATTCAGCAAAACTAGCTGCAAGCAAAACACAAGAGAAAGGCAATCATTTCTCTTTACAAGCCTAGCTCTCAGGGCCAAACTATGTGTTACATATGAAGGTGATTTGTGATTGGATATCCCAGCATTTTATTGCGGAATGCAGCTATAACAAGTGCATGTGTGCCAATTTGAGTGATGTAGCTCTCTCTCTCTCTCTCTCTCTCTCTCTGTGTTTAAAATCCCCTGTGCCGTTTTCTTGATCAAAATCCACACCCTAGCAGCAAAGCTATTTTAAAAAATCATTTGTGCCACTTCTTGAGAAGAGGCAGGGAGTAATATAAGGTATCAAAGCCCCCTCTGTAGAAATGGAAATCCTATCAACCTCCTCCCCTGCTGTTTGACCACGCATCCTTTCAGGCCTATTGTCGCCTCCCAAAGGGCTAGAAACTTACTCTTTTAAAATGCAAATGGTTCCCAAATAATACAAAGAGCCTCAAGCCTGAGTGCTTGCTAAATCCAAATCTGGTGGAAATGTCAGTGTTCTTGTAGCACCTGAAAAATCAGCTGCTGTGTGAACTGCTGTGCAAGGCCACAATTGGGTGTCACTAAAGGAGGTCAAAGGGCCAGCGGGTGGCGCAGTGGGTTAAACCGCTGAACCATGAGCTGTCGATTGAAAGGTCGGCAGTTCGAATCTGCGACAGGGTGAGCTCTCGTTGCTTGGCCAGCTCCTGCCAACCTAGCAGTTCCAAAGCATGTTAGTGCGAGTAGATAAATAGGTACCGCTTGCGGGAAGGTAAACAGCGCTCCTTGTTCCAGCCGCATGCTACACGCTGCGGCAAGGAGAGTCATGCCGGCCACATGACCACGGAGGCGTCTTCGGACAACCCTGGCTCCTCGGCTTTGAAATGGGGATGAGCACCACACCCTAGAGTCGGACACGACTGGACTTAATTGTCAGGGGTCACCTTTACCTTTTAAAGGAGGTCAAACACTGTCAGTTAACCTCACACACACACACACACCTGTTGCTGCAGGGCTAGCCCAAGACCTGGCAGGCAGCTGAGGTTATATGCCAAATGCTGCTCCCCCTTACCTGGTGCTGTGCTCTTCCCACTCCCTGAATTGGAAAGGGAAGAAGGAGATGAAACAGAAGGTGTGGAGGAGAGAAGAGTGGTTGGGCTAGCTTTGTCTCACTATTGCTTTTCCTATCCAGGCAGCGGGAAGAGGAAGAAGACTAGAGGAGGAGCAGTGGAGCCTAATGGGTGGATGGAGGAGGTGGGTGCCCCCTGCCAATCTGCTGCCTAAGGGGACTGCCTCAGCCAACCTCATGGATGGTGTGATGAACAGGGTAAAACCACTGTCAGGCCGGATTCCATCTTGCTAGGCCAGAAGCCATTTTGACTGCCCTGGGAAAGCTGTGCTGTTTGGAGACAGTGTGAAGAGCCTTATTTTCAGTCTTCTCAGTAGCGGCTGAACCTAGAAGTCAGATAAGACGGCCTTGGCGCTGGGCACAGAGCTACCCAATTAAGAATAACATGGTGCAGCTGTTATTCTCCAGTTTTGTTTTGTTTTGGGGTGGGGAAGCAGGATTACATCTTCACTTCACTTCGTCCGATCTGAGACTCTGGCTGGCTAGCAGGTAACTTTAAGGTGTAGAAGCCTGTTGCTAGGACAAGAGGGGGCCTTTGTCAGTCTCTCTCGACCATTCAATCATGGATCCCTGTCCATTTCATTGCTGGTATGGCAGGTGGAAGAGTCAGCTTTTGCCTACGCTCAGGAGCTATTCGGTCCAGGTGAGCATTAGGGTAATGTCAGTCTAGGAGCTTAGCTTTATTGTTTTATGTGAATGTTCACTGTATCTGAACTAGTAATATTCTCTCAAGTAACTGAAGGCGTAACTACGTGTAACCATATTTCTATTCTTAATAAACTAACAGCGCAATCCGACTTAACTTTTGTGCCGGTTTAACCAACGGCGCAGCAAGAATGGGAGGCCCCAGAATGGAAAAGGGATTCAAATCCCCTCCAAAAGAGGTATTCAAAGGGGATTTGAATCCCTTTTCCGCTCTGGGACCTCCCATTCTCGCTGCGCCACTGGTTAAACCGGCACAAAAGTTAAGTCGGAGTGCGCTGTTAGATATTTACAGGCTTTTGTCTGTGTGTGAAGGAGTTAATCCAGTTGAATTCTGCCTTGGCCACTTACAGCCCAATCCCGTGTAAGGATACCCAGCCGGCTTAAATGGCCAGCCACGGTATCCTGTGCAAGATCCGGGCTGCCCCAGGGCAGCCCGGGTGCACCTCGGGGGAAGGGGACGATCGTTCCCTTCCCCGGGTGTCAGCGGCTGGAGCCAAATGGGCCTACTCGAGTGCACGCCAGCTCTGGAGCTGGCATACATTCTGAGCCCTCCGTGTCGGGGCAAACTGGGCCTGGAGAGGCTGCCAGGGGAGAGAGGGCTGCCGGCCTCTGTGCCGGCGGCCCTTACTCTCCGGGTGCTGTCAACGTACTTTACGGCGCGTTTATGACACCCAGCGCCGGGGGAGTGCATGCTCTACACTGCCCCGGTGCGACTCTACACTGGATTGCACTGTTAGTCCCACTACTGAAGTAACTCAGAGCCTTGAGACCCTGGGAACTGGGGGTCTCACAGTTTGCAAGGGCTAGCGAGTTAGCCTGTAGGTCTTCAGCTTCCCCTTAGCTGAAGGCCTGGCTGTTAAAGGGGGTGGTGGCACCTACTGTAGGTTGAGTGGCCCTGACTGCGCACCCATTGTTATCAGTCTGGAGTTGTGCCAATGGGGTGGGGGTGCATGACAGATGGGCCAGCCCTGGTATATAGTAATATAACAGCTGTGGTTTGCTCTGTCTGTCTGTTCATCTGGGACAGAATGAAAGCTAAGGGAACTTGTAACAGTTATTATGAAGGTTTAAGAGTATCAGAAGAGCCCTGCTGGGTCAGACCAGAAGTCCCATAGTGGTCAACAAGATGCCCGTGTGGGAAACCTACAATCAAAGTATGAAGGCAACAACCCTCTGTCTTTAGGTAGTGAGACAGCCAGGATGGTGTAGTGTTTCTGGTGTTGGACTTAGACCTGGAAGATCCAGGTTCAAATCCCCACACAGCCATGAAGCTTCCTGGGTGACCTTGGGCCAGTCACTTTCTCTTAGCCTCACCTACTTCACAGGGTTGCTGTGAGGACAAAAGGAGGTGAAGTGTGAAGCTGGGTGAGAATCCATTTTGTTTTTCAGCATCCATCTTAGACAGGATGTTAAAATCTGTCTGTCTCAGCATGTTATCCACTGCGCTGTGCTGGTTCCCAGAGGCCTAGCTGGCGGACGTGAGAGCTGCTTATCGTGAAATGACGATGTCCACGCCAGAGCACGCTAACAAGCTCATGAGTTCTGCCCAGAGACGGAGATAAGACATTCTTGCACCCAGAGACTCAAGGACACTTTTAATTAACAACTCAAGACACCTGTGGTTCCCTAGTTGGGAGGGGTGAGAGCACGGTTATGTAACCCTTCTAGAAGGAACTTTTGGATCCATCTTCTGATAGGGTGACAGACCCATCGATCAAAGCATCCCCCCAAAACGTATTTGCGGTAAGTCCAAAAGCTTTAGGGGTGTCGCCCTCTTTTTCTTGGATACTGCTCACTTACCAGGCTTCACTTTGGGATGAACTTCCAACATGGACACTTGCCTTTCCCAACAATGGGTGGGTAAGCCTATCAGCTTGTCATTTAGCTGGGCTCAGAAGCCTGGAGACTAATGGTGAGCGCTAGTAAATGTATTAGATTTTACAAGATAGTCTTTCTTGTTTTATTCCTGTGTTTGTACTTATCCATGTCAAGTCTTAAATGCCTTCTTAAATCTATGTACACACAGTCCGAATATGGTATATCTAAAATAAACCAATTATATTTCAGCAATGTGTCATCACTGAGTACTGGGAATTTGAGTCACCTAAATCCGGCCTAACCGCTTTGACCTTGTTACCGCAGTCTGAACTGGCTTATAGCCTTGTGGCCTGGCTTCCTCCAGTTGAGGAAGGCCAGCACCCCAACGTACGCTATTGCCCAGAGACCCTCAGAGCCCTGGGGGCTGAGTGGTGTGGCGTAGCCCCAGGTGGTGGTAGTCTACTGGATATTGTTCACATATTCTAATTTGGTTTATTCAGCTAAGAACTGCAGCCTTGACCCTTTGGTATGTACAACTTCCTAAGAGCCAGTGTTGCATAAGAAACACAGAAGGATTTCTGGGCTTCTATGGATTTGCCTGTGCAGGGCCTAGGGCAGCTCAAACCCACAACCCAGGATTGGGCTCCCCAGCAGAGAGGCCGGACCCAAGGTTGTGACAGGAAGGACTTATGTACACCACCCTGAGCTCCTTGGAGGAAGAGCGGTATAAAAATGCGAAAAATAAATAAATAGGCTTTAAACGTGGAGGCTGCATTTATCTATCCCAGCAAATAGCAGTTGTTCAACGTATCCTCCATTAATTTGTCCAGTCCCCTTTTAAAGCCGTCGATACCACTGCCATTACTACATTTGGGGGCAGTAGGATTCCAGAAGTTCATTACATGTGTGAGGAATTATTTTCTCCATTCTGAATTGACTGTCAATCAATTTCATTGGATGAAATTCTCGTGTTATGGGAGTGGGAGACTATGAAGCATCATGAGTAGCTGCTGGGTCAGATGAGTTAATGGGTAAAGGATTTTACAGAGATCAATCATGGGTTGTACATGTTGTGGAATATTGGAAGAGTGCCTGACAGGCTATGAATGAGCAGGAGGAATGTACATTGATCGTCCATAGGTGTGACATTGTTTGCTGGAGCTCAAGGGTGACTTTAAAGGATTACTTTATAGTGTTCAGCAAGTCTGCCATATCAAAAGCAGGAGGGAAGGGTCAGGGAATATTGGCTAAGATATTTTTTTTTATCAAGCAAAGTTCTTTGGGAAAATGCAATAAAACACAGATTGTATTTGAATTTGCATACTCTTCATCAGGTCAGGATAGAAGAAAACCAAATTGGTCAGAGGGATGGGGGTGGGTGGGTTTGTAATTATCCAAAGCTACAGTATAACTGCATGTTGGTCCTCAAGAGAAGGAATCCATGGATCACAAAAAAACAGTGTGCTATCCAAGAATTAATGCCAGGGATCATCTAGATATGTAAACACAAAAGCCTAACATTCTGTCACACTGGCAAGGCAAGGCTATGTAGATGGGGTGAGCTTGCTTCTAAATGGCTGGAGTCATCAATGACTGGGAACAGGTTTTCCCTTCTCCCTGCTACAGTATCTGGAAATGCAGTACTTTCCTCCAGAGACATGAATGGCAGCCACTCATTCCTGAGGACACCATTGGAATTGGTACTCTCATATAGTTGCATCTTGAAGCGGACAGTCTCTTGGTTATGGAAGTGCATAATGTATGATTGGCCAATGCTTATTTTATGGAGCAGGAGTATGTAAACGCCTGTGGCTTACTCAAGCTGTTCATGCAGATCTGTAATGAATAAGGAACTGCAGGCCAGGAACCAACTTCAGCCTCATGAAAAAGAAAAGTACTGTACTGCATTTTGGGGATGCTGCTATCCCCTGTCCTCTGCCTCCAGCCTGGGTGGCCTAACAGGGATACGGCAGAGGGCTGCACATACACACCCCTTAACATCATGCAAGTCCATCCTCCTGTAATCATTGAGAGCCAGTTCATTGACTAGGAAAAAGACAGAAACCTGGATTTCGACTATTGGGCCAGTCCGGTCGCGCACTCTCAGCCTAACTTGCCTCACAAGGCTATTGTGGGGATAACGGGGGAGTCAGATGCCCCACCTTGAGTCCTTCGGAGGAATAAAAACATTACAAATAAAGTGTGCCTCTTCTTGACCAAATAATCCCTTTACACAAGAAGATTTTCTTCCCAGGTTGGTTAATTGGTTTGAAGTTCATATAGAACTTCATTGTGTAGCCTACATTTTTCTCTTGAACACAGAAGGAGAGAGGGAAACTTCACAGAATGATAAAGTTGGAAGGAGTCATGCAGGCCATCTAATCTTAACCCCCTGCTCAGTTCAGGCAACTGTGCAGGAGGAGGAGGAGCTGAATGGAAAATAAAGAACGACCTTGGATCTGATCTAGATGCCCCAGCATTCTGTCTCTGACAAGAGTCAGTCAAATGCATCTAGAAACTCACAAGTGGGGTATAAAGGAGATGGCGCTCACCTGTGGTTTGTCCCCAACATAGGGTATTCATGGGTATACTGCCTCTGTATAGAGAAAATCTGTTTACTTATCATGGGGAATAGCCACTGATAAACTGCTACACCCCACAAATTTGTCTAATCCCCCTTTAAATCTAGTGGCCATCACACCTGGTGGCTGAATGCCATAAATGTATTATGCATTGTGTGTACAGTATTTCCTTCCTGCTGCCCTGAATCTTCTCCTCCTCCTCCTGTACCCATGTACTCAGTTCAGTCTGACTCTAGGCGACTTTATAGGCGAGAGTGCTGCTCTAGCCATAAAGCGGTGAGAGTTTGCTACGGGTGGCGCAGTGGGTTAAACTGCTGAACCATGAGCTGTCGATCGAAAGGTCGGCAGTTCGAATCCGCGACGGGGTGAGCTCTCGTTGCTTGGCCAGCTCCTGTCAACCTAGCAGTTCCAAAGCATGTTAATGCGAGTAGATAAATAGGTACCGCTTGCGGGAAGGTAAGCAGCGCTCTGTGTTCCAGCCGCATGCTATGCGCTGCGGCAAGGAAAGTCACGCCGGCCACATGACCACGGAGGCGGCTTTGGACAACACTGGCTCTTCGGCTTTGAAATGGGGATGAGCACCACACCCTAGAGTCAGACACGACTGGACTTAATTGTCAGGGGTCACCTTGTCAGGGGTCACCTAGTTCACCATTGCTTTCCCCACCCCTCCCCATTTATCCGGGCTTGGGACCGGTGTACAGCCAACAGATTAGCTACATGGCTGGATGTGTTTCCCTAGCAAGAACCAGCAAATAGCCACTGTGAGGAACACTATGCTGGGATGAATAGGGATGGCTTCTGTCCCCCTGCTAGATATAAGAATGTCACCACTGTAAAAGATGCCTCCTCGACAAGTTAGTAGAAGAAGCCCTGAATCTAATGCCAGCCAATTTCACTGGCTAATCCAGAGCTCTAACCTTGAGGATGAAAAATATTCCCCTCTGCAACATTCCTAACCTTATAAAACTCTATCAGCCCTCCCTCATCTCCCCCCCCCAACTAAGAAACTCCCAACATCAACAGCATATCATCAGAAATACATGTTCCAAGCCTCTGACCATTCATCTCATTAAGGTTTTCTTCCTATCAGGAGGCATCCTACTGAGTAGTGTTTTTTTTTTCTGGCTTCCCCTTAAGGACTGCAGTCTAAATAGGCTTATTATGAAGCAAGTCTCATTGAATTCAATGGGACAGAGAACTCAACTAGGGGTGATGGTGGCAGATCCATATTTTTAATCTAAATATACCCTAATCATATGGAAAGCAGGGGGATAGGGGCAGCATCTGATCTGTTTTTAAGAATGAGGAGCAAGCCCGTGAGGGAGCTGAGCCCTTCCCTCTCCCAAGTCTTATCACACATGCAGATGCAGGCAGACTTACTTCCTTTATCAGAGGCTAGCTAGCAGAAAAAGGAGATTGGATAATAAATTGCAAGAAAGTGGGGGAGAGGAAAGGAAGCTGGAGGAGAGTTTAGCAGCACACATTCTTTTGCCATTTAATCAGACCCTTTACTTTCTACTTGGAAAGTTGGAGAAAGTTGGAGCGGAACCAGCTTTAAACACACAGATATACCGCCATCGCTTGAAATTTGCCCCCTATATACATGTCAACATGCATGCAGGCCCTTAATGCTCACTTCTGACAAAAGCAGTACTGGATAGATGGATGGTTATTATTTTCTTAAGACTTCAAATTGTTTGGCAAGCCAACATTGCTTTCAAGGTACTGGGCCCCCAACATTGGTGATAGGATTAAGAGTCACTGCTAGCAACAGGAAGGCTGTTATCTTTCATATGCAGCCATGGGTGGATTATTTGTGTGTTTTTAAATGAGGTGGTTCCTCATTTCTTCCATAGAAGCAGGATGGCCAACCTCCAGTTCAAAAAGCCCCTAACAGCTGGTCAAATTTGCCAAGTCCAAGGCAACAATGGAGGGGAATTGGGTAGTGCAGTTTGCTCCACCATAACCAAACTATTGGCGTTGGCTTCTGTGCTCACATAATATTGCCTAGGGGGCAGAAGTCCGTGTGCCCTAGCTTTGTGCCTTCCTCAGTCTGAGTACAGGCATCTAACATCCAGGAGAAAGCAAATAGATACAAACCACTGTGCTAGTTCTTTTACTTGCATTGGTTTGTGTTTTGAAAACATGGGGAACATCTAAAAATGTGATATACACTCCCCTAGTCTGAAGTGGTACAATCCACTGTACCACTTACAGATTCTACCACCTCAGCATGGTCTATGCATGAAGCTGCTACCAAACGGCTTCTTCCCGGTTAATCAAAGCATTACAGTACTCCCCCCATATCCGCTGGGGATATGTTCCAGGCCCCTCCGTGGATACTTGAAACCGTAATAGGAGCAAACACCCCCTCCATGGTTTCCTGAGGGGCCCCCGCCCTACCTCCCCTGTGGGCAGGCGTGCGCACACACCCCAGCTCTTATTTTTCTTTCAGCAAGCTTTATTTCTTCCTTAAAACAAACCCCTCCATGGTTTCCTGAGGGCCCCCCGCCCTACCTCCCCTGTGGGCAGGCGTGCGCACACACCCCAGCTCTTATTTTTCTTTCAGCAAGCTTTATTTCTTCCTTAAAACAAACAGAGAAGCAGCGTCCATTGCAGGCAAGCAGAATGAGACAAAGTCCTAGAGAGGCTTTGCAAGGTTTCTGTTAACCTTGCAGAACCTCTCTAGGACTTAGTCTCTTTCTACTTGCCTGCAATAAGCACCCAGAGGCTGCTTCTCCTGTTTAAGGAAGAAACGAAGCTTACTGGGAAAAAAGTAAAAGCCTGGGGGGGGGGGGGTGTCCCCGCGATCCGTGGATAACTGAAACCGTGGATAGCGAATCTGTGGATATGGGGGCCCACCTGTACATGCCATGGGTAACTCAGAAATAAACATTGCACAGGTAATGTCTCAGCCTAGCCCACGTTCCCCTCCCATAATGGGTTCATACACATAATCATCTTCATAATAGTTGAACCAGTTCTCCTCAACTGCCAGAGGATTTCATAAAAGTTAGCCTTCCAGCAGAATGACATTTCCTTCTGCAAGTCTTTACAATACCCCTTGATTGGCAAGCGTAATGTATCTTTCAAGTGCATCTTTGCCCTTAAAATGCAGAAAGAACACAGGCAACTTTCAAACAGGTGAACCCTTGTTTATTGGAAACGTGCCAACAGAAAGATGGCAGGTACAACCCCCTTGACTGGGGCACGGAACACGGATGGTGGTGGGTGGGTTTCTGTGGGTTCACGGAGGGGGTGTTTCCAGGAACTGGGGAGGTGGACACACTCAGCTGCTGCTCTCGCCTAGGGTGTGCTTGTCGAAGAGATACTCTCCAAGCCCGCCCTGGTTTGCCCCCAGCCTCCGAAGGTTGGTGACATAGTCACCCAGGACTTTGATAGCTTTAACTTGCTCGTCGAGGTAGTGAGACTCCAGGAAGTCACAGAGCTGGGAAGAAAGACATAGAACAGGGTCAGATGTTGGTAGGAGGTCTCCCCATCTAGACAAAGTCTGGTTCCCTTCAGGACAACATTCTCCAGACCATCTCAATTGAAAGGAGAGGGGGGAAAAAAAGCATGTTCACACTGGCAATTTGCCATCCATTTCATACAAAGGTGTCCATTTTGTCATAATGTTACATCAGACTACCGCTGGGCCAGGTGTAAAGATTACCATTGTGAAAGCCATAGTACCTTAATGCATAGTCTTCAGACCACTGCAGTGGAAACAGTTTTATTCTTTGTTGCAGACTATGGTGAGAGTAGCGACTTTACCCCAATTAAGGTAGTGGGATTCATCCTCTAGGCGAGGGATTATGGGGAGAGTTAAGTCCAGGAGGACAAACTGTTCAATTCTCCAATAGCATCCCAGAAGCACCCAAACATCGTTGCTGTCACAGACTGGATGCAGAGATGGCTGGACCCCCGACACAAACGCAAAGCAGCATCCACTCCGATAGTCCAGTAGCTATCAGTGCTTGGGGACAAAAGCACTTTTGCTCCTCCTCTCCAGGAACAGTAATAGCTCAAGACAGTAATAGCTCAAGGCAGAACTCCCCATCCCTACCAGCACCCATGATACTTACATGTGGGTCTCCCTGGTCACCTGCCATTCGGTGCAAATCCAGAAGGGCCTGGTTCACGGTCTTCTCCAGCTGAAGGGCCGCTTCCATGGCATCCACGGTTGTGCCCCAAGCATCCCGTTCTGGCTTCTGTAGGAAGAAAGTGGTAGGTGGTTAGGTTTCGCAACAACCCTTTCAAATAGGCTGCTATTTTTCCCCCAGGACAGTGACTTTTCCTAGGCCGAAGAGAGGCAGCATTTGAATCCAGATCACAATTTTTAATTTTTTTTATTTAAAAAAATGTATATCCCGCCTTATCCTATGCCGAGGCAAATACCCAAGGTGGCTTACAACAAAAATTAAAAAACATAGTTTGAAATACAGAAAAGTTTAAAACAATACATTCTTAATTTAAAAACAATAAAATCCACTGGGGGGGGGGCAACAGAATGGAGTAGAGAAGCAGCATGGCAGAGCATCTTGAGACACAGGAGGCAGACTACAACCCATCACCTAAACGTGTTCGTGGTCTCTCAATTGTGTTCGTGGTCTCAATTAACCTGCTCTCACACACAGGCTCCTCCCAAGTACAGGCTTAGAAAGGCTTCTAGGTCTAGAGACAGAAACCTCAACCAGCAGGCTTGGAAGTCTGGCTGTGACTAATCTGGACACCCTTTGCTCAACCTCATCACCAACCTAGAAAAACAGGGCAACCCCCCCCCCCCATGCATCCCAGATTTATATACCTTGATATCCTGCAGGAGAACACGACCACCACGCTGGGTCTGGAACTTCAGCAGCTTCTCAGCGTGCTCCCGTTCCTCATGCGACTGCGACCGGAAGAAGTCGGCAACGTGTCTCAGGGCAACATCGTCCCGGTCAAAGTAGCTTGACTGTAGGGGCATGTATGAAAAAATCTCATCAGCGTTATAAATAATGCTGTTCATAAAAGTTTGCAAGTTCGGTAGAAGAGGAATCCCAGGTTGTGGGAAATCCAATTCTCCTGCATAGCATAGTCCTTGAACATAAGTAAGCTAGGAGTTCATTGCGGCCAACACAAGATGGCTTCCAACAAGCCATGTGTCAGAACCGCCATGATACTGATAAGTCACTCATCAGCTGTTTGAGGAGACTGTATGCCAAAAAAAAAAAAAACAACTTTGCAAGGCACCCACTTCACACCAACCTCTATTACAAGCAATGGGATGCTGCATAAGCAAATTTAAAGAGGCACCCCTTGGTTCTGTCTACATTGGCTCAATCACCTGCTTATTAAATTATTGCTTACTTTTGGTCCAGAAAGAGGGCTAGGGATAATCAAAACAGTGGGGGGGGGGTGTCTGAGGGAGGAATAGCTACCCCGTCAACAAGCCCTAGTCTTTTCCCACCCCTCAAGGAAGTGCAAGGCAACGGACCAGCTGGAAGACAACATAATCATGGGGCAGGTATGGTAGACATGAGTGATTTGTAGGCATTTCTGACTCCTAGTAGTTTACTGATGGCAGAGCATTACTTTTTTTAAAACTTGCTATCTGTGTTCTTCACCTGTAAAAGAAACTACCAATTGTTCTAATGTTATTACATATTTTAATTGTTATCCTGAACATCTTTTTTAGAAGGGAAAGGCAGGGCCCCTTTTTACGCCTATAGGTCTTGTTGCTGTTTTTATACTATTTTAATTACATGCCATCGCTGTTGTTACATCTTTTAATCTGCTCCAGTATTGTTTTAATTGACTGTATTTAATGTAATATTGTAATGTTTTGTTTTAATTGGTTTTTATTGTATGGCATAGTGTTTGTTGCTGTACACCACCTTGAGCATTGAAAAAAGTGGTATAGAAATCTTTTAAATAAATAAAGATAAATAAATATAGATCTTTGTATTCATTCAATACATATTGATTGGTGTTTGTGCAGCTCTCCCTGCCAGTTTTAGATATGTGTTTTCCAATTCTGGTATGGTATAACTCCAATGTAAAATATGTACTTGTATATGCAGGTTCTCTTACTCTAGTTATCCCAGTGTATGTGTGTGTAGCTCATAGAGTGCAACAGGTAATGGCTTCACCCCCAGCCACTATTTTGCAATTAGCTTTGGTTGGCGGACCTCAGGGTTTTTAGTAAGAAACACACAAAAGAATAAGTGTCACAAGCCTAAAATCTGCCCATCCTAGTCTAGGGGCTGGTGAAGGTGTGTATATGAACAGCGCAGTCCTAACCAACTTTTCCAGTGCCGGTGCAGCTGCAATGCAACCCCGAGGTAAGGGAACAAATGTTCCCTCACCTTGAAGAGGCCTCCATGACTGCCCCTGCACTGCAAAATGCAGTGTGCATGGCTACACCAGCGCTGGAAAGTTGGTTAGGATTGCGCTGGAAGAGTAGTCATCAGCATCTTGTGGAGCACTTACCCTCATGAGGTGTTATATATAAGCAAGCAAGACAGAGGAAGTAAGTAGAGGAGAGAAAACCTGGTAAAAGTGATGAGACACTTCTGAAACACACACAAAGTGCCTTGAACAGGTACCTTGCAAATGGATGTTCAGTGGCAAATGGAGGATCAGGGGAAAAAAAACTTGAAAAAATTGACATCAAAAAGGTGAAATGAAGAGAACAACAACACTCCCTCCCACCACTTGGAAAAAATGGGGCTAGTGGAGATTGTAGTGAGCAGATTGTTAGGATGAGAGCAGGAAAGGTAAAAAAAAAAAGAAAAAAAAAAGAACTGTCATGGCATGGGACGTTTTTATCACCCCACTGCAACTGGTTTATTATCTCCATCTTCCACACTTGCCTATCCTCCCAAGCTACAGGGTTTTGTGTTCTTTGCACGGAACGCTAGAGGATAGGAGGCGGCCTCCTGAAAGGCGAAAATGTTTTTTATCTTGCAAGTTGCAATGAAGGGAGAAGAGGAGCTCATGAATAGGGACGCTCCGGACCTCCTGGGTTCTCAAAAAAAAAAAAAAAGTGTGTGGTCAATGAGTTTGATTGAGAGAGCAGGAGGACAAAGGGATGCAATGAGAAGTTTATCTAGGAAGGGGTCCGATCCGTGCTGGATTAGAGAAGTGTGTATTTTGGAAGGGGTGGGCGGCCAAGGATCGAGGGGCTACGGTCCCCCCCCCCCCCACTCACCATCGATAGATAGACGTAGCTGGCGTACAGCTCCATGTTGACCATGCGGTTCACGGCAGCTTCACAGTCGCGGTGGTAGTTCTGGCGGATGTGGGAATCCATGACTCGGATTAGGTGGTAGGAAGTTCAGACAAACAAATAGGCGACGAGTCGAAAAGACGGGCGTCTGGTCCGGCGGGCTCCAAAGGACGCTGCTGGCTCGATGTCGATCTGGGGCTGGAGGAAAAGCTGGTGGTCAATCTGTCCCTGGGTCAAATCAAGCAAGGCTGTAGATTTAGAAGAAGGCAGAATATGATTCTCGGCTGAAGATGGGGGAAAGGCGGCAGAACCGGCTCCGTTCAAACACTGTTGAAGCAAGAACCCAGCTCTGCAGGACAAAGGGATGGAGGCGCTTTTATAGTGTTGCCGGGCAAAGCAGAGGGACGTGCGCAGCCACCAATACCGCCCCTGGCCACACGCTCCTCGGGCTGAGTGTATACTGAAGGCGGAGCCGGGCAAAGGAGAACCCAGGCGTCCTAGCGCTTGGCCCTGCCCTACGCACGTGATCGGACACAGCCCCCCCCTTTCAATGCCAGGGGTTGCTTAGCCCTAGTTAACATGATGTGCGTTAGGAAGGCAGAGGTAGTGCCGCTTCTGTTCCCCCCCCCCCCCACACACATCAACATAGCCGGTTCCTTGAACAGCTACTTCGCAAATGGACATTTAAAAGGGGAAGCTTTGCTCAGCGCGGAGAGGAAATGATGGACAATGTTCAGTTCAGCTTGTTGGATTTCTACCCATCAAGATCCCCCCCCCGCAAAAAAAATATACACCCTCAAAACCTCCCGACAACCCAATCTGATTGTGTGCTGAGTGGCTTATTTTCATCATGAGCAGCTAGGGTTGCCAACTTTTGAACCAGCACCTGTAGCTGTGCGTTTAACTGCAGTTTCATCTGCAGCAATGAGCAGGAGATTTATTTATTTCGGCTATGAAAAGGGAACACCTGAAAAACATTGCCCCTGGGAATATATGGGTTCCTTCCACCAGCAGCCAGCAATACAATGAATTTATGAATGGCCCCTGGTATGCATTCAATTGTTTTTAATGTCTCCCTATCAAAAGCTAAGCTTCACCTGATTTCTGCACACATCTTTATTGAAAAGACACGATTGTACTTGAGATTTTCTGCACAGAAAACCTGTCCTGTGGCACTGTTGCTCCCGCCCCCCCCCAAAGCTATAAACTAGAGCACCCTTCCTTTTAAGTGTCAGACCTGTTGTCACAGAAGAACCCAATTCCCATCAGCCTTCTTCTCTAACCCCCAAGGCCCCATTCTCCCTGCTTAGGGAACCCAGAAGAGCCAGGATGGTGTAGTGGTTTGGGAGTCGGACTTAGACCTGGAAGACCCAGGTTCAAATCCCCTCTCAGCCACGAAGCTTCCTGGGTGACCTTGGGCCAGTCACTATCTCTCAGCCCCACCTACCTCACAGGGTTGTTGTGAGGACAAAAGGAGGGGAGGAAATATGTACACCACTCTGAGCTCCTTGGAGGAAGGGTGGTATAAAAATGTGAAAAATAAAAATAAATAAATAAGTGGTGGTGGGCCTCAAATCTGGTCACCTGACCATTGCTCCTCTTCTGAAGGCATTCCTGTTCTGGGTGCACAACACTCAGGTCTCCTCCTCTCTCCTCCAGGTTTTCTGCTAACTCCCCCTGCTGCCCCCTAACCAACAGCACAATCCTATGCATGTCTATTCAGAAGTCCCAATTGCGCGCTCAGTGGGCTTACTTCCAGTTCCAGGAAAGAATTGCAGCCCAGAGGTATCAGGCAAAGGGTGGGGTCACTGGCAACCACAAATGATTACCAGCGACAGAGCCAAGTCAACATTTGTGGGCTCTTGACTGCAGGCTTAAGCACACACTTATCAGGAAGTAAGTCACACTGAACTCAGATAGACTTCCAAGAGAACGTGCTCAAGATCAGGTTGCAAGAATTAGCTGGCAAGCAAACTGCTCCTGTGAGCCACTCCTTTGTCTCCTTCTAACCTCCATTATATCTCACTGTCCTCTGGTTACAGGGACCACAGGATCCAACATCAAATGTGCTTGTGGATGCAGTGATGATGGTCACAAGGTCTGCCATGGTTGTCTCATCACCATGAGTCAGCCTAATCTACAGCCATGTTCCTGGACAGTTTGGTGATCAGGGTGGGGGAAGGAGGATTTTACAAGAAGACTCATGTGAGCACACTTCAGCAATATCATGTTCCCATGATAAACTAGGAGGTTGGCTCAAACTGGATTAGCTAGCATTGAACTTGTTCAACTTGTGACACCATGCTCCCATAGATCAACCTGCACTTTATTTTCTGATACTGGGTGGCAGTGAAAGGCTGGAGGGGCTGAGGGATATTGGGCCTTCTGGGACTGCGCTTTCCCATCTTCTGAATGCAGCCTGTTTTTGTAAACTGATCAGTCAGCAAACCTTGGAACATAGGTCCTGGGGTGTGGAAGTTATTAATTGCTAATTAAAAGCCACTAATAGCCTCAGCAACTTGTTGAGTTGAGAGTTTTTCCACTCCTGAGGTCAGGCCAATCACTTTAATTGAGCTCATTAACAGATGACATCTTGGGTGTTATAACCCTTAATCTCCCCACCCTTTTTGCCTTCATCTCCCAGTACAGAGGCTTTTGCTGAGTACAGCAGAAAAACCCTCAGTTTAAGCTCACATAGGTGTTACTCTGCCACTTAGGAAGCTGACACAGGTTTTGATTCATGGTCAGCAAGCAGATTCGCTGGATAGCCAATCCGAAGCATACAGGTGAGGGGTCAAGGCCTTCCGTCTGTCCAATGTGCTGCTACCTTTGGTGTGCTAATACTGTACCTGATTGACACTGAAAAATCAGCCCAGCATGCTACCTGTCCTGTGAAGTAGAGAAGCAGTGCAAAACACCACCACCACCACACAGCAGTCTTTTACAAGTTTTATTCTTTGCTTTTTTACAGTTCAGATCAGTGCTTTTATTGCGTTTAATATTGTGTCATGTCACATGTGGATTTTTGCAAGCTGCTTCTTTGCAGAGAAAGGTGGGATACACACTTTCTCATGTATAAATAAGGAAGTAGAGCTTTATTCTCCTTTCAGAGGCAAAGAGCATTGTCTGCAAGCCCTGTCTGGTCCATTGGCTTCTAGTTGCTGATCACTCCCAGGCCTCAGGACATCTGGATCTCAGCCCTCCCCTTACTCACATGTAAAAAGAGGTTTTTGGCAATTGGCTCAAGGAGGACAGGTAAGTGGCCAGACCCAACGAGCTGGTGCAAGCACTACCTGCACTACCTGTAGTGTAGAGGTAGTTTCCTGCACTACCTCTCAGAACTGGTAACAAACTGGCCTGGATTTCTCAAAAACAGTAGTAGACTCTGAAGAAGGTTCTGAGTCTTGTGTTGACTTGCTAATTCCCAACTACACCTTAAGGGTGCCAGGTCTTGATGGGGAAATTGTACCTGTGCCACCAAAACCGCCTCATCTTTTCCTTACAGCTCCATTGGTTCTTCTGCTCACCCTTACCAGCAAACAGGATTTGAGTTTTTATTTTTATTTATTTTATTTTATTTTTCACATTTTTCTACCACCCTTCCTCCAAGGAGCTCAGAGTGGTGTGGTGTACATATTTCCTCCCTTCCTTTTTGTTCTTACAACAACCCTGTGAGGTAGGTGGGGCTGAGAGATAGTGACTGGCCCAAGGTCACCCAGGAAGCTTCGTGGCTGAGTGGGGATTTGAACCTGGATCTTCCAGGTCTAAGTCCGACTCCCAAACCACTACACCGTCCTGGCTCCTGGTTTTGCCTCAGTGTTGGCAGGAGAAAAGGGTGGTGAGAGAGTTCTGGCCAGGCGGGGCTGTGGCTGTATCCTTTTTCAGTCAGTGGCAGAGGTACAGCCACAATTTCCCAGTTAAGGACCTGATAATAACACCCAACCGATACATCAGTTCCTCCCCAGAAGTTCTAAATCCTTCCCCTTTCCAAAGCCAATATGGAGTATGTAAAAGGCCAGTAGGAAATCTGCGCAAATCAGCAGTTGGGCCCACTCATGACAGAATATTGAGCTCCCTATACCGATAAGTGACTGGCCAAATGTTTCTGAATTATCTTCACAAGATTTGATCCCAGGATCCTCCAGTCATAGTCCAGCATTCTAGCCTAACAGAAGTGCAGGCACATTAGATTGTAGCACTGGTGATGTTCCACAATTGCTCTTTTCTACCCTGAAGAAGGGGTGTAGTTTGGCAAGGCAGTCTGCAAGAGAACAGCAAGAATTGAGACATTTTGGGAACAATTCAGACGCAAAGATACTATATTTACAGGGCAAAGTATACATATATACAGATGTCGACTCGCCACAGTGTTACTTGACAGGTTTTGCATATCGGTTTTTAAGGTATTTCCACAGGTAATGGGAAAAAGGGAATAGGTGCCCTTCTTGTTCAGGAGGTTCCTTGATCTCAAGGTTTGGAAGACCCTATTTCTGGTGGTGTTTGAAGTTTTCTTATGGCCCAATCCTGTCCAACGTTCTACTGCTAATGCAACCCCGAGGCAGGGGAACTTCCCTTACCTTGAGGAGGCTTCCGTGACTACCTCCCTATTTGTAGGATGCATTGCATGCTCCGTTGGCATGGCTGCATTGGCGCTGGAAAGTTAGACAGGATTGAGCCCTTACTGAATTACTTACTGCTTTGTGAACTTGTTTTGTTGAAAAGTAGAATATTTTAATAATAAAATAAAATAAAAATAATTCAGGGTCTACACAGGTATAGCTAAGTTAACGGGTTCATTACAAAGATTTTACAAACAGCTCCCTAGCAAGGCTCCTAATGCAACAAAGTCTGCAACAAAGAGTCTACAATGAAGGAAGAGAGGGGACTCTAAAGGTTTCTGACATGCACAGTAAATTCTATGTGCCTTAATACAACACAAACAGCGCAATCTGATTCCTGACTAAGGCAACACATACAGCGCAATCCTGACTAAGGATCAAGTAGGCGGCCTAGGGCCGCCCGCCGGATACTGAGTCCAGGTTGCCCGTTGAATGGCGGGCTGGAGGTCTACTTGGGGAGGGGACGTTAGTTTCCTTCCCTGGGTGTGTAAACCAGGGCCGGCCCTATCGGCTTCCTCGGATTTCTGCCAGCTAAATAGCTGGCGGAAGTTGGAGGAGGCTATATAATGGCCTAGCCACCCAGCAGGGACAGGGATATGGCGGGCACCCTCCCCCTCCCAGGCCGGCTAGTCCGTCGCCCGCCGGACCGCCCACCGGCAGGAGAGCTTACCTTCCTCTGGCAGCCACATCCCGGTCCGGCGTTGGAGTTAGGGAGGCCGGCTTTGCGCTGGTCTCCCTTACTCTAGAGTCATTCTGAACGTGCTTTACGGCATGTTTGCGACGGCTTCCGGCGACGGAGCACTCGCTCAGTCACTGGTTAGTTCCACAAGCCGAGGAACGATGGAGCACCACAGACTAACCACAAGAAATCCCATGGTAACACCCCATTAACTTCTGGGAATTCACCCAGGCACTTCTCACACACTTTTCAAATACTGTCTTTGCAGTCTGAAGGACTAGGAACTTGCCTTAAAAAATAAATTATTGGGATTCTGGATTCTGCACCTAGTACTATATTCTTCAGGTTTTATTTATTGGGATTCTGTACCTAGTACTATATTCTTCAGGTTTTATTTATTGGGATTCTGGATTCTGCACCTAGTACTATATTCTTCAGGTTTTATTTATTAAAAAAGTGAATGGCCTGCCTTTTCCCTTCTAGAAAGAAGGCACCCAAGATGACGCTTGTGGACATGGCCTGGCTTTACAGAAAGAGTGTTCTGAAATGACTAACATTCCACAGAAAAGAGTAGATAATGAATATCTCAATGGTCCTGTGGTGTGGATAGATATTGGCCTTTGTGCAATAGATGTGGTGTGTCTGCCCCCTGTTGGAATGCAACGGAGCAAGAATGGTTGTGAGCTGGACTGGCATCAAACCAATCTGTGGGTGGTAGCACCCATTTTACACAACCACAAGCAAACCCCAAACAGACACAGGATAGTTTATGCTACTGTACATTTGTTAGTCCTTAAGGTGCCACATGGCTCTTTGTGGTTTTAAAAAAAGTTAGGCTTGGTCAATGGAAATCAAGGAAGCTCTTTTTCTGAGAATGGAGGAAGGAAACTAAATTCCTTCCACATTTTAGTTTCAACCCAATACATCCCCACTCTTAGGGAACCACAGTTTCTTCACTCTCACCCATACATGCCATCCACTCACCCAGCCTCCCTGTTGTTCAATCCAGGCTGCCAGGCGGTCCTCTAAGAAGGCCATGGCCCAGTTCACCACATTGTGGAACCAGTTGGGACAATACTACAGTTGGAGAAAGAAAGAGTATTGAAGTAGTACTGTGGTGAGTCAGAGAGAGAGAGAGAGAGAGAGAGAATCCAAAAGTAAAAGTAATGTTATACCTTTAAGGACTGGACTACTGAAACCAAGTGGTAAGGAACAAGCCGTAGAGTTCACCAGCACTCTTCTGCAAGGCATGCTAAGCAACCAAAAACAAACATGTGCGAAGAGGATACATACTGGTGGACATGATGAAAGAGCCTAGTCTGCAAGTCTTAATGCAGGAGCTGTTTTGCAGACTGGAACGAGATTGGTTAGTGCCTAGCACAAAAAGCTCTCAGGTTGTAGCAAGGCTTGCTGAGATGAAGAAACAATGGGCCTTTCTCCCTTTGAAAAAGCCAACAGTAATTCAAATCTGCTTCTAGCACTACTTAGCAAGAACCCACAAGTTCCTTATATAAGGCAAACAGCAGAAGTAAAGAAAGATGTAGCAGTCCATCGGTATATTAGCAAAGCCAAAGATTAATTTTAGATGGTGTGCCAGGAAGTCAACAGAAGCCATATTGGATAGAGCAGGAGTTCTCAACCTTTAGAGGCCTGGGTATCCCCTATCACGGTCCAATTTTCTGAAGTACCCCCTGCTAATTAACTGCTAATTAATTGGATTAATCAATTAGGTAATCAATCATTAAAAAAGTACTAAAACAATTTTAAATGTGAAATGTCTTATTTAACTCTCTCACTCTCTCTGAGTGAGAGAGACAGACATGCAGCAAGGATCTCTTTTTTTCTCCAAATCACACTTCCCAAAATGAGCTTCTCCCACCCCACCCAAGTATATTTTCCAAAGTACAAAAATAAGCCCAAAATCAGAGAGACAGAAGGGCTCCGAAAATAATAAATAAAATTTAAAATCCATGTTAATTAACACTTAATTAGCTGCTGATGGGGCAGATAAGGGGCAGGGCTTGGTGTACCCCCAGCAAGAGGTCTGCGTACCCCTAGGGGTACCTGTACCACAGGTTGAGAACCCCTAGGATAGAATTATTTAGTGGCTGGAGGGAAAGTTTCTCTCATAAGCAAATCCCATCATTCCATGAATAGAAAAAGTGGGAGAGGAAGAGATGTGGAACAGGAGGGTTACAGAACAGAACAGGAGGGCCACAGTATTACATTTCATCTAAGACATTTTGTATCCCCACAAATACATTCTATTCTATGACACATTCTCTTCAGAATGAGTTTTCCCACACCTCTGCCCTCTCAAAGGAGTGTTGCTGGGATCATGGTCTGCAGGGGCTGAGTAGATCTGGAGGGGCCTTGGAAAGGGAGGCCCAGAGGAAGGTTCTGCATCCTACCAGCAAGCTTCACAGAAAACAAATGGGATATCTTGCTTAACCGCTTGGAATGCTTGATCACAGCAGGCTACATGGGACTAGAGAGAGGGTGGGAAGACAACGAGAACCACCACCCCCCCATCCTAACAGAGTACAAGCTTTCTCTTCAAGTAGGAACCCATTTCTCTAAGGCAGTGGTGGCCAACCTTTCAACATGAATGCTGGCCCTTTAAATGGTTGCATAGGTGAGGGCATTTCAGCAGGTGCAGCTGCTTTAGCAGCACCATCAGCACTTGCAGCTGCCAAGATTCTGTCTTCTACACAACTCTTAAGAACACAGTAGCCCTAATGGTGGAAGGTTGGCCACCCCTGCTCTAAGGGTTACTACTCTGATCTATTGACTTTTTTAAAAAGTCAATCACTTTTGGAAAATCAACCTTAAGAAATACAGGGTGGCTGACATGGGTTTCCCCCTTTTTATCCTCACACAACAACCCTATGAGGTAGGATAGGTTGAGAGTGACGGGCACCACTTCTTCTTATCAGCTTTATGGCCGGCCGACTGCAGCTGTTTGCATGTTCCCCAGTTAAAATGGGCTCAAAATTCTTAACCTGCCCCCAGAAGTCAGGTTGCTGAAATGGAGAGGTTAAACCACTTTTCAAAAGCCATTGGATAACCCTGGCCTGTTCACTCGGAAGTAAATTCCCCTGGTGCCTTCTGGAGGGACATGGCAGAAACCTTGCCCCCCCCCCCCAGCTTCTTCCTTTGCCTCCCCATGTTTACCTTGACGATGACTCTGTATGCGAAATAGAAGAAGACAACAATGCGACCCCAGTTGATCCCAGTAGCAAACAGGTGCTCAGAGATTTCAGCCAGTTCTTCAAGTGGGTGATTACCAGGGATGCGTTCCACCATGCTGTAAAAACAGGCACAATGGGGTGCCCCAGGTTTAGGTAGAACTAGTAGAGTGCAAATGTGAGTGGGGTCTTGCCTGGTCTATGCTTTTCCCTAGAACTCCTGTGGTTTGCCAAGGCTGGGTTTAGAACAGGGGTAGCCAACCTTTCAACATGAATGTTCCTGGACCTTTAATGGCTGCATAGGTGAGGGCACTTCAGAAGGTGCAGCTGCTTTAACAGCACCATCAGCACTTGCAGCTGCCAAGATTCCGTCTTCTACACAACTCTTAAGAACGCAGAGGCCCTAAAATGCTGGAAGGTTGGCCACCCCTGGTTTAGCATAAGCCTCAGAAAAACAGCAGTTTGTTAACTAACTTATTAGAAAAAGCCAGGATATTAAACCAAGATTAATTTTGTTCAATGCGTTCAAATTTACAAAGCAAGGTGACATAATAATAATAAAATTATTAATTATTATTATATTAAAATGTTTATATACCACTTTTCAAACAAAGAAGTCCACAAATATATAGCACCGTCATGTGCATGTTGCTTTACAAAGAGTAAGAGAACAATTCTCTTCTTTGAGGGGTTTACAATCTAGATATGGATACAAGAGAGACATACAGGAAAAAAGGGAAGGGAAACAGAGGCAGGGAAAAAGTAATCTATATTAAGCAATCCTGAGTAGGCACGCTCAAGAGCCTAAATAATGCCATGATGGATCAGATCAGGGTCGAGCTAGTCCACATCCTTTGCAAGAATTCCAGCAAGCAGTAGGCCCTTGGAGAGTCACTGGAAAGTTGCCTGTGGTTCATGGGCAGTCTGCAGTCTACCCAGCTCTGTCTGATTCATTTGAGAGCCCTCACCTGGTGATTTCTGGGTTATTGCTGAGTTCCTGCCATATACGGAGCATGCAATCTTTCAGTGAAATGACCTGGGCAAAATCTGGTACATCCACATCCTCCCCATCTAGTTGCTCCTGCAACGTGTCTTCTCCAGCTGGTTGCTCTCCTGAGGCCTCTTGGAGATGGTGAGCTGTGAAACACTGCCAGAGAGTCTTGATGAACCTGCAAGAGAACGGCAGAGGCACACAAAATAATAATTCAAAGAATCAAATACAAAAAAAAAATAAATGCAACAGCAGATTAAGAGATAGCAATGAGAACAGCACCAAAACCAAAGTTTCTGAGAGGCCTGAAAGAATAAGAAAGTCTCCAGCTGGCACCTCAAGGACACCAGGAAGCCTCCCTGGGGGGAGAATTCCACAATGAGGGGGCTGTACCCAAGAAGGCCCTCTCTCTCCTCCCTCCCCAGTCACCACCCACCTCCCTTCCAAAGGCAGGGGAATCCCAAAGAAAGCCTCCATAGATGTCCTGATTGTACAGATGGCTGGGAACACGAGGGAGCAGCAGGCATTCCTTCAGGGACCTGGGTGGGTCTGACTCTCAGGTCATGTAGAGATTTCAAAGTAACCACCAGCACTTTGAACTGTGCTCAGAAACAGCCAGAGCAGAGCAGAGCAAATCTCATATCTCTCTCTCTCTCTCTCTCTCTCTCTCTCTCTCTCTCTGAGGTTGCAAATGCCACCTACCCAAGAAGCAGGGCTTTTCCAATCCGAAGGATGTTTGAGATGCTGTCGGAGATTCCTGGATGAGAAATATAGGACAAGGTTTGACTGTTGCATCTCCCAGGACTTGGTTCTCAATGGGGAACCTGGTCCCCTCTTCCAAGTTCCTATTTGCTCTCCTTTTCTTAGGAATCCAAGTTTCACCTGCAGCCTTGAAAGCCCAGAAGTTCGGACTCTCAACACTCCGCCCCCCCCCCCAAAAAAACCAGAACAGAACTGATCGTCCCCTCACTACAAGCTAGAGCAGGGAAAACATTTCAGGGACAAACCTCCTAAAAGGTATGCCACTGAACTACCAAGGGGGTGGAGAAAGCCTAATCCCTACAGGCAGGGCCTCTGAGAGGAATGTTATCAGGGGGTACAAAGTTTCTTTTGGGTCCCTTCTGAAAGGGGGAGGGGGTAAAACAGGGCAGGGGAGGGCAGCAACGACCAGAAAAGTCTCCAGTGGCCAGGTCTACCAGGCTTCCCTATGTGGCACCCAGGTCTACCTGCCTGGTAGACCTGGTCTCCTGGTTGGCCTGGCCTCCTCCTTTCACTCTCCATGGGACTAGCTGAGATCGCTGAAAATTTTTGGGGCCCCTCCTTTGGCTCCCAGGCCCCCTTTTTGACCCTAGGCCCAGGTACAATTTACCCCTTTTACCCCCCCTCTCATGGGCCCTGCCTACAGGTGACTGTACAATATATTAATTACTAACAGTGGCCTACCTAACATGGCTGTCAGACATAATACAGTATATATCCAAAACGTTTGGAACACAATGCGTTTCCAAGGGCCATTTGGGGAGAGGAGCTGATGCTTTTCATGCAGAAGGTCCTGCATTCAATCCCCAGGACCTCAAGATAGGGCTGGGAAACACACTTGCTCCACTGCCATAGCAGCCAGACAATACTGAACTAGGTGACAAGGCAGAGTCTTATATGGAAGGCAAGGGGGCGGATGCCTGTATCTTTTTTCTTCTATATCAGGGGTGGCCAACCTTCCACCATTAGGGCCTCTGCCTTCTTAAGAGTTGTGCAGAAGGCAGAATCTTGGCAGCTGCAAGTGCTGATGGTGCTGCTAAAGCAGCTGCACCTGCTGAAATGCCCTCACCTATGCAACCATTTAAAGGGCCAGGAGCATTCATGTTGACAGGTTGGCCGCCCCTGCACTCCTCCTATATGCACTTTCCTATTGAACACAATGTGACTTACTTCTGAGTGGACATGCATAGGATTGTGCTTTTTTAGTCTTGCCCTGTAAAGACCCTGGATGTGCCACTTGCAGAGCAAGCCTTTGTTTTTCTACTCAGAAGTAAGCCATACAGAGTTGAATGGGACTTACTCCCAGGTAAATATGGATAGGATTGTAGCCCAAATGCCTTAGAGCAGGGGTTCTCAACCTTTGGAGGCCCAGGTACCCCCTATCACGGTCCAATTTTCTGAAGTACCGCCTGCTAATTAATTGGATCAATCAATTAATTAATTAGGTACTTAATCATTAAATAAAGAAGTACTAAAACAATTTTAAATGTTAAAAATGTCTTATTTAACTCTGTGTGTGTGTGTCATGTGTCACACACACACATGCAAGGATCTCTTTTTTCTCCAAGTCACACTTCCCAAAATCAGCTCCTCCCTCCCCCACCCCACCAAAGTACATTTTCCAAAGTACAAAAATAAGCCTAAAACCAAAATCAGAGAGACAAAAGGGCTCTTGATGCAGAAAAATGTTTTTCTGGTCTCTGTTCATATCTGCCTCCCCAGGTCACAGGAAAAATCTCACATTTGGCAACCTCCTTTTGTTTTCTCCTCTCAGTAGAAACACACACATTAGGCTAATTCTGGGGGAAAGGGAGGCTAACTCAATCAAGTCTAACGAATTCAATCAGGTCTCCCAGGACTCAACAATCGAACCATTCAAGGACCATCTAGAAGACCTCCACCCAGAGCAGCCCACTATTGTTCCCATTGTGTTTCTGTATTACTCTGTAACTATGCACATTCTCAGCAACCATGTGATGATCTTCTTGGAAATGTATAAAAACTGCTCACATGGAGCAAAGGGTCAGTTCCCCTCTTGGGGTGCTGTCCACTGCGCTGCGTAACAACTCATACTTTTCCCTTGTTCACCAGTCTTCCTGGTCCTATTAATTCTCATGTGCTTAAAAATTCTGCTACACTCTGAAAATTAAAACTTAAAATCCATGTTAATTAACACTTAATTAGCTGCTGATGGGGCAGAGCTTGGCGTACCCCTAGGGGTACCCGTACCACAGGTTGAGAACCCCTGCCTTAGAGGTGAGCTGGTTTCCTCGAGGAGAAGTGTGAACCAGACACCTACCCAGGCTGGATGGCCTTAGACCCGGGGTGGCCAACCTTCCACCTTTAGGGCTTCTGTGTTCTTAAGAGTTGTGTAGAAGACAGAATCTTGGCAGCTGCAAGTGCTGATGGTGCTGCTAAAGCAGCTGCACCTGCTGAAATGCCCTCACCTATGCAACCATTAAAGGGCCAGGAGCATTTGTGTTGAAAGGTTGGCCATCCCTGCTCTATATGGCTAATAGCAGTTGGGAGGAGGAGGCATAAACTGGTGCATGTATGTAGGGGAGACAAGATACTTTGATATCAAGGGATTGATCTCCCTTGGAGGAGCTTTTTTTTTTTTAGAAGAAGAAAATGTTGTTGGGAAATCCAGGCCAGTGCCACCATCCTATACAGGTACGCGGCAATAAATCCATTGAGCATGGTGGAGCTTACTTCTGAGTAGGCATGCATAGGCCTGCACTACAGAATACTACAGATCTGTAATGTAAAGTCCTCAGTCTATCTTGACAAGAAGACATCTGTCTAACTAGGCACAGCTCCTAAGGAAAAGAAACTTTATACATGGCTTTTTCGCTGCTTTTAGAAGAAGAAAACGTTGTTGGGTTACTATTGGGCTACTATTAAAAAAAGTTTTAAATCCGTTTTTAAACTGCGTTTCCACGGCCATTCAGGAAAGTCGATCATATTGTAGCCCAACAACATTTTCTTCTTCTAAAAGCAGAGAGGAGCCACCCACAGCGGTGGCGGGTGAGTATCCTTTACAGATTAACTCCACCCCAACTGCTATTCGGAATAACTTGGAGAGTTCAAGAGGCTACTACATCCCGCGGCCTCGACTTGGGTCTTGCACGCCACCGGAAGCGGCTGTTAGGAGCCACTAATTGCCCCCGGGAACTAAGTCCGGGATTCTACAGCGGACAGTTAGTACCAAAGAGTCTTGGGCAGTACTTCAGAATCAGAAGAGACGAAAACTTTGTTGTCGTGTCACAGCTTCCTTGGTTTTTGCAACCTACCTCGCTCAGATGCAAGAACCAGGAAAGCGATCGGGGGGGGGGGGGGAGACTACGTCTTGGTTTTGCGGTAACAGGATTAATAACGTGGCTGCTGCTGCGCCCCCCTAGAAGTTATTCGCCAAGACAGAGAAAGTTTTCCAAGCAGGCGCTTTTGAGTTACATAATTTCCGTACTGAAACTCCAGCTCTAATGAGGAAATGGAGCTGCACCTGCACCATCGTATCCACCCAGGTCGCACCTCTTGGGGTACGGCTCCATGCGCTCCCCCCTGGTAGCTATCTGGCCGCCGCTCTCCTACCTGCCCGAACGCAGGACCAGCTCCCCGCCGCTCCCTCCTCTGCAGCCATCCCCGCGTGCGGGCAGGATTCCCCTAGTATACTAATAGCACCTCCCCTTTCCACTGAAATAGCGAGCAGAGTTCCAGGATGCCGGGGTTCCCACTGGAAGGCCGGGAAGGAAAAGCAAGTTTTTTTAAGCGTTTCTCATTATTCACATTTTCCATCTTAGAAAAAAAAAATAAGAGTAAACAGTGAAGAAAAAAAATACAAATTAAATAAACACTGAAGACTGCAGGAGAAACATAGTCAACAAGGTACTGAGTTATTTGGCCTGTTCAGTAGTTGTGTGTGTGTGAGATTTTATATAGATAGATAGATAGATAGATAGATCCTTAGGTGGGCAAAACTGGTGTGTACTGCTAAGTTGTAGACCCGTCCATGAGGCGACTGAGGCAGTTGAAGGATGAACATGAATTTTAATCCCCAGTATAAAAAGGGATATATTAGAATGCTAGCCTATGCTTGTTTACTCAGAAGTAAATCCCACTATGTTCAGTAGGGATTATTCTTAGGTAAATGTGCACTGGATTTTGCCTTATGTAACATGGGCAAAATGAATGCTATCTCTCAGAAAGCCCTTGGCATTAAATGATTACCTAGACCTGTGTTTCTCAAAGTCCTCCCCACAAGTTGGGGGCGGGGCAGCAGTGACGGCGGATCGCACCGGGGACAAAGGGGGTTATTTTTTTTAACTCACAGGGGTTACTCCAGCCCTCTGGAGAGTGTGAAGAGGCCTGTGGCCCCCTCTACAGGCCTCCCCACGCTTCCAATTTTCGCTCTGATACAATCAAGACCCATAAGAGCAATGATCAGAAGTGCAGGAAGGCCTACAGAGGGGGCCACAGGCCTCCCCACACCCTCTGGAGGACTGGAGCAACCTCTGTGAGTTTTAAAAAAAATATTTTCCCCCTGCCAGCGGCATGATCTCAGGAGCGGTGCCATTGCCAAGGTTGCCATGCCCCTTAAGGAAGGGGGTAGCAGCCGTTTCCGGCTCTCCTGGTGTGTAATGACTCACCAGTTTGAGAACCACTGGCCTAGACATTAATGTATGCCCCTAGGCAAATGTCTCAATTTGTCTCCTGCTGAGCCCAATGCTTCTTCACTCAGGTCCTTTGAAAAAGTTTCATAGGCAGCAGCACCTGAGTGATCCTTCTGATGATGTCACTTCCTGCTGTAGGAGAAGTCCTGGAGGCGCTCTGCTTACCCCCACTCCCCCACACCTACACCTCTACTGCCACATGGAGGTGCCACCATCCCAAAGTGTTCTAATCTAAGCTGCTTTCAAATGGCAGCCAATAATCTAACTTGGCCCTGATCATACAATCCATGCCCAAAAATGGAATTTGATCCAAATGGGTTTTTCTGCTCAGTGGAGCAGAATGGTTTCCATGTGTTTGTGCTCCAGCGGTAAAAGGATCAAAGGGTTCTTTGTTCTAACCTGAATGATCAAAGGGCAACGAACAATGGCCCAAATCTTGATATCATGGTCTATATGGTGAGACAATACTGAAGTGTATTTTTTACAACATATTGCCAGGGGTTCCCCATGAATATACTGTACATGATTTAGGGGGATAAAGAAAGTGGGGATTATCAGACAGCAGCTGCAATGCCAAATCACTACTGTCATGCATATATTCCTCAACACGTTTACCCATTAGGAACCCAAACAGTGACCTCAGGGAGAAGTCCTGACTGCATTCTCACCTGTGTAAGTAAAGGTAAAGGTATCCCCTGCTCGAAAGCCAGTCGTGTCCGACTCTAGGGGCAGTGCTCATCTCCGTTTCTAAGGCCGAAGAGCCAGCGCTGTCCGAAGACGCTTCCGTGGTTATGTGGCCGGCTTGACTAATGGAACGCTGTTACTTTCTGCCGGTACCTATTTATCTACTTGCAATTTCTTGCTTTCAAACTGCTAGGATTGGCAGGTGCTGGGACAGGAGATGGGAGCTCACTCCATCACGTGGCACTTGGGTCTCGAACTGCTGTCCTACCAATCTTCCAGTCTGCAGCTCAGTGTCTTAACCACTAAGCCACCGTGGCCACGGCCAGAAACATTAGACAGGAAAGCATGCCCAGCTCTCTCACACATACAGAGTCCAGTTCCTTCCTGGGCCATGCAGAAACCCCTGGAAGCAAGAGAGCGAGTAAGAGAGGGAGATAGATGAAGGAAAGGAACATGGACTGCCTGAGTAGGGAGTCAAGCTGACAGGTGGGGGTGGGTGCCAGCAGGTGGCAAGAGAGACTGGAGCAGGAGCACTGGCTGATGTGGGGAGACGCAGAGTACGCTCACACTGTCCCTTTGCTTGCCTTTCCAGGTAATGGATTTCAAATCTAGGAAGGACTCAAAAGTCAACAGATACTCAAAACAGATGAAAATTGAGGGAGTCCCTTTGATCAACCGCACAGCAGAGAAGTGGGGTCCTATATGGGAGTTTCAAGCCTGGCTTGATGATCTCATCATTTGTATTTTCCCCAGAGCAGGTAAATATGGACAGAGAAGGAATGTGGGGGCACTGCTTTAGTTGTGAGCGGATAGCAATGGAGGACCACGGAGCTTGGGAGATGGAGGGTCATTGGCTGAATTATCTGATCTCCATGTTTTCAAATGGCAGCAAATGGTCTACCTTGGCCTTTATCACACAATAAGTCTGTGCCAAACGACGAATTTAATGCCAGTGAGTTGTTCTGCTTGGTGGAGCAGAATGGCTTTCCATGTGTTTGTGCTCCAGGAGTAATAGGGCCATTGGGGTCCAAGTTCTAATCGGAACAATCAAAGGGCAATGGAAAATGGTCCAAATCTTGATGTCATGATGTAAAACGAGGCAATATCCAAGCATATTTTTACAATTTATTGCCAGGGTTCCCCCCATGAGTGATGGATGAAGGTACATGCTTTGGAGGGATACTCAGCAGGGATACGATGCCAAGTCACTAGACAGTAATGTGTATATTCCCCAACAAGTTACCCATTAGAAAAATGCATACAGTGACCCCAGTGAAAAGACCTGGCTGCATCCCCACCTCTTGCATGCCAGAAACATCAGCCAGGATAACACGCCCCCTGCTCTCATATACACTTACATGCAGGCACAAACACCAGAGTCCAATTCCTTCCTGGGCAGTGCAGAAACCTCTGGAAACAAGAAAGAGAGAGAGAGAGAGATTCAAAGGAAGGAGAGACTCGAAGGAGGGACTGACTGCCGAAGTGAGGAGTGAAGCTGGTAGGTGGGGGGTGCCAACAGGTGGCACAGAGAGAATGGGGCAGGAGCATTGGCTGCTATGGGGAGAGACAGTACTCTCACACTGTCCCTTGCTTGCCTATCTAGGTCATGGATCTGAAACCTAGGAAGGAAGATTTGGACTCTAAGGTCAGCAGAGACGTAACAGAGATTGAAGTTGAGGGAGTCCCTTTGCTCAACCTCGCAGCAGAGAAGTGGGGTCGTATATGGGGGTTTCAAGCCCGGCCTGATGACCTTCTCATTTGTACTTTCCCCAGATCAGGTAAATACAGACAGAGAAGGAATGTGGGGGCACTGCTTTAGCTGTGAGGGGATAGCAATGGAGGACCATGGAGCTTGGGAGATGGAGGGTTCATTGGCTGAATTACTAGGGTTGCGTTTGTTTTTCAGCTTCTAGCACTAGGAGCGCTTGAGAGCCATTTTTTTTCCGCCCTGTAGAGCGCTCAGGTCGTGTTTTTTCCTCCTTCCAGCCCGTTCACCACGCTAAATGTTTCAACTCAGAGCTCCAAGCTAGAAAAAATGGCGGCCTCCAGCACCAATAGGAAGGCTGCTTGGCTGCAAAGGAGCTTGGGAGATGTAGTATGAGGGACAAGGAAATAACGATGGCAGCCTCATGCACCAATAGGAAGGTGGGAGATGTAGTGGGAGGAGGGACGAGGAGCAACAACAGCCTTTCTGATTTGGCTCATTTCCGTTCATTTTGGGAGCCCCTGGTAGCAGCAATATCAAGCATGCTAGGAACATCACTTCCTGCTATTTCCAAGTTGAAAAACAAACTCAACCATGATCTCCATGCCTCTTCCCTCCCAGGAACCACCTGGACGCAGGAAATAGTGGACATGATCCAGCATGGCGGGGACCCGCAAAAATGTGCCCGGGCTCACATCCACCAACGGATCCCCTTCATAGAGCTATCCCATAACATAACAGGTGAGTAGGAGAAGGAGCCCCACCTTCAGGGAGCAGGTGGTTGAGGATGGGATGAAGGGTATATCAGCAGGAGGCTGAATATTCTCTTGTCCCCAAGGTATCCCGGGCTTGGAATTGGCAGAGGCAATGCCCTCTCCACGCACGCTGAAAACTCACCTTCCTGTTCAGCTCCTGCCCCCTTCCTTCTGGGAACAGAATTGCAAGGTCAGGAGAACTGGGGTCAGGTTGCCGAGAAGGCAGGGTGCAATCTGAGCCAAGAATCAGTCGGGGACCCTACTGCTAATGTCCAAGTTTAAGCCTGAACAATGAGAAAAGGTTATAAAAGGAGAGGGTGCCTCTTCCGTTCTCCATTCTTCACATCCACACATCAGAGTAGTTGTGGAATGGGTCAGGCAGAATTTGGGGCATCGCAACACTTTTGAGCCCCAGCACCTTGTTCCTTGGAAGAATTAATGCCTGCTCAAATATGGAGAAGCTGGGAAGGATGCAGATCTTGGTGCTAGGACTCCTGGATTCTCTCGTCTTTCTGCTTTATTTCCCCAGATCATTTATGTGGCCAGGAATGCCAAGGACAATGCAGTCTCCTATTTCCATTTCCACCGCATGAACCGGAGAATGCCAGAGCCGGGAAACTGGGACCAGTTTCTGGCAAATTTCATTGCAGGGAAAGGTGAGTGAGTGAAGCCAAGAGTCGGAAGACAGGAGCTAAGAGGCACCGCGTGAATTCATCGGCATGGTCCTCCTGAGGAGGCCCTTGTTGTCCTCAGTCTCCTGTTGTGGGAAGGAAATGGAGCCTTGTGATTCCCATCAGGGATGACTGTTGTCCCTTTGTGGTGAGGAGGAGCACAACTAGGCAAATCTGAAAAGTTCCTCACAGTTGGTCTTCTAAATCTGAAAAACTATGGGCTGAATTTTGCTCTGTCTGGGTATGCGTGCGGGCGTGAGTGAAGGAATCAGGAAGCTACAGTTCAGTCCCTCCATCGCTTCTGTCTCTTTGCAGTCACTTGGGGCTCTTGGTTTGACCATGTTCGTGGTTGGTGGGAGGCCAAGGACCGTCACCCGATTCTGTACCTCTTCTATGAAGACATGAAGGAGGTGAGCAGCTCTAATTTCCACACATGCTCTCTCTTCTAAGGAAGCAGCTGTGGCTACTATGGAACTCTTCTCTAATGCTCAAACCAATGAGCCCCACGCTGTTAGTTTTGAAAGCAGCAGCCCCTTCCTGTGAGAAACACAGTGAGCTTCCATATGACAAATCCCCATCACAAAATGCCGAAATCCTCCCTATCAACAATCTGCTCTCTCTCTCTCTCTCTCTAGGACCCAGCCCAGGAAATCCAGAAAATAGCCCAATTCCTAGAACTAGAACTTCCGGAACCTGTTCTGAATCGGATCATCCAGCACACAAATTTCAGGAGCATGAAAGCAAACCCCATGGCTAATTACACCTTCTCTTCCTATATGGACCAATCTGTATCTCCCTTTATGAGAAAGGGTGAGAGTTGTAGCCTGGGTTCTCGGAACAGCTGATAGGGGAGGGGCCTTGTAGGAGCACTGGAAAAAGGAAGCCCAGTAAGGTCATATTAAGCGTACAGGTAGAAGGCACTGCTGTGTTAGGGAAGGACTACCATAAGCTTCGAGTGTTATTCATTTGAAGTGTTTGTGCCTTGCTGCCCATCAGCCGACAAGGGTCCCAGAGCTGCTTTCATAAAATCAAAGAATGGGAAGTCACTGCAAGAGACAGAAAAAGTGGGGAGGGGGATACGGTATACCTTGCGGACCTCTTCAGTCCTCCTCCTGCTCACAGGGCAATTGATGGCTCTGAGGCCACTGGGAAGGGGCACAGTCCAAGCTTAAAGAGGCCCCACATGTGGAGGTGGCGGTTCTGACATTTCGTCTTGGGTAGTGCCAACCTTGTTATCACTGAGAGTCTTCCCATTCCTGGTATTGTTCATCTCGTCCAATTCGTTGTGTGTCTTCTGGAACTTTAGTTAGAAGCCTCTGGCGGCAATTGTCGCCTGCGCTGTGCAGCCACAAGAGTGTGTTGGGTGTAGTCACATGTAGATCACGCTCTTCGTTCAAGGAGGGCCAGAGTGGGGCCCAGCAGCGATGGGCCAGTGCAACGTGTGGCCTGAGCAATTGCCTTAGAACAGCTCCAGAGTCCCCTGGAACGCAGTGGGATTCTGTGGCAGACGTGCAGGGAAGCCGCAAAGAAATGGATGTGGAAAAGGAAGGCGGGTAGTTTCAGAGCAAGACGACTAGAGAAAAAGAAGGGCGGATGGCAAAGATGAGGTGGCTGAGTTTCTTTTCCTGGATCATTTCCCTGTTGCAGGCACCGTCGGGGACTGGAAGGAGCACTTCACGGTGGCACAAAGTGAACAGCTGGACGTCGCCTTTGCCCAGGAACTGGGGGGCAGCAGCCTGACGTTCCGCACACAGCTCTAAGCAGGCACATCTGTCCCTCCCATCAACATCTGTGCCCGGACATTTTTTGGCCCACATTAAATCCAAGAAATGCTGAAGCTAGAAGTAAGAGTGGCATCTTGTGTGTGGGTCTTTGCTTTGATTCATTGCTTGTTGAGGCCTTTTCATTTGCAAAAGAATTTCAGTGAAATGAAACGAGTAGAGTTTGCCCCCCCCTCCCGGTCCATTTTTACATGGTTTCTAACGTCTGTGTCCGGGCCTTCTGAGAAACCCATGGTAGGATTTCAGGTGATGACACTGCCAGCCTGTGGCATTCATCTTTCCCTGCTGCTCTCTGCTTTACAGCACATTGGTTTGTGTACATGGTCCCTCCATGGAATCACCTTCTAATTCTCCTTAATTGCGATCGCCTCCCCCCAATCTCAATACCCCATTGAGCTTCATAACTGAGCAGGGATCTGAACCCTAGGCTGCAATCTTATAGTCATGTTTGGGAAGTCCCATTAAGCTCAGTGGGGCTTTACTTCCAAGTACATGTGCATAGGATTGTACTGCCAGTTTCTCTAATCTCACACCACCATCCTGGGCCAGTGGGGACTCTTAGCGCCTCATTCAAATACATTCCTGGCCATCAGCCAATATTCTGTCTTAAAAAAAACAGTGGCCACTTCCTGATCTTGTAACACTTGTACTCTTCTGTTATGGCTACAAAATAAAGATTAGCCATGATCCAAAATGGCTTTTCTATCTCATCAACTGGCTGCTGGGACTCAGTTGTTGTTGTTGTTCAGTCGTGAAGTTGTGTCCAACCCTTCGTGATCCCATGAACCATATCCCGCCAGGCCT
Organism: Plestiodon gilberti rubricaudatus; assembly: GCA_026170595.1. Classification (NCBI taxonomy): domain Eukaryota; kingdom Metazoa; phylum Chordata; class Lepidosauria; order Squamata; family Scincidae; genus Plestiodon; species Plestiodon gilberti. The sequence continues at coordinate 15,949,546 of JANXHW010000006.1, read as the reverse complement.
TCCTGTCCTCCACTATCTTCCTGAGTTCGCTCATTTTCATGTTCGTTGCATCGGTGATGCTGTCTTACCATCTCATCCTTTGCCTTCCCCTTCTCCTTTTGCCTTCAATCTTTCCCAGCATCAGAGTCTTCTCCAGAGAGTCCTCTCTTCGCATTAGGTGGCCAAAATATTTGAGCTTCAGCCTCAGTACCTGTCCTTCCAGGGAACAGTCAGGGTTGATTTCATTTAGGACTTCTATCCCACCTCCTTCTATCCCACTCAAAGGCAGCTCAGCTCTTTAGTTCCTTGGAAGGGAGAGAAAGTGATTGGTGTTGGGTCTTCCAGCAAATTTCATGGCTGTGAAGAGGGCCAGTTCTTCCTTTACCTGCTCTGCATGTGGGTAACTGAAATCACTCATTAAAACAACCCTTTCTCCTTTACTTTCCTGATTTTTTTTATCCAAGTAATTGTATTCTCCCTTAAAACCAAGCATTCCAGTTCCCCCCTCTTGGCTCAGAGACTTCTGCCAATTGTGTATAAAACTCTTATTCTAGATATTGTTTGCATGCTTTTCCTCATGCAGCCTTTTATTCACTTTGACCCACTTGCCATATACTCCTTTCCAAATTGTAGCCTTCCTCCTTGTGAGTGACTTATCACATTTACACCCTCATTCATTTGGCCCAAACCAGGTGCTGTCCCAACTCCTGTTGGCTTTCCCCCCCAAGGATCAGTGTGAAAGCTGCTCTATCCTTCTTAATGTTGTGCCAGCAGTCTGGTTCCATTTCTGTTCAACTGGAACCATCCTGTTTATACAAGCTCAGTTTGCCCCCAAACATTCTCCAGTGCCTATCAAATCCAACCCCCCACCTCCCAACACCACTGTCTCCATCAATGTATTGAGACCCCTCAGCTCTGGCTGCCTAGCTGGCTCTGTGTGTTGAACTGGTAGCATTTCAGCAAATGCTACCCTGGAGGTCCTGACCTTGAAAATCTTAAACTTGGCTTCCAGGACTGCATGTGTGAGTTTTTGGGTCCCATCCACATTACCTGATTTGTACAACTGTCAAGTGGTATTGACAATACCATACTGACTCTCATTAAACGGTCTCAGGTGCAATTTGGGGTATCACCTTTCTGTCATTCTTGTGCTGGTATCTTCCCTTCCTTCCAGCTTCTTTGCAACAATGAGGACTAGAAACCTCTAGGTCCTCCAAAATACAAATTCTGTGCTAGATAATTTCTGCATCACTTTAGAGAGCAAAAATTGCCACCTGCCTCAGACAGCCACTGGACTAAGCCACTCTTGTGGTCACAGTTGTACAACTTCCTTTCCCTTTCTACACTCCTCTCCTTACCAACAACTCAATACTTGCATTTCAGGTTTTGTTTTTTGTTTTTAATTTCCACACAGCAATCAAAACCACCAAAAAGAAATTGTAACTTCACAGTTAACAGAGCAGAAAAGATGTACCAAATATTTTTTTAAAAAAATTATTAAAAGGGAAGGTAGGATTTCATAGTTTTTAAAAAGTGTATAAACTATTGTGTACATGAGGAAGGGGAATCAATTGCATAGAAAAGACAAGAATAACTTCAACCGCAGGACAGCTGCCTCCAGGTACAGTACAAGACTAGCTTAATGATAGCCCGATTTGATTGGTGCTTCTGGATGCAGGTTGAGGGTTCAGTGTTGGCTATGATGTGCCAAAACTCTGAGTCTTGTAGTGCATGCCAAACTCCAGAAATATGCAGAAGACTACCTGCCAATCACTTCCCCATCCCCCTTCTAAACAAGATGGCCACCATGACTGAAGGCCCCAGGTCAGCCTGGAGCAGAATTTAGGAAGGGTGGAGTAGAGAGGAAGGCCTTGATGGATGCTTAAGCAACCAGCAATATATTATGGCTAGTACTGAAGATATAGGCAACCTTTGTTCAGAACTCCCCTCCATTTCAGAAACGGATCACTGATTAGCAAAGGCTTCTCTCTATTGTGGCAGAGGCGATGCTGGGCAGGTGGGGAGCAAGTGAACCCCCAATGACCTTGACTAACCACCTGCACACTGGAGTTGGTCCAGCAGGACCCATTTGTATGTTCAACACATCCTTTGTCCATGAAATTAGCTGGTGAATCTGGACCCTCCAGGAGAATCCATCCATCGTTGGTTGGTACAGCCCCTTGGCACTTGTCCAAAGAGACAGAAGGAGCTGCAAGTTCACTGGGCGACAAGAGGTCACAAGAGAATGGCTGAACGATAGAGAAAACAGTCACTCGCAGAAAAAGCACCCCAGTGGTTTACAAAAAAGAAATATGACACAGGGTGGGGGAGGAAGAAGAGAAATGAGGACATCACTTAAATTTTCACATGGGAGGTGAAATCGAGGGCCTGTGCAGGACTTGGCATAACTGAAATGCATCCTACAGTCACCAACCATGGCCACACTGCAACCGTCACAAAACGCAACTGGTCCACAAAACAGATTACATTATGAACCGTGCCTTGGATAGGAGGCGTAAAACCCATGTGAGGGAGCTAAGGAAGTCCTTTCTTGTGTCACAGCTCTGAAAACTGTACACTCTTAAAGAGTCACAAGCTAGGGGATGGGAGAGAAAAAACCTAATCACAGCTTGAAATATCAAAGCACTGAAAAGCCAAGACATCAGAGGCACCCTACCCCAGTAAATTCACACTCTTTACTCCTTCATAATCACAAAACCACAACACTGTAGAGATTCCATCGGAAGCTCAGCATCCCCAAACCACTCCAAACACACCTCTCCTCAAAATTCCATATCATTGATATGCATTGTTTTGTCCTTCGACTTCATCTGAAAAGTTTGCACCCAGCCCTCTTAAACTCTGCCCCTTAAATGACACCAGACTCCCCCCAACCCCACCCCTGAGGTAAAATCCCTCCCCAGTATAATTATTCAAGTACAATTACTTCTCCCCATCCACTCCCCAACCCTTTCAAATCACTGGATCTTTCATCCTCAAACCTTCAACCCCCACCCCTCCTTTACCCCACCTACAGATTAACTGCTTGCTGAGCCAATCTGCCTTGAACAGAAGGCTTTTGTAGCTGGAAAGTAGGTGGAGCATTCCAGATCTTGAATCCTGCTCCAATTCAATATCCTAGCAAAACCTGGACATAGAAGACATAGGGTTGTCTGTAACCGTTTCCAAAAATTTGATAGGGAGGGCGGCATGATACTGCATACATCTAGTCATGTTCCTTTTTTCTTTAAGAATGAGTAGGGGAAGGAAAAAAAAAAACACCAATCCATTATCTAGGCAACCTCCTCAAGTTAACACCCTCCCCTATTACTCACTGCCCATTTCCCTGCTCCTTTTAGGACCATTCTTTGATACAAAAAATTGCCCCTTCCCCAGATGAGTTCCAGAACCATCTGCTGAGGAACTAGGGGGAGAAGCTCCTTTGCCACTCCCAAAAAGCATGGGAGAGACCTGATAATACTAGCATCCCAAACTTAATGCATTAGCCCAGTGCCAATAAAGTTGCGGGGCAGGCCAAATCTCCCCAACCTGCCACCTGTACACTTAAATCTGCTGCTGCCTCAGTCCCAGCTGTTGTGTTTCCTTGAAATGAGTGGATGTACCCATCTCTCTTCTGGCAGCCATCACTAACAACAGAGAAAGATGCAAGGATAGTTGCAGGGAAAGGAGGGAGGGAAGAGGGCTTTGTGCATCAATAGTTCACCTAACATGGAAGAGGGTCCAAGAAATGGGTTTTGCTAGATACAGAATAGACCTGCCTGCCTCGTCCATCTGATCTATCTCAAAACAGTTTCAGTACCATATCTTCCTGCAGGAAAAGGTCCACATGACTTTCAGCCCCTCTGCTAGATGGGCTTCTAACATGTTCCATGCCCCACACCCTACATACCTCCCTCTGCTCTATACATCCTTCCTGGAAAACAAAAGCTTTGACCACTAAACACACACACACACACACACACACACACACACACACACACACACACACACTTCATTGTGAACAGAGAATGGATGCATACCAGAAAGGGGAACAAACAGCTGCCTTCTACTGAAACAGGCAGCACTTTGACACTATGAGGCATGGATACATGCCCTGTTTCTTTACAGTAAAAAGAAAAAAAAACTGCCGGTTTTAAGCACCAGTGTGAGGCTGAATTCCATGCAGTCCAAAATGTAAAACCCAACAACTGCAAGCCAGCACAATTTGGGGTAGGGTGTATATGTGCATGCTGCAGAGGGTGAATTCTACACCCAGCAAGATGTGCGGTTGCAATACCTTATAGTACATGCCCTGGAAGGTAAGAAGAGGAGCCACACACCCCCAAAAGAGTCAAATGCCTGATCACAGTATAGGAAGGTGAGCAGAAATAGTTTGGTGCTGGTTTTTTGCTAAGCCAAAAGGCCTAAGGAGTATCTGGAGGGCAATGAATCCAGTAAAATACAGGAATGAGAGGAGGCAAGCCCTGAGACAGGATAGATAAAACCAAGCAACTGCTCCCTCCCCATTTTTTTCTCCTCAGGCATCAAGGCTCTGAGCAGGCAATGACAGATAGGTTCTCCCAGCAGGTAAGGTTCTGGCCAGTCCTCCCAGCAGGTAAGGTTCAGGTCAGTCATTTGCTCCCTCTTGCAACGCTCTTGTGCGATTCGTTTGGTTCCATTTGGAGATCCGGTTTTATAAAGCGCGACTGTCCTACTCTCAACTCATGACAGATCCTTAATTGTATGTACCAAGACTACTCTCTAGTGCCACCAAGCACATTTTTTAAAGAAAGCAGAGGAAGCTGGTAGCATGAAACATCGCTCCAAAATCCTCACTGCTTTCCTTCCAGCGGTGCAGTTTTTCTCAAAAGTCATTAGCCGCTGCAGATAATTGGCCTAAATTCACCTCCTCACCAGTGCTGAATTTTGTCTGGATCAGCTACCTGTTCTGCACCTTTCAAAAAAAAATTGATGTCACTTGAAATACAAACTATTCATCACCTGCTCAGATAACATCCCAAGTACTGTGGAGGCAGAATTGGGCCTTCTCCTGCCGAGGTATTTGAAATCTGCCATTCTGGAAGTGTCATCCAAATGCAGCTTCTGAGATCTGCCACCCCAAGAGAGCAAGAAAAGCTTGTCTGGCTGCACAGGTCCATCAGAATTCATCTCAAACTGGAGGAAACAGACAAAATATTCAACCCACGTTGGTGGGGAGAAGCCGGCAATCCTTTTCCAGAAACCCGTGTACTAATACAGCAGTAATAGACTCTCCAGCAAAAGAGCACAAGCCAGCCACATCCTTCATCTTTGCTCTCCCCTTTCAAAAACCTCCACAGGCAACTTCATGTCCTCCGACCACTAACCCCAAGAAGCACAGAAATGCAAAAGCAAAGTAAAAAATATACACATTCCTTGAAAAAGAAGATGTGCACTTAAAAAAAAAGGCACCAACAAGTGATTTTTTTAAAGTTCCCCTTCCCACAATGCCCCCCCCCAAAATCTTAGCACTTTTTTTCCTCTATATTGATTAGGAAATTGGGAGAACCTGCCCCCCCTCCCTTTGTTCCCGCAATGAAAATGCCCCTCCACTGGAGGGGGCTGAGGATTAAGACATTTTCCAAAAGGTCAAGGAGGCAGTCAGGACACCGGCAGAAAATACAGCGATGGTTTGCCAAGTGGGGGTGCCGAAGTAGGACAGGAGGCCTTCCTGGAAGGAAAACAAAACGCAGAAGACATGATGTCACAGATACAATTCACAACAGTGGCAGATGTGATTGAGGCAAGCCCTCGCATATAAACAGAAGGAGGGGCAAAAGGGATACAGGGGCAGGGGTGCAGAACTCTCCCCCTACCTATGGCTTCACTACCCCCCCTCCCCGGCATTCTCCTCTTTTAGCTGGCCTCCAATGCCCTGGGTGAGCTCGGATGGGAGGCAAACGCCTGGAAGAGAGGCAAACTGTATATACCTAAGTGTTGTGTGTGCACGCACGCGCGTTGGTCAGCTCTCCTGATCCGTACACCCATTTTGCTGTTAAATTGGCAAACGGACAACCATATTCAGTTCCCATTATGCGCAACTCATTTTAATGTAATCAACAAGACAGTAGGGTGGGCAGGCAAATAGTGTTTAGCTGATTAACCGGTTTGAGAAATCAATTAGAAGTCTTCTAGTCGACTTAAAAGGATGCCTCTGATTAATTGGACAATGGGTTTTGAAAAGTTATTTTTAGCAGAAGAACTTGGCAGCCCCCACAAGAGGCAGCCTCCCTGACATGAAATGCCCTGTCTAAGATGGCACCTGCTGCAACACCCGCATCCAGCATCTGAACACTTTTATCTTCAAAAAGGATAGTTATTCACACACAAGTTTATGTAGACTCAATTAAAAGGACCCTCTATAATTGGGCCGTGGTGGCTTAGTGGTTAAGACGCTGAACTGCAGACTGGAAGGTTGGTAGGACAGCAGTTCGAGACCCGTGTGTCGCGTGACGGAGTGAGCTCCCAAGCTCCTGCCAACTTAGCAGTTCGAAAGCAAGAAATTGCAAGTAGATAAATAGCTACTGCTGCGGCGGGAAGGGAGCAGCATTCCGTTAGTCATGCCAGCCACATGATCACAGAAGCGTCTTCAGACAGCGCTAGCTCTTCGGCCTTAGAAACGGAGATGAGCACTGCACCCTAGAGTTGGACACAAATGGCTTTCGAGCAGGAGATGTCTTTACCTACTATAATTGGGCAATAGTTCTAGATTTTAGAGCTGGAGGATACAGAGCCTGAATAGCAACTTGCTCAGGGCCGCTCAGCAAATCCAGGGGGCTCTGAATGTCCTTCCTTTCGACTACCCACATCTAGACACGAACAAAGGCCTGCAAATAGTCATGCTGGCTACCCCATAGCTCTGGGAGCAGATGTTTTCAGAACATCTGCCTAAACAGCTCTAGAACGTGTGTGTCTGAGTAGCTTTCACGGGCTGTTCTTAAGCCACCACTCTGTGCCTGCATGCCACAGCTAGGACCTTCATCATCTACTGCGATTTGAAGGTGAAGGTTTATCATCCAGAGATTATTTTGTTCAGACTGAAGTCTGAAGTGCACACTGAAAATCCGAATATAAACACCACGTTTATGACACTTACACAATACGCACCACATCTCAGCATGGAACACTTCCTAACAGGTGGGACGACCACATATTACAAAAGGGATTGGCGTCCCATTTAGAAAAGCCTTGAAATTGCTCTCGTCTCAGAGCAGCATAACACTGCTTGCAAAGCCTGCCATGCTATACGATTTGGGAGCAGGGGTGGGAGTTGTTTAAAGGCAATACATAAGCCTCCGGCTGTACTTTGCACCAGGGCTGCAAGGCAGCTTAGCGTTCCCAAAGGCTGAAGTCTGTCTTTGCTCACTCGCTCACCGACTCAGGCACTGCCAGTCACAGAGAGCCCTCAGACAGGCGACAGAAAGAAATGGCAGGTTCACGTTGTCAGCTCTGCCTGTCCCACGTCAAAAAACATGAATAAATCACCATTATTGGGGTTCTTTGCTGCCGCTTCTAGCCTGAGTGGAAGATGACATTGGTGACAAATGTGGCCTACGAGGGTTGGCAGCTACCTAGAGCAACTCAAATGTTACTTCCGGATTAGACTATCGTAAGTGCGTTCCATGCAAGGCTGACTTTGAAGATGGTTCAGAAACTGAGGTTTCAGTCCTAAACACACTTTTGTTGTTGTTGTTCAGTCGTTAAGTCGTGGAACCCAAAAAAGTAAAATCTGTTACTGCTTCCATTTCCGCCCCTTCTATTTGCCAGGAATTGATGGGACCAGATGCCATGATCTTAGTTTTATTAATGTTGAGTTTTAAGCCAACTTTTGCACTCTCCTCTTTCACTCTCATCAAGAGGCTCTTTAGTTCTTCTTCACTTTCTGCCATTAGGGTGGTATCGTCTGCATATCTGAGGTTGTTGATATTTCTCCCGGCAGGCATCAGTGGAAACACACTTACTTGGGAGTAAGTCCCACTGAATCCAATGAGACTTACTTCTGAGTAGACATGCCTAGGATTGTGCTGTTAAGCTAGTACAAGATGTAGCCATCTTGCCTGCCAACAGGCAGCTCATTTACTTTGAGGCACCTGACCTGACTATCAAGTTGTTTCCAGGCCCCAATTCGTTTTTTCTGATGTCTCAAGAACTAGCTGATGTGGTTAGCTCAAGAAATACCTCTTCCTGTACAAACCCTCTGTGATTAATGCCCTGCCCCCTATTTTTGGACACCTCTAAACCCACCCACCCACCCACCCAAAAAGCTCCTGTGCAAGTTCAGCAGCCTAAAAAGTTGCTGGGGCAATCAGCTTTTTTCTTTTGCTTGAAACTCCATTACATATCTTTGTGGATTGGGGACCTTCTTCCTGTCTGGAATAGCTACCCCTCCTCCAGGATTGGTAGGCATCTGCCACTGGGTAGCCAAACCTGCCCATCTAGGAAAAGGGGTGGAATGGAGAAGCCAGGTGGATCTCACTCCTCCAATCAGGTAACTTGATGTTAAAAAACACTAGGTTTGATTATAAGTCCAAGCACAGGAAGCGCAGGCGTGCTCTCCTGCAGGTCAGCTACGAGAACCCTAGCACTGGGACACAGCAGAAGCCACTTACTCAACAATAAGCGCAAGGACCGAGGATCCCTTGGACAAATGTAAGCAGCTAGTGCTAGGAACTGGAAAATTAGCCAGACATGTTAAGACATTAAATATTGTCTTAGTGATTCTCAGTCCATATTTACCAAGCTAAAATACTATTTTAAAATTTTAAAATATGTTAAGACATTTTCTTTTGCTTTTTGTTGCTTTTTGACTCCAAGCCAGCTTGCAAACTTCCCCAATGTGTACTGGAAGGGGGCTTTGTGGGCTTTGTTCTCGAGTAGCATCCCAGCTCCATCTACTGGGAGTGACTGGTTACTGCATGCATTCAATCAAGCACTGCTTGGTGTCCATCTAGCCAAGTCAGGCACTATCCCCATCAGCCTACTTTTTCTATCCCTTTTTATTTTAACTCTTTTTCTGTTGGACATTTAATAAACTAGCTGCATTTTGACTCTTTGCCTGCCTAGCCCATGTTCACAGGTGATTTGGCGAGTTGTCACATCTCTTTGCACTGAGGATGCTACTGAAGGTTTGATTTTTTAAATAAAAAACCACCGGGGTGCAGTGCTCTCCTGGAAGGGGTTCTCCCCCCCCATGACCCCCTCTGCCTGGTTTCTGTATCCTGGGATGGTGGCAGTGTTTCTCTTAATTTAAAAACACACACACAAAATGGAGGGCGCACACACACACACACACACACGGAACAGAATAAAGGGTGTGGTGGCAAACCACTGGTGTGATCCACCTTAAATCAAGGTGCAACCTTGATGCGAGACAACAGTCTCTAGACGCTAGAGACTTTCTACAGGACACTTTGAACTTCTATTCCCTGAAGAAACCAGTCAAATGTACCGGACGAAACGCTGGGAGTTGGCAAGAACTTTGTTTTATAGAACTGTTGTGTTTTTAAAGTACTCTTTTCAGAGAACTTTTATTAAGTTTACATGGCTTTAAAACCCCCAAAAAATCTATATTGTTATGATACTGGTCTAGAGAGTTTCTAATCCAGAGGAGAATCGGTGCCAAACTCACCCAGCCCCCGTGGGCCTGGATCCAGTTCAAGACATGTTCCTGGATGTATTCCATTGTCCATCGAATGACGGTCCTTATAAGCTCCGGTACTTTAGCACAAACTGCCTGTTTGGAAGCAACAAGGGAGAAAAGAGCCAACTACTAGCAGCACGGGCTGTAGCTTAGTAGTGAAGTCATGCCTTGCATGCAGAAGGTTCCAGGTTCAATCCCTGGCCTCTCCAGGTAGGGCTGGGGAAGAAGTCCATTTGACACCCTGCACTGTGCCTGCCAGTCAATTGGATAATACGAAGTTAGATGGGTCCTTGGGTAGTGCTGCATGTTCGGGGGGGGGGGGGACGGCAGCAGCATCACACTCACCTTAAGAACCAACCTGCAAGCGAAGTAGAACAAAGCCACTACGCGGCCCCAGTTAAAGGTCCCGTCTGAAAACATCTCTGTAGCCACTCGGAAGAAGACTTCTTTGGGGGGATACGCCTGAACTTGCTCTATCATGCTGCAGAGGCCAGAAAGAGAATAGCCAGGTTTAGACACACTCCCACCCAAAAAGAGGATGGTGGCAACAGCACAGTTTCTGGGGAAGGAATCCTCAGCGAGTTCGACGCAGTGCAGATGGAAAAAGAAGGGTGATCTAACAGGAGCCGTACTAAGCTTTGGAAAAGTGATGTCATTGTACAGCAATAGATTCAGCAACACTTCAACGGGGCAGGTCTGGCAAAGCGTAAGAGTCATACACCTGGAAAAGACCAGGAGGTCATCAAGTCAAATGCCTCTCTGCAGTACGTTTGTTCACACCCTTGTAATTTCTAGCTACCTTTGTGGGAACCCAAGAAATCCAGGCAATAGTGCGTCACAAGCATAGAGACATTACATCAAGAGTGTACAACTTTATCCAACTTTACTGAGTGAGCCAAGACACACAGGATAGGTCAGTTCTGGCCGTGCACCTTACAGGGAAGGCTGCCCGGGGCAGGGGGGGGAAGGGGTGTACAGTACTTTATTTATATCCCGTTTTTCTTCCATGGAACGCAGGCTTCCCAGGCACCTGCTTAGCAGCCAGACCTGCTTAGCTTCAGCATTGAGGCTGCGTCTATAAATCCTCCCTCCACACACACACCCCACCAGCCATAATGTTGGGGGCTTTGCTAATGCTAAAGAGCAGGAGCCAGGGTGGTGGACCACAAACCAATGGGCTTACACGCCGATTCTATTTCCCTTCATCAACAGATATTAGTAGGAATGCAACGTTCACATCTTACAGCACTGGTTAAAACCTACTTCTGCAGCTCTGTGTTTTCATTCAGCTCATCTGCGATCCGGCGCAGGCAGTCACTCAGCTTCCTGGTTTTGGCATCGTATGCCTGGGGCTCCAGGTCCTTGAGTTCCGTCATCGTCGCGGTGATCCGCTCATTGTCTCCGCAGCTCTGCACTTGGTCCCTGATAAAGCTGCCCCAGGGCCAAAAAGAGAGCATGGAGAACTCTCCACCTGGAGCCCCAGCCCCACCACCCTCTACCCTTGAGGAATCCCCAACACAAAAACTGTTAATGCAACCCTCCTTCTCCAGGGAGCACCACCCGCTCAAGGCATTCTTCCTGCAACTATGTTCCTAACTGGACACTCACCACTTGAGAAGCACAGTTCCCGTCTCAAGGATCTGATCTGAAGTAGTGCCTGGAAGGAAGAGAAGCACCAAGTGAGAATAAGCAAGGAGGAAGAAAGAGGATCCCCAAGAACACAGGAAGAGCTGTGCTCGAGGACATCAAAACCCCATCTCGCCCAGCATCCTGGTTCCCACAGCAGCCAAATGCGTCCAGGATGCGCAATAAGCAGAAAATGAAAACATTCCCATTGCTATTCCGTGGAAGACTCTGCAGCTAGTCAGTGTCACATGAACCTGCTGTCAATCACAACCCAGCTCAGTTGAAACACCTGTATAGCTGAACATAACTGAAGCTTCATTTCTCCCAGCAGACAGGGTGGTTTGGAGTACTTTGGTGCTCCCTCATCTTTGACAACGCCTGCCAAAGATGCAGGCGAAACGCCAGGAGACAATGTTTTTATGAGACCGTGGCCATCAAGCCCGAATAATCTTGATCTTAACACAAGTACCAACAGTCCCGTTGTTGCTTCTGAACATGCATCCACACATCTTTCACAATCGACTGCCTATTAACAGACGTCTTTTCCATGAACTCGTCTATCCCCCACTTAAAGCGACCACCTCTTACTGCACTGAAGTCGGTAAATTCATTACAATTTGCACAAAGAAGTAGTTTCTCTCCATCTACTGCTAATCAGTGTCACTATTGTTATGGGAGAACGAGGGGAACTCACAGCTCAGTCCTCCGTAACTCCCCACGTGGTGATGCAGAAGCGCCGCTGCGGCTACCACTGTATCCAGTGGGAGAGCTTTGGCCTCCTCGGGGTAAGGGGACATTTGTTCCCTTGCCCCGGGGTAAACCCCAGCAGCTGCTATGGGTCAACTTGGACCTGTGCTAGTTTGATACCACCTGGGCACAAGTCCACATTGATCCGTGAAGGTGGATAGGGCCCCGTAAGGGGGATAGGATTTGGCGGGCATCACTGCCACCGAACCCGCCCCTTTCTGGGCCCAATCCGCCCTCCCCTTGCCCCGTCTCCTCCCGTTCTGCCACCCAGCCCCATTCCACCCCCTGCGCTGCCTCACCTCCTCCAGCGTACCTGGTCCATCGGAGCGCAGACCCCCGCCACTTGGGGTGGCAGCCAGGCTGCACGCTCTGGTATAGTCATGTTTGCAACTGCTGTAAAACATGTTATGCCGTCGGAACACACATTCCACCAACATAACATGCCATTGGATTGCACCATCATCCTATCTACACACCATGCTGCACTCCATCCTGCTAGACTAGAAATCAGGAGTTCTGGATGTCACTTGCTTTTTCATACTGGGACCTACTTCTCTCATTGGGGTTAAAGAATTGGGTAAGACCACAAGTTCTTCCACTTTCCTACCCACTTGAGGAAAAAGACCAGATTCACTTTCGTTTCCACATGAGGAGCCTTCCTTTTCCTGCAACTGCGATTTTATTGGTATGACTAATTATTTGCCTGGCAGTGTTGACATCTCTCGCTCATCTTTTAAGGTGGCAACTTGGCATTTTCATGTAAGGTGGCAACAAGTGGCATTTTTGAGGCTTTGCGGTGCAGAAAGATCTACACTTTATAGCCCTCACGTGGCACTCGCTTGAAGCAGCATCTCCACACGGCTTGCTGATGTCCTACAGAGGGCTGCTCCTTATGTGTTGTCTCAGAAGCAACTTCGAAGACATCACTGGCTGCTGTCTGAAGCTGCTCCATATGAGGGCAACATATACAGTATAGACCAGGGGAAGGGCTGCAGCTCAGTAGTAGAGTACCTGCTTTGCAAGCAGAAGCAACCCAGTTCTGGTGTCTGGTGTAGGGCTGGGAAAGACCTCTGTCTGAAACCCTGGAGAGCCACTGTCAGCCAGTGTAGACAATACTGAGCTCATCAGACCAACAGGCTGGGCTCAGTAACAGGCAGTTTCCTATAAATCCATCCATTCACACCCAGAGAACAGAGCTGCAGGGCAAATATCTCCAATTGACTCCCTTTTGTAACAATTAACCTAAGTAATTGCCATCCTGGTAATTTCCTAACCCTCCCCCCAAACTGGGCACACAGGCATCTTTCAAAGCAATGGCTCTCTTATATTTAGCAACTGTCCCTCCCTACTCATCCTAGCACAGCATCCCTCTCAGCAACTGTTGCCTATGTCTTTATTTTGTTTTGTAAATTGTGTGCCCCTCAAGACAAGGAACCATTTTTTCCCCTTTCCTTTGTTATGTAAATCACTTTGAGAGAGCTTTTGTAGCTGAAAAGCAGTTATTGACTCAAGCTGGTCTATGACCACATTGTTAATAAACTTGAAGCAGTTATTGAACTAAATAAATGCCTTACATCCTAGAACTTAGAAGTCCCATTGTATTCAATGGGGCTTACTCCCAGGAAAGCGTTAAAGGGTTGCAACTTTAATCTGACACCCCAGATGAAACACAGTCTATGCTCACACAACTGCATTTGTTCACAATGAGGCCTTGTCAGTTATCTTGGCCTCTTACACTCACCCCTCCATCTAAATTTAGACTGTAAGCATCTAGAGGCAGGGACCTGTCTGCCTTGCTTATATTACTCCGTAAAGCACCGCATTCAACTGACAATGCTATATAAATAACACCAGCTTCATCGTCCACCCTGATATATTTATAAACCGTGTCCAGAAATCTGAGGACATCCCCCTCCCCAAATCCAACGAGAATATGCAATTAATTCGTGGAATTCACAGCCAGAAGATGTGGCTGGTGGCAACCATCAGGCAGCTTTTAAAAGGAATAAACAAATTCACAAAGACTAGCAACATCAACCGCTACAAGCCACAATGTGGAACCTCCACATTCAATACTAGTTGTTGAGGGGCAAACAAACAGTGAAGGAGAACCTTGCTTTCAATGCGCCGTTCTTGTGGGCTTTGGCTTTTTAAGTACAGTACCTTCCCCGCCTGGCATCACTGAAAATAGGATGCTGAACTAGAACTCTAATCCTGAGTAGTTCTTTACATTCTTCTTATGACACATACGGTAGTTAAACTTTAAACTTATGGAACTCACTGACACAAGATATGGCAATAGAATAGCCCTCAGCTTAGCTTAAAAAAAAAACCATAAGCCAAATTCATGGAGGAAAAGCCTTTCAGCGAGACCAATGACCTCGGTGGTGGACTAATGGAACCTTCATGCTCAGGGGCAGTGTACCTCACTGCCGTCATGCCCTGTGTGTGGGATTCTCAGGGGCACCTGGTTGGCCACTGAGATGAGGATGCTGGGCTCGGTGGATCTTCTTATGCTTTTCCTCCCCGCTTTGTTGTTCTGCTCCCAGCAAATGCTGCTGCAGCTGCTCTGCCCACTCCCCCTTCCCAGCCACTCTCACCATCTCTCTGCGGTGGAAGCTCCAGTTCCCGGCCACGACCCGCCGACGCCGCCATCTCCCTCTGCTTCACCCAGCCTTGCCCAACCCCAGGTCGGCAAGCCGGAGTCGTTCTCCAGAAATCACGTGACAGGGCAGCCGGCGGAAGAGGGGGGAAAGCGAGATCGAAACTGTAGTTCTTGAAAAGCGGGAGGGGACACGGCCATCGTATACCACGTGACGGAAGCACTGACCATAGAGGGAGGACCAAAACTAGAGCGGCATGATATGCCACCAGCTTCCGGTTTAAATCGGAGACGTCCGCTTTCCACGCGTCTACAAACCGCAAGAGATAGGAAAAAGATAGAGTGACGCGCAGCACCTTGGAAGAGTGAAAGCAGCCAACGGGTGGCGGCGATATATTTATGTGCGCGCTATAGCCTTACTTGAAAAGGGGGGAAATCACATTCTTATTTCGTAAGAAATAAGGGCCGAAGGGGAAAGAGCACGTTACTGCCCCCTCCATCATAGGTTCGACGAATTAATTTCTTTGAGGATGAGCGGAGGCAACATAGGCGTGTAGATTGTGTACTGTGTTGTTGTACTGTTGTACTACCAGAGTCCGCCCATCCTCCGCTTATCGTTCCCCTTTCCCTCCCTCCACCGTCTACCGCTTGCATGAGCTGAGCAGGCCCCTCAACGGCGCAGACTTTGGGGAGCTGCCACCGTGTGGCCGCTCGCCCAGCAATCGGAGGGCTGGTTGCTTTGCAAGACCCTGTTCCAGACGACACCGCCACGAGGCGAAAGGAGAGAGCGAGAGCTCGGGCGGGCACCTCTGGAGCCTGTTTGTACGCAGCCTTCGCCTCGTATGCGCAGCTTGCAGACAGGTGGGCGGCAGAGAGGCTCACGCACTTTCCGCCACTGGGCTGGGTGGTGCTAACGCGACTGACCGCGGCAGGGTGGCATTGGGCAGGGAGGGGGACCCTGCCTAACCCCCCTTGGGAGAGTGGCTGGACGCCCTTCTACTCTCACCCGCCACCTGCACAGCACAGCACACACCAGACTGAGCGTGGCGAAAGTGACTGGCGAGCAGCAAGCAAGCGGTGCTCAGGCTCCCCCAAGTGCCTGGAGGGAGGTGACGTTATTAAGCACCTGCTGGCCAGGAATAAACACTCATCAGCTGCAAATGGCAGAAGAGAAAATACGGAAATCATATTTTCAAGATAGGGGAGTGTGGCCACCTTTTCGGCAGCGCTACTTCTGCTGAGGCGCGTCATTTCGCAGTTCTGCAGCTGTGAGAGGTGCTCTGCAAAACGTTGCCTAGGCAGAAGTGGGGCTGCTGAATGGACAAGCCTTGTGTGATAATTGGGCTCTCCCAGCGCCTCGGCAGCATTTATGTCTCTCTCACACCTTATCTCTAACTTAAAAAACCCCCACTGTATATGGGCCAGGGTGACCCTGAGTGGCAATTGCTCTTACTAACCCAGTCAGCCATAAGACCGAGATGCCTCAGGCAGCAGAGGACATCCCCTCCCCTCATCCACTTGCCTCAACTGTTGCTGTTCCTCCTCCCACTCCATGGATTGGGAGAGAGGGGTGGGCTAGAGTGTCGCCCTCCTCTCCTCCATACTTCCTGTTCCAGTCCAGGAAGGAGCAGAGGCTGGCACACCAGGTAAGGGGGCAGCAGCATTTGGTGCACCACCTACATAAGAACATAAGAAGAGCCCTGCTGGATCAGGCCAAAAGCCCATCTAGTCCAGCTTCCTGTGTCACACAGTGGCCCCACCAGATGCCTCAGGGAGCACACAAGACAACAAGATACCTGTGTCCAGTCGCCACTCCCTTGCACCTGGCACAGAGAAAACCCACTTCTAAAACCAGGAGGTTGCTTATGGCTTGTAACCTGTGATGGTCTTTTCCTCCATGAATCTGTCCAAACCACTTTTAAAAGGCATCTAAGCCAGGTGCCATCACCACATCCTGTGGCAAGGAGTTCCACAGATGAATTACACGCTGGGTAAAGAAATATTTTCTTTTGTCTGTTCTAACTCTCCCTCCACTCAATTTTAGTGCATGTCCCCTGGTTCTGGTGTTGTGCGAGAGGGTGAAGAATTTCCCTCTATCCACTCTCTCCATCCCATGCATAATTTTATAAGTCTCAATCATGTCCCCCCTCAGGCGCCTTTTTTCTAGAGTGAAAAGCCCTTTTCTAGACTGAAAAGCCCAGTCTAGCAGGTAGCACCTCAGGTAGCAGGAGGTCTTGTTGGCAGAGGGGTTGCTTTTACGCCTCAAGCAAGGGGGGAAAATTAACAGTAACACCCCCATCTTAAGCATATGGAAACATCAGTCTAATATTTTTAACAGTGCAAGCCTATGCATATCTACTCAGGAGTAAGCCTCATTAAATTTAATGGGACTTACTTCCGGGTAAGTGTATATAGGATGGCAGCCTCCATCAGTGTTTTCTACTGGAAGTTCTGGCCGGGTGCATGAATTACACACAAATTCATTATTCGTATCTTTCTTTTGCACCTCATAGACATGTCCACAGTCTTATATATCTGTTGATGGGCACAAACGCAGATGTGTATGTATGAAACAGGGACAATTTTTCAAATGTCTTTGATCATGTCATGTGGGAGAAGCAAATCTCACCTCCTACTATCCATAAGTGGGCAAGGATTTGATCACCTGATCATGAAAGAAAAGCTAGCACATTGGCTAAGGCGGAGAATGTTAGGCAGCTATCCTAACTCTACAAGACATACTACTGAGTAGGCATGCTATAAGCCTCTGAGCACACACATAGGGTGAAGTTCCATTAAACTAAGAAAAAACTTGATTTATACACTTAAAACACAAAATATATCACATCAGTAGGCAATCCAGATCACAATGTCAAATCAATTAAGTAAATACAATAAAATTATGTTGGGTCAAATCAAGGGTGTTTTCTATTTTCATTTGGCTTCAGTAGATGCCAATATACAAAAAGTGTCATATTCACATTAAAACTTTTCTCCCCAGCAATATTTAATAGACCTGAATGTATTTGTTAATGTTGTATCCCATATAGCAGACATCCATTCCATCACTGGTAATTAATGGGGCTTACTTACTTTTAAGTAAACGGGCAGAAATGTGCTGCATTATGCTTTGAAGTCCCCATTTAAAGTTGTGGCTGTTGAGAGCTGCAATCCTATAAATGCTTGCCTGGGAGTAAGTCCCATTGAAAAATTGGTTTTACTTCTGAGTAGATATGCATATTATGCTGCAACAGTACAATCCTGTGTATGCTTAGAAGTAATCTCACAGGTTTCAATGGGTCTTATTCCCAAGCAAATGCATGTACGATTGCACTCTCAGCTTACTTATTTGGAACTGGAAACAAGTCTCCTTTAATAATAATTATAATAATAACAATAATAATAAAAGCAATTGTAAAGCTTTTTCATTTTTCTTTGCCTGCTAATGGGACTTATTTCCAGGCATGGCAAACTCTAGCACAATATGCCTAACTTGTTAAAAATGGGCACCTTAGAATCAGCATAGGTTATTGTGCTATATGACACTTATTGAGGGGGAGCTAGCCTTCAGTGGGGTTTGCCCAGTCGAAACAAACCAGTTTGTGACACTTCTGCAGCTGTTAGCTTGTACAGGAGCACAGGTGTCTGTTACAAACTGCTAGCTTGCAAAAGCATTGCATTGCAACATTACCACATTCTCTGCTTAAATCAAGCAAGATCGGCTTATCATGTCCTCTTTACCTTAACTGCCACCAACATTATTTCAGAAACCTTAAGTAAGCTGAAACTGAGCAAGATGGACATCTGATTTTTACAGAAACATTCTGAGGATTAGAGACAATAAGATAGGAACTACTGTTTTGAACAAATAGGAGCATTTTTAAAAATTGAAGAGAAAGGAAAATCATTCTCTTTTAGCAGGCCACTGTTATTCCCTTGTGTGGCTGACTACAAGGATAAGTTGCTTTCCTCATCTGAGAATTTCGAAAGCCAGCACCCCAACAGCGAAACCTTAGTTCAGTGTTTTTCCTTTTGACTGATAATAAAGCACTGAGAGAACACATTTAGCTCCATATACAGTCCACTTCCTGAACTATAACAGTTTATTAATTCCTCATAGAGAATATTACTAAAACAGTCTGCCGACTGCTACTTATGGTATGCTTTTTCTGAGTTAGAAAATCCAACTGAACACTGAAAAACTAGTTGGCACTGGTTGTTATAATATATATTTATCTTGACCTCCTTCAAAGGATCTCAGGGTAGCATTCATGATTCCCCGCACTCCCTTTTATCCTCACAGCAACCCTGTGAGGTAGGTTGGGCTGAAAGGGAGCAATTAGCTCAAGGTCACCCAATTACTTTATGATTGACCAGAGATTTGATCCCAGGTCTCCCTAGTCCCAGGCCAACGTGCTAACCACACCACATTGGTTGGTTCTCACAATCATAACGAGACTGGGTTGGTTCCTTCCCCCCTGGCATATGTTCTGTGCTTTTAACAACTGTGTAATTTGCAGATGTCCAACAGGTACAGCTCCTCCCAAGTCCTTTCTCCTGCACATGCTCAAGCAAAAGCTTGCAGTTCATCAACAACATCCTGAAAGATACAGACTTCAACCTGCTGTGAGTCCCAAATGGAGTCTCATTGCCAGTGTGGTCTAGCAGTAAGAGCTTCTTCAGTTGTGTTGTCAACAAACAATGTCAAAAGCTTGACAAATCTGGTGGGGTTTGGGGTCCTGCTGGTAACCCATAAGGCTGCTTTATCTCCAGCTTATTATTAACATAGCACTATCAATGTACATGATGCTATCATTGCCTTCAAGGAGCTTACAGTCTAAAATAGTGGGGAAACACCACAGGAAGGGATAAATGTGGCCAACATTTATGTCTCTCGGAACAATGTCTCAGTTTTCCTGATCTTGGATTCAAACAGTTTTCAGGTTCTGCCTCTTGCTACAGCCATCCAAAAACCGACCATCTTCACTCTCGAGTCTCTCTGAAGTTTGAAGGGAGGTGTGAACCATGAGGAGCTGTCCTGTAGCGAGCGAAGATGGGCCTCTGTGGCTGGAGGAGTGCAAGCCACAAATGGACTCACCATGGTTTGAAAATCCAACTGGTCAGCTTGAATTGCCCTCACATCACCTTCCTTTGTGTCCTCTTTCATTCCCTTTCAGGTTTTCATGTCCTTCACCATGTTTCGGTGTCAAGAGGCATCTGGTTCAGCTGCACTGATCGGCACCTGCTGCCAATCTGATGTCCTGAAGTCAGATAACAGCTTCTTCTTTTGAGCTGCCTCAGCCTTCGTAGGCATCTGTCCATCATGCAAATAGCATAGGGGTTGGGGCGTGTCTATGCATACACAATCTCCAATATCAATAAAGTCAGAGGCTGGAGGGTACAGCAGAGCAGTGGGCAGGATGATCTTGTTCAGATGGGTCACATCCTGCATAGGGTGTATCCTAACCAGGAGTTGTCCTGCTAGTCCTGCCCCTCTTCTGTCTGGACAAGCAAGTACCCATTGCCCTGGTGATCAGGATCAGCGGAGGTCTCTTTTTCTTCCTCTTCTTTGTCTTCCTCCTCCCCTTTCTCCTCTGTGGGCACAGGAGCTGCTGCCAGGCTAGGCCAGCGGCCACGCTGGGCAAAGTACTCTATCAACAGCTGCCGGAAAAACATGACTGGGATGGGAAGAGCAGCCAGAACAATCAGGCTTATGAGAAGGCCCAGTGCCCAGGGTGGGTAATCCAGCTCCTGCTTCGCTGCCTGCAAAGAGACACCAAGAATGAAAATTAATGGGCCCACTTGACCTGGCGTCAGTCTAACACACTGAACAGACTTCCTGTCCCTACAGCAAAAGAACTAAGACCAGAACTAAGACTACAAGGATAAGTTGCTTTCCTCATCTGAGAATTTCGAAAGCCAGCACCCCAACAGCGAAACCTTAGTTCAGTGTTTTTCCTTTTGACTGATAATAAAGCACTGAGAGAACACATTTAGCTCCATATACAGTCCACTTCCTGAACTATAACAGTCTATTAATTCCTCATAGAGAATATTACTAAAACAGTCTGCCAGCAACTAACCTTGAAGACTTCTAAATGTTTTCAGCTGCTGCATGGCTGCTAGAAGTTCAACAGGGACAGATTCCCAGTCTCCTGCCCATTGCCTTCGCCGCACTGAATGGCTGCGACGGCGAGGGGGCGGGGCCACTTTGGAACGGAGAGTAAACGGGGACTAGGACGGGGCAGAACTTACAGTACCGCCCCCACTGTAGCGATGCCTCTGGGGCAGGTCGCTGCTTTCTCCTCTAGCCTCACCGCTGCAACTGCTTGCTCACAACAGCAGTGCTGAAGACGTGGGTCACTGCTGCTCTGATCTTCTTCTCACTCACTCTTGGTGAGCAGGAATATGATCCGAGCGCAGGGTGAAATGGCTGCTTGAGAGGCGGGCCAGGCGAGGGGTGCAGGGCGCCCAGCCACTTCACCACCTCCTCCAGCCTGTCACTCAAAGCAGTAACTTCACTCAGCCTCATGGTTGAGCAGACCCCTCTATTGCATTTCCACTGGATCCTTCATAGTGGAAGCCCTGGGGATCTAGACAATGTGGAAAAACCCTGCTATGATTGGATTGGGTGCAGATATTGAGAGAGGTTGATGGGAGCTTGGAAGGAGGGTCCCATCGCTTCACTGCCTTCTGCCTCATTGCTGTTGGACGAAAGCATGCAGGGATGTGAAGGGAGAGCGTCTCACTCTTACCTCTTGTCTGTTCCAAGCCTGGTAGGTCGGCCACTTCAAACACATGTGCACCAGACTTGCTAGTAGGAGGCACAACATTGATCCCAGGCTAACGTAGCGCCACATATAGTTGTAGATACGCCAAGGCCGCCAACCCAGCACAGCTTCTATGTCACTTAAGAACCTGAACCAGGAGGAAGAAGAAAACAGACTATTGTCTCAATCCTATTCCCCTCCCCTGCCGGTGTAACTAGCATTGCAGTGGTGGAGGCTGCTTTACGGCTGTCATAAATCAGCCTCCTGCATGCCGGCAGACCCATGGGCACCTGTTGGAACAGGTAAACCTGCACGGGGGGTTGGAGGAAGGCAGGGAGGGGGTTGAACAGGGTGAGAGGAGGGCAAAATGGGGGAGGGGGTGGGTGGAATGGGGCAGGGATGGGGATGGATCAGGCCTGGAGGGGGGGTGGATCGGTGGCACGCCGAATCCCAAGCCCCTTCCCAGGTCTGATCAACCTTCATGGAGTAACACGGACTTGCACCAGTGATTGAGCTGGCACAGGTCCACGTTGCTCCATCGCGGCTGTTGGGGCTTGCCCCAGGGCAAAGGGACAAATGTCCCCTTACCCGAGAAGACCTCCAACAACCGAAAATCCCCCATGGGATGCAGTGGAAGCCGCGTCGGCACCGCTGCATCACCGCACAGGGATTTAGGTAGGATTTGGCTGTATGAGGATCAATGGGGCATCTAATGATGAAGCTGTTCCCAGGGCTGGCCCAAGAGCTCCCAGCGCCTGAAGCAGCTTGCCAAATGCTGCCCCTCCCTGACTGGTGATGCATCAGCCTCTGCTCCTCCCACTCCTTGGATTGGAAGAGGGGTATGCTCTAAAATCCACTCCTCTCCTCTCCTCCACACTTACTCTTCTGCTCCATAGCCCTCTTCCTTTTCCAATTCGGAGAGCGAGAGGAGGAAGAACAGAGGAGGCAAGTGGGCAGACAGAGACGAGGGCCCCCTGCCAATCTGCTGCCTGAGGTGAGGTCTGTCAGCAGCCACAGTGCAGACCCCCCAGCCCCTGCTCAACAAACCAGAACAAACAAACCGGCAGGTGCTTATGCCAAGGTGAGAAGCAGGGTTGAGACTCACCTGTCAGCTCCATAGATCCAGGCCATGGCGAAAGCTTCGCAAGCCACGACAATAAGCAGGGGCAGGGTGGCTGAATAGTCATCAAACATGGACACAAAGTAGCTTCCTGAGTGCTGAACAAAAAGCAGCCCCAGCAGGAATCCAAAAGTACAGCACAGCACTGCAGAAAGAGAAAGCAAAAGCAGGCCCGGAGTCAGCATGGCTGGGCACCTATTGAGATCCAAGGATCGGCAGGCAGGGGGCCATTGCTAACCAGACACAGCAGGAAAGACTACCGCCATCTTTGTTTGCGCCTTGGGCAAATGCTTAGATGTGCACACAGGCAATCAGTGTAAGGAGGAATTGTTCGGGCTGGATGGCTGCGGTCCCATAAAAAAATTAATGCTGCGGTTCCATTTTATTTAGAATTTAAATGTGTGTCTTTCAGTGGGGACAAAGCCATTGTGTGGTGACTCTTCCACTTCCACATGGTCATGTGGATCGTCCTTTTGTGTGTCACATTTAATAAACCTTTTTTTTTTTTAAAGGAAAAATTCCCTATAAGTAGAAAACTAGTACATCAGGGTGACAGGTTCTGGTTCAGTCCTATATCTGCCACGCTGGCTTTCTGTTTGTAGGGAGAGCTTTTAGTTTGGATGAAACAACAGTAAGCCATAAGAACATAAGAAGAGCCCTGCTGGATCAGGCCAAAGGCCCATCTAGTCTAGCTTCTTGTATCTCACAGTGGCCCCACCAGATGCCTCATGTGTTATGGCTTTGGCTTTTTAACATGGAGGATACCTTACAAAACTGTTACCTGCTCACACCTGTAGTTCGAAGTGGTATGGACAATTTTACTATCTCATCATCCTGTCACCTCTGCTGTACAATAAGGATGTAGCATTCCAGACTGTACCAGTTCAAATGGGAGGGGGGGATGCATGGGAGGGGAGGAAATATTTTTGAATGCTCCCCACATAAAGGAGGCTCCCTGAATGTAGCACATGAGAAAGAAAAGTTTAGCACAACCTTCTCTCTAATGTGCTAGTTTAGTACAGTGGCTTTGTTATGCAAGAGGGAAAAATACCCCCTATTTCTGAAGTGGTGCAATCTGGAGTGCTACCACTTTATTCCACACAGCGTATTCCTCCACGGAGGACTCTGCCAATCCACGTCTTCTTCCCTGGGCTCCGCAGTACCTGTAAAGGTGGTTCGCCGGCGTTGGAGGCTATGGAAGTTGTCCAGCAAGGGGGTGATGATCCCTTGCATGTTTCCCAGCATGGTGCTCAGTCCCAGGTTCAGCAGCATGAAAAAGAACAGCACAGACCAGAAAGGGGCCGTTGGAAACAGGTTCATGGCCTCCGTGAAAGCAATGAATGCCAGCCCTGTGCCTTCCACACCCTGCGGAAAGAAGAGAAGAGTCATCCACCCAAACTGGCACACAGCAAGTTTAAACTGAGCAACAGGAAGAGCTTCATGCCTGGCACAGGAAGTCAGGGTCTGTGGTACTCAGGACTGACCCATAGGCTGGCTGTTGCACGATCTCAATGCTTCTCCAGCACTGCCCTATTGGCTGTTCTTCAGCTCCATAGACTAGAGACAAAACCATCCTTGGGCTGCATACAGACAAACATAGGAACAGACCTGGGCACGGAGTTTTTTTTGCTGCAGGGTGAACTCTTATTTCTCCCTGCTCTAGCTCTTTAACCAACACATATATCTGGGTCAGAAGCGACTGTTGACCCAGACTGTTGACTGGGTCAGAAGCTGGCTGTTGACGCTCCCAGCCTCCCTATTTTGGGAAGACTCTTTGCTTCATGTGGGGGTGCAAGATGTTGCAAGCTTATCCACTTAAATGTTTGTTCACTGCGTTAGTTTTTTTGTCAAGGATTTATTTTCTCTCAACACTTCAAAATTGGCTCTGGTTGTGGTGTCAGTGGTTTTTTTGACTGACATTGCTTTGAAAAGGCAGTGGGTTGTTTTATGACTGGCAGGTGGGCCAGCCTACGAGTGCTGGGCAAATTTAGCTTCTCCTCAAACCTTCGGAAACAGGTTTCCAGAACATGAATTTGTAACACTATGTTAAACTAGGCTTACCATCGTCCCGGAATTGACGCTGGCTTCGGCCTAGAGTGGACCTGAGCCGCTCCCAAGGGTGCACTGCAGCTGTCCAATGGGGTTCCTGCTTCTGTCGCGTCGTTGACTGGAAGTTCCAGAAGCCGATTGGACAGGCGCAATGCACCCTTGGGAGCAGCTCGGGTTTGCTCTAGGCCGAAGCCAGCATTAAACGAGTGTAAAGTACAAGAGTCTAAGGCAGTGGGGAGAGAACAGTCTCCCTCCTATAATTCTAAGAAAGAGAAAACATGACTTCGGCCACTCTGCTCCCTTTTCTACACCATCCACTCAACACAGCAACAGCGCAAGCAAAAGCACAATTGAGCAGGCACTGCACAGCCCAGGCCAGCCCTGCAGATGACCCACCAAGCCAAACTCAGCCCACCAGCCTCACATTGTAGCCTGCCAAATGGTTGACCACCCTGTTTCTGCATTTCCAGGAAGAAGGCTTATCAGATCCCTAGCAGACCACGATAGAGGCCACTGCTGGAGTGGTGGGTCACAAGTTGTGCAGGCCAGACACAGCGCCACAGGCTCGCTTTCACACCTCCAACAACCCCCCGACCCCCCTAAAGCAGCTACTTCTAGGAGTTCCCTTCACAGTAGTCCGACTCCCAGTCCCATTTCACCTTGTTCATCTCGTCCTCCATGCGGCAGTCGCCAATTCTCCACTCCTGCAACTGCTTCTCCGTTTCATTTGAGAGACTCCGATACCAGGCACTGTACTGAACGGCAGAGAAGTCGGAGAAGTTCCCGGGGGGGAGTGTCTCAGCAGGGAGGGAGTCAATCATCAGTAACACGGCTTTTGTATTCCTGCCCCCCCCCCAAACAAAACAAAACAACAAGCAGAGAGGTCATAGATATCTACAAAAGAAAAATGCAAAGAATCCTAGAAGCAATTATTTATGGATTGCATGCATTTATGGACTTTCTGCCTCAGAGGCGTCGCTGGAGGGGGGAACGGTACTGTAAGTTCCGCACCGGTCCACTCCCTGGTACGAGGTGGCCCCGTCCCCTCGCCATTCCGTGTGGCAAAGGTAATGGGCAGGCAGCCGCACGGAATGTCTCCTATGGCAAGGGGGCGGGGCCACCTAGTACTGGGGAGTAAACAGGGAGTGGAACGGTTCGGAACTTACAGTACCGCCCCCCCCTCCAGCGACGCCCGAGTTCTGCCTTAGTCAAGGCACCCAGAGTGGTCTGCAATACTAAACACAAGCAAATCAAAAATATTATAGAAAGTCTTGATGGAGGAGCTGGTGACAAGATCTCCCCTGCCAGGTCTTCTTCTCTCTTGCCTTCCCCTGAGGCCCACAAGTCTGGCTGCCCTGTTCTCTCAGGCCATTGAAGGTCTTTAGACTGGACATGTAGCATATCAGAGCATGGTTTGAAGGCATGTGATGCAAACACCATGAGTGAAGCTAAGCTGGCATAAGCAGGGTCAGTGCTTGGGTGGGTGACCACTTAAAAACCCTATCTGCACTGTCGTCAGTTCCATTGTGGAAAAGTGGCAAGATGAAACTGAAATACATAGCAAGTCCTGGCTGGTTTTTGTATGCATCATCCATCAATAGCAACAAACTTAACATTGAAAAGGGGCTGGGGTTCAGCAGGGTGTCTACTAACCTTTCAACGCAATTTTTCGTGATGGCATTGGCACGAAAGCCCAGCACCGCAAAGACCACCAGTGTGGCCAGTACCGAGGTGAGGAAGTTGACCCCAGAGACGAGCAGTCCATCGATGTGGCAGTTGTTGTGACGTGGGTTGTAACTCGAATAGGCGATGATGGTGCCAAAGCCCAGGCCTAGCGCAAAGAACACCTGGGTGGCTGCCTGACGCCAGACCTGCATATCACCCAAGATGGACAGCTTGGGGGTAGGGACAAAAAGCAGGGCAGCAAATGTTTAGACAGGGGCTTGTCTTCTGGGGTGAGAGGCAACTTCTACTGGGCTGCTAGTCATATTTCTTGCATCCTTGCACTGACTTTTCTCCTTTTGTCCAATGGCATAAAATGGGTGTGTCATTGTGAGCCTTCACAACATGGACAGAAGTGGGATTGCAAATGCTACTTTGAGCCAACCAAAATTACACTAATATCAGTGCAGACATAGCTTGTTTCCACACTAGAACCTTTTAGCCCTGCATTGCTTTTCTGTTATTAGCTGCAAGTGAAATTAAAATGGAGGTGCCACACGGCATTTAATATAGCACCATATTAACCAGCAATGCACTTCCCCATGGCCAAGCTCCTTTTATGATGCTTACTCACGAGTCAAATTCAGCAAAGGATTCTTGCAACATTAATTAGTAGCTTCCTCCTTGCACCTTTTATTGCTTGATCAGCAATGAATTGCCTCTTAATTAGGCAATTGTTGCCTAATTAATTGTTTCAGGTTCTGTTGGGGGTGCTTTAATTCTTCGTTACTGTAATTTCCCCCTGTTCTTCCTTTTATAGTGAAATTGTGTTATTTTTCTATAAAAGGAAGAACAAAATAAAAATAAATAATGAAGGGAAACTGGCAATTAAAGCCTCCATACACATACACTCCCCAGGGAATTAAGGGGCAATTCATAATTAATCACCCAGCCAAAATGAACAGGCAGCAATAAAACTGGCTGAACCTACAAACTGGAAGCTTTTAATTAAAGGCACACTAGCCCTTAAAAGCTTCAATCACACTTTGCCACTGCACACTGGACAGGCTGGCATTGCAATTATTAACAGTATTTATATACTGCTTTTCAACAAAAAGTTCACAAAGCAGTTTACAGACATATTTAATCTTATATTAAATATAAGAACAGCAATTGAAAAAGTGCCTCTTGCCCAGTTCTATTTCTTACGCACACACGCACGCATGCACACACAATAGCACAGATTAGGGTTGAAAAAGCACAGGAGGATAACATAGAAAACTTTGGACCGCAACAATTTGACAATGACATGTTTTGGACTGTTTGTATAAAGTGAGTGAAGAAAGGATGGTAATTTCAGAGAAAATTGTTAGTGTGGAAAAAAACCATAATGCTATACGGTACTATGATTAGATCTAAAAAGGAAAACGAGGAGAATATTTACATGCGAGAAGGAAGAGGGGAGCATGTAATAATTTTTTACTGTACAAGGCCTCAGGCTATGATCCTATGCACACTGTCTAGGAAGTAACCCTTACTGAACACAGTGGGACTTACTTCTGAGTAGTCATGAATGGGATTTCTTACCTTGGGTGTGAACATGATCCTGATTCCATCAGCAGCCCCTTCTAGCAGCAATGCCCGCACAAGGAAGCACAAGAGAACCATATAGGGGAACAAGGAGCTGAAATACAAAACCTGGGGTGGAGGGTGTGGGCAAACAGTTACATCAGGGAATGACAGGCACCTGTGGAAGCATCATCAGCACAAAACTCCTATCGCCTCCTTTCTCAAATCCTTCATGCAACACTAGTGCCAACTACTCTGAGGTGAGAGGCAAGAGAACACACCACATGCAGCCACCCCAACCATTACCCAGGAGCGTCTCAATCTAATGGTCTGGTCCCAAACCTTACCATTACTGTGGCTGCATGTTTTAAAAGGAATAAACTGCCAACTGAACTGGTCAACTAACAGCGCAATCCTGTCTGGCAACAGACTGGCGGAATGATTGCTCTGCCAGTCTAGGGTGTCGCAAATGTGCCATAAAGCATGTTTGCGCCACCCGGAGAGTAGGTTGCACCGGCGCTGAGGCTGGTGCCGCTCTCTCCACGTCAAGGACAACACTGCAGCCGCCAGGGAAAGTTAGCTCCCTGCAGCGTGGTGGAGGGGTATGGGGAGGGCGGAACGGGGCGTTCCCAGGGGGGTGGGATTGGCCCACTGGGCCTGGGAGGGGGAAAGAGGATCGTTGTTGATGCACGCAGCCGAATCCTACCCCCCTTCCCAGGCCTGGTCAGCATTATACGCCCAGCTTGAATGTGCGCCAGCAAAATAGCTGGTGCACATTCGAGGAGACCCATTGGGGCGACTGGGGGTAAGGGGACGAATGTCCCTTTACCCTGAGGAGGCCTCTGGCTGCACTGGCGCAGGTCCCATCCTGCACAGGATGTGGAGGGCGCATTATTTGCACCGCTGTGTCCTGCTAGACAGGATTGGGCTGTAAAGGTTTATCTGAGAGGGCTAATTTTAGTAGGTAGATCCGAAAGTGAAAGGTGACATTTTTGGACACTGTTCTGGATGTGGTACATGTATGTTACCCTAACAGAGGATGGAGAAGAAAATATTTAAGAGATGCCTCTACAATCAGTGGGTGCTTTTGTTTATCAGCTTGTAAGTCCCTACACTTCTTTTAATGCCTCAGAAAGGCACTCATTTCTACTTGTGTAGACTTAAGAACTAGAGACTTCTTTTTAAAACCAAAGCTGAAAAGAAGGGGCATGGAATCGCTCTGAGCAGGTATCTCTCTCCCCTCCCCCCCCGCCATGGCTATGGCCCTGATGGGAAGGTTGAGCATGTTTGTAAGGAGACTGAACCAACACCCACGACTGACCTTCCCAGAAGATTTGATGCCTTTGATCATGGCGAGGCAGACCAGAGCCCAAGCGGCAAAGAGGCAGCCAGTAAGAGCAGGGTCCAGACCTCCACTTTCCCCAATGGAATCAGTGACATCCAAAGCGTTGCGGTACCAGAAGTAGGTGGTGGGAGAACTGCGTTCACACTCCGTTTCTACAAAAAGAACAGGGGCAGAGAGTGATGCAAGGGTTGGGGAAAATAACTGGGGAAAACAAGCAGTCCTTCCTTTTTTCAACCGTATAATATGAAAAATTGCAGAGGAAGTACATGTTCCACAAATACATTAGAATAGATTAATTTCCTAAATTTTTCCTGATGCATGCATTTCTTTTGCATCTGCATGATAATATCAAGGCAGTTCAATTTTTTTAATGCTACTTCAGAACACAAAGATAACCAATTTTAGCGCTGGTGGGCAATGCCGTGCTGCAGAAATGCAGCTTACGCACAAGCTCCTGTCTTCCTCTCCTTCCCAGAGACAGCAACTCAGGAGAGTTGAAGGGAAAAAGAGATAAGTAGATACTAGATTTAGCCCCCTGGCTTCCAGTTGCCAACCCACAGTTAGGACAGATGTACATCACAAACTTTCAGTGTATTACAACAAGTTTGACTGTCGTCATGACTTTCTGCAAAGAGCGTGGGAATTGTAGTTTGGTGAGAGTACTGAGAATTACAACGCCACCTTCCCTGGCGAATCTACCATTCTTAGGGTTCCTTGAAGGAAGAGAGATGAAGAATTAAACCAGTTCACGACAGTGATGCTTATATTGTGGGGACAAAAAGTCAGTAGCTGGCAAACCACGCTGACGACAGGCTTGGACAGTAGTTGGCAAACCACGCTGACCTTCCCTGACGGTCAGCACATTTCTTCACACTATCTGGAACATGTAGATTGTCTCAAAAAGCACAGCATGTTTACAGCAGCAGTACATGATAAGCTAGTAACACATTCTACATATGCCTGTGTGAACTAAAACTTGATGAATCAGCTCTATGCAACTATACTGTATTGTATCAAATCATCCTGCCTCTAAGGAATGTTAAATCTCAATAAATGGGATCTCCGGCCAGCAATCGGTGTGCCTTCCCCCCGGGAAGCTCCCGAGAGCGATCTGGAAGTCTTCCCACGAACAGAGACTTTTGCCTTCGTGTCTTTCCTATATCTAACGGTCTGAGCCGACGCAACATTATATGCTCTTGGATTTAACTCTATCCAAGAACATATAAGCATCACTGTCGTGATCTGGTTTAATTCTTCATCTCTCTGGTTTAATTCTTCATCACTGTCGTGAACTAGTTTAATTCTTCATCTCTCTCTCTCTCACAGGC
Source organism: Plestiodon gilberti rubricaudatus (assembly GCA_026170595.1). Classification (NCBI taxonomy): domain Eukaryota; kingdom Metazoa; phylum Chordata; class Lepidosauria; order Squamata; family Scincidae; genus Plestiodon; species Plestiodon gilberti. The sequence continues at coordinate 15,919,070 of JANXHW010000006.1, read as the reverse complement.
AGAGGAGATTGCACCTGCCCGCTCTCCATTAATTTTTATTTACCATTTGCTGGGACAGTTTGATCAGGTGTTTCTGAGCAGCTATTCCAGGGCAGGGGAAACTGGAAGGAGTTAAACAGGTAGAAAAGACTCCATGCAATGATGACATTATAATACAGTGCGACAAAGGAACAAACCTACAAGGAAGGAGAAAGAAATCAGCATATCCATATCGTAAATGGGTGTTAGTTGATTTGCATACAGTATCTAAAAAACCATGTAATCTCTATATAGTTAGACCAATACTGCGTTTTTAGATGATCCATGCCCAGAGCAGACATCAACCTAAAAGAGGCATCCCTTCCTATGGAAGAGAAAAAGGGACATGCCTCTGGTCACCAGGTGCCTGCTACCAGCTGTTTTTTAAGCACCTGAATTAGTACTTATAAAAATAATTACTGAAAAATAATTTTCTTTAAAAAGAATCTGCTACCTGATTAATTGGAAGCACCTGTCCAGTCTTTTGAACAACACAACTTCTTATCAATTAACCCATTAAAAGTTGCAGCCCCAGTGGCGTCGTTCCAGGTGGGGTGGAGCTCTAAGTTCCGCCGCACTCTGACCCACCGTTACACGCCTGCACAAGGCGGCCCCGCCCCCTCGCATTCGGAGCCTTTCAAGGCTGCAAAGGCAACACGCAGGGAGACTCCTGCGCGTTGCCTTTGCAGCCCTGAAAGGCTCCGAAGGCGAAGGGGCGGGGTTCCTCGTGCGGGCGTGTAACGGTGGGTCGGAGCGTGGCGGAACTTAGAGCTCCACCCGACCTGGAGCGACGCCACTGTGCAGCCCTAACATTTCTCCATGAGCCAGTGACTGACCATTGCTTTTATACAACATGAAACCCGGATTTGTTGGTTTTTCTTCCTAGCATTGCTGCAGGATGCTCACCACACAGCTTGCAAAGCCGATGCCCACCAAGCGAGGGCTGATGTACTTCCAAACTCCGATGCTGCCCTGGCGGATGATCTGCCCAGCCGCCAGCTCCAGGAAGAAAAGCGGGATCCCAATGATAAACAGGAGCACCAAGTACAGCAGCAGGAAAGCTCCTGTCCGGGAAAAACAAACTGCTCATCACAGGCGCAGCATCCACCTCACCATTCATTCAGAGACTTACAGCGCAATCCTAGGCATGTCTACTCAGAAATAGGTCCCACTGAATTCCCAGGTGTGTATTAGATGGCAGCCTTATGGCCCAATCCTATGGGATCTTTATGATAGCGGGTCTTGCAATCCACGGTTGTAAAGGCTCTGGTGGCGCCACAAATGGCACGCTGCTGGTGCTGCTGAGCATGTCAGAGCTGCCAGCACAAATGGCCAGCAATTCCGCGTGCCCACCACCAGCAGACCTGGCTCATGCCAGAGCAGGAAAGATGAAGGGGCACGTCATGGGCGGTACAGGGGAGGTTCAAGGGCAGGATGGCGAGGATCTTGGTGGCAGTCACACATGCCAGATCCTATCCCACTTTTCCTGGCCCGGACCGTACCCTTCCTCTCCTCCGACTTACGCCAGCAAAAATAGCTGTTGTGGGTCCAAGGAAACCCATAGGCAATCAGGTGGCATACCAGGAGGTAACTAACGCCCCAATCCTATGAACCTTTAAGGAAAGCATTTTTGCAACCTGACATGCCCCCTGGCTTTCCTCAGACTTGTGCCAGCAGAATGGCTGGCGCAAGTCTGAGGAGACTCATAGACAATTGGCCAGCCTACCTGGAGTAATATTTTTACTTACCTCCTGCAGGCTGTCCAATGCCCCCCCCCCCCCAACCATAGCATGCAGCACGTGTTCCGTTGGCGCGGCTGCATGCTATAATGTGGCGGGGGATAGGATTGAGCTGTAAAGGGTTATTTTTACTAACCTCTCGCTGGCTGTCTTATTTCCCCCACCACCACCACCACCACCACATGCAGCATGTGCACTGTTGGAACGGCTGCATGGTGGAAGATGGCGTGGGATAGGACTGGGCCGTTAGTCTCCGTTAGTAAATGGCAACACTTTAGTCCCAAATCCCAAAGTCTCCAGAACTGCCCATACGTACTCACCTCCCCCATTCTGATGGCAGAGGTAGGGGAACCGCCAGACATTGCCCAGTCCAACAGAAAAGCCCACCTGGGCCAGGATATACTGGGCCTTTGATCCCCAGGCAGGCCGGCTGTCAGGTTCCTCAGAGAGCAGTTCCAGATTAGATTCACCTTCCAAGGTTGCGCCAGATTCTAGATCTGCTTTAGACTTCTCCATCGATGGAGGGGATGTGCAACACACACACACAAACCACACACGGCTAACTCCTTTTCCCACTGCACATTCACACACCTATATGCTTGTTTGTGTGCATGTGTGTGTAGGTGACTCAGCTGTGCACACACACAAACACATTCCTTATGTAATTGTCCACACTAGTGCATGCTCTTGTGAACAGCTAGAATAGTTGAAACTGCACTAATTACCCAGGCAAGTGTCTACACTTCTTGCACATTGACAAAGGTACCGCTTACTTCCTTAGATGTGCACATTCATGTATGACAAGTATCTCACACACTCGTTCACACACGTATGCATACTCACAGCTTCAGTCCTCAAAACTGTGTTTCCACACTCACAATGTTGTAGACACAGGGGCACACATTTACACAGTTCTTCAGAGGGTAATAATACATGCATTTGCCCACTTAAACATGAACCAAGTTTGTGTGTGCCACTACATCAGTTTACGCAAGCACAGTTGCACTCTCACTGTGCCAAGTCACAGACACAGGCATTCTCACTGATGCTAATCCAGGTCTTGTGCTGCGTGTGCCTACATTCAGTTACAGCCTGAGCACATGTTTATATGTATAGATTTGCCCGTAAACATTCACACATGTGTACATGGGAGGAAGCTGTGTCCAATCTGCTCAATGAACTGTACATGTAATGAAACACACGCATCCACACACATTTGCTGGCCCCTCTTCAAAGCACGAGGATTCAGGTCTGCAAAAAGAAGCAGAAGACAAAGGACAAATGAGCAGAAAGACTGAGAAGGAGGAACGTTGTGTTTCAAGGACCGTTTGCATATAACATTCTCAATCCTGCAAAGCACAGAGGTTTATCAAGCTTAAACAGTCTCTCTCTACCCCTCCCCCCTGCATGCTCCAATTCCTTCCCCCTTTTCCTTGTTTCAGAAAGACTGTAGAAACAGTTTGTGGCTACTTTGGCTTCTTCAGATTGAAAGCAAACCAGAGTTGGCCTTCAAACTGGGACTGAACCCACTTCGAACGATAGTTTTCAACCCCTAGTTTGTTTCTCACTCTGCTGTATGTCCTGCAGCTCTTCCCCACTTATTTTCCCCACTCTGCTGCTCTGAAGGCCAGTTGCCCTGGGGCTGCAGAAGCAAGAAGAGGGTCACCCCAGGCAGCCAATGTCCCTGGCTACTAGTTGGCTGCATCACCTTTATCCGAGCCATCCTGGGGAAATCAGTTGGATGTAAATGCCTGTCCATAGCTCGCTTCTTTCTGCTGATGTCATCAAGCTGTTCTTCCTCCTCTGCCTTTCCCTTTGTGCCCGCAGTCCTTTCCTTGGTAAGCTTGTGAGCACAGCCCATGTCTTATTTTCATTAAGGCACAATATCCACTGCCTGCAGCATCGCACAGCGAATCTGAGTTGCTGTGAGCCACTTTGGGAGGGGGGTGGGACCCCCTACTTGGTTCTTAGCTGCAGCTGCTTCTGTTTGGCCCCCCAGAAGGTTTGTAACAAGTGTTTTCTTACCGCACAGAGGGAGGAGTAGCAGCTCTCCAGAGCCAAAAAGATCCCCAACAGCTTTTCAAACACCTGTTTGGGCATCTTCCTAGCATTACACCAAGGGCTAAACAAATTTGTTCTGGTGCGTTTGCCTTTTCTTGTGTAAACAGCAAGCTGAGAAGGGAGCGCAACTGAAATCAGAATGGGGTAGGGAGAGGCTTTAACTTACCCCTTTATTGTGGTCCTGATCCAGATCGTGCACCCTCCTACTGACACAAGGAAAGAAGCTCCTGTTGGCTCAAATGAAAGGGTTTTTCTTGTGTAAGCAGCATGCAAAGGGGGAGGCTATCTGGATCAAGACTGCAGCAGAGAAGGGTAGGGTTCAATCCTTGCTATTCCCAGCACAATCCTGATCTGCCTGCACCCGTTCATGCAGTATTTAAACAAGAATAACAGCCCAATCCTGCCTAAGGACTGGGCGGGCGGCCCAGGCCGCCCGCCGGATCCAGTGCTCCACCATGGGCAGGCTCCCGCGCGGCTGAAAGTATACTCGGGGAAGGGGACGCTCATCCCCTTCCCCGGGTGTAACTGGCGCTGGGGCCGATCAGCCTCCTCGGAATTCCGCCAGCGAAATCGCTGGCGGAAGTCGGAGGAGGTCATGTAACGGCCCAGCCGATTGGCGGGGGACGGGATATGGCCAAAGTCATCCCCCGCCCCCTCCCAGAGCGGCTGGGCCTATGGTCGCCCTCCCTTTGCCCCCGATCCACCCCCTGCCCGCTGGATCCTTACCTGAGTCCAGTGGCGGTCGTTTGGGTGCTCGGTCGGCGGAGCAGGGAAGGCCAGCCTTGCACCGGCCTTCCCTGCTCTCGAGTCGTTGCAAATGTGCCTTACAGCACTTTTGCGACGGCTTTGGGCTGCAGAACGCTCGTTCCGCCGTCCGCCACAGCGCTAGGATTGCACTGTAAACAAGCATGCTAGTATTTCTGGTATGGTTAACTTCATATATACTTTATATTTAATTTGACCCTAACAGAAGAAGCTATGTCAAATTGTAGTTTCTCCATGATTCAGACTGGCATAAACGCGCTTTGTTTAGAAGCTTTGCTAGTTTGGGTGGCATAATTCAAAATGCTACGTTTGTTTTTCTTTGAACAAACAGAAGGTTTGTTCAAGGCTGGGAGCAAACAGTCAGCTCTCATGAAGAAATAAGGAAGTTACCCGGAGCTCCTGCCTCAGAGGAGGCCCTTTTACAGGCACCAAGCTGATTCTACTTCTACGCAGTATTACTTTGGGCTCTTCCTAGTTTATCTCTCTTTAATCCTAGCCTTATCCTGTAACGTCTACACTGGCTGGAAGAAGCTCTTGAGAGTCCCAAACAGGAGTCATTCCCAGCCCTACCTGGCTGGAGATGCCCAGGGTTTAACATGGAACCTACTGAACACAAAGCATCCACTCTACCACTGAGCTACAGCCCCATATAAACCACGTTTCCAATATCCTCAATCTTCTCTGCCGTTAGCGGATGCCTGGCGAGAAATGTTGGCTGTTCACCGTACGAGGTTTCATTTGGCTATCAGCTGCAGAACTGCGGACCTAGAGAACGTCCTTCCCCCTCCCCCCCCGGTCATCTTCTTTGTGTCCATCCATACAACCTCCTGAATTTGCCAGCATGTCCCAGTAAAAGGCTGGTGGGAGAGGGCACTGCCAACTTCAGCGGGAGAGTGAAAAGCAATGCCAACGGCCAGGCCGAGCTCTGTGTTCATGGTGATCCTTTGTTCCCTGCTCTCTCCGTTTTCCAGAGTCAATGCCAAACTCTCATTATTGCCTACAATGTGGATCTGATGTCAGCCTAAACTTACAAAAGAAGGGTGGCCAAGGTCAGATATGAAAGGAAGGGATAGGTGCCAGCTCAGGGGAGGAGGGAAGGGTTCAGAAAAGGGGCAGCGCTGGCACAGAACAGCTTGTGCCTACCTATCAGACAGTGCCAGCCTCCTCTCCGTCAATGCTCCGAGGTCTGTTTATCCAACATTATCACCTACCAGCTAAGAAAGCATTTATATCTTTACGTCTGCAAAGAACGCAAATGAAGGTTCTTGAGAACACATATTTTAGGTTCAAATGTGAGGCAAGGCTGTGTGTGCACATGCCTTTCTCTCGCAAAAGATCTTCCATGTGACTTCTCCTATGCAAGACTTTTACTTGCCTTTCCGATAAATAAGGTTGCCACCAATCACTGTCTGGGCAAGAGGCACTTTTTCAATTGGTGCTCCTCTTATATTTAGCAGGGGAAGAGTAACTGCCCCCCTTTCACGCCAGCGCAGTGTCTTTCTGGTGGCTGTTTGCTGGTGGTGAACTGCATCTTTTTTTTCTTCTCTTTAAGATTGTGAGCCCTTTTGGGACAGGGAGCCATTTAATCAATTGATTTTGTCTGTAAACCGCTTTGTGAACTTTTTGTTGAAAGCAGTATATAAATACTGTTAATAATAATAATAATAATAATAATAATAATAATAATAATAATAATAATAATAATAATTTTGTTGAATGACAGATCTACGTTGGTTGCTTTTAAAGCAGGGATGGCTATTCTCAGGGGCCACTTTTACTCCGGACAAGGGTTCCGAGGCCAAAACGAATATTCCTATTACAGAGGAATAAACAAATATTCCTATTATACCATCAGACTATTGGTCCATCCAACTCAGGCTTGTCTACGCTGACTAGAAGCTGCTCTCCCAGGTTTCAGAAAGGGATCTTTCCCAGCCCCATCTGAGATCGAACCTAGGAATGTCTGTATTGCAATGCATGTGCTCTGCTCTGCTACGCTATACCTACACACACTCTGTAAGGTGCTCATGTAGATTGAAGGAGCAGTATAAATAATAAAGGAAAAGATCCTCAGAGAGGTGCTTGTGTGCAAAGACACTGCAGCTATGAGGTTGTGGTTTCACATGCTGGATTGTGCAACACTAACTAGCAACTTCACAGTACCATACTACACACAATGTTTAGACAATGTCCCTGATGTCTTTTCTTTCCCAAGACGCAACTATCAAGGCTTCAAACTAAAGAAGAAAGTCAGCATTGTGTGGGGAAGTAAAGGGGGGAATTATTAACCTTTTCCCCTCGTGCCATTTTTCCCCCTAAGAATGATACATGCCCCCAAGCTGCCTCTTACCTCACAACGGAGAAGATACAAGTAGACACACATGCATGCAAACAGAGCTCCAGTTTTCCATTTTACTTTGCAGCCTGCAATGGCAGCATTTGGTTTAAAGAAGAAAAAAAAGTCAGGAAACTACACAGGATCTAGCATGACGTGTTGTGTGGCCCTCAAGGTACAAGCAAGGGTCTTGCTTCTTGAAGCAGAAATCTGCTACGGTCGGAGATCCATGTTTGAACAACTGGGCATGAATTTGTGACCCTGTGCACTATGCCGCAATCTGAAAAGAGGAACTACAGAAGCTGAAGTTCTTCTGTTGGCCAATGAGCTCTTATGCAAAACAATCTTTCGGGCTCCTGGATCAAAAACTTGCTATTCACTGGTTGCTTAAATCCCATTGACTTCCCTGGGATTTAGGGAGTTTAAGAGAATGCAGGCTGGCAGCTGTAATTGATTAAAGCAGGGGCAGTGTCAATTGGGGGAGCCTGCAATTTACGGTAGGCTTTTTATTTCCAGGGCTGTATTGTTACTGGTGGGTTACTATAATACTGACACTTATGAAGCTGCCTTATAATGAGTCAGACGATTGGTCGATCTAACTTAAAATTGCCTGCACTGGCTGGGAACAGCTCCCCAAGGTTTCTGGCAAGGTTTTTCATGCATTTTGGTGATGACTCCAGGGTGTTTTTTTTTGGGGGGGGGGTTTCTTCAAGCAATATACTCTCAACTGGTTCCCCCTCCCTCAGTGGGCCTATTTTCTTCTTGCTGCCACTGCCTGCTCTCTCACTTCCCTCCCCAAGCCAGAGAGAGCTAGCAAAGAGGTAGGAGGAGTTTTTTTTGATGTTCCTTCTCACTATTGTTGCTGCTCACTTTCTTGCACTGTCTCTGGGCGGGCGGGCGGGTGGGGGGGGGAGCTATCCCCAGCACAATCCTGACTGGTACAGATGTTTTGGTCTGAGCTGTACTCAAATTACAGCTGAGCTAGATGGAGTCTGGCCTTTTGAAATGGCCTAATTAGCTATTGTTTTTAGAAACCTATTGTGTGTGTGTGTGTGGGGGGGTACGATTTGGCTAAAATTCCAAGGAGGCAGGAGGTGGGCCTTATAGGTTTCATTCAAGCCCCCCCCCCATAATTTGAACGCTGGGCACATGACCCATTTTTGAAGATTTTGCTGCTATTTCATCTCATTCTGCCATGAGGCACAGAAGGTTTGTTTCTGAATTAAAATGGGAATCATATTTACCGTAGTTACCAGTGTAATCCATCCTGGCGAAATTCCCTGTCCTTGCCCTTCTATTACAGTATTTTTGCATCTGAACAGAAATTTACTCACTTGGCTGCTGTCTTCACTATCAAACAATTCTCAGAAAGACGAGCTGCCAAAATGTTCTGGAGAAAAAAGGCTCCTTTGCTGACGACCAACAGTTCAGGACCGTTTCACCCAACAGACTTTCCTCCTTCTGGAAGAGCAAAAAATTGAACATCAGACGTTATAAAGAAAGCATGGTCAACTTTATTCAGAACACTTCTTTTGGAGACTAGAAACGAAGTACACATCCGCTATTTCTCAGATAAGACCAATTAAGAATGAGCCAGGCACAAGCAACAAGTTGCATATTCCTTCTTCCTCTTTCCTTCTCATCTCACACATCTGGTAGAATGGGAGAAGACATTTAAAGTGGGAAACTGTTGTTTAAGTGCTCACAGGACTGCAAAACAGGATATCAAACCAGTGGTGTAGCCAGGCTAGGGCGGTGGGGGGGTAGTGGTGGTGTGCCCTGGGTGACAGCTGCAGTCTCCTCGCGATTTTGCTCCGCGGCTACTTTTTTGCAGCTGGAGTGGCTGCATTTGCAGCCGAGGAGCATTTTCGTGCACTTTTTTTGAGTCCTCCCGCCCACCCCAGTTCCTAGAAGGCTTCAAATGAAGCCTTCCAGGAGCACAGGGTGTGAGGCGATGGCACGAAACACGTCATTGCCCCAACCCCGGGGTGCGCTAGCTACGTCACTGTATCAAACCATGCTTTGATATCCTGGTTTGTGGAGGGCTTAAACCATAGTTTTCCAGTTTGGATGTGACAGGAAATAAACCATGATTTCTCTCATTCAGCTGAGTACATGAGTGAAAAGGGAGGAGGGAATGTATGAGCTTGTCACTCCTTCCTGGCTCATCCACAAACCATATGGGAGAAATGACTCATACATATACTGTACATTCTCTGCTATCGCAAAATCACACAAATCAGTTTTTCAAGTTATACAACAGTTTGTTACATAGTTCATAAAAAAGGTGCAATTACGGTACTAGCTTTTGACCCGCTGGTCATAAAATGCATAGCTCCACCTGTTGCCCTGGGGCAACTGTGCAATAGTATGTGGAAATCCAGTAACTCCTACTCCAAATTCCAAAATTCAGGAATCCTAGATTTCTATCAAGCAGCTGTTTCCCAAGACGGACTTAGACTGAGCCATAGGTTATGCGTACTAAGGCTCAGTCTAAGTCCGTCTTGGGAAACAGCTGCTTGATAGAAATCTAGGATTCCTGAATTTGGAGTAGGAGTTACTGGATTTCCATACTATTGCACAGTTGCCCCAGGGCAACAGGTCAATTTCACATTATATAATGTGACAGGCCAATATGTGGTGGAGAGGCAGGTTGGAGGTTGAATGAGAACTGGGAAGACCCAGGTTCAAATCCCCACTCGGTCATGAACTTCACTGGCTGACCGTGACGGCTATTCTCTCTCACCTTAACCTGCCTCACAGAGTTGCAGTAAGAATTACCTGCCTTCCCTAGAAGGGTGTCTGGAGGAGCCATCCATGCTCAGAGTGTCACAGGAGCCGTTTCATTCCTCCTGTCGTGGCACACATTCAGCAGTGCTTCTCTCCATGCTAGGGTGCCCCAGCACAGTTTGGAAAAGATCATACTAAACCTTCCAAGGCTTGCACCTTCCAAGGCTTACACCTTTTCCCTGCTCCCACCCCACCCCTATCTGGATCAGTGGGGAACTTGTCCTCTCGCCGCTTCCACAACCGGCAGCTTCCCAACACTGTTGCTCTGTCCCACCCCCCACTCCCCCAGTATCGTGTTACAATGTGACCTACAAGTGTGGCACACAAGCTGCTGTCACTTTAGGGGCCTCGTGCTTCTTCTTAAAAAGGAGATGAAGAAAAAGGCAATTAAACCCAAAACGAATCACACGCCTGCCAGCTACCCCTCCCATTCCCACTCGGGAAGTCACCTGATTTTAGAAAGCATCTCTCTTCTGCTTTAAATCCAGTTTCTCAACTCAGCTTTTGTTCTGCTCAGCTTCACTCTCACTCCCGTTTCTTAAAACACTGTCATTGGCCATTGAGGATACAATCCAATGCCCACAAATAAGTCCCACTGAACTCTTTGGGGCTTACTTGTGTGGATAAATACATGGGATTGGACTGCAAGCTGCCCAAGAAGTGAGCTTGCCAAATCCAAGCACAGCACTTTGCACCACAATTTAACTCCTTTACAAGCTTCACCTACTGTACAGGGTCCTTGCAAGGATGAAATGAGGTCGCTGCTTATATTACAAAATTAGCAGATACATACTGGCTCAATTCACACTGTCTTGCCAAACCATGGTTAAAGAAGCTTGATTGTGGTTTGGTGTAATGTCTGAATTAACAAGTTTGCGGCCGGCCAGCAAACCAGAACAAATAAATTATAGCGTGGAATGCGTTTGCATAGATCGTGGTTAGTACTAACTATAGTTTAATATGATGTCAACAAACCACCGTTACTGCAATTGCTCCTCCTTCAGAAGCTGCTACACCATGGAGATGAACTCAAGAAACTGAGGATGGAAGATGAAAGCAGGCAAGCAAATGGTTAAGCCATGGTTTGCCTGTTGCAAAGCTCAAACCGTGGTTTGGGTTCTCAGCTATGGTTAGGGTAAGCCATGAAGCTAGCTAATATGTATATCACATGACCTCTTTCATATGTGAGAGAGACATGTCGGATCTCTCAAGTCGGATCCTATCCCCCTTCCCGGCCCGGATCCGACCCCAGGAGTCTCCTCAGTCTTATGCCAGCTAAACAGCTGGAGTACGTCCAAGGAGACCCATTGGGGACCAGGTAGCCTATGGAGATGTAAGTACAGAAGTTTTTTACTTACCTCTCCTGGGCTGTCTGGTTACCGGACGGCCCATAACATACAGCACACGCTCCATCAGCGCCGCCGCCACACCCTCTGGGCTGCTGTAGGTTAGGACTAGGCTCTAAGTCATGCTTTCCTGGGAGCAAACCCCACTGAACACAATGGGACTTCTGATTAGAGATGCATAGGACTGTGCTGTTAATTGATTAATCCATCAACTAAATTGACACATATATAATGAAATAATGTCTGCCTCCTTGCTTTTAAATTGTGCACACATACTATCTGTTGCAGAAGGGAATGCCTTAAAAGAGGCTTTTTCCCATGCAGGAGAAGATGCCTGCCTCTTCTAAGACAGCACTCGTAGTTTGTAGTTTTTATAAATACTTGAGAATATGAACACACACACACACACACACACACCACATATGTTAAATTAAAATTAAAATATTTTGAATATATAATATGGAGCACCTTATTAACAGATTAAAATGTTCTTGGTTGATCAATCAACTAAATGTTGCATCCCTAATGAAAATCAACCATCCTTTAAAGGGCTCTTACAGCTGCTCGATCTGTTGTGTTTTTAGGATGCATCCGCATTTGTACATATTAAAAATGTAACCTTTTGATGTTTCAGATCACAAGTACAATAAAGGGAACTTTTGACTGGCTGCAATTTCCTCTCCATGGGAAAATGCAACGTACTCCCCAGCTGTTATGACCGCTCTCCAGCCCAGAGTCCTCCAGGCCCAGTTTTCTTCTGCACCATGGAAACATTTTACCTATTTTCTCATTCCTATCATGGATACATCTGCCGCTCCCTGAGAACTGGAGTTACTCCACCCTAAACTCCAAACCACGTACCATAATGGCACTGGTATCTAAATAGTGACCGACTGTGAGAGCCTTGTCTCTGATCTCACATTCACACACCATGCATCCAGTCTCTCTCACTTGCACTTTTTTTTGGAACTAGACAACATTTAAATGTTGCCCCACCCATGCCACAAGCCATGTGGGGGGGGGATTCTGTTTGTACCTGTGCCATCCGTTCCCTGCTCTCACACAAATGTTCATTCTACTCTTATATCCTGAGTGACTCCCTCGGACTGAAAAGTTCTGTCCTCTACCTCCTAGCTGCGTGGCAGCTGGCTCTTGCCACCCACTTTGGGGTGACTGACAGGCCAGACACGAAATGCTAAAGGAAATTTGAATCTTCATATTATTGCCAGGGCAACAATACGATTCAAGGAATCGGACAGTGGTGCACTCCTATCCTTTTTTTTTTTTTTAAGAAGTGGGTTTTCTCTGTGCCAGGTGCAAGGGAGTGGCGACTGGACACAGGTATCTTGTTGTCTCGTGTGCTCCCTGAGGCATCTGGTGGGGCCACTGTGTGACACAGGAAGCTGGACTAGATGGGCTTTTGGCCTGATCCAGCAGGGCTCTTCTTATGTTCTTATGTTCTTATATCCGTTAGTAGTATGTCCCACCGTGTTCAATGCAACTTACTTCTAGGTCAGCACCCATAGGATTGCAGCCGTAGGTACGTATTCACACTTGCCTGGGATTAACTCCAAATGAACACAGTAGGAATTACTTCTGAGCAAACATGCATAAGACTGTGCTGCGAGTTGATTAATCTTACCAGTCTGAGTTGATTAATCAAGCAATTAAAATGTGCATAAGAAAAACATGAGAGTGCTACAAGCAAAGAAAAATTACCTTTGGCTTTGGAATGACGCACACATGAACCATAGCAGGCATAGCATCATCCCCTTCTGTGTGAATGCACAGAGGGTCAGGCAGACACACACAATCCCTCCCCCTCGAACCTGGCTTTCCTTTTGAGCCCTGGGAACCTCTTATTTATTCGTCCTGCTGCTGCTTCTGGCCACATCTATTTAGGGCAGGCTTACCATCTTTTTCTGGGCAGAGTTCCCTATTTATTTTATTCTATTTAAGGCACAAATCGACCCCTTTTGACAGCTCCACGACGAAAGGTAGAACTCCTCCAAAAGGGGAAGCATGTTTGTCCTGGAATGGCCAGACTGGTATGGGAAGCGCCGCGGTAGTCGATTCACCTATCGAATTTCTGCAGGCAGCTATTCAAGGCACACAGCTGGAGAAAAAGATGTGGCGCGCCTCCTATCAATCTCCCCTTCGAATCGGGAAGCCGGCCCACCCCCACCCCAAACCAGCGTTGTATTTCTTCCCCAGAGTAGTGGTGGTGATTTCCCCTTCCCCGCCCCCGAACGTACTTGATGTCATTAAGTTGATGATCCTGATCGCCCCCCCCCGTTGCTCCTCATACCCCCAAGGCGTGCCCCCTTCTGCTGCAGCCCCAATGCCGCCTCCCCCTTCTAGGGGGTAGCTTTTCCCACCCCGCCAGCGCAGTCCTACCTAGCCTTGCGCCCAGGCCCGCTCGATCTCCACCACTGCACCTGGAGAGTAGGCAAAGGCGCCAGCGGTTTGCAAGCGTGGCCACGTTGCATCAGCCAACCCCAGGGCGGGCAAACGAAAGGCGTGTTTGAGCCCAGCCCCTGCCTGTCCCCGCCCACGGATTTGGCGTGGCTTCGATCCAGAACCGTTTCACTTTCTCGGAGGCCCTGAGGGAGGAGGGTCTGCGTTTGAAGATTGGAAGATCTCTCTCTCTCCACTTCCAACCCTTTTCACCTCCTGGTTAAAAGTCGGATGGATCTAATAACTTCTACAGAGACCCTCCTGTATTTGCATCGGTTTTGGTTTCCTTTTTTTTTTTTTTGCATACAGACTGGCTACAAACGTTCACCGTCAAGTCGCGGGTCGCCTCTGCGCCCAGCGGAGCGGAGTGCACTCTGATCCGGGGTCAAGTGCTTGGTGGTGGCGTCCGCCCGAGACCCGGATTCTGGTGGATCCTGGTGGTTGTTACATGGAGACCAATACACCAAATGAAATCCACCAGCCAACTCACATGTTTACGGACCGCAGACAGCAGAAGGAAACTGCCTTCGTAACCGAATGATGAAAAAGTTGCTTGCATGCTAGCTACTGCAGCTGGACTAGCCTAGACAGTGCCGGATTTAGGCATAAACTGAACCTACAGATACATCAGGGCCCCATAATCTGCAGGGGCCTCAAAAAAATCAGAAGTTTTTTGGGAGGCTTTTAAAATTAATGTAGACCTTTTTTTAATGGCTTGTGCCGCAAATTTTATTTTTGGTGTAATCTTAACAAAGGGCCTCTCTCCAAGTTTTATATAGCTAAGCTTAGGGGGGCCCCTCTGCAAGTATAAAATCCGGCACTGCTACTGCTAGACAGCACTGCTGTATTGCTCAGAACTCTCAAACTGCTAATGAATAATCTGCTTGGCGCTGACTCCATAAATCTTGGGGCTGTTTTGCAAAATTTCATATATTTTCAGCAGCAAGTAAATTTTTCATCAAGTTCTTGTCGGTTAGGAAAAAAAAAACTAGCTTCTCTATCGGTTGTGAATCTTAAGGTGCAAGCCATGAGCATGGATATGAGCATCTATGCCTGTGATGGTACCTTACAAATTACAGTCTAGGAGGCATGGATCCTCATAATAATAATAATAATAATAATAATAATACCAGTATTTATATACCGCCTATTTATTTATTTTTCACATTTTTATACCGCCCTTCCTCCAAGGAGCTCAGAGTGGTGTACATATTTCCTCCCCTCCTTTTTTGTCCTCACAACAACCCTGTGAGGTAGGTGGGTTTGAGAGATAGTGACTGGCCCAAGGTCACCCAGGAAGCTTCGTGGCTGAGCGGGGATTTGAACCTGGATCTTCCAGGTCTAAGTCCGACTCCCAAACCACTACTACACCATCCTGGTGTAGATCTGATCATCAGATTTCTCCTCCGACAATCCCCAAAGATGAGACATTGCCAGTGCTGGCTTCAAGGGTGGCCCATCCATGCAGCTAATTGAGGTGCTTGCAGGAGGTGCCCACCTCCATCCTCCCACTCACATTCGCTGCTCTTTCTTTCTCCCGCTTCCTAGATTGGAAAAGGAAGACAGAGCAGAAGAGGAAGTGTGGAGGAGTGCTGGGCTAGAGCATCTGCTTTGCTCCCCTCTTCCTTTTCCAATCCTGGAAGTGCATCAGCAGGCATGGGAGAACAGCATCTGTTCCTCATGCATCCGCAGGCATGAGGAGGAAGTCTTGGGGGAGCCATGGACAACTCCTCCATCTTTGGGCTGCAGCAGCAGCAGCAGCTGCCGAACAACCCATCTCCTTCTCCTGTCTGGGTGGTGATGGAAATTTGGCCCAGGTGAGAAGGTGGGTGACAGCAAAGAAAGAAAAGAGAAGTCATCATCAGTGCTGAGCCCCCTAGCAGGTTTGTGCCCAACCAATGGGCCTTTGGCCTGATCCAGCAAGGCTCTTCTTATGTTCTTATGACCTTCTTCTGTGATCATAGTATAATAATTGCTTTTTAAAAATATATTAAAAAGAAGAAAAGAAACAATCTAGGTGCCAAATTCAAAAGAAAACTGACAAGAAAATGCCAGCCCTTGTGTGCACCAAGCTTTCCGTAAATTGGTCAGGCATCTAGCCAATACTTATCGAAGCCAGATGCCTGAGGAGGTAATCCGTGAGGAGAACATGGCTGACAGCTGCTTCCTGTAAAGGCTGACTAATGGTATCTGCTCAAGAAGCACCCACTTGTTGTGACTCCTGTAAGTCTGTAATGAGCAGGGCCTGGCAGCCTAAGGGATGGCAGGAACAACAAATGATTTGTATACGCTGAACATATCTAGCAACGTAGTTTTCTTCTGCTATTGTTTCTGAAAGCATTTTCTAACATGAGCACTGTTGCACAGCACTGGTTTAGAATTAATATAGATTGGCAATATTTTCAGGTTAAAATCAGAAGAGAGAAATCAAGGGTCATGGAATATCCTTTGCGCACAAAGGAAGTGTAAACAAGTGAGATAGCAGTTTTATCAACCAAAGCAAATACATTGTGTTCTACACAAACACTGTGTACTTTATGGTGTTAATAGGAGAACAAAGAAGTAACAACATCAGGAAAGTCAAGAACAGTAATATGAAAAACGACAGTTTTTTTAGGAACTGAAACAAGACCGATGGTGTTTACAGACTAAGCCTCAACAAGTGCAGCAAAATCAAAGAAAAATGCAGCCATGTTCTAAAGAATCTCATTCAGATTCAGAAGAATCTCTTCCATACTAACAGTTTAGTATTTAGTCTACAATTGGCACCATTTGTTTCCTCAAGTTTTACAGATAATCCAAACAATGCCATTGACAGCCTGTCACATTGCTTTCCAGTACTGTATCTTCTGTTTTGTACTCCTATATTTAAAAAAACCTTATTTGTAGAGTTTTTTTTAAAAAATAAAACACAATTGCAGTGCCAGTCTCTCCAGTGGATCTTGCTAAAGTATTTTGAAACTTTTTCAGGTCTACTGTGCCTTTAATTAAAAGCATCTTGTTTCTGCCCCTCATTGCTTCCTGTTGAGACAGTGGGACTATTGATGGATCGCCTATGAATTCACCCTTGAAATCATATGTTAATTGCTCTTTCGTGTAAATTGCTGTTCCCAGGCACAAAAAACACTTAGGGCCCAATCCTATCCATCTTTCCGCTGCCTCCACAGGAAACAACAAAAGGGACAAAAACTGCAAAGGGAAAGCTTTTAATTAATGTTGCAGAGGATCTTTGATGAATAGAACTGACTTCTGAGTAGACATCGTAGAAGAGAGGGGTATAGGGGTAGGCATTGCTTGATAAAATAGCCCTGTATTAAGGGCTGCATGGACTGAGTACTCCATTTTACTACTGATTGTGGAAAAACAATGTCTCAGCAGCATGAAAGGGATCTGCTTCGTACTGTGGAAAGAAGAAACTCTACTGCAAGTGGAGAGGGGAAGTAACATGAAAAGAAAAGGACCTGCTCATTACAACAAAAGAGATTTGTTTTTAAAAGCTGGATATAATGAATGCCTCAGGTGTCTGTTGGTTTTATGATTTTTTATATTGCACTCTTCACTATTTCGTGACCACACCCAGCAGCTCCCACACAATTTGGGATTGGAAAAGGAAGAAGAGGGAACGACTTCAAAACTGGAAGAGGAAGAGGCTTTATAGGGTTATGAAAATAGGGTTATGAAAATTTTAACAGCTGAAACCATTTTTGTCCAATATCTTTTAACCCCTCCCTCACAAGCAGGACACTCTTACCTTCCCAAACCTGCATCAGTGGTGACATCAGAAAATATATATGGGGGGGCACAGAAGGGGCAAACTTAATCAGGTGGAGGTGAGCTTTATCTCTTATGTTAGATGTCTGAAAGATAAATAATGGTGTATATAGTATTTACATTAATGCTTCCGTCCTAAATGGAAATGAACTCATGGATAATTGTTCTTTATGTTTACAGTGTTGGTTGAATATGTAGAAATCAACAAATTAATACTGTAAAACACCTTGGTCACCTCCTGCTGAGGAGGGGGAAAGCAGGATATAAATACAGTATGTGAAAAGTACCTTTCCTTCAAGTAGCCCTCCAGCAGTGCGGGAGGATGGAAGGACAGGGCAGGGGAGCTACTTCTGGGCTCTGCTACAACCCATGTCCTGCATAGATTTCTCTGCTCCCATAAGCACAACCCATCTTCAACTGCTGTAGCCCGTGTAGCTCGAGCTGCTGAAAAGAATTGGGGTGGGGAATTTGGGGATAGGGCCTTTCAAAACCAGTCTTCCTCACCTGCAGGAGAAACTTAATATGTGCTGTATAGCCAGGGTGCCCACCCCTGCTCAGTGTCAAAATCATTCCACTGGTTGCAAAGATAGTAGAAGTTTTCCAATCCCAGCAGCCAAGGTGACTGGGCAATGAAACAGTTAAACTTTAATTGCCTGGCTGACAAGATGAAAGGTCTGTAAGCCTCTTCCTGTCCTCTTCCCCTCCTCTTTGCCTGCTCAGATCAATAGACAGCCTGTGACAAGATATGAAAACCAACATCAATACAGGCAGTTTCTGACAGTCCCCCAGAGGAGGAAGTTAAAACAATGGAGGAACCTCTCTCCCTCCACCCTCTCTCTTTTTCTCCCTCACTGCAGCTCCAGATTTAAAAGGAAAGGAGGACAAATATGCAGTCCTCCTTAAGAGTCAGAATAAAGATTTTTTAACTGCTCGCAATCGGGAGAGTGACTAATCCAGGATTTCGATGAGACAAATCAGGACAGTCAACGACTAGGTTTTCATACCACAAAGGCGCTATTAAGCATTGGGTCCTCCTGACTCCGGATGTGAGTGGTGATGGTGGATTTTTGTAGCCTAGAAGTAAAAGTCATGATGCTTCATGAAGACCTGTGACTCAGATCCATGGTTTTGAGCTCAAAACCCATGGTTTTGAGCAGCGCCAAGAACCACTGGTTTTTATGGTTCAGTCTGTGGGCACGAATCTGTAATTTTGCTACTGTTTGTAATTGCACTGTCGATGCGAATGGTGCCTTACAGTGTATAAGAGGCCAGGTGCCTGCTCCGAGGAGCTGATAATCTAAAATTTGACTCGGAGGGGACAACAGGTGGAGAGGAGGCAGGGATATGAAGAGGGGAACCATTGGACAAAAGATTTGGGGTGTCAGGTGCCAGGAAGACCAGACCCTGGCTGAGCTGGCCCCTGAATCCTCAATACCGACGGAAGAAGTAGCACCCAATGTCCAATCAGGGGTGCATGGGTAGGTCTCTTGGGAATCCCAGTGCAAATCTTTGCTCTATGGTCCCCAAGAATCTGGCACTGGATGTGTTGGGCATTGGTAAAGAGTAGAACCCCTAGGCCTAGACAACTACTCGGGCTGTCTTTGTTGGCATATGAATCTGCTTCTTGATTTAATATCATTCTGCCATATTATTTGCAATACAAAGGCATGTCATGACCTAAGATTTTCTCAGTCTAAAGTTATTTAGCAAAATTGGCTGTTCGGTGAGAAAGCAGCTGTGGTTAGCCAGGAATTGTTTGAGAATCTGTTTACAGCAACAATTAAGAGGACACACACAGTAGTGTAGCTGGACTCGCACCAGTGGGGTGGTGGGTGGGATGACTCATCATCATCACCCTGCCCACCCCGCCACCAGAATGGCCCTGATCCGTTTGGCTCCGGATCAGGGCCATTCCGATGGCGGGGCAGGCAGGATGAGGACGCCCCACTAGCATGAGTCCAGCTACGCTACTGGACACAATTCTTACCATGCAGTGCAGTCCTATACATACTTTCTCAGAAGTAAATCTCACAGGGCTTAGTCTCTCAAACAGTGCTGGCCCAAGATCTCCTGGCACCTGAAGTGGCATGCAAAACGCTGCTCCCCCTTCCCTGGTGATGTGCCAGTCTGCTCCCTCCCATTCCCTGTATTGGAAAGAAAGAGGGGGACAGAGTAAAAGAGGAAGCATGGAGGAGAAGAGATGGTAGACGCTCTAATCCACCACTCTTCCCTCCTCCACACTTCCTCTTCCACTCCACTCCCTCTCTCTTCTTTTTCCAATCCAGGGAGTGGGAAGAAAGAGGTGCATTGTAGGCGAGTGGGTGGGCGGAAGTGCCATAGGAGCCTTAATCATTATTTCATTTGTGTGTACAACTCTTTCCACTTCCTTTGGAAGGGGAGAAAAACTTCGTTTCTTTCTAAGAATAAGAAAGATGGGTACATTGCATTGCTGAATGAAGTCAGAACCACAAGCAGTCTAAGTTGGGGATATTTAATCTTGCATTGAAAGTGTCTTCTTTGTAACCTCTCTAAATAAAACCAATGAACATTGTACCCCACGTTATCGTTATCGTTATCATCATCATCATCATCAACATCGTGAACTGCTGTTTACAGAGGAGTAACAAAAAGATCTGGAATCTCCCCCCCCCCCTCTCTCTTACAGTCCAGGCTTGAAGAAATCCAATAGACTCCGTGAAAAAAAATTCATGTGGTGAACCTTCTTCTAAATTATCTAGGTTGTTTCTGCCACAAAGGAACAGTTACAGTACGGATCGTTGGACGGATCGTTTTTCTTTATGGTGCAGTCTGTGGGCACGGACGTGAGATGACATTCACAGTGGATTTGATGTCTCCATGTAAAAATCATCAGGATCAAAGAGGAACCAGGACTTGAATATACCCGCCACTGCGGTGTAACAGCCGTCGAATGTATCATTTTTCTCGGCAGCGCAGGGATGTGATCTCCATTTCCTGGTACCGTATACTTTTGCGTTCTGCCTGCTGCAGAACCCATGCGAGTTACCAGGACCCGTGTAAATTTACCTATAACTTCCGGAGTACAAAAGGCGCAGAAAATAAACGTCATGGATCCAGAAATTCTTAAATGATCTTTCCACCTTAAAATACGTATAAAACCGTAAAAGAAATCCCTACGCATGCGGTTGGGGGTGGTTGGCTGGGACTGGAAATTACAAGCAGTGGGTGGAATTTATTAATGCTTAATATACAAGCCCCGCCTTCTCTGTTTCTAGTCGTAGCCAATGAGAAAGAGAGAAGCCAATGGCGGAGGTGGGCCTCTGTGGGTGGATGGGTGAAGTTTGGAAAGTTCGCTCTTTGGACCGTGAAAAGAAAAAAAGTGGACGGGGGTTTGCTGTGTGATAGCGGCACAGGCAGAAGCGACGGGCAAATAACACTTGAGTGTGATAACATTAATTAACAAGGGTAAGCCATTCAGATCTAATTCATTTCTAATGAACACTAAGAAGTCCTGAGGAGGGGGGCGTAGAGAGGGCTGAGCTGTGGGGGATGAGGATTAATGCGTGAGATCATCTGGGGTAGGGACTGTTGGATCTGAGTGTGGATACAGAGGAGTTAATTAGCCCAGGAGGACTGCTTGAGCATTAATCTATGGGGCACACACCGTTACGGTAGACTTGGGTTGGATACGTGGGGGGCGTTTAATGATTAGGAGTTGAGAGAGGGGGACTTTGGGTTTGCCTTGCTTTTAAAGAGAAAAAAGTCAGTGTAATGCACGAAGGAGTCTATATGTATGGGGGGTATGTGGGGTATTGTGCTAACTGAACTGAGGCTAGTAATGTGAGATTGCTTGCATCTAAGGGGAGATGGCTGTTTGGGGTGAAATCTTGATTAACAGATGAGGGAGTCTTTTGGAGAGATTGAATGTGGGGCGAGGGTGACTAGAAGGCTGTCTTTCTGGGAAGGTGGTGATTTTCGTAACTGGATTTGCAGCGATGGTGATTTGCCCCCAGGTTAGGGGTTGGTTGTGTAAAGTGGGAGCGGGGAGTACAGACATGTACCACTGGTTGACAGTATGTGAACACAAGGAACTGTGAGAAAGAGGATCCTAACTCTCTCTGTATGTGTGAGTGAGTGAGTGAGTGAAGGAACCCCAGGCAAAAATGCATCTCTGTCGGTGTGCATAAACCAGCCACAAGTTCACCTACAAATGAACATGTAGGTGAACACTGGTGTGCGTTGTGGGCACAAGAGGCTAAACATTGTTTGTGAATATGTGTGTGTGAGAGCATGATTGTGTGGGCACAAGAGGCTAAACATTGTTTGTGAATATGTGTGTGTGAGAGCATGATTGTGCACCCAACTTGAAATGCTCTTGTGCAATTTGAGAAGTTCTCAAGAAGCATGCATGTAAATGTGTCACGTAGGGGTTATGTAAGTGCTGTGGATTGCACATACTTTTCCATGCATCATGATGATGAGCATTTCTCAGATGAGTTAGGGTATTAAAGAACAAAGACGAGAAAGAGGCATGTGAATGAAGCTATGGAATTTACACTAGAAAGTGTACATTTACAAAAATAATTGTGCCATGAAAAGTGCTTATGCAAAGGAGCAAGCTAGAAGTGAGTGTATATCGTTTTCCAAAGGCAAATACACACACACACACACACACACACACACACACACACACACACACACACACACACAAGGGAACATAACCCCAAACAATGAAGTGTGTTCAGAAACGGGGACAGTAGATAAATGTGTGAAATGAGCTCCAGCCAGTACAAAAGCAGATGTGTACTGCAAGAGGAGTTAGTTCCTGGATTTAGCACTCAAAATGGTAGCCATCACGTTGATGAGAGTTGGTAAAAATCAGTGACACGAGGACCCCAGGAAGTGAACCTGTTGTCTTTCCGAGAATCTGCGATGCACATAGCCTCGAAACCACCGTTTCCTCTTCTGGTCTGCTGTGATGTGACATCAGCCGAGCCACCTTTCTGTCAGGGCTGAGCCCAAGCACATGTCTGAGAATGTTAAACAAGCCCTGCTGGATCAGACCAGAGGGTCTGCCTATGTTGATGCCAGATGGCTTGAGGCCCCGAGACAAAGTCCAGTGCTGCCCTTGCCAAGTTTATTGGTGGCAGGAACAGTGGCACCTGTTGTTCCCCACTGGGAAATAGGGGGAATCGGTGGTGGTAACAGATCCTCACACCCTTGGGGTGTAGAAGGAAAAGGAGCCCCCATGTTCTGCCCTGTTTCACCAATGGGGATTGAGGATGGGAAGGCGCTGCTCTTGACTCCTTCAAAGAGCCTCTTGCAGCAGTAATTCCTCCCACCCTCCATGCTGGCTGATGGAACCTTCCCTAAAGAGTCCTCTGGGGGATGCTCCCATTTGTAGATGGGGATGCCAAGTGTAGACTGAAGGCCGAGCTACATTGTCCATGTCCGCATCGCGTCCGCGTTCTGCGCGCGTCTGGTGTCCCGCCCCCAGGTCAAACAACAGGCTCTGATTTGCCGGATGTAGTGTGGACGCAGCAAAAGTCGAGGCCACCTCGACTTTTGCTGCGTCCGCACTACGTCCGGCCAGTCAGAGCCGTTGTTTGACCTGGGGGCGGGACACCAGATGCGCGCAGAACGCGGACGCGACGCGGACAGTGTAGCTCGGGCTTGAGCATTAGTCTTCGCTAACTCACACCACCAGTATGGGTTTTTTTTTCCAAAAGATCAACACAACCAGGAGGCGCTCTGATGGACATGGGCCAACAGCCAGTGCCCCCCTTGGCTGTCAATCAGGGAGCCCAATGGTGGCCCATCAGATGCCTTGTTAAAGAAGGAAGACTTCCTTGACATTAGAACTGGAGTTCTAGTTTTGCTCCGAGGATTAGAATCCTCGGAACAAAAGGCTATAGCAGATTCTGCACCTCAAATCTTGCTGTCAAATTGAAAACATGTGTTTGAGAGAGGGGGGGGGGTTGCGTGTCTTGGGTAGGCTTGCCAATAGAGCTAAAAAAGGCTGGCCTGGCTTACACGAGCCTTCAATAGCAGCTCGATATGCAGAAATTGGCAAATGAAGCTTTCCACAGCGTGGAAATAAACAGCCTTGATACTGGCTCGGCTACAGCGAGCTGAAAAGTTGACAACTCTAGAGGCAAGGTGTGGAAACTGACAAGGTTGGACAGACGGGTAGGAGTGTGTTATCGTTTAGAACCAGTTGCCTGTCTAAAACAGGCATTTGTTTTTCTCAGAAGTCCTGGATAAGAACCCTTTGGGAGTGGACTGGGGAGCCTTCCTGTTTCATTTTGCCCTTGTGCAACAAAGGGCAAAACTCTGAAACCACACTCTGATCTGCAAGTCCTGAAATGAAACTAGCCCCGGCCCCTGATGTCTGTTTCCCCAGCAACCAAGTTGGCCACCACTGTGACTTCACCCGGGAGGCTTCTGAGTGACAACAGAGGCCTAGGCCCCATCTTTCTAGAAACCTTTTAAGAAACATATTTCAAACTTCCTCGAGGGATGGGGTGGAGACAGCATATATGGATCTAGAACCAAGTGCAGTAACTGGGCCCCTCCTAAATAACCGAACAAAGCTTGTATCTCGTGTCTCTTTTTGACAAGCTTATCGCTTTCTCCTCCCCACAGGAAGGTGCCATGTCCTACAAAGGATGCCTCCGCGTCACAAAGTACTTCCTCTTCATCTTCAACCTCCTTTTCTTTGTGAGTAATTGCAGGGGGGCGTGCAAGGCCTGATGTTGGGCTAGATGGGCTCAATTGTGTGGTTCCCAAGCTTCCTACTGATGGTGGTGGGGCAGGATTAAGGATGGTATAAGTGGTTTTTCATAAGTGTCCAGATTTCTAACGCATTTCCTATTCTGTCCACCCCCACTTTTCAGATCCTTGGAAGTCTTCTCTTCAGCTTTGGGTTATGGATACTTTTTGACCGAAATAGCTTTGCTTCCGTCCTAGGTGAGTCTTAGCAGGAGCTCTCAATTCCATCTCTCAAGCTCTTTCTCTTTGCCCCAAGATTGCTGATATGTTTCTGCCTCAACTGGCACTTCATGTACCCCTCCAGGCCCACTGAGAAAAGGCTTTGTCTCTAAGGAAACAACCCCACTCCACCCCCGTGCTTTTATCTACCTGTTGCATGTCACTTCCAGCTCCCCCATCTACTTTGATGCTCTGCAGAGAGAGAGAGAGAGAGAGAGAGAGAGAGAGAGAGGGAGAGAGGGAAAAAGGAAGCTTGTGGCAGTTCTTGCAAAGGCTTACAGCTTCTTGGGACACGAAATAATAGGCAAAAAATTGTTCTCCTGATCCCCTCTGCAAAGGGAAGAGAGGGGTAGTGTATGTACAGTTGCCAGAGAGAGGAGATGTTTACCTTGTTGAGCCCTTACTGAGTCAGCCTGGACTGAAATGTCTGTTTCTCCTCCTCAAGGATCCACATATTATGGCCTAAAGATCTGGTCCTATATTTTCTGTGGTGTCGGCATCCTCACAATGCTGATGGGATTCCTCGGATGCCTGGGTTCCCTCAAGGAAGTCAAGTGTATGCTGGGTTTTGTAAGTATGTGGAGGAGAGATACTCACCAATAACAGGGTCCATGACGTGTCAATGTGGCCAGGCATGGAAGGAGCCCCCAAATTCACAGCAATGGGGAGACACCCTCATGACATCAACACACACACACACACACACACCGTTGGGTGTATCTTGGGATCCACTGGCATAAAGGGGCCATAGCCTAAAGCATCCCAGCTGGCAGATCTGAAGTGTCAGATTACACACTTGTGTAACATCTCCTGCAACCTTAGGGCCATTGCAAAGCATGCAGGAGGTATTATGCTGATTTCATTAGGTTAGATTAGGGTGGGGAGACTTCAAACTTGTTGAATCAACTTTATTCTTTACTAGAATCTTGTGGTTTGCCAACCAAAGCCAGGCCCAAATAGTGGTTTTGTTATGGGGGCAGACACACCCTTGGAATGAAGGACTGGGGAGCCTCTGAGTCATGGGTCAGTGCCAGGTTCTTGTGGGTGCTGGGCCTCCCCTGTGGCGAGTCCACCCTGTGACGGCTCACTCCACCAACAACAAGCCTGTCCCCCTCCCACTGGCCAATAGTTTTCTTCCTTGGAAGAGCCAAAAACCAATAGCTTTCTCCCCTTGGAAAAAGCCCATTGGCTTATGAGGGGGGTAGGACAAGGAGCTGCTGGGCAGGTCACACCTAGAAATATAAGAAAGAGTTGCATAATGTGTGGTCTGTATGCGAGTCATCTATTTCCACATATGACTCACCCAGTAGTTCCTGGGAACAGATGCAATTTTGAGTGACCTTGCTCTGAGCATATGCTCAACACAGGCATTTGTTTTCAGTGGCAGAATGGAGCTCAGAGTCCTTTCACCCCAAAATCGCATTGTGTATTCTTAAGATATGTATTGTGGCATCTTTAAATGGCAACCTTTTGAATTTTAAATGCTGCTGTTTGTTTTCCTTGTGAGCCCTCTGGGGCATTTTTTGGGGGAAAGTGTTAGTAAATAAAAGGAAAAAAATGGCATGCCATCTATAAGAAGGTTGTACACAGTGGCGTCGTCAGTGGTGGGGGCCTTGGGGTGGTGGGCCCCCGGGCGTCGGGAGGGCGGGGGGGTGCAACGGCAGCCGGCGTCAGCGCGGATCATCCCGCTCGCCAGAGCAAGCAAGGAGAGCTGTCAGCGTGTTCGGCCTGCCCGCCCGCCCTGCACCTCTGAGTGTGCGATAACGGCTGCTGCTGTTGTGTCACTTCCGGCGCGGGGGGGGGGGGGCGGTCATAGGAACGCCACTGGTTGTACAGACTGAAGTGGCCATGAACTGAGTTTTGCTGTCTTCTCCCACTCTCTGCCCACAGTATTTCGCCTTCCTGCTGCTTCTCTTTATTGCTCAAGTCACCATTGGAATCCTGATCTATACACAACGCAACACGGTGAGTGGCATCACAAGGGTCCCTTCAGGGAAAAAGGCGGGATATAAATATTGTAAATAAATAAAATAAGCCATAGAAGAGTTTGCAGTAGGGGTGCTCTTTTGTGTGGGAAGGATACCACAACTGCCCCCTGGATTTTTGCCACTCTGGTCAAATGAAAAGATCTGGTGCTCTTTCCTTACCCCCACCCCTATCTGGTATTTTACACATGCAGGGGAATGGGATGGTAGAATTGTCAGGTTATAGCAGTAGTTCCCAATCTCCCTTGACCATTGGCGACCGCTGGCCGTGGCTCCCCATTACATTATGTTTTCTTAGAGGATTTTGTGGCACCCCGTGGCTCCCAGCCGCATCTCCTAGTTTGGGAACCACTGGGTTATAGAATAAACTACATCACCACTCTGGGTCAGAGGCGTCGCTCCGGTGGGGGCGATATCGTAAGTCGCGCCCGGTCCTAGTCCCATTTAGCAAGCCGGCAGGAGGCGGCCCCGCCCCCTCTCCGTCTGAGCCATTCCCGTGCGGAGAAAGCAACGGGCAGGGAGTCTCTTGCCCGCTGCTTTCTCTGCACGGAATGGCTCCGACAGCGAGGCGGCGGGGCCACCTCCTGCCGGCTTGCTAAACGGGACTAGGACCGGGCGCGACTTATGGTACCGCCCCCACCAGAGCGACGCCTCTGCTCTGGTTAGGGGAGTCACTTTTTAAACTTTTATAAATTCCCTGCAAAGAAAAGACTAGCACATCAGGGAGGATAGTTCCTGCCCAGGCCACTTCTTGTGTGCTAGTTTTCTACTTGCAAGGAGGTTGTGTTTTTAAAAATAAGAGAGTATTGGAAAAATGTGATCCCTCATCGCACCCTGAAGTGCAACAACTCTACCACCCCATTCTGTTGCATATATGAACTCAACTAGGCCTTAGTGTCCTGGCCTGGCCAGCTTGGGGGGTTGAACAGGGAGAGGACGGCCAGGACACGTGAATGAGGAGTGATTGCGCATTCACTGTGTTCTCAATTTTTCACTCCTGATGCTTGTGACTCATCGGGGAGGGGAGGAAGGAAGCTAGCGTGAAGACTGACATATCCTCGAGGAGCGGGTGTGGATTTTGCTGTTGCAGGGCAAGTTCTGCCTCTCTCTGCCCTCTGCCAACACATGATGGCTCCAGTATACCTGGCTCCAGTATAGATTTTTGTTTATGTATTTAAATGTTTGTTCTGTGCTTTTTAAAAATAAAACAAACAATGAGATAATGGGGAGAGAAAGATGAGTGTTAAATATTGCTCTAGATAGGGGAGGGGGTATGACTTTTGGATTGTCACAAGGGCTTGCAAACTGATACTCTGCACAGTCAGGTAGGGAGGTGGAAGTGGTTTTGGGTTGTCTCAAGGGCTAGCGAATCAAAATTCTACCCAACCAGATTTTCCTGGAAACCAGTTGCTCTTGAACTTGATTCTGAGTATTTGACTCAAAAGGGGCGAGTGCAGATTCACAGCAGGCTGGCTGCTCAAGATAGGTATATAGAGTCTTAAGGCTGATTCACACCAGCCCTTTCCGTGCGCGTTTTGGCTTCTTTTCGTGCGTTTTTCATGCTTGCGTCTGACGCAGCATGAGCTTACGATGCAGCGAGGAGAGATGGTTTCGTTTTATCTTTTTGCTGCGCTCGCGTTTAAGCTAGCGTTTATGCTCCCGGTGCTAGGCAGCTCACCAATCAGAGAAGCGCATTTCTCTTCACCAAATCACAGCTGCGCTTTCTTCAAGAAGGCGGGCAAACGTTCAGAGAACTGCTAGACGCACGTACAGACGCTAGAGTAGAGCAAACGTGCACGGAAGGGCTAGTGTGAATCAGCCTTTAGTGGTTAAGACGTTGAACTGCAGACCGGGAAGTAGGCAGGACAGCAGTTCGAGACTCGAGTGCTGCGTGATGGTGTGAGCTACCATCTTCGGCCCTAGCTCCTGCCAACCTAGCAGTTTGAAAGCAAGAAATTGCAAGTAGATTAATAAATTGCAAGTAGATTAATAGGTACTGCCTCGGCGGGAAGGTAACAGCGTTCAGTGCACCTTGGCGTTGAGTCATGCCGGCCACATGACCACGGAAGCATCTTTGGACATCTCTGGCTCTTTGGCTTTGAAACGGAGATGAGCACAGCCCCTAGAATCGGTAACGACTGGCTTTCGAGCAAGGGGAACCTTTACCTTTTCGTATATACACAGTATCTGTCCTCACCCCCTAGTTTGGCTTTCAAAGGGTCCGTGATAAATAAGCATTTGGATTTTAATAGTCTTAAGAAGACTGTAGTTGTTCTTGCAAGAAACACAGGCAGCTGGCAAGGAAATGGCCAAGGGAAATTCCCTTGGCTAGGGTTTGCCTGTTTGATTGAGCCTGCCCTGAAGGACACAGTGGGAAATGGGGTATTGGCATGGATATGACAGGCGGAGAAGCATCATTATCTTTGGAAGAAAGTAGAGAAAAGATCCTGCTGTTGGAGAGCCTATTTTAACCTATCTCTTCCACCACCACACAGCTCGGTGAAAAGGTTGCTGAATATGTAGAAGGCTTAATTGAAAACTACGGGAGCACGGGTTCAACCTCGGATCATGACGAGAGCTGGAATTTCGTGCAGGAGCAGGTAATTATTTGATCCTGCACACGGATGCATTCGTGTCCGATGGAATTACTAGCCCCATTGTTTCACTGACAAGGCTCCCGAAGCCTCTGACATAAAAAAATGTAAGTCACAATTGCACCATAAAAAAAATCAAATACAGACATTAACAGTGCAATCCTATGCATGTCTACTTAGAAGTAAGTTCCATTGTGTTCAATGGGGCTTACTCCCAGGAAAGTGTGTATAGGATTGCGGCCGAAAACAGGTAAAATCCCTGTATGAAAACCAGCTGGAAAATGAATGGCTGACAAAGGCCAAATAAAAAGGTCTTCTCCAGGTTCCAAAAAGACTTGGTGCAAGGCAAACGTCCCTAGGGAGAGTTTCAAAAATGGGGCACCACAGCTAATAGGGCTTTGAGTGGGTCTCTCAACCCATTTTGTCTCCAGTGTTGAGGGGACCTGGAGACAGAGGCGTCGCTCCGGTAGGGGCGGGGCTGTAAGTATCGCTGCGGTCATAGTCTCTTTACCGAGCGAGGAGGAGGCAGCCCCGCCCCCTCACTGTCCGAGCCAGTCCCCTACGGAGAAAGCAGCAGGCAGGGTCTCTTCCCTGCCGGTTTCTCCGTAGGGGACTGGCTCGGACAGTGAGGGGGCGGGGCTGCCTCCTCCTCGCTCGGTAAAGAGACTATGACCGCAGCGATACTTACAGCCCCGCCCCTACCGGAGCGACGCTTCTGCCTGGAGAAGTGACTCTGAGGACCATCTTAATACTTGGGCAGATTCTTGGAGAAGAACGTGGTCCTTTAGTGCTTAGTTGCTCAGAAATTGACCTAGAGCCAGGAAGGCTGTTCTAAAGTTGGCCAGCTCTAGTCCTCCTAGTCAGGTAAGATGCTCCCCCTCCCAAACAAACATGGACCTCTGTGCCCTCCATTCATCATCTCCTGCCTGCTGTGTCCTAGTTCATGGCTCTACTTTTAAGCCTGTGCTTTCCTCTTATTATTTGTTACGTTCCTATCCCAGCTTTTTTCCATGATGGAACCTGGGGTGGCATTCATGGGGTTTCTAGGTGGTCTCCCATCCGGGCACTGACCAAAGACAAACCTGCTTAGCTTTGGTATTGTGACTACATTATGTGCTTTCAGTCATGCCTCCCATCTTTGAACTGCTGTCCTTTTTCACAGGGAGGTGAAAAGCTACAGTTCTTGTAGCATGGACAACTCGTATAGCTTGACAGGCTAGTTTTCTCTCCCCTTCCCCAGACTTCTCCTTCTCACTGCCTCCTTTTCTCCCATTTTTTTAAAATTTAGTTCCAGTGCTGCGGGTGGACCTCCTACAATGACTGGAAGGGGAACAGAGTAATCAGTAACTACTCTTCCACCATCTATCCCTGCTCCTGCTATAACTCCTCTAAGTCTGGCCAGCCAGAGACTAATCACACAGAGACCTTGCCTCCAGGCTTCTGCGAAGACCAAGTTGTAAGGCCTGTCCACACGGAGGTGAGGAGTGTATGCATGGCTCTTGGGGGAATCTCGCATCCACTTTGTGCTCAGGAATCCAAGCCTGTCATTCTCTTATTTTTCTTTGTTTTAGAGGCTAAGGGTGGAGCATGTTGGAGGTTTGCAGAATGACACCTGGTGTGGAGAAGGTGGGGAGAGGGATGTTTTTCTCCCCCTGCCATCATACTAGAACGTTGGGTTCACCCAATGAAATTCCCTGGCAGGAGATTCAGGACAGACAAAAGAAAATACTTCACACAACACTTCATTAAATTATATCCCGCCTTTTCCCATGCCGGAGCAATTTGTGGAACACACCAATTTGTGGAACTCCTGCGATAGGCTGTGGAGATGTCCACTAGCCTAGGATTCTCTTAAAGAGAATTAGGCCAATTTATGGAGGATAAGTCTAGCAATGGCAGTTGGTTGAGATGGCTAATAAATAGAGCCTCCATGCACTGGCGTCACTTGAGGTGGGGCGGAAAGCTAAGTTCTGCAGCTTTCCACCCCACCGTTACTCTCATGCACGAGGTGCCCCGCCCCCTCGTCGTAGGAGCCCGTCAGCGGAGAGAAAGCAACGCGCAGCGACTCTCCTGCGCGTTGCTTTCTCTCCGCTGACGGGCTCCTATGACGAGGGGCGGGGCGCCTCGTACTGGAGAGTAACGGTGGGGCGGAAAGCTGCAGAACTTAGCTTTCCGCCCCACCTCGAGCGACGCCAGTACCTTCATGTTCAGAACCACTGTGTCTAAACACCAGTTCCTCAGGTGCAGCATCAGGGGAGGGCCTTGCTACTTTGCCCTGCTTGTGGGCTTTCTGGACTGACCTCTGCGGGAAAAGGGGATGCTGGCCTAGATAGACCTTTGCTATAAGCCAGCAGGGCTCTTAGGTTCTTAACGTTTCTCTTCCCCTCCCTTTTTTAAACACATTCCTGTCCAATCACAGGGCTGCAAGGACAACGTTGAGGTCTGGCTGACCAGTAATATAATCAGCATTGTGGGGATCTGCCTCGGGATTGCTCTCATGGAGGTAAGAGCTTTTGGTGAATTATCATCATGGTTGGTTGGTACAGCTGAGGGCGGAAGGGAGGTGCAAGCATTCCTGGGTCAGACCTCAAATGAGAAGCCTTTGGAGTGGTTTATTTTGCAGCCCCCCCCCCATCTCAC
Source organism: Plestiodon gilberti rubricaudatus (assembly GCA_026170595.1). Lineage (NCBI taxonomy): Eukaryota > Metazoa > Chordata > Lepidosauria > Squamata > Scincidae > Plestiodon > Plestiodon gilberti. The sequence continues at coordinate 15,887,600 of JANXHW010000006.1, read as the reverse complement.
AATTTGGATGGTTGTTTGAACCCAGAGGCAAAAACTCTAGGCTTGCAGCAGTTCTACTCCCTGCTGAAGGACGTAGTGTTTCTCCTAAGCAGAATGAGAGAGAGGAGGAGGAGTTATTTGTGGTTGCAGTTCCAAATGTGCCCCATCGGGGTGCTGCTGAGAGAACCCCTGACTAGTGTCTGTAGTACAGCTCAAGTCTCTTGGCTGTGGGCTGACTGCCAAATTTTGTGCGAGTGTACGTGAGAGAGGAATAGGGATCTGCATTTCCCCCTCCACCATCGTAAACCTTTCTTGCAGTTTCTGCAGCTGCTGTGCAGGGTGCTGATCAGTGTGCTGGAGCACAGGGATCTACGTAGTGGTGGCTCCCAGGAGATTCTCTACTTCCCCAACAGGTGGCACATGGGAGTGTGTTTTCGTCCTAGTCAGCTTCATTTGTATACTGCTTTCCTGCATACAAATCACTCGAAGTGGTTTACAGCAGGCAATAACGTGATGGATGTAATAAACCAACATCCATGCATGGATGTGTTCAGCTGTCTGGCATGCCTTGTTAGGGTAGCTTGGTGCATTTATGTTTGCCTATGGAGTGAGTTCTGTGTTGCCTTTCTCCCGCCCTTCCCCTCCCCTAATATGTTTTGTGTAGGAGGGGCTGTAGCTCAATTGTAGGGAAATTGCTTTGCATGCAGAAGATCCCAGGCTCAATCTGTGGCATCTTCTCTGGTAGGGCAGAAAATGAGTCCCACCTGAAACACTGAAAAGTTATTGCCAGCTGGTGTTGACTTTAGTGAGCTAGATGGACCAATGGTCTTGACACACATTATAAGACACACAGATATACAATGTGTGAGTTTAGCCCTTTGTGTGGCTTGTGCGGTGACTGGGTTTGCCTGCCTGCCCTCCCGGGCCACAAACGGCCTAAAAGCTGAAAAACCACCAGGGGGGCATTTTTGACACGCTGCCACTGAAAGGGGTGGGGCTTGTGATGTCACACCCTGGGCGGGGCTTGTGACATCACAGGGGGTGTCACAGAGGCAGACTCCTCTTGACGTGGAGGCCACTGATTTTCATCATATGCATGCATAGGCCAGGAAACCAGCAATCCTCTCAAAGTCATCGTGCCATGCATCTGTATTCACAAGGTCAGTGTTTGGCAAGGTCTCTGTGTCCCCCAGTAATGTTTTTTTTTTTTTTGAATGAGTTCTTGTGAATGCACTAGAGCCACAGTACATGGAAATGTTGTCTTCCTGAGTTTTGAAGAGGATTTGTGTGTGTGTTTTTATGAGCAGCTTTATTGTGCTTCGGTCTGCTGCTTTCACTGATTTTTAGGAAAAGCAAACTACTGCTGCTAGTGAGTGATTTGCTGCTACTACGCCAGCGGTCCATGGTTAAGATGCTGACACCTGGCTTATAATCTGGAAAACATACAATTACTCAAAGAATACCGACTGAGATATGGGGAGTGGAGGAGTTGGCCTGCACCCTGGTATCTTGGCAAGTTGACATCATATAAATCTATTGGAAGGGCCAGAATTGGATTATGGAAGGTTTTGGGTAGCAAAGCTTCTTGACATTTTAAAGAAAAAAACCAAGAAAGGGTTGAAATTCCTTCTTCTCTTGTCCGAGTATTTCCTGGGTACTCCGGCTGGGCAATAGGGATTCCCCTCTTCCATCCTTCCTGCTCTTTCCACTACAGCCTCCATCCAGCCGCAGCTTCTGATGGAATATCTCCTTTTATTTGCGAAGGCTTCTTTATAATGAGCTGCAGAAGCTGTGCATGCCCCATATGAATAATCTCATAGGACATCAAAGTTCCCTGAAAGTGGTGGACTGAGGGTAGATGCTGTTTGCATGCTTTGTGTGGCATCTGCCATGGTTAGAAGTAAGCCAGTTGTCTGGTGATGCCCCGCCACCTGCACCTTCATGTCTTCAGGCATGTCTGAATGTGCATGCTGTTGCTTTTGCGGTGCCTTGGGTTGTATTGGCCACAATAAGTGTTGTACGCATGTGCCTGACTTTCTAGTCTGTGTCACCCAAAGTAACTCTCCTACACCTGCTCTGACATTCTTTTTGTTTTTAACCCTTTGCTATCTGCTTTCCAGGGACATGTACCTGGAGTTTTGGCAAGGTAATTACACCAGGAAACATAGGGGAAGGAAGGCTGAGCATTCCTCCCAATGGTTACAGTGTTAGTTAACTGCTGTGAACCTGTCTTGCCACCTCCTTGCCTACTATCCCACTTCCTCCCTGCAGATCAATAGCATGTACCTGATGTGTATGCTGCTTGGCGAAAAGAGCTTTGGCGCCCCCGAGGGGTCAGAAAAGGAAGTGCACAAGGCCCCTGGGAGCAGCCTCCGGGCCCAGGATCTGTACCGTCGCCAGCAAGCAACGTGTTGAATAATCTGAGCAGTCGCCAGGGAGAGCTAGAGAAAGAACGAGGGAGAGGGAGCACAGCAGAAACCAATAAAGAGCTCTTTTTAAAAAAGAATAAAAGGCAAGAGGAAGTTCATAGAGAAGAATGGTTATTATTCTGGGGAGGAAGAGAAAGTTTGTGTGTGTGCATTTGTGTTGGGGGGTGGTGGTTAACCCTTGAATTGGCACTAACCACACAACACCCATTTCTGAAGAGGTGGCCTATTGGCTCTGTTGAACCCCTCTATTCCTTCTGCTTTCATCACCAGTAACCTACCCTCTCTTGTCTGTCTACTGCTTGCAATGGCTGCTGGTGGACCCCAGTTGCCATATTTCCTTACATGTATATGTGCAGGTGTGTGTGCTTAAGAAAACATGGGGGCTAGGACTAGGATGGGCAGGAGGCAGCTCCTGCAGGTGGACTAACCCACCCCTCTACTTAATGAACAGTGCTTTAATTGCAGGAATGGTGTAGTTCAGGCAAACTGTGACACTTATTGGTTCTACCTGGAGAGACTCATAGAAATAGACTGTGACAGTTGAAGGTTAGCCTAACCACCCTGCCCACCGCAGTCAAGTCAACAGAGTTTGATCCAGAAGAAGCTGTGGGTTTGGGTCCAGGAACTTCTGTGAACTCACTGCATTATCTTTTGAGCAAGGCAATCTCTCTCTCTCTCTCTCTCTCTCAGCCCGTTTTCACGTCTGCAAAATGGGTGGATTAATAATTGCCGACCTCATGGGGGCTGGTGTAAAAAATGAATGAGCAATTCCTAGAACCCTCCTTGCTCTGGATGTGCACTGTACATGCTAAAGCTACCCTTCTCCTTTATACAGCATTCATGTGGGACAAAAAGGATAATGGGGGGGGGGGGAGAGCAGTGGACTGTCTTCCTCCTTGAAAGGTGTTCAGATAACAGAAAATGTGACAACTTGTGGCCAGTGAGATTTGCCATTTGGGGATATCGGTGCCCCCAGGTTCTGCTGGTGGAATTCCCTCTTGGAGGGCACTGGACACAAAGCCCTCCATGACCTTGTTGGTGTCCAGCCGTTGCATGATGACAGCAGTGAGATCCTTTTTAACAAGTTCTCTCTCTTCCCACAGCTCTGCCTCATGATGCTATCGATGTTTCTGTGTAGGACCATGGGGCCCGACTATGACAAGCTCATGCGCTATTCCTAGGAGAGGAACCCTCCACTTCCCAGATTCCGTTTCCTTAGCGGCAGTATTCCTCCAATTCAGCCACTTCCAGGGGTTTAAAGCAGTGCTTTGACCCTATCTGTTTACCCAGCACTGATACAGAATTAACCCTGGTCAATTAAACAAAACATTCAGGAACGGTGGGCACCAATGAGAAATGGAAAGTGCAGGGCTCGTCATGAAGTGGGAGATAATTTTGCCCCCAAATCACTTCCAAAAGTGCCTTTTGCCAGCCTGGTATTTGCTGTATATTCTCAAAGTATGAGCCAGCCCCTACATTTTTACTTTGTAATTGAATGTTCATATTCTGATATCCAAGTCTTGAGTCTGCTTCAGCACAATGCCAATGGGATATGTTGAAACACAGCAGTCTATCTTGAAAATGTTTGGATGTATTGTAAACTGAAATGATATCATTCTATACCACCGCCCACAGTCCAGTTCAAATCCAGCACTTGCCAATCATCCAATCCAGTTCAAAATGTACTTAAACCATTTCTGACTGTTTGTCAAGCTTTAAAAGATACATATTTTTACTATTTTATTAGGAATTCCATCAAGCTCCTTAATGAGTGTGCTGTGGTATGAAGGCTACAACTTTTGCTCTTATTGGCTCCAAAACAAATCTGACAATAAGGTTTACATTTGCCGTTGGCAGTATGCCATTGATAAGCTGTGGGAATGAGACACGAATAATGGTGACAATCTCTTTTGAGGGATGCTATGGTGGGGGATGTAAAAGGTCAGCGGGTGGCGCAGCGGGTTAAACCGCTGAACCATGAGCTGTCGATCGAAAGGTCGGCAGTTCGAATCCGCAATGGGGTGAGCTCTCGTTGCTTGGCCAGCTCCTGCCAACCTAGCAGTTCCAAAGCATGTCAATGCGAGTAGATAAATAGGTACCGCTTGCAGGAAGGTCAACAGCGTTCCGTGTTCCACCTGCATGCTACGCGCTGCAGCAAGGAGAGCCACGCCGGCCACATGACGACGGAGGCGTCTTCGAACAACGCTGGCTCTTCGGCTTTGAAATGGAGATGAGCACCACACCCTAGAGTCGGACACGACTGGACTTAATTGTCAGGGGTCACCTTTACCTATGGTGGGGGATGTACCCTGTTCAGTCTACCTGCACTTCCAATGCAGCGTTGTAAATTGTGTTGGAGGGATTTTTGCAAAGATTATTCTTTGCGTTGACAACACCAAGGTGTTTTCCAGTTGTGTCCAGACCTGATTTGATAAGCTGCGAGAAGCTCTCATAAACCAGCTGAAAACACCTTGGGAGACTAAACCCACTTTTTGCTCCTTTTCCCCCTCCAAGAAAACTTGCAAACTTTGTTCTGTTTAAGGCTCTTCTCTCCCACCAACTACTCTTTGTAATTCCATTATTTCCCATATGGTTGGATTTCCCCCCAAAATTGTCAACTTGCCCCATGGCAACAGTTTCTTGTGAAAGCAGGAATACCTGTGCACCTAATCGGTTTCCATAAAGACAAAGATTTCTTCACCTACTTCAAGGGCAAGGAACAGATCAACACGTGAACTCCCAGTACCCATATGAGACTTGGAAGTTAAGAAGGCCTTTGCCTGTGCTGCACATAATGTGTGCACATACCCATTGGTGGTTGTCGAGAGCTTTGTAAGGAGTAACATAACCTCTTGTCTTCTGGGTAACCATACGGAATAGTTACGTTCGGCTCCGAGAGGGAGACCAGCTATTAAGTCTTTTTGTATTTTGTCTTGCATGTCTAAAGCTGTACAATGGCAGGAGGGAAACCTGTCAACTGTGTGTATGTGCGTGTGTGTGTACATGCCTGAATTTCAGTATAGTGAAATTGTGAGAGAAGACAGGCTGAATGTAGGTAGAACAGGGTACACACGTAATTTCACCTTCACCAGCCTGTTGCATTTTGTTCATAAAGTATTGGGATTGGGTGTGGAGGGGTTTGTATTAACGCATTTGTAAATAAAAATAATTATTACAACTTGTCGTTCTTGGTATTTTACTCTTGGTCATGTGAAAAAAGTGAGGTTGCCAATAGAACTTCCCCTGTGACCACCAGGTGGTAACATCCCAGTTCTAGGAATTCTTGGATGAAACAGGCTAAGAAGTTCTTAGTAAGAACCCCCTGAAACTGACTTTCTGCTGGGGAATGGGTTGGAAACGGTCTTAAATCACCCTGATTCTCTCTGCTAGGCACTAGATGGGGTGTGTGTGCCTCTCTGCTGGTTCTGCTAGACCTGTCAACAACTTTCAGTATCATTAACCATGGTATCTTTCTGGACTGCCTAGCTGGGAGAGAGCTTGGGGGGGGGGGGCATTGTTCTGCAATGGCTCTGGTTTGGTCCTTCCTGGAGGTAGATTCCAGATGATGGCAATTGGCTTTCAGCATCCCTTAGGGCTCCCTCTTGTCCCCATGTTATTCAGAATCTACATGAATCCATTGGGAGAGGTTATCAAGGGATGGGTGGGTGTCACCAATACACAGATGATACCCAACTCTATATCTCTGTTCCATCTAGTACTGGGGAGCTCTTGAATCACTACCTGGAGTCTAATAGGCTGGATGCATTGAAATTGAAGCGGGACAAGACACAGGTACTATTATTAATCAGCGTGAAGACCTGGCTGACTTTGGTTATGGATAGCCAGTTCTGGAGGGGTTTGCACTCCCTTTGGAGAAGCAGGTTCAGTGTTCTTGGAGCCAGCTTGACACCTGGATGCCTGCTATGACCTGGAACGCCTTTGTCCATCTGAGACTGATGCAGCAACAGCATCCTTTCATGGGTCACACAGCCCTGACCATCAGTGTCCACATCTTAGTTACACTGCATTTTGCTTACTGTAACCTATTTTACACCGGGTTGCTCTTGGAGACCATTTGGAAACTTCAGCTGGTGCAAAAACCTGCTGCACGTATGCTGACTAGTACAAGACGGGGGAACGCATCATACTTGTGTTTTGTCAGCTCCAGTTCATGAAATAGAACAGAAACGGTTATGTGGAGCAGCACCCTTGGAAGGGTGACAAACTGGCATATCCGTAGCCCAGTGTTTCCCAAACGTTTTCGACCTGCTGCTCCCTTGACCAATGGCGACCATTGGCTGCAGCTCCCCATTACATTATGTTGATGCCTGCCAATTGGCATTGCACTATTTTCCAAGAGGATTCCGTGACACTCTGTGGTTCCCCTGGCTGGTTTCCGCGGCTGCCCTGGGAGCCACGCCTCCCAGTTTGGGAACCACTGCCGTAGCCTGCGTTTCATAACCTCTCCAGCCTACGGCTCCGTAGCTTCTCCAGCCTGCGGCTCCGCTGGGGATTCAGTCCTCTTCTGACTTACTGAGAGCAAGTCGAACAGGACCAAAGCAGTCCCCTTCTCCCTCCAGTGCTGCTAAAGGGAGAAGGAACAACAACAAAGATATCATAGCTCCAAATTGCTTCTCTCTCCCCACCTGGTCCTGAAGCACCAAGTAGGCCGATTCCTGGCGTGAAGCATTGCAGCAGCCTCTCTTCTCCATGTTGCTTGTTTGAAATGAACAGGGGCAGCCTGCGCCTCCCAACAGATGCTGCTCCTGTTCACTTCGAGCCGAGGCTGGAGGCTGCGTGCTTTGCTCCAGTAAATAAAAGGAGGGGTGGGAGCATTCCCTCCCTACCACAGGGGTGTCCGCTGCTCCCCCACCCGCTTGCTAGCTTGCCTGTGCTCCCCTCTCATCCACAGGGGGTGTGCATGCGCAGGGGCAGCAAAATTGGGGGAATCAGGCAAGGTGGAGGGCACAGGCTGCCACTGGGACTACCTCCCCTATATGTATCACTGCCTGTCAACTAAGAGGGCTGACCTGCCGCTGACAGAGGTGGGTGTGGGTAGGGATGTGGATCGAGTCTCTGACTCCCAAGCCTCGAAACAAGTCCCAAGTCTCTGGGTCCATGTCTCAAGTCAAATCCCAAGTCTTTGCCCCCAAGTCCCGAGTCTTTGGTTGCGAGTTGCGAATCCCTATTTAATGGGGAAAACGGGTTTAAACCTGAATAAAATTGGATTTGTCATAAGAGGCTCCAAGTCTCGAGTCAAGTCTTTTACAATTGCCGAGTCAAGTCAGTGATGCGACTCGAGTCTGAGTCAATAGACTCAAGTCTACATTACTGGATGTGGGTGTGATAAGACGAGAGGGGCTTTTACGGTAATAGCACTAGTATGTGGAACTCCCTGCCCCAGGACTCAAAATATGTTTTGTTTTAATTCTTGATTTTAAATGTATACATGTATTTTAATGTTTTTATTGTAAGCCGCCTTGATTGCCCTTGTGGGAGAAAGGTGGGGTATAAATTCTATAAAATAAATAAATATGCATCAATAGCACCAGTGTTCAGATGGTGGCTAAAGGCTCACCACTTTCACCTGGACTAAGACCGAAGCACTTTGTGACTGGCATGCTGTCCTCCCTTTTTGAAGACTTATTGCCTTGTGTTTATGGATTTTAAAAAATATTTGATGTTTTACTGTATTACTGTATACTATTTTTTTTATGAAACTGGAGGCACCTCTGGCTTGAGAGGGGTATAGATCTTTTGAAGAGAATCAGCACCTGTTTAACCATCCTTTCTAGGAATGCATGCCTGGGCAGTCACACTGCTTAGAGCAGGTGACTGGTCTAGGCCGTTGCCAGGTTGTCTGTCATCTCTCAGCAGTCTCCTTTATGACTCAAGAGTAGCCAGGCTCTTAGGAGCTGCTGCCTTGGCCAGAGGTGTTTTGCAGCAGAACGAGGCTTAGGAGCTGCAAGCCTTCATATTTCAAGGGATTTCCTCTTCATTGTGCTGACCTGGAGTTCTTTCACAAGTGGTAAGTACTACTAGAGGTCTTCTAGAGACTTCTCTCACCATGTCAGTCACAGGCCTGGTCTATACATGCAGGAGAACCAGCTGGCAGATTAAGGTAGTAGAATTTTGAACCCAACCACTTCTGACTGTATATGAGGGATACTTTTTAAAAAAAAAAATATTCCCCATGTAAAATACTTTCCATCAATTTAAACACACCCATATAGTTTGCACATCAGAATCTGATGATCAGACAGAAAGAGTTGGGCCTCTTCCTACTGCAATACGTTATTATGTGCAGGGAGATGTCGACAGAGGGACATTCAAAGTTGCAATTCCCCCCCCCCCTCCAGGAACTATGAATCCTTACAGCTCAGTAGCACCTCATTCTGCTGTAAGGATAGACCAGGCCTCACTGATTGGGGCTTCCGATTTCTGTGCTTTGACTTGGCTCTCTTCAAATTCAAATTTAATAAGAGTTCTTCTGCTTGACCTTAGATGCTGATATATGTTAAAACTGCTTATAAATCCCAGTCAACCCCATCTTAAAAGTTGCAAGCCTATAGCAGGCATGAATCAAGATAAGATCTTCTGTCTTTGATATTCCAAGAATAGTCGGGGGGGGGAACACAAGCCCCCTTGCTACCTTTCCATTGCGTTGCTGTGAAACCACTCAAACATCCGTATTCTTATGTCAAAATAAAATTTATGCAAGATCATATTGTTTCCCACCAAGACAACAGGAGACAGCCACAACCTTTGAGTGTGAAGGAAGGGGAAGGTGATGACATGGAGGATGTGGAATCTGAGCAAGTCTCACAGGCTTCTCACCCCTTTTTAACAAGCCAGGCTGGATTTACACATGTAGTAAAATGAGGTGGAATAGAACTAGTAAGTACACTGACTGCCCAAGGAATGCAGGCCACCGGCAAGATGGCCGCTGCATCCAATGCACCATCTGGGGAGGAGGCCATTTGGGAGAGGTAAGAAGGGGCAAAACTTCAATTTGTGTTGATCTCCACATGGTCCCCAGTGGGACTCCTCAAATCTACACCTGCTCCAAGGAGTCTGCTGGGGGCTTGTCCAAGCTGGGACAATGGTTTGGGATGCAGTGGATGCTGCTATCGCCACCACAATCCACCCCATCCTACCCCTCTGCGGGCAGAACCCCACTGGCAGCTGGTCCACACTGTGTGGCTTTCTGGTTGCTTCACTGGCGGCAGCACCATGCAGGCGGGGGGAGAGGCTGCCGCAGTGGGGGGGGGCCCTTGCTGCGCTGGTGGACCTAGCAGTACACCAGTGCAACGGGTTCATAGGATTGGACCGTAAATGACATTTTTGAAAACTCCCTTAAACTAGCACAGCAGTGAAAGAAATGGAACAGAATATCTATTTCTGACATGCTAGTGCTTTTCTTGCAGAGAATTTTTATACCAGGTTGTTTGCCCCCCCCCCACCTGTACTTAAGTTGAATAGTTTATTCTAGCCCCCCATTCCACTGCAAGCATAAACCAGGCCTGAATCTCTTGTGCTCTGAGAGGTGGAAGACTCTATGGAGTCAGAAAGGGTACCCAAAGAGGCCTTGCATCCACAAAACAGCAGAAGAGGAGGTGGTGGACTGCTTTCTGGGCTGTACCAGTTCAGACTACAAGTAGGGGCTCCTCCATACAAACAGGACTTACATGTTGAAAACTAGTACAGTTCATCCTCCCTGTGTGCAGGGACATCATTTTATGTGGAAGTGTATGTAGGTCCTCCACTTGCAGACAGAAGTGGTACAGCCCACATACACAGATATACCTCTCCTGCCATTTACAAGAACTAGATACAAGATATATTCTAGTGCTAGGAAATGCCATATTTTTCTGCAGTGGAGTGTGAAATTCCATGCACATGATTATCAAGAAGAGGGTTTGGGGATCAGTCTGTAGTGCTTGGTGTAGTGTACGGACTTTTGACTGTTCCCATTCTTCTTCCACTCACTCAATAGTAAAGGTAAAGGTATCCCTCGCTCGAAGGTCAGTCCGACTCTAGAGTGCGGTGCTCATCTCTGTTTCTAAGGCCGTAGAGCCAGCGCTGTCTGAAGACGCTTCCATGGTCATGTGGCCAGTGTGACTAACGGAACACTGTTACCTTCCCATCCCAGCAGTACCTATTTATCTACTTGCAATTTCTTGCTTTCGAACTGCTAGGTTGGCAGGCGAATCACTCAATATTCCCCTTTAAATTACAGGAGAGTATTGAGTGACTGGAAGAAGAGCCTCTTCCTAAGTACAACTGCTTGGAGGCTCCATGGTTGGCTCTGGAACAAAGCTGTGGCCATGGCTGCAAGACTGTCCACTGAAGGTTGGGCCTAGAGCCTTGTTGTGGTCACAGAGAGAGGGGTATCCACTGGCAGCATCAGTTGCCATAGGTGCCTGTGGTTGCTCGGCGACAGAAGGTTCAGCAGGTATCATTGGTAGACATCCACTAGTTCAGACAAGGCTGTAGGGCCCACGAGCAGGGATAGAAGGAAGCTGGCTGTTTTTGAGGGTGGTGGGGAGGTAAATTGTCCATTAGTCCCGGCCCAGCCGGTAGATATGGTGCTGTGCCCCTCGCTCACTGGCAGACACTTCAAAGACAAAGGCCACACATAATAGTAACTCCTGAGTTTCTTGATCCCGCAGAACCTGTTGAGGGGATAGATTCAAAATGTTGATGCTCCATAGTGGAACAAGGGAAAGACTTCGACAAGCCTACAAATCTCCTGGAGCATAATCCCTTATGTTCTTCCTAGCCTCTTCCACAAGAGCTGGACACATAGTATTTTCAAGGGGCCCTGCTTCTCCCCACACCATGTTTACTGCTGTATGGCCCAGCCACTAAAACCCTACTGAGCTGTGGTGCTCCCTCCTTCCCTTCCTTGTACCATCAGAGCAGTATTTTAAAAATCAGGACTGTCATCCATTTAAAGAAATCTTAAGTCTGTCAATAACAGAAATTTTCGTTGATTCCCCAACTGGATCTACAGTTTCACTGGAGACGTTACTGCTTCCCAAAGTTTGTGATCGGAACCTTCTCTTTGCAGCTTACGCATGACCTCCTCCCTCCCAGCTACCTGTTCCCGATGTGAAGGGAAAAGGAGAAATTCTCTTCCGCCTTTGATCCTATCTCTCCCCCCCCCCAGATTGGAACATCTGTTTCCAGTTGTATGAAACTCAAGTTTTTGCAAGTCTACCTGTTCGGGCTCCCAACCTCTTCCCCAGGGAAGCCTCTTTTTAAACAAAATGCCACACACATACACACCCGTTTCGTTCCCCAACTACCTGCAGGATGGTGAAGTTTTCAAGCACACTATCCATCATTGGTTTTTCTGGTAGCGTTCGCAATTTGCGAATAAAATTGATGAGGTACTCGCAGAGCGGTGAGCGCTGCAGTTGGAAAACAAAGCGTCCGTCTTCCCAGTGTGGGGGTTCAGCCGTCTGGGCAGTGGAGTGGGTGAAATGGAATGGTTAATGCTAATTCTAGAGAGAAATATTTTTTTACACTCATATATACAGGTTTCACCTTGATCTGATTTCCAACCCAGGAACGCCTTTCCCAAAGAGGAGCAAGTCTGAACAAAGACTCCCTTCCAAAGTAAATTTCACTGAAATCAATTAGACCCATTTCCTAAATTCAAGGAAAACTGTTTAGGAAGCGGCCTAAAATGCCTAACCCCACAGTGTCCAATAGCAGAAGTGGCTTAACTCTCTCTCTCTCTCTCACACACACACACACACACACACACACACACACACACACACACACAGTTCCTTGAACTTCCAAGGTTCTCTTCCTCTTCTAATTTTGATAACTTCCAAGCTCCTCCAATAGTTTACACACTAAGATTTCCCCCACCCCCAGCTCCCTAGTCTATAACCCCATATCACTGTGTTACTAGAGGTCTACAAATTTAATGGTCTCTAAACGCCAATGAAATCTCCGGAAACTAGGGAGAGGCTAAGGTCTTGTCTGCACATGCAACAGAATGAAGTGGCAGAATCTTGAGAGAGACAAAGTGGCATGTACTACTTAAGGCTGTAGGTGGAAGATGCCATTTTTCAATGTTCTCCTATGTAAGAGAGAACAAAATGCAACCCACATGACACCTTGCAAGTAAAAACAAAACCCTAGCAAAACAAGGAGAAATGTTCTAGCCCAGCAAGGTCCCAGAGGTGTTAGTTTTCTACTTGCAAAGAGTTTTTAAACAGAAGGGAGCAATGTCCGTTTCCCATTGTCCCTGCCTCCCTCCCCTTCCTCTACTGTCTCCCTTCTATCAATTTTAGATTGTGACCTGTTTGGGGGATTGATCCGTCTTCTCGTTCTTTGTAAAGTGTATGCACATGGATGGTGCCATGCAATCCCCGCCTGCAGTATGAACTGCAGTTGCCCAGAACTCTGCCACCTCACCCCACTGCATGTGTGGACCAGGCTTACATTTCTAAAACGTGTCTGACTTCAAGCCATGACCTTTGACCTGGGAAGCCTTTCCCTGTGGTTGCTTTGTGGGGTGGGACAGCTAGCATTTATTATTCACATACCCCAGGGCTAAGCTCCAGCACCAAGCTCTGGTTTAGATAAGTCCCCAAATCTCCCGCCATAAAACATTGGCACCAATTTCAAACTCAGAGTTGGGCTACACATTACACTCGCCGCAAGAAGTAGCCCAGCCCAGCCCAGCCTGCCCTGCTGAATTCTGAAGGCTCTCCCCAGAGACAGGAAGAGCATCGCAGACAAACAGGAGCTGCTAGATGCCATTCTCCCTCTATAATTTATCCCCTTACCTCTCTTCTTAGCAGTCAGTTTTCCTGAGGAGTTGGAAGGGGGAAAGAACAGAGAAAACTAGCCAGTGGCTCCCATTTCCCTAAGGATTTTGCTTACAACAACTGCTTCCAGCTTGCTTTGTCCTGTCTCATACATGGTGTGGAGAAAGTCGATAGAGACAACTTTCTCTCTCTGTCATATACTAGAATTTGGAAGTCACCCAATGAAGTAAATAGGCAGACAAAAGGAAGTATAGGTTGATTACCCCTAGATTACATCCGAAATCTAGACTATTCCAAAATCCAAACATTTTTAGGGCTATGACTTTAAAAAACACTAAACTTCTTCCAGCACCTGGCTGGCATAGTGCAAGGCTTGCTGGAGCACAAAACCGTTACAAATATTGTACAAAATTACCTTCAGGCTATGTGTATAAGGTGTATATGAGACAAATGAATTTCATGTTTAGACTTGGGTCCCATCCCCAAGATAACTCATTCTGTTTATGCAAATATTCCAAAATCCAGACAACTTCCCGTCCCAAGCAGTCTGGATAAGGGATACTCAACCTGTACTTATAGAATTCACTGTCACAGGATAACCAATGGCTAAGGGGATTAGACAAATTCATGGAGGACAGAGCTCTAGCAATGGCTAGGCTTACCATCGTCCTGGAATCGACACTGGCTTTGGCCTAGAGCAGACCCGAGCCGCTCCCAAGGGTGTACTGCGGCTGCCCAACGGGGTTCCAGCTTATGTCGCATCATTGACCGGAAGTTCTGGAAGCCAGAAGCCCATTGGGCAGCCGCAGTGCACCCTCTAGTCGAAGCCAGCATCGATTCCGGGACGATGGTAAGCCTAGCAATGGCTACTAGTCATGACAGCTGTATAGAAATGAATAGCAACTCCTGGGGGGGGGGGGTGAGAACAGCAGGCGGGAAGGCCTTCAAGACCTGCTTGTGAGCTTCCCGAGAGGCTCCTGGTTGGCCCTTGTAGTGATGGCTGGACAAGATGGGCCCTTTGTATGGTCTCTGGAGGATCCTTCAGAATTCTCAGCAACACAGCTTGGCACATGGTGAGCAAAAGGTGCAGCCATGCTCTTAGCCACACAGCTCTTGGCCTCTAGCCCTCTCAACCAAATATGGCCACCACCCCCTTCTCTGCCCCTCAACCCCATGGTTCCCTCAGCCCTCCCTCTGCACCCACCTCCAGTTTTTCCACCACCTGTTTGCCAAAGGAGCAGACCTTGGAGGTGCAACTGAGAGTCAGAGCCCGTGGGCCCTCGTATCGGCTGCTCACCCCATAGAAGGCCCCTCCTGTGCCCCCTGGTTCTTCTTCAGGGAGGGGAAAGCTCAGATCAGCCTATAACACAGAAAATAGAGAGGACACACTTTTTTCATAACCGATATGAAAAACAGTCATTAATACATCTCGGGTGCTTTCCAAGTGGAGGATAGGTCTACTTGACATGATAAAACATCCCATGTACAGAGGCAGCATATCTTTGAACACCAGGTGCTGAGGGTAGAATCCACTTTATACACCTTACTTTTAATTCGTGGAGCCTCTTGCAGTCTGTCATTTTGGTTCTGTACAGTTAACTGATCACTGTCTTTCCTTTTTATGAATTGTAGACCGTTTCTAAACTTTGTTGTAAGATGCCTTGGGAGGATACCTTTAGTGAGACTGAAAGGCAGGATTAAAATATTTTGAACAAACATTAGAAGGGACAGTCATCATCTTCATGTCAGGCTTGCAATCTTCCTAGGTATACCAGGTCAGAATGCTGGGGTAGTTGGATCGCGATCTTATTCAACAAAGCAACTCCTAGGCTCTAAAGTTTAATATTTATACTTTGCCTGAATTGACCTTGGGGAATATTTTTTTTTATATTCCCCCTTTCCCCCTGTATTCAATTATTTGTTATGATATTCTTATTTTAAAGAGGACAAGTTGGGTTTCATGTCTGTGTTTTTCACTGAGGACAGCTGCTTACTGCTGCTTTCAATTAGCCAGGGCAAAAATCCTACTACAAGTTAAGCTACCTTGCCACAACTGTGTTGGATAGGACCCTTATTCCCATTTTACAGCTGGAGGGAAGTGAGGCTAAGGAGACAGACACTGACCAAAACTGAAAAGAGATGTGAACCAAGGTCCAAAAGCAATCACCATCCCCCTTTTATGTATCCAACTCAGTTTCCAAAACAACTGATTTGCCACCCTCACCCTCCATTTGAATAAATGCTGGGGGTAAGTGATCTACAAGAGCAACTATCCTCCAAGCTTTCCCCAGATTTACCTGCTTGGTACCCCCAAGTCAATCCACTGACCAAGCAGGCAGGGGGGGGGGGGGAGATATACTGTATAGATGCATACGTTAATCACCAGCCTGCTTCACAGGGAAACTTGCATTCCTTAGTACCTGAAAATTCAAGACAGAGGACCACCATGGCCAGAAAAGAAACAGAAAAGGAATTCTCACCCAGAACTTGACCAAGAAGAAGGCATTGGGAGGCCCTTGGTCGTACAGGTCTCGCAGCCCACCTCCCCGCTCAGGGAACTTGTCATAAATTTGACGTACGTCCACCATCTCCAAGGGAGGGTCAGAGGTGGGTGCTGGGTCGATATGCACAAAACAGTGCTGCTGTTTACACTGCATGGAAGAGAGGGATGAAGTCAGGGATGGAACCAACAGAAACCCTCATGGACTCGTGCATCTACCCTCTCATTGCACCTGCAAAACGTCTACCAAACACATTATACAAACAAGGAATATGCAAAATATAGTGCAAATAGCCTCCCTTTCAAGCTCATGACTATCTGAACTGTATACCCCACTGAAATTATGAACAACTATCAGCATTAGATAGCATATGTTGCTTGCTCAGGGCTCTCAGGCACATACATAGTCCCGGCAATCCTTCCAACGTTCCTATGTGGTTGTCCTCATAATTGCAGTTAGGAGCTGGGAAACTCTTTTAAGGTCACCTGCTGTATTCAAGGTTGGCCGAGGGTTGACCTGCACACTTAATGTAGCTCATGCTCTTAGCTGCTACCACCAGTGGTTCACAGGTAAGCCTGTGACACACCGCACGCGTCTGGCTCGGTTGCGTCTGCATGCAGCTGGAAAATCCCAGTGTATCTTCTTTTTTACAAGATCGCACCGGAATGCAGGAGAGCAGCGTTCCGGTGCGTGCGAAGTTGAACAAGTTGAACTTCGGCCAATGAGAGGCTGCGTTTGGTGTTGTGGGGGGCGGGGCGGGGCGGGAGCAATGCATTGGGCCAATCAGAATCGAATCTGAAAAGACGTACGGTGTGTCACAGGCTTTTATCTTCAGTTCTACATTGGCTGGCTGCATCCTTTTTTTCCTTTTCCTTAATAGTGGTATGTATCTGTTCTAAGTTGCCCTGAAATAATGTTGAGAGGCAGGATATAAATATTTTTTAAAAAATAATGTTTAAAGTTACATTTTTATCCTGCCCTTTCAGGGCAATGTTTAAAGTTACATTTTTATCCTGCCCTTTCAGGAAATCAGGGCAGTGTATGTAGTCCCCCCCCCTCCATTTTATTCTTACAACAGCTCCACAAGGTGCATTAGAGCTTTATAAGAGTTTCATGGCTGAATGGTGATTTGAAGTCAGGTATCTCTGGCATTCTAACCACAATAGTACACTGGCTGAAAGTGTATCTTACCATCTTTCAAGGAATTCTGGATAAATGGGTCATCCCATTTCATTTTCCTAACAGCCCCCATGGGGCAAGTTAGAGAGACAGTTATTGGCCCAAGGCCACTTGGTGAGCATTATAGCTAAGCAGAGACTTGAACCCAAGTTTCCAAGTTGAACGTACCATTTGCAAAACCAAACAGAGTCCCAGCCTTCATTTCAAGTGAACTCTGAATACAGAGTGGGAAACAAAATGTGTCTGTACATACAGTATACACAAATGTGTCTCACCGCATCTTGTTCGCTCTGCCGCTCCACAAAAGCAGTGAACTCCACCAGTCGGAGGGATTCTGTACTGATGTGGCTTCCTTGCCAAGAGGTAGTGCTGGGGAGTCGGGAGAGTCTCCCTGGGGGTGTGTGGTAACCTGCCAAGCCAAGGGAGAAAGCGTTGAGGCTCGATGGCACATTTTCCCTTGCCCAGGGGCAAGGAGGCACAATAGGGAAGTCAATATGGCAGCTTACCTGGGGCAGCAGAGGGTGCTGTGATTGGTGGGATGGGGTATGGTGCCTGCAGGGGAGGCTTGACGCTGTGGGGTAGAGGGAGAAAAAGCAGAAATAACAAATGGAGATGCAAGTTATAACACATACCCTGACTGCAGAAGGACCAGGCAAATTAATTTTATTATTTAATTTTATTTAAAAAGGATTTCTACCCTGCCTTTCTCCCAATAAGGGCAATCAAGGCGAAGATTTGAAATACACAATTTGAAATACACCTTACCCAGCAGGGCACACTGCAGAGAGCAGAAACTTACTCTGGAGTGGCTCGGGTCTGATTTGCATCCGCTGTCCAGAACTGGAAGAACTCTGCAGACTACAGTAAAGTCAGAAAGAGAATTAAGAATAGTTAAGGCAAAACCTACACCTATTTTCAAATTAGAATTTGTTGCACGCCTAACATTTTTTAAACTGCTTAGTAAGATGAATTTTAATTCATCATATGCACAAATGTATCTGGGATGAAAACTACCGTATTGAAGAAAAAAGTATATACTCTTTGTTTTGGAATGGCACTCAGGTGCGCCACAGCAGGTGCCATCTTAGAAGAGGCACCTTAGAAGAGATTCCTTTGTAGGAGAATGCCAAGAGAATGCCTCTTCTAAGTTGTTGACTGACACCTCTATAACTACAGTAGTAAGTCCTCACTTTAAGTTGTTTAGTTTAAAGTCGTTTCGTTATGGGAAAATGCCATGGGAACGTTTTACATTTATCAGTTAGCTTATGGTAAAATTGGTTTCATTATAAGTCATTTCACTTAAAGTTGCAGTTTCCAAGAAGAACCTATCGACAACTTTGAAGTGAGGTCTTCCTGTACTTATATTAAAAACATTTAAAAAGCACTAATCAGGGATGCTTCTTTAGTCAATTCAGAGGGGTTTTTTTAAATCAATTTAACCAACTCATTGGTTACGAGCTGCAGTTCTAACTTAAACTGGTTTCATTATCATTCCTCCCTTCTAGGAAACTTTAGGAGGCTAGTGTTCTGTGATGGAGAATTCTTAATATGCCATCAAGCTCCAATTACAAGCCCCCCAATATAGCAACGCCCTCAGAATACATCATCCCCACCCAAACCCCAGCTCAGAACCCCTCCTCCACACACTTACGGTGGTGCTGGGTGGATAGTGAGGTTCTGACAGGCTCAGTTTTTCCTGGAGGACTGTAGCAGATACGAGCTGAGCGGAAGACATGGCTGCCATCGTCTGGAGCGCTTTGTCCTTTGCTACCTGGTCCTGGGAAAGAGATGAATCCTGGATTCCAACAGACCACTCCCCTTGCTCAGGAGTTTTCAAACATACTATCCTCAACAGAACCCTTTTCCACAATCATTCCTCTGTTGAGGAACTCTCCCAAGACGGTTGTAGAATGTGCATGTTGCAGAGTATTCTGGGATGCATTGTCAGGCACTGGAATTCCTGTTGGGACTGCCACCCCCACATGAATCAAGAGCACACCTGACAGCACATCCCAAACTCCTCTACAGCTGATTAGTAGACATCAAAGGCAGAGACTGGACAAGCCATCCTGCTTGCCATTACCAATCTTTTCACAGAAGAACTTTGTCATCGACTCCAAGGTCCCCTAGGTCTTGGGTACCAATTCTAGAATAGGGAGCACCGTTCTGAAACTGCTGCTGTAGACTCCATTACTCCATTATTCTTCCTAAATAACCAGAGTCCAGGATGTAGTTCTGTCCCATCCCAAAAAGTTCCTATTCAAATTTCACCTCAGGGAAACCAGGACTCCTGGTTTGCAGTTACTCTTCCTTCTTACCCCCTCCACCCTGCACTAGATCTTATTCAGATCCCATCCCATTGAACCCAGAAGCTGTAGTTCAAACTCCCAACCTTCTCTCACTCACACATGCACTTGAGCCACTAAAACGTATGTATGCGAATATGTTCTGTGCGTATTTAGAGCCTCTTGCCGTACCACTTTGGCCCTTCCCACCTAGGTAAGAAAGGGCAGTACAGAGCACTAGCAAAAGGTTGCGCTGTTGCGACAGACATTCCTCCCACATTCATCGCTGAGCTGGGAGTTTTGGCAAAATATGTAGGTCACAGTCATTACTGAGTCTTCTCCTTTTCCCGCCATCAGCAAGATGGGTGGATAATCAGACCTGATATGGTGACATCAGGGATGGCTTGGAGGAGAAGAATCTCACCTTGAGCTTGGCCTGAATCTCACGGGTTTTTCGCCTTGCCAACACCTGGATGTGACTGGAGACCTGTGGGAGGGGTTAGAGAGAAACAAGTTGGTAATTCTTTAGGCAGAAGGAGACCAGTCACATTTTCCCCTGCCCCTCAAACTATTCTCTATTGCCTAAGCCTCTCCACCCCACCCCCACCCCCTCGAGTCCTGCACTCTTACTTGTTTCCTGGACCGTGTTTTCCCAGTCCTCAATTTGATGTAGCGGGCAATGAGTTCATTGCGACCTGAGAGAGGAAAAAATGTGGAAGTTAGGAAGACAACCAACCTAAACCAAGCATCATGTGCGGGGGGTGGGTGGGGGTGGACACTCTTGTCGTCACATATCCCTGCCACCCACTTCCCTTGGCTATGCCGCCATCAGCAAGTTTCAGTCCCAAATGGTTAACTTGCTACATTGGGCAAGCTGATAGCACACTGTGGTTGCATACCCTCCAGAAACTCTGCAGATGCTCAGAGATACAGTCATCCAGATTCTTAGGGCCTGCCTCCAGAGATATTTAGAAAGGGTCTACATGTGAGCCTTACCCCTCCCCGAGTAGCTTGTACTCATGGTATTCTTTGTCTCCCCCCCTTACAAAGACTCTCTTTTCTCGATTACATTTTTGATTTCACACTTTCTCTAAAGAACTCAGGGTGGGTTTACATAGCATTCATGTGGCTGTGTTTCCCCTATCCTCACAATAACCTTATAAGGTAGATTAGGTGAAGAAAGTGTGACTGGTGGTTCAAACACATGATGTTGCGGTCACAGCTTTCTCGGGGAAAAAAAAGATACCTGCTTTTATCTGCAAGATATATCCTTGAGCGTGTGCCTTTGTAATTACTCATTTGCAGATGGCACGTTGATTCATTTATTTAAAATACTTGTTTACTACCTTTCCATCTCATTAATTAAAAAGGGACAATCTAGGCAACTCACAGAACAAAAAACAGACCACTTAAAACAAATAACCTGATGATATGAAATTCTGATTACCTAAAAACAGAGCAACAACTAAAGCAAGGAAAACAAAACAGAAAACTACAGGAAAAAACAGCGTCCTTATTTAACAAAAGGCCGAAGGAAAACAGAAAGGGTTGTTTAAGAGGTGCCTCTCTAGGCAGGTCTTGTAGAAATACTGCTACAAATTTGGCTGCTACAGGATGAACCGGTTTACATGACAGTGCGGCACCCACCACTATCATTACTGTCTTTCTAGCTCTAAAGAGCGACAGGCTTTTTGAAAGGTGAGGAAGGAGAAGAGCAGGCAAATGACATACATTGTGATGTAGCCCCTGTTTAATGCAGGGCTGTGCTAGGGAGGATTTTTCTCCGTACTAGATAGGAAGGAGGTGCCATTAACCCTGTACCACCTTGTCTTCTGGGAGCTACAAAGATCCTCCCTCTTTTCCCACCAACATGTATTTTAAGCCTATTGCATTTCATCCTACTACTGTGTTTTGCACCCAGGAGGTTCCGCCAAAGAGATTAAAGGATGGGAAAGGGGAGAAGCGGTCAACTGGCTACAAACCGAGTCCCGCATACCATACATCTTTCCTTCATCCGAAAGAATTATCTTGCGCCTCCCGCAGGGCGGGTAGATGGCCAGTGCCTCCTGGAAACTCTTCTCGATGTCAGGACTCCAGACCCCTTCTGCGTCGTTGTCCAGGCCCTTCTCCCCAGCATCCCCCATCTCCCTCGAGGGGCTGCCCCCCTCTCCCCAGCTGCCAGGCTCTATGGTGTCAGGAGGAATATCTGAAAGAGAGCAGAGGCGGAGGTACACAGTGGGTTTGGAGGTGCTAATTGTGAAAGGTAGATGATTGTCCCACCTGGGTTTCCATACTCATAATATCCATTGCCTTCATGTGTGAATTCTTGGTAGTCCATGGTTAGTTCTTATAGACCAAGGGTTCTCAATCCCTTCCTGGCCGAGTACCACCTCCGGCACCACTCTCCTGCTGCGTACCACTGGAAGTGACAGGCGATGACATGGTGATCACCCATTTTTCTTGTGCAATCGCAGTGGCTATGGTACACTCTCCCCAGCCGTGCTCATGGAGGGGAGAGCTCTTCACAGACACAGGGCTCAATCGATCCTATCCAACTTTCCAGGGCTGATGCGGAAAGGGAACAAACGTTCCTTTACTTTGAGGAGGCCTCTGCGACTGCCCCTCTCACCGCAGGATGCCGTGCACGCCCTGTTGGCACAGCTGCATCAGTGCTGGAAAGTTGGGTGGGATTGGGCCCACAATTGCTGTTCACATTAAAGGTGGGGAGGGAATGTTATAGAGCCATTTCTCTGTGTAGGACCAGCTCCAAGTTTGATTGGTCCCTTGGAAGAGTCCACACACACACACACACACACACACACACACACACACACACGGAGGGAGGAAGGGAGACCACAAGGGGAATGGATGGATTCCAGCCTCATGAGAAGGGCTAGGGGGCTACATTGGGCCTGTGGTTCGATCACTGGCTCATAGCCTCCACCAATTCAGAAGGCAGAAACGATTTATTTGCATGCTCACTAGAAATGAAATGTATTCACTCCTCACTCAGAGATTTGAGACCTAGAGGCTTTGGGAGTCAAACCCCACCAAATGACATATCTTGCAAGCAAGTCATCAACAACACCCCCCCCCCCCCCGGTAGAAATAGGGACAGCAATTGACCAGGAACAGGCATCAGGAAATGAGAACTATCCCTGGTAAAGAGGGATTGTTGGGAGTGTATGTTGGCTATATATCCCTGGCGTTGACAGTGGAGTGTCAAAATGTATAATATTTGGAGGTGAGGAGGCAGGATTGAAATATCGTTCTGCAAAGAACAAGCCAGGTTTTTTTTTTCTGAGTGGAAAGCGTTTCCAGTGTTACATTAAGTCTCTTCCAGAGAAACCAGATCTCTTAAGGAGGAGGGTAGGCCTCCCCCTCTGCTACCCCATGGAGTCAAAACCGGGTTGTTTGCCTGGTTACTCCAGTTCAAGTGACCCCTGGGATCACAGTACAGCAGCAAGACAAAGAAACCTTCCAGCATGGATTACATCTTGCATTCAAGACAGGAAGGGGGTTGTCTCTTTAATCTGCCATCAGATTTTTTTCCCCCACTCAGACCAGGAGGGCTGTGTTTCCTTTCCTTTCCTCCTCCCCTTCAGCTCCCAACAGCTGCAGCCTTCCCAAATGGATAAAAACTTTTACGAAGAATGAAACTTCCCTGGCGTGAGATTAAAAGCACACGCTAGCTTCCTTAGAGCTGAGCCAAGGGCCGACGTTTATGGAAGTTAACCCAACAGATTTTGTTTTGGTTTTGCTCAGAGGTTTTTCCTCTTCTTTTGATAGCAATTTCTAAGCATCCAAAGGACACACACACACACACACACACACACACACACACACACACACAGCAATTTTGAATGCTTCCTTCTACAGAATCCATAGGCAATGACTTCCTTCAATCAAGTTGCCTTTTCCTGGGAGAGTTTCCCACCCTGCTGGATTTCCTGTTTCTACCATCGCAATCTCCAAACCACTTCTCTGCAAGTGGTTTTCAGAGTGCGGCCGCATTCTGAGAAAGCAAGACAGAGAATGTTCTGGAACAAAAAGCAATTGGGATGTTCTTTGGCAAAAATGAAGCCTCAGAAGAAGGCTATCTGGCAAACATTTTAACAGAAACAGTAGTACACAAGCATAAATATCTGCGGCAGTACAGTAATGATATTTTGGAACTTAACTGGAAAAAAAATACACATAGAATTGGCTGCACAAATGCTCTCTTCACAGGCACTTCACACTAGGGTACAATACAGGGTGTCACTTCATGAAGGATTTGGCACTGGAGGGATTTGGCACTGGAGGGTTTTATAACAAAAACAAGTCACAATTTCATGACCTGACCTTTAACTGGCACCCCAGTTCTACACTGCTAGATCTATTCTTGTGTGTTCGTTCTCTTTTTCCTCCTCCAGTTCTGAGGAAAAAGAGAACGAACGAATGAACACACACACACACACACACACACACACACACACACACACACACACAGCAGGTATAATACATTGCAGAATAGAGAACAAGCGCTCCCTGAAAATGGAATTGACAGAGTAACAACTTTATTCTTGTGCAAGCATTTTTTTCACGTCTTTAGAAACAAGCTCATAAGAACAGCCACTTGTAACAGCCACTTGCTTGGCAGCTGAAACAAAAACCTTTTTAAAAGTTGGGAACAGAGTTGGTTCTCCCTTCTTTTAGACACCACAAATATCTTAATATTCAATGAATTTCCAGATTCAATGAAATGGTTCCACTTCATTTCTGTGTCCCATGCATTATGGTTTTGCAACACTGAGTTAGTGGAGTTAAACCTCTGGAATGATGAAGACTAAGGCTGGCAAAATAAAACTGCAATCCTTAGAACATTTACAAGGGAGTAAGTCCCATTAACCATTGTTGAATTTCCGAGTACACATGCTTAGTATGGGACTGCATGGTTCTAGCCATCTGACACTTACCTAGGAGTAAGCCTCATTAAATATACTGAGTTTTACTTCCCAGTAAACATGAATAGGATCAGTCCGTGCATCTTAATAGCAATCTGTATACAAATATGAGAAATGCAATTTTTAGCCAATGCTAAACACAGCCATTTTATGAAGATTTAATCAACTCTGAGCCTAAAGAACACAAAATATTTTCCTAAAGAAAACAAAATATTTTTCAAAAAGAACACCTGACATTTCACAAGACGGGGAAGAAACAAAATATTTTTCAAAAAGAACACCTGACATTTCACAAGACGGGGAAGAAACAACCCATAGAGTAAAATACTTCTAGCAATTTTTGCTTGAGGCACAGCTAATATAAAGTTTTATATAGCATGATTTTGCTGAAATGCAAAAGAAATTTGCTCATGAAGAACCTGAAAAATGCATAAAAGTTTTCAATAGGGACAATGGGTAAGTACAGTTAAATACTGTATTCTGCAGGGCCTTTTATAGATTAGATCAGAAGTTTTGTATTGCTACGTGTAACCAAAATCTGAAATTCTTACAACCCAATTTGAGTTACTATAGTTTTATTTTTTAAGTTGTTTAAAAAAACCTCTCAAATGGTTACATGGGAGGTTAAGAAAAGTGAGCTACTTATTATGCTGCCCCCTGCATAAAAGAGTGATGGGCCCCAGCCTCATTCTGTAATTTGAGAAACACATGCACCCATGTGAAAGGTCATGTTTGTTTTTGGAACTAGTCACATCAAGGTCTTGGGCAAATGAAGATTACTGTATCAGTTTTATTTTAGGCCTCCTCTTGCTTGCAAACACACCAAGTTTCACTATGACCAAATACTGAAATGCAACTCCACATATGCCTCTGGAAGACTGAGGATTTTTTTAATGAAGCCTGAGAAAGCCAAACAGTCTGAAATAAACCAACTGTCAGGGAATTCTAAAATAAATAAAGCTATCTTCTTCACACACACACACACACACACACACAATATATATTTTGGCCTTAGATGTGTAGAATCAAGGAAACGAACAAGAAAGGGAAGTTACCATAACCATAACCTTTAACTTTATTGGCATAAACAAACAGACAATACAATACACAACAAAACATTTCAAAACCAAACATCGACATCAAAGTCCCCTAACAGCAGTTCACATTCCATACCCACCCGCATAGTCCAACATACTAACTCACCCCCATAGTTAATTAAGGTCCCTATTCCAAGATCTTTCTCCTAACTTTAGTGGAATGGAAAATGAAACCACTTAGGCCCACAAGGGTAGAAAGCTGCCAGATGATCCTTATTATTCTGGATCTTATTCTGGATCTTGGTCCTACAACACAGTAGATGAAACAAACTTCTACATATTTCAGTTCCATACAACATGATATGTACTTTATTATTTTGGTATTTTTCTTTAAGATTTGTGATTCAGATTCGATATAGTTTGTATATTGGATTATAAATTTCAGTTCTGTGGGTTTTAATTTATTTTTTTAATAATAACTCATGTTTGCAGTTGTGTTTAGGAACTCTCAAATGTACATATATTTTAAACTCCTGCCCTCTTTTTGCAGCCTGATTCTATTGATGTTTACTCAGGAAAATATCCTCTGTGTTTCAATGGCCTTACGCACAAAAAAATGGGTACATAAGACCATCGAAAGAGAGTTTGTGGATTGTCGACTGTTGAGAAGGGGAAACTAGAGGGATCCGGTAAAATAAAGAAAAAAACCCCGCCTCTTGGTGGCTGAAATTGTGAAGGGGGATGGGAGAAGTAAAGCACACACCCCCTTCTGAAAGTACAATCGAATTCCCAAAACCTAACAAAATGTAATCAGTAAGAAACCCACACACCCCCTCCACTGAAACTCGCTATCAAAACGACACCCCCGTGCCCCTAGCAACACCTAATGAGCTCTTGGCAAAGTTCTCACCCCTTTCCAGACAAAGAGGAACTCACAGAAACATAATCAAGTCATTAACAAGGTGTGGTTACCCACTCCTTGCTTCAAGATCGCTCACACACACACACACACACACACACACACACGTTTTTTAAACAAAAAACTACGCGCGTACAAGAATGAAATTAACCCATCTATCTACCCCATGAAACATTTTAAGGACTTTTACAGCACATTCACAGATAAACTAGACAAATCCTTTAAAATGTATACAGAATTCACACCACAACTCGTAGTCTACCACCACCGCTTTAAAAACCAATGTAAATTTAAAAGCAATTTGGCAACCTTTTTCCACGCAGGAACAACCCGGTTTTAAAAAGCTATTTGCCTTTGTAAATAAAATCAGAGATTGATCAAAGCTCTCCCCCCCGGACATTTTAACCGAAACCTTTTTTGCCAGGACACGCTCCACAAAGGAAGTGGTGGTTAAGCAATAATTAAAGAGAGGGAGAGAACCATTGGGTTAAGGGGGGAAAAATATTTCACTTACCTTCGTGAGATACCCAAGGAACTGTTTTTGTGTGTGCTAGTGGATGAGAGAAGAGAGAGGAGAAACTTTCCCTGAACTTTGCTTTTTTTTAAAAAAAGTGATCAAAACTTTCCACCACCAGGGTTAATTTTGGCTCATCCCAGAAGTTCCTGCGCCGCTCCTTGGAGTTGGAAATGGGAAGGGCTGGAGAACGTGGTGGTGTGCGCAAAAGAGCAACAGGCCTGCGTGGTATTTTGGAAAGGTGACAGTTTTCCTCTGGAATCTTTGGAATGAGGCAAAGGAATTAAATCAGCAGCAGTGAGTCACTTTCACAGGAGGGAGGGGGAGCAGGAGGAGGAGCCGAGGATTCAGGGGGGAGGGGCTTAGAACACAGGACACACATCCCACGGCAGGAAAAATGTTAACCAGGAAAGGAGGAGAAAAGCAATGCCTCTTCAGTCGACCAACTAAAATGTTACAAAGTAGGGAGCAACACGCAGTTAATGTGCAGAACGCATTGCCACAAGATGAGATTTAAAAAGAGATGACACAAATGTATGGCAGATAGATCTATATCGATGAGCTTTTTTTGCCATATCTGAATGGAGCCTCCAGGTTCAGGAATAGTATACCTGAATCACAGATGAGGAGGAACAACAGTGGGGGAAGAAGGTTGTTGCATATTTGGAGGCATCCGCTTGGTTAATGTAGAAAGCAGGATGCTAGGCTAGAAATGGGCCTTCTTCCTGATCGATCCTGCAAGAATCGTATTATTATGTAAGAACATAAGTTTTTGAGTTCCTCAAGGCTTTTCCTCACTTGGGTGCTAAGGTCAAATAAGGCAGTGGAAGGGGAGAGAAAAATATTTGTGACTCATGAATCGTGAGCATAGTGAAAAAGCCCGAGTCGACTGTCAACACTTTGGGAGATGGGAGTAGATGAGATGTTCATGCTGCAGACGTGCAGCACAGTCGAACACACATTTAGTCATAAAGTAAAAGTTTCACTGAATGAGTTTGGTGGAATTTGTTCCCAGGTAAATGGACCTGGTATTGCAACACTAGATGACTGGGACTGGAGGAGGAAATATGACTATTCTCCACTTGGCAATATAAACAGGAGCAGTTATTTGGCTAGGAGCACGTGGGCCCCTTGTAAGAGAGGGAGCGTGCAGGAACAGGAATAGTGGTTGAGAGATTTATTAATAATATAATTGAAGATAAAGAACATGAAAGAGTAATCAAATCTAAAGACCTTCAGACTGAAGTAGAATGACTTTGGCAAAGAAAGGCGAAAATCGTGCCAGTAGGGTGCTTTAGAAGCCATACCCAAAAACTTGGAAAAACACCTGCACACCTTAGATGTAAATGAAATAACCACATATGAGCTGCAAAAATGTAAACGTAAAAGCTGCAAAACTTTACTCGGAACTGCACATATTTTATGCAAATACCTAGATATCCTAGGTCCTTGGGAAGGACTTGGTATTAGAAAATATCAGCCACCATCAGTTGGGCTGTGAGTGAAGTAAAGCTGATGATGATGCTATCTGCAAATTGCAGCACTCTCAAGACATGAAAGTTTGCTGAGGCACTTTGTCTGAAGTTCTACAATGCCAGAACAAAAAGTGCCCTGGCAACCGGCCTCATTAAGGGAGCTCAGACTCCCTATACAAGTGATACGAAGCTCTTTCTACTCTTCGGCTTGTGTGATATCCCATACAAAAACAGCAAGAGAGTTTGCAGTGACGTGATCTCCCAGGCGATCGCGCGCGCGTACGCACACGTTCTTCCCAGGAAAAAAACATTTCCTGGACTTCTGCTCACATGGTGGAATTTCTCGTGAATCACCGAAATCTGACCTCGCCACCTAATGGAGACATGCAAGAATTGCAGCCGCTGTTTAATGGCACTGGTCACTTCCTGGGCATGAAACTTTAGGAACTGCTTCATCTTTCTGTGGCACTACAGAACAGATGTACTTTGGGTTTCAATGGTTCTACCCTGAGAACCGCACCTTTTTTTTAAATTGAAGAACCACTGCACATCTGCTCTAGCACCCTGTTCTGTTGTGCATTTTTAGGGCTTACATTCAATTTGTGTAGGAAACTAAACTAGCTAGTCCCGATGGAACTGTGCAAACTACAAGTGCACCTTAAAATGCATTCTACATTCTCTTATGTACTCCTGCAATGTACTGCAGGAAGTGAATAGCAACGGGAGACTAGGAACACAATTTGAAAACCAGGGCTGTCCTTGATATTTTGTTAGTTTGTGTAGAGAGCAAATGGTGTTTTTATGTATTTGTTAATGTATACAGTACAGGTGGGCCCCCATATCCACTGGGGATATGTTCCAGGCCCCTCCGTGGATACTTGAAATCGTGGATAAGAGTGTACACCCCCTCCATGGTTTCCTGAGGGCCCCCCACCCTGCCTCCCCTGCAGGCAGGCATGCTTGCCCCCCCAGCTCTTATTTTTCTTTCAGCAAGTTTTGTTTCTTCCTTAAAACAAACAGAGAAGCAGCCTCCATTACAGGCAAGTAGAACGAGACTAAGTCCTAGAGAGCTCTGCAAGGTTTCTGTTAACCTTGCAGAGCCTCTCTAGTACTTAGTCTCGTTCTACTTGCCTGTAATAAGCAGCCAGAGGCTGCTTCTCCTGTTTCTTTAAGGAAGAAACGAAGCTTACTGGGAAAAAAGTAAAAGCCTGGGGGGGGGGGTCCCCACGATCCGTGGATAACTGAAACTGTGGATAGCGAATCAGTGGATATGGGGGCCCACCTGTATATGTATTCTTAAATGTGTTGTGAGCCGTCTTGGGTGCCCTTCAAGGAGAAAGGTGAGCTAGAAATAAAGTAAACAAACACACAAATAAATATTGTACATCAAATGAATTGCTTCAAGGTGCAATGCTGGCCAGATAGCTTTAAAAGGGAATTGGACAAGTTCATGGAGAGGATAGGCTTAGCAGTAGCTATCAGCCATGATAACTTGAACCTCCAGGGTCAGAGGCAGTATACCACTGCAGTAGTTACTTGGAGGGTAAGAGTAAGAGAGAGGGCCCTTCTTGTGGGCTTCCTGAAGGTGTTGGCCTGGCCACTGTGGGGAAGAGGGTGCTGGATTTGATGGGCTTTTTATCTGATCCTGTGAGGCTCTTATCTTTCTATGCAAGGATGCTGAAGAGTAGTCCAACTGTAGGCCATTCCACCCACCCCAGAGGCAGCCTGGTGAGTATTTGGCTATGTGTTCTTGCTTCCTAGAGTGCTCAAAATCCCCAGAGAGTGCAGTTCTACCCGGGTTTGACTTCCTTTGAGGAGGAACTGCTAAAGGTGTTTTTGTAATATTTGGTTTACACAAAGTGCATCAGTGTGGAAGTGAATCTGCCACCTCCCGTCAGTTCCCCAGCAAGAGGCACTCTTGTTGTGAGCAGTCAGACCCCCCCACATATATTTTTATGTCATGAAGCACCTCCACCTGAGCCCCCTGCTTTTTACCTGGTCAAAATCCATCAAGACATCGCTGAGATATCGCACTTTAACCAAACTGCATTAAGATTCAGTCCCTTTCCGGCTTGCGCATGCCTTAATTGCAAAAGTACACTCTCAAGGCTGATTCACACTACACTTTTCCAGGCGCGGATGCCCCTGCCCCTGCACCAGCGTGCAGAGCTGGCCGGAAGTCCTCCTGCTGTCCCGCCTTCTTATGAAGGTGATTGGAGGTAGTTCTGATTGGCATGCAGCCACTCTCCCCGATTGGTAGGCTGCAGTAGCTCCACGAACCCTCCCAGCTCCGCGAAGGCAACCCCCTCAAAAGATGAGGGGAAGCCATCTTTCCAGCCTCTGCGTTGCGGAGCTCGCAGCTGCTCCGCAAGCTTCCAAAAGAGCTCCGTGCTACGCTCCGCAGATCCGTAACGCGCCTGGATTCCTGTAGTGTGAATCAGCCTTAAGAGGACAAAAGTTTACCGGCACGCGTATGCTCCGAACTCTCTCCCCATCCCCGCTATGAGAGAAGCAGCCAGCCACGGAGTTCACCCCGTACCTAGTTAATCTGCTCTCCACGCAGACCTTGTTAAGGGGATTAGCAGTCTGGGCGTTCAGACAGAACAGGCGCTACAAAGGAAATCCTTCAACCTAACAGTTTACAGAAAGTGAAAGCAGACTCAATAGAGCAAGTACTGGGGCACTTTCTACTCTTAAACCCTATAGTCCTTTATATAGTGGAAATGGAGACTTTTGAAGTTTACTGTTGTGTTTCTGGCTATTCCTTGAAAGTTGTGCTCCTGGATTCTTTCTAAGAATCATCGGGGTCTCCCTACGGATGGGTCCCCACACGGAAAGGACCCGATCCTCCCTCTAAAATGGAGGTTGGCCTCCCGATGCACGGAGAGGCTCCAGGAAGCAATGCGACATATCTAATGGCCGTAAAAGCTGGGTTCAAGTCCCAGCATCCCACCGTGGGATCTGGGAAGTCCCAGTCCCCCCTTCTTGGCCAGGTTACCGGGGGTTTAACGTAGACGGTTCGAGTCCGTCTCCCGTCAGGATCACGCATTGCAGCTTTGGGGGAGACCGTTAATGGAGCATAACTTATGCTTCTTTAAACAACTACTCCCCTTCAGTGCTGCTCTCAGCAAGGCACCATTCTACCTGGGTGTCTGGCTGGGGACAGGGAAATGGGAATGCCAGGGGCATGGCAGGGGCTTTTGATTGTCACCCATTTCCCTGAATAAAACCTATCCCTTTGTGTGTTCTCCTCACCAAAACACCCACCATAACTCTGCCTTCCCAGAATCATTGCTTCTAAGTATCTTGCTACTGTCACCCATAACTCTTCGGCTGGCACCTTCCTGTCAGTCAACCCAGAGGCGTCGCTGGAGCGTGGCGGGGGGGCGGGCCGCCAGGGGGTGACGCGCGCCAGGGGGTGATGTGCGCACCCCTGCGTGCGTCACCTCCGCGACACGCGCCACCCTTCGAAAGGCCCTCAAAACAGTCTCTGCGCATGCGCGAAAATTCGAAAAATACCCGGATGAACGCGCTGCATGGGCCTTCTTTCAGAAGGCCCTGGAGTGCCGACGGGGTCGGATGCTCCGAGGCCGGCTCCTGGGCCGGCCTCGGAGCGTCCGGAGGGCGACGCGGGGGGGGCACCCGGGGCAGGGTGCAGCCGGGTCGCCCCCCGCGCCGCGATGACAGAGCGTCACTAGGGTGACACGTGCCCCCTGCCCCAGGGTGACACGTGGCCTAGTGACGCTACTGTGTGTTATGTCCTTTAATTACCACCTTTTGGGAAGGTTGGCATCAAAAGAGTACCCAATCCACAAAGCACAGGAGGATCCCCACTTTACCCCGGATAGATGATCTAAGGGAAATAATCCAATTACCTGGAATACACTGACAAGCTGACATCCTGGATAGACCGTCTGGGGGGGGATAATCCAATTACCCGGACCTGGAATACACTCCCAAACTAGCATCCCATTGGATCCCCAGAACACAAAGAATTACAAATCTTATTGGTTTAATAATAAAGTATTGTTTTTATTGGATAAAGTTTTACAGATGTTGCTGCTGATCTCATTGGCGGGAAGTTTGAATCCAGCTTCTCATTGGTTGTCTTAACTTGTAATTTTTTGGATTCTTCTCGGTATTGGTGCTTCTTTCTGTACACAATGTCCTTCATGGTTCTAAATGAGATAACGAAATGTATATAAACTTTTGTATTAACTATGTACTTCACACATTTTGCGCTTGTCAACTTGTGTCCTTTGTTGCAAAGTAAAGATCTTCCATTTTCACCAGTACTGGGTTTTCCGAGCTAATTTTTTCTGGCACCTCTGCTTCTGCAGAACTTTTTTTCCTATTTTGCTTCTCACAACCTCAGGGCTGGTTGTCTGCTCACAGGACCAAAATGAGCTGAGATCACTTGTACCCTTTGGCAGTGGTGTAGCTAGACTGGAGCGGAGGCAAGTAGTTCTGCAAAACTCCGTTACACCGGAGTCAGCGACCCCTCCCCCTTGCTGTTGGAGCCATTCTGGCGGCAAAGGCAACACGCAGGACACTCCCCTGTCGCTGCCAGAATGGCTGCAACAGCAAAGGGGGAGGGGCCTCTGAATCCGGTGTAACGGAGTCTTGCAGAACTACTTGCCTCCGCTCCAGTCTAGTTTCACCTCTGCCCTTTGGGGGTGCTCACATCACTCTGCACCTCAAAGTACCGTAGCAGCGCTCCACTCTTTCCCTCTGTCTTCTTCAGTCTATTCTAAAATTGCAATCGCTGTTTCTAGTACAGCCCCTTCTTTTACAGCTGAGGTAGGGTCACCTGTCCAAATAATATTCCAATCCAGAGGATTCCTTCGCTATCTCCCAAACAGCACCCACCATTAAGAAATATCTCTGGGCATTAAGGAGCACTACCTAGGCATACTGGATATTAAGCAGGAATTCCCTTTGCAATTCAAGGTGGCATATACATGAGGTTGCTTGGTGGTCATTCATCCAGGCACAGACCTGACCCAGACCTGCTTACCTTCAATCATAAAATGTTACTCTTGTTTTTATTTTGTAAATCAACTTGGAAATTCAAATTGACGTAAAAAGTGTGACAGAAGTATTTTAAATTAATGACTAACTAAAAAAGCAAGCAAGGAAACAGATATACCTATGGGGACATGAGCAGAAGGCTGGTTGTGGGGCTGGCCCATGAGCTTGGCCTGGGCCCCCACATCTCTTTCAAGGGGCCTGTGGTTGCATCTGGGGTGGAGCCTTGTAAAAATGGAGGGGCAGGCAGCACCGAGAATCTGTGTTTGTAACCAGCTGCCCTGCCAGCAGGTTCTGGAACCAGAACCCTTTTTGAAACCAGCTCTTTGGTAGAAACAGACCGATTGAAGTTCTGAGGAGTTACAGGCTGGCCAGTGAGTGGAGGGTGTATGAGCGAGTGGTAGATTGGAGCTGCAATGGAGGGTAGAGAGGGGTGGGGTGAACAAAAGAGTGGAAGCTTTGAGAAGGGGGTTTGGTGGTTTTGGTGGAGGGTGATGGATTCCTGGGAGTGGAATTCATTGGAGTTTTTTGTTTAGATTCAGTTGGACTGGGATGGGGGGGGGAGAAGGCAACTTGCTTTGGGTGTCTGGCAGCGCAATCCGACCCAACTTTTTTGCCGTTGTAACCAGCGCCCAGCGAGAACAAGAGGCCCCAGAACGGAAAAGGGATTCAAATCCCCTCCAAAAGAGGAATTCAAAGGGGATTTGAATCCCTTTTCCGTTCTGGGGCCTCCCGTTCTCGCTGGGCCGCTGGTTACAATGGCAAAAACGTTGGGTCGGATTGCGCTGTCGGTGGCACAAGAGAGAGAGCAAAGGGGCAAGTACTCTCCCCCAAGCTGTTTGCTCCCCCAGTGCTGGACCTCTGTGGTTATTGGAAGGAAATATAGTTTCTACATACACAAGAGTGCTTTTCTGTATCGTATCATATCACATCTATCTATTTAATGTAGCTATCAATCGCAGTTCCCCATGGGCTCCATTCTGTCTGTCAGTGACAGAATTTCGGTGGCGATGAGAGCTTTTGGCTCTGTAGAAATCAAGAGGTCTTACTTCAGAGAAAAATAGGTTTAGGATGGGAGTGTTAATGGGAAATATAAACCATTATTTCTTTCAGAAATCATGTGTAAGTCAAAGCTCCCCCCCCCCTTGAAAAGCACTTTGCTCCTTCTTTGCCTCCCTTCTGGTGCCACCGCTGGCATTTGGGGATGTCTGATGATAAGGAGGAGGGCCTGGGAATAGACAGCTGGGGCGGAGCCTGTGGCTTCCTCTCTCTGATCTTTTCTTCTGCCTTTGCGCAGGTCTGGCCTTCAGACAGCCAGAGAACCAGATGAGGAGGATGCTGCCACTGCTGTGGGGGTTATGGTGCCTGACAGCTCTGATGCAGGGGGCTCCTGCGTCCGCTGCCTTCCTGCCCCCCAGTGTGGAGAGACTGTTCCAGGCATTCAACAATATCATGGAGCAAAGCCAGGTAAGGAATGAGAGAGAGATGGAGGGTGCTGGGGTGGTCTGATGATCCAACCCCCCCCCCCCACACACACACAATAAAAGGGATGCTCCAGAGCTTTGAGGAAGAAGGGGTCAGTTATGTTTTAAGAAGCTGTGATATTCAGCAATATGGTAGAATCTGAATAAGGGAGGATCCTTACAATAGGATCTTTACAATATAAGGGATCAATACAATCAGGAAAGGATCCACCCACATTTTGCTTTCAAAGCAATGTGATAGTGAATGTCTCTCGGCCTGAACTTCTTCCCACGCCCATCTGCTAATGAATGGTACATCTCCCTGACAACCTGCCAGTTCTCTTTCAGTTGCACAACGTACAAACCTGTATTTTGGTGCATATACATAATGTTTATAGTCCCCCTGGGCTGGGAACGTGAGAGTACGCTGATGCTAATGTAATGTTGAAAAGTGGTATTATTATTAAGGGGGAATTCAAAGCAAGACCAGTTCCCTGCCTCTTTCAACATGGGGTTTTGGTTTTTCAAGCATTCGTGTGCAAAATCTCTCTCCTTACAGAACTTTAATTTGGATCAGAGCTGTGGCATGGGTAGTGGTGGTGGTGGTGGTGGTGGTGTTAAACCTTTCACCCCAAACTGTTTCCCCGAAGCTGTTATTGCTTGCAGAAAACATATAGGTACTTGGGTGGTGGAGACTTGCATTGGGAAATCAGTGCAGGGGCAAAGGGTTAAATAACCCTGTGCCTGATATAACTGCCTGTGCCTGAAAGCTGCTATAGTGCCCAGGGAGCAAGGTGTCGAATAGTGCAATATTGTGCCTGTTTACTCCACAATAAATCCCATGATATTCAATGGGGCCTGCTTGCAGGTGTGTATAGGATTGCAGCCTGCTGCCAGGGTTCCTGATTCAGGACTCTTGTGCCTCACAGGCCCTAACGTTATAAGAGGCGGGGGGGGGGGGGGAATCTGCTGCTACATTCATTTTCTGCACAACCTAAGGAAGGATCAATCTTTGTTGTAGGAAGTTCTGGGAAAAAGCAGGTTTGATCCCTTGGACTTCAGCAAGCTACCTTCCAGCTATCACAATGAAGAGAAGAAACAGCAGACAGTTGGGAACACCACTGTGTACAGCCATCGTGAAATCAGCAAAGTGAGTGAGCGACGGAAGGAACTCGGGCCCGTGTTAAGTATTAAGAACAAGAACCTTGAACAACCAAGCTCAGCTTGACTCACTGATTAGTAATGAAACATTTAGGCCTGCAGATTCTAATCAATATCATTGGTATTTTCAGGGCCAGCCATTCTATAAGGTAGAGCAAAGCAACCATTTTGGGTAGCAGATTCTAGACAACATAGAAGGACACGCTGTCAATAACCCATGTGTTTTTCCCACATGTGCCCTCCATTGAATATCTGAAGTCCAGTTCTGGGCCCCCCACTGAGATAGGCACAAGAAGCAGGGCCTTTTTGGTTTTGACGCCCGTGCTTTGGAATGCCCTCCTTAGGGAAGCTTGTATGGCCTCATCGTTATGTGCCTTCCAGTGCTGAGGAACACCTGACTCTGTACAAAGGCATTTGGGAAATAATTGGTTGTTTCCATTATTTTACTTTAATATTGTACTGTATTGTATCCCTCTTCTGCTAGCCCCTTTATGTTCCCTAAAAAGTGGAAGGAAAACAGGATAGAAATTATATATAATTATTTTACCCTTGGGGTGGAGGAATACCATTTGGATTTTCAGATGATGATTATTGCACATGATGCTTTACATGGAGTGAAAATTACACAGAGTGGGAAAGCAAGTCCTTGTCCTAAAAGCTCACAATTTATTTTGGGGGGGCAAGGGAGACAACAGAGGAAGGGGAGGGGATGCAGGGAAAGATTAGGGAAGAACATGCAATGTGCTTAGTTACACTGTAGTTCTTTTTTTTTTTTTTGCATCATTGCTAGGTAGGTTAATCAACTGAGTTTGATTTGAATCAAAATTTGTCCCCCAATTAGTAACTGGGGCCAAGACGCCAAATTTGGTTTAAAAATGTTAAAGGTGGCCTTTCCTTCTCACAGTGACTGGAAGCATTTGCTTCAACTGGTAAGTCTCTGTCATTTCTGTGCCTGCCCTTCAAAAGACCACCTCTGTTGAGGTTGAGTACTGAGCAAATGTTACTTGAATGTAATCAATTAGTACTAGCCAGATGATGAATCACTGACAGCAACTTTAATTGGCTTATTAAAGCTCTAGAAATATGAGATTCATCACTATCATAGCTCTGGGAGAAAGACAAAAAAGACAAAAGGTATGTTGTGACATCTTGGTGTTAGTATGGGTTGGAGTTAATGAGCACCAAGGAGTGCTCATGTGTGCTGTCCTCCCCCTCTTCACTGCCTTCAGGCATGGCAGTTTGTATCTTTCAATCCTTTTTTCCCCTTTTTGTCTGGACAGGCAAACTATAATTTGCACATGCAAACCCTGGTTTGCTGACAAGTGCCTGTTTGGGTGAAACTGGAGACTGTGGTTTGCTGCAAACAAGGATAGGAAGTTAGAAATTGTTTGGATGAGGGAAGGAGGGAGCATGTAAGCCCTGGCTCTCTGCAGCGCCTGTTCATGTAAAACTTTAGGGTAATGTAGTTTGGCTCCAGTTTGGGTTTTTAAGTCTTAAGAGTGGGAATGTTCATTCTTTTGTTCTGCTGCTCTCGCTTAACCCACGGTGTTCTGTCAATACATGCAGGTGGTCAACAACCATACAGGCCAGATCTTGTTTTCAGAGAAAACGGTGACTTCTGTTGAACAAGGAAACGGCCGCTCGGAAGAGAGGGGAAAGGTCAGTGCGCACAAAGGAGGCTGCCCTACATGCTAGCCTTTTGCTATCCATTTTTAGGGAGTGTGTGGCCTGATTTGTGTGCGTGCACGCGCGTGCAAGCGTGCATATGCTAGCGCAAAAGAAGAGAGGGACTATGCATCGGGACTCTATAGTTATTTATTTTGCATGCCATTTCAAGTGGCAAACTGAAGTGCCTACTTGTTGTGAGGAGATCTTTTGGTGAGTAAGCCTTCCTATCTAGCCATTCCAGGAAAAAAAGCAGTGAGTGCAGACACATAGCTTTTATTTGACAGACTGCACATCCCTCCCAGAGAACCCAGGGGGACCCCACATTTCTCATGTCCTAACCCCAGAGCAGGCAGAGGCAGATCATAGGTCTGGTTCTGCTAGCAGATCTTTGCAGAAGATCAGCAAGGGTTTCTGGTTCCCAATTACCGTATTGGTCTGAGTATAAGACTCACTTTTTTCTCCTAATTTAAGTTTTTAAACTAGGGGTGCGTCTTATAATCAGGCTGTTGCAATTTAATGCCAGGGATTTAATTAAAATTTTTTACTAGCACCAAACTTTAAGGGTGCGTCTTATAATCAGGTGCGTCTTATACTCGGGACAATACGGTATTTAATACGAACAACAAGAAAAGGCTGTCCCCCTCCAAAAAAAAAAAACACACACACACCACCACCCATCAGGAGGCTTCTGAAACAAAGAGATATTGGGGAAAGGAACTGGGAGAGGGTTTTTGTGCGAATGGACTCTGAACTCTGTTCTAATACTGAGCATGCTCTCAGAGGCATCTTGATCCTTAGCTCGAAGCATATGTCTATCTCTCTGAGCCACTGTTTTGCATCTGGATCCAGTTGGTGGACCTTGGAGGTTCTAGAAAGGAAACCAAAGTAGATCCCACAAGCCTGAAGGCTGATGCCCACCCCTTAACCCTCACCCACTAACTAGGGGCGTTGCTTCTCTAACCATACAGAGAACTGACGAGGATATCAGAAGAGCCTTCAGATTGTCTGCTAGTTCAGCAGCTTCTACTTCCATGAGTGGCCAGCCAGAGGCCTCTGGAAGCTTATAAGCTGGACGTGAAGACAAAATCCCTCCCTTGTTGATCAGACTAGAGATGTAACTTGGATCATGTTTTTGGCCCTGATGTGTTGGCCTTTCCCTCCCTGCAAATAGCAGCACTTGTGTGTCCCATCCTTTCCTCGTTCCTTATTCCCTCAGGGCCTAGGTTAACAGGTCCTCCTTCCTCTCTGCCAACTCATGGGACCACCCCTTCTAGAGGAGCAAGGCACCTGTCTCTCTCTCTCTCCCGCCCCCCAGCATAAGCTCTGATTCTTACAAATGGCTGAGATCAAATCCCACCCCCACCCCCTGTTGCATTTTCTCTCTGTCTTTCCAGGACGAAAAGCCAGCAGCTAGTAAGAAGGAGAAAAGGTTT
Source organism: Plestiodon gilberti rubricaudatus (assembly GCA_026170595.1). Lineage (NCBI taxonomy): Eukaryota > Metazoa > Chordata > Lepidosauria > Squamata > Scincidae > Plestiodon > Plestiodon gilberti. Next base: position 15,848,790 of record JANXHW010000006.1, on the reverse strand, counting down.
GAGGCAGACAGACAGGTTTCTGGGCTCCGGTTCCTGAAGTTGAGCCCTCCTCCTCAGCCCAGGCACAAGCTAAGGCTGACCTTTCTGATCTTTCGGCTGCCCCAGCGCCTCAGGAGCGAGCAGCAGGTGCCCGAAGCCAACTGGGCAAAGGAAGAGCCAGTCAGCGACAGGAAGCATAGGTTGCTGGCCATTCGGAATGGGCTTCTAGCAGCCCCTCATCCCGTCAAGCAGACGGCCCCCCCACCTGTCACCCCAAGCCAAGTGTTCGTCCCACGAAAACGCCATTTCTTTTTCTTCTGGCGGAAGATTTAAAGCATAAGGGAATCCTGACTTGTTTGGGCAATGAAGAATCTAGTTTCGGTTTCCCAGATATTTGCCTTGTCACATCCATGGTGGGTGGTGGGTGGGGGGGTGGGCTCAATCCTACAACAAGGGAAAATTATTTCTCTCAAAGTCTTGAAATAAAAGTCATTTCGGTCTTTTAAAAAAAAAGCTGAAGTTGAACTATCTGTCATTTTATTTTATTTTAGTTAAGTTATAGAATCAGGTTCCTACTTGTTTTGAATGCGGTCCGCATAGATGGCAGTGGAATCTTGTTCAGGATGCCCTCAAGGAGCTTACAGTCTAAGTCAGAAAATGGGAGAGACAAGGCAAGGGCGTGACAAGGGGAGTGTGGGCTGCATTGGACACCACCCTCAAGGGGTGTGTGTGTGTGCCACCGTGTCTCCAATTGGTGGCCCTGGCCTGCTCCGAGCCCAGCTGCCATGCGTGCATCCGCCAACGAGCGTATTTTTACCACTGGCTGGCGAGAACACAAAGCACCAAAGGGTTCTGGGGCGGTCTGAAGCCTGCCGAGTGGAGGCGGGCTTTCCGCATATAAAGCCTGGTAGGTTAGCGTGAAGCGATATGTCGTTGCGTCACCCCCTACCTTCCTCTTCTGGGTAGGCGCTGCACTGGGTGGCACCCTTCCCAGCGACGCCACAGTGCAGAGACAAGGGCAGTGAGGGGGAAATGTGGCCAAGGGCTATTAAAGATGTTTATCATCCCAGTGGAGAATAATTAAGGCAGGGGATAAGCCCAAGGCCAGGTGGAAAAAGTGGGCTTTGAAGGGCTTTGTATGTTGGCACCACATACACAATCATGGAGGCAGTTCCATGCATAGCAGGCAGCAAGGGAGAATAATTCCTCCCTTCTCAAAGTGCTATTGTACCACACTCTACAGAAAAGAGTGTTACTAATGTATAATCAGGACTCAGAGGCGTTATTACAGTCGGGGCGGTTGGGCCGGTGGGCCCCAAGCGGTGGGTTGCGGGGGGTGTATTTGCGGCTGAATCCGTTGCATCCGCCGCCGGCTCCTCTACGTGCAGCCATTGTCGGCTGCCCGTTTCGCCCTCCTGCCCTCCCAGGCGTTGTTTGGCTCCAAAAAACGGCTGAAAAGCGTTGGGGGGTGTTTCCACACCACGGTGGTGCGCGAAGATGACGTCACGTCCCCCAAGGGCATATGGCGTCTCATGGGGGGGGTGTCGTGGCAGCGCCCCCCCCACAGGGGGTGTAGGCTTGCTACTGACAGGGCTGTTTATTGCCCATGAATTGTGGGCCCAATCCAGGCAAAGCTGAACACTGTTATTAGTGGATATGTGAGAATAACAGTTCACATCTTCTTGTAACTCAGCTATTTGTTGCTCATTGGAAAGGCCTTGTGCATGAAAACAGATTGGGTGAATAAAATTAAAGTACAACATCTGGGCTTAGGATTGTCTAGGTCCCTGAGGATATCATATATAGGCCCAACCACTCACATAGACTGTTTCTGAATAACGTAAAGCTATTCTCTCTCTCTCTCCCCCCCCCATTATCTCACATGGCCTTTTCATCCTGAGGCCTTCTGGGTTTGCCTCTTAAAGAGGCAGTACACAACAGTCACATCCAATGGGTGTCTAGTGAAACAATTTATTTTCAACATATGCTGAGCTCTCCCACTTCCCCTATAAAAAGTTACTAAGAAGTACATTTCCATTGGTCAGCCATCGGCTTTAAGAAAACGACTACCTTAGATAAAACCTCAATATTTGTAACCGTAAGAAGATAACATAACCTGCTTTGATCAGTTGATTTACCCATTCCTCCCAGAATCAGATCTAGATAGAGTGAGCGGAAGAAATCATCATATAAGGGGCAAGATAGTACCATGTGTGACAAAGTTTCAATCCTTTCAGGGAGGGTCATACTGACAAAGTCTGTCAGAGGATGGAATATCTGAAAACCTACTACCTAAGATGTCAGCAGAGAGCATCATGTTGCATCTAGCCAACGAATAGACCAGTGGTTCCCAACCTGGAGGCTGTGTGACCTCCAAGGGGGTTGCAAAGCGGTTTCTGGGGAGTCACGGGATATTGGCTGGATGGCCACCACCAAGATTTTATTAATGCTTTTAAGGGTTTTATATATAAGCCGTTTTAAATCCCCACCCTATGGGGAGAGAAAGTGGGATGGAAATTTAATAAATAAATAAGATGGCTGATGCTCTCTTGGGGCTTGTTTGCTCACCTTGTGTTACTTTCTGCTTACCCTTTAGCATCTCTGTTAATATTAGCTCACTCCTCCCGCCCCCCCCAAATGGGTCTGCTTATGAGTACAACTTTAAAAATGTGATTTATTCCTGTTTACTGACATCACTTCTGGCCCTGCCAGCACAATGACATCACTTCCTGCTTAATGACACCACTTACGGCCCAAGGTCTTAGGGGGGTCCCGGCAGATTGTCATTCTACAAAAGGGGGTCCTGGACTGGTGCTAAAAGGTTAAGAACCACTGGAATAGACCCTACGTTCATGAGGGTCTTCAATAATCTAAAGAAAGGAGTCATCTGTCCATGGCGTAAGGGAATAGAGAAGTGCAGGGGGGAACATGTTTCATTGGCAGTGAGATGTAATTCCTGCTGGTCGATATCTAGTAATCTTTGCTTAATAGCACAATAGATAGCATTAAAACTTAGGGATCCTAGAAGGTCAACATCAATTCCAGTTCTCTTTAATTTCTTGAAAATTAAATGTGATCCTACTGGCGGGGTTGAATCAAGAAAGTGGGTTCACATATTACACTTTTCCTGCACAGAATGTCTTGTGTTTGGCTAGCATATGTTGTTGATAATAATATTTCTATACTGGTTTTCAACAAGAGTAGTTCATAAAGCAGTTTACATAGTAAAATCAGTCAATGGTTCCCTGTGCCCAAAGGGCTCACAATCTAAAAATAAAAATACCGAAGAGACACCAGCAGCAGCCACCGGAAAAGATGCCATGCTGGGCCAAAGAGGGGCAGTTGCTCTGCCCCTGCTAAATATAAGAAGACACCACTTTAAAAGGTGCCTCTTTGCCCAGTTAGCAGGGGCCATGCGTCTTCTGACTTTCCTGTACCGAAGGAAAAGTTCCACAAATGAAGTGATCCTTAAAATTGGTGCTAACATATTGATGGCGGAATGTTCACCTGCTCACTGTATCATGTTTTGGTAGGAATGGCCTGTCTCAAGAGGTTGTTGTGAAGCTAAATATAATAAAATAATAATAATATACGGTATTTATATACCGCCTTTCTTGGTCATTGGATTTCTCCTCTGACTTTAATCCAAGGCGGTTTACATGGGCAGGCTTTCCCAACCCCACTAATGGGGGTCTTTACAATCATGTATATAATATAAATGTTCAATCTTTCATGAGCAACTGCATTCCAGATGGTATCCTTTGCAGTCTGGCCTCTCCCTGGCCATCGCCTCCCACGCTCGGCCGATGCAGCTGGCATCTCTCCTCACAGAGGCTTTCACAGCTTTTTTTGTCAGAGGTGTGTCTTGAACTGGCCATTGACTGATCTTCAGGCTTACAAGGCGGCAGCTCTACCAACTGAGCCAGACCTCCTGGCACACAATGGCACACAAACATTGGCAAGTGGTAAACTATTTAAACAGTTCAAACTGGAATAGTGAAGGAGTCTTTGCGGTAGCCGGCAGACCAAACAGATTATGTGGATGAGAAGCAAAAGTGATATCCATGTTGCCTCCTGCTTATAATTTCCCAGCTGTCGTTTGTGCTCTCAAAGTCCTAACCGCCTGGGTGGGCTTGAGATTTAATGAACAAGACATGGAATGTGAAAACCTACCGATCATTTGCTCCTGTTTTCCTTCTACAACACTCTGCTAGGTGGCCTGGTGGGTGACTGGCAAAATGGGGGCTAGTCTTGTTTTTTCCTGGGGGGGGGCATGCAAAGTAGATGGAAATTGGGAGGCTGAGCTCTTCATGCTCTGGTATGTTTCACTTTGCGTTTAGCAATAATAAATATTGTACTCAAAAGTTGACAACAGCCAATAATATTTTTATAGGAAGGGAATTACTTAGAGATCATCTCTTATACATGATGGAGTGGTCTGTGCTTCCTTTACATATCTGAGCTGAGAGCATGACAGGTAGGAAAGAAATGGGAGCAAGCACCTCATTTCCCCCACCCATTACCCCTTCACTCCTTTATGAACATAAAGTAAGTGCCCTGCTAGATCAGACTGATAAGAACATAAGAAGAGCCCTGCTGGATCAGGCCAAAAGCCCATCTAGTCCAGCTTCCTGTATCACACAGTGGCCCCACCAGATGCCTCAGGGAGCACACAAGACACCTGTTTCCCGTTGTCACTCCCTTGCACCTGGCACAGAGAAAACCCACTTCCAAAACCAGGAGGTTGCTTATGGCTTGTAACCTGTGATGGTCTTTTCCTCCATGAGTCTGTCCAAACACAGACTGATGGTCTGTGTAGTCTAGACTAGAGTCCTGTTTTATGTAGTGGCGCACCAGATGTTTCTGGAAAGCTCCAAAGCAGGACAGGAAGGCAGTAGCCCTCACTATTGTCCCTTTATATTCAGAGGTACACTTGCTGAGCATGGAGGTTCCATTACCTCTCAGGCTAGCAGGCCTTGGTATCCATCCTCTATGATTAATATTCTTATAAAGCAAAAACAAATCATCTTGAAGGCACTTAAAGGCTCAAATGTATCAATTTGTTAGGTGCCACAATAATGTTTTTTGCATTTTTGCTGCACCAAACCAACATAGGCACCCCTGTGGAAGTTGTTATCATGGAAGGTGCCCCTTTTAAAGCCAGCTCAGCCATGGACTGTTAGAGAGCATCCTCAGTAAAGCAGTGTGACCACACTCCTAACAGGAAGTCATCTCTGACTGCATCCTCCAAAGATGTAGCAAGTTCTGTCCAGTAACGCTCCAGGACTCTCACAAGCAATCTATCTCAGGCCTTACACAGGTGAGCTCAATGATGTAAGCAGGAACTCCGTCACAACCTGCTCCCAGTTCACTTACCCAGCTGGGAAGTGCCAACCCAATGTTCTCATCCAAGCATTGCAGTAGCACTTTCTGCCTTTAGAGAATCTGCTTGAACGCCAGCTATTTCCCAGCAACAAGATAGTCAACCTGCTGGCGGACCTATGATCTTGTTGCCCTTTTAAGACGTGTCCTTCCTCTCCACAGGAATGTGTGAGTGACAATGACTGTCAAAAGGAACAATTCTGCTTTAGGGCTCTCCTTGCTTCGTGGTGCCAGCAGTGTAAGGCCAAGGATATGGTGAGTACATAGGGCGTGCTCAACTTGGCTCCTAGAGTGATCACTGGGAAGTATTCCTCAGTACTTAATGACAAGTCCTGGGGCTCAAGCAGCCAGGAAGTCACACATTATTCAGCCCTGGGACTGGGAGTCATCCTCTCTAATCCTAAATGTGTGTGCGCTGCTTGTGATTCAGTTATCTTGTATTGCTGAAGGGGCACTTTGCACGTGAGCAAAGCCATCCTCCACATGTTTCCAGACTGAACTCGGGCACTCCGAACAGGTTCTGAGCCTTGATTTTAACTAAATCCTGAATGTAGAGTTTGCGCTTCTCTGGTCGAAGTGCATTATTAAATCCAGCTGAGTCATGACTGGGAGACCCAGGCCAGTAGTATTACTGGGAATCATGAATTATTACTAAGAGACAGAACATTTTGTCCTGGATCCAGAGTCGTTCTTAGCATGGTGCAATCTTAGGTGGTGTGGCACTAAGACAGTGTTTTGAAGGGGGAAGCACTTTCGTACCTACTGTATATGGTTGTTTTCCCCAATAAACAGAGTGACTCCAGTATGGAACTGGTTGGCATCAGACAGCAAATTCTCCTCTGATCTCAGTCTGGCAAGGCAATTTCTGTGTTTGCATCTTAAGATGGGTGCACAGACTACGATTTTCAAAAGAGTGCAAGGCATTAATCGAACACTTGCTCAATCTCATGAGATTCCCGACCAAAGCAGCTTTGCAAGGTGCATGTGTTGGGGTTTGCCCCTGGCTTTTCCAGCACAAGTGTTCCTTGGCTGAGTTTTCCCTCCATTCTGGGCTTGTGTTTTAAAATTCAAGGACAGAAAAATGTAACATCAGAATCGGCCTTCGGAGGCACTTATGGAAGAAAGGAAGGTGGGGTTTTTCACACGCTCCAGCCCTGTGTCATGAAAGAATCTGATAGTTTTGTAGGTATGTGCTAGCATCACGTTTCACCTGCTTTGTCTCTTAGATATGCCAGAATGATGGGGAATGTTGTCTGGGTTACTTGTGCGTGTGGGGCAAGTGCACAGAAGGTGTGAGTCGTGGTGAGAGTGGAACAAGATGTGACCCACACCAAGAAGAGTGTGCTCAGGGGCTGTGTTGCACCCCCAGCAACTGTGAGATACTGTCTCTCCTTGTGCCTTTTGCATGCTCCCCCTTCTCCCTGCCTTGGTCTCCAGAGTGATAAAATGAGAAGCCAAGGCTGCATTGTTGTTGTTGCAGATATCTGGCACTAGGTGGCACTGTTGCACACTGCATTCTAAAAGTATCCTGGCCTAAGGTTGAAGTGGAAAAAGCAATTCCTTGGGTTGTTTTTTTTTAAGCCTTTTTTTTTGCAACACAGTAGTAGTTCATTCTTGCCTAGTCTGCTCAGTCTTCTGTTGCTATATACTGTATGCTATGTTGCAGTACATTTATGCAAAGTGGAATAGAAGAGCAAGGAAGGAACAAGAAAGATCATGTGAGAGGCAACTTTATATACTTGTAAGCACTCCAGAAAAGTCCAAGAATTTATTTTCTTCTGGATCAGGCCAGGGTTCAGTATTCTAGCAGCAGACAGGGATGAGATCATACAAATAAACCAAATCAACGGAATAACCACAGAACAGCTGACTACATAGGAATAATAGTATCCTAACAGGTCCATGAAAATGCTGTCATATATTCTTATCTTGCTGTACTTCACGGAATTCTCCTTAGCATTGTCAGTATTGTCCAGAGAGGCACAATCTGCTGGGAATATTTCCTGCACCAGGCACCAGCCTCATTCATTTCAGCAAAGCTAGCATCTCTGGCAGATGTTGCCCTCTGTTTTTGCACATAACCTCTGCCCTATCTCTGATGCAGCTCTCCCATTCCCAGTCTGCGCTCCCTATCCAAAAGAAGGAGAAGCATGTCAGAATCCCAGGGGTACCCTCCTTGGACTGATCGGCTGGGGCAGCCTGGCAACGGTTGCCAAACCTGGTCAGTACTGTCCATGTGCCCAGGGTTTGAAGTGCAGAACTAAAAGGTAAGAAGGATTCAGTCTGCGTTGCACCATTTTCTTCCTTTTTCTGTCATTTCCGTCTTAGCTGCAACAAATGGACAAGAGAGGGATCTCTTGAATATAGGCAGAAACACATGAACAGCAAGCATGGCTGCTGCCATCATATCCTGTTTTCCCCTTCAGAGGTGGTTGCCGGTGTGCAATCTTGGGAATGGTCCAGAGATGCTGCTGTCTCTCAGCATCTCTGGACCATTCCCAAGATTGCACACTCTACCTAATTGTGTGCCATCGTAGCTGTTTCTAAGATGACTGAGAGCACCCGCTTAAACAATACCGCAACATGTCATGTTCCAACAAGAAAGCGATGGGTAGTCCTTGTAGTTGTGAAGTTCACTGAAACCAAAATCTGATCATCATCCCCCAGTAACAGTATGAGAGGACACTGCCAAGTGGGAGATGAGCTTTCGTGAGCCCGGAGTTCTTCAATTTGAGATCAAGTTCGACCTGATGCAGGACATCCAGAATCTTTTGCAGTTCTAAGTAGCGTTTCCAGGTGACTGCCTTGAAGATCAGAGTAGTGGCGCTCCGGGAGAGGGTGTTGAACCCTTCTCTTCCATGCCATTTTCGCAATATAAACCTTCCAGTTGCAAGTAAAAAAGACAGATATTGTTGTTCTTTCCCTGCGACCCTCACAGAGCTAACAACAGCAGCATTTGGGGATGGGGGTTTTACAGGGGGACAGTCCATTAAAACATCCTCTCTTTATGTACCAGTTTCCTGATCTTCAGAGCAGCCACCTGGAGCTGCCAATGAGCAAAAAACAAACAAGCAATCTCTGACAGATTCTCATCACAGATCTCCTGCCTGTGCTTAGTTTGACCTTCTGGTGATTTGTCTATCCAACTGAACCATACCAAACATTTGTATCTTATTTTGCAAGGCTGATTTAAATTATTGTTATTTAACAGATTAATTATTCATTCATAAATACATTATTCCTTGCTTTCACATGCAGTTACACCGTCAGAGTACTCCAAGTTGCAAATAGCCTGTCCTGTGACATGTTTGTCACCCATCCAGCCTTGCCAGCGTGTTGTTTTTTTTCCCCTCCTAGGTATCCAACAGTTTCCACATGTGAAAAGCCAGAGGACAGCCTAGCAGCTATTAGCAGCCTTGGACTGCAGCTGCCTTTCTTCCAGCCCATCGTGATGCGAAGGGACAAAGAAGATTACTATGATGATGATGCTAGGCAAGATGGCCAACTGGCAATAGTCAACCTCCCCCGAGGAGGCTCTTATTCCATGGAAGGCATTGGACAAGCCAAGGGGCTGAGTGAAGACGATGATGAAAAGAGACAATCACTATGGGAGGAAGAGATGGATGATCCCAACCCATCAGATTTTCAGGAACTCAAACAATTGGCTGACCAAATGGGGCAGTACTTTGGGCCTGGCTTCTACTAATTACATTTGCTTTTTTTGCTGAAGGTTTTCATAGCTTGTTACTCCTTCTTGCTCATCGCCCTTTCCCATGTCTTTCTCCTTAACTCCTTTTGCTTTTTCTGAATTCTTCCTCTCAGTCTTCTGATTTCTGGATTCTGCACAGCAAGCAAATCTGAAATGTGTTTTTGTTAATTAAATCTTTCACATCATATTATGAGCAATGCAAATGCTGTTTTATTCTCATGGGAAACATAATTCCTTTATAGTGAAAAATGGATCATGTTTCATTAAAATAATATCCTCTCTAATAAAAACTTGGGACTAGTTTTGAAAAACTGCATTCCTGTAGCCCGGTGCCCCAGGGATGTAGTGGGGGGGGGGGGGGAGAGGTGCAATGCCTGGATAGCATCCCCATAATGGGGGGAGCAAGAGTGCACCAGCAAGCCCTTCCCCCTCCCATTGATATGCTCCTGAAGCCCCACCCTCCCTTATTTATTATCTGCAAGAAGAAATGTTCTCCATGGGGAGAGATCCTCCCTGTACTGTACTTAAAAATGTGGGGCCGATTTAAGAATGTGAACGGCTGGAGCATGTTGGAGAGGAGAGGGGCTTGCTGGCACACTCTGCTTCACCCACTTTGCTAGGAAAATGGAGCAGGGAAAAAGTCTCAACACACACCACTTTATTGTACAGGTGTTAAGCCTGGCCTGCCTCTTAATGATGGGCTTAATGTTACAATTTTGGCCCTAACTCGAGAGAGACAGGGTTATGCAACCTTAGTGCATCACTTCAAGATGATAGCAACAGTGCAACCTAAATTTTACTCAATGGTTGGTAGCGACAAGAACTTAAGAAATTTGCTGGATCAGACCAAAATGCCATCTAATCCAGAATCCTGCTTTCCACAATGGTCAACCATTTACATTTGGGAAGTCCAGAAGCAGGCATGAAAGCAACCACCCTCTCCCACTGTTGTCCCCCAACAACTGATATTCGGGGTCATATTGCCTCTCTGAACATGGAGATTCCATTCAGCCATCATTCCTAACAGCTGTATTCTCCATAAATTTGTCTCATTCCCTTTGAAAGCCAACGATGTCTAATGGCCACCACATCTCATTGCAGTAAATTAGTCCCTCCTTGCAGAGAATTGCAGGGGGTTGTAAGACCTGGCCTGGGGAAGTGGTATTTCTGGATGCAAGTTTTTCTCAGCATCATCCACACGCTTGGTGGTGGATTTATTTGCCACGCACAGTGACCACACAAAATGGAGACATTTTTTTCCTAGGTTTTATTAAAAGATAGTGAAGAAGGACCCATTTGTTTGGGAGAGCAAGTGATTGAGAGAGGCCTTCCGTTCTAGGTGTACTTCTCAGCCTAAGACATTTGTACAACCCAACAGGCATTTGTGAGACTTCCTCGGTGCACAAATGGCTGGAAAAATGAAAACCTTGTGTGTTACTGCATCAAATGTCAGGGAACAGAAAAAATCAGGCAGGGTGCAGAGACTTAAGAAAAGGAGTATGATTACTGAGACTGAGACAGGAGAGCTGTGTCCCTGGAAAGGGATGACTCTAAATATTTTGTGTTAGCAGGGGGAAAAAAGAGGCTGTAGACTGGGCTACAGAGAAGTGAGAGGAATAAGGAAAGAAGGGGATAGAGGAGGGCTGGCCCAAGCCTTTTTGTGCTTGCTTGCAGGAGTGTACCAAATACTGATCCCCCCCCTTTAGCTGGCAACATGCCAGGTTCTGCTCACTCCTTGGATTGGAAAATGACAAGGGGGATGGAGTGGAAGATGAAATGGAGAGAGTGACACTCTAGCCCACCACTCTCCTCCACATTTCCTCTTCTGTCTCCCTCTTCCTAGTAGGAAGAGGAGCAGCAGCCACATGGAGGTTAGTGGGCAGGCACCCCATGACAACGTGCTGACGCCCTGAAGGTACTACTTCAGTCATCATCACGACACTCAGCCTCATCATTCATGGATGGCATGGGCCAGCCCTGGGAAAGATAAGAGACAGAGATGCAGGGATACCTTTGGTGGGGGAGAAAAGACAAAACAAAGCTGAGAAAGGGGTGAGGGTCGGGAGTGCACAGAGAGAGCTAAACCGGTGCGAGAAAAAAAGAGGGCGATGATGATTTGAATGATGATGATGGGGATGCTGTGCAGGTAAAGTCTTAAGAGCACCATGGCGTGAAGAAACAAAAGAGGAGGAAAACGGGAAATTCACATACACACCAGCAAAATTTCTCAATCTTTGAACACAGAACAGGCTCCAACCATTGCCCTTCTTTTTCGAGTTTTCCCGCCATGTCTCAGCGCAAAGGTCGTAGCACAATCCCTCCGCCTATTCCTTTGTGCTCGTCCGGTAATACCTCGCTTTGTTCCCCTCCCCGCCCATCGCGGAGGAATTTTCCGCCCCCCTCTTCTTGTAGGAAAGAAGACCCGGCTCCTCTAGCGGGCTCCTTGTTGTCGGGTCGCTGCTTTTCAGCTGTTTATTATTATTCACGTGACGATGGGAGGAGGGTGTTTTTTCCTCAGCCTCCTCATGGCAAGCAGTTTGCGTCTTTGAAAAAGAAAAAGCGTTGTGGCACGAAAGAAAATAGCGCCCCACTCAGGTGGGGAGTTCAGTGCCTCACTTTGGTGTACACATCCACCCCTCGCGCCCATTAATTAACCCATTAATTAATGGTGAAGAGAAGCCAAGCGAACTGCTTCACGCGCCAAATCTGAGGAAGGCGTTCGCGTGACTGACAGCTTCAGTGTCTCCCCCCCCTCCCCTTGAACTGTTTTATCTCCGACTTCCAACTTTGGTACCAACCAACTATTCAGATTGGTGTCAAAATTATTAATTTAGTTCTACTATTAAAATTAATAGAACTATTCATTTAGGTTAGTTGCCAATTAAAGAACTAGTGACCCCCAGACTCTTGGCGAGGGCAAGGGAGCATTGCGCTGGCTGGGCTCATGGAAGGACAATGCACTGACAAACATCAACACTGACTGACAAACTGAGAAGAGAAGGAAAAAGGGGCTTCAATTAATAATATATTCACTCCACTCCAGATCTCTGAGTCTTAAAAATGTAATGCTTAAATGAAATCAGTTACAGCTTTTAAAGGCTTATCAGATGACTGATGCTCCTTGAGCACATGAGATTGTCATGCTTTTGGGGGGTGGTGGTGGTGGTTAAACGAGTTTTAAGTTGTGATAATTCAGCCAGATGTTTTATTACTTTCACACAACCAGAAAAAAAACAAGATTAATTACCTAAAGGGGCCTCATGCTTTGTACACACACATACTTTGTACATACACATACTGGAGTTTGTTGTGTTGTTTGCTGCATACAGAGAAGTGACATAATCTGAGTTGCCTGGAAAAGCATGCTTTTGTGGAGGAATTTTTCTGTGTGCAATGATGGAGGATATTTATCACAAATCTCTTGAAAATGCAGCAGCTGCAGAATTAACTGCAGTTTTGTCAACAGAAAGTGAGTATTGACCATTCCTGAAATTGCCAGTCTTGTCATAATTAATTTATATTTACCGTATTGGTCTGAGTATAAGACTCACTTTTTTCTCCTAATTTAAGTTTTTAAACTAGGGGTGCATCTTATAATCAGGCTGTTGCAATTTAATGCCAGTGATTTAATTAAATTTTTTTAATAGCACCAAACTTTAAGGGTGCGTCTTATAATCAGGTGCATCTTATACTCGGGACAATACGGGGTATTTTGTGAGAAACATCTGCTCCTAGAAACCCCCCCAATTAAAACTGGATGTAAACCCAAGCCATTGTCAAGCTAGATATGTTTTATCAAACCAAGACTTGTTTACACATTCTAGTTTTTTATGAAAGGTTAAGGCTGCAATCAATCCTATACACACTTTCCTGGGAGTAAGATCCATTGAGCACAATGGGAATTACTTCTGAGTACACATACATAAGCTTGCACTTGTAAGGGTAAGAGTGAGAGATACTATATGCCTGACGTGACGCAGGGACATGTGGTGAGGGGAGGCAGAACTGCCCCTGTCGTAGTCCATTGATTCAATTGGTGGTTTCTTTTTAAGAAATGTTTGAGAACCACTGTTGTAGCAAACAGTCAGATGGAGAATTGGGGGAAAAAAATCCAGGAAACCTCTTATTCTTGTTAAAATATGGTAGGTGTTTAGATGGACTTACTGGTAGTTCCAGCAGTTGCAGGACACACATGTTTGTATATACAGGTCAGTTACCCTATCTGGACATCCAAAATCCAGACTGTTCCGAAATCCACACATTTTTGGGGCTATGACTTAAAAAAAAATTTTCCCAGCACCCGGCTGGCATAGCACAAGGCATGCTGGGGCACAAAATTATTAAACATATTTTATAACATTACCTTCAGGCTATGTGTATAAGATGCATATGAGACATAAATGAATTTCATGTTTAGACTTGGGTCCCATCCCCAAGATATCTCATTATATTTATGCAAATATTCTGAAATCCAGACAAATCCGAAATCCAGACAACTTCTCATCTCAAGCAGTCCAGATAAGGGATACTCAACCTGTATTGCAACGGGGGGACAACAACCCCCCTTTTGTTATACTTTTAAAACCATGTAAGCGCTGTTGTTGTTAAAGTGCTACAAAAGCCTGCAGAGGCTGCCCTAAGTAGGCTTTTCAAGAGCACCAGCTTTATGCATTTGATGAAGGGGTCTAAAACTACAGCACATGGTCCCAATTCTGCAGCTGGAATGAGTAATGTTAGTTAGGCATATCTGCATCTCTGTGCAGAGACTCAAACTCAAATGCTTTATTCTGGTTGTACAATTTGTTTGGTGGGGTTATTATTCTTTGGAGGGTGTGTCTTTTTCACATCTGGGAGTGGGATAAGAAGGCCTTAGTCTAGAAGACTAAGTGAAAAAAGGAACACACAAAATTTCAAACTGTTCTTAAAATTGCTAAATTGTGTGTATGAAGAAAAGTTGTTTGAGAATAAGGTATGGTAACAAGATCAGATGCATGAGCTAAATGGATACATATGAAGGATATAGTATGAGGAAAATAATGGATAGATGAAGAATTATGAATGGAAATAGATGAAATAGAGTGATATATTTGTGAGTTATGTATAGACAGAAATAAGTATCCGTTCTAGTGAGTGGACAGATAATTTCTGTTAACTTAGTTTTAGGCAAGTGAAGTCTATTCTAGCTTTTCTTTGATATAACACATACTACAGTATATAGAAACTAGTCGCTCTACTTTTCTATAAGGTTAGGTTTCCCCTTAGTGAGGAAAACTCCTTGCAACAGTCTTCCCTCTTAGCTAGATTTTCCCTTTCCCAGATAGGGACAGGCCAAGTGCATGTAATTCCCCATCAAGGCTTTTTCAAACAGATTTATTCTGGACATCCTCACCTCAATAATGGGATTGTAAATACATTTCATAACAGCCCCAGAAGGATGCCTTGGTATGCAGATAATCCGGCTTAGAAGAAAAATCTCATTTATGTTAAATGTTACTTCCTCATGTTCCTTAGCAATGCCAAGGGACAGCATTGGCGTCAGCAGCAAGACCATCATCATGGGTGTAGGCCAGTGCTCTGAGGAACATGTTTTGAAATGCACATTCGAGGCCTGTGATCCGGAACAAACAGGTAGAAAGCTTTTTTAATGTCTGTTGGAAACGTTCAGTCTTCAAGAGTAATGAGATATCAGATTTTTGTTTTTTTTTTCAAGCACCTTTCAGAATAACTTAACACCTGAAATCTTGAGTACCACAGTCCAACTCCAGTCTCATGTCAATACACACTAACACCACTAGGGAAAGCAGAAGCAATCTGTGGTATCATTAAGGCAACAAGGCCTAGGAAAAAAGAGGGACACCTTTTTTCCTCTTTTCTAAATTAAATTTTATTGGCTAGGTTGTGGAAAAATTATTTATAAACACTTCAAAATTATGTAAATGATTGTGCATAAGGTACACCAAAGAGCGGACAAGATAGAAAAAAATAAGTGATAACAGAAATAAGAAGGGAATTGGGGTGGGAAGGGGCAACAATGGTACAACAAACCCAGTATTAAGACATTTAAATAACAGCCCAATCCTGTGTAACTTTAAGCGGCTGGCCTAAAGAGATTTGTATTTCAAAGAAGCACTGGTGTGGTCAGTGCTCAGTTGTGGCCTAGAATAATATGGCTGCCCTATTGGCAAATTATATTCTTGTGCAGCCTGTTCTTACTTGGTGTGTACTTTTCCTATGAGATGTATTCCACCTGATGTTTAGCTAGGCTCCTCGGCCTATAGAAAAGGAGGAGAAGGATAGATAGTGGGCCTCTCCAAGGAATGTAAGCAAGATAAGGAGATCTGGAAAAGAGCAGGCATCATCAGCTCTTGCCTTTTTCTAGTATAAAGAGAGACTTCTAAAAAGCCATGGCGAGTCTTACCATAGACCAGGTCTGCTGCTGATGCCTCAGAATAGGCTCCCAGGGGATTTATCCATCGCTGCCTAAGGAACTCCCAGCGACTAAAGGGATGTAAGATATTTCTTTGCTTCTTTCACCAGAAGCATCTTTGCTTTTTTGCTATCTTTATTGTAACATCAAATAAACCATCGTTAATCTAATACTTCGTCTCAGTATGCATTCTTGCTTCCCCAGAATCCAGAAAGAACCCTTGCCCATGGCAAGAGACTGCTATGGGATGTGCTAACTAAGATTATATAGGTGTGTAGAACAGAAAGTTCATACAGGTATATTGATGAGCTTTAAAAATAAGAACCAAAATTAAAAGAAAGGGTAATTCTCTCTCTCTTTTTCTAGATGAGAGAAATAAAGGCAAATACAAATTGTATTATAATGAATTGTATGGGTAGATAATGAGAGAACAACTAAAACCAGATTTCATCTTCATGTAATCTTTGTTCAAGTTTTCTGTCTACCTGTGTAATTTTATCCACCTTCTGTTATAGGTAAGGTGTCTGTTTTCAGAATCATTGAATACTTACAGGAGATGACAGGGAAGAGCTGTGAAGACTGGAGATTTCAGTCTCTCTATAAAAGATTGGACCCAGAAGAAAGAGGGATCACTGTTGATTTTTCTACCTTCCATGCAGTTATGAAGGACTGGATCACAGACTGTCGACAGGATGGGTTAGTAATTATAGTAATCAAATGTTACCTTACTTTGGTCTTGACTTTGGAATGGAGTATTTGTGTTGCAAAGTATATTGTGTTGGAGTATTTATTGTTGAAGATGGTACACTGCACTGAAGAAGATTATTGATCTGTTTTAATGTGGCACTCTTATGCTTGTGCATATATGTCAAAGAAGACTAGATTTTTTTTGTCAAGCTCGTCTGCAGAGATTCATCTTCCCTATCTCTATATCAAGCCTCCTCTACCCAGGAAATGTAAATATACCAGCCTCCTATCAAGTGCATCCATTTCTTGCCCCATTTCTCTCTAGTCATTGCATGCATATGCATATCTTACTGAGATGCTTTCAGATACCGTATTGTCCCGAGTATAAGACGCACCTGATTATAAGATGCACCCTTAAAGTTTGGTGCTATTAAAAAAATTTAATTAAATCACTGGCATTAAATTGCAACAGCCTGATTATAAGACGCACCCCTAGTTTAAAAACTTAAATTAGGAGAAAAAAGTGAGTCTTATACTCAGACCAATATCTGTAGTTGAATGTTGTAGTACTGTACTTCTTAGTATATCCCCAGTATAGGATATATGTACTTCCTATTGTATAGTGGGTTGCGATCGCTCCAAGGAGCCATTTTGAGGCATGGGGAGGCCCCACAGATGAGACTGTGGGCTCCCTGCACCCTCTGGAGGCCTGGTACCCCCCCCCCCCCAGGTGAGTTGGGACCCTCCTTATCCTTCTCAGTGGTGGCAGCACAATCCTGGAAGCACCATCGCTGCTGTCACCCCCACCCAGCACACACTTACAACGGGGGGGGGGGAGTTTCAGAATCCCTGGGCTAGAGTGTAAAATTGTTACCCATTTCATAAAATTCTTAGGAAATCCAAACTTGGTCAGTATAGCAAACATAAATGTCCATTGTACCATATCAAAGGCTTTTTTAGCATGTAATGACGAAATAGCTGACAAATCAGATATCTTGCCTTCCAAAGCCACTCAATCAGCCACAAGTCTAAGATTATCAGCACTTTGTCTTCCAACCTGATCAACATGTACCAAAGTTCCAGTAACCCAGAGGTTTCCAAACTGGGGTGTTGCAACGCCCCAGTCTGAGATTAATGGTTGCTACCCTCTTTGGGGGTTGGCAACGTGTGGCGGCAGCGGTGCCGAGACAAAAAAGAGGTGTAACATTCATCTGGTTGTTGCACTGGGCTTACAGAGGGTGCAGGGCCCCCCGTGATCCCCTCTGCGGGCCGCCCCACACCCTAAAACGGCTTCCTGACACGATCACAACCCGCTTCCGGTTTCAACCGAAAACTGGAAGTGGGTTACGATCTTTTAGGGAGCTGTTTTGGGGTGCGGGGAGCCCCACAGAATGGATCGCTTCCCCCCTGCACCCTCTGGAAACCCGGTGCGACCACCAGGTGAGTGTTACAACCCTTGCCACAGCAGCACAATCCCAGAAGCGCCGCTGTCATCAACCCCCCCCCCCGCAAAACCTTTTGAAGTTTATTAGCAAGGATATTAGTCAATATTTTTGCATCAATGTTCATTAAGGAAATAGGTCTATAGTTTGCACATTTAGTGTGGTCTTTATTTGGTTTAGGAATTAATGTTATTTGTGCCTTATACACAGAAGAAGGGAGAGAGCCTGTTTCAAACATTTCATTATAAAGTTGATATTGTTTAGGAACCAAAAAATCCAAAAAAGGTTTTATACTCCTCAATAGGAAAACCATCAGGCCCAGGAGATTTACTATTTTTCATTTTTAAAAATAGCAGCCTTAATTTCCTCCATCGTTAGTGAAGCTGCCAGTTGCAGAGTGGCATCTAAAACAGGAAGAACAAGATTAGGAAAAAAAAACACGTTTCCAAATCAATATCCAAAGGGTCTTCTATTTTACTATGTAATTTAGAGTAAAACTTATAAAATTGTGCTTTTATCACTGTAGGTGATTATATTCTCATCTTTAATAAGAAAAAAAATCTTTTTTTTTCTATTACTGTACTGGTTAGGCAGGCATCTCCCTGTGGCTCAGCGGAATGGATATATCTGTCCGTTCAGAGTAGGGGAAGCAACTGTAAGAGAGTGGGACAAATAAAGAAAAGCCATCCAATGTTGATTTACTTTATCAGGACCATAATAAGGCAGGAGCAGTGGCTGTTAATCTTATGTTTTATCTCGGAGATTAGACAGAATCCAGGAACTAGGCAAGTTTATAGGCCATATTTGCATGTTGCCATCTGGTAGGTGTCTGTGAAAAGGAACAAATAAAGAAAGAGAAGACGTTGTCCTTAACTTTCTAAATACAGAGTATTTAATAATGCAGTAGGGTTTTTTTTTGGTACTGAGTGCTAACTAACTTTGATGGAGTCATGGCTACCTCTCTTTTGATTTATTCGCAGCAAGGAGGAAATGTAGGCAAGAACATCTAGTTTAAAATGCAACCTGTTTTTGAGAAAAATGCTTCTTTGCATACACAAAATAGATAAGTTGAGAGCAATATTTTACCCCAATATGTTGGTGGAATGTGTTGTGCTGCTGAATAGTAACTAAAAGGGAAGAATTATATTTTGGTTTGGATTCTGTATATCCAAACAAGCTGTTTTGAAGTTTGTGCAAAGTATCTAGAAAGTCTCTCTTTTTGAGAGGACATAGAATACTGCTACGTTAGAAGGGGATAGTAAATTAAAGTTTATAAGTACTGATATTCTTATTGATAATAATAATAATAATAATAATAAATTTAGAAATAGAAAACCTCAATAAGGGGAAGGATGGACATGTCTGTAGGAAATGTATGTTTGTTATTCAGATATAATAGTGTGCAAAATACTGTTCTAGTCTAGGGTATTTCTAGACAACAAGCATCTAGGTGTACAGATTCCACAATCCTAATGAACATTCTGTAGTTTAAGAGATAATTTTGCAGTTTTTCCTCTGGGCCCCTGGGATCTGAAGCTCCGAGAGGAGCAAGTGTATGAAAACTGGTGTCACTCATAATAACATATTAGTATGAACACATGGAAGATACATGAATCTGCAGCCTCCACAACTTAGCTTAGAGCACAATATCACATCTTCAAATCTAATCAGTGACTTTGAAGAATTTGGGACTCTACTGGCTCTGCTTTCCAAATGAATGTTCAACTTCACTAATAAAAATATTACTGCATTTTGCCTTGTTTGCCTTCTAAAGGTTCTGTGAGACCTTAATGATAAATGGAGATATGAAAAAAGTCTTATTGGCGAGTCATTTTCTCCCTACCTCTTCCATGAACAGCTTGGGTGAAAGCTGGCTGTTTTCAGAGGAAGGGAGGAATGTATCAAATTTAAGGTATGTATCAAATCCCCCACTTTTCCCAAGGCAAAACATATTTTTGTTCACTGCTCTCTAGAAAATCAGTGGGTAGTTATATCCAAAGAAAGTGGATCCTAACTAAGCACAGTTGAGATAAATGAGACATGTTGGTCATGATGAATAACTTAAGTCCTATTAATTTCAATGAGAATTAGTCAGGATTCAGTTTCTTTGGATATATTTCTTTGTTTCTTGAATCTTGACAGCAAGTCTGAACTGTTCATAGTTTTTGCAGAATGGCATTCAAGATAGCCCATACCATTAGCATTATCATGGAACAGAGTAACAGAGATGCATCTCTGGCTTACCAGATTTTTTTTTTTTTTGCTTTTTGGTAACAAAAGAGAAGAGGCTACAGACCTGATGAACAGCATCCAAGACCTGCAGCATGGCAACAAGCAGCTAGCAGTGCAGAACATCAAGCTGCGAAGGACTATTGAGACTGCAGAAGAGCTGAACTCAAAACTCTCTGAGGAGATATTTGAACTGAAGGGGAGGCTGAGAGGGTACGTGTTGAGAGAGGGACCATTGATTAGGTCTAATCCAATGAGGCACGTTATAGGGCTTGGTAGAGTGGAGGGTGCTGTAGGAAGTGGGACTCAATCCTGTGCTAGATGGGGCTGTGCAATGTTGAAGGGCCATTCATTGTGATGAAAGGAATTCAGTACAGAGATACCCCACTCAGTGGAGTGCAGATCTCTGTAATCCCAGTCAGAGTCCATAGTCTCAGTATTTTCCTTCCTGCATCACCTTTCCCCTGCCCCGAATACAATACTTTTTAATCTATATGTGTTTGAGTTTCGACTATGGTTCTCTCGTCTTAATTTTAAGCCCCCTTTCCCCCCATTTGATCTCCCTGTCTTTCATGTCCCCTTTCTTATCATCTCCTTTGTCTTTTTCTTGCATAGTTTGATAGTAGTGATGGCTGGGGTGTGTGTGCGTTCCAGAGCATTGTAACTGAACATCTGCCATGCTTTATTACAGCAGCCAGCAAGCCCTGGAACAAGCAAGGGTTTTGGCAAATGAATTAGAGGACCTGAAGGTTTTTTCAAAAAGTCTGGAAGAGGAGAATAGTAAGCTTCACACACAAGCCCGACAGCTGGTAGGCGCTTCTGAAATTTTAGTTTAGCTAGTACAGTTGATCCACACGCTTTTCTCTTTTATAACAGTTGTGCACAGTTTGCAATACATTATTCATATAGCAACAGTTGGATTTTATGATTGAGGAAAATGGCTTGTATCCAAAGAAGGTGAATCTTGACTAAGCACCATGGAAGTGAATCAATTAGTTATTCATGTCTAACTTATCCCATTGATTTCAATGATGCTTAGTCACAACTCATTTCTTTGGATACAACCCTTTGGGTTTTCCTCACAGTTTGAAACTAGAAAAGCTCTTGAAGTGTTTCATGTTACTACATACACATGACAATGTATTGTGTGTTTGGGTCGTCTTTCTCTGCAGTTTCCTTGTAGATGACCCTGTGAGCTATAACTGGATTTCCAGTAATTGCTGTTTATATAGGATTGTTTATATAAGCGATAATTGTGGATGACACATTTGCACAACAATTCCTCATATGTATGCAGACACAATAAATACCCCAGGAATCATTGTTCGGCTACAAAATGTTTTATTGCAATTCTGAATTCATAAAGGTCAATCAAGTTGTAATTTTCCCCAAAAACTTTAGGAAAAAGAGCAGCAGATCCTCTGTGTTCAAGTGGATGACATGCAGGAGAAGGTGAGCAGCAGCAGTAACAGGTTGTTGTTTTTTTTTAGAAAAGTGAAACCAGCCGTGTCAACATGTAAATGTGACAACTTGAACAAATGCAAGAAAATGATGTGTAGCTGCGTCTGCTTTTTCTGCATTTGTGGCATGAAGGTTCAAGAGGGATCTCTGCTGCCAAAAGCAGAGTATAACAAATGAATAATCTTCCATTACATAAACAGCCACTTCACACATGTTGATGATGGTTCATACAAGAAGTTGCATGTGTCTGACCAGTATACCATCACATGTGAGGAATATACATTGTTTATTTCACTGCATATAGATAGTACAGTCAGGAGCCCCCCAGAATCTGTCTCCATTTCCTTATTCAGCTTATTAAAAACATAATTGATATAGCTGGCTGCTTCAGCATAAAGGGAAACAATAATATTAACTGTTGAATTTGTCTTATAGAACAAGAAGCTGCTTCTGGAAAAAGAAAGTTCTAAGTGTAAAATCAAAGAGCTGTTTACAGAAAAGGCCAAAATGCAGGTACTAGTGAATTGGGAAGCACTTACAGTGTTCTTAAAATGTTGGTGTTAAACTAATTTGACAAATGACAGCTATTCGTGTTTGGAATTGCGGCTATACCTTATTTTTGTAATTAGGAATTATTTGTATTGCTGTTTCCTTCTTGCAGGTCCAGCTTTGTGAATATGAAAATCTTATCTCTTGCAAAGACACAACACTTAATGAGGTATAAGCTGCACAGAAAAAAATGCCAAATTGAAAATGTAAAATTAAGGTTCTGTGATGAAGCTCAGAATTCTGGGAATTCCTGTTTTGTGAGGCTTGGTGGCATTGTGGAAGATAGTAGATATAGCTGTGACTGTAAGATGACAAGGTCTCAAGTTGTACATAACATCAAATGGAGGTAGATTTCTTGTTACATGATCAGCACACTGGGTTTAACAAAAAGTTATATACAGTAAATTGTTTTCTATACTGGTGAGTTCAACTGACAATTTACTGAGGGATAGTTTTTAGTGATGCTGCAACAGTCAATCATTTGCAGCATCTACTCTCTGTAAGGATGGTTTGACCATGTTTCTATTTTATTTATAATTTATTTAAACAATTTCCACCCCATTTTTCAACCCATAGTCCCCAAAATAGCCAACATAAATAAAAACACAAAAATCAAAACAAGAATTTAAGAGAGCAGCAATACAAGAATAAAATTGCAGTAGGTAATTACATTTCCATTTGGAAAAAGGCTACTTGTGTTTGTTGCATATGTACCATGGTAAGCTACTACGTATGGTAGTACATTATGTGTAGGGCTGTCATCCAATTAAAGAAGTTGATTAATCGTATGACTTTTAGTTGATGAGCCAATTGGTTACGTTTGCATATGGGTTAAAACAATAGTTCTCAATCAAAACCCGGATTTCCATTGTTTGAGATGTATGCCCGTGTCATAGCAGGCATGCTATGCATCACTTTAGTAGAGCACTGTATGCAGAGTGGAAAGGTGGGATGAAAATATAAATAAAAGGCATTCCCCCTTATATAAGAGAAAAGAAGCAATAACTCTTCCCGTTCCCGGATGATGCTTTTGCCACCTGAAGTTTTTGATTTTTAATACAAGTACATTATGTACTTGTATTAAAAATCATTCATATTTTTAAAATATTCTGCCTGCTGCACCCATTGTGGTTGAATCAAAGATTTTTTAATTGATTAATTTAATCAATTACTTAATTCAATGTTGCAGCCCTATTTGTGTGGATTTCTGAAGGGTTTTATGGGTTATGCATTCTTCCTCCAACAACAGAGATTAGAAGATAGCAGTCTATTTTAACATTTGCTTCTGGGATCACTAGGTGTCACTGCAATCTCATGGCTAGGCATAGCTTGGTTGTGCAAACAAATAGCAGGCATCCTCATTTTAAAAACATTGTTCAGTGACAGAGGTCTATAAATTCAGTTTGCTTTGACATGAGACTGAGGCTGCAGTCCTGTGCACTCTTACCTGGGAGTAAGAAGTACAGTACATACTACTTAGACTTCTGAGTAGGGCAGGCATATGATTTCGCTGTCAGTTACTCTTTTATTTGCTTAGTTTTGGTTATTTTTTATGTTTACAGAAAGTGAAACAAACTGAAGAGTTGACAGTAGCTCTGGATGAGTATCAAATGGTTGTACAGGTAAGGGGTGTGTGTGTCATATTTGGGACCAGTAGTAGGAGCCTGCCCAGAGTGGCAGATGCTCTATAAAGTTTGCATAGATTGTATCTGAAGAATGTTAGTCATTACTAAGTCCTATTGAAATGAGTTTGACTTTAGTTAGTCTCATTGAATTCAGTGGTGCTTAGTAACAGGGACGTGCAGTCAGGAGAGGCAAGGCCTCACTGGACCCAACAAGTAAAAAAAAAAGTACCTTGCCTTTCTGCTCCAGCAAGACACACACAGACACACAGACAGACACACACACACACACAGAGGCAGCTAACAGAGCTGCCTCAGTTGGTTGGCTGCAATCATGGCTGACTTCCAATGAAAAAAAGGCAGGGCACCTGCATCAGCAAATACTGGGGAGGCAGCAGACAGAGCTGCCTCAGTTCTGTCCACTGTAGCAAGGAAAATAGCAGGGCGCCTGTGTGAAGGGACCCGGCTCCATAAAGCACCAGGCAGCCTCCGCAGCAGGGCACCTGCACAAGAAGACACCAAGCTCCTTTAAAGTACCAGAGAAGCAGCTATTGAGCTGCCTCAGAGAGGGGTGTGTGTGTGACATGTGATCTTCAAGGGAGAGAGCTGTGAGTGGCTGAAAGAGGCAAGTTATGATTTGAATTTATTTCCTCTGAGAGAGCGCAGTTTTGGAATATCTCTTGTTGGCAACAACTGAGAGAGACTGACATGCTGCCGCTGCCTGCTTCTTGTTGGTGGACAACAATGAAAATTGAGACTGACATGCAGTTGTGGGGGGAGAGATTGAAGAAGGAAGGTAAGATCTGTGGACATTGAGAATATGCAGGAGTGCAGACAGAGGGGGGAGAGAGTGTTTGAAGGTGCTGATCTGGCATGGAGTGGCAGTGGCACAGAGAGATAGTGAAATATGTGGATGATCTTGCCCATTCTCTCATGAACAGAGGTCTGAACTATGGTAACGCAGTTTAGTACAATCAAAGAGTATTTTCAATTAAAATGAACATTTTATCAAGGATGATGTTCTTACTTTGGAATCTTCTCATTCTTATCCCTGATAATGCAATTAATGGAAAGCAGGACCTGGGCTGCTAGAGGTTTTTTGTATAAGCAATTTTCTGCCACTCCGCCTGCCTTCCCCCACACCCCCGGTGCTGCTCCCTTTTCCGATCCCCAGGCCCAGCCTTCTTCTCTTCCTCCTGGGGCAGAGGGGTCATGAATTTCCTTGTTGGTTTGTTTGTTTGTTTGTTTGTTTAACCAAGGTGAAAGGCAGAGGAAAGAAGGCCAGGTCGGAGCATCAAAGAAATGCAATTTCTCTGTTTCTCACATTAACACACCGACCTGCTGCATTTTTTTGATTCTCCAACCAGCGCCCTCTTCCCTCTGCCTGTCACTTTGGTTAAACAAACAAACATGGAAGTTCGTGACCTAGAAATTTTGGCAGTGACATCATCAGGTCACTTCCGGGTTACCGAGCTCTGCTGCGCTGTGCCTCACCAACATGGAACCTCACTGCACATCACTACTTAGTAATGACTAACTTTCTTTGGATACAACCCCATTTGATTTTGCTTGGGGTGTACAATTGTAGTTCTCTCAGTGATCCCCTGTCAGATTCTGTGTTTACAAAATCACATGTCAGAATTGGCAGCACAGTATGTAACAACTTCCTACCAGGTCAGGGGACGGGCTCATATGATGCACAGCACCTCAAATGTGTATTCTTTAATTTATGGCAGGTACCTTAAAGACCCTGCCTCGGGGTGCCTCAAGTGTACACAGTTCTGGCGAGGGTGGTGGGCTGTCATACACCAGGTTCTCTTTGTGATCTTCATGTAGGAGTTGAAACTGGAAGTCAACCGACTTCAAGACCAGCTGTGCCAATCCTATAAAGATCTAGAAATGTAAGTGTTATCACAATTAGTTGTGTCTTTTCAGTGGAGGAGGGTATCCAGAGTGAGTTATCTTCTCCCACTTGTTCTTGAGGCAGGGCTTAGAGAAGTTTTGTTGCTTCCTGAGGGAAGAACCTCACCCCCCACCCCAGTTTCAGTCCTGCCTGCTCACAAAGACAGAGCACCTTTTTCAGGGCACCTCCCCATTAAACTATTTTTCAGTTATACAAGAAATAGGGAAAATGGGTTTTGATGCCATATAAAAATGTAATTAAAACAGCTAAAAACACGTTAAAATCAAGCGGAACAAGATAAAAACACGTAAAAAACTGAATTAAAAACAAACTTATAAAACACGATGTTTTGTCCACGTCTGTGGACATCCTCTGGTGTGGAGCAGCAACGTGCTGACAGGTAGTAAAGTGCAGTAGATGCCCCAGGGAGCCTTAATCTAAACGAGGCGCCAGAAAAAGCGTGCAAAGGTCGGAGCTGTCAGTTAGCAACGGAAGTCCGAACCCCGGCTGTGACCTGAAGTCACCCATTCAGCTGTTAAGCCCAGCAGCGCCATGAAAAGGTGCTTTAGGCTGCCTGCAGTACTCTTTTTTTGTTCAATATCGGTAGCCAAATTTTATCTATGAACGACAGCTCTTGCTGTCTGTTCAAAAGATCTTGATTCTTCCGTCTGCTTATCTCTATGGCAGGGGTTCTCAACCTTTGGAGGCCCGGGTACCCCCTATCACGGCCCAATTTTCTGAAGTACCCCCTGCTAATTAACTGCTAATTAATTGGATTAATCAATCAATTATTTAGGTGATTAATCATTAAATAAAAAAGTACTAAGACAATTTTAAATGTGAAAAATGTCTTATTTAACTCTGTGTGTGTGTGTGTGTGTGTGTGTGTGTGTGTGTGTGTGTGACACACACACAAACATATGTACAAAGTACAAAAATAAGCCCAAAACCAAAATCAGAGACACAGAAGGGCTCCGAAAACAATTGAAACTTAAAATCCATGTTAATTAACACTTAATTCGCTGCTGATGGGGCAGATAAGGGGCAGGACTTGGTGTACCCCTAGCAAGAGGTCCGCATACCCCTAGGGGTACCCATACCATAGGTTGAGAACCTCTGCTCTATGGCTTCATGGTTAAATATCTGTCTATTGTTAGCTTTGTTAGTTAAACACTTGGTATTCTCAAAATGGTGTGTCCTGGGGTTATTGCGTGTTCTGCAACCGCTGATAACTGTCCATGTTCCAGTCTTGTAGCTCTCTTGTGTTCTGTAATTCTAGTGGCGAAAGAACGCTTGGTGGTGCCTATGTAATCCTTGCCACATTCACAGGGGATACTATACACCCCTGGATTTGATAAGGGGGGGGGTCTCGGATCCTTTGGATTATGTAATAGCTGTTCCACTTTATTGGTAGGTTTAAAAATTGTCCTTATTCTCTGATTCCAATTATAATATGCAATCAATAAAAGTATGTGATGCCCCCTCATTGGAATCGGAGGGACAGAAGATAAGTGAATCCCTAAGAGCTAATGGATATAATAACAGGCAGATTGATAGGACTTGGACTAAACAATTTAAAAGAATGACAGACAAAAAAGATACAGACAAAATGATGGAAAAAGAGAAGAGCTGGCTGATGTTACCCTTCATTAAAGGAATATAACTGATAAAATAGCTAGGGTTTTTGGACATTTTAATATAAGGACAATTTAATATAAGGACAATAGCTGCTAAACTGTCTCTGACAGGCACATGGACCATCTCTTTAAAAAAAGAGATGCAGAAAGAAGGTAGATTTGATCATGTTCACCATCATTCACCATGACATTCCCCCCCAAGGATTACAGGAGTGCTTCCATTTTTTTCTGTTGTCTAACCAAACTTGGTGTGCTCCTGCTTAAACCTAAACCTTTTGCTTTTTCCTTGATAGAAACTTAGGGGAATTTTTGCACAGACCCTGTGCCTCATGGATCAAGTGTTTGTCCTACAATGGAATACTAAAAAGGATGTCTAGTTCTGATGGGCAGGGGTCACAAGACTTCTTTGTGTCTTCTACAGTATTTTCTAATATCCTATCGAATAAAAAACTTCAATATTTTTGTATGTAGATGTCCCATCAAAAAAGTAAAAGCACTTCTCTGTTTTCTCCAGTTCAATACACTCACTTGTCATGAATGTTGTGAGAACCGTCTCTTTGATGCAGGTTACCAAGAGATCCTCTAGAAAATACGGACACTTGCTTACAGGCCCCTGCACAGCCACTCTGCATGGAGATTGAAGAAACACAGAAAGTAAGAAGCAGCCATGAGTATTGCTTTTTGGGGTGTTATGGCATTGTTCTGATGTTAAAGGGGAAGCAGGTTAGGACTCCAGATACCCCTGGTTCTTCGTTTGGTGCTAGCTGTGCAGGGCAACACATTTGTCTTGTCTGAACATAAACCAGATAATCAAAGTTTAAAATTAATTTTGAATGCTATTTTCACACTAGTCCCAATCAAACACCTGTGGCACAATATCCAACTCCCCCCCCCCCCCCGAATGGATAGGAATAACATTGTTGAAGGAGAGAAGTATTGTTTGCAACCTTTTCCCTATCAATGCAGTTTAGTGACACATGGCTAACAAATAAATGCTTAACAAAATAAATAAAAATTTCTGAAAGAGCAGTGCAGGGGGAGAGGAATAATTGTACTGCATTTTAATTTTTTTTAAGCGGAAGTTGAGTGGTTACCTTAGTGCTGTGGTAGCACACTTATTTTTAATTGTAATCTATAGAGTGACATGGGCATGGGGAAGGGACTTCTTGCTCATCATGACTCATGAGTGATGTTGTACAGGCACTATCCAGTACTGGCCCCTGGTACTCTCATACAGCAGTTACACATGTGCTAACTGGAAGAAAATAGCATTTTCCCAGCAACAAAATATTGCAGTTTGAGGACTGGGACAAAACTGGTATCTCTGTCAGAGAGAGAAGACATCTAGACTCCAAACAACATTTATTGAGTTATGAACTGATAGACCCTTCCCATCTTCAGCAGGAGTTTGGTGAGGAGGTTGGTCTCCCTAGCCCTTTGTGTGGAATGTTTTCATCTTTGGTGACACATGCAGTGGCCCCAGGAGAGCTCAGAGCTTTGGATGAAGAACTGGTAAGTGTAGAAAACATAAAGACAAGGTTTTCTTTTCATTCTTGGGAACAGGACTGCTGCATTCATGCTGCCAATATCCAGTATGTTCACAGAAACACTAAAACTAGAGAGACTTCATACCAGGCAGTATTTTAAGCATTGTGAAATACCCAGGTTGCTCAGATGTTGTAAAATTGTCCTATCTTCTAAATGACGGATTGACTGAGACGGTAGGGAATGCTGTAAAATTTTTACTGTCAGTAGAGCGCCTCTTTCAGGCTAGGTTTTATTGAAGGTCCTTGTTTTAAACTATTTTTAATGGATAATTTGTGATGCCAATAAAGGTACTTATTATTTGTATTTTAAGCATTGGCTCCTGTATTCTTTGTAACAATGAGACGAGGTCCCAAAAGCCGATATGACCAACCCATTCCCTCCCCACTCTGCCCAGCACATACCTTTGGTATACGTTCCTTCTCTAATTTACTCAACCACCTATTTATAGGACTTCTTGTGATCCAAAGGGTGTTTCCTGCTCATGTCTGACACTAGCTCAGTTTTGTGCTGTGTTGGGCCAGATGTTGTATTTTATTCTTTTTAGAAAATAGAGCCCTGTCCTTAGTCTTATCATCCTCTGAACTCCAGTTTTCACGGTCTTGTCAAGATATACTTGAAGGACCAAGAACCCAGTATGGGCTCATTGTGTGATTAACCCCTCCCTTCTTCTTCTTCTCCTCCTCCTCCTCCTCTCCCCCCCCCTCTTCCAGGAACTGGGAAAATCAGGGGCAGATAGTACCAAAGCGTTACTGCAAAGAACATGTAGTTTGTTTCACCCAAGCCTTTTGATGGATGTTAAACTAACACTGAAGAATGAGGAATGCAATCAACAGCAACGACATCTTCCATCAGAGATGACGGGAAGGTATGAACAAATGAGACCTCACTGAGAGCTTGTGGGATACCTGTGAACTTCACCTTCCATTTGCACTGTCTCTCTACGTAAAACAGAGTCATGTGACACCCTTTATTAACAGATTTAATATGGAAAAAAAGTAAAACTTTCATGGAGCCATGAAAGCTTCTCCCATAGTAAATCTTTAGGTACCACAAGACTCTTTTCTGCATGTGTTAGAATAGACTAAAATGGCTTCCCCTTTGGAATTCCTTTTCTGTTAGATTTATAATAGGAATATTGCCTACCTACAGTACAGACAATCAGTAGGGAGTATGCCACTGCCTCTAACTGTCGGCGCAATCCTACAAGCTCTGCGCTGGAATACAGCGGTGCTGAGGCCGGCCGATGCCAAGGAACACGTTATCCCAACGTAACAGGCTGGTTGCTTGTGAGGCTGCCAGTTTAAACTTAAAAAAATAAAATGCTTTAGAGTTGTGGTAGTTTGGAGCAGGGAGCACTCTAAATTAACATGTTTTTTCTTCACTGATGAAAAACCATCGAGGGATACCATAAGAGGAATTTAATATGATGGCAATATATGTACATGCCAAAGGGTGCGGTGTATGTTAGAAATGCATGTAGGAAATGAACGCATAATTATAAGCAATACTAATCATCGATATTCAAATTGGAAAACAGCTGCACTTGACAATAAGGAGAAAAGCAGGCATAGAACTGTGGGAAAAAAAGAATCAACAACATAAACGCCTCCTTATTTAGTGACACTGAAAAGACAGCATTCCAAAAATAAAATCCAAAACTAATTGCTGAGTCCAATTATTGCAACCCTTTAGGTAAAATCTTGATATCTAAAATGCATCACATTTTGAGAGAGTTCATGTTTTTCTACTTTTGTTAGTAAAATTGATGTATGTTTGTGTGTTTCAGCCTATACTAATACATAATAAATAAATAAATAAAATTAAGCATTTCCTTTGTCTTCCATTGCAGTATGGACGAACGAACTCAGAGCAGCCTAAGAAGTGAACTCATTGGCAACAGAATGTCTAGGATGGCTCCAAAAAAGATGTGGTCCTGCTTGTCTAATAAGGAGATCCAGGTGCGTTCTCAACCTGGGGAAGAGGGTCGAGTGCAGTCATGTAGCTATTCCTAATCTAGAGAACCAGAGTTAACCAAAGCTGCAATCATATGCAGTTTCCCGGGAGTAAGCTCCACTGAACACAGTAGGTCTTACTTCTGAGTGAACATGCATAGGATTGCGCTGTCGGGCTTTCCAGATTATTGGGTTTTTTGTGTGCAATATATGCATAGTTGCCACTTGTTTGTGGTACAGGATACCTTCTCTCAAGGAAACACTTCATAGGAAGATACAATATCCCTAGCTTTCAAACAGCAACATTTTGTTCCTGGGAAAATGTGATTGGCACTGAAAGTAGGACAACCATTGCAAGTGCTCCGTTGATTATGGTTGTGCAAATGTCACTGGCACCAATTGGATAGTGCCTGTGAAATCATCAGGGATGAACAACATGTCTGTTTATTACTCACAGCAAAGCTCCCCCCACATATTATGTGGGACAGGGCATTGTGCTACTGGTGCTGGATTTGGGCTAGTACTGTGCAAAGAATAAAGTCCATATTATTAAAAATTATCTAGAAAGTCTGTTAAAGTCTCTCTCCATTTTAACATCATAGAAAGAAGCAGGAAACAATCTTATGTTCGTTAGTATTCTTGAGGATTGTTTGTTTCGTCCACATACTTAACTAAACATTTGATATGTTTTATTAGGTACTTCATATTCTATAACAAGTACATTAAGAGACTTGGGGGAGGGCCATAATGGTTGAGAGCCAGTGTGGTAACAAATGAGCTACAGCAAGTTTTGCATCTGCTATTCTAGCAGGATTTCATTCCATAATGAATTGCTTTGTCATCTCTGTTGAATCTACTTCTTATAACTACTGTGGAGAATTACAGTGATTTGATGATCACAAAGTACATCAGAATGCACCCCATAATAATTGACATTCTCAGATAGGGAAAAGGCACCTAGACTAGAGGTTTAAATCAACTGGTAGAAACGTTTTTTTAAAACAACTTCATCATACTAATCCTTTTTGTTTCCTAACAGGCTGCATGTGCCACCTCTCCAGAAATCATAGCATTTCTCTCAACAGAGTCGTAAGTATGCATGGTCAGATCAGTTCAAATTCAGAGCCAGCTCAGGTGGCAGACTTTGAGGATTCATTGAAAGGTGACAAATACTCTGTTTTCAGGAGAGGGCTGTGCCATATTAGGTAAAGGTATCCCCTGACAATTAAGTCCAGTCGTGTCCGACTCTAGGGTGTGGTGCTCATCTCCATTTCAAAGCCGAAGAGCCAGCGTTGTCCGAAGACGCCTCCGTGGTCATGTGGCCGGCATGACTCTCCTTGCCGCAGCGCGTAGCATGCGGCTGGAACACAGAGCGCTGTTTACCTTCCCACAAGCGGTACCTATTTATCTACTCGCATTAACATGCTTTGGAACTGCTAGGTTGCAGGAGCTGGCCAAGCAACGAGAGCTC
The DNA here is from genome assembly GCA_026170595.1 of Plestiodon gilberti rubricaudatus. NCBI lineage: Eukaryota > Metazoa > Chordata > Lepidosauria > Squamata > Scincidae > Plestiodon > Plestiodon gilberti. Next base: position 15,816,792 of record JANXHW010000006.1, on the reverse strand, counting down.
ACCCTGTCGCAGGAATCGAACTGCCGACCTTTCAATCGACAGCTGCCATATTAGTCGAACATAAGAAAAGCTCTGCTGGATCATGCCAAATTCCCATCTAGTCCAGCATCCTTTTTCCCCACTATGGCCCACAATCTACCTATGGAAAGCCACAAATAGGAGAGAAAGCATACTTCTCCCATACCATTGGTCCCCTGCAGCCGATATTCAGGGGCACATTGCCACTGAAGCTGGAGGTAGCACATAGTCATAAAGACTAGTAGCCAGTGATAGGCCTGTCTTCCATTAACTTGTCCGATCTCCTTTTAAAGCCATCCCAGCTAGTGGTTACCACATCTTGTGGCAATGAATTCCACAGACTAATTATATGCTAAGTGAAGTACCAGCTCCTTTTGTCAATCTTGTGCCAATCAGTTTCACTGGATGACCCCTGGTATTGTGAAAGAGGAAGAAAAACTTTTCTGTGCAGTATGCGTAATGTTATGTCTCAGACTGTCATTTCCCCTCCTTGTTCCCAAGCTAAAAAGCCTCAAAAGCTGTAGCCTTTCCTCATAAGGAAGGTACTCTAGCCCTCTGATCATTGCGATTGCCCTCTTTTGCACCTTTTCCAGTTGTACATTAGCCTTCTTGAGGTATGACAACTAAAACTGTACACAGTATTCCAAACATGGTTGCATGCATCACAGGTTTGTATAGGGGCAAATTAATATTAGCTATCTTATTCTTGATCCCTTTCCCAATGATTCTAGCATGTAATTTGTGTTCTTCACCGCTGCCACACACTGGGTTGATGATGTTTCATTTTGCTATCCGCCATGTTGCCCATAAATCCAGTTTGGAAAGTTCCTTTTGTTGCCCATAAATCCAGTTTGGAAAGTTCCTTTTGGAGCTCTTCACAATCTGCTTTGATTTTTACCATCCTAAATAGTTTGGAGTCATCCGTAAATTTGGCCGCTTCATGTTTAATGCTAAAACCAGATCATTTATGAACAAGTTTAAAAATGTCAGTCCCGCTACAGATCCTTGGGAGACCCTACTTCTGCTTTCACTGTAAAAATTACTTATTTATTCCAAAACTCTGCTTCCTGTTCTTTAACCAGTTACTGATCCATAAAAGGATATGTTCTCTTATTCCATGACTGCCAAGTTTACATTAGCACCTTTAGTGAGCAACTTTGTCAAACGCTTTTTGAAAGTCCAAAAATGCAGTGTCAACTGGATTGAGTGCTCCCTGAGGCATCTGGTGGGCTACTGAGAGATACAAGAAGCTGGATTAGACAGGCCCTTGGCCTGATCCAGCAGGGCTCTTCTTTTGTTCTTGTTGCCTCTATGCATGTGCTTGTTGACACTCTCAAAGAACTCTAGAAGGTTAGTGAGGCAGAACGTGCCTTTGCAGAAACCATACTGCTTCTCCTTCAGTTAGGCCAGTTCTTATGTATCCTTAATAATCTTATATTTGATTATGGTGTCCACCAGCTTAAAGTGGACATTAATCGACTGGTAAATTTCCAGATTTCTCCTGGATCTCTTTTTAAATATCGGTGCTACATTGGCTACCTTCCAGTCTTGTGGCATGGAGCCTGATTTAAAGGATATCTAACATCTTTGTTAGATCAGCAATTTCACGTTTGAGTTCCTTAAGATGGATGTCATCTGGATCCAGTGGTTTGTTAATTTTTAATTTGTCAAAACATTACAACCTCATCCCTTGTCATTTCTATTGGACACAGTTCTTCAGACACCTTCCCTCAAAAGTAAGTTCAGGCTTGGGTATCTGCCGTACATCTTCTGTGGTGAAAAAGAAATCACTCCTCCGCAGTCTCCATATTCTCTTTAATCGTCCCTTTTTAATATCTTGTTATCTAATGGTCCAGTTGCCTCCCTGGCAGGTTTCCTGCTTTTGATGTATTTAAGAAGTTTTCATTGCTTACCTTGACGTTTTTAGTCACACACTCCTCATTATTTTTTCACATCCCTTATTGTCATCTTGGAGCTTGTTTTTTTCCCCCTCATTTGGGCAAGACTTGCATTTCCTGAAGGAAGCCTTCTTGCCTTCTGAGTCACACTGGCCACCTCCTCAACCCGGTGGTGCCTTTCCTACTTAGTGGCACGCATGCATCCTTGTTGAGCTTTCTCTGTTAAAGTGGTTTTAAATAATCTTCATGAGATTTGATCCTCCTGATTTACTGACCTCCTGTTCACTAGTCCCCTCATTTGAGAAGTCCCTTTTTTGAAGTCCAAAGTATTTGTGTTGGACTTCCTTGGAAGTTTTCAAATTATATATATGCTGAACTGGAATACGATGGCCACTGTTCCCTATCAGTTCAACTCCTTTCCTAACTGGTGGAACACTAACAATCCCTCACACAGAGAGTTTAAAGTATCAGTTTCAATAGATCAGCAAGGCAGTTCTCATTGAAGATTATCTGTATGGCACATGCTCTTGGTACAGTGGTTTCTTGCATGGCTTTGAAGGCTGGCTGCAGCTGGGATATGTTCACACCACTTTCCCTAGATTAGTTCTATCAAATTTTATGAAGAATGTGTCGTCATCTAAATTATAATAGCCCCTCTGGAGTCCAATTATTCAATTATCCAATTTCAATTCTTCAGTTCTATTTTAGTTATTAAAAGCCAATGGAAGCTTCTCCCCCCCCCCCCGAACAATAGTGCGGGGGGGGGCTGCAATTGGGATTGGAACCATGGCGGATACTAGTATTTAAGTCTCCCTATCCCCCCCCCACTTTCGGCCCTTTTCAGTGTTCTCCCTCACTATTTACTAAAACAGACCCCCAAATCCCATAATTAAGTTCCATATTTGGATTAACATCTAGTTTGGCCCTAATACTGGATATGTAGTGACAGGGAAAGCAGAGCCCCATGGTCTGGACGAAACAATGAGATATTTCATTTCAAGCATACAGTTCCCAACTTCTGTACAACAAATACCAGATAACAATGCAAAGGTTTGGTTATTAGTGCCAGAGTATTTCAGCCTGTGAAATGCTTTGCTCTTGTTCCAGCAGCCCTGAAGAAGCCTTGCAGGAACATGCTTTAGTTCCAGTACGTGGAGAGCTAATCCCAGTTGGTAGGAAGAGGCCATATGGCAACTGGTTTGGAATCCTAATTGAAAGGTGAGCAAATTCTTCAATTTTCTGTCTTATCCCCTGCCAAAATCTGAAATAGGGAAGAATGTTAATTGCAGCTCACTGTTACCCAGCAGAACTCCTTGGATGGTAACTTGGAGGCAGTTGAAGAGGTCTGCTGCCATATCAGCCTTTGGGCTTGTGCACATGCATCTGAAGGGCGCAATCCAATCCTACTTATGCCACCGTTGTAACCAGCAGCGCAGCGAAAACGGGAGACCCCAGAACGGAAAGGGGATTCAAATCCCCTCCAAAAGGGAAATTCAAAGGGGATTTGAATTCCCTTCCCATTCTGGGGCCTCCCGTTTTCGCTGCACCACTGGTTACAACGGTGGGGTAAGTAGGATCAGATTGCGCCCTAAGATTCTTAGGTTTTAGTACTGTTTTTCCCTTTCAAAAAGACAAGTAGGACCCCTTTCTGCTCACATGTATTTTAAAGGGAAAAGCAACTTTTTACATGTGACTAAGAAGCTCTTATTGAAATGTTTTGTACTCAAATCAGAATTTTCTATGCCATGACCCAAGATACAGTATGAACTATTGCTTATTGCCACATCATAATGTACCGGTAATCAAAACCCTGTCATGAAACTTCATTGTATCCCTAGAGTTGTTATATTCTTGTCTTACCTAAACTCCATAGTTGTTTCCTCTGTCCCAATCAGTGTCCCACTCTCCCTACGTCTGATTTGGCTTGGTCTCTCCCCCAAATGTCTTCCCCTGTTCTAAAAGTTGTCTTCGTTCCCAAAATAGCAATCACTGTAACCTGTTGAACTTGGTTGGCATAAAATCCTCCAGCAGTAACAAGAGAGTATGGTATCCTCTCTCTCCATACAGGTTCTTTGAAGTCCTGCACATCCTTCAGAAACTGGTGCTTTCAGTGCTTCTTGTCGCATGCATTTTACTGCTGGCAATATTCTACTTTGTTCTACCCTACAGCCAGCATCCTATCTGGATTGAACCCAAGGGAACCCCCAGTTCTCATTTCCAATTGCGGTACTTGCAGCCACCACCTATCTAACCCCTCCCCCACCTTCCAATTTATGTAGGGGAAAGGAAGCCAATGTAAAGACCATTGCAAAATAAATAGCTATGAATATTTTTTTTTAAATCATCACTTGAAGCTCAAGGCTTAATACAGATACTGTAGTCACATATTTAACAAGGTCATGTGACCTTCAGGCAGCTTGTTGCTTCTCTGCGTGAAAGAACAGTCCTACTTAAACGGTACAACCATAAGCCATTTTAAAAAGGTGCAAGAGGTACAACCATAAGCCATTTTAAAAAGGTGCAAGAGGTATCAGGTTTTTTCTACTACGCCAGCACAGAATTTAACAGAATGTACCTTGTGGAGCATTTGACTTCCTGAGAAACTTGAAAGAAAAAGGAGATTCTGTCCCTTCTGTTTACAATGATAGGATTCATAGACATGATCTGGAAAAAGGTCATCTGGGGCCACCTGGACACCCGTCTACAGCCTCCACCTATCTTTTTCTGAAGTAATTCCTGTTCTCTGCAGTCAGCCGACCACTGAGATTTATTTTAGTCCGACCTTGCCAGTATTCACATTATACAGCCAACACAGGGTTCCTAAACCTACAGCGCCCTGGAAATAGTGTTTGTGCTTCCCCCTTTTTCTCCAGTCAAGCTACAAGACCATAACTAAGTCCAGCAGAAGGAAAAAAACATCCTCTTCTCCTTTGCAAGTCCCTCTGATCCCCACATTAGCATTGCCCAACACATTTTTGTCACGGTAATATGCAGGTCCTACCCCAAGACATTTTTCGTCAGACATGTTTTTGAAGGGATTTGATATTTACTATTCTGGTATAGTATTTGCCTAGTGTTCTACTGCCTGTTATTGTAAGCCTCAAAGCTCTGACAGAAAGAAATATATACATGAATACACCAAAATTAGCCCTCTCTTTACCCATATCTATTCCACTAGTTTTTTCCCTTTTTGCAGAAGGTGTGTGGTGCTAACATTTAGATTTATACAATTAGAATGGAATAGGCACTAATCTTACTTTATACCACAGGAGGTGACCCACCCCCCCACCCCCAGTTGCATTACTAAGTTTGCAAAGCTGGGCTCACGTGCTCCAACTCCTAATACTCCACACTTGTTATAACTTTTGGACTCCAAGTTATTTTCCAAGTTGCCAATTCCCTTCACTAAATAAGACAGAAGAAAGCTAGATGATCCACACACTATACCTACCGACTTTAGCCAATAGCGATTCTCTTGAACTGCAGACTCCCAGCTTTCCCATCTGTTTTCTCAAACAGGTTTTTAGAGGAATCAAAAGCTAGAGCAAGGATCTGCCCTCAGTACCAGCAGAGATCTTTTGAAAATAGTAGACCTCATCTCTTCCAACAATTTAAGGAGCCACCTGATGTATACTAAAGAAAGTGCATCCCAAAAGCTGAACCCCACCCTCCCCAAAAATCTGAAACAGAAACCTGGGGACCTAAGAGGCCAGTTATATACAGAAGAGCCTGTTCTCTTGTCTCTAGTGAAACTACAGTAATCTTAAAGCCAGAAGGATCAAACCATTAACAGAGGGATGATGAGCAGCAGGTAATCTAAAGAGATTTAAGGGGCAGAATGTCACCATGAACACACAACCTGAACTCCCAATGTGACATTTCAACATTTATGACTATTAGCGAGGAACTCAGTTCTTGGGTCTGTGCAATGTTTTTTGTAATGTTCACAAAGGTTGGGAGGGGAATGGAGAAGAGAGATTAAACATGTAACTAGAAAGGCAACCTGTTTCATTACAAGTACCTGGAAGCACCTTTAACAGGGGAAGAGGTTTAGTGTACCTTAAAAAGGTAAAGGTGACCCCTGACAATTAAGTCCAGTCGTGTCCAACTCTAGGGTGTGGTGCTCATCCCCATTTCAAAGCCGAAGAGCCAGCGTTGTCTGAAGATGCCTCCATGGTCATGTGGCCGGCGTGACTCTCCTTGCCGCAGCGCGTAGCATGAGGCTGGAACACGGAGCGCTGTTTGCCTTCCTGCAAGCGGTACCTATTTATCTACTCGCATTAACATGCTTTGGAACTGCTAGGTTGGCAGGAGCTGGCCAAGCAACGAGAGCTCACCCCGTCACGAATTCGAACTGCCGACCTTTCAATCGACAGCTCATGGTTCAGAGGACAGAGGGAGGAAAACATCCACAACAGATGGACGTGAAGATGAACAAAAAATCTGATGTAAGAGAACCCAGACTGAGGGGGACCATGCATTCAGGCAAGATCTGCGGATCTCCTTAGGGCTGTTCAAAATGGACATTTATCCATTATTTTCTTTAAAAATGCACGTTTTACCTTTCAAAAGGCAACCTGTTCTTAGGAAGACAATAGCAATGGTGGATGCAATTTAAGGATGCAAATTAAAAAGATGCTTCCATTGTTTACTGTTCTAAAGCAACACCCCCTTTTAGAAGACAGACTTAAGAGTTCACAGATCAAGTTAGCTTATTCACAGGTTTATTCCAAGTTGGTGGCCTTTACTGTACAGTTTCTCAGGACTGTGGAAAACAAATCAATGAACACAGGATTCTGAAGGGTCGCAGTGGGAAAGACTGAACACACAACAGGACAGAAACCAAATGTAGAATCATTAATAGGATCATCTTCAAAGTTAATTCATACTTCCCCTGCTCTCTCCCTGTCAATCTTAAAAAAAGTAGTTGCCTATAACCCCTGCCCCCACCCAAGGACTAGGCAAATTATTCAGAGATGAGGAGAGGGGCCTTTTTAAAGAGACTGGGTTCAAATTTCTCATTTGTCAAGAGCGGCAAAAATCGCTTTATTCCAAGACACAAATGCTCACTTAATAAAGGGGGGCAATAGTGGTCAAGAGTGTTTAGATATGTCTCTTGAGGTCCCATATACAGCCTTCTGCTAAGAAGAATGTATGTTTTTGCACAGCTATTAACGCCACTGCCTCTGGATGGAGGCAGCTGTTTATATCACCATCCCAAAGATCCCCCCTTCTCTTCCCTTGTTGACCTCAACACACACTTCTGATAAGACTTAGTAAGCAAAAGTACCTTTCCCCATATCTTTCTGAAGGCAAGGAGCTTTTGCTCAGAAGTTAAACAAAAACAACCCAAACAAACAAAAACAGAAAGAGAAACCAACTAAATATAGAACTCAGCCACCTGGAAGAAAAAGAACTGAGCACCATCTATTTTAATACAGTGGGATGAAATATTCAGCTACAGAGAGGGTTTTGGCTTTCCACATTTTCTCTCTTGGCATTTCCAACTGCCATCTACACCTGGTCATCTTCTCTGTTCAAAGTGACTATTCTCTGGCTAGCCAAAAAGGTGGCACCAAGTCTATTTGGCTTACTGTTCAGTCCCTCAGAGAACCAAAGTAGGGAAAATGCTACAAAAAAATGAGAAAGGCCCCTATGGTTCTGACTGAGACACAGTGCCTTTGCACTATCACTTTCTCCTAACGTGCAGGATCAGGCTACACCTGATTGCTTGTTGAGAAGTGACCTCTATAATTCTAAGGGTTGGAAACACTTTTTTTTATTAAATGAAAGGGCAAGAAGCAACAGGAACATAACGTAGTTATAAATCCTCGTATCAGATGCAGTGTCCCAGTTTTAAAAAATAGCAGGATAATTGACATTTTAGGAGCTCCATCACCTCTTTCCAGCCAAAGAGGGTGAGGGAGCATGGCCATCAGAATTTCATCTTGCAGCTTGGGGGAAAAAAACCCAAACTCGAAAGGGCTTTTCACACTCCCAACAGTGCAACAGAGTCTCTCTATTTTCAGAGGATAATACACTTCCTTTTGGAAGATTTCTTCTTGCGCCCGTTGCTGATCTTTTCCTTGTGTTTCCGGATTTCTCGCACCAGAGTGTAGAAAGCATCCTCCACTCCCTTTGAGATGAGAGAGGATACAAAGAACATAATTAATTTTCCTGCTTAAATACTGGGATGTCTCAGGAGTTTAGATTTCTACATAGCTCACAAGCTTCTTCCTCATCCGTGGCCAGAAATATTACTACTTGGGTAAAACACACACGATATTCATACCTATGAGAACTCTTCCCTTGCCTTTGCGTCATAGCACTAACTCGCAGTGCTACTGTAACACAAGTGGGAGGATAGTTATGAACTGCATGATAATTCCCAAATGGAAACAGTGACCTTACTCCAACACCATTCCTAACCCCCATACAGTTGTGGGCAGAACGACCACACTGCATTATAGCCAGAATCACATTGCTGAAGACCCACTAATTTCGGCCTATGTGCAGGTAAAACAGAGGGTGCAGGGTTGCAATTAGACTGAAGGGGAGAAAGGAAAATGCAACAGTTGTGGATAGACAAGACTTAGCTTTAGTTTCTTCCAAGTCCCATGAGGGGCACTGACTCGCACACCGACTGCAAAGCTAGCAAACCAAGGACCATCCAACCTCTCCCTCTTGCCCCATATTGCACCTGTCTAGTTTTGGCAGAGGTCTCTACGAAGGGGATTCCATAGCTTCTGGCAAGCTCCTGAGCTTGTTTAGTATCCACTGTCCGAGATGGCAGATCACACTTATTGCCAACAAGCACCATAGGAACATCATCAGAGTCCTTCACACGGTTGATCTGTTCCCTAGAATCACAGAAGGGAAAAGGCTGCTGTAGCCAGGGATGAACGTCGATAAGGTTACAACTGCCTAGATCAGGAGTTCCTAGTTTGCTGAAGTAAAAGATTTCTGAGCTCCAGTGGTGTTAATGAAGCATACACTGAAGTTCTGTTTGTGCGGCAACTGAGGTCCAAACTAGTTACAAGACTACACATAATTTATCTCCCCACCCCCATTTGTTATTTAAATAAAAAAAGCTTTGCAAGGTTACAAGTTTGAGTGGAAGAATGGCTGCAGGAGGCTGCTTAACATTCTCTCCTCTAGCTGTTTTTGTGCTTAAAACTGCATGCCTCACAGCTGCTTTTATCCACAGGGAAGAAAAGCAGCTGGGGAGGGGTGTTGTTGTTTTGAGCACAAAAACAGGCAGAAGGGAAAGTCTCCCAAGGCTAGTTCTGTTCCCCCCAACAACAACAAACTTCCCCCCCCCACGAATGTTGGAAGACCACTCTACCATATGCCACTCTACCCCAATATAATTTGGCTCTAAAAGACAGAAAAAAAGAAAAAGAGCCCTTCTTCAATAATGCCTTCACCCCACTTTCTGAATCCCCTTCCCCCAGAAAGTGAGCCACCTCCATTACATCGCCAACATTACAGCAGTCTGTGGTACTATAGCTTCTTGTTTAACATCAAGCACAATCCCTGCTGATTGGAGAGATTGTACAGAAAAGAAAAATGAAAGATTGGGCAGTGGTCCCAATTCTCTTCTTACCTGTAGTGGTGAACATCTTCAAAAGACTTTGTGTTGTTGATTGCAAAGACACAGAGGAAACCTTCTCCTGTCCTCATGTACTGGTCACGCATGGCACTGTACTCCTCCTGGCCAGCTGTGTCCAGGATATCCAAGAGACAGGTCTCCCCATCGATTACCACCTGCTTCCGGTACGAATCCTGTTTCCGGTACGAAACAAGAGGAGACCAGTGAAAAAGCAAATGTTAACAGCTGACCTTAGCAAGTATATGGAGGAGGAAAGATACAGGAGAAGGCCAGCAACAAGGTGGCCTTACTTAGACATAAGGGACTTTAACCTTGGGTAAAGGGAAGAAAAGGGCACGTCTTGTTGCAGACTCTATGAAAATGATTTAGAATTCGCAGGAAGAGGATATGGAGGGAGACAGAATGATGGCAGAGAGGCCATAGCTCAGTAGCAGCAGTGGTGTTGCTAAGGGAGGGCTGGAGGGGGGGGGGATGTTGTGACAGCCACGATCTCAGCCGGGTGACAGCCGTGGTCTCCTCACAAGGAGGAGCTGCAGCGGGATTTTCATGCTCTGCGGCTGCTTAACTGCAGTCAGAGGGCTGCACTTGCAGCCGCGGAGCATAAATGCAGTGAAAAGGTGAGTTTTTTGTGTAACCTCCCCGAGTTACACAAAACACATTATTCCCCCCTCCCCCAATCGGGGCAGGCAAGCTACGCAACTGAGTAGCGGAGCATATGCAGAATGCCATTTCCAGATAGGCCTGAGAAAGACTGGTGTTCAACACTGGAGAGCTACTGTCAGTCAGTATAGTCAATACTGAATTAAACAGACCAATGCAGTGGTTCCCAAACCGGGAGGCATGGCTCCCAGGGGAGCCGTGGAAACCAGCCACGGAATCCTCTCAGAAAACAGTGCAATGCCAATTGGCAGGCATCGATGTAATGTAATGAGGAGCCCCATGGTCACCAATGGCCCATGGTCACCAATGGTCAAGGGAGCCTCAGATTGAAAATGTTTGGGAAACACTGGACCAGTGGCTTGACTCCGTATAGGTGGACTTGACATGTTCACATGAGGAGAATCAAGAAAGCTCAGCTTTTAAGAAGCCCAGGAAGGAGATGGCGTGATTGAAAGCATTAAAACCAGCAGGTTAAAGAGGAGGATGACTCAGAAGAGGCATTCAGTCTGGGCAGTAAGCAAGTTACTGGCAACACTGGGGATGCTACATACCTCTATAGTGGGGTCATACTCATCCACAAAGTGATTCTGAATCAACTGGATGGTCAGGGCACTCTTCCCAACACCACCAGCACCCACCACCACCAGTTTGTATTCAGTCATCTCCGCTGAGCGCTGGGGCAAGCTGAACAAAAGAAGCAAAAGTCAGATGAAGCGATCAAGAGCCGCTGCGGCCAACTGCTCACCTACCCATGTATGTTTGTAAACAATCTTAGGAAGCCATAATATGTTATGTCTGTCATCCACGCTGGAAATTCTTAGACTTGTGCTCAGAACCAGTCCTTAGATGGTTTAACCACTTCAAATTAGGATTCTTGATTTTTCCATGAAGTAAAATGCAGGTCAGACTTTTGCTAGTATTCCTTGGCCCCTTCTCGTACAGTACCTAGAACACTCTCAAAACCCTAGAACACTCTCAAAACAGCAGAATTTCTAATTTAGGATTGCCTATTTTTGATTTACATATAGAAGCCCCAGGTAGATTTAGAGCTACAGCTTGGAAAAATCTGGCAGGTCAGAGAGCCAGAGCCCAGATATGACCTAACCTAACAAGTTATGGTTGGAGCCTGGCAGAACCTGGGATTTAATGGCTTTTCTCAGACAATTAGAGAGAACACAGTTTTTCTGGTCAACTCAAACAGCGCAATCCTAACCAACTTTCCAGCCCCGGTGCAGCTGCAATGCAGCCCCGAGGTAAGGGAACAAATGTTCCCTCACCTTGAAGAGGCCTCCATGATTGCACCTGTACTGCAAAATGCAGTGTGTGCCCTGTTGGCACAGATACACTGGCGCTAGAAAGTTGGTTAGGATTGCGCTGTGATTGGCATAGTTACGTCTAGTTCACCTGACAAGCATAGGGTGTATGCTAGCCCCTATGTTGATTGCTATTACTTCAAACAGCAGTCCACAGGCTTGCAAGACAACTGGAGGTGGCACAGACCAGTCTGCTACAGTTCAAACCGTGTCCCCTCCTCCAGTTTTGGTTAAGTGCTTCATCAGCTATAAATGAAGCTACTATCTGTCCAGAGCCCAAGATACCCAAGAATTATCACTGGCTACAACCTTCTACCCCAAAAATTCATTGGTCATAAAACCACAACACCCTTCCCATTTGCTGGACCCACTACAATGCAGACCCAGCCCACACTGCTGCCATATAATACAATCACATTCCATGCAACAGCTCTTCCTCAGAGGGCTTGGGGAGTATGGTGGAGGAAGGGACAGGCAGGGGTATGAAGGACTGTAAGAAAGTAGGATTATTTGGGGCAGAATCGATTCATACAGGAGGAGATACTTAAGAGCAGTGTAAGAACCTAGGCCTTAAGGAAAAGAAGACGAAGGAGCGTGTGGCGATAAGTGGAGCTCCTCCAGCAGGTTACCCCAGGATAACCTGCAACGTCTCTTCTGTGAATCCCAACCTTCTTTATAGCTCCATCACCCATGCATTGGTGAAGCCCTACCCCAGAGCTGCGCGCGCACGCACACACACGAACCAACGCTCACCTTACTATGTTTATGCACCGGTTTTCCAAACAGGTGCCGTGCCCCACCCTGATGCAATCCCCCAACTGCTGTGCACTCTCAGAAACTGAAACGGAATGCAAACCCACCTCCCTCAATCAACACCACCCCTCCCCAATGAATGATTGACCTTCCAAGCGCCCCACCCCTTAACGCAACCCCTGTTGGGCTGCTGTCAAACAATCAACCCAATGTAATCACCCCCCTTTTGCACTCACCTGCCCTACAGGGGAAAGGTAAGGACACCTCAGGATCTCATGCACCCCCCATGGGGGGGGCCTTGCAGTAGCAGTATCGCACGCGCTATCCTCTTTCAAGGCCAGGGCCCAGGGCCGGCTACGGAAAATCCCTCCCTCGACAGCCTGACAGCTCCTCTCTGCACCCCGCCTGGTTGTTCCGCACAGCCAATGAGAACGTGGCACCGCCCCGGATTAGCCAATCGGAGTCGCTGGAGCCATAGAGATGACGTGAATGGGTGAGGCTAGAGAAACTGGTGGATTGCAGGAGGACTAGGGCGGGGAGCGGAGACGGGAGGAAAGAGTGTCAGCTGGAGCTGGCATGGGCAGTGAGTAAGGGGAGGGGAAGAGATTAAAGGGCCAGCGCTTCCTTCCTCTTTGGAAAGTAAAGCAGAGCGGGGTAATAATATCTTAACTTTAAAAAAAAAACCACCCAAAAAACTGACTAGCAAACTTTTATGTTTTGTAGGCGCCTTCATCAGGCCAGGCGTTAAACAAAACAGAGGGGAAAACATCCAGCCTGATTCAGAAGCGTTCTGGGGAACTCAAAAAGTAAAGTTTGCTCACCATTTTGTGATCTTTTTTTAAATGACCCTAATAATATAAAGGTATATTAGTACTACTACGCTACTTTGGATTTTGTTCTAATGCATCAAGACGCCGGATACTTATGATCTGCGTGTCTTCCTCTTTGAGGATTCTTGGTTGTCACTGGTGACTGGTAGCCTCACTCTCACCATCCATGTTGATTAGAAAGCAAGTCCTATGGATTTCACTGAGCATAAAGTCTATCTCCGCCACTATTATCCATGATAGTTAAAGAGAGCCTCCACATACAGAGGCAGTATACCCTCTTTGAGTATCAGATGCAGAGGAAGGCCATCAGCTTCATGCTTTTCTTGGTCATTGCTGCTGGAAACAGGATGCTGGACTAGATGGATCCTTTGGTCTGCTCCAGTAAGATAATTCCATTTTTAAACCACATTTTTCAGATGTCACATTGATTTCAATGGATGTTACACAAATCTCTGCACCTAGCCTTGGTTCTTAACCTTTCAGCTGCAACAATTCTGGCACTTCAGTTGCAACAATTCTGGCACTTCAGATTAAGTGCTTTTGATCATGGGCAGAGTTCTTTTCCCTCAAGGGGAAATAAGGTTTTTAAGGAACCAAAGGAAAAGAGCAGAGTGTTGTCCTTTTGTGAGGGGGATGCTTCCTCACATACCTAGAGACTGTCCAAAGGTGCTATGCAGTGCAGGTGCCAGCTTGCTGGGGGCCCTGAGGCAAAGACCTGCACTGGGGGCCCCATGGCACCCCCCTGGCCTGCCCCGCAACAATGTATTGGGCCACCACCCAATACTACTGAGGTCTGAGAGGTCAACTTGCATAGATGCCTCTTCTGTGCTATGGTTACTCAGTGTGCTGTGTCTTGCAGTCAATGTGGGTGGTTAAACCGCTGAACCATAAGCTGTCGATCAAAAGGTCAGCAGTTCGATTCCTGCGACGGGGTGAGTGCTCGTTGCTTGGCCAGCTCCTGCCAACCAAGCAGTTCCAAAGCATGTCAATGCGAGTAGATAAATAGGTACTGCTTGCGGGAAGGTAAACAGTGCTCCGTGTTCCAGCTGCATGCTACGCGCTGCGGCAAGGAGAGTCATGCCGACCACATGACCACGGAGGCGTCTTCAGACAACGCTGGCTCTTCGGCTTTGAAATGGAGATGAGCACCACACCCTAGAGTCGGACACGACTGGACTTAATTGTCAGGGGTAGGCTTACCATCTTCCCGGAAATGGCCGGGAAAGTCCCGGCAACGGCCCTTTGTCCCCCCGTCCCCCCCAAACTATGTTTTAATCCCGGCCCCGGCCCGCCGGCTGCATCGCGGCAGGCCGGAGCTCTTCTGAGACTCTCCGGAACAGCCCGAGTTCACTCAGGCTGTTCCGGAGAGCTCCCAGGCTCGTTGCGTATTTGCGCAACGCTGGAACTCGGGCTGTTTCGGAGAGCTCCCAGCGTCGCGCAAATACGCGACGAGACTGAGAGCTCTCTGGAACAGCCTGAGTGAACTCGGGCTGTTCCGGAGAGTCTCAGAAGAGCTCCGGCCTGCCGTGATGCAGCCGGCGGGCCGGGGCCGGGATTAAAACATAGTTTGGGGAGGACGGGGGGACAAAGGGCCGTTGCCGGGACTTTCCCGGCCATTTCCGGGAAGATGGTAAGCCTACCCCTGACAATTAAGTCCAGTTCACACCCCCAGTCCCGGCCGAGTGCCGGGGAATCTGGTAGGCCTAGTCAGGGGTCACCTTTACCTTTTTATCTAGGGTGACGGAGATCCCATGTCACGTGGCCTAAGTTAGAAGTGGCCTGGGTTGAGGCTGAGTGGTGAGAGGTTGGGGACTGTATGACTCATCTGTGCGTCAGCTGGGAGATGCAAGCCAGCCATGGGCTTGCTGAGCCGCTGGCTGGATGTACCCCACAAACTGGCACCAGCCATCTCCTTGATCTTCTTATAAGGAGCAGAGTGGCACAATGCACGTTTGTTTGCAGTCACACAGCTCACACATGTGTGCAACTACTGTACTCATACCCCACACACCAGTGTCACTACCGTATAATAATGAGCATGTGTGTACTATGATAGTGGGTATCACAAACGACTATGATAGCCGGTTGCAGTTAAAATCTTTGACTATGGCTGGGGAGATTCAGGTTTGCATCTCCATTCAACCATGCTGCTTACTGGGTGACTTTGAGCCAATCAAACTCTTCAATCTAACCTATCTCATAGGGTTGTGGTGAAGATAAAATGAAAGGCTGGAAGCACATATAACCTTCGAAGGTCCTTCAACGAACGGCAGGATATAAAAGTAATAAATATTATTAGTTCCATATCTAGCCCACCTTTCCTCCCGCAAGGTATGGGCAGTGTACAAGGTTCTCTCCCTGCCATTTTATCCTCACAACAACCCTGTGAGGTAGGTTAAGCTGAGAGATCGTGACTGGCCCAAGTTGAACTTAATTAGAAAAATGACAAGAAGTTAGCTGCAAGTTTTTTTTTGCCCTGCCTTCACATCTTTCTACTCTAGCAACTTGGTCAGACCACCTCTGTCCTCCAACCATCCTCCTCCCTTCCAAAACCACATGCCACAATGAATGCATTTCCCTGAGAACCCAGAAGTTCTGGCTGCTGACCTCCACCCTGCCACGACGTTTGCCCACTGGACAACCTCCTCTCTTAGAGAACTGTGAAATTCTGAGTCACGCAGCTCCTTTCCACATCACCAAAGCTCTGCGAGAAAATCAGAGGCAACGCAAATCCGCTTTTTGTGTGTCTCAAGAAGAGACTTCAAGTGCCTCTTAGTTACATCCTAGAGGGCCTATTAGCTTCTGACAAACCAGTTTGCCTAATCTAGTATTGGGTACCACTCCCCTCC
This sequence comes from Plestiodon gilberti rubricaudatus, assembly GCA_026170595.1. Lineage (NCBI taxonomy): Eukaryota > Metazoa > Chordata > Lepidosauria > Squamata > Scincidae > Plestiodon > Plestiodon gilberti. The sequence goes on along the minus strand of JANXHW010000006.1, from coordinate 15,800,859 downwards.
TAAAGCATCCGGGAATCCTGACTCTTTCCCAAAAGCTCTTCACGAGGCTCTCAAGGACATCAACGGGACTTGGGGGTTCACAGGGGGGCTCTAATTGTGCTGCTCGGATGAAGAGTCCACCTGCACTTAAGCATTCAGGGGAAGATGAAAGTCCTTGTGCTCAAGCTGGAGGAAAACCAATTAGCTCCCAAGAGTGAATTCGGGAGGGGGGGGGGAGAAGAACTGACAGCACTGTGTGAAAATCGGCCCTAGAGTTGAATGGATTCATCCTTTAGTTTGTACATCTGCATGTACCTACACATTCATCCCATGTTGCACTAGGCGCTCATCCTCCTTCCTTTCTGTTGCCTCCCTGCTGCCAAAAAGTGAGATTGTAAACACTCCTGGGCAGCGGCCTGTCTTTTTAGGTTTATGTAGGGCACAATGTATGTTGTATGTATATGATGTGGTACCACGTATAAATAACCAGGGATGTATCTAAGTAACTAGGTCACGAGTGCGAGTGCGAGTACAAGTCATTTTTGCAAGAGTGCGAGTCCGAGTGCGAGTCAGTGTCAAAATTTTTGGGCAAGTACGAGTCAAGTGCGAGTCATTTTTGCACGAGTGCGAGTCGAGTACGAGTAAGGCCAGAAACCACGAGTCACAAGTCACGAGTCAAGTCACTTTAGGGAAAATGGCTTTTCCCCTGAAAATGGGGTGTGTGTGTGTCTGTGTGTGGGGTGTGTGTGGGGACCTCTGAGACTTTTAAAGCACCCACTTGGCTCCCCCTATGCCCTTTCCCTCACCTCTCAGTCTTGTCACCACTCATCTGGTTTGGGAAAAACAAGCGTGTCTACATTCAAACCATTTATTATTCCCTCCCTGCACCTTCCCCTTGCTGAGCCAAGCATCCCTTGGGCTCGGAGTTTTGGTCAATGAGGAGGAACTGCTGTGGCAGCTTCGCCTTCCCTCACTCCTCCCCACCCCACGCGCTCGGAGTTGTGGCCAATGCCAAACAGACAGCAACAAAAGGGGGGGACTCAGAGCCAGGCTTGCTTTCCCACCCCCTTGAAAACCCTTCCTCCCTGCTGCCCTCCTCCTCCGAAGTCTCCACTGCGCCTGCCTGCCTGCCTGTGTTGATGCCGGCCATTAAAGGAAAATGACTTGGAAATGGCAAGTCGTTACCCCCACGAGTGCAAGTCAAGTACGAGTCCCGTGGGTCACAAGTGCGAGTACGAGTGCGAGTCAGTGGGTCACGAGTACAAGTACGAGTACGAGTCAGGGAAAAAGTGGCTAAGTCACACTTGCGAGTCGAGTCATTTGACTCGAGTCCCCATCACTGTAAATAACAGAGAGCTAAAATAAATGCAGCCCACATCCAAAAAACAACTCAGACAGGGGTTTTCAGTGAACTGGAACTGAACTGAAACCGAAAATTTCTTGGTTGCCTTGAGCTTGAATCAAACCCCTGAACACAAAAACTGAGAGGAAGTCAGTAATTGAAGATCACCTCCCCCCCCCCCCCCCCAGGAACAGAAATTGACATGGGGCAATAACAGCTATTCAAGGGGCAATTACTAATCCCCCAGGCCATCTGGGAGTAATGGAAGTAATAAAATGGGCTGCATATACAAACAGGAAGTGCTTAAGTAAAGGCACAAAGCCTCAAAAAGCCTTAAAAGTACCTTGTCCACACTGGACAGGCTAGAACTGCAATGCATTTGAGTACTAAAAATGGCAACAAATCAGGCCTGTAAAAACATTGGAGGCAGCATCCCTAGTGTCCCTGGAATCCGGTGCGCAGGCGCGGAGCCTGGCAACCTGGAAATAGTATGGCGGTGATGCATGCCATCATGTCACCGCCAATTGCTTCCGGATCACCAGGATTTGGAGTGGAATGGGCCTAAAGGCAGGTTGGAGGCCCTTCAATGAACAAACATGTGAGGAGCCCTGCTCACCGCTCCTCGGCAGCGCCTGGCATCCACATAGAAACGCAGTGCGGGCTGTGGATTTGGGTAGTGATACTGTCACACACACACCCGCGACTGCCACCAGGGGCAGGCAACCTCCCCGCCCTTGCTATGCTATTGATTGGAGGGAAATGCAGAAAACACTGAAAATCAGTTGTTTGGAAATGTCATCCTCTGAATGCATTGTAAAAAGTGAATGAAAAAAAGACGACAATTCTAGAGGAAAGGGCAAGTGTGGAAATACCCACAAACTGAAAAAAACAGAACAGCTGTGGGAGGAAGCAAACATGAATTTCAAAACACAACAAGAGATTCTGTGAATAGGCCCTCATTGCTTTGTATGTACCAGGGATGTATCTAAGTAACTAGGTCGCGAGTGCGAGTTCGAGTACGAGTCATTTTTGCAAGAGTGCGAGTCCGAGTGCAAGTCAGTGTCAACATTTTTGGGCAAGTACGAGTCAAGTGTGAGTCATTTTTGCACGAGTGCAAGTCGAGTACGAGTAAGGCCAGAAACCACGAGTCACAAGTCACGAGTCGAGTCACTTTGGGGAAAATGGCTTTTCCCTTGAAAATGGGGTGGGTGGGTGTCTGTGTGTGGGGACCTCTGAGACTTGGCTCCCCCTATGCCCTTTCCCTCACCGCTCAGTCTTGTCACCACCCATCTGGTTTGGGAAAAACAAGCGTGTCTACATTCAAACCATTTATTATTCCCTCCCTGCACCTTCCCCTTGCTGAGCCAAGCATCCCTTGGGCTCGGAGTTTTGGTCAATGAGGAGGAACTGCTGCGACAGCTTCGCCTTCCCTCACTCCTCCCCACCCCTCGCGCTCAGAGTTGTGGCCAATGCCAAACAGACAGCAACAAAAGGGGGGGACTCAGAGCCAGGCTTGCTTTCCCACCCCCTTGAAAACCCTTCCTCCCTGCTGCCCTCCTCCTCCGAGGTCTCCACTGCGCCTGCCTGCCTGCGTTGATACCGGCCATTAAAGGACAATGACTTGGAAATGGCAAGTCGTTACCCCCACAAGTGCAAGTCAAGTACGAGTCCCGTGGGTCACGAGTGCAAGTGCGAGTCAGTGGGTCACGAGTACAAGTACGAGTACGAGTCAGGGAAAAAGTGGCTAAGTCACACTTGCGAGTCGAGTCATTTGACTCGAGTCCCCATCATTGGTATGTACAACATGGGAGTATATGTTATTATGTGTCCCGCCCATTTGTGGCTCCCACGTTCATGCATTTACAGTGGAACATACATGCACATGATCTTCGCAAGTGGTGGCGTGAAGCAGCCCCAACATCTGTGGGTTCTCTAGGAGGGTAGTGAGCTAAGTTAGCAGGAAGTGATGGGGGGGGGGCTGCCAACCCAGACTCTTGAGCCTTCCTGCATCAGAAATGGGAAGACGATCTGGAATGTGTCAACTAGTTGCAATAGTCCTCTTCCTATTCAATTTGAGGGATCAATCAAGGCTAATTAACCCCAATTTTCCACCCATTTTCTGACAATGGATCTGAATAAATTGCGCAAAGTGATTGGAACATCTCTTTCCCCCATCCAATTGGGTCTCTCAGGGGGCCATTATAGTCAATTATACAAATCTGCCCCCCTCCTTTGTCTGTGGAATAATGACTCCCAAACTCAAACGTCCTCCTTCTATAAATCCCAGGACCCTGTTCTCCTGGGGATCAGATACCCACCAGCAACTCAAGACAGAGTTAAAGGTACGGGTTCCTCAGATCTACAATAGAGGTTTGAGATTTAAGGGTATCAGTTTGGAGGTGAAGAACTTACTTAGGGGGTATTAAACATTAGAATGTTGTTGCTACCTTTTTCCCCAGGTAGGACTGCTGTGCGTGTTAGGCAGAAATTAAACAGACACAGTATTTATGGTCTACATGTGGAGTAATGGAAAAAGCTTCACCTGTTGAATTTGTGACTGTTGCACAGCTGATATAACTATAGGAACCCTGCCAGGAAAAAAAAAGGCGGCAGAGCAGAGGCAGTATAAAAATATCATGCTTCTTTCAGGGAAATTAGAGCGTTTTGGAGATCAGAACAGACTAGGAGTTAAGATGTTGTGGGTTCACTGAGAGGGGAGCATAATCTGGGGGTTGGAATTGAAGAGGTGAGATTGAAAACCAGGATATTTGTGGGGAGACAGAAAGTAGGGGTAGTTTGTTTTTTTGGAGTATTGAAGGTATATACTTGGAGGCACTGTTAGCTTTGATGTACATACTCATCCTGCTATGGTCTGTGGTCAGACAGGTTTAGAGGCTTGTTAGTGCTTGAAAAACCTGCCATACCTGTTTGAGCAGAGAGGACAATGAGACAAAAGAAACGTGCATGTACACCAAACTATAAACTATAGTTTATATAGTTTGGTGTACACATGCATGTTTCTTTTGTCTTATTGTCCTCTCTACTCAAAATATATACTGTAGATATTATAGTCAGTCTCCATTGTAGCTTTCTGCGTAGAGAGAGAGAGAGAGAGAGAGGCTGGAAACCGGGACTCTTCTTTGAGTTCTCTTCTCTCTTGCACATAGATGTGTTCGCGATTGATGTTCTGCCTTTCTCTGCTCCTCTGTGGGCTCCTTGGTGAATGTGTTGGAATTGCTCTTGTGGTGAGTTCATTTATTACATTTTTACCCTGCTCTGTATTGGGTGAGTGAGTGGGAAACCTGTATAGCATGTATAGAGAGGTCTGCATGGTGTTGGCAGCCATTCCTACCTAGCCTGTAGTTCTTTCATGAATACATGAGCTCTAGGGTGATGTCACAGTAGGACTAGTTTAATTAATAAGACTTCTCCGATCCCTTGTTCCTGTAGCCCAAGGACAAACGTGGCTGGACTCTGAACAGTGCTGGATACCTGCTGGGACCCCGTAAGTCAATTTAATTTTGGTTGACATGAGAAAGTTATGTCCAAAAGGAAAGCGAAGGGCAAACATCATCTTTAACCATCAGCCACCCATTCCACAGGATGCCAGCTTCCATAACTGGAGGCGAACTCCCCTTAACAGGAGGTCTTGCTCAGTGGTCTGGCTTAGTGTCAGGAGGTCTGGCTCAGTTGGAAGAGTGGCCGTCTTATATGCCTGAAGATCCCAAGGATTGCAGTTCGAGATGGCTGGAAGTCTGTCGGAGAGCTGCCGGCACGCCACTGATAAGCTGCAGAGCCTCTGTGAGGAAGAGAAGCTGCAGCTGGCACCTTGAGGGAGAGTCAAGGTTGCCTGTCAGTCGAAGCGTGATGAGACGGACGCCAGTGAGAAGCTGGACTGTGAAAGAAACCATCTAGATTATGAAGGGTTCTACTGGAACATATTGTATTGTAAAAACTCCTTGGGGTTTAGAAAGCCTGCCTGTGTAAACCGCCTTTGCATTAAAGTCAAAGGAGAAATCCGATGACCAGTGGCGAACTGGGTCTAATAATATTGGTTGCCAGGGGACAAAGGGGGCCCACCCACAACTATAATAATAATAATAATAATAATAATAATAATAATAATAATAATAATAATAATAATAATATTTTTATATACTGTGGCCCTATGACCTTTAATTTAATACATACCTCTAAAAGGTCATTAACATTTTTAACATATTGTCTAATGTTTAAGGGGGGGCCACTTCATCAGGGGCCCACAAGGCCCACTTGCCATTGGGCAAGATGACACCCTGGTCAGTCCGCCACTGCCGATGACCAAAGGAAAGCTGGTATATAAACACTGGTTGTTAACTTCAATGGAACTGGAAAAAAGGCACTCTTTCAATTGGTGCTCCTCTTATATTTAGCAGGGGGAGAGTAACTTCCCCCCCTTTCACCCCAGCACAGTGTCTTTTCTGGTGGCTGTTTGCTGGTGGTGCTGCTGTCACGGAAGTGGTTATTTACAAGCCTGGAGTTATCAGTGGTTTTTTTTTTTTTCTCATGTGAACCACAACACTTCTCTCCTTTCACTCTCCTCTTCCCAAAGCAGATGCCCACCAGACGCTGTCAGATAAAGGAGGCCTAGCTGGAAAGCGGGAGGCTATGGAGGACCTGTATTCACTAGGGCAGGATTCCTTTGGTAAGTACACATGATTGACTCTTCCATTCTCTCCCTGTTGATCCATTATGTCATCGCTGCCCCTCAACTCCATTTCCTCTGTCTTGCAGCACGTGTTGTGCTCCCCTCGGATGACAGCATCCTCCAAATCCTAATGGATTTTCTTTCCTACCTGCACCTCCGAGGTGAGAACAAATGCTAGATTACCTGAGAGGAGAATGAGGAGTCTGGAGTGAGAGAGCAAAGAACCTTTGGTTACAGACGTTTCTTGGGAGAGGAATAAATCCTTGTGATTTCAGGTGTACTTGTGCCTGGAGAGTTTTCTGTGATCTAGTTTCTGTGTTTGTCGAAATGTACTCAGGCTCCATACAGATGTAACAGATTTATTAAACAGGGCCATAGATACAGAGCCTTGCAGGGATATAAACACAGGCTTGCAGCAGAGCTTCTCCTAAGCCAAGAGAGGGGAGAGCAGGTGTGCAGATTGCTTTAAGGCAGTGGTTCCCAAACTGGGAGGCGCAGCTCCCAGGGGAGCCACGGAAACAAACCAGAGAAGCCACGGAGTGCCATGGAATCCTCTCGGAAAACAGTGCAACACCAATTGGCAGGCATCAACATAATGTCATGGGGAGCCGAGTTTGGGAAACATTGGCTTACTAGGGGAACAAGGCACAGTTACCTGTCTCTGTGCCTGAATTCAACACCGTTTGTAGAGTTCATGTGTAATCCTGTGCCTTTGTCCCAAACTGAACTTTTCTTCCTGCTTGTTTGCTATAAAGTTAGTGCTTTTTAAAACAGGCACTAACTCAGTTTTAGGACTGGGAACCATTTCCACAGTTGTTGGTGTGCCTGTGTTGGCATTAAAATAAAACTGCCTTTTTTGTTATAAAGTATAAAGGTCATTAGCAAATATATAAAATACACTTTGGAGAAAAATAAAGTGCCTGCCCACCACTCAAAAAAAAAAAAAAAGCCAAAGGATCCACTCCTTGTGAGAAGAAAAAGCATGCACAGACACCAATGCCCAAAGTGAGCCAGGATGGTGTAGTGGTTTGGGAGTCGGACTTAGACCTGGAAGATCCAGGTTCAAATCCCCACTCAGCCACGAAGCTTCCTGGGTGACCTTGGGCCAGTCACTATCTCTCAGCCCCACCTACCTCACAGGGTTGTTGTGAGGACAAAAAGGAGGGGAAGAAATATGTACACCACTCTGAGCTCCTTGGAGGAAGGGTGGTATAAAAATGTGAAAAATAAATAAATAAATAAGTGTTTCTCAGAGACAGAAGAACTGAGGGCCAAACTACACTATGTTAAACATGCAATTTGGCCTTTGCATGCATGGTTGTTGTTAAATATAAGTCGCAAGGGCCCCCAGTCTAGATCTCCTCCCACAACTGCTCTTTTCCCTAGGAAGAAGGTGTCCCCCCCCCCCCCAGGAAAGGAAATGTGAAGTTTAAGGGTATGAGGTTTAAGGGTATGGATGAGCATCTATACCTTAGGGATGCTCGAAGCTCAGGATTCCTGAGTTCTGGAAGTTCTACATTGGAATTTTTGCCTGAATTTATATGGGAAGCAGATGGGGCAGGGGGTTGAGAGCTGGAGTGAGGCTGGGAGGGGTCATCATAGCTCAGCGTGGAGCCTGTACTTTGCATGCAGAAGTCCCAGGTTCGATCCCTGCCAGACAGAGCTAGGAAAGAACCTGGTCTGAAATCCCGAGGAGCCAGTAATGAGCTAGGTGGACTAAGGGTCTGGCTTTAAGTGAGGCAGCTTTCAATGTTCAGCACTGTCTTTTTTTCTTTCTTTCTTTCAACAGATCAAGGTGGTGTTTCCCATCTGCCTTTCTCACTGTCAGAAGAGACCATGCAACAGCAATAGCTCCCAGACCTGTGCCTTGCAGAGCTGCTTTCTGGTGTTGCAGCCCCCTTCCTCTCTCACACACACACATTCACAGAACTTGGTTATATTCTGATGTCAGCATATTCTCCTTTTGGCAGTGTACTGGTGGACACCTTTAAAGGCACACACATGTACACATTTCTAGGCTTACCAGATCTCCAACCGGGACAGAGTGCTAGACCTTTAGGAGAAGGAATGTGAACAGGTGTAGCTTGTTAAACCTCAGAGCACAATCCTAGGCATGTCTACTCAGAAGCAAGCCCCACTGAACACAATGGGGCTTGCTTCTGAGTAGACATGCCTAGGATTGTGCTCTAAGGGTTTAACAAGCTACACCTGTCCACATTCCTTCTCCTAAAGGTCTAGCACTCTGTCCCGGTTGGAGATCTGGTAAGCCTACACATTTCATTTTTGGAAAGTAGCACAGGAGTTTGTAAATCAGAGTGTACACCGATGATAAATGCATATTAGGACAAATTCATGTGCATTCCAGTATATCACACTTGCCCAATCACGCTTGCATACCTCTGAGCTTCCTTGCACCCATAGTAGACAGGTAGAGAATCAAGATAGACAGGCTGGCTTTGGCTGTCTCCTCTGTTGCGTTTTTGTTTTGAACAAACCAGTGTGATCCTGCTTATATAGAGGGAAGACCAGAACTGGGGCCTGGGGTTGTGAAGCAGGGACTGGAGAACCAAGAAGCCTTATGGATTGGCTAAATAAAAGTTTCTCTAAGTGGCTTGTCTCCAGTATTGTATTGATGCGTTTGGTCATTGCAATTCCAAGGAGAAAGAAGGGCATCAGGATATGCATGATATATGAATACAGATGCTTGGATTCTTTGAGACAGAAATGGGCTGGGGGAAGGGCTCTCAACAAAGCAGGAACAAAGTTCGCTCCCACTCCTTACCCCCCAGGTTTGTGCTTTAGAAATTAGCAGGTGAAGCTTTTTATGGCTTGAAAGTCACCTGCTAATTGCTGTAGAAGAAAAAGAAACTGTTGTTAAAGGGCCAGCTACAGATGCCCATTCAGAACAGCTGTGCTCAAACGTCCAGCATCCTGTTTGCTGCAGTGGCTAATGGGATGCCTCAAGGAAATGAAGAAGCAATGCATGAAGGTGATGGCCCTCTCCCACTGTTACTCCCCAGCAACTGTTAGCAGGTAGCAAACAGCCTCAGGACATACAGTACGGTAGTTCCATTTAGTCATCCATCATTGCCAATAGCCAGTGATAGACCTGATCGTTCAAAAGTTGGTGGGTGAACTCTTTAAAAAGCTACAGGTGATGGCAAAAAGGATCTTTAAATAAAAGTCCAAAATCATTGTGGGTGGTTTTTTTTGGGGTGGGGGGGTGGGACAAGACAAGAATGCTGCCTCTGGGCTTCATCACTTGCTACAACCGCTTCATAATAAGACTACCCTAGTTAAGGTTTCCATTCTCATGATTTGCGAGTGTGTAGATCAAGACATTCCCACCCCCCCATCTGCTGGAAGCCGTATATTCTGCTGCTCCTAGAATATACCACAATACATGCATTGTATTCAACTGGCTCTAATTTGGCATCTGTCAGGTTGCTGAAAATGAAAATGATATATACGAATTATGTTAACTGTACACATCAAAAATCTGTAATGGAGTTATGGAGACCTGCACCAGCACTGTACACAATATATTCTCTGTGTGAACTTTGGTACTGAGAATGCTGTTCAGCCACACCGTCCTTTCTAGCTTTCCATGTACATTTCTGTGCCTGCCCCCTTCTTTTGTTTTCACACTTAGTTCTTCCTTCTATGCCAGGGGTGCACAACTTGGAAGTATGTAGGGGCCAAAATAGACTAAACTTCTTCGGGGCCACACGAGGGGGGGGGCGTGTCAAGGAACTGTGTGTCAAGGAACCGGACACAGGGTGTGTGTCCATAAGCCGGAAAATAACCAGAAAGCAACATATTAATAAATAAATAAAGATATTTACAGAATTAAAAATTCGGATTTGCCCTCCTGCCGCGAATCCGAGCCTCTCCTCCTCACATGGAGCAGCGCCAGCGCCAACGGGACAAGCCCCCAAACCTCCGCGCCCATTGGCACACAAGAGGAGACGCGGCTCTTCCGAATGCCAGGAGACTCCAGCTGATTGGCGGCGATCAAACGCCGCCTTCAGCAATGGCCTCAAAGCCTCCGGGCCAATGGGCTCACAAGGCTCAGTGACTTCGTCCTTCTCGCTCGGCGATCCGAGCGAGAAGGCTGCACAGCTACGCGGCTGGAGCGAAGACATTGGAGATCCCTCGGCGCTCTCTTCATAAGCAACGCGCACCAAGGGATCCCCGATTTCTTCGGGGGCCACTGGAAATCCTTCGGAGGTCCTGGGGCTGCATGTTGTGCACCCATGTTCTATGCCCTCCCTTTTTGGTTTTGCACCCCCAACCCTTTCCCAATAAAACACAATGGTTCTAATGCACTTTTGTCGTATTTGTTCTGATTGAGAAAATGCCAAACCAAAACCAACCGACCCCCATTTTTTATTCAGATGGGGAAAAAAACAGCCAAGCAGAAAACATGCACAGCAGCCTGGCACGCCCTGTCCTGAGAAATTCCTTCTTTCTTCAGCCCTACAACTCTGGCCAGTGGCCCCTTGACATGTGGGGCAGGAACCCCCTTATAGAAAAACCAAGCACAGCTGCTGTCTCAAATGAATTTAATGAATGAAGTTTCTGCTCTACAGTCCTCTTGATGCTTGTCATCATGGGATGACTTTTGTTCTCAAGGAAGAGTCTATAACAGAGTTTTTCTACATTTCATCTCCAAATGACCAAAACAGGCATGACATGGGGAATCCATGACTGGGGGCGCAATCCTGTGTAACTCTTGCACCGGTGTAACAGTAGATCCCCCGGTGTAAGAGCACTTATGCCAGTGTAACTTGCTATACACTGATGGACGCAGGACGGACAGCGGCTTAACCCCCCTCGGACACTTCACATGCGCAGTTCAGATGTGGAATGGACGCCGGCGCAACTCTGCTGGCGCAAAGGGCATTCTGGGGGTGTCTGAATGCCCCCAGAATTCCCCCTGCACCAGCGGAGTTGCGCCAGTGTTCGTTCCACATCCGAACTGCGCATGTGAAGTGTCCGAGGGGGGTTAAGCCAGTGTCCGTCCTGCGTCCATCGACATATGGCAAATTACACTGGCATAAGTGCTCTTACACCGAGGGAACTACTGTTACACCGGTGCAAGAGTTACACAGGATTGGGCTGTGGATTTCCTTTAGTTTGGGACTTGCCTCCCTGCCCCACACTTTAAAGTAGCTACAGGGAGCTCTTATTTGAAGACCCTAAGAAAAACCTTGCTCATGGCTCAGAAAGCTCCTGCTTCCAGCTGTGTTCAGCCACAAGCAGGGGTTTCACGGTAAGAATGCAGAATACCCAGCAACAGGTATTCACGGCTTACTGCCACTTTGTGTTTAAACACGGAGATTCTATTTAGCTATCTTGACTAGTAGCCAGTGACAGACTTCTCCAAGAATTTGGAGCAACCTAAGCTACTGGCTACTGGTCCTTGTGGCAGTGAATTCCATAAATGAATGATATACCGTAACTTCAATTGGAACAGAGGTGCTGCAGATTCTGCCTGCAATTGCTTTTCCAATCTACCTTAAATTATACGGTATAATTAGAAATTATATGCCCTCACACCAAAAGTTGGTATGAGTGCCCTGCAAGCAAAACAAACAAACAAACAAACAAAAAAACTACTACAGAGAGGCGCACATTACAGGTACCTGCCTTTTCTCTGGGGTGGGGCAATTTAGACTGGGGAAATGACAGAGGAAAAAGCATTAAGCAGTTCCTCCCCCAGCACTGCTGTTGCAACAAAAACCAGGGTTTCCTGCATCCACTACAGGTGGAAAAAATCGGGCATCTGATCACAGATCTCCTGCATTATGTCTGCTTCAGAGAGGCTGATGGTGCAAATTCACTTTCTTTGTTGCATCTCTTGTTTGTTTAAACATTGCTACCCTAACTTTTAACCTCTCAATTTCTAGGGCTACTATCAAACTATAAGTGCAAACAATCAAATCAATATAACCTCCCCAGCTAAATAAAAACAACAGAGTAGTAAAATCAGAAAGTTGCAGGTTTGTAGCATAACAGCAGAATTTAAATTCACAATTTAAAGAACCTTGGAAAATTGAAAAGTCTTTTCCTGGCACCAGAAATACACGAGGCCCTCCCCGAGGACAGCATTCCACAGGCAGGGAGCCACAACCAAGAAGATCCTCTCCCTAGTGCCCAACCTACCTCACCTTAGAAGGTGCAGACACCTGGAGGGGGGGCTCCCAAGGGAGCTGAGTGTGGGGGCCTTGTTCATGTGGTTAGGGCTGCTGTGCTCCAAAGCCTGTCTTTGAAACAGAGCATTTTCTAAACACAGGGCAGAACTTCATATTTGCTGGATTTCCCTTACTGCAGAATCTCCACTAAAGCCTTTCTATGTTCTACTTGACAACCAATTTTTACTAGGGGTCATATTTTCAGCTGAGCATGGGTTGGAGAGCTCAGGGTCAAAACAGATGTGACATGATGGTGAAAATGCATGTTTGCATTCCTGCCTTCTCTCTCCCTCTCCCTCTCTCTTAATCCTGCAAGGCTTTTTTTTTTTTTTTTTGCTTTCATCAGATGTGAGATGTCTCAGTCACACTGCATTCGGTATCTGGTTGCCTGTTGACTCTGGTTGCCTGTTGGGAATGCATTGCAATACGTAGCTGAAGCAACCAAGACAGAATTCTTTCAGTCAAATGTTAGGGAACACATACAGAGAGAGAGAGAGAGAGAGAGAGAGAGAGAGAGAGAGAGAGAGAGAGAGAGATCATGCATGAGACTATAGAAAAGTTGTGGCACATGCATGTATAACAAAAGAACCAGATGGTTATTCACTCGTGTGATCCTAATCAATAAGTTACTTAAAAAGAAAAAAAAAGGAAATAGCATGGGGGGGGGGATGAAATGACTGGAACCATGGTGGGGATAAAAAGCTTTAGGACTTTGCCCCCCCCCCCCATTCTAATACTGACTGTGACTGTGTGTCCCCCCACACTATTTTTATGGGGAAAAAAATGCTTCCCTTGCCACAATTTTGGGTCATTTTGGTGCCCCCCCCCACTATTTCCTTAAAAACAAAACAAAACATGGAAGCATCAGTTTCATTTGACCCTAAGTAGGCACACAACGAATATCACATCTGCTTTGACCCTTAGCCACAGATTGGCCCCTTCGTCACAGACTCACTTCACCGAGAGTGTGGCAAAGGGCTCTTGCACCCCCTTTCCCCACTGTGAACACCAAGAGAAGCTGTGGCACAGCCCTCCCCTTATTTTGTGTCTCAGCTGCTCACTCTCCTGCACAAGTCAAAAGGTGGGGGACACACACTTGAGGTGTTGAAGGGCTTTGCTAAAGCCTCTGTTGCTGTCCATTCTGAGGGAGGAAGGGTTAAAAAGAGTCACTTGGCCCACACCAGCCAAAGCACAAGCAAAGGGCCCTTTAACCCCTTGTCTCCCAGAGCAGACAGCAAGAGAGACTTTGGCCTCTTCTTTAGGAACTTCAGGTTTATCCCTACCGTTTTCCTTGGTATTGTTTGTGCACAAGGGTGAATAGTATAATAGGATGCAGAATAAGGGGATGCCCCTAAGCCTCTTGCTTGGACACTGCAGGAATGGGGGCTCAAGAAGCATCCTTTGCCTGTGTCTGAACAAAAGTCACTGACTGAGGTGCATGAGAGAGAGAGAGAGAGAGAGAGAGAGAGAGAGAGAGAGAGAGAGAGAGAGAGAGAGAGAGAGAGAGCATGCAGATGTGCCCTGCAATTGGCAGTAGATTCATCTCCCAGGCCTCCAATTGTTGCCAGTCCTTGTTCTATGTTGTCAGTTGATACAGCAATACAATTCTTGGTGGATCCCTGTGACGGTCATGCTGCAACTCCCTTGACCCTTCTTACATCTTCCCCTTCACCCTTGCCCATTCACTGCTTCATCTCACTCAGAGTTCACCACCAAGAATTTTTGCATGTAGGAGTTGAGCCATTTCTGCCTCTCCATGGCTGTCAGCAGCTTGCTCTTCTCCCGGAAGGCTGCGTCATCTGCCACCACAAGACTTCGCTTCCCACCCCACCTTGGCAACCAGCTAGCTGGGTATAGCACCATCTTTTGACTCTCAGGAGGTAGAGCTTCCTGTCTCCCTGGGCCCCAGAGACGGGATTTCTCGTTTTGCTCTTCGTGGTCTTCATCCTGTGGCGGAGCTAGGACATCTGAGGAGGACATCCACTTGAGGCTCCAGTCGCGCAGGGTGATGAAGGGAATTCGGATGTCCCAGGGAACAAGGGCAGCTTTGAGGTCCACAGTGTGCTCTGGTGGAGTAAACTGGGATGCTGCTTCATGCTTCCAAACTCTGCTGAGAGAGAAAGGAGATAGTGGTGCTGATGACTCCAGGTTGCTTGGAACTCTGGAGCAATGCTCTGCATTGGGCACTCCATGGTGGCCCCCATCCACCCCCGTGCATTGGAGGGTACTAATGCCACTGGTACTGAAGCTTCAGAGGTCTGGGTCTGGCCAGGTGGGTTGAGTTCTCAGCCAGTGCCAAACCTGATTGAAAACTGATGCCACTCCGATATGGAGAGGACATCAGTCCATAGGGGCAGGACGTCCTGAGCAGAAGAGGGACTCCAGCGTTCCTTTCTGAGAGAGCCAAAGCAAAAGGTTTTTCAGACTTGGTCCAAGTAAGCATCCTTAAGGGCTTGTCCATACAATATCCAACACATTTACACAGTATTCGTCGTTACAATCGTGCTTTTCTGTCATGCAAAGTGAAGAGATGGCACTCTCTCACATGTGCACAGGCTTGACATGGACTCCTCATTGATGTTTCAAACACATCAGAACGCACCTGGGAGCCATACTTGTGAGAGGTAGAAGCTAACAACAACAACAACAAACCAGACCAGCTTCTAGTCAACTGAAATAGTAATTTCTACTTTGAGAAACAAAGTAGAAATTACAGGGAAACAGGCAAGATTTCTCTTTGCTCTGCATTAATCCCCAGCTTTCTGCCGTAACAGTGGCCAGCCAGACACAGCGGGGAAAGTCACAAGCAGGACAACAGCCATTCCCTGTTGTCCTGCTTCTGACTTGTCCAGCAAAGAGGTAGACTGCTTTTGACTATGCAGGTTCCACTTCCAGCTGGCAATGCAACCAGCCGCTGCTGACACTCTAGTGCTCATGCATTTGTCTAATTGGTTTCAAGCCATCTCAACAGTTAGCCATCGCCACATCTGGTTGCAATGAGCTCCAGGACTTAAATATGAAACAGGAGCTCCTTAAATTAATAAGTTTAAATTAATTGTGGAATAGGTCATCTCTGCGACTCCAGTGTCTCCCTTTGTACATATCAATCTGTAATCCCTGCTCCACCCACATTCTGCACAAGCCTTTCCGGTCAGCTCCTCATCACCACAAATTCCCAGCTTCTCTCAGATAGTGAAGACTGGTGAACTTGATAAGTTCGAGACACGCAGCTGTGAAAGCTGTGAAAGCCTCCAGGAGGAGAGATAAGAGCTTCCAGCTGCATAGGTCGAGTGTGGGAGGCACCAGCCAGCAGAACAAAGTCAGACTGTAAAAGGATACCACCTGGAAAGTAGCTGTTCATGAGAGATTGGACATTTATATATATTGTAAAAAAAACCAAGGGGGGTTAAGACAGCCTGCCCATGTACACCGCCTTGGATTAAAGTCTCGGTCATTGGATTTCTCCTCCGAAAGGCGGTATATAAATACTGTACTGTATATTATTATTCTTTCTCAAGTGTAACTACTTTAGGATGAAGAAGTAGCAACAATTGATTCAGGAAGAGAAGTTGACAGAAAGGGGTGTGTGTGTGTGTGTGTGTGTGTGTGTGTGTGTGTGTGTGTGTGTGTGGGTATTTCCCTAATTAAAATCCCACCACTTACATTATCAAAGGCTGCTCAAGTGGAGAGACTTTTTCTAATGCCTTTCTTTGCCACATACTCTTTCAGAGGACCTTGGTCATGTTCCTGAACTTGCACTGCTCTCTCTGTTTCCTATGGCTCAAATATATAGTTGAGGGGAACGGGGTGGGGAGAGTGGAACTCCGGGGCTTCTCCTACAGCAGGAATGGCGACATCAGCAGGACTGCTCAGCTGCTGCCTTTGAAACCATTTTCAAAAGGACCGTCCTCATGCAGGCTGACAAGAAGAAGCAGGCTTAGAAGGAAGAAGCTGAGAAATTTGCCTAAGGGGGGACATATGCTTAGTCAACTCAAGACCATTATCTATCCCAGCGGTTCTCAAAGTTCCCGCCGCCATGATTCGCGTTCTGCACCTGCTCCCCCATTGCAACCCAACAGGACAGCCTCCCAATGCAACCAAAAGTTGGATCAGCGAAACTGGAAGTGACCCGGAAGTCACGGAAGTCATCCCGGGCTTGGCGCGACAGGGGAGCAACTGCAGAAGGTGAGTCACAACCAAGAAGGGGCCTCTGCCAGAGCCTCTTGGGAACGCTGAGAAGGGCCCTCCCGCCTGCCCAGAGCCTCCTACTTGCGCTTTCTGGCCTCCGAAAACCTGAAAACCCGGAAGTAACTGGTGACGATGTCATCACCAGTCACTTCCGATGGTACGCAGCAGGAGAGTGGTGCCAGAGGTGGTACTTGGCCAGGAAGGGGTTGAGAACCCCTGATCTAGATCAGAGGTTCTCAAACTTTTCATTATCTGGAGCCCTTTGCACTCCTACAAGGAGTCTCAGAGAGCCCCAGACTGCTGGCACACACATGGAGTGGCATAGTGCCAAGCCCAACGCCGAATAATACCAACGAAGAGCTAGACCAGGAGGGGAATGAGGAAGGAGAGTCACGAACAGGGGAGGCGGGAGGGAAGGATGAGCAAACCAGGCAGGGGGCAAATGGCAGCCACTTATGCTGTGCTTGTGGAGCCCCTGAAGGGGTCTCAGGGAGCCCCAGGGCTCCTAGGAGCACACTTTGATAAAAGCTGGTCTAGATCTTTAAATGGAGCACAATATGTTTCAAAGTAGGAATAAGTGGCAGGAGAAGAAAACACTCTAATAAAGAAATTCAAAGTTGATCTTTTCATGTGTATTATAGTCTCTATGGGGCAATGTGGGGTGTGTGTGTGTGTGTGTAATGACAATGACACTTTAAATGTATTCCTACACCACTCCTAGGGACTGATCACAAGTTAGGAGATGCAGAATGGGTAAGCCAAATAAGACAGGAAAATCCTTCCACCTACCTGCCTGAATTATGCAGCGAAGCTCCAGAGGATACCAGCAAACATGAACTGAGAAAAACTATGATGGGCAAGAGGCCTTTGCGAGCTCCAGCCACAGGTTCCATTGACAAAGAACTAGGAGGAAGAAGAAACAGAGAAAGAATCAGTGCTGAAAAGGACCCAGAGTGGTCCCCTTTTGGATGGGTCTACTTACAGCATGGCCTCATCCTGCAATGGCGCTGGATCCTTACCTATGTTTGTTTGTGCAGCAAGGATTTCTCCTAGTCACGTCCCATGTCCCCCTTCAGCCACCTCCTTTATATCCCCTTGTGTCTGCTTGTGACGCAAATGGCAACATCAGTAGTGGGGGCAGATGGAGGCGTTGGGGTCCAGATCAATGGGAAGGCAAGACATTGTCTTGAAGCGGGAAAGGTGGAATGGATTGGATTGGAATGAACTGTCCCATGTCACGCGGATAAAGGAAATAATGAGGCAGAGTGAAGATGGACTTGTAACTGGGAGAGTGTGAGGGGTGGGAGGGAATGTAAGATATGACAGTGAAATGTGCGGAAAAGAAGAAAATAATTTTTGAAAGTGCAAATATGAGAGGAAGAAAGGTCGGTTGATCAAAGATGCAGGTAAACGAACAAATGGACAGACACGACTGGATGGACAGGGGCATTGGTAGATAAGTTGATAGATATGTATAAGATTGCATAAGAGGAATAGAAGGAAGGGACATTATTGAATAAGAATGGAAGACCACAAATGTATGTAAGCAGGAGCCCACTTAACAAAATCATGTGGTTCCTTAAAGTCTAGCAAAACGTACAGTGGTATAAGTTTTCACGAGCCAATGTTGTCAGATATGATGACATAGGTGCTGGGCCACTAATGTTTATTCCACAATACATTTGTAAGTCCTTAAGTTGCCACAAGATTATTTGTTGTTTCTGCTACAATAGACTGGGTAGGATTCCCACCTGGAACGTATCACTATGAAGCCTGTACAGAAGATAAAATGACTCCAGAGTGAGCTCTGTATCAGGTAAGGAAGAGTGGTATGTCGTGAGGTAAAGAGTGTCGTGTCGTGAGGTAAAGAGTGTCGTGTCGTGAGGTAAAGTCTTTACCTCACGACAGACACAGATGTGTGGCAGAACGTGGTAAAATGATAGCCTGTATGGGCTCAGGCTGGCCCATGACGCTTCAGTCCCTGAGGCACAAATGAATCCAACTGGCACCCCACCGTTGCTGAAAATGCACACAAATTTACAAGGGGAAAATTCTCCTGCATAAACTCCACTGAAATGAACAGAAGCTGCGCAAGAACATGGCAGGTATGTGCCTCTCAACTGGTTGCCTTTAACAGCACCACCATTTTGCCTCTGGAAGTGCCGTCTCGCCTAGCATCAGGGTTCGGCCACCTCTTGGAAAGAAGAGGCGAGAGGTAAATGAAAGGCAGAAAGAATAATAAGAAAACACCAAGAAACTGTGAACATCCATGATGAAGTGGAAGAGAAACAAGCTGTATTAAAAGGCCAACCGATGGATAGACGTCAAATGAGTGTGAACGTCAGACATGAAATCTAAAGGGGGAGAGGAAGTGAATGTTAACAAGACGGAGAAATCAGACCGCCCCCTTTCCCCCTTGTTTTCCATTATCAAACCATCTCTATTGGATTCCATCGACCCTTCTTGAAAGGTCTTGCTTAACACAGCTGCTAATGAAACCGTCTCCCACACTATGGCATGACTCACAGCTTGGTTGTCGATGAAGGGTGGCCGGCTGGGTGGTCTCTCCGAGTCTCATTATTTAACATGAGTTCATTAGCAGGCACACTAACTAGCCACAATGGATAGCGCTGGGAGTGGGGGTGGCGGTGGCGGCTGGGTCTCCATCTCAGACAATGAAAACAGGCCTCCTGAGTTGTACCCATCTCCTAGGAGCAAGGACAACGCAAGACCTCCTGGCGGCCTGAGGCTATGTGCCAAATGCTGCCCCCTCACCTGGTGATGTGCCACCAGCCTCTATTCCTGCCATTTCCCGGATTGGAAAAGGAAGAAGGTTGCGGAGCAAGAGAGGAAGTCTGAAAGAAAGGAGAGTGACATCTCTCTTCCACACTTCCTTCTCCACTCTTCCTTTTCCAATCCAGGTAGTGAGAGGAGGAGGAGCAACAGTTGAGGCAAGTGAGCAGACAGAGGTGGACGTCCCCTGCTAATTTGACGCCTGAGGCAACCACCTCAATCAGCCACATAGATGGGCCAGCCCTGCCTAAGAGTGTGCGTAGCTAAATCTTGAGTTGGAGAGCAACCCCGAGACACAAATGGCCTTTGATATTCACTACCAGATCCACTGCATTTGCGTGAGTGAACAGCGGGACGCATTCAGTGGCAATTACAGCTGGCTGCAGCTGAAGGAGACAAGGTCCACAGCCTTGGCGGGAGCAGCCATTTGGCTCCTTCCTTCCCAGAACTGCCTCCATCTTTAGCCATTTCACCTGCCTACATCTGAGGAGGAAGCTTGCTACCAATATACTACCCTGCCTCAGCTGCCACTTCTTCATAGAAACCGAATGCCCACAGCTGGCCTAATAAGTGTAGGAAGAAAGAAGCAGAAAGAAAGCATTGGAAGTATGTGCTATCCTTGCATCTAACTAAAGTATGGCTTCCAGATTATGCAGAAGTAGACTGTGCAGGCAGGGCTGGCTCATCCATGAGGCCAACTGAGGTGGTCGCTACAGGCAGCAGCAGACATATCTATAAAAGGTAAAGGTATCCCTTGACAATTAAGTCCAGTTGTGTCCGACTCTAGGGAGCGGTGCTCATCTACGTTTCAAAGCCGAAGAGCCAGCGCTGTCCGAAGACGTTTCCATGGTCATGTGGCCGGCATGACTCAACACCGAGGCGCATGGAACACTGTTACTGTCCCGCTGACGCGGTACCTATTAATCTACTTGCAATTTCTTGCTTTCGAATTGCTAGGTTGGCAGGAGCCGTCGCATGGATTTGAACTACCGACCTTTCGATCGACAGCTCATGGTTCAGTGGTTTAACCCACTGCGCCACCCGCTGGCTCATATCTATACCATGGATTAAAATGGCTGAATAATCGTTCCCTCTGCACCAGGACGTATGGTCGGTGGGGCACAGTAATTTCTGATAGAGAATTCTCAGCACCTCACCAAACTATGTTGCAAGAATTCCTTTGAACGTGTGAAGCTGCCTTTTCCTGAGACAGATCATTGGTCCATCTAGCCCAGCACTGTCTGATCAACAACTAGTTCTGATAAATGGTCAGATTCACAGGGCAAAGTCTGGTGTCCAACCTCACTTCTTAGCTGGCCCTGTAGCTACATCTAATTGCTACAAATGCTGCTTCCTCACACCCTTCTTTTGCCTCTGAGTTTAGGAGCATGTGGGCCAAAAAAAAATCATGGGGCCAAATAAGGCATAGGGGCTGCCAGTTTATTTATTTTATTTATTTATTTTTCACATTTTTATGCCGCCCTTCCTCCAAGGAGCTCAGAGTGGTGTACATATTTCCTCCCCTCCTTTTGTCCTCACAACAACCCTGTGAGGTAGGTGGGGCTGAGAGATAGTGATTGGCCCAAGGTCACCCAGGAAGCTTCGTGGCTGAGCGGGGATTTGAACCTGGATCTTCCAGGTCTAAGTCCGACTCCCAAACCACTACACCATCCTAGCTTACTCCTGACTCCAAGTTGCTGACTCCTGGTCTACTATGAGTGACACCAGCTCTCCAGGGTCTCAAGCATGGGGGGGGGGGGGTTTTCTTCTTCCCACTCTATTTTCTGAGAGCCTTTAACTGGAGTTGTTTGGGATTGAACCGGGGACCTCCTCTGTGTAGCAGAGGCTACACTGCAAAGCAAACGTTCCCATGTGTGTTTGTGGTACCTCTCACTTGTACCATACCTCTGGTGAATTTGTAGTGCTGTTTTGAGTTTTCAGAGCACTTCTGAAAAAAGTTCCACACAGCGATATACACACAGTTCGTGAAGGCTAGACTGCATAAGCTGCTCTTGATATATGTGTCTTAGAACATGTGCAGTCAGAGAATGCTTTTTACAGAAGGACCTCCTTGTCCGGCCTTGGGCTGTTTGCTGCTACTGGCAGTTGCACCTCCCCTGTGAGATTCCATCCCTGATACCTGGCATCCTTTTAGCTGGAAATGCCTGCCAAAGATTTAACCTGCATGACAAGCATATAGCCTCACACTGAGCCTATGGCCCCCTCCTACCCCTGACATATGCAGCTAAGCCAATATGAAAACTGGAGAATAGGATCTGGTAGTTTGTCAAATGGGGACAAGGGCGGGGGGGAGGGAGCTGGGGCAGGTATTGGTATGGCTGTGTGTTGTTTCTGGAACGTCAGTATGTTTTAGTTAATCTCTTAATCAGACATTCAGATACAGACTTTGTTGGAGGCAACAAAGTGAAGCATTGTTGGCTCTGAAATTATCAATAGCGACTTGACTGCCAGCCCAGCGCTGACCCCAATGCAGCTAATTGGGCCTCGGGATCAGAGATGGAGAGCCTGATGCTAAATCACTTTTATAAATTAAAGGAACTGGTTGGGCACCACCTCCGGATATGCAGGGCTCTCAGACATAGCAGGCACTCAAAGAGTGGGTGCTTGACCATTAGTCCAGCTCATGCACACATGCAAATGCTCCCTCTCGCTCAACTTTTAGAGGTGAGGAAGGAAGCCTAAACATCCAAATAAGACAAAAATAAAACACAGACTCACAGCACAATCCTAACCAACTTTCCAGCACTGATGTAGCTGTGCCAACAGGGTGCACACTGCATTTTGCAGTGCGGGGAAGTCACGGAGGCCTCTTCGAGGTGCGGGAAAACATGTTCCCTTACCTCGGGGCTGCATTGCGGCTGCACCGGTGCTGGAAAGTTGGTTAGGATTGCGCTGACAGTTGTAGCACACCCTCCAACATTTCACAGTTGCATCCCTTTGCATTATGACAGTGGGTTTCCCTAAAGCACCTTCAGGGACTATTTAAGTCAGGGACTTGATAGATAGAGAGATTAAAAGTAAAGATTTTAGTCTTAATGGGAAATTTTCACAATGGTGAGAGGTGAAAAGCGGTGTGCCCCAAGGATCCATCTTGGGACCGGTGCTTTTCAACTTGTTCATAAATTACCACCTTGGGAATAAGCAGTGAGCACATGATTTGAGTCACAATCCTGTATATGTTTACCTGGGAGTAAACTCCACTGAACATAGTGGGACTTACCTCTGAGTAGAAGTGCACTGGGTTGCACCATTAATCTCAGCATCAGTCTGGTTGTACTTTCTGGAAAATAGGTGCACCCTCAGACCCACCTGTTATTACTACAGAGCTGAAAGGCCCTTCTCCTTTAATTATATCAAGTTCCTGCTCCGCCTTCCCCAGCCTGTGCAGTTGAGAGAGGAGCTATATAACAAGGAGATGCGCAACCTCTGCTTAGGGTTGGTTGGCCTCTTTTAAAAGATGAGGAAGAGTGTGATGTTTGGGGTAGTCCTGGAGTTATCCTTTGGGCTGGCAATGTCTCTCTTGGTACTGGGTGAGTAAGTAACTGACTGACTGAAAGTGCATCCTTATGATTGTTGAATAGGGAATAGCTGCCCTTCATTTTCCTTATTGTATCTGCAGTGTAGCTCTGACCTCTGCTTCACTACAAACTTGTTTAATTAATTGACTTGAATAATCCCTGGCTAATCAAGCAGCCCATTTTTAAAGTGAAATATTTTTAATTTGAGTAAGTGCTAGTTTAGAAGTGTTCCCCCTTTGTTCTAAGACTAAAATAGTACCTGCTGTGACATTTGCAAGTACTATCTAAAAACAGTAAATTAAGGGTCCCCCCCTTCAAAGCTATTGTTAGCCGTATGCAAACTTGTGTAGATTTTAAAACTAGATTAATTGATGGGTTTCTTTAATTGTGGGGCAGCCCTAATCTGTAGTCATTTTCAATGCATAGCCAGGTTTGCCCCTCTTTTTTTCCTGGTAAAAATCTAGCTACTCTAATAGCTGTGGAGGCAGAAATTTTATAAGTGATGACTTTCCAATCCCTGCTGCTATCTTCATGTTTGAAAACATACCTATTGAATTTTTGGTGCTTAATCAGTGGTATGTAGGGTTACCAAATGATGGAAATGATTTTTGGAGTCATTAAACCAGGAAAGCCCTGTTCAAATCTTCAGGATCGTATCAATAGCATGGGTGCTGCTGATTCCTGGAGACTCTAGGTAAGGGGTGTTGAACAGAAGGGCTGTGGACTGGATATGGCCCATGGAAGCTCTTTTTTTTTCCAGCAGCAGTGTTGATTTTGCTGAGGCTCTGGGAGGGTGAGATGGAAGGAGGCCTCAAGGCAAGGAATAAGGTGTGTGTGTGTGTGTGTGTGAGAGAGAGAGAGAGAGAGAGAGAGAGAGAGAGAGAGAGAGAGAGAGAGAGAGAGAGAGAGGGTGTCTGAGGTGCTGGGAGAGCCCAGTTATTATCACACAGGCCGCCCTGTCAGCAGTGTTGCTTCTGCCAAGCTGTCACCTTGCAGCCCACCTTTGAGCTGTGAAGTCACTCCTCAGTAGGGAACGCTGCTGGAAGGGCAGCCTGTGTGATAATTAGGTAAAGGTATCCCTTGACAATTAAGTCCAGTTGTGTCCGACTCTAGGGAGCGGTGCTCATCTCCGTTTCAAAGCCGAAGAGCCAGCGCTGTCCGAAGACGTTTCCATGGTCATGTGGCCGGCATGACTCAACACCGAGGTGCATGGAATGCTGTTACCGTCCCGCTGACGCGGTACCTATTAATCTACTTGCAATTTCTTGCTTTCGAACTGCTAGGTTGGCAGGAGCCGTCGCACGGATTCTAACTGCCGACCTTTCGATCGACAGCTCATGGTTCAGTGGTTTAACCCACTGCACCACCCATTGGCTGATAATTAGGCTCTCCTATATCTTGAAAATATGATCAAGATTTCCATATTTCTCTTGTCATTTGTACCTAATGAGTTTTGACGTGTGAACAAAGTGCCCATTTCTGGCCATCATCTGCTTAATGACATCACTTCCTGCTTAACGATGTGTCACGTCTGGCCCTCAGCAGGTGCCATGAATGCTGTTTGGCTGACTGTATGAAGTGAGTTTGGCACCCCTGCTCTAGGCCAATTCTGGAGGGTTGGAAAGCCTAGTGATATGATAGACAGAGCTCTGGTGTAGACAAGGTGGTAACCCTTTTAGAGTGCACAGTGAGGGTTCTAATCTGCAAGGATGATTCAAACCCCAAGGAAGGATGCTATGTATGGCTGGGGTTCAATAGGTCTCCCTAGGTCTCCCTATGTCGAGACCTTACCAGCCCATGATGGCATTCCTTTTGAGAGATGGGCTTGCAATATGATCCTTGTGAAGACATTTGGCTTTGGCGTCTGCTTCCAAGCAATGTCTGATCAGAGCCTGGGATTTGCCAAAATGGCAATGTCTAGCCCTGGATGGTCAGCTGATATGTCCAAAGTGGGAGTCAGCTGTGAGAAGGTGGCTTCTTGATAGAGGCCACCTTGGATCAAACATTTGTGTTTGTCTTCAGCTTGAGGGACTTTCCAACAAAACCCAACACCTCGCCAAACTTCGCTAAGCAAGGTTTGACTGCCATTCTTTTCTTTGTTGTGCATCATCGAACCTCTTTGGAGACATAAAAGAAACTTGAAAACGGTTTCCTGTATTTACTTTTTCCCACAGTCATTTCTGCCTGATTGTTTTTTTAATTTCTTTATGTACTGACACTGGCTTTTTTAAAAAAAAGCCAATGTCAGTATTTAAGATCCCTTTTTTAAGGTGGGTTAGGTGGCTAAATGACATTCTATCTGGTGATGCAATTTAATCTTCACAAAGCCAGGCCAGATATTCCAAGTGGAGCATGACATTAATGGGGGTGTTGTTGGTTGGTGTTGTAAGGTTCACTGAAACTAACAGTTCCAGACTAGCCCTGGTGATGGTATTGAATAAACTGGGTTGGACCCAGGCAGTCTGGAATCTCTCTTGGCTGGAAACTGAAATAGTGGGTAGATGGGGCTTGCAGTCGCAACCTAAGAGGTGGCATGTGCGTGCGCTAGTAGTTGGGAACCATATAATTCGAAGCATCACTGCTTCTCATTGCTTGATTCTACCATCTAGTATTTCTCTCCTATCCATTAGATTATCCTGTCTCCTTGTTCTATGCGGATTCTCAACTCTCAACCCTCATTTGGTTCCGTCCCGCCTATTGCCTGTACGAGCAATGGAAGACAGAGGCCTTGGATCCTAGCCAGGCCGCTCGGAAGACTGCTACCATAGAGGTGGAGGTTAAACCAGCAGGTACTGAAAGCTGGTGAGGGATCGGGGAGAGTATGTGAAAACCTGCCCAAGGTTTTTGTGTACATATTGGTCTCATTCAGATGATCCAGCAAACCATGAATGTAAGGAGTGCCAAACCCACATGCTCCCTCTTTGCTTCAGGTGATGTGTCTGGCTGTGAGGGACAGATTCTGGTTAAGCTACGGCTCCCTCTGTGTGTCGTCCAAACCTGGGAGTTGGGGCTTACAAATCAGGATATGAAAACAAGATCATAGCTTGATTTGTAACGTGCAGTTCAACCATAGCTCCTGGGTTCAGATGATGCACAGACCTGTGGTTTAACTAGCCAGGGTGCCTGATGAGGAAAGGAAGAAGGGCAGGGATGGAGAGTGTAAGCTTTCTACTCAGATTTGTATTCATGATCCAACACACTGTGGCTTGTTTGGATGAGTCTAGGGGCAAAACCATTGCCTAGACTCATCTATGCTTTTCTTGCACAACTGCTTCATATTCTGTGTAGACCATGGGCCCCTTCTACTTTTTAGCAGCTGTACATAAGTGTATTGAGTAGAGCTGCTTTTCGGCAGTCCTCTGCTACAATGGGAGAAGCTGTACCTGTGAAACTCTCCTTTCTGGTCAAGCTAAGGGCAGACCATCCCTATGTTAAAGCCACCACAATCTGTTCAAGGTAACTTGTATATGAGAGGGAAACTCATCAACGTGTTTCCCTCCCTCTCATATACCTATATACCCATTCCCCTTTCGCTTGGCAGAGGCCACGGGCAAGGTAAGGGTTGAACCTGCCTGTATCCAGGGATTTGATCATGGAGGGGGAACTAAGGTTGTATCGGGGGTGTCCTTGACTTGCAATGTGAAAAGGTATTCATCTAGCTGAATAAGTATTAATGTTTAATATATGGTGCTTCACATATCTGGACCACAATCTTATGCACACTTACATGGGAATAAGTCTCACTGCATTCAATGAGATTTACTTCTGAGTACATAAATGCATAGGACTGCCCTATTAAATTGAAGAGGGGATCCTTAAGAAGGTAGGGGGGGGGAAAGGAACAGGTATAGTTGTCCAGTAGCTTTTTGAAGGCTGGATTTGGTCTGAGACCTGCCAAGGTACTCGCTATAAAAATGTATTGCTTAATATTGGTTTAAAGGAGTTTTCCTTTAAAGCCAGTCGACTGCTAGAGTACACTTTCCCTTCTAGGGGACAATGGCACCTACAAGATTCCCCACCAGTTCCCCATCCCCTATTGTGGACCATTAATGGATCAGCCCTTGCTTGGAGGAGATGTTGTTGTTTATGAGATGGGACCAACCCTAGCCTGCTTCAATGATACTTGCACAAAAACTGTTCTGCCTGACCAGGGCTACAGGTGAGAGGATTTTGAGTTGTTACTCTGTCTTGTTAGGCAGACTTTGTATTTGTAGGGAATACATTTGGGTCTTGGAACACTGAATGTCATTTAACTTGGGGTTTGGAGAGTTCTATTGAGATGGATTTAATTATGATGTACAGCAGTGTTACTCAAAGTGCCAGTTCGTGGTGGATTTCAAGGAAAGGGAAAAACAAACAATAGCAGTAATATGGTACTGTTCTCTGACACAATGGGGAAAAAATAGCCAGTCGGCCGCATCAGATGGTTTGAGAAGCATCTGTACAGTACCTGGTCTAGGCAGAGATGGAAAATGACTTGGTGTAGGCAGGGTCGTGTCTGTTGGCACAAAAGCCTGACTTCTAGTCCTCATGATGGTTGCATCTGACTCCTGGGTACATGCCTTCGAGCCACCCAGTTCTTCTGAAATGCTTTGGCAAACACAACCCATGTGCAGCAAGAAAAATAGCTGTGTAGATGTTGTGCAAATCTGCACAAGTGAGGCTTCAATCTGATCCTCTTGAAATCTGTGGGATGTGCTAAGGGTTGGCCCAAGACCTCCTGAGGCAGCATGCATGCCAAATGCTTTCTCCCCCCCTCCCTTACTTGATGTGCCAGCCTCTGTTCCTCCTCCACTGTTCCAGCTCAGCCCCTCCACACTACTTCTTTCTCTTGTCACTCTCTTCCTTTTCCAATCCAGGAAGGAGAAGGAAGGGCAGTTGAGGCAAGTAGGTGGCTCAGGCGACTGCTTTGGTTGGCCTCATGGGTGGGACGGCTTCAGGGCAAACATAGATTCACATTCCAATCCCATCCATCATGGAAAGATTCACATTCCAATCCCATCCATCATGGAAACTCTTATTTAGATGACTTGGGGAGTGGTGCATTGGTTTTTGTGCAAAATGCAACTAAAACTGAAGAGATCCTACCTAGACTGGCTATCCAGGAATAAGGAAAGGTCATCTTGGGTACGTTGTATGAAAGCATGGTGAATTATCAGGCATTGTGTCCCATTCTCCCCCCCCCCCCCCTTAAGTAGAGTTCAGTCTCCCTTGTTTTCTTTCTTTGGACTAGGAAAACCCCTGCTGGAGGTTTTGCATCAAGCCCCCTGTCAAGGCTGTCTAGAATTCTCTTTTATAATCCTGTCACATTACTGATGACTGTGTGGAGCCTGACAACATCCTGGAGGTTGGCCTATGGTAGGCAGGGAAGATCACTGACAGTCGGCAGAGGTGCTGGAGAATACCTGACCTGAAGATGCCTAGTTTGCTTCATGGTTGAGTGGGGATTTGAGCCCAGGTTTCATACCAGTGGTGTAGACTTGAGTCTATTGACTCGGACTCGAGTTGGACTCAAGTCACGTCAATGACTCGACTCAGACTTGACTCGGTGATTGTAAAAGACTCGACTCGAGGCTTGGAGTCTTTTACAACAAGTTGAATTTTATTCAGGTTTAAACCCGTTTCCCTCATTAAATAGATAGGAACTCGCAACAACCAGCAACCAAAGACTCAGACTTGGGGGCAAAGACTTAGGACTTGACTTGAGACTTGGATCCAGAGACTTGATCCACATCCCTGTTTCATACTACTTGCACATGCTAACCACTGCACCCCGCTGGCTCAAATGTGTCATCCCCAGATCTGTTCCTCTTATCTCCCCAATTAAAGTGTCAGATATTCTCTCTACAATCAAGCCCAGAGTCTACTTGCTGTAACAAACTGGTCCAGGCCTTTCTACACGCGAGGTAAGATAAGGGGTGGGAGGGTTACTTTGCCTTGGCGGGGGGGGGGGGTTTGCAGGCTCTGGTTTGTGACTGGCTGGTTCAGGGAGGCAGTGGAGGTTTTTTCCTTTAGAGTGCCTCTTCTAATAATCCCCTCCCAACACCTGCTCCTTCTCTCAATCAAGAACTCTTATTATGTTGGCCGAGAGTACTAATAACGCTCCCTCATCCTAATCTCTCACACAGCCACTGACTGACATTAAAGGCCTCTTGTTCCTCAACAGGAGGTCTGCTGTGTATCCATCTTGAAAGGCAGTGTGGCATAGTGGATAGAGAAGTGTTGAACCTGGACTGGAGAGATGTGGGTTCAATCTCGCTCTGCCACAAAGTTCAGTGGGTGCAGAGGTGTCGCTCCGGTAGGGGCGGGGCTGTAAGTTTTGCTCGGTCGGAGTCCCGTTTACCGAACGAGCAGGAGGCGGCCCCGCCCCCTCACTGTCGGAGCCATTCCCCTGCGGAGAAAGCAGCAGGCAGGGTCTCTTGCCTGCTGCTTTCTCCGCAGGGGAATGGCTCTGACAGTGAGGGGGCGGGGCCGCCTCCTGCTCGTTCGGTAAACGGGACTCCGACCGAGCAAAACTTACAGCCCCGCCCCTACCGGAGCGACGCCTCTGAGTGGGTGACTTTGAGTTGGCTGCTCCCTCTTGGTCTAACCCACCTCACAGGGTGGTTGTAAGGATAAAATGCTGAGGGAGGCAGTTGTGTGCCCTGTGAGGCAGGTTAGGCTGACTGGGTGTCTATACACTGATTCTGCCAAGTGTGGTCGGTGCATCCTCTGTCGTCTTCTCCCCCACCCCCCAAGTTGATTTTTACCCTGTGACTTCCATACTTTGGATGTGTGGTTTAGTTTTGGGTACTAGCAGGGGAGGTCAGGGTTAAATGCCACCTCTCCCGGTGCCACTTTCTCATCTTCAAAGCAGCACTGTAAGGTGGCTGCTGGTTAAAAAAAAATCCCTCCAAGGAAAATCATGAATTTTCTGCATCACACCTGGTTTGGCTCTAATGAAGCAGAGGCTATCATGTTTGCAAATGAATCAAGCCTGGATGGGGAAATATTCTCCCCTAGGAGTAGTTGTTGTTGTTGTTCAGTCGTTAAGTCGTGTCCGACCCTTCGTGATCCCATGAACCATATCCCGCCAGGCCTTCCTGTCCTCCACTATTTTCCTGAGTTCGCTCATTTTCATGTTCGTTGCATCGGTGATGCTGTCTAACCATCTCATCCTTGGCCTTCCCCTTCTCCTTTTGCCTTCAATCTTTCCCAGCATCAGAGTCTTCTCCAGAGAGTCCTCTCTTCGCATTAGGTGGCCAAAATATTTGAGTTTCAGCCTTAGTATCTGTCCTTCCAGGGAACAGTCAGGGTTGATTTCATTTAGGATTGACTGATTTGATCTCCTAGCAGTCCAAGGGACTCTCAGGGGTCTTCTCCAGCACCACAGTTCAAAAGCATCTATTCTTCGGCGCTCAGCCTTCCTTATGGTCCAACTCTCGCAACCATACATTGCTACTGGGAACACCATCGCCCTGACTATGCGAACTTTTGTTGGCATGGTGATATCTCTGCTTTTTATTATGCTGTCTAAGTTTGCCATAGCTTTCCTTCCAAGGAGTAAGCGTCTTTTAATTTCATGGCTGCTGTCTCCGTCTGCAGTGATCTTGGAGCCCAGAAAAGTAAAATCTGTTACTGCTTCCATTTCTGCCCCTTCTATTTGCCAGGAATTGATGGGCCCAGATGCCATGATCTTGGTTTTATTAATGTTGAGTTTCAAGCCAACTTTTGCACTCTCCTCTTTCACCCTCATCAAGAGGCTCTTTAGTTCTTCTTCACTTTCTGCCATTAGGGTGGTATCGTCTGCATATCTGAGGTTGTTGATATTTCTCCCGGCAATCTTGATTCCAGCTTGCGATTCATTCAGCCCTGCATTTCTCATAATGTACTCTGCATATAAGTTAAATAGGCAGGGTGACAATATACAGCCTTGCCGTACTCCCTTCCCAATTTTGAACCAGTCGGTTGTTCCATGGCCGGTCCGAACTGTTGCTTCTTGACCCGCATACAGGTTTCTCAGGAGACAGGTAAGGTGGTCTGGTACCCCCATCTCTTTAAGAATTTGCCACAGTTTGTTGTGATCCACACAATCAAAGGCTTTTGCGTAGTCAATAAAGCAGAAGTAGGTGTTTTTTTGGAACTCTCGTGCTTTCTCCATGATCCAGCGCATGTTGGCAATTTGATCTCTAGTTCCTCTGCCTCTTCGAAACCCAGCTTGTACGTCCGGTAGTTCTCGGTCCACGTACTGCTGAAGCCTAGCTTGTAGGATTTTGAGCATAACCTTGCTAGCATGTGAAATGAGTGCAATTGTGCGATAGTTTGAGCACTCTTTGGCACTGCCGTTCTTTGGAATTGGAACGTAAACTGACCTTTTCCAATCCTTTGGCCACTGCTGAGTTTTCCAAATTTGTTGGCATATTGAGTGCAGCACTTTCACAGCATCATCATTTAGGATTTTAAGTAGCTCAGCTGGGATATTATCATCTCCACTAGCTTTGTTGTTAGTGATGCTACCTAAGGCCCACTTGACTTCACTCTCTAGGATGTCCGGCTCTGGGTCAGTGACCACACCAGCGTGGTCATCAGGAACATTAAGATCTTTCTTGTATAGTTCTTCTGTGTATTCTTGCCATCTCTTCTTAATCTCTTCTGCTTCTGTTAGGTCTCTGCCTTTTTTGTCCTTTATCATGCCCATCTTTGCACAAAACGTTCCCTTGATATCTCCAATGTTCTTGAAGAGATCTCTAGTCCTCCCCATTCTGTTGTTTTCCTCGATTTCCTTGCATTGTTCATTTAAGAAGGCCTTCTTATCTCTCCTTGCTATTCTCTGGAACTCTGCATTCAGTTGTTTATATCTTTCCCTTTCACCTTTGCTTTTTGCATTCCTTCTTTCCACAGCTATTTGTAAAGCCTCATCTGACAGCCACTTTGCTTTTTTGCATTTCTTTTTCTTTGGGATGGTTTTCGTTGCTGCCTCCTGTACAATGTTACGAACTTCCGTCCATAGTTCTTCAGGCACTCTGTCTACCAGGTCTAATGCCCGAAATCTATTCTTCACCTCCACTGTATACTCATAAGGGATATGGTTTAGGTCATATCTGACTGGTCTAGTGGTGTTCCCTACATTCTTCAGTTTAAGCCTGAATTTTGCAATAAGAAGCTCATGATCTGAGCCACAGTCAGCTCCAGGTCTTGTTTTTACTGATTGTATAGAGCTTCTCCATCTTTGGCTGCAAAGCACATAATCTATCTGGTTTCGGTATTGACCATCTGGTGATGTCCATGTGTAGAGTCGCCTCTTGTGTTGTTGGAAAAGAGTGTTTGCTATGACCAGCGTGTTCTCTTGACAGAACTCCGTTAGCCTTTGCCCTGCTTCATTTTGCGCTCCAAGGCCAAACTTGCCTGTTGTTCCGTTTATTTCTTGATTTCCTACTTTAGCATTCCAGTCTCCTATGATGTAAAGGACATCTTTTTTGGGTGCTAGTTCTAGAAGGTGTTGTAGGTCTTCATAGAACCGGTCAACTTCATCTTCTTCGGCATCAGTGGTTGGGGCATACACTTGGATTACTGTAATGTTGAATGGATTGCCTTGGATTCGAACTGAAATCATTCTGTCGTTTTTGAGGTTGCACCCCAGTACTGCCTTTCCCACTCTTTTATTGACTATGAGGGCTACTCCATTTCTTCTAAGGGATTCATGCCCACAGTAGTAGATATGATGGTCACCTGAATTAAATTCGCCCATGCCCGTCCATTTTAGTTCGCTGATTCCCAAGATGTCAATGTTCAATCTTATCATCTCATTTTTGACCACATCCAGCTTGCCTTGATTCATAGACCTCACATTCCATGTTCCTAAGCAGTATTGCTCCTTGCAGCATTGGATTTTCCTTTCAACCTCAGACACATCCACAGTTGGACGTCCTATTGGCTTTGGCCCAACCGCTTCACTCTTTCTGGGTCTACTTGGAATAGTCCTCCGCTCTTCCTCAGTAGCATATTGGACACCTTCCGACCTGAGGGGCTCATCTTCCGGCGTCATATCTTTTAGCCTTTTGGTACTGTTCATGGGATTTTCTTGGCAAGGTTACTGGAGTGGGTTGCCATTTCCTTCTCCAGTGGATCACTTTTAGTCAGAACTCTCTGCTACGACCTGTCCGTCTTGGGTGTCCCTGCACGGCATAGCTCATGGCTTCATTGAGTTACGCAAGCCCCTTCGCCACGACAAGGCAATGATCCATGAAGGAGTAGTTGAGGGCTATGCAAGCTAATTATTACACAAGCACCCTTTCTGTTTGAATGAGCTCTGTCTACATTTAAAGCAGAATCATTTTTAAATGTTTATTATGTGACACTCACTTGCATGTGTAACTTGCACAACTTTGGATTTGCTTAAACTCGTGTTCCTGTTGCCTAGGCTGTGTTCATGGTAACTTCACTGTTTCATCTGTAGTTGGATCAAGAGCCCCTGATTAATCTGGGGCTCTCAACTCATTTTAGATTCTGATTACCCTCTTGACTGGAGAATGAAACAAAGGGGCTGTTCACTCTGAATAACTGTTGCAAATAATGCTTTGTCTTCTAGATGCAGAAATGTCTCCATGTGTGTCTCTTTCTCTTTTCCTCCATGTTAGGAATGCCTCGTAGTTTCCGCTCCATTGATGTTGACTCCAGAAGTCTCTCAAGTGGACTAGTGGTGGTTATAGTGCTACTGAGCATTACAGTGTTTCTCCTTCTGACAGCTGCTTGGGCAGCCAGATCCGGCAAGTGACAACGAACCTTTTCAACCTGGCTGGAAGCCTAGCCTGACACCTGCAATGGAACCCTGACCCAGAAAGAATAGATGCCTCCTGTATAGCTAGATTTTTTTTCTCCCCCCTCCCCCAGCCTCCAATTTGTCAATATTTTTGCTATAGCCTAATAAACATTCCTTTTCAGCTTCAGTCTCGTTCTGGATTGAGTTTTTTTGGCAATTCATAACCTTGCATGGTGAGATGAATTTCATCTTGTCGGCCTGCAAAGATTGCCATGTTCTCAGGAATTCATGCTGGCTGCCAGCTTGGGTTCTTGGGGATCCTGGTTTGTGTGTGTGTGTGGGGGGGGGGGGATGGGACATTATTCTGGACCTTTGGACTACTGGTTGAAGTTGGTGCTCTGTCTTGGACCTTTCCACACTTTGCTATTTTGAGAAGTTGTGGTGATCGGCACGGCTGCTGCAGCCCATTGTATAGAGATGGGGAAGAAACAAGGATGGAGCCTGTGTACCTGGCCCTTACCAGATGCTCTTGAGGGCAGGAGGTGTGGTCTAGTGGTTGAGCTGCCACCTTGCCTGAAGGAAAAAGCTAAAGACGACACTAGCTCAAGACAACCAGAAGCTGTCAACAAGCAGAGGGGGGGGGGACGCTGTTGGGCAAGCTCAGATGGTTTGTGTGTTGTGCAGCCAGAGAGATAACACACTGTTGAAGGGAAACATCTGGAGAAAGTAAAGGGCTCTGTGCAAATAGATCATTGTAACTCTCCCTACGGCGGTTTAGAAAAGCCTGCCTGTGTAAACCGCCGTGAATAAAGTCTGTGGAGAAATCTGACAAAGGCAGTATATAAATAGAGATTATCTCATGGAGTGACAGAATGACACCTTGACACAGACCCACAAGGGGTATGTTGCTGCTATAAGGAAGAGAGCCCCCCAAAGAGGGGTACTCCTGCACCCTTGTGTATGAGGTGAGCCCAACTACCTAGGGTTCTCTTGGCATGGAACCTGGTCATTAATGATGTCTGGTCTGGGGAGCAAAGTGATTTGGCCAAACTCAACTACCCTGCAAGTACCTTCCAAAGTTCTTACTGCATTAGCCACAAACAGTCTGTCAGAGAGTGAGGGGCACTAGCCTTCTGCTCTGGACTGAATGAAACATGACAGTGAGTTATCAAAAACAGAAATAGTGGACTGAAACAAGGTAAAAAGAGGAAATGGGCAAAAAGCAGGCACATTAAACTGGAGGCAAAAGGAAATGGAATCCTAAGGCAAGCTGCCTAAACTTGCCATTCACTAGGATCACTTTTCTTTATTAACTCGGCAAGTGCTGGAATAAAATGCACACCATCTCAATTAAGCCATCCCTTTTTATGGGGTTTTAAAATTCTTCTTTTCCTACTGGCTACCAGAATGGCAAAAGGCCAGCGGGTGGTGCAGTGGGTTAAACCGCTGAACCATGAGCTGTCGATCGAAAGGTTGGCAGTTTGAATCTGCGACGGGGTGAGCTCTCGTTGCTTGGCCAGCTCCTGCCAACCTAGCAGTTCCAAAGCATGTTAATGCGAGTAGATAAATAGGTACCGCTTGTGGGAAGGTAAACAGCGCTCCGTGTTCCAGTCTGCATGCTACGCGCTGAGGCAAGGAGAGTCACGCCAGCCACATGACCACGGAGGCGTCTTCGGACAACGCTGGCTCTTCGGCTTTGAAATGGGGATGAGCACCACACCCTAGAGTCGGACACAACTGGACTTTGAAGGAATGTCAAGGGATACCTTTTACCTTGCCAGAATGGCAGCAAATGCTAGCCCAGCTCCTGGACCTCTCCTCAGTCCTGGTCAGGTGGATGGACTTGGCCAATGGGCATGTGTGAACAAAACCCAGTGAAACGATGAGTGTTTTTTTTCTTAGCCTGTTCTACCCAGACCAGGCATCTGCCACACTGGTGCTCTTAATATGCATCCCAGACTAGGCCCTTCTGGATGTGCAAGGTTACAGAGATCAGGATTGCCCAACCGGATGAAGCGAAGCTGGCTCCATGTTGCATATAACCAGGGGCTTGCAACTCAGGTGAAGGGCCCCATTCACCACAGAAGTAAAAACACGCCTGATATATTTATAGGGCTCACTGTTTGCATGTGTTCTCTTTGATAGCAGTTGTCTAAGGCTGGTGCATTTGTGGAGGGCATATTTATCCCAGAATTAAGCAAGTTTTAACAATTATTGACCGTTGTGTTTTTTTGGGCAGCAAGCAACCACTTTGGGGGGATTTTCAATGTAAAAACAGCCAGAGGCAATTGTCAACATGCACCCCCCACCACACACACTGCACACACCTTTCTGTGATCAAAGGATCAAACGGATTGTAATGCTGTCAAGGGTAAGCAATACAACTCCTTCCCACCTGCATCCATTCAGTTCCATGCCATCCTTTACCTATCTGGATGCTTTGTGTTCTCCTGCACATCAGGATGTGACTGTAGCTCAGTGGCAGAACACATATGTTCCATGCAGAAAGTCCCAGATTTAATCCCTGGCATTTCCAGTTAAAAGGAGTCGGTAGTCGTCCCAAAATAAAGGTGGGAGGTCTGGCTCAGTTGGTAGAGCGACCGGCCATGTCATATGGCTGAAGATCTGAGGACAGCAGTTCGAGATGCCCGGAAGTATCCGTGTGCTGTCAGAGAGCTGTCGACATGCTGCTGACGAGCTACAGAGCCTCTGTGAGAGGGAAAGCTGCAGCTGGCACTCTGAGTGGGAGTCAGGGTTGCCATCAGTCAAATTGTGGGAGGCGAATGCCAGAGAGAGGCCAGTGAAGGAAACCACCTGGAATGAAGGGTTCTATGCAAGACTAGAACATTTGTATTGTTAAAACCCCTGGGGGGGGGGGGTAGAAAAAAGCCTGCCTATGTAAACCGCCTTTGAATTAAAGTCAGAGGAGAAATCTGATATAACCAAGAAAAGGTGGTATATAAGGTGGTGGTGGTTGTTGTTATTAGTGGGTGATGGAGAAGACCATTGCTGGAGATCCTGGTGGGCTGTTAGATGAGCATGGGGGTCAGATGGATCAGTGGTCTGACTCTGTATACATGTGCTTGGGGAGCATGCATTTAGGATTAAACAAACCTGTGCTCAAATAGTGTCGTTAGCCACCAGCTAAGCCTATGATGATCAGCAAGAAAGTTTGGTTTTCCAGCAAACTGGAGGTAGTTGCTCTCACCACACTCAACCAACACCCAAATGTGCATTACTCTTACTTCCCTTCTGAAAGAAGGTTTGAAACTCTAGATTGGGAATCGACTTAAAATGAACACAGGTGTTGCTAAGCAGGTATTCCATCTCTCTCAGGGTTTCTGTTTTGTTTGCTGCTGCTTTCCCTTGGGGAGAGAGGGTGAGGAAGTTCGGGGTGGGGCCTTTCCTGCACTACTGCCTTTGGCTTCATTCAAGCTGTTCCTTGCAGCATTCCCTGGCTTTGTCCCTATTCCTTGGGTAAGTGTCCAATTTCCTCCAAATTAAAGGTGCCAGTTTGTATTGCATAGTATATTCCCTTTTACCATAGAGATTAGATGCTCTTCCTTTTGGTTGTACCTTTTTAAAGTGCCTTGGCAGAAAGGATCTAAAAATCCTCTGTTGGTGTTTTTGGACTCCCCTTCATTTTCTAGTGAACTGATTGTCTCTTGACTTATTTTTGCAGTTATATGTAAATTAAACCTCTAACAACCCATTTGTTTAAAAGATGCTGCATGTAACCTGACTGACAGCGCAATCCTATCCAACTTACACCACCGGTGTAGCCAGCGGTGCAGCGAGAACGGGTAAGTTGGATAGGATTGCACTTTCAATGTTTCAGAAGATATGAAATAGGCTAGTGACATTACACACACACACACACACACACACACACACACACACACACACACACACACACACACACACATTTATGTATACATGTGCACCCCTAGAAATTCTCTAGTGCCTTGGTTCACAAAGCAGAGCCTTAAAGCGTATGGATTTTCTTTTAGACCCATGAAGTACCATAGACTACAATTGTATCATGAACAGCGCAATCATGTGTAATCTTGCACCGGTGTAACAGCAGATGCACCGGTGTAAGTGCAATTACACTGGCATAAGTGCACTTTACACCTGTGCATCTACTGTTACACGGTAGCAAGGCTACACAGGATTGCGCTGAAAGTGACTGTAGAGCAAGCCTGTACAGTGCCAGTTAGAGCAGACTTCAGGTTTCCAGAAGCAACAACCCTGAGGTCTACCAGTCAGTGCTAGGTGGCATATAGTAGGGTGGGGTGTATGTAGGGTGGTATGGAGACATACGCAGGAAATTAAAGAGCAGGACTTCATTAATGAATGTAGTTCTTTGTTCTTGCTGAACTCCTGGGATTTTCTGTTTTGCTCTATTTAAATGCCATTAATCTGGTGCGCCTTTTTATCCGTTTCAATAGTTGTCCAAACTTCACTGAAGGCCAAATACAAGATAACTTGTGCCTCTTTGGAAGATAGCACATAGTTCTGGTCAGCTTGGATATGGCAGAGCGCTGTTCTGTATCTGGCTTGTTGCATGAAAGACAAGAACTGCACTTTGCTAAATTATAGGGACTGTGAAAGTGTCTGCTGCTACATAAAGGGTCTTTCGAACTTGAAAAATAGGGCAGGGAGGTTCTTTCAGTGTGTGTGTGTGTGTGTGTGTGTGTGTGTGTGTGTGTGTGTGTGTGTGTGTTCAATCTCCCTTTTGTGCTTGCTCTGTATTCTCAGAATAGCAACCTTTAAAAGTCCAAGTCTCCAAACCTGCTTAGCTTGTGAAATTGCTTTTAGAAGTAGAACTGATCTCTTTTGCCAGCAGCAGGGAAGCAAAGGCAGAGCAACGCCGTAAACAAGAGTCCTCCTCTGTGGCCTCTGTTGATACCCAGGAGAGTTTGCCTCCTGTTTTGTATCTAAGATTGTGCCTAGGGCTTACGTGAGCTGCCTATGGAAGGAAATAGTTGATAATCAGTCTCAACTGGAAGGAAGGTAGAGCGTAGCTTTAGCAAGCCCTCGGCCCAGGAACCTGTTCTGAATAAAGGTGCTCGGTTGCAGAACACGTGAAATGGTAAGCAGTGTCTCTGAGCATGGGTGAAGTGCCTTAACCAGTGAGCAGCCACAATTTTGCCTTGTAGAGCCCATATAGAACTGCATATTGCTTGTGGAACCCCTGAATGTTTGGTTGGACCGAAATGTACCTGGGGACCTGTTCAGCCCTCTTCACACTCTTAATTCAGTTAATATATACACCTTGTAGCATTTTTTGCTTAACTCTGGCATCCCTGTGCAAAGGCCCACAGCAGGATTCTGAAAGACAGAATGTGGCATGCATGTTGAGAATCTCCGCTTGTTTTGTTCACCAGCGAGTGTCTAGTCCTCATGGGATTGAAAAATGGTTTAGCAACTATGTAGGTTGTATTTACTGGGGTCCTAAAGACCAGGACTCCCAGTGGAAGGACTGGGAGCCTCAGTGTCCCACAAAGCTCCATATCCCCCTCTTGCAATTTCTTGCAATTTTTAATCATTCCACCAATACATAACCCAGTATAAATTGCATGTGTCTGCTATTTAATGTCTAGATTAGGACTTGCGTCA
This sequence comes from Plestiodon gilberti rubricaudatus, assembly GCA_026170595.1. NCBI lineage: Eukaryota > Metazoa > Chordata > Lepidosauria > Squamata > Scincidae > Plestiodon > Plestiodon gilberti. The sequence goes on along the minus strand of JANXHW010000006.1, from coordinate 15,761,774 downwards.
AAGGCAATACATTCCCATGAAATACTCAATGGACTGGCATTCTTATGGATAAGTACATTTAACATTTAAATAAATATTAAGTAAACATTAAGGTGTGTGTATATTGGACAGCAGGGGTGATAAACTCTTATAGTCCAGAGTCCATGGAGATATTGGCTTTTTCATGTTGTAAATACTGGGAAGGTGGAGGCCAAGTTAGGACCCTGAGTTTTTTTTTTCCTTTTGAAAGTCAGCATGTATTAATTGTGTGAATTGGGGAAAGTGAGATCTGGCCTGTTGCTGGACACCCCCACCCCCCCACATTCATCCCACCTTCTGCACAGAAAACCCTTCTTTGTACGCTCGTAACCATCTCCTACATGTTTGCAAACCAGAAATTGCATGGAGAGAGCCTACATGTGTACTGTTCGTATGCCCTTAAGGCTGAGCTACATTACACGCGTCGCGGAGCTTCTGACGTCATTTTTGAAGCAAGCGGAGCCGCTGCGACCTCCGCACTCCCGGCGCATACCTCAAACTGGAATCCTACTTTTGAGGGGGCGGGCTCGCAGAGCTAGGGGGCGTATCGCGGAGCTACTGCAGCCTACCAATTGTAGGAGAGGGGGGAGGGTGGCTGCATGACAATCTGAACTACCTCCAATCACCTTCTTAAGAAGACGGGACAACAGGAGGAACAATAGGCGGGAAGACACTCCCCCGCTCCAAGCGCGTAGACAGAGGCAGAGGCGGCGGCAGAGCCTCTGCCTGTAATGTAGCTCAGCCTTTAGACTCTGCAGAGAAGATTGAAGGAGCGGGCTTGATCTCTCCCCGATTCATGAAAGCAGATTTTAAAGATGATATATAGAAGATAGTAATCTAATCAATATATTTTATCGTATAACCATAGGCCGTAACAATTGAAGACAAAAACATAAAATTATTAACATGATAAAATTAAACAATCAAATGAAACCAAAGTCAAATGGACACTAACAATTCAGTGGTTCAGTGTTGGATTAGAACTGGGAAGATCTAGCTTCAAATTCTCAGCAACGACGCTCACACACTCTGGGTGACCTTGAGCCAATCTCTCTCAGCACGACCTATCGGGACTTTACAGGGTTGTTGTGAGGATTAAACAGAGGGGAGCAGAGAATCATGTATGTCACCCTGAACTACTTGGAGGAAGAGTGAGCTATATAAATGAAATAAACAAATCATCAAGCGTTGGACATGCAAGTTAAAACCAGCCAATGAAGCTAGCTGAGACTGGCCGTTGAATGTACCTGGGTTTACTCCTCCTGTGTAATGGGCGAAAGGCTCTTCTTGGTGGGTTTATGTGTTTGCAGCTAGAAGATGCTGAGACCAGATGCAGTTCCTTGATTTTTATTATATCTCTAATGTTGTATCTTTCCCTACAGAAATTCCTTGCTGTGACTGACTGAAAATGAATCTACACCACCTTATTGTTTCCCCACTGTTGGTCCTGGGCATAAGTTATGCTATTGCTGATACAGCACCTAACACATCCCTTCCCTCCACCCCATCTTCTTTCCCTACCACCTGGTCTGCCACCCCACAAATGTCTTCCGAATCCACGCAAGCTCCTGAGATTGCTCCTGAGTTAGACACCACAACCACATCTCTGCCTAATTTTTCCCAGCCTCAGCAGAATCAGACCGAACGTTTGGTCTCTACCCAGCAGACACAAAGGCCTAGACTGTCCCAGGAAAAGATAGATGATGCTTCCTTCAAGCTTCCTAGTATTGATACAGATGGTTCTCCAGAGAGTCAGCAATGGGAGGCTGCAGCTGGGGGAGTGGCGTTTGTGCTGATGAAACCCAAAGGTAAAAGCAGCTGGAAGGCAGGTTGTCTGTGGAGGGAGGTTTCCATGAGCTGATTATACACCTGGATGCATGATTGTTGGGTTCTCCGAAGAGCAGTGGGGCCCAATGGCCCTGCAGGCTGTGTAATTTACGTTTTATCAGCTTACAATGAAAATGCGTGCAAAGTTAGTTATATAATAACAAGGATATGTGGAGGAATGTATGCTATAGTAAGTCTTCTAGTTGGTGGCATTTGATAACACAAGATACTTCCATACTGGATTCCTTTAGCACTGCTAAGGCGTTGCTTTTTCAGAAACGGCTGCAAGAGGAATTAAAATAGAGGTTCTACACAGCATTTAACACTGTGCTATATTAACCAGCAATGTCCGGCCCTCCGGTAAGATCCTTTGATAATATATCTACTCACAGGGCAGCTTCCTATATGTTTCCTATGCAATCTGATAAAAGCTCAACAGTTGACAGCCCTAAGTTGAAACACCACTTTCTATAAAACGATTGATAATGAAGCAGACAGCACCTTTGGTTCTCTTGCAATGAAGAACCGAAAAACCAAGCTTTCCTGGCTTATCTAGTTGATTGCAATACATGTTAGGGTATTTAGGTACCACATACCTTTTTGTTTTTGCTGCTACAGGCTAACTAAATTGGGTTGGAATAGGGGCAGATGATTGATTTGGCATTCATGGATTCTTAAGAGAGTGGAGGACTGGGATGGTGTAGTGGTTTGGGAGTCGGACTTAGACCTGTAAGATCCAGGTTCAAATCCCCGCTCAGCCACGAAGCATCCTGGGTGACCTTGGGCCAGTCACTATCTCTCAGCCCCACCTACCTCACAGGGTTGTTGTGAGGACAATGAGGGGAGGAAATATGTACACCACTCTGAGCTCCTTGGAGGAAGGGTGATGTAAAAATGTGAAAAATAAATAAAATAAATAAGACTTCTGGTTTCTTTGAAAGAGGAGTGCGATCTTGGAGTGAGTGAAATCAGTCAACTTGTATGGGCAAGGAGTTGAGCTAGGATTCCTGGGGTTCTTTTGGAAGAGGACAGAGGAGGGATGATGTTTTGATATGTTTGGCTTCTACTGGATCCCAGAGAGGAAACGAGAGTGGATTTGAACCTAGTAGAGTGTAGCAGGTGGGAACACAAGCCAGGAGGACTCATGAGGTTCTTTGACTGTCACCTTTTTTTCCTTTTGTACACAGGCCAACCGGCAGTGGGAGAGCGTCATGGGGCAGCCAGCCATGCCATGGGACTGTTCCTAGGGGGCTGTAGTTTGCTGCTGTGCCTTTTCATTGGGGTCTATTGTGCTTACAGCCGGGGATCCAAGAAGGAACCATTTTCCCACCATCGCCTGTATGAAGATGGATTTGATGACCCTGGTAAGCCTCCTGGGCCTTTGGGGGAAAGGACTATTGTATGTCCTAATGAGCTAGACCTAGAAAATGACCTTTGATGCCAACAGCCTGCACAAACCACTAAAAAGGGAAAGATCGTGTCTTACTTCATTTTTCAGCCACTAAATTGCTTTATATGGTGGAATACATGCCAGTACTACTGAGTTTGAGCAGTTTTACAGCAATTTTGCTGCACTTTAAGTAATATATACACTGCTTTCAGGCAGTAGCCAGTGCCGCATCATCATTTCAAGGACTGAGGAGTAAGCAATGCTGACAAATAAACTGTTTGGTTATTTTTAGTGTACTAGTCCAAATGTTTGCCCTGGATCTTCTCGATAGTTTTTGTAGCAAATAGTTCCTAGTTAGTAGGTGGAATGTCACAGATTGCTTCCTTTCCCACAACAAGATAACCCCATGGCCATGGTGGTATTAGTATATTAGATGCATGTCATTGCCTTCACAGTATCCGTGCACACATTTATTATACGTACCCCATAAGAAATTGGGAGATACCATAGCTCAATGGGAGAGCACTTGTTTTGCATGCAGTAGGTCTCGGGTTCAGTCCTTGCCCTCTCCAGTTATAAAAAAAGGTCTCAAGTGCTGAGGGAAGCTGTCTGAAGCCCCGGTGAGCCACTGCCAGTCAGTTGATAGCACTTGGCTTGATGTTGCTATATACCAGGGGTGGCCAAACTGTGGCTCCTGAGCCACATGCAGCTCTTTGACCTATAATGTGCGGCTCTCAGAAATATGTTGGCTGAGCTCCTTTTTGCATCACAATTAATATAAAGGCAAATAAGAAATAGTCAAGCTTTTTAATAAATATTTACAAGGTATAAACTGAGAGTCCACTGGATTAAAAATAAGTTTAATGTCCATGGTGGGTAAATATATTAGAATTCAAATGCGGCTCTCAAACATCTCTCTTGCGGCTCTCAAACATCTAAAGTTTTATCATATGTGGCTCATGTTAAGCAAGTTTGGCCACCCCTGCTATATAAGGCAGCTTTCTGTGTTAGAGGGCCGAGTAGCATTGGCTAGGATTATGGTGGGAATGATCCGCAGGCTGGTTTATTATTTTTTTTCTCCTTTTCTTCCCAGCCCTCTTCCTGGACAGTCCAAAGGATTATGACTGGTTCTTTTATGAAACTGATGGTTATGTCTACCCAACACCCTCCCAAATCCATTCTCAGCCAATTCAGACACTCTCTATCCCTGCTCTCAAACAACCTCTCCCGGTCCTTGAAACATCACCAGGGAAAGTGGTAACGTCAGAGGCAGCGCAAGACCCCAAGCAGTCCCAGCCCAGCTCCGTGAAGCTAGAGTGTCTGTCTCCAGCTAACCTACACACTGGGAATTTCATCTGAGGCTCCAGCAGACCCCAGAAGTTTGGGCTATGAGCAGAGCCCTTTTCCCATCTGTCTTGAATCTCTAGAGTGTGTTAATTGGGGACCTGTCTTTGAGAAGTAAAATGGGTAGCTACCAGAGATAGGGCCTCCTTGATAGTGGCACCGTTCTGTGGAACTCTCTTCCCTTGCCAAATAGGATGGCTTTTAGGTGTGAGGCAGACACGGATTTCTTTTTCTGAACCTTTAGTGGTTTTTAGCATGACTGGTTTTACTACTGCTTGCTGTGTTTTATCACAATTTGGGTATGTTTGCTTGCGATTGTATGGTATATATTTTTTGTGTGATAATGTGTGATCTCCAGTTGCTCCCACATCTGTGGTGGATGCATGCATGCAGTGTTCAGCATGAACACCAGATGGCAGTGTGCGGCTGATGATTCACCCTTCTAACCCAGTGGTAGAGAACGCTGAGGTCTAGACAAGCTTCAAGCACTGAGGGGTGGGTGGTGCTGAGAAGTTGAATTGGACCCTTTGGGAGGAAGAATGTGGAGAGAAGTTGAATTGGACCCTTTGGGAGGAAGAATGTGGAGTGCAACAGTTCCTTACTTATAATTTCAACCACTATTAATTAACCAATTTGCAGGGCTTTGGTTTCTTTAGTGTAGCTTAAATGGATCGGGTCATCTGTTGTAACCCCATATATAGTCTGATATAAAGAAATGCACACATAAAATTCCCACCTAGTTGTGTATATACATGTACACACACAGTCTGTCTTTCACCAGGCTGTTTTCAGTGAGAGAGCCTAGCACCGGCCATTGTGCTGGGATCTTATGCCAGCTGGTTGAATCCATACTGGCCAAGCTGTCCTTTGCGTCATTGCCTCCTGCCTGTCCTCAGACATTGATTAAATTCCTGGCTTTCTGCTTCTTAAGTCTGACAGACGGTGTCTCCTTTCCATCCCTCCCTCCCCATCTCCCTTCAATCTGTTCTGTGTCGCTTTCAGCTCCCCACAGCTGGGTGCAACACCCTTCCCCCACACTGGAGCAAAACCACCAGCGTGCTGAAGCTGTTTCTGACCCCTGTCCTGAACAGTCCCATGAAGCCGACTGCTTTACTGTAGTGAGATGTGCAAATAGTTTGCCTGGCTCTCTCCAAATACAGATCCAGTTACAGCAGTGAAGAGGTGGGAGAAAAGAGGTGCACATCCCAGCCCATGGATGCATTTGCCATAGTGTTACTCTATTATTTTACTTCTGGAACTTTTACTACCAGTAGTTAGAGGACATAACTCAATGATAGTTTTTCATGCAGAAGGTTCAAAGTTCAGTTCCTGGTATCCCCAGTTACAGAATTTCAGGAAGAAGATTGGGAAAGACCCTTGCTTGAGACCGTGGAAAGCCACTAAGTAGGTGCCACAACATAGTGGTAGAGCCCATACTATGCACACAGAAAGTCTGGTTTAGCACAATTCCTAGTTCGTTCCCACTTAGCTTCATAGCTAAGAAACTAGATTAGAATTAACCCATTGAGTAAAATAGTACAACGGAGCATCCCGCATTAGTACATATTTTTTGAGGCAGAAATTTGGCCGCTAGCCAACTAAGAGCCCAGGCTTTTGAGGCAATGAAAGGCTGAAGAATACCCGAAGGAACGAAATACTTAACAGGAAACCTTTCCAAATTATAAAACATAGTTCAGGCGGAGATGTTCCAGAAAAGAGTGAACATATATATCTGGCAGGGGTACTACATTATAAACTCCCTGTAGCGGGGCAAGATTGGATTAGAATTGATCATTCAGGACTGTTCCACAATCCTATGCATGTCTACTCAGAAGTAGGTTTCAATGAATTCAACAGGACTTACCCTTATGAAAGTGTAAATAGGACTGCTGCCTTTGGCTATACACAAACACACACTCACCTGGGAATAAGCTCTATTAGTCTCAGTGAGGCTTACTTCTGAGTAAGCATGCACAGGATTGTGCCATCAGATTCTAAAATTCTTTGACTGTGCATGGAGAGACAGATGGGTATGCATGACAAGGATAACAATTTTTTAGTATTTATATGTTTTTTCAAAAGTGCTCAAAGCGCTTGACGTACATTCTCTCCATTAAAGCTTACAATAATCCTATAAGGTCGGCCAGAATTATTATGTCCATATCAGAGATTTGCTTCACTTCGTGGAAGAGCTGAGAGGCTCATTGCACGTGCTGTACTGCTGCAGATGAAGTGATGAATGGATAGGTGCAAGTGAATGGAGATGGATGAATTGATGGTTCAAATACAGATTCTATTAGGTCTGTTGGAACCTGGAGCATAGATAGATATAGACAATGGTGTTTGGTTCATTAGATGGATGGTAAGCCAGTGGGTGGCGCAGTGGGTTAAACCACTGAACCATGAGCTGTCGATCGAAAGGTCGGCAGTTCGATTCTGCAACGGGGTGAGCTCTCGTTGCTTGGCCAGCTCCTGCCAACCTAGCAGTTCCAAAGCATGTTAATGCGAGTAGATAAATAGGTACCGCTTGCGGGAAGGTAAACAGCGCTCCGTGTTCCAGCTGCATGCTACGCGCTGCGGCAAGGAGAGTCACGCCGGCCACATGACCACGGAGGCGTCTTCGGACAACGCTGGCTCTTCAGCTTTGAAATGGGGATGAGCACCACACCCTAGAGTCGGACATGACTGGACTTAATTGTCAGGGGTCACCTTTACCTTTACCTAAGGAAGAGGGGACATATTAAAAAGAACAGTGCAAATTCACCACTGGAATGCATTGGTTCTTTCCGAATTAGAAATGAATTGTATTCTGCTATGGCCATTTGGAAGGGACCAATGCATTCCAGCTGCTGTTTGGTGGCATTCTTTTTGTATGTCCCAGCATAGGGAGAATTCTAGACAGCCAGACTGGTAACTACAGCAGGACAGTGAATGCAGACAACCGTTTACCCAAGGTGCGGATTACCCACAGTGCACATGTGATTGCTTGGTAAGCTGTACCATTCCTGTGAAATGGTAAGGAGCATTGACCACACATCTTGCTTCCCTAGATTTGACTTGGTCTGCACATGCAGCAGAATGAGGTTGTAAAAATCTGAGGTGGTAGAGTGGATTGTACCACTGCAGACTGTAGGCAGGGGGGTGCTATCCTTGGAGGTTCCCCCTGTAAAAAAAAAGGGGGGGGAAAGAACCAGTCCAGGCAAGCAAAAAATAAAAAATAAAAATTGCACATCCAGGAAAGAGGTCCTGTCCCAGCCAGTTCACTGCTATGCTAGTTTTCTACTTGCAAGGATGTTTTCCACACACAAAGAAACATTAAAACAATGTGATTGCACAGCTGCAGTCAGAAGCAGGACGGTCCATTCTGCTGCCTCAGAACTCCACCACCTCTTTCACGTGTCCTATGAACGTGTCTACTACACTTGACTAGGTGCTGCTGCTACGTATAGGTTTACCACATGATTACAAGCACACAGTGCTTAAGGTCCCCACTCCTTGGCAATTGTGCCCATCTGCTTCACCGAAAGAGAGCAGGACAAGTCTGTGCTAGGCAGGCGTTTAGACCCTAGGTTCAGCACCTGGCAGGCAACTGAACAGTTGTGCTTTGTAGCAGCAGAGATAGAGATATTTAAAAAGAATTTTCCCTTTCTCACTCCCCACCCCACCCCGGAAAGATGGTGAGAGAGTTCCTGGGATTTAGATCACCGGTGTGATTCCTGGGGGAAATCCCACGGACATGAGGGGTAAGTGATGAATCCCAGGACGCATCCCTCCCCTGCCCCAAACTCCCCACAAAAGGTATAAGCAAAAAGAACAAATCTCTGTTGTATGTATATACACACACACATGTAGATGTAGCTACCTCGGGGGTGGGGGGGGAGGCTGTCGTACTTTAGCCAGGGTCCTCTCACCCAATCCTGAGGTGCTACCAGAGCTGAGTTTAGGTGTGTAAGTCACAGACAAAAGAATGAGATCAAGATGAATGCTTCTCCCTCGGTCCCTCCCCCGCCCCGCCACGCCACCTGCCTCCCTCCCACCCCTCTGCTTTGCTAAGGCTGGCAGCAACTACTGTGGGGAGGGAGAAGAAGCCAAGGGTTTTTATTCTTCCTCTTTCTTCTTTTCTCCTTCCTCTCCATCATCTGCAGGCACCTCTTCATCCTTCTCACTGTATTGTGACGCCGCATCCATTTTTTCTGGGGGCTAAAAGCAAAAACAGTGTATATTATGATGTAGGTTTGTGTGATGTGTGTCCCCTGAGCCAAAGGGAGGGGCCTTAGCTCAGGGGTAAGTACGGTACATAGCATGCATGCAAAAAGTGCTCCCTCCCTCCTTCAGTCTCTGGCATCTGTACTTAGCAGAGACCTGGAAAACTGTTGCTTCAGAGTAAGAGGTACTAGCTAGATCAGACCCGAGCATTGTATGGCCCCAGGGCCACATCCGGCCCTTTGGCTGTCCCTGACCGGCCCTTGTGAGGTTTAAAAGGAAAACACAGAGCAGCTAATTAAGGTAAAATAATGCCCCCGGCCATTCTCTTACCTTAATTAGCTTCTCCGTGTCTTCCTTTACAGATGCTATAAGCAGCATACTGCTTATAGCGTCTTTTGCAAGCATGCTGCTTATAGTATGCTGCTTATAGTGTCTGTTGCAAGGAAGACACGGAGCAGCTAATTAAGGTAAGAGAATGGCCGGGGGGGGGGGGATGCGGGTGCTGCGGAGGGGGCGTTCAGCCTATTGGTCCAGCCCTCCACATCAGTCCCAGTTTCTCATGTGGCCCCTTAGGAAAATTAATTGCCTACCCCTGAGCTAGATGGACCAATAGTCTGATACTGTAAGGCAGCTTCAGAAGTTCAAATGTGTTTGAATAGACTTCTGTGCTAAAACCTCACATAGACTTCTGTGCTAAAACCTCACTAAATCCCATGATAAAAAAATGAGGATGCTTGAGCCTTTCACTGATAAGGACGTCTGTACCTTTAATAGTTGCAACACAAGGAGAAATTCAAGAAGTGCAAGGTTAGTGATGGGGGAAATCTGCACCTGTTGAATTCTCCAGTGCGCTGCACCTGTTAAAAGACATAGAAACCTCTGCCAGGAAAAGAGCTGGCAACCATACACAGCACTCAAAGCCAGTGATTGAAATTCTGCACTTGGAATAAAATATGTCAATTAGAAGATCTTTGCCTAAGTAGATTCATTTGCATAAACATGTGAGGGGAAATATATTACACAAAGAAGGAGGGGACTGCTGTGGGACATTCGTGAGGGTAGGAGCAGAAAAGAACAGGAACTGGGGAGCAGTGCTTAATATCCAAAAAGACCCTGTAATTCTGGCCAGAATTATTATATCCATATCACAGATGGGAGAGGAGGAAGATGGAGTTTGCTTCACTTCGTGAAAGACCGGAGAGGCTCATTGCATGTGTTTGGCTTCCAAACACGTTTGAACCCCAGTGCTTTGCCCTGGACAGCTATAGACCTAAATTCAGATGTAACTGGCTGTGTTTACATGGTGGTGAGAGATATATCACTTACTCAGAGGCTCTCTTGGTCTTAATATTACTTCACATGTTCCGCATTAAAACCTGGCACTATCCCTAAGCTCTGGCTCCAATCAAGTCCTGACTCGGCCTGTGGGGAGTGATTGAAAGCTGTGTTGAGTGAGGAGGGGACACGGGTGAAAGGCCCACTTGGCTGAGGCAACTCCTGAATCCTCAGCACTAGTGGTAGTGGCACTATCGGGAGGCAGATGGGGGGGGGGGAGAATCATGGCGGCTCAAGGCAAGGCTTTGGCACTGGCACTGGCACTGAGAGAACTGGCACCAGGCCAAACATTATTTTTCTTATGAATTCCTTACAAAGCTTAGAGAGCACGATGAAAGGTTTACAAGGTTACGTGTGGTGCTGAGACAAGTCACTCATGGTTCCCTATTCATTCTTCTGCAAAAGGCAGAAATATTCAGGGATCAGCCATTGAAACCAACATGTAGCAGGTTTTTAAAACAAGCAAAATGACATGCCTCGCCACCAAACAAGAACTAGCCAGTATGATTCACATTGGGCTCATTAAGCATATAAGAATAGTCTTGCTGGATCAGGAGAAAGGTCCATATTCTAGTTCAATGTTTCCCTACATTGGCTAACAAGAAGCCCACTGTTGCCCCCCAAAAGCTGGCATTCAGGCAGAGGCGTTTCTACGGTAGGGAAAACATGGTACTAGGACGGGGCGCAACGTACGGTGCGGCCCCTACCGTAGAAACGCCTCTGCATTCAGGGCCTACACCTCCTCTGACTGCACAAAGAGGTTTTACTGTTAAAATAAAACTTCTCTTGATCACAAAAAGAAACATGTGTCCAACTCTATCACATCTATCTTGGCCCTAAGAAGAAAGAATATTGAGCTCTGAATGGACACTTCTCCAGACCCAGCATAGCAGGTCTTCTCCTGTCTGGATGTTCTGTGTCCCCAACAACTGAGAGCCTCCCCAGCTCCATGTTCTGAATGTTCACCAAAATGTTCTCCTCACCTCATCCTCATCCTGACTAGGCAGGACAGTGTATCCTGACCCAATGGAGCCCTCCAGTGGACCCTGGTGGTTCCCCAGAGCTTGCAGTTTAAGGGCAGTGGGGTCCGGCTCGTGCCCTTCAGCCTTGGCATCAATGAGTGCCAGCTCTTTCTGGGAGAGGTGATGGATTATGCCAGCACCGAAGGAGTCACCCACCACGTTAATAGAGGTTCTCATGCGGTCCCTACAAGCGGGAAGAAGAAAGGTATTAGAGTGATGTTGCTATTTAACATCTACATGAAGCCACTGGGAGAGGTCAGCCAGGGATTTGGAGTGGGGTGCCATCAGTATGCTGATGACACCTAGCTCTATCTCTCCTTTCCACCAGATACCAGGGTGGCTGTTGAGGTCCTGGAGCATTGCCTGGAGGCGGTTGGGATCTGGATGAGGGCAAAGAAGCTGAAATTAAACCCTGACAAGACAGAGGTTCTCCTGGTTCGGAAATCCATGATGCAGGTGCTAGAGTGTCATCCTGCTCTGAATGGGGTTGCACTCCCTCTGAAGGAGTAGGTTCGCAGCTTGGGAGTTTGCCTGGGCTCGCAGCTGCTCCTGGATTCCCAGCGGGCGGCTGTGGCCAGGGGGGCCTTTGCCCAGCTTTGGCTGGTGTGCCGGCTGTGACCGTACCTGGATCGTGCAGACCTGGCCACGGTGATCTATGCCATGGTGACCTCAAGGTTAGATTATTGTAACGCACTCTACGTGGGGCTGCCCTTGAAGATGGTTCGGAAACTGCAACTGGTGCAGAATGCGGCGGCCCGTGTGGTCAGCAGTTCAACTCAGTCAGGCCGCTGCTCCGGCAGCTGCACTGGCTGCCAATTCATTTCTGGGCCCAATTCAAGGTACTGGTTTTGACATTTAAAGCCCTATACGGCTCGGGGCCAGGCTATTTGAGAGACCGCTTACTTCAGTACAATCCGGCCCGCCCCCTCAGGTCATCGGAGAAGGCCCTTCTAAAAGTGCCGTCGCCTTCAGAGGTGAGAGGGGCGGCGGCAAGTAATAGGGCCTTCTCAGCAGTGGCACCGTCCTTATGGAATTCCATCCCTCTAAACTTACGAACTGCTCCCTCCTTGGAGACCTTCCGGCGGGGCCTAAAGACATTCCTTTTTAAACAAGCCCTCTGAGTTAGCCACCCAGCCTAACTATTTTAGTGGTCCAGCCCCTTTTACACTTTTTTTTTTTTACTTTTTTACTCCTGCTTTTATATTCTGTATTGTGGTTTTAGATTTTACTAATGTTTTAAGAGTTTTATATTGTAAGCTGCTTTGAGTCCCCTCTACGGGGGGAGAAAGCGGGATAAAAATCTAATAAATAAAGTTGGACAGTTTTTTCAATGGTGGCTCCTTTGGGACAGAATTGCCTCTCTAGGGAAATCAACTCAAACCTATCTCTAGCTGCCTTCACAAACGCTTAAAAAGCTTCCCCCCCTCCTTTCAAATTTAATTTTAAAAAATCCCTAAACCTTTAGTGAAACATTAGTTAGATATATTAAGAGGATACTATTTTATCATTTCAGTTTTTATGTACTTTGAATGACTTTGCAAGCTGTGAAAATAAACTAATAAAAACGTAACAGATGAACATCAAATTCAAATTTTGGCCATGTCCCCCTTCCCAGACCCCCTCGCCTCCTCCCCTTATTATCACTCACAGTAGCCAATCCACAGCAATGAGGAGGCTGATGTCCTGGGTGGGGAGTCCAACAGCTGTCAGGATTAGAAGCATGGTGACTAATCCTGCACTGGGTATACTGGCTGCCCCTACACTAGCCAATGTGGCTGTCAGACTGTGGGGAGAGAGAGAGAGAGAGAAAAGAGAACATTGGGACACAGAGACTTCCCACCTCGATGCTTGCTATGTCTGATCCTGGGGCCCACCCAGAAGTGCTGGACCTCACCTGACCGTCGCAATCTGTCCCCCGTCCAGGTTTATGCTATTCATCTGTGCAATGAAAATGGCCGCCACCGCCTCATAGAGAGCAGTGCCATCCATGTTGATGGTGGCTCCGATGGGCAAGACGAAGCGCGTCACTCGTTTATCAATTTTCAGGTTCTCTTCAAGGCAGCGGAAGGTGACAGGCAGCGTCCCTGCACTGGCGTGAGGCGGGGGAAACGCAGGAGAAAGATAGGGATTAGAGCAGCGGCTGTGAATCCACGTGTAACTTCTCCAAATCACCCAAGGAAGGAACAACCTCCCACGGCACTCCCTCATACGTGGACATAATGTGGAACTGCATCATATTTGGACATGCTTGACCTGACAGTGACAGACCTGAGCTCAAAATATGCTCATAGTGTTATTATGAGCTTCTTTAGCTTTACTTTTACCTTTACCTTTACCTATAGCCTTTACCCTGACGTACATCCTCTCTGAGGTCCTGACATGCAAAACTGGTTCAATAGGCATTATTGCTTCCTGAGGAACCCTGGAACTATACTTGTGAGTGAGGGCTAGGCATCTGTTTCAGCACCCTCACTAAACTACAATTCCCAGCCAACAAAAGTTCGTATAGTCAGGGCGATGGTGTTCCCAGTAGCAATGTATGGTTGCGAGAGTTGGACCATAAGGAAGGCTGAGCGCCGAAGAATAGATGCTTTTGAACTGTGGTGCTGGAGAAGACTCCTGAGAGTCCCTTGGACTGCTAGGAGATCAAATCAGTCAATCCTAAATGAAATCAACCCTGACTGTTCCCTGGAAGGACAGGTACTGAGGCTGAAGCTCAAATATTTTGGCCACCTAATGTGAAGAGAGGACCACTGTCGTCGACAGAGCGTGGCAGGTGGGGCGGACCGCCTGGGGGTGATGCGTGTCATGGGTGACACGCGTCATGGTCGGACGCTCCGAAGCTGGCTCCCGGGCCTCAGAGCCTCCTGATTCCGGAGGCTCCGAGGCCCGGGAGCCAGCCTCAGAGCGTCCGGCTCCGCCGACGCTCCAGGGCCTTCTGAAGGCCCGCTGCTTGAAAACGTAATTCTTACGTTTTCGCTCATGCGCAGTACTTTTCTGAGGGCAAAGGGGCAGCCCTTTGCCCTCAGAAAATGTACTGGGCATGCGCGAAAAACGTAAAACTTTACGTTTTCAAGCAGCGGACCTTCAGAAGGCCCTGGAGCGCCGGTGGAGCCGGATGCTCCGAGGCCGGCTCCGAGGCCGGCGGGCTCCCTGGCCTTCAGGTAAGGGGGTGTTTGGGGGGGGTCACCCTAGGGCGGGGGGGGTGACGCGCAACCCCCCCGCCCTAGGGTGTCGCGCGTCTAGTGACGCGACTGGAGAGGACTCTCTGGAGAAGACTCTGATGCTGGGAAAGATTGGAGGCAAAAGGAGAAGGGGAAGGCAAAGGATGAGATGGTTAGACAGCATCACCGATGCAACGAACATGAAAATGAGCGAACTCAGGAAGATAGTGGAGGACAGGAAGGCCTGGTGGGATATGGTTCATGGGATCACGAAGGGTCGGACACGACTTAATGACTGAACAACAACAAATGACAGTTGAAGGGCGCAAGATTAATGTGAGTTTGTGGTATATACTGTAGATGACATACCCTCTCTTTCTCTCCCCCCCCCCGCCCCCGGCAGTAACTTCTCAGAGTTGATTCAGATCTGCATAATGAGGTGGGGAAAGTGCTCAAGGGACAGCAGTATCACTTTAAAGTGCTGCTGTGTGGAAAGGCCCCCTCCCTCCCCATATGCAAATGATACGTTCATGCCAACTTTGGCAGTGAAAATAAAATAAAAAGTTAGCCCTACCTGGAGGCAGTGCCAAGGGCTGTGATCCAGGCCTGGAAGATTCCCGCATAGAAGACAAAAGGGTTCTGGCGGGTGATGACAAAGAAGATGAGAGGCAGCACCATAGCGCCATGGATGACCAATCCCACGATGACAGTCACCATGTACATGCCCAGCTGCCGGGCCACCACCTCCAGGTCTTTGATCGCTGCGATTTTGCCACAGATCAGCGACGCAATGCCGAATGGCGAGTACCTACAGGAGAAGGGTTCAGCAAAGAGCCTGTAAATGTTGTTACAATGGATTCATGCAGAGCAGAGATAACAGCTAACTGACTAGGGAGTAGGTTAACAACTGTACAGCTAACAGCTAAAGATGATTCTTCAATCTGAAATCGATACTAATAGCCAGATGATGATCGCTCAATGGCTTACCTGATAGCTGGTGGCTATTGTGTTCTGCACACCTACCAGCAACATTGGGGTGGAGACTGTTTCCATGCATGGCTAGAGAGAAATACTGGAGCTGCAGAAGTCAGAGTTTGCTGTTGCCTGGAACTGCCTTTTGGGGGAATGGGGGTAGGGCTCCTAAGGTCCCATTTGCTTTGGGGGGACACTGATGCTGTTGTCAGAGTTAAGCCTTGGGGAACCTAAGTGGGAGCCAGGGGTCAGAGTCAATAAGGGCCAAATTTGTTGCCCATGCAAAGTCCCAGCCTGAAAGGAAGCCTTTATAGCCCTGCCTGTTCAGAAAAGCCAAGGGCCAGCCTGGTTGAGCCACTCTGGTATCTAGGAACCCTTCACTGCTCAGAGAGAGGCTCTAGCCTGCAGGTTTAGTGGCTTATCTCACACAGGGCAGATATACACAGAACTGTGGGTTCTTCCTGGTACTCACCCTGGCAGCTCCTGAAAGCCAACAAGGACTAGTCTTCCCCCTTCTCCGTTTGTATATTTGAAAGCAAGCAGATACTGTACTACAAAATACTCCTGTGCTCTCACCTTACAAGGAATCTCACCCTGTAACATGCTGTAAAGTAAACCCCCCCCCCCCTAGAAGCTTCCTATTACTCAGAAAACCAGGGAGCATGAAATACACACACATGCAAGCTGGTTTCCACACTGGAACAAGGCAGCTGCCCCTCCTCTCCACCACTGCTTGCTCAAGCTTCCATTCCCTTTCAGCTAGAGCAAAAGTACCAGTTGGTGCTGCTGCTGCTGCTGCTGCTGCTGCTGCTCATGAATGCCATCTTTGCTTGCTTACCACGGCTTCTCCCTTTGGGCGGTGGTGAGGATTTGCTCCAGTTTCGGCCCAATACTCACTGCAACCCAGGCTGATAGAGCTGGTGAGCAAGCAGGTATCTGCTGCCCCTGCTCCTTACTTCCATCACGTTCACTCGCTCGCTCGCTCTCCCATTCTTTCCCTCATGGAGAGGGTGGTGGGCGAGCAGGCAGTGATGCTGGGCAGGGCAAGGAACCCCGGCTTCGGCAGGTGCCCCATGGCACCGACCCTTGACAGCAGCCCGACCTTCTGACAAGCTTCAGCCCTGGCACTTATCTTTTTTAGACATTAATCACTGGGTTGAATATATCTGTATTGTATATCGGTATATCGGTGTTTCTCTCACCACATGATCATAGAGACCAGCTTCATGATGATCTCATTGAGGATGTTGAAGAAATCTGCCATGGGCTTAGCCTGCTCCCCCATTTTTCCCATGGCAATGCCAAAGGCGATGAAGAACCCGATCAAACCTGTAGGGCAGGGAAGGAAAAGGAACTCAGAGAGATGGATGGCACCATTTTCCTGGCAACCCCCCCCCCCGAGTACTCCTACCCTCCTCCCTAGGATGCACATAGAAGCAAGCTTTCATCATGTATATGATGCACAGACAAAAACACATGGGCACAAATGTGAAAAAAAAAATGAAAAGCAAAATTTAATTTTGTGCAAATATAAAATTTGAATGAATTTTCAAAATTCAAATCTGAAGTCATTTAAACTTCTGATGGACTAAAATGTCTTGAATCAGTTGACAGCACTCCTGTCATTTTAAGATGATCATCATGTTACATCTTAATTCGTCCAATTCAGCACTGTACTCCCTGCACTGCTACTACACACCCATATCTAATAGCATTCAGAATTGGGACTGTTGTACAAAAAAAAGAAAGAATCAAAATGGTGCCCTGCTGTGGCCATGATTGTGGAGTGAGTAATTTATCCATAGCAGCTCATGACTGATGCAGGCTGAGGGTGTTCGTTCGCCTTGCCACGTTCGCCTTGCCAAGGCCACCTTTCCTGTCTGCCTTCTGTCATACGTCACAAGGTACATTATCGCTTCTCCTAATCACATGATCACAGCTGATGAAGCCTCCTAAGCGGTGGCTATTTTTTTTTTCCAGGGGAAAAATTCCAGTGGTCATTTCCCACCCCCCCAAATAAAAACAAATTTTAACCGGGCCAGGGGGGCCAGGGACATGTTTGGGATGGGCCCCCCAAAACCGGGACGGTTCCGGAAATTCCGGGATGGATGGCAAGCCTATACAAAAAGACTCACCCAAAACATTCATTCCAGCCTTGAACTCCAGCTGCTTCTGGGTCACGGTGCTGGGGCCCACGTTGACTTCTGTGATGGTAGCATTGAGCACAGATCCATTGATATGGACTATCTGACTGATATTTTCCTTACGGACCACCACTGGTGGTACAGGCACTTTCGTTGAGACCGTTTGGATCTGGGTGCGAAAGAGGTAGGAGAGTGGGTGTGGAGGACACTTTGGAAGAAGGTACCCTCTGCTAATCCCCCACCCACCCAAGCCTTCTCCCTGGCATGTGCGGTGGTGTTACCTGCTGGAAACAGGCCTGAACCAGGTTTTCAGGGAACAGGTTCCTGATCAAGTCCAGAAAAGCATCCAAGCTGGAGACTTCTTCGTTTCTGGTCAGTGTGGTGGGGGATTTCTTGAGTTTTGGGTTGCCAGGGTGGATGGACAGGACCAGAATGACTCCCAATATGGCTGCCAACACCGTTGTCGATATATAATAGACCATGGCGCGAGTGCCCATGCGCCCACTGGATTTGGCATCAAGGCCAGCCAGACCTGCCCACAGAGCACACACAGGAGTTACAGGAGCATAGAGTTGATGAGCATAGAGTTGGAGCATACTTGATGAGAGTGAAAGAGGAGAGTGCAAAAGTTGGCTTGAAACTCAACATTAATAAAACTAAGATCATGGCATCTGGTCCCATCAATTCCTGGCAAATAGAAGGGGCAGAAATGGAAGCAGTCACAGATTTTACTTTTTTGGGTTCCAAGATCACTGCAGACAGAGACAGCAGCCATGAAATTAAAAGACGCTTACTCCTTGGAAGGAAAGCTATGGCAAATTTAGATAGCATAATAAAAAGCAGAGATATCACCATGCCAACAAAAGTTCGTATAGTCAGGGCCATGGTGTTCCCAGTAGCAATGTATGGTTGCGAGAGTTGGACCATAAGGAAGGCTGAGCGCCGAAGAATAGATGCTTTTGAACTGTGGTGCTGGAGAAGACTCCTGAGAGTCCCTTGGACTGCTAGGAGATCAAATCAGTCAATCCTAAATGAAATCAACCCTGACTGTTCCCTGGAAGGACAGGTACTGAGGCTGAAACTCAAATATTTTGGCCACCTAATGCGAAGAGAGGACTCTCTGGAGAAGACTCTGATGCTGGGAAAGATTGAAGGCAAAAGGAGAAGGGGAAGGCAAAGGATGAGATGGTTAGATAGTATCACCGATGCAACGAACATGAAAATGAGTGAACTCAGGAAGATAGTGGAGGACAGGAAGGCCTGGCAGGATATGGTCCATGGGATCACGAAGGGTCGGACACGACTTAATGACTGAACAACAACAACAACAGAGTTGAAAAGGACAGAGAGGCCACAAGTTCTATCCATCGATTTATGTCTTGATGGAGTCAAAAGGCGGCCCAAAATATGAAAAACCAAATGCATATTAAAATGTTGGGAAACGTAAAACACACAAATCAAGCAATCAAAAACGAGTTAATCAAGTGGCAGAAAACCAAAACCAAACATACATGGGAAGAAATAAATAACACCCAGCCACGCCCAGAACGTTCCCACCCAGACTGCTTTGAAGAAGCAGCTGGGCAGATACTTGGAGGAGGCGACAGTGCAATCCGGTTGTGTCCTTTCTCCTGGAGGAAGAAGAGCAATCACAATACGGATCATAACGATGCCCTGCTTCCTTCTCTAGGCCTGCTGTTGCAACTGGTGCTGCAGGCTGAAAGAGGATCAGTAGAGTAAAGCCCGGGGCTGGGCACACGGTAGCGGAGCAGCTTCTGTCCCGAGTCTGCTTTCCTTGGAGGTAATAAAGAAGGCTGCTTTGCCTCCTGAGTCTCCTCCAAGAAGTACGCCCACTGGAAGCCTGTTCAGCCCACAGTAAATCACCTTGTTGCCGCCCACACCCCCATGAAGTCTACTGGTAGTTTTTCCAGGCAGGTCTCACCTGAAATAAGGCTGGAGATCACGAGAGGCAGGATCAACATTTTCAACATGCGCATAAGGATGTCCCCAGGAAAAGAAATCAGCATGAGCAGGTCGCTATCCAGGGGCGGGAGCAGCCTCAGGAGACTTCCAAAGAGGGCGCCCAAAATCACCCCTGGAAGGAAGAGAAAAATATCAGATCAGGTCATAGGCAACTGCCTCAGGACCAGGGTAGGAAGCAGTGATGTAGACTACTGGGGTCTATTGACTCGGACTCAAGTTGCGTCAATGACTTGACTTGGCGATTGTAAAAGACTCGAAAGACTTGACTCAAGACTTGGAGCCTTTTACGACAAGTTGAATTTTAGACAGGTGTAAACCCGTTTCCCCCATTAAATCGATAGGGACTCGCAACCAAAGTCTTGGGGGCAAAGGCTTGGTGGCAAAGACTTAGGACTTGACTCGAGACTTGGAGTCAGAGACTTGATCCACATCCCTGGTGGGAATCAGCTGTTTATGCAGAGGCCCCTTACTCTGCTTCCTGTGCCTCCCTGGGGGCCTCTGCCCACACCTCCCACTTTCCCAAAAATTGTTTCCTGGGCTTACACATGCAGCAGAATGAGGTGGTAAAAGGTGGTGGTGCGCAGTGGCGTTTCTGAGGTTGGGGCCTGACCGTACGTTGTGCCCCATCCTAGTACCGCGTTCAGGAACCGGAGCGAGGAGGCCCCGCCGACGGAGCCATTCGCGCAGCGAAGCCGAACGGGCAGGAGATCATTGGACCTCCTTAACCGGCAGCAGGAACTGTCATTCGTGAACAAGGTGTGGTTTCCGCTTCTTCAAAGGGCGTTTGGACAACACACAAGGGGGGAGAAGCTGCAGCTGGCCAATGTGCAACAACCTGCCTCTGCCTCTGCCTCTAATTGATCAGCCCGTTCAGCTGCTTG
Source organism: Plestiodon gilberti rubricaudatus (assembly GCA_026170595.1). Lineage (NCBI taxonomy): Eukaryota > Metazoa > Chordata > Lepidosauria > Squamata > Scincidae > Plestiodon > Plestiodon gilberti. Next base: position 15,741,488 of record JANXHW010000006.1, on the reverse strand, counting down.
TCTCTTTAAAGCGATCACGGACATCAAAGGATTTTCCACTGGCAAGCCTCAGGAAATTTTCTATCTGTATTTCCTCACAATAAATACATGGCTGGAAAACTCATTAAGCGTACTTCTTTACTAGTTACAAATAGCCATGACAATCTTCATACTTTTCACAAATTGCATGGTCAGAACGTCCAGTCAGCTGAGAGAGAGAGAGAGAGAGAGAGAGAGAGAGAGAGAGAGAGAGAGAGCTACCCTCTTCTGAGTCCTCTTTACATTCACTGCCATATAGACCCTTTTATTACACTTATGAAAGTTCTGTACAGTACTTATTTTGCACTTAAATCCCAAATTCTCTGCCAAGGAAACAAAATATGCATTCAAATTGGTCATGCATTTCAGGGAAAGTTGTGCAAACTTGTATGTTTCATTCTGTATGAATATGTGAGGAACAGTAGCAAACACCAGATGTCTTCTAATAATTCAACTATCCATTGTTTATATGACTTACTGGAAAGCCCCACTACATAAACTTAGATTGGAATAACAAAGCCAGGCATAATGTATCTGCAGATGGTCCCTAGTGTCTAGTCATTTAATCATTTGATTTTGTCTTTAAACCTCTTTGTGAACTTTTTGTTGAAAAGCGGTATATAAATGCTGCTGCTGCTGTTGTCCAAACAACAACAAGAACAGTCTATCTTGGGCTTAGACTGTTCAGACTATGGAGGAGATTGCACAGGCCCAACCACTCACACAGGCTTCCACTGCAAAACTGAAACAATTTATTTAGTTCTCTCACATGGCCTTTACACTCTGAGGCCATCTGGGTTTGCCCCTTAAAGGAGCAGTACACAAATGTCTGAACTCTACATCTAAAGATTTGGTGGTGGTAGGTGCCAATAACTTGGGAGTTGATAGCAACAAGTTCTGTGATGGCAAGATGACAGATAGCAGCAGGGAAACAAGTTAAGGAAAGGTGTAGCCAAGTAGATTTGGATTGCTCCTTTAACACTTTTCTAGTATCTGCAATTTTCCAATCTTTATCAAGAACACTGATAACTAGAAGTGTGCTAAAACAATGGCAATAGATTCTCAAGGATAATAATAATATAATATACAGTATTTATATACCGCCATTCTGGTCATTGGATTTCTCCTCTGACTTTATTCAAGGCAGTGTACATGGGCAGGCTGTTCTAAACCCCAAAGGATTTTTACAATATAATAACGTTCTAATCTTTCATAATCTTAGCCTGGCGGGATGTGGTTCATGGGATCACGAAGGGTCGGACACGACTTAACGACTGAACAACAACAACAAATCTTTCATAGAACCCTTCATTCGAGATGTTACTTTCACAATCCAGCTCTCTCTCTTTCTGGCGTTCGCCTCAGCACGCTTCAGCTGCAGCTCCACTCCCCCACAGGGCTCTGCAGCTTATCAGCTCGGCGTGCCAGCAGCTCTCCGACAGACTTCAGGCCGTCTTGAACTGCTGTCCTGCAGATCTTCAGGAATTTGTGAGACGAACGTTTTACCAACTGAGCCAAGACGTCCTGCCAGACGTCCAGGATTTGAATTCTGAGCCGAATATCAGATGTGATGTAGAATTTTGCACACAGACTTGTGGAAAACGAATGGCGGGGGGCTGTGTACAACTAGCAGAATTAAATGGTCACAGAATCACAGCTTTGTCAGAATCACAGCTTTATCAGGAATGTACTATTTCAGTCTGCCATTAGACGAGGATATAATGTTTAAGCACTCTCCCCTGCCAAGAACTCTTTGTGCATAGAAAACTAGCATGAGATTCAGCTACTCCGCTCCCAGATGTCCTAGTTTTCAATATATAGATTTCCTCCCCCCCCTCCTCAACTTGCAACCTCTCACCTGAGGTCGCAGTCTGAAAAGATACTGTGCAAAAGGAGCTTTATCACTTGATTCTGCTGATTGTCTACCTTGGTCCAACCTGTCTGACTTGTGGTGATGGCTTTTGTTAGACAGAACATAGATGGATTTGGAGGAAAAAAAGCCATTTGAAATCTCTCAAGGAAATAATTTACGAGGCTTCATCATACGTAGGGCTGGGAAATTGGGCTTCATGCAATCCATATTGGAATTGAGTTATTAAAATGGGCTAGAATTTGGAGATTTCTCCTAGACAAATGCAACAGATTTCTCCTAGACAAATGCAATTCTATTTTGTTTAATTACCACTCTATGCTTGAACCTTTGGTATTGGGGGCCACCCCGGAGTTGCTTTTAATACGCTCCACCCAGACCAAGTGGTCCTTTTCCTCCCTTTCCCAGCAGGCTTCTGTCCTGAGACATGCAATATATTTGCAGCTGCAAACTTGATGCAGACTGGAGTATGAAATTAAAAATGTTTACTTAAAGTTGGTGCGATTCTTACAGGGGCCATCATCCATGGCTACAGAGTGCCTGGGGGAGAGGCCTGGCTTCTCAGGAATCTCCCAGAAGAACCCCTTTCTGAATTTTCAGCTGTCAGTAAAAAATGGTAAGACACTGTACCTTTTACTTGTGGAGATGTAAGGGGAAGTGCACAGGGGAGAGATCGCTACACGAACTCAAGTTGACCCCCCTAACATCCCACCCCCTGGCATATCATCATCATCATCATCTGCTCCTCTCATCACGTGAAATGATGATGTCCTCTTCTTGCTTCAGGCCTCCTGTTCAAGCTGATTAGGAGCGGGCAGTAGGGAGGGGGAGAAGCTACAGGGATTAACCATGTTTAATTTTCTTTCTCCCGGGCAATGACGTAAGAGGAACAATGAGAGACTAATGAAATCTTGGCCTTTCCCCCTCTCAGTCTGTGGTTCTGCCAGCCCCCGGGAGACTGGGCAGCTAGCTGGATGGAAGTGTGTGTGTGTGTGTGTGTGTGTGTGTGTGTGTGTGTGTGTGTGTGTGTGTGTGTGTGTGTGTGTACACGCACACGCATGTACGAAAGGCGATATGTTAAAATCAATATAATACAATGAGACGAGCAGTCTGCAGCAACTGATGTAGACAGCGAAATCATGTGTGATGCAGGGGAATATGTCCTGGTCCTAAACTAGTGTCCCCATTTTGCCTTTTGAGGGTTCCTGGCTAAATGTTTGCTAGTGTGTGGTGCTAGAATTGCCATTCTTTGTGGCCAATGCTTTCCCCTGGAAGTTAAACCCCTAAGGGCCAGATGACACATTACGTCAAGTGCATCGTTAAAGCCAATGTACTTGGGTTTTGAACAGGGGCGAGATCCAAAAGGTTTTTTTTTTTTTTAGCTATTTGACCCCAATCCAAATTGCCCCACCTCTGCCCTTACCATTCCCTCCCAAGATAAAAGTACCCTTGGATTACAATGGTTGGGTTTCTATTAAAAGGGGTTATATGTGGCAGATAGGAGACAGACAGACAGACTTGACTGGGGCATGCTTCAAAATCCTCCCTCTTTGCCCTGCTGCCTTTCCCCCTAAATCCCATCCCCTTCCTCCTCCACATGGAAGAAACGGATGTTCCTTCTTTACCTACTCTGCTTTCTCAAGCCAGCCTCTGCATCAAGAGGTCACCAGAGGCCAAGAACCCAAGACATGTTGCAGGGCAACGAGCGACAGCAGAAGGGCATATCAGGCCAGAAGAAGTGGCAGGCTGCCCAGAGCGGGAAGATTAGCTACGGGAAATGGAGGGTTGTGTAGGCAGCCTGACCTTTCTCCAAAATTTGCCCTCACTGCAGGGGTGTCACTAGGGGGGTATGGGGGGATGCAGCCTGCACCGGGTGTCGCTCTCAGGGAGGGTGACATCAAACACCCAGCCTCCTTCAGTGCCGGCTGTGAGAGCGCAGAGGAGTTGTTGCCGGCTGCTGCTAAGTCGCAAAAAGCGTTCTCGTCGTTTTTCGGCCCACTCGGGGGGGGGGGCTCGTGGTCACTTCATGTTCTTGCAAGAACACAAAGCTATGACGAAACACACACACACACACACACACACACACACACACACACACACACACCGCAGCGGGCCAAGAGCTTTTCGCATCATTGCTGGCCGGTGCTCATGGGGCGCAAAAAGCACTTGGCGCTCTTCGGCCCGCTCCACTTTTTGCGACCCACGAGCAGCAGCCGGCTGGCAATGACTCATCCGCACGCTCATCGCAGCTGGCGCTGAAGGAAGAGCGGGGAGGTCTGGCCACTGGTCTACTAGTGTAGCAGCAGCAACAGAGTCCACAGCTGCGGCTGCTGCCAGAGATCAATGCGCTCCACCCACCACATGCACCAGGTGAGAGAGGTGAGGTGAGGCAGGGCTTGGCCCAGCAGCCACACAGTGCCACTGGGGTGGGGGTGTGTGACACCAAAAGCTCCAGAGCCCAGGTCTACCCGGCTAGTAGACCTGGCCTCCCAGTCAGCCAAGCCTGTCTTTTGCGCTCTGCGAGACCAGGTCTACTGGGTGGGTACACCTGGGCTGTGCCACAGGAAGCCCATTAGACCTGGGCTCCGGAGACTTTTTTGGCTCCGGTGGTATGGGAGGAGGGTCCATGGGGGTGACACCATGAATTAACACCCCGGGTGACACCAACCCTAGTGCCGCCACTGCCTCACTGATCATTTCCTTGTTTTTTAAACTTATATGCCCCTCTTTCTCCTTTCTGTCTGTTTCAGGCTGTATCTATGCTGCAGATTTAATGGTTTTAAAGATGTTCTTTCTCGCTTAGGAACCCTGGGAATTGTAGTTACAGGTGAGGACTTGAGATCTCAAATGGAGCATTCTCTGACCAAATTACAATTCTCAGGATTTTTTTGTTGCGAGGTGCAGGAGCCATGACACAGTAACGTAGCCGGGGGGGGGGGGGGCGGGGCGGGGCGGTAAGATGGCTCTCACCATCGGAGCCAGTCTGGCAGCAAAGGCAATGCTGCCTTTGCTGCTGGACTGGCTCCAACAGCGTGTGGGAGGGGCCACTTTCCGCCTCTGTGTAACACTGTGCAGCACTTACCACCCCGCCCCCTCCCCAGCTACGCTACTGCCATGACAGACAAACAAGTACAGAACAGGTACAAATGTGTAGGGTCGACATGTGTTTATAGTGTCTTTAAAATGTATACCCCACCTTTCTCTGAGAATTCAAGATGAATGATGGCCGAGATGGACCAGCTCCAGCAGTTAGAGAACCAGAGCCACAATCCTCAACATAACTACATTGTTTCAACTGCATTGAATCAAAGGGGCTTACTTCCACAGTAAACGTGGCTAGAACGTTTCTTGAACAAATTTGAAGGGAAAACGTATTTCAAGTTACTTATGTATATTTTCTAATTTGTCATTTCTTCCAACATTCTTTATTATGGATGGATTTACAGGTAAATAGGATTTGTAAGGCTGCAATCCTATACACACTTACCTGGGAGTAAGTTCCATTCAAGTGAGTGGGGCTTACTTCTGAGTAGACATGCATAGGATTGCACTGTTCCACTGGTAAAATAGGAATAACAGTGACTTACTTCATTGGGTTGTTGTGAAGGTAACCACCATAAATTAACAATTAATTAAATTAATTAATTAATTAGTGTGATGCTTTTCAGTCTTTATGGTGCCACAACAATTGAGTGGGATAGGTCACTATTTTATTTTACCAAAGGGAAACTGAGACTGTGAGACAGGTGACAGTGTCTTAGCCTGCAATCCTAAACACTATTGAATAAAATCGAACTTCTGAGTAAACATGTATAGGATTGTGCTGTTACAGTGCAATCCTATGCATGTTTACTCAGAGGTAAGCACCACTGCATTCAATGGGACTTACTCCCAGGTAAGCATGTATAGGATTGCAGACTTAGCTATATCCATGATAGAACGGAGTGCAACTCGTTGCCTGACATAGGATAGCATCCTGAGGTATGGAAGCTCCAGGTGAGAGTAAAAAATGGAGAGACTACGGTATATTTCTTCCATGGCACAAAAGCAACCAGGGCTGATGGGTTAAATGAGGACAGCAGTCAACAAGGGGTCAAGTCCCATCTCCTTGTTCATCTTGCCATGACTGTCACCGAAATCCCCACTGAAAAGTTGTTTTATCGGTCAAAGTGGCGAGCCAACTGGCAGACATTCATGTGTTCGTTTTCATTGCCATTACCAGTTGTCAACCACTCCCTTATCGAACCCCCTATCCCATGATCCACTACTTTTTGCCACTTTACACAGAGCATGGTAGTGATGTGACCCTTGCCTAGAGGGAGTTAAAGGAGTGGGAGCCCAGTTTAGACATAAAGAGCAACGTGGCAGAGAGGCAGGAAGAGATGATGGCCGCCATTTTGTGGGTACATCGCAGTGTGTCTTACCAAATATGGTGAGGGCGAGCAGCACGTTTCGCATCAGCCAGCCACAGTACTTATCCAGGCAAGGTTTTGGTAACTTTTCGAGGCTGATGTGAGGACCATCCGCCATGGGGACCTCCACATGGTTAGTCATTTCTGGGGCCAGTCCCAAAGCCCCTTGTTTTGTCTCAAGGAGAAGGAAGAAACAAAAATAAAGTTAATTTTGGAAGGAAGAGAAACTCCAAGCCTGGAGTTCAGGCTTGACTGGAAGGCATTTTCCTTGACCCCAAAACCCTGCTACATCATGATGATGATGGACATAATAGGACACTTTCAACAACAGTAATAATAATAATAATAATAATAATAATAATAATGTTCCCCTCGCTCGAAAGCTAGTCATTACCGACTATAGGGGCAGTGGTCATCTCAGTTTCAAAGCCGAAGAGCCAGCGATGTCCGAAGATGCTTCCGTGGTCATGTGGCTGGCATGACTCAACACTGAGGTGCATGGAACGCTGATCCCTTCCCACCAAAGCGGTACCTATTAACCTACTTGCAATTTCTTGCTCTCGAACAGCTAGGTTGGCAGGAGCTGGGGCTGAAGACGGTAGCTCACACCGTCACGCAGCACTCAGGTCTCGAACTGCTGTTCTGCCTACCTTCCAGTCTGCAATTCAGCGTCAACCACTTACCGCGGCGCCCAATAATAATATAATAGGACTGATCAATTAGATCAATGAATAACGAAACCTTTTAATCAATTAAAAAGGTCCCCCAATTAATCAGACAACAGATTGCATGTATATAGAGAAACGCCTCTTCTAAGATGATGGTTGCTATGATATATGCATGCATCATCTAAAAACAAAAAAAGCATGCTTCTTGCTTCGGAAATACATGTGTTACCTGCACACAAATTTTATCACAAGATAATCAACCAATTTTTTTTTAATCGGGTGACAATAAAATCAACGTCATTATATACTGTACCATTTCAGGAGTTCAAAGCACTTCATATAAACTATCTGAGACAGCAAATGGGATCAGCGGCTGGCAACCTGTAGACCAAATATGGCCTCCTGAGAGCGCCACCTGCTGGCCTGCCAGCTACTACATCTGCTTGCTCCGACTCTTCCACTTCTTGCCCGAAACAGGCATCTCACACAGCAGGGAAGAGGAAGTGAGGAGTGAGAAAGAAAAAACAGATACTAGGGAGTTGGTTATGGAGAGGAGTCTGTGCATGGGTGGTCCTTACAAGCAGGCCACTTTACAAAGATAAGAGAGGAATTTAGCCCATCTCCCTTCCATTGCTTCCTCAAAAAGGCACCCCCCCCCCAATAATGTAGGTGCTAAATCATTTATTCTCTTTCCAGAATGAATTGTGAGATATTGTGTGGGATATGTGTGGGTCCTCTTTGAAAATGTCCTGGCTTTGATTATGGATAAGAGTCTATGAGATCTTTCCATTCAAGTGAGGGTTAAACTATATTTTTAGGACTGCCTGGCTGGGAACCAAGGCAAAAAAAAATCTAGGCCTTGGCTGATGAGAGTTGGAATGAGCCTTCCAAGGAACGTGTTAATCAGCTAAAGGATAATCAAATGAAATGAGTGTATTGGATTTCGGAAGCGCTACATCTGACCAGCTCACGAAACCCTGTCCTGTTAAGCTAGTGGGCGTTATCTGCCCTGCAGCTTTAAACCGGTTTAAGAGTTTTATTGGTTGTTAGTTATTAATATACACATACACACATTTAACAGGCATTCCCTTGTCTCTGGAAGTGTTCCTAGGTGTCCTTCCCCCTCCCCATCAAATTTCTCTCTATGTGCACAAAGGATTTCTGGAACAAAATTTCCCTCCAGACTTCATGGTACAATTATCAAAACAATTTTGTTGTACAAACATGGACAAGAGAAACAAACATGATGTCGGCAGCCCTCACTCAGCACAGGTCAGCAACTAAGCACAGCTATGGCAGGGGGCCAGGGGGTTGAGGTGGGGGGGGGTGGATGTCAGGCAACCTCAGTGGGTCCCTCCCCTCAACCAGGAAGATGCAAGGCAGCCAAAATGACGATCCTCGTCTCAGGTTCCCTCTCTGAGCCTCCCCTGCTGGGGTTCTCCTTAAGGAAAGGTAAAGGTGACCCCTGACAATGAAGTCCAGTCGTGTCCGACTCTAGGGTGTGTTGCTCATCCCCATTTCAAAGCCGAAGAGCCAGTGTTGTCCAAAGACGCCTCCGTGGTCATGTGGCCGGCATGACTCTCCTTGCCGCAGCGCGTAGCATGCAGCTGGAACACGGAGCGCTGTTTACCTTCCCGCAAACCGTGGCAAGCGGTACCTATTTATCTACTCGCATTAACATGCTTTGGAACTGCTAGGTTGGCAGGAGCTGGCCAAGCAACGAGAGCTCACCCCGTCGCGGATTCGAACTGCCGACCTTTCGATCGACAGCTCATGGTTCAGGGGTTTAACCCACTGCACCACCCGCTGGCCTGTGCTCCTTACAACGCACCAAAAGAGAAGCCTGGTGCTTTCAGGGAGGGGCACCAGGTGGGTCGTTTTTCTGGCCTTGGAACCCTGGTCAGTGCATAACCTCTAATGTTTCACAGATGAAAACAGGAACCTGATTATAATGCCCCCTATTCTCATGCCACAGATCACTATCTGACAGGGATGTAGATCAAGTCTCTGACTCCAAGTCTCGAGTCAAGTCCAAAGTCTCTGGGTCCAAGTCTCAAGTCAAGTCCCAAGTCTTTGCCCCCAAGTCCCGAGTCTTTGGTTGCAAGTTGTGAGTCCCTATCTATTTAATGGGGAGAACAGGTTTAAACCTGAATAAAATTCGACTTGTCATAAAAGGCTCCAAGTCTCGAGTTGAGTCTTTCAAGTCTTTTACAATCACCGAGTCAAGTCATTGACGCGACTCAAGTCCGACCTGAGTCCGAGTCAATAGACTCAAGTCTACACCACTGCTACCAGAGGGCGAAATCCAGCATAAGGATCCGGCCGGCAGCCCAGGGCTGCCCGCCGGATCCTATCCCCATTCCGGGCCACGCTGCTGTGGCCCGGAGGTCTACTCAGGGAAGGGGACGTTCTGCTCATGCGGCTGCTGCCGAAGACTTACCTTCCTCCGCCGGCTGCATGGACGTCCCAGTGCCGGAGTGAGGGCGGGCGGCCTTGCGCTGACCTCACTTACTCATGAGTCATCGCAAACGTGCCTTACAGCACGTTTGCGATGGCTTCCAGCAACGGAACACTCGTTCTGTCGCCGGATCCATAGTTTGGATCTGGCTGTGAGTGTCCTTTAGTTAAAAATAGAGAAAAAAATTGTAATTGACTGATATACCTTTCAAAATCTACCTCAGGTGTGTGAAAAGCCAGGCTGAGCACTGTGTGGTGCATTTAGAGTTAATGACAAGAGAGTTATGTGCATGTACACTAGAGACAAGACACGTCCATCACCATCAGTCAGAAATGTAGCTTTCAGAGACCAGGAGGATGGAGCCAAACCCTGAACAGTGGGACCAGTAGCATCCCCCAAGAGCAAAACCACAGGAATAGCGATTTACCAGTGACAGGAAAGCGTCATGGCAACATACACACACACACCCTTGAAAATATAGTTTGGTGATGATGCTGAGCATTCCGTTCCTCCCTTGCCCCTGAGCCACAGATTCCTGGGAAGAACTCATCTCGCCACTGCCGGCATGGTGCAAAGCCTGCTGGGTGCTCCCTGGCTGGCGCGGCTTCCGAGGAGCCCAGCTGCGCCATGTCGCTGCAACCCCTGATGCTGGACGGTGAAAGAAGTTGTGCCCTTTGCTGGCACTTGGTTGCAACACTTCCCTGTACGACCACCACTCCAGAGTGGACCACCACTCCAGGTCTGTATGACAACCACGCCATTACTGACATATCCACGGGTCATTGCAAATTCCGTGATTTTTGGTTCAAAACTTGCCCTCGACTTATCTACAAGATCAACTAATAGACAAGTAACTAAGGGTAAGTCCCAAAATACATCTTTGAAGAATTAGGAAAAGGGAAGTGCAGTTGTCTTTTGAACTGGTGCAGCTAGGCTGCAGCCTTGTTTTCTGAGAAAGTTCCATTTTTCAGTTCCTCTGCCTTCTTCCTCTACCAAGACTTTTCTGTGCCGAGGCAAATTTTCCTCCATTTCCCTTCCAGGAATCTGTCACTCTCTGCATGTGCATCTGGGCGCACAGAATTCTCAGCAGCATGATCCTCACAGTACAATTCCCAGGATTAACTAGCAAATTAGAAACGAATTGAGCTAATTTGAAACCAAGACAGCAATGCAATACAGTACTACCCCCATATCTGCTGGGGATATGTTCCAGGCCCCTCCGTGGATACTTGAAACCGTGGATAGGAGCGAACACCCCCTCCATGGTTTCCTGAGGGGCCCCCCGCCCTCCCCAGCTCTTATTTTTCTTTCAGCAAGCTTTGTTTCTTCCTTAAAACAAACAGAGAAGCAGCCTCCATTGCAGGCAAGTAGAACGAGACTAAAGCCTGATTCACACTACAGGAATCCAGGTGCGTTACGGATCTCCGGAGCGTAGCACGGAGCTCTTTGACAGCATTTTGGAAGCTTGCGGAGCAGCTGCGAGCTCCGCAAGGCAGAAGCTGGAAAAATGGTCTCCCCTCATCTCATCCGGAGCTGGGCTTCACAGAGCTGGGAGGGTTCGCGGAGCTACTGCAGCCTACCAATCGGATGAGAGGAGGGGAGAGTGGCTGCATGCCAATCAGAACTACCTCCAATCACCTTCATAAGAAGGCAGGACAGCAGGACGACTTCCGGCCAGCTCTGCACGCTGGGGCAGGGGCATCCGCGCCTGGAAAAGTGTAGTGTGAATCAGCCTTAAGTCCTAGAGAAGATCTACAAGGTTTCTGTTAACCTTGCAGAGCCTCTCTAGGACTTAGTCTTGTTCTACTTGCCTGCAATAAGCAGCCAGAGGCTGCTTCTCCTGTTTGTTTAAGGAAGAAATGAAGCTTACTGGGGAAAAAAGTAAAAGCTTGGGGGGGGGGTCCCCACAATCTGTGGATAACTGAAACCGTGGATAGCGAATCCGTGGATATGGGGGCCCACCTGTACTGTGCAGTTTACATTTCAAGCAGCTTCAGGCCAGGCAGAGCAGGTCCCCATGGCACTGGGGCCAAGTACAGTCGGTCATGCTGTGAAGCACCATCAGCCCTAGTTGTGCACAAAAATGAGTGGTCCTCATTAGTAGAATGGGGATGTTTATTATCCAACAACAAAAGATGCATCCGGTCAGTTCAATGGATGATGAACACTGTAATATGAACACAAGTCACTAGAGGAGAAATCCCAGCCCAGAAAGGCTGAGGATTAAAATCAGAGGCGTAACAAGGGTGGAGCGAAGGCAAGTAGTTCTGCAAGACTCCGTGACACTGGAGTCAGCGGCCCCTCCCCCTTGCTGTTGGAGCCATTCTGGCAGCAAAGGCAACACACAGGACACTCTCCTGTTGCTGCTGGAATGGCTCCAACAGCAAGGGGGAGGGGCCGCTGACTCCAGTGTAACAGAGTCTTGCAGAACTACTTGCCTTCGCTCCACCCTTGTTTCACCTCTGATTAAAATGATCACACAATGAAAGGAGAGAATGTGAAGAATCACAGTTCCAAGTTTCTACTTCTTCCTTGTGCCTAAAGTTCTCCTGCGTGTTTTTTTTTTCTGTTGACCAGCAACTGGCTCCATACAGCACACTCCCTCCCTAATGCTGCATATTAACACAGCATTTGGCACATCTGGATGGTTCAGTGATTTCAGCCATGAGAATAAATATGGAAAAAGAATTTTAAAAAAATACTCCTCCTTTTTAGTCTTAAAATTAACTCCTCCTTTTGTTAATTCCTAATTAAGTCACAGGTCACAAGTCCTTTCCAACACAGGAGCCATATATATATATATTACACACACACACACACACACACACACACACACACACACACACACACACACACACACACACACACACACACACAAATAGGAAAGGACATAGATTCTATATTTCCATTGAGCAAGTCAGCATAGGAGCAAAGCCAGCATCTCCTACAGGTGAAAGCCCCACGTCATTTTCCAATTTCCCCACCCTCCCTGTGGAAAAACAGAGAATCTGAAGACAGAAAGCAGATAAAACACTGGGCCATCTAAGGTTTGCACAAGAGTATGCAGATTTTCATTTCTCACAGGTTCCTTCACTAGACAATTGGATTAAGAGTCCTGTGGAACTCAAAAGCTTGCATAATCCTATGGCAACCTACGTTGGCCCATTAAATAAATGTTTTATTTCCTTTCTGTCTTCTAACTTTTGAGACTAACAATACCACCACCATGCACTGAAGGATCATAAACACAGCACCCTCTATCCAGCAAAGAACTATCGGTTGCCCGTCCCTCCATCCAGAGGCTCCATCTCCAATGCCCTCTTAGCAGCCAGTCCTAACTGAATCCAACATCCCCTAAAGAGAAAAGGCTCCCTGCTGCAATGCCATTTCTCAGAGCTGCACCAGTTCCAAGTTGGCATGGGGTTGCCATTTTTTCATACTGGCACTACTGCTATACCTTTAACAACAGCACAATACAGTATTTAGAATTTAAGCAGGTGAACATTTCTATGCCAGGGCAAACCATCGCATGCTAAATTTCTGCATGTCAACTTTTAAGATATGAACGAATGCACAGTTTAGAAGGTGGCAACACTGTACAGTATTGGAAGCGCGCGCGCGCGCGCGCGCGCGCGCACACACACACACACACACACACACACACACACACACACACAGTGCAAGACAACTTTACATTCCGATCCCTCCCCCAACCATGAATCCTGGTTCAGAGCCCCCCAAACGACCACCTGTTCCCCATTTCAGAATTCTTTCTTGAAATAAGGTCTATCTCATAAGGGTGGCAGCACCCCCTAGAGGGGAGATTCCCCATAACCTGTGCTGAAAAGGTCAGCTTTAGAAGAATGCACAATGTTTTGGGTCCAGCACAGACCCAAACACCTACCCCTCCGCACCTCTCCTCCCCCCCCAGCATTTTTCTCCCTTCCCGCAATGCTCCTTACCCCAAATAGGGAGGGGGGACAGTGCGTCTCGGTGGGAGGCGAAGGGGGATCTGAAGCCTGCAGAAACCAAAGGGGGAGACTCCGGCAGATTAGTGCCCCCGTCATTCAACGACGTCAAAGAAGAAGTATGGGGGGGGGGGAGGTGAAGAAAGATTACAAACCAAAAAAAAAAAAAAAAAAAAAAAAAGGAGCAGAGGAATGAAACATACAAAATAAATGAACATGAGGATAATACCCCTAACTGGAGCTGAGCAGACGGCTCTGTTTAATCAGCAGCCTTAAAATAGGGGGCATGGGGTGAGATAACTAAATATCAGGAATATAGGAGGGGGGTCACTAGGAGATGGCCAGCTGGGTGGAGGGCTTCGGCGCTCTGAAATATATATTTGGTCCGTCTGCCGTTTCGCATGCAAGTTTTCAGGAAATTGTTTAGAGAGTACCATCTGTCCTGGGGGATTTACAAGCATTCACATCAGCAACATTTTCTTTTTTTACTTACTCACGAACTCTAAATAAGCTGTTTGTTTTTTAAATTTAAACGGCAGGTGTTATTGTCAGACTTTAAGGAGATAACTAATTTGCAATAGCTAGATAATCCTGCATTGGTCGCACAGACATTAATAAAGACTAAGATGGTATACCCGACCAGCATAATAATGGAGCAGGGGTTAGAGCAGGGGTTCTCAACCAGTGGTACTAGTACCACCAGTGGTACTTTGGGCGACTGCTGGTAGTACTCGGACACCCAAACCCCGCTCTGAGACACGCTTTCAGCAATGCGATTTCACTCCTGAGAGGCTCCTGCCTTTGGCCGAGAAGGGCCCTCACACCTGCACAGAACCACCTACTTGCGTTTTCTGGCCTCTGAAAACCCAGAAGTAATTGGTGATGATGTCATCATCAGTCACTTCCGGTGATACTCAGCAGGAGAGTGGCGCCGGAGGTGGTACCCGGCTGGGAAGGGGTTGAGAACCCCTGCTTTACAGTTATACAGAATATCAAGTGGAATTGAAAGGTAACAGTTTCAGAAGGGAGAGAATACGGTGGAATTACAGTACATCTTTGCCGCTAACGTACGATTATGCTCGTACATTAACGGCTAAGTTTATTTCAATGCTCTTGGACACCATATAAGTTATGACGATGATTGGCATTTTTATCCCACCCCTCTTCCAAAGAGTTCAGGTGGTTATGGGACTCTCCCATGCCCTATTTTGTCCTCACAACAGCGCAGCGAGGTAGACTAGACCGAGGCACAGCTCCCTAACAGAGTGGGCATTTGAACCTAGGCCTCCTGGATTTTTTCCCTGACATTCCAGTCACTTCATCACACAGAAGCAAAGCACTGGCACTCCCTCAATATCGCAGAGGGAGCGATATTGATGCTCTCGATTACTTTGCAGTGCTACGGTTGCTTCACACCATCTGGCCCCAAAGACAGGAGTCACCCCGAGTAGTTGCACACCAGGGAACGCTGCAGTCCAGGAGCTCCTGGAGGTGTGTGCAACAACTAGTGAGCCCAGTTGGGGATTCCTCTCGCCCTGGTGGCGTTTGATTGTCTGCATTGCCCTGCCAAGTGGTAAGGTGTCTCTTCTTACCACAGTCAGGTGCAGACTATGACATCAGGGGTTGGAACCACTGGGCAGCTGCTGTGGGCCCAGAGCCCGCCAAAGAGCCCCCCCCCGGCCCTACTGATCCCTATGAGCACCTCTGTGCCTACAGCCTCCATGTGATGGTGATGGAACAGCTCCCTCAGGGCCCACTGAAGTAATAAGGGGCCTGTGAAGGGCAGTTTGCTTGTGCCCCACCGGAGCCACTGCATGGACCAGGAATTAGTGTAAGACTACACAGAATTAACTGTTTATGTTGGGACATATCGGTGGGGGAGCTACTGTATGTTACTTGTTACAGCAAGCAGAAAAAGGACACCGGTGGCAACTTAAAGAGAAGCAAATGTATAAACCCGTTTGTCTAAGGCCCTGATGGCGAACCTATGACACGCGTGTCACAGGTGACACGCGAGGTCATTTTGGGTGACACGCCAGCGTTTCCTCCAGGGCCCCGACACACCTTACATTTTCGCAGGTTTCACAGGCTTGTCTTGAACATTTAGGACAGAGATTTTGGCAGACCTCTTTCAAATTATTATCTAGTAAAACTCAGCAACAAAAAAGTCTCTAATTGATGTTAAATAAAATGCAATGTGCTCTATAGTTGTTTTCAGTTCAGTTCAATTCAAAATTACTAGTAAAATTAGCAATAGTCAAAGTACTATTAAAAGTTTGGGGGGGGGGGACACACCAGCAAAGTCCAGTTAGGCATTGTCAAAAATTTTGACACACCAAGCCCAAATGGTTCGCCATCACTGGTCTAAGGTGCTGAGGGACTCTTTCTTGCTCGCGTGAGGCGAGGCTGTGCAAGTCCTGGCTATTCCCCTTTGCATTATGCCGCTTCAATGACACATTCACATGGCTATCAAGCATTGTTTTATTTATACAAAATAAAATATATATATATTAAAAAAAGAAACTCTCTCAGTATAAAAATGGTGGCACAGCGCCGCTCGGTGGGCACAATCCAGTACTGCACCCCATGCCTTCCTCACAGACATTCTTCAGTCTCCTGCTCTTCATCTTCACCCTACCCAGAAGGCGGCCTTTGAGGACTGCAAGTTTGGTCCGCCAGGGAGAAAAGTAGGAGCAGGGGGGCTGTGTCGCTGCTGCAGGTGCATGAGGGAACGAGTGCTGCCCCTATGCTCTTTGGGAGAAGAGCATCTCCTCAAAATCTGTTGCACCCGAAGACCCAAAGCTGGAACAAGACAAGAAGATTGGAAACGTTGGTTAGGGGGAGAATGTGAATCCAGAAGTGAGGACGTTGCAAAATTCGGACTTTGGGTTTCTGCAAGCTTTCTCCAGGAGGCAAGACCCTTGAACCTGTAGCGAGACCTAGTTCTCACTGAGGCAGTAAACCACCATCTGGGTTGTGCCACTTTCGACTGCAGGGGACGACGGCTCACAGACATGACTGAATGCTCCTTCATAACGCCCCCCATCCTTGCACATGGGAAGCTACCATGTGAAGAACTGTGATCTAGCTTTCTCCCTAGCTAGTTTTCTAGGTGGAAGGATTTGTGCGTGTGTGTAAAAGCATTAAATTATGTGAGCCTCCCCTTGCTGTTGGGAGTCGTACAGCCCAGGCATTGATTTACTACCTCGGTGACAGCAAAACCTTATGAGTGCTGACAATGCAGAACCAAGATTTTTTTTAAAAAAAGTAGAAATGTAGCCACTGAGACCATAATTATTTCCTGTTGGTGACAGTGCGTTTTTCCTAATCAGCAGCAGCAAACCTGCAGCTGAAAGTTACTTTTGCTTGTTGTATTTTCGTGCCATCCGTCTCCTTTGTGAATGTGTGAACATGCCTTAGTTATTCGGAGTCCAATCCTTGATTCATTCAGCCCAGTGCTCCCCACATTCCTTGACTGTCCGCAGCTCTTCAGGGTTCCAGGTGGGGGGGGGGGACTACAACGACTTCCCCAGCCCCTACCTGGAGGTGCCAAGAACTGACTCTGGGATCTTGTGCATGTAAAACAGGCAGTCCCCAAGGAGCTTACAGGCAGTCCCCATACATCGCTCCTTCCCCTTTTTATCATCACACAACATACCTGTAAAGGCCGACCCACACCGCACAAGTTCCGGCGTGGAGGCGTGCGAGCGTAGGTGCCTGGCCGCCCGCCTCCAAGTGCTGCCCTGCTCTCTGCCAGTGTCGTCCTGCAATTGGTCCCTCCTGATTGTCCCGCCTTCTAATCGCTGATTGGATTAAACATAAGTGCACACCAATTGGCTGAAACCCCCTCTAATCTGACTGGTTAAAGCAGTAGCTCCGCGTCCCCGCCCCTCAAAATCTTAGGCATGAAACAATTCTGATCGCACCAGAACTCGGGAGAGCGCAGGTCTCCTGCGTTCAGATGAGATCACATAAAAATGGTGGCCACACAGCTGTGCAAGCTCCACACGTGTCTGGGACGCGCCTGAACTCGTGCGGTGTGGGTCGGGCTTTAAGTACATAAGCCTGACAGATGGTGACTGGCCCAAGGTCATCCAGTAAGCTTCATGGAGATTTTAACCCAGCTCTCCCTAACCCTAGCCCTAATGGTAATAACCACTATATATTGCCAATCTTGGCCTAGGTTTTTCCAGAGAATCAGATTTTGAACAATCATTAGATTTGCAAAGTTACCACTGGGCTTGTTTGTTTGTTTTTGTTTTACTGGCCCTGTTCCTATGTCTTTCACAACAGAGTGACATGTAGCAAATTGAACTGATGGAACATTTCCAGGCATGAAAATAAAATGATGGGAAAAGCCTCGTCTGCTTAATTCCTGCATGTCAGGCTGCTGTTAAAGGTACAGGAGCAGAGGCAATAAAAACGTTGGTAACCCTTAAGTTCTTTCTTCCTTCCTCTCCTCCAGTACCTGATCCAGCAAATAGCAGCTGGAGTGGGGAGAGAGGAGAAAAAATGTTTCCCTTCCTGTCTGGGACCAGTGGGCTGAGCTACTGTAAGCTTCCCTACAGGAAGGGAAAAAAAATGTTTCCCTTCCTGTCTGGGACCAGTGGTTCTGAGTATTTTGGCATCCCTGCAAAAATACTAGGGCTGGAAGGCTTAATCCTTGGGGTTTAGTGCAGGAATTGAAAGAAGTTGAAAAGCACCAGCCACAAGAAAGAGCATGACTGTTAGGAGGTTCATCTGAAGTTCATGGTGGTCTGTCAATGTGATGATTAGCAATTCATTACTGGCTGCTTCCATTTGGTGCTTGCCAAGTGGGAAACCACAGGAATGCCCACTAACTGAAATAAAGGTTTGGTTGGTTTGTGATGAAACTAGAAAAACTAATACTAAGGATGAAATTAAGAGAGAACAGAGTAAAGAAAGACAAATTTAATTTCCCACAGGACACTTTATAAGATGTTGGATAAGCTATTGCTGACTAAGCAAGCTAGCATCAAGTTTGTTGAAAATTAGTCAACTGATAAGATATTTGCTTCTATGTTGCTTCATTTTTCTATAATTAGATGTATTAATAAAATAACATTCTTGGAAGCAACCATCAAAATAAACCATTAGGATCCCACTTCTGGCATCGTACTGCCCCCTGTGCCCATGCTATTAACAGCAGTTTGTCTTTCTTTTCCCAATGGGACAATACTATTAAACACACAATAGTTAACAACCCTAAAGCAAATCTAATGACAAACCAGCACTAAAAACCTGATGGGCAACTAAACACAGACAATAGAAACCAAGCACTTTAAACCAGCACTAAGAACTGACAGTGCAATCCTAGGCATATCTACTCACAGGTAAGCCCCACTGAGCTCAATGGAACTTACTCCCATGTAAGTGTGTATGAAAAAGAAACCCCTAGAGGGAGCCGCCCTGTTCACATAGAGAAGGGAGTTTCATTGGTTGGGTGCCACAACGAGAAGGCCCTGTCATGTAACCACCAGTTGTGCCTCCAAGGACAACAGTGAATGCAACAGAACTTCCCTAGGTGACCTCGGAGGATGGGCAGATTTGTTTGGGGAGAGGCAGCTTTTCAAGTATCCAGGCCTCAAGCTGTTAAGGGCTTTTGAGTCATACTCATAAAACCATAACTTTGAATTATGCCCAGAAACAAACAGAAGTAGCTAAATGTTAGGTTAACATTATTGCTTGCTAATATTTGCAAATCAAGCTGGTGATAAAGTTTTTCCTGGCAATTCTTATCTCAGAGAAATTTGAGAATCGCTTACCTTACTGCTGCCTTGTATTTCCTAAAGCTGCTCTGCCTCTATAGGCTCAACCGGCTGATTCCTTGGGCTTCTCTGGGGATAAAATATGGAGCCAGGATTACTTTCTCAAATGTTAGCAGTGAGGGGAAAATGGCAGGGGGAGATTACTTATTTCCTCCCAGCCCACAGGTGTACGCATTTAACTCCTGTTGCGTGTATATACACCCTTGGGTAAAAATGCCTTAAGGAACAATGACTCTTGGCCAAGGCAATCTTATGCATATAGCATTTCTCAAAAACTTCTGCAATGCTGGGAGTGACCCAAAGGGAGGTTTATGGTAGCAATGCTGAAACGGAATAACAGGAGCCCCGCGAACAGGAATGTTCATAGATTTTGCAAGCGCAAACGTGTGAATGTTGTGCCATAATTAAAACTCAGTGCTGATAAGCAAAACAGCTGCAAACGGGCCTAACTTGTTTTGTTTCCACCGTTCATTTTTCATCCCCTATTTGAATAGGGGGCAGTCCCCTATTTGTGGAAGAATTTCGATTGCTTTGGCAAGGAACTCTTGATGCAATGAGGAGTTAAGAGTGCCCATCAGTAAAACAAAACAAATGTATTATTTATATCAGGGTTGCAACATCTAATTGATTCATTGCTTACATTTCATTTTCTTATATTGTTTATATGCGGCTTTTCTATCTTGGCACATACTCCAAGCAGTTTTCAAATGATTTTCAAACCTATGAACAATAAAACAACCTACGGAACTACACCGATAAGGTAAACAACAGTTTGAACAGCAACTATAAGGTAAAATACATTTCGAGCCATTATCTTAAAAACATCTGCTGAACTGTTTTCAGTGCCTGTTGAAAAATGGGCAATGAAGGGTTGAGGCATAACTCCCTTAGGAGACCACAGAGAGAAGAGCCTCAAAACTAGAGCAAAGTGCTTGGACATAGTTTGACAGGCTAAAAAGGAGCCCCTTGATTAACTGGTCAGCAAGCACCAAGATACATTATTTCTTGTATATGAAAAAAGGGATGATGCGACAGATGATGCGACATATAGCTGCATCATTTAATTGAAAGTAGAAAAAAAGTAGGCTCTTTTGGGGAACTTTTTTTTCTCATAGGCAAATGCACGCAGGTCTAATCAATTCATGAATCAATGAATTTATGCATGGGAGAGTGCAAAAAGCCAAATGACTTGTAGCCACTATTGCTGGGGGAAAAAAAACTGGAACCGGCAGCTAGAGTGGACTCCAGAGCAAGTGGTTACAACAACTTCTAGGTAGTTTTGAGCTCTGGCACCCCTCAATTAAAGACTAAAAGAAAGGTAAGGCAGGACAAGGCAAGGGCAAAATATCAGGATATACCAACCAAGCAGCAAAACATACAGTAATTTCTCATTAGCACACCCAGGTCTTTCTCACTCCCCCTCCCTCCCAGTTGGCCCAATTGGGGGAAAACGGTCTGCAATTTTTTTTGACACATCTGCCCCCACCCAACCTCCCATACACACTCACAATGGGAGAAGACATAGAAAACCTTCCTACGACCCACTAATTGTCTGATGTAAAGGGATGCTATAGAATGTTCACAAAACCCCAGCTGCAGAGAGGAAACATCATTCATGCAATATTGACTATGTACCCCTACAGCTGCTATGAGGTATGTGGAAGGTTACCTTGAATGGGAAAAAATGCACAGTGCCATGGGGCACTTGGTCTTAAGAAGTAAAGGAGGTAGAGTAGAGGACTTGAGTGTTAGGGCTGTGAGTAGGGTACGCCAGGCTCACGAACTCTATGACCCTGAGAAATGGGCAACATTTTATTATTTTTCCCAGGCCTGTAAAAACAATTGCCAATATTTTCACTGGAAGTTGCCAATGGTCCATCTTGCTTAGTCTTGCTATCTGTTGGCTGGCAGAGGCTCTCCAAGGTGTCAGGTTTTCCTTCTATTTGAGATTTCTTTCTGAGAGATGTCAGGGATCACACGTAGTGCATGCAAGCATCCACTCTACCACTAAGCTATGGCCCCAGAACATAACACTTTGAAAGGTCTTTTCACTTACCTGGGATCGTTTCCTACACTGAAGTCTTGGTCCAACTACAAAGGCAAGGACGAGCAAAAGACCAATCGGCAATAGAATCAGCCACCAGTAATGTTTTCTAGAGGTGGCTGGTTGAGATGACTGTCTCTCTTCTGTCGTCTGTTCAGCCTGTTTGGTGACTGGAGTAGTAACATTTGTGACTGGAGTCTGTTTGGTGACTGTTTGGTGACTGGAGTCTGTAGCGTGGAGAGAGACTGACTATAGATAGCAATGTCTGGGGGTTAGAACAATGTCTTCTGGTAGCAAGGAGCAGGGGCAGGGAATATACAATAGAGAATGCATAAAATGGGTTAATAAGCTACATTTTTGAAATGAAAGCTGGCGTACCATAGTGCAATGGTTTTTAGCTAGAGGGCCTGACCTAAGATAAGTGGCACGCTGGCACCACAACATTTACAGAGAGGAGAGAGAGAGTAGGAAGAAGAGTACATGTACACTAAATGCTTGTAAGCTGTACAGTGCATACTAGTTTAATTGTCGTGGCTTCCCAGACATGTAGTTGGAATTGTAGTTTGATGAAGCTGCTGAACATTCTGCTGGAGAGCTCTACATTCCCACCACCTGAGCTAAAATTCCCAGTCAGAAAGAATGATTTAAACCAGTGTTTCCTAACTGTAGATATTATTAATTATTATTAATTATTTACATTTCTAGCCTACCCTTCCTCCAAGGAGTTAGGGTGGTGAGCAATACTCCCCTCCACGTTTTATCCACACAACAACCCTGTGAGGAAGGTTAGGCTGAGTGACAGTGATTGGCCCAGGATGAACTTCATGGCAGAGCTGTTATTTGAACCTGAGTTTCCCCTTTCCTGACACTCTAACCACTGACAGTCTGACACTCTAACCACCACACCGGCTCTCAATAATATGCCTTAAAAAGACAGGGCAGAAAAAGGGAGAACGAGGGCATATGTGTGTATTAAAAAAATAACGCATAAAACGCAAGTACCGGACCTGAACAGCTGATGATTACCAGCTAAGAATTTGAGCCATAAACTGGGAAGTCCTGAGTTCCAATTTGACTTCAGCCACACCCTCACTAAGTAGGCTTAGACGATCTATTGTTCTCTCTGCCTCAGTTCCCTCATCTGCAATATGGAGAGATAATCTTGTTGACTGAGACAGTGTATATGAAAGTGCTTTGAACCTTCTAGAGAACGATATGAATGCTAAATAGCATCCTGTCCGGAAACAAACCTGTAGGGAGTGCATAACCACTTGGTAAGCTGGTGATCTGTACGATTCTTTCACCAAGTTGAAAGGAGATTTTTATTCCTTCTGTTGCATCTTCAAATTTCTGAACAGGTTGGTGGGGGGGGGGGGGAGGAATAATCTTGTCTTCACTGTTTGGTAGTACCAGCTTATCACATGAATACACTTACTTACACTCACATCATGCTAAGCAAGTTACTCCTTGGCAGCAAAAGGCCATATGTATCAGTTCTGCCCCTTCCCCACACTATCAGCCGGGAACGTTACCTAATTGGCACTGAAGAACTGTGCAGTTACTGAAGTCTATCACGTCTTCCTCATCCAAACTATTCATATGTTGATTCAACGCTGTAAAGAGGGGAGGAATTGTTTTCAGGAACTGCGAGACATTTCTCTGTTCAAAATTGATACAATCATCCTCCTGTAGGGTGCGAGAAAAAAATGAGGCATTCTTACTCAAATCCAGCCCAGGCAGAATCTGGCAGCCTAGACACGGGCATATCACAGAGAAATCATGTGTTCCTGTTTTGGAAATCAGTGCCGGCCTGTTAACTTCAAGCCAAACAAGCCGACAAAGAGACTTCATGATTTCTCTGCAAGAAGAATAGAGGGTCTCTACCAGCGCAGAGACTCTCTATTTTTGCAGGAAAATCGTGGAGAGCTGGAACGAACCCCAGATCCCCTCCAGCCCTCTCCGCCTACTGCAGCAGACTGGATTGTGCACGCATATTTTCCTCATGCAAGATGCAAGGGTGTGGCAACAGTATATGGCTGGCAGTGCTTCCCAAAGTGTGAGGCACGGCTCTTGGGGGCATTGCGCCAAGCCCCTGGGGGTGTCGCTGAAAGCTTGCCACCTAATCTGCTTGACTGCGAAGCAACATGGAGCAGAGGTTCTGCTTGGCAGGCCAAGCATCTCGAAGGGCATTCACATGCTCCGATGGGCCCACCCTGAACCGCTGACATCCTTTTTGCAGTCGCGGCAGGGGACTTGCAACCCGGACGTGCGGCGATGTTATCATGTCTTGCGTCATTGTGTCACCACCCAGCACTTCCGGGTCCAGAGTTCCGCGGCTGCAGCAGGCAGGGCGTCATGGAGCAGGCAAATCTGGGAAACACTGGTATATGGGTATCATGTTGTCTTGAATGCTCCCTGAGGCATCTGGTGGGCCACTGTGAGATACTGGCATGTTACTCAGGGTAAAGGGACAAATGTCCTTTTACCCTGAGGAGGCATCCGACTGCGCCGGGGCAGGCCCAATCTTGATTAGGATGCAGCAGGCGCCTTATGTGCTGAGACAACATGTATCATTATTGTGGAATTGTTCTGTCTTCTCCCCCTTGGAGACGCACCAAAATTCAAGCCTGAGCATCTTCCAGAAGCATTATGTGATCTATCTGTTTGGGCTGGTGCTTGGTGAGAGTCTGAATTAATTGGGCTGTGTGTGTGCTTTACTTATTGTCTTCCATTTTACATTTTAATTTGATTCTAATGGGTCTTTAACATGCTTCCCCCCCCCCCCCGCCTTTCATTCATTGCTATCATCTCTGATCTTTTCGAATGGGGGCAGGTTAAGAATTGCCTTAAATAAACAAACAAACAATAAGATGGTTGAATCATGACTTTTGCTGCATTGCAAAGGCCCTCCTTTGAAAACAAAACAAAAACAAATGAAAACCAACCTGCAACTTACTTTAATCTTACAGTCTGCAACAAAGTTGGTGATGCTCGTTATTTGCTTGATCAGGACAGTCAGATTATACCCCGAGATGTTGATCATGCGGATCAGCTCTCTGTTGACAAAGTGCAGATCCCATATTTTCTGGCAGAAATCATCCTGGGGAAAATGGGGTGGTGGTGGTGGTGGGGTGCAAGAGGGAAACATGTGGGTCAGAAGTAGACCGGACTGTATTTGCGTAATTCATTGTTTCTCAACAGGTGGCCTGGGCAGACAGGGTGGGGTGGAGGTACGATGTTTTTGCTGTCATGAGCCCAGTTACTTTGAGCTGGAGTTGAAATAGTGTGGGGAGCAAAGAGGTGAGCTTGTGCGGGAGCTGGTGAGTGGTGGTGAAGTGGCACAAGGGTAAAGGCCGTGACAGACCGCACGCCGAGGCGAGCGAGCGAGCCCCGAGGCGAGCGAGCGAGAGAGGCTGGCCGCTCTCCTCCGCGCTCTGAGTTTGTCTGTAGGAGTGTCTTCCCGCAAATAGTCCCTCCTTTTGTCCCGCCTTCTTGGAAGAAACCTCCATGGTGATTGGCTAACACTCCTCCCCCTCTCATCTGATTGGTGGCTGCAGTAGCTCCGCGAAGCAGCCCCCTCATTTTCGATCGTGCCGGAAATCGGGAGATCGCATCTCCTCCGCTCACTTCTGCTATGGTAACCAGACACCTCAGCACAGCTCCACAAAGCTCCTCGGGCGTCCGGGACGCACCGAAATTCGTGCGGTCTGCAGCGGCCTTAAGAGGGGGAAGTAGGAGAAGGAAGGATGGAGAAAAGAAGGCATGCGTTTGGAAGACAGAACAGGCGGACTGAAAATGGACGGAGAAGCTTGTGTGAAAGGATCGTTTCAAAAAACAAGAACTCAGTAGATGAGAGAGAAATAAATACTGGCACACACATAAGGCTGTTTTTTATATGTAATAAAAAGAAATAAAAATTATATTAAAAACACATAAGGGTAAACATTAGCCTGAGAAGGATAATTGTAGTGTGTTACAGAGAGTATCTGTTCCTTAGTACATCTGCAGAGCAATCTCAGGGATGTGGATCAAGTCTCTGACTCTGAGTCTTGAGTCAAGTTCCAAGTCTCTGGGTCCAAGTCTCAAGTCAAGTCCAAAGTCTTTGCCCCCAAGTCCCAGTCTTTAGTTGCGAGTCCCTATCTATTTAATGGAGAAAACGGGTTTAAACTTGAATAAAATTCGATCGTGTAAAAGGCTCCAAGTCTCAAGTCGAGTCTTTTGCAATCGGCGAGTCAAGTCCAAGTCAAGTCATTGACACGACTTGAGTCCGACTCGAGTCCGAGTCATTAGACTCAAGTCTACATCACTGGCAATCCTATGCATGTTTACGCAGAAGTAAGTCTCACTATGTTCACTGGGACTTACTCCCTTGCAACTGTGTTTAGGATTGCAGCCTTCTTTGTGAACCAGAACCATTTCTCAAGAAGCAAACAAGGTCTGACAGGTGTACAGGTGACATGTTGTCCAAATTCTTCCATACCATTCTGCTAATGACAGGACCTCTGCTTGCCTCGCCCCATGGCCCAGCAGAAGGTGGTGCACTTTTCCACCACTGTACAAACATTCACCACTAAATAAAAATCACCATCATCAATAATTCCTTTCAAATAACGTAGTATAACTATTTTTGAGGTGCACAGTTTGCCTTAAAAAATTGCATCGCTAGTTAAAACACAGGCTGTTTTTAAAAGACTTTACCGGTTTCAGGTTGGTTGGCACAAAGACTGGGTAATCCAAAAGCAGCCACTTTTCCTGGAGAGGAAGACAGAGAAAGGCCAGAGTTGAATGTGGGAAGAGGAAGGACTAGCAAGAAATGCACTTGTGGAGAGTGTTCATATTTTGAATTACAGCGTTTCAAAGTCTTGCTCAATCCTATGCAAAACCCTCCCACAGGCCCAGCCTGAGCCCGAGGCAGGAAACGTCATTCTGGTAGTGGCCTTTCTTCACCCCACTAGTTCTCGCCCTCTGAGATGCTGTTCCCCACCGGCACACTGCGTTAGCCACTCTTCCCCATGGTGCTCTTTTCATGCCACACTCCACCTACTCTTTATGCCACCCCAGCTGCTCCTTCTTCCCCAGTGGCACGTGCCTCTTCCTTTGCCTTGCACCGCGGCTGCTCCTACTGCCTGACTTTTGAAAAGGCAGAGGTTGGGGAAAGGAGGGAAGGAAACAGGGTTGGCCCAAGACGCCTGGCGCCTGAAGTGGTGTGCCACATGCTGCCCTCCTTTAACTGGTGATGCGCCAACCTTTGCTCCTTCCAGGCCCTGGCCTGGAAAAGGAAAAGGGGTGGAGCAAAAGAGGAAATGTGAAGGAGAGGACAATGATGGACTACAGTGGTTCCCAAACTGGGAGGCGCGGCTCCTGGAAACCAGCCAGGGGAGCCGCGGAGTGCCACGGAATCCTCTGGGAAAACAGTGCAATGCCAATTGGCAGGCATCAACGTAATGTCATGGGGAGCCGCGGTCCATGGTCGCCAATGGTCAAGGGAGCTGCAGGTCGAAAAAGTTTGGGAAACACAGGACTACAGGATGCTCAAGCCCATTGCTCTCCTCTATGCTTCCTCTTCTTTCTCCAATCCAGGAAGTGGGAGGACAGAAGTGGGCACCTCACACCAATCTGCTGCCTGAGGTCTGCCTGAGACCACCTCAGTCTGCATCATGGGTGGATCAGCCTTGGAAGGAAAAGAGAATAGAGTGGTGGGCAAAACTAGCATCTTGGTTCTTCTAGGCCAAGAACTCTCCTCTTCTGACTTCCTTTTCCATCATTTCCGGTTCTTTGCCTTTTCAAAAGCTGGGGGAAGCAGGATGGGGAGGAGTAGTAGTAGTGGGTGCTGGGTGGGTGGGTGAAGGCATGATGAAGTGGGTAGCGGAGACTGGCACCTGGTGTCTGCCAGCCCCAACCTGCCACTGGAGGCGACTGCTTTTGCCATACTTCAATGGTGGGCCAACCCTGCCCTCCCTCAGTTTCAACTATTCCTGACAGATACTCATTCAACCTTGTCTTACAAGGGTCTCTAGACCAGGGGTGTCAAACTTGTTTCATACAGTGGGTCAAATAGCATTCATGGCGCCTGCTCAGGGCCGGAAGTGACATAATTAAGCAGGAAGTGATGTCATTAAGCAGATGATGGCCAAAAATAAGCACCTTGTTCACAAGTAGGGACTGATTAGCTGCGAATGAGAGAGGAGCAAATATGCAAATCTTGATCATATTTTCAAGGTATTTGAGAGCCCAATTATCATGCTAGGAAGAGCCCCTGCTCAAAGTGGGCCGCCCTTTCAGTAGTGCTGCTTCGACTGAGGTGTCACTTCGCAACTTAGCAGCTGAGAGGTTGTCTGCGGGACGACTCCTTGGCAGAAGCGGCGCTGCTGAAAGGGTGGTCCATGTGATAATTGGGCTCTCCCAGCACCTTGGCAACATCTTCCCCTCTCACACCTCTTTGTCTGCCCCTTCCCTCATAGCTTTCCTTGCCTTCTGTCTCCCTCCCAGAGCCTTGGTAAAAGCAGCGCTGCTGAAAGGGTGGCATTGGGAGAGCCCAATTATCATGTGGGCCAGATAAAGTGCTTCCATGGGCCATATCCTGCCCGGGGGCCTTATGTTTGACACCCCTGCTCTAGACAAAGAGATGCCACAATGAAAATTGCCACGTGTAGCCTCTCAACAGATGTTTATTCCCTTGCTGCGAAAGCCAGAGACCATTTTTCAAAAATAAAAAGGAGCAGGGCTTCACCAATGGTTTGTATAATCAAAATGGCACGTTGCGCTGCACAAATGGTGTTACAACTGCTGGTTGAACATTCCATTGTTAGGTGGATATTACATCAGTGGAAGAAGAAATGGTCTCTTGATAGCTGGGACTGTCTGATATTTTGAATGAAATACCAGTCAGAGCTAGGAGCAAATGACTCCTCTCTCCAACTGAAGAGAAGGGGCAGAGAGACAGCAAAAAATCAGTTGGCAGTAGTTTTGAATGGACAGAGACAGTAGTGGAGATCGAAAAAGGGAGACGAGAGTTTATAGCTAGATTTAGATGAATTAGGGGTGCAGCTTATGGAGGGCTGCAGCATAAGTTGCTTTCTGGGGATCTGCTGCCTGCTGAAGACACGTCTATTTTCAACGTGCTCCGTGTGTATATTTGCAAATAAACAAATATTGCAAAAATTGCAAAAAGCATTATAAGTATCCACTGGTTTTGCATCCTAAGGCTGCAATCCTGTGCACACTTTCCTAGGAATAGCCCTCAGTGAACACGGAAGGAGCCCCATTGGTTCTGAGCATCAGAACATTTTCCGATTCAAAACTTTGCTGGAAAACCCACATCACTTGAAACAAGTCTTGTATTCTATGGCTGGCAGCAGAAGGCCCAAACTGGACATTAGGGAGATGCAAGACTGCTATTGGCTCATAGATCTTCCCTGTATCTCTCTAGTAATAGTAATGACCAATGACAGAAAATTAGTGATATGGTGTCATCACAGGTGCGCTTCCCTGTTCTCACGTCACCTGCTGGGGAGTGGGGTGACGCAATGATATCATATCATGATGAGCCGCCCTCTTTCCCTGGACTTACCCGGGAGGTGCTGTGGGCCAGCAGCTGCCATGCGCCCTGGTAATGTCTAGTTCGAGCCACAGGATATTAAGGCCATCGTCTGATAAATGGAGCCCAATAAAATGAAGTCAATCAGTTGCATGCTAACCTGCTCACAGGTGCGCCATATACTCACCAGTTTTCTGACATGGGATGATGGGTCAGTGGTAGGAAAAGGACGGTGCTTCCAGAAGCAATCCTTGCCCAGCCCAGATGGAGTGAAAAACAACAGCAGTAGCAGGAAGACCTAGGAGGACCAGGGCAGGTCCGTTAGTTAACTGTGCAAGTGACATCTCCAAAATCTCCCAGCTAGGCAACTTTGGCAACTTCAAAGCTAGCATGCAGAAAACAAGTGTCATCTCCTCTTAGGAATCAGTGCAGCTCAACTGATTACAGCCAAATTTTGCCCATCTTGTGGAGACAGACAAATGCCACCACCATCCCATTTGCAAAGGGTGAAATTCAGTTGCCTTGGCAAGGGAAAGGCAGGGCAAACATTTTTAAAATAAATAAATAAAAAAAATAAAAAATTCAGGGTAGAGTGGCAGTGATTTTCCAAGTGACCATGGGCAGCCATTTTTTTTTTACCCAAAAGCTCCCTAGAGCAGGGGTTCCCGACCTGTGGTACTAATACCATCAGTGGTACTTCGGCCGACTGCTAGTAGTACTTGGGCCGTTGGACCACTGGAATCCTGCTCCTATGCAGAGCTTTTGGTGGTGCATTTTTGCTCCCAAGAGGCTCCTGCCTTTGGCTGAGCCTCTTGGGAACACTGAGAAGGGCCGTCCCACCTGCCAAGAGCCTCCTCCCTGTGTTTTCTGACCTCCAAAAACCCGGAAGTAACTGGCGATGATGTCATCACCAGTCACTTCCGGTGGTACGCGGCAGGAGAGTGGCACCAGTGGTGGTACTTGGCCAGGAAGGGTTTGGGAACCTGTGCCCTAGAGCAGAGGTTCTCAACCTGTGGTATGCGTACCCCTAGGGCAGTGTTTCCCAAACCTTTTCAACCTGTGGCTCCCTTGACCATTGGTGACTATTGACCGCGGCTCCCCATTACAGTATGTTGATGCCCTGCCAATTGGCATTGCACTGTTTTCTGAGAGGATTCCATGGCGCTCCGCGGCTCCCCTGGCTGGTTTTTGCGGCTCCCCTGAGAGCCGCGCCTCCCAGTTTGGGAACCACTGCCCTAGGGGGTACGTGGAAGTGCTGCATGAACTGAAAAATACGTTTTTTCTTTTGGGGGTGCACTTTTGGGGTTGGGGTACTCAGGGGTATGCGGGACATGGGGGAATCGGGGGTGCTTGGGGGGCTAGGGGAGGGGGTACGCGGTACATAAAAGGTTGAGGGACGCTGCCCTAGAGCAATGCTTTGTGATGAGATGGTTTTGCTCTGAGGGGGACTTCTGATCGGTCAGCCTGTGTGATGCAGCAGCGCCAAAGTATCCTCTGCAGCATCCTGCAGGCTGGTTGGCGTCCAGGCAGCAGCAGAGAGGGTAGTAAAGAAATCTTTTACTTTCCTTCTCTGCTGCTCCCTGGCCCCCAAGGGGCCTAACTTGGATCTATGCCAGCTCTTTTGTTGGCTTAAATCCGGTCCAGGTTAAGTATCCCTTATCCAGACTGCTTGGGACGGGAAGTTGTCTGGATTTCAGATTTGCATAAATATAATGAGATGTCTTGGGGGTGGGACCCAAGTCTAAACACGAAATTCATTTATGTCTCATTTACACCTTATACCCATAGCCTGAAGATAATTTTATATAATTTTTTAAATACTTTTTTTTGCCTCAGCATGCCTTGCACTATGCCAGCCAGGTGTTGGAAAAACTCATGCCCCCAAAATGTCTGGATTTCGGAATATCTGGATTTCGGATGTCCGGATAAGGGGTAATCAACCTGTCGGTCCAAGTGAGTGTGTTGGGCCTGGGCCGGGGGCATAGGATCTTGGCAGCCACTACTGCCACCGAGATAGTCTCCCTCCCACCCCCGGCCAGGCCCACTTCCCGCCCCATTCCACCCTCAATCCTCCCCCCCCCCCAGTTTACCAGCACAGTGGACAATCTGGAGTCCGCTGGTGCCTGCATACGTCCTCTGGGCGTTTGCGAGGATACCAGCTTTCTGGAGCTGCTGCTGCACCAGGGGCCTAGAGGATGCGATGATGGTTCACGATATCCAGCACATTGCATCCCACCCATAGGATTCAAGGACATGCAGTGCGGATGCGGCAGGTGAGGCAACCCCGCCCCCTCATAGTTCCCAGTAAAGCACCATAGCCTAACTGGGGTGGGTGGGTTTGCACGCATGGTGCTGCAGCCTAACCGGGAGATTACTCGAATGCAAGCTGGTGGCGCATGCCGCATGCGCTACCCACTTGCATTCGAGTAATCTCCAGGTTAGGCTGCAGCGCTTTACCAGGAACGATGAGGGGGTGGCGTCGCTTCACCTGCTGCACCTGCCCCACAGGTCCCTGATCGGATTGGGTCATTAGGCTGTAATCTTATACAGAGTTACATGGGAGTAAGTCCCATTGAACTCAGTTGGATTTAATTCTGAGTGAATGTGCAGAGAATTGCTGTGTAACTTAAGTCACGTTAATTTCAATAGTTATGACCCGCTTTAACAGCTGCTATAAAATTAAGAAGGATATATTATTTATGGGTAGGCTTACCATTCGTCCCGGTTTCGCCGGGACAGTCCCGGAAATCGGACCCGATTCCCGGTCGGGTCCCGGGGGACGAATGGGCGCCGCCATCTTTTTTTAAAATTTCAAACTTCCCGGGCAGCATCTTGGGTCACGAAATCTCGCGTGATCCAAGATGTCGGCACCCAAATCTCGTGAGGGCATGATGCCCTCACGAGATTTGGGCGCCGACATCTTGGATCACGCGAGATTTCGTGACCCAAGATGCTGCCCGGGAAGTTTGAAATTAAAAAAAAAAGATGGCGGCGCGGCGAGCGGGTGCTTCTCCCGGTCGTCAGCGCCACCGGGAGAAGCACAGTGCTTGCCCGCGTTGCGCGAGCCTGCTGGAGGCTCGCGCTGGCCGGGCAAGCAGGCTGTGCTTCTCCGGTCTCCCAGCGGCTCCATGCGGTGCCGCTGGGAGACCGGAGAAGCACAGCCTGCTTGCCCGGCCAGCACGAGCCTCTAGCAGGCTCGAACAACGCGGGCAAGCAGGCTGTGCTTCTCTCCGTGCCGCTGGTCTCGCAGCGGCACCGGGAGAAGCACAGCCTGCTATTTGCCCGTGTTGCGCGAGCTCCAGGGCTCGCGCAACGCAGGCGAGCAGGCTGTGCTTCTCCCGGTGCCGCTGCGAGACCAGCGGCACCGGGAGAAGCACAGCCTGCTTCTTGCCCGTGTTGCGCGAGCCTGCTAGAGGCTCGCGCTGGCCGGGCAAGCAGGCTGTGCTTCTCCGGTCTCCCAGCGGCACCGCATGCACAGCCTGCTTGCCCGGCCAGCGCGAGCCTCCAGCAGGCTCGCGCAACGCGGGCAAGCACTGTGCTTCTCCCGCTGCGAGACCAGCGGCACCGGGAGAAGCACAGCCTGATCGCCCGCGTTGCGCGAGCCCTGTAGCTCGCGCAACACGAGCAAAAAGCAGGCTGTGCTTCTCCCGGTGCCGCTGCGAGACCAGCGGCACCGGGAGAAGCACAGCCTGCTTCTTACCTTGTGTTCTCCAGGGCTGCGCAACGCAGGCGAGCAGGCTGTGCTTCTCCCGGTGCCGCTGGTCTCGCAGCGGCACCTGGAGAAGCACAGCCTGCTTCTTGCCTTGCTTTGCCTTGCCGCGGCCCCAGCCTGCTTGCCGCGGCCCCAGCAGCAGCAGCAGCAGCGACCACGGACCAGTGACCAGCAGCGACCAGGTAAGCTTATTTTTAAATTATATATTTTTAATAGAAATATTAATTATTTATTTAAAAATTTCGGCCAAGCTTCGCACGGCAGGAGGGGGCGCTTTGCGCCCCCTTTACTTACTTAATTAATTATTTTAAATTGATTATTTATTTAAAAAATTTCGGCCAAGCTTCGCGCGGCAGGAGGGGGTGCTTCGCGCCCCCTTTACTTAATTAATTAATTATTTTAAATTGATCATTTATTGGATAAATTCCGGACGCGCTTCGCGCGGCAGGAGGGGGCGCTTCGCGCCCCCTTTCTTTTAGATTTTAAAAGTTAAAAAGGTTTCTTATTTTTGGATTAATGCTTTATTAGGAGTTTTATGGTCTGTTTTATGCTTTTTCGTTGTGATTGAGAATGGCTTTTTCGTTGTGAATGGTACTTTGGGCTTCGTTTGGGCTGCTTAGGATTGCTTTTCGTTGTGCTTTAGAGTGGCTTTTTCGTTCTGGATGGGACTTTGGGCTTCGTTTGGGCTGCTTAGGATTGCTTTTTTGTTTACGATTGGTTGTGGTTCTTTGGCCTTGCTTTTTCGTTGCTTTCACATTAATTAATTAATTAATTAATTAATTACCTCGGGGGGGGTATGGGGGGGTGTCCCGGTTTGAGGTTTGAAAAATATGGTAAGCCTATTTATGGGTGAATGTATGCAGGCCATATGGCAGGATATTAATTATGAACAACTTGCACTAAATGCTTAAAAAAATAAGAATTAAGGATGTTAACAGTATGCAATGATTGTTATTAAATAAGGTGGGAACAGGAATATGGATTGTCCTTGAAAGAAGTATTTATTTTATTTATTTTTATTTAAAGAAATTTTACCCCACCTTTCTCCTGATAAGGGCAATCAAGGTGGCTTATAATTAAAGCATGTTAAAATACATAATAAAATACAACAATAAAAATAATTAAAACAAGTAATTAAAACAATTAAAACAAACAACCCCAGTGGGTCACCTTATGATTAATTTTATTAAAAAGCCAGCCCACCATGTCAGTCATCGAACGCCAACCTAAATAAAAACGTTTTGAGGTTCCGCCGAAAGGTCTCTAAGGAGGGAGCCATTCTTAGTTCCAGGGGAGGGAATTCCATAGCTGGGGCGCCACTGCCGAGAAGGCCCTATTCCTTGCCGCCATCCCCCTCACCTCTGTCAATGGCCTAGAACAGATCATGTGACTGTTACCTGCACTTCCTGCTCCCAGGACACATCACTACAAGGGAGCAAATTATGGGGACTTGGGGTGTAAGTAGTTTGCTGACTCTCCAGGACCGTCCCGGAGTCTCATGGAATAGGCAGCCATCTCCGGGTGACTCCGGCTGAAAGCAATCTTGGAGATTTGAACAGGGTCTAAATGGTTTTATACATTACATCATGTTGAGGGGAAAAATCTCCAGGAATAGCTTCAGTCAGAACTGGCAATCCTATTTTTTTTTTTGTGGGGGGGACGACATGAATTGTACTCCCCATGGAGCATAACTGGGTTTCTCCCACGCTGATGCTGGCTATGGTGATATTTAGACTTACCATAGGTCCTGGAATGCCCGGGACCCTCCCAGATTTCGGGATCAGGTCCCGGCATCCCGGGAGCTATGCCGCAATCCCAAAATCTCGCCGCTGCTGCTGCCATTTTGAAAATTAGGTAACTTACCCGGGCGCCGGCATGTTGGCTTGCAAAATCTTGCGAGATCCAAGATGTCGGCACCCAAATCTTGTGAGGGCATCATGCCCTCACGAAAATTTAGGCGCCGACATCTTGGATCTCGCGAGATTTCGCAAGCCAAGAGCTGCCGGAGCCCAGGTAATTTCTTTCTCTACATCTATGGTGGCGGCAGTGAGCGGGTGAGTAGGCCTTTCGCCTGCTCTCTCACCAGCTCAGAGTCGGCGCGAGAGAGAGAGCCAGCTCGCGCGGCCCGGGCAAGCTCTTGCCGGATTGCCTGCTCTCTCACCGGCTCCGAGCCAGCAAGAGAGCGGGCGAACGAGAGCTTGCTTGCGCGGCCCGGGCA
Organism: Plestiodon gilberti rubricaudatus; assembly: GCA_026170595.1. NCBI lineage: Eukaryota > Metazoa > Chordata > Lepidosauria > Squamata > Scincidae > Plestiodon > Plestiodon gilberti. The sequence goes on along the minus strand of JANXHW010000006.1, from coordinate 15,706,794 downwards.
GGCTCTCTCCGGATCAGCAGAACGAGGAGCAGCAGCACGACGGCGACGATGGGGTAAGTAAATTTAATTAATTTAATCGCAAAAATAAATAAATAATTAAAAATTCCGGGTGCGCTTCGCACCCTTTGTTTTTAAAAATTAAATTGATTTTTCATTTTCTAAAATTTAATTAATTAATTAATTGTGGGGAGTGTCCTGGTTTGAGGGGGGGGGAATATGGTAAGCCTAGTGATATTGGGAGACCAGGGGATCCTGTGTTTTTTTTTTTTTAAAGAAGCAAAGAAGACCATGCAAGCCTTAAGTCCTCCTATATCCCCATCCTGTGTCTTTTGAAGATTTTTTTCCCTGCAGCCATGAGAACTCATGAGTTGGTTTCTTTCATTTAAAAAGAAAAGATTGTGTTCTCCCAGGAGTACCAGGGATGCGTTAAATAGCAGAATTCAAATTCTGCAAGAAGCATGCCATAAACTAGAGTCCCCTGGCTTGGGGGGGGGGGGAATGTTATAAATGGCATTATAAATGGGCAGGAGGTCTGGCTCAGATGGTAGAGCAACTGTCTCATATGCCTGAAGATTTGAAGGATGGCAGTTTGGGACAGTCGGAAGTGTCTGTCTGTCGGACAGCTGTTAGCACGTCGAGCTGATAAGCTGCAGAGCCTCTGTGGGGGAAAGACGCTGCAGCTGCACTTGAGTGAGAGTCAAGCTTGCCTGTCAGCTGAAGCGTGGTGAGGCGAATGCCAGAGAGAGAGAGAGAGGCTGGACTGGGAAAGAAACCATCTAGAATGAAGGGTTCTATGAAAGATTAGAACATATTGTTTTGTAAAAAAAACCCTTGGGGTTTAGAAAGCCTGCCTATGTAAACCACCTTTGAATTAAAGTCAGAGGAGAAATCTGATGACCAAAGAAAAGGTGGTATATAAATACTGGTTGTTTATAATAATAATAGTATTACAGTACCACCTCTAAGGCAACCACTTGTGGACTGGAACCAAGGAGGCTGAGGCCCCTTCCCCAATTCAGCCAATTCACTCTGACTTACCACAGAAGCATCTGGGATTCCATGATACCAAATCATCTCCACATGGCTTGGTAGGTAGCCAGCATGCTGAGGATTATCCCTCTAGAAAGAGGGGAAGCTGAGGGGGCAACAGAAAGCAAAGTGAGGGACTAGGCAGCAAAGGACAAGAAGACCGAGGACTCTTCTCCGTGTGCAGAGTGGATGATACTGTATTGTTTTGTAAAAACCCCTTGGGGTTTAGAAAGCCTGCCTATGTAAACCACCTTTGAATTAAAGTCAGAGGAGACAACAACAACGGCACAAAACAACGGCACCAACCAGCTCTATCATAAGTTTCTCTAACAACTTTGGCCAGATTTTGGGCTGGTTTACACATGATGCAGAATGAGATGGTGGAGTAGATTTTATACCACTTTAGACTGTAGGTGAAGGATACTATTTTTTTTATTGCTCTTCCATTGATAAAGCTCCCAACAAGTGAAAAGCAAGCATATAAAGGGCTAAAGTTTCTGTCCCAACTCACTCCTTGCTCGTCTTCTGAACAGAGGGCATTTTTGACTATAAGGGAGCATTCAAAAATATGGTCCTTTCCCTCCCATTCAGTCTGAACGAAACAGTTTGTTCAGGACTCTTTCACCTCATTACCGCTAGATTGTAGTTCATGTGCAAGCCAAGAGTGAAGACATCTAGCTGCCACTCCCCTCTCTTGTCTTCACCATCCACTTATTGCAGTCCATAAGATCTCACTATTCCAAGTTAGTTCAGGCATTTTGCCTCCCATCCCTTTCTGATCCATCTAACTTTTCTTCTTTACTTGATAGATAAAAGGAGTAGATAAGGGGAATGCAGTGCATATAACCTATCTTGATTTCAGTAACGTTTTTTTGAGAGACCACCTCCTTCCATACAACCAGGCTCATTTCCTGAGATTATTTGAGGTGACCCTTTTATGTGTGCTGTGCTTGAGGGAGGATGGGCGGCTACTAGACATAGGGACTTCTTTGTGGTGGCACCCCAATTGTGGAATTCCCTTCCTGGTAACTTGAGAGCTCAGCTATGTCCTCCCTGGAAGTCTTTTGACAAGGCCTCAAAACACATTTATTTCAGGTAGCTTTTTTATTGTAGGTGGGTGGGTATTGGGGATGATTTTTTTAGGGGGGGGTCTTGTTCTCTTATTTTTACTGCTTTTTTATGCTGTTGCCAAATGTAATTTTAATGATTTTATTGGTGAATTTTATTCTACTGCCTGCGGGGATGCTGCTTTTACAATATTGGCTTTATTTGTTCTTGGTGATTTTTTGGGCTGTTATTAATTTATTGTTTAATGATATTTATATTATTTATATTGTTATTTATGTTTCTTTTGTTAGCTACCTTAGGCACCTCATTGTGAGGGGGGGAAGGCAGGGTATAAATGTCTTAAATAAATAAAATTACAGTACACACACCAAGAGATCAGAATGCCAGTGTAACTTGCCATGCGCTTACGGTTGCAGGACAGACACTGGTCGCATAACCCCCCCCCCCTCGGATGCCGTGTATACACAGTTTGGATGTGAGATGGACGCCGCTGCAAATCCGCTGGTGCAGGGGGCTTTCCGGGCATGTTCGGATGCCCCCGGAATGCCCCCTGCACCGGTGGAGTTGCGCTGGCATCTGTCCCATGTCCGAACTGTGCATGCGCGGCGTCCGAGGGGGGGGGTTACGCCGGTGTCTGTCCTGTGTCCGTGGGCGTACGCTGTTACACTGGCATAAGTGCACTTACTCCGGTGGATCTACTGTTACACCAGTGCAAGAGTTACACAGGATTGGGCTGTAACTGCTCTAAAGCCCCTTGACGTGTCTATATCAGAGGCTATGTACAGTAAGATCGATGCCACTGATAGAGCAGCAGTGGCAGCAGCATTAGATCTTCATCTCGGCAATCAACAAATCACAAATTGACTTCTTGTTAGAGCGTGGGAGCTCCAGAGGCTGGAGGAACTGAAGAACTGCAGCCGCTTTTCAAATATTAGTATCTTCGGGATTCCAGAATTACAGGAAATGGATTCAGTGGTGGATTTTGTGATTTCATGGTTTAATGAAATGTTGCCAAGCTGTTGCTTGCAAGGAGATGATACAGAATGAGCTCATAGAGCTTTATCCTCAAAGGTGCGTCCCAAACACATGCCTTGTTATATGCTCTGCCAGATTGGCCCTTAAGGAATATTTGGTTGCTTGCAGCTTTGTGGTAAATAACTCCATTCTTATACATACAGTCACCAGTTTTACCGTAATATCACAGGACCTGTTTGCGGAGACATAGAAGAGACATAAGCACCTTCAACCGTTCACAGGGAAGTTGCAAAACGCTAGGGTGTCATATTGCTGGGGATTCCCCTGTACATTTATATTCATAAAAACGGGGAAATGCTCATTGCCGCCTGCAGAAAAGAGCAAGAAATATGTTAATTGCCCACGATTGTGTTCCATGGGACAAAAGAAGATGGCAGCAATTCAGGCTGACCACAAAATGTGCAGGGATTTTGGACTTATTAACTTGAAAAAGACACCAAGGGTTGGAAAGTATCACAGCGAGAGCACAGGCAGGCGTTTTACCCCAGAGAGGAATTGGCAATATTAAACTCCTATCGACAATAAAATCTGCTCCATTTCTGCCCTCTACTAAGTCTTCATGCTTCAAATTAGGACTGGGTCGTTTGCTTGCTCTGTGTTTTGTTTCTGCTGATCGAGCAAACGATTCTGACTTTTCACATTTCGACATTGCGGCACCAGCCAGATGCCGAAATTTCAAGTCACATTGTTGCCTCTCATTCCTGAGTTGGCAGCTTTCATGTGGAAGTGAAGGGGCCAGAGGCAGCAGTAGTCATGGTCTTAGGTTACCCATCCCCTGTTGTAGCCTCCTGAGTTAAAAGTACCTATATGTTCAACTTCACCTTTCCAGTGGGCTTTTTTTGTTTGTTTGTTTTGGAGCATACTTATATGCTCCTTATACTTATACTACAGGTGGGCCCCCATATCCACTGGGGATATGTTCCAGGCCCCTCCATGGATACTTGAAACTGTGGATAAGAGCGAACACCCCCTCCATGGTTTCCTGAGGGCCCCCCCACCCTGCCTCCCCTGCAGGCAGGCATGCTTGCCCCCCCCCCCCCCGCTCTTATTTTTCTTTCAGCAAGCTTTGTTTCTTCCTTAAAACAAACAGAGAAGCAGCCTCCATTGCAGGCAAGTAGAACGAGACTAAGTCCTAGAGAGGCTCTGCGAGGTTTCTGTTAACCTTGCAGAGCCTTTCTTTAAGGAAGAAACGAATCTTACTGGGAAAAAAGTAAAAGCCTGGGAGGGTCCCCACGATCCGTGGATAACTGAAACCGTGGATAGTGAATCAGTGGATAGTTATTATGCATCTCTCTCTCTCTCTCTCTCTCTCTCTCTCTCTCTCTCTCTCTCTCTCTCTCTCTCTCTCTCTGCCCCTAATGCTAATCGCAGTGCAATCCTGTAAAAAAAGCTGGCAACGGAACGAAGGTTCTTCACCGGCAGCAGTTGCAAATGTGCTGTAAAGCACGTTTGAGACTACTCTGGAGCAAGGGAGGCCGGCTTCCCGTGCTCCATTGCCGGAGCGTCCGAGCATCCACTGGACGAGGTGAGTCGGGATCCGGCGGGTGTGGGGCAGTTTGGCAGGCGAGGGAGGGGGGCTATTGGCCTAGCCGTCCCAGGAGGGGGCGGGGGATGGCCATATCCCTGACCCCGCCGGGCCTGCTAGGCCGTTACACGGCCTCCTAAATCCGAGGAGGCCGATCGGGCCGGTCTAGATTTACACCTGAGGAAGGGGACGAGCGTCCCCTTCCCTGAGTAGACCTCCAGCCCGGCAGCAGAATGGCCGCCAGGGCTCAGGATCCGGCGGGTGACCATGGGCCGCCGTCCGGATCCTTACACAGGATTGCGCTGTCAGTAACTTTTCATTAGGGAAACATTTCAGCAGCTCACTGTGTTCCAAACGGGTTCCATACTCAAGTAAGATTTAAGATTGTAACCCCGTAACAAACATTTTATCCTCTGCTAGGGTTCCATACTGATTGGGGGAGACTGCAATAACTGCAACTGCTCACTTAATACCGTAACTGCAACTGCTCACTTTAACAGTAATTATTGTAACTTCATAAGTAATTATTGTCACTTCATAAGTAATTATTGTCACTATAAGTGACGTATTAACAATAACTTATTAACAATAATTGATTATTGTCACTTAATAAGTTATTGTCACTTAATGTTGTTGTCACTCTTAAGTCACTTATTAACAATACCAGTTTTTGTTAATAAGTTACTCAATTATAAGTTAATAAACTGGTCACTAACAGAAGCAGAAATGAAAAGTGCTCCATTCCTTTCAGTTGATTGGGTGAGTTATTTCATGATCACTTGTGTTGACATCTCCTGGTTGTCTTGCAGGAAAAAAATCTTGGGAGTTGGTAACTATGATATCCTCTTCTTTTTTCCCCCCAACCGTTACAAGTCACATTCCCAGACTGACTAAATTTGTCCATTGTTAACTCCAGCTGTTATTAGCTATTAACAGCTGGAGCTAAACTCATGAAAGAGAGACTCTAACCCTGTGTGGAGACTGAATCCATAATCCTTCTTCATCCCAGTTTAAGCCAGCTGCAGAACAAGATGGGCTGGGAGCGAGTGCTGGTTGTTAGGTGCTGGATTACACCCATCTGGTCTAACGGCCGCAACTAGTGTCTCCTTTGTGTTCTTTTTCAGATTGTCGCTCCTGTTAGGAACCATCTTCTTATTTCTTTGCTTTATAAACTGCTTGGAGAATTTTGTTGTTGTTGAAAAGTGGTGTATAAATATTTGTTTATTTTTATCTATTTTATGCTAAGGAGGACTTCTATCTCATCTTTCGGCCTCCCAAGAGGCCCCCTGTATATTAAGTAGCATCCACGGTTTCCCTTCTTCTGCAAGTGAGGGCACTTTCACTGGAGCAAGGAAACTGTGAATGCTACTCAGATATAATGGTAGTTGACAAAAAGAAAAATCAAGTTTGGATCATCAATATTGCAGTCCCAGGAGACAGCAGAATTGAAGACAAAGGATGCGAGAAGATCACAAAATATCAAGACCTGCGAGAAGAACTTGGGCATCTCTGGGAGAAGAAGGTCAATATGGTGCCAATTGTCACTGGAGCCCGTGGAGCAGTTCTTTGAAGAAACACCTTGACATTCTTGGCCTTGAGCAAATTACGCCAGCAAAGCTCCCAAAAACGTTGCTTTGAACAGCAAGAATCCTACGGCGATATCTCTGTGATTCTCAGAATCTTGACTAGATCCCAAATTACAGCACATAACCAGCCCAGCATGCCTGCTTAGGCTGTGTTTTATAATAATAATTGCAAAGGTTTTTACAGGATCAAATGCCACTCAATAAATGAAAATTGCCATTGAAGAGTATATGATCCATTGGGAAATATGCAGCTGGGAGGATATTACGTACCCCGGGCCGCAGTACAGTGTTCAACAGTAGTACAATACATGCACTAGAGTCGTAACATAGTATTGTGCATATAGAGCTGTTTGTAAGGATGAGCTGCTAAAGAAAGTCCTTTTGGGTTGAACATTCTTGAATACAAGAATGCATGCATATAAACTGCTTACACGTTTTAACAAATTAACTTTACTGGACAGGGTCTTACAGTGCAATCCTGCGACCTGCGCAAACAAAAGGCCGGCAGAGCAAGTGCTCCGCCAGACTACGCTGTTGCGAAAGTGCCGTAAAGCACTTTCACGGCACCCTTGGAATAAGCGGCGCTGGTGCTGAGGCCTGCGCTGCTCACTCCGGCCCTGGACCTAGCCCAGGACATAGGTAAGTGCTGCGCTGGGCAGCGGGAGGGAGGGCTAAGGTGGTGGGGGAGGGGGCAATTGACCGGCTAGGCCAGGGAGGGGGGTGGGGATATCGGTGGCACGTTCCACCATATCCTCACCCCCTTCCCGGGCCTGGCCAGCCTTACATGGCCTCCCCGGACGTGCGCCAGCAAAATAGCTGGTGCGCATCCGAGGAGGCCCATTTGGGCCACTGGGGCCAAAACTAGGGGAAATGTACCCTTTTCTTCGAATTGTGTCCTGCCGCCGCCAGCATGGACTGCATCCTGCGTAAGATGCAGCGGCATCATACGCAGGATTGGGCGTAATTGAGTCCATGTGATATGCCAGGGAACACTGCCTTGAACGCCTTGGAGGACGAGTGGGATAAAAATGTCATTCCTCACCATCATCTGCCAACAGCACCTGTGACCACTTTTTATCTGTTACAATGAATTTTGAAGCCATGTAATAAATAGTTAAGTGTGTGTGTGTGTGTGTGTGCGTGCGTGCGCGCGCGCGCGCACACACACACTTTCTGAATCTTAGTTTTGTTTGAAGATTTACAGGACGTGTTCAACAGGAAGCAATAAAACAATAACCCCTTGCTAACTGGGCAAAGGGGCACCTCTTCAGAGGCGTAGCTAGGTCATTTGACACCCGGGGCCCATACATTTTTGATGACAACCCCCCATACAAAATAATAATAATTCTGTAATAGTCATGACATGAAATGAATAATAATAATGGCCAGAAAATAAATGCTACATAAGGCAATTGTGTTTTCCAGTTCCGGGTTTTTTGGCTATAACTTTTGATAGTACACAAATTTGATATGGTTTGTTCCATTACATTCTGCAGTGGAATATGCATCGAATGATATATAAACCAAGGTTTCAACCATTTTGGCCACTAGTGGTGTCACCCCCCAGAAGTCTGGCCCCCGGGCCCCGGGGCCCCCCTCTAGCTACGCCACTGCTCCTCTTATATACACAGCAATTTTCAACCTTTTTCATCTCATGGCACACTGACAAGGCACTCAAATTGTCAAGGCACACCATCAGTTTTTGAAGGATATATTTTATCATTCAAAAAATGAGTATTAAGATTCAGAAATAACAAACAAAATGCATTTGTGCAAGCTTACATGGAATAACGCACCCAATCCAAACAACAGCTGACTGAAGAATGACATTGGTTCTGCCCTCCCTCAAACTCCCTCAATGACCCTACTAAGAATTACCCTCAACCAAACTCCCACTGCACATCTGCGGACCCGCCGGACCATTTGCAGCACACCAATGTTTTGCAGCACAGTGGTTGAAAATCGCTGATTTAACAGGAAAAAAGCAACGGCCCCTATTCACCCTAGCAGAGCGCCTTGTTCCGTGGCTGTTTGTGGCTCTTTCTTCTGCATCTTTTTCGATTGTGAGCCCTTTGAGGACAGGGCACCATTTATTTAGGCTGCAATCCTATACATAATTTCCTGGGGGCAAGCCCCATTGAATACAATGGGACTACTTCTGAGTAGACATGCATAGGATTGTGCTGTTATTCATTTTGCTACGTAAACTACTTTGTAGACATTTTTATTGAAATGTGAAGAATAAATATTCTTAAATATGCCAACAACAACAATAATGATGATATAGGGGCCAAAACCACAATAGGAAGTTTTTGATTAAAAGCACAGTAGCCCTGAAAAGCTTCAAGACTGCTTTCGGCAGTCCGGCTGATGCCGCAATTGTCTTTTCAATTTTTAAAACTGCCACAAATCAAGTCTTTAAAAAAAAAAAAAAAAACCACAGGAGGACAATGCAGAAAACACTGGAACGATACAATTTGCCAAAAACATCATTTGGAGTCTTCATAAAAAGTGAGTGAAGAAAAGATGCCAATTCCAGACCAATTATAGGTAAAGAAGTAATCTAATTTAAGAAAGGTATGAATAAACTGGAGAGGATTTATAGGAAAGAAAAGTTGCACCGGCACTGGAAAGTTGGTTAGAAAGATGAGGAAGGGTCCACCAGACCCTACAAAATCCAGACCTCAGGGCTTGCGCCTCAGTCTGTGTAGTTTGTCTATATGGTTTAAGGACATTGCCCAAACGCCAGTTCCCTTTCCCCGATTGCCACCTTGGATATTACTTTTATTTTCCTTTCAATTAGAAATGCATTTATACACTTGCCAACCAAGCTACAATAACCAGTTTTTCTTTACATCTCAGGTTACAAAGAAAGTGAAAACGTCCCAAATCAGTCATGATGAATCAGAGTCTTTGAAGAGGGATGATGCATTTGACAATACACTTGGGATCATAGACTACTATTGCTCCACACATACGAGCATGCGTGCACGCACACACACACACACACACACACACACACACACACACACACACACACACACACACACACACACGATTTGATACCATTTTGCATTACAAAAAAAATATTACAAAATATACATTGAATGAAGGTGATGTGATCATTTGTGCATTATTTTGGTGGAGTTCACGCGGCTTTGGATCTTGACCTTCGCCTGGCTTTTAACTCTGCCCCTGTTTCTGACCCTCTCTGGTCCTGCTTGCTGCTCTGGAGTTCAAGCCATGCCTATTTTGGACCTGGTCCCCCCCGCCCACTTGGAGTGGCAGCCCACCCACTTCCCAAGGTCCTGGGACCCAACTGTTTGGCCCTTCTTGATCCTTGCTGAAGCTTAACAGAGTAGAAAGCAAAGCGGAAATACCATTTCTGGGTTGGAGATCAGCAAAAAAGGCACATTTATATGTTTATGGAATGGATACGAAAGGGACTGCAAGCAGAGGCGCACCCATTTCACAATGCCATTTAGAGGAAGCTGTGCAACAGCCACACGGGAAGGTATTGAGGGCAGTTTCAGTCTAAGAAAAAGCGAGAGAGACTGTAAAGAGAGAGAGGGAGACAGAGATTTTTCGCTTCCACATACAGTCCTAGACCTTGAAGGGTCATTCACCTCTTCCAAGACAGAAACAATCAAGATACTGTATATAGAACAGGCAGGGGTATTGCTATGGGGTGGGTGGTGGACCGCCCTGGGTGCCACCCCAGGGAGGGGGGACACCAAAATGCCTTTCTATTCTGTTACTGATGGTGTGAAAATGCACCACTGATAGAAAATGGGTTTTTCCTGATCCCCACCACGACTCATGCGGGGATCACATTTCCCAGAAGGCCTCCACATCGTGTGGTCTGGTATGGGAGGAGGTCCATGGGGGTGACACCATGAGATCTCGCCCCGAGTGTCAACAACCCTAGTGACACCCCTGAGAACAGGATTAACCAGGCAGGAATACACTGTACGGGAAAAGGTTTCCATTCACTCACTAACCAAAGTGTCACTTAAAAAAAGGCACGTCTCTCGTCTTTCTGCATCCATTAATTTAATCAACATATTGCCCAGGTTTCCTTTTCAGAATCCCAGCCAATGAACACATCTTATGAACTGGATGACTTCATCTGCAAAAGATGAAGCATTTAATTCATGGCGAGGGGGTGGAGCAAGGATTCTAACGCACAATTGTATTGGCATCAGCAGTGTAATAAGAATTTCAACGTGCAGGCCCTCCCCCATGACACCCTTCATAGTCATGCCCCCCGTAGCCACAATCCATTAAGACTATAACAACAACAACAACAACAACAGCTACGGCTACAACAACAACTTTTGTAAACTTCATTTAAAGATCTAGAGCTCATTTCTTTGCAAAACTCTTCGAGTAGGCTGCAATAGTAGGTATGAAATGTATAACATTTGAAAAACGGGATTTTATATAGCCTATGTATGTTTTTATAGCCTATGCCTTTTATAGCCTATAGCCTTTTATAGCCTATGTATGTTTATTCAGAATATTATATTATGTGGGGAATACAAGGAGACCTATTAACGTGAGAGTGCAAGAGCATGCAAGAGCCACCAAGGCGCTTCAAGAAGAAAAATCTGCCATTGCTTCTCATTTAGCGGAGACCGGACATGAGATCGCGTTTCAAGCAACTCGTTCTCTTTTCAACGAACCCAATAATAGACAGAGACTTAATTTGGAGGCGATTGCGATCACACAAAGGAGATCAATGAGCCTTCTTAACCGACAGCAAGAGCTGTCATTTCTGAACAAAATATGGTTTCCGTTATTGAACAGATCATATGGGCAATCGAGGAAGCGCTCCGCGGAGGAAAGGTTACCTGCGGTCAGCACGGAACAATCCGCTTCCGCTTTCAATTAATTATTTTGGCGCTTCTCGCGCATTTTTTTTTGTGTGTGTTTCTAACTATAGAATGGAGCGGTGTTCCTCTAAGTGTTAATACCGGAGGAGAGGTTACCTGCGGTCAGCACGGAACAATCCGCTTCCGCTTTCAATTAGTCAATTTAGCGCTTCCCGCGCTTTTTGTGTGTCTCTGGCTACAAAACGGAGCGGTGTTCTTCCAAGTGTTAATGCCATCTACCGGCTTGCTGCTGGGTTTTGTTCTTTATTGTTTGCTTTGATAAGGTCCCAAGTGTGGGAGGAAACGTAAGCGGAAGATTTAAAGATACTGCTTGTCTGTGTTGGATAGTCCTTAAGAACGTGTACTCTGTTAGCCTTTGACAGCGTGTACGGTTGGAAAAAGGAATTTCTTCTCACAAGTTTTGTGGATATAGCTATTTTATTTCTTCAATTCAAAAATATACATGGCTGAAAAACCCATAAATTGTACTTCTTTACATATTATAGCCTGTTTCTCAGGTCACCTTGGGAAAAATGATGGCCTTAGATATTACTATATGCCCCTAGGCAAATTTCTCAGTTTGCCTCCTGCTGAGCCTACTTTTTCAGGTCCTTTGAATAACGTTTCAAAGGCATCCCCTGAGCACTCCTGCTGATGACATCCCGCTCATGCAGTAGGAAAAGTCGTGAATCCCTGCTCCCCCTTGCTCTCCCTGACTAGCAATCCCTGCACGTTGCCTTCGCCGCTTGGACTGGTTCCGACGGCGAGTAGGCAGGGCCACCATGAAACGGAGCGGTTACCGCTGTGCAAGACTTACCGTTCTGCCCCACCTCTAGCAACACCAGTGATTCTAAACCCTAAGGAGTTAGCCCCGCTGAACTTAGTGGCTCTTACTTCTGAGTAAACATGCACAGCGGACTTTGCTTTATGTAGCAGAATTTTGGATGGGGCTGTTCATCAGTTAGTAGCAGACGCTATTCTTACTTGTGGTATTTTGATGACAGCATCAGGCAAGGACCTGGGTTCAAGTCCCTGCTCAGCTATGAACGTCACTGGCAGAGCAATCCTATGCATGTAAATTCCATTAAGTGCAATGGGACTTACTCCCAGGTAACTGGGTAGAGGATTACAGCCTAAGGTGATCCTGAGCTACTCAGTCTTCCTCAGCCTAACTTACCTTACAGGGTTGTCATGTGTACACTGTGCACACTAGTACTGTGAGCTTCTTAGAGGAAGGGTGGGATTAAAACGCAATAAGGAAAGGGCAGCAACAATCCCTCTCAATCAGAACAGACTCAAGACTTCCTGATGCCCAAGGCAGCCTGCTAAACACTGCCCCTCTTACCCGATGATGTGCCAGCCTCTGCTCCTCCTCCTCTCTAATATCCTGATTCCCGAAAATCAGACCGGGTCTTATATTAATTTTGGCTCCCAAAAAACACAGTAGGTCTTACTTTCAGGGTTGTAGGTCTTATTTTCGGGGAAACAGGGTAATGTTTTAGTTTAGCACTTTCCTCCCCTCCCCTTCCTGTCTCCTTCTTTCTTTTCCAATCCAGGGAGTGGAAGGAGAAGAAGTGGAAGCAAGTAGGCCCATCTGCTGCCTGAGGCGGCCACTTCAGTTGGCCTCATGTATGGGCCGGCCCTGCTCTTATTTTCTCCCATGTCAGAGAAAAATATGGTGGATAACTAAAGTGATAGCAAAACCTGCTGGAGGAGGAGGGGGTGAAACCACAAGTTTGCTACACAATACACATTATGTTTTACATGCACAGCCTCCCAGATGCGATCCCTGCCATCTCAGCAGCAAGAGTGTCGGGAGCCCCCCCCCATTCCTCCGCCCAAGATCCCCCCCCGAATTCCCCACCCGGGCTGTCTCTGCGTTGAACCCGCTTCAGGCTCGTTGAACGCAATGGTCTGGCTCGGGTCAAGCCAACCCCGTCTCCCCACGCGGCTCCTGCGACAGGCCCTCCCTTCACACCTGCGAGACCAATGGGCACTGTGTCAGAATGGCTCCAGCGCAGGACGAAAAATCAAGCCGGCTTCAGCATTACGCTTTTCCCGGGGGAGGGGGGAGCGAGCCAGGTGAGTCTGTTGCAACGCCGAAGCGCTCTGTGGCACCTGAAAGGCGAACCGTGCATGAACCCCAGCGTGAGCTTCTGCTCCTGTCCCTACAGGTCATTACTGAGGTATCCGTATCTCAGAAGCGGAGTGTAGACTAGCGCGCAAAAGCTTCTGCCCTAACGAACGTATTAATCTTCAAGGGGCCACCACAGGACTCCTCGTCGTTTTGATACAGTGGACTCTGAAAGCTCCCATCCACCACCACCATCTGTCCAGCCTCCCGACCCTTTTCCTATACTGCACACACCTCCCTGGCTGCCAGGGATGGGAAAAACACGACTCCTGCTGCTCCTGGTCTTCCCGGTTCTTGAAGAAGCAAGCAAGCTTCTCTTACCTGGGCAGGATCGTGGCGTGGCCCGCCCGGGGTGGGGGTGGTCAGGGGAAATCTGGGCCCCGCTTCTTCTTCCTCCCCCCTCCCCACGCCTGCAGCTGCTGCTTCTTGGACGCAGGCGGTCCACAGAGCAAGAGACACCGCAGCAGTCGCTCCAACCCTTTTGACAACCAACCTTGGCGAAAGTGAAAGTAGGGGCACGAGGGAGGAGGGAGGGAGGGACCAAGGGCTAGGAGCTGTGCTTCGGAGTCAGGCGCTAGGCTTGATTCGGAGCGGCCGAGTGATCTTGTCCCTTGGGCGGGCGACTTACACACGAGAGTGTCAGCCTTCCGCCAGGAGGCAACCTGCCTGCGCTCGGTCCGCCAACCGCCCCAGGAAGCACAAGCAACAACCCTCCAGTTTTCCAAGCTTCGGATGCCTCGTTCCCACGACCTGAACATTCACGGGTGTTCTCTTACCTTCCTCTTGCTGTCTTGTTTTATTATTACGATGTCTGTACTCCTTCCCATTATTTTCTAAAACTCATTAAAAAGAAAACTTTTAAAATAGAAAGGAAAGAAATCCCTTCTCCTTCTTGTCCCCCAGGCTCTGATACCCCCCCCCAGTCCCTTCCAACTCTTCTTGCAAAGGGACCCAGGTGTCCTGATTTTTTCAGACCAATAGACCCCACATCCCATTATATAATGTACAATTTATCTCCCCACCACAATCCCACGGAAAACTCAAGTCGTCCCCTTAAGTTAATTCTAGATTTCCAGCTTCATTCCCAACCTCCCCCCAGTACTTAGCCTCCCTGCTCCCCCCTTTCGTTCACACCAACATTCAGCAAACCAGGAGGGGCTCAGAATGTGGGGTGATCCCCTACCACAGAAAAAAGAACCATTTCATATTCTGGAGACCCCTCCCCATTTCCCTTTGCAAGGTCACTAACCGTGGACCCTTTCCACATCTGGCTCCAGGCCTTTCCCCAAAGGCTAAACAGCAAACCGCCAACCTCAGCACTGTTGAATCCCGAAGTCATCGCCAGCCAGTGTTGCAAAGCACTGCAGCCCTGTCTGCTCTCACCACAGGGCCCCTGTGGAGCCTGGGGTCAGGAAAGGCATCCAGAAGGTTAAGGCATCTGGGAGAAAGATGGGGTCAAGTGGTCAGGATGGAGGGATATTGGCAGCGGGGGGGGGGGGAGCTGCAGAGCTAACAAGGGATGAGCGCCAGCCTGGTCCAGTGTTAGACACAAACCCAGTTCACACATGTGTGACTGACTGCCACTTGGGGTCTCTTCACTGGAGCTGACCTCATGCAGCAGCGAAGAGGCTGAGCTGCAAACCTGGACTTTTCTGGCTTGCATCTCACATCTGCGGTGAACTCACTAGGTGGGGTTAGACAAGCCACTTGCTCTCCGCTTCAGCTAATACATGTGGAATGCTCTACAAATTTCTTTAATTATTTATTTATTTAAAGAATTTATATCCCACCTTTCTCCCAGCGAGGGCACTCAAGGCGGCTTACAACATTAAAATACATATACATTAAAAATTAAAAATAAGTAATTAAAAACAATTAAAACAAACAACTAAAAACAACAACCCCAGTGGGTCAACCTGTATTTACTTTGTTAAGAAGCCATTTGTTAAAACGCCACCCCACCATGTCAGACATCGAATGCTTCCCTAAATAAAAATGTCTTAAGGCCCCGCCAAAAGGTCTCTAAAGAGGGAGCCGTTCTTAATTCCAGGGGGAGGGAATTCCATAATTGGGGCGCCACTGCCGAGAAGGCCCTATTCCGCGCCGCCATCCCTCTCACCTCCGTCAATGGTGGCACGGTTAACAGGGCCCCCCCCTGATGACCTCAGAGTACGGGTCGGATTATAAGGAAGGAGGCGGTCCCTCCAATACCCTGGACCCGAGCCGTTAAGGGCTTTAAAAGTCAAAACTAGCACTTTGAATTGTGCCCGGAAACGAACTGGCAGCCAGTGTAGCCGCCGGAGCAATGGTCCGACTGAGTCGAACCGACAGGCCCCGGCAACCACCCAAGCACCCGCATTCTGCACTAGTTGCAGTTTCTGAACCGTCTTCAAAGGCAGCCCCACGTAGAGCGCATTGCAGTAATCTAGTCTAAATGTCACTAGGGCATGAGTCACTGTGGCCAGGTCTGCACGGTCCAAGTACGGTCGCAGTTGGCGCACCAGCCGAAGCTGGGCAAAGACCCCCTGGCCACAGCCGCCACCTAGGAATCCAGGAGCAGCTGCGCATCCAGGAGAACCCCCAAGCTGTGGACCTGCTCCTTCAGAGGGAGTACAACCCCGTTCAGAGCAGGACGATGATCCAATACCTGAGTCGTAGACTTCTGAACCAGAAGAACCTCTGTCGTATCAGGATTTAATTTCAGCTTGTTAGCCCCCATCCAGCTCCCAACTGCCTCCAGACAATGATTCAGGACATCGACCGCCCCCTTGGAGTCGGGGGGAAAGGAGAGAAAGAGCTGGGTGTCATCAGCATACTGATGACTCCCTACCCCAACCCCCCGGATGACCTCTCCCAGCGGCTTCATATAGATATTAAACAGCATGGGGGACAGAATTGACCCTTGTGGCACCCCACACCTCAAGGTCAAGGGTGCCGAACAAGCATCCCCCAGCACCACCTTCTGGTATCTATCAGCCAGGAAGGAGCGGAACCACCTCAGAACAGTGCCTCCAAGCCCCAACCCAGCCAACCGACCCAGAAGGAAACCATGGTCAATGGTGTCAAAAGCCGCCGAGAGGTCCAGCAGGACCAACAGGGACGCACTCCCCCTGTCCAGTCTCCGGCGCAGGTCATCCACTAAGGCGACCAAGGCTGTCTCTGTCCCGAACCCTGGCCTGAAGCCAGACTGGAATGGATCCAGATAATCAGCTTCCTCCGACCCTCTGGAGCTGAGATGTCACTACCTGCTCGATCACCTTGTCCAGAAATGGGATATTTGAGACTGGCCGGAAGTTGTTCAAAATAGTGGGATCCAGGGAGGGTTTCTTCAGGAGGGGGCGCACCACCGCCTGCTTCAAAGATGCAAAGTATTATTTGTTACACCCAGACATCAAGCTCATCAGCTGAATGTCAGGTCCGACTCCTATTGAAAAGCACTGTGATGCAAAAGAAAATACATTATATAATCTGTGGCATTATATCTGTGATAGCCTATTCACACATGCAAATAAACACAAGAGGCTGCAGTCATCAAGTGACAAATAGGCACTTGTGAACCAAGCCCTGGATTCAAATCTACGCTCAGCCACTAACTGGGGCAAGTCATTTCTCTCTCAAATAGTCAACTAAAGATTAAAGTATTTTTAATCAAAGAAGTCCTTAAGTTTTCACGACTAGACCAAATGACAGAGTTTAAAACTTCCATTGTGCCAGGAAAATCCGTTGTTTAATAAATATCCAACAGTTAATACATTATTACAACTCTTGACGTTTCGCCACCAATATTAATCCAATGGCAGTTTAAAAAAGACAGTTGGGCAGCCAAATCTTGTGTAAGGATCTGGTGGCGGATTCTTACACAGGATTTCAATATCCAGACTGCCATGTGGCAGGCCAGAGGTCTACTCGGGGAAGGGGACGTTTGTCCCCTTCCCTGAGTGTAAACCGGGGCCGGCCCTATCGGCCTCCTCAGATTTCCACCACCAGCTAAATAGATGGGGGAAGTCGGAGGAGGTTGTGTAACAGCCGAGCCGGCCTGGTGGGGACGGGGATATGGCCGACGCCATCCCCGCCCCCTCCCAGGCCGGCTCGCCCAATGGGCCCCCTCCTGCGTCGCCCGGACTGGCCGCATCCTCAGTCCGGCGGCGGAATGAGGGAGGCCAGCCTTGCACCGGCCTCCCTTACTCCAGAGGAGGTGCAAATGTGCCTTATGGCACGTTTGCAACGCCTCCTGGCGCCGGAGCACTTGCTCCGGCACCAGAAGGTTACGGTGGATTTCACAGTAAGAAAGACAGTTTAAGTAGTAGTGTGCAGAAATGGAAGAGCATGTACTGTTTACATTTTAGTTGTTCATAATTTTTTTTCTGAAGATGCCTCTAATATTTGTGGTGAAACGTCAAGAGCTGTAATATGTAATGTATTAACTGTTCAATATTTATTACACAACGGATTTTCCCGGCACAATGGAAGTTTTAAACTCTTGGGCATTTAGCCGCCTTGGGCATTTGCCTTTTGGCATAGGAAAAGACGGGATATAATTTTTTTAAATAAATAAATATTTTTAATCAATTCATCAGTATCATTGGTTATATTTACATATATTTGCATATCACCAAAACTGAAAAAGGTGCCTTTTTGGAATATAATAATGGCATTGTTAAGTGTGAGATACAATAGACAAACACTACCATTGCTTGAAAGGCGGCTGATTTTCATATTTTCTTTTTTATCGATGTGGAAATCTGAACTGTAGATTGTTCTCTGTAACTGTTGCACAGCAAAGCCAAAACAGTCTATAAACAAGTTCAACTCACATCAGCATTCTGAAAGGCTTGAAACCTGTAATGACATTTGTTACAGCCAAACAACATTTGTTTCCGTTGCCTGTGGCCACAGAAAGCCACAGTAGTTTCAATCTGAAATGTTACATATCTGCTGGGTTTGGATATAAACTAGAAAGAAAAGCAGTTTCCAAATTTCTCTTTCAGGAAGGTGTCGCTGCAGCATCTGTGCAGTCTGCATGGCATACTGCCAATGGTGTTCTTAAGGTGGTGAGAGCCTCTTGAATGTGAAAGAAGGCAAAGTACAGTATAAATCCTTGGAAGGAGCAGAAGAGGAAGCGGAGAGGAAAGTGACACTCTAGACCACTCCTCTCCTCCGCACTTCCTCTTCGCCTCCACCTCCCTCTTCCTTTTGCAATCCAAAGAGTAGGAGGAACAACAGCAGAGCTGAGTGGGAAGGCAGAGATGGGCACCCCCCACCAAACTGCTGCCTGAGACGATCACCTCAGTTGGCCTCATGGATGGGCCGGCCCCATCTGAAACGCCGGAGAGCTACAGGGTTGAGGTGGCTCTTCGGGACTGATTTGGTATAAATAAGGCTTATTTATTATCAGGTGCAATCTGATGAAGTGAGCATCTGGTCCTTAAATGTCTGTTATGCCACAGGTTCCACAACCATCTCTTGTGTTTACTGCAGTTGAGTAACAGGGCTATCCCTCTGGATATGTCAATCTGCAATTAATTCTTCTTCTGGATATTTCAATTTGCAGGTGGCTGGAGGAGAGCCAGTATAAGAGGCAGAATGCTAGATTTAGATCTAGGTCCCATCCTTGCCAGGGGTGTAGTGGAGTCAAGCTGAGCTTTGGGATTTCTCCTACAGCAGGAGTACTTGGGGTGCTGCCTTTGATACTCTTTTCAAAGGACTTTAGCTGAGAAGTGGCAGGCTCAGCAGGAGGCAAATTGAGAAATGTGCCAAAGGCATGTGCCAGTCTGCCCTGCCCCCAGTTGGACAGGACCGATGGACGGAAAGAAGGAAAAAAAGTACAACTGGATTATGCCCCCTAGAGAGGGGAGTGGGAGTTGCTTACTTCATTTAATTGGATGAGGGACCATGAGGAGACACAGATGGCGGAAGTACACAGACTTCTGAGTAGATATACCTAGGATTGCACTCTAATATATCCTTTATTTATTTGGGATTTTGTTACCCTACCTTTCCATGTTTATAATAATATAATATACAGTATTTATATACTACCTTTCTTGGTCATTGGATTTCTCCTCTGACTTTAAT
Source organism: Plestiodon gilberti rubricaudatus (assembly GCA_026170595.1). NCBI lineage: Eukaryota > Metazoa > Chordata > Lepidosauria > Squamata > Scincidae > Plestiodon > Plestiodon gilberti. The sequence continues at coordinate 15,687,468 of JANXHW010000006.1, read as the reverse complement.
CCAAGGTGGTTTACATGGGCAGGCTTTTCCCAGACCCCCTAATAGAGGCGGTTTTAAAATCATATATAAATGTTCAATCTTTCATGAACAACTGCATTCCAGATGGTCTCCTTTGCAGTCTGGCCTCTCCAGGGCCGTTGCCTCCCATGCTCGGCCGATGCAGCTGGCAGCTCTTATCAATCCTCACGGAGGCTTTCACAGCTTTTTTTTGTCAGCGGTGTGTCTCGAACTGGCCGTTCACCGATGGCAACTCTACCAACTGAGCCAGGGGTGGGCAGGCAGGGTGGGCATTGGCCAGCCTGGGTTGGGAGGGGGCGGAGATGTTGGTGGCGCTCTCCGCCCATATCCTAAGTTCTTTCCCGAATCGGTTTGGCCTTACACGGCATCCCCAGATATACGTCAGCTTCATAGCTGGCGTACATCTGAGAAGGCCCATAGGGCCCCGACCAGCTTGCACCCAGAGGTGCTCCCGGGCTGTCCCAGGGCAGCCTGGGAACGGGATAGGATGCAGCAGTCCTTTAGGCTGGCCGCCACATCTTACACAGGATCGTGCCATTAAAAAAACAAAACAGAAAAGGGTTTATTCTTTTCATTCAAGTTGGGTGGAGAAGCATAATTAATTGTCTGGCGGTAGGGATCACGAAGGGTCGGACACGACTTAACGACTGAACAACAACAGGCCATCAAAATTCAGAACATACCTCTACAGCTGTATGGTATGTGAAGTGGCAGGCACTGCGTTGCATACACAGGGTCTCCGTATTCATGCACATATTTAGTATTTTGAGCAAAGGGAGAAGACACAACTTTCCCCACTCAGAGATTTAACTAAGACACCCCGGGGAGGGAGGGAGCTGAACCCTGAAGAATGGCTGGTCGAACAACTTGAAGCAATCGCATTTTCACTGGTCATCCTCCAAAGACCAAAGCAGGGACAGTGAGTTCCCAGGAACAGGGATCAGAATACAGGGACTGTGCAGGAAGAGAGAGACAATCAGAGCCTGTGACTATGATTGTTGTTATTGGCCCTATGAGAGGATGGGGCCAGCCTCGAAATAGACACAAGCATCATTCATTGTAGTCTCTCCCTATTTCATGCACCTGTGCTTAGGCTTTGTTGCAAGCAGGTACAGAAACAAGGAGATTGTGCTTCTCCGAGGAGAGCTTCGGAGAAAATGTACCCACAATCTGTCTGTTCCCATCCCTAGACACAGAGACGTCACTAGGGTTTGGGTCACCCAGTGCGAGAGCTCATTGCATCATCCCAGTGGTGTCACCCCCATGAACTTCATTTATAACAGTACAGGTCGCCCAACAAATCAATAACCAAAAAAAAAAAAAAAAAAAAAACACACCAGTGGCCAGCTTGATGACACTCACACAACTGAATAAGAGTTCTGGTATTAGCTCTTACATAGAAATGAGAGCTGACTCATACTAACACCTTATTGGTTCTATGCTGGGTCATAACAACACCTCATTGACTCTCAGAACAATCAGTCTTATTGGACAGTTTTGAGTTAAAGAAATCCAATTTTTGTTACTTAAGGCAGTTGTGTTTTCTGTTTCCGGTTATTTGGCCATACCTTTTGATAGGATACAGATCATTCAAAATGGTTTGTTTCATTACATTCTGCATTAAATTACCTTTCCAGCGATATATGACATGATGGCATTAGTCATAAATACAAGGTTTCCACAGTTTTGGCCACTAGTGGTGTCACCCCCCTGAGGGTGCCCAGTGTGGTCCACACACCCCACATCCCGTAGTGACGCCACTGCCTAGACACACAGCATGAGAATTAAGAGATGGATTTCTGGGTCAGGATGTAACCTCCAGACAGACTGGTGTCCCCTCACACGCCTCTCTCTCCCTGTGTCTTTTTTTTCCTGTAAATAAAACGAATCCTTCAGAGCTGGGACTGTGGAGTTTTTTTTGGGGGGGGGGGGTGAGGACCAGGTGAGCTATCTGGGGAAAGAGCTGGCTGATGGGACTTGGGATAATGAAAGGGGGCTTGGGGGTCAGGTCCCAGAGCAAGAAGCCAAACCTGGGAAGATGCAGCACAGGACAAGAGAGCTGTTCTCAGCCCTATGGAAATTTGGATGTCAATATTTGCACTGTGTGGAAAGTCTGGACAGGGAAAAATCCCCGGAGAGTCCCCTGGCCGGAAGGGTGTGGCAGCTTGCCTATCCCTCCTTGCGTGGGTGCAAAGTTATTAGCCCTTGTTGTTCTTTGATAACCTTTGGCTAAGCTACTTGATAGCTTGATAATAAGCTGCTAAGCTACTAATTCTCCCTTTCTTTATACACATGGCGGTGGCCCTGATCATCTTTGCTTTTGCATTGCTACACACCGTTCACTATATAGTGAGGGGGAAACACTTGCTACAGAAACACAAAAGTGTTTCTACTCACCGTCAAGCTAACCTACCTGACACAGTTGTTGCAGGGATAAAATAGCAGAGGGAACCATGTACAACCCCTGGGTTCTTTGGAGGAGGGAGGGAGAAATGTGAGAGATAAACAATCAAAAACAACTCCACTTATTGCATTACTCAGGGCTATTACGGTATATTATATTGATAAATGTATAGCAGCATTTCTCAAAGTTGATGACATTGTGCCCCTTCTTTTTAAGCTCACTGGAGCACACTGGGCTATCTTCGGCTTCCTTCTTTCTCCCCCACCAAACTAGCCCCCTACCCTGATACCACTTCTTACCCTGCCTAACTGCAGCTTCTCCCCATCTTCTCACCAGAGACAAGCAAGGAAGGGGCCAGAAAGACAATTCTTTCAAGGCAGAGTTCAATCCTGGCTAAAAGATCTCAAGTGACCAGGAAAGGCACTAACAAACTGCTGCCAGTCAGAGTACACCATACTGAGGGAGCTGGACGAATGGTCTGACTCAGCATTCATATGCACTATTCGCATGAGTGGCCAGTCCATGCACTACTGTGTTTTTTTGGTGTACAGCTTAAGATGTTTCAGATATACATGATGTAATGAAGGAAAGTGTGCATTATACTGGCTTGTTTGTCCAAGAACCAGGGTTGGTTGTGGCTTCCTGTTGTGTGTGTGTTCTCGGTCTCAGTGGCAAACCCCTCATCAGATGTGAAACTCTTGCTATTCAGGAACTGACAGACCCCATGCCCCTCTTGCAGCAATCCCAGTGGGGGTCTCAACTCAAGACCAGTGAGGTACAGAGCTAGGAAAGTGGACTTAGGGCCAAACTACAGGTGACATTAGATGGATAGTTTAAAAAAAGAATTAAATAGTTGCTGCTGCGGGGGCATGATGCGGTTCAGGACCACGACAATGTTTTAACCCTTTCCCCACACACTATTACTGAAAATCCCCCTCTTAAAAGCTAATATTTGGGGTAAGCTACAGCTAGGTATGATTTTCATCAGGACTGCAGTGTAGGAGGAAAGAGTTAATCAGCAGCATTTGTGGCATGTCTTATTATTAGTTGTAATAGGTGCATCAAGAGTAACATCACTGGTTTTTCAAAATATGTTGTTTAAATGTAATAAATAAATAAATGTTTATAATCTACGTATCCTACCCTTCACCCAAAGAGCTCAGGGCAGTATTTAACAGTCTCCCCCCCCCCTTCTAGCCTCACAACAGCCCAGCGAGGTAGGTTAGGCTGAGAGGTGGAGGTTGGCCAAAGGTCACCAAGGGAGCTTTGTGGCAGAGTGAAGATTTGAATCTGATGGTGCCAGTCTATCCATGTACACCCTACTGTGTTCAGTGTGTGTGTGTGTGTGGGGGGGGGGCTTATTCCCACATAAGTGTGCCTAGGAATGCAGTCTCCCACCTAAGGGCCAAACACCACATTATATTAAATGTAATGTGTAGAAAGTTTCATGGCCAGATACAATATTACGAGACACAGGATTCAAGGGTAAAAAAGCCATGTATAATTGGTATATTTTTCAAGCCAACGTAAACGTAATATTACATACGAGGGCTCCGTAGACCAACGTTTCGGCTTAAATCATAAGACATTTACTAGGTCAAAAGATCAAGTTTGGCGATGTTAGGCGCTCCAGAACGAACACGGGTAAACTAGCAAAAAACGCGGAAAAGAATCAATCAAACCTGACATGGAGGAAATTGAATATCAGATGCGTATCAGATGTATTCAATTTGTCATTTTTTTATTAAATAAACAAGACGTTAAAACAAACATCCTCCTTACAACTGTCAGTTCCTGGGGGAATGTTCTATCACTGTTGGTAAGTTTTGCCAGAATGTTTCAAGTAAGGGAAGATGCTTTACTCTGGAGAGCATTAATTAGTTTGAAGAGGGCGTGGCTGGCTGACAGCTGGTAGTAAATTACATGTGGGTATCTGGGTTTTTGGTATAAGTAGGTTGTTCCTATACAAGACTTATCCTATACTATACTTGTATAGTATATATACTATACAAGAAAGATCTTAATGTTCCTGATGACCACGCTGGTGTGTTCACTGACCCAGAGCCGGACATCCTAGAGAGTGAAGTCAAGTGGGCCTTAGGTAGCATTACTAACAACAAAGCTAGTGGAGATGATGATATCCCAGCTGAGCTACTTAAAATCCTAAATGATGATGCTGTGAAAGTGCTGCACTCAATATGCCAACAAATTTGGAAAACTCAGCAGTGGCCAAAGGATTGGAAAAGGTCAGTTTACGTTCCAATTCCAAAGAAGGGCAGTGCCAATTGCACTCATTTCACATGCTAGCAAGGTTATGCTCAAAATCCTACAAGCTAGGCTTCAGCAGTACGTGGACCGAGAACTACCGGACGTACAAGCTGGGTTTCGAAGAGGCAGAGGAACTAGAGATCAAATTGCCAACATGCGGTGGATCATGGAGAAAGCACAAGAGTTAAAAAAAACCCTACTTCTGCTTCATTGACTACGCAAAAGCCTTTGATTGTGTGGATCACAACAAACTGTGGCAAATTCTTAAAGAGATGGGGGTACCAGACCACCTTACCTGTCTCCTGAGAAACCTGTATGCGGGTCAAGAAGCAACAGTTCGAACCGGCCATGGAACAACTGATTGGTTCAAAATTGGGAAGGGAGTACGGCAAGGCTGTATATTGTCACCCTGCTTATTTAACTTATATGCAGAGTACATTATGAGAAATGCAGGGCTGAATGAATCACAAGCCGGAATCAAGATTGCCTGGAGAAATATCAACAACCTCAGATATGCAGACGATACCACCGTAATGGCAGAAAGTGAAGAAGAACTAAAGAGCCTCTTGATGAGGGTGAAAGAGGAGAGTGCAAAAGTTGGCTTGAAACTCAACATTAATAAAACTAAGATCATGGCATTGGGTCCCATCAATTCCTGGCAAATAGAAGGGGCAGAAATGGAAGCAGTAACAGATTTTACTTTTCTGGGTTCCAAGATCACTGCAGACGGAGACAGCAGCCATGAAATTAAAAGACGCTTACTCCTTGGAAGGAAAGCTATGGCAAACTTAGACAGCATAATAAAAAGCAGAGATATCACCATGCCAACAAAAGTTCGTATAGTCAGGGCGATGGTGTTCCCAGTAGCAATGTATGGTTGCGAGAGTTGGACCATAAGGAAGGCTGAGCGCCGAAGAATAGATGCTTTTGAACTGTGGTGCTGGAGAAGACTCCTGAGAGTCCCTTGGACTGCTAGGAGATCAAATCAGTCAATCCTAAATGAAATCAAGCCTGACTGTTCCCTGGAAGGACAGGTACTAAGGCTGAAACTCAAATATTTTGGCCACCTAATGCGAAGAGAGGACTCTCTGGAGAAGACTCTGATGCTGGGAAAGATTGAAGGCAAAAGGAGAAGGGGAAGGCAAAGGATGAGATGGTTAGACAGCATCACCGATGCAACGAACATGAAAATGAGCGAACTCAGGAAGATAGTGGAGGACAGGAAGGCCTGGCGGGATATGGTTCATGGGATCAGGAAGGGTCGGACACGACTTAACGACTGAACAACAACAACAACAAGGTTGTTCCTCAAGTGGCTGTTTTAACTTCTGATGATGCCCCAGATGTTTGGGGTGAAACGTAAAGTTTGTTTTAACATCTTGTTTATTTAATAAAAAGTTTCATAAATGACGGAGTTACCCGGCGATACGCGGATTTTTAATTCGGAGATACGGTATATTAAATGTGTTTTTAGTTTATTTTTGTGTGAATAGCCACTTGGGAAGGGGGGGGGAGAATCAGGACCATGAAGAGGGTTAACCCAGTCTCCACTGAGGGCCCAACTCTGGTGTGCAAAGTGATTCTGTAATGTCAGTTTTACTTCGTCCCTTCTCAGTCCAGTGTTTCCCAAACTGGAATGTTATATTCAATACATTTTGTGCATGCTACGTGCAACTGGATGCAAGAAAAGCTGGACGGACCATTGCCTTGCTGCAAAGAAGCATTGGGAAGGGGGCAAATTAGAATGGAAATGCAATTGGATGCTAACCCTCCCCCCCTTCCATTTGCCACCAGTGTGCATAATAAACACCTGACTTGGTGAACTGGAAGATGGCAAAGCCTTCTCTTCTTAATGCACCTACCACAGCCCTGAAACGTCTGTGGTTCGGGGAGAGAAGAACATTAAGGTCACACAGGACATGACTTCCGTTCCTAGTAGACTCCAGGCTCTGGCACTTCTCTTCTTAGAAAATAACCTCTGGCAACAGCGCAATCGTTTGAGTCTCAGCCTTGCTCCAGCAACCAGACAGCTGACACAGAAACAACATTAAATATTAGCATATTTGTGGTTGGGGTGAAAGATTTCTCCACTCAATGCCGGAAGTTGACAGCTCTCAAGAAGAAGAAGATACCGGTAACCAAAACACACACAAACCCAAAGAGCTACAATGGGGCCCAGATAGGTTAGTGCTGAAACGTAAGCTGTGGAACAAGATTTGTGATTATGGCTTTATTTAAAGCTTCAATAATCAGATCTGTGTCTACCAGACCCTGAGGCAGAAATGTAAGGAGGGGGCCTAAGGGGCTAGGGAATCATTGCAAAACAACCAGAATTGACACATAGGTAGCTTAGTGCACTGAAAGTTATTCTATCTCTTCATTACGATAATTTATGTCCTGCCTTTCTAAAAATAGAGTCAAGGTGGCTCACAGATGTTAAAACACAACAAATAATAATGATACACTAAAAATAAAACAGACATTAATTCATGGAAAAAAAGTAAACTAACCCTCTGGAAAAGCCAGTTCAGACGTGACCATAGTGGTCCATGCCTTGCTCATGCCAAGACTTGACTACTGCAACACACTCTACATGGGGCTGTCCTTGAAGACTGTCTGGAAACTGCAATTAGGGCAGAACACGACAGCCTTTGTGGTCATGGGGGCTTGGCAGTTCGATTCTGTCAGGCTGCTGATGCTCCAGTGATTACATTGGCTGCTGGTTCGTTTCCAAGCACAATTTAAGGTGGTTTTGATCTTTGAAGCCCTTCATGACTTGGGACCGGGGTATTTGGGGGCCTGCCTTCATTCATGCATACTGCCCCCGAGATAATCGGAGGGGACCCTCCTATGTGTGTCACCCTTGACTAGGAGGGCAGCAATAAGAGGTAGGGGCTTCCCTGTGGCGGCACAGCAATCATTTATTTAGTTATAGAATTTATACCACACCTTTCTCCCAACAAGGGCACTCAAGGCGGCTTACAACACAAACATTAAAATACATATATACATTAAAATAATTAAAAACAATTAATTAAAACAATTTAAAATAAACAACCCCAGTGGGTCACCTGAATTTATATTTGTTAAAAGCCATTTGTTAAAAAGTCAGCCCACCATGTCAGACATCAAAAGCTATCCTAAATAAAAACTATTTTATTATGGTCCCTATAAAATTATGGGACCCCCCTCCTTTTTCAAACTGAGATCTGTGCCCTCCCTGGGTTTTTTCTAGCAGGGCTTAAAAATGGTTTTCACTGAATTAAACATTAATTACAAAATTAATCTTATATAACATTTAAGAATTACGCACCTAATCCTTGATAGTTATTTGAGTGCTTTAACAGAATATTGGAAGGTGGAAACAGGTTTACTTGATAGTGAGCAAGTGGGATTTGCAATAATAAACTGTTCATCTCACCTTGTACAGTCTGCCTCCAGGATACTACCCTGTATAACACTGAAGGTACAAGAAGGTCAAATCTTTCCTGTGTTCTGATTTATTTTTTTATTTTTATTTTTTGCAAAAGTGGCTCTTGAGGGCCACTGGGCATACTCAGTTCTCATCAATCTATTTTTTTTTGGGGGGGGTGTTGTTGTTGTTTCCTTTTCCTTTTAATTATTTACAAACTTTTTTTTTACTTCTGCATACCTAGGAAGTCCCCCAAGTATGTAGAAACCATGGTCCTTTTTTGTGGTGGCCCCCATTTTGCTTCCAATCTGATATGCACTGAACTCTTTAGCTTTGCTGTTTAGATACAGTTCTGGTCCTAGATCTTGGAGGGGCCCTAGGAGAAAGCACTGTGGTGTGTGTGTGCGTACACCTATCCACAAGTGCACATGCATGTGTATGTCAAGTCTTGCTGGGAAAGTAACAAGAGGGAAGCAGGACAGTCCTGTCTCACTTGGAAAAAAGAGTCAGTTCATGTGTCCCTGTCTCCAGAACACATTGGGGTGCCGAGACGCAAGTGACCGGAGACCACTACTCTTCACCTTCTTGAACTATAGTCCATGAAAGCTTATGATGAAATAATGGCCCAATCTCTGGGCTGCCCTTATGTTCCGGCAGTGCAACCAGAAGTGTGAAAAACTGGTTGGTGTCATGTGCTGCCTGGCCACTGCGAGTGGCGTCGCTCCGGTAGGGGCGGGGCCGTAAGTATCGCTCCGTCCTAGACCCTTTACCGAGCGAGCAGGAGGCGGCCCCGCCCCCTCACTGTCGGAGCCATTGCCGTGCGGAGAAAGCAGCAGGCAAGAGACCCTGCCTGCTGCTTTCTCCGCAGGGGAAAGGCTCCGACAGTGAGGGGGCGGGGCCGCCTCCTGCTCGCTCGGTAAATGGTCTAGGACGGAGCGATACTTACGGCCCCGCCCCTACCGGAGCGACATCACTGGCCACTGCTGCAAACAGCAAGTGATGAGGCATGAGCAGCAGTGGCTCTGTGAGCTGTACTGACCCTGAAAAGATGGCGGGATGGCATGTCGTGGGTGGGGAGGGGGAGTTTCAGGGGGTTGGGTTGGGCAGGGGGCAGACCAGGGGAGGGAGGGGGTGGATCCCGGTTGCACATATGTACTGACCCTGAAAAGATGGTGGGGGTGGCATGTCGTGGGTGGGGAGGGGGAGTTTCAGGGGGTTGGGGTGGGCAGGGGGCAGACCAGGGGAGGGAGGGGGGTGGATCCCGGTTGCACATATGTACTGACCCTGAAAAGATGGCGGTAGTGGCATGTCGTGGGTGGGGAGGGGGAGTTTCAGGGGGTTGGGGTGGGCAGGGGGCAGACCAGGGGAGGGAGGGGGTGGATCCCGGTTGCACATATGTACTGACCCTGAAAAGATTGCGGGGGTGGCATGTCGTGGGTGGGGAGGGGGAGTTTCAGGGGGTTGGGGTGGGCAGGGAGCAGACCAGGGGAGGGAGGGGGTGGATCCCGGTTGCACATATGTACTGACCCTGAAAAGATGGCGGGGGTGGCATGTCGTGGGTGGGGAGGGGGAGTTTCAGGGGGTTGGGGTGGGCAGGGGGCAGACCAGGGGAGGGAGGGGGGTGGATCCCGGTTGCACATATGTACTGACCCTGAAAAGATGGCGGGATGGCATGTCGTGGGTAGGGAGGGGGAGTTTCAGGGAGTTGGGGTGGGCAGGGGGTAGACCAGGGGAGGGAGCGGGTGGATCCCGGTTGCACTGGCATGCACCAGGATTCTATTCCAGTCCCTCCGCCTATTCCCTCCCCTTTTTTCTCCTCAGACATATGCGAGCTATAGAGCTGGAGTAGGTCCGAGGAGACCCATAAGGCATCAGGCAGCCTACCAGAGGTAAGGGAACAACAGCTCCCTTACCTTGAGGAGAACTCCTGAATGCCCCCCTGCCATAGGATGCAGCATGCGCCTTCATGGTGCAGTTTACATCGGTGCAAGTGGTGGGGGGATAGGATTGGCACATCAATGTGCTAGTCTTTAATGTGCAAAAGGACGGTTTCCCCCCCTGAAAGTTGAACATTTCAGGAAAAGCCTGGCGTATCCAAAGGCCACCCTTTCTTTACCCCAGTTCATTTGTTACCCCAGTCCTGGCCTGACATTTGGCCTCCCTTCACCTCTTTTTTTTCTCACTGTCTTCTTTCTTTGCTATCTCCTGTTAACATTTGCAGAAAGCTCCAGGTGAAACTGGGTGTCATTTCTTTTTTGCAGTGTAGGTTTGTTAAAAAATGACAACAAACCCCCCACCCACACCCAAACAACCAGTTGACATTTTGCATGGGAACTGTCAAAGAACTCAGTGGATTCATTAATAATCTCTGTTGTTTGTTAGACATTATAACCCAAGAATTTAATTTTCTAATGTTGCCAGAGAGAGACGCAAGTTTTGGCAGCAAAGATCTGCTTGGATGTGTGTAAACACAATGCGGTAAACTCTAGGGATTTTCCAATCTGCCAGGAGAGTGAGTGACGAAATTGGCCTAGCCTTTTTATTAGAGATTTGATATGCCTAAATCAACATGAAAAATTATAGGGCATGGAGGTAAACATGATCACCTGTCAAATGTTAAATCAAACTATTGTTAAATGGATGATGACAGAGTGCAGTTTAAAAGTTGGCAATTTTAGCACTGAAATCACTAAATCACCAAACTCTAGGGCAGACAGGGAATCAACTGGTGCAGCCAGACCTCACTGGCACTCGACAATCATGAGCCCTCTGCTGCCATGGTATATGGGGGGGGGCAGAGGGAGGTGGACACGAGGGGCAGCATACCGACAGCTATGCCAGCAGGTGCCAGCAATGAAGCAAAGTTTATGGGGTGGGTGTGGGTGTAGCTAGCTGGGTGGGCTACTACAGTAGGCACCCTGTGTCACATGTCAGCCCAATGATTGGCCCATGCAGTGCTGCCTCTGATAGGTCAGTGTGCTACAGCCTCCCAGCCTGGTGTGCCTGTTAACAAGGTGTTAAATGCTGGATGAAGTGATCTTTGCCTCTCTTGCTATGGGGGGGGCAGCTGTGTGGAGTAGCTGGTGTGGGTTCTAGACCTGCCTCCACCTCTTTTTTATGTTTACTGGCCAGTTGTGGAAAAGGTGAGTGCCTTGCCGGTGAGGGCAAGTCCTTTTTGGCTGGGCTCAAATCTGTCTCACCTGGCTCTGCTTTGCTTGAGTGCTATTGAGGCTCCCCTTGTGACTTGTTCTAGTCTCTCCCCTGGCTTGAGGGCTCCTTCCAGCTGGTCAATGTCCCCACATAGACTCGAACCCATGCTGTGGAGAGACTTGTGTGTTTGCTTCACATGGCTGCCTTCTTCCAAGGGAGCTCTCTTTCTACCCTTGCTCTGCTCAAAAAAGTATTCCTTGGATGCATTTGTGTGAGTGGGATGTGAAGATTTGAACCCTGGGTGCAGGGGCTCCTAGCAGTCCTTTGCTTTTACCCCTTTGCTGCTAACTACCCACTTGGTAAATGGTGGTCCCTAGTTTCCATATCCTCTAGCTTATAAGTCCTTATTGGTTTATTTAAAAGAAGATACGTATCATAGAATTCTGTTGGAAGCAGTGGTGGAGTGCGGACCGACCACCACCACCCCCCGCGCTGGAAGTGACGTAACGGTTGCAGCCGTTATGCATCCTACCGAGGCACAGGGAGGGCCAAACCTGCTGCTGCTCCTCGCTCACGCCGAATGGCGCAAGTCCCGCTGCCGCCAGCCACCCTGACACCCCCTCACCCGAGGCCCTGATCCTGCCGCCCGGGGGCCCATCGCCCCCCTGGTGACGCTTCTGGTTGGAAGGGAACCTGGAGGCCATCTAGTCCAATTGTTGTGAGCACCCAAGGGTGCTAGTGATTTCAGCTTGGGAGATTCGGTGAGCAGGCACCTGACCCAGAGGCAGGAGCGGGTACCCAAAAGTAAAAAAAAGAAATAAAAGGGAAGAAAAAAAGTCTGCTAGGTGCAGAGGCGCCAAAAGAGCTCAAAAACCAACGTTGTAAAGAAAGATCTTTTACTCAGCCAGCGAGGACACAATCATAAGACAGAAAGTGTAACATATATGATTAATACAGAAGCTTTTATACATTTCATTATTTACATACAGAATCATGGAATTCATTGTCTTGGGGAAATACATAATAAAGAGGGACCAACAGGAGGAAGGATCCAAAAGTTGCACTTCGATACAGCCAATCAGATGGAGGATTGAAACTTTGCACCAATGAGAACAGCAGCAGCAGATGTGAAATATTTAGCCAATAAAAGACAAACTTTATTAAAAGAACCAATGAGAAGTGTTGTGCTTTGTGCAAACTGGGGCCAATGGGATGGGACCGGACAGCCAATGAGAGGGAGGATGGGTGCCAAGTGGCAAGGGTAATAGGATTAAGTTCCCCCTCCCCAGGTGAGTGAGGTGTTCCGGAATCGGATGAATGGAGTCTTTTGTGTAGCTTGGTGACACAAAAGACTAAATTTCCAAATTGATAGGCAAAAAGTGCCAATACAATAGGTCTCCGTCTCCCCTGGCTCCAGGTATACAATTGGGAAGGTCTAAGTCCGTGCTGTCAGTCAGGAAGAGCAGGACAGGTGATTAGATTAGCATTTGAATTAATTGTAGCCAGCCTGGGAAGGAGCAGTGTGAAGAGTTCCAGGGAATTTGCATGATAGACCAGGCAGCTGGGGGACAATGGGTGGGGAGATGGAATCAGAGCGGGTACAGAGAGACAGGCTGGGCTTAAAGAAATGATAATGTGAAGCATGCATGTGATTGATAGACAGCAGGAAGAGAGAACTAACAGAGAGAGAGAAGCCAGTTGTTCAGATCAGGAAATGGGACAGTTCAAGCCTTCCTAGCTGTTCAGGAGTTCCCATGGTTTCCCCCCCCCCCCCAACTAGCCTCCCAGGTAGTGGAGGCCAGTTGGGAGCGACACAGAATGGGAGCAATGATGGTTTGCTGGGGTTATGTGCTTGTAAGATGGCTTCTTCCACTCCCTGCAGTACGGATCTATGGCAGGAGGAGCCCCCCTGGGGCTCCTACGTTCAACCTCTTGTCATCTCGCCGAAGGTGGGTAGAGGGACTTGAACCCCCGTCATTCCCGGAGCCTTCCCGATTGCCCAAGGAGGATCCTCCGACTCGAACGGAGGGTTTCACCGGCTGCAAATCCATTGTACTGCTCCCAGGAGCTGGCTCACCAAGCCTGGGCAGACCCTTGCCAAGTGTCAGAATCGGGACCATTCTGCGTGGGTCCCCCTCCTAGAAGAAGCCCCGTTGACCCTAGTAAGGTTCCGGACACATAACCTCCCAAGGGACCCCTGAAACAGCCATAAATGTCCTGAAAAACCCACTTTCGCTGAAATAAAACGCTGTAGCTTTAAGAGAGAGCGATCTGTCAAATGCAGGGGTTAAATAAGGTAAAAAGGCTTTCCCCGTTGCTCTCAACGAGCAGCACAGTCTCCCGGAGTTGGCTGAACGCCCAGAACTCGGTGAAGCATGAAATAGGATTTTACGGTCCAGTGAGTTTAAGAGGTTTTTAATAGGATTAGGCAGACACAGAGTGAACTGTTGCTGCTGCTGCTTCTCTGGGGGTCTCGGAGGCTCGTGGCGGACGCGTGTCTGTGAACTTTTGCCCTGAGAGACGCGTGTCCGCTGTCAAATGCAGGGAAAAGCGGAGAAAAGCCGAATTTTTAATGCGCTTTAACAAAATGGGCTGTATCTTTGTGATTCTTGGACCGATTTGGATGGGGTAAAAAGCGATAGGTTCTGGGGGTCGGGGCGGACGACATAAAAATATATGAGGGGGTATTTTTCCTCACAACACAATCCTCTGCTCAGAGCAAGCAATTACATCATTTCAGACAGATGCATTCACCCCATGGTTTTGTTGCTGTTTGCTAGGCTCTTGTATTTGTAAGGGTTGTGTGGTGGAGGGTAGAGATCTCTGATTAAGGCACCATCTTCCCATGATATCACTGCCTCTCCTCCCTGCCCTGCGCTTTTAACAGCAATTTGATAGACAAGGCCGGCCTACCCACGAGGCCAACGTAGGCAGCCACCTCAAGCAGTAGACTGAGAGGGGGTGCCTACCTCCATCCACCCACTCACTTACTTCCACTACTCCTCCTTCTTCCCCATCCCTGGGTTGGAAAAGGAAGAGGGGGCTGGAGAGGCAGCGGAAGTGCAAAGGTGAGAAGAGTGGTGGGCTGGAGCATCAATCCAGGGAGTGGGAGGGGCAAAGACTGGTGGCACATCACCAGGTATGGGGGGGGCAGCATCTGGCATGCTGCCTCAAGCACCAGGGAAATCTTGGGCTGCCCCTACTGATGTGCCATCAACTAGCAGATGATAACTCTTATCTCATTACTTTAGGGAGCTTCGCCTGCTGGTCTCTGCACATCAAACCTCTGTTAAGACAGAACCAGCGCCAGTTTTTTTTCCTGGCCATCTGTTGAGCACAGGAGTAAAGTCTCTAATTTATTTATTTATTTTTCACATTTTTTTTATACCGCCCTTCCTCCAAGGAGCTCAGAGTGGTGTACATATTTCCTCCCCCTCCTTTTTTATGTCCTCACAACAACCCTGTGAGGTAGGTGGGGCTGAGAGATAGTGACTGGCCCAAGGTCGCCCAGGACGCTTCGTGGCTGAGCGGGGATTTGAACCTGGATCTTCCAGGTCTCAGTCCGACTCCCAAACCACTACACCATCCTGGCTCCATAATGGGTTACCACAGAAGGAGACGGGGGCCCTGGAGCTAGCAATGCAAGTGGGATCCAGGGGTTGGAGGACAGGAGACCAGATCCAGCTTCACAAGAGGGGAAAGTAAGCCCTAGTGGAAGAGTGAAAGGAAACTGAGGATAGAGTCGCCCTCTTTTCCCTCCTGGCAATGCTCCTATGCCTTTAACAGCTGCATGACAGGTCAATGTTCAAAAGTGTCTCTCTTCTCAGCATGTCAATGCTGTTGGAAATGAGCCTTACCTGTTGAGTACCTGCCTGTCATTAATATGTTAATGGCACAGGAGGCCTCAATCCTGCCAGAACATAAAGTGATCAATCTGTTCTTCTGTATACTTCACTTGTTGGCACCCCTCCTTGCCCCCTGTTATGTTAATAACGAACACCTAGCTAGCAATTATCTCCTGCTTTCAAAGCACTTCACATATCTTGTTGGCAGTAAGGACAACCACCTTGTAAGGTAAGTTACACTTGCGAAGGGAGAGGCTGAGGCTGGGAGTGCAGGGCTTGCCAAAGGCCACCCAGCAAGTTCGCTGGAATGGGACTTCCTGCGTTGGAGCTCAGTGTCTTAGCGACTCCACAACACCAGTTCGCGGTAGTGCTTAAATGACAGAAGCTCAGGTGTCAGCCCCTGCGGGAATAAATCAGAGATATTCAATCCAGGGGGTGAGGTGGTTAAGCCGCTGAACTGCAGACCAGAAGGTTGGTAGGACAGCAGTTCAAGACCTGAGTGCCGCATGACGGAGTGAGCTCCTGTCTCCTGTCCCAGCTCTGCAGTTCGCAAAACGCAAAAAATTGCAAGTAGATAAATAGGTACCTATTCGGCAGGAAGGTAACAGCGTTCCATTAGTCATGCCGGCCACATGACCATGGAAGTGTCTTCGGACAGCGTTGACTCTTCGGCCTTAGAAACTGAGATGAGCACCGCACCCTAGAGTCGGACACGACTAGCTTTTGAGCAGGGGATATCTTTACCTTAAGACCTCAGGGTTAGTGGATTAAACAAAGCAGTTGGGAATGCAGAGTCCTAACATGCGAAAGGTCACTTAGCAGAAAGGGCAGCCCTGTATATAGGCAATGCCAAGGTCAAAGGGCACCTTTCCCCAGTGCCTGGACCACTGCTGCTCCCCGAGGAACGTGGAAAGGCAAACAGAAGGGCGGCTGCTTCAGACCTAAGAATGACCATTGCCAAGCATTCTCTCTCCAGATGCAATGCCCACCCGGATGCCCAAGGAAGCTCACAAGTCAGGCATGATGGAGAAGGGGTTGTACTCCTCGGGCATTTCTCACTGTAGCATCTTGTTGTCCGTGGTGTTTGTCCCCCCCCCCCCATCTAGTCTGTCTTGCCTGTATTATTAGCAAAGCAGCTGGATATGACTGACATCCTTTACAGGGTTCTGCCTTCTGTGTCGATGCATCCACCTGCTTTTTGGCTTCTGCTCTGTCTTGCTGATTAGGCTGGACAGCATTAAAAATAGAATCCAACAGTCGTGATATGCTCCAACTGTCCCCAGTTGCCCATACTGCTTGCCTCCATCAAAGATCAGCCTGTAAATTAATAAATAAGTCAAATATTACAAAGACAGTATCAGCCTCCAGTTATCTCTCAAAAGTCAAAAAACACATGTGGTGCTCCCCCATACTCTTAAGAGCCCAATCCTATGCATCTATGCTCAGAAAAGTCCTATTTTTGTCAATAGGGCTGCTTACTCCCAGGTAAGTGTGGATATATATATAATCACCACTGACTCTAAAAATCGCTTTAATATAGAAACACTAAAGAAGGGGTCAGCAACCTATGGCCTGTGGGTCAGATCCGGCCTGCCACCCAAAATCATTTGGCAGACGTGAAGCTTGGCTTGGTTGGTGAAGCCTCCTGCCCAAATTGCCATGCGCCGCACAGGGCATGGCAGAGCCGTCTGCCCAGGCTTGCGAAGTCCCTGTGCCACTGCCAGGAGCTCAGCAACTTGGAAGTTCAGTGATGACATCATTGCTGACCGTCCAGCAATTTGCCCCCAAAGGGTGCTGACCCCGGCACTAAAGCAATATGTAAGAAGGGATTGTTAGCCAGTGTTCCTTGGTGCAAGAGCACGTACCTAAAAACAATATCCCTATTTCCAGCTGTAAAGTGTTGGGAAGGAAAATGAATTTTAAAAAATCCTTCCATCAGGTTATCTTCATTGGAGGGGGGGGGGAAGAGGGAGAATAAAATTCTACATTACTAAGTATTCTAAAATTAGATTCTAAATCTACTATTAAAATAGGTAAAGGTAAAGGTGACCCCTGACAATTAAGTCCAGTCGTGTCCGACTCTAGGGTGTGGTGCTCATCCCTATTTCAAAGCCGAAGAGCCAGCGTTGTCCGAAGACGCCTCCGTGGTCACGTGGTCGGCATGACTCTCCTTGCCGCAGCGTGTAGCATGTGGCTGGAACACGGAGCGCTGTTTACCTTCCCGCAAGCGGTATCTATTTATCTACTCGCATTGACATGCTTTGGAACTGCTAGGTTGGCAGGAGCTGGCCAAGCAACGAGAGCTCACCCCGTCGCAGATTCGAACTGCCAACCTTTAGAAGCTGTAAGAAACTCCTTGCAGAATCAGGCCAGCATTTCAGCCAGCATCCTGTTTCCCACAGTAGCTCACCAGATACCTTGGGGAAGCCCACAATCAGGAGAGAAAGGCACACCCCTCTCCCACCCATTCAGAGGCACACAGACTCTGAACCTGGGGCTGGTGTCGAGCCATCATAACCAGTAGCCAGGGAGTTATCTGCCAAGGCAAATACACAGATTCTGTGCAAAAATGCCTTCTTGGAGACATCACTTGAACTGGCCTGATCTCTGTTTTGATGTCTGTTGTTAAATGGACTATTGAAGCTGTTTGCTACAATTAGCCACAAAATGTATAGTACTGTACTAATGCAGTACACTGCCCATACAGCAGCGGTTCTCAAATAGTGGGGCGCGCCCCCCTGGCTCCGTAAAGGGGGGCTCGTTGCAATAGTTAGTGCGTATGCTTTGCGCCACTTATCTTGATTGTAGGAGCCTCCAGCGACGATCTAGTTCACCGACTATCTCTTCCGGGGAGCAGATCGTTCCTCTGCTCCCCGGCGCGAACTCTGTAACGCGCCTAGGAGCGCTCTGCAGAGTTCACGCTGTGAATCACGCATGCGCAAGACGACAATTGGCAAAACTCATGTTTTACAGTTTCTGTAAGTTTGTAACAGAGCTTACCTGCATTCTTGCATTTCTCTTCCCCCCATGAAATGTCTCATCCTGTAAACATCTACATATTCTTATTACAATGTAAAATCTTGATTTGATTGTACCTGTTTTGCTGCAATTGTAAGCTCACATTCTCCTAGGTTGCATGAGAATTTGCATTTTAGCTGTTGGCCCTGGAAACATCCCCCCTGTCATTTCACAGTGATTTCCTTTTAATGGTTGATCAGGAACACACATTTGATAACAATGGTAAAGCCATTCTCCAAACAAAAGGTATCTCACTTCCAAACTTCCCTCCCATCTCCTCTGGATTATCTTCCAAAGTTGTTTACCTCCAAAGTTGCACTAACAAGCAACCCAACAACTCCTTAAAATCAGGAGTTTTAGAACAGTTTTTGGTCACTCTTCCTGAGTTTCCAAGCCTGCAAAGCGGACAAGGCTCACTCTCCTCTTCAAGAACAGGTAGCTATGAAAAGCTGATTTCTGCCTCCCCCCCCTTCCCCCTCTCTATTCCTTAGCTGTTTAGAAATGGGATTGGAGAAGTAGGGACACCCAAACTTCACTCCCAACCCCCCCTTTTCCTTTCTTTTGCACCAAATACACTTTGCATCACACACAACCACCATAAATCAGGAACATACCACACTGTTAGTGTAAAAGGGAAATGTATTTTCTATCAATCCTATGTATGAACAATTTTACCCTTTTGTTCTGTTGTTAATAAATCTATACTTCTTTATTTGAAGTTATTTCTCTCAGTTTCTCTCTTTGCTAAGTTATAAAAGGAAACTGCTTTACGCTGATTTGTTATCCAGTATAAAAGATCCCTTGTTCCAATTGGGCTGTGCTAATTTCCCCTAAGAACCAGCTCTTTTGGTAACAATACCGTTACTCAGAAATAAGGTCTACTGTGTTCAGTGAGGCTTATTCCCAAGTGTGTGTATAGGAAGAGGGCACCCCAATAAACGTTGCTTTCCTTCATTTTGAAAATATTTCTGTGGATACTTTATCTCTTTGCTATAGTCACAGCTATATGGTCCTGGGAATCCCCAGCCTTTTTCATTGTTCACTTTGTTATTCTTTTAGTCATTCTAGGGCACAGCAGCTGAAGGGAGGGGGGCTTAGTAATGTTTGGACTCTACTGTGTTTAACAGGGGGGGGAAAACCCTTGCATTGTGTTTAATTAGCTGAAAAACTTTGGCTGCAGCAGAAGGTGTGGGAAACCCCCACCCCTGTTTCTGAAAATAAGAAGTGGACTTATATGAAGTCAGACCATCAGTGACACTGACTGGAGGGGGGTGTATTAAAATATTTAATAAACAAACAAGAGCTGGTTTAATTGGCAAGAACAGCTCTGCAGGAAAAGGAACTGGCTGTGAATGCAAAACTCATTCTTGTGTTGGCCTCCTTCCTCAGGCACCTGATTTCTCTGGAAGGGCGGTCAAATCTCAGAGGATGGCTATAATAAAAGCTGATTAAGAGCCCAATCCTATCCAACTTTCCAGCTCCGATGCAGCCACAATGCAGCCCCAAGGAAAGGGATCAAATATTCCTTTATCTTGAAGAGGCCTCCGTGACTGCCCCTCTACCACAGGATTCAGCACACATCCTGTTGGCATGGCTGCATCAGCACTGAAAGGTTGGATAGGATTGGACCCCCAGTCACAAGAAACTGCACACTTTTCCTGGCTTGAACAGGAATAGTTATCACTGCCTGGTCTCATGGAAATTCTTTTGCACTGTATATGCATTGACAAGCATATACTGTACTTTATGAAGTGGGAAGAAAAAATACAGACACATTGCACTGAATGGTAGGAGAAATATAGATCAGCTTCCTGACTCCTTAAGAGGACGGAGTAATGCATGAACAGGCCACCGTTGAGGCTTTTCATCTAATTAACAGGCCATCCCAAGGCTTCTCAACTCTGAATGAAGCTATACCAGGATATTTGTTTTCCAACCTGATGTAGCATTGGACATTCCTCGAGGTCCTGTTGAAATCTGCAGGTTTGTTTTTAGTAGGCCCCTGGAGATGAATCTGGACTCCTGGCCACCCTTGGAGAGTCGCCAGCTCAACTTGTTAGAATTGTCCTCCTTTTTCTCTGCCATCACCACTTTGCAGCTAGTGGCTGCTGTTTTTATTTCCCAGAAGACCCCCTGGCAGCTTGTTAATTTTAAACCATCTCAGATAAATCAGTCGCTGCTTGATTTCAGATTTGCTAAAAATGGGGTGGGGGTTACAACCTCTGTTGTTTCTTGCTCCCTACCTGCATCCTCCTGAGACCAATGTTTAGTACTGTATCTAGCAAGGTTAAGCAACTGCCTAACTCCTCCTGCACTTATGAAGATTCTTACAAATGGCAGACTTTGGGACTTTACCACCATGTCTAGCTTCCTCTACTCTTCTTCCCCCCCCTTTTCTTTTTGCTTTATTGCCATCGCACCTGCTAAAGAGTTCTGTAGTAGAGCTCAAAAGCTTGCTGTTTACACATTTGTTATTTTGGTTGTTATTTTGTTATTATTTATACCTAATAAAAGTATGAAGACTTTCCTCTCATTCCATACAAGTGAGTGGAATTAAAGTCCCTTCCCTTTAGAATAGAGGAAAACTGTTGAGGATCACTCACTCACTCACACGATGGGGTAGCCAAATAGTTAGAGCCAGCCTACAAGGCTTGCCTTTTCCAGGAAAAATATCTGTTTCCCTCTGCCTGCTATTGGGACCTGTGTAGATCCCAAAAGCAGAGTTGTGCTGTGTGCATCGTACACTCTGTCTTCCAAACTGGATACTCCGTTGACTTTAAGCATCCAAGTTTTTTGGCTGCTGGATTTTTGCAGCTGATTGCTGTGGAAGGGAAACCAAAAAGACTATGTGCTTAGCCATCAGCTATCTGTTGCAAGCTGCCCATGGGGATGGATCATTTTGATCATTTCTCAGGAAACCATAAAACTTCCAAACAAACACATAACACATTATTACATTTTAGTCATAACATCCCGGTGAGATGTGAGGCTCAGATCCGGTGGCTGGCCCACGGTCACCCAGTGGCTTCATCATGGCTGAGCAGGAACCTGGTGTGAATCCAGCACACTGATCTCTACGCTGCACTGGCTCACGTGGTTGTCTGGCCAAATTAAACACTTGCGTGAGGCTCTGACGGAGACGAATTTGCAAGCGGCCAGAGAGATCCATCATGGGGGCTGCTGCAGATAATGCCTTTCCAGTTCTGAGTCATAGTGAACTCTAAAACTCATCTTAGAATTGTTTTTCCTACCCGCCTCCCACCTACATCTTGACCCTGATAGCAAGAGTTTGCAAATGCCACAACTCCTTCTTTCTCCACCAAGTCAACCTTCAGAGGCCACCATGTGCAGAAAGGAGTAGGGGGAACCTCAAAAAACTCAAATGCGGGGAATTTCTAACTGGATTCCAAAATTTAGCAGAGACTCTGTGATGAGAAGATGAGTGGGACGAGCACCCCAACATGAAAGAAGCACAAACAAAAGCTAATGCTAGCCACAAGAATAAGGGAAGACAAGAGAAAACATTGACATTTAATGAACAGTGGAGAGAGGGGAGGGGGCTATATGGAAATGATCCTCACTGTTTCTTGCAACACAGAACTTGAGATCACCCAGTGAAAATGAACTGAGAAAAGAAAGTAGTAGTGTTACAAAATAATAACATAGCACTTCCATGTACAGATGCAGTATACCTCACAAATACCAAATACTGAGGGCAAACCACTTTATGAAAGTGGTAGGGAAGGACTTCCACCATCTTCCTCACAGATGGTGAGCTCTCAGAGGCAGCTGGACGGCTGTTGCAAACAGAACGCTACACTCTACAAACCAATTCCCCATCTCATCAAGACAGTTCCTGGGGTGTCCACATCAGTTTTTATGGTGTTGGTTGCTGAGGTCCTGCAAAGTTCAAGGGTTAATCAGCAGATCAATCTATAAGTCAATGGAGTTCAACTCTTTTCTCAGAGATCATGGCATGGGGATGGTCCGGACATTTATTTATTTTATTTTTTCACACCACCCTTCCTCCAAGGAGCTCAGAGTGGTGTACATATTTCCTCCCCTCCTTTTTGTCCTCACAACAACCCTGTGAGGTAGGTGGGGCTGAGAGATAGTGACTGGCCCAAGGTCACCCAGGAAGCTTCGTGGCTGAGCGGGGATTTGAACCTGGATCTTCCAGGTCTAAGTCCGACTCCCAAACCACTACATCATCCTGGCACTCTTAGCTAAAAGACACGTGGCACATGAGACTCTTGGGGTTGAGGGTGGCTCCGTGTAGTCCTTGGGGACATTCCATCAGGCTCAAGCATGGCCTCCATTTTATTGTGTACCTCAGCCTCTTTCTCTCATGTGAACTGCAATGTGCAATATGCCACTGAGTGGCAGTAGATGTCCAGGATTTCAGACAGGGGTAATTTCCAGTCCTATCTAGAGCCCCTGGAGATTGAACCCGGAATCTTCTGCATGTAAAACATGTCCTTTACCAGTGAGAGATGGCCAAAGCTGCTTTCACAGGAGCAGGAGAAGTTGACAACCCTGTCCTTCTGGCAAGTTGGCAACCGAGGCTTGGGGCTGAATTCTTCATCCTATACATCTCAGAGACTGGGAACAAGCCAAGCCAAAACAAAATGGGAGTGAATTGTACTTAAAAAGGGAGGCTCAAGGAGCATAGGTATAAAAAAATAATGTTACGTACGGTACTTAGGCGGCAACCCTATGCAAACTAACCCGGGAATAAGCCCCACTGAACACTGTAGGACTTACTTCTGAGTAGACATGTACAGGATTGTGGTGTTAATTTCCAACCTGCCTTTAGACACAGAGACATTCCAGGTAGATTATATGCAGTGATTACACACACACACACACACACACACACACACACACACACACACACACGCACGCACACACTCTAATATTTCCTTTCCCTTTCACAGAAGGTTCTCTCCCTTCAAGTTCCCTCTCTGTCAATATTTATTTTGTGCTTCTCCTCCCTGTCCCGTTTATATAAACACATACACCCGTGGATAGCCAGTTTCTAGCTCAGCACACATTTAAAAAAACACCTCTCTGGACCCTCCTCCCCCATATGCATCCCCTGCTTTTCGAGTAAGGTCCATATTATAACCTTCTGCCAACCCATGTATTTCAGCCCCTTTTCAACAACCCTTTTCCCTTACATATTAAACACATCCAACTCCCCAATCACATATTAACCCCCAGCTCAGAAAAACCCCACCTTCATGTTTTAAGAACATAAGAAGAGCCCTGCTGGATCAGGCCAAGCAAGTCCAGCTTCCCATATCTCACAGTGGCCCACCAGATGCCTCTGGGAGCATAAAGACAACAAGATACCTGCATCCTGTTGTCATTGCCTTGCATCCGGCATTCAGAGACTGGCTACCTCTAAAACCTGGAGGTTGCATACAGTCATCATGATGTAACCTGTGATGGACTTTTCCTCCAAAAATCTGTCCAATCTCTGTTTAAAAGCATCTAGGCCAGGTGCCAGCACAACATCCTGGGGCAAGGAGTTCCACAGATTAATTACACGCTGGGTAAATAAATATTTCCTTTTGTCTGTTCTGACTCTTCCGCCAGTGAATTTTAGTAGATGTCCCCTGGTTCTGGTGTTGTGTGAGAGGGAAAAGAACCTCACTCTATCCATCCCAGGCATAATTCTATATGTTTCAATCATGCCCCCTTGGGTGCCTTCTTTCTAGATTGGAGCCCAAATATTGTAATCTTTCCTCGTAAGTGCCCCAGCCCACTAATCATTTTGATCGCTCTCTTCTGCACCTTTTCTACTTCCACTCTATCCTTTTTGAGATGTGGCAACACAATACTCCATATATGGCCTTACCCTGAATTAATACACTGATATAATATTGGCTGATTTATTCTCAATCCCTTTTTTAATGATCCTGAACATGGAATTGGCCTTCTTCAAAGCTGTTGCACACTGGGTCAACACTTCCATCGAGCTGTCCACCTCTCCCCCCCCCCCCCCGGATCTCTCTCCTGATCTGTCACAGTCAGCTCAGAACCCATCAGCGTACATGTGGTTTTGATTTCTTGCGCCAATGTGCATCACTTTACACTTACTTACATTGAAGCGCATCTGCCATTTTGCCACCCATTCTCCCAGTTTGAAAGGATTCTTCTGGAGCTCTTCACAATCCATTCTCAATTTCACCACCCAGAAAAGTTTAGCATCATCCGCAAACTTGGCCACCTCGCTGCTTATCCTCAACTCCAGGTCATTTATGGACAAGTTGAAAAGCACCGGTCCCAAGACCGATCCCTTGGGGCATACCACTTTTCACCTCTTGCCATTGTGAAAATTTCCCATTGACTCCCACTCGCTGTTTCCTGTTCTTCAACCAGTTCCTAATCCAGAAGAGGACCTGCCCTCTTATTCCCCGACTGTTGAGTTTTCTCAGGAGGCTTTCGGTGAGGGACTGCGTCAAACACCTTCTGAAAGTCTAGATACACAATATCAACAGGTTCATCCACATGTCTGTTGACCTTTCCAAAGAACTCTAAAAAATTCATGAGGCAAGACTTACCCTTACGGAAGCCATGCTGAATTTCCCTC
The DNA here is from genome assembly GCA_026170595.1 of Plestiodon gilberti rubricaudatus. Taxonomy (NCBI): domain Eukaryota; kingdom Metazoa; phylum Chordata; class Lepidosauria; order Squamata; family Scincidae; genus Plestiodon; species Plestiodon gilberti. Next base: position 15,662,755 of record JANXHW010000006.1, on the reverse strand, counting down.
ATCTGATTCTATAAGTTACACACTTCTTTCAAGATATTACTTTTTTCCTCCCTTCCCAGACTTCCCCTCAACCCACATCAGTATACCAGGGGGAAGGGGTCACAGAGGCCTTTATCTCTGTGGGACCAACAACATTACTGGTTTTTCAGCCCTTACTCAATTAAAGAGAAATGGCTGCTACTCAAAGTTAAAGGTAAAAGTATCCCCTGACAATTAAGTCCAGTCGTGTCCAAAGGGAGGGGGGGCTTTGCAAATTAGAGAATAGGACATCCACGGTTCTTTGATTCTCAGTTGTGTGCGTACACACGTGTGTGGAAAATCACAACTTCAGTAAGAAAATAAGACAGCATTTCCACAAACAAAGTTAAAAAAATCTACTAAACAGTCTTTATTCTCAACCCCACAGGTACCCTCTCTCCCGCCCCCGATTGCCTTGCAATTTTGCTCACCAACCCAGGGCCTCAGTTGGCAAATATATCGCCCATGGGTAGCCAGAGACTTTTGCACTGTGTGGCCTGGTAGAGAAACTCTTCCCCAGCTCCCTGCTGGATGTCAGCCCAGCAACGGTGATCTGCTCCGTAGTTCACCCAGGTCCTCTTCAGGTTGCTGGCGGAGGCCCATTCCACAAGCGCAGAACCCTGCAGGACAGGGGAAAAACCAAACACAAAATGAGGGATCTGTAGCTCTTTTGAGCACCTTTGCATAAAGCCTTCTACCTCCAGGAAAGTCTTTTTGCGCTGACTTGTCTGCTGCGAAACTCCTGTGTGGCATTTGGTGTGCCAACTCATGCTCTGGGAAGTCTTGGTCCAGCCCTTTTTGACACATCCTAAATTACTGGCCCAGGTACAGAGACACCTGCCACTAACGTCGCTATGCACGCGCCGCCCTGAGTCAGGGGCGCGCGCCGCCCCCGTGCACCCCACCCCGAAATTTGCCCCAGCTTACCCCCGCTGCTGCCGGCTGCTGCCGGCTCTGAGCGTCATCCTTCTCCGGCGGTCCGGGGCCTTCTGATGAGGCCCGATGCGGAAATACGTGAACTTTTAGGTTTTTCGCGCATGCGCACAACGTTTCTGAGGGCAAGGGGTGCCCTTTTGCCCTCAGAACCGTTCTGCGCAGGTGCGAAAAACCTAATAAATAACGTGTCGCCGCATCGGGCCTCGTCAGAAGGCCGCGGACCGTCGGCCGGGGCGGACGCTCCGAGGCCACAACCCGAGGAAAGAGATGGAGCAGAAACTCTCCTTACAAGAACCTTCCTCTTCCCCTTCAAGATGGACGTCTTCAGTAGGGAGGCCATAGGAATTGTCTAACAAATATTAAGACCCTCCTAGAGAGAGGAAGGTACCATGAAGTGAATTGCAAGCACAGTGCAATTTTGCAGGGGCTCGGGAAAAAAACAACAGAACCCAGATTCCTGAGGAATTCAGCTTTCATTTTTGTTTCAAAAAGGGCAGGTTGTTAGTATTTATGAGAATGAACATATGTTGGAAAGTGTGGGGGACGCTGCTGTAAAAGCCACAGAAGCCAGATGGTAGAATTAAGATTCCAATGTATGTGTTGAGGGGGAGGAGGAAAGGTTAGTCCCTGCAAAATTTCTCGCCCCTTCTTACAACTTAGCAACCAAATAAGTTCTATGAATTTGCTCAGTTTGTATAAACGTATAATTCAGCTACTTTTGGTACAGAATTTTAATATTATTATTAGTTTTGTTACTGTGGAATAGTCAGAGCCCCTGATCATGAATCCACTCTACAGATATGGTTGCGAAGATAGGGATAGGCATAAGGAAGAAGAATCTGCTTCTGCTTAAAAAAAAAAACCCTTCTGGAATAAAAACTGAGATTATCAAGAAGCTCAATTCTGCACCCAGTACCATAAGTCCATGCTTCTGCAGTACCACTGCAGCCCCCTGCTGGACTCGGAAGGAATGCTCACCTCTTTTGACCCAAAGTACCACACAGCTTGTATGTCTTGGTGCTCCGCCAAGGCCCGGCTCAGATGGTCCCGGTTTCCAGAGATGATGTTCACCACTCCACCAGGGACATCTGAGGTGTCCAGTACCTGATGCAGGAGACAGGAAGAGAGAGAGAGAGAGATTTGTGTCATTACTTCTCTAAAACAGTTTTGGGGAGGAAGCCCAGTCTGGGTGGAGTGAAAGAGGTCTTGGAAAGAAGATGACAAACAGACACAAACAGACACCAGTTCCAGTTTCTTATCAGCAAAATCTGATGAGTTTTCCTCTTGTGGCAAGAATATATCTAAATCTGGATCTGATTCTCCACCGCAGTGGTTTTCAAACTGTGTTTCAGTGGAATTCCACAATCAACAGATCCACAACTGTAGACAAGCTTCCTTGAAAGACACGTTACCTGCCACTACTGATTTTCTCTGTATGCTCAGTTACAGGGAAGAATGTTCTAGGGCAGTGATGGGTAGAGGTCCCAGGACACAGGTAGTCTGAGGAGGCATGATTCAGTTATTTTGCTGAAGCTAAGCAGTCTAGGTCTGGTCAGTGCTTGGATGTGTGACCACCTGGGAAAAATATATATAAAATGTAACAAATACATAAATGCCCTCACTTCAAGGACACTTGTGCCATTAGAACAGAGAGTAAACTAAATGTTTTGAAGAATTTGGAGGCTTTAGAAATAAGTAGAAAAATGCCCCATGCCCTGATGAACAGGCAGCAAGAATTAAGTCTGGCAAACCGCATATGGCTCCCGATAATTCACAAGCAACATGGAGAGGGCATGACAACAACATAATTAAGACAGAATACAGCCAGCTTGTAGGCTACAACTTTCCTGAGATGGTTTCCCCTCCTTCCCCCCCTGAATGTCATCTTGAACGCACGTTGCATTAAGGTTTTGCAGGATCATCAGCTGTTACAACAGAGTTGACACAGAAACCGCTTCCCAGAAAAGCGGGTTTCCCGCGCTTTTTTGAAAATAAAAAAAGGACGGAGTAGGACGCTGACCATCGTAACATCCTCCAATTTATTTTGGAAGTCTCCAGAAGATGTGTTTGGATTAAAACACGAAACGTCGGGTTCCTCAGGTTCCAGTTTAGATTTTAAAGAATTTCTGTTTGTCCGTGGTACACTGTTACAGTCTATCCGGATAAAGTTGTTATTGTTTTTGATCGGCTGGTTCGCTACTTTCACTTTGAACTATGACCGCACTACCCGTGCTAGCTTCGTCTTCAAAGATCATTGCCGGTTATAATAGTTTCCGCTCAAAAATAAATACATAAAGGTGGCTCATAGTCTACTGGTGGACCATTGGCTAATTTTTGGTAGACCACCTGATCAGTGGCATAGCTAGGGCATCTGGCGCCCGGAGGCACAACATTTTTCACAGCCCTTGGCTTTGTCGATGGAGGGGGGATATGGGGGTGGGTGTTACAAACTTTTGTGCCCCTGGGTGCCACATGGGGTGTCCTGAGGATTTCTGAGGCCCGTGAAGGCTGTGCATGGCCTTCGAAGGCTGTGCATGGCCTTCGGACACGGACTTTCAGAGGCCTCCAGGACAACCCCTGGAGGCGTAGTACCTGCGGTCGAGCACCCACCTGGGCCCCCTTAGCTACACCAGTGCACCTGATGGTTGCTGGGATTCTTACAAGGAATGCTTGACTAGGTGGAACTTGATGTGATCCTGCAAGGCACTCCTTATTAGGCAAGATGCCTTAACTGTGAAGAGACGCTGAGGTGCACTCACTAGGTAATTTAAAATACAGTGAGTGGACCACAGAGATTCCACTTTAAAAAAAGAAAGCAGACCATGCAATGACTGAAGTCTGTTCTGACACTACTGCCCTAGGTCACTCTTTCAATCTGCCCTGGAGTTATAGTAAGGCCCAACACAATATGGCCAGCACCATACAAGAACTTAATGTGTACCCTAGAACATGGCCCAGAATCCTTTGCAAGATGCAGGGGTTCCACAGCAGACAAATGGGTGCGTGAAAAAAAAGTCATATCTGCTTCAGCCAGCATCTCTAGTTCTTTTCATAAATAATGAAAAAATCTGGTTTTTTCTGCATCTAACTCATGCAGAGAGGGAGGCTTTAGCTCCTCCAGTTTCTAGTAATGGCTAATTTGGCAGCATGTTAACCAGTTTCTGCAAGTTTAGTCTCAGTGGGTTTTTTTAAACATCTTACAATCAGTGCCAAACAGTTTTATTCACAATTTCACATAACAAAGGGATCATGATGACTTTCAAACCTGTGGTTTGAAATTATGTACTGCTAGAGATCTCTCACTGGCTGCAATCCCAAGCACATTTCTCCTGGGAGTATGCATCACTGAACACAATGGGACTTACTTCTGAGTAGACATGCATAGACTTGTTCTTTAAACCTCTGACAGTATATGAACACTTGCCATAGGAAAACAAATTTTCCCATGCTCCCATCCACGAGGAGCCTCTTCATGAACAAGTAATCTTGTTCTTATCTTTGACGTACCTTCAACAAGCTAATGCTGGTGCACCAGGTGTGACACTCTCCTGGACAGAAGTAAAATGGCCATGGTTATTCATGCTCTGGTAGTGTCTTGTTTGGACTACTGTCATGTGTCATACATGGGGCTGCCTTTGAAGACTGCTCTGAAATTGGTACAAAATACCACCACTAGGTTACTGACTGGAGCAGTTCTCTGGAACAGTTCTGAAATCCTTGCCCTGGCACCTGGTCCCCGTTCCAAGCACAATTTAAAAGGCTGGTTGTAAAGCCCTAAACAACCTGGGACCAGGATACCTAAAAGACTGCTTTCTTTTGCAAGAATCTGTCCAAGTACTAAGATCATTCTCCTAAGTCCTTCTCCGAACCACACCTTCAGAAGGTGGTGAATGAATGCTTCCCCCCCCCCCCTGTCTTTTCAGTGCCAGACAAAAAGTCCTTTTAATTTGCTCAGGAGATTTAAATCCTTAGTCTCTTATTCTGTTTTTACAGAGAGAGCTGCTGCATTTAATACCATCATTAGATTTTATGGTTATTGTTTTAACATTCTTGTCAGACACCTTGAAAGCCTTCAGACTGAAGAATGGGCTATTGACTAAATGAAACAAACAATGTTACAGATGGTATGAGGACAACCTCAAACTTGAGACCTAAATTGTAATGTATGCACAATATTACAAACTCTGCATGTAGCCCCTTTTATCACACACACTTGACCTGGTTGGAAGTTGAGGAATAAAGACATTTGATCACAACGATCTTGGTGCATGCGGTACACTAAACTACTCTGAAATTCAGTTTGACAGGGGTTTTTTTGTTGAAAAGTCTTGTTCCAATATTTTATATACCGTATTGTCCCGAGTATAAGACGCACCTGATTATAAGACGCACCCTTAAAGTTTGGTGCTATTAAAAATTTTTAATTAAATCACTGGCATTAAATTGCAACAGCTTGATTATAAGACGCACCCCTAGTTTAAAAACTTAAATTAGGAGAAAAAAGTGAGTCTTATACTCAGACCAATACGGTATTATTATAACATAAGAAGAGCCTTGCTGGATCACGCCTAAGGCCCACGTAGTCCAGCTTCCTGTATCTCACAGTAGCCCACCAGATGCCTCAGGGAGCACACAAGACAAGAAGATACCTGTATCCTGTCGCCACTCCCTTGCATCTGGCATTTAGAGATAGCCTACTACTTAAACCAGGAGGTTGTATATATACCCATCATGGCTTGTAACCTGTATTACAGTACGTAGTACTGTATTATGACTAATACTACAGCTTCATGCAGAACATGAGCTGATTCCTTTTAGACTTTGGCTAAATAAATTCTGACAGAAGAAAACTGGCAGATAATAAACAAGTTTCACATTATCCAACGAACAAACTAGTCAGGTCTTGATGAATTCGTTGTGCGATTATAATAAAAGCTTTATCATCTGGCACCAATGGGGATTGCCGGTTAACCAAATATACACATTAACAGAGCTTTTACTTAACCCTCTCCTGCCAGTCAGCCACACACACACACACACACACACCCCAGGGCATGGTTCTGTGGTGCCACCTCCCCCTCTGCCCTCCTTTCTTTCTCATGAGGAGGAATGCAGAAATGCTCCACTCCTAGAGGGTCCTCATGAGGGAGGAAGGAGGGCAGAGGGGGAGGCAGCACTGCAGAGTTGAGCCCTGTTCAGTAAGAGAGTGAGGGGGGAAGAGAAATGGATGGAGATGTTTGTTAACTGGTAAATTCAGTTAATCAGTATCTCCATCAACTGCCCCACCGACCTCACTAGGAGGTATCGGTTAACCGAGATATCGGTTAACTGAATTTACCAGTTAACTAAGTGCCTGTTACATTAGCAACATTTATGCTGTACTCTGGTAACAATGCTTCTTTGGAACATCTAGTTCAGGGGTTCTCAACCCCTTCTCAGCCAAGTATCATCTACGGCACCACTCTCCTGCTGTGTAGCACCGGAAATGACTGGCGATGACATCATTGTCAGTTACTTCCAGGTTTTCAGAGGCCAGAAAACGCAGATAGGAGGCTCTGAGAGGGTGGGACTGGGAGGGCCCTTCTCAGCGTTCCTGAGAGGCTCTGCCAAAGGCAGGAGCCTCTTGGGAGTATAAATGTGCCACCAAAAGCACCATGTTGTAGCGGGGTTCTGGTGGTCTGGCGGTCCGAGTACCACCAGCAGTCGGCCGAAGTACCACTGGTGGTACTAGTACCACTGGTTGAGAACCCCTGATCTAGTTTAATGGTATAGAAAGCCCACGAGGCATTTGGCACGGCTGCATCGGCAGGGGCGGGATTTAGTTAGGATTGGGCTGTTATTTACCTGCTTTGTTCAATAAGAACTTATATAAATATAATGAACTGCTAGTTCCAAAGCAATGCTTCTTTTTTAGATTATTGTTCTAATCGGGTGTGATATGGCAAGTCATAATTAGCAAAGTGAGGATAACCTGGACCTCTTGCTTCCTGTCTCCGGCCGAAGTTCCTGTTTTGTTTTATTTACTGGCAGGATTTCAATCTCACCTTTGAAGTTAAAAGGACAGAGAAAAGTATAAACACAAAAATAAAACCATGGCTTTCAAGGAAGGGCATAAGTGGTCTAAATGTCTCAATCTTATCCTTGAGATACGGCCACAGATATCTCCACGTACATTGGCGCAATGACAGCCCCGCCAGTCAACAGACTCACCACAAACGCCAGTACATTTTGAATTAAAATGAGCATGTTAGGCAAATACTGGAATTCTGTATAACAGAAATACTTTGAATTTGGGGACAAGCCATCCAAACTATGATTCTAGGTTGCTAAAAAATAAGATTCTAGACCGGGAAGGGAAACCTAGGAGTATTCCGCAAGAGACTGTTAAAGTATTTCAGGAATTTTATGACAGATTAGGTATATTCTTCAGACTAGAGGTGTAAAATTTCTGGAAATTTTGAAGCCGCAGGAAAAAAAGAAACAGCTATCCCCCCCATGTTTTTCCAGGCCTGCACAGCTCTACTTCAGACAGCATGTCACTGGATATAGAATAAGGGGGGAGGGTGTTTATCTTTACAGACATTTCTCCAACATATAGAATTGTTAGAGGCTTCAATTATGGTGGACGAAACAGTCAATATAAACAAGTATTCTTGTTTCTTCTGGTATGTAAACTACTTTGAGAATTTATGTCTTGAAAAGCTGTATATAAGGTTCCAATCCTATACAAACTGCCCTGAAAGTAAGCCCCACTGAATTTAATGTGGCTTACTTCTGAGTAGGTGTGCCTAGTCTTGCACTGTAAATAGTTTAAACAAATAAAAGTTATCCAGTTAAGCCCTCACTCTTGTTTTATTTACAGTACTAACTAAACTCCCGTGTGGCGATGCCGAGACGCTGGTGTGGGTTGTGTGCTGCATCCCGTGGGGGTGTTTTGGCTGCTAGAGGTCTCCTCAGGGTAAGGGGACATTTGTAAGTAAGGGGACCCCTTGCCTTGGGGTAAGGCCCAGCAGCTGCAACAGGTCAACTTGGACCTGTGCCGGCTCTATAGCTGGTGTGAGTCCGCATTGATCCATGCAATGGATTGGGCCTGGGAAGAGGGTTTGGATACAGCGCGCCCTGGCGCAGCCGATCCCACCCCCCCTCCCGGGCCTGATCCACCCCCACCCTGTTCCACCTCCTCCCTGCCCTCCCCTGAGCTGGACTTACCTGGTCCAGCGGGCATCCCGACAGCTACTGGCATGTGCAGGAAGATTTCAACCTTCCCATCAGTGCTCCTGGCTTTCGCTTTAAGGCACTTTTGCAACAGCGCATACTGACGGAACATGTGTTCCGCTAGCGCATCTTTTACTTAGGATTGGGCCACGGCCATTAGTCACATATCTGGATAGCCTCAAAGAGTCCCCCAGCTGCATTCGTTAGTCTGAAACACACTGGCTTGATACCATATTTTGTAATGCTGGACAGGACAAATACTGGAAATGCATATGCCACAGCTTGCCAAGTGCAACTTGTTTTTATAAGAAAACATCAGTAAAAATGGACAGAATTTCTAGAAATCTAAAGTAGGTCAGTCATGTTACAAGAGACAAAAATAAATAATTGAAGACCACAAAACAAATGGCAACAAAAGACTTGTCTTTTCACACTCGTAAAGAAATCCCAAAACACATATCGAAAGTCAAGGAAGCTAAAGTGGAGGAAGGCTGGCATTGGCCTTTGATTTGATTTTTATTCTGAGCAACATGTGCTTAGGAAACTGGATTTCAATATACAGTACTTACTACCATTTTTTTTTACAATGCCCCAAGGTGGCCAACATACATGTTAAAAAGAAAACATCCATAAACACAAAATAAGCCAACACAATAAAATGACAGAGCACAGCGTAAAATCCAGTTAGAAGAGATCTCGGTTTGCAGGGTAAAAAAAAAAATAGCCAGATGAAACAGCTGTGTTCTTAATAAAAATAATCACTGGAAAGCTGAAACAGCAGCCCACAACTTCTAGGAGAAAGAGATTGCAGTCATGAGAGAGAAGGTCCTGGGACCATGCGCTAACCAACCAAACTTCAGCTGGTGCCAGTACGTGTGCAAGAGTACTTCCAAGCACATAAAGCCGGGTGGAAATGGCTCTCCAATTTCACTGACCCATTTGCAGGCACGAGGGGGTGAAACTCACTGACATCATCAGTGCTCTCCTAGTGGCTGCCATTTTTTTTAACCTATAAGATCTATATTATTCCATGTGACTGGGGGTATAGTTGAGGGGGAGCAGACCTCCAGGATGTCTCCTATAGCAGGAGCAGTGACATCACCAACAGGAATGCTCAGTTGCTGCCTTTGGAACGTTTTTCAAAGGCCTTAACCAAGGAGGAGCATCAGGTTCAGCTGGTGGAAAACTGATAAATTTGCTTAAGGACATACGTTCATGTCTAGGCCAGCGATTTTCAACCGCTGTGCCGTGGCACATTGGTGTGCCGCAAATGGTCTGAAGGTGTGCTGTGGGAGTTTGGGGGAGGGTCATTTATTAGTAGGGCCATTGGGGAAGTTTGAGGGAGGGCAGAACCTGTTCATTCTTCAGTCAGCTATTGTTCAGATCAGGTGTGCTATTCCATGTAAGCTTGTGCGCTAATGCATTTTGTTTGTTATTCCTATATCTTAATACTCGTTTTTTAAATGATGAAATATATCCTTAAAAAACGGACAATTTTGACAATTTTAGTGCCTTGTCAGTGTGCTGCGAGATGAAAAAAAAAGAAAATCGCTGGTCTTCTAGGCCATCGTTTTCCAATGGGCTGCCTGAGAGACAGTATGTAGCTCATGTTATATTTAGGCTACAATCGCATCCAAATTTACCTGGGAATAAGTCCTGTTGAACTTGTTTGAGCTTGTCGGGTTTTTTTCAGGCTAAAAACTATGCATTTGTTGAGCAGTTTTATGACCAGGGTGGCGGCCTGCTGTGCTTCTTTTGTGTTTTTATTACTATGCTGCTCACCGTTTTATGATGCTTTGTTGTTTTGCTGATTTTACTGAGTTCACATTTAATTGTTTTTACAAGTGCGACCTCCAATAAAATACTGCAGTTATATCTCCTGCCTCAAGGAGCTTGAGTGCTCCTATTCAGGTTGCATAATTCATTTATGGAATGCATTCCCACAGGTTAGGGTGATGGCCATTGGATAGGGTGATTGGCCATTGGTTGAGCACCCTCAACCCTAAGTGCTAATCTCCATGATCCCATAACTGGGAATTGTTAGGCTTAATTTATCCCCCGTCCCGTCCCCGCGTACAACCATCAACTCCAGTGGACATCTTCAGCATTCCAAGGCTAAGTTGCCCTCAACTGTAGACTTAACTGATGGGCTGGAGACTGCAAGAGTGACTTCTTCTGATTCCTCTAGAGTCCCTCCCCCCCCCCTTTCTGGGGAGGTGGTGGATGTAGGATTTTAGCATAGCCATGATTGGGCAGCAATGTGTGCCCATTCCAACAAAAGTTATTATCTTGACATTCAGTGTGAACCCAGAAGTTTCCTCTAAGGAATGTCAAGCTCATAGGGATAAGAAAATTCTAGAGTAATCCTAATTCTAGAACATTCTAGAGTAAGGGTGATCCTGAAAGGTCACAAGACCATTTTGTACCTAGGGAGCCCCCCCCCTCCACACACCCTGAGCATGTAGAAACTCTTACCTTATTTTTTGGGTGACCTGGTTTTGTTTCGGAAACAACAGGCATGCAGATGTAAGCGCCTGAGTTTGCTATTAGCGGGAATGACTGTATTTTAATGTTCTCTCTTTACAAGCCACCTTATACTTTTTAAAAAATAAAAAAGATAAGATATAAATGTTTTAAATTAATCGATTTATCTGATTATAAGAACTCTGGGGGAAAGATGAACATGACTTTTCTAAGAACCTCAAATTTCCCTTCCTCAATTGCTCCTCCCCAGCATCTTATCCTGTGACGTAGTCTGCTCCTGAACACAGAGGTTCCACAAAGTTCCCATGAATAACAGCCCAATCCTATCCAGTGCTGGCACAGCGGGGTCACATGGCCCACGCTGTATCCAGTGCTGGGATTGAGCAAGCTGGAGGTCTCCTCAGGGTAAGAGGACATTTGTCTTCTTACCTCATGTTGAGCCCCAGTATGCTCAATGAGGCTACTCATATCTGCACCAGCTAAATCGCTGGCGGAGGCCGAGAAATATTGCGCAGGCCTGAGAAGCCCTGGGAGGGAAGATTGGATACGGCAGAGGCCTTCTCTGCCAGTCCCCCCCCGGCCCGATCTGCCCACCCCTTCCCCCTTACGCCCCGCCCCACCCCACCCCACCCCACTCCCTTCAGCTCTGTTCCACCTCCCGCACCACTCGATGCAGGGCTTACCTGTCCACCAGCACAGGCCTCTGCAGGCCACTCCCTACTGGCCTACTCCCAGGATGCTTTGCGGCATGTTTACGACACCCAGTGCTGGCAGAGCACGTGCTCCGCTGGCGCTTCAGGTAAATAGGATGGTGCCGTAAGGCTGCAATCATGAGAGCGGGTCCCATTGAAGTCAACGGGGCTTACTTTTGAGTAGACATGTATCGGGTTGTGCTGTAATAGTAGCTGATGGAGCTATTTTCCCAAGAATTTGCTTAATCCCTTTTTAAAGACATTTAAGGCAATGGCCATCACCCTATCCTGTGGGAATGCATTTCATAAATGAATTGTGCAATGTAGGCAGAAGTTCTCTCTTTTGTCTGTCTTGAGTCAGCTGCCAATCCGTTTCCTTGGAGGACCCCCTCTGCCCCAGAGCTCTAGAATGATGAGAAAAGGAGAAATTCTTCTCTGTCCACTTTCTCTACATCATGCATAAGTCTACAAACCTCCGTCATGTCCCCCTCAACTAGAACTCCGGCAATTAATGGCCTGAGAGATCTAATTTTAAAATGAAGCAACACCCCTGAAATCACAAGGCAACGTCCAAAATAAATTTTACTCCTAAAAGAAGTCAGCCCATTCGCTCACCATTAAAACAACAACAACAACACGACTTTTGCATTTACAAAATGTTTTACATTTATATGACATACAACATACTACAAGGGAGAAAAATCAAGAACGCTAATGAATAAAACAGAACAGGAAAGAAATGGGAAGCTTGCACTTCTTAAAAAAGTGCACGTCTTTAAAAAGTTCTGCTTATCTCATGGGGAAAACAAAGGGAGGAAATGATTCCCCCCCCCCAACTTCCCCCATTTCTGTTCCCTGGCTCCAATTCCAATCACAAAACTTATGACCAAGACTGGTGGTTAAGAACACATCAAAGATTTCTTCCTAAAAAGAGATGCCCTGTTTCCAATGAGCAAGTCCATGGAGCCCCATTTCCTTTCTTTCGTGCATTTCTTTTCAAAGCAAACAAAACCAACACCGCACATTGCTGAAAAACCTACATGACCCTCACATGCATGCAGTACATATAGTACTTGGAAGTTACATAACATGCAGACTTGGGATTTCCCCCAGTGGAAGACTGTCATTGTTTGTGGTGACTGCTGATGTTACACTGCTTGTTATTTATGCCAAGATTAAAAAAAAGAAAAGAAAATCAATCATAAATCACGAAGACATTCCTGAAGCAAGAGCAAATAACAGAATCGCCGTCTGTCTCTCCCAGCTGGGAGAAATCAGGAACTGGAAAAGGTAGAAAAGAAAGGGCATGAGCACACACAGCCATTTGATCAGAGCTGAAGGGCAAAATTTCCGCTCCTCCTTGAAAAGAGGGAAACAGAGACAAAACCACAGGGAAACAGAGCAGAAGAGGACGTGTGGAGGAGAGGACGTGTGGAGGAGAGGACGTGTGGAGGAGAGGGTTGGAGCAGCAGAGCTGTTTTAACTTTCCTCCATGTTTCCTGTTCTGTTCTTCCTTTTCAAATCTCAGGGAGGAGGAAGAGGGGCAGGGATAGGTGTGTCGTCCCCCCCCCCCCCCCGACAATGCACAGCCCGAGGCAGCTGCCTCAAATTGGCCTCATAGCAGACCGGCCCTGGCAGTGTCAGTGGCTCACATTTGCAAGGTGCTCTCAGGCTCATGTACAGGTACACACTTATATGCAAGGGGGTCCCAGCTCCAATCCCTGGCACCGACAGGTTGGGAGATGGGAAAGATTCTGGCAAGAAATCCTGGAGCGTCCATGCCAGTCAACGCAGGACAGTACTGAGCTCGGAGGTTCAATGGTCCGAGACAAATACCGTATTGTCCCGAGTATAAGACGCACCTGATAATAAGACGCACCCTTAAAGTTTGGCGCTATTAAAAAAAATTAATTAAATCACTGGCATTAAATTGCAACAGCCTGATTATAAGACGCACCCCTAGTTTAAAAACTTAAATTAGGAGAAAAAAGTGAGTCTTATACTCAGACCAATACAGTATATGTTCAAGAAGCCCCATTCTGCCGGGTCCAGAAAAGATTCAGAGCCCCACCATAAGCCCACTCCCATTTCTCCCCTATGGAGAAGTAAAGACAGTTCATGGAAAGGAGAAGCCCCATTTTGTTTCATCACCAGACTGGAGAGAATGTCCTGTTTCCCCCAACAGGAGAAAGAAAGAATACGCACAAGGGAAGCAAACTCAGGGGCAGATCTTGTGCTGTGGCTTACGTTCAATTCGGTTCATAATTGGGCTCAGTTTATTCCAAGCCCAATCTGACCTCGTTGCATCTCTCATGACGCTATCAGGAAAGCAATGGAGTCTGAAAACCTCCAACTTCCTCTACCACCAACTTGCCCATTTGGCTGGTGGAAGGAAGAGTGTGTGTGTGTGTGTGTGTGTGTGGGGTCCTCTTTCTCCCCCTCTGATGCCAAATATTTGACACTGTTACAGCTGTAAGTCAGCACCCAGAACACCCAACAACAGGTCAATGTATCCCTTAGAACAGATGCAATGCATGCAAGGATGCACAAAGGTTCAACTTTGGTCTACAAGACAGGACAGAAAGGAGAGCAGTACCTGATAGAAGTCCAGGGCAGGAAGCGGGTACCGCTCACTGGGGATGATCACCACCGTGTTGCCACGGATAACAGCAGGAGCCAACAAGCTAACAAAAGCAAGCAGAGGCTGTTCATTGGGACAGGCAACTCCCACCACACCAAGAGGCTCCCGAAAGAGGAGGGAGGCCCCATACAAAGTTGTTTCCTGTATCAGAGAGACAAAACCACACACACATGAATGAGTGAAGTCTGGGGTTGTATAATAAACTGCAAGAGAATAAAATCCAGCCCCAGACTCAAGCCTCACTTCCTGTCCAGAAAGCCCCCAAGTTCTGATTACTTCCCAGGTTCCACTTTCCCCCTCCAATCTGCACTGGCTTGGAGGCTCCACTGCCTTAAAAAAAGCAAACAAAAGAGCACACAACTTCAGGAAACTAAAACACAGGGTCATACAAACACTCCAATCAGTTAGATCCCCCAGTGAGGGGGAGGAGGCACAGCTAAGTCATGATGAAGACAGCCTGGGCTACACCACCATTTCAGATGTGTAAAGGTAAAGGTATCCCCTGCTTGAAAGCCAGTTGTGTCCGACTCTGGGGTATGGTGCTCATCTCTGTTTCTAAGGCCGTAGAGCCAGCACTGTCTGAAGACGTTTCCGGAACGCTGTTACCTTCCACCGCAGCAGTACCTATTTATCTACTTGCAAATTCTTGCTTTCAAACTGCTAGGTTGGCAGGAGCTGGGACAGGAGATGGGAGCTCACTCCATCACGCGGCACTTGGGTCTCGAACTGCTGTCCTACTGACCTTCCGGTCTGCAGTTCATAGACAATAGGATTGTGCCGCAAGGAACATTATACTTGCCTAAATTAGTCTATTTGTTTCTCAAATAAAAAGCCCTATACATTTATTGCATGTAAAGCTTATAACATAGGTTACAGCCTTGAAATCACTTATAAGTAAAGAGGAAAAAAACAAGTACCTATGCAAACTTTTATTTTAATAAAAGACTAAAGCCATTGAGTTTTTTCCTGCATCTTCTACTGCATAGCATATTCTTTCACAAACTAGTCAACTGCTAAACAAATTGAACCTGGGTTGGAAGACAATAGGGAGTAACACTGAAGGAGATACAGAATCTGTTGGTTCCAGTTCTAATTTGGCTACTGATCTATTTGTCAGTATATGAGACAATAACATTTCTTCAAAGTTGTTTGTCACATTTCAGTCCCACACAGCTTCCAAGGACTGCGACGCCTCCTTGGGGAAATCCTTCACAACATGGGAAAATGTTGTTTCCCCATGTCCCTCACAACATGGGGAAATCCCTCACAAAACAACCCTTTCTTTGAGATAGGTTGTGATGCAAAAGAGAAACTGGCACAGGGTCATCTGGTGAGCTTCATGGCTGAACAGAAATTCGAACTCAACCTCCTTGGTCCAAGCATAACATGTTATCCACTGCAACATGTTGGTTGGTTTTCACTGTTTTACTTACTATAAAAATGAACTATTCTGTGATATACGAATACTGTTTTGACACATCAATAACCTTTTTTACTGTGCATTCTTTTTTATCTCATACAACTGTGCCGTGAAATAAAGAACAGAATGTTATGTTTCCATGACAAAGTTTTACTTTGTTCTTAATCTTGCAAGCAAGAGATAGTAAGCAATCTTGTAAGTAATCTGTGCTCACTTAATTTTTTTTTTACTTCCATTGAAGAATGACAGCCTGCAAAACTCAACTATTTTCAACATTATTTCTAAATTATTTTACTCTAATGCTGCTTAATCAGCCAGGAAGGTTAATCTTCTGAAATGCATTCATTTGCCAAACTCTTTTAAAGAAACAACAATCAAAAGCACACTACTGAGTTCTGGGGGCAGGGAATGTTACCATATGCAAATTCTCTTTCATGGAATTCTACAGTTATCAGCATAGATATTTAGCGCTAATCTCGCGTTTATCAAAGTAACAGCAGCCTTGACTACGCTGCAGCTATGCTGGTGTAGCTAAACGGAGACTCCAGCGACGATCTCCAGGACGACGACGACCTGAGCGAAGAGATCGCTCCTCAGCCTCGTTCCTCTTAAAGCGCCCAGCATTGCTTTCTACACTTCGCGCAGGCGCAGAACGTCTGGTTCTGGTTAAAGCTGCTGGCGCTTTAAGAGTTCGCGCCCAGGGCAGGCTGAGGAACGATCTCGCTGTGGCGAAGCTCTGAGCTTCTTTCCCCTTTAAGAGCCAACAGTCCATGTTTTTTTTTCTTCATTTCAGCGGCAAAGCTTCCTTACCCTTTAAAAGCCTCGATTTGCCGCCGAAATTCGGTGGCAAACCGCAACGGTCCGCCTCTGGTTCAGCGTCTTAACCACTAAGCCACTGTGACCCCTATTTCAGATGTGCAGCCAACCCCAAAAACAGTACAAGGAAGAAAGAGAGAATATCCGACCACATATTTCTTGTGTATCACATCCATTCTCACCTGCACGGCCCCGCCATATTTATCAGAGTATGCTGCCCAATAGAAGAGCCGCTGCACGCTGAGGTCCACCTCCTGTAGCGCCACCTCTTTGCCCCCACCAGTCAGCGCCTCCAGTCGCGATGCAACCTCGGCTCGGCGGAGTTCCAGATTCTCGGCCAGGTAGTACAATATCTGAGCCCGGACATGAGCCGTCTGCTTTGCCCACCTGATAAGATCACCCCAGTGTTAGATGAGAAAAAAAGAACAGGTAGATAATCTAAGAAGTCCGAACGTATGAATAGATGCCTTATGCTGGCACTGGAACAACTAGGTCTGTATTGGCAATACGGACTGGCAGTGACTCTTTAACGTTTCAGACAGAGTTTTTTTCCAGCTCTACCTGGAGATATCAAGGACTGAACTCAGGGTCTATTGCATGCTTGCTATGTGCTCTGCCACTGAGCTACGGACCTGCCTGAAAAGAGCCATAAAAACCTGACCGAGGAAATTCAGGACCAACTTGGTTTGCCAGTGCGTTTTGACGGATGATGCTAGATTAGGGGCACACTGAAATGTCTTCACTGCATGGTTTTTCAGTTCTTCCCTTTAAACCTAGGGGAGAGATGAAGACTGGAAAGCAGCAAACATTTGATGGAGGCAGGTTTATCAGCACAAGCAAGCAAGGTCTGAGGACCCAGCTTCCCCTCAGAACAGGATATAGCTAAACAAACAGGAGCGGCAGAGATCGAGACTATGGAACGTTTTCTGAAAAAGTAACTCACAAAACAAGGCATGACCTGGATTCTCTTTGTTATACCGTTAGATAGCTCATTAGATCTTTATTAATAATATATATATATATATATATATATATATATATATATATATATATATATGTGCGCGCTTACCAGATCTCCAACCGGGACAGAGTGCTAGACCTTTAGGAGAAGGAATGTGGGCAGGTGTAGCTTGTTAAACCCTTAGAGCACAATCCTAGCTTGTTAAACCCTTAGAGCACAATCCTAGAAGCAAGCTCCTGAACACAATGGAGCTTGCTTCTGAGTAGACATGCCTACTATTGTGCTCTAAGATTTAACAAGCTACACCTGCCCACATTCCTTCTCCTAAAGGTCTAGCACTCTGTCCCGGTTGGAGATCTGGTAAGCCTATTTATTATATTCTTTTGAACTCATATCATGATACCGTGATACCTACTGGTTTGTTTTGGCAAGTGCTAGCCTCTCCTTATTGCATAGTGCCAGTTTAGCATGCATTTTCCAATTTGAATATGTTTTCAGCAAAACTGGCCATTTTGCTGGCCAGTTAGGATTGGGCTGTTAAGTGCCTAAAAACCAAGAAATTGTAAAATACAATAAACATAGGCTAAAGAACAGACTCCTGTCCACAGATTTAAATTGAGATAAACAGTTCACGAGTAAAGGAATAGTAAGAGGTTACAGTAAGAGAAACACTGGCAGTGCAGTCCCATGCATGCTTACTCAGACGCAAGTCCCACTGTGTTCAATAGGAATTACTCTCAGGTAGGTGTGTATAGGATTAGTTGGAAAAGACATGTGCAAATAGATGTGCCTTGAAGTTCTTCTAAAGGAGCAAGACTAGAGGAACTGAATCGTATAAATATTTGGAAGAGATTACACCCATTTTCTCGGTCTATTTCCTTTGGCTGGATGCTGGAGGGAAGTGCTTCTCGCATGGGAAGTGCTTAAGATAAGCTGGACCAGGAACAGGAGAGTGCAAGATTTCAAAAGTAAGAAACACAGTTTTAAAAAATCAACACAATAAAGAAAGAGAAGCCAACGAAGGTGGGGAAAAGAGGAGAAACACAGTCATATTTATGAGCAAGGAATATGAGAGAAGCTGCAGAGTGAAGAACAGATACCAATGGTTTAAATAAAACAACAAAGAACAACGGATGCTATCATTTTACACCCCATTTTAGAAATATTTACAACCATGACGCAGCTCTGAAATGGCCGAGATCTTCAGTGAAAGTAGTATAAAAAAAATCATAGCCAAATCACAGTCTGGTACACAAAGCAGGAAATCGAGATATGCCACCAAGAATTAAAGATAAGAAAGTCAGTCCTGGAGAAATTCTACTGAAACCGAGAGCTCAGCCAAACGGAAATGGAAGATGGCAGAAAAATTAAACTGAAGAGAAGGTCTGGACCCAAAAAAAACATGATCTGTAAAATCAGCACAATCAATTTGTACCAAACAGACAAAAGAGGTCCAAGGAAAAACATGAAAGCACAAAACATGATAATCGTGCCTGGGAAAGGGGAAATAACCACATAACACGCTACCCAGAGGCTGTATGCTTTTGGGAGTCCTTCTCTTAAATTTTGTCTTTTGACATAAACACAACCTCTTCCCGTCAGTCTGCACTCAGGCCTCATTAATTCCCACAAGTCCTTAAAGGAGGAAAACCAGCCAAACTGCTTTTTAAAAGATGATAGGTAGGTGAGGGGCCAGGATCCAAAGGCTCTCCTTTTGGCAAGACCATGGGATTTTTGAAATGTCTCCTTGGGAGAGCAGATCATGGCCTGCACGCCATACTGGGAACTGCTCTTAAGAAGTCTCCTCAGATTTAAGAGAGGTTTGCAGCTTGGGGGTGGGATGCTGATGTTTGAGGAACAGGTCTGAAGTCCCCTTGGATGTGAAAAAAAAAAGTTGGACAGTTCTGTGGATCTCTGACACTGTCTTCCTGAAGAAACAAAGATGGAGGTATGAGCTGCAGATCAAATGGCTGAGCTTACAGAGGAAATGCTTGGTAAGAACTTTAAACAAAAAGGTCATGGGCTCTCTAGCAACACACACTCCATGGTTAGAGACTGAAAGGCACCCCCCCCCCCATGGGGCCACTATCCTTGAACAGGTACTGTGTGGACACCCCTACTTCACATTCAATCCTCATCGAAGCCAGAACAAACCTTTACCTGTGTCGGTTATGGAGCTTATTGTTTTCTCAAGCTGAGTTTTTTGCTCTCCATCCAACAGCTACCAAACTAACATTCAAGAATAAACCAAGAAATGCTTCTGCAGCATATTGGCGATGACAAGTTTAAAGCATGTGCCTTGACTTTGCAGGGCGACGTCATGGTGTTGCAGTGATTATAAGATTTATTTATCAGACCTAGAGGAGAGCTCTTATCTGATAGGGTTCAACAAATACCCACTGTTGTCCTAGAAAGATGGTGGAACACACTGTATGATTTAGGACACCATGGCCAGGATTCAAAAAACCCAAAACGTGCAAGAAGAAAACACTTTCTGCATGCGCATGGGATCGGGTTGCCAGCTTTCTTCACCGCATTGCAGACTGCATTGGAGGGGTCTCCCATCTGGATAATCATCAGTAGTTTTCAACAAAGTTTTGCCTATTTTTGGGACACTTCTAACTCCCCGGCAGCTCCTATGCAGGTTCAGCAGCCTTAGAGAGCTGCTGGAAAATCCTCGTGCAGCATTCTTGTTCTTTTTCGCAAACTCCATTATTCACCAGCCATGTGCTGGATGTGGATTGGGGTTCTTCTTCCAGTCTGCCTAGTGACAGACATGCTTGGCCAATTGGGCAGAAAATCTGTCCATCTGGGTAAAGGGAGGGGTGGCAAGGTCACGTGGGGTCTACTCCTCCAATCAGGTAACTTGATGATATCAAACCTAGGCTTTTCAAGCTCAAGCACAGGGAAGCTGCAGGCACTCCAGTACAGGGCCCACGAGAGAGGGGTAAAGGGGGTACTTCGTACCTGGGCCCAGGGTCAAAAAGGGGGCCCAGGAGCCAAAGGAAGGGGCCCAGAAATCTCCTGGGATCTCAGCTGGCCTCATGGAGAGTGAAAGATGGTGGCTGGGCCAGGTCTGCTGGGTGGGAATACCTGGGCGCCACTTCAGGAAGCCTGGTAGACCTGAGCTCGTGAAACTTTTCCGGCTATTGCTGCTCTCCCCCCCACCCTGTTTTGCCCCCTCCACCTTTGAGAAGGGGCCCAAAATAAACGTCATACCCCCTGATAAAATTCATCTCAGAAAGTGCTCCAGTAAGTGCAAGGCCTGAGGATTCCAATTTAAGTAGTTAGTGATAGGGACCATATTTTCTAGTTAGCCACATTCAAGGAACTCATTTTTCTTTTCCCATTCCAAGCCAGCTTGCAAACTTCACAGGTTAGCAATGCATTGGGGGGAGGGTGTGTGGGCTTTGTCCTTGAGTAGCATTCCAGCTCCATCTGCTGGACATTAATGGTTACTGTGCTCATTTGATGAAACCAAATTTGATCATTTGCTTATGCAGCAGAAAAGATGAGATGGATGTATCTGGGCTCCCAGATGGATTTATCTGGGCTCCCAGAAGTATAGATTTACTTCTGTATTTCTACCTGACAATGCTTATCTGAAAGATTAATAGAAATAGAGAAATCTTAAAAGATGTGCAAAACTAACTAGGTATACAATATTTAGTCCGAAATCCTGTCTAGATTTCCAGCGCGGGAGCAAGTGCTCTGCCGCCAGAAGCAGTCGCAAACGTGCCCTAAGGTGCGTTTGTGCCTACTTTGGAGTAAGGGAGGCCGGTGCAAGGCTGGCCTCCCTCACTCCATCACCAGAAGATCGGTGCGGCAGCCGGATGCAGGTAAGGCTCCCGCCGGCAGCCGCATGGGCGGTCTGGGCGGCAAGGGAGGGGGGCCATTGGGCGAGCCGGCCCGGGAGGGGGCAGGGATGGCATCGGCCATATCCCCATCCCCGCCGGGCCAGCTCGGCCGTTACATGGCCTCCTACGATAGGGCCGGCCCCAGTTTACAATCAGGGAAGGGGACGAATGTCACCGGTGTAACCAGTGGTGCAGCGAGAACGGGAGGCTCCAGAACGGAAAATTGATTCAAATCCCCTCTAAAAGGGGAATTCAAATGGGGATTTGAATCCCCTTTCCTTTCTGGGGCCTCCTGTTCTCGCTACACCGCTGGTTACACCAGTGGCATAAGTTGTATAGGATTGAGCAGAGCTCAGCCGGTGGCATAAGTTGTATAGGCTTGCACTCTTAGTTATGATTGGGCCGTCAATCTGGCCAACCTCTGAGGAAAGCAGGATGCACAATGGAACTTCAGTCCGATCCAGCAGGGTTCTTCTGGTGTTCTCTTTTTATTTTACTTTTGCAGTCTTACCTGACCGTGCTCTCCCATAGAAATGAGCACATCTCACCAGTCCTCCCCTGCCCCGACTCACCCTGGAGCCGCCTTGTGAGCTGCTTCTACAGCATTACGGATGTCTTTGACGCTTCCATCTGCGACATAAGCCATAATTTTGCCAGTGTGATCAAAGACTGCTCTGGAACTCATGGAGTCCGGCCTCTTCTGGGCACCACCATAATACAGCTTGTAGGTTCGGTCCACGCTGCCACGACAGAGGAAAAGGCTAACGCATGTATCCTCCGCTTCAGACTTATTACCCTACAGATGTTAAATTGTTCCCGCATGTTCACATGGAGAATGTACAAAAGCGGCCTTTGTGCTTAAAATCTAGCATAAGTAGGCCAAAGTCATGTGGTTGGTTTCTGAATTCAGTGAAGGAAATCAACCACATGACTCTGTCCTATCTGCAGCGAATTTTACACACTGGCAGGTTCCATCCCTGCACAGATAGTAGAGAGCAGGATGACCAGCCAGGTGAACAAAGAGGGCAGGTGTACTTTTTTGCCTCCTGATCTGGCCCATCATGTGTCAAGATCATGTGACTGCACCCTTTATTGTTAATCCCTGGCCACATCACACAGCTACAACAACAGGTATGAACCTGGTTTACATGTATGGGTCAGCCACTCTCAATCAGCCTAACCTCAGGGTTGCTATGGGGATGGGGGGAGGAGAGGGAACCATGTTTGCCACATTGAGCCCCTTGGAGGAAGGATGGAATAAAAATGCAGGGAATAAATAATAGTTCACAGGACTTCTGTTCAGTAGTTAATTTTTTAAATGAAGTACAGCAGGCTCAAATCTTCCCAAAAGCCACACCCTCCAGTCAAGAAGTCCTCCTTCCTGAACTCAGATATTTGAGGTACAGGTAGGTCTGTTGTGGTTAAGTCACTGGGGGGGGGGGGGAAATGCACCCGACCCACAAAAGCCAGCATTCTAGAACGACTTTGCATGTCCCAGTCCCAACTTCTAGCATCCAACACTGCTTGTGGGGATTGAACCCTGCTCCATCACTTTCCCATCCCAGACGAAGTTGCTTCGTAGCACTGAATGATGCGATTTGTGCACTGATGGGCAATCCAATTGCAGACGCCGCTATATCTCAGAGGCTACAGCCGTCAAGACAGTTTTTCCGTTTAAAAAAACCACCATTCATTTTAAGCTCCTCTTCTGCTCCTTGCTGAAAGAGGAGTTAGGCTACACACAACCCTAAATCATGGTTTGGTACTATGGGAAGGAGCCATGTGTTTGCATGCTTGCCGCTCCCCACTCCCCTTGCATGCCCTGCTTAAACGATGGTTTGCCGCAAACCAAGAATTCATTAATTAAGTGTGCAAAAGGGGAGGGAGGAGTGTGCAAGCCCAAGGCTCAGTCATATAATGGCAAACCATGGTTTAGACTTACATGCGAACCAACCCGACCTATACACACCCGTGTTCCTCAACGGCTGGATTGCAATATCAACAGCAGAACAGGCATCCCTGCTTCTCCATTCATCTTTCTATGAAGTACTCCACTAGGGCTCCCAGCTCTAACCAAGGCTATTCCTGGAGATTGTTCCCCCTCCCCCTAACAACATGATGTTGGGTATTCCTGGAAGGACCTGTTAAAATCTCCAGGATTACTTTCAGTCACCACCTGGAGATGGATGCAAATTCCTGGAGACTCCAGGACAATCCTAGAGGATTGGCTACCCAAACCCCATTCTAACAGCTGCATCAAGGGCTAGCATACAGCAAAAGGTGAAAGGAGCTTGCAAAGAATTACTGTACAGTAAAGAATGCTAGACTACAATTCTGAGGAACTGATGCATGGCTTCACCAATGCAGATTTTTTTTTAAAGACACAGTAGTAGTAGTAGTAGTAGTAGTAGTAGTAGTAGTAGTAGTAGTAGTAGTAGTAGTAGTAATGAACAGTACAGCGTACTCCAGAAGAGCTTAACAACGTTTGGGGGTCAGGCACGGCTGTTAATATTTAAACACACTCTTACCTTGGAATGTTTTCTTCTGAGTCAGATGCTATGGAATGTGGAACTCTGTTCTCGCCAGCAGTGGGAGGGAGCTCTGCCCCCTGTGAGGTAGCAAAGGTTTTGTAGTTTATGTCCATAGCACCGGGGTGTGGGCAAGTCTCCCACTTTGGTCTTACGTATTCATAAAGGCCCTAAGAGTGGTGGTGGGGAAGAGAGTTCAGAGTCAAAGCCATGGATGTGGTTAAATTTGTATGCCTATCTCCTGGTCAACCACAGGGTCTGACCACAGGACCTTCTACCCCCCCCCCCGGCCCCAATTCAGCCTGCTCCCTGCTAACCTCTTTGCCTCCGTCCCGACCGTAGCCACTTTCCTTGTAACCCCCAAATGCAGATGCTGCATCCAACATGTTGTGGCCATTGATCCAGACAGTTCCAACCTGCAGGCTGAGAAAGTGGAATGGAGGTGGGGGGAGGAGAGGGAAAAATTTGGATGTGGAACATCAGGTTAGACGTTCTTGGTCTTTGAGGAATTGAGAACACTATGGGGAATGCAGAGTTTGAAAGAGCCATATTTTGCGGGTTATTGGGAGTCACTCAGGAAAGTTGAAGAGAGGGATATTTTGTGCTGCAGAGCCCTGTTTAGGCCCTGTGGCCTTCTGGGAGACTCCGTGCTCTGGGAGCCATTTTGGAATGTGCTCCATATACCCCATGATGAGGGCAGTGCAAGGCCTGAGCTACACCTGCAACTGTCTGAGCTGGGAACGAGACGGCATTAGAATGGTCTGTACAGGTGGGCCCCCATATCCACTGATTCGCTATCCACGGTTTCAGTTATCCACGGATTGTGGGGACCCCCCCAGGCTTTTACTCTTTTCCCAGTAAGCTTCATTTCTTCCTTAAACAAACAGGAGAAGCAGCCAGAGCTGCTTATTGCAGGCAAGTAGAACAAGACTAAGTCCTAGAGAGGCTCTGCAAGGTTAACAGAAACCTTGCAGAGCCTTTCTAGGACTTAGTCTCATTCTACTTGCCAGCAATAGAGGCTGCTTCTCTGTTTGTTTTAAGGAAGAAACAAAGCTTGCTGAAAGAAAAATAAGAGCTGGGGGGGGCAAGCATGCCTGCCTGCAGGGGAGGCAGGGTGGGGGGGCACCTCAGGAAACCATGGAGGGGGTGTTCGCTCTTATCCACAGTTTCAAGTATCCACGGAGGGGCCTGGAACATATCCCCAGCGGATATGGGGGCCCACCTGTACCACATATCACATTCTCAAATAATCCCTTACATAAAAAGCAGGGAGTTAGGCCAGACTAGATTTTCTCTTTTTCTGATGTGCTACATTTTGTTTTGGTTTTTTACTTGCAGGAAAATTGTTCTGAGAGAGAACATTAAAAAAATTATGCCCCCCTACTTGCAGTCTGAAGTGGTATAATCTACTCTACCACCTCAATCATGTGTAGACCAGCCCTGAAAGGGTGTCGTGGGAAATGCTGTGCTATCTTCCATATGCATACAAACGTCCACCTGCATTATGCAGTTGGGAGCTTAAAGTGAAATATTTTAGCTCTTACTTGGCACTCAGTTCCACACTATTAGGGGGGGAGGGGAGGAAGGTTTTACTCAAGTTCTATGACTTAGGAAAAAGATGCTAGAAACAGACAGTAGCTGACAAGAGAACCAGAGGATAACTCTCTTTTTTTTTTAAGGCACACAGGAATGAAAAATCTACCTGCGGGCAACTTCCAGAGCCAGGGGAAGAGTCTCTGTCCACACACTGGCAACCAACCCATAGGGGGTGCTGTTTCCCAAAGCCACTGCCTCCTTGGCTGTCCGGAAAGTCAACGATACCAGAACAGGCCCAAAGATCTAAAGGAGTAAATATTAAACATGTGAGAGAGAGAGAGAGAGAGAGAGAGAGAGAGAGAGAGAGAGAGAGAGAGAGAGAGAGAGAGAGATGGTGGATGGATGCCAGGGCTTATGAGATCTGGTGGAAATGTTCTTTACATACATTGTATTCTTGAGAAAGTGCCATGTGGATGTGCATGTCTAAATCATGACATCATATTTGGAGATCAAGGGTGGAGGGGAAGAATCAAGTACTGAAGGAGCTGGGAACTTCTAGGGACTAGGAAGCTGGATTGGCATGAGTTGTTTGGCTGCATGAGGCAAAAAATCCAAGTCTCTCCTCCTGCCCACAATTTATTTATTTATGTGCAATATTTCTAGGTCGCCTGTCATCCCATGCTTCCTAGTCTCTTAACATGACAACGCTATAAAAATCCAACAGTTTAGCATCACAGCCAATAAAAATTCATGCCAGCAGGAAAACTGACTACTAAAAACAGAAGTAATAGCAGAAAGAAATGTAACTATTAAAAGCCTGGGCAAATACAATTTTTCTACTGGATTCCAGGTTTGGAATAGGCTTATCACACAAGACTCAAGGGTGATTCTAGAATCTCTGTCTGTCTGTCTGTGACAACTGATTGGAGGAGGAGTAATCAGACTGAACTGAACTAACTAACATAGCTTGCAATTTTAAACAGGATTATTTGAGTATAAGGCTCACTAAACTGAGTAGGCTTTACTTCCAAGTGGGCACACACAGGATTGGATTTTGGGACTATGGGAACATGTGCATGTGCAGGCTGTGGTGAGGGCAAGGTACTCTCTTCATGCTCAGAGGCACTTTATTACTACTCCACAGCTCCACCATTTACTAGCGCTCAGCCTTGGTACAGAGATCAGGTTCGAGGGCTCTACACCAGCACAAGATGTAGCCCTGCGCACCCTCCTACCTCTTCTCTGACGCAACGGGAGGTAGTGTAGACACCAGTGATTAAGGTTGGAGGATAGAAGACCCTATTCGATGGAAGGGCTGCCCAAGTCTGGAAGATCTAAAAGGGAAAAAGAAACTTAAGTCACCACAGTCTAAACAACACACAAAGTCTCCCTTCCCACAAAAATGAAGGCAGGAGTTGACATGACAACTCATGACGAAGTGGCACGAACTGCAAATACAGTTTAGTACTCTAGATATACCCTGAGGAGGTTTTTTTTCAGATTACCTCAGAACCCAAGAGGCCCAGCACATCTCTCCTCACCTCAGCACCTTCTGCCCGAGCTTCATCCACAAGGTTCTCGATTCTCTCTCGCTGCTTCTCATCAGCCAGGGCTCCCAAGTCCACGGCCTTGTCAAGAGAGTCCCCCAAGCGGAGCTGCCCCATTCGGCGCTTCAGGCGTTGAATGAAATCTTTGGCAATGGATTCCTGCAGGAGCAGCTGCGACCCGGCACAGTGAACCTGAGCATGGCAGAAGTGCCTGCAATGAGTGTTTGGCAGAACAAGAAGGGCCAACTTCTGGGTTCCCAGGGGTCACTCTGTTCTGCAGACAACATGGGCGTCAGAGAAGTGAGATGATGGAACTCTCTGTCCCTTGAGGCCCACTTGGCCACATCACATTGATTTTCCAATATCTGGGGGTGGGTGTGTATACTGTATATAGCTGGGCATTTGAGTTAGTTTGATTCTTCCCCCTGATGAGCTTTCATTCCTGCTGTCTATCAGTTTCTGTTTTATTGCTGTTCAATGATGTTTTCAATTGTTAAAAAAAGTTTTAATGTTTTATTCCTATTTTATTACATGGATTGTGGTTATTTGTAATCTGGTTTGGGGGCCTTCTTGAAGGCTGAAAGGAGAGGTCTCTTAATAAATGAAGTGCATTTTACCACACACACACACACACACACACACACACACACACACACACACAGGTTCCATAATAAAAAATGGCACTATTGTTAAGGACTTAACAGTTATGAAGCATATACACTGAAACCTAACTGCAGCTCCTATGCCACATCTCTTTTTACGATTCTGAATGCAAAGCCTGGAACCTCTTTTCCTTTCTTACAATGTTTGAAAACAGCGGTCAGATAAAGTGGTTTCAGGAGCCACATTTGGCCCATGGGTCACCAGTTGCCAACCATGCTGTAGGAAAAAAAAAAAGCCATTCTCTATTTCCTCTTTTGCACCAATCAATCCTCAACCTACCCACTCCCATGCAAACACACCTGCCCATGGTTCAGCCAGATGGCATCAACCAGCCCATCAACAGCACTATCCAGGTCGGCTGAGTCAAGGACGATGAAAGGCGACTTCCCTCCAAGTTGCAATGAAAGCTTCTTGCCAGTCCCAGCTGTGGCGCGGCGCAAGCTGCGTCCTGCCTGTAGTGGTGACACAGATCAATGTGCCTTAGAAAGGCGCTGTGCACATAGTTAGGTGGCACACCTCTCACTCGCAGAATTGAAGAGGTCAAGATGTCATCCAAGCTTGGGTTAAGTAAAAGAGGCTGGAGATCAAAGACCCTGGCCCTACTATTGGG
Source organism: Plestiodon gilberti rubricaudatus (assembly GCA_026170595.1). Classification (NCBI taxonomy): domain Eukaryota; kingdom Metazoa; phylum Chordata; class Lepidosauria; order Squamata; family Scincidae; genus Plestiodon; species Plestiodon gilberti. The sequence continues at coordinate 15,634,831 of JANXHW010000006.1, read as the reverse complement.
AAGGTGGAGGGGGGGGCACTGTGACAGGAAAGGGAAATGCTGGAAGGCTGGGGCAATGTGGGATTTGTTGTGCAACACCTATGGCTGGGCTTACCATCGTCCCGGAATCGATGCTGGCTTCGGCCTAGAGCGGACCCGAGTGCACTGTGGCTGCCCAATGCAGGCCGTGGCTTCCACAGCTTCCGGTAAACGAGGCGACCGCGTTGGACAGCCGCGGTGCACTCTTGGGAGCGGCTCAGGTCCGCTCTAGGCCGAAGCCAGCCTTGATTCCGGGATGATGGTAAGCCTACCTATGGCCAGGGGAAGAAGCGCTGCTGCTGGGGAGACTGCACATAAGATTAAAGCATCCACTTACTTGTCCTATTTCCCCACTCCAACCAAGTACCACGTGCAACAATCAAAGCCCCAGAACTGCCACCACAAGACAGGACCCACTATATTAGGTTCCCCCCACCTCAGCATGTGCAGGAAACTGCAAAGTGCATGACCCTTTAGGCTCATCAGCACAGGTTGACCTCCACCCAGCTTCATGGCTGACAAAAAGGTTCTCTTAAAGTCCTCAATGGCCAACAACCAGGTTCTCTCAAGGACCACCTACTCCTGTATGAACCTGCCTGAGCCCAAAGATTGGCAGCAAAATTCCACCTTAAATGGAGATTTGATTGGTGGGTACCAGAGACAGTGTCCTTTTGGTGGTAGTAGTTATGGAACGCTCTCCTCAGAGAAATATGGCAGACTCTGTTTTTCGCCGGTTTTAAATAGCAGTTGAAACCTTTTCTTTTCCCCAAGACTTTGCACCCTGCTTTGTTTAAATCAGCAAAAACCAGGCACTTTAGTTTTATTCTATTGCTTCTGATTAATCCTAGTGCGGTTTATATATTTTTGTGTACGCTAATTCGCTAGCCACCTACCTGTGCTTGTTTGGCGAAGAAAGGCAGATGAAGAATTATGACATCAATAAAAGAAGGTAGGGCTATTCTAGCTTTTCTCATAACCCTGAGTCAAGAAAGAGACCTACCTCAGCAGAGCCGGCAAAAGCCACTTTGTCAACGCCCAGATGGGTGGCCAAGACCTCTCCCAGCTCCTGCTCTCCTGTAACAATGTTGAGGACCCCGGGAGGGAGTCCAGCCTGGGCACAGGTCTCAGCTAGTAGCAGCGCTGTCAGTGGAGTTGAGCAGGCTGGCTTGAGGACCACTGTGTTTCCTGTTTTCCAGGGTGTGGGGGGGGGGGGGAAGGAGAGGAGAAGAGAAGATGAGGCACGGAGGCGTCAGGAAGAATCTCCACCTGCCCATACAGGGCCATGGAAAAGTCTCCATCTGCACATTCCAGTTCTTCCCTTTCCACCTTGGGGTGATGTGAATACTGGAAAATAGCAACCGTTTGACGGAGGGTTTAGATCAGCAGGACACAGCAAGATCTGTGGACCCAGCTGCCTGTCAGATTAGGATATATTTAAACAAACAGGAGCAGCAGTGATCAAGTCTGTGGAATATTTCCAAATAATTAACTCACAAAACAAGGTACTATCTGAATTCTTGTCACCTTTGTTATACTGTTGGAGAGCTCATCAGTTCTTTAGTATACTCTTTCAGCGCAATCGTATGTATGTCTGCTCAGAAGTAAGCCCCACTGAGCTGAAAGGGATTCACTCCCAGGTGAGTGTGTTTAGTGTTGCAGCCTTTGATCATTCATTATGTGATATCTACTGGTTGCTTGTTTCGGCAAGTTTTAACCTCTTCTTCTTACTGTATACCCTGCTAACTGGGCAAAGAGGCACTTTTTCATAGAATCATAGAGTTGGAAAGGAACCACAAGTTCACTAAGTTTCAGTTGGTGCCCCTCTTATATTTAGCAGGGGGAAGTAACTGTCCCTCTTCATCCCAGCACAGTGTCTTTTCTAGTGGCTGTTTGCTGCTGTTCTGCATTTTTTTTAATAGATTGTGAGCCTGTTTGGGACAGGAAGCTGTTTAGTTATTTGAATTTCTCTGTAAACCGCCTTGTGAACTTTTTTTGTTGAAAAGCAGTAAATAAAAAAATAAATAAATTATTATTATTATTATTATTATTATTATTGATGATGATGATGATGATGATGATGATGCACCAGTTTTAAAGCCTGTCTTTGAACAAGGACCCAGGGCAGCTTTACAAAAGATAAAATCAAACTACAAGAAAGTTACAAGATGTACAACTTAACAATATTCAGCAGCAAGGCAGCGGGCAACAGAAATTTGGGGTTTCCCTGAAATTGATGGTGGTACATTCAGAGCCAACACATGGAAGAACTTCTTCACACAAGGCATAAATAACTTACGGAAAACACCCCACAGAATGTGGGGACAGCCACTGGCTTTAATAGGGGATTGGACAACCTCATGGAGGACAAGAGGTTTATCGACAGCTATTAGCCAAGATAGCTCAATTGAACTGCCAATTTCAAGGGCAGTATACCTCTGAATACCAGATGCGGGGGAATGTACAAAGGCTCTGCGTATGACTTTCCAGAAGCATCTCGCTGGCCACTGTGAGGACCAAGGCATTGGACTAGTTGGATTCTCAGTGTGATCCAGTAGCATCATTCTTATATTTGCATTCAGGCCAAACTGCAGATTTTTGTGACACTTTTTAGTGCATGCACAGCTCTGCATGTGCTTCCCAGGCAAGTTCCCTTAATACCACAAATGCTCAGATAAATGGAGACACCTCCACACTTTCACATACCCATGGCCAAGGCTGGACAGACTTTCCAAGTGAGAGTCAGGAGAGGAAAATTCTGAGGGGTGAGAGCAGCAACAACACCTATTGGAGAGATTTGTGTTTAGCAGAACTCCAGATTTCTCTAGGTGGAACTGGAATCTACAGCATTAAAACAAAGCGAGTGAGAGCTAGCAGAACCCATGAAACATGGGAGACAGGGTGAGGGTTTACTCCTATTTAAAAGCATCAACCCTTGTCTTTTTTGGGAGGCTGACATGGGCAAATATTCGCAGTACAAGACAGCAATGATTTTAATGGACCCAACTATATTTTCACACCCTACAAAACAGGTTAACATATAATAAAATGCATTGCATTTTTTTTTAGTTCAGTTCTTAAATTCTGTTTTTTCAACCTGCTCCCTTCTTCTCCACCCACCTTGGCTTCTCTTCATGCGTTTGTTTCTTTTATGGCTTTGATTTTTAAATTATTAAGGTTTTCTAAAGAACAACAACCTGGAATTGTATGTTATGAAACATCTTTGGCCACTTTATAATCAAAAAGCAGGATGCGAATCTAAAGACAAAACACTTGAATATGGGTTATCAACTGATTGTGTCTGCAAAAACCAAAAAGCAATTCCATGAATATGCTAAAGCTCAAGAGAGCAGAAGTTCGGGTCTGACTTCCAGATGAAGGAGGATACAACTGTGAAAGCAGAGACTGGACTTCCTCCCCGACTCCGAGAACAGAATGACCACTATCCAGAGCCAGAGCTCTTCAAAAAAGGAGGGAATGCTGATAGAGGAAAGCACAATAGCAATATATCCCCACCACATACGGTACATAACTAATCAAATCCTAACTTTTCCATAAAACCTTTGGCACAACAACACCTGTCCCCACCCCCTATTGTACCTGAACCCAAGCACGTGCAACTGAAATAAGTACGGTACGTATTCTCTCCCTGCTTATTCCCATCTCTCTGCTGTCTGTCTCCTCAATTTTTAGATTGTAAGCTCCTTGGGGCAGGGATCTGTCCTCTTCTGCTTTGGAAAGCATGCATATCGATTGTTGTTGTATAAACAATAGTCCCCAGGCCCTGGGTTGTTTGGCTGTTGCACTAGCACGTAGCATGCCCCTTCTTTCAGGTGTGTCACTGTAGCAGCTTGCCCTCCACTGCCAGCGCAATCAGAAGTAAGTCCCAATGTATTCAATGGGGCTTACTCCCAGGAAAGTGTGTATAAGGATTGCAGCCTGAGGCAAGGCAGCAGCACAGTCCCACACCGAAAGACTGCAACATAAAATGGGCAAGGATTCCAGCCCTTTCCAACTCACCCAGAGGCTTCCAGTCCTTCATCTCCACCTCCATCAGCTGAGCCCAGCCTGCATGATGGTAGAAGTGCCGGACGACCAAAGGCAGATCAGCATCGCGGGCTTCCCGGACCAGCTTCCCGCTGTCTAGACTCTCCAGAAGGCTGAGCAGCCGCTGGTGTTTCTGGATGGTCCTGGCCACACTAGGGAAGAGAAGGCATAAGAACATAAGAAGAGCCCTGCTGGATCAGGCCAAAAGCCCATCTAGTCCAGCTTCCTGTATCACACAGTGGCCCCACCAGATGCCTCAGGGAGCACACAAGACAACAAGATACCTGTGTCCAGTCGCCACTCCCTTGCACCTGGCACAGATAAAACCCACTTCTAAAACCAGGAGGTTGCTTATGGCTTGTAACCTGTGATGGTCTTTTCCTCCATGAATCTGTCCAAACCCCTTTTAAAGGCATCTAGGCCAGGTGCCATCACCACATCCTGTGGCAAGGAGTTCCACAGATGAATTACAAGGCAGCGGGTTCACGGGACCGAGGCTGAGCAAAGAGCCCCACAGATCGGCTGCTGCTTTCCCCAAGAAACATGAACTGAAGCACCTTGGAGGGAAAATGTCACCTCTGGGTATTGCCACACAAGTCGATCCGTTCTGTACCAGCTTGACTATCGTGGCTCAAAAGAATGTAAGGAAATGCAGTTTGATGAGAATTCTGTGAGGGATCCTAAACTCTGCCCTGTACAAAATACATACAAAGCTACAGTCCCGAGAGGTGGGGAGAGAGAGAGAGGAAGGTTATGCCAGACCCCATTTCTTCCAAGCACACAGGTGTACACATTTAGCTCCTGTTGCGTATATACATCCGTGGGCAGAAACGGTTGCAATGTTGATCCACAACATTAGAGTGATAAAGAAAGCCCATTGTAATAGCGACAGTGACTGTTCCAGCACCACCAGGGCTCTCAACTAGAAGCCGCTTTCACACATGAGCCTCTGGCAGTCCTCACTTACTTGTACAGGTGCCGGGCACGAACATGGCCAGGGAGCTGGCTCCAGGTTTCAAAGGCTTTGGTGGCAGCATCCACAGCTGTGTCGATATCTTCCCTGTTGCCCTGGAGGGTGGTGGCCAGAGTCTCCCCTACAGAGTTGGAGAGAAGGGAAATGATTCTGGGCTTGTTTTACTGCATCTCCAAATCTATGAAGCCACCTCCATGATGCGGAATGCATGATATAAAAGCTTTGATAATGAGGACCTGGTAGTTTCCCAGTGAATTTGAAAAAGATGAGCTTTCACTGGAAAAAAAAAAGAATCTAGTCCTCATTATTTTGGAAAAACACTTGACAGACAGTGTATGTGCTGTTTCTGTTAAGAGTCTTGGAAATCAGGAGGAAGATGTGGATGCCACCAGATGCCTTGAAAAAGATTTTCTCTCAGAGAAAATTAATACTTGCAGGCGTAGTACTTTCAGCCTCTGATTATACCTACTGAATGTTGAATGTGCTCTAAACTTTCCTCCCCAATTCCGTGACAAACAGCCCAATCCTAGCCCGACCATGCAGCATGTTTGACATAAGTGATTCTATTTCTGGTAGCCATGTGGAAGGGTCAGAAACCACACAAGGCTCTGAAATGCCACTTGATGATCACTGAAAGTTCTGCACAGTCCTCCTTCTGTGATCTACCTGCTCATATATTTTAAGCCTATTTTCACAAACATGAGGACTAGTAACTTGCTTAAAAAATGAAATTCAAGGCTCTCAGGATGCAGACTTCTGACCCCTATGTTCTTAGCCTGCACAGTGCAATCACAGAACTGCAGAACTCATGCAGTCTCCTCCATTCTGAATCTCATCTCTCTCTACCTGTGGTAGGATTCTTGGTGGCACAAGTTTCTCTTCCTTCTGGCTTCAGCCATTTGCCATCGATGAAATGCCCAAACGTACGGCCATGAGATTCTAGCCAGGCCTGGAACGAATGAGGAATGGGGCAGGGAGAAAGAGAGAAAGAGAGAAAAAGGAAACACAGCTTTAATTGGGCATATAAAAAGTCCTCAAAAATCCAATAAATGAAGCAGCACCCATTCTCTGCTAGGCGGACAAAGCATCTATGAAATAGCCTCAGCTCAACATGACTGGGCCCAATTCATATTTTTGCTCAAATGTGCCATTTCTGGGACCCACCACTTCTTGTGGAGGCAGGAAGTGGAGAATCGCAGCGACAGCAGCTCACCCAATCATTGACTGGATGCCAAATTCTTCTTGAAAGACTTGGCTCATGATCACCATCTAGCAGCTCTTAGCAAAAGAAAGACAAAGAACTCTAGAAGGGAGGACAACGTTTTGGGGCAATCATGTCCAATTTCTCTTTTCCTTCTGAATAGCCAACTACTTTTTAAAGGGAGGGACAGTGCCATCATTCACTGGTTAGAGCTGCAAGCTTCCAGGTTTAATCCCCAGCTAAAAAAGTTGTCAAGCAAGCAGGGTTGGAAAGTCTCTTCTCTGCCTGGAAACTTAAAGAACTGCTGAAATCAAAACAGACAGACCTGCACAAGATGGTCACAGATATTATCTTAACTCAGCATGAGATGGCTTCATATGCATAGCATTCACAGTTTTCTAGCACCTGCAGGGTGGGTTCCCCTCTGCACATATAAGCCCTCTGCACATGACACAGAAGGCATATAGCAAGTGCTTTCCCTGTAACCACATGCCAATGTATGTCTCTAAAACCGCTTTGTGAACTTTTGTTGAAAAGCGGTATATAAATACTAATACTAATAATAATCAAGAGGGGCACACATGCATCAAAATGTCCCACATTCTAATGCTGGCATCCCAGAATCTCATTTGGATACCCACTGTGAAATCCTTTAACTTGAAATTCCCACCTGCTCGGCTGCGCCGCAGGACTCAAAAACAGTTTTTTGGGGGGTTGGCGTGGGTACGTGGGAATTTTTTGGGTGTACGCGGGTGTACGTGAGATTTTGGGGGCGTACGCGGGTTCGCCAACCTTTGGAGGCCCGCTTTGGGGGTACGTGGGCCCCCAAAGGTTGAGAACCCCTGCACTACAACATCCAAATCACTTTGGACACTAGAATGTCAAAATCACTGATGTTGTAATGGGCTTGAGAATGCAGAGATCATAAACTCAGGGTTGTTGTCCTGAATCAACAATGTTTGTTTGCCCATTCAAGGAGCATTAGGCTGTTTCAAACTTGGAAACTTGACTCAGATCATTGTGTGCCTGCAAGTTTTTTCAGCTCCACTCACCCATCTCTACATATCAGAGATAGAAAACAACTGTGTTAGGATTTGCAAGATCACTTCATGCCCTAGAGAGAAAGCAAGAATTCCCCCCTCTGCCCTTCCATTCTCTAGATCAGGGGTTTTCAACCCCTTCCTGGCCGAGTACCACCTCTGGTGCCACTCTCCTGCTGCGTACCACTGGAAGTGACTGGTGATGACATAATGGCCAGTTACTTCTGGGTTTTCAGGGTTTTGGAGGCCAGAAAATGCAGGTAGGAGGCTCTGGGTGGGTGGGATGACCCTTCTCAGCGTTCCCAAGAGGTTCGGCCAAAGGCAGGAGCCTCTCAGAAGCAAAAACGCACCGCCAAAAGCGCTGCATTGGAGCGAGGTTGCAGCGGTCCGAGTACCACCAGCAGTCGGCTAAAGTACCACTGGTGGCACTAGTACCACTAGTTGAGAACCCCTGCTCTAGATGTTTCCACCCACCCACCCCTTTAAAACTTGCATCAGTTTAGATTTTGTTTGGGCAATCCAGGATATTAAGACTATAGTGATCGAAGGAGGGGCTTATCTTAACAAAGCAATTACAGAGGCCCTGGAAAAAAGGGGGGTTTTGGGGGGAGATCTCCCAGACAAATGGCCGGGGGGGGGGAGAGGATCCAGACTCTTGGGTTTTCTGGCAAGGGAGTGGGGGGGAGGGTCTAATGGGTTGCTCCAAGCATAGGCAACCTTTAAGAGAAGGGGCTCTTGAACGCTGGTGTCTTTGAGAGGTTCTCCTTCAGAGGAGTCTTTGCAGAGGTCCCTATTCCAATTCTCTTCTTTGACATGCTGGGGCCCATTCTTCTCCTTGTCTTCTCCTGCCGCCTCTCTCTCCTTCTGGCTCTTGGCCCATAACTGCCGGATCCAATCCATTTCTGCTGTCCAGAGTCTCCTGTCTTTCTCCCGTTGAGCTTTCTCCTCCTCCCACAGTCCCTGGAACAATTTCTCCCTCTCCCGGAAATGCGTCCGGATGTCCCGTACAAGCTCATCGAATTTGTCATCCCGGGGTCTCTTCCTTCTGCTTCGGAGCTGAGCTAACTTCTCCCGTGTGCTCAGCAGGGTCCGTGGTCTTGGGAAAGCTGGAGAGTAGGACACAGAACGCATTATTCAAAATGGCAGGCGCAAAGACCACGCCCTGAAGTACATATGAGGCTCCAGCACACCTCACCTCAGACAAATGGAATATTGTTTAATATTGGAAGTGACTCCCAGTGGGACACACACTATCTTGACTTGAAGGCCAAAAATGTGCAACCAGTTCCACATAAAACAGCGCCATCATCAGGCCAACCTCCAAACTACACATATGACTGACATCACTTCAAGTTATTGGTAGCTGCCTCTAGTACACTTCACCTCTGCCTTGTAGACAGCTGCTCATCTTCTGATATCCAGCAAGGAAACACTGTACCCTGCCAACTAGGCAGTCACATTTTTGTAAAGTGGAATATTTTTCTCTATTTATTTCCTCACCTTTAAGCCACCAATGTGCCACAAACTAACACAGGTATGACTGGGCATGAGGACTAGTAACTTTTCTGGTTTAATTTGCTTTTACACAGGCAAAGCAGCTGAGATTCCACTTTCTCAGTAAAAATATTTAAACATTGACGTAGACTAGAGTCAGAGACTAATCAGAATTATTGCAAAAAACACCCCAGGTTACAAAATATGACTTTTTATTTAAACTCATAGAATTAGATTAAATGAGAAAAGACCTCAGAAACATGTAGGGCGCAAAACTGAAAGAAAAGCCAGCGACGGAACGAGTGTTCCGTCGCAGGGAGATGTCCTAAATGTGCCGTAAAGCACGTTTGCAATGACTTGGGAGAAAGGAAGGCCGGCGCAGAGGCCGGCCTCCCTTGCTCCGTCATTGGAGCACCCATGCGGCCGCCGAATGAGGTAAGTCGGGATCCGGCGGGGGCGGTTTGGCGGGCAAGGGAGGGGGGGCCATTGGCCTAGCCGGCCTGGGGGAGGCGGGGAATGGCCTCGGCCATATCCCTGTCCCCGCCGGTCCGGCTAGGCCGTTACACGGCCTCCTCTACTTCCGCCAGCTATTTAGCTGGCGGAATTCCGAGGAGTCTGATCGGGCCAGCCTGGCTTTACACCTGGGAAAGGGAACGAGCGTCCCCTTCCCCGAGTAAACCTCTGACCCAGCGGCAGAACGGCTGCCGGGGCTCAGGATCCGGTGGGAACTGGCCGGATCCTTGCGCTGGATTGCGCTGCCTGTCTGATCCCCGCTTAAGCTGAGGCCTCTATGTTACTTGCCTCCCAGACAATTACTAGCCTTTGCTTCCACCAAGCTCCATCCGGTTTCCAAAGAACCCAGGAGTCGTGCAGCCCATCCCCAAAGAATCTCATGAAAAAGCATCCCTAAACTTTGCAAGCAGGGCCCAAGCATGGGACAAAAAGGGGAGGGGATGGAGACACCTCAAGTTCAGAGACACAGGAGGCCCTGGCCTGGACTGCAAGCCCATTACCCATTAACCATCAAGAAAACACTGAGGCTACAATTATCAACCATGCTTGAAGATGTTTATGAAACCTATTTCAGTACCGTAACTTCCTTCCAACAATTCTAATCTACAACACTTGGGACAAAAACAGGAGAAGAGCAACAACTGAGATCGAAGAATAATGTTGAGAGAGCAAACTTATTCAGGGGACAGTATGCAAAACTGAGGGGTAAAAACGCGATTTCAAGTTTAGGCGCCAACCTAAGCCAAAATATTGGTTGCTTTCCAGAGAAGAGTGACTCTTGCTTTAATCTCCCTGTTCTCGAAGCTCTTGAAATTAAAACATTCAAAAATCTTTGTGTGCGTGTGTTCTCTCTCTCTCTCTCTCTCTCACACACACACACACACACACACACACACACACACACCCCTCCCTTTTAATCTATGTTGCACCTCTAGGAGGAAGGTTTTCTAGGGGCCAAGCTAGAAGAAAGAACTGGAAGTCAAGTTTCTTGGGAAGGAAACTCTCTTGCACAGAACAGTGAGAGGCTGAAAGCCAGTCAGGAATCAGTAAGTATTCTGGAAGGTGGTGGTGCCTAGTGGTTTTCAACAGAAAGAGGATGGTGAAGGATTAAAACCGAGGAGTTTGAAGGAAGAGGCTCAGTGCCTGTGGAAGGAGATAAGCCAGCCAGAACTCCCAAGGTTGGCTGCCTAGTAGTTTCAACTCCACAAATCTGGCCTAGTTGCTCATGTGAGCTATAAGCTTAAGGAGGAGGATTTTAGCGAGCCAGGTTTTATTGGTGCTTCAGAATGTGTTTTAGTTGGCAATTCAAAAGAAAGCAAGTGCTTTAGTGCAGAAGTGAACGTGAGAGGCCTGGCTGAAAAGTCTCCTGGGTCTCACTTCAGAATGTGGTATTAAAAGGAGGAGACAGAAATCCTAGCAAAAGTCAAGCAACTTCCAGAAGCAGGTGCGAGGACCTAAATACCAGGATTCTTGGGTTCTCTTGGGAAGAGGAGGGGCAAACACGTTTGGATTCTCTGGAAATGCAGAAAGGATTTCACTGGACAGGAATTTATCAAAGTATTTGAGAGCCATCAGGATTTTCTGGAAGAAAAGTAGGGATGAGGGAAGCGGAAGAGTGGGGGGGGGGGGGAGACTGGGAGCCAAGACAACTGATGTCTTGGACAGGGAAGCCATGAAGCATTGGAGTAGGAGGGGCCAAGTGCAAGGATTTTGCTCTGACAGTCAGACCTGCAGGTTCTCTGCAAGAGGAGGACGTTATAGTGCAATCCTATGCATGCCTACTCAGAAGTAAGCTTCAATCCTATGCATGCCTACTCAGAAGTAAGTAATTTCAATGGGTCTTACTCCTAGATAAGCGTGTATAGGATTGCAGCCTTAATGAAGGAAAGGGCTGAAAACCAGTTTCTGGATTCTTTGGCTAGGGGAGGGGCAAGGATTCCCCCCCCCCCCACACTCCACTCACCTCTTCTGTTTAGCCCGGGCCTCCAAGTAGCCTCCAAATGTTCCCGGGTCTCCTGGCGAAGGAGAGGTTCCTCCACCACCATCCCTGGCCTGACGATGTCCCCTCCGAGTCCGGGGGTCTCCACGTGTGCGTCCTCCTGGGCGTAGAGATAGGAGGGCGCCCCTCCTCCTCCTCCGTGGAGGCTGGGCTCTTCCTGCACAGGACTTTTCTCCTCCTTGATGATCCCGCCCGTGACGTGGTGAAGGTGCTGGTGGAGGAGCGGGGCTACCACGTCTTCGTGATGGAGCAACCCCGCTGGTGCCTGGGAGGAGGAAGCGGCAGCTGCTGCTGCGGCGGCGGAGGGTTCCCCTTGCGGGTCCAGGTCGCTGCCGTCGGTGACGGACACCTGGGTCCACGCATACTCGTCCTCCTGGAGATCTTGATCTGGATCGAGCTCTGGATCGCTCTCCTCTTTGATGACAACCTGGCACCAAGGAGCAGCGTTGCTACCGCCGCCGCCGGTACTGCTGCCCCCGCCGTGCCCGCCCAGGATGGCATCGAGTTCGTGGAAAAACCGGCACCTTTGGCGGGCGATGCCATCCTGCAGCTTGGCTTGCTTGTAACTCTTCTTCAGGTCTTTGCCTTTGGTCCGGCACTGATCCTCGTCGCGGAAATATCCTTTCTCCGCCATCCGCTCCGAGATCCACTGATACACGTCGGCATTCCGGTGGCACCGGTTGAGTTGCGCCTGGATCCCCTCTTCCCCCCACAAGGCGAGGAAATCTAAGGTCTCCCGGTGGCTCCAAGTGGCCGCCCGAGTCCGGGGCACTTTAGGGCGATCCGCAGTCTTTGGGCCCAGGAAGGAAGAAGGAGAAGGCGAGGACATGCCGGGATGGAAAGGGTAGGGTCGGGGGGGGGGGCAAGAACCAAGAAAATAAAATAAAAAATGGAAACAAAAAAGGGGGGGCACCTCTGTAATAGGAACCTAACCCCGATGCACGCTGGGATACACCCCCTCCCTAACCCAGAAGACTGAGCGAGGCGGAGTAGAGGGGCGGGTACCTCCGCGGTAGCACGTAACCCGAGGTGGGACTTACCACGGGCGCGCTGGCCAATAGTTGCGCAGTATGCATATGACCCTGATTCAAATCGGGACACTCAGCCCCGCCTGTTCTAGCACAATAGCCTGAACTCTTACCCCTTTTAAAGAGAGAACAAGATCTTACCTCTCGGAGACCTAGCATTGCCTGCTTTAATTCCGTCTCTCAAGCCCCGTTTCCCCTCCCCGTTCTTTTTGCTCTCTTCTTACATCCCAGATCCTGCATGGTCTCAGTGTCTCTTTCTTTCCTTGCCTCCAAAGGAGAACAGCTGACAGTGTAGTGGATGGGGGTGGGTGCAGACAGAAGGCAGTGCTTAACCTCATTGAGAAGAGGATTGAGTTGTATGGATGACACGGGTTAAAACGTGTGCGCGCGCCAAAACTCTTCTGCTAAGCGCCACATGTGTTAGGAATTACCAGGGCTCCTGCGTTGTATACAGGTCTATAGTAGAATCGAAATGCCCAGTAAAAATAAGGCAGGATTCTCTGAGTTTTCGCACGCACCTCTTCCCCATAACACACGGGCAGATTGAAAGCATTCGAGTGTATCTGCCAACACGAGAGCCCAAATGCTCAGGACAAGCGAGACCTTTTGAACCCGAGTGGTCAATTGCCCCACACGTGACAGATGCGGAGTCCATCCAGGAAAGCCGCTGGCTCAGCATGGGAGCGAAGGTCGGGACTGAGCGAGATAACCAGAGAGGTCATGGAGAAAGAATGGCACAGAGCAAAGGGTGAAATTCTGAAGCAGCGAAGGGGGGAAAGAGAGGAGAGTCTCAGCTCCCATTCTCGGTAATCCACTCTGTCTTGTTCCCTCCCTGGTTCCCAGTTCCGTATCCATCCCCCTGGAGCCCTAGTTCTCGCCTCCAAGGAATCTGCCCCCCCCCCCCGATTCTACACTCGCCTCCTGAAGGACCCAGGCGTCCGGAGCAGGGTGCGAGGGGGAAGGCATTCATTTCAGGCTGCTTCCCTTACCTGGGCTGCCCCAGTCCCCTCTGGGACAGGCCCATACTCCATGGTGTTGTAGAGATCATATACTGGTGGGGCCCCACGGCTGCTTGCAGCTGCTGAGCCAGCCATAGACACGGACTTACTCCCTCTCTGGATAGTTGGAACTCACCCGCCCAGCTCAAAACACTCAACCCAGCCCCTTGGAGCGCAACTTCCGGCCTCCCAACGACTATAGAGACTAATAGTAGCTCAAGAGAAGGGACAGGTTTGCAGCATAAAGGAAAACCAGAGCTTCCAAATCAAGCCTATCTCCACTGCTTTAATGGAAAGCGTTAGTCTATGGTGGAGAGATGGAGGTCTTAGCTTCCGGTTAAGTGTCACCATTTCCTCTTGCTTCCCAATGTTATTGTAGAAATATAAAAATACAGGAGTAAACTGTCTCATTGTCTACATAAGGGAATTACTTGATTTTCATTGGAAGCTAGTTTTTCAGCCTCCACCAGGACGGAAGTGAGAGCTGACCATAGCAATCAATGGAGAAATTCAGAGTTTTACGTTAGTTGTGATTCCGCATATTCACCCAAAAACATAAGGTAACAACAAAAAGAAACGTTCCTGCTCTAGCGCAAGTCATATTGTGTGTGAATGATTTTGTTTTAAGTTTGCAAACATTTAAAAATTGCCCTGCCAACCAATGCCAGCTCCTATGCCAAACTAAAAGTAATTACATTGATGATGAAATAAGATCCGAATAATAAGACTGCAGTGCAAAAGACATTTACGTGGAAGTAAGTCGCTTGAACCTTACGTCTCTGCGTAGATATGCGTAGGTTTGCGCTGTTTTAGATCCCTTTGGGTTTTTTAACTGGAGTAAGACTGAATTTAGGAATTTCTGCATTTTTTGTTTCTGGGTGGATCACTGGTTCCCTCCTGATAATATCAGCTACATCAAAATCCTGACTCTCTTCCTTTGCTCTAAGAATGAGAGTGAGAGTGTAGTTCTGTGTGTCAGTCTAGTTACTTAGTCTAGGAATGGAATAGACTCGAGGAGTCAGGAGAACAAACCAACCAGAGGAAAGGATTCAGCCGGGGGGGGGAGGGAGAGGGGAGGAGTAGAAAAATCCGTGAAGCAACGTTAACTTTCGACGAAAAAAGGTAAGGTGGGTTGGAATAATGGGGTGCTATTAAAGGAAGATGAGTGGAACAGGGACAAGTCACCTCCTTTAGTACTTCTCCACTCTAACTCTTAGGATCCCCCCCCCTTACCTCTATGCGTACTGCTGGTGAGATCTGGAGCTGCTATAGCAACTCCGGAAGTTTGATGCGCTGAGAAAAGACTTAGCTCTTGGCAGGGGCGGGTATGGTATATTCTTGATCAACAGCATTCAGATGAAGAAACTGGAAGAAGTAGGGGAATGGGGGGGGGGGAGTTGGTTGTTGTGCAGACGGCGGTTGGGTGCAGCTGGATCACTGATAGGAAATGAGATCCAGACTGTGTCGGTTGGTTGCGCCACGACCAGAGTTTTGGTCCCTGCTTGCTTAGTCCTGTGACTCTTCGCTAGCTGCAATCTCTCAGTCCAACCTACCTTGCAAAGTTGTTGTGAAGTTACAGTGGGTAAAGGGAGGACGATATATGCACCACTCTGAGCTCCTTGGCGTAAGGACGGAGTAAAATTGTAGTGAATACATATTTGAGTTGGAGGAGCAGGATAGGTGTGTGAGTGTGTGTGTGTGTGTGTGTGTGTGAGAGAGAGAGAGAGAGAGAGGGTATGTAGCTCAGTTTTGTGTCTTTGGGGGCACCTGTGAGGGCGAGTGGTAAGTGGAATCAGGCACGTTTGAAGAGAGTGGGCTTCATAGGCAGTTGCTATTCAAGATTTTAGCTGAGTTGTGTGTATATATAAATATTCTTAATAATAATAAATGGAGTTACTTTACTGTGGTTAGTGTGACTTTTTGTCATACCAGGTGCCATTACCAAATTTGGCAAGTGACTGCTGGTTTTTTCAGCTCTGCTGTACTCAGCTCAAGGGCCTGACCCATAGATTCTTTGAGAATGAATGGAAATGAGTGTGGGGAGTGAAATTCAAAGGGCATCTCTTCAAAATATCTTCCTGCTTTGAGACTGTTTTCCTTCCTAGTGATCCAGATCTGCTGCCCTGTGGAATACGTTATTCCCTTTGTTTGGGAGCTCCATTTTTCACCCTTGTTTGTATCTTGTGGCTTCTGCAGCTTCTACCACCCCAGCCATGGCGTCTGTAACTGACATGTCCCTCTTATCAGCTGAGCTGCAGGAGAATGAGGAAGACAAAGAGTTCCAGCGTCTCCTGCTCCAGGTACACTGCTGGTAAACTCTCTTCTGTTTGGGGAGGTGGTTAGGAAGTCCTGTTTTATTGGAGGCTGAAGTACCTGTTCTCTGATTAAAGCAAAGCCAGAGGGTTGTTAAGAGGCCTGTGTGATTCTTCAAGCAACCTCCTGGCTTTCGAAGTAGGCTTTCTCTGTGCCAGGTGCAAGGGAGTGACGGCACGAAACAGGTTATCTGTGCCAGGTGCAAGGGAGTGAGAACAGGAAACAGGTTGTTGTCTGTGTGCTCTCAGAGGCATCTGGTGGGGCCACTGTGAGATACAGGAAGCTGGACTAGATGGGCCTTTGGCCTGATCCAGCAAGGCTCTTCTTATGTTCTTATGAGATGAGGACTACAGTTTTCTTTGAAAGCAGTCGGTCTGGCACATTGTCTTGATGGAGAAAAAGCACCTTTTCCTGTGCCCACTGAGTCACGTTAGCAGTAGGAATCTCTTTTCTGAATTTCATGACATGGTTGAGCGGCCCCTGGGTCCCTGCCCCAGCAGCGTCACTAGGGCGCGCGCCGCCCTAATGACCCCCGTGCCGCCCGACAGCCGGCCGGCGAGGATGTCTCTGGAGCCAACAGCAGCGGAGCCTCCGCTGCTGCCGGCTCCGGAGACATCCTCGCCGGCCGGCTGTCTTGGGCAGGAGGAGGCCTCGGAGCGTCCGCCCTCGGAGGAGCTCCAAGGCCTTCTGAGGGAGGCCCGATGCGTGGCGACATATTTATATGGTTTCGCGCATGCACAGTACGTTTCTGAGGGCAAATTTGCCCTCAAACGTTCTGCGCATGCGCTAAACCTTGTAAATATGACGTCGCGCATCGGGGTTCCCTCAGACGGCCTTGGAGCTCCGCCGAGGGCGGACGCTCCGAGGCCTCCTCCGAGGCGTCGCTGGAGCGCGGTGGGAAGGGAGGACCGCCTGCGCGCGACGCGCGGGTGCACGCGCGTGACCGCGCGTCACCCATTGCGCGCGTTGCCCCCAGGCGGTCCGCCCTTCCCGCCACGCTCCAGCGACGCCTCTGCCCTGCCCCCAGAAACACACAGGCTACCATCATGACCCATGAAAAATAACTTCCATTGAAATGAGTGGCTTCTGGTGACATGGATAAAATCAAACTTCAAATGTATCCATTTTCTGCTTTTCCTAGGCGACCCAGAAAATCCAGAGTGCAATGCCCGCTTCCGCTGAGTCCAAGCCCATCAGGCCACTCCCAGGTAAATTGCTTCCGATATGTCAAAAGCACAGAGAGTTGGCAGAAATTGGCAGAAGAGCTGCAAAGAGGTGAGCGCAGGGCTGGTTATTGGCTCCTGTGCTGATCAAGGCGAGGCAAAGACAGGGGGAAAGCAAGGTTGCCAGCATGAGCAGATTTTCGAATTGCTCTAACCAGCAAGCACGCCTACCCTGGAAGTGCTTACTGAGGATGTCATGTGACCCAAAGTCTCTGGCCTGTTGGTGCAAGGAGGCTGTCTTGGCTGGTGTGACCTGCCGTTCTCTCCTTTGGTCAGAGGCTGGGCGGTGGTGTACTGACTCCCACCAGGTCACCACTGTAGACTTGAGTCCTGTTTCCCAAGTGTCAAGGAATTTGGCTTACTTTGGAGGAGTTGGGACTGCCGACTGCATCACAGTTTTCCTTCCGCCACCCAAGATGGTGTATGGCTGACTTACTGTGTCTGTTGTATATTCTCCTTCCCAGGGTTCTGCCTTAAGACCCATATGAGTTCAGGTGAGAAAGTCTTTGTCAACGTCTGCAGGTCCCCTCACATCCCATCACCTCCCGACCTGACCAACAAAGAACTGGAGTGTCTCATTGAGTCGGAGAACGCCTGCACCTTCCGGATCCCTATGAGCCTGGGTGAACCCCACACAGAAGTGGATAAGAGTAAGCTCTCCGCTCTGGGGCTGGTGGCTGTTGGAAGGGCAGGTGCTCCCACTGGGGATGTGGGAATGGCAACTTGCTTGTGGGGAGAGGGGACATGGATGGGAGTTGTGCATGCTGGGAGAGGGGACGTGGATGGGATGGCATACAGTCGTCTTCTTGCCTTTCTTGCACAGACAGTATTTTGCGTATTCCTCACTTCACAGAAATGGGAGTCTGCAAAGCAACCTCCTGGTTTAAGAAGTAGGTTTTCTCTGTGCCAGGTGCAGGGGAGTGGCAGCAGGAAACAGGTTATCTTGTTGGCTGTGTACTCCCTGAGGCATCTGGTGGGGCCACTGTGTGATACAGGAAGCTGGACTAGATGGGCCTTTGGCCTGATCCAGCAGGGCTCTTCTTATGTTCTTATGTTCTTATGTTAAATGAATAACTTCCTGAAAAATCCTCATTAAAAATAAAGTTCTCTGTCTGTCGGAGAGCTGCCGGCACGCCGAGCTGATAAGTTGCAGAGCCTCTGTGGGGACGTGAGCTTCCGCACTTGAGTGGTAGTCAAGGTTGCCTGTCAGCTGAAGCGTGGTGAGGCAAACGCCAGAAAGAGAGAGCTGGACTGTTGAAAGCAACATCTCGAATGAAGGGTTCTACGAAAGATTAAAACGTTATTATATTGTAAAAACCCCTTGGGGTTTAGAAAGCCTTCCCATGTACGCCGCCTTGAATTAAAGTCGGAGGAGAAATCCAATGACCAAGAAAGGTGGTGTATAAATACTGTATATTATATTATTTTCTTACAAAGGACTTCCCACTGAGGAAGAATAACTGTATACACTGGCCTTGACATTATGCCTTGTTGGCATTACAAGCTTCCTGAGGACCAGCTTAGCCCATCTTTCCCCTTTCAGGTGGTAATGGTTGTACTGCATATGATGTCACCATCAGCACCAGCTTTTTCAACAAGATGGAGGTGAGTGTCTTTTTTTTTTTTTTTTGAAGAGTCCTTGGGTCCCAGGTCTGGCTGTGCCACTAGGGGGCAGTGTGAAAAGAAAACCTTCAATTCCCTAAGCCAGTGGTTCCCTAACTGGGGCGTCGGGACGCCCCAGCCGGGAACAAAGGGTTGCTATGCCCTTAAGGGGCATGGCAACCCACGGTGACGTCGACGGCGCGCCCGGGATTGCGCCGCCACCGCCGTGCCCGGGATTGCCCTTTTTACCTTCATTGGTGGGCAGTGGGTGTCCGGCGGGGGTTGGGGGGAGCCTGCGGACCCCTCCGCAGGCCTCCCCAAGCGTCAGAGCAGCGCTCCGACGCGATTGCAACCCACTTCCGGTTTTACGCGAAACCGGAAGTGAGTTGCGATCGCGTCGGAGTGCTGCTCCGACGCTTGGGGAGGCCTGCGGAGGGGTCCGCAGGCTCCCCACAACCCCCACTGGACACCCACTGCCCACCAATGAAGGTAAAAAGGGCGATCCCGGGCACGGCGGTGGCGGTGGCGGCGGCGGCGCGATCCCGGGCGCGTCATCACGACCCCTGGGAAGGCCCCGCTGCTACTTAAGGCAGCGGAGGGCCTTCCCAGGAGTTAGGGAACCTCTGCCCTAAGCCACTTGAATGTTTTTGCTGTTCATGGGGCGAGGGGGAGACAAGGGGGAGAACGGGAGATTCCAGCCAGTGCAAGGGGCAGTAGAGAGTGATTAGCTATTTCTGTGGCCAAAATGGCTTGGTCACATCTTGATTACTCTCTTCTTCCTCCTTCCCAAATCAGGAAGAGCCTACAGGTCGCTACACGCTTGTAGCGCACAGAGGTTTCAGGGCCACTTCTCTTTAGTAACTGGGGAATGTGTGTGAATTAATCATCTGCAGTCACATGGATCTTTTCCACTCGGTTGTGCCCTCTTCCACCCAAACAGCACCAGTCAAGTGGGAAAGAGCCTAGAAAGCTGCCCTATAGGGCATATTTTATGCCAATGAAGGTTTCATTCATTCATTCATACTGGGGCATAGGAAACTGCCCTAATTCAGTATTGTCTGCTCTGGCTAGCAGTGGCTCTCTGAGGTCTCACACCATTTTGCTACTAGATCGTTTTTACTGGAGATGGCAAGGATTGAACTTGGGGCTTCCTGCATGTTCTAGTCCTGAGCTCTGGGCCCTCCTTGCCTGTGCTATTGGGCCATCTCTATGGTTGTTTGACACACCTGCTTATACATAATGCACACCTGCATTCCTGGAGGGGTGGGATTGCATCACAGGGAAGCAGCTCCCACACCACTGTTTGCAAATAAGAGAGAGAAGAGGGTCCAACGTCTCCCATTTTCTCTCCCTGCATCAAAGAACAACCACTTCCTCAAGGAATTCTTCATCACAGTAGCATTGGAAGGCTTGTCGGAGAAATATAAAATGGATATCAACTACTCAGGTATGGAAAAATCAACATTTCTGTTGGAAGACAATTTCTTTTTCAGATCAATTCTGGTGCATCATTTTGCCTCCCTGAATACACATGGACAAAAATGACCTCAATTTGGCTGTGGTCACTCTGGCTTCATGCTGCCACCTACTGTTCAAATTATGGGGGGACCCCTGGTCTCCTTACCGTTTGTGCTCATTCCCCTTAGCTATGGTTTTAGAAGGCTACAGTGAGATCCATGATTTGGCTAAAATTGGGGAGAGAGGCAGAGGGGCTGGGAAATTAATTAAAGGCCAACCTATCTTCCCCCCCCCCCCCATTTTGCACTGCTTCCCATCCCTTTGGGTCTGGCCCTGAAACTGAACTGTGCGACCAAGCTAACTTGATGCTCCTTGTATCCCTTTCCAGAATGGCGGATCCTGAAAAACAGGAAGTTCATGGGCTCCATATCGGAGCAGACCATCCGCACAAAATCCAAACCCATCATACAGGAGATGGACAGCAGGTATGGAGGGGCGCCATTGGTTTCCATTGAACCCCAAGCGCCCTGCTGTACTCTTAGATGGACAAACCCTGAATGTTTAAATCCGCATTCGAGAACCGGATTTCCTTTAGTGCCTCCAAGATGCTTAGTGGACAAAGAGATCTAAAAATAGGTCACGTGATGAAACTTTGAGGAGAAGACTTGGATTATGCATCTTGGCCATACCTTGTAAAATGTAAAAGAGAGAGAGGAGAGTTTGTTTGTTTGTTTGTTTTTCTCCACGTGCCAAATTGTTAGTTTATGGAATTTGCTGCCACAGGATGCCGTGATGACTTACAGCGCAATCCTAACCAACTTTTCCGCACCGGTGCAGCCGCAATGCAGCCCCGAGGCAAGGGAACAAATGTTCCCTCACCCTGAAGAGGCCTCCATGACCCCCTGCACTGCAAAATGCAGTGTGCACCCTGTTGGCACGGCTATACCAGCGCTGGAAAGTTGGTTAGGATTGCGCTGTTAGTTGGCTTTAAAAGGAGATTAGAAAAAGGGCCCAATCCTATCCAACTGCCCAGCGCCGATGCAACCTCAAGGGATGTTTCCTTACCTTGAGGAGGCCTCCGTGACTGCCCCCTCCCCAGATGCAGCGCATGTCCCGTTGACACAGCTGCATTAGCACTGGAAAGTTGGATAGGATTGGGCTCAAATTCATGGAGGAGAGGTCTGTCAGTGACTATTGGCAATGTGGAACCTCCATGCTTAGGTGCAATATACCTTTGAATGCCAGTTGCTGTGATTAACTTCGTTTTTATGCCCTACTTGTGGGCTTCCTGGTTCGCCACTGTGGAAACCAGGAGATTGGACTAGACGGGTCTTTGGTCTTACTTTTTCATGGCAGGCGACTGTCATTGGACAGAGCCTAATGCTGCCAGAGGATGGCTGGGGTGGAGCAACAGAATCCTGCTATCCCTAGCCCCAGTACCTGTCAAGACTAGATACTAGTCTGTGCACTAGGAAGGGTAAGAGCTGAATGGATCAGGTCAGAAATGCCTATCGGGAATCGGCTGGTGACTGCTAAATGGACACTCTGGCATTGGAGTGGATTAGAACTTCTTGTCTTTTAATAAGGAATGGGAGAACAAGGGGATGGATGCAGGTTAGTTTCTGTCATTTGAATTGGTCGTCTTTGTCAATTATACACATTTAAACATGCCTGTTTTACAAGAGGTTATGTTTCCTTCCCCCCACCCCTGCAGCCAAATCGAGAAGACAATGAGTAACCTTCTGCAGCCATCTGTGTCACGAAGGTATGGTGGGGCTGGAAAAGGGGGAGGGCACCTAGTGGGAGTGGGGGGCAGCATAATGGAGATTGAGGAACAGGGTGTCTATGGACCAGAACGGTGGGTGTCGGATCAAAAACAAGTCATGTCTAAGAGAAAAGATTAGGCATTTTTTAGACCTCTAACTACCTTTTTGGCTCAGAATTTCTTGACAAATTACAGTGCAAAACAGATCCCACTTGAAGGTGAATGTACTGCCAAGTTAGGCTTTTCCACTACCTCCTCGGAGATCCTTGCACCCTATTTACAGATTGTCTTGCTTATTCCCCAGCTCTGCAGCAGTTCCCGAGTTCACCATTGTCGCTGAGCCGTCCAGCAGTCACCCTGACCGTCTAGTAGCGAGAATCGGCCTCCCTAAAGTGGTAACTCTGCTTGCTGTTTATGGGCAGATGTCTTATTTCCCAGCAGGGGGCACTGTATTACATGCCATTTCTCCCTGTTTTTGCAGAGCTCTGTGAAATCACTTGAGTTGGACCTCGGAGAAGATAGAATTGTGTTACAGGGACATCCCAGGCTCTACTGCTTGGACATCTTCATACCCTACAGCATCATCCCCGAGGATAGCAGGGCCCAGTTCAACAGAGGGACCAAGGTGAGCGACCAGGATGCGTGGTTGGGGCTCTGAAAGTCCATTCCTCCTTTCAAACCACACCCACTGCCATATTCCATCCAGAGTAAGAATTTAGGTCTGCAGAAATGTTTTGGAGTGGCTTCCTCTTCCTTTCTAAAGGTGTATGTTTGTAGTGCGCCAGGTACGTGATGAGGCCTGCAGGCTATCTTATGGTTACCTCCCTCACTTCTGAATCACAGAGAGATAATGTATTAAAATGGTCACTCCAGTTCAAGGGAGCCTTATTTTGATTTGCTCCTCAGCCACTAATGTCCTCTCCTGAACTTACTGGCTTCGTTCCAAGTGCATTGGAGTCAGTAGAGCAACACTGAAGTGCCCCCAAGTGCACTGTGGAATTTGTTGAGATGTCCAAAGGTGGAACTAGTCTTTGGCTTTACTGGGAGAATCACTTTGATTAAAGGAGCAGCACCTCTGAGGAAGTCCAGGAAAGGCAGGGCCAACAGGGGTGGGAGGGGTTGCTAGAACACGTCTGCACCTTCAGATAACTGAGGTGAGTGAAGGTGCAGATCCATTAAACTGATAACCTGGTTTAAGGAGTTTTCTGCATGTCTGGTCGGACCCCAAGTGGCGATTTAGAACCCGAGCCTCTTTGCTCCTAATCTGACACTCTAACTGGTACAGCTCACTCACAATCCCAGTCTCCCCTGATCATATCCAGGAATGTCTGTTACCTGTGCTCAGAAAACTCTGCACTGGGGTAGTCTAAATTCTGCAGCTTGCCTGAATTATGCAAAGTGGCAGGCACTGACCCTCAGACCGACAAAGCTTCTCGCTTGGCATCGTGTGGTCGACCTGATCAGCTTCTGCCACAGTGGTGATGACAACCCCTGCCCAGCCTGATAGCCTCCAACCATCCCACTGTTGTTTTCTTCCTCTTCACAGGTCCTCTCTGTGGTGATGCCCATCCAACGTCCCTTGCTGCTGCCATGAGTTCCAAGGGGAAAATCTGGAGGAATGATTGTCCTGGAGGCTGGGAGGGGCACTGTGTATACAAACACACACAGAGAGAGATACCACTTGCAGTGTGGAGGATGCAGCAAGATAAAGGATGGGCATTGGGACCCTGGAGCTTTTGAGAAGGGCGATGGGCTGGCTTTAGCAGGGGACAGGACTGGTCAGAAGCAGCAGGCTCTGCAGCACACAGGCTCTGTATCCCAGTGCAAGCAGCAGCAAGACATGTTGGAAGAGATCCAGGACTTTCCTCCCATGCCTCCTCCCACGATTGGTGTTTTCGACTTCCCGTGTGCGCACAACAGCTGTCATCTTTCCGTTTTTTTCTCTTTCCGTTTCTCAGCTCCAATACCCACTCCACTCTGTTTGCTTCTGCAGTTTAACCCCGTTCTCTGTTTGTTTAGAGCTGGACCCTCCTTTGCATGGGACCTGGCTCTTTGCCTCTCACTTTCTCTGCCTCATGAATGAATGTTGGGGGGGGGGGGGGGGGGAGGGCTGCTGCCCTGAGCTGACTTTCTGGAGCAGGTAGCAGCCGCAGCATGAGATGGAGGACATTGAAGTCTTGAGATGGCAGAATGGACTGTGTCACTAAAGAGCTGCAGGTGGAGGGGGCTACTTTCTGAATACTCCCCTATATTACAAACTCCCCACAAGCAGAAAACTAACAAGCAGGCTATGCTTGAACCTTTCTCCCTGATATGCTAGTTTTTTACTTGTAGAGAACGTTTTCGAAAATGACACCCCCATCTTCAGTTTGAAGCGGTATAGTCCATTCTATCACCTCAGGAGGGACTGTGCCACTTCATTCTGAAGGCCTGCTTGCCAGTCATTGCTCCCTTCTCTGTCTGCAGAGTTGCTCAGAGGTGGTTGTCTTTCCAGGTGACCCTGATATAAGGGTGCAGCCATTTCTGAGCTCTCCTGGCATGAGCCTATAATTTCTAACTTTACATAAACTGGGAATGCAGTTCTGCCTTCTCTTGTTCTGGAGTGTAGGGACTGTTAAAGGAAAGCGTTACCCATAGCCTTCTCACTGTTTCAGAAGTCCAGCCCACCTTACTGTGGGCAGCTTTAACCAAATAACCCAGCCTCATCATTTTGTGCATGTACATCCGGCTGTAGTAGAATGTACATGCACAAAGGAGCAGAGAAATTGGCAGTGCAGCTACATCAGGCTGATGTAGCTGCACTGCCAATTTCTCTGCTCCTTGACCCACTCTGCTGCTGGCTAGACTCCTTTAGGGATGATACCTAGGAAAAGGTGCCACCCGTCCTAATAAATGAGCTGCCCCATGTTTGATGTTTTTCAGAGTAGTCCAGACCTGCAGCGTTCAAAATGCTTTGCAACTTCACAACGACTCCCGAGGCAGTTGTAAAAGCCTCATTCCTAGGAATGTTTCAGTTCAAGCTCCCGGCAGAATCCAGAATTTGTCTGGACACATGCACAAAAGTTAAGTTTCTGGCCCTCATGGTTCTAAAGAGAAATCTGAACCCACCCAAGTTTGCAGTGTGCCAGGATTTCAGGGCAGAGCTTCTCTTGGGGAAAAGAGGGGAGGGGGCATTTTTATCCTATGTTCATTTCTGTCCATTTCAGGAACCTCTTGGCCTTTTTTTTGTGTGCTGTTTTAAATGAGTCATAATAACCTGATATAAGAGTAGGACCTGATACACTGATTTATTTAAATCTCACCTCCTCTGCCCACACGTTCCCACCTTATGTATGGGTGGGTTCTGAAGCAAAGAAATGAGAGTCAGCTCACAGTTATCACTAGTTAACCCTCTTCTGTCCGGTTTTTTCAGGGGAGATGAGAAGGAGAAGGGGCTGAGTTCTCATCCTGCTGGAAACTGGGGAGGGCGATGCTTCTCTTTTGTGTCCTGTGTTCTCGTCTTCAGGGAGAAAGGGAGCAGTGCAGCACACCGCTGATTGTATGTCATTTTGCTTTAGCCGCCACCTAATAAAATGTTGCATTGCTTTGGTTTCCCTGTGTAAAGGCTTTGAATTTTTTTTAAAAAGTTAAGTTTCTAGTCCTTATGATTCTAGAAAGAAATTTGAACCACCACATGGCCACAGTGTGTCCAAATGGGTTTAGAAGTCAAAAGAGATTTGGGACAGCACTTCACAAATGGCCCTGGCCTCTTGAATTCCCATCTGAATAACTGAAAGACCCTGCCAACCATTGTTGTCCTGAACAGAGATTTGCACCTAAATGTCTTCACACTGAAGACAATCATTGTTAGATTGTCATAGTAGCTTTTCCATCAATCTTATTTCGCACGGCACTGTTGGCATGCCGAGCTGATAAGTTGCAGAGCCTCTGTGGGGGAGTGGAACTGCAGCTGTAGCACTTGAGTGAGAGTCAAGGTTGCCTGTCAGCTGAAGCGTGGTGAGGCGAATGCCAGAGAGAGAGAGAGAGAGAGAGAGAGAGAGAGAGAGAGAGAGCTGGACTGTGAAAGCAGTATCTAGAATGAAGGGTTCTACAAAAGATTAGAACATTATTATATTGTAAAAAACCCTTGGGATTTAGAAAGCCTACCCATGTAAACCGCCTTTGAATTAAAGTTGGAGGAGAAATCCAATGACTAAAGAAAAGGCGGTATATAAATACTGGTTTTTTATTATTATTATTTATCTGGCCAGAGGCTGGAGACATTGCCACGTTATAGTATGCAGCCTCACCAATGGAGGCTGCGCTGCATGATATGGTGGGGGAAGGTTGATCAGACAGCCTGCAGGGAGAGCCAACAAAATATTCAGAGCGAGAGGAAAAAAAAGTTCCGTTAAAGGCCCAGTGGCACAAAAAAAAAAAGTCTTCAACTTCTCTCTTGGAACACCAGCAGAGAGGAGGCAGCCCTAATAGGGAAGGCCCTGGAAGGTAGTTGCTTGCGGTGGTAGCTCGGACAGTGATGACACCTGCAACAGGGCTTCACTCAATAACAGCCTCCTGGGACAGGCAGGGAGAGATGGTCCTTCAAACATTTAGGGGTCAAACCATTCAGGGCTTTATAAGGTCATCACCAGCACTTTGGATTCAAGTTGCCTGGAACTCAGGGCTGAGTCTCCCCAGCTTGCAGAAGAGAAACTGGTGGCCCCAGAGGCTGACTAGGGTTGGAAGCCCTGGTTTGAGAAATGCCTGCCTAGGTGCTTCACATTCTTGCCAAGGTGTCAGGTGGAGGGTTGAGATCTTTTAACAGGCGAGGCTGGGGATTGAGCATAGCATGAGCTATGAACCCTCCCTCCCTCGCCAGCCTTCCCTTCATTCACTTCAAATCTGGAAGTTTCTGCTATACACTCACACACACAGGCTCTCCTTCCTCTGTTCCTGTCTTTACTCGTGCTGCTCTCCCCCCCCCCTCTCCGTACAGCCTGTTCCACAAGCACATGTCCATCATCGCCACCCCCGCCAGCTCCCCCCTCGCTCCTTCTGTCTCTCTCGTTTTCTTCATGCAACCTGTTCTCTCTCGCATCCACTGTAAGTATCGGAGGAGAAAAAGAGAGAGAGATGAGGGAACTAGAATATATCTGAAATTTACTACAGGATGCACTTTTTTCTTCTTCAAGGTCTCTGGCTACAGGTCAGCATAGAACTCCTCACAAGGAGGCGCTATGGCCAGGCCTCTTGGGTGGAGCATCTTTCAAGGTGATCTTTGTGGTCATGTGGGCTATGCTCCAGAACACAACAATTGCCCTACCCTGCCCTGCATAGTGACTGGGCTGGGAATATACCTACTCATGTAGTAGCGTTGAAGCTAGAGAGCTACAAACATAATCTGCGCTTGGAGATTGTTCTAAAAAGGCGTAGCTTGAGTGAAAGCAAGGGGTTTGGTTCCAGTCCTTAATTCGTATCCCCTACGGAAATTAACTCTCAGTTCCTGTATTGGTTTATTTTTACCCTTGTAATACATTTAAATTGCCCTCACTTCCCATTGCCATTATTTGCCCACAGTGATGTCATCCTATAGCCACATCTGATTGGTTGTATCATCTCACATGATATTTATTATGGTTCCGTGATAGTTCTATTTCTCACGGTTGCTCAGGGCAGAGGCCTGTCTTTTTTGCTTGTGGTACTCTGTAAACCACCATAGTATTATTTCTGTTTTATATGTCTTTCCCCCCCCCCCCCCACTTTCAGACAAATATTGATGTATAATGATAATAAATAAGGCCCATAGTTCTTCAAACAGATTGCAGGGTGCTGGGCTGGTGGTTCCTTTGAGGTTGGGCTAGATTAGAAAGTAAGGTTGGTCAGCAGCACACACCTGTTACACCTGTGACGTCAAATGCTGTCAACACCTGTGTGAATGAATGAGCCACTGCAGATATAACATTACAGGAACAATGTCCAAATCTCTGCCAATCACCCCAAATACTTTGCTTTTCAATGAATTCAATTCACACATTCAGCTGTCAGATATTGAGTATAGAGAAATCAAGTGTTTGTACATGCATGTGTGAATCAGGTCTAAGACAAAGGCCTTTCTACCCACCTTCTTTAGTTCTGGACTGGTCATCTCCATCCTTTGCAGGAATTAACCTAGCCAGCACAAACATTCTTGTCAATGTGGAAACATTGCTGTTGTAACCATAATCCCCCATTTATTCTCACCCTGAACAGCGATCCGTGCAAAATAGCAAACAGGGGAAGGGGTGATGATTTAGCCTTGGAAAAATATCAGAGAACCTGCCCCCCATGCTGTCCTCTGCTGATACTGCTTCCACTGTGAATATATTTGCATCTTATTAACACACGCACACACACATCGTGCGCTGTGGGGAATTTTCTTTACCATGCTGTGAAATCTGTTAATTGCTACTTGGCAGAGAGTCCTGGGATGTTTGGAGAGAGCAGAGGGCTGGGAATGGGGAGAGTTAGGGGCTGGATTCGCTTGTTCAGACAATGGGATTGATTATCTTGCTTTTCCTTCTCCAAGAAGGTGGAAAGAACTAGGGAAGAGAGAAAAAAATATGGTGTACTGATTTTGAAGTAGGAGATGGAGGGGTTACATGAAAAGACGCAAGCTTCCACTGTTCCCATCTTCATCAGTATGTCCTTTGATGGGGTCAGGAGACAGAATGCCAGTTTTAACCTTGTCCCTTTCTAAACAATTCCGCACTGGAGACTGTATGCTGCGTTCCCCATGTTGCTTGTCAATCACAAGCATTTTGCTTCCCTATTATGCCCTAATTGGGAACGGAGAGATGTGGGGCAGAACCAGAACACACATCTTCGACTGTGCATGTGCTACATGGCCCAATTCTATCCAGGCCTTACACTGGTGGGACTTGTGTTGGTGCGGCAGCGTTCCGGGGAGGATTGGGGCAGGGATCAGGACCGACTGGTGCATGTTGAGGGTGGGCGGGGGGGGCATGGTGGTGGTGGATATTGACTGCAGTGGCAGCACTGATATTCTGTGCCGTGGGCCTGACATGCCCCCTTGGACCCACTCAGATTTATGCCAGCCAAAGACCTGGCACAGTTCCAAGTAGGTGCATTCGAGACAACAAGGCAGCGGAGGTGTAGGTAAGTATAAACGTTTTTTACTTATCTCGTTGTCGCTGCCTGGTTCCTGGCCAGCTCATAACATGCAGCAGAGGCTGGGCCTCTTCATGCTCTGGCTCTAGCCCAGGATAGGATTGGGTTGTTAGTCACATGGGTGATCCTACTCAATCAGGGATGTGATCATGATGTCATCATGATCACATCATGACATCATCATGACACATGACATCACATAGGCTGATTTCGTACTACTATATCGGATGGAATGACATCACCAGCTCTCACAAAGTAAAAGCTGGGTCAACACCACCAATGTACCACATAGTTACATAACTTCACTAGGGCAAGTGAGGGCAATGCATTTTCACAAGGAGTACTGAAAATTGCCCAAAATGAGAAGTCTTTTTGGCATTACCAAAAACGTTTGCAAAGCCTCTTTCAGTTCAACTCTGATATATATATCTATGTATCTCTATATATACATACACACGCACACACACTTAAAATTAAAGCATAGTGTGATGTTACAATATAGATAAAACATATTTAGGATTAGGAAGACTGCAGTGATGACTGAAGGAATGCTAGAATAGCAAAAATAGGTTCTTAAATATTCTCAATTCACAGGCACCCAGGCATTTTTCCTCCCCAACGACAGCAGGGTGTTGTCAATTTATTCAGCTACATCACCGTCTGTGGGCTTTATACGCCCATTGGTTGATATCCAGCACTTCCTCTCCCAGTGAGATCGCACTGCTCACACCACTTCCGTGTTCCTTAATCTGCCCTTCCTTCCTTCCTGCTGGGCTGTCAAGAACTAGGACAACAGGAGGGAGAGTAAGAGGGACTGAGATTCACACTGGATCCACAGTTTGTTTGAGGCCAATCCTTCAAGCATCTATATGGGCTCTGGGACACTGCCCAGCCTTACCGGGTGCTTGCGCCAATCATATTGTGTATATCCTGGATTTCTAGTTCTTTGCAAGAGGAGTGAATTCAGAGTAGGGAGGGGGCCATAGCTCGGAGACAAGAGCACCTGCTTTGTATGCAGAGTGCCTTACGACACCGTTCAGTTCTTGACATCTCCAGGGTGGGCTGGGAAAGACCCCCCTTCTGAAGCGCTGGACAGCTGCTGCCAGTCAGTGTTGACAATCCTGAGATGGATGGACCAATGATCTGACTCAGCATAAGGCAGCTGCATATAGTTTGCATGTCCAGGACCTGAGAGAGCAGAGCAACAAATCTCTACGCAGCATCAAGGTTCTTCTGCAGAGTCGAAGACTCCTACAACCCCATCTGGCTGGCTTCATCTCACTTCCCCTTTGCCTGCCGATCTCTCCTTCTTATCCATCAGACCTCTCTTCAACCCTCCACAGCACCATCTGGGTCCCACTGGGTCCCCCTTCCCATGCAAAGTCACATTCCTCATACAGAGCAGCCAACTCCCTGACCGTCTGTGACTCAGCTGGCAGCTGGCCTATCCCAGGAGTCTGGCAGAGGCTGAGAGCTGAGCAAGCCGGGACTATCCTGACACGTTCTCCTGCTACCTTGGCCTGGATATTTGTGAAATGCTCCAAGTAGGAAGCAGAATTCCTCCCCCAAAGTACGTAAGAAGATCAAATGATCTGCCAGGCTTGGTTGGCACCCAGGTCTGCAGTCCTTAAGGATACATCAAGATTGCAAATCTGGGTGCCAACCAAGCCTGGCAGGGCATTTCCTGTTACGTTTGGGGAGGAATTCTGTCCCTTTGAACTCAGTGGGATTTACGTCTGAGTAAAAAGGCACAGGATCAGACTGTGTCAGAACAATGTTAACTGATTTACTTGAAAGGCTTCGATTAGTCAGGCTGTTAACTAATGAATTAGTAGTTACATTGCACAAAGCCTGTTTACAGATGCTCTTTGAAGGCACCAGACGGAAGGGTGACTGAGCTTGCAGATTAAACAAGCAACATTCATTGTCTTTCAGAGTTGTAATTATCGTTTTTTCAGACAACTTTTCTCATATTTTCAACAATACAGTTACACAAATTCGGTATTTAATGAGGGGTGGAGGTGTTATCCGTCAGTCATCTGTAGGATATAGTATTTTGAAGATCCTGGGCATAAGAGCTGTGAGAGTCAGTGTGGTTCGATAGTCGGAGTAGGTCCTGGGTTCAAATCCTGTTTCAGTGTGAAGCTCACACTGGGTGACCTTAGTCTAGTCATTATATTTCCACCTAACCTATCCTGGAGGTTGTTGTGACTATAAAGCAAGGGAGGGGGTAAGAACAATGTCTGCTGCCCTTAGCTCCCTGGAGAAAGGCCAGGATATAAATGCAATGAATAAATAATAAATACAACCTTGCAGAAAAATGGCATATACACTTCCTATATAAAAATGTGTCATTGAAGGCTCGCCAGACAGCAGCACAGCATTGTTGCTGATCACAAGTGGTGTTTTTGTAAAGTGACAACGAACCATTACATTGTTATGGAAAGTCTGTCTCTTAATTTACATTTGATCAAGTTTTGGAATATGGAATCTCATAGTAACATCCCAGAACCAATCTCATCAAGTGCACTCATTCAAGGCCCATCATTATCTGAATGACAGCACAATCCTGTGTAACCTTGCACCGGTGTAACAGTAGGTGCCCCGATGTAAGTGCACTTATGCCAGTGTAAGTGCACTTACACCGGTGCATCTGTTGTTACACCGGTGCATCTACTGTTACACCGGTGCAAGGTTACACAGGATTGCGCTGTCAATCTGGATGTTAATGCCTCCGTTGAACTCGATGGAGGTCTGGTTCTTAACCCTTTGAAGGAACCTCAAACTTACAGTACATACAAAGCTGCCTTCTGTGTGAATTGGGCTTTTTGACGTGGCAACCCTTTTCGGATTTTCTTTCTGAAGTTTGACTTTGGGGGATAGTTTTTAAGAAACTCAAATCTTGTGAAAGACAATAATATCAAGAATCAACTTGCTAAATTCAGTGTTTTTACACTTGACTGCAGAGTTCTAGGGCCAGCTGTTCAAGGCAGTATAGCTTTGCCAGAAAAAGATGAGTGGCAACTCTCCTCTGACTAAGTGAGCTTGCAGCTTCCTTACACTGAGTCAGACCATTGGTGTTTAGGCCAATCTTGTTTGCTCTGCCTTAGCAGCTCTGCTAAGGTCTTTTCCAGTCTTAAAAAGGTAAAGGTGACCCCTGACAATTAAGTCCAGTCGTGTCCGACTCTAGGGTGTGGTGCTCATCCCCATTTCAAAGCCGAAGAGCCAACGTTGTCCGAAGACGCCTCCGTGGACATGTGGCCGGCATGACTCTCCTTGCCGCAGCACGTAGCATGCAGCTGGAACACGGAGCGCTGTTTACCTTCCCGCAAACTGCGGCAAGCGGTACCTATTTATCTACTCGCATTGACATGCTTTGGAACTGCTAGGTTGGCAGGAGCTGGGCAAGCAACGAGAGCTCACCCTGTCGCGGATTCAAACTGCCGACCTTTCGATCGACAGCTCATGGTTCAGCAGTTTAACCCACTGCGCCTTACACCTTGTCTAACACCAGTCTTACACCTTGTCTAACTGGAAAGTGAAGCCGGGACCTCATGCACACAAAGCATGCAACCACTGAGCTATGGGCTCTGAAGTACAGACTATCAGCCAGCTCCAAATATGAGAGAGTTCCACAGGGCTGGGGGCCACCGAAGGAAAAGCCCTGCTCTCTTTTTTGGGTTGCAGCCCCAGGCCATGCACACGTATTGTGGAGTAAATATCAAACAAGACAATATGACTTATTTGCATGATTGGTGCCTCTGTATTTGTTTGTTAAACTGTGAATGGCAACTATGTGGACCTCATTCTGGATGAGGACCGTGCTGGGGGTAGGGGCTTGAATCCTTTGACCCTGCCACAGTGCCAACCCAGAACACCCTCCCCCTCCATGGCTACTATATCCTCCAGGAAGGCAGCTCCAACTGGTAGTCAATGGGAGTTTTCTTGTTGGGTCGAATTCAGATAGGGACTGCATTAGGGTCAAAAGTTTGAAGCCCCCTCCTCCTGCTGTGGTCCTGATATGGATTGGAGCCCCCATACAGCTATTCACATTAAAAAGGGGGGGGGACAGTCCCTAATCCCTCAATAGGCATATAGTCTAGTATCAATACTTCTAAGAAAATGTATATTGGGCTATGCATTAGTCTAAGGGCTGATTCACACTACACTTTTCCAGGCGCGGATGCCCCTGCCCCAGCGTGCAGAGCTGGCCTGGAAGCCCTCCTGCTGTTCCGCCTTCTTATGAAGGTGATTGGAGGTAGTTCTGATTTGCATGCAGCCACTCTCCCCCCCTCTCATCCGATTGGTAGGCTGCAGTAGCTCCGCGAACCCAGCCCCCCTCAAAAGATGAGGGGCAAGCCATTTTTCCAGCCTCTGCATTGCGGAGCTCGCAGCTGCTCCACTTGCATCCGGAATGCTGTCAAAGAGCTCCGCGCATCTCTGTAACGCGCCTGGAGTACTGTAGTGTGAATCAGCCTTTAGACTCACTTGGTAGCTGGAGTCACCCGCAATGGTGCCCAGAGCAGGTTAAAATCAGGGATGCTGAGAGTCCTTCCTCTCTGAGAGAGGATTTGAGTGTAACTGGTTCAGAGCAGGAGGTCTCAGAGCCAGGCCCTCTCCAGGAGAGAAATTCCAGTGAACTGTAGCAAAAGCTGGGGCTTCTGCAGGTTTATTTCTTGATATTTTGCTGTATCAAGCTCTCTTACCTCCCCCTGCTGCTTCCTGTACTTGGCTTGAGTCCACCCTCCGCCACCACCCGCTATTGGAATTATGAGCAAATCTCATTACAAAGTCCTTGAACAACACAGTTTTTAGCTCTGTGTGTGTGTGTGTGTGCGTGCGTGTGTGTGTGTGCGCGCGCTTGCACGCATGTGTGTGTGTGTGCGTGCCTGTGCACATGTAGAGGAGCTTCCAGTCCAATGAATGATAGAACTCTGGTATCCCAACTTCCCCCTGCTTAATTCCAGCAGATCCCAAAGAACTCATAAGTCCTCACCCTCTGACCTTTCCCTTTATGAAAACTCACAACTCCCAGCTTTCAGGCCTTTTGCTCTAAACCAGGGGTTCTCAACCTGTGGTACGGGTACCCCTAGGGGTACGCAGACCTCTTGCTGGGGGTAAGCCAAGCCCTGCCCCTTATCTGCCCCATCAGCAGCTAATTAAGTGTTAATTAACATGGATTTTAAATTGTAATTATTTTCGGAGCCCTTCTGTCTCTCTGGTTTTGGTTTGGGGCTTATTTTTGTACTTTGGAAAAATTACTTTGGTGGGGTGGGGGAGGAGCTGATTTTGGGAAGTGTGACGGAGGAAAAAAAAGAGATCCTTTTGCAACTCTCTCTCTCTCTCTCTCTCTCTCTCTCTCTCTCTCTCTCTCTCTCTCTCTCTCTCTCTCTCACACACCACACACACACACACACACACACACACAATTAAATAAGGTATTTTTCACATTTAAAATTGTTTTAGTACTTTTTTATTTAACGATTAATTACCTAATAATTGATTAATCCAATTAATTAGCAGTTAATTAGCAGGGGATACTTCAGAAAATTGGACCATGATAGGGGGTACCCGGGCCTCCAAAGGTTGAGAACCCCTTCTCTAAACCTCTACTTACTGGTTGGTTTCTTGATTTGATGGAATCAGGTCGGTGTCAGTAGCAGGGAATCCCACGACAGATTATCAAGTCTACAATTTGTCCCTGACCAAACTTGTGCACCCAATGGCTGCAGACAGAGAAGGTTCCCTCATGGCATGGCTTTTGCAGTGTGTTTAAGGTGGAAATCTTAGAAATGGGCCAGTTCTCATGTGGAAAGAAGCTCAAGAAATGTGGGGGTCATTTTGGAACTTTTATGCACTTGAAATGTAGTGCAAGGTGGATAAAGCAAATTATTTTGCTATTCAATAACTCATTACCATCCTACATACAGTATGGTTCCAGAAACCAGATGCTACACTGTGTGACTTTTTGCTTTTTATTCGGGGCAGGGCTAGTTACATGTAGCTGGCCACTGTTCAAACAGTTCACAGGATGTACATTTAATCCAGAAAGGTAGTTAATTCTTACATTCTTTAATTGGAAAGGTCTGGGTTTTTTTATTGTCTGGAAAATAGATGGCTTTTTAAAAAAAATTGAAATCTTAATTTTAACCCATGCAAATTTATGCAAAATGTAATTGATTAACCAACTAGAACTCAGGCAATTAATCAACTAAAATTCCTCTAATCAAGTGACTGCCCTAAATATAAGTGTAAAATGAGTTTAATCCTATACACATCAACCTTGAGGAAGGCCACCAGGATACAAATGTAGTAACAGGAATATTACTTAGGATACTGTTTTAAATACATAGGATAACTCCATGTTAAGCACCATATAGTGATTCCTAACATTTTCAATTCCCTCGCTTTCATGATGCATACTTAGGGCTCCATGGAAGTTGCCTAGCTAGGCAATGATCAAACCCAGATCAGCTTAGCTTCAGTGAATTTACCGTACCATGTTTCTTCAGACAATGCCTCGTCCGGGTCCAAGGTGGGCATCCTGAAGGAGGTGCAGGATTGCACCAAAAGGTGCTCACTAGCCTCCGTGAGTGCTTTGATTTGATCTAGGAAACAGAACCCCAACCTTTCCCCTCTTCCATTCAGTGTTATACTGGAGTCTGTATGCTCTCTCCTTTGAGTTGGTTGTTGGCCACAAATATTTCAATCCCTTACTATGTGACCAATGTGGTGTAATAGAGTGTTCAACTTTAAACAGGGAGCTCTGGTTTCAAATCCCTGTTCAGTCACCAGTTGCTAGCTGTCAACCTAACCTACTTCACAGGGGTGTTGTTAAGATAAAATAATTCTCATGAATGCCACCCTGAACGTTTTGGTAGGTAGGATTAAATATGTGATCAGTTTCAATAAAACGCACCTGGGTGCAGAGAACACATCTTCTCCTGAAGTTGGTGAAGAGAAGAGGACTTCTCCACAAACTAATTCCCTGGGGCACAGCATTCAGCATCCGTCAAGTACTCACATGTTGCCTACATGGTGGTCACAAAATGCATATATCTGAACATGCAAACCAGGGCTGGTTCTGATTTCTCATTTTGCACCCACTCTGTGTTTTGGGGAAAGTGTTTCTGGACAGTCCCATCAGATTGCGTGAGCCATGCAGTTTTCCTGAGAAGGATCCCATGAACAGTATCCTCCTTGCTTCATCTGATACTCACGGGACGGGATCGTATCTGGAAAAGTGATATGAATGTGCTCTTGACATTAGTGCAGAAAGGCACCCCATGAGGAATCTCATGTTGGAAAAGGCCCCAGGAGGGTTCAAGAACAGATGACTTGTCACCCCAATCAATGTGGGTGCACATTCCCACCTTACACACAACATATCCAGTTGCAAGAAATATCAGGTGCACGTTGCGTAGTAGAAAGCCTATTCCATCTCTGTGTCCTTACGAAGCTTGCAGGTGCGGTACATTTATTGCAGCATCTCTGAAGGCATCTCCCCACTGAGCTCTGGAGAGTCTGAGCAGATCGTTGTCTCGCAGAGCTGAACTCCCCCCCCCCCCCCCTCTCTCTCTCTCTCTCTCTCTCTCTCTCTCTCTGTGTGTGTGTGTGTGTGTGTGTGTGTGTGTGTGTGTACGTGCCTCTGCCCTGCTGGGTATGCAGTTACTCCGTTCCCTAAGCCCTTTCCTGCTCTCTCTTGTCTCTGCTTAGTTAAGTACTTTTGAAAGATTAATGACGGAGCTGTTTGCCCTCCTCTTGGGACACACCGGGACTTGCAGGAAACTGGTCTAGACCCACAGCTTTATTTTTCTGGAGAAAGCCATTGCTTCATTTTTCCAGCAAACCATTCTGTATCCAGCCTCGTACAGTTTCTCTTACAGCTTTAAACAAATTTGTCATTTCCGTTCAACTCTTTCTTTCTTTCTTTCTTCTTTCTTTCTTTCTTTCTTTCTTTCTTTCTTTCTTTCTTTCTTTCTTTCTTTCTTTCTTTCTTTCTTTCTTTCTTTCTTTCTTTCTTTCTTTCTTTCTTTCTTTCTTTTCTTAAACCTCCCCCTTGTAAACCTTTTAGTTTTCTACCAATAAACCTCCTGTCCACGCACTCTTTTTATCTCCCCTTCTATCCATCCCCCACACCTCTCTAATCTCTCTTGTTATCCCTCTCCACGTAGTACATCCATCCTCCCCCCCCAACACACACACACATAGATTCCCTTAATCCCATGCCGGGACACTGTATTGCTCCCTCCGCGTCGCTCTCCGTGGTGCTGAATTCAGTCTGGGCGGTGCCCAGTTCTTGGGACGCTCGAAGTTCGCCGCCGCCGACCCGTTGCGCCTCGTGGTGCCTTCCGCCCGCAGACCCCCAGCCCGCCTGCAGAGGCTGGGCTTGTGGAAAGGTGCCTGCGAGCGAGGGGGAGGCGGGGTGGGGGAAGTGGATGTCTCTGCAGCGTCCCACGCAGGGCACTGGCATTAGTGCATGTCGCCAAAGCTGCCCCAATGGACGCTTCTGCCCGTGTTGGTGGAACGGGCACGGGGCCAGGCAGGCAGAGCCGGTTGCATCCCCACGCACCGTTCCTCAAGTTGAGATATTGGTGCTATAAGGACTGAGCGAGAGGAGAAACTAGGAAAGAAGCAGAAGAGGAAGAAGAAGACCAGAAGAGAGGAAAAGAGAACAGAAAGCAGAAAAAAGCAGGAGAAAAGAGAAGGAAGGAAGGAAAACGAGGGAAAGGAAAGGAAAGGAGGAAAACAGCAACAAAGAAAGAGATTTGATTATCTTTTGAAAAAAACAGCAGTGACCTCAAGTCTACCCACCTCCAAAAGAAGCCTTCGTGATGTATTGGTGGAGTCTTTAATTTTTAACCTCCGTGTCTCCAAAGGTTATACCAGGACAAAATCCAGGAGACCCGGCGCTTTCTTTTAGCAAAAGAAGCCAGAAGCCATGGAGATCCGAACAGAAGAGTTGAGGAAGTTGGCGGGGAGAACCTTAGGGCAGATAAACAGGTAAGGACTGGTGCGTGTCTTTGTTTGTGTGAATGCAAGAGATTTCTGCTGGAATGAAGTTTCTTACAAGGGGGGGGGGAGCCTCAGGTGCAGATCCCAGTTTGGTGTTGGTAACGAACAATGTTCTGATTGTGCACGATCATTTTCTCTGAGCCAGAGGGCAAATTTTCTTGGCTAACATTTGGAAAGAAAAAATGTTCACAGTTTTACACACATTTTCTGGCTCATGCACAGATATGCACTCTCTAACACTGTGGCTATGTGCTCACACTGTGCATGCGCTCATACCCACAGGTGTGCCCTCAACTCCCCACTAAATCACACCATCTTACATACTGCAAGAGCCATTTCCTGGTGCACACTCATAATCTCTCACCCATGACTCACTCTCACACCTCCAGCCTCACAAATTCTGTCACACAGCGCAATCCTGTGTAACCTTGCACCGGTGTAACAGCAGATGCACCGGTGTACGTGCAATTACACTGGCATCTACTGTTACACCGGTGCAAGGTTACACAGGATTGTGCTGACAGTGCGGTATAATGGCAAGAATGTTGCCTTAGACCAGGGAGACCTGGGTTCAAATCCTCACACAGCCATGAGGATCAGTGGGTGATCAGGGGGCAGCCATGATTTCTCAGTCTAAGCCTACCTCACAAAGTTGTTGTGATGATAAAATGTAGGATGGAGAGCCCTAAGCTCCTTGGCTGCATCCTGCAAAAGCAGAATAGAAATATTACACATGAATAAACCACAGAAAGTCACTCAGCTCTGAGGGTCATGATGATGCACATTGCTACAGATCCACATGGTAGGAAGTACATTTTCTAACACACTTCAACACATTAATTACACACATAGCCAATGCACTCCTCCCTCTCTCCAAAGCACCTTCCATCTGGTTTATTTTTAAAACTCTTCTCTAGTTTTAGCCAGATGGGGTCTCTCTGCTGCAACCTGGACACTTGGGTGTGTTTTGTAGCATCATGTTCTATTTTTTTTTCACGTGTGCCAAAGAAAATTGTTTTTGGGCTTATAAATTGGGTGAAAACATACCCTTTCCCTCCCTCTTACTTTTAGCTTTGCCATGACAGTTCTTGCATGGGGGGGGGGGAGAGAGAGAGAGAGAGAGAGAGAGAGAGAGAGAGAGAGAGAGAGAGAGAGAGAGAGAGAGAGAGAGAGAGAGAGAGAGAGGTGAACATGATAAGAACAAGAGGAAGGAAATATTTCTATTTTTAATCATCATCCATTCATCTACCCCCCTCCTCCCATGCAGTAATCTTCCCCATCCAACACACACACAGAAACACTCATGTATATAGATTTATTTATTTTTTTGGCAAGGCTGAATACTACATTTTCTTTCCTTGATTAAATTTGATCTCATCCACCAGCACAGGGGGAAAAAGTGCTCCAGAGAAGGGGAGTCTTCTAATGGGCTTAAAAACCAGTCAGATAGCATGTGGGCGGGAGCCATGGTGGAGATTATGAACGATGAATTTAACAAACCCATATTATCCCCTTAAGCTTGCAGACCAAGGGATCGGGTTCTGAGAGGTCATCAGTTCCCAGACTACAGAAAATCCATTGGTGGAAAGGACAGCGGGAGGGAAGCCCTGCAGTACAGGGTTATAGGATACAGAAGGCTTTGGGGGCCAGATCCTCAATGGTCTAACATAACCTTAATAAGAATAAATACGTCTAGTTTTTCTATGTAGGCCCCAAAGGTCCAACCACACATCAAGTGTATAAAACACCACTTGGCATTAAAAGCTTCAAGGATACCATGAGAGCTCTTGGGGGGGACAAGGGGCTTTTCTCTGACTTTGGATAGGATTGACAGTTTCCCATTATTCCCCCCCCCCAAAAAAAAACCCCAAAGCTCTCAAAGGCTCAGGGAAGTCATACCAGGCTGGTCGATGTGACGAGAGGACAGGTACTATTTTTAAAAAAGCCAAGCAAAGAAAAAACAATTCAATCCCAGCCCACCTTGGAGGGAGGGGGGAGGGGTTGGCGGCCACAGCAAAATTGCTTTACATAACTGGCATGAATTCCAGTTGGAGATATGCACCGTCATAGCAGAACTTCATAAAATATTCACCAGGGTTATAAGTGGCTACACTGAGAGCTCTCGCTCTTGTTCACTCCCCGTTCCCTCTCTATATTTATATCCGCACGGGTATATATTTTTTGTGACTCTTTGATGTGTGTGGATGAGATGGATTGCTGCACAGGCGGTAGGGACCCACCCCCACCCCGCTCTCCCCCAATATGACTGCCTGGGGACAACAGAAGGGTTGAGAAGGCATGTCTTTAATAAGGAAGTCTGAGGAAGAGAGAGAGGTCCCAGTGGAGGGAAATGTGTATATCTGTAACCAGGCTGACACTGTGTGTGAGGGTAGAATTTGGTCCTATGTGAAGAATGTAACATTCTGATCAGCTAACTCTTTCATTATTGAAAGAAAGAAAGAAAGAAAGAAAGAAAGAAAGAAAGAAAGAAAGAAACCATGTTTCTAGACTTTATAGCTGCAGAGATGAGCCCAGGAAATGCAAGGACAGCACCTAGTGAAATCTCAGAAACCAGGGTGGGGCTGATAAGGGCCATATGGAGGCCCATATGGAGGGGGGGCTGGTCCCCGAGATATTCCAGGGTGTGTTTTGTAGCATCATGTTCTATTTTTTTTTTCACGTGTGCCAAAGAAAATTGTTTTTGGGCTTATAAATTGGGTGAAAACATACCCTTTCCCTCCCTCTTACTTTTAGCTTTGCCATGACAGTTCAAGATATTCCAGATATTGCATTTTCAAAAGGTGAAGGCCAAGCTACGCATTGTGTAGGCTGTGTGGATTTGGCCTTAGCTTAGTTTTTTCTTCCTTTAAACTAGTTTGACGGGGATTGTGAAGCGGTCTGAGTTTTCCTGTGGGAGCTTTAGCTCTTACTCCCGGGCACATTTCTGACCTCACACACACACACACACACACACACACACACACACACACACACACACACACACACTTTTTATAATAATAAAAAAGAGCTTATATTGGCTTTCAGTGGCTTTCTAATATGTAGTTTGGTCCTAGGTCTCTAGCCCTCTTCACTGTGGAGGTGTAAAGGACAAGAAGCAGACAGAATCTGTCCAATTACTCATTAAGAAGTAGCGCAGCTCAAAACTTTTAGACTTATTAAGGGCCTGGTTTGTATTTCTTTTCTTGCTGCTCTTCTACAGTGTTTCCCTGCCTGCTTAGCTTAGGCCTCTGACTAGGCTTACCAGATCTCCAACCGGGACAGAGTGCTAGACCTTTAGGAGAAGGAATGTGGGCAGGTGTAGCTTGTTAAACCTTAGAGCACAATCCTAGGCATGTGTACTCAGAGAGGATTGTGCTCTAAGGTTTAACAAGCTACACCTGCCCTGCCCACATTCCTTCTCCTAAAGGCTAGCACTCTGTCCTGGTTGGAGATCTGGTAAGCCTACCTCTGGCCTCACCATAAAACCTCTAATGATGGACCCGAGAGCTGAACAGGCCTCCCGGTGTCAGAGGGAAAGACTTCAGTACGCAGCATCTTTTTTTTTTTTTTTTTTGCCTTCAACTAGCAATTGATTATTGCATGCAGATATTCTTGTCTTGCATAATTCATTCGAATTACAGAATCTGGCTTTTCTACGTGCACAACTTGGGTTGCCTTTGTCTGTTTCTTCGTGCAGGGCACATACGCACTGGATATAATCCATTTCCATTCATCCATTAACCATCCATTTCCAAGGCTGTAATCCTATACACTAATATACACACTTTCCTGGGAGTAAGCCCCACTGAACACAATGGGACTTATTTCTGAGTAGGCATGTGTAGAATTGCACTGTAAATCTAGTCTGCTCCCAGGAGCCACTACAGTGGCAAATAAGTGCTGAGCATGGGGTGCAAGGATGGGACATGGTGTCACAGCTTGCAGTGTCTCACTTATATCATGTACCGATTTAGAATGTGTGCCATAGTGAGTCAGCAGCACTGATACCAGCCATTATTATCACTCTACGTAGCTGTATTGGATGACTGAGAGCCCTCTAATGAGACTGATTGGCAGGATGTTTAGGAGGTAACTTACCTGTAGATCAATCCTATGTGCATTTATTCAGAAGCAAGTCCCGCTGTGGTCTATGAGGCCGCATAAGCATGCCCAGGATTGCAACCCTAGTTAGTCAGTGCACAACTGAGCTGTGGAATCCCTGACCTGTAGAAGAACATTGTAATGGGCGCTGGGATCGATGCCTTGGTTGAAAGGTTGGGGATTGGAGAGGGCGCTCACTTGAATGTTCAAATCATAAAAATGATGGTAAACTGGGAAGAGCTTGGCCTGGGGCACAGGGTCACATCACCACTGGCTGTCTTTGAAAGCAGGTTGGTCTAACATGGGGGCTGGTTTAGTTTGAGTGAATTTGATCCACAAGCAAGGACGTGGCGGCTTTGTGGCTTGGATGAAATGGAAAGGTGACAAATTGGCTGGCAGACCACGGGATGAATCCACCCCACAACGCCGCTTCATCTCATCACAGGTGCAGGGAAAACGTTTTCCTCCGTTTCTCTTGTAAGGAAAAGATGTCATGAGACGTGGCGGAGCTTGTTTCATGCAAATATTAGAATAATACTCATATTGAGCATTTCTGTTTGTTTGTTTGTTTATTTAACAATATTCC
This sequence comes from Plestiodon gilberti rubricaudatus, assembly GCA_026170595.1. Lineage (NCBI taxonomy): Eukaryota > Metazoa > Chordata > Lepidosauria > Squamata > Scincidae > Plestiodon > Plestiodon gilberti. The sequence continues at coordinate 15,592,314 of JANXHW010000006.1, read as the reverse complement.
TACTTCTCAAAAAACATTTTAAGGGATTAGAAGCACTTCCAAGTATCCTAAATGGTTCATGTGTACTGTTTTTGGTTTTATTTGATTTCAAAACATATTTATTTCACTTTTTCACACATTGTAAGCCAAAATGGCTTACAATCTTATATATATTCCTTACCTTACAGGGCCATTGTATTATTACCCCCTACACACACTCTGCAGAAGGGAGACTTTACAGAAGTACAGGAGACTGCAGAAGGCCAAATTACACGAGCAGCACACAAATTTCACCACAAGTGCCTCATTTCTCTTCAAAACAGCTCTGTGGAGCAGCAATCCCAGGCAGAATCAGGCTGTGTGGGGAGGGGAAGGTGGGTTCCCAATCTGCTGACCCCTGAGGCGACTACCTCAGTTGGCCTCATAGATGGAATGGCTCTGAGCAGAGGCGTCGCTGGAGCGCGGCGGGAAGGGCAGACCGCCTGGGGGCGACGCGCGCAATGGGTGACGCGCGTTCCGCGCGTGCACCCACGCGTCGCGCGCAGGCGGTCCTCCCTTCCCGCCGCGCTCCAGCGACGCCTCGGAGGAGGCCTCGGAGCGTCCGCCCTCAGCGGAGCTCCAAGGCCTTCTGAGGGAACCCCAATGCAAGACGTCATATTTACAAGGTTTAGCGCATGCGCAGAACGTTTGAGGGCAAATTTGCCCTCAGAAACATACTGCGCATGCGCGAAAACTTATAAATATGACGTCACGCATCGGGCCTCCCTCAGAAGGCCTTGGAGCTCCACCGAGGGCGGACGCTCCGAGGTCTCCTCCTGCCCAAGACAGCCGCCCAGATGTCATCCTCGCTGGGCGGCACGGGGGTCATTAGGGCGGCGCGTGCCCTAGTGACGCCGCTGGCTCTGAGCATGGCAATTTTGGGGAAAGAATATCATTCAGGGCATGATCAGGCATTGGTGTGAATTGAGCGCCACCATCTTGGATCTTGCGAGATTTCGTGAGATCCAAGATGGCGGCGCCCAGAAGAGCAGGTAGGAGGAGCTACCGGGGACATCTCGGGGCCTTTTTTCTGGCTTGCGGCACAGGCGGGCGGGTCCTCCCGCTCGCACCGCAACCCTGAGGGAAAGGGTATGTGGGGGGTATGCAGGGGTTCGTGGGGGGTACGCGGGCCTCAGAAGGTCCGGGGTCACGCGGAGCAGCTGGAGGCCTCCGAAGATTGGGAACCCCTGGTGTGGAGCGTTCAGAGTTCACAAGTGATGTTTGTGGTTGAAGGTAGGGGGTGCAAACCTCCCACCATGCAAATCCCATCACTATCCCAGATATGTAGCATGAACCACCGGATATGTATGAACCAAGCCTAAACACATGAAAGTTTCATTTCTTGCAAACTCAGCTAATGTTGCTGATAATCTCATGCTTGCAAAAAACAAAGGAAGGGAAAGGCTCCTTCTATCCCTGGGCCCACCTGGCTTGGGCACATGTGAGAGAGACATTGTCATGATAAATGGACCTTTGCTCTGATGCTGGGAGGCAATTCAGGTTTAGCACAATCTCTCCTTGCACCTCCAGCCAGTCCTGACCAAGCAAACTATTAAGCAAAGCTAACAAGGCAGCGAGAAAAGCTTTCGTGTGAAATGAGGGTCCCTAGACAGTTTGAGTTGCACAGGCTTTTGAAGCCTGGCTAACCAGGGAGTGGGGAAGCAGGATGCAAAAGCCTGAAGGTTGTTGAGGCTAAAAATGCATTCTCTAGCAACCTGATCCTCAAACCACATTAAATGACTATATATATATTGTATATATATATTGTATATATATATATATTATATATATTGGGTCATCAGTTGGAAAGGTGAGATTTCAGTTTGATTTTTCCTTTGTCCCTCACTGTCCCTGTTTTTTTTATGCCTTGTACACCAGGGTGTCCTTCCCATGCGCTTCCATGCACAGCCTATTTGTGCATAAACTCAAGCCCCTAGATCTCCATCTCCTATAATATCTCTTTCCATTTTCTCCCCATTTGTTCATCTGTCCCTGTGGCCTCCTTTCCTTTTTGCTCACCCATCTCTGCTAACCACAGTTTGCCTCCTAACCAGCGTGGGAAATCCATGGGGTGCGGACTGCAGTGTGATGACAAACTATGGATAGCAGTCATCAGAGTTTGCTTGTTTGGGGATTACTGCAAAGTATGGTTACTGCATACCAGGAAGTACAGGAGAGAATCGGAGCACAGAAGGAGAGAATAGAGCAGGGATGTGAATCAAGTCTCTGACTCCGTCTCGAGTCAAGTCCCAAGTCTTTGCCCCCAAGTCCCGAGTCTTTGGTTGCAAGTTGTGAGTCTCTATCTATTTAATGGGAGAAAATGGGTTTAAACCTGAATCAAATTTGACTTGTCATAAAAGGCTCCAAGTCTCAAGTCAAGTCTTTCAATTCTTTTACAATTGCCAAGTCAAGTCCGAGTCAAGTCATTGATGCGACTTGAGTCCGACTCGAGTCCGAGTCAATAGACTCAAGTCTACATCACTGGAATAGAGGTGGGAGTAGACACAGAGCACATTCCTGGCTGCCTGTACCATAGCTTGATCATGCAACATCCAAACTGAGCCTTTGCCTTCCTTGTCTGTCTGCCCTCTCTCCCATTTATCTATTTATTTCTCCACCCTAGTTGGTATACATCCAGGGCTGATTCACGCATATCATCGAGAGATGGCTTGCATTTGTGAAAAGACCAGCACAGATAATCAGACACAAAACGTTTATATACCATGATTATTTTCAATGGCGTCATTTCATATATTCAGTTGCCAGTCTCCAAGTGTAGAGAAATTGCATGAGTTCCATGCATGTATGAACCAGATCCAAATCTGTCTCCATTCATTTATCCCCTTGGCCATGTACACACCATCCATTCTGTCTGTCACTTTTTTTCTTCTGTGCATAACGATCCACCCCCACCTTCATTAGTTCTCCTTCCTTCCATCAATCTGGCCTCCATCTCCACTGACAGCCCATCCTCTTCCTTCAAACCTTTGAAGCCTACTACCACCCTACTGCCAAGGCTCTGAGCAAGTTACAGTATCTGTAAGCCCACACAAACCCAAACTGAAATTAGACCAGAAAAAATACCCCAAACCAGAGTCGCACCTATGTCTGCTGAAAGTCAATGGATCTTCATTTAGTTATGAATGCCTTGTCCCATTGGATTGGACAGCACTTTGATAGGTGTGTGTCTTTCCCTGGGTTGGAGCAAAGGTGTTAAAAATAGACCTGCCCCCCATCCTCTTTCCCATTTACTGACATCCACTCATGTCCCCATGCCTCTTACCTGGAGAAGGACACTCTAGCCCTAGTCCATACCTCCTTCCAAGGCTGACTTTAGGTTTCACAGGGCCATTGGCACACTATAGCCCCTCCTACGGTACATAGGTGCCCCCCCCTAAAATTTGTAGTGGGTTTCACCTTGGATGAGATGAGAGAGAGGAAGCAACATTAGAGTCTCTTGACTGAGGGCATAACCCTCTCATACAAGGGCTATGGGCATAGAGATTGGCAGTGCCAGTGGGCATTTCCGAGGGCCCTGGATCACCAGCATGTGTCCCCAGTGCCCACCCTGGATGCTGGCCCTGCTTCCTTCCAAGCGCATTTCTTCCATCTTAGCATTTTCCTCCACTAAACATTTCCCCCAGTTCTTTAACATTCCACTACCTCTGGTAAGTATCAAAATGTCTCCTATCCATAGAGATCACAGCTTCCACCATCTACACTACCTCACCTTCTCTCCCTCCTTCCTTCTACCCATCCCCTTGTTCTGGCTCTATCAGAGTCAAAAGGAGATTTGAAGTCGATTTTCAAACATCAGCCAAATTTTTCCCAGCACCTTCAAGACCTGTAACCAAAGCTTTGGGGTTGTATCACTCATTTGCCAGCAGCCATGAGATACAATTCGAAGCTCCCAAGCAGACCAGCGGCTGTAACATTTTGTGTGCGGTAGCAGAGAATAAGACAGCTGGCCTCCGAGCTAATCCTCCGCCTAGCATCCGGCATAAAATCTTTTCATAGATGTTGTTCGGCTTTCCCGCCCCCAATACCCTAACCCTTATATAATGCAACTCTCTCTCTCTCTCTCTCTCTCTCTCTCTCTCTCTCTCTCTCTCTCTCTCTGTGTGTGTGTGTGTGTGTGTGTGTGTGTGTGTGTGTGTGTGTGTGTGTGAGAGAGAGAGAGAGAGAGAGAGAGAGAGAGAGAGAGAGAGAGAGAGAGAGAGAGAGATTGTGTATTCAATGGATACAAGTTCAGCTTTGCCAGCATTACACCTGGGAAAAATAATAATAGGAGTTTTGTTTTTAAATCCACAGAAAAAATGTGTGGAAACTCCTGTCAAGTTCTCATCCATGAGAAACTTTAGCATGTGGGAATGTGCATTGTGCTCTATGTGCAGGCCCATATATGTAGCCTTTGGCAGATGGATGATGATGATGATTAAACTAAGTGGGACCGAAAGATCAGGGACCTTCTCTTAGACTTAGGGTGTTTTATTGCTACAATCAGTAACCAGAGAGAAAGAATGCCACTTCCTTGCCTTGTGTTCCATAAGTGATCCAAACATTTGTCTACTCTACATGACAAACTGAAGCCTGTTTCGAGACTATCAATTCAATTCAGTTCAGTTCAAATACCTTTATTGGCATGAGAGTAATAAACCAAGTACAGTTTAATGACGTTAAAAAACAGATACACATTCCTAAAAATATATATAAGACATTCCTAAAACTACATAAGGCATAAAAAAAATTCTAAAGAGAGCCCAAACAACCTTGCCTAGCAAAATTTTTTTGCTCCAGCACACAAAGGAACTTTGCAACTTGACCAATCACATTCGGGGGACCATTGTTTAAAAGAAAAACCAATTTCTCGGCATCTGGGAGGTCTGAGATGTTTACCAGAGTTTACCAGAGTTTATAGAGTTGTCAACCAGACTATAGAGTTATCAGGGCTGCCAACTAAGGAATCCTGGGAATTGTAGTTCTATTAAGGAACTAGGAATCTAAGAATGCACAGCACCCTTACAGGGGTACAATTCCCAAGGTTCTCTGTGACATATCATTACTGTAAAACTAGTTTTCACCCTGTTTCAAACAGGTTAAATTAGTTCCAAGGATGTGACCTACATTTATCTTTTTCTCTGTCCCTATATATTTCTGTGGTTCTGTCCTTCTGTTTACTATTTTAGATTGTAAGCTCCTTGGAGCAGAGACATGTGCTAACAACACAACAATACCAGGGTTGATGGGGACGCAGTCTCTCATTTCTTAAGTGAGATGTGCCAGTCATGGTGCAAGCCTGGCAGACATTCTCAGAAACAGAAGTCCTTTGCCAGAGATGTGTGAGGGCTGGTTGTCGTTACCAGCTTCAGGGAGAAATCCTCTTCTGCTTGGTCTGTAACTTCCTGCTCAGCTTGCCTCTAAGAAAGTCTGTTTGGAAAATAGCTTATAAAATCCTAGGGGACTGGTTGCTATATTGTCACCTCACTAAGCCGAATTTGTTAAAGGTGCTAAAAGGCAACTGGATATTTTTTTTTACACCACTACATAGAAGCTCTTTGAGAAGCACTCATACCCAGGGCTTGCCCAGAACCTCCCTGGCGCTTGAGGTGATGTGGCAGATGCTGCCCGCTTTACCTGCTTATGCATAAACCTCTGCTCCTTCCACTCCCTGGACTGGAAAAGGAAAAGGGATGAAGCAGAATAATAGGAAGTGTGGAGGAGATGAGAGTGATGGGCTAGAGCAGGGGTGCACAACTTGGCAGTGGGTAGGGGCCGAAATGAATAGACTAAACTTCTTCGGGGCCGCAGATAGGTGTCGCGGGGGCGTGGCAAGGAACCATCCTCAGGAAGTGACATCACAGGGGGCGTGTCCATGAGCCAGAAAATCTCCGGAAATACAACATATTAATAAATAAATAATGAACCACCTGTGGCTCTTTAACATATAAAGTGCAGCTCTCGGAAATATGTTGGCTTCTTAATGCTTCTTAAATATTGTGGCTCTCAAACATCTGAAGTTTATCGTATGTGGCTCTTACATGAAGCAAGTTTGGCCACCCCTGGTATATACCGTATATATACCCATCAATCATCATCATCATCAGGGCCTTCCCTTCTGGAACCTTACATGGCGCGGAGGTTCCGTGTTGGGAAAAGTATTTCCTAACAAACTCTGTCTTGCACGTTCTGCAGCTCTCAAATGCATAACCGACCAGCAGAGGAAAAACGTGGCCACCCCGAAGTGAGGGTCCAACGGCCTGAAGAAGAGCTGAAGCATCACAGAATCGGCCGCCGGTCACCTCGGCGAGCTTAGATGTTCATTCACTCCTCCCAGAGCCTCTGCAGGGCTTTCAGCCAGAGCCCATGCTTACCTCAAAATCCCGGGATTTCTTCTTCAGCAATTCACAGTCACGTTGCTTCCTAAGGAAGTCACCATCATCATAGCAGCCCAACTTCCCCAGGGATCTTCGTCATAACCCATAGGTGGCCAACCCATGGCACGGGTGCCACTTAGTGGCACGCCGAGCCTTTTGTAGTGGCACGCACTGCTATTCCTGCTCAAGTTGAGCGCTGAAGTCCCTCTCTCTTTCTCAACACCAGCACACCTTTCCAAGCCTGTGACACTAGAGGAGGTCTCTGCACCTTATTCTTCTTGCGCTGTCACTGTGCTTTAAATAGTTGCATTACCTTAGATTTATTTGTTTGTTTGTTTATTTAATTTAAGTGGCACGCTCAAGATTATCTACATAAAATGTGGCACATGGCGTGCCACGGGTTGGCCACCACTGTCATAACCGCTGTGCCAACACCAACTCCGGCACTTCTGTAATGCAGCTGGAAGCTTCGGAATCGTCTGCTCCTCGGACGATTCCAAAGCTTCCAGCCATGTTGCAGAAGCGACAGAGTTATGAGAGGTGCTTGGCTAGAGCGGCCCGACAAAGAAGCGATGTTGCCGCTCTAGCCAAGCACTTCCCATACCTCTGTCGCTTCTGTAACGCGGCTGGAAGCTTCGGAATCGTCCACTCCTCGGACGATTCCGAAGCTTCCAGCCACGTTACAGAAGCGCCGGAGTTATGGGAAGTGCTTGGCTAGAGCAGCCCAACAAAGAAGTGATGTTGCCGCTCTAGCCAGAAAACTTTTGGGGGCCACCAGAAAACCTTTGGGGGGGCCACAAGTTGTGCACCCCTGGGCTAGAGCGTCTGACCACTGTCCTCTCCTCCATACTTCCTCTTCCTCTCTGTCCCCCTCTTTTCCAAACCAAGGAATGGGAAGAGAAGGAACAGTGGAGGTGTGGACAGATGGAGGTGGGTACCCCATGCCAACCTGCTGCCCAAGGTGACCGCTTTAGTCAGCCACATGGTTGGGCTGTCCATACCGCTGAGGTAGACACCATGCTTTGCATGTAAAAGGTCCTAGGTTCAATCCTTGGCATCCCCAGCTAAAACCTCCCTGGCACATGGGAGCCAGGATGGTGTAGTGGTTTGGGAGTCGGACTTAGACCTGGAAGATCCAGGTTCAAATCCCCGCTCAGCCATGAAGCTTCCTGGGTTACCTTGGACCAGTCACTATCTCTCAGCCCCACCTACCTCACAGGGTTGTTGTGAGGACAAAAAGGAGGGGAGGAAATATGTACACCACTCTGAGCTCCTTGGAGGAAGGGCGGTATAAAAATATGAAAAAAAAATAAAAAATAAAACAGGATCCTTTACCAGGTGATGGGAATGACCCCTGCCGGAGACTTTAAGAACATAAGAAGAGACCTGCTGGATCAGGCCAAAGGCCCATCTAGTCCAGCTTCCTGTGTCACACAGTGGCCCCACCAGATGCCTCAGGGAGCACACGAGACAACAAGATAACCTGTTCCCTGCTGCCACTCCCCTGCACCTGACACAGAGAAAACCTACTTCTAAAACCTACTTCTAAAACCAGGAGGTTGTTTATGGCCACAGGCGTCGCTGGAGCGGGGCAGGTGGGGCGGGGCACCCCCGGGTGCTTATCGGTCTTTGCGCATGAGTGAAAATCCGGAAAATACCCGGATAAGCGCGCTGCCTGGGCCTTCTTTCAGAAGGCCCTGGAGCGCCGACGGGGTCGGACGCTCCGAGGCCGGCTCCCGGGCCGGCCTCGGAGCGTCCGGAGTGCGACACGGGGGGGGAGCCGGGTCGCCCCCCACGCCGCGATATATAGCATCACTAGGGTGACGCGCGTCCCCCGCCCCAGGGTGACGCGCGTCCTCGTGACGCTACTGTTTATGGCTTGTAACCTGTGATGGTCTTTTCCTCCATGAATCTGTCCAAACTCCTTTTAAAGGCATCTAGGCCAGGTGCCATCACCACATCCTGTGGCAAGGAGTTCCACAGATGAATTACACGCTGGGTAAAGAAATATTTTCTTTTGTCTGTTCTACTCTCCCTCCAACTCTGGAGAGCAGCTTCCAGGCAGAGCAAACAGGAGTGAGCTAGAAAGAGGGACCCCTGATTCAGAAACCAGCACAGCTTCATGTGCTCATAGACGTCAACTCCAAACGCCTGCAGCAACCCACCCTATTCAGGTGGGGTTAACCCCCTCCCCCCCGCTTTACTCCACCATGCTCTAGATTGGCACCCTCCCCCTGCACATGTGATGGATACAGAAATCACAGGTCTCCTTTTGCTCTGCCGTTGGCTACTGCCAGGTCCTCCACTTCGTTCTTCCAGCTTGGATTCCTGCCTCAGCCTCCACGGCAGCTCCTGCTGCCTGCCCTGGTCCTTCTGCCTGCTTTGTGTCTATCAGCTGAGCCTGGGGTCAGGTTTGGCCTGGATCCATTCCCAGCCATCCTGGTTCCAGGATTCCTCACACTCCAGCCACGGTGGCACAGCAGGTGCTGAGCTGTGATGAAGAGGGGAGGAGGCTCTCTTCACTTGCTTCTGGGTTCGTAAAAGAGTCTCCAAGTTTAGTACTTGCCATCCAGGCACTAATTACAGGCAGTGTGGTGTAGTGGGTTAGAGTGTCAGATTGGGACTGGAGAGACCTGGGTTTAACCTGTGCGTTTGAGGACAGCTGCAATGTCCTTGGTTGCTGTCTCTGGATGCTTAAAGAAGCCGGGACCAGTCCTGGCAGCCCAAGTCCTGGCTAGAGAGCCAGTATAACATAGCAGTGAGGCGGGAGTAGGGTTAGGAACAGAAACAAGGCTGGCCCTTCTGTGCAGCCAACGGAGGCTGTCATCTCAGGCGACAGACTGATGGATGGGGGACACCCATGTATCCATGGGCACACATTCACCTCTGTGGGTCCCCCTCTCATTTCCTGGATTGAAAAAGGAGGAGTAGGACGCAGCAGAGGGAGAGAAATTGTGAAGGAAAGAGCAGTGGTGGGCTAGACCGTCTCCTCCACACTTCTGTTCTGAGTCTGACCCCCTTTTTTTCCAATCCAGGGAATGGGAGGAGCTGGGGCTCATGCATCACCAGGTGGTGGTGGGGGGGGGAACATTTGCTACACCACTACTCAGGTGCCAGGAGGTCTTGGGGCCTGGCCAACCGTGAATGGGGAAACCCAAAGTCCAATCCCGCTGTGAAGCTTGCTGAGCAAGCTTGGGCTGTACTTACTGCCTCGACTCAGCCTAACCTTTCTGAATGGGAACATCTTCCCATTTTCTGCAGCCCAGGACTAAAGTGGAGGACACAGGGCAAGGCTACCTTTCGTTCTCTCAGCTATGCTCACTTCCTTCAGTCTTTGACCATGAATTGGACTAAACCAGAAGCTGCATACTATCAAGTCAATCTGACATTCCTCCCCCATCTCTCTCTCTCTCTCTCTCTCTCTCTCTCTCTCTCTCTCTCTCTCTCTCTCTCTCTCTCTCTGTGATTTGGATGGAAGTAGCAGTGGCAAAAAGAAATTAGGATGCAAGTGAGCAGGCTTCCATCTTGCTCTGCATCCTCAGCAGTAAGGCTCTCCCTGCCTCCTCCCACCCTCCAAGTCTCTCTCTTATGTTACTACTACTCAGTTATCAAACTTTGCTGAAACAGGCTAGAGCCACAAAATGGGGGAAGATGCTCCTATATTGCTCTTCAGAAGTTTTTTTTGTCTCTAGACAGTCTCAAAAAACTATACACAGCCCGGATCCATTCTGATTATTATTTCACTGTCCTTTGTAAGCATATACACTGTAGCATTTGGAAATTCCACATTTTAGAATTGGTCTTTCTGTGTCCCACTTATAAGAACTCTTGCCCATGCTCTTTCATTCAGTCAGACAGCCAAACTGATAAAGTTAATGCAGGTGTATTAATATTAGCACATCACATTCCTAAAGGTGTTTGAAAAAAAGCAAAATCATTAACACATCATATGTTGTTGATGCCAGCAGTAGATTTAAGACTTATTTTTGTTTCTCTTGAGTTTTAATCTCAATTGACATGCAGTTGGGTGCTTGCCAAGCTTATCTCACTTATTTTAATTAACTCGCAGAGAAGCTGTTGAAAGAGTAGTGGATTTATGTAGCAGTTCAGTTCTTACCCGTCCCGTCTGCCTTAATTTATTGGCAGAGGAGCTCTGGTGTAGCCTAGCTAGCAGCTCAGCTCTTGCAAAGCTCAACTAAACTTGCAAAGGAACATTATTCAAGGAGTGATGACAAATTCTGACAGTTTCACTTTTGCCATTCTGTGACCAGCAAGATGATGTTCAATCCAATGTTACCACCCCTCTGTTTTGGCTGTAGAAGTGTAGTAAGACTGGGTTGTGCTGTGTGGCCAGAGACGACATACAACTGCCTGTTGACATAAGAAGTGTCATGCTGGATCAAACCAAGGGGTCACCTTGCTCATTATCCTGCTTTCTACAGTTGCCAGCTGAATGCACCAGGAAGCTCATTAGCAAGGCAATAGCACTCCCTTGCTACTGCACCTGAGGAACTGATATTTTAGGTATAGTGCTTCTGAACATGGAGGTTCTATTTAGTCATCACAATTAATTGCCATTGCTAGACTTATATGCACCATGAATTTGCCTTCTCATATACCGTATTGGTCTGAGTATAAGACTCACTTTTTCCTCCTAATTTAAGTTTTTTAACTAGGGGTGCATCTTATAATCAGGCTGTTGCAATTTAATGCCAGTGATTTAATTAACATTTTTTAATAGCACCAAACTTTAAGGGTGCGTCTTATAATCAGGTGTGTCTTATACTCGGGACAATACGGTATTAATTACACACTTGTAATGACAACCTTCTTCTGTCTGGCCAGAACGGCCACCAGTCAGTTTCATTGGACAACCCTGAGTTCTGGTATAATGACTGAGAGAGGGAGAAAAACTGCTGTGTACCTGAGTCAGGTCTTTGGTCCATCTAGGCCCAGTACTGTCCACTCTGACTGGCAGGAGTCGTTCCAGTTCTCAGGCGGAGACCTTTCCCATCATCTGATCCTTTTAACTGGAGATCGAATCTGGAGCCTTGTGCATGCAACACGTATGTTCCATCGCTGAGCTACGCCCCCCCCCCACATCACAATTCAGCAGTACCCATAACTGGCAACACTGGGAAGCGGGGGGGGGGGAGTCACATTTAGAGTCTCAAAAAGTAAATGAGAATGTTTGCAAGAAATTTGCCCAAGAATTGCATTTGGTGTGGACAGGGACATAAGAACATATAAGAACATAAGAAGAGCCCTGCTGGATCAGGCCAAAGGCCCATCTAGTCCATCTTCCTGTATCACACAGTGGCCCCACCCAGTGGCGTCGCGACGACGCACGTCACCCCAGAGCGGGGGCGCGCGTCGCCCTTAAGGGGAAGGCTCCGCCCCTGCGCGTGACGTCACGCGCAGGAGCAGAGCGCCCTCCCCGCTCCGTTTTCGGCTCATTTTGGAGCCAAACGGACACAGGGGAGGGCGGGCGGGCCCACCTTCACTACAAAAAAGTAAGTGGGGGGAATTGCGCGTCACCCCTGTACGCGCGACGCCCCCCGGCGGCCCGCCCCCCCCCGCTTCCCCCTGTCGACGCCAGTGGCCCCACCAGATGCCTCAGGGTTGTGACAATGTTGGGAATGGTAGTTTCAGAAGCACAGAACTGTAGGCCTGTGACGGTGGGTCAGTCTTGTCACAGGACTACAGTTCCCAGGGCTCCCTGGAGGAGAGGAAACTACTGTTACATCAGTTCAGACAGGGTGGCGTCAGGGATCACCCACCAGCCCCCCACTCATGCGAGGGCACACCTGTCTGGGCCAGCCCCTGACCCCTCAGTACTAGTGGCAGTGGTCATGCCTCGTGCATCATCAAGAGTCAGGCAGGGGGGCGCTGGGCACCCCCATCAACCTGGCACTGGCCCTGCGTTGAGGTCCATAGCGTAGATATGCCCATAGCGTGTGTTTCTTAATTTCTAGCTTTGGCTGGCTGCATGTAGCAGAATGATGACCTGGTAGGATGGACGCTGCCACTTCAGGCTACAGGTATGCCACCCTAGAGTGCTTCCTCACCTTAAAAAAATGACCTGCCAATAGAAAAATAGCACATCAGGGGGAAAGGTTCTGGTGCAGCCCTTTTGTTTACTGCGCTAGTTTTCTTTATTTGCGGGGAGTTGCTGGAGGAGGACATTCCAAAATGTGTGTGTGTGTTCACCCACTGAACTTCACTTCTTACCTGCAATGTGAAGTAGTCCGTCTGTTCGACCACGTCAGTACTACTCTCTGCCACCTCATTCTGGACTAAACTCCTGTGTTTGTCAGAGTTTTGTAAGCTGCTTCCAGGTCTGGAGCCAGTGTGCCAGATTATATTGGCCAATCGTCTGCATTGGTATTGCTCACACTCCTGCATGTATTTTAAGAACAGCAACGTGAACACTTTTCATAATGCCATTAAAAAAAAAGTTGCTTCTTCTAAGTGTTTCTCTTTCTGGTCTGCTGGGAAGATTGAGTCTCAGTTCTTGAGTCAAAGCTGACTTCCTGCCAAGCTGATCTTAGTTTGTAAGCTAAATTTTTGCAAGGAACCCTGGTCATTATCTACTGCTTGTTTGATCTGGTCTCTTTGCTTTTTGCAAGCATCTCCTGATAAAAATTGCTTGCCTTGCTGGATCCCACCAAAGTTGCATCAAGTCCATGATTCTGTCTCCAGCTGTAGCTGTCCAGATGCCCCTGGGAAGTTTGTAAACAAGACATAATGGAGAGATCTTCTCCTGTTGTCCTGGGTCTGAGAGCTCCAAGATACTAGTCCCCATGCCCTTTCCCCAAGAACCCAGGGGACTTAAACACAGTGCTATTTTTTTTTAAAGAACAAGAGAAAAAAGCTCAAGCAAAGTTTAATTACATGAAATATAGATGAAGGAGGAAGCATTTCGTGCTCGAGGGGCATGAATTATTCAAGAAGGCCTGGAGCAGGTTTAAAAGGCATCCAACGTGAGCATTCCTGTGGTCCCTGGCCACCTTTGCTGCTCAGCTTGACAGGAAAGGTTGCAAGACAAGGCGGTCACATCTCCAGCACTGAGCCAATGCAACTTGACGAGAAGTCAATTAATCTTGGTGCCTCAAACTCACCCTGGAAAAAATATTCGTGAACGGTGTCAGTAAAGGGTTAAAATAATCTGCAAACCGCTGAAATGCCCATGACCTCAGCCATTGGTTGTTCGGCTGTGATATCATGGAATGTTTGGGCATGGTCTGGGTGAAGGTGTCAACAGCAGCATGTTGATACAGCACAGTTCCTCTGAAGGAAAGGACAGTTTGTCAGTGGAAAGCTTCGCACTGGGAGTGACTTCTGCAAGGGGAAGTCTTGCCTCACAAACCTGTTAGAATTTTTTGAAAAGGTCAACAGGCATGTGGATGCGAGCGAACCTGTGGATATTATATATCTGGATTTCCAGAAGGCGTTTGACACAGTCCCTCATGAAAGGCTCCTGAGAAAACTCCACAGTCAGGGAATAAGAGGGCAGGTCCTCTTGTGGATTAGGAACTGGTTGAAGACCAGGAAACAGCGAGTGGGAGTCAATGTGCAATTTTCACAATAGCGAGGTGAAAAGCGGTGTGCCCCAAGGATCGGTCTTGGGACCGGTGCTTTTCAACTTATTCATAAATGACCTGGAGTCAGGGATAGGCAGTGAGGTGGCCAAGTTTGCAGATGACACTAAACTTTTCCAGGTGGTGAAGACCAGCAGGGATTGTGAAGAGCTCCAGAAGGACCTCTCCAAACTGGGAGAATGGGCAGCAAAATGGCAGATGCGCTTCAATGTAAGTAAGTGCAAAGTGATGCACATTGGGGCAAGAAACCAAAATTTCACATATACGCTAATGGGTTCTGAGTTGTCTGTGACGGATGAAGAGAGAGATCTTGGGGTGCTGGTGGACAGGTCGATGAAAGTGTCGACCCAGTGTGCGGCGGCTGTGAAGAAGGCCAATTCCATGCTCAGGATCATTAAAAAAAGGGATTGAGAATAAAACGGCAAATATCATTATGCCTTTGTACAAATCGATGGTGTGGCCACATCTGGAGTATTGCATCCAATTCTGGTCACCACACCTCAAAAAGGATATAGTTGAATTGGAAAAGGTGCAGAAAAGAGCGACCAGAGTAATTCGTGGGCTGGAGCACCTCCCTTATGAGGAAAGCCTACAGCGTCTGGGGCTTTTCAGCCTAGAAAAAAGGCGCCTGAGGGGGGACATGATTGAGACATATAAAATTATGCATGGGATGGAGAGAGTGGATAGAGGGAAATTCTTCTCCCTCTCGCACAACACCAGAACCAGGGGACATGCACTAAAATTGAGTGGAGGGAGAGTTAGAACAGACAAAAGAAAATATTTCTTTACCCAGCATGTAATTCATCTGTGGAACTCCTTGCCACAGGATGTGGTGATGGCACCTGGCCTAGATGCCTTTAAAAGGGGTTTGGACAGATTCATGGAGGAAAAGACCATCACAGGTTACAAGCCATAAGCAACCTCCTGGTTTTAGAAGTGGGTTTTCTCTGTGCCAGGTGCAAGGGAGTGTCAACGGGAAACAGGTTATCTTGCTCCCTGAGGCATCTGGTGGGGCCACTGTGTGATACAGGAAGCTGGACTAGATGGGCTTGTGGCCTGATCCAGCAGGGCTTTTCTTATGTTCTTATGTTCTTATGACTGGGACAGGAAGAATTTTGTGTAGTGTAATCTTCAGGAAGGTTGAAACCGAAGCAGAGAGATTTACTGATGGGAAGCTGAATGGAAAGAGGGATCAAAGGAAGGATAGTTCAGAAACAGTGGAATGAGGCGGTAACTCAGTAGCAGAGCAACCTAGTGGCAACCCTACCGAGGGATCATAAAAACAAACATTAAGATTCACAGAAAATGCAAAATTTCCTGCCTTGCCTTTGCCTAGCTACTTGTTTTCAGGAATGAGTGTGATCTCCTCTTTGCTTTGTCTATTTTCTGTATGCAACTTTCTAATAATAATGTTATTATTAATGTCCTACCCCTCCTCCAAAGAGCTCAGGGTGGTATATCCAGTACTCCCCCCCCCCCCACATACACAATTAATCTTCATGTCAACCCTCTGAGATGGATTAGGGTAAATGAGTGACTGGTCACCTACTGAACTTCACAGCTGGGTGGTGATCTGGTCCCCAGTCTTAACCTGACACTCCAACTGCTAGATGATATTAGGTCTTAGTATCTGTGTAACGCAGGGTGGCGCAGTGGGTTAAACCGCTGAACCATGAGCTGTCGATCGAAAGGTCGGCAGTTCGAATCCGCAACGGGGTGAGCTCTCGTTTCTTGGCCAGCTCCTGCCAACCTAGCAGTTCGAAAGCATGTTAATGTGAGTAGATAAATAAGTACCGCTTGCAGGAAGGTAACAGTGTTCCGTGTCCAGCTGCACGCTATGCGCTGCGGCAAGGAGAGTCATGCAGGCCACATGACCACAGAAGAGTCTTCGGACAGCGCCGGCTTCATAACGGGGATGAGCACTGCACCCTAGAGTCAGACACAACTGGCGTTAAATGTCAAGTGATACCTTTACCTTTATCTGCGTAACAGTGCTGAGTTTTCAAAGTGTTTAATGTGTGCTACCATGTTAGAATCCTGGGAACAACTGTGTAAGGTAGATATTGTAGATGCTCAGAGAGAGAGAGAGAGAGAGAGAGAGAGAGAGAGAGAGAGAGAGAATGGCTTGCTAGAGGTAAGACTAGAACCAGTAGCTTCCTGGTTAATCATATAGCTCTGAGAGGGTCAATCAGACTAGACAGCCACTTCTGTTTAGAATTGATGATCCCCCCCCCCCACCCATGGCAGTGCTTTTGTGCGTTTTAACAGCTGCATGTTCTTGCAGAAATGCAGCAGGTGCAGCTTGCTCCCCCAGCACAGAGAAGCAGTGATGGTGAAAGCTTCGCCTGTTGGATTTCTGCTTCTCACAAAGCTCTTAAGGGCACAGGATAAATGACTGACAGTGTCAAATCTGAAGTCTTGCTCCCTCACCACAGTGAAGCCTAAGTCCGGAAGGAGATCCATGCAGCATTAAGCTTCCCCTACTGTATTGTGTCTTCTTCCTACTGTGCTGTGACCTTCCCTGGTAGGGAATTAAAACAGGAGCAGCAGCTATTCCCCCCAATGTGCAGGTTCAGGTTGCTGCTGCTGGCTCCAAAACCCCTTGCCCCTCTCTCCCATAGAGATAGAAAGACTAGTCACTATACACCGCCTGAACTTCTGGTTTTAAACTGAAAGCTCCCATTGGGCACTTTGTGTCTCTATGATTGGAAAGTGGCATAGCTCTAGCCCCAGCATCTCTAGAGTAAAAGTCTTCCATCATATCAACCATGCATTGATGACAACTAGAATGGCAAAATGTTCGCTTTAATGCCAGAGATGCCAAGGGCTACAGAAGAACTGTACCCCCTTGCCCTGTCCTGTCTTCCCATTGAGAATTCCTCCTCCACCAGAATTAATGGGCAATACACATGCACCAACTAGCCCCCTTTTCTGGTCCCTGGCAAATCCCTTTCCCTATTTTATCCCTATTTTTGCCTGTATTGGTAACCTGCATAACCCCTAGCTATGATGACTCAAAGAGGCAAAATAAATTATGAAAACTAAGCAAATAAATTTAACATTTATTTTAAAAGGTTCTTTGGTTGCAAGGCTGCTTGTCTTGGTGCAGAATTTTAATGACTAGTGTTGGGGAAAAAGCAGTATTTACAGAGTGAAAAGGCACTCTGTAGCTGTGCCTCTAACAGCAATTTGGTATGCAAATTTTAGCAAGGGATAATGCTTATTACCTGGTGATTTCTGCATATTGCATCTCAGTTGAAGGCACAGAAGCAGATCAGGCTTTCTTCTGGTCAGTTGGCAACACTACCTGTAGCTTCACTCAATTGCTGGTGGGAAAAGAAAGAAGCACACATTCAACCACAGGCAGGGCTGGCTCCTGGTTTTAGTGGTTGTGGTGAAACCCCCTGATTTCCCTCTACTTTGGACCCTTCTAACCCCCCAGAGGCTTCTGACATGCCTTAGCATCTTCAAAGGCTGCTGAGTCATCCTGATGCGCAGTGACCTTTATCCTGGGATGATGCCCTTTGCTTGAGCATCTTCATCTTTCCCGTTGACCGACAAACAAAGAAACATGACTCTGAGCCAGCACAGTGGCCATGAAGCTCACCGGAGGTCCTAGAGTGGGAAATCCAGAGACCCACATGCCCCCTCCCCCAATGACCAGTCTCCCAGATAAAGCATGGTGATAAACACCCACTGGCTGCGTAAAGAGAGGACACAAGCAAGCACCCTCCTCTTTGCATGTTGCCCAGGGCTGTGGTTGGAAGAAGCAGCCGCGGGTTCCCGAAAGGCTGTCCTGCTCTCTCACTGTGCTGCAGGTGCGAGTGCAGGGACCAGAACCCTGGAAACTCATGAGTAATTAGAGTAGGGATCATGGCCAGTCCCCAAGACCTCCTGACATCTGGGGCGGCATGCCAAATGCCGCCCCCTTCTCCAAATGTGCCAGCTCCTACTCCTCCAGTCCCCTCTCCAGTTTTCTAGCTTAGTACTCTCCTCCCCTCCACATTTCCTCTTCCTCTCTGTCCCCCTCTCCCTTTTCCAATCCAGGAAGGAGGAGGAGGAGCAGTGGAGGAAAGTAGGAGGACAGAGATGGGCGCCCTCCCACTAGCCTAGCCTGAGGCGACTGTTTTAGTTGTCCTCACAGATGGGCCGACCCTGGTAGGGCTCACACCCAGGGTGACCAGATGTCATAACCATAAAGGAGGACAAGGCACCCAAAAATGGAGGACAATGAAGGACAGGACACAAGGTGATGCTCCTTATTTTCCTTAACACATGGATGAGAAAACCCAACCACACTGGTTGAAATTCTGCCATGTGCTATGCTTGGGGCCAGAGAGCTGGGAACCCCGGCAGCCGCCGAACTCCTCTGCTTCGGCCAGTCTAGTTGCTGACCACCATTGTAGGTGAATGCGGGAAGAATGCTGCTAGCCTTTTCAACGGCCTTGTTCCTTTGCGTTTAACAGCAGCCTCGCAGATAGAAATGAAGCTTTTTGTAGCAAGGAGATCAAGTAACAAGGAAAAGCTTCACCGTCTTGATTATGGCTGCTTTTAAAGCACAAGAACAGGACCAGTTTAAAAAAAAAAGACACAGAAGAAAAGCTGGCAACCATACTAGCGGAAAGCAATCTTATGAATCAGATGTGGGGCTCCAAACTGGCAAGCAGGGAAATCCCCCCACTGCCTTCCTGCACAGGCACATATTTCAGCAATTCTGATATTGCTCAGTGCACTGCACTGGTTTGTTCTTGTGTCTCTTTGGCTCCATCACCACATACTGAGCGCAGCGCATGCACAAGCCCATAGAGAGCAACGATACAAATAAGCAATTTTGCCCAAGTATTTGAGATTTTTACATTGTGTGTGTGTGTGTGTGTGTGTGTGTGTGTGTGTGTGTGTGTGTGTGTGTGTGTGTGTGTGTGTAAAATGTCTGCCAGGGACAGCTTGTGAACAGCTCAGGGGGGAGAGAGGGAAACTGTGTTTGCATGCACATGTATCTACGTCTTATTCTCAGCTTCCTGGCTGCATATTTTATGAAGGTGAGGGGGGGGGGGAAGGCTTTGGCCGCCACACAGAAGTGCTGAGCGTCAAAGCTACCTCCATATGTTCTCCTGCCTTATTATCTGACGCCAGCGGTATCACACATGCCCCACTGTGACCAGCATCGCATCAGGCTTCCTGTCTTAGCCGGGTTCATAAAATGTCTCTGAGGGAAGTGTTCTGACAGGAGCAGGACACAAGGAGTTCAGTAGGGGGCGCTGCATGGCGGGGAGAAGGAAAAAGCAAGCCGTGCCGTCTTTGCTTTTCTATCCTTGTCTCCGTGTTCTATTTTGGAACTTTCTATGTGCGAAAACTGACAAGGTGCCATTTCTGGCACCTGTTCCGTTAACACTGTGAAAGAAGGAAAGGGAGGACAAAAATACCAGTGATAAGACAACGCACAGAGAGTGTGCAGGGAGAGTGTGTGCACGTCTCTGTTGCCCCTTTGAGGAAGACATTCTCCTTCTTCTACCATGGATGTACATCCACAGGGGTTAGGGCAACGCTCCCAAACTTCCAATAGCTGAAACACGCTCCACCTTCCACCCATCCCCAACTGAAACTGTAAGATGCCTGGAGTCATAAGAATATGAATGAACACATGAATCTACCTTATTACAGAGTCAATATTGTCTCTGCAGAAACAGTTGCAAGTACCACATTTGTAGGTACCACGTTTCCAGGTATCACCAGAGATGGCTGCTGTGTGCAGAAGTGGGCAACGTGCCCCATAGCTAGTCCTGCAGCAAGGAAGAGGCCTTTTCAGTTGATGCTGCTGCCTCCTGGTCTCTCCTCTGCTTCGTATCCTTCTTACCCAACCTGCACGAAGGGCTAGGTTGTTGCACAGTCACACCTAGCTACTAGCGTCCCACCGCCCCACTTTCAGCAGGGTTAGGCCAGGCAGAGCAGTATTATGTGGTCCCTGTAGCAGAGGGGGACAAGAACCACCTGTCATGCTGCGCAGAATCAGTGCTCTATGTTGGCAACTCTCTTTTGCAACTTGATACGAGCATCATTGGCTATGCCAAAGAGTCCTCTCTTGAAGCTATTGCGTGGTTCACTAGCAAGAGTGCCTGCTTCACATTGGCCCATGGCGACTCCCATTTGTAACACTCCCTTTCTGCTTGGATGGGGGCTGAAGAGAATCGTTTTGCCGAAAGAACTTTAGAGTAGGCTTTTGTTGACATGATCCGGCTGCCTAGAAGCAGCCCTGAGGACCCACCCACCAGAGCTGGTTCTGGAGGGGACCGTTGTATGGGTGTTTGCCTGTTCTTCATTGCTCAGCTTGTATATTTGTAAATGAACAGCTCTTAATGCCCCTCCCAATTTTGCCACCCCAGAATCATGGGTCTAGAAGAGCTAATTTTGTGATTTGAGGGAGGAGAAGGGAGGGGGTCGATAGGGAAGGCCTTGCCTCCAGTTTTTGCACTCTTTCTCTTTTCAGCCCAACGCTCTCTCTCCATTGAGGGAGTTTGTTGTCTTTCAAACAATCCTCTGTGTTGGGTAGGGTGAGTTGACCATCCATGATTCTGCTGGATTATTGTTTGCTTTCTCCATCCGTCTCTGCAGCCGCTCAGGAGCATTGAGTGTCAGCCCACTGCCCAAATAATCTTGTGCTTTCGCAGAATACCTGACATAATAGTTCTGTTCAAATTCCAAATTCTGTGTCAAGAAAACAAAAGTCAAAGTATTTCGTCCAAAGTCCATCAAATTCTTCCAGAAAGCTGGAATAAATTGTGCAGATTTGTTGCAAAAGACAGAAGTTTTCAACACGCAGAAGGCTTTCCACGCCAACTTAGCAGAAGGTCGGAATTGGGTCTTCTTCGGCAGCTGCCAAGAGAGATCCAGGACTTAAACCACTATTGGTTTTGTCCCCAGGCAAAATTCCAGTCTGACCTGTAAGTCTTTAAAGCCCTTCTCTAGGTCAGGAGAGCCAATAGCCAGCTTGACTGTGGTTGGAGTCACTCTGGGGGAGCCTAGAAACAGATTTGCGTGGCCCAACACACATGACAGCAGCACATACAGGTTCATGAGATCCTGTACAACTCTGGGCAGCTTCTGACACAAAGAAACCCTGTGAGTCTGCCGCAGTATGCGTTGTAGAGGATTCTGGAGCACATTCTGTCAGTTTGCACAGGATACTGGCCAGGCCCGTTGGCCAGGTGTGAACTGAGAACACATACCAGAATGTGTGCAGGCCTTATGCAAGACACCCTCCTCTGGTCTTTCTGGGTGTCCCTGAAGTGTCATATGTTCCAGCTGTCCCTGTTTACCAGGGACAGTCCTATTTCCTGATACTTGCTGAGATTTGTCCTTGGTAAACCACTGCCCCTATTTTGCCCCCGTTTTTGCACATTTGCACTGCCTTTTGATGGTTTCCTGTTAATATCGGGTTAGCATAGGTTCCTCAGAGTTCGGACTTGAAGCTGCCTTGGGAAGTTGACTCTCCTGAAGCTGCCTTGGGAAGACAGGCAGCAACGAGCGAGCAGCCTTTCAGGGGAGCCAGTCTGCTCCTCGTGCCGATCTTCTCGCAGAGCGATCCGTGGCACACAGTGTGACGACAACCAGTGACCTCTGCTTCTGCGAACCGTGGTGTGGATCCACTAGAAATGCTGCTTCCTACCCTACCCTACCCCAGGTTTATATTTGACCAAGTGCTGCTTGCTGCATGTTTCTGAGAGAGGGAGGAAAAGGAGACAAAGGTAGTAACTGGAATATTTGAAACATAAATATTTGATTTTTGACATGGCTTTTAATCCCATTTTGGAGTTTCAATCCTACTGCGTAACCAGACTGGCTTGACCTGAATCCCCTGCCGGCGTGGCCCAGGACCTCCTGTGCACCTCCCCAAAGCGCATGGAACGGTGCAATCCAGCCCCCTCCAGGATGCCTGGAATGGGACGGGGAGTGTTCCTTCCCGCTGTGGTCTGCACTTCCTGTTCCATTTGAAGGGACTGTTTGAGGAAGGAGCAACATGAAGAGGTCGGGGGCTGAATCTCCGCCTTCCAGTCCACTTCCCGCTTACTTTTAGTGAGCAAAAAGCAGATCAGAGGAGCTCCGTCCTCAACTGGCTGGAGGGAGGCAGCAGACGACTCCGTGTGAAAGGCCAGGGCTGGTCTATCCGTGTGAGGCCAACTGAAGCCGTTGCCTTAGGCAGCATTTTGGTGCAGGGTGCCCATCTCTGCCCACCTGCTTTGCCCTCACTGTGCCTCCTTCTCCTTGTACTCTTTGGATTGGAAAAGGAAGGGGGTGGAATGTAAGAGGAAGTGTGGAGGAGATGCTCTAGAGTCTAGCCTACCCTCTCCTCCACACTTCCTCTGTGTCGCCCTTTTCCGAGCAGAGGCGGGCACACCACGAGGTATGGGGGGGGGGGTTGTCAGGAGATCTTGGATATCCAGCCCTGTCTGAT
Source organism: Plestiodon gilberti rubricaudatus (assembly GCA_026170595.1). Lineage (NCBI taxonomy): Eukaryota > Metazoa > Chordata > Lepidosauria > Squamata > Scincidae > Plestiodon > Plestiodon gilberti. The sequence goes on along the minus strand of JANXHW010000006.1, from coordinate 15,569,872 downwards.
AGCAGCCCCCAGAGAGGTTTGCTTGTCCATGTCACGGAGTGCTTCTAGGGGATTGCTAGAAAACAACTCTATCTGAGCACGTCTTGTCTGAGATCAATCCTTGAGCTTTTACTGCTGTGGGGGTGGAATTTATGCTGTTGCGCTACTGCATTGATGCTGGTTTTTGTGTTTTTAATATTGTGTGATAGGCTGAAAGCACTCAGGGGGTCCAATTCAGGAGGAAGTGTGGGACAGAAGTACGATGAACAAATAAACAACCAAACTAGGCCTGACAGCAGAAGGTACAATTCAGTCCTGCTAGATCTCTCAAGAGCATGGAATGGGGGGAAGGAGGCCGATTGAAACCCTAGCATGAGTGAGTGGGAGGGGGGACCAAATCTTTCCCCACCCATGCTTATTGCCCTCAAACTGCTGCACCCCAGCTTTTTTTCCTCCTGGCAGAAGAAAGTAAAATAGGTAAAGCACAGTGATTATAGGCAAAAAAAAGTGGGCACAGGACAAATTTGGCTTTCTCCTTCTGCCTGTCTATGCTGTGCTTTATCACTCCTACATGTTTAGGCTTACCAGATCTCCAACCGGGACAGAGTGCTAGACCATTAGGAGAAGGAAAGTGGGCAGGTGTAGCTTGTTAAACCTTAGAGCACAATCCTAGGCATGTCTACTCAGAAGTCTTCAATGGGGCTTGCTTCTGAGTAGACATACCTAGGATTGTGCTCTAAGGTTTAACAAGCTACACCTGCCCACATTCCTTTTCCTAAAGGTCTAGCACTCTGTCCCGGTTGGAGATCTGGTAAGCCTATACATGTTCCATGTTATTAGGATTGCTTGCTCCCGGGAATACACCGGCACCATCTGGACACAGAAGAAGGAAATGGTTGACCGAGGTGGCATTACCCCAGTATTATCAGAGCCACACACAGGAGCAGAGGACTGTGCCCACACATATTTGGCAGCATGGCAGAGAATCTTGGGTCCTACCCTCTAACTTCCATGTGTGATGTTGCTTGCGCAGGTGCGATCAGGCTGACTAGTATATGACCATATCAGTGGATTTATAGGCACGAGATTTATTCAGTGCAGGTCGCAAGAAGTTGGTACTTATTGTCAAGTTAAATCACTATCCTTGGAAGGTATTTGATCTCATACAATCGGAGAAATCTTCCTCAGGCAGCCCAGCATCCAGGATAAATGTCCAAGCTGTTCAACATGAGGAACATGGGTTCGTTCTGATGTGGAAGGGAAGCACCCACATTGAACAGCTGTGACTGGGAGACTGTGACGTTGCTGAATGGTCTAGGCAGGGCAGGGGTTCTCAACCAGTGGTACTAATACCACCAGTGGTACTTTGGCCGACTGCTGGTGGTACTTGGACTACTGGACCGCCAGAACCCTGCTCTGATGTGGCACTTTTGTTGGTGCATTTTCACTCCTGAGAGGCTCCTGCCTTTGGCTGAGCCTCTCAGGAATGCTGAGAAGGGCCTTCCCACCCGCCCAGAGCCTCCTACCTGCATTTTTCTGGCCTCCAAAAATCTGAAAACCCAGAAGTAACTGGCGATGATGTTATCACCAGTCACTTCTGGTGGTACGCAGCAGGAGAGTGATGCCGGAGGTAGTACTCGGCCAGGAAGGGTCCCTGGTCTAGGGGTAGGCACACACAGCGATCTACCTGATGCTAATATACCACAACGATAAAAGTGTTAGATCACTTTTAGCCTGATCCATAGCAGAATTTGATACACTTAAGCTTGATTTCAACTTAGTTGTTGTTGTTCAGTCGTTAAGTCGTGTCCGACCCTTCGTGATCCCATGAACCATATCCCGCCAGGCCTTCCTGTCCTCAACTGATTTCAACTAGGTGTGCCTAATTCTGCGTGGAATCTGGCTGTTTGGTTGACGTTCACACTGCAGTGAACACTTAATTTGGAGTAAGCCCCACTCAGGAAGATAGTGGAGGACAGGAAGGCCTGGCGGGATATGGTTCATGGGATCACGAAGGGTCGGACACGACTTAACGATTGAACAACAAACAACAACAAGCCCCACTTGGACTTATTTCTGAGTAGGTGAGCCTAGCCTTCGATTGTTCAAACTGAGGAGGTTCTTTCTTTATGCATTATTATTTTTGTACTCAGAGTTTAAAGAAAAAAAAATACTCTTCTGTGATTCGTGTCTAGACTTGATGATGTGAAGGTGAAGCAAGGCTAGAAATCAGAGTCTGATAAGCTTATGGCACTGCCCAAGGTCACTGCAAACCTGCCAGCTTAGCCAGGGATATTTAAAACCTCCCTCCTAAGCTGCCAGCACGAGCGCCTTGAGCTGACGTCAGCGAAAGGGATCACATGCAAAGTCCGACAAGAGCCAGCATGGGATGGTTGTCTTTTGTTCTATTGCAGAGAGTGGGATGGAGGTCCCAGCCTGTAGGGGGAGCTCTTCCCCAGCTGGCAAAGAGGGATGTTTCTCATTTGATTTCCTGGCAGGGATGGTACCTGGTTGGCTGATGATGACCAGATATAGGGGGGAGGGGGATGTGTTTTGATTATTTTTAACTGTCTACCACTATTTAATATTAACATTCTATTAATTGGGGCTTTCGAAAGCAAGAAATTGCAAGTAGATAAATAGGTACCGCTGCAGCGGGAAGGTAACAGCGTTCCGTTAGTCATGCCGGCCACATGACCACGGAAGCGTCTTCGGACAGCGCTGGCTCATCATTGGCCTTAGAAACGGAGATGAGCACTGCAAACTAGAGTTGGACACGACTGGCTTTTGAGCAGGGGATTCCTTTACCTTTACTATTAATTGATTGGGGCTACATTTTGGGGGCTACTACAGTCTATTAATTGGGGCTACATACACCCACTACCGAACAGTGGGTAAGAAGTGCTTAATTTCTAACAAAGTATTATTACGCCATCATTGTGAACAGTGCCTTACAAAACACGAGGGCAGGGTGCCCCAAGGAGCTTACAATCTACAATTCAACACACAGGATAGACAACAGAGAAAGGGGAGGGGAAATGGAGGTGGGGAAAGTAGGGGAAGAATATGCATTTATTTCAGTTACATGTGTTTTTTAGACTTGATTTTACGAGAGGAAATGGAGACTAGAGAGTTGTGCCAGTGGCTTCACAGAAACGGTGGGTTTTGAGGAGGCATACCCCCCCCAACATGTCACAGATGAAAAAATGGGCTGGTTAACAACTATTATTAGTATTATTATTGAACCATTACCAAATAACAATTGCTACATATATCCAGTTGCAAAAATTATCGTAAGAACCAAAAACGAACTCTTTCTCACTTGTGTGTGTGTGTGTGTGTGTGTGTGTGTGTGTGTGTGTGTGTGTGTGTGTGTGTGTGTGTGTAAAATATGCCAAATTATATATTGCTTGCAAAAACAGTCAATAATGGTTATTATCTCTCCGTCATGTAAAGCTTCACCTAATGACTTCTGCACATTATCCTGGATAGGATAACAGCCTCCCTGCCACAATGTATGCTTGTAGTAGCTACTGGGCTGGATTGGTTTCAAGTGGGAGGGAGAGGTTCTGTCCTTGAATTCTGGGAGGAGAATCCACAAGACTTATCCCCTGACTCTAGCGCTCCCTCCTCACCAATGTTAGTCAAATTAAAATTATGGCCTCATAATAGCGTTCTAAAAACAATAGTAAGGGAACTTAGAAAAGGGGTGTGTGTGTGTGTGTGTGTGTGTGTGTGTGAGAGAGAGAGAGAGAGAGAGAGAGAGAGAGAGAGAGAGAGAGAGAGAGAGAGAGAGAGAGAGAGAGAGGAGTCGTGTCCCCATCTGAGGACTGGGGATTTTGAAGAGTTTGTTTAGTCCTTTCCTGGAATATTTGTAGTATCTCCCCCTTCTCCCTCATCTCTAGGGTGGTGCTGGTGACTGTCACCTGGTTCCATGCTAACGTATGAACATATAATGTATGAGCTGAGCGTTACTCAGCAGGCAGCCCCTGAAATGGGTTTGTTTCTGCAAGTGAAGAAGAATCAGGCAGGAGAAGTAGCAGCTTTAGAAGGAAGGAGGGAAGGAAGAACCACCGAAAAGAGGGACGGGGGGGGGGGGGAATCCATCTTCTAGGCTGCTCAATGCCTGTGTTGCTAAGAGAGAGGAGTTCTTGGGCCTGGTGCCGAGGCTGATCTCAGAGTCCATCTGCACCAGCTCCGCATGGGAACAGCTTCTGTGTGGGTAGCCGCCGCACCGCCTCTCCACCAGCCTGATGAGACGGTGTGTAAGAGCAGGAAGGGGGCGGTGATGATGATGGACAAGGACTTGGGGGTGCTCCAAGCCCCTCCAGGATCTCTGGCAGGCAGGGAGCTTCCCCACAGCCTGCTCTGCTGGTTGGATCTACGTGGAGTCAATTGACTCAGCTTGCAATGAATATTCTAAACAAACTTCCCTTGGAAGTCAGCCCCATTGAATGCAGTGGGGCTGACTTCCAAGTCAACGTGCAGAGGCTTGCACTGACAGCCCCTTCAAATGGTGGGACTTTGTCTAAGGGAGAGAAAACCAACCCTCCAACCACTAGGTAACACTTCCCAGTTGGACTTCTATCAGTTCTATATCTGGTGCATCATCTTAAAACTAACCTCTAAGTTGCTAACCTAAACCTGTGATCTTTTGCAGTCAGTGCATGCTAAACTCACCTATCTCAAAAGAGCTTCTCAAATCTTACTGGAATATATTAAAGGTGGGGTTTCTGCCGTGCCCTCTCTGTTTCTCAGTCCCTCTCCCTCAGTTCTTCCGTTTAACACTGAGCCTGAGTTCTGTGGAGCTGGAAAGCTTGCTAGATTTTTAATTCGTTCTAGTAAGAATTTTCTTCTGGTTCAGTTTTTTAAAAAATCTTTCCCTTTCATGCCCCTTGATAATTACGGTACCTATTCTTTTCCACCATCAAGCCGCCACCCCCCACTGCTTTCTCTCCAACCATTGCCACTTTTCTCCTCAATTCTCTGTATTCCCACCTCCAAGTCCATCAAGTCTGACACAAATCTGAGGGAACTCTCAAACAAATGCTTTCATTAATTCCTACTTTTTTTATCCTCCAGGGAGCTCAGGGTAGCAGACATGATTCTTCCCCACCTCCCATTTTATCCTTATTACAGCAACCCTGTGAGGTAGGCCAGGCAAAGAAATATACCGACTTCCCCAGGGTCATCCCTAGAGCTTTGTGACTGGGTGAGGGTTTGAATATATATGGATCTCCCCAGTCCTTTTCAAACCTCTATACCACATTGATTCCCCTCCTTCTAACTTGAATTCACTTACAAAAAACAATAATGATAATTCCAAATTTTGATCCTTCAAATTTGAGAATAAGCTTCTCAATACTGATCAAAGGGGCTGGGATGACCTACCTAGCCTTCTCCTATCCCATTTTCAGAGGTTTTTATATATAGAAGTCAGCAGGTAAATAGCTTTCCATGGGAACATACTAAAAATAATGATTTCCAATGGTAATTAATACATTCAATGTGCTCCTTTGGCCATTCAAAGGGAACCAGTCCATTCAATCATGCTAGGTTGTCCTCTTTTCGTGGCACTTGCTCATTGCTGCAGATCAAACTGCTTTTAATGCCTATTTAAAGGGAAAGCAATCAGGACTGGTTCAAATGTTGGCAACTCTATTTGGCAGTAGGCAGCCCAGTTACAATCTCCAGGCAGTTATATTTATTTTATTATTTATTTAAAGAATTTGTAGCCCGCCTTTCTCCCGAAGGCACTCAAGGCGGCTTACAACATATTAAAATACATATAAACAACTTTAAAACAATTAATTAAACACATTAAAATAATTAAAAACACTTGAGATTAAAAACAACCCCAATGGGTCACCAGCATTTACATATATAACCATTTGTTAAAAAGTCAGCCCACCATGTCAGACATTAAAAGCAGTCCTGAATAAAAACGTCTTAAGGCCCCGCCGAAAAGCCTCTAAAGAGGGAGTCGTTCTTAGTTCCAAGGGGAGGGAATTCCACAATTGGGGCGCCACCGCCGAGAAGGCCCTACTCCGCGCCGCCATCCCCCTCACTTCCGCCAATGGCGGCATGGTCAACAGGGCCCCCCCTGATGACCTCAGAGTATGGGTCGGATTATAAGGAAGGAGGCGGTCCCTCAAATACCCTGGACCCGAGCCGTTAAGGGCTTTAAAAGTCAAAACTAGCATGTTGTTCCATCACTGACGGATGACAAATCTCTTTTAAAAGGACAGAGCTTCCAAAATTCTCATTCAAACTTCTTGGATTTTGGAGTTACCTGCTCTCGCTCTTGTTTCCAAAGGAGAAATGATGCATTATTAGATATCTTTCATTGTAAACGTTTTTCTTGAAGTGTTTGTTCCACATGAATGTGTGCATCAGTAATGCAGAAGGTTGGACGATGCAAATGAATTGAAAGCAGCAGTAAACTTCACATGGTACCATACCATTCCAGAATGAATGGGTTGTATCCTAGGCAAGTGAATCCTACCATTGAAATCCTGCACCATTCAATGGTGCAATCCTGCATCACTGAAATCAATAAAACAAGCAGGTCATGACTAACTTAATTTCAGTGGGACTTAGAAATTCGAGCTTCCTAAGGATACAAACCGGAGTTAGAAATTTTCCTAGTTAAATGGGAATTCAGGAGTGAAACACAGAACAGAGCAAAGCCATGGAACAAAGAAGAAATGGGAGAGATCCACTAATCTTTAAGAGTAGGCCAGGCTAGTTTGTTGTCTGGCCAGCGGACAATCGGAGCTCGTATCTGTAATTCTTTTTTTTTTTTTCCCACCGTCTCTTTCACCAGGGTCCTTGAACGGAAGCAGGGAGGTGGGGAGACCATTGAGCTGACTGAAGAGGGCCGGCCTGTAGAGGTGACCGAGAAGCATCAGCCAATCGTGGACTGTACCTGCTTTGGGCTCCCACGCCGCTACATCATTGCCATCCTCTGCGGCCTGGGCTTTTGCATCAGCTTCGGCATCCGGTGCAACCTGGGGGTGGCCATCGTCAGCATGGTCAACAATAACACCATCTATGAAGGGGACAAAGTTGTTGTGCAGGTAAGGCCACGTAGGTGCCCTGTTAGAGGATGCTGGCTTTGATTAAGGTAGGGTGCTTTTTACAGACAGAGGTTCTGTACTTCCAGTTCTAATCTGTTCGACAGGTGAAATCCTTACTGGCACATTGTAAGGATTGCAATCCTTACTGGAGGAAACCTGTTTTTTATTTATTTGAAAAATGGCTGTTTCGCCTTTTCACACAAGGTCCACAAGGCGGCAGCTTATAAAGGAACAGAGCAAACCAGCTAATAGGGCTGCAACGGGGCCACAGCCAAATGCTAGCTAACTTTCCAGAGCCAATGCAGCTGAGCCAACAGGGCATGCACTGCATCCTGGCGGAGGGGGGAGGGGCTTCCTCAAGGTAAGGGAACATTTGTTCCCTTAGCTCGGGGCTGGATTGCGGCTGCGTCGGCGCTGGAAGGTTGGTTAGGATAGGGCAGTGGATCAGTTAGATTATTTTTGATTGACTAAAAAGATGGGGCAGGGGATGGGCGGATCGGGTCTGGGAAGGGGGTGGGTTCGGCGGTGGCCGCCAAATCCAAATCTCCTTCCCAGACCTGATTCCGTGACACGAAATCCACGTGGACCACGTGGTGTAGGTCCACGTGGACCTACACCAGCAATTTCGCTAGCGCCGGGTTTGATTAGACACCCCCCCCACACACCGTGGATGCTTACCCCTGGGTAAGGAAACAATTGTTCCCTTAACCAGAGGAGACCTCTGCAATCCCCCCTCCCCCCCCCCGCAGGATGCAGTGATAGCCATTTCAGCACCACTGCATCAGCGAAGGGGGGAAGAATGGGATTGGGCTGTTAAAACATTATTGATGAAAGGTAATTTTGTCCATCAACTAAGATTTGTTTAACTGGTGCCAGTTCTTCAAATTAGCAATTAAAACAATAAGCTAAACACAACTTAAATATAGTTGTAGCAGCAGATAAACACCAAATCATAAATGACTTGCAGGAAGGGCAGGATAAAAATGTAACTTTAAACATTATTTTATTAAAAAAATATCCTGCCTCTCAACATTATTTCAGGGCAACTTAGAACAGATAGGTAAAGGTAAAGGTGACCCCTGACAATTAAGTCCAGTCGTGTCCGACTCTAGGGTGTGGTGCTCATCCCCATTTCAAAGCCGAAGAGCCAGCGTTGTCCGAAGACGCCTCCATGGTCATGTCGCCGGCATGACTCTCCTTGCCGCAGCACGTAGCATGCGGCTGGAACACGGAGCGCTGTTTACCTTCCCGCAAGCGGTACCTATTTATCTACTCGCATTAACATGCTTTGGAACTGCTAGGTTGGCAGGAGCTGGCCAAGCAACAAGAGCTCACCCCGTCGCGGATTCAAACTGCCGACCTTTCGATCGACAGCTCATGGTTCAGGGGTTTAACCCACTGCGCCTATGGGTTGTGTATCATGTTCCTGTCCTCCGGAGGAAGGAGCTTGACCCAAAGAAGGGAACCTTTGGATGCAAACTGCTGTCTAATTTTAATTTTATATCAGGTTGTATCCAAAGGTGCCTTTCCTCGAGATCAAGCTTCTTCCTCCAGAGGAAGATTTGGATGCAAGCCAGTGAGAATAAGCCATCAACCTGGTATCTAAAAAGACAGGAATGAGGGCGCCAGGTGAATATGTCTCAGCAGGACATTCCACAGTTGGGGTGCCATGACTAAGAGGGTTCTGTTACTGGTTGTACCCCCAACGTCTTGTGGGGACTTGAGTCAGGGCCCCCATCGGTCCAAATCTCATTTGCGGACCCATTTGCGGTGGGGGGCCATTTTCCCAGAGGGAAAACTTGTTGCGGGCCAGCCGTCAGGCCGGCCGATTCCCCCCCCCCGCAAATTTACCCCCCCGCACGAATTTACCTCCCTCCCACCCACCGCTCTCTCTCCGGTCCGGAATGGAATCGGGTCCAGGCTCGTGCGGGCCGGACCGGATCGCTCCAGGGGCCGGATTCAGCCCGCAGCCCGCCGGTTCCCCACCCTTGCTGTAATATATGGGCAGGTTTGCACAGGAGATTGCAGTCCTTCAGATGCAGATTTATATCGTACTTGTTAAGAGTGCAGAGTCTCTGCCTGTAAACAAGTTTATTTTTATTTATTTTTCACATTTTTATACCGTCCTTCCTCCAAGGAGCTCAGGGTGGTGTACATATTTCCTCCCCTCCTTTTTGTCCTCACAACAACCCTGTGAGGTAGGTGGGGCTGAGAGATAGTGACTGGCCCAAGGTCACCCAGGAAGCTTCGTGGCTGAGCGGGGATTTGAACCTGGATCTTCCAGGTCTAAGTCCGACTCCCAAACCACTACACCATCCTGGCTCACTACTCACTACACCATCCTGGTTCAGTAGTTGACTACTCTAGACTTGGGGCAGGTCAGCTGGCCCAAGGTAGCCCAGGCACCGAAGGCAGGAGGTCTGGCTCAGTTGGTAGAGCGACCATCTCATATGCATATCTGAAGGACGGCAGTTCAGGACGGCCGGAAGTGTCTGTGTCGGAGAGCTGTCGGCACGCCGAGCTGATAAGCTGCAGAGCCTCTGTGAGGGAGAGAAACTGCAGCTGCACTTGAGTGAGAGTCAAGGTTGTCTGTCAGCTGAAGCATGGTGAGGCGAATGCCAGAGAGAGAGAGCTGGACTGTGAAAGAAACCAAATGAAGGGTTCTCTTATAGCTAAGTAGAGCCTCCCCCGCCACGCCTCTGGGATTAAGAGGAGTGGCTTTCAGATAAAAGGTGTGGCTCCCAGGCAAGCTCTGCTCAACCTACCCCACCTCTCACCTCAATATTTTTTTCCAAGAAATTAAGTCCCTCTGCATTCCATTATAATAATAATAATAATAATAATAATAATAATAATAATAATAATAATAATAATAATAATAATAATAATAATAATAAAAACCCAGTATTTATATACTGCCTTTTCTTTGGTCATCAGTTTTCTCCTCTGACCTTAATTCAAAGGCGGTTTACATAGGCAGGCTTTCTAAACCCCAAGGGGTTTTTACAATACAATACGTTCTAACCTTTTGTAGAAATGCATTTTCCACGTCCTCAGGGACATTCTTGTCTTGACTATGATTTCACATGTTCCAGAGCCCTGACATGGGACATGGTTTCCGGGACTGTGCCCCGACTCAAATTAAGTCCTGGTTTTCCCTCTAGGGGGCGCTGGCTCTGATCGGGGATTGGCTGCCCACCTCTCCCCCTCTTGTTTCTTCTTCCCCCCTCTTCAGAAAGCTGAGTTCAACTGGGATCCGGAGACGGTGGGCATGATTCACGGCTCCTTCTTCTGGGGTTATATTGTCACCCAGATCCCAGGGGGGTTCATAGCACAGAAATTTGCTGCCAACAGGTAAGAGTCGGGTGTGTTGCTTGCAGTGTGTGTGTGTGTGTGTGTGTGTGTGTGTGTGTGTGTGTGTGCGTGTGCATGTGTGTGTGTGTGTGTGTGTGTGTGTGTGTGTGTGTGTGTGTGTGTGTGTGTGTGTGTGTGTAAAAACAATGGCAGGTTATCCAAGTGGGGTCCTCACCTGCCCAGGAACAACACAGTGTTGTTGAGGAAATATTTGAAACATTATCCTGGATAATGTGCAGGATCCAGGATTGTATTATTATCACTAGGACAGGAGAAATATTTTCCCCTTTAGTGTAGAAGCAGATCATGACATGATGTGTGCCACCTTATATCAAGTAAGATATGGCGGCCCCGATCGAACCAAAGTCAGTTGCGTTTTCGTCTCCTTGTAATTAGAGATGTCACGAATGTTTGTAACTACCTGACTTATCATGCAAATTTGCCCAGCTCCCACCACCCAGAAGTTCTTTGGCTCAGAGTGTAAAACAAGATTCTATGTGTTTGAAGTCAGCATTCAGGCTGATCAAGCTGCTTTGTAACTCCACTTGCAAAATAGAGCTGATCCAAAATGCACCCCCCCTCCCCTGCCAACCTTCTGCTGTCCAATTCATGGTGTCTGCAAGGTGAGAGGGGCATTTTGGCATCTTTTTTGGAGATAGGGGGTGATTTTTCACCAGCAACACAGTAGCCTTCGTGGCAGCTTCCAATTTTTTCTCCCCAGAGTACCTGTCTGAGTGATGCTTTGTCATTCCAAGGGGTATCCTGGGAAAATATGTACCCCTGTCCCTCACTGGTGTCTGTCAGAAGAAGCACAGCTGCTTCAAAGCATAAACAGCAGTAACAAAGACAGGGAAAGGAGGGTGCTTAGTTTTGTCCCCTTTCACCAGTTGGGTTGAAAGTTCTCTTTTTGGCTCAGGTCTGTCTATGCAACAGTTCCTTAAGGGGTCAGTCTGAATGATATACCCAACTTTCTGGCCAGGATGGAGGACATGAATATCTTCCTCCCACCCAGCCGTTCCCAAACAGCCCCAATCGCACTGTTTATATATACTCAATTGAGGTGTGTGTGTGTGGGGGGGGGGAGATTATGTTGGCCACCCTTGGAGGAAGGTGGAATAAAAATGTAGTAACTGATAATGGCAGGAGATGGCAAGTACCATTTTTGCAATTCATATTCCTAATACCCATTTTTATTTTTGGTTCCCAGGGTTTTTGGCTTTGCGATTGTGGCGACGTCCACTCTGAACATGCTCATTCCATCAGCTGCTCGTGTTCACTATGGCTGTGTTATCTTTGTGAGGATCTTGCAAGGGCTTGTGGAGGTAAGGCTGTCTGTCCGCTTAGCTCCGCACTTTCTCACCCACCCACAGTGGCTACACGTTCCATTCTGAACCCCACAGCCCTTTTCCCTCAGCAAAGCACCATTGCCCTCCAGCCACAAGAGGGCGGAGTGTTCAGGTGGGGCAGAGTTACAGGTAAGAGGAGGAGTTTGTTTCTGCCCTGCCTCTTTTAGAAGAATGGGTAGCTCTGGTCTTTATGTAACTTTCTATGTCCTCCACCAACAGGGCGTCACCTACCCAGCATGCCATGGTATCTGGAGCAAATGGGCACCCCCATTGGAACGCAGCCGGCTGGCAACAACAGCCTTCTGCGGTAAGGAACCTTTTTGTCAGGCAAGGAAACTATATTGGGGGGACAGTTGAAGCGACAAAGCAGACACTGCCATTTTTGATGTCTTGAACTTGATCTAAGTCTCCTAAGTTCTGGCATGCTGGATCTTACTTACCGGCATTTATTCTATGTTATTTATTTACTGTATTTCCAGACTGCCTTTCTGTCAACTCACTTAAAGATCTGCCATTAAAAATAAGTATTTGAACATTAATAAATATGATGATACAAAAAGGAAAAGAGTCAAGGAGCACAGAAGGAAATAAGCAAAGTCTAGTAACACAATCACTGCCTGAGACTGTTCTGGGAGGGGAGGAGCCAAATTTCAGCTGGTCCCAGACAAGTGGCAGCCCAGTGGATTGAAGGACCATTGATGGCGCCTGGTCCTAGCCAGTCTGATAGAGAGGACCATACTTCCCCTCACTTCTCTCTCTCTCTCTCTCTCTCTCTCTCTCTCTCTCTCTCTCTCTCTCTCTGAACACCGCTCTTCAAAACGTTAAGAGTTGAATCAGAAATGGCAGAGGGAATCTGGACCCTTGTGGTGGTATTCATGAGAGTAGCTCAACAAAGTTGACTGAAAGCTCAAGTGGACTGAAATGTCAACGTATCATTAGAGCAAAGGCTGATGGGAGCTAGGAATCCTGTCTCCTACACCTGGCGAACCTTTTCCATCTCCTTTTGCAGGCTCCTATGCAGGGGCTGTGGTGGCGATGCCTCTTGCTGGGATTCTAGTCCAGTATTCGGGATGGAGTTCCGTGTTCTACGTCTACGGTAAGAGAACAGGAGACAAATAAATAAAGGAGCTTTGAGATCAGGTCTCTCTACTGTCCATCCCCGATGGCTTCCAAATGGAGACCCTTCCAATCTATCATCCAATTCTGTCCCTTGGCAGGCAGCTTTGGCATCTTCTGGTACATCTTCTGGCTGATGGTTTCCTATGAGAGTCCTGCACAGCACCCAACCATCACGGATGAAGAGAGGAAGTACATAGAAGAAAGTATTGGGGAGAGCACTGGTCTGATGAATCCCCTTGTGGTGAGTGACTCTATTTTAGTTTGGTGTGCCCTGCCAGCACACTTCACGGACGGAGCAATTTCCTTTGTATAGAGCTCTGTAAAGAACCAGACACACTTAAAATGATGTCGTCGTTGCCCTCAAAGAGCTTACAATCTAAACTTCAACACAGGGAGGGGAGGAAACAGAGAGAAGAGAGGAAGATGGAGGTGGGAGTAAGCAGGGAAGAGTATGCAAAAAAAAAAAATCAGTTACACGTACAGAAAGGAAGGAATGAAGGGATGAGGAGGACGATGAAGTTGTGCCAAAGACCTCACAGAAAAGTTGGGTTTTGAGGGGGAATTTGAAGGACGAGAGATGGGAGGCAGCTCCAGGCATACGAGGCAACAAGGAAGAAAGGGTGGAGTCATTTGAGGGAGGAGAAGACACGTTGGTGATGGAGGAGGTGCAGGAGCAAAGGTCACAGGCAGCAGTGACCTATCAGGAGCAGAGAGAGAAGCGGTGGGGGAGAATCTCTCTGCAATGGGAAAACTAAGAGCACCTGAATGAGGCACCATTTGGAGGTGACGGGTGATCTCGGGACGTCCTGAGAGCACAGCTGTGGGGAGGCTTGCTGATGCAGGGGTTGCCCCGTCAAAGTTCTCATGTCTTCTTCTTCCTCCCTCGTGGCAGAAATTCAAAGCTCCATGGCGTAAGTTCTTCACATCCATGCCTGTCTACGCCATTATTGTGGCCAACTTTTGTCGGAGCTGGACCTTCTATTTGCTCTTAATTAGCCAGCCAGCCTACTTTGAGGAAGTCTTTGGCTTTGAAATCAGTAAGGTGGGAAACGGTGTTTAATTTGATGGAGGGGGGGAGGGTCAGTCATTGGTGCTGGGCTAGAAAATGGGGAGATTGTCTATAAGATCATACTTGAGCAGAGATGATTTTACTGGCAGGAAAGAAGAGTGGATCTAGGCATGTGCAGAGTGGTTTTCTTCAATGTCAGGTTGTTAGAAATCCATTTCACAAATCAACAGGCTCAGAAATCTAGCAGTCAGGTGGATTTAAAAAAAAGTTATGTTTGAATTGCAAAAGAACAAAAATACAGGAATTCATAAATGAGCACAACCAAATTTCAACATTTCAAAAGTTAAGCAGAATAAAACTGTTGAAAAACAAGATCCTTTTGGAAAGAGAATTTGATACTTCAAAATAATGTTGTGCTGTTGAAAAGCAGGGATGGGGACTCAAGTCAAATGACTCGACTCGCAAGTGCGACTGAGTCAGTTTTTTCCCTGACTCGCACTCAGACCCGTGACCCACGGAACTCGCACTTGACTCGCACTCGTGGGGGTAACGACTTGCCATTTCTGAGTTGTTTCCTTTAATGGACAGCATCAACACAGGCAGGCAGGCACAGTGGAGACCTTGGAGGAGGAGGGCGACAGGGAGGGAGGGTTTTCGAGGGGGTGGGAAAGCAAGCCTGGCTCTGAGTTTTTTCCCCCTTTTTTGCTGTCTGTTCGCCAGTGGCCACTACTCCAAGCATGAAGGGTGGGGAGGAGTGAGGGAAGGCAAAGCTGCCGCAGCGGTTCCTCCTCATTGGCCAAAACTCTTGAGCCCAAGGGATGCTCAGCTCAGCAATGGGAGGGGCCAGGGAGGGAATAATAAATGGTTTGAATGTAGACGCGAGTACGCTCAGAGGCAAAACTAGGGCGGAGCGGGTGGAGCACTCGCTCCGGGCGCCATCGCCCGAAGGGCGCCCCGCCCACGAGTCTGAGTCGGACTCGGAGACTCGAGTCCGACCGCCCCCTGAATCGGGAGCCAGCTCGGGGACATGTTCCCCGGCCGGCTGCCCGGGGCCTTCTAAGGAAGGCGCGCGAGAACGGTATTTATACCGTTCTTTTTGCGCATGCTCAGACTGTTACTGAGGGAAAAAGGCTGCCCTTTTTCCCTCAGTAAGTCTGAGCATGCGCAAAAAGAACGGTATAAATACCGTTCTCGCGCGCCTTCCTTAGAAGGCCCCGGCCAGCCGGCCAGGGAACACGTCCCCGAGTCGGCTCTCCCGGTTGAGGGGGGGTCACCGCCTCCCGGAGTGCGCAAGCCGGCTCCTCCCGGAGCGCGCCCCCCCTCCGGATCGCACCCCCCCTCCGGATCGCGCCCCCCCGGATCGCGCTGCGGCCTTTGGCCGCAGCGATATTAATTATAGGGGCGCCACACACCCCATTGCTCCGGGCGCCAACGGGGGTAGTGACGCCCCTGAGTACGCTTGTTTTTCCCAAACCAGATGGGTGGTGACAAGACCGAGAGGTGAGGGGAAGGGCATAGGGGAAGCCAAGTGGGTGCTTTAGAAGCCTCAGAGGTCCATACACACACCCCACACAGACACACACACACACCATTTTCAAGGAAAAAAGCCATTTTCCCCAAAGTGACTCGACTCGTGACACATGGTTTTTGGACTTAATCACACTCGACTTGCACTCGTGCAAACATAACTCATACTTGACTCGTACTTGCCCAAACATTTTGGCACTGACTCGCACTCAAACTTGCACTTGGGCAAAAATGACTCACATTCGCACTTGTGACCTAGTAACTTAGATACATCCCTGTTGAAAAGGAGAAAGAGAAGGAATGTCTCCCCATGCTCCTCCCCTTCCACACAACAACAGAATTTTCTGAACTGCTTTTCAGCATCTCTTGTGACTAGATCCCCTCAATGCCTCTTCATATTTTCTGCCTTCCACACAGGTGGGTATGCTTTCGGCCTTGCCCCACCTGGTCATGACAATCATCGTACCCATTGGGGGCCAAATCGCCGACTTTCTGCGAACGCGGAGGATCATGTCGACCACAAATGTCCGCAAGATGATGAACTGCGGGGGTGAGAGAGAGGCATCATGGGAGCCAAGGCCCCGGGTTGAGGATTGGGATTGAAGGACATCCTGATTGGGGAGAGAGGCCGACGGCTGGCCTAGCAGTGGGAAGAGGCTGTAGTCATCTGCAGTTGTGTGCTGTGACTACACTGCAGAGTGGGGAGCAGGGACTGTTCACAGAGAATTCAGTCGCCTGCTGCCTTTAAAAATAAAAATAAAAACCCTGAACCCTCAGCACCGGTGCCAGTTGTAGCACCTAGTTTCTCATCAGGGGGCACTCAGTGCAGGGCTTTGCCCCACTGCAGGCACTGGATATGCATTCATACATGTATGAGCATATATATGAATCTACCTGACTCACCCCATTGGTCCATACAGCCCCAAACCGTCTACTGACTAGCAGCAGTTCTTCAAGGTCTCAAGTGAGAGGGGTATATCTCACCCCTGATACCTGTGATCCTTTGTGCCCTAAGGTTGAATATGGGACTGCCTGCGTGCAAAACCGATCTGTTACTGAACTACAATCCCCACGGAGCTATAGCCCATTTCCTATTCCACGAGCAAAAATGTAGCTGTGTACATGCACATACACACAGATGTAGTGGCGTAGGAATGGGGGGGGGCAGGGGCAGACCGCCCCCAGGTGGCACAGGTGTGTGTGCAGAAGTGGCCGAGGGGTGCAGAAGCCGGCGGCGGCTATGGACAAAAAGGCGCTTTTTCAGCGCGGCACAGCGGCAGGAAAAGTAGTCTCCCCCCCCCCCGCCCGCTCATGCCCCTAATAGCTGTTGGGGTGTTTTTTTTGCCAGAAAACCCACCAGAGGGACGGGGCTTGTGACATCACGAGCAAGAGTAGGGCTTGTGACATCACAGGGGTGTCATGTGGGTGCCGCCGCCCCCCCAGCGAGGCTAGCTATGCCACTGCACAGATGCATACAGATGACTGTATGCAGCCTCCAGGTTTTAGAGGAAACCTATCTCTGAACGCCAGGTGCAAGGAAGTGGCTACAGGATGCAGGTATCTTGTTGTCTTGCAGTAGCGTCGCGACGACGCGCGACACCCCAGAGCGGGGGCGTGCGTCGCCCTTAAGGGAGAGGCTCCGCCCCCGCGCGTGACGTCACGCGCAGGAGCGGAGCACCCTCCCCGCTCCGTTTTCGGCTCATTTTGGAGCCGAACGGACACAGGGGAGGGAG
Source organism: Plestiodon gilberti rubricaudatus (assembly GCA_026170595.1). NCBI lineage: Eukaryota > Metazoa > Chordata > Lepidosauria > Squamata > Scincidae > Plestiodon > Plestiodon gilberti. Next base: position 15,552,726 of record JANXHW010000006.1, on the reverse strand, counting down.
GGCAGGCCCGCCTCCAACAGAAAACTGTAAGTGGGGGGGGTCGCGCGACACCCCCCCGGCGGCCTGCCCCCCCCCCCCGCTTCCCCCTGTCGACGCCAGTGTTGTCTTGTGTACTCCCAGAGGCCTCTGGTGGGGCCACAGTGAGATAGAGGAAGCTGGACTAGATGGGCCCTTGGCCTGATCCAGCAGAGCTCTTCTTCTTATATTCTTATGTGTATCCTGACCTGCTCTAATTGTTGTGCATCCCAGTGGCGGAATTCTGGTTGGAAGTGCAAAATAGGTACAGCCATAGTTGTTGTGGGCCAGGACCGAACAGCATTAAGATCACTGTCTCCACTGCTCTCTCGCCAGGGTTCGGCATGGAAGCCACTCTGCTCTTAGTGGTCGGTTATTCCCACAGCAAAGGGGTTGCGATTTCATTCCTTGTCCTGGCTGTGGGTTTCAGTGGCTTTGCTATTTCAGGTAAGTAAGACCTTAGGCAGCTGGGCCACCTTGAGGTGTCGTGTTGATGGGACAGAAAGATGGGCTTCAAATATTGTTTTGTGATATCTATTGTTTTGAAGTTACATGCTGCCCTAACTATCTTGTTACTGAAGGGCAGCGTCTATACATTTACAAAACAAACAGTAGTCTTTGTAATCATTATTTGTTTGTTCAAGCCAGATTTCAGTCCAAATTATGCAAGGAGGCAAAATAGATTTGATGTTGCTTTGTGGCCACCCTAAGCAAAGTTAACTAGAGCTGGCATAATCTTTTTCTCACCAGCCAATGGAAATCCAGTGTTCTGCGGATTTGACCGATGATCACATATTTTTTAATACACTTACATCGCTTAAGATCTCTGGGCATTGTGCTTGCTGGTCTCTTTTGTATTATACACAATGAACATGCTCGCTCTGCTTTGATGTGAGTGCTTTTACACTCCAGACTTGTGCACAGTTGTATATGCATTCTGGTGGTCATGTGCATAATCAGGTGGACATGTGCATAATCAGATTTAACATCCTGATTAAAGGGGGAGATGAAACAGTCGGACAAGAGGCTTGAATAAAATGATTGTCCAACTAATAATAATAATAACAACTACCAATATTTATTATTTATAGTAATACATTTATAACACAAATGGCCTATCTATGTTGCAATAAAGGTGATACCTCTTTGAGGAAGTAATAATTAGAAAACTGTGTAAATCAGGACAAAGGTTCACACCTAACCCTTGAAACAGCAGTTCAGTTTCTGCCGAGGAATGGCGAAGTAGTGCTATCAGATATCTCACGGAAGCAGCTGTAAACCATTTTTGTACTTTCGAACAGGAATTGGACATAAAATGACTGTGATCTTGTGTGACCACTTCCGTGGTTGGGGAACATCCCGTAGTCCTTGTAGTCCCTCTTGTAGTGGAGGGTTAGAACGAACAAAAGAAATTTCACCCAGTGTGTAATTCATCTGTGGAACTCCTTGCCACAGGATGTGGTGATGGCACCTGACCTAGATGCCTTTAAAAGGGGTTTGGATAGATTCATGGAGGAAAAGACCATCACAGGTTACAAGCCATAAGCAACCTCCTGGTTTTAGAAGTAGGTTTTCTCTGTGCCAGGTGCAAGGGAGTGACAACAGGAAACAGGTTATCTTGTTGTCTGTGTGCTCCCTGAGGCATTTGGTGGGGCCACTGTGTGATACAGGAAGCTGGACTAGATGGGCCTTTGGCCTGATCCAGCAAGGCTCTTCTTATATTCTTATGTAGTCAACTGCACATCCGCAATTATGTGCTGCAGACTGTGATTTATATAAGCACCAAAGGTTGGGAGCATATGACCTAAGCTTCTTTCTATCTCCCCCCCCCCCCAGGCTTTAATGTCAATCACTTAGACATCGCCCCCAGATATGCCAGTATCCTTATGGGCATCTCCAATGGTGTGGGGACGCTGTCCGGGATGGTGTGTCCACTCATCGTCGGAGCGATGACCAAACACAAGGTAATCTTGCTGGCTGGCTGGCTGGCTGGGCTCATAGAAACTTGTTGCTGATGGCAGTGTGTGACACAGAGATTTTTTTTCTCTTTTTTTCAAACTTTTTGGCTGCACCTCTGAGGGCAGCAACAGTTTCGTTCACACTCGCTTCTGGGTGGGGCTCTTTAATTTGTTAAAGTATTTTCCACCACACCTCAACAGACAGTGGTAGCTTGAAACATTCAGTAGTGCTTGAAACATTGCTCCCGCCCCCTGGCTAGCAGCTCCTGCCAACCGCCATCTTTTCTTCCTTAGAACAGGCCCAGAAATGACCCTACATGCCACTGGCACAGCCTAAAAGCAAAACAGTGATAATAACAAGCAAGAGGCACCTGCCTGCCGAAAATGCTGAAGCATGGCGGAAAATCTTCTGATCAATTAAAGAGACCCTCAGCAGTCACTCACTCACTTTGGAGAAATAGCAAACAAATTTCCCTCAAGAATTTTGCTTAGGGCAAAACCAGACATGAAGTTCATTATGTATCTACAGTACTAGCAGAGTTCTGCGCGAGTGAATAACTGTTTGGTTCTCTTGCTGTGTGCGTTCTATTTTTCTATATTCTCACATGTGATCTGGCTCTTTCTCTTCCCCCTATCATGTTTCCTCTGCTTGGCCTCAGTGCATTCTTGAGCATCTTTACATGCATTTCAGTCGCTCGCCTCTGTGGTTCAATGTTCATTAAACTGTTAGCGGATAGTTGACCCAAGATTGGCGAGTCAACAGGGAACTGGATTCTGGACAGAGTGTGGCTGAAACATCTCACATCTAATGAAAAGAAACAAAAAGGGGGCTGGTGGGCTTTATAAAAAAAGAAAGAAAAGAATGAGACAGGGAAGCGAACATGCCACCAAAGTGGAGTCTGGTTTTGCACTTAGCGTGCGAGTCAGTGGTTAGTCTTTGGGAACAGGGATTCAGGTCTGCCTCCTTGAAGATCATCTCCGAATGGTCTACTTTTTCTCTTCCTGTTTCCACAGACGCGGGAAGAGTGGCAGTATGTCTTCCTCATTGCCTCGCTGGTGCACTACGGCGGGGTCATCTTCTATGGGATTTTTGCCTCTGGCGAGAAGCAGCCCTGGGCCGAGCCCGAAGAACAGAACGAGGAGAAGTGTGGCTTCATCAACGAGGATGAACTGGCCGACGAGGAGGACGAGGCTGCCCGGATGGCGGCGGCAGGGGGCGGGGGAGGTGGTGGCTATGGCGCCACCAAAAGCACCAGTTTTGCCAATGGAGGCTGGACGGCTGATTGGGACAAGAAGGAGGAATATGTACAGGAGCCTGGCAAGGATTCGTATATGTACGGCACACCAGGAGAGCGGGACTTATCGTAGAGGTGCCCTGTCCCTCCTCCCTCATGGGATGCTGGGGCCTTGGTTCAATCTACTGGCGTGAGGGGGAAAGGCCGACATTCAGGTTGTTCCTCCTCCCCCTCCCCTTCAATTGACCATTCTTCCTCCTCTCCCCACCCCCCTCAGTTCTGGTGCATTGGTCTGGACCCACTGAAAACTGCTCACCCCTAGCCTCCTAATGCCTTGGTACAACCCAAGAACACATAACACCAAGCCCTCCTCCTCCTCCCTTTTCCACAGGCTTCAGTGCGCAACCGCACCGCACACACCATCATCTGCGCTCGCTCCCTAGCTGTAGTGCATTGATGTGGCTCCTGGAACAAGGGGGTGGTATGAAATGATACCATTCTCCTTCTCCCCCACACACACACACACACAGCTGCAACACTGTGACATGACCTGTTAGTTGAAGGAGCTCAAGCTCCTTTAACTAAAGACCTTGGTAAAGACCTGGAGAGCTGCTGCCAGTCAGTGTCTTAAATGGACCAATGGTCTGACTCAGTTGCTAGCAGCACTATACATTCTTCTGTCTTCCCTCTGTGACCTCTCTCCACCGGGAATTAGGAGATGGAGCTCAGTTCAGTTGTTCGGTTCCTTAGTTGGACAGACATCCCCACCTTTCATCTTGCAGACCATGGCTCAAACCCCTCCCATCTGAGAAAGAAAGCAACCGTTTCCCCACAAGGAATCTCTCTGGAGAGGGTTAGTCCATGAGGGGCAGATAGTCTACTCTAAGCCTTTGGCATTCTTGTGCCCAAGTCACCAGCCTCCACTGTGGAAGGAGGAAAAGCTCCCCTTAGCCCCGAGGCCAGGGTGGGCTCTTCCAGGAGGTTGACGGAGGCAGGAGATTGGTGGGGTGGTCCGCCTGCCTCTGCCCACTCATCTCTTGTTCCTCCCCCTGGATTGGAAAATGAAGAGAGGAGTGGAGCAGGAGAAAGAGAGTGTGGAGAGAGATGAGCTAAAGGATGTCTGACAACTCTCCTCCACCCTTTTCCACGCTGTCTCCTTCTTTGACAAGCCAGGGAGTGGGAGGACCAGAGGCTGGTGCATCACCAGGTAAGGGATAGGGCCGCATTTGGTACGCCAGTTCAGGGGTCTTGGGCTGGCCCTGTCCAAGGCTAACCATTTGCTCCCATGCCAGAAACACAGACCCTATTTTTCTGCTCTCTCACCCATCTAGCCGCTCCTCCAAAGCTCAGCAGCTCTCAAGATCATTCCTAAATAATCTGTGTGCTTTTCACCGTGTGGACCATTTTTTTTTTCCTGACCCACAAATGTTTCCTAAAGCAAAACTTGTTGACATTCTCAGTTGGCAAGCCACGGTGTCAGTGGCGGTTTCAAGTAGCCTGAAAAAAAATACCGGTACTCATCATTGGTAGTTTCGAGAGCCTCCGCCCCATTCAAAGAAACAAATGCCAAAAAACGTCTAGGGGTGTTTTCCCACTGCATTGTTGCAACACATTTCAATCTCTAGCACTTCAAAATTATTTCAGAGTTGAACAAAAGTAAGAATTATTCCAGTTACTCCACATGTAGTCTCGGAGGGGGCAACTGGGTGGTACTCAACATGGGCAGTTTCCCATTGTTCTGGGAAATCCTTATTTAGGACACCTGGAATTAATGTATCCTCACCACCCTGCTGTCTTCTTATTTGAAATGTTTATATGTTCACACTCTGCTGAGAAGAATGGGAGATACCCAAGACAGTGAATCCTGGCCGTGTCCCGTTTGAAATTAGTGAGACGTAAGTGAATCACAACAAACTCACCTCGTTTATTTCAATGGTGCTCAGTCAGGATCCACTTTTTCTGGATACAACCAGAATCCAGAATCCACTTTTTCTAGATACAGCCAGAATCCAGAATCCACCTTTTCTGGATACAACCAGAATCCAGAATCCACTTTTTCTGGATACAAGCAATGCTCTAAAATGCCACTTTGAACGGCTGTAAAACCAGATGAGTGGCAAGGCATGCAGCAAGTTCAGTCTGGGAAGGGCGCCCTGCCTGAAGCCCTGCTGCCCTGACTGTGGATCAATGGCCTAGACCAGGGGTTCTCAACCAGTGGTACTCGTACCACCAGTGGTACTTTGGCCGACTGCTGGTGGTACTTGGACCGCAAAAACCCTGCTCCAACACTGCGCTTTTGGCAGCACGTTTTCGCTCCTGAGAGGCTCCTGCCTTTGCCCAAGCCTCTCGGGAACGCTGAGAAGGGCCCTCCCACCCGCTCTGAGTCTCCTACATGAAAACCTGGAAGTAACTGGTGATGATGTCATCGCCAGTCACTTCCGGTGGTGCATAGCAGGAGAGTGGTGCCAGAGAGGTGGTACTTGGCCAGGAAGGGGTTGAGAACCCCTGGCGTAGACTCAGTATAAAGCAGCTATGTACGTTCAATAATGGTCACTTTTCTGCACCAGATGTAACCATTTTAACCTGGACTGGTTCCTTCCAAAGCATTGTGGGAACTGTAGTCTCGTGAGGGTGCTGAGCCCCAGTCCTCTGATTAAATCATTCCCAGAGAACTGAAGTTGGATGAAGTTTCAAGAAGCTGGAAACTAGTTCTAAGATGCCATGCATGATGCAGACATGCCCTGAAACTGAATTAGTGACTGAAGAAGTTCTAAATTGCACAAGATATTTAAAGTGCTTTAGCTGCCCAAGTGCGAACACAGCTTTGAGCTCTGCCCTCACACGAGGCAGCATTCCCCAGTGGACACAAGAATGTTGTTTTGGGACCTGACAGGCCTGTGAGCCTTTGCATCAGTGGCTCTCGGCTCTTTCAGTTCCCTCACCTGTGAAAAGAGAATCGTAGTGGCCTACCTCACAGGGTGGTTGTGAGGATGAATGAAACGCGATTGTAAAGCACTCTGCACAGTTAAATGAATGACTCATAATGATCATAGCAACGCCTGGAGCAACAGAACTACTGCTTGTTTCGGATTACCCTGTCCCACGACACACACATCCACACACACCTTGCACATTTGTACAGCTTTTATGTCAGAAGTCAACTTGCCCGATGTGATTTGGGCAGGAGTTGTTTGAAATGTGCCTGCGCACTCCTCATGCTCAGCTGCCCCGAGCTGCAGTGTTCTCCATCTCATAGAAATCCACTCTGACAAGAGCAACGGGGTGGGGGGGGGGTTTTCCAGCCCCAAGCTGTGGAGACAGACTGCTGTTCCCCCACATGCTTCCCATGCCGCCATCCTGCCATTCCCCCCCCCTCCTAGTTCCCTCCGTGGGTTGGTTGGTCTGTCCGGCATTCGCTCTGTATGTGTGTAACCTCCCTCTTTGGATAACCCCAACAGTTGGAATAAAGACCCTGTTCTTGTGTAAATATATAAATATAAATATTATATATGAAACCAAACATGGTTGTGAGCATTGGAAACGGGTGTGTGTCTGGATGTGTAGTGGGGCCTGGGGAGTGATAGTTATCTCTTTGTCTCTCCTCTCCCGTTATCTATTTATTCATTTTTTAAAAAGGGATACCCTACCTTTCTCCTAAGATTCAGTGCGGCTTACAGTAGAACCAATTATTAAACCATCTAACTCAAAAACAGCAAACAGAAGCATTATAGGGTTGCCGCCAACCCTCCAAGATTGGCTTGGACTCCCAGGAAGTAGCAGTCCTGGAGATTTAGATAGTGCCTGCAGAAATTTCCAACATTACACCTGCTTGCGGGGGGAAAACCTCCAGGAATAGCTTCGGTCAGAGTTGGCAACCCCTAAGCAGCAGAGACTAAAAACCACACTCTCACAAAGAAATAGCATCTCAAACACATTAGAACCAAGTAACATTATAGTAGATCAGGGGTCGGCAACCTTCCGCATGGGGGCCAGACAATGGGTTCATCAATAGTAAGAACACAAGTTGGATACGCCTGTGTGGATCTTCCAATGAGGCCACAGTGCTAAGAAAAAAGCGGACCAGGCAGGTGAAACAATAACAATACATAACTATACATTACAAGAGATATGTTTAAGGGGCTGGAAAATCCAACCAACAGAAATAACAATGCAAGGGATCAAAACAAGATTCTGAGCAATGAACAAAAGGAGCAGGAAGGGTCAGGTGGATGGCAAAGGTTGGCATGGAGGCTAAAACAAGGGAAGAGGACAACAAAACAAAGTCTTGACATGGTTAACTGGGTATGATCCCCCCTACTCTCATGTGTTCCAGGTTCTGGTCTGGAGAGGCTTTTGGCAGCTGCTAGTTCCAACCACAGCCCTGGGCAACATGCAGAAAGGAAAGGGTGATTGTTGTTGCACCCTCTCTTTATGCAGCCAGTGGGTGTTTATCACCATGCTTTATCTTGGAGACTGGTCACTGGGGGGTGGGGCATGTGGGTCTCTGGATTTCCCACTCTACGACCTCCGGTGAGCTTCATGGCCAATGAGCTGGCTCAGAGTCATGTTTCTTTGTTTGTCGGTCAAGGGAGAAAATGAAGATGCTCAAGCATCATCCCAGGATAAAGGTCACTGCATCAGGATGACTCAGTACCTTCTTAGGATGCTGAAGCATCTTCTAAACCCCTGGGGGTTAGAAGTGTCCAAAATAGAGAAAAATAGGGAATAATTGTGAATTTTCACCACAGGCAGCATGCCATGAACGTCAGGTGCTGGGAGGAGAGAAAAAGAGCAGGGAAGGGCTATTGCCTTTGGATTAAGCTTATAGGTTTCGCAAAGGCATCTGAGTGATGACTGCAGAAAACACGCTGATGGACAAGATGGAGACACACACACAACTTGATCTGATACAGCAGGGCTCTACTCGTTCTTATATTCTTCTGTGTTGGTCTAGTAGTTTATGAGGGGATCAGGAAATATTCTAGTGGGTGGAATAATCATCATCACAGAGATTTCCTAAGAAGACTAACAAGATTCAAAATGTAAAGAAAAATGAGTCTTGCGCTAGTCCATATTCAGTCATCTCTGGGTACAGTTGCCAGCTTTTGAACTATCCCTGTAACAGCAGCTTGGTCTGCTCTGCAGCAATGAATAGGACAATAGGTGACAATTAGACAATAGGACAGGATGGTGTAGTGGTTTGGGAGTTGGACTTAGACCTGGAAGATCCAGGTTCAAATCCCCGCTCAGCCACAAAGCTTCCTGGGTGACCTTGGGCCAGTCACTATCTCTCAGCCCCACCTACCTCACAGGGTTGTTGTGAGGACAAAAAGGAGGGGAGGAAATATGTACACCACTCTGAGCTCCTTGGAGGAAGGGTGGTATAAAAATGTGAAAAATAAATAAATAAAATAAATAAATAAAATCATATTAGCAGGGTCTGAGGCCACAAGATGTGACCAGCTGGCTGAATCGAGGTCTGGTTCAATGCCTGGATGAGGGGCTGCCTAGGGATCCAAAGTAACCAATAAATACAGCATATATTCTGGAACGGAAGCTTTCATGGCTAGCTATTATACTACAAGAATTAGGTTGTCTGGGTGAAATAGCCATATAAAAGTATATAAACACAGAACCTCCCAAAAAACAGTTAAAACAGTTTTAATTCTCTCAGTAACTGCTTTTATTGGTGGCTTCTTTGAAAATTTTTTAACTGTTTTTGGAGGTTCTGTGTTTATATACTTTTTACATGGCTATTTCACCCAGACAACCTAATTCTTGTAGTATTACAGCATATGTATTCTTCAACATGTCAAAACCTATGTGAAAGAGCCAGGAGCAGATCAGACTTTTTTCCTGGTCAGTTGGCAATCTTCTCTGTAGGCAGCTAGTCTTCGGTGTGCGTGCGTGATGTGTGTGTGTGTGTGTGTGTGTGTGTGTGTGTGTGTGTTGAGTTTTCACGTGGCTGTCCGGCTGCACTGAGATTAAGCCAGGAATAGACAGTTGGATCAAGGATTAGGGAGGGGGGCAGAGGGAGAGGCTCAGGCAGGGCAGATCCGAGGAGCCAAGGAAGTGCCTGCTGGGATAAACTAGTCTGCTACGGGGTGGGTCTCCCTTCCTCTCCGCTCCTTCCATTCAGCTCAGCCACCAGGCCTCCATCTCTTTTCCACTCATGGTTTAATTGCAGGGTCAGTTAGATTTCTGCTGTGTCTGCGTTTCTGCAGGTGTGCTGCTGACAGTCCCAGCGCCCTGTATTGTATATTCTTGAAAGGACAGAGACAAGAGTGCACAGAGAAGAATTACTAGGTGCTGGAGGGCAGTGAGAGAGGCTCATCATGCCCATGATGGGTCCCAAGAAGAAGGCCCTGAAGCAAGCAGAGGCCCCTCGCGCCAAGAACAATTTCCATCTGAACCAAGAGGCAACGTGAAGCCCATTCCTGTGCAGTTTTATGTGGGGCATATTATTTATAACATGCCATCAATGTGCAATGTACTTTACAAATATGGCTTGGGGCCAGGCAGAGGCGTAACAAGGGTGGAGTGAAGGCAAGTAGTTCTGCAAGACTCCGTGACACTGGAGTCAGCGGCCCCTCCCCCTTGCTGTTGGAGCCATTCTGGCAGCAAAGGCAACACGCAGGACACTCCCCTGTTGCTGCCGGAATGGCTCCAACAGCAAGGGGGAGGGGCCGCTGACTCCAGTGTAACGGAGTCTTGCAGAACTACTTGCCTCCGCTCCACCCTTGTTTCACCACTGGGGCCAGGATATTTGAGAGACCGCCTACCTTATAGTTTGGCCCGTCTCCTTAGGTCATCAGAGAAGGCCCTCTTGCGGGTACCGTCGCCCAGGGAGGTGCGAGGGGCAATGGCCAGAAATAGGGCCTTCTTAGTAGTGGCACCAACCTTATGGAATTCCCTCCCTTTTTATTTATGAACTGCTCCCTCCTTGGACACTTTCCGGCAAGGCCTAAAAACCTTCTTGTTCAAAAAAGCCTTCTGAGCTCTTGCCTCTTTTAACATCTTGCTGGTACAGGTGAAGTGCTGCTTTTTTATGCTTCTGTTTTAATTGTAGTAATCTTTTTAATCAATTTTTAGATACTGGTTTTATTAATTCTCATTAATTGTTTTTTAATGCTTTTAAAATGTGACTAATTTTTTTCTATTGTATTTTTTGTATATACTGTATTGGTCTGAGTATAAGACTCACTTTTTTCTCCTAATTTAAGTTTTTAAACTAGGGGTGCGTCTTATAATCAGGCTGTTGCAATTTAATGCCAGTGATTTAATTATTATTTTTTAATAGCACCAAACTTTAAGGGTGCATCTTATAATCAGGTGCGTCTTATACTCGGGACAATACGGTATTTTTCTTGTTGTAAGCCGCCTTGGGTCCCTTCGGGGAGAAAGGCGGGATAGAAATATTTAAATAAATAAATAAATCATAAGAGGAACAGGTCTCTGCCCCAAGGAGCTTACAATCAAAACTCCAACACAGAGGAGAGTGGGAATGAAGGCAAGATAGAAAGGAGAAGAATAATTAGATAACAGAGAGTCTTGTGGCACCTTATCAACTAATACATTTATTGCCTTTAAGGTGCCCCATGATTCCGTTATTCTTGCTACAAGGCAAAAACTTCCCCCTCTGGAAGTTGTTAATTAGACGTTTCCCTTGCTCAGCTCAAATGTACCAACACCCGTTAATTTTGCTTAGTACACCAAAGTTCTAGAGCTTTCTAACGCTACTCTCCCAACCATGGATTACTTGGTTTTCCATTATTTAGCATGCAGCAGCCTATTTGCTAAAATCGCAGAGGATAAAAGAGTCTCTTCATCTTCGGCGATGTTTCCTTTTAAATAAATTAGTAGTGAGAGCTTGAGAATCTAACGGTAAATTGATTTTTAATATCTTATTTCTCACATTAACAATCTGTTTCCAAAAACATTGAATTCTGCTACATCGCCACCTGCAAGGGATGAAATCTCCTCTTTCTCTTACTAGGGGGATGGCGGATCAGAAGAGGAAGTGTGGGGGAGAGGACAGCGATGAGCTAGAGCATCAGAGACACTTCCTGTTTTACTCCATCTTCCTTTCCAATACAGGGAGCTGCGAAGGCAAGTGGGTAGACTGGGGTGGGCAATCTCCATCAATTTGCTGTCTGAGGCAACTGCCTCAACTGACCTCGTGGATGGGCCGGAATTGGGATTATATGGATTACCATTCTCGACTCCTACCCCCTCAGAAAATGGCTCAACTAGAAGAAGATATCCCCTTCTATTTTTTTTGGATGGATCCTCCTCTATTTTTTCCACATCAGAACCACAATTTCTTAATACAGAGAGCACCCCCTTCATTTTAGAGTGATTGAAATCAATCCATCAGTAAATCATGACATTTATTACATTTACATTTAAATGAGCAATCGAGTAGTTCATTATGCGTGTGGATTATTTGACCCATCACAATGTTTTCTTTTCTTTGTGCAATGTAGTAAAACCCCTCCTTTTTACTGGGTTATCTAACCCTTTAATGTTAACTGTAAAATAAAATCCTATCAGCCTCCATTCTGAAGCCCGGGCCGGGCTACACTGTATGCGTTCGAGCTGGGCTTTCGCTGCGTTTGTGCTACGTTTGGCCAATCAGAGCCCGTTGTTTGACCTGGGGGCGGGACACCAGACGCACACGGAATGCAAACGCAACGCGAATGCATACAGTGTAGCCCAGGCTTAACTGTGTTGGGTTGAGATCCATATTATGCTGTGTCTGCATTTATTATTATTATTAAAATATTGTTGTTTAGCATACAATCCAGGATCAGTTACAACGAATACATTTACATTTCTAAAGCAAAATTAAATAAGATGAAGTGTGTGATTTATTTCTCCAGTCCCCAATGAAGGATGCCCAGCTCAGGAAGAAGTTACAGTATCTCTATGCTCTCTGCCTTCCTTTGTACAAATGTATCAAGTCCAAAGCTGTACCTTTTATTTTCTCACTCAACAATTGATGGAGCTGTTGAGAGCCTCCAGTACTTATAATATCATGGCACATTCTTGCTGCAGTGATGATCACATATGTTTGTGAGCATTTCACTCTGTAGGTTAAAAACACTTCTGGCCCCTTCTGTGGAAAGCATATAAGATAGCTAACTTTTTTTAATTGATCCCAGTAGGTGTCCCATTAATGGCAGCTGTATCTGCAGACATTAGCAGGTGATAAAAATGCTTGTCTGTGTGGCCTGAAAAGCTTCAACTGATGATTTCTGCACATTGAGCAGCTCAGCTGTTAAAGGCACAAGAGATGGCAAGGGCGAGTGTTTTGTTACCTGGTCAACTCAGTTGGCAACCCTAGAGCCTGATTGTGCCCAGCGTCCTGACCTCTGATACAGTGTACAAAATGCTACACATCCCTTACCTGGTGGCCACTCATCCTCCCCTCCCCCCCCCACTCCCTGGCTTTGAAAAGGAAGAGGATGAATGTCTAGTTCTTTTTATACCGCAATGGACTAAAGCTAGGTTTACCAGATCTCCAACCGGGACAGAGCGCTAGACCTTTAGAAGAAGGAATGCGGTCAGATGTAGCTTGTGTTCAGTGGGGCTTGCTTCTGAGTAGACATGCCTAGGATTGTGCTCTAAGGTTTCACAAGCTACACCTGCTCACATTCCTTCTCCTAAAGGTCTAGCACTCTGTCCCGGTTGGAGATCTGGTAAACCTAACAAAAGCTGAACTTTAAAACTGAATGGGCTAAAAGCAGCCCCCACTGAATACAGCAAGACTTGGCCTTTTGCAATCCCTTAAATTGCCGCACTAGAAGTTCCCTGATTATTTAGCTCAATAAGCCACCCCTACTAAACTAACGGAAAATACGGTAATGACATTCCTAGCTATCAAGACTGGACAGAATGTGTCAGAACTGATAGGTGGGGATGGAGAAAGATCCTTTAGAAAATAATTATTAATCCACAAAAATAACCCATAAATAAAAATTAGTCTTTTCTTTTTAGAAATTTAGACATTTCTAATTTAGAAAAATAGAAAGTGTCCTTTCTTTCTCCCCATATTCAGGTCCTGTAGATTCCATATTGTGTGTTTGTGTTGATCCACTATAGGCGCACATGGCCCGTTGTGGACATAATCTGCCCGTAATGCTCTCATAATCTGCCCTGTTGTTCTCAGTATCATTTTAAAAGTATCGACTATGTCCGTTTCCTCCGGATGCCTAATCTGAGAAACTGGACCTCTGCAATCCTCCACTGCCTGGCAGCCTGATATCAGAGGACTGTTCTCTTAGTGGCCCTATTGTTCAAGAAGGAATTGTTATCTGTCCTTTCCCTACAATCAACAGACAGCCTCATTTGAGCAAACTTCAGCTTGAGAAAAGCTGAAAAATTCTTAGCTGAGAAAAGTCTAAGGCAAGGGTGGCCAAACTTTCTACATGAATGTTCCTGGCCCAGCTTTAATGGTTGTATAGGTGAGGGCATTTCAGCAGGTGCAGCTGCTTTAGCAGCACCATCAGCACTTGCAGCTGCCAAGATTCTGTCTTCTACACAACTCTTAAGAACGCAGAGGCCCTAATGGTGGAAGGTTGGCCACCCCGGGTCTAAGGCCATCCAGCCTGAGTAGGTGTCTGGCTCACACTTCTCCTCGAGGAAACCAGCTCACCTGTAAGGCATTTGGGCTACAATCCTATCCATACTTACCTGGGAGTAACTAGTCCCATTCAACTCTGCATGGCTTACTTCTGAGTAGAAAAACAAAGGCTTGCTCTGCAAGTGGCACATCCAGGGTCAAGTCCGAAAGACTCGAGTCCGGAAAATTGAAGGAGGGGGCGGGGACGGACTCTCACTTACTCCTTTCTTGAACTTGTCTTCCGCTGCGCTGCGGTGCGTGGAGAAAGGAGTCCGTCCACGTCCGGTCCAAGAGGAGGAGAATTGAAGGAGGGGGCAGACGTCACTTCCTATGCGCCTGCCGCGCTGCTGGCTGCAGCGTGGCCGGCGCTTGCTAAACAGAACAAGACTTCAGTCAGAAATCGCAGCCCCTCAGAAAAGGTCACAGGGTCTAGACCTGCTTAATTAGCCTTTAACCTGTCTGGCAATGGGATCGCTTGGGGTAAGAGAGTCTCTTGTGACAGAGATGCCAGGTTCGATCTTGTCCGAATGAAGGTAAGCCGGCTGGGTCCGCACTGCGGGGGGAGTCCGGTGCAGGGTCCGGCCGGTCGCCCCCTCCCTGGAGCGCAGCGCCCCCACCCCCGGAGCGTTTACAGTCTAGGGGCACCAATCTACCCCCTGAACCGGGCGCCAACAGACCCGGTTACGCCGCTGCTGGGGGGCATCACTTTTTCCTCCTCGCCCAGTTGCTAACTTGGAGTCAAAGAAGCATTGTTGAAAAGTGTCACCTGCTGCAGCCACAGAGCTTTGCTTGCAGGGCATGGTAGGCTCTGGGGCTCCTCTAAGCACTGGCACATAGCTGACATTTCCTACCAGGAGCATTAGATGATGCCAGGGCCCCATTACTCTATGGCAGGGGTGGCCAAACCGTGGCTTGCAAGCATACAAAGAACATAAGAACATAAGAAGAGCCCTGCTGGATCAGGCCAAAGGCCCATCTAGCCCAGCTTCCTGTATCTCACAGTGGCCCCACCAGATGCCTCCGAGAGCACACAGCCAACAAGATAACCTGTTTCCTGTTGTCACTCCCTTGCACCTGGCACAGACAAAAACCTCACCTGGCACAGAGAAAACCTGGCACAGAGCATACTCTTTGACATAGAATATGTGGCTCGTGGACATATGTTGGCTGAGCTCCTTTTTGCATCACAATTGTAATATAAAAGGTAAATTTAAAAAAACCAATCTTTTGTCATTATTTACCGGGTATAAACTGAGAGTCCACTGGATTAAAATGTAAGTTTAATGTTCATGGTGAGTAAATTTAGCTAAGAATTTAAACACTTCTTAAATACTGGAAATCTCTCCTGTGGCCATCTCTCCTGTGGCCCTCAAACATCTGACGTTTATCATCTGTGGCTCTTACATTTAGCAAGTTTGGCCACCCCGCCCTGGTCTATGGCAAGGTGAAGAATCCCTGCAGTAAACGACAGCAGTGCGGTGTAGGCCTGCAGTGCAGATGGGGAGACTTACTTCAGGCTGCTTTGTTAAAAAGGCCAATACAGGTGGCATCTTCTGTGCTTTCGCCCCAGCTGGAGAGCGATGCGCACTCAGATCCAATTTCCCTTGGCTCAGCTCTGCAGCTCTCCATCCCATAGATCAGCCCTCGGTGCAGACAGGAGCGGTCAAGGTGACCCGGTCTTCAATGTCACTTGTTCTCACACTCAGAAAACACTCGGCTGAGATGTTTCCAGGAATCCCACCCTGTCTCTTTTGGCCCTTAGTTGGATAGCCAGGCTCTTCTCATCAGTAGGCTTACCAGATCTCCAACTGGGACAGAGTGCTAGACCTTTAGGAGAAGGAATGTGGGCAGATGTAGCTTGATAAACCTTAGAGCACAATCCTAGGCATGTCTACTCAAGAAGCAAGCCCCATTGTGTTCAGTGGTCTTGCTTCTGAGTAGACATGCCTAGGATTGTGCTCTAAGGTTTAACAAGCTACACCTGCCCACATTCCTTCTCCTATAGGTCTAGCACTCTGTCCCGGTTGGAGATCTGGTAAGCCTAGCTTGGTGGGACGCTTGGGTCCCGGGCTATATCTGTGTGAGTGATGCCATTCTTATAGACCAGGGATGGCCAACCTTTCAACATGACTGCTCCTGGACCTTTAATGGTTGTATAGGTGAGGGCATTTCAGCAGGTGCAGCTGCTTTAGTAGCACAACCAGCAACTGCAGCTGCCAAGATTCTGTCTTCTGCACAACTCTTAAGAACACAGAGGCCCTAATGGTGGAAGGTTGGCTACCCCTGTTATAGACCCAGGGACTGTCATAGTCCTGGAAATTTGTCCGTACCTTTAAAATCCAGCTGGGCACATAGCTCTGGGAAAGGAGAGGAGTCCACTGGAGAGCCAAAGGAATTCAGAGTTAAGGGTCCTGGATTCAAGGAGGGGAGGAGGGGAGTAGCAGCGCATTGTGAATCACAAAGCAAGAAAACCAGTCAGTGTCTAACTGACCCACAAACAAACAAACAAACAAACAAACCCAAATGGTGAAGAATTTCCAACCATCTTGCCTATGCTTGGAAAAGCTTCACCTGCTAAATTCCTGCGTGTTATTTAGCCTGTAAAGACATAAGAGCATGGCTGGTTAAAAAAGGTGGCAACCCTCAGCTATCCCTATTTGGGCCTGCTAAGGCATGTACAGTGGTGATTTCCCTGCCAAAGATCACACACATGAGTCCTGTTGCTAATAACTGGTTTCCACAAGTAAACTCCCCAATAAAGAGCATGGATCCATTTCCTACATCTCCTCTCTTAAAAACAGGGCTCTTGTGCCTTTAGGAGCTGTGTGACGAAACATTTCCAGACTGGAAAAGCTTCACCTGGTGAACTGCAGTCATGCAGGGGCCAAGAAAACAGGCCTGGTCCTGCCAGAGCATCCCCTTCCCAACTCTGAGTCTTTGCTGCCACCTGCTGGTTCACTTCCGCCATAACTGACCGGGAGGACCCCTACAAAAGCAGGGGCAGCCTCTCTAATTAAGTGTAACAGTTTCATTTCTTCCATGTCAAGACATCCACATTTCTTCCAGGCTCTGCTGCTGCCTTCTCGTGTCCTCTCTGCCATGGTGGCCACCCGCTGGGGAACCTGCTCTGCAGGGAAGATCACCCATGACTTATAGTCGCCTTGAGGACTCTACCTCCTGATGATCACAAGGTAGCGGATAAAGAAGTCTTGACAGGGACAGCGAGCCATTCTTACTTCTCCCGAGTTGCTTGTCCGAAGACGCCTCCGTGGCCATGTGGCCGGCATGACTCTCCTTGCCGCAGCGCGTAGCATGCGGCTGGAACACGGAGCGCTGTTTACCTTCCCGCAAGCGGTACCTATTTATCTACTTGCATTAACATGTTTTGGAACTGCTAGGTTGGCAGGAGCTGGCCAAGCAACGAAAGCTCACCCCGTTGCAGATTCGAACTGCCAACCTTTCGATCGACAGCTCATGGTTCAGCGGTTTAACCCACTGCGCCACCCGCTGGCTTATATATATATATATATATATATATATATATATATATATATATAT
Organism: Plestiodon gilberti rubricaudatus; assembly: GCA_026170595.1. NCBI lineage: Eukaryota > Metazoa > Chordata > Lepidosauria > Squamata > Scincidae > Plestiodon > Plestiodon gilberti. The sequence goes on along the minus strand of JANXHW010000006.1, from coordinate 15,535,336 downwards.
ATATATATATATATATAAAGTATTATTATTATTATTATTATTATTATTATTATTATTATTATTATTATTATTATTATATTGCAGAGATTGGCATCATTAAAAAAAAAAAGCCTGAAGTGGTACTATCCAAAACTCCTTCACTTCCTCAGTCAACCATCCTTTTTGTTGTGCATGTAGTAGACCAAGCCTTAGGGCAGAGGTTCTTAACCTTTTGTGTCTCGTGCACCCCCAGAAGAATTTTGGACTGCATACACCCCCAATACACCCCCAATATTCAGGCAGCCCCTGAACCCCTTGATATACACCTGGTGGTGCAACAGTGGTGTCTCACCTCAGCCTACTGAAGGGGTGTGTGTGCGTTTTTGTGTGTGTGCGTGCGTGTGCGTGCGTGCCAGTGAGGGATAGCCCAAGACCTCCTGGTGCTTAAGGCAGTGTGCCAAATGCTGCTCCCCCTTACCTGGTGGCGACCCAGCCTCCGCTCCTCCCACTCCCTGGTTTGGAAGAGGAGGAAGGAGTGGAAGAGGAAGTGTGAAGTTGTGCATCAAGACCACTCGTCTCTCCTCCACCCTTCCTCTTCTGCTCTGTCTCTTTCTTTCTTTTCCAAACCAGGAAGAGGAGCAGTGGAAGTGAGCAAGCAGACGGAGGTGGGCGACCCTGATGCAGCTGCTTCGGTTGGCCTCATGGATGGGCCGGCTCTGCGGTGCGTGCGTGCGTGTGTGTGTGTGTGTGCATGAGTTGTATTCAAATAACTGCATGACATATTCTGTGTACCTAAGGGAGATTTGGAGATGTGTTTCTTGAACAGCAGCCCCTGCATGCTAAGCCTCTTTCGAAACTGAGGACAAGCATTTTGGGATACAGCATATGGGATCTGCCACTCAGGGCCATGGGTGTGCCTAAGTAGTGTTTTGGAACCAAGCCATCCTATATAAAAGGAACAAAGGATCTATTGATCTGCAAGGGCACAAATCTTGAGCGCGAGTTCTAGCCTCCGCAAACCAAACTCTCTTCTCCAAAAGAAACACTCTGTTATCTACGTGCTTAGGGTTTTCTTTGTTTGTTTTTTGCTATTTTTAAGAAGACAGAATGTGTGCTGGCAAGCAAATGACTTGGCTATGTGACGCAGGTGCTCCAGGCTCTCTCCCCCACCTTGTGCTGAAGTTACCCTGGGTTATACTGGAGCCTGCCAGCAGCCCAATATAGGGGAAGATATTGATTTGTTGACATAAGCACAGCAAAATGCGCTGCGGTGGAGGTGATGCGTGTGATGGGCTTGCGTAGAAGCAAGGGCTTCTTTTGTTAGCAGGCTGCCTGACAACAGTGTTTTGTGTACAGTGAAAGCAGACTCTCTCCTTGCCGTATGATCTTGTTGACCTGCAAAGTTTGGATTGGATGGCAAAAAGCAAAGCAAAAGTAGTATGGAAACAATGAAGGTAGACCTTTTTTCCAAGACAAAGCATTTTTGATCTCAGATCCTCCTATCGATTGGAGATACATTTCTTGCACCTCCTGGGTGCGTCTGTGTTTGAAACATAGAAGTGTCTCTCGCCTTATGCAAACCTACGCTACAATTGCTGTGCATTTGTGCCCTGCTTTGTGGTCAACAAGATGCTTTGCAGAGAGAGCCTGCTTTACTTTTGCACATGCTACTGTTGTTGGGCCGTCTGCTGACAAGAGTTCCATGCAAGGATCCAGGGCCATCCCCAGACCTCCTGGCACCTGAGGTGGCATGTGAAATGCTGTTCCCCTTCCCTGGTGATATGCCAGCTTCTTCCTCCATCACTGGCCCATCACTTTCTTCTCCTGCTCTGTCCCGCTCTTCTTTCTCCAATCCAGGGAGTGTGAGGAGGAGATCAGTGGAGGCAAATGGTGGGCAGACAGAAGTGGGCACTCCCTGCCAAACAGCTGCCTGTGGCGGCCACTTCAGTTGGCCTTAAGGAGGCTCTTATGGATGGGCCGGCTCTGCAAGGATCCTCCAAGCCTTTGAAGATGGTGCTGATTTGACCTTGGCAGTGCTTCATTTACCATATTGGTCTGAGTATAAGACTCACTTTTTTCTCCTAATTTAAGTTTTTAAACTAGGGGTGCGTCTTATAATCAGGCTGTTGCAATTTAATGCCAGTGATTTAATTAAATTTTTTTAATAGCACCAAACTTTAAGGGTGCGTCTTATAATCAGGTGCGTCTTATACTCGGGACAATACGGGGTATATGTGGTTTAGAACACACTGAAGTGGAACTGAGTGGAAGAGCCTTTCGAGTTCTTTTCCTCCTTTCCTGCTCATGCCATATAGGAGTTCTCTCTCTCTCTCTCTCTCTCTCTCTCTCTCACACACACACACACACACACACACACACACACACACACACACACACACACACAGAGATGTAGGGTTGATACATCCTTATTCCTGGGAATCGCAGAGATATCTTCATAGAATTCCTGCTGTTCCAAGCAACACTGTTCTCTAGAGCTGAGCTGGTGTAATTTGCTCAAGGCCAAGAATGTCTTGGTGTTTCTTCAGACTTCTAGGCACTGCTCCAAGGACTCCAACGACAATTGGCACAATATTGGCCTTCTTCTCCCAGAGACGCCCTAGTTCTACTCATAGATCTTGATATCTTGTGATCTTCTCATTGTAGGACGGCGAGTCCAAAACACGCAAGCAACCGATGTGTCAGAATTCAGATTGTTTTATTCAAGCATATGCACGGTCGCTCAATGGGACTTTTGGAGTCACAAATCAGAGAGCGCACCTTGGCATTGTTCTCATGTTCTTTTATACTTCGCAAAGCTGTTACAAAAAGCAAGGAAGCGTGTCACACTATGTCCAAGAGGCATTCTATCCTTACATTGGCTGTAGCCTTGTTACTAACCCAGAAGGGCAATGGCGATGCAGCCCTCCCCTAAGCTGTAAGCATTTAGCTTTCATTTCTCCCCTTGTTCTGCATTTCCTGAGCTAGCTGACAGGTACAGTGTGGTTAGCTACATTTCCTCTTGCAAGAGCTACAGAAACCAAAGTGTCTGTTAATATTTCAAGTTAAACAAGCATCATTCTCTAGGTCACAGCTGAACACATATTGCTAATGGGAAAACATTCAACCGGTAGAGCATTCTTGGGAGCTGGTGCACCTCTTCATCATGATCTTTATTTTCAAGTCAACTGTCACCTGGGATTGCAATATCAATGATCCAAGCTTGAAGTTTCTTTTTGTCAACTACTGTTCTATGATATATATCATGTTCTAGATCAGAGGTTCCCAGCCACCTCCGGGACTGCTGTGGTGCCATGTACCACCAGGAGTGGCAATGATGCCATCGCCACTTCCGGGTTTTCAGCTGTGACCGAGCCCTGAAAATGATGGTAAGAGGGTCAGGGTGGGCAGTAGGGTATTTTCCAACGTGGGAAACCCGCACACTCAAACTCTGCTGGCCGCCTGGGGCTCCTGTGTGGCCACTATCTTGCGGAGTGAGTGTTGGCGTACTACCAACACTCAGTCCACGTGTGGCGTACCACTAGTGGTATGTGTAGCACAGATTCTTATTATTATTATTCTAATTATTCTTATTACGTACCAACTCCATGGTTTACTGGAGAAAACTATATTTACTATATTTACTGGAGAAAACTTTATTTAGGGTCACAGTCAAAAAGGTTTGGGAACACTGTCAGAAAGAAAACAGTAGTTCGGGTTGTTCCTATTCCAAAGGTTCTGCTGCTGCCGCCCTCCTCCTGGCTTCCTTCCACAAATGCTGGCCTCAGGCCCAAATCCACAGTTCAAAGGTCCATGTGCCACCAAGAGCCGCTCAAGATTTCCTACCCAAAGCTCTGCCATGATGGCGGCCACCCGCTGGGGGATCTGCTCTGCTGGGAAGATCAGCCACGATTTCCTTGTGGCCCTGAAGACTCTGCCTGCGAAGGATCACACGGTAATATGAGTGCAGCAGGACAAACTATGGATGCGTAGAAAAAGAAAGACCTCTTTGTGATGGGGGGGGGGGGGGCTGGACTTCCTCTGCAGCGACGCTCTCACTTCTTTCGACCATTTTCTGCAGCTGCAAAAAGCCACTTGTGAGGCCGCCCAAATTGTAGTAGGGAGTCAGCAGCCAAGACACATGACATGATGGGAGGACCCTCCCGATCTTCTGGAGACAGGTACAGGTTCATGACCCCTTATCCGGAATTCCAAAACCCGGAATGCTCCCCATAATCCAGCACTTGTTTGGGCGCCAGGCGTGCGGGCGAGCCGAGGGTACTGTATCCAGCACAGGAGGCCGGCTGGGCTCTTAGCGCGCATGGTGCTGGCTGGCTGGCTGGGCGGAGGAGGCAGGCAGGAGCGAGGGGCCGCGCCACTTCTCCTTGCGCAGCAACAAGCAGGCTCGGGGCGCTGGCTGCCTGCCGCTGCTCCTCCAAGGGAAGCCTGCCTGTTCCTCCGCCGTCGTCAGCCCCCACAGGAGGCTGTGCAGTGCACTAGCTCTGCTCCCCAGTCTCCGTCCCGCTCTGTCTTCTAATAACGAAAGGGAGAAGCGGGCCTGTAATGCTTTTGAAGGTGGTGTGCGAAGCTGCGGTTGGAGGAAAGGACAGGAGGGGGCGACCGAGAAAACTCCTGATGGTTGGTAGAGTCAGGAATGATGGCGATGCCAAACAACCACAGATTGATAATAGAATTGCAAAAAAGAGGTAGAGATTTTTATGGGTTTAAAAGATCATGTAAAAAATTTTTTATAATATCAAACAAGTAAGAGGATATAAAAATATATAAAAACACAGAGAATCCACATAAATTGTCAATATCAGTCCCAACGTTTCATCCACTCTCTGGACATTCTCAAGGGAAACACAGGTATGCTGTGCAGAATGAAATTGGCTGCTGGAGCAGAAGCACAGGTTTAAAAAGGAATAGGCTTGAAAAAGCGCGGGCCTATTCCTTTTTAGGCGAAAAGCCTATTCCTTTTTAAACCTGTGCTTCTGCTCCAGCAGCCAATTTCATTCTGCACAGCATACCTGTGTTTCCCTTGAGAATGTCCAGAGAGTGGATGAAACGTTGGGACTGATATTGACAATTTATGTGGATTCTCTGTGTTTTTATATATTTTTATATATTTTTATATATTTTAAACTGGAATTCCTCATACTTGTTTGATATTATAAAAAATGTTTTACATGATCTTTTAAACCCATAAAAATCTCTACCTCTTTTTTGCAATATGTCTGATCATGAGAATATCCATGCTACATTGATTATAGAATTACCACAGATTGCCCAACATGAGATAGATAGTGACACCTTTGCTTTCTGATGGACGGTTCAATGTACACAGTGTTCTATATATAAGGTGTATAAAACATGATGAATGGATTTTGTGTTTAGACTTGGGTCCCACCCCCAAGACTTGGGTTCCATCCCCAGTATGTTTATGCAAATATTCCAAAATCCAGAAAAATCCGGTACATTTCTGGTCTCAAGCATAAGAGATCCTCAACCTGTTCACAGGTGGGTTTGCTGTAATGAAGGCCATTACATGCTCGGGATAATTAAAAATGGAACTGAGAATAAAATGGTCAATATTGCTATATGCCATTGTACAAATTGATGGTAAGGCAGGCCACCTCTGGAGTATTGTGCCCAGTTCTGGTTGCCACATCTCAAAAAGGATAGAGTGGACGTGGGAGTAAGCCAGAGAAAGGAGACTTGGTGAAAGTTTTTCCCCACTTTGTGGAGGCTGCTTTCTTCAGTCAGAGCACTGCATATTGCACCCAATATTGGTGTGAAGCTGCAACGCCAATATTCTCTTTCCAACCTCTGTTGATAAAGCAATGGGAATCTCCACTGGTATAGGTTCTGTTGTTGTTGTTGTTGTTCAGTCATTAAGTCGTGTCCGACCCTTCGTGATCCCATGAACCATATCCCGCCAGGCCGTCATGTCCTCCACTATCTTCCTGAGTTTGCTCATTTTCATGTTCGTTGCATCGGTGATGCTGTCTAACCATCTCATCCTATGCCTTCCCCTTCTCCTTTTGCCTTCAATCTTTCCCAGCATCAGAGTCTTCTCCAGAGACTCCTCTCTTCGCATTAGGTGGCCAAAATAGTTGAGCTTCAGCCTCAGTACCTGTCCTTCCAGGGAACAGTCAGGGTTGATTTCATTTAGGATTGACTGATTTGATCTCCTAGCAGGAGTCTTCTCCAGCACCACAGTTCGAAAGCGTCTATTCTTCGGCGCTCAGCCTTCCTTATGGTCCAACTCTCGCAACCGTACATTGCTTCTGGAAAACTAAGGAGCCTGGATGTAGTCTGGGAGGGTAGTGGTGCCTAGTGTGTCCAAGCAAGGGAAGCTGGGAGGATCCCACCCAGCAAATCTCTTCCTCGTCCAGGTGGTGGCCATCGCTTCGCGTAGTCTCAGCCGGGCTCAGGAATACGCCAAGAACCATGACATCCCCAAGGCCTATGGCTCTTATGAAGAATTGGCCCAGGATCCAGACGTGGGTAAGGATCTTTTGCAAGAGTCTGGGTCCTCCTGGAGGGGAAACGGGAGAAAAAGGGGCGATCCACCATGCTATTTGCAAAGATACAGAGACGGAACGGGGGGGGGGGGGGATACAGGAAACCTGTCCCAGGTGTGACAGACTAAGCGATCCTGCTTCATAGAATGAAATCATTGACACATTATTCTGCCCACCATGGTCTCCTTTAATGGGCAGCAGCTCTCCAGACCAACATCTTTTCAGCTCTGCTACTTGAGATCCTTGAACTGGAGAGACCACCCAGGATCGAACCTTTGAAACCTCTGCACACAAAGCTAAGCCCCCCCCCCCTCCCCACTGGCAAATGTTCCTGCACTGTCCAGGAATCAAAACCAGGTGGAAGAATGGAAATGGTGCATTTCATCTCAACAACAGCAGTGATGCAACGCTCTCCTCTGCAGAGCATATCAAAAGTACAGATTGTCAGTAGTGGGTGTTGTTACGGGGCTTCAGCACAAGAGAGGAAATGGGAAGTGGTGAAGGCAAGGACCGTGTGAGCCTCTGAAGCTTGCTCTCCTCTCCCATACATCAAATCCTTTTCAGGACGGCAGTTTCTGAGGAACTGCTTGACGTTGGAGGAGGTCAACCCTTCCTCTGTGGCTGAGCTCAGGAGCGTTCCCTCAGACTAACTTTCTTTTACAGATGTGGCGTATGTGGGGGTGCTGCATCCCTTTCACCTCCCCGCCACCCTCCTCTTCATCCAAGCCGGGAAGCATGTGCTCTGCGAGAAGCCCCTGGGCATGAATGCTGCAGAGGTCAGGACGATGCTACGTGCCGCTCAGGAAAAGAGGGTCTTCCTCATGGAGGTAAGAGGCAACGATGCAGTGCTGACTGCCTGAAACAGTCATAGGCTTGCACCACATCCTTGGCTGGGTGGTCAGCTCCCTAATCTGACGCAATGCCTAACTGAGCATGAGCCTGTGATACTTCAGCAGAAAAGGCCAATCCTTTGAGGGCTGCATTAAGAAGTGCATCATACAGAGACATGCTAGTGCCACTCTGCTGGACAGTGACCAGTGCCACGATTCATCAAAGTGTAACAAGCGAACACAATATTCCAAGCGTCATGCTTGGAATATTGTGTTCGCTTTTTTCACTTTGCCCTTTACAGATAAGATTTGCACACTCCCGGTGGTTAGATCAGCCTTAAGCTGCTCATGAGTGAAGTGAGTAGGGAGTGAAGCTGCTTAAATGGGTTCAATTGAGATTTTGCCCTCAGTTAATTTTTACCAAGGACTCAGGAGGCAAGAGCTCCAAAGAACTTTTTATTCTCTTTAGACGCAGAAATACTGTAGTAAAACATGCTAGCCTGAATACAAACCATGAAACATGCCTAGATAATTTCCAGGCGCTCGTTTAAGGAGTGCAGCCTCAATTGCAGATTGTCAAGCAACTGCTGGCAGTGGCTTTCTGTTTTGTGTTCCATTTTCTCATAGGAATGAGATTGCTAAGTATTGGGAGTGTGGCTGGACACATCACAATGTGGAGTGTGGCTGGCATAATATTCTCATCCCTTCTCAGGCTTTCTGGACCCGGTTTTTCCCTGCTATGGAGAAGATCCGCTCCCTGCTCAAGCAAAGGGCCATAGGGGATGTGGTGGCCGTTCATGCCGAATTTGGGTTTCCTCTGCTATCAATTCCCAGGTGTGTGGACAAAGAACTTGGAGGAGGTGCCTTGTTGGATATTGGCCTCTACTGTGTCCAGCTGGCCTGCATGGTCTCCAATGGGGAGAAGCCCGAATCCATTGTGGCTTCCGGATTCTTGCATGAAACAGGTTAGTGCTTGGCTGGTCACGTTCTTGGCCAATAACTTTTTCTCCACGCAATTCGAGCTTCTCCACCAGCACCAGTGAAACTCTGTTCTCCGAGATAATTGCAGAACAATTGAAATCTCACCCTACGTGTCATGAATACACAATGACCTGGGAACTAGTAATCTGAGACATAAGAGTACAAGGAGGGGGACAACAATGTTAATTAAAGTTGTTCTTCTTGACTGGGACAGCAACACACACACACATCCTCTGATAGGACAGGTCTGCTTATTTTTATTGATTTGTTTTGTTGAGAACAACAATAAGCTGTGCATAATTACCGTATCGTCCCGAGTATAAGACGCACCTGATTATAAGACGCACCCTTAAAGTTTGGTGCTGTTAAAAAAATGTAATTAAATCACTGGTATTAAATTGCAACAGCCTGATTATAAGACACACCCCTAGTTTAAAAACTTAAATTAGGAGAAAAAAGTGAGTCTTATACTCAGACCAATACGGTATTTTCCCTTCTCTCATTCACTGTCTTTCATACACACCTCTGTCTGTTTTAATTTAGGGGGAGGGTGACAGGGGTGCTAGGTGGAGGAGTGCAGCCAGGTGTCTGGAGATCTGATCACTCTGCCCTTAGTGCCCTGTTGGTCTGGGCTCCCGCTTCACTCCCCTCAAATGGCCTCAGAACATCCATGGGGAAGGGGGAGGAGGACACTCATGTTGTCCTCCGTGAGGTCAGGTGGCTCCTTGCCCTTGGGCAGGCTGGTCACTTCCCCATCAGAGACTCGATTCGCTTCTGCCCCCTGCCTCACCTTGAGCCCTTCCTAATCTTTGGCCACAGTTAGGGTTTCTAAGCACTATAATGGTAGACGCCCATAGTCTGTGCCCAGCCCTGCCCCTCCCAACTGTAGTGTGGCCAGTACCAAGGGCACCAGGCTGCTGCGGCCACTGAGCCATCCGCTAAGCCCTAGACAGGCCGTGGAGATGCCAGAGGTGCCAGAAGTTAGAGGCACAGTGTTTGCCAATCACAGCTAGGAACCGGTGGTTTGCGACATTCTGCACCTTGACCTCACGGCTGAACTGGAGGACCTTGCCTGCTAGGTAAGTCCAACCCCAGGCATACAATACTGCAACCAAATTTTTAATATTAAATAATGGAGGCACTCATTGGGGGAAGTTCTTCCAATTGCTGCATTTCATGTTTGGGGAAAAACTGCACCCAGTGCTTTGAAGGGATCTGTTAAAGGCAAGAAACCTGTCCAGGGGGGGCAGGATCGTATCATTGATATGTAGCTGGAGGAAGTCAACATTGCACTGTCAGACATTGGCCAGGCTCCAGGACAGGTTGCTGCAAAGGGTCCAATCCTGCTAGGGGTAGAAGTGATAAAAAGATATGGGCAAGGATGAGCTGGTGGTCAGAGGCAAGGCTGTTCCCCATTAGGAGGAGAAACCATGCTTGGGACACCTGTTATGTAGAGCCTGCCAGATCCCAATCTGAGCTGAAGAGTTGCAGTACCGGCTCCAGCCATCGTATGGGTGGCACTGCAGTTGAGCAGAGATCAGGGCAATAGCTCCCTCTGCCTGAAAGCTGCTATGGTGGAAGAGATGGTGGGGAAGACAGTGGGGAAGAGACAAGGTGTACTGCAGAAAAAGGCCAGGGTGCATTGCCAATCTTGGGTGGGTCTGTTTTTCCATAGAGGTGGACTATATGGCTTCCATTATCTTGAACTACTCGGGGCAACGCCAGGCTGTCCTCACCTACACGATGAAGGATCAGCTGTCCAATCGAGCCAGTATCAGTGGCACTGAAGGGATAATTGAGGTAAGTCCTTAAGAGGAATGGCACTTACACTTGTTTTCCTGGAGAAACGAAAAGTAGGTTGAGCAAGACGAAATCCCCCCCCCATTCCTTTTGTGGCCTGTGCAGAGCGCTACAGTGGCTACACGTGTGCAGCTGTCGGCATCCAGGGTGCTCAGTGATGACATCATCCTCGCCAAGCTCTGGGGCAATGGAATTGAGAGTTGCGCAAAGGCTTCGATCCCAGCTGCGCAGCTTACAAGGCTGGTTCTATAATTGACCCCCAAATCGAGATTCGCCCCTTTCTAGGTCGATTAGGGCAAAATCCCGAAATGTGTTTTTCAGCATTTGTCTGGGTAACGTTTGTAAGCCAAAACCAAGCGGATCTCTCATCAGACCTGAGAGAGATCGAGGAATCCCTGAAAACGCATTGCACCCCTTTTCGCCCCCTTAGGGGTAGAATTTCTAAAAATCCCTTCTTAGTGGGTGCTTGCGTCACAGAAGGAACGTGCTCCCCGAATTTCACATGTCTAGGCCCGGGGGATAGGGTGGGGCGGCGATCAGTCAGTCAGTCAGTTAGTCAGTCAGGACTTGTTCTTTTATATATAGATATTTAATGTGCATTTTTTATACAAAATGTTGAATTCAGCTCTTCTTGCTGCAAAATTTCACGCATCATCTTTGGTTCAAAAAGAAGAAATGTTCTGATATAGTAGCTGACCTTCCTTCCTTCTGGAGCATATTTGAGCCCTTGCCCCGTATCTTTCTAAATCAAGCTCTGAAACTACCCTGTTCATGAGCTCCAGCATCTGCTTCAGTGTACAGTCCCTCTCTCCCCTTTATCCTGCAGATTCCAAGACCTTTTTGGGCCCCAAGAGAATTGGTTGTCAACGGGCAAAAGGAAGAGTTCCCCCTTCCCTCCCCATCCCAAAAACTGAACTTTAACAGCAGCACCGGCCTGCGCTATGAAGCGGAACATGTCAGGCAGTGTCTTCTTCAAGGTAAGTGTCCCAGACACTGTTTCCCCTCAAGGTAGTGTTCACACAGCAACAAGAGTGCCCTGTGGGGGCAAGGCTGGGAGTGGGCAGGTGACCTGCAATCCAGCGCCCTGACCTTTTCCCCCTCCTCTTCCCTCAGGCTTGAAGGAGAGCCCCATCATGTCTCACCCGGATAGCGAACTGGTCCACTCCATCCTAGATGAAGTCCGTAGGCAGCTGGGGGTATCCTATCCTCAGGACCAACTGTGACCTGTCCCTTGCTTTTACGACCCCATATCTCCTGTTTTTGGGGAACAAAATAAATCTGGATCTCCCCGCAGAAAAGCCATAGCCAGCAAGTTGGAAGAAACAGATATGCCTGTAAACACATTTTGCAAATGTTGACTGCAAGCAACCTTTTTAACATCCTGCTGGTACAGCTGGGACACTGCTGTTTTTTATGCTCTTTTTATGCTCTTGTTTTAATTGTAATGATGATCTTTTTAAATTAATTTTTAGACGTTGTTTTATTAATTTCATTAACTGTTTTTTACAGTTTTAAAATGTGACTTGTGTATTGGATTTGTTGTATTGTATTTCCTTTTTTGTTGTAAGCCGCCTTGGGTCCCTTTGGGGAGAAAATAATGGTAAAAATAATGTAAATAAATAAATAAATAAGCTTCGTAACACATATTTAGATTTAAAAGGGACATACCCTAGTGCTTGTTGTATGACTCCCAGCCAGTCTTTGAAAACATGCTATTTAAAGAAGATAATCCTACCTCTGTTTTCCTTGTTCCCAATCCTTTTTATGACTTTTTTGTAGCAAGATTATTTTCAAACTAAGTATTTTAAATTTAAAGGTTATGAAATTCAATAGAGGATGATTGGATTTTAAGGTTGTAATTCTATAAGCGCCTACTTGGAAGTAGAAAGGTAAAGGTGACCCCTGACAATTAAGTCCAGTCGTGTCCGACTCTAGGGTGTGGTGCTCATCCCCATTTCAAAGCCGAAGAGCCAGCGTTGTCCGAAGACGCCTCCGTGGTCATGTGGCCGGCATGACTCTCCTTGCCGCAGCGCGTAGCATGCAACTGGAACACGGAGCGCTGTTTACCTTCCCGCAAGCGGTACCTATTTATCTACTCGCATTAACATGCTTTGGAACTGCTAGGTTGGCAGGAGCTGGCCAAGCAACGAGAGCTCACCCCATCGTGGATTCGAACTGCTGACCTTTCGATCGACAGCTCATGGTTCAGCGGTTTAACCCACTGCGCCACCCTGGCCTGGGCTACAGTGTAGGAGCCCACAAATGCAACTATTATGGGATGTTGCTGCTACTGAATTGGGTGTTGAAGAGCTTTGGGCAAGCTGGGTGTTGCTGTTGTAGAGCTTTGGGCGAAGTGGAAATCCCCCCCCCCTACTTTGTGTATATGAGGCTGGGGGTGGTAGTGAGGGGCTTATGTGCCTGCCCCTAACCCTAACCTAACTCCTGAATCCGTCGAGATGACAAATGCTTCCCCCCCCCTTACTTGGTGACACGCATGCCAGCCTTTCGTCCTCTCCTCTCTAGATTGGAAAAGGCAGAATAATGGGAAGGAATGGAATTTGACTGAGTATGGTGGTGAGCTAGACTGAATCGTGCCTCCAGCAAAGTGAGTTTAGAAATGCAGCCCAAGTTCCCCTAACTTCTGGCCTTGCTCTGAACATTTGAATATCATGCTTTGCGGCCGCCTTTCTGCTTCCGAGCTCATGCGTTGCTGTGGACCAATCACAGCTGCACGAAAATCCGGGCCTTGTTCATTATCATCCATGTGTCATTCTCGCTTCCGCCTTGACGGATTAAAAAAAATGGAACCGGAACTCGTGCTCCGTGGGTCAGTCTAGCCCGTAACATCTATGACACTTCATGTTTGCCCAAGTGACAAAATTTCCTTTGGACGTCATTTCCGCCCTTGCGCTTGGCTCTCTTCTCCGTGAGTGGCCGGAAAGGGTAACCTCGCGGCGTGCGCTGGGCGGAGCCTCTTTCCCGTGCGGCCGCCGAGAAGCAGCCATGTCGGAGCCGAAGGTGTGGAGCTCTTGCTGAGCCTGAGCGGCCTTTTGGCGCGTCGAGGGGGGGATAAGACGCAGGCGATGCCTCCTCTTGGCGTCTCCTTGCTCCCCGGCGGGGTGGGCTGATGATGATGGGGAGAGGGAGAGCACGTGGAAGGAAGCAATGCCGGGCCCGAAGGGGAGGGGGGGGGAAAGAGGCTTAATCTGCCGCATTCCCGTGGTTTACAGCGCAGTTACTCGGAAGTAGACCTAATGAGCTCAGTAGAGGGTACTTCTGAGTAAGTGTGTATAGGATGGCTGCTTCCGTCGTCGTCCATGCCTCAGGCGAGATATCAGGCCTATCTGAGCAGATGCAGAGTGCTTTCCTGTCTCTATATTGAGTGGTCCCTAGTATTGAAAGCGTGCATGGTGGCTCACTGTGTAAAAGGCTTTTTTTTTAAAGGCCTTCATTTAAAAAAATGGGATAAATGTCTTTGGAAGATCTAAACAGCAGATTTCAAGCAGAAGGTGAGGGAGGAGTTTGGGATGCATTGTGGGTGACAAAAGTATACATGCTAAAATTTACTTCTCATAGTTGGGGACCTATGTACTAAAATTGGATGTAAAATGGCTGACTAATCACTGTGGTACCGATTAATATGGTATAAGAGGATTGGTCTTATGTGAGCAAGGGCTGTCTGACCCTTTTTAAAAACTAAATCCTCCTGGGCATTTGGAAGAAGGTGGTGGCACACTGGTGCTTTTGGGAGACAGTGATTTGCACAGCTTTTGGAAGTTACAGGGTGGGTTAAGCTACAGTCATATGAGGAGTGAGTGGGTGAGGGACAGGAGATGGCAATGGAACTTTCTGTGAGTAGTAGAAGAGAACTAAAAGGAGAAAAGTAACTTTGCAGTGGAGGTGTAGCTATGTAGGGCAGATGGACATCAGGGATGTTGAATTACTCAACTGGGAAACCTGAACAAAATTTTAAGACTACTGTGCAGTGTGGTAGGTAAATATGATTTGATGTAAGGGTTGTATGAATGGAAGTACAGTACTGATAAACCTGGGCACTGACACTTTCTCCAAAGACTTGGCAGTGTTGGGAAAAAGTTCCAGTTTGAAGGCTGTTGTACCCAACTCCTTTCTTTTTGTTGTTACAACACAAATCTCTTGTTGCCTTCTTTCACCTGTGAGAAGTGTGTTTGCTCATTTCTGATCACTTCTGTCACCCAAGAGAGCCTCCTTTATGACACTATTATAGACCTCAATCAAATCTCTCTTCATTCTCCAGGTATTGGTGATTGATGGACGTGGCCACTTGCTGGGTCGCTTGGCAGCCATTGTGGCTAAACAAGTCTTGCTGGGTAAGGTTTGATCAGGAGGAAAAGGGGAGTTATCTTTCTCAGCTGAATGTAAGGGGAATTTGTGCGGTAAATTAGGCAGACAGCGGAGACTCTCTTTGGTATATATACTCTTTTTGGTATATATACGAAGCTTCAAGGCCATTGGCTTAGCTTGCTCAGGGTGACAATACTGTCTGGCAACCACTTTCTCAAGTATTTCTCAGCCCTGCTAGCTGGGATGCTTATTTTTGCTGGAGATTTAACTTTGGGACCTTATGCCTGCAAGGATGTATTCTGCCCCCTTGAATGATGCTCCCTGCTGAGATAGGATCTCCTATGACTGCTGTGCAGTGGTTTGGCCAACCTTGAGCCAAGGGGCCTGGAACGCAGTGAGGATTCTATGCTATGTTGACTGCATTGGCTTGCGGTTTCCAGCTAGAAGCTGTGGACTACAGGCTTACAGATTGTAGGTCACATTGACATAAAAGAATTGAGCTACCCTTCTGAAGTGTTCTGCCTATGTTCATCTTAGATCCAAGCTCATCTTATATTCTCCTTTCTCCTACCTAGGGCGCAAAGTTGTGGTCGTGCGATGTGAAGGGATCAACATCTCTGGCAACTTTTACCGTAACAAATGTAAGCGAGGCACCAACTTCTAAACCTGTGGTTTACAGCACAAATGTCTAGTCCTGGGTTCTTTTTCCACCTCTGTCACTCCTGGTATTTTTCTCTTGCTGGAGGACCGTACCTTTCTCACATCATCTGATGCCCTGAATTAATACTGATAAAGCAGATTCATTCTCTGTGGCAAGAATGGCCAGCTCTGTATTTGTGGAGGTTTCTATTCGGCAGGTACTGATGCTGCAGATTCTGGGTTCAGAACAATCTGCCTAGCCTCATGACTAGTCAGGCTGTATAATGATGATGATATTACCGGTATTACAGAATTCTGACAGAGATCTGCACAGATTTGGAGCATATACTTTTATGTGTGGGACTAAGGAATGAATATGCTTCTGGAAAAAAGGTAGCTTAGCAGAACCCCTTCACTCTTCTGCCAGAGATACGATAACATTTATATTTTTGTAAGCTGCTTTGGGTATCCATCTGGAAGAAAAGCAGGGTAAAATTGACTGAATGAATTCACATAGGAACTCTTTTTTTAAAAGTAAAATTGTGAGCACTTTTTTTTTGGCCATACTGTCATTAAAATTTGGTAACATTGAGTTAAAAACCAAAACCAGGTTTTCAGGCCATTTATATAAAAGATTAAAACAATATAAATCTTTATAAAATTTGGTAAGACTATCAGGAGCCAGATTTGGCCTGTGAGCTGCCACTTGGTTGTCCCAGAACAATGGGATAATGAGAGTTCTTGTTTTGCAGATTGTTAATAAGCATTCAAATTGGTATCTGCATCCTAAAAACATTGGTTTCATTTTTATTAAGCAAGTTTCCAGTCCTTATGGCTGCATAGGAAAGCTTGAAACAAATGTGGACATTGCCTGAGCTCCTTTAAGGGGGGGGCTAAGGAAAATTCCAGTTGACACACTCTCCAGTACTCAGCTCAGCTTGTTGCTTCCCCCCCCCCCCCAAGACTGCATACCTTATGGAAATTGTCTGCTTGGGTTGCCAATTATGATCTGCTTTGGTGCAGAGAAGGTATAGCCTTGGAGTGAGACTGGCCCAACCAGCATTCTTGCCTGTTGCTATTGGTACATATGCCAGGGCTGTGAGGCTGCTCAGATCTTTGGAAACAGCAAGGAAATGCGAGAGTTCGGTTTGCCATGCTCACCCGTTGGTACATAACGATGTTGAGGAAGGAGGCGAGTGGGGTGATGGTCTGTGATGATGCCTTACCACCTTTTGTTCGAGTGTCATGACCATGAGACAACTCTACATGCACTACCATCTGAGACCACTTCCCAATGCTCACTCCATGGTGCATTCTATCTTTTGAGCATGCATATGGCATCATTTGGCATTGAGGGTAAGCAGGAGCTTTCAGTACCCATAGCAACTGCCTGCACAACTTGGAAGAATCCTGCCTCCCATCTTGAGTCTTTGGGCTTCAGAGCATCCAGCAGAGAGTTGAACTCGAGTACATTGAACTCTTTTAAGAAATTAGCATGACCGTGTCTCAGTCCGTGAGACTGGGAGTCTTTACTTGTGGCCTGCAGGCTATTGTAGTCTTGGAGGCCTGTTCCAGCTATTGTGGTACAGACATTGAAGCCAGGCACGTAGCAAAGCCATGTTGGATTTCAAGTCTGCCCATTTTGACGTGCTATCTCTTGAGTTTAGGGGAAAACAGTGTGCAACTATGTGTATGCTAGCCTAGGGCTTTTGACAACGTTTTTACAGACCTGGTCTAATGCTGTAAATGGTCCCATTTTCCCAGTGAAATACCTTGCCTTCCTGCGTAAGCGTATGAACACCAACCCCTCCCGTGGCCCTTACCACTTCCGTGCCCCCAGCCGAATCTTCTGGAGAACAGTGAGAGGTGAGTTTGTTTTCTTCTTGCTTTCTTTATTTGATGACAGACTGAGATTGGGATGACTTCTAAAATGGATTAATCTTTTTATTCACATTTATTTTAGTGTCTGTAGTTTCACCATTTGGTGTATGTGGAGAATATGCAACTAGATACTATGTTTTTAATAGTCGCAGCTAAATCTGATAGGGAGTGACATGGAGTGGGGGGTGTCTTTGGGCAAATATCAGCTTCGGGGGGGGAGTTATACCTCCCCTCCTGCACTGCTGCAGTTCCAGTTGGATCTCTTTTGCCTACCCTTGCACCTGCTATTAAACGTTTTGCAAAAAAAAAAAAAAATCCCTGGAAGAGATTGGCTCTCCTGACCTCCCAATAACATATCCTAGTCTGGTCCTTAGTATCAAGTATGATTTCTACATTGCACGGAATATCTCGGGCTATTTCCCCTCTAGCATGTTAAACCCTAGCCTAACATACTGGTTGGCTGGGAGATCATTATCCCACGTGGACAAATATAGCGCTTGCTCCAGTCAGGTTTTATGCCAGTCTTCAGTTGAGGAAGGGGGTGAGTGGAACCGTGGTCTGTGATGATACTTAACCACCATTAGTTCGAGTGTCATGACCATGAGACAACTGTTCATGCACTACCATCTGAGGCCACCACTACCACCCTCTTCCCTGAGTTCCCAGGAATCCTGACTCCCTGCCTCCCCCTCTAACAAGCCTCCACATTTTTCCTCCTCCTTGCAGGAATGCTCCCGCACAAGACCAAACGTGGTCAGGCGGCCTTGGAGAGGCTGAAGGTCTTTGACGGCATCCCCCCACCTTACGATAAGGTAACTTGACTCTGCCACTTATAAGAGAGGCTGTGTGTGAACTCCTTGCTCCTCTTCTGTCGATGATGTTTTCCTTTTCTACCTACATTGTTTGACTCGAGTGAGAAAAAAAATACAGCACTGAGGCAGATTTTGCACGTCTAGAGGCACTCGCCGTTGCCTACAATTTGTACAAATCACTAATGAGACCTATCCTCTTCCACAGCGCAAGAGGATGGTGGTCCCAGCGGCTCTGAAGGTGGTCCGCCTCAAGCCGACACGCAAGGTACCTCTGTCGTTCTATATTTTTTCTTTCGTTAGGTATTTTCCAGTTGTTATAAGGGGCACACCAAGAAAGGCAGCCTTATATGAAACTTATTGAACCCCACATATATTATTAGAAACAACAAATTTTCCAACATGATAAATTTGGTTCACTAATGCAGCCTGTTGTAGCCACTTCCTACATCCATGTGGCACTTGAAAATCAATGTGGCCTCTAGTGGTCAGGCATGGTATAACTTGTCATGCCTTTATGCAACTTGTTTCAGCTTTGTTGTTCAGTCGTTAAGTCGTGTCCGACCCTTCGTGATCCCATGAACCATATCCCGCCAGGCCTTCCTGTCCTCCACTATCTTCCTGAGTTCGCTCATTTTCATGTTCGTTGCATCGGTGATGCTGTCTAACCATCTCATCCTTTGCCTTCCCCTTCTCCTTTTGCCTTCAATCTTTCCCAGCATCAGAGTCTTCTCCAGAGAGTCCTCTCTTCGCATTAGGTGGCCAAAATATTTGAGTTTCAGCCTCAGTACCTGTCCTTCCAGGGAACAGTCAGGCTTGATTTCATTTAGGATTGACTGATTTGATCTCCTAGCAGTCCAAGGAACTCTCAGGAGTCTTCTCCAGCACCACAGTTCAAAAGCATCTATTCTTCGGCGCTCAGCCTTCCTTATGGTCCAACTCTCGCAACCATACATTGCTACTGGGAACACCATCGCCCTGACTATACGAACTTTTGTTGGCATGGTGATATCTCTGCTTTTTATTATGCTGTCTAAGTTTGCCATAGCTTTCCTTCCAAGGAGTAAGCGTCTTTTAATTTCATGGCTGCTGTCTCCGTCTGCAGTGATCTTGGAACCCAGAAAAGTAAAATCTGTTACTGCTTCCATTTCTGCCCCTTCTATTTGCCAGGAATTGATGGGACCTGATGCCATGATCTTAGTTTTATTAATGTTGAGTTTCAAGCCAACTTTTGCACTCTCCTCTTTCACTCTCATCAAGAGGCTCTTTAGTTCTTCTTCACTTTCTGCCATTAGGGTGGTATCGTCTGCATATCTGAGGTTGTTGATATTTCTCCCAGCAATCTTGATTCCGGCTTGCGATTCATTCAGCCCTGCATTTCTCATAATGTACTCTGCATATAAGTTAAATAAGCAGGGTGACAATATACAGCCTTGCCGTACTCCCTTCCCAATTTTGAACCAATCAGTTGTTCCATGGCCGGTTCGAACTGTTGCTTCTTGACCCGCATACAGGTTTCTCAGGAGACAGGTAAGGTGGTCTGGTACCCCCATCTCTTTAAGAATTTGCCACAGTTTGTTGTGATCCACACAATCAAAGGCTTTTGCGTAGTCAATGAAGCAGAAGTAGGTGTTTTTTTGGAACTCTCGTGCTTTCTCCATGATCCAGCGCATGTTGGCAATTTGATCTCTAGTTCCTCTGCCTCTTCGAAACCCAGCTTGTACGTCCGGTAGTTCTCGGTCCACGTACTGCTGAAGCCTAGCTTGTAGGATTTTGAGCATAACCTTGCTAGCATGTGAAATGAGTGCAATTGTACGGTAGTTTGAACACTCTTTGGCACTGCCCTTCTTTGGAATTGGAACGTAAACTGACCTTTTCCAATCCTTTGGCCACTGCTGAGTTTTCCAAATTTGTTGGCATATTGAGTGCAGCACTTTCACAGCATCATCATTTAGGATTTTAAGTAGCTCAGCTGGGATATTATCATCTCCACTAGCTTTGTTGTTAGTGATGCTACCTAAGGCCCACTTGACTTCACTCTCTAGGATGTCCGGCTCTGGGTCAGTGACCACACCAGCGTGGTCATCAGGAACATTAAGATCTTTCTTGTATAGTTCTTCTGTGTATTCTTGCCATCTCTTCTTAATCTCTTCTGCTTCTGTTAGGTCTCTGCCTTTTTTGTCCTTTATCATGCCCATCTTTGCACAAAACGTTCCCTTGATATCTCTAGTCCTCCCCATTCTGTTGTTTTCCTCAATTTCCTTGCATTGTTCATTTAAGAAGGCCTTCTTATCTCTCCTTGCTATTCTCTGGAACTCTGCATTCAGTTGTTTATATCTTTCCCTTTCACCCTTGCTTTTTGCATTCCTTCTTTCCACAGCTATTTGTAAAGCCTCATCTGACAGCCACTTTGCTTTCTTGCATTTCTTTTTCTTTGGGATGGTTTTCGTTGCTGCCTCCTGTACAATGTTACGAACTTCCGTCCATAGTTCTTCAGGCACTCTGTCTGCCAGGTCTAATGCCCTAAATCTATTCTTCACCTCCACTGTATAC
The DNA here is from genome assembly GCA_026170595.1 of Plestiodon gilberti rubricaudatus. Lineage (NCBI taxonomy): Eukaryota > Metazoa > Chordata > Lepidosauria > Squamata > Scincidae > Plestiodon > Plestiodon gilberti. The sequence continues at coordinate 15,515,017 of JANXHW010000006.1, read as the reverse complement.
TCATAAGGGATATGGTTTAGGTCATATCTGACTGGTCTAGTGGTGTTCCCTACATTCTTCAGTTTAAGCCTGAATTTTGCAATAAGAAGCTCATGATCTGAGCCACAGTCAGCTCCAGGTCTTGTTTTTACTGATTGTATAGAGCTTCTCCATCTTTGGCTGCAAAGCACATAATCTATCTGGTTTCGGTATTGCCCATCTGGTGATGTCCATGTGTAGAGTCGCCTCTTGTGTTGTTGGAAAAGAGTGTTTGCTATGACCAGCGTGTTCTCTTGACAGAACTCCGTTAGCCTTTGCCCTGCTTCATTTTGCGCTCCAAGGCCAAACTTGCCTGTTGTTCCATTTATTTCTTGATTTCCTACTTTAGCATTCCAGTCTCCTATGATGTAAAGGACATCTTTTTTGGGTGCTAGTTCTAGAAGGTGTTGTAGGTCTTCATAGAACCGCTCAACTTCATCTTCTTCGGCATCAGTGGTTGGGGCATACACTTGGATTACTGTAATGTTGAATGGTTTGCCTTGGATTCGAACTGAAATCATTCTGTCGTTTTTGAGGTTGCACCCCAGTACTGCCTTTCCCACTCTTTTATTGACTATGAGGGCTACTCCATTTCTTCTAAGGGATTCATGCCCACAGTAGTAGATATGATGGTCACCTGACTTAAATTCGCCCATGCCCGTCCATTTTAGTTCGCTGATTCCCAAGATGTCAATGTTCAGTCTTATCATCTCATTTTTGACCACATCCAGCTTGCCTTGATTCATAGACCTCACATTCCATGTTCCTAAGCAGTATTGCTCCTTGCAGCATTGGATTTTCCTTTCAACCTCAGACACATCCACAGCTGGACGTCCTTTCGGCTTTGGCCCAGCCGCTTCACTCTTTCTGGGTCTACTTGGAATAGTCCTCTGCTCTTCCTCAGTAGCATATTGGACACCTTCCGACCTGAGGGGCTCATCTTCCGGCATCATATCTTTTAGCCTTTTGGTACTGTTCATGGGATTTTCTTGGCAAGGTTACTGGAGTGGGTTGCCATTTCCTTCTCCAGTGGATCACTTTTAGTTAGAGCTTCAGCTTTGTTTGTTTCAGCTTTGGTTTGTTGGAAATACAGTAGTTTTGCTGATGGGCTAGCCATGCCTGCCGCACTTGCCCAGAGCAGGTCTGATAATCGCCCATTATCGTTGGTTTGAGTCTCAAGGTCATGAGATGACAACTCTTCATGCACTGCCATCTGAGACCAGCCCTTCATAGTACAGCCTGCATGCTTGTGGGGGGGAGGTACAGTAGTCCTGAATAGACCGCAGAGGCGGGTTTATTAGGATAAGGGACTGGCAGCAGGAAATCTGGTTCTGTAAGGAGCATCTGTCCCAGGTTTGTAAAGTGTTAAGGGCTTGGTTGTCGTCCTTGTAAGGTTTAGGTGAGCTTGTAAATCCTGGGCTAGTAGCCTCTGGAGAAATGTAGAGATGCTGGGGGAGAGTGGATTTGAGCGCAGAAGAATGCAAAGCCCAGCCTCTTGGCTTTCACGTATGGGAGGGATTCATAATCTGGGTGTGGACAGTAGCATTTTGACATGGTAGAACAGGCCAGTGCAAGAATGGGGATCCCAGTCCTTTGCTCTAAGCTGATGCATCTCTCCTTCGCTCACAGTTCGCTTATCTGGGTCGCCTTGCCCACGAGGTTGGCTGGAAGTACCAGGCAATCACAGCCACTTTGGAGGAGAAACGCAAGCAGAAAGCCAAGCTTCATTATATCAAGAAGAAGCAGTTGATGGTGAGTTAGCCAGAGCTCTTAAGCACTCCAGGAAGTCTGGGCAGGTGACGGATGGTGGCGGGGGACAAAGGGTCTGGGCCTAGTGAGTAAGAAATGCAACAGCAGCGGCCCCTACACATCAAAGTTTTTGGACATGGTGAAAACCCAACACTCAAGACTTGTGGCTAGTACAAAAATCAGTGAAATCTGGACTGAGAGTATTTTGGATCCCCCCCCCCCCCCCGTCTTGCTCTTTTTGAGTGGACACTGCAGACATCCTAAACCTGTTTCCTTGGGTCAGCCCTCTGCTAGTCTTTGTGTTATCAACCCTTTGTAAAATTGTGAGCAAGTCTGTTGTGTGGCACTCTAGGATCAGTCTTCCTACTCTTCGGTGTGTGTTGACCTCTTAGGATACCCTCACTGAACTGATTCTTTTTCTTTTCCTAGAAACTTCGAAAGCAAGCAGAGAAAAATGTGGAGGGCAAGATAGCTAAATATACAGACGTCTTGAAGCAGTACGGCATCCTGGTTTAAATGCTACCAAGGCTCGATTCACAGTAAAGAATAATAGTTTACAGCCACTTTGGTCTGTGTTTTGAATTTGGAAAGGTTCCATTTAGGAGAGTCCATCGTCATGTGAATGTTGCAGTTACTGAAGGACTTGAGAGTTTGGTGTCACAAAGAGCTAGGATTCCTGGGTTCTTTGTAAGAGGAACCATTGCACCGAGAGGATCAGTTATGTGAATGAGGTGGATTACCACGATAAGCTGCACTAAGTGACGCCCTCTCTCTTCTGGTTTAGGCCTTTGGGTTGCCAGTCTTTCAAAGGGCTCTTGTAGCCTTTGCTTTAACGGCAGCAATTAGCAGCTAACCATCATTGACTCCTTCCCCTAAAGAGCTTCAGGGCTGATTTCGGCATATCAAACCGTGTTAAAGGTACATAACCTTGCTAGTTGGCAGCCCTTTTTGGGACTGCCAAATAGCTTAGTATAATCCGTTGTCTCCGTCAAGGCAAGTTGCACACATTCCTGCCTCATCTAGAGTTTAAAAGTGCCTGGAGTTTTAGCAGGAGGGAGGGAGGGTGCCCTGGTTCCTCTTTCACACTCTTCTCAGCCTGCGGAATGGAATGTCAGAAGAGCTCTGCTGGGTCAGTCAAAAGACCCATCTGATCCTGCATCCTGTTGCCCATAAATACTCTGCCAAATACCTCTTGAAAGCACATCTTGCAGTACATGTAGGTACACGGCCCTCTCCTTCTGGTACTTCCCAGCAACTGGTCTTCAGAAGCACACTGCCTCTGAATTTTCAGGTAATGCTTAGCTATCATGACTAGCAAGCCATTAATGAGCTTGACTGCCATAAATCTGGCTAGGCCCCTTAAAACCACTTAAGCTTAGTGACCAGTTACAGCGCAATCCTGTGCATGTCTACTCAACTAAGTCCCTTCAATTCAGTGGGGCTTACTCCTAGGAAAGTGTATTGGATTGCAACCTTAATTCTTTAGACTGAATTATACACTGTGTGTGAAGGAGTGTTTCCCTTTGTCCATCCTGAAATCTCTGTCAATCGGTCTCCTTAGATGAAATCGCTGTGTGTGGCTAGATACCCGCCCACTTGTGGCTGAAGCTGTACTTGTAGTTGGCTGAAGCCCTGAGGACTAAAACCTAGGTGTCATGTTTAAATGAACTTGGAAAGCTAGATTGTACAGTATATGTGATGGACTTGTGGCTGTGTGAAGTATACCCAAACGGCCCTGCCTAATGAAGTTGGCAGGCAGGATAGCGGTGCGGAGGACTAAATTCCTCTCATGATTCACCCCATCACTTTTTTCAAGGCATTAGCACAGGGGTGGCCAACCTTCCACCATGAGGGCATCTGCCTTCTTAAGAGTTGTGTAGAAGACAATCTTGACAGCTGTAAGTGCTGATGGTGCTGCTAAAGCAGCTGTACCTGCTGAAATGCCTTCACCTATGCAACCATTAAAGCAGGGGTGGGGAACCTATTTGCAGTGGGGGGCCATTTTCCCATAGGGAAAATTTACTGCGGGCCGGCTGATTTTTTGGGGGGCCCCCCCGCAAATTTACCACCCACCCACCGCTCGCTCTCCCTCCCACCCACTCACTGCTCTCCTTACCTCAGCTCCGGGCCAGGGCTGCCGCCGCCGCCACTTTCCCGCGCCTCCTTGGTTTAAAAACAGCCTTCGCACAGCGTTGCTGAAGCCGAGATTGCCCCCTCGGCAATTTCTGGACCTGCGCACAGCGTCGCTGAAGCCGAAATTGCCGAGAGGGCAATCCGGGCTTCAGCAACGCTGTGCGAAGCCCGCTTTTAAACCAAGGAGGCGCGGGAAAGTGGCAGCGGAGCCTCTGGTCCAGTCCCGCGCGGGCCGGAGGTTCCCCACCCCTGCATTAAAGGGTCAGGAGCATTCGTGTTGAAAGGTTGGCCACCCCTCCATTAGCACAATGTGAGGGGCAGGGGTGCAAACACAATGCGAGTGACCTTTTCAAAACAACTTTTTTAATCTAGATTCTAGATTAATCTAGATTTTTTTTTCATCTAGAGAGAGGAGAGCAACCTGCCTGCCTGTTTTCAGAGTTTGTGAGAAGCTTTTCAGGCAGAAGGGAAGCCTCCACACCATCTACAACAACCTGCATTCATAGATGTAGCCAGAGTGGTTTGGTAAAAGGTACATTTATTCGCTGGTTTTAGCCTGCTCGGCCTCTTCAACCATGTCTTGCTCATAGAACACGCCCACCTGTCGCCGTGCCTCATCCGTGATGGTAGCTATGAGTTCACTCTCGCACAAAGGCATGATGGGACTTTCCTTCAAACCTGTGGAATAGGTTCATAGAGCTTGGGTTAACAAGAAGAAAGCTACAGCCTGAGTCTCAGGCACAACGTGTCCTGTAAAATCGTTTACTTTTTTCCTATTTGGAAAGTTGCTCCACTTCTTAATGTTCATTCCACTGGGTTGCATCTGAGGGAAGAGGACAGCCAGGCCCACTCCCTCATCCTGGCTGGGATCAGCTGCTGCTTGTTGTCTTCCTTCATAAAAGCTTGCTGTATTTTAAATAGCTTTCAATGCATGTAGTTTAGTGCTTAATTTTAAGTGAAAAAAGAGCATAGCAAAGAAACGGAGTACAACAATATATGGGGGAAGGGAGAAAATAACTCCTTTGTGCATTCCTTTTTGTGTAAAAAAACAATAGACAAAACGCAACCTCTGCAAACTGATTTACAGACAGGACAGCTGATCACATCTGCACTATCACACCTAGTTTTGCCCTCGAGTCAGTGCGAGGATCCTACATTGCTTTAGGTTTTGCTGAATTCCAAAAAGACCAGGTTTTTTTTTAGTAACTTAACAAGAGTCTAATCTTGGAAAAGCCACTTAGTGATCAATCATCATTGCACTTCGTGGCCATGAATTCTGCTAGTTTGGTGTTTCTCAAACTGTGGGTCGGGACCCACATGGTGGGTCGCAACCTGATTTCTGGTGGAAAGATAAGAAGTAATTGCCACGAGCCCTGAGGCTATTCAAAAATCAGATAGCTGCTAATTGCCCTTCAAAGAGCTGAGCTCCTGCAGTTTGCAAGATAGCTGCTAATTACCCTGCAAGCAGCTGAGCTCTTTACTTGTAAATAAATACATTTATTTATTTCTAGATCACTTTTTTTAAGTCTCGTAAAGCTAGGTGGGTCCTCCTGATAGTGTCATTTTAAAAAGTGGGTCCTGGTGCTAAAAAGTTTGAGAACCACTGTGCTAGTTCATCACATAGTGTGAAAATGTGCTTCTTTTATTCCTTCTGATACTGCTGGAGTTTCCCTGGATGACAGCCGCACTGAGAGAAGCATTGCACCTTGCACATCGTCTCTCCCCCCCCCCCCCCCGTCGGAAAAAACTGCTCCCCCCTAGTGTTACCTTTCAGCAGGCACTGCCGGACATGCTCGGCTTCGTAGCGCAGCCCGATGTCGTGCTTGAAGTACAGGTGTTCAGGGGAGGGCGGCAGGGGCCATTCCCAACAGCTCCCTTTTAGGAACATGACTGTGGGGCTGTTCATATGGTCGGGGATCTAGGAAGAGAGAAGCTGGCTGGCGGTCAGAGAAAACACTCCGGGATCTGCCTACTCTGGGAATCATCACTGCACCTGCTACATAGCCTGAATTGGGGTGGTCAATGGACAATCTTTTGCTTTTCACCCAGAAGAGGGCTTGATTATTAACCTGGCCAGCAGTGCCTTTCAGCAATATGGTCAGGATTGGGTGTCGTCTACACCCCCCCCCCCCAGTTGAGCTCAGTTCTGTGATTCATGTGCATGATTCTGTGATTCAAATGTGCATGATTCTGGGTGTGTGTGTGTGTGTGTGTGTGTGTGTGTGTGTGTGTGTGTGTGAGTGGGATAAGGAGCTATGTGGGGCATTAAAGCCCTGCTTCAGCCATGGGAAATATTCTAGACACACCTTGTATCTAATATCTAATAATTGTATCTAATAATCCTTAACTTTAGAGCTTCTGAATATTTGAAGTGCTTCATGCGGATTACCTTCTTGTAATCCTCACACAACAGTCCTGTAAAGTAGGCCATTGTTATCCTCCCTGTATTGCAGAGGAGGGGCCAAGGCTACAGTGCCTTGCTTTAAGGTCCCCTAGTAATTTCATGACAGGATCAAGGTTTGAACCAGAGACTTCTGGATTTGTAGCTCAGCCTCTCTTACCCACTTGCTATGCCTGATTTTCAGCAGGCTTTGCCCGCATACTTTTTAGCATATCTTCCTAAGGGCTAAGAACTCGCTTTACAAATGAAGGAAAGAGTATGATTTTATGTGGTGTGTGTGTGTGTGTGTATATATATATATGCACACACGCTCTCTTGTCGCTGCAGCATGCAGCTATTCCTGACTAGGATGCACCAGAGAATCACTTGACCCATAAGGGTTCTGTCACCCTGGAACATTCGCAGGTAAATATCAGGTACTCTGAATGAGCTCTGCATACTTCTGTCACTTTCCTCCAAGCTTGGACATTCTGTCACCTGGGCTTTCCCTCCTCCCTTGCTTTTTACCTATCCGACCACTTAGCAATAGCCAGGTACCTTGATTATTCCTTCAGTTCCCCCGATTAATGCCTCTCCTGGTAGGTCGATCATCATGGTGCAATTAAGAACAGCCTGCCGGTTTCCTGAGTAATTGAGGATAATGGCAACAGTTTCGTCCACTCCTGGGAAACAGAGGAAAAGTGATGTATAACTGATGCATCTGTTCCGATAAATCATATCGTGCCGATATGGGTGGCCAAAGCTAGCAGGCACAGCCCCACACCCACCTCCAAGTGCCCAGTGAATGCGCAGTGGAGAATGGCCTAACCGGACTTTTGCGATTATATTGATATAATGTACTGCTGTCTGTTGAATTGTTTACTGTATTGTTGCCAGTTATTTATCAGGGACAGGGACTGTTCCTGCTAGATAGGAACATTGTGGTGGAGGAAGCATGACCCTAAATCAATCTCTCTCTCTCTCTCTCTCTCTCTCTCTCTCTCTCTCTCTCTCTCACACACACACACACACACACACACACGTTGCTTTCACTTCAGCAGCCCTGTGGTTTACCTGTGTCATGCAGCAACCCTGAAGCTACAATGCTTTCTGGCTTCTCAGCCCCGTAAACCATCGAAGCAAACTGGACACAGTAGCAGCCCAAGTCCAAAATGACCCCTCCGCCCAGTTTCTTATCCAGCAACCTGGGGGTGTCATCCATCCGAAAGCCCAGTTGGGCTCGGAGCACCTTTAGGTCCCCAAGAGCCTTCTGGCGCAACGTGGTGCGGATCTGATCAGACACAGGAAAGAATCGAGTCCAGAAGCCCTGGAAGAGAGAGAGGCAAAGGGAGATGATGACTTGTTTTCTGTAATTCCATGCAAGGAAGGTGTGTGTGGCCAGGCCGGGGGGGGGGGGGGAAGACACCCAGTTTGGCACTGGGTGCAGAATTCAGAATCTGGAGAACTTCAGTGTCTGTTAGCAAGTTTCTAAAGAAGTCATGCTTCATGTTTTTAAGTCTGCAAAGATAGACTTAAAACTGCACAATATCTGGTGTGGTGCAGTGCCAAAAGCTAATGGGAGGCTGAGTAGGATTTTGCGCCTTCAAAGGGCGGAATCCTTTGCCCATGGCTAGCAGAGGCAGAACGGCCTTGTTTTTTGTTTGGAAAGTGCCAGATATACTAGGTGCTGTATAATTGTCAGAAACAAGCTGGTGGCTTGCAAATATAACAGACAAGGCACTAAAGGGCTAGGGACATGACTAGACTGCCCGATGAAGACCGGGCTCCAAATCCCGCCCTGCTCAGCCACAAACCTAACCGGGGGACCTTGGGCTACTCACTTAGTCTCTCTTGCAGGGCTGTTGTGAGGATAAAAGAGGGAGGGGATCATGTTGCTACCCTGAACTCCGTGGAAGAAGGATGGGGTAAAAAAAAAAGCAGCCGGAAGGAGAAAGAAAGATCAACAAATCTTGCATCATCTATCTTGGTTCCAGATCAGAAGCCACAAACAATATAATAATAATAGTATAATATACAGTATTTATATACCGCCTAATCTTTCATAGAACCCTTCATTCGAGATGTTACTTTCACAGTCCAGCTCTCTCTCTCTCTCTCTCTCTCTCTCTGGCATTCGCCTCAGCACGAATTCCCCCATATCAAGTTTATCTCTGTAGATAATCTCTCTGTAGAGAGATATCAAGTTTATCAAGTTTATCTCTGTAGCCATGAAGGCTAGATATGTGCAAGTTAAAATTATCAGGATATCAAACTTGATATAACCATCAGGATTAGTTATATTAAATGGTTGCTTTGCACTTCTAGTCATATCCAAAATGACAACTGATTTTCCACACTTTGGTGGGTATCACATTTGTGCGTGCGTGCGTGCGTGCGTGCATTGAAGTGGTGTTAGCGTTCAGCTATTCTAAACAGCACTGCACACGTCAAAACCTTGTCAAAAGACAGAAAAGTCTTGCTAGAGCCATTGACACCCCCAGAGATTGCACCGCTGAATCTTTTTTTAAAAATTAATTTTCTTTTCTGAGCCCTCGTAAGAAACAGAGGAGAGTCACGCCGGCCACATGACCACGGAGGCGTCTTCGGACAATGCTGGCTCTTCGGCTTTGAAATGGGGATGAGCACCACACCCTAGAGTCGGACACGACTGGACTTAATTGTCAGGGGATACCTTTACCTTTTTTAAGAAACAGAAGCAACATTAGGAAAACATAGGAGATTAATCAATTGCTGATGACATTATGTAGAGTAGGTGCTCTGTAAAAAGTGAGTAAAATGAAGTATGGCGACTCCAGAGTAAACTCCTAGTTTGGAAGCAATCAAGGATTTCAGAGAAGGCATTGTGGCACATGCAGTTTGTTACTCAAGGGTTAGAAAAGCTGCAGCAGCTTATATTCGCTCTAAGAATAATAATTTGTATACCTGTAGTATTATTACGTCCATATTGCAGATGGGGAGACAGAGGCTGGCGGGGAGTGGCTTCCTTAAGGCCACCAAGTAAATGTGTGGCAGAGGTGAGATTCAAATCATGATCACTTAGCAAAGAAGAATGTCCTGTTGCTGTCCTGTACAACAGCTCTTGGCACAAATATTATGGTGCAGGAGTCTAGTGACCTTTGCATCTGATCATTCTAGAGCTGAAGCATATTACTAGAAGGGTATGGTCAAATCTGGCACACTGTGGCCATCACTTGACTATCTCTTGCTAAATGCCTTTTTGTCACCTTACTTAAAGAGACAGGTCAACATTCTGTTTTACAAACAGGGAATTGGAGTGGAGAGATTGTGATTTTTCCAAGGCAACAACATGCCCATGGCAAAGGTAGCATTTGAATCCACATCTCCCAGCCCACTATGTCCAGTTTTCTTTCCACTGCTTCACACTGCTTCAGCCTGATTGCTCCCCGTTTTGTCCCAGCACATCTTCTTACCTCCATGAGAAAGACATCGTTGTCCCGGGCTGCTTTTATCATCTTCCGGACTTGAGCTGCATTCATGGCCATGGGCTTTTCACAAAGGACATTCTTCTTCGCCCGGACAAAAAGGAGGGTGACAGCACAATGCTCGGGGTGTATGACTCCCACGTAGACAACATCTGAACAGAGAGAGATAAGAACATATAAGAAGAGCCCTGCTGGACCAGGCCAAAAGCCCATCTAGTCCAGCCTCCTGCGCCACACAGCGGCCCCACCAGATGCCTCAGGGAGCACAAGACAACAAGATAACCTGTTTCCCGTTGTCACTCCCTTGCACCTGGCACAGAGAAAACCCACTTCTAAAACCAGGAGGTTGCTTATGGCTTGTAACCTGTGATGGTCTTTTCCTCCATGAATCTGTCCAAACCCCTTTTAAAGGCATCTAGGCCAGGTGCCATCACCACATCCTGTGGCAAGGAGTTCCACAGATGAGATCCCAGGAGATGGGCAACAGAAAATGGAGGAACACCAGGGCTTAAGTGTAACTTTGAAACTTGCAGACTCAACCCCAGAATCAGTATTCAGTGCCCTGAAATAGGTGAAATGATAACTTGCCTCTGAGCTTGTGCAGAGGGCATTCTCCACACCACTGAATTATCACAAATCTAGATAATCACAAATGTAGGATTAGTGGCCAAAGCTTCTGGATTAGGAGGTGGAGATTTTCAAGCTGGCTTGAGCCCTGGCACCACTTACGTACTGGAGAGAGATCCAGTTTCTAGATCTATCTCCTTATCTCTAAACTACAGGTGACGGAGCAGTTCCTGAGAGGACCCCCCTGCACCCTTAAGAGCTGCATGGGAGGCAGCGTGATACAGTGGTTAGAGTATTGGCCCTGGGGGATTTGAATTCAAAATTGTTCTTCAGCCATGAAACTTGGGCCAGACAGTCTCAGCCTAACCTACCTCACAAGGCTACTGTGAGGCATCAACACATAACAACATGTTATATTTAACCAAAATACCATGTGTTTCCTTCTCTAAAAAATCTCCCGTATTTTGTGTCGCCTTTCCCAGTTTGAGGTCAGAACCCCTTCCGAAGACGTCGCACCGTGACCCTTTTCGCCATGACCGCCTGCTTGCTTTCCCCCTCTGCCCAGATGCTCTCTCTGGCCTCCATCCTCACCTACGTCAGGGTCTTCCGCCAGTTCCTCGTAAGATCCATAGGCCTTGGGAATGTGGTGTTGCTTGGCATAGGCCTGGGCCTTCTTGAGGTTACGAGCAGCAATGGCCACTGCCTAGGAACGCCAAGAGTTAATATGGGGGGTGGGTGAGAGAGGGAAGAGCAACCGTAGGAGACAAAAATCCCAGGCACCCCATGTCAGTCCATTAAAAACATAAACGCTAAGGAGAGCCAAAGTAGGGTCATACCTTGTTGAGGACCAACTAAAATAAAATGCTCACTACGGGGTGATATTTTAGTTGACTGTAAAAGTAATAAAGGTGTTACCTTATCTTGGCCTGCAAGACAAGAGATCATAAATGACATGACCCATATATGTCACTGACTCTTGCCCCAAGTTGCCATTAATGACCCCTAATACATTTTCATATACATACTTCATATACATATATTAGTTGCCATTAATTACCCCTAATACATTTTCATATACATACTTAAATTACTACGAGTCCGCCCTGCCTCATCTAAAGAAAATTAGTTCCTCACCTCATGCCCAGCAGCAGGTGAGGTTCCTTAGTTGTGCAATTGAAGACGGAGCTACATTGCACGCGTTCGCGTTCCGTATGCGTCTGCTGTCCCACCCCCAGGTCAAACAACAGGCTCTGATTGGCTGAACGAAACGCAAACGCAGCCATAGTCGAGCCTTGGTGTGAGTGGGGGGGGCAGGAAGTGCATGCTGCTTATTATGGCACATGTGCACTGCACCCTTTGTTGCACGGGACTGCGCTAGTTGACAGTTTCTGGTGAATTGTCCAGTCCAGGGATGTTTCATCAGTGGTGGAAATGACAGGTTAGGAGATGGCTCCCTGACTGCTGGGAATCCTCCTGTGTTTGCATTGCAAGGACATACCAAGCAGAGCTTGGAGAAATTGTCACGGCTCCAGCTGAGGAGAGGAGACAGAGAGGCAGGAGCTGGCAGTTCAGAAGAAAGAGGAACAGAGGCATTGAGAACGATGAGAACAGAGGTTTTGAGCTGGAGTGAGCTGAAGCTGGGCGCACACAGCCGTAGTGGGATTCCTCTTTGCCTCCACTGATGCTCTGTCTGTGTCGTTGTAAACACAGCAAGCCTTGCAATGACATCAGAAGTCTGCAATGCTCTAATCTGATCGAAACAGCCCAATAGTGCCGCCCCTGGCGCTTCAGCCCAGTCAGGGACGCATGCAATGGAGGAAAAGTGCTGCTATCATCAGGCCCCGACAGACCTCTCCAACTGATCCTCTCTTGCTGGCCGTCATGGTCGTCTTCTGAGCTTTCTCTGCTGCTCAAGGGACTGCTGATGCCCCAGTCCCAGGCATCGCATTTCCTGATGATATTGCACATGGATGCATCCACCTGCATATGCATGGTATCATAAGGAAACAAGGTGGGCAGCATTGGAGCACGAACAGCCAGAGAAAGCTGCAGGGACACAAGATGCACTGCTGGCCCCCAGAATGGCAGATCAGGAGAGTGGCTGCTGGCGACCCCCCATAGCTTGACTAAGAAGCATTCCAACTCTGAAGCAGGTTATCAGGATTTTTTTCCTGGCAAGACTCCTGTGTCTGTAACAGGTGAGCATTTCCTAGCACGGAGATGCAGTGATGGGGAAAGCAGCTTCACCTGCCCCATTTCCTGTGCAGGAAGCTGAGGAAGGTTTTTTAAGGCATAGCACAGAAGCCTTTCCAAAAGAACATTGGCACCACTATCTGCAAAGCATGAGCTCTGAGTTTTCTCCCGCCGCCCCACCACCGCACCCATTCTCCAACCTTGTGGTCCTCAGGTGGCAACGTCGACAAAGCCACAAGGAAATCGTGGCTGATCTTCCCAGCGGAGCAGATTCCCCAGCGGAGAGGCATTGAAGATCTAAGATCTCTAAGACCGGGGCACTGAAGAGGAGATGGCTGCTGTCTGTTTTGTCCCAGGGCGCTGTGCGTGTTTCAATTCACTGCCTACACAGAGGGCTGGGACCCACAACGAAGGCAGGGCTGCCCAGGGGCAGGGAGTGGCCTGCTTGGCAACTTCTGTAACTCAGGTGTGAGAACGAATGCCCTACTCTGGATGCGAGGAGCTTTCCAAGGATACAGGCAGACTCAGAGGCCTTTCTGCTAACTGAGGGCCTTTTAAGTGGAACTACTGTGAAGAATTCTCCAGACTCCTCTGTGCAAAGTCTGTCCCTACCCTGCAGTACAGTCTCCCCGCCTTGGTTAAAAACCAAAGCTCCTTGGGGGGGTTTAAGGAGGAGAATGAGACGCAGCAGGTTTGAACTGGGCACGTGTCAGCACTGATTCACGTTGGATTAAAAAAAATCATTATTTTTTTTAGATTGGATTTTTTTCTCTATTTAGAAAACCCACATTTGACAGTGTGCAAATTATGATAAGCAATCCATATACCAAGGGTGGCCAAACTTGCTTCATGTAAGAGCCACATGCGATAAACTTCAGATGTTTGAGAGTCGCAAGAGAGATGTTTGAGAGCTGCAATATTTAAGAAGCATTTAAATTCTTGAATATATGTACTCACCATGAACCTTAAACTTATGTTTTAATCCAGTGGACTCTGTTTATACCTGGTAAATAATTATAAAGCTTGAACATTTCTTATTTACCTTTCATATGAATTGTGATGCAAAAAGGAGCTCAGCCAGTATATTTCCGAGAGCTGCTGCACGTTATTCGTCAAAGAGCTGCCACCCCTGCCATATACAGTAATGTTAGATCCTTAACAGAGTTAACATAAGGTAATATCTTTAAATGTAATCTATATGATAATCAATGACTTTTAACACCATTCCCCTTTTTAATCCAGTGCTGGAAAAACGTGTTCAGTGAGTTTTAATTAGTTCCTTGTTTTATGCCTTAATCTTTCATTCTTTCTTCTTTGTATCGAACAAGATAGATAAGTTCCGCACAACTTGTAATACCCCAACATTTAGAGTCCAAACCTATGCATGTCTACTCAGAGGTAAGCCCCATTATCATCAATGAGACTTACTCCCAGGTAAGTGTGGATAGGATTGCAGCCTTAGTCTCCCACTTTCAGGGTTTGCCCAAGATTAGCTGGCGCCTGAGGTCGGTGGCAGGCCAAATGCTGCTTCCCTCTCCTTACCTGGGGATGTGCCCCAGCCTCTGCTCCTCCCTCACCCTGGATTGGAAAAGGAAGAGGGGTAGGCTTACCAGATCTCCAACCGGGACAGAGGGCTAGACCTTTAGGAGAAGGAAGGAATGTAGGCAGGTGTAGCTTGTTAAACCCATAGAGCACAATCCTAGGCATGTCTACTCAGACGCAAGCCCCATTGAACACAATGGGCTTGCTTCTGAGTAGACATGCCTAGGATTGTGCTCTCAGTTTAACAAGCTACACCTGCCCACATACCTTCTCCTAAAGGTCTAGCACTCTGTCCCGGTTGGAGATCTGGTGAGCCTAAAGAGGGGGAAAGAGTGGAAGTGTGGAAGAGAAGACTGGTGGGCTAGCCCATCTGAGACACTCTGGCCCACTACTCTCCTTTCCCCCAGCCTCTCTCTTCCACTGCATCCTCCTTTTCCAAGGCAGGAAGTGAGGAGGAGGAGCATGGAGGCGAGTGGGTGTGGGTAGAGGGGGGCACCTGCTCCCAATCTGCAGCTTGAGGCAGCTGCCAGCTCAGCCTGTATTCTAATAAGTGACACTTTTTTCTTTTTCCAATATTAGGCAAACATCTAGCTGTAGGCTTACCAGATCTCCAACCGGGACAGAGTGCTAGACCTTTAGGAGAAGGAATGTGGGCAGGTGTAGCTTGTTAAACCTTAGAGCTCAATCCTAGGCATGTCCACTCAGAAGCAAGCCCCATTGTGTTCAGTGGGGCTTGCTTCTGAGTAGACATGCCTAGGATTGTGCTCTCAGTTTAACAAGCTACACCTGCCCACATTCTTTCTCCTAAAGGTCTAGCACTCTGTCCCGGTTGGAGATCTGGTAAGCCTATCTAGCTGCTATATCACCACAACTGCAACATTCATTCTGTTTCCTGGCTATTTGAGACTCATTCAGTTTGCGATGCTACTTCCCTCTCTCCCTCTCTAAGCCTAAGTATCAATAACTGAACCAAACATATACTCTTCCTGCGTATGCTCACTTCCATGTTTTTTCACTCTGTTGAATTCTTTCATTCTGTAAGCTCCTCAGGGCAGAGACCCCTCTTTTTCGTGTTACTCTGTTAAGTATGTTACTCTGATGTTATGCATATTGATGGCACATAATAAATAACAAAAGAAAAGTGTAGGGTTAAATCCTTCCAGGTCCCTGTCCTGTCCCCCCCCCCCCCTTCTCCTCAGATCTGGGGTAGGAATGATGCATACTGATTAGTGGTGTATGTAATGGAATAGTAGCAGATCCACGTTCTTCATTATTATTACTTCACATGTTCCATAGTTGACTTCTCTAATTAAAAACAGGTTCCATGGCTGAGTCAGGACGCCTGAAGTTCCCTGGAAAAAAAACTTGTGTGGGTGATGGGGAGATGAAAGGATGCTTAACACCTTTATAGAAAGAGCCCTATGCCTTTATGAGCTGCTTCACTGGAAGAAATCCACTGGTGTTGCTGAGAAAAGCTTCACCTGTTGGTATCTGCCTGTTATGCAGCTCTTACAGGCATAATATCCAATCCCTTAAAAGGCAGCAACAACCCTCCTTAGCTTGCAGAGTCATGCCTTTAGATTATAAGCAGCTGCTGGATCAAGCTGAAGGCCAGGTTCTTTCTGGAAGACCACAAGCAAAATGTGAAGGCAATAGCCCACACACACACACACACACACACACACACACACACACACACACACTGTTGTCCCTGCCCAGCAGCTGGAATTCAGTGGTCTACAACTACTGGACATGCCATATACAGGTAGATAAAAAAAAATTCTCTCTATCCACTTTCTCCACTTCATGCATAGAGCTGGCCCACCCATGAGGTCAATGGAGGCAGTTATCTCAGGGAGTAGAGTGGTGGGGTGCCCACTTGCCTCCACTCCTCCCCCTCCAACTCTCTGGATTGCAAAAAAAGGGGGGATTGCAGAAGAGGAAGTGTGAAGAAGAGGAGAAGAGAGTGGTAGGCTAGTGTTTCAGAGATGCTCTAGCCCAGGGGTTCTCAACCAGTGGTACTAGTACCACCAGTGGTACTTCGGCCGACTGCTGGTGGCACTCGGACTGCCGGACCACCAGAACCCTGCTCCGACGTGGCACTTTCTGCGGCACATTTTCACTCCCAAGGGGCTCCTGCCTTTGGCCGAGCCTCTCTGGAACGCTGAGAAGGTTCCTCCTACTCGCCCAGAGCCTCCTACCTGCATTTTCTGGCCTCCAAAAACCTGAAAACCTGGAAGTATCTAACGATGATGTCATCACCGGTCACTTCCGGTGGCACACAGCAGGAGAGTGGTGCCAGAGGTGGTGGTACTTGGCTGGGAAGGGGTTGAGAACCCCTGCTCTAGCCCACTACTCTTCTCTCTGTCATGCTTCCTCTTCTGCTCCATCTGGGAGGAACAGAGGCTGGCACATCGCCAGGTAAGGTGGGCCCAAGGTGGCATTTGGTATTTGGCTGCCGTATTAAGTGCCGGGAAACCTTGGGCCGGCCTGGAACAGATTGTTTGCCCCAATTTTTTTTCCTAAACTAAAAAGCCCCAAATGCTTTAGCCTTTCCTCACATAAGGAGCTCTGAACCCCAGATCATTTTTTTATCACCCTATTCTGAACCTTTTCCAGCTCCGCAATATCCTTTTTGACGTGTGGGCTGTCAGAACAGTCCACAGCCTTCTGTATAAGAGCATGATGATGATGCTGGCATTGTCCATTTCTATCCTGTTTACAGTAGTATTGTGATGCTACATCAGCTACCTACGATTTTTGCCTTTCAAAAGGTTAGGTAATTTAGCAGGGAATAGGAGTGGGTGGATTCAATCACTGTTTGGTTGCTGGCTCCCACTCGCTCCTTCCCATCCATCAGCAAGGAGTCTTCCATTTCCTTGTTCCTTTCTTCCCATTTTGAAGTTTGGAGATGCAATCTCTATCCCCTCCCTTATTGCACAAGAAGACAAGAAAAGCCCAGCTGGATCATGCCAAAGGCCCATCTGGTCCTATATGCTGCGTCCCATAGTGACCCATCACTGGTTGCCTTTGGGAAGCCCACACCCCTCTCTCCCACCATTGCTCCCCTGCAACTGGTTTCCAGAGGCATCCAGATCCAGCCGCTGAACTTGGAGTAGCCACTGATAGAACTGTCCTCCATGAATACATCCAACCCTCCTTTAAAGCCATCCACTTTAGTGGTCACCACCCACCTCTTGTGGCAATGAATTCCACAGAGTAATTATGTGCTGAAGAAGTATCTCCTTTTGCCTGTCCTATAACTCCCAAAAGCCAGTTTCATTGAATGACCTCCGGTTCTCAAGTTGTTATTTTGGCCACTGTCTCCCAGAGAACTGGAGAATTCTGCTCATCTCCTGTGCCATGTATTTCCTTCCCCCCCCCCCCACCGGAGAGGATTAACTTCCCTTAAACAGCTGTGTCAACTGCAGCTAAAATGTGCAACGTTTTCCCTATCATTGCATCTGGTAGATAGAGGAATAGGTAAAGGTATCCCTTGACAATTAAGTCCAGTCGTGTCCGACTCTAGGGAGCGGTGCTCTTCTCCGTTTCAAAGCCAAAGAGCCAGCGCTGTCCGAAGACGTTTCCATGGTCATGTGGCCGGCGTGACTCAACACCGAGGCGCATGGAACGCTGTTACCGTCCTGCTGACGCGGTACCTATTAATGTACTTGCAATTTCTTGCTTTCAAACTGCTAGGTTGGCAGGAGCCGTCGCACGGATTCGAACTGCCGACCTTTCGATCGACAGCTCATGGTTCAGTGGTTTAACCCACTGCGCCACCCGCTGGCTCTTGATAGAGGAATAGCAGCAAGCAATTCATGACATTTTGTATTTCCTTATGTCATCTGGAGCCTGTGTGCTCCCCAATCCCATGAATGAGTTTGGTCCATTTCACTTCTCTTGCCAAAAGTAAGGAACTGAAATTGACCAACCTGATTCACAATCTTGTGAGAGTCTCCTCAAACATCAGCACAATATATATCCTCTCTTCTCTCCTCCTTCAAATCCATCCTTGAAACCCACCTTTAGTACAACCCCTTAGGTCCAATGCTCTACCGTACCTGACAGCGCAATCTTAGGTACGTCTACTCTGAAGTAAGGAGTTGAATGGCACTTACTCCAAGGTAAGTGTGAACAGGATTGCAGTCTTACAGCCCAACCCTAACCAACTTCCCAGCGCCAATGCAGCTGCAATGCAGTCCCCAAGGTAAGGGAACAAACATTCCCTTAACTGTGAGGGGGCCTCCGTGACTGCCCCCCCCAGGACGCAGCATCGTGCACCCTGTTGGCACCTGCATTGGCACTGGAAAGTTAGGACTGGGCTTGTACATATAATCTTCCCATCCACGCTGCCTCTGTCTCCCTTGCATCAAAGTTTATACTGCAAGCTCATCAGGGCACTTGTGAAGTGTCATGTACATTAATGGCACTGCATAAATAATAGGGACAAAAGGAACTAAACATACACGTCTCTCTGTCTCCCTCTCCTCTAGTTCATATAAATGAGCTACAGTGTATGTAGCCCTGGTCTGCTGCGATGATAAAATGAGCAGGACAGGGGGGAAGAGGAGAACAATGTATGCTGTACTGAGCTCTGTGGAGGAAGGCCAGGATAAATATGCGGTGAATTAATAAGAAGCAATTGCCACTGACTTCAATGGGATTTGTTTCCTAGGAGCTACCCTGAAGCTTGCAGCCTTAATGCTCATTATTTCCTCCCCCAAGGAACTCCAGGAATTGTGGATTTGTGAAAGTGCCCCCTTTTTGACCCTGGGCCTGGGTACAATTTACCCCCTTTTTACCCCCCTCTCATGGGCCCTCCCTACTAGTGGCTGCATGATGCTACTCTGGAAGCTTGTTCCACAATATGCTGTACAGCAGTGGTGATGTTAGAAAACCGTGTCTCTGGTTGTGAGAAAGATTAAACCACAGACCCAATGAACAGAATTCCCATCCCTTTCAGAAGCCGGCTGTCACTGAAACTGCTCCCAGAAGCAAATCGACAAGCCTGTCTCATCTCTGGGTAAATTTTATTTTCAATCTGTTACCCAATTTGATAGCGAAGGGAAGACGGGTTGAGTTGCAACATGGCGGCTGCCCTTTCCCTTGTTCTGGATTCATGAAGCTGGCAGAATTGGCTGTTTGGTATTTGCTGTTTCTTCACTAATGAGGCTGTGGTCCACATCTGGCAGGGTGGTCTCAATTCTTGAGATAGTTTTGGAAAGTTCTGGTGGGAGGAAGGGAGTTAGGGCCTAACAAGCCCAGATCAAAGTAATGAAGTTCGAAGATTTAAGTTACACAAGTCAGCAATCAGGTTGCGGGACGGCGGGGAGGAGTCAAAGCCAATGAAAAGTTAGAACCAAGCTGAAGGTCAAAGGGCAGGGATAATAGGAAACACGAGGAATAAGATCTTGGAGGTAGCGGGTCATGTGGAGGTGTAGTATGATAAAAGATGAAAGGTTGGAGATCAAAGGTGAGCAATACTGAAAGTGAAACAGATCGTGTCCAATTGTGTACGGCAGCAGGAAGCAATCTGAAGCAAAGCCAGAGGGCTTGGAAATCCGATGTTGGGTGCGCTGGCCCTCTACTCGCAAGCAAGTTTCCCATCAAAGCTGGACAGGCAGATCGCGAAGGCTTGAAGCGCACAGAGCGGGAACTGGTAATCCATGGTGAACACGTCCGGCGCCACACGACCAAACTGTAGCACAATATACTCAGCTACGGATCAAGGAGAAAAGGACTGATGAGGGAAAAAAAGATGGAGGGTTTGTTATGAACTCCCTGTCCCTCCTCTCCGCATCTATCAGCCCTTCTTCAAAAATAACATGTCCATCGTCGCCCTTCTCTCTAAAAGACACACACCTTTCTTCCTGTCTCTATAGCACAGATCCAGCTTCTGCCCAAACGTCTTTCCAACCATCTATCCATTCCTACAAATGTGGACATTGGCGAACAGAAGGATCCTCACATGGGCCAGGGCCGTATCCACAACAGCCAATTTGTGCACAATTTGTATTGGAATTCGGATTCAATGCCGCCTGCAGTACTCTGGAGGGCCGTGTAATGTCCAGTCACCTGAGACCATCTACCTGCCCTCTATGATCCTTGCAGGAGGTGTGGTCCTAACCTTAATACTAATTTCCTTCCTGCCCTTTCTCCACACGCTCTCTCTTCCTTCCAGACCATTGCAGGAGAAGGATATGCTCTCCCTGGGCTCTGTGCCCGCCAGACCATCCCCCCACACACACACTTCCACACAAAGAGGACAGCTCTAAGGTTCTCTTATCCAAAGTAGTAGGAGCTTCTGAGCACTCAGAAGTTGTATATACAATTATTAAACTGTTAAGTATTTCTTTTGAAACCTTAACTAGCCTCCGCTCCTGTGTACATTTTACTGATAGTAACTAGCCGGGTGGTATATTTTACCATAGGAAAATTCGCTGATTGCTCTGCTTTCCCCCCTTCTTTCCAACAATTTGTTCCAGTACCCTTCATATGTAGGTTGTGGACATGCAACAAATCTCTCACCTGCCTGGGGCAACTGTTTGTCCTAAGACCTCTTGTCCATTGCTCAGATGCAATAACACATTCCGGCTGGGGCCGTTAAACTAGGGGATCCCTTGCCCAGCACATTATTGGGTTGCCATCCTAAGCATGTTTAGGTAAAGGTGACCCCTGACAATTAAGTCCAGTTGTGTCCAACTCTAGGGTGTGGTGCTCATCTCCATTTCAAAGCCGAAGAGCCAGCGTTGTCCGAAGACGCCTTCGTGGTCATGTGGCCGGCATGACTCTCCTTGCCGCAGCACGTAGCATGTGGCTGGAACATGGAGCGCTGTTTACCTTCCCGCAAGCGGTACCTATTTATCTCCTCGCATTAACATGCTTTGGAACTGCTAGGTTGGCAGGAGCTGGCCAAGCAACGAGAGCTCACCCCGTCGCGGGGATCGAACTGCCGACCTTTCGATCGACAGCTCATGGTTCAGCGGTTTAACCCACTGCGGTTTACTTCCAAATAAACATGGTTAGGATCAGGCAGTCAAAACATGCTCCTTGGGTTGCACCCCTTTAACTCTGCCTGACACTCACAGTCATCTTCAGAGATGATCTGGAAATTCTTGACAGAGGCCTGCGTGACGCGCCCATGGAAGTTGAGTACATACGACTGGGTCTCCTCGTTCCAGGCCGGCATCTTGTTCTGAAGTTTGATCAGATTCTGCAAGTTCCGGTTCTGGTACCGTGTCATCAAGGTCTCGTGTTCCTGCAGGCAGAGACACACACATCCAGCACACAGAAGGGCTGTGTTGGCAGCTTTGATCTTGGAACTGTGCCAACAGGAGGCCGCCAGCCTCCATGCACCAGCACATCACTCACATTTTTAGGCCGGATACAGATCCTCTCATTGTCCGAGTTCATGCCAGGGATTATCACTGTCATTTTCCGTGGACCTCTGAATCCCAAGATATTGGTTTCCTGTTTGAGTCCGTGTGGGGGAGGAGGCAAAGAGGAAAGAAACGAATTAACCTTTGCTGCTCATTCCATAGAAGTCTCACTGGGTTCAAACAGATACTTTTAGCATTTATTTACGATGTGGTCTTAATTCTGCGAAAGGTTTGACATGCTTTTGTTGTGTTGAGTGTGGTGCAGTAAATCGCGTCTGAGAATCACACCCGTGAACCTGGACTTTGGTGTCAGTGTGGAAGCAGTGGAATTTGGGTAACAGCAAAATGAGGCAGCTCCCAAATGATTTCTATAATCTTGACTCCCTAACCACCCCACACCACCCCAACTGCCAGGTAGGCGCTCTCTCTGGCACTGTCAGTTTGCACACCTCAGTAGCATGTCGGCCATCATGAGACTCCTCCCCTCACCCGTCGTCCCCAACCCCTTTCTTCATTTAAGCTTACGTAGCAAATGGCGACCAGCTCTTGACGCAGCGGGGCTGTTTCTGGAACAAAAGGTTTCTTGTCTGGGTTGATCCCATTGTCAAACACTGTAAACTTGGTTCCCAGCACATTGGATCTAGAAGCAGGAGATGAACACGCTCGCTTATTTAAAAAAAATAAAAATGTATACTCTGCCTTGTTTTTCCCAACATGGCCCCCCAAAACTAATCATAATTAAAAAAGAACAGCATGAACACATTCAAAAAATACAAAAGGAAAAACAAATTACAAGAAGACACAGAGGCCCTTTATGGCAGCATGAAAGCTGGGGAGCTGTCAGGTAGCAGTGCTGCGTCGTGTGCAGCAGAGGCTCCAGAGGCCTTTGCTGGTGCTGGTAAGTTGGCAGTGGGGGCGTGTCATGGGTGGGGAGGGGAGGGGGAGTTGGGGGGTGGACCTGGGGTGGAACTGGTGTGTGCAAGATCCTATCCCCTCTCTCTCAGGTTGTCCGCCTCTTTTTTCTCCTTGGACATTCGCCAGCAAAATGGCTGAGGAGATCCATAGGCAATCGGGCAGCCTACCAGGGGGTAAGTAAAGTATTTTTACTCATCTCCTGCTGGCTGTCCGATTCCCCCGTCCACCATTGGATGCTGCGTGCGCATCTGCACCAATGGAAGGGACAGGATTGGGCAGTGACAGGCATTAAGGTTCAGGACAGATGGGAACTTGCTTCTTCACGCAACAATTAATTTACGGAATTTGCCATGGAATGTCACGCTGGCCACTAACACAGATGGCTTTAAAAGAGGTGGAGAGATGTCTGTCACTGGATATTCGTCATGATGGCTATGTGGAACCTCCATATTCAGAGACAGTGTATCTCTGCGTACCAGTTACTCAGGTTGTGTGGAATGGAAAGGAGGGGCTATTCCTTTCATACCCCGCCTGTGGGCTTCCTAGAAGGATCTGGCCACTGCAGGAAACAGGATGGTGGATTAGAGGAACCCATGGTCTGATCAAGCAGGGTCTTCTTATGTTTCAATGAAATACAGCGTTCCAAACAGAACCTCTTTGAAGATCATGGCTTCCAACCAAGAGTCCCTGGAATTCTAGTCTTGTTTAAGAGTTAGTGATCTCTAACACAGAAATCCAAGCACCCAATTCCCAGAATTCTTAAAGGCCACTGCAGACCGCATGAATTTTGGCACGTCCCGGACGCCTGAGGAGCTTTGTCGAGCTGTGCTGAGGTGTCTGGTTACCATAGCGGAAGCGAGCGGAGGAGATGCGATCTCCCGATATCCGGCACGATCAAAAATGTTCCTGGACCATGTTTGAGGGGGCTGCTTCGTGGAGCTACTGCAGCCACTAAGATGAGAGGGGGAGGAGTGTTAGCCAATCACCGTGGAGGTTTCTTCCAAGAAGGTGGGACAAAAGGAGGGACTATTTGCGGGAAGACACTCCTACAGACAAGCTCAGAGCGCGGAGGCGAGCGGCCAGCCTCTCTCTCTAGCTCGCCTCGGGGCTCGCTCACTCACTCGCCTCGGCGTGTGGTCTGTCCCGGCCTTTAGAGGACACCATGGCAATTAAGCCACTTTCAAGCTGTTTTAAATCAATAGCGTAGAAATGTCCTAATGCTGAAAATGCTGGATGTGAATTGTCCCTCATGTCCCCTTTAGTCATCTGATTTCTAAACTAAAGAAATCCCAAACATGTTAGCTTTTCTAGGTCCCTCTGTCCTTCCCACTGCAATCATCAAGATTGCAATCCTATGCACACTTACCTGAGAGTAAGTCCCACTGACAACAATGCGAGTTTGTTGTTGTTGTTCAGTCGTTAAGTCGTGTCCGACCCTTCGTGTTCCCATGAACCATATCCCGCCAGGCCTTCCTGTCCTCCACTATCTTCCTGAGTTCGCTCATTTTCATGTTCGTTGCATCGGTGATGCTGTCTAACCATCTCATCCTTTGCCTTCCCCTTCTCCTTTTGCCTTCAATTTTTCCCAGCATCAGAGTCTTCTCCAGAGAGTCCTCTCTTCGCATTAGGTGGCCAAAATATTTGAGTTTCAGCCTTAGTATCTGTCCTTCCAGGGAACAGTCAGGGTTGATTTTATTTAGGATTGACTGATTTGATCTCCTAGCAGTCCAAGGGACTCTCAGGAGTCTTCTCCAGCACCACAGTTCAAAAGCATCTATTCTTCGGCGCTCAGCCTTCCTTATGGTCCAACTCTCGCAACCATACATTGCTACTGGGAACACCATCGCCCTGACTATGTGAACTTTTGTAACAATGCGAGTTACTTCCAAGTAACAATGCGAGTTACTTGGAAGTAACAATGCGAGTTACTTCCAAGTAATCGTGCATAGGATTGCGTAGTTAGCTGCCCTTTTTGCTGCATCTTTCCAGCTCTACAATATTATGTTAATACATCCTGGCCTTGCTGTAGTCAACAGGTTTTGCAACATTCCGGAAACAAGGCCATGAAAAACGTCAATAAACTTAAATATTTATTTCCACCACCTTGTTGAAACTGATTTTCAACACCCAGGCGTGAAGAATTCAAATCACAATAGTTTCCATCCTTTTGAAATTTAATTGGTCCAATAAAGACACTGCCTTGTTCTCTTGTGTGTCTTTTGTTCAGCAGGACCAAGGAAGCTGCTAACACACAGGTTATGTAACTTGTAGAAGGTTTTGTACATTCTTACTCACGAAAACTCCAGGTACGAGGAACGTGTTAGTTCTTAAGATGTCACAAGACCCACACATTGTTTATGCTACAAACAAGTTAACACAGCTATTCTCCAGCTTAGAGGAGGAACTCCCTCTCCTGGGGCTGAGAGACGATGGCTTAGTTCTGGAGTGTGAAAACAAACTCACCTGACTTTGCCAATGAAGCTGTCTCCATCCCGTGATAGGTCAATGGGGTCCAGAGAAATGAGATAATTTGAAGTCTTGCTTTTTTTCCTCTTCCGCCCAGCCATGAGAAACCGCTGAAAGAAAATGCCTGGCTGTCAATGAGACACATCCCATTAAGACAACAACAACAACAAAATACCTTTAAATGTCTTCTGCTCAGTGTTTTCTTCTCCTGCCACTTATTTCAAGTGTGAAACTTATTGGATTTCACTTTAAATCTCAATATCTCGTGAGAACTGGGCGCCTCCATCTTGGATCTCGCGAGATTTCGCAAGATCCAAGATGGCGGCACCCAAGAGAACAGGCAGGAGGTGCTACCGGGGAGGGTAGCAGGGCTGTAGCCTTTCTTCCCGGGTTGCGGTGCAGGCGGGCAGCCTCCTCCCACCTGCGCCGAAACCCAGGAAAAAAGGCTACAGCTGCCCGTTATCAGCTGCTGATCGTAGCAGCTGATAATGGGCAGCGTCTCACGTACCCCCGGCCTGCGGTCCACGTACCTCTAGGGGTACACGTACCACAGGTTGGGAAAGCTTGGTTTAGCTCATTTCATCTCAGACTCTTGGGAGTGGGTTGCAGTAGTTTTAGAACACATATGTAAAAATAAAAAAAATGGATTAGAAAATACAGTATCCTCAAATATAAAAGGTACCCTATATTAAAATGCTAGCCTATGCATGTTTACTTTAGAAGTAAGACCCACTGCATTCAACAAGACTTACTACCAGGTATATTTGCATAGGATTATAGCCTTAATGTAACATGAGCTACATGCTGTCTCTCAGGTAGCCCTTGGGAAAGAGGATAGCCTAGCCTAGCCCTAGATATTTACATATGCCCCTAGGCAAATTTCTCAGGTTGCCTCCTGCTGGGCCCGATGCCTATTCTTGATTAAAAAAGGTTTCAAAGGCAGCACCTGAGGGGTTGGAAGTCAGTTCTTTGGAGGGCTCTTGGCAGCTGCCCTACATTGCCAATCTCTGGTGCTGGCCCTGCCTAGCTTGCCTCTCTTCTCAATTCCCAGCATCCCTCAGCTAACGTCTACCTTAAAATTATATCTTTACAACTCCTGCTAAACTGACAGGAACCCTTTCCCGAAGCCATCACTTCCACCAAGCTAATGATGGGAACAATGGTTCAGCTCATTAATTAGGAAATGGACTGCTTGCAAAACAATCTTAGAAGTGGACTGTTAAACAGAGACAGATCACTGAACGTGATGTAAACGGTAGCATCTCCACTGCAGATTGCACAAGTAAAAACATCCAGCACATTGCCAGCGTGGATGTACCAACAGAAATAGCTTCCTTCTCTTAAGGCCTGTTGTGACCTTGTAGACTGGCTGAGAAGAATGCCTTATTCGCAATGCCAACTGTGTGTGAAGTTAATATTTCAAGAGACGCATAATCCCATGGTAGCTAATCAACATTTAGACAACATCCTAGATTCATCAGAATTCTAGCCTGAGCACATTTTGGAAGCCCTTCTTTTTGATTTTTGTTGTTCAGTCGTTAAGACGTGTCCGACCCTTCGTGATCCCATGAACCATATGCCGCCAGGCCTTCCTGTCCTCCACTATCTTCCTGAGTTCGCTCATTTTCATGTTCGTTGCATCGGTGATGCTGTCTAACCATCTCATCCTTGGCCTTCCCCTTCTCCTTTTGCCTTCAATTTTTCCCAGCATCAGAGTCTTCTCCAGAGAGTCCTCTCTTCGCATTAGGTGGCCAAAATATTTGAGTTTCAGCCTTAGTACCTGTCCTTCCAGGGAACAGTCAGGGTTGATTTCATTTAGGATTGACTGATTTGATCTCCTAGCAGTCCAAGGGATTCTCAGGAGTCTTCTCCAGCACCACAGTTCAAAAGCATCTATTCTTCGGCGCTCAGCCTTCCTTATGGTCCAACTCTCGCAACCATACATTGCTACTGGGAACACCATCGCCCTGACTATACGAACTTTTGTTGGCATGGTGATATCTCTGCTTTTTATTATGCTATCTAAATTTGCTATCTAAATTTATTATTTAAATTTTAATAATAAATTTATTATTTATTATTTATCTAAATTTATTATTTATCTAAATTTATTATGCTATCTAAATTTGCCATAGCTTTCCTTCCAAGGAGTGAGCGTCTTTTAATTTCATGGCTGCTGTCTCCATCTGCAGTGATCTTGGAACCCAAAAAAGTAAAATCTGTTACTGTTTCCATTTCTGCCCCTTCTATTTGCTTCTTTTTGATAGCAGAGATCAAGTAACTGTTATTTTAGTAACCTATAGTAAATGTAAAGGTATTCCCTGCTTGAAAGTCAGTCATGTACGACTCTAGGGTGTGGTGCTCATCTCCGTTTCTAAGGCCGAAGAGCCAGCGCTGTCCAAAGACACTTCCGTGGTCGGCATGACTAACGGAACGCTGTTACCTTCCCGCCGCAGCGGTACCTATTTATCTACTTGCAAATTCTTGCTTTCGAGCTGCTAGGTTGGCAGGAGCTGGGACAGGAGACGGGAGCTCACTCCGTCACGCGGCACTCGGGTCTCGAACTGCTGTCCTACCGACCTTCCGGTCTGCAGTTCAGCATCTTAACCACTAAGCCACCGCAGCCCTAAATATTTTGAATAGGTCAGAATATACATTCAAATAAGTCGAGAATAATTTATTCCTATTGCAGAAAGAAGGATTTCTGATTACGGAATAGTTTAAAAGGAGCACAGAATTCTTCCCGGCTTGCCAATACCTTCTTTCCATTTTCCATTTCAAGATGTAGGTAGTAAAAGGGGAAGATGCCTTTGTCCATTCCTTTCCGGTCCCGTGTGATGCGACACTGGATCGTGCTGC
The DNA here is from genome assembly GCA_026170595.1 of Plestiodon gilberti rubricaudatus. Classification (NCBI taxonomy): domain Eukaryota; kingdom Metazoa; phylum Chordata; class Lepidosauria; order Squamata; family Scincidae; genus Plestiodon; species Plestiodon gilberti. The sequence continues at coordinate 15,487,349 of JANXHW010000006.1, read as the reverse complement.
CCGGAGGAGCTGCTTTCAGGACAAATGCCTCGATCTCGTCCACCTTGAGGGCCAGGGGATTGCTGAATTCCCCACTTGGAGACTGTCAGGAAAGGAGAAAAATAAAGGTGGGCTGTGAAGGGCTGAGGTGTGGAAGCGCAGGCAAGAATAACTATTCCCCAGTGGACTAATGGATGCATCCCTTTTTTTTTTTTAACGTGAGGACATGTTTCTCACCCACAGAAACCTGGCAATTATAGTCCTGTGAGAGCTGGTGTAAGTCCAAGGAGAGCCACAGGGCATTGCAGGGAGGGGTTTTGGGGATAGGATTTGGGCGCAAGTCGCTGCTGCCGCGATATCACTGGTGCATGTCTGCGTTGATCCGTGCAGACGGATCAGGCCCGGGAAGGGGGGTTGGATACAGTATGTGCCCGCACCGCCAATTCCACCCCCTCTTGGGCCCAATCCACCCACCCCCATCGCTGCCCCATTCCACCCTCCTCCCACCCCATTCAGCCCCCTCCCTGCCCTCCTCCTGCCCCTGCGCTGGACTTACCTGGTCCGGCAGGCCTCCCGATGACTGCTGGCGCCAGCAGGAGGGCTTCGGCTTTCCTGCCAGCGCACCTGGGCCCTGCACTGTCTCAAAGCGCTTTATGGCACTTTTGCGACAGCGTGCGCTGGCAGAATGTGTGTTCCGCCAGCATAGGCCGTCAGTAGGTTTGGGCCGCTAATCTAATGAATCAATCGACTATGCAGTCCTCTTAATGAGCCACAAGGCTTGACAAGAAGATAGTTCAAATCAAACCTGAATGTGGTGTGACTGCAGAGATGGAATTTAACAACTATCATTCCCCTCCTCCGTGGTAGACCTAGGAGGACTTCCTGAAATGTGCTGTGTTAATGAAATACTGATGGGTATTTAAAGCAGGAAAAGCATAGCTTAGGAACGGAAGTAATGCCCAGTAATGCAGGGGAAGTTGCCCGAACGAACAGTCATTATAATTTATAGCACTTTAAAAGGCGCATGTGATTTTGACCTTAACGTCTTACAGGGGACAAGTCTGCCTCCTCGTGTATGTACATGACACTGCTGAGGATGTCTTGGGCCTCCTCCTTGAAGTCTTCATCCTCATCCTCATCTTCATTCTCCTCATCCTCACTTAGACTTCTCCTTCCATTGGTGAGAGACCCTGGGAAGAGTGGGACGGGGGTTCAAATGGTGGGGTGATTCACCTCTCCTCTTTCTCCCCTTTTCTTTTTTACCCAGGGTTGTAGCCACAGGGGGACCTGTAGGAGTCTAGTCTTACACCACCACCCCCAAGCAGGGATATTCCAAGCCCCTCCCTGAACATTCAGCTTTCACTGAACAATAAGTCTCACTTGTGGAGACAGAAGACAATGTTCTAGGCAGCTGCTTGCTAAGAATTTACTTCTTGGTCCTGTCTTCCAGAGTTTTTGGCCAATGAGTGCAAAGGCTGATGACTGATAAGTGGAGCTTCAATTTGCAAAATAAATAAAAGAGATTTCCAAAAAAGAGGAAGAGCAGATAACTTCAAATGGACTGATTTTGCCAATTTCTTTGTCATGGCTTGTGGTCAAGAGAAAATGACACATACACCTGAACTGAACTCAAGTGTTATATCAAATGTCACCTGCTTTCCTTAATATACTCAAAGGAAGTCAGCCAGGTTCTGTAATCCTCTCAATTAAGTCAGCTGACACTCTCAAGCTTCTGTGCTTTGACTTGACTGTCCTCAACTATGTAGAGTGTCAGCTGACCAACCACCACCACCACCCCACACACACAAAAGAAAATGGAGGGAGGGAAGTAGAGGGGGGAATTGGCCTGCTCAAGCACCTTTCAGTTTGTAGTATCTGGGACCGGTGGGGTTAAGCTTTGATGGATGCACACACAGCATACCATGATGTTAAAAAAAAAACTCATTTGCCTACCTACACTACAGAGGGGTGTTTTTTTAGGAGGAATGAAAGAAAAAAGGGTACAGTGTCCCTTTCCCACTCTTCAGAGACTTGACCCTTGATTTAGTGCTATGTCGCACAGCATGGGAAGGTCTCAAGGGAGTAGGAAAGGAAAAAGATATCCTTTTTCCCTTCTCCCACTCCTGAAACTCCCCCCTGAAACCTGAACAGGGCTCCAGGATGACAAGAGTGCTCCGTTCAGCGGCTGTGGACACACACAGGAATGTTTTGTTGCAGTTGATCACTTATTTTGATCAATGTTTAGTTAACTTGTTAATAAGCTACTATTGTGTTTTAAATTCTGTTTGTTGAGTGCCTTGGGTGTGTATGTGCCATTTTTGTAAGGCAGAAAAGCAGAATATAAAGAAACAAACATACCGGGTGTGTGTGGACACATCTACTAAATGCATGCTGTGAGATGTTTTCATGCATGTCACTGTGTTTTGCTGAGCACCGAAGTCCAGAAACTCTCTCTGCAGGAGGAGTCACCCTCCTCTCTGTCTTCTGAGATTTCAGCTGGCATTGCTCACACATTGCAAGTGTGTTTGTATAGCCATAAGGACTACAAACTTGGTTTTTCAAAGGAAGACAGAAAAAACTATGACCTCACGATGCTTAATTCTGCACGCTTGACCACCCAATTGGACACTTACACAGAACTGCAGAATAGTCCAGAGGATGACTGTTGACTTCAGCTGCATCCCAGAATCCTTTGCACTGAACCACGCTACCCAAGGAGCAGCCTGGTTGATGACTCCTTGTAGTTGGAAAACTACTCACCTCTGTGTAGTAGCATCCTGTCCCGGGGCTTCTTCATGGGCGAAGGTGGTACAGTCAGTTCCTGGGATGACTCCCCTTCGCTTTCAGAGTCACTGTGAAGCATCTGAACATCACATGTTTCATCAGTGGCATTCTTAAACTCTGCAGGCTCCAGGCCTTCTTTCTGGGGATTGTTCTTGACCACTAAATGGGTTAAAATACAGCATCAGTCAGAGCCAGTTCTACTACTGCCACCTTCTGGCTTGAACTGGTTTCAACATCACCTTCTTTCAGCTCTCTCATACGCTATCTTTTATTTTATGCTTGAATCAATTCTCAAGTACAGAATACAGGATCTTTTCTGAATGTGCCCCTGTAAAAAGTGTAGTTTTTTTCCTGGCAAAATACATGTGAGTAACAGCCTGACAAGGATTGAAGAAAGTGCCATCACTCAATGGCAGATGGCCTGGTTTGCATGTAGACAGTCACTGGCTTAAACCCTGGCATTTCTAGCCAAGAGGGCTGGATAGCAGACCTGGGGGAAAATTCACACACACCTCTGCATTTGTTAACCTTCACCACCTCCATGGCAGGTTACCTCACCACTCACATGCATAGAGCATTTAATGCACACCTTTAAACTCCACTGAGAGCACACATGATGCTTCCCATGTGCACTTATGTACAAACGTGGAGCGCATGCTTGTACCGTGAGTTCACCTTCCCTTGCACATAAATGTGTGTTCTCTTCTTGTATAGCTCCTTCTTTGTACAGTCAAATCCTGGAATCTCACCTTCTCTGTCCATGAGAATGGATGGGACTTTCTGTTTGGGGGATAAAACCTCCTTCTTTGATTTGGAAGTTGGACCACGTCGCTGGGTTTTGGGTCGACCTACAAATGGGAAAAAAAGAGTACAGTTTCATTCCATGGCTACAGCTGCCTAACAGACCAGGGTGAAAGTATAGGCAAGTAAAACCATATTCAGGGCTGTGAATAATATGAAGATCTAAATACTGTGTCTGGAACAGCCTGTGCCTATTGGAAATAAACAAATGTGCATGATTTATGCTGTTGCTGTCTAGCCAGTAGCAGTGGTCCTGGAACAATGCAAGCACCACATTTCTACCCAGTCCGCTGGTGCACAGATCCACTCACCGCTTGCGGCAGTGGCCAGGCCACACCGCATGGCTTGTTGCATTTTGCAACAGCCATAAAGGGTCTTATGCCACCGGAACAATCATTCTGGTGGAGTAAGGCCCAATTAGGATTGGGCCATAAATGAGGTATTTCTAGTTACGGGAGTCCTGGTACACTTGTGTCTAGCGCCATGTTGGGAATGCTGCCTCTGTTTTTGGCCATCCTTGCGTGTGAAGTCAGAATTAATCCTTAAGCAGATGCAAAGAGCTTGTCTAGTTGACCAAAGTCCATTGCCGGGCAACAAAGGCTGACAACAAAGGGGCAGTAACCTAGCAACAGAGAACCACATCATGATGATGGCTGCTTAGTAATCCAGCCCTTCCCCAGCCTCACCTTCTCTCTGCTTGGCCTGCCAGCCATTCTTGGGTACCAACTCGTTCTTGTTGATAGGTTGGGTTTCTTCCAAAATGGCCACCTCGAGTTCTGCTTCATCAAAGAAATCTGAAGAGGCAGAAACAGGAAATCAATAGTTAATTTCTGAAAAGAGAGGCACTGGGGTTCAAATCACCCCCCCCCCCCGGATCTGGAAGTCCTGCTATTTATTTAGTGCCATCTATATGCATGGTGCCTTACAAAGTACTGTATAAGACAGGGGTGGCCAAATGGCGGCTCCTGAGCCACATGTAGCCCTTTGACGTATAATGTGCAGCTCTTGGAAATATGTTGGCTGAGCTCCTTTTTGCATCACAATTAATATAAAGGGTGAATAAGAAATTTTCAAGCTTTATAATTATTTACCAGGTATAAACTAAGAGTCCACAGGATTAAAACATGAGTTTAATGTTCATGGTGAATAAATATATTTAAGAATTTAAATGCTTCTTAAATAGTGCTGTTCTCAAATATCTAGTTTATCAAACGTGGCTCTTACATTAAGCAAGTTTCACCACCCCTGGTATAAGAGAACTGTTCCCTGCTCCAAGAAGCTTACAATCCCTAATCTCCAATATGTGGGTTCAGGCGATGGTTATTTTTCATGCTCAGAAGCCTTCTCTTATTACCTATTTTAACTGGCTGAGTGAGCCCTGACATTGAAAACATGTGCTGGAGTCGAGACAACAGGTACAGGGGCAGAGAGAGCCCCAGCTCAAATTAAGATTAAGTTCTGTTTTCATCAGGATGCTTGGGAAGGGGAGGCTGGTGGGATACAGAAAGGACTGGGTTCCAGCAAGCACTGCAGGAAATTTGGGACGTGAGGAAGGCAAAATGACTAATTCATGTCTGCATCACAGCCAGACAAGATTCCTACATCTTGGAAGAATGGAAGAACTTTTGGAAATTGCTTAGCGTCCCATCAGTTCCTGGGTCCCATTCAAAGCCAACGTTTTGCCCTTCAACACCCTCAATGTGATGGGTCAAAAGTACCCCAAAAGCTGCCTCCTCCTAGACACAACCATCCATTCTTTACGTTCTTCTTTGGAAACCCTCCTTTGAGTCCCCTCACCATTTGTGGTACTTCCTCCAGGTGGGGAAATTACTGGGACAGAGCCTTTTCCACAGGGGCCCCAGAACTCTGGAATTCCCTGCTTGGAGAGGTACTCCCTGCCCTTTGTTGCTGACTTTCCAGCAGCAAGCCAAGACTTTTCGGGGGGCTTTGGGGACATACTAACACTGGACAACACATTTTAACAAAGGTCATGTCCCCAAGATTAAATTAGTCATTTCTTATTATAGATTTGGAGATGCTGAACACGAATATGACAATGAAAATGCAAAATTGGCTACGGTTTGTGAGAGATCCGCAACAGATAGTTCCATAGACATGTCCTGGTAAATGCCCGACGGCACTTACAACACCTATGTACGCAATGCAGGCTGCTTCTCCTAAACTAGAGCCAATCAACAGATTTTGTCATTTTTTGTTTTCAGCATTAGTTGAAATTAGTAAAAGATGAGGTTTTCCGGACTGGCACACCAGAGGATACTTGATTCCTGGGGAAGGGGCTGTTGGCATTTTTTTTCCTCTGGGGTTGGCTGCTCAGAAGAACTCCCCGTTACCTGAATAGGCTGCCAGGCTTTCCCCTTGGCCATTGTGGATCCAGTTCATTTGTACAGAGTTGCCCCACATGTCACTGCCCAGATGGGCCTCTGGGACAGATTCCACAAGGAAAGGGTTGTTTGTGCCTTGGGAGAGACAGACGGATGGTTAGACATGCTGTGGAGGTGATTCAGCATTAGGAAGAATGGAACCAAATCTCACCTGAGGAGAACAGTTTCAACTTCCCAACCCCTCCCCCTTGCCCCCCGCCGCTCGCAAACATCCACCACTTGTCCCATTCGGTGAGAGGAGCAAGTTTGGTCTAGTGGTCTAGTGGCCAACCTTTCAACACGAATGCTCCTGGCCCTTTAATGGCTGTAGAGGTGAGGCAGGCATTTCAGCAGGTGCAGCTGCTTTAGCAGCAAGGACGTTGCCAGAGCGTGGCGACTGGGGCGGACCGCCAGGGGGTGACGTGCGCAGAAAGGTGACGCGCGCACCCACGTGCGTCACCTCCGCTGCGCGCGTCACCCTCCGGAGGCTCTGAGGCCGTGAGAAGTCCTCGGAGTGTCCTCTTCGGTCGGCAATCCAATGCGTCAATACGTGAAGTTTTACCTTTTCGCGCATGTGTAGAACGTTTATGAGGGCAAAATGCCCTCAGAAAACGTTGTGTGCGCGCAAAAAAGTTAAAACTTCAGGTATTGACGCATTGGGCCTTCGTCAGAAGGCCCTGGATCGCCGACCGAAGAGGATGTCGTCCGAAGAGGATGCCAGCAGCAGCGGGGGGTGGGTGGGTTAAGACTTGCAGGGGGTTCATTAGGGTGACGCGCGCGCCCTCGCTTTAGGGCAGCGCGCGCCCTAGTGATGCCACTGTTTAGCAGCACCATCAGCACTTGCAGCTGCCAAGATTCTGTCTTCTACAAAACTCTTAAGAAGGCAGAGGCCCTAATGGTGGAAGGTTGGGCACCCCTGGTCTAGTACCTAAGCATGTTGGATATGCTCCTAGGAGGTCTGAGTTCAAATCCTAACCCAGCCACAGATGCAGACCCAATCCTTCCACACATGCAAATTCTGGCATGGTGGCAGGGCTGGCTCAAGGCCTCTTGTGCCTGAGGTGGCAAAGCCACACATTGCCCCCCATTACCTGGTGATACGCAAGCCTCTGCTCCTGCTGTTCCCTGACTGGAAAAACAAGAGGGGGATGGAACGGAAAAGAAAGAGTGTGGAGACGAGAGTTTTCCAATCCAAGGAGTGGGAGGTGGAGGCAAATAGGCAGGTGGAGGTGGGCACCCTGAGGCAAGCACCTTTGTTGTCAATTTTGTAGATGGGGCAGTCCCACACATGGCAGCTGTGCTGCACTGCTCTGCAGTCACATGGAAGCAGCTCCACAGCCTCAGCAAAGCTAAGAGTGTGGAAGGAATCCCAGGGCCAAAAACACACCCAGGCCCACACCAGACATGCAGCTATTCTGTGGGAAAAGCTGGCTTGGAGACCATTCAGTGGGAGGAAGAACGAAGAAGCATCATAAGATCCAAACACCCTGTGGTTGCTAACTCCCTCTGTGGCAAAAAAAAAAAAAACCCCAGAATTCTGCTCATTTGCAATCATTGATTCCATGTATGCAAATTGGAAACAATCAATTGCCTGATAGCAACAATGACTTAAAAAAATATTCTCATTGTTTGGAATTTCAAGTACTGATGATTGGGATTAGTCAATGTTCCCCGAGGTCCACTCAACAGAGGAGGAATTAGAAGCTTGGGTTGAGCCTAGACATGCAACAAAATTAGGTACAGGTACTTGAGTTCTTCTGTGATAGAATGGCTCAAAACACTTCAGGATACAGGTGGGGGAAAACCACATCTTTTAATATTCTCCTATGTAAACAGACATTTTTTTTCCTGCAAGTAGAAACTAGCCGTAGCAATCAGAGAGCTGAGCTATAACCTTTCTCTGGGCTGTGCTAGTTTTCTACTTGTCATGTGTCTGTGCACAGAAGAACATTCAAAAATGGTGCCTCCTACCTGCCGTCTGAAATGGTATGGTCCATCCTCCATCCTTGTGGCATGTGGAGCCCAACCCTAAAAGTGGACTGCTAGACCAGAGGATATTCTGGGCCTGGACAGCTGGCTGCCACTCACCATTGCACAGACTATGTTCACTGCAGGACTCCATGAGGGGGGTGCGTTCCTCGGGCTTGCGCCTCCCACAGCGCCCCTTCAGCTTGGAGTCCAGGTTGGCCTGGACCATGAGAGGCTCCTGGCGCTTGCGGCGTTGCTTCTTTTCAATGATTTGGCGCTGGATGGTGGTGCACAGAGAGGTGGACAGAAAAGAAAGCAGGGAGAGGCAGAGCGGACTGCTTACACGAGGATTCTGTCTAGGAGCAAAGGCCAACCAACTTCTATAGCCTGGGTCCCAAGGAATCCCACAACCGGTTCCATGCACCCAAGGGCTTCCATTTCTCAAACAGCAGCTGTCTGTCCCGTGCCCCCCCCCCCCCTAAAATGGGCCAGGAGTTGCCAGAGCTTGACCCAGCAATTTACAGCTTTGTGCACAGCGTCCCATGTGGTGAACCATCAGGTATCTCCAGCTCTTGTCAGACATTGTTATTTTGAGCTGATGCATTGGGGAGGGGGGCCAACAGCAGGGCTCTTATGGGGAGGGGGGAGGCAACAGCAGGGCCCTGATCCAGCAGGGCTCTTATGTTCTTAATCTTCAGCAATGTGTAAAGGGCGGCGGCTGTTATGATTACTGTGACAGAAACTAGCTATTCTAGCTTTTGCCCACTGAAATAATTGGAATTATATACCTTCTGCTCTATATTTTTGGCTATTGCTTCTATGGCAGATACAAAGATGAAACTGAACGGAACTGTGCAAACTAGGCTGTGCATGCTGAAGCAGTGTTGCTCCTTGGAGTCCTGATACGGATGTTGTTATACATGTACAACCATGTTCCTTCAGCACCGAGCAGGTTGCCCGACCCTGGGAATCTAAGCCCAAAAAAAACACCCTATGATGAAGGTACCTGGAATTCCAATTTCTGCTTCCGGACAGTTGCTGCTTCATTGCTGACGTTGCTAGAAGAAAAAAAGGTGCCAATGGCAGGAGGTGAACTGGGGAGGGAACGGAGACGGCGGTAAAAATTACGGTGCATTCTGAGATGTGGCAGTAGCCTGCCAGCTCCGGGGCAGCCCCACATGCAGGCAGGTCAGTCCCCAGAACTCTACTTCCCGGGGATTCTGAATGCCATGGCGCTGAAAGAACTTTGTGACCTCATAAATGTCCCAAGATCCAGGCTGTTTGTGGAGTGGGAAAGTGACTGGTCCAGGGATCCTTCAATTCCCCCCTCCCCAAAGTCACATTTATGCAAAAAATTACTTCACTTTCTCCACCTGAAAGCCCTTAACAAACTCTTGATCTGCCTGCATTGTACACATGGACAGAAAGAGTGAGGAAGAAACAACAGGGCAGGCTCCTCTTTAAATAGGAAAAATACCCCTTAATCTTGCATTTTATATCTTTATCATGGAAATATTGTATTGTATAAGTAGGGGCTGCTCTTCATTTTCCCAGAGTGCCTCTCGTAGCAACAAAGAACATAAAAAAATGTTTTAGTATTTTTTCCACTGTTTTTATGATTTCATTGTGGGGGGTTTTTTGAACGGTTTTATTCTTTCTTTTATCTTGTTCACTACTTTGCAAGCCTTTTTAGCTTTAAAAGCAGGCTAGAGATCCATTCAATAAACAAATGATGCCACAGATTTAAACTATTATTCCTCTCTTCCAAGAAGCTGATGTTTGGTCAGGAAGGGTTAAAGGACTTCTGACAGAGAACTCTCGGCACCCTCAATCAAACCACAGTTTCCATGACTGTTTCAGACCATGACACTTAAACTGGTGTTAACTTATATAATAGTGAGGCATAGGTATGCCCCCCAAAAGAGTATGGCAGTGATCTAATACTATTCACATTTGTTCACGCAAAAGCAGACTAGAATGCAGGAAGAGAGCAGGAAAAGCAGACTTTATGGCAGGGGAAGAGAGAGTTATGTAGGTAGGGATGCCCAGGTAAAAAGCAATATATAAATAGGCTTACCAGATCTCCAACCGGGACAGAGCGCTAGACCTTTAGGAGAAGGAATGTGAGCAGGTGTAGCTTGTTAAACCTTAGAGCACAATCCTAGGCATGTTTACTCAGAAGCAAGCCCCATTGTGTTCAGTGGGGCTTGCTTCTGAGTAGACATGCCTAGGATTGTGCTCTAAAGTTTCACAAGCTACACCTGCTCACATTCCTTCTCCTAAAGGTCTAGCACTCTGTCCCGGTTGGAGATCTGGTAAACCTATATATAAAGATTTTAATGCATGCACACAAAACATTGAACAACATGCTACTATTACTGCTGTCTACACGCCAAAGCAAAAAGCTGGCATTCTGAAAATCTCCACTTCTTTTTGTAGGAGCATCCACCTCCACCAATACCCATTCTATTATATTCTAACACTTGGGGGGGGGGGGAGTAAATAAATAAGGATTCTGTTGCCTGTGTAGACCCAGACTCCTAGCTACTGCTCTGCTATGTTCTTTGTAACTGTTCAGCTGGCTAGCTAGATAACAAGACAAACAGACCGACAGTCTCAGAGCATTGTTTCTTAGGATGACACATTGCTTTTATCCTTACCTCCCACGGGTGGGTGAAGGGTTTTTACTCAAGGTTTCCATGAGACTGCAAGAAAACAGCATGGGTGGATCAGACCACTGAAAACAGAAAGTCTTTCTGAACGCTAAGTCAGAAAGACTTTTCCCAGTTGCTTGTCAATACAATAGGCATGTATTGACAAGCAACTGGGAAAAGCACGATCTCCCTATGGTGAGGTGTTCAGTGTTCCTAATAGTGTAGCGACAAGACACACAAAGAAAACACCAATCTCTGCTACTCCAAGCAGCTGTGGGGGGGGGGGGGGGGAGCAGAAATCAGCAAGAATGGTACAGTCCAGGCAGGACATGCTCAATATCATTTTTCCTCCCTGCTGTCCCATCATGCCCCTCCTCGCCTTAAGCTCCATTATAATTTCTGATACATCCTCTGCTGCCAGTTCAAATGCATATGCTCCGTTTCAAAGGTCTCTTATACCTTTCTGCCTCTTATTATATCACATCATATATTCTCATATACCCTTCTTCTTGCTCCCCGAGTTCTACACAAGCTCCTCTGATTCAGACCCCTTTTGTGTCCTTCCGGTCTGCATTGTGTTGCCTGATGAAGGAGCACGACTGATTCAGGCTCCATGAAGGTGTTGGGAACTTATACAGGGTCTTATGCAGCTTCTGGTAAGACTTTGATGCAAGCCAGTGCAGCGGGGTCCCCCTCCCCACTTCAAGTGAAGAGAGGAAAGAGGGAGTCTGGAAACTGTGCACTGTCCCTTTAAATACAGTCCAAACTCTTTCTTTCCCCCTTCAACCGTTGCTGCTGCTGCAGGCCTGTGTTCGGAGCCCTGCCAGGGAGCTGTATAACCCCTTTGAGTTGTTATTGTTTTAACAGTAATGAATACAATCCCATTTAGTTACAAACACCTGCTATACGTGTAGTCAAAGTTCAACAGAAAATACATCCATCATGACTTCTGATGCAATGCTATATGCCTAAAAGCTTTCACCCCCATCTCTGTGCCCTATCCCAGAAGAATGTCATGGTAAATGAGCTCCATGGGTTACTCATCCCAAAGATCTATCTGCTGCCCAGTGCCCAAAATCTACTGGTTCCCATCTCACAGGATGATGGAGTTCTAGGGCCTGGCATCCCCTACTCACAGCCCTACCTCTCAAGTCCTCCTATCCCCTAGGCTCTGGGTATTTTGAAGGGCATAGCTCAGCAAAAGTGCCCAGGTTTTGATTGCAAAAGGTCCCAGATTCACAGTGCAATCCTAACCAACTTTCCAGTGCCAGTGTAGCCGTGCCAACAGGGCGCACACTGCATTTTGCAGTGCAGGGGCAGTCATGGAGGCCTCTTCAAGGTGAGGGCTGCATTGCAGCTGCACCAGCGCTGCATTGTGGCTGCAACGGAAGTTGTTTAGGATTGCACTGTCAATCCCCACCAGTCCTGCTCCCTGTTTAGGAACAGGGAGCAGAACTAGGAAAGATTACCCCTTGCTTCAGATCTTACAGAACTGCTATCAGTGAGAGTATAAAATATAAAGCACCTTCAGATATTCAAAGTTGTAGGGAATACTCTGCATTGTCACAAAATTACATTTATTCCTAGTAGTGCTCAAATTCAGGGAGAAAAGGTAGGGAATCCTTGATGAAATCCAGGAGCCCCAACTCCGGACTCTCCCATTTTTAGTTAAAACCATGTCTCTCCCTGCCAAGTAGCCTAAAACCAGTAACCAAGGGGGGGGGGCTGTCACAAATGGTAAGGGGGCTGGGCCGCAGGGTACTTCGGGGGCGAGTTGTGACAGCAGAACCAATTTTGAAATAGGTTAAGTCTGTAATAACAGACGTGTCTTCTGACAGCATTCCCACAAGCAGGTGACAGAACAAAAATGGCCCCAGGAGGCAAAGGGTGTGGATTAAAAGGAAGAAGGCAACAGGCAGGCTGTCTGCTCAAGGCAACTGCTGTCATTCCAGGGTGGACAGGACAGAATTGGCTCATCATTAGGGATTAACAGGGACAACCAAGACACACACGTACGTGCACACGCGCACACACACACACACACACACACACACACACACACACACACACACACACACACACACACTATAAGATCCCTGGGCATAGCTTACATTTTGCGTTTCGGAGATGCTTGCACTGGGGCTGGATCCATCTGCATCTGGCAAGCAAAAAGGAGAAGGAGAGGATATTATAGAAGCAAACCATAGTTTAAAAAAGAAATGTCCTCTTCCTCCTGTGTACAACACAGGAGTCTTCTTAGCCCCCAGCACTTCTGTTCTAAATGATCAGATGCAAGTCTCTTTCCTGAAAACCCAGGCGTCCTGGCTTTTCTTTGCCACTCTCACAAATTGCTAGATCCCACTCATCTTTGCAGAGAACTCAGGGATCTTGGTCCTTTTCAAATATTTCAAATATATAACCTCACCTCCCCCCTTTTGCTAGAGAATACCAGGCATTTATTCATGACAACTAGATGTAACATCCCGAGAACACAAGACACCCTGGTCCCCCTCTTCTTACTCACCTCCTTCCCAGGGAACCCAGAAGTCCCAGCTCCTCCAAAACCAGTGAGGATAAGGTTAGATCTTGCCCCCTCTCTCCAGTTCTGATGTTGCTTTCAGACTGCTGCTGGTCAAGGCAGGTGGAGGCCAGTTCCTCCTCCCCCATCCCCAACAGCATTAGGTTTTCTCTTGCTTAATCAGCTTTGTCTGTCTTAAGACTCCAAGACCCATAGCTGTCTTGAAAGGTGCATTATGTATAATGGCTCCAGGAGTGGGGTGTATGATGAGCAGCATTGACTATTGGCTGTGCAACTGAACACCAATCATGCATTCCCAGCAAGGGGTATGTGTGAGAGGGAGCAAGGAAGAAAGTGTGCATATCTGAAGAGCTGTAGAAGGATTTGCATGCGCATGTCTCTGTGCCAGGTGCAAGGGAATGACAACAGGAAACAGGTTATCTGTGCCACGTGCAAGGGAGTAACAACAGGAAACAGGTTATCTTGTTGTCTGTGTGCTCTCGGAGGCATCCAGTGGGGCCACTGTGAGATACAGGAAGCTGGACTAGACGGGCCTTTGGCCTGATCCAGCAAGGCTCTTCTTATGTTACAAATGTGTTGTCTTGCAAATGTCTGCATGTGCCTAAGATGTAGGATAGATGAGAAACCATTGTAATGTGTGCATAGATGTGAGTGGGTGTGAGAATGGTAAGTGCTGGGCTGGTATTCAAGGGCTTATATGTGAGTATACAACTGCCTTTATGTATGTGGGTAAATGTGTATATTTGGGGCAGAGGGTATTTACACACAGATGTTGAAAAAGTTGCATATCTGCCTGTGTGAGCAGGTGCACAAATACCTATATGCATATGTTCAAATGATGGCACAGGAACAGCTGTATGTATGTAGAAACATCACATATATGATTATGACCACCAGTATCTATATATGGATGTGCACAGTGGTAAATGAATCTCCCAAAATATGTGCTACAGAGATGCCTACTTAGCAACTCGAGTGGTCAACACACAGACGCCCATTTGGATTTTTTGAGATGGTAGAACGTTCTCTCTCTACAGGTAATACCTTACCTCTTCTGGAGATGTCAGTCTTTTTGGCACACTAGTATCATTCTGCCTGAGCATGGCCCAAGTTATGTAGTTTTGTCCTTGCCAGGAATCCAAGAGATGTAGTGTGAGTGAATGAATTTGTGTTCTGCAAATGAGCCCTTTCAGAGTATGCAAAGACGTTCCTCCAAGTTTTTATACAGCAAACTCTCTTTGGGAACTGAAGTCAATAGAGAAGTCAATAGATCAGCCAGAGATGAACATGTGAATCTCTGCTCTTTTTTTTTTTTTTAAGGTAATAATTTTCCTCCTATAACTCACTGCACCCTGCTTTAAATGAACTCTAGTTCATTTAGTGCTCAGGGCTGGGGTAGCTGAACCAGTTACTGTCTTCTGATTGGACAATGAGTAACCATAGTAGTGCCAGACCACAAAGGCTAAAAGCTGTTCCATTCTAGAATGGAGAATTCCAGAATGTGTAGATGGGATTCACCATTTTGTTTCTCCCTCTCTAGCATGCCAGCTTGGATCTGACTTGGCTGGTTCCAGCGTTCCTTGAGCATATGAGGTTTCCACATACATACTGAGTCCGGCCATTAGCCCAACTGGCCCAATATAGTCTGCTCTGACCAGCAGTAGCTCTGCAAGGTAGTTCCAGGCAAGGTTCTTCCAGCCCCGCTACCTGGAGTTGCCAAAGGCTGAGGCTGGAACCTTTTGCACACAAAGCACAGAGGCCCCTCCCTATAGAAATATCTATGACATGATGGCCTATCCTCTAGACTTTGGGGGAGTGGATTCCACCTTTCCCCTTCTAAGTTACTACATATACCGGTATCTTAATTCCCATTCACTGGTTTATTCCATTTGTCCAATTACGCTCTGTTTATCTCACTCTCTTCCTGCTGCCCTCCTTGGCCTACTCATTCTCACAGCCCCCCCCCCCCCATACTTGCAGGAGCAGATGGAGCACCACTGTTGTTTGGGCTGACCTCTGTATCGCTGGCAAAGAAAGAGGGACTCTTTAGGACCCAGCAGCAAAGGGCAGAGCTGCGGCTAAGAGCCTCAGACCTCAGGCAGCCAAGCCCCTGCATAGAAGCAAAACCAATGCTTCTCCACTAGGGGGCCTCCAAGGCACAGGAGACTCCCTCTTCTATTTGTTTTTACAAGGATACCACCCAAACTGGATCATTTGGAAAACACATTAAAATACTTAACACATACAGAGCAATACTCCACATCTGTGGCAGGCTGTGGTCTGTTACAGCAGAGGGCTTCTTCTCCTATATGTATATGCATGACCAACTGGTCTGAGGGCTTGGCTCATTTTCTATAGTCAGGGCCGGCTCATCCATGAGGCCAACTGAAGCTGTCGCATCAGGCAGCAGATTGGTGTGTGTGTGTGTGGGGGGGGGGGTTGATCTTCTCTATCCACCTTCATGCCTCCACTGCTCCTCCTTCTTCTTCCACTCCCTGGATTGAAAAAGGAAGAGGGAGACAGAGGAAATGTAGAGGGGAGGGGAGTGCTGAGCTAAGACATTGGAGAGTAGCAGGAGCAGAGGCTGGCACATCATTGGGTAAGAAGGGGCAGCACTTGGCATGCAGCCTCAGGCGTCAGGAGGCCTTGGACTGATCCTGCCTACTACTACAGTAACCGGTGTTACTTCCTGAGTTTTACTTATAGTTTAGACTTAGTCAGACACAACCTTGTCTGTGGACTCCATCTCCTGAACTGGGACCACCACAATATTGCCCACCCGTCTGCCCCTGTGACCCGGATAACTCTCAAATTGCTCTATGAAACGGCTTTATCCTGAGGCAGTCCTCCTTGTTGTTCCGACATGTCTTCACTGACTGGCAGTAGTTTTCCAGGGTTTCAGAAAGGGGTCTTTTCCAGCCCTACCTGAAGGGATTAAACCTGAGACCTTACATAAGAACATAAGAACATAAGAAGACCCCTGCTGGATCAGGCCAAAGGCCCATCTAGTCCAGCTTCCTGTATCACACAGTGGCCCCACCAGATGCCTCAGGGAACACAAGACAACAAGATACCTGTATCCTGTCGCCACTCCCTTGCACCTGGCACAAAGAAAACCTACTCCTACAACCAGGAGGTTGCTTATCCCCATCATGGCTTGTAAGCTGTGATGGACGTTTCCTCCATAAATCTGTCCAATCCCCTTTTAAATGCATCCAGGCCAGGTGCCATCACCACCTCCTGTGGCAAGGAGTTCCACAAACCAATTACACGCTGGGTACAGAAATGTTTTCTTTTGTCTGTTTTAATACTCCCTCCACTCAATGTGAGTGGATGTCCCCTAGTTCTAGTGTTGTGTGAGAGGGAAAAGAACTTCTCTCTATGCACTCTCTCCATCCCATGCATAATTTTATTCGTCTTAATCATGTCCCCCCTCAACCGCCTTTTTTCTAGACTGAAGAGCCCCAAACGCTGTAGCCTTTCCTTATGAGGGAGATGCCCCAGCCCACTAATCATTTTGATCGCTCTTTTCTGCACCTTTTCCAGTTCCACTATATCCTTTTTGAGATGCGGCGACCAGAACTGGACGCAATACTCCAGATGCGGCCTTACCATCGATTTGTACAACAGCATAATAATATTCCATATGCAAAACAGGTGCTCTTCCACTGAGCTATAGCTGCTCCTGAAAAGATAACCATCACTGGTTCTCCAGCTGCCTATTTATTTTATTATTCACTTTTAAAATACCGGTAGCTATCCTAGTTTTTGTTTCAAAAAAAATGCAAACTGGCTTAAACAATCAAGGATGGTGTAGTGGTTTGGGAGTCGAACTTAGACCTGGAAGATCCAGGTTCAAATCCCCGCTCAGCCACGAAGCTTCCTGGGTGACCTTGGGCCAGTCACTATCTCTCAGCCCCACCTACCTCACAGGGTTGTTGTGAGGACATAAAAAAGGAGGGGAGGAAATATGTACACCACTCTGAGCTCCTTGGAGGAAGGGTGGTATAAAAATGTGAAAAATAAAAAATAAAATAAATATATACTCTCCAATACTGCAATCCTAGACATGCTTAAAAAGGTATCCCCTGACAATTAAGTCCAGTCATGTCCGACTCTAGGATGTGGTGCTCATCTCCATTTCAAAGCCGAAGAGCCAGCGCTGTCCGAAGACGCCTCCGTGGTCATGTGGCCGGCATGACTCTCCTTGCCGCAGCGCGTAGCATGCGGCTGGAACACGGAGTGCTGTTTACCTTCCCGCAAGCGGTACCTATTTATCTACTCGCATTGACATGCTTTGGAACTGCTAGGTTGGCAGGAGCTGGCCAAGCAACGAGAGCTCACCCTGTTGCGGGAATCGAACTGCCGACCTTTCGATCGACAGCTTATGGTTCAGTGGTTTAACCCACTGCGCCACCCGCTGGCCTTGCTTACCTTGCTTACCTTGGAGTAAACTCCATTAAACTCAATGGGACATAGTTCTGAGTAAGCATGCACAGGAACACACTATTACTCTCACACTGATGATCATTACTTCACCCCCACTCCCTCTGCTTGGGTGCTGTGCATATTTACTCAGAAATAGCACTATCGCCCACTAATTTAAAAGCCAGGAGGGGTGATTATTGGGGTGGGGTGCTAAAGTTATGCTAGAAAAGCATAATTGTCCATGAGCTGTCAATCGAAAGGTCGGCAGTTCGAATCTGCGACGGGGTGAGCTCTCGTTGCTTGGCCAGTTCCTGCCAACCTAGCAGTTCCAAAGCATGTTAATGCGAGTAGATAAATAGGTACCGCTTGCGGGAAGGTAAACAGCGCTCCGTGTTCCAGCCGCATGCTACGCGCTGCGGCAAGGAGAGTCATGCCGGCCACATGACCACGGAGGCGTCTTCAGACAACGCTGGCTCTTCGGCTTTGAAATGGGGATGAGCACCACACCCTAGAGTCGGACACGACTGGACTTAATTGTCAGGGGTCACCTTTACCTTTTTTATATTATCAAAGGTTCAACGCGAAAGTGGCACAAAAGTGCTTTACGGCACTTTCGCGACACCCAGCGCCGGGAGGAACATACGCTCCCCTGGCACGTCATTGCTCAGGATTGTGCTGTCACCCTAGCAAACAGAGGCCATTCGAGCTATCTCAACTCTTACAGTACTGTTAATGGAATAAGCAACATGTTTTGCAAAATCAGCTTAACTTCATCGTCTCCTCGTGTTTTGCATGAAAATGACAGAAAGATTATTAAGAGCGGGATTTTATTTCCAATGTTTGGAAATATCAAGTTCCCTGATAACATTTGATCATATATATTTCTCTGTTTTGTAATTCTCTTTAAATTAGAATCAATGTGTATGTATAACGTACAGTGGGCCCTCCTTATCCGCAGATTGGCCATCCGCGGATTTGAATATCCACGATTGGCCATCTGCGGTCTACGGAGGGAGGGAACCCACTGGGGGTGGGGGCAGCGACTTCTGGTCGCGTTTTTTCTTCTAACAGGCATTTTACACTATTACAATGCTGCGCCAGAGGGAAGGAGCGGGTGGCAGGCTGGCGCAGCTCTTCAATAAGGTACAGTGAGGTTTTGCTCTTAAGCAATACCGGTATTTAAACATGGGTCTTCCTAATTCAACACTCTATCCATTGGTTTTCTGTTACAATGGCTGGAAATACATACCCTATCACGTAGGAGACCATTATATAGGGTTCCATCACTGGCTCTTGTTCTATTGGGAAACTCGGAACTGACAGTGCCAGCTCCAATAACAACATTATCCTTTTAAAAAAATATTATTGGCCAGGCTTGTACAGGATAAGTTCTAGCCGTTGTTTTTGACCGTAGTTCTGCTCAACAAAGATTTCCTTCTGCTCATGTCATATCCATGCTGAGAAATCTGCCTCCGTTGAATTTCTGCTTGGCATGTAGCTATGCACAGAGCATCTGAGCTACAATGTGATTCCTCTGTAATATGAAAATGCACTTTGCGCATGCTCAGATGCACTCTTGTCTTAAGGCTTCACACTGTGCCACACGAACGCTAACACTCAAAATAAGCTTTGCTGAACCTTGTCTCAAATTGACATCCATCCCAATGCCATTCCCTGCCTGCCCCATTCTCATCTCTTCTCCCCTCCTCTGTATACGGCGCGAAAGCTCTAGAAAGGAAAGCAGAGCGGAGGGAGAGGGGCTGGTCTCCACACGCTGATGCAAACATCGTGAAGGGGCGGAGCCGTGACCCTCTATGCAAAATAGCTGGAATCTACAGAATGACGCAAATACAGCACCGGACGTGACAGAGCGAAGGTGGCGTCGTGAGCCCAAGGCTGGAGGGGAAAGAGGCGGGGTTCAGCATGCAGATGTATGGGCGGAGCTTAGAGAGAGAGAGAGGAAGTGGACCGCGGGGCAGCGAAGGCGGTGGAACGTTTGGGGTCAGGCTGCTTGGAACGGAGGTACGTCAGCCTTGGGATCGTGCTTTATGTCTAGGACTCAGCCCTGGAAATGCCAGGTCACGTATAGTCCCGCGGCATGTAAAGGAATTATCATAAAGGATAGGGTTATCTGAACATGTGTAGAGTGCACTGCATTTTGCTCATTTTCCTACACTCTGGGATTAGGGGGCGAGACTTCCCGGTAAAATTTAGGGCACTATCTCTGTCTCCCTGCGCTGCTCTTTTTGGATGGTGAGACCTAGCAGGGATAGGTTTCGGTTTGTAAAGCAATAGACCAGGGCTAATGTTGTTGTGTGTTTTTTAATAGCCACGTTCTCTAATGTGGGGACTCTACTCTCTAATGTGTCTACAGATATAGAAAGATGCTCTGCATATGCTCAAATGCACCCACTTTATTATTGTCAAGCACTATCCTGAGCCCTGGCAAATTTCGAATGATAGAATGTCCAGCCCCAAGAGGCTTAGTGTCTCCACATTGGGGTAACTTATCCACTCCTGGTTTTACTTTCAGCTAATTGGGGGTAGAGAAAATCGTGCTGTACCCTTCACTGTAATCAGAGAGAACCTTCTGTTGCATTCTCACTTCTGCTTCCTTCTACCTTCCAAAGATTTCCCCTTTCCTGCTTCTGTCCTTTCCCATCTTCCTTCTTTCCTTCTTCAGTTGGCCGTTGCATCCATTGCAAGCAGAAGTCCAGCTCATAAGCTTATGAGTTGTTGGGATTTTTTTGGCAGGCTATTGACACACAAGACGATGCGTCTACTGTGGCTTGTGAGCGCTGCCCTTTTGGGGCTGGTATCCTGCGTGCCTATTGAACGGCCCAAGGAGAAACAGGATGTGGAGGAGACTCCCCCGGAAGCGCCAGTAAGTGCAACGTTCCTTGTCCTTTGCAATAAGCTCTTTAAACCTCTGGGTGCCAATGATCTGAGCCCAGATTGGAATTTAGGATTCCCAGATCCTGGGATGCCACATGTCGCTTTTAGGGTTGTATCATTCCACTTGTTGTGACTTTTTCAGCTGTGGTGCTACAGCAGCAGATCCAGCTGTGGTGCTACAGCAGCAGATCCAGCAACGATCAAAGGCTTAGTCATTTTGTTGACTAAGGGGGAATAGTCATTTTGTTGGGGGGGGGAATAGAAACCCAGGAAGTGAGACCTCTCAGTCTTGCAGATCTTCGCATCCCTTTGAAGGAGAAAGTGTGGCTAAGGTGGTGTTGTCAAAATCTCAACCCAGATCTACCAAGTGGGCTATACTGGCTCTCTCTTATAGGCTGGTTTTTCTCACGGTCCTCTGCTTAGGTACAAACTGTCCCAGGAGCACATGTTGCCCTGGGATCTCAACCGGCCCACTGTGCTGTCTTGGTAATACTGTGTCTGTAACAGTCAGTAATGCTAATTAATTCTCAAGATATCGGACTAATGAACATATATTAGCAAATTATTTGTAACATGACATCATAGGCGACGTCGAAAAGTCCTTGCTCCCGAGCAGCTTACACTGTAAAAGAGACAGTGGGAAAATGGAGGGACAGTGACTGGAAGGGAAGAATGTGGGTTAATGATGCTATTGCACAGACGGGTAAGTCGGGGTTGTGGATTAAGAGGACAAATCAAGGGCCAGGGGGAAAACATGAGTTTTGAACGGAAGCAAAGGAAGCTGCATTGGACTGAGGGAGTCCAATACTGTGCTTGGATTGGCGATGGCTCTCTAGAGACTCAGAACTGGGAAAGACCTTTACCCCCTGAGCTCTTTTTCACCAGAAGTGGCACAGACTGAATGTTCTGCATGCAAAGCACATGCTTTGCCACTGAATTGTGTGTGCCCCCCCCCATGAGACATGGTTGGTCTGACCCCCGGCTCTCGTTTTTCATGCAGGACACAGGCCTGTATTACCACCGTTACCTTCAGGAAGTGATCAATGTTCTGGAAACAGATGGACACTTCCGGGAGAAACTGCAAGCGGCCAACGCTGATGACATCAAGGTGAACTGGGGTCTGCACAAGGCTGTGTGGAATTCTGTGTGTTAAGAAGAGTAACGACGCGCATGTTCAGACAACGTTCTGAGAATTGTGGGTTTTGCACATAGGTGCAATAGATTTTGCACCTAGATTTGCGTTGTGGTGATGGATTCACACAACACCATGTTCTGAAACGGAATGTGTGCCATGCTTGTGTAGTATTGGCTGGCTGGCTTAAAGTGATTGCCAGGGATGTTTGTGTACTTGTAGTAGCCTCCCTCCCTCATCTTTCTCTCGCCTCTTTCAGAGTGGCAAACTCAGCAAAGAGCTGGATTTTGTCAGCCACCATGTCCGCACCAAACTTGATGAGCTAAAGCGGCAGGAGGTGTCCCGGCTCCGGATGCTTCTAAAGGCTAAAATGGATGCCACCTTAGTGCAAAGTGAGTTGGGACAGGAGTGGATTTGAGGGTGGGACTCCCCAATGCTCTTGAAGGGGCCTTGGGAGCTGGAATAGGGAATGGTGGGGGGGGGGCGGGAGTGGCAGACACGGAATTGCCCTTCATCCCCAGTCTGCTGCCACCTCTCTCCAGCCTGCCACAGATGGAGCCGTGTTAATTTGCTTCCCTACCCATTCGTCTCACTCTATCCTTGTGCATTCCCTTTAAACTTAAAGGTGCATTCCCTTTAAACTTAAAGGGACCCTTTAAACTTAAAGGGGAGGAAGGAGCAAGGGGAGGGAAGCAGCCGCTTGCCTCACTGCTTCCTTGCAATCCCTTTAAATAAAACTGAAAGAAGTTGGAGAAGCAAGGCGAGTGGCTGCTTTTCTTTCTGGTTTTTTTGGGGGGTG
Organism: Plestiodon gilberti rubricaudatus; assembly: GCA_026170595.1. Lineage (NCBI taxonomy): Eukaryota > Metazoa > Chordata > Lepidosauria > Squamata > Scincidae > Plestiodon > Plestiodon gilberti. Next base: position 15,464,989 of record JANXHW010000006.1, on the reverse strand, counting down.
GCTGCGGCGACACTGGTGGCAGTGGATAGCTGTCCTCTGTGATCTGCTGAGTTTCAGGGGTGAAACTGCACCTTTAACCCTGCTCCTGACCTCTTTTTTTTTTCCCCCAGATGTACAGGTGGATCACCTGGCTTTGCTGAAGCAGTTTGAGCATCTTGACCCTCAAAATCAGCACACGTTTGAAGCCCGCGACTTGGAGTTGCTCATTCAAACTGTATGTCCAGTCTGCCTTGTTTGTTTGTTTTGGAATATAAAATGAGCAGGGCTATTTTGTCTGCTTCTGGTGGGCCCATTCTCGTTGGTTTGCTCATGCTGTGAATGTGCAAATAGAGATGTGACCGCTGTGGCTAAGTTGCAGTGTAGCTGCTCAAGGGGGTCCTACATTGATCATAGGAAGCTGCCTTCGAGAGTCTGGCCCTTGGTCCGTTTAGTGTAGAGTTGACTACACTGAGTGGCAGCAGCTTTCCAGGGTTTCAGACGGGGGTCTTTCTCACCCCTGCTTGAGGATGTTTGGGATTAAACCTGGGACCTCCTGCATGCGTACCGCTGCGCTATGGCACCATCCCTAATTCTGTTTCCAGTGTTCTCCCCTTATGCAGACACTGCATCTGCCATTCCACTCACATAGTCAAACGCTACAGATTGCGAAAAGCGTAATCTGAAAGTCTTCATTGTTGATAGCAGTGGGTAGGGTTACCAGCTTGTCAGCCAGCCTCTGCAGTGGTGCCTTTTAACAGCAGTGTGATCTGCAGCAATTGGCACATAATCACACTTACTCTGTGCTGTGCTGTGAGAAACTTCACCTGCTAATTACTGCAGATCGACCACTGTTGGAACCAGCATGGCTAGTGGTTAGAGCATTGGACTAGGGCAGGGGAGACTAGGGTTCAAATCCCCATTCCACCATGAAGCTCACTTGGTGACCTTGGGCCAGTCACCATCTGTCAGCCTAACAAACCTCACAGGGTTGTTGTGAGAATTAAAAGGGGGAAACCATGTTGGCTGCCTTGAGCTCCTTGGAGGAAGGGCAGCATAGAAATGTAGCCTACTAAGAGCTGCATAAAAGGCAGACTTGAACTAGGAGGTACAGCGCTGCTTAGCATAGCGATGAGGAGAGCCACATTGGGTGGAATTCTCCCTTCCGTGCAACTTCAGTAGCAAGCACATTCTGAGAGTTCAAAGCACTCCACATACACTAGCTTCTTGTAACAACAACTTGTTGTTGTCGGTATTACCGTATTGGTCTGAGTATAAGACTCACTTTTTTCTCCTAATTTAAGTTTTTAAACTAGGGGTGCGTCTTATAATCAGGCTGTTGCAATTTAATGCCAGTGATTTAATTAAATTTTTTTAACAGCACCAAACTTTAAGGGTGCGTCTTATAATCAGGTGCGTCTTATACTCGGGACAATACGGGTATTATCGGTATTATTCAGTATCATTATCCCTACATAGCGGGGAGGCAGGAGAAGTGACTTGCCTAAGGCTACCTATTGACTTTGAGATTTGAACTGGGGACTTCCTGATTTGTAGCGCAGTCTCTTAGGCATCGTGCTATAGGAACCGTTGTGGGATCTGGGCCTGGCATCCCTACTTCAGGGGACCTGGGCAAACAAGCCTGAGGGAAGGATGTGAATTGCAAGGATTGGGAGCGAGAATATTATGGGTTGGAGGGGAAGGGGTCTAAGGCATTGGGGTTCTTCATGTCACTAGTAATGGCATCTCTCTTCACCTCCCAGGCGACGAAGGACCTGGAGAACTACGATGCTGCCCACCATGAGGAATTCAAGCGTTACGAGATGATGAAGGAGCACGAGCGCCGGGAGTACCTGAAGTCCCTGGATGAGGAAAAGCGCCGTGAGGAGGAAGCACGTTTTGAGGAGCTGAAGAAGAAGCACAAGGAGCACCCCAAAGTCAACGCCCCGGTGAGGGAACCCCTTTTTGGTTTCTGGTGGGAATAAGGAAAGATGGAGAATTTTCCTTCAGCTTGTCCTGATAATTAAAAACAATGTTGTTTACACATGCATATCCTATCCTTCCTCCCAGGGCCTCAGCGCAGTGTATAGGGCTCTCCTGTCCCCCATTTTATCCTCACAACAATACTGTGAGGTAGGTTAGGCTGAGAGAGAGCAGTTGGCCCATGAGAGCAGTTGGCCCATGTTCACCTATCGTGTTTCATGGCTCAGTGGAGATTTTAGCTCGTCTTCCCCCTCCTGGGACCTAGTTCAACACTGTGCCATGCTGGTCCTCATATTCTGATCATCTTAACTTATTATCCCATGCAGGGCAGCCGCGATCAACTCAAGGAGGTCTGGCAAGAGACCGATGGCTTGGACCCCAATGAATTCAACCCCAAAACCTTCTTCAAATTACATGGTAAGGAGTGGGATTCCTGGAGGACAATTTTCACTATCGTCTTGTGCCTTTCCCATAGCTCAGCCTTCTGAAAGCCAATCCAACGCAAGCAGTTTCTCACTCATTCCACACTTGTACGCCACAGAAGAGAGCAAAGTCCTCCTGTATTAAAGCAATAACGAGCCATTAAGGCAACAGTAACGTAGTTATGGATAAAAAAGCTGATCCCTTAATTGAGGCAATAATAGGTGATCCAGCAATTTATCTAGAGTCATAAACTGTGTTTTTAATTTTCGTTTGGTGCATAACATATAACCCGTATACAAAATCAACCAGTAGAATCATAAACATAGTAGACCTGTATGAATGTTTGCAAAAACCAAAACGAGCCCGTGACTGGATACTGGGGATGATAGAATTCTAACAGCTTTGTTCTCAAGCTGAGAGACATTGTAGAGAGACGGGGGGGGGGGGGGGGGGAGAAGACGACGACCAGGGTACATAACCTCCCTTCCCCAGTCTGAAGCGCCCCATAGCAATGTGGCAAAGGTAGGGGTAGACAGCTCATTCTTCTCTCTCTCTCTCTCTCTCTCTCTCTTCCCCCCAGACACCAATAGTGATGGGGTTCTAGATGAGCAGGAGTTGGAGGCTCTGTTCACTAAGGAGGTAAGTACCTTGTCTAGTTCTCACTGAAGTGGCAGACTTGTGTCTGGGCTATACCACTTCAGACTGCAGGTGGGTGCTTTTATATCCCTGTCCATAGAAAATGAACAAATCAGGGAGAAGGCTAGCGCCTTACTTTTGACATATGTAGGGGCTGTTTTGTATGGAGGGGTACTGAGTTGCACAGGCACCCGCCTGCAGTCTGAAGCGGTATAGTCCAGACAGGGAATTCACCACACAAGGACTAGACTGTCGGTGGTGGTGGTGGTGGTGGCCTCATTTTTATACCTCCTTTCCTCCAAGGAGCTCAGGGTGGTGTACATGGTTCTTCCCTCCTTTTGTCCTCACAGCAATCCTGTAAGGTAGGCTAGGCTGAGAGATGGTGACGATCACCCAGGAAGCTTCATAGCTGAGCAGGGACTTGAACCTGGATCTTCCAGGTATAAGTCCAGCTTCCGAACCACTACACCATCCTGGTATTTACCATGTTCATTTACAGTTCTTCATGGTTTAAAAATGTCCCAAACCCTTAAGAAATACACAGGTACAGGTAGGAACTGGCAAGGGATACAGGACCTAAAGCTCTGTGCTTTGAGGCCATGCTAGATGGCCCATAGTTACTTGAGTTTCTTTTCGAGTTCCACCCATTGTGTGACTTGAGGTCCTTGCACCATGCAGCCTGGGTGGGGTCGGCTACCAAAGTGCCTGGGCTTTGTCAGAATGTTCCTGTAGGGCTGTCCTTGTAAGCTGCTAGCCTTGCCCTTTTCGATGCTATAACAACGTGGGCCGAGCTCTCCAGAAACATGGGGCGAGCGTGAGTGAATTATGACATTATGACATTTACGACTTACGAAGTTTCATCACAGCGTGTCGCTGCTAGCACATCGTGAATTTTAAATGGGCTTTCAGCGACGAGGGCTGCAAGCCTGTGCACATTTTCCTGGGAGTAAATCCTATTGAACCTGGTGGTGTTTGTCTCCTGATTAGACATGCCCAGGATTATGCTGTGGATGATGTACCTTGCAAAAGAGCATTTTGTTTTCAACAAGGACAGGGTGCCAATTCAGTGCTTCTTCCACAAAGCAAACCATTGTTCCTGCCTTGAAGAAGAATGCTTCCTCCACAAAGCAGTTGGTTGTTCCTGGCCTGAGACAAGATCATTCTGTTTGGGGTGGGGGGCAAAGAGACTGGCTTAGAATGCTTGTGCCTTGAGAGGCAGGCGTGTTCTGTTTCAGGTGAGATCAGAACCTCCTAATCTTTGGGAGAGGAATATTGAAGGAGATAGATCAGTGTTTCTCAAACTGTGGGTCGGGACCCACTTGGTGGGTCGCGACCTGATTTCTGGTGAGTCCCAGGTGATGGAAAGATCAGATAAGTAATTGCCACAAGCCCTGAGGCTATTCAAAAATCAGAAAGCTGCTAATTGCCCTTCAAAGAGCTGAGCTCCTGCAGTTTGCAAGGAGCTGAGCTTGTGTAAATATAGGAAGATAAATGTTTGAGCATCTCGTAAAGCTAAGTGGGTCCCGATAGTGTGTCATTTTAATAAGTGGGTCCTGGTGCTAAAAGGTTTGAGAACCACTGAGATAGATAATCAAGCTTCTCAGACTTTGACCCTGTTCTCATCCTCTCCTTGCAGCTGGAGAAAGTGTACGACCCCCGTAACGAGGAAGATGATATGCTGGAAATGGAAGAGGAAAGGTTGCGCATGCGGGAACACGTCATGAAAAATGTAAGTTGGTTGGGAGGGCAGTGTTGATCCCCCATATGGTCGGAGCAAGTGAGGAGGGGAGGGCATGGGAGACACAATGACCTGTGTAGCGTTGAAGAGCAGCAGTGGCAAAGAATGGTCGTCTTGGTTAAGATTGTGAGCTGGGAAATCTTCAATTCCAATCACGGCTCAGCTGAAGACCCCCATTGAGGGAGTCTTCAGGTCTCTTGGCCATCCCATTGTCTGCAAAATGGCTCTGGTGATGCTGGCCTACCTTGCAGGTTTGTTGTAATGACTGTGTATGCAAAGACTGCATGAATGCTTAAGAATACTGGTTGTTTTTGGTTTTGGTGTGTGCATAGGATGGTGTGCATAGTTTCTCCCTCTCCCGCCCTGGTTTTACCCTTGCAACGCGACCCTGGGTGACTGAGAGGTGACAATTGGCCTCGAATCACTCAGCACGTTTTGTAGCCAAGTTAGAAAGTGGACCTAGGTCTCCCTTGTCTAGGTCCATCTAACTAGCCACTATGCCACACACTCTCTCTCTATGATAATTATTTGTAACAAGCAGTGGCCAGTTTAATTTTAAAAAAAGCAAAAGGTGAAGGTGGAAACCAGAGAGTAAAGAAATCTAGAGTGAAATGAGAATCAAGTCCTTGCATTCTTTCTTGTTAACAAGATCATTATTTCAGTTTAATGTGTGACAGGCACAGAATACATTGATAGTGGCCAGAAGCATTTACAGGCAGACCTGGGAACAGAGCACAGTGACAAAGGTCAAATTATTTCCCTTCTTCCTGACACTTCCTGTCACCATCACGTCTGTGCAAGTGTTAATAGGAATTCGCAACTGGCTGTCTCCTGAAAGTGCCAGATCTGCATATTTCCCGCCCTTATTGATTACGGAGAGGCTTCAGAAAATACCTGAATGATACAACCTCTGTTTCTAGCAGCTCTGGAAACCTCGCTCAGCTGCCCCTTTGCCCTCCTGTGCATTCAGCTTCAGAGTTTTCACCAGCCAGGATTCATATGTCCGAGCCGTTGTCATCTAGAAGTTACCGATTAGACTACTCCAGTGAGCTTTACATGGGGCTGCTCTTGAAGACTGTTTGGAAACTACAAGTGGTCCCGGGTGTGTTAGCAGGGATTCACTGAAAGTGCAAGGAGCATCTGTCGCCTGTGTGCCAACCATTCCAGTTGCTTATTGTTTATTGTTTACCTGGTATTGACCTATAAAACCTTAAATAGTCGGAGAACAGGATGTTGGAAATGAATCTGCCATTCCGCCCAGATACTACTTACCATAGTTGTTGGAAGGCCATGCTCTGTATTCCCCCATCTTCATAAGTGAGGTGGGTGGTGATTAGGGACGGATCCTTTTCAATGATGGTGACCTGTTTGTTGAAAACTTTACCCAGAGAGGCTTGTGCATCCTCTTCCATCCCTCCAAGGACTAATAAAGACCTTCATTTTAGAAAAACCTTTGGGGGAGTATAGCTGCTTATGCTGTGCTGCCGCCTGGATATTATTGTCTGTATCCTGCTGTTTGTTTTTAGAGTATTTTATTGTGGGACTGGTAGTAACTGGCTTTTGTTTAATTGCAATTCTTTCTTTTAAATCAGTGGTGGCCAACCTTTCAACTTGAACGCTGGCCCTTTAAATGGCTGTATAAGTGAGGGCATTTCAGCAGGTGCAGCTGCTTTAGCAGCACCATCAGCACTTGCAGCTGCCAAGATTCCGTCTTCTACACAACTCTTAAGAACACAGTAGCCCTAATGGTGGAAGGTTGGCCACCCCTGTTTTAAATCATGGTCTAATGTTGGGTTTTATTGTAAGCTGCCTTTGGGGTACACCATTGGCCAGAAGGGCAGCATGTATTTAGTCATTTAAAATGTGTGCTTTCAAGCTTGTTTCTCAGCCATAAGGACTCTACACTTGCTTGGTTTTGGGCTGCAATCCTATCCACACTTACCTGGGAGTAAGCCCCACTGGCTATAATGGGACTTACTTCTGCGTAGACATGCCTAGGATTGGGCTGTAAGTTTTGTAGAAAGTGAAAGATGCTGGATTTTGTCCCTGGTATCCACATCTGTGCCTGTGTCACACAATTGTGGTCTAGGGTCCAAAGGAAAGCGAGAAAAGGAGAAGCCTCGACTAAGTCATTTGCTCCAGACTTTTTAAATTCTAATAGACTTGACAGGAAAGATGTTAGAAAAGAGGGGAGGGGGCTGGAAACTACAAGGAGCCAGAGGTGTTTCTACGGTGGGGGCGGTACTGTAAGTTGTGCCCCGTCCTAGTCCCCGTTTACAACCAGGAATAGGAGGCCCCGCCCCCTCGCCTGCTCGTTGCCTTCGCTGCACGGAATGGCTCCGACATTGAGGGAGCGGGGCCTCCTCATTCCTGGCTGTAAACGGGGACTAGGACGGGGCGCAACTTACAGTACCGCCCCCACTGTAGAAACGCCTCTGCAAGGAGCCTCTCTGGGGAGCAATTCTGCAGTTGTTTCACACCTTTTTTCCAATCCTCTCACAGGTGGACCTTAATAGGGACCGGCTGGTAACTCTGGACGAGTTCCTCAAATCTACCCAGAAGAAGGAATTTAACGAAGCTGATGGATGGGAGGTTTGTGAAGGGAATCCGGGGGAGGAACAGGATGATTCTGAATGTTTGGTTCAAGGGTTAAGAAAGCATGTCGCTAGTAGCAGATAGTGAGGCCATTTTGATGCGCTCTCTCTCTCCTTGCAACACAGTAATGCACTTGGCCGAGTCGATAGGGGAGAAAAGCATCTTGCGTGTGGGGGTGGGGCACACCTGCATGTTTCTGCAAAACAAACCACCATTTTGGCTTGAGGAAAACTAATTGCATTGAGGTGGGGGGTGGTTTGGCTCAAATTGTGCATGCTTATTAAGTTGCCTGGTCCTTGCCTTGTTTTTCTTGTTTTTGTTCTTGTGTGTGTGTGTGTGTGTTTTCATTCTGGTTTGATTCCTTCAGCATAGTACAGAAATGCTTTAATTGTCTCTAGTAGTTAAACTTTCTGCATCAGGAAAACCACACTCCAGGTGAATCCAAGACCAAAACACACAGGTTTTTTGCCTGATTTCCCCCCCCCCCACCTCTTGGGTTCCAATATTCTCAAATGCAGAAATTCTTAAAAGATGAACACAGGTAGCAACTACTACTTTTGCCCTGGCTATGTATTCTGTGCCACTAAATTGGAATATTTCCCTAAAGCGACTTATGACACTTCAAAACTATATCAGCAGCGAAGCCAATTGTTAAACTTCATAAGAATGACTCTTTCTCAAAAGTACCATCTCGCTGCAGAGTTGGCAATAAAGGATCTTAACGTCAGATGCCTTTTTTAAAATCATGTCTGCATTTTACTCCATCAAACATGTTACCTCTTTACTTGTCCTGTCCCAAGAAATGTGACCAGTTCTGTAGTAGGGACTTTCTGTAATGCCTTTTTGTTTTCAGGCGCAATATTCTGTGTCGGGAACTGACCAGTTCTTCTGTCCATACCTCAGTTTTTGGACGGAGCTCTTCCCTGGTCTTTCATTGATGCTCTAGCAGCCATTTAGGGATTAATCTTTCTCTTAGATGGGGCTGAAGCTCTAGGCTGTAGACACTGCCATCTCAGTATCTTGTAAGGTCACTTAAAATCTGTCTTTTGAAGATTGTATGATCTTGAATTGCTCAGCCACAGAATAAGCCCCCGTCATGCCATTATCAAGGTGACTTCCGACTACTGTAATCTTCTACCTGTCAAACCAACGGCTCTCTTTCCTCCTCCACCCCTGTTGCCCTCCAGACTGTGGATGAAACGGAAATCTACTCTGAGGAAGAGCTGCAGCGCTTTGAGGCCAAGTTGGCTGCCGAGGAGGTGAAGCTGGGCCAGCAAGCCGAGCATCTGCGTCAGCAGCACCAAGAACTGCAGCAGCGCCAGGTGGAGCTGGATGCTCAGAAGAAGGACCTTCAGCAGGTAGAGATGTAGCTGGGTCATTGGCGCCTGGTAGAGAGCATCAGACGGCTACCAATAAAGTGTCTTTTCCCAACCCTGCTATCTGAGATCCTTTTTGTTACCGGAGAGGGTGAGAACTGAATATGGGTGTCCTTCTGCACATGAAGCGTGTGCCTTGCTGCTGAACAGCCCCTCCCTCCTTATGTGGGGTACAGTTTGGATGCACAAACCACCACCAGAACGTTGGAAGTGGGAGACATGCCGGGCTTTGCCCTTCCGATTTGCTGCCGTGTCACGTGGACAGGAAGGGGGAGAGTTGATAGTGTGTGTTAGTCCATTTTAACGTCTCGTCCCGTACAGGTTATGCTCCGAATGGAACAGAAGAAATCCCAAAAGCAAACTGAGCAGGCACCTCAAGTTGGGCCTGGGGGTGAGCTGAAGTTTCAAGCCCAGCCACCTCATGCAGCCCCAGCAGGTAAGAGCCAGAACTCCTGGGTTCCCTGGGAAGGGAAGGGAGTCTAGTCTGTGCAGATAGAAAAATGGTTGGGAGTCAGAATTCTACATTTTCCTGAACAGATTAGAAGCTGGATCTGTACCTCTTAGCTACCTCTAAGAGTTTAGCTACCTCTTAAAATGTGCTTTTTAAAACTGCTTCTTCCATATGAAGAACTGCTTTTCACTTAGTATCTAAAACAGCGGTTCTCAACGTTCGGATGACCACAGACCACTGCGGCAACTCACCAAGTTGCCGCAGATCCCGGCAACCCAGAAGTAATCCGGCAGCGACGTGAGAACATTGCACGTCATTGTGTCACCGCCAACCCACTTCCACATTACTGGGATTTCCTGGCAATTTGGACCAAGGGCAGACAGGCGGGCCGCTCCGGCGGCGCTTGCTGTGCGCTGCCTCTGGTTGGCAGCCGCGCAGTGGGGGCCGAAGACTCGGCTGGTGCTTTTGTTGCCTGCCTGACCGAGGCCCCACTCGCCTCGGGGCCGCCCGAGCTCGCGCAAGAGCCAGGCGGGCTGGAAGTCATCGCCGCGCACATGTGCAAGACCTTGCAGACCGGAGACCTTGCGGAACCCCTGATCTAAAAACATGAATTGTGGGGGGCCAGGCAAAGGTTATTCCACCAGGTTGGTGCCACACTGAGAAGGCTCTGCACCTCTGTGACTCCTACTGTACTTTTGACAGTGGAAGAATGTGGAGCAAAGCCTCAGATGTTGAACAGAGCGTCCCGGGAGGAATATTTGGGGGGCCGGCGGTCCTTAATGCAGATTGTGCACACGCAAAGGACAAGAGAAATTGGGGAACGAGATTCTTGGGTTGTCTGGAAGGAAACTGAAGTCTAGTGATGTGGCAGCAGCAAGACATTTCTCTCCTCTTCTCTTTCCAGACCAGGCCCCTCCCGCTGAGACCCAGCCTGGAGCCCCTGGAATCCCAGAGCATGCTGCCCCCCAGCAGAACCAAGTGGAACCGCTTCAGAGCCAGCAGCAGCACCCTGACGTTGAAATCCAATAGGACGCTTGGCAGAGGGGATGGGAAGGGAGACCATCTGCTGGGGGGAGTCTTCGATTTCTTCTCTCTTTCCTGCCATTCAAGCACCTGAATCCAGACTTTCCCAGGGACAACGTGTGAGGCAGGGGGCAGGCAGAAGACCTCTTCTATTGCAGAAAACTGTGGGAGGAGTCTTCATGGTAACCCCATCGCTAGACCAAACTCTGCCTGTTCCTTCTCCAGCCACTTCAAAACACTGGAAAGGGGGGGGGGGGTGTTAGAATGATAGGAAGGGCTTATTAAAACATCCTCAGCCTTTTTTAGTGCTCAAGCCTCTGCTTTTTGCTAATCAGAGTGAACGTTTGAGGAGAGTCCTTGGGGATGGTTGTAGTGAGGGAGGCAGAGGCGTGTGTGATACTTAGGTAATCTCTCTCTTTCTCCCCCCCCCCCCACACACACTCTGACACCATGCCTTCCCTGATCATTATGCCCTCACCTACAGGTTGGAGAGATGCTGTCTCTTAAATACAGCACTGAGGGGTGAATCCCCTTTCTCTCTGCCCACATTTGGTTCCTTTTGAGTTGCAGTATTGCACCTTTTGAAAAAGCAGAAGCTGAAAACCGCTGAGTGTTGATTTTTGTTTTGAAATACGTTTGGGTCCTTCTATTTAATAAAGCTGTTAAACCCCTTGGTGTCCATTCTGCATGACTTCCCACTAGCTCCTCTTTTCCTTCTGCCTGATGGTTGTGGTGCTTCCATTAACTCTTCCCCCCCCCCTTTATAATTGTGTCATTGCCTCTTTCAGCCAGAAGTGGTGTTTGTATAAAAACTCTTAAGTCAGGGGTCAGCAACCTACAGCTTGTGGCCCACGCGGAGCTCTGCTTGAGAGGCAAGGCCTCCTGCCCAGTTTGCCACACGCCAGACAGGGAATGGTGGAGCCGCCTGTCCGGGCTTGCAGAGTCCTTGTGCTGCTCTGCCATTCCCTGTCTGGTGTGTGAGAAACTGGGCGGGAGGCCGAGCTCTGCACAGCTGCTTCCGGGAACTCGGCAACCCAGAAGTTCGGTGGTGATTTCCCAGAAAAGCTGCCAATCCCTACTCTTAAGTGAAGGAGTTTCGCTATAGGCCCAGCTTCTCTTGCCACTCTCTCTGTAATGACCAACCATGCAAGTCATCCCTTTTCAGTGGGCAGGAGAAGCTGCTGCAAATGCTGGGGTAGAGAATCCCCATTTTTTTCCTACTCCAAAGCTGCTTAATTACCCGTTTCTATCTCTAAGCCAGCGGGTGGCGCAGTGGGTTAAACCACTGAACCATGAGCTGTCGATCGAAAGGTCGGCAGTTCGAATCCGTGACGGGGTGAGCTCTCGTTGCTTGGCCAGCTCCTGCCAACCTAGCAGTTCCAAAGCATGTTAATGTGAGTAGATAAATAGGTACCGCTTGCGGGAAGGTAAACATCGCTCTGTGTTCCAGCCGCATGCTACGCGCTGCGGCAAGGAGAGTCACGCCGGCCACATGACCACGGAGGCGTCTTTGGACAACGCTGGCTCTTCGGCTTTGAAATGGGGATGAGCACCACACCCTAGAGTCAGACATGACTGGACTTAATTGTCAGGGGTCACCTTTACCTTTACCTATCTTGGGTTTAGGGGAGGAGCACAGTTCATCTGGTGATTTGTACACTACTTGCTTGATCCCTTTTGTTTTATGCACACACACTCACTCTGCCTCCTGCTAGCATTGTGGCCTAGTTCAATGAACTGTGGTGTGCTTTTATGTGACTTGAGTTTCAGCAAGCCACAGACTCGAAAGCTTCCCTCTTCCTTCCCTCCCTCCCTCCTTTTGCATGGAATTAGACATTTGTTACAAACTGTGAATGAACGCTTTTGATTGCATGCAAAGGGCGGGGGGGGGGGGTGGAGTGGGGGGGGGGGAAGCAAGCAAGCCCAAGGTTCACTGCGATTCGTGCATCTAATGACAAGCTGTGTTTTGCTCTGTATGTCCAAAGAGGGTGTGTTTCACCCACTTGCACAGATAAATACAGATGTGCTCCACCCACTGGCAGGTGCTGGTGGTCTCCAGCTTACCACATGGTCATCGAGACATGTGTGAGATGCAAGACGAGTCTTGCCCATGTCGCCTTTCAGCAGGCTGCCCCCATAAAGTGCTGCCCTGCGTAGGATTGAAAGGTAGAGTTTGCAGTGGTGTACTGTAAGCTGAATTGTGCAGACTCGCGCGTCTGGCCGCCCACATATTGAAACTGCTGAAAGTTAGCACAGGCCTGTGCTATCCTGTGGCCAGGTTGTCGTGTGGGTAGGCTCGTCTTCATCTGTTTGCACTGACAGCCTCTCCCTCTGGTGGAAGACAAATGGTGTGGGAATAATTTATTTTATTTTTATTTTTCACATTTTTATACCGCCCTTCCTCCAAGGAGCTCAGAGTGGTGTACATATTTCCTCCCCTCCTTTTGTCCTCACAACAGCCCTGTGAGGTAGGTGGGGCTGAGAGATAGTGACTGGCCCAAGGTCACCCAGGAAGCTTCGTGGCTGAGCGGGGATTTGAACCTGGATCTTCCAGGTCTAAGTCCGACTCCCAAACCACTACACCATCCTGGCTGCATTCCAACCTGCTCCTTCCCTATGAGAGAGAGAGGCATGTACATACGTATGCCATTGGTAGCAGCATGGTTTGATGTCCCTGCTTGGGTCTGGTGTCTCCTCGAGTTTTTCTTTCCCCATTTTTATGACTGTCCAAAGGTCACTCCAAGAACTTCGTGGCTGAATGAGGATTTGAACCTTGGTCCTAATCTGGTGCTCAAACCATTACATTATACTGTCTGGCTGCCATAGTGTTAGTCAGTAGAAGAGAGGATATGGTTTTGGAACTCTGTTGGAAATCGGGGAGAATGCAGAGAAGATGTAAGAGAAGCAATATTCTAGCAATTTGAAAGACACCTTGCTGTGTGGTTGAGTTTTGAGCCTTTAGGATTCTTCGGAGGTGGTAAAGTAAAAAGTCCCATTTTATAGGCTCTGCTGAAGCAGACACCGAAAACTTTGGGATTACTAAACATGCAGCTAAATGGGTGCATTATTCAAATCGGATCCTGTTCAGCGGAGATTTCACAAGGTGTGCAGGATGCAAGACTGGGAAGAGTTGATGCATGGGCAGTGGTGGTGTGGATATTGTATTACATGGGGCCTGGGTTATTAGATGCAAACTTTTGAACTTTACAACATGCTTTTCAATGTTGATAGCTTGGGGGGGGGGGGTTGCAGCTGTCAAGAAGCCAAGGAGAGTTTACAACAATCATCAAGAGGGCATAACTCGTTCTCGGCTCTTGCCTGTTTCCCATAGCCCAGTGTTGGTCACCTGCCTGACTTTTTTATATATACCAATTACCTTTTTGCTTTTAAATCTAACACTTTGTCTCGCTGCCAGAGATGAGTGGAGGACTGCGCACACCTGCAGTAAATTATGCTTCCCCCCCAAATTCAGCAGCAGCTAAACGGCTGGGCAAAAATTCAACGTTGTCACATGTGCATTTTCTGAGTCAATGTAACCCGACTGCCCTTTCAGATTTCAAAAGTGGTAAGTATCACTGGGTCTTTCAGACTGGGTTCTGCGGAAGCTTGTGACCCTTATAAATATATTATCTACTACATTATATGATCCCAGCTCAGGGTGAGCGAAGCTGATTTACATGGCAAACATGAAAAGTTGTACTTAAAGGCAGGCTGTGGGTTCGAAAAGGCTGAAAATTCCTGTTTGTGAAGGTGGGATAGAAACCTCTGTGCTACGCAGAGTTCTTGACCAGAAAAATTCATGGAGAAAGGTGCCCAGTAGGTAGAAGGTTAAGAAACCTTTTATAGCCTCACTGATCTGTAGGAAAAGCTGAATTATCTGCTTCCCTACAACTAGAGTGCCATCATTGGCTTGTTCTGACCTAGTAGTGTGGCACAAACAGATACTTCACTGCTTACCTAATAAAGCCTTTATCTCTCCAACTCATCAGTTTTTGTTTTTGTTTTTAACTCCAGTTATGTTGGGACAGATGCTCAGGGCTATCCCAGATGGGTGTTGGCTTACCAGATAGGTATTTGGTAATCGTTTATTTTTACAAACTTGTGAGTCAGTTGCGTTTCGTATCTAAAGCTGCATTCCTGTTTCATGACAGATGCCCAATATGGAGTGCAAGCTGCACGTTGCTTTTCAACTCATTGTCACAAGGTTATTTGCGTCACACCAATCTGATTCAGGCTACATAACTTAAGACAACTTCCCATCTCTCTTTTCTCCTTTGGGCAAAACCTCAAGTTGTACCTGCTTTGCAGGCTCTTACAGCTAAATTCTCATTTCCTAGAGGTAAAAATGGGTGGGGGGGGGGGGAAGAGAAACAGATAAGAATACAACTGACCATAGTTGGTTTCTTTTATCTATTTTTAGCTTTTGGGTGGGGTGGGGAAAGGATTGATAAGCATAGTTTGTTGCAGCAAAATGTTAGCTGGAATATTGAATATTCCCTTCAAATTCCAGATGTGCTTGCATTACATTCTTTCAGTGATGGATTCCCATAAATATTTTAACAGCAGATGTAGCTAAGTGCAGGGGCTAGCTAGAAATCCCCCAAATTCAAATATTTCCCCTGAATGTAGATGGCCTTAGCAACTTGGCTTTTTCTCAGCTTGCCTCCCCTTTCTGTATTGAGAAGTGATGCTTTGTATTAACCAGAGAGGAGGAGCCTGTTATGGGGTGTGACCTCAGCCAATGACAGCTCAGAGGAGGGGCCTAAGCCCCATAAAAGGTTTCTAGATTATCAAGTTTCCTGAGTCTGAAGCCTAACAAAATAGGCTACCCATCACATAACAGATCAATTTTTATGGGGTTGTGAAGATTGAGTAACGAGCAAAGTAAAAAGCAAAGCTTTAGAGTATTCCAAAAAGTACTATACAGTATAAACAACAGATGTATAGTCCCCCTGGGAGCCAGTAAGCCACAACAGTGGTTCATGTTGTATGCCAGGTGTAAACTTTGAAACACCTGCTTTTTGCTGTCCTAAGTTCATCTCCAAAACAGTGTTCAACATTCAATCCTCAATAAGTCACAACATTCCAAGAAAAGGACAAGGGAAGTTTAAAATGTTTTATTTTTACATGTGTAATTACTACAATAGAAAAAATGGTCAAGTATAAATAGAATCATAATAGAAACATAAATAGAATCAAATTCCCCTGCTAGAGGAGTTCACATTACATCACACCAATAATTTAAACAATTATACTAACTAAAGGGAACATGGGTAGGTTCCATAATGTATCTCCTAGGCAAGGGCTTGCTTCAAAATTGACATTGGACATGAAGGGGGGGGGAAGGGGGAGAAAAGGGGGAGAAAAGGGGGCCAACACATACTAAAATGTTTTATGCTTCAAGTTGTTTAAACAGAATGGTGATGCCATAATACACATGCCAGATTTTGGCATCCACTAGAATGGGCCACAGATCCTGGGCGTTTCAATATTACAGACACAACAGCTAAAGGCCCAATTTACAGGCAAAGGCAGCCACATGCGATGTCACACAGGTAAGGAATGTTTTAATGTCATGTTGACATCGGGCCTAATCAGTAGCAGTATTGTGTCTAGGACTACTAACAGCTGGATTCAAAACTCTATCCAGCCACAGATAACTGCAGGCACTATGGAGCGATGCACTTCAGTACCTGTACCTTAAAATGGAAAAATACCACTGCAGTAACTCATTGGATTGTTGCAACAAGGAGCATGAGCAAAAGTTATGAAATGCAGCTACAATAGTGAGATTATGTAAGATACCCACTACACACACAAATTAAGTTAAGAACAATTATTTTATGTCCTTCGAATAACCTGAGGTAGTAATAGCAAACAGTGCATTTATCTAGAAAACAAGAGCCTAGGAGCTCACTCCTAGCCCTGTCCCACAACTCTAGCCCTACCCCCTCCTCCCCAGGAATTCGAGATTTAGGACCAGATAAATCAGTAATCTTGCTACATTGTAGCCCAAGAACAGCCATAGAGGGTTGCTAGGGCAAGGACAGATAAAATTCTGCATCTGTATACACACACTTGCATGCATGCAAGGTACGACAGGGAAAATAATTCACTCCAGATCAGACAAATTAGCCTCTCCTCAGGAAGCAGTAGTGCCAGAAATATTTAATTTAGCATCTCCTGCATACAGACAGCAACACTGTGAAGTGTTGATCCATGTTTCTGCCCAGATGTTTCTCAGGCGACATGCTGTATGACAGCCCTTTTGAAAGACAATTCCGTTCACAACTCTGTTTGAACCCTCTGCTTGTCTGCCCCAGAAGAACTGGACAGGGGGGTTGTGGTGTTATCTAGAGAGTTTAGAACGCCATGCATTTTCTTCCAAACTTTGGCCCGATGATCCTTCTCCAGGCAAGGCTCCAAGATGGCTCCAAGCTCAGCGATCCTCCGGGAAAAACGGCTGCGGTCACGGGCCATTTCCTCCCAGGGACCCCGGCGGGCAGCCCGGGAGGCATAATCCCAGACGATCAAGGGATGTATGGTAACCACAGGAGAGAATCGAACCTAAGGAGGAGGACAGCAGAACATGCATGTCTTAGAAGGGAACAGTTTTAAGTGCTGTGAAAAAAATGGGATGGGAAGGACCTAGAAATAATGTGGTAAGTTTTCTACATCCCCTACTGTCCTATGAAGAAAATGCCAACATTGTACAAATCTAAGAGACTAGAGCAGCGATTTCAACTTTTTTCAACTCACAGTACACTGACGAGGCACTAAAATTGTCAAGATGCAACACCAGTTTTTTAGCTACATTAAATTACAAGGCAATAAATTCAATTACCAAAACGTGTGTGTGTGGGGGGGGGGGAGTACTCTGCCTGTGCTCAGACACACTTATGACTCCTCATGTTCCAGTTCAAAGTACCGTACATTTGGCACACACTGTACAACACTCAGTGGAAGGCAACAAGCTGCGCTGGGAAAAGGAGGAGGAGACTGGGCAGGCTGTGTTCTGCATCTTTTGGGGCTCCTCCTGTGAAAACTGCTATTAGACAAAGAAGGGTGGGAATGAAGGATGCATGCCGAGAACTCTCGTTTTTTTGCGGGAGGGATCAGTCAGTAGTAGCCCCGCACAAAGGAAGGAAGAATAGCGAGGGGAAGGCGAGAGAGCCTGCTCTGCAGGGAAATGTCTCAGCTCTTACATCACCCACTTTCATGCTGTTAAGTCTGGTGTTGCACAGATGTTGCCAGATATTTCAGGTTTTTCTTCCAGATTAGCAAAACCTGACTAAAAGTTACAAATAAGGAATCAGTAGCCTAGTTAGAAAAAAAATGGGGGGGGGGGGTTAGGAGAGAAAAAGCAGGGCATGATAGAAAAGCCCTCAAAGAAACAGTAGTTTGTAAGAGTCTTAAGTAAGATGACTTGCTAGGGATGCGAGGCAGACACCAGTATAGATAAGCCTCTGCTAGGTGCAAAAATACAGATTTCAGGTTGCACCAAGGCCTACTGGGAAGGATAAACAATATAGTTGTGAGCCCCCCACCCTGTTTTTTTTTTTTTAATCACAAAATCTAGCAGTTGCTTAAATCCATTTCCAATACTATGTGGGGTTCTTGAGGTCATGGCAGCCTTTATGTTAAATCTGGCTCATTCATTACATTGCACAGATTCACCTTCAGCATTCCTGGAGGAACTATGTACATTATTAGGATGTTAATCCTCCAAAATTACTGCATGGGGACTGGCATTCTAAGAATTCCAGTCTAGCCTCCAGGCACACCCTCCCCCCCCCCATCCCAGTCAGCCATCCAGTTATTCTGACACACACCCCATCACCACCGCAGAAAACGTAGCATTTTCTTCTGACAGGGATTCAAGGCCTAGGAACAGACAGAAACTGAACAGGTACAACACTCCCCATCACTGCATCTCCATGGCATGCAACAGCCCTATACAGTTTAGGATCAAAGGATCTGAATGATCACTTACACCCTACAAACGTGCCCAGTTATCAAGATAATCTAGAAAAGCCCAACTACAGGCACTCCTACCCTAGTCTAAGTTAAGGTGGGTGGGGACCAGCACTGCTGCCTCAGTTAAAGAATTCCACGCCGCCATTTTCTGTTTTTCTGGTGCTAAAGTTGCTAATTTTCAGTCTTCACTTTGTGCCTGTCTTGTTTTGCCAGATTCTGACAATTTGAAATTGTTTGGATCTGCTGCGGACTGAAATTTTTATTTGCATTTTATTACAGTATTGTATTCTTAAGTTATTTGAAATTTCTGTACACTGCAGCCTTGGAAGGTTTTTGTTTTTTTTAATAGAAAAAACAGGAATATTTCAAATAACCACCCCTGTTGAATTTCTGGCTGTGGTGCTGCTGTGAAAAGGCTCAGGTGCCCTGGCAGGAAAAGGCATATCAGTGACACCTTGCCATCCATTGTCCACCCCAACTATGACCATGTAAAGCAGAACTTAGAATAAAAACTATGAATGCTTCCTCAAACATTTATGAAGGAAGCAGGCAATTTTCATTCAAGTTAGCGATTGTGAAGGGCAGACCCAAGGGTGTTAGTGGTTCCTAATTATAGGGCAACAAAACAAGCCATGAGCTTTTGAATCTCCTCCTTTGGAGAACCCTGGAGTTCTGGTTATTCCACAAAAACAATTTTAAGTTACTCACCTTTTTAATGACCTGGTTTTGCTCCTGGGAAACAGATGGTGTTTCTGTGGTGATGGGGTCACATTTTTTCCTAGAGCTCAACTGGTAGCATTTGTGAGCTGGAGGTCTACGATTGGCTCTTGGGTCTTTTGGGGGCCATGGATGCTTTGGGGGGTTACAGAACTCTTCAGGCTTGGAATCCATTTTAGTTAGATAAAAGGACACTGTGATTTCCTTGTGGTTTTTGGGCTCAGTTGGAGCAACGGTGGATGCCTTGTGGACCTGAATGGTTTTGGAAGAACAGAGGAAATAGAAGGGATCATTGTTCATGAAAAAGGGTTCAGGGAGCCTCTCAAGAACATCCTGGTGTATGGGGTCATTATCCACTTCTAAAGATTTCGCCTCTTTTCCTGAATCACCACCATCTAAGGATGCTTGTGATTGACGGTTCTCTTCCATCTCATCTTCACTCCACCAATCCTCTGAATTATCCTCATTGTCATCCTCATCCTCTGAGGGACTGTAGAACAAGGACAGGACGAGGGGGCTCTTAAAACCTTGGGAGATGGTGGGTGTCCCCAAGTTCAAAGAGCCCTTATCCTCATCCTTCCGGTAGGACTCTAGGTGTTTTCCATATACTGGCGAATCAGTTGAACTATCAGCGCTTTGCTCTTCATGCGTTGCAAAATCCCCAGTAGATTCCAAACCCTCCTTGTGTTCCCTGGAAACAGAGGGACTTCCCAAACCTTGACAAAAGCTCCCTTCAGCATCCCTCATCTTTCTGTGGAGAGTATGGGAATCCTTCAGATTCTCTCCAAAATATCCACTGCTATCCAAGATTTTTGTAAACATTTGGGGATTGCAATGGTCTTCTTTCAACCATTTCTGAGAAAACTTCTCAGGAGTCTCCATGTTGTCCAGTCCCATGTCTTCTTCTGAAGAATCTTCCCAGTTGCTTCCAAAGTCAAAGGAGGTGGAAGAATATATCAAGCACTGCTCAGACATGCGTTCCTCTTCCATTTGTATCTTTTCCATTTCGACGACGCTATTAGAACCATTCAAAAGCTGTTTAGGGCTTTCTCCAAGATGTCCATCTTCAACCAAGCGTTCAAGGCTATTCAGGATAAGATGCTCTAGATGATGAGCAACTTTCAAGTTTTGCATCTCTTCAT
Organism: Plestiodon gilberti rubricaudatus; assembly: GCA_026170595.1. NCBI lineage: Eukaryota > Metazoa > Chordata > Lepidosauria > Squamata > Scincidae > Plestiodon > Plestiodon gilberti. The sequence continues at coordinate 15,444,952 of JANXHW010000006.1, read as the reverse complement.
TTCTTCGAATAACTTCCTCCTTCTCCAAAGGGGCAGCAGCCAAAGCTACTCTATATGCCCCTTTGGCAATGCCCATAAATACAGCCTTCATCATGTTTGCAGGGAAACTCTGCCAGAAGCGCCACCACTTCTTCACCCAGACCATGGTGACCTGGGTCAAGTGTCCAAGTAACATGGCTGCAATGTTCAGCTTTCCAACAGGGGTCGGCTGCCTACTCAATTCTGGAGGCAGAATTCTGGCCATCCCAAATCCACAGTAATCACAGCAAACGAGGGACCAATGTTTGCTTTTGGAGGGTGAGGTCAAATGGCTGGACATGATGTCTGGGGGCATTTTAGACCTGAAAAAGAAGTAGAAAAGTAGGATAAGCCATCAATTTAATTAGAATTGTGGATAAGAAAGTAGCAGTGTAGAGTCCTGAAGGTTGAATTTCAGAAAGAGATTTCAAAAACCAAGCCTATATAGAGGCTTGGTCCTTAGTCCAATGTGTGCAAGGATAGGCTGTTTGCACATAGTGGGGGAGTACAAACTCTGCACATGCTCAGACACCCACACTCAGAGACACTCTTATTAAGTCCATATTCCAGGACCAAGTCCTAGTACAGACAACAGATTCCGCAACTGGGTCTTGAGGCAAGTGAAGCCCTGAAGGAAAGTGTGTTTATACCATCAATAAAATCTCCTGGGTTCTTTGGAAGTTCAAGTAGAATTTGGAATCTGATCAAAGACATTGCTTTTCTTTTCTTTTTTACAAAGGGAATAAGAGGGTTAGCAAAGGCTAACTAACTGGGAATAAAGATACTTGGAGTGGGAATAGGAGGTAGTAAATTCGAACATGGTAGGGGTGATGGTCGGGGGGAGACTAGAAGGCAGCACTCCTGGGCCTTTACCCCCAACTTTCAGCAAGATTCCTTCTGCCCTCTCTGTGCGTCAGTTTATCTCTCACTTCCTATGGACTATTTCCAGGCTGAGATGTGTAGGTTGATTTAATCCAGGGCGCGCCCCAAACAAGCTCAAGCAAGTGCCCCTGGAACGCTGGCAACACCCCAGTCCGGAAGCAGAAGGGGGGGGAAATCACACACACACAACTGCCGTCTGGATCCTGTGCATGCAGCTGTCGGGGAGAGAGAGGCAGAAAAGCAGAGCGTCTGACCCACAACAGGTTAGATCTGGAAGGGGGAGGGAAGCGGGGGGGGGGGGAGAAAAGGAAGGAGGGGGATATTGCTTTAAAGAATTCCAAACATCTCAAGAGAAACAATATGTGCAGAAAGAGAGTTTACAGGACTGTAGGTGAATGGTAGGAGACGGGAGAGCACCCTGGTTTTGACAGCTTGAAGCTTTAACAACCACAACCCGCTCTAAAATACAAGGTGATCCCTACAGAAATATAATGTTCCCAAAACATGGCAAGGTTTGTACTGTACTCTCCAGAGCTAAAACAGAGAAAAATCTTAATGGGGTGTTGGATATTATTAGAGAATGATTTGCGATAGGATTTTGGCCAGTTGGCTGGATGGGATCCTTTTGACACAAAGCAGTAAAGGATGCAAGTTTCCTAACAAAATGTACTTGGAGGAGGGCAGAGACAGAACGGGGCTACAATTCTCTCAACAGAGAGGAAGCCCTATTAGATACAATGAGACTTACTCCAAGAAAGGATGTACAGGATTGCGTTGCGGGAGTGTTTGGTCTTTCCTAACTAGTAGTTCAATATTTGGAAGAAGTGAAATGCATAGCAACTCAAGTGAGGGCACGAAGGGGGGCACACTGGGGAGCCCAGTCGAGGCTGGAGAATACAACTGATGTGTTCTACAAGTGGAAGAAGCTGGGGTGCAATGACAAGGAAAACAAACTTGTGTAGGAAGGAGGAAATAGGCTTTGGGAAGGCACGGGTAAGACAAAATACCTGCCTTGTAAGAAAAGAAGTGTAGAATTGTGGGGGGAGGACAACATAAAATGTTAGGATGTTTAGGGGTTTTTTGCAGAGGGAGATTGGGTTTTTTTTAAAAAAGGTGCATAAATACACAGAATGCTAAATTTGAAGTGACTACAGAAAAGGAATATTTGGAGGAGATCTTCCGACAGGTTGAACACTGGGGAGGGGAGGAGTACACAATGGTTCTAGTTGAAAATGTGACTACTAGGCAATCCAAACAGAGTTCTGAGAAGTATATTAAGCAAGCCCAAGGAATACTGCGGCAATTAAGAGAGTTGGGTGGAGACCTGTAGAAGCGGTATCGGGGGTGGGGGCCATCCATCATGGCATACAGGAAGAGAAGGAGAGAATCTGGAGGGAGGGAGGAGGCGTGTTAGGAACTCCCGGCTTCTCTATCAAAATAGAATGGCAAACTTAAGAGCAGGGACACTTGAGTTCTCGGAAGAACCAAGGATCCGTGGAAATTAACATGGGCAAGCTGTAACACAACACAACAGCAGGACAATTTGGGAAGTAGGACGCCTGGGTCCCGTGCCCAGGGAGTAGGTAACTAGGTAAGGGTTGCCAAGATACCTGGATTCTCTAGCAAGGAGGAGGATCTAGTGGTTAAGAAGGGAAGATCTAAGACGCAAAGGCACCGGAGGCGTTTAGAGAGGGGAGGGGGGCATCTAACGGTTAAGAACCGTAGGGTGGAAGCAGGGCCAGTCATAGGAATTTTATCAGGGGGCAAAAAGTTTGTTTTGGGCCCCTTTCCTACATAGGAATTTGGTTCCTCCTGGGCCCCCTTTTTTGCTCCAGGGCCCCCTTTTTGACCCATTTTTCACCCTGGGCCCAGGTACAAATTACCCCTTTAACCCCCCCCCCAGAGGCCCTGGGTGGGAGAGATCTAGTTGTGGGGCAATCCCCCCCCCCACTTACCTCTGGAATCTTAGCCAGTAACAAACTCGCTCCAGCAAGCAGCTGCGGGGTTGACGCGGATAAGCAGTCGAATGGCAGTCTTGACAAAAACGTGGCTCGTCGAGGGATCGTCCATGTTTCCCTATCAATGATGCTTTTATTTTTCAGTCTGTAAATGGAACGGAATGTTTTGATTGCTGTGACACAGGCTATATAAACAGCATTCGGAGGCAGCGTCTTTGGATTGTGACGTTGTGGAAGGGGGGCGTGGCCAAGATGAGTCAGGAAAGTTCCGGAGAGTATTACTGGGAAAGGGAGGGGCCATGAGTAGAATATTACGTCCAGGCCAGTGGGGTGGGCTATGAATGATGACTCCTTTAAAGGAAAAAAAAAATACTTGAAGAAAAATGGGCTTTCCAGTTCCGTTTCTGAACTATAGGTTGGTTGAAGTTGAATCTGCACTATTGAGCTGGGAATTCCTTCTTTTCGAACGTACAAAAGGAGTCACGTCACGCGGCATGACTAATAGTTTTTTTGTGTGTGGCAGAAACATTTGTGAACTTAAGCCTGCTTTCAAAATATTGTAGTAGATTTGAAGCACAACCCTATGCACGTATAGTCAGAAGCAAGTTCCACTGAATTAAGCGAGACTTGCTCTTGGGTAAGTGTGCTTAGGCTTGCATCGGATTTTTTCCACTACGGCTGTATCATTGTGAATTCTACTCCGCTTACGCTGAAATAAATTAATATTTTGGTGTCAGGGCCAGCCCAAGATCTTCTGGTGCCTGAAGCAGCATGCTAATTCCTGCCCCCCCCTTAACCTGCTGATGTGCTGGCCCCCCACTCCCTAGATTGGAAAAGGAAGAGGATGGAATGAAAGAGGAAGTGTGGAGGAGAGGAAAATGATGACCTAGAAAGAAGAGCACTGGCGACAGGCAGCGTATTTAAACATTTTATTTTTAAAGAAACGCATGTACTGTACTTCTAAAAAATGCAAATGGAAGATGCTATTTTCAAAGCAACATTCCCTAGATTCTAGGGCTTAGAAGAATGTGAGAAAGAACAGAACATGTCATTTCTAAGTTGTTATACTGCTGCATACATATATCATTAAAAAGAAAGTACTGTATGCCCTTTCTGCAGAGCTATTGCTGTTCTCACCTGCAAATATATGCAGATTTAATAAGTTAATTGATCTGTTTGTTGCCTGCAGTTCATACCATAGGATTAATCAACTAAGGTTATTTTAATCAGATGACAATACTGATTTTTTTTTTCTGAAGAGCCAATGAAGTTACCTGCCATTTTGTCTTCTATCTTCAGTTCATTGCAGCAGAAGGCTCACAAGGTGACACCCGGTCACATTCCTTTATTATTGGTACTATTATTTTGCATAATAAAATAGGACCAAGGCCAGATCCTTCAAAATGCCCAAAACAGCAGAAATAAACAACAGCCTTAATGTTTTTTGTGCAGCACCCAGCAGATTTGAGGTGCTTCAGCGCCTAAATGAAATCAACCCTGACTGTTCCCTGGAAGGACAGGTACTGAGGCTGAAGCTCAAATATTTTGGCCACCTAATGTGAAGAGAGGACTCTCTGGAGAAGACTCTGATGCTGGGAAAGATTGAAGGCAAAAGGAGAAGGGGAAGGCAAAGGATGAGATGGTTAGACAGCATCACCGATGCAATGAACATGAAAATGAGTGAACTCAGGAAGATAGTGGAAGACAGGAAGGCCTGGCGGGATATGGTTCATGGGATCACGAAGGGTCGGACACGACTTAACGACTGAACAACAACAACAAAAAGGAAACTGAAGCCTGCCTAGAATGGAATAGGCTTGCATGACATCCATTAGATTGTCAGTGTTTTCTGTTTTCTGTGGCAGTACTCCTGTGCCAGTAATTGCTGTAGGCAGAAATCTAACAGGTGAAACTCTGGCATGTAGATTTTATTTATTTACCTACATTTGTATGAAGCTTGTCAACTATTCATGTATTCTCAAAGTGGTTCACGCAACAAAATCAAACCGATAAGTGGACCTTATTGCTGTCACAATCTGAAATACCAGCTATTGGTGATGGTATTATGCGATTTTTGGCTTTGTTCCCCTGATGGTGGTGGCAGTAAAGAAGTGGTGGTGGGGGAGATGCTGAGCTGTTTTCCAGAGTCTTCTCCTAGTCAAGCAGGTTTCCCTGCCATCGCTACTGGTGTCTTTGCTGCTCTGAGATATAACGATGCGAAAGACCTTGCCTTCACCTGATGAATTGCTGCCTGACATGTAGTTTTGAAAGCCACAGGAGCCTTTAAGAAATGGTACAAAATGGATTCAAGATTGCTTAAAATGGATTGTTTATTCCTTGAGTCCTTTTAAGCCAATCTCACAATCTGAGTACAAAATGGATTTTTCCTCACTTTCCAATGCATAGGGGCATAGAGATTTCTGTTTCTTGGTAGAACTTGTGAATATGAAACCAGATGCTTCCAGTTACACTGGATTAACTAATAAAAAGGTAAAGATGACCCCTGACAATTAAGTCCAGTCGTGTCCGACTCTAGGGTGTGGTGCTCATCCCCATTTCAAAGCCGAAGAGCCAGGGTTGTCCGAAGACGCCTCCGTGGTCATGTGGCCGGCATGACTCTCCTTGCCGCAGCACATAGCATGCGGCTGGAACACGGAGCGCTGTTTACCTTCCCGCAAGCGGTACCTATGTATCTACTCGCATTGACGTGCTTTGGAACTGCTAGGTTGGCAGGAGCTGGCCAAGCAACGAGAGCTCACCCCGTCACGGATTCGAACTGCTGACCTTTCGATCGACAGCTCATGGTTCAGCGGTTTAACCCACTGTGCCACCCGCTTCTAATACAGAAAACAAAACTGTGATTTTGTGTACACAGATGAATATGCTGTTCCATGGCACTGTCCTAAACACAAGGAAAGGACATGAAGTTTCCAAGAACTCTCCAAGCTCAAACTACACGACACCCATGACATTAATCATCTTGTTGTGTCCCCTCTACAAGTTTTTTTAACCTTTATCTAAAGCAGTTGCCCAGCATACAGTCTCCAACACAGAAGGGTCAGCAGGACACTAAGCCGCCCATATCCCAAAAGGGACAGGGTGCCTATACCGTTAACCATTGGAATTTGGGCAGGTGCAGCTCATCATGGAAGGGTGCAACAAGCTACACCTGTCCAAATTCCCTCTGAGCAACACCTGTAAGAAGAAAACCAAGGAGACAGGGAGAAAAATTATGCATGATTGGTATCAAGTGTACTTTCAGCTTCACTTTCCAGTTTCACGTCCTCTTGTCCTTATTCTCGGTCACTCGCTTTCGACTTCGTTGTGTGCAGGACTCCTGGGAGATAGGAGAGCAGGCTAAAAACCTGAGAGTGAGAGGGATTGTGTGGGATAACAGAGTAACGTGACTATGGGGTTTGACGTAGGATAGTAGGAAAAGCAGTCCAGATATGGTGCTTAGGATAGTGGGAAAAGCAGTCCAGATATGGTGCTTGGTAGGTTTCTCGGTCACAAACAGAATTAATAGCACTTGTGCTCCAAATGTTTGCTTTTTTCAGAAGTGATCTCTATTTTTGGGTTCTTGTCCTCCTGCCCCCTATTTTTGCCTTTTGGAGATACTGTGTTGAAGTTTTGTTAGTTTTGGATGCTAAAGTTGTTCCACTCCCTCCTCTGTGCCAAACTGGACATGATGTGGGACTTCTATGACTGGAGCTCCCAATGTCTTTTTCAAAAAGCAGCCATGGGGGGGGGGGCAATTTGGATAAGAGCTACAGATCAGAGGGGGAGGAGGAGGGTCTAAGCATTTGTTCCTGCACTGACCAAAGTGCAAATCCTGCACCCCAGGGCTCCAATTAGCCATGAAGGGGAATATTTACAGGTGCAATTGTACCTGTACGTTTTATCCTCCACTGCTAATAGAGCTTAGGGGACAATTTGAATCAGGGCCACTGCACAGGGGAAAAGGGCTAGACCCCCCCTCCACCTGCTGCTCTAGTCCAAATTGGGGGTGAAGGGGGTGAGGCAGTCAGTTTTTAAAAAAGAAAAAAAATGCTATGTGGTTCCTGATGTGTACAATCTTTTCAATTGTTGATAACTTACTGCAGAACTATCTTTTTTTCCCCAAGTACATCTTGAGCATATGGCTGGTTCTAATAATGCCAAACCATGGTTATGAGCTGTTTGTGAAATGATCCATAATAATTTCTTCAACCTGAATCCATGACCAAGACCAAATGCATTGTTAAAGGCTGCTTTTTTTAGGTAAAAGAATGAACCAGGCACAAAACATGTGACTTTGGTGGTCAAATATTTTATTACGCACAAAGATCTGCAATGCTTTTATTGTGGCCTTCTTCGTGGTGGCTCCTAGGATGTGGAGTTCCGTGATGCTTCCAGGGCCAAACTACACATGACGCTACATCTGATTTTAAAAGATGGGCTTAATGCAGAAGTGGAGTGGAAATACACCTTTTATTTCTAAAAGCTAGCTGCCAGGGACATCCCTGGAAGCCAGTGCAGGAGAGTAGTGTGTAGTGAGGGGAGAGCGAAAAACACTTTTCTCCTGCTGCGCTGTTTTCACATTGCCTGACAAAAATCAGCAGTTTGCCCTGAAACTGTCACTTTAGGGGCAAACCACTGCTTCAGGGGGGATTTTCGGTGCAAAAACAGTGCAGCAGGAAAGTGCTGTTCACACATTGCGTGTTCCACTTCTGGGCTGGTTCCCCCCTGCCTAAGATTTACTCTTCCCACCTATTTTAGTGCAAGGACAGTAGAAACAGCTTGTAACAAATACTGTTTGGAAAACACAGGCCAAAAACTGAAGACTGGTGCAATACAAAACAAGAAATCACACTGTAGTGACTGTGTGAATGCGTGACTTGTTTTAAAGACTGTTTTAAAGATTGTCTTTAATCTTTTAAATCATTTTAAACATCGGTGTTTTTGGACTTGTTTTTACGTGTTTTACTGTTTTTACATGGCTTTTAAACCCGGATATCCGAGATCTCTGTACATTGCTATGAGCCATGAAGAAAACTTTCGACTATTTTTAAAACAAGAAGTACAGTACTTATCTCAGGCTGCAATCTTATACACACTTACCTGGGAGTAAGTCCCGTTGAACCCAGTGGGACTTCAGAGCCCAGAGTAGACATGCATAGGATTATGCTATCTGTGTCTTTTATGGACCTAGCCCCGATGCATACATATCTGAGGCCCAGAGGAGATGATGTGGCAACTAACTACATCCTGAAAGCAACATATACATGAAGATAGACAGAACAAAGCACTGCAGTAAAATTTCTTGAATTCGGTAGAATTGGCATGAATCACCATGTCATAAAGCATTAGTGCTGCTGAAAAACACACACAGGATTGTTGGCTCAACAGGAAGAAATGCACTGATAGCAGCATGCAAAATAGTGTGGTGGGTCTGAACTCACCCAGCTGACCTAAGGCTGTAATCCTTTCCACACTTATCTAGGACTAGTAAATCCTGTTGAATTTGGCATGACCTGCTGCTGAGTTAGACCAACATCGGATTGGGCTGTTTAGTGTGCATGTGATGGATGCATGTTCAGTGGCGGTGCAACCCAGAATGCCACCTGGGGTCTCTGCCATCCACAGTTAAAAATAAAATTAAAAAAGGCAGCCTCTTATCGCACACTCTGTGCGGTGTCTTCAGTTGCCAAAGTGCATCACTTCTGGTTTGTTTAAAGGGACCGTGCGAATAAGGAGCACCTTCATTTGCGCAGTGCCTGTAAATCAAACTGGAAGTCCTGCAGTTCCATGTTTGAAGAAATCATGCCTGGAGCAAGGTAAGGAGGCAGGTGATCCACTTTCTACTCACTTTTAGCAGGTGGAAAGCGGATCACTGCGGGTTACGTCCACGGGACACTGGAGAGAGGCGGTGGCAGTGGCAGACTTGGGGTGAAGAAGGGCACCCTGAATCTGCCACCCTCTTGCCCCCTCAATCTGCTGCTGATACAACCTGCATTACCTTGCCTAATGGATGGGCCGCCCTGGCACAGTTCAAGCATGCACACTAAGTGAAAATGATGTTGCCTTTTTAAGCAAAACTCCCAGCGTTATTCAACAGATGCTGGCAACCAGCTTAAAAGTTTGTCTTTGAGTACAACGTTTGTAGTCATTGGTCCAGAGGTTTAAAAACGGAAACAACCGAGCCAGACAATCCCTTATTTTCTTTGTAGTTCTACTAGTAGCAAGACTCTGGGCTGGCTTCTCGACTGAGAGATGTATGAATAGAATCTGAGAGACAGGAGATGTTCTGGGTGGGGGTGGAAGTGTAGGACTGGCAACCAAGCCCCTCAATATATATATTTTTCCCTCCGTTTGATTGTAGTGGATAGTAAAGTAACTCAGCCAGACACATGGTTGCATTTTCAAAACAAGATAGATAGGAAGCAGACAATCTTTGCTGGGACAATGTGCCAATTTCTTGGGGAGTTCAGCCGCTGGGAGGCACCGGAGGTTGTGTCTGCTCTTACACAAGCAATATAGCAGCAGAACCACTCTGTCCAAAGAATGTCTGTCTGCCTTGTCAACTTCTCAAATCCCTGTTTTTCTAAAGCTCTGGGGCCACTCCTCTCCCAGAGTTAAGGTCAGGAATTCTGTCTCCCATCTCCCCCTCTACTAGCCCACCACTGACCTACCCGCTCTCTCTCTCTCTCTTTCCTTCCCCTCCCTTCTTCTCTGGCCAAGCCCCCAGGAAGGTGGAGTGGTGGGTCTGAAATTCAATATCTTTTGCTTATCCTTCTCCCAGAGCTGCAGGGGAAAGGGAAAGGAGAGGAAGAGAAAACAATGATTAGAGAGATCGATAAAAAGAGATTGTAAAGGTGAAGAATACATGTACTAGAAAGCAAGCTAGCTAGCTACCCTCCCTCCTTGTGAGTACGAGAGAGAGAGGGGGGGAGAGAGAGAGAGAGAGCGCGCAGATAAGATGAGGGGAAGATAGTGGGTGGGGAGACAAGGGGCTCAGACAGAGGGGGTGCAGGAAGGGAAGGAAGATAGAGGGGGATGTGTCTGGATAAAGAGAAGAGCAAGCACAGGACGACTGAGTTAGAAGGGGAGAATGTGCCGGTCTGATTTCGGAGGGCGAGAGAGCTGTTTCTGCAGGCTAGGCTAGACTGGTAGGAATTCAAGGAAGAAAATTCTGGCACCAATGACTGAGTCACTACTTAGGGGCTACTCCTACTTACTGTCCTCACTCTGACAAGAGGTAGCTTTGGCCACCACCACCCCCTTCAGAAAGCAGGTAAGGATTCATCAATCCATCCTCCTCCAGCATGTCCCCTTCACATTGTCTGTCCTGTGTTGGGCCTCTCTCCCAAAGCCATAGGGAGACCAACTCTATTGTCTTGCCCTCAAACTCTATTCCGCTGTCCTCCTTACTCCTTGTGGGTGTACCTGTGCTGTCTGCATGCATGTGGGGTGTGTGTGTTGAGGGATTGGTGGACTTTTGCAACAAAGGATTATCAGTGAGCCTCACAACTCTGCCTTTCCAATGGTGTCCCTTCCTAGCCTTGCAGTGGGCACCTGTCGGCTGATACCGTGTTCCACTGAAAATAAGACAGTGTCTTATATTAATGTTGGCTCAAAAAAAAATGCAGTAGGTCTTATTTTCAGGGAGGTCTTATTTTCAGGGAAACAGGGTAGGTGCATGTTCAAGGGGGTGTTTAACTGAGAAGGCCCTCTGTCTTCAAAGTAAAAGGCTCTTCCTTGTGCCCTGGGCCTGGCAGTCTAAGTTGCCCTTCTGCTGCTGCTGCTGCTGTGGGCCTACAACCAAGGATCAGCTGGCCCACCCTCTCACTCCAGCCATGCTGGAAGTAGGACACTCCTCCTGTTCCCCGAGTTTCTTGAAGGACCAGCCACAGCGGCAAACTCCTTAATGGTGCTGTGATGTTCCTTCAGAGGAGACAGCCAAGGGGTGGTGGTTGGAGCTTCCTAGTGGCAACCTTTTCAACCTCTCACAACTGCTCCACTTCAGTGCCCCAAAAGCTAAGCTTTCTGGTCACTGCAAGTTTTTCTAGACAATGCACAACCCTTCCAGGCTCTTCTGGGGCTAGGATTGCCAAATTTTTAACAGGTTCTGCTCCTGCATTTTTAGCAACAACCTGACAGACATCAATGAAGCAGGGGAAGTGTTTCCTGACATGGAGATAAAGTGATGGGAAAAGCTTCACCTGCTTAATTTCTGAAACACTGTGCTGCTATTAATGGCAGAGGAGCAATGCCAGTTAAAATGTTGGCAACCCAACTGAGGTTGCAAACTTCCTCACAACAGTGCTTTATTCTTACAACTGACCCTGAATGGGTTAAAGTGCCTGAAGAAAGCTTTCTGATTGCTGGGTGGGGACAGGGTTATGCGGACACACAAACCCCTGTGACTGATGCAAAATATGCTTCTTCTTCGCCCCCGCGACCAGCTGCCCCGGCTTCGTCTCAGCTGCTGCGTTCAAATGCCAGCAGATGAATAAATAAAGGGATCCAATGGCTGAGAAAGTACCGCCAACTATTTTCTCCCCCCAACTATACCCCACCCAGCCCTGGAATAATATAGGCACACCCTTAGCCGAGATCAGGGACCCACATTCGTAGTCCTGCGTGCTGTCCTTTTGGAGATAACCGCTTCAAGTAAGGGCACTTTGGCTTTTTTAGAGGAAGGGATGGGATTATCTTTTGGGGGTTCCTAATCCTAGGCATGTCAGCAGACCTATCAAACTCATCTCATTGGCTGATCTCGCCTCCTGTTGTCACTTTTTAAGAGCGCTTCGACCAATTGGTAAGGGACCCTTTGCTTTGATTACTTCCATCTAAGAAAGAAACATCCCACGCATGTTTACTCTCACTGTATTCAATGGGGCTTACTTACATCCTAGTAAATGGGTTCAGGAAGTGTGTGTAAAGGCTCAGGCTTGGGAAGTAGCTCAGTGGGAGTACACATGCCTTATCATGCAGAGAGGGGGCCCCCTTCACTCCCCACCGGCATCTCCCAGTAGGACAGAGAAAGTCCCCTGGCTGAAATCCTGGAGACAGTAGAGACAGTACTGGGTTAATCCCATCTAATACTGGGTTAGATACACCAATGGTTTGACCCCAGCTGCCTATGTTTCTAGGGTTGCAGCCTTAATTGATCAACTAATGCATGCAGCACAGGGGATGTCTGGCTCAGTGGCGTAGCTAGGGAGCCTGGGGGCCCCGGCCCCCAGGTCTCTGGAGGGGTGCCACAGGGGGGGGGTGCCGTTTAATAATAAAAATTATTATTTATTATTTATTTAATTATTTATTGCATTTATATCCCACCTTTCTCCCCCATAGGGGGATCCATTTTTATTAGGGTGTGTACTGTACTGTAAAGGACTGGGGGGGGGGAATGAAATGTTACATTTCTGTGAATGTTTTGGGATTATTATTAATTATTAAGTAATTATTAATTATTTATTATCATAGTTAATATTATACGTAATGAGTTTGTTGGGACTTGAGGGGGGTGAAAAGATTTCATGGGCACTGGGTGCACCGGACCATAGCTCTTCCTCTGGTCTGGCTTCTGGATTAATCACTGGGGCTGACAATAAAAAGGTAAAGGTGACCCCTGACAATTAAGTCCAGTCGTGTCCGACTCTAGGGTGTGGTGCTCATCTCCATTTCAAAGCCGAAGAGCCAGCGTTGTCCGAAGACGCCTCCGTGGTCATGTGGCCGGCATGACTCTCCTTGCCGCAGTGCGTAGCATGCGGCTGGAACACGGAGCGCTGTTTACCTTCCTGCAAGCGGTACCTATTTATCTACTCGCATTGACATGCTTTGGAACTGCTAGGTTTGTAGTAGACAATACATACAGTCAAAAGACCATTCTTGTGCAGGTCAGACAGATGTTTAAGCTTCAGGGCCAGCCCAACTATTAGACGGACAGGGCCAAGTCAAGGCTATCGCCTGGGTTCAGGTCAGGGAGCCCTCAGCAAACCTGGGTGGGTCTTGAGTCACTCCGACATCACCATACAAAGGCTGTTGGGGGTGGTGGTGACTTCTGTGTCCCCCAGGCAGCTGCCTCAACAATGCCAACCCCTTGGAGACTTTTGTGCAGCAAATTAAGCAAATAGTTTGAAATCATCTGTAATTTCAGTTTTGTCTATTATAGACTGCAAATCCCTTTGCTTCAGGATGGAAGCTCTGCATTTATATAGTGTCAGGCACAGTTCTGGGTTTTTTAAAAGTGTAATCTTAGAATAAATAATAGTAATAGCCTAAGAGAAGCTGTCCTCCTTAAAAAAAACGATGGAATCTTCTTTGAGGTTTTGCAATATACAGTACAATGTAAATTGAATGGATTAATTCAGTGCATAGACGTCAGACAATAAAGTAAGTCGTTAATTGCTTGGCAGCCCTTGACTAAAGCCCGTTTTCATTTGCCTTAAAGTGAATATTTTTCAAATGATTCCTGTGGAGGAATCCATGTGGAAAACATTACAGAATCGATCATTCTTGGGTGGAATTTTTGGGAATGAGTTGGAGCCAGTAAGGATCTAGTTAAGGGATCAGTGTTACAATTACTGTATCTACCTTTCAGAATAAGGGGAAGGAACTGTTAAATTGGTAGAAGAATCTAAAAACGATTCTTTTGGATTGCCAAATAAGAGCTAGAGAAGGGACCATGCCTGGATGGATGCCAAAGGTTCTTGAAGTCTTACCTTGATGATGTGGATTCTCTTGGGATTAGTATACCTCTGGTGTTTAGGATCTCACAGTAGCTAGTCCGAATTCTTTCTATAGTGAGATAACTATAGCTTCAAGTTTTCCTCTCCGAATTTTGGAGAAGATAAATGGGAAAGAGAATAGCACTCTGAAATGACTCTGGTACTATGTCAGTGCTGAGGGTGGTGGGAGAATTGCCCCTAAGAAATGTTAGAATTAAATTCTAGGGTTTGCAATCTAAGCTAGCTGTGTAGGAATGAGCAGGTGACGCTTTCCCAGTACGGTGCTAAACTCAGTTGTGGGCTCCTTGTTGCAGAACCAACTGCTGTGGAAGGGACAGCTATAGGGTTTAGTCTGGAAGTTGGCAACCCTAGTTGGAACATGTTGTTGTTGTTCAGTCGTTAAGTCGTGTCCGACCCTTCGTGATCCCATGAACCGTATCCCGCCAGGCCTTCCTATCCTCCACTATCTTCCTGAGTTCGCTCATTTTCATGTTCGTTGCATCGGTGATGCTGTCTAACCATCTCATCCTTGGCCTTCCCCTTCTCCTTTTGCCTTCAGTCTTTCCCAGCATCAGAGTCTTCTCCAGAGAGTCCTCTCTTCGCATTAGGTGGCCAAAATATTTGAGTTTCAGCCTTAGTACCTGTCCTTCCAGGGAACAGTCAGGGTTGACTTCATTTAGGATTGACTGATTTGATCTCCTAGCAGTCCAAGGGACTCTCAGGAGTCTTCTCCAGCACCACAGTTCAAAAGCATCTATTCTTCGGCGCTCAGCCTTCCTTATGGTCCAGCTCTCGCAACCATACATTGCTACTGGGAACACCATCGCCCTGACTATACGAACTTTTGTTGGTATGGTGATATCTTTGCTTTTTATTATGCTATCTAAATTTGCCATAGCTTTCCTTCCAAGGAGTAAGCGTCTTTTAATTTCATGGCTGCTGTCTCCGTCTGCAGTGATCTTGGAACCCAAAAAAGTAAAATCTGTTACTGCTTCCATTTCTGCCCCTTCTATTTGCCAGGAATTGATGGGACCAGATGCCATGATCTTAGTTTTATTAATGTTGAGTTTCAAGCCAACTTTTGCACTCTCCTCTTTCACTCTCATCAAGAGGCTCTTTAGTTCTTCTTCACTTTCTGCCATTAGAGTGGTATCGTCTGCATATCTGAGGTTGTTGATGTTTCTCCCGGCAATCTTGATTCCGGCTTGCGATTCATTCAGCCCTGCATTTCTCATAATGTACTCTGCATATAAGTTAAATAGGCAGGGTGACAATATACAGCCTTGCCGTACTCCCTTCCCAATTTTGAACCAATCAGTTGTTCCATGGCCGGTTCGAACTGTTGCTTCTTGACCCGCATACAGGTTTCTCAGGAGACAGGTAAGGTGGTCTGGTATCCCCATCTCTTTAAGAACTTGCCACAGTTTGTTGTGATCCACACAATCAAAGGCTTTTGCGTAGTCAATGAAGCAGAAGTAGGTGTTTTTTTGGAACTCTCGTGCTTTCTCCATGATCCAGCGCATGTTGGCAATTTGATCTCTAGTTCCTCTGCCTCTTCGAAACCCAGCTTGTACATCCGGTAGTTCTCGGTCCACGTACTGCTGAAGCCTAGCTTGTAGAATTTTGAGCATAACCTTGCTAGCATGTGAAATGAGTGCAATTGTGCGATAGTTTGAACACTCTTTGGCACTGCCCTTCTTTGGAATTGGAACGTAAACTGACCTTTTCCAATCCTTTGGCCACTGCTGAGTTTTCCAAATTGGAGTTGGAACATAGAGAGGGTTTTAAGCTGTACCTTGGAGTCAGTCACCCTAAGCACTTGATGTTAGAGAGGGAGAAGCTGAGCATGTAGTAGGAAGTCTCAGAAAATTAGATATGTGTCGAGAAGGTCTGATATTTGCCTTTTGGTGCCAGTTTTTTTCTGTGACATCAGCTGCATGCTTACCAATGGCGTCCCTACAGTGGTGCAGGGTGTGTGGACCGCACCAGGTGACATCCTTGGGGGATGACAGTGACCAAAATTGTGAAAACTTTGTCTTTATGAATAATACCATCATGTTATATATCATTTGATGTGTACTTCCATGCAGAATGCAATGGATCACAATGTTGTGAATTATCTGTATTCTATCAAAAGATATGGCCAAATAACCAGAAACAGAAAACACAACTGCCTTATGTAACAAAAAGTGGGTTTCCTTAACTCAAAACAGACCAATGAGACTGATTGTTCTGAGAGCTGAGTTGGTTACTGATTTGTTGGGTGACCTGTACTGTTATATATTAAAATAAATAAAATTAATGGGGGTGACACCCTGAGTTACCAGACCGGGTGACACGAACCCTAGTGAGACCACTGACCAGGAGTCATCTGTAGAAATACACAGTCCTGCCTGATGGGCATCTTTTGTAGAACCCAGCTCAGCCCAATCTTGTTCTCCCTATTCACCTCTGGGGTCCATCATGGGGGTGATGCGCTGCACTCTCACATCGGGTGATGCAAACCCTAGGGACACATCTGTTTAGGGTGCAAACATACATTTAGGCTGTGAGTATAATATTGTAATATAAAGATGTAGTTTTGATTGTGCGGGAGGCAGGGCAATGATGCAGGGTGCAGGGCAATGATGCATTGCCCCACCCACCGAATGGAAGGAGGCCCATCATGGGGGTCACGCACTGACCTCCCACACCGGGTGACGCAAACCCTAGGAATGCCCCTGATGCTTACCAAGGTGTAGGTTCTGTTAATTTCAGTGGGACTTGCTTCCAAGTACTGTACTGTATTTACCCTGTTTCCCCAAAAATAAGACAGTGTCTTATATTAATTTTGGCTCAAAAAAATGCAGGTCTTATTTTCAGGGAGGTCTTATTTTCCCAACCTGTGCCCCCCTCCTCCCCGGCACTTTGACCGATTAAAGCTTCATTCTTTCCCGAGCGTGCAAGGCTCCTCAAGGCCTGGAAGGCCTGCACTTGAGTTCTCCAAAATAGAGACGACGTGCTAGAGAGGCCAGCAAGGCCTGCAAGGAGGCTGTAACCTTGCAGAGTCTCTCTAGCTGCACGTCGTCTCCATGGTGGAGGACTCGAGTGCAGGCCTTGCAGAGCCTTGCACCCTTGGGAAAGAATGAAGCTTAAATCGCTCAAAGTAAGTGCTGGGGGGGGGGTCGCGTCTGTCTTGTTGATGATCCTAACTAGGTCTTACTTTCAGGGAGGTCTTATATTTATGAGTGCCATCAAAAATCATGCAAAAATGACAGTAGGGCTTACTTTCGGGGGAGGTCTTATTTTAGGGGGAAACAGGGTATGTATAATAATAATGAGCATGAGATGGGGAGAAAAGGCTGTTGTTTAGGGCTATGGATTCTGGGAAGAGGGGATTGATGTGTTGGTTTGGACAATGTCACATGGAGGGGGCTTCTTAAGAAGCAGAGTAAGACTGTGCTGCTGGGTCACTCTGTAGCACAGCGTTCCAGGTATGCCAGTGTGGGTGGCAATATCTATGCATCTTCCTCCAAGTTGTCCCTGGGGTTTTGGGACACAATTCCATTTCCTCCTTTTTATACTGCGGCTGTTGTAGTTGCAGGCTCTTCTCTCCAGAAGCAGATCAGGGAAGGGTTAAAACCAGACAGCTGCAGAAACTAATTTGACCATGAAAACATTTGATTTCACCCTGACCTTTGGCCAAACTGTGAAGTGCCATATCTAAGCCACGGTGTGTGGGGCTTTTCTGCTGGGGCCCTTCTGTGGGGGGGAACGAGTTAGCATCACTGACAAAGATTTGGGATGTAAGGAGAGATTCAACCTTGAATGCCAGAATCTGCCTTCTCTAGTCACTTAGCCTACCTGGTCCAATGTCCCCTGCCACATCCCCCCCCCCACCCCCCATTCTGGATCATCTCCCCTCTCTAGTCAGTAACACAGGATAACCCTTCATGCATCTGAGCAAACACACTGTAGTCCACTGAAGCTTATGCTACAATAACTTTGTGGGCCTTTAAGGTGCCTCAGGACGTTTGCTTGTCTTTTCTAGTAAATAATTATAAATATTAATAATGATCAGCATATGATTCACACCTAGTCTTCACATGTTACCGTACTTCAGTCATTCTTCTTACATCAACCTTTGAGGCAAGAATTACAGTATCTATCAATATGCGATTGGGAGCAGAGGCTGACAATAGGTGTGCTATGGCAACTGCTCCCCACTCTCATGAATCCCTACAAAGAAGGAGCGTGGGGATTTAACACAATGGAGCTTTCTTCTGAGTAGACATGCCTAGGATTGTGCTCTAAGGTTTAACAAGCTACACCTTGCCCACATTCCTTCTCCTAAAGAGCTACATTATGTCCGGGGAAGAAATCTGGTAAGCCTACTTAAAGACTCCGTGCCACTGCATGGACCCCTTCCTTGGCTGCCTGGTGGTGTGGCAGCATCTCTGGATGCTGGGTGATGATGTCATATGTAATCGCCGGACTTCCTACTTGCCAAGCTCTGAGCTATGCAGAACTTGGTTTTGAGCTGCGCGCCTGCGCAGCTTAGAGAGAACAGTGCTTCCACACAGTTGTGTTGTGCTTTTTTTTTTTTTGTGAGAGGGAGATCTTTCCTTCCTTCTTTAGCCCCCCCCATCTTGTTATAGCCTTGTTTGAAAAACCAATTTATATATTTATTTAATATATTTATATATTGCCTTTTCTCCCATAAAAATGGGGTGCTCAAGGCAGCTAAAAATAAAGATTAAAATACAAAAAAGTACAGTAAAATACAGTAAAAGAAAAAAGTCACCAAAAAAACCCCAGGAGAATGATGAGCAATAAAAACAGCAGCAGATGATAAAAAAAAATCATAGCAACCCAGTTTACAGGTGTTGAAGAGCAACTGAAACAGCAAAGGAAGGCCTAGGGAGGGAACATGAAATGGAAAAGGAACGTTACTCCATGCCGAGTTTTCTTTTTTCTGTATGGCCCTTAGGCGAAGGCAGTGATGTGGCGATCCCTGAGCTCAGAGTGGGTGGTTGAATGAGGACCTTCATGGCTGGCACAATGTGCCCCTGGCTGTTCAGGGTCAGCGAGGAGGGCAGTTGTACTGGCAGCATCAATGTCCCCATTTATCCGCTTGGCGTCATTGTGAGGGTGAGAGGTGGGAGGAAAGGAATGCATGATGGGGCACAGTGTTCCAGGGAATTATGGAAGTTGGCTTGGGAACATGCGACACAATCGCCTCACACACTGCCAGAGGGGAAGGGAGTTCAACATCAGTAAGCAACTTTGGATGAACAACATTGAGAAGACACCATCCACTGCTCTTTCCATCCTCTTGTTGTGGTTGTGGTGTTATGTGCCAATTATGTGCCAATGTGGTGTTATGCCTTTCAGAGCTGGCGTCAACACAAGGCACCCGAGCCCCAGGGCCCCCTGCTGATAATGCCTGCTCTGGTCCCCTGGGGAGCACTGGGCCCAGCCAGCTAAGTGGCAGCTACTGGCTGGGTGGACCCCTCTCCCTCTGCTGTGTATGCTACATGGGGTGTTGTGGGGGAGGGAGTGTATGGCAGGCAGCTGCTCCTGGCTAGAACACTGTTGCTTGCTGTCCCATTGATAAACAACCCAACAAAAAAAATATTCTGGTGCTTTGGAAGTTAGACCTATTCTTGGGTATATTTGGGGTAAAAAGGTAAAGGTGACCCCTGACAATTAAGTCCAGTCGTGTCCGACTCTAGGGTGTGGTGCTCATCCCCATTTCAAAGCCGAAGAGCCAGCGTTGTCCGAAGACGCCTCCGTGGTCATGTGGCCGACATGACTCTCCTTGCCGCAGCGCGTAGCATGCGGCTGGAACACGGAGCACTGTTTACCTTCCCGCAAGCGGTACCTATTTATCTACTCACATTAACATGCTTTGGAACTGCTAGGTTGGCAGGAGCAGGCCAAGCAACGAGAGCTCACCCCGTCGCGGATTCGAACTGCCGACCTTTTCGATCGACAGCTCATGGTTCAGCGGTTTAACCCACTGCGCCACCCGCTGGCCTTACATATTTGGGGTACTGATTCAAAAAATGGCATCAGTTTTGCCATATCAGCTGAAGTTTTGGAGATACGACATGCCCACCTTAGATGCTGATGTGCGGAAATATAACTGTATATTGTTATTTTATGAGTGTAAAGCCAGTGTCCCTCAGTCTAATTGTGAGTTTGTGAACAACTATACAACCAGATAACGATCCACATTTCATAGATTCAATGGACAACATTGAGTCTTGTACCTGGACTTCGTTTGTTCTAGTTGTCAAAACGTTTCTTGGCAACTATAAGGCAGACAACTACAGTACTCTGAAGTAGGGTAGAGTCATGGCAAAGACCAAGGAAATCTTTGGATGTCTGAGGGCAGTGGAGCTGGAGGAGCAAAGGTCACAGTGATGTGTTGGGCTATGCATGCAGAGATAAAGTGGGCGCAACTGTGCCTGGAATCACAGAAGATGTCATGCCCATAATAAGCCAGTTCTTAAGAGAGAACATGAGGTCCTACATGCTTGTTTAAGAGGAAATGAAAAATGCTGCTGGGAATTAAAACCTGAGGTATTAAGGAATGAGGTTTCGGCGTTTTAACAACAAAGGGATGATTAGCTGTAGAATCTCTGCTGCCAAGGAAAGGGCTGGAATTTCCCATCTAACCAATTTGACACCCTCCGCAAAGTAAGAGAGGCTTTTGCCAGACACAAGCAGGTGGGTTAGAGCCAAAAATAACTAGAGGGAATTTAGTGGTGAGGGCTGAGCAGGGGAGCAGATTCAATCGCTTCAACACTCTGCTCTGACTTTTAGTTAAAAAAAAGAGAGAGAGAGAGAGATTTTAAAATTAACCGTTTAAGTAAGCAAGAACTGCAGCATATACTGAAAGAACTGCGGCATATACAAGAACTGCGGCATATACAGTGTGGCTGAAATGAAAAGGATTTAACTAAGGCTATTGTATTCTTTATGTCCCCTGTTGCCTCTAGGAAACTTGAATTCAGAAATCAAATTGTATTCCCAACAGAAGTTCAGTAAAGCAATGAAACATACATTAATGAACTTATTTTGCACAATGCTGCTTATTGTAAAGTTTATATTTGAGGGTTTTGTTTGTGTGAGTGTGCACACACATGGAGAATTTGGTCCTGGGGGGGGGAACAAAACAATGCAGTGACATTGAGAGATATATTGGTGAGGTATTATGGGTAGCACCTGGAAGCATGTTTGTTGGGTGGGAGCACCCACAAATAATTCTTCCTACCCTGACCACATCGACTTTTGCAGATCTTTTTCTGCACATTGTCAGTGAAAGTTTCACACCCACGAGAACTAAAAACTTGCCTTTATTTTTAAAAAAGGAATGCTGATATTCCCATCAAGCCAAATTGCAGCAACCGTCAGCACTGAAAATCATCTTCTTCCTTGCATAACTACAGTGTGGCTCCTTGAAGGCTTCAAATTATCCATGGCCTTCCCTTGTACAGAGGATTGTGTACCAACCTTCTTTATTATCCACTCTCTTATCCCACTACCTTTATCTTCACCACCCTCTGCTAAACAATTATATAATAAAGAAGCTTGGCCCACAATCCTCTGTACATGATAGAAGTGATATTGCACTGTCCAGATGGGTTATGGCCCAGAATGGGGATTGAAACATGGGTAGAAAGATGAGGTAGTAGAGAAGAATCAGGTGACAATGAAGTGCAGGTAGAGTGAGGTTAAGCCTTTCAGAAAGGCTTTCTGAAAAAAGCATAGAGAGAGCTAGGTTGTTGAATAGGAGTGTGGAAGATTGTTCCAGGCACATGGAGCCTAGCAAGGTAGAAGGCATAGAGATGGGAACAGAATATGAGACAATGGGGAGCTTATACTGAAGGGCAGTGGGAATGGGAGTGGAGATCTAGGGAGGATCGGAGCTCTCAGGATGCAGTAGATCATCAGTGATCTTCAACGGGTGGATTATTATGAATAATACAGCTGCCCGAGGTTGGGTCACATAGAGAGGAACTACTTGACTTGAGCATCTTTTCAACAGCAGAGAAAACAGCAAGGTAAGCAGGTGAAGGCAACCGAGAGAAGGGTAGATACAGGTAAAAATAATTGATAAAAAGTAGATGTGGGTTCTGTGTCTCAGGCTGAAGTAAACATCGAGATCCTTGGACCGGCAGAAGACCAGATTTCCCAAAGCAATGGTCTCAAACTTGGCACACTTGTATTCTGAAGTTTCCCAAAGTATTGTTCAATGATGCCCAATATCCTTTGCTCTTTTTTTCAGAAAAGTGTTGGGTGAACTGGGGACCATGTCAGACGGGGACCGGCCTAGAAGTGGTCTGAGCCAAGCTAGTAGTACAGTCACCATCTCTTCAGTCTCCATGGGAACAAAGGTGAGGAATCCGAAATGGTGCGAGCACTCTAAATGGGAGCTGGCGGTAGGGAAGCAAGCCCCAATCCCAAACCTTCACACCGCTTCCTGAGTCAAAGAGGACTTATGCTCAGCATTATTTTTAATACACTTCTGAAGCAGTGTTTGCTTCAGGACTCAACAGCTTGTCAAGCAGGGAGATTTCCTCCCAAGTATATTATGAATTGCATCGTTTACTTGCATAAAGCTAACATCTGCACTTGGTTTCTATAGCATGGGCTGTGTGTATTCTCTGTGCTGAAAAAAGAAAAGAAAATCAAAATCAAGAAAAGAATAAACTTATAGTAGTTGTGGAAATAATTCACAAAAGTTAATAGCCCTCTAGATTTTTAGTCAAAATGCAACTGTAGATTTTTGGGTGGCGACTTCCAAGCGTGAGCTCTGGGCCCTCAGAACCACATGGACCTTTGGCCAGAGCCCAATCTGGCCGATTGTGGATGCCACATAATGTGGTGATTGAACAGATTGATTTGGCGGTGATAACACCTAAAATGACTGTTGCTTACTATGGGAAGAAATCTGTTTAATCACCACTCTTGTGGAATTTAATCTCTCTTAAAGTTCCTCTCATCCTTCCTTTAAATCCCTTCTCAAAACAAACCTTTTCCATTTGGGCCAAATGATTTGGCCTTTGGCTTATCCCTTTAATTCTCATTTCCAACTGTAACCAAGTTTTAAGTACCCATAACAGCATTTGCCCACATTCTTTCTTCCCTGCTCTCAACTTCCCTTTTCCTCCCTTCTTCTTCTGTCATTTTCTCTGTTGCCTGTCTTAAACTATAAGCTCCTCTGAGGCAGGGACGAGGGACATGTCTGTTTTGACCATACAACTCTATTAGACACCATATGTACCATGTATACCATATTGTCCCGAGTATAAGACACACCTGATTATAAGACGCACCCTTAACGTTTGCTGCTATTAAAATTTTTTAATTAAATCACTGGCATTAAATTGCAACAGCCTGATTATAAGACGCACCCCTAGTTTAAAAACTTAAATTAGGAGAAAAAAGTGAGTCTTATACTCAGACCAATACGGTACATGGTACAGTATAAATTAGTAGTAATTATATAATAATAATTATTATAAAGATCACATAGCACTCTGCGTTTAATAATTTGTTCCCAACAGCCACCCTCAACCCGGCCTGTCCGGAAGATACACAATTTTGGAAAGAGAGCAAACTCCGTCAAGAGGGACCCTAATTCACCAGTTGTTATGCGTGGATGGCTTTATAAACAGGTAAAAAAAAGGGAGAAATGAAGGGGGTTCCATAGCTCGAAGGACAAGAGATGCTGAGGAGAATGGGATTCCTGCATGGAGAGTGGAACTTAGATAGTCGGAACAAGGGAAACTGGTGCCCAAGGGTTCTTTAGAAGCCTGGCAGATTGCAGGTTGGCATCTGTCTGGACCCAGGACTCTTGGGTTCTTTTGCAAGTGCAATGACCTTTTTTGCTGTACTTTTCTGTCTCGTCTCTTTTCAGGATAGCTCTGGGCTCAAGCTTTGGAAACGGCGTTGGTTTGTCCTTTCTAATTACTGCCTCTTCTATTACCGAGGTAATCAGGGTGTTCTTGCAGTTGTTTCTCATAGAAGGCAATGTTTTAATTGTGGCCGCTCAAGGGTTCCCCCCCCCCCCCAAGAGTCAGGTACTTTGCATTAGCATCAGGTGGTGAGCCCTCCTCTTCCTCCTCTGCAGGCTGCATGAGCCCCTTATCTGCTGAAACAATATTCTCTGGAGCCTGGGCATGGAGCTAGGAAAAGGAACTTTGTGGGGCTTTCAGTACTGATCTAGATGGACTAATGGTCTGACTCAGGATAAGGCAGCTTTATATGTTCATATGTTGTTGTTGTTGTTAAGTCGTGTCATGTTCCAAGGAGCATATGTGTCCTATAATGTGCCAGTCAGAGACGAAATGAATATGCCCTTTGGTGTCTGAAGAGGGCTGAAGACCTAGTCCTGAATAGCATTCTAGGCTAGATCCCAACTTCAGCTTACTGATTCAAGGCTCAGAGTCCTTGCTAGCCTCTTTTGACAAGATTGACGGGAGAAGCCTTGGAAAGGGCACTGAATTTAGTTCCTGTGGCTTGTGTGTGTGTGTGTGTGTGTGTGTGTGTGTGTGTGTGTGTGTTTCAGACAGCCGTGAAGAGATGGTTTTGGGCAGCATTCCTCTCCCCAGTTACGAGATCCGGACAGCATTCTCCAAGGAGAAGAAGAACCGGCGGTTTGTATTTAAGGTCAGTCTTTTTCAAAATAGCCCCACCCTCATTTGTAGGCCATGGTCCATAAGAACATAAAAAGTGCTGAATCGGATCAAAGGTCTGTGTGGTCCACCATCTTGTTTTCCACAGTGGCCAATCAGATGCTTCCACATAGCCCACAAGCCCAATGAATGGCCCTGCTGTTGCCAGCCCCCCCCCCGGGACTGGTATTTAGAGGCCCCCAGCTATCACAACTAACAGCCATTGGTAGACCTCTAACCTCTAATTTTACGAAATTTTGTCGACCTCTAATTTTGTCCTAATTCCCTGTTAAAGCCATCTAAGTAAGGTGTTGCTACATTGTGGGGCAGTACATCTCAGAAATTCATTACGGGTTGATATAAGGACACACAGTGGCTGGGATGAGGGTTCTGGCATTGCCTGTGTACGCCACAGAATGGTGGGAGGAACAAAGGTGATGCGAGAAGCGGTGAGTGGAGATACCAACAACAGCCATACAAGCTTGTGAACCAACAAGTCCACCATAACTTCTACGCTTCTGCTGTTAGCCATAGTTCAGTGTTTCCTAAATGTTTTTGACCTACGGCTCCCTTGACCATTGATAACCATTGTCTGCGGCTCCCCATTACATTATGTTGATGCCTGCCAATTGGCATTGCACTGTTTCCCAAGAGGATTCCATGGCAGTCCGTGGTGGCTCCCCTGGCTGGCTTTCACGGCTCCCCTGGGAGCCGAGCCTCCCAGTTTGGGAACCGCTGCCATAGTCCCTACTCATCTGCTTCCCCCTTGTGGATATTTGGGTCACTGCAAGCACCTTTCCTTTCCTTCCTCTTACAGGCAGAACATCCTGGCATGAGAACCTATTATTTCAGCGCAGACACCCAGCTGGACATGAATAGCTGGATCAGGGCCATGAACCAGTCAGCTGCTGCCGAGTGTGACTATGGAAACTAGTAAGGGCTGAGGGGTGGGCCACTGGGGGTTCTGTGGGCATAATGAATTAGAAGGTAGGCTAGGAAGGAGGATTTAGGATCTCCTGAAAAGGGAGTGAGTGCCACTAGGCTATGACTTGAGTAGGAATTGAAGGGTGAAATGCTGAGATTCTTGGAAGAGTACCACTGACATTCAGTTTGCTTAGGATGTGTGAATTGAACTTGAGGAGGTTAGGCTGTGGGCCTGGAAGTAGCCGGTTGGGTTGGGTAGTGGACAGGGTGGGGAGGATTTAGGCTACAGGTTGCCTGTGGGACTGGGAACATTCAGTAACAGGCTATATGGACTGCAGGAGTTGGGTTCATTTTTAAATGCTTTCCCCTAAAGCAGGGGTTCTCAACCTTTGGAGGCCCGGGTATCTCCTATCATGGTCCAATTTTCTGAAGTACCCCCTGCTAATTAATTGCTAATTGGATTAATCAATTAATTAGCTAATTAATAGTAAAATAAAAAGTACTACAACAATTTTAGATGTTAAAATATGTCTTAACTCTGTCTGTTTGTGTGTGTGTGAGACAGACAGACAGACAGGGGGGGTTGCATTTAAGTTCTAATTAACAAATAACTACTGATCGATGCTGATAAGGGGCAGGCTCTGGCTTACCCCCTGCCATTGGTCCGCATACCCCTAGGGGTACTCATACCACAGGTTGAGAACCCCAGCCCTAAAGTACTGCAAATACAGCACTAGCCTATTGGAGGGAAAGGATCTATATCCCAACCTTCCATTTGCTAGTTTTCTGTTTGTAGAGAGGTTGTGTTGTTTCCTTTTAAATGCAGATGATCATTAAAAATGCTCTTCCCGCCTGCAATTTGACATGGTACAGTCTATTCTTCCACCTTAGGACTCTGCCAGATCATTACCCTCCCATTCTGCTGCATCTGTAGACTAAGCTTAATATTTCCTCCTCTGCACCTTAGCAACCTGGGTTTCCGTAGCCACTCCCTTTCCACCCACGTCAGCTATGAGGATGTCACGCTCGCACGCGACGACCTTGCCAAAAGCACTGAATCCCTGGAAATTGCCCGACTCTCAGAGACGCGGGAGGCCGACACCTCTTTGCCTGAGAACTACATACAAAGCAGAGGGCAGGGCAACCATACTGAATCTCCGTGCCCCAAGAGAACTTCCTTATCTAGCTCGCTTAATGCAGGATACCCTCATGAAAGGAAAGACCAACCCGATTTAAGGTAAGAGAGAGCAGAACCAAAGTTTCCCAGCAGAGGGTGCTGTGGGGAGCAGGAAGGAAGCAATGGCAGCCAGTGGCATTTTGGCTTCCATCAGAGGATGCTATTGGACTAAGGCTTAATTTTCTCAACGGTTAATATTTTCTTTTGTGATCTTGTCTCCCCCATTTTCCATTGGCAGCTCTTTGTCTTCCCAGACCCATGGATGTCCTTCCCCTCTTGTCCACATAAAGCCCTCCCGCCAGCCAAAGTCTTCACCCCCTTCCGCTGCTGAGAGCCCATCCCCCTCATCTCTGACCCCTCAGCCTTCTCCTCTGCTTTCCATTCGCTCCTCTCGTTCCTACTCCCTTCCCTTGACCCCAGCTGAATCACCTCGGATGCCAGATGCCCACCCGTCGCCCAATCGTGCCCGCCGGAAGCCCCCGCGAACTGCTGCTGTGCAGGCTGCCTCGTGTGAGGATCTCTCTGCTGTGGCTTCTCAGCGGACTCCTGGGCGCCCCAACACACCCATGGGAAGGGTAGACATTGCCCCCAGCGAGGGCCTTCCCAACAACCCTTATGAGGTTCTGTTGCCCAGCTCCAGGGGGCGCCCCCTGACACCTGCTGACCGGTACGACGTATTCCCATCCTCTGAGGATCCCTATAATAACAGGCGCTATGCTCGAAGCCCACACCCCAGCAGGGCCCGGCCTGTGGGCGAGGAAGGCCTGGCACCCCTGCTAGGCAGGCAGCAGCAGAGTAGAGTAAGTAAACGAAGCTTCAGTGAGTGGCTGGATTATCTTCTTTTTTCCTCTTTTGTTTGTTTTATGAATATCTGGATGTTGTTTCGTTGTTGTCCTGTAATAATTCCAATATATTTTTTTTAAAGAACAGTCAGTAGATGATGCAGCAGTGGGCATCACGTTGACCTGACCTTGACTGTTGCATTAATCTTTCCTGTCTCACCAGTTTGCAGATCGAGGTTCTCTCTCTCTCTCCACTGGACCGTCCCGTGCTCTGGTCATGTCTCGGCTCCATAGCCGGCTGGTGAGTACCAGGCAAGAGGACACGCACAGCCTTCTCTCTTCTTTCCTGTTCATCTTGCTCTAGTCCTTTGTTTTCCTTTGCCTGTCTTGCAAAATATAGAAGCAGTAGTCCTCCAGAGCACTGAGTTTGTTGGCTAGAAAATCTCCCTTCCCACTCATGACCAGGACTGTGTGTACTCTGCAGCTAAAGGGTAAAAAATGAAATTCTATGCCAAGTTAAATACAAATTTGGCACAAAGTAAATCTCAATTCTGTGATTTGAATTGTGCACACGAGCTGATAATTATGCTGTATTGGAAGATGGGTATAGAAACCAGGGCCTAAGCAACCAGCCCTACCCTGCAACCCTCCTCTCATCCTTTGAAACTGGGACAGTAGATGTTTGTACCACCCAAGACTAGGGAAATCCAGGCAGAAGGAGGGCACCTTGGAAATTTCCCTCCTAGTACAGCAGAGAGCCCCACCATCTGAGGAGAGGTCCCCTTAAAACTAGGCTTACCAGATCTTCAACCGGGACAGAGTGCTAGACCTTTAGGAGAAGGAATGTGGGCAGGTGTAGCTTGTTAAACCCTAGAGCACAATCCTAGGCATGTCTACTCACTGGGATTGTGCTCTAAGGTTTAACAAGCTAAACCTGCCCACATTGCTTCTCCTAAAGGTCTAGCACTCTGTCCCAGTTGGAGATCTGGTAAGCCTACTTAAAACCAGACAGGCAGGTTGTCTAGATCTAGGAGATGGGGCAACCATCTCCCTCCTGAGTGAACTGAGGCCAGGGAGGTAAAACAAACAATAAAAAAGAGTTTATGAAAAGGAATTAAAATGACATCAAAATGATGGAATGAGAAACAGAAGTGCTGAAAGAAGTCATGAGTAGGAATGAGGTCGGGGCAACCAGGTGGAAGGGGTTTGCAACGTTTGGCAAGGATGTTAAAAAAGCAAGCTGAAAAACAAGCATAAAATTAATGCATCTTTCTGGTTACTTTCCCAACCATACTCCGCACTCATGCTAGTCCAGGATTTTGGTTCTTACACCCACACCTCCCAGCAGGCAGGCAGGCAGGCAGGCAGGCAGGCAACCCTCATAGATGCATCCAGCATTCCTGATGATGAGAGACTAGGGTAAATACTCAAAAAGGGGGATTCCTCACTCTGCTTTATGTAACCTCTGGGAGGGTATTCCCCAGTTTTTATTGGTAGGATTGGTTGCTTCGGGTTACCCGAGACCCTTGATGTCCCTGCTCTTGAGCATCAGATGGGCTTCACGGTCCAACCAATGAGAGACTCAAAGCCAAGTTCTCTGTTTTACTGGTCTGTTGAGGAGGGAGAGAAGAGGTAAACAGCAAAACAACAACAAGGCAAAAATGGCTCCTGCTTCTCAGTGATGCAGCAGCCCCTCACAGATGCTGATCCACTGAAGGAGCCTCCCTAGGTGATGGGAAGGTGAAAAAAATAGGTGGAAAGTAGAGGGAAATCAGGAGTTATCACCACATGTGCATCATTGTGTCATGCAAATTTTAGGGAAATACAAAGAGGTGCTCAGCCAGCCCCCTCTTGGCAGGCATTGCCCACCAGCTATCAAACATACCCGTATTGTCCCGAGTATAAGACACACCTGATTATAAGACACACACTTAAAGTTTGGTGCTATTAAAAAAAATTAATCAAATCACTGGCATTAAATTGCAACAGCCTGATTATAAGACGCACCCCTAGTTTAAAAACTTAAATTAGGAGAAAAAAAGTGAGTCTTATACTCAGACCAATACGGTATCCTTTGAACTGTAAGGGCTAGAAGCATGCTCTTTAAAAAAAATCAGATTTTTCAGAAAGTCACATTGTGCACTTAGCACAATATTTCTGCACTTCTGTAGAATCACAGCATACACCCAGCCCTGCTCAAGACCTTCTTGCACGGCTATGGTCCTTAATGCTGCCTTCCCTTTCCCCACAGATCACCCCTCACTCAGCCTCATCAAGCTACCTCCACCTACCTCCCCTGCCTCCCCTGCCTAACCGACCCACTTCTGGAAAAAGGACATCTTTAGGGACCACGGTATGTTGTTGTGCACTTGACCCTCCTGGATCTCAGACCCCCCCCCACGTCATTTTTTAGTAGTCGTTTAATTAGCTCAAAGAGTGGGTCTGTTTATGGTGTGTAACTTACAGGGAAGACAGGCCCTACTCAGTGGGATTACCATCTAAATAATCTGTTTGACATCTTTGGTTGACGAGGTCTCTGTATAATTGTCATGGTTGTGTTGCTGCAATCTTTTTGAATGTCATTATAGCGTTTTGATTTATGTTTTCTTAGCCACTGACTATTTTTCCAAAATAGAAAAGCTGAATAAAAAAAAGTTTGAAATAAATGCATGGAAAAAAAAATAGTACAGATGGGGCAAAGTGAAAAGGAAGGAGGATCACCACATTCATAAGCAAATTATTTTGTATTATTTATAAGCTGACTAATATTTCAAGCATTAAAAACGAAGCAGACCTGCAGGCTTAGAATCTAATGGTAGAGTGGGGCAGAACGCTAAGTTCCATACCGCGCTGACCTCCGTTACTCACCGGCACGAGGCAGCCTCGCCTTCGGAGCCATTCAGTGGGGCATAGGCAACACGCAGGGAGTCTCCTGCGCATTGTCTTCGCCCCACTGAATGGTTCCGAAGGCAAGTGGGCGGGGCCGCCTCGTGCCAGTGAGTAACGGAGGTCAGCGTGGTGCGGAACTTAGCGTTCCGCCCCACCTCCAGCGACGCCACTGCGGTAGAGACCAAGAAAGAAAGAGAAAGGGTAATGGATCAGCAAAAGCCCAGACAAACTGGTGTGTCTTAACTTATGAATGCAAAGCAGAAGAAGGGAGCTTAATGTCAGGTGGAGGCAGATTCCACTCATAGTGAGAAGCTGCAAGGGAAGAGGGGAAGTAGAGAGGCAGGTACCGTAATTTTAGGATTAACTTGAAGATCGGTACCCACCAAGCTAAGTAATCTGTCTTCATTAAAATACAGTAAATGCTTTGCATCTGCTTTCCACTAAGTGTCTTTCAAAGGCCTGCAGGCAGTACGTAATCATAATAATCAACATTAGTATTTTTGTAGTGTCCAAAGCACCTCCACATACATTTCATTTCAACATTTTGGGGGTACGGCATCACCACTTCATAATGTGAGTCAAGCAGCTTCCTCGTGAGGAAGCCACGGCATCGGATTCCTCACGAGAAAGCTTCTTGACTAGCATTTTGAGGTGGCGATGCCGTACCCCCCCCCCCCAATTAGACGTGATAGGGCAAAACTGATGTCATTTTTGGAATCAGTGCCCCAAATTCATATAAAACCACCATAAATTTTGAAACATTAGTGAAATGTTGTATGTGGAGGTGCTTTGGACACTACAGAAATTAATACTAATGTTGATTATTACGATTAAGTACTGCCTGCAGGTTAATCTTCGAGTTAATCCTAAAATTACCTCTCTTCTTCTTCCCCTCTTCCCTTTGGAATTAGCACCCCAAATATATCCAGGAACCCAAGAACAGGTCTCACTTTTAAGAAAGCAAAACATGTGTAGGCCTGTGTAATCGATAACTCCTAACCCATGGAAAGCTAGCATCTCAGGCAACGCAGGTGTCTGGCCTAGCGTTTTCCCTGTCAGGTTAGTTTTCTATGTGCAGGTTTCTAAACATGTAGGTCCTTGTAACTTTTATGCTGCAATGACCCAGAATCAACCCAGAGGGCAATGTGGAACTCAGGGACTCCATCATACTTACTATTATTTTTCTGTCTTTCTAGTGTCGGACTCTGATGAGGGAAAGGAATGTGCAATCTGCCGGTGGGCAGCGGTTTGAAAATGACACTGATGTATGTGTCTCAGCTTCTTCTCTTATTTAGTGTTATCATCCTCTCCAGAGCCTTGGCTTGCTCCTGTGTCATTAACAAAGCCTTTGCCGCAGGCTTCCCTTTTCCTGAATCTCTTTACAACTTAAACCACAATATTTGCCTGTGTTGACTCAGACGACAGGTTCACTGTTTCCAACAGTGGACAGCCAGATGCCCCAAGGAAGATCCTCTCTGGAAACTCCCCAGCAGACAAGCTAGCTGAAGGCCATCCTCTTTTGCCTGCCCCTGGAAGCAGCTAGGACTGGAAGCAGAAACCCTCCATTGCTGCTGCTGCTGCTGCTGCATGTGATGAGCCTCCAGGGGGTGCACACAAGAGTGTCTCCCCCAACAGTAAAGGCTACGTGAGCATTAGTGTGACCATCTACCAAGGGAGTTGTTGGCTCTCCAAGCTTCCTATTCAGCCTGAGACCAGAGGCATCCCCAGGGTCAGGAGATCACCCAGCCAGTTGCGAGAGAAATGCATTCTGCATGGGTCCAGGGCTGACCTCTTCTGTATTATTACCTACTGGTATATACTGTAGAGCGCCAGCGGGTGGCGCAGTGGGTTAAACCACTGAACCATGAGCTGTCGATCAAAAGGTTGGCAGTTCGAATCCGCGACGGGGTGAGCTCTCGTTGCTTGGCCAGCTCCTGCCAACCTAGCAGTTCCAAAGCATGTTAATGCGAGTAGATACATAGGTACCGCTTGCGGGAAGGTCAACAGCGCTCCGTGCTCCAGCCGCATGCTACGCGCTGTGGCAAGGAGAGTCATGCCGGCCACATGACCACGGAGGCGTCTTCGGACAACGCTGGCTCTTCGGCTTTGAAATGGGGATGAGCACCATACCCTAGAGCACCACACACCACCACCCTAGAGCACCACACACCACCACATGACTGGACTTAATTGTCAGGGGTCACCTTTACCGATATACTGTAGAGCTGAGCAGTCACCTTAAACTGAGGTGCTAGAGCCTGTCACGCCCACCAGTTAATTCCCAGTTGTCAGCTCCCGAGGCCTGTTGTGTGTGCCACAGAAGAAGAGCAGGGCTGCCCCGTTTTTAACTGGCCCGTGCTCTTCAGCACCTTGATCTGGAGACCTGAGAAGGAGCTGGCTCCTCTGCACAGTGAAAAGCTTCACCTGCTGATTTCTGCAGGCTGCTCTTAAACCGAGTCCTTATAGAGGCTGAGAGTTGTTCCCCAGGATGGAAACCCGGCTCTCCTTCAGTTCTATTAATGTTGCAATGGTCATTCCCCAGTTCAGTGCGATGAGCAGTTCAACTCCGAATGTGAGCAAAATTCATTCAGTCCATTGGGTTTTTTTGTTAGGATGCAAAAAGCCACTGTTCCCCAAAAGCCCTCCCCCACCTCACAAGGAAGGGGGGGGACTCTCCTAAGACCTTTGGTGATGGTAGTGGAGAATGCTTCCTAATCCCAGGGGACCAGGACTAAGGCACCAGATTAACAGCCCAATCCCAACCAACTTTCCATTGCCGGTGCAGCCGCAATGCAGCCCTGAGGTAAGGGAACAAATGTTCCCTTGCCTTGAAGAGGCCTCCATGACTGCCCCTGCACTGCAAAATGCAGTGTGCGCCCTGTTGGCACGGCTACACCGGTGCCGGAAAATTGGTTAGGATTACGCTGTGAATCTCACCCAACATCCCTGATGACGGTATCCAATGTTTTCTCTTGGAAGGCTGTCTTCATGCCCCTTCAGAACTCCCCACAAAACCATGTGACTGCCATTCTATAGAGGGTATCTTTGCTAGTATGCTAAGCTCTTATAAAGCTCTGAGAGGGTGCAACACAGTGCCGCCATCGGATAATCCCATCTAGAATTATATACTTCTCTTTCATCTCTCTTTCTCTGTGACTTTAGGCTCTCTTGACAAAACTGTGTGGCCAAGACAAACTGCTTCGTGGTCTAGAAGAAGAGATGGGGCAACTCCGGGCTGAAAAGGTAATTTTATTGCCACTTCCTTCTCCCCTTCCATCCCCTCCCATTCCTCTTCCCAATCACCTAATTTATGCTGCGTTATAACTGCCTTCCATCAGGGGGCACTGGGGATCTCTCTTCCTTTTCCTGTATGAGGATATGAGAGGATATGAGAGTCATGTCCCTCTAATTTTAGTGTCATTCATGTTAAATCCCTAGAGAGCTCCCCCAGCCACTTTCAACCCCTTCTAGACATCATGCAGATAGCCACTTTTGCAATACTATTTCCTACCACAAGGTAGAGACAAAGATGTTGAGACACTACCACTCCCTGCAATGCCCCTTTTACCAGTAGACGGACAAAGGCATTTGATCACAACAACCAAGATGTGTCTAGCCCTTTCTCTGGGGAACTTGTTTTAGCCTCAGCCTTGGGTGTAGCTGGAGAGCTTCATTAAAATATTGGAGAGAGAGAGAGAGAGAGAGAGAGAGAGAGAGAGAGAGAGAGAGAGAGAGAGAGAGAGCGCCAAGGAAGGATTTGAAGTTGAGTTTCCAACACCCAGCACAATAATCGCTGCACCTCAGTGGTCCTTGTGAGCCACACAATAAATCCACCTATTTATTTAAAAGATTTGTATCCCAACTTTCAGCAAGACTTTGCAGAACAGCTAATGATAGGTGTAAACATTCAACCATTAACATTTTAAACCCTAACATATTAAAACTCGCTTCTTGGTGGGGAGGGGCTGTTGCTACTCTGGGTTGTCCCTGAAACAGCTGGTATTTTACAGGAACGGCTTGAAAAGTCCTTGGAGGTGACCCGCCTGAGGCTGGAGGAGTTTAAAGGGCAAGATGCAACGACAGAGAAAATCTGCTACCAGCAGAGGCAGCTGCAAGACGAATTGGTGCAAATCCGAGCTCGACTCTGTGATTTGGCGCTGGTGAGTGGTCCTCCAGTCCTGCCAATCAGAAGTGGGCCAGAGATTCCAGAGCAAATCACCCTTTCCCTGCTGAACTCACTTGATTTTATTTCACTTATTTATGAATGGAATAACCTCACTTTCCCCCCCCCCCCAAAAAAAAAAATAACGTTCAAAGCAGTTAGCGAAAAGGGCATAATAACAGTATCAAAAAGACTGGGTTGTATCCAAAGAAAGTGAACCCTTGACCAACAGTGCAATCCTAGACCTATCTCCTCAGAAGTAAGCCCCTGAAGTTTGAGCCAGAGTGTAGTGGAACTTACTGCCAAGTAAGTCTGTATGGGATTGCAGCCCAACAGCACAATCCTATGCATGTCTAATCAGAAGTAAGTTCAGGGTGTTCAATGGGGGTTTCTCCCAGGAAAGTGTGCATAGGATTGCACCCTAAGTCCCATTGAAATTAGGGGTTAAGTGAGTCACAACTAAGTTGACTCATTGATTTCGATGATGCTCAGTCAGGATTGACTTTCTTTGGATACTACCCAATCAATATAAAAACAACAGAAACGTAAGTAACAATCTCAAAAATATAATAGCATTTTGATAACACAATAATAACCACTGAAATAGAAATGTACTGCAGGTGAATGATGTGGTGGTAGAGACTTCATAGGTAGTGGCATAAATTTTAGATTCTAGAATTTCAGGTTGCAGGTGTGGGATCACATTTTCAAAATGCTTCCCTTTGCAAAAAGCTCCATGCAAATGGAAAACTAGAATGTCAGGGAGAAAAAACTCTAGCTCAGTTCTCTACCTGCAGGGAGATCTTTACATGGAGGAGCTTTCAGAAATGGTATCCCCTATCTGCAGCATGAAGAGATACAACCCATTTTACTATTTCAAAATTCTACCACCTTATCCTGCTGCATGGGTAGAATGGGCCTTTTTGCAAGCTTGGATGAATCTGGTGTGCCTTTTATCACAGCACTCACTGGGGAATCTCTACACAAATAGCTGCCTGTTTTGTTTCCTTCAGGACAGTGAACGAGCCTGGGAGGACTACGCTGCTTTGGAAAATGAGTTGCAGATGCTGAAGGGCTCCTTAGAGCACATCCGGAATGCAGGCCACCCCCAGGTAAATGCTTCCCCTGCCCTATGTCACCCTTCTATCTACCGTATTTCTTTGAGTCTAAGGCGCCATCGATTCTAAGGCGCACCTTTACTTTCAGTACCACCAGCAGGGGAAAAAAATCCATCAATTGTAAGACTCGCCTCCCTTCATTGAATCTACCTGCTCAGCACCAACTCTCCCCAGCACGTCTCCTGCAGCTGAGGATGACTGAGTGCACTGCCTTTGCATAGCATTTCTGGCCCCGTCAGAAAATGCCATTTCCTTCGTTACGTGGGCTTGGGGGAGCTTCAGGGAGGCCTGCGCAACCCTCTGCAGGCCTCCCTGATCTTCAGTTCGGCGAAAAACTGCAATTTTTGGGCATTTCTGGTTTTCGCGAAAACCGGAAATGGCTGAAAATCACAGTTTTTTGCCGAACTGAAGATCAGGGAGGCCTGCAGAGGGTTGCGCAGGCCTCCCTGAAGCTCCCGCAAGCCCCAGTAAGTAAGAAGATAGCATTTTGGGGTGCTTTTTGGAGACCTTCGATTCTAAGACGCACCCCATTTTTTGAAATGCTTAATTGGGAAAAAACATGCGTCTTAGAATTGAAGAAATACAGTATTAACATTTGTGGAACTGTAAAATAAGTTGAGCTAGCCATGTACCGTATATTCCCCCATCTTTAGGACACTGAAAAGTCAAATGTCGTCAACTAACTGCAAAGGAAGTCCCTATATTTGTTTTGCACAAATTATTCTAATGTATTCATTTTATTCTGTGTAAATGATCCTCCTGCTTCTGTTAGACATGGTAGAGGGGGAATGAGACACAAAGCTGTCCAGAGAATATGATAATCCTCCTCACTTGACCTGTAGAAGGCTTCCTCCATGTTCCACAAACATACAACCCACCACCTCTGCTTTTGAGATGTCACATTTTCTGGCTTATGTATGCCATCCTAAGGATTAGAAACTTAAAAATAAAAAAAGAAGACTGCTGAGAAGATGCTAGATTCTGTGCTTAATAATTGAATCCTAGACCAGGGGTTTTCAACCCCCGGCGTGCCGCATACCACCTCCGGGACCTGCCTCCGTTGGTGTACCCCACCAGAAGTAAGTGACGATGACATCATCGCCCCTTACTTCTGGGTTTCGACCATGTTTTTGGCCAGACAATGCAGGTAGGACAATCGGGCTGGGCGGGAGGACTCTTCGCAACGCTTCCGAGACACTCGGCCAATGGTTGGAGCCTCTCGGGCGTGAAGACACGGCTGCTTTCGGTGGACCAGCAGTCCTTGTACCACCTCCGGGTGGAGTACTACTAGTGCCATGCGTACCACCGGTTGAGAACCCCTGTCCTACACAATGAGATTTCAAATCCATGAAACATGCATATCCATCAAAAGAATTCACCAGAAAAATAATAATACTGTGGTGGTGGTGGTGTTGGTGTTGGTGGTGTTATTAAAAACAAGCCATCGTAGCAGGGCAGGCCTTGCCGTGCAGCAACTTGGAACATCTGCGGAACTCCTTGCCACAGGATGTGGTGATGTCACCTGGCCTAGATGCCTTTAAAAGGGGTTTGGACAGATTCATGGAGGAAAAGACCATCACAGGTTACAAACCATAAGCAACCTCCTGGTTCTAGAAGTAGGTTTTCTCTGTGCCAGGTGCAAGGGAGTGACAACAGGAAATAGGTTATCTTGTTGTCTGTGTGCTCCCTAAGGCATCTGGTGGGGCCACTGTGGGATACGGGAAGCTGGACTAGATGGACCTTTGGCCTGATCCAGCAGGGCTCTTCTTATGTTCTTATGTTCTTAGTAGTGGCGTAGAGTGGCTGGTGATGGTGAACGGACAAGCCCCCAGCAGCCCATCTATCCACTGCCCTCTCTAAGCTGCTGCTCCATTGGGGGCTCTGATCTTCTTCGGACTTGCTAGGAAGAGGATCGCAGCAGCCGCAGCCTCATTCTCCTCTAGGGCTGCTGGAGGAAGGAGGAGGGGGGAAAGCTGCCGTGGCTCCAGATAACTTCTCCCTGCCTACTTGGTGCAGCTTATGTGAGCCTGCTCCATTTTCCCTTCATTGATGATGAGTGTGATGAGCCTACCAGCCTCCCTGCTCTCTGCTGCTTCTGTTAGTCATGATGGACAGAAAGTAATGAATGCACTGCCCCTCCATTGTAGAGAATAAAATATAAAATGAAACAAGGACAAAAACTTGCCTGCAGGCTTACAATTTGCATAAGCAGGGGGAAAAAAACAAGAAGGAGATATGGAAAGAATCGACAGTTATCCGTGTCAAAAGATTATGGCAGTGTTTCCCAAAATTTTTCGACCTGTGACTCCCTTGACTATTGGCAACCATTGGCTGCGGCTCCCCATTACATTATGTTGATGCCTGCCAATTGGCATTGCACTGTTTTCCGAGAGGATTCCGTGGCACTCCGCGGCTCCCCTGGTTGGTTTCCGTGGCTCCCCTGGGAGCCACGCCTCCCAGTTTGGGAACCACTGGATTATGGGAACACTTGATTTGAATTGATCTCTGTAGAGCACATGGCTCTGATTGAGGGTGGGGGTAGAGCCGTAGCACTGGGCTAGGTTAACTCCAATGGTCTGATCCATCCTTTTTAGGACCAAGCAGCTGCTCAGCAAGATTTGTGGAGGATCCACGACATCCTGGCCGGCCTGAGATCCAGTCCAGCAAACTGTCACGTCCAGGAGAGCAGAAGATCAGGTGTTTATTGCAAGACTGTTAGCCCGGCACTAGGCGCAGTCTGCTACAAGCAGGGAAGGGACGTTGTGCTAAGAAGGGAGCGAACAGGACAAGGGGAACATTTGGGTGGCGGATTTGACTGGTAGAGTGTTCTATCCCTAATAGTTCTCATTGCACAATTGAGGAGAGGGACTGCTGCAAGGAAGAGACTTGGTGGGCTAATAGCTCACTGGCCTTATGTGGGCACCTGCTGTTTCCCTTTACACCCTCACTGGCCAGGGTTTGCATATGCAGAAGCCTCCTTCTGTCTTGGTAGTCAGAAGAGGAGATGCCCAGAGTTCTGCACCGGTCGCTGGGGTGAGATACCCGGAGCTGTCGCAGACACCATATCTACCCAATTCCCCTGCATCAGGCAAGCTTATTCAGAGCACTCTGTTGCCACATCAGGGCTACCCTTCCGACAGCCACCCCTGCCTGAGTCTGGCCTGTCAGAGCACCAGGAATGTCACCCAGCCCATTAAAGGCTGAAACACACCAAACACGTCGGTGTGCATCGCGTTCCTGTGTTGATTCTGATTGGCCTAACGTATTGCTCTGCGTCCCGCCCACACAACACCGAACACGGCCTCTCATTGGCCGAAGTTTGATTTGTTCAACTTCTAACGCACCAGAACGAGCTTCGGCCAGTGAGAGGCCGCATTAGGTGTTGTGGGGTGGGATGCCATGGGCCAATCAGAATCGACACAGGGACATGACACACCCCGATGTGTTTGGTGTGTTTCAGCCATAAGAGCCACTGAGGCAGTTCGTCTTGTGAGCAGTTCAGTTCCTGGTGCTAGTCAGCAGCACTGTTATGGCACAGGGGAGCTTCTGTGGGTGCTGCTACACCTCATGAGCCTTCAATAATATATTTTGCATTCTCTGTTGCAGGTGCATCTCCAGCCACAACCCCAACCCTGGATTCTCATTTGGGGATGAGTCATAACCCTCTGCTGCCCTCCAGAGGAGCGGAGGTATTGTTGGCTTCTGGGTTAAAAGGGACCAATATTTCCCCCCACTCCATTACACTGAGGCAGGATATTGCTGTTATAATTTGGGGTTCAAAGTATTTTGAAGTAATGCTTCATGTATTTTTTTAATAGACAAACTGTGGATGCAGCACTAATTTCTATTTATTCTCTTTCTGTTGAAACTAGAAGGAATCCGATACTTCCCCTCTTCCCAAAGCTACTGTGTTCTTCCACGAGTCGACATCCAGACAGCGGGACAGCCCTGGGGCGGCAGAACCGACTGTAAGTGTGTGCGATTGTGTCTCTACGTTCCCACCTGCAGACCTGCTGGAAATGCCCTAGGCAGGCCTGTGGTTCCCCAACCAGATGTTTCTGTGCTCTTTGCCAACAGAGCCCACCTGCCTCTAGCAGGGGGCAGCCGGGGACACCACATCATTCAGATGGGAGCAGACGGACCCCAAGGAATTCTTCCAGCGAGCCACCGGAGTTTGAGAAAGGGAACCCTGTGAGGGAAACCGATGCTCTTGGTCCAGGTGAGAAATCTATGGTAACATACACCTGGCAAACCATCTTTGGTCTTCATTGGAGACTGAAATCAAGTTCACTAGAATATGTCAACTTAATTTATTGGTGTTAATTTGTTGGAGGCCCTGAACTGGTGGCTAAATTCAGCGATCGACTGGATTTGGGCAAACAACTTGAGGCTTTATCCAGACAAGAGTGTTTCTGGTCTGTCGGAGAGCTGACCTGGACTCAGGGTGTACAGTCTGTGTTCTGAGCAGGCTTAAAAGGCACTTGGAGACTTGGAGGCTCACAGTTTGGGAGGGCTCCCGGACCC
The DNA here is from genome assembly GCA_026170595.1 of Plestiodon gilberti rubricaudatus. Classification (NCBI taxonomy): domain Eukaryota; kingdom Metazoa; phylum Chordata; class Lepidosauria; order Squamata; family Scincidae; genus Plestiodon; species Plestiodon gilberti. The sequence goes on along the minus strand of JANXHW010000006.1, from coordinate 15,405,139 downwards.
CGCCTTGCTCCTGGGTGGTCAAATGGTGGCGATGGCCAGCAGCGCCCTTGCAGAGTTTGGGCTGGCGCAACAAGGTAGAAGGAGGAGGTAGTTTTGGCCAGCATTACACATGCCCTAGTCATATGCTTACCAGATCTCCAACCGGGACAGAGTGCTAGACCTTTAGGAGAAGGAATGTGGGCAGGTGTAGCTTGTTAAACCTTAGAGCACAATCCTAGGCATGTCTATTCAGAAGCAAGCCCCATGGATGCCTAGGATTGTGCTCTAAGGTTTAACAAGCTATACCTGCCCACATTCCTTCTCCTAAAGGTCTAGCACTCTGTCCCGGTTGGAGATCTGGTAAGCCTACCTAGTCACATCAACATTGGATTTCTGGAACACACTTTATGTTTGAAAAGTGCTTGAAAACTTCAACTGGAGCCCAGACCAGGAAGCTGCCATTTGTTTCTGAGACAATACAACTTTTCCAAGGTTTATTTACAAGTGGTATCATTTACGGATCAGACCACCCTTCTTCTTAGGTAGGTTCAGCTTAGCGATGAGCTTTCATACATCATCATCATCATTAGGCTTACCAGATCTCCAACCGGGGCAGAGTGCTAGACCTTGAGGAGAAGGAATGTGGGCAGGTGTAGCTTGTTAAACCTTAGAGCAGAATCCTAGGCATGTCTACTCAAAAGTAAGTCCTATTGAGTTCAATGGGACATACTCCTGGGTAAGTGTGCATAGGATTGTGCTCTAAGAGTTTAACAAGCTACACCTGTCCACATTCCTTCTCCTAAAGGTCTAGCACTCTGTCCCGGTTGGAGATCTGGTAAGCCTAATCATCATCATCATCATCATCATAAATAGCCCTGCTGGATCAGGCCAAAGGCCCATCTAGTCCAACTTCCTGTATCTCACAGTAGCGCACCAGATGGCATACAACGCTTCAGGGAGCATACAAGATACCTGTCTCTCCTAGATGACTCCAACTTCTGTTCCTTCCATGTCAGACACTCACTAAGTAGGCAACTGGGTGCTCTTTTATATACTCCACTCCTTTTCTGTTAGCCATTTGGGAGAGAAATTCAAGCAAACTGCACTTCTTGCATTTTTTTTTTAAATTCAAATGTTTTGGAGGGAAACCTGTATTTTGATTTCCAGCTGACTTCTACCCATGGATTTCCTATCACACAGCTGAAAAAAACCAATTTTGCAACCTTTGGTCATTGCACTGGGAGAGACAAAAAAGGTGGCAGTGTGTGCTGGGAATGAAAGCTTATGTACTGTATTGTCCCGAATATACGACGCACCTGATTATAAGATGCACCCTTAAAGTTTGGTGCTATTAAAATTTTTTAATTAAATCACTGGCATTAAATTGCAACAGCCTGATTATAAGACGCACCCCTAGTTAAAAAAAACTTAAATTAGGAGAAAAAAGTGAGTCTTATACTCAGACCAATACGGTAATTGGGCTGCTTTTCTTATTTCCCTCCCTCTGCACAGGTCATGGAAACCACAGCAATATACTTTTTGAAGATGGAGAGTACAGTATAGTCAAGGTATGAGATCCCCCCCCCCCCCAGTTCAGGGTAGCAGAATCGAGTGTATGATAGCATGGTGAGCTGGAGGTGTGGGGGGGAAGACAGGGGTTTAAGAACTCCTGGGTATGTGGAGGAGTGGAATGAAATCTTAAGGGGTTCCAACAGAAGTCTCTAGTCTAGGGGAAAGGTAAATTTTATATCTCAGACTCTTAAAAAAAGGTGGCAGGAATCTGTGGGACAATGCCAGCTTGGCTAAATTAGTAGTGTTAAAAGCAGCTGTTAAAAGCAAACTCCTCAGTTTCACAGAACAATTAAGATCTGGAGACTAATATGGACCCTTTCCTCTCCCCCCCCCCCGCCCATCTTCCATAGACGGTCGTCTCTGATGCAACTGCCCCTCGTCGTTCCCGCATGAGCGTCCAGGAACAGCTCGACAGGATACAACGGAACCAGGAAGCCCAAAGAAAATTGGAGGCTGCCCAGTCTGGCTCCTTGGCTCGTCAGCAAGACTCTCTGAAGGGCGGGTCTAGCCGGGTGGGTGTGAAGCCTTGCAAGGAAGGAGATTCTGGACTTGGGAGAGGGGCGAGAGGCGCTGATGAAGCCTCGGCAGCATTTTATATTGGGCGTCCAAGGCTTTGAGTCTTTTCACCTTAGGGGGGTAGGGTTAGGTCAGAAAGGCAGTTAGAGAATGACTTGGGAGAGGAGTTTCCAGGGGGTTATGATAGGGAGATGGGAGGCAAGATTATTGGGTACCACTGATGGGGAATAGGGAGGGGGGAAACAGGACTCCCAGGTTCTCCAAGGGGGGAGTAGAAAGTGTAATGGTTTAAGTCATGAAAAGCTAGGACTCCTTGGTTCCCTGCCTTAGACAGAAATGGGATTGGAAGGGGCTGGAGTCTCCGGATGTAGGATGCCATGGCTACCCCAAGGGGCTGGGAGCAAGGACTCCTTCAGTAAAACGGGACTCATCTTTGGAAATATCATCCATAACTCCTATCTGAAACCACAGGGAGGATCTCTTTGCTGTGCTTAATTTCTGATTTGGTTGGGAACAAGGGGTAATAATCTGTAGGGGACCAGAGACAGTACTGGCTTGTTTACTACACACACCACTCCCATGATTTAATCTCTCCTTTAGCCCCTCCCTAATACCCCCCCTGAGCAATCACCCAAGGAGGGTGTACAAACTGGGAGCCTCAACCTTCGATGCCCTCCAACCCCTGAGTGGGAGCGACAGCGAGTAATCCAGCTCTCCTACGCGCTGGCGACAGAGGCTTCGCAACGAGGGAAACGCATCGCAGGTACTGGAGAGGCCGCCAAGACTTCTGTGTGCCTCGAAAGGGGAGTTGACGGGTACTAGAGTACCCGTCTAGGAGGAGGGACACATTGGTTGTCTTATTTCTTTGCTCCCAACACTTACAACCTGCATTTCAGTTCCAAAAAATGTTGAGGTGGCTATGTTTTCCTCTCCCCCCCCCACTGATGGCATGCTCCTCCCCCCCTCCCTGCTACCCCCCTTCGTTAAGGACAAGAACCACCCTTGGACTTCCCTTCCATGCATATTCCTGCATGGCTTTCCTTATTTCTATGCCATGTGCACTGGAGAAAATTTCAGTGGATTGTGCCTGATATTTTTAAAGCAGAATGTGCATATACAATGCACATAATACAATAAGATACAATATAACTATGAGGCCCTGTGGTATCCCTGCCCAATGATAAGAGCTTCCCTCCCAGAAGCATGCCCCAGTGAAAACATCTGGGTGGCACAGACAATCATCACCTACGTCAACAGATCTCTGCTGCTGGTCACAGAGCCCAAGTGGCCAGATAGTGGATGAAGGTTTCTAAGTCTTTTTTTTTTCTCTGCAGAAAGGAGCAGCTCTCACTCCTCCCTAGATGAGATCCCTGATAGCCCAGACCATCATCGCATCCCCAGTAGCTGCAGCCCCAATGAACCAGAGTCCAGCAATGCAGCGTTGAAGCAGGACCAAACAGCCACTCGGAACCCAGGCTGTAGTGGTCACCCCCGAGCAGTCAATCGGACACTGTCTCCCTCTGAAGCCGCCATTCAAGCTTTGTGTGCCTCAGAAGCTTCCGACTGGTCATTACCTCTCCCTGAGGAGGCCATTGAAGTTTCGTCAAAGCACAAAACTCCGCAGTCAACGTTGCAACGACTAGAATCGGCCCACAAGGAGTCCTCTCTGCTCAGTGGTCCTCACCAGGCGGAGCCTTTGCCTCAGTCAGCCAATCGGAACTCGTCTGTCTCCAGAACAGCCAGTTGGGCTTCACCTCCCATTTGGGACTACGAAGCATGGGCATCTGAGCAAAACCTTGTGGGCAATCAGGGCCAAGCCAATGGCAGGTGCCTAAGGTGGCGAGGGGAGCACAAGTCCCATCAGGTGATGACATACCTTGGTGACACTGCACGCCCCATCAAGGTCACAATGGTGAAATCGAGTTTTTAGCGTGGTGGCAGGACAGGGAGAAAGAGAGAGGCCCCGCCCCCAAGCTGCTTCTTCCCTTGTCTGACAGGAACCTGGTGAGGGAATAGGTACAGGCCCATTGAACGGGCAGGCTCAGAGGGGCAGCCCCCAGCCCTTTTTATAATACTCAAACCTTATAAAGGGTCCAGCATCATGTAGACTCATTTAAAGCTCTCCTTTTAAATCCCACGGATCTGGTTATAGTTTCAGAAATGTAGTGATGCTTTCCTGCAAACAAATATCCCCACTCAACCACATGCACGCACACCCATTTATAAGAGAACATGTGCATTTATGGACATACATGGTGCAACCTTGTGAGCATTCACTGCCCCCATCGCTTTCCGGCTAACTTGCACACGGAAGTTTAGGAAGCTGTTGTGCTATGATGTAACACGTCATATAGTCTTTCATTTGCCTATGAACAGATGACCCTGCCAGATACCAAGTCAGATCATTGGTCCATCTCGCTCAGGACACCGGCGACTGGCGGTGGTTCTCCAAGGCGTCAGTCTTTCCCAGCCCTACTTGGAGGTGCCAGGAATTGAACTGGAGTTGTTCTATGAACAAAGAATGTGTGTCTGCTACTGACCTGTTTACTAGCAGGGGCCGTGCAAAGTGTTGTAAAGCTCATTGTGCTCCCATCAACTCTGGGAGGCAAGTCACTGTTCATAATTTCCATGGCTGATGACGTATAGCAGGCTTGAATTTTGGGCTGGGATGTGGGAATCCCAAGCGCACTGGTTGGTCTGGGGCAGATGGGGGAAGTGACTTGCCCCTGACCACTCAATGAGTCAGTGGCAAAGGTGCTACTCTAATGCTTTAGCTGCTGGATGCTTTTACCTGGCAAACATTTAAGGCTTGTCCATGGAGGTTTCTTGGGGAAGGTTTATTTAGGGTTACCAAAGAACAAGGCATCGCTGGTAGATGTGCAAACACTCTTTTCTGCTGGCAAACATCATGTACATGAGTTGACATGTGCACTCACACCTGTTTGCCCCCTGTAAATGGACACCTTTGTGTCTACCCAGGTCATTACTGAGATGCACATTATGGCTGTTGGATGCAAATTAATCTTTGCCAAGAAGCATACAGAAGTTACTAGTCCACAAAATTCCTCATTTTATTATTTATAAAAGCCCTAACATGTGCTAGGCAGTGTACAAAAATAGAAAGCCCAAATCCCTGCCCACAGGCTCACAATCCAGAAAAGCCAGGATGGTGTAGTGGTTTGGGAGACCTGGAAGATCCAGGTTCAAATCCCCGCTCAGCCACGAAGCTTCCTGGGTGACCTTGGGCCAGTCACTATCTCTCAGCCCCACCTACCTCACAGGGTTGTTGTGAGGACAAAAAGGAGGGGAGGAAATATGTACACCACTCTGAGCTCCTTGGAGGAAGGGCGGTATAAAAATGTGAAAAAAATGTGAAAAATAAAAGAAACATGAGACAAAAGGAGAGGAAAGGGGCAAAGGTGTCTTACTGGCCCTTCGGCCTACAGATGCCTTGGCTAGTTGTGGAATGTTGATGGCCTGGAAAAAAAAGTATCTTCCAGTCTGCAAAGATTTCACTGCTGGGATTGTTCATCCCCACAGATGACCAGGTGAGCACCTGTTTACTAGCAGGTGCCGTGCAAAGTGTTGTGAAGCCAGTGGTGCACAATGGTTATGAGTGGGGGGACATCTCTCAGCACAACTCCCCTAGAGGGGAGTGTGAAGCACAGCAGGTGTCTAACAGCACAATCCTATGCACACTTAGCTGGGAGTAAGCCCTATTAACGATAATGGGACTTACTTCTGAGCAGACATGCATAGGATTCGGCTGTACGTCTAGGAAAGCAGAGAGCTACAGCGTGTGTAGGCTTGGTTTGCCCTGGCTGTCTCTTGGCTGCATTTCCAGTCCTCTTAGGACCATGGTCTCTTTATGGGGTCAGATAATTTAAAATGCCCTAAGAGTACTGTATGTGCATGGATAGCTGTGGGTCTTCACACACACCCCATCAATTTTGCTGGAGTGTCAGAAAAAGAAGGGATACAACCTCTGCCTCTGGGTGACTTGGAAATACAGCTGGTGTTGTCCAGTGACAGAAAAAAGAATGAGGTGTGTATTGGTGAGAGGGTGACTAGGGGATGTGCAAACAATTGGGAGAGGGGGAAAAGGAGAAAATTCTGATAGCACAGGATGAGTGAGCGGGATGAGAGACATTACAGGACATCTGTCCAAGCAGGCACAGGGAACGCTGCATGAAGTTAGTGCCTGCTCAATGAGGGACTGATTTTTTTTGTGCTAATACAAGCCGAAACTGAGGCAGTCAAAACAAGAGGGCACAGAAGGCAGAAGCACATCTGGGGCAAACACATCCCTAAACCCAGAGCTGCAAATAAAAGAGGGACGGAAGGATGTGGCAGGACAGTGAATCATTTGAGGTCGTGGAGGAACAAGAATGTGCGTAAAGGGAGAGAAGATTGTGTTGGGGGAGAAATGATGGGAAGGGGCTGGAGAGACAGAGGGGACGGCGGAGGGAAAATGGGTGATGGTAACAAGACTGTGTGAACACTAAAAATAATGGGAATTTTCCCCCTCCTTCGGTTGCTGAGACACAAATGCTGAAATGGAGAACCTGGCTCTAATTATTATGACATTGGGTGCTACCTGGTGGATTAATTGGGTAGTAGTCATAACTGATAGCTCAGTTCTGGGAGCCCATTGCTCTGCCCCAGCACCACCACCATGTTCTGTACCTGTTTTTCATTACATTCCTCGATTTGAGATGAGGCGGGATCCACAAATCAAGACTGAGAAAGCAGAAAAATGATCCCAGACCAAACAAGTTCAGATCTCCGATGAGGCTAGGATCCATGTCTTAACCACGGAATGCGCTAGAGGCAGCTGCATCTCAACACGTGGTGAGGACTCCCTGTATGAATCCTGAACTCCTAGCCAAGGAGATGATTGCAACAACCTCCCCCTGCCTTTTAACACTGGCTATTACTACCAGCCTCCCTTATGTGAATGATTCCCGTTTGTATATTCATTAAAAAGTTTAACATTATCTGAGTCCCGGCCTATTTATTCCAGAATCTTTTCTGTTGTCTGTTCCTTCTCCCATACGCAAGTTTAATTTGTGCTCTGTTGCTTTCACATCAGTGCAGGGCACAGAGAGCTGGCCCACGGGGCTTGGTTTGCACCCCAGGGCTCAGACCCAGCTTCTTTCTGACACTCCCACATGACCTGCCCATGTGTTAAGATCTTCTGCTGAGGGCTTGCTCCCAACGCCCCCACCTTAGATGGGCAGTCTCCAGGGCCTTTTCTGTGGTGGCATTCAGACTGTGGAACATCCTCTACAGGTACACATTTTACCAACATTACTACTTAACTCAACTGGATATTTCTGTTGTGGTGGGAAAAAGGTACCCTGCTGGATCAGGCCAAAGGCCCATCTAGCCCAGCATCCTCTCTCCCACAATGGCCCACCAGCTGCCAGCCTCCGGGAAGCCCACAGGCAGGAGAGAAAGGCAGGGTTGCTCTCTCCTACCATTGCTCCCCCCCTGCAACTGGTGATCAGAGATGCATAGTGCTGCTGACAGCTGAACCCGAAGGTAGTGCATTAGCCAACCCATAAGTGAGATATAAATGTTTTAAAGCAATAAACCATGGAACACACGCTTGGTGCTCAAATTATGTATCCCCACATCGGGGCTTGATGTCAGATACTGAGAAATGGCATACTATATTCCAGGAAAGCACAAGGTGCACAAATGAGCTACTTTGAGTGCTGAGATGAACCAAGGTGGCCAGCAGTGCGGCAGACTAGAGTCTCCTTTCGTTTGGCTAATGGAGCACTGGAGACAGACAATGGCTTTGTAATATCTATCTATTTACAAATATGCAGCCAGCACAACCTCATCTAGCACTTGGTGTTCCTAAAGGGAGTTGTTGCGCTCATAGGTGCTTAACCTCAGAAGTAAGACAGGCCGGCCGGCGCATTATTATCATTCTGCTCAAAATCATTCTGTTGCACACGTTTCAGGTCCACAACTAAAAATGAACATCAGGGTTAATTTAAAATGCCTTTTAACCTGTGGCCAGGTCAGCTGTTCAGAGCATCCCACTGATTGGAGTCAGAACCACAACAAACAGGACATCCAAGAGTTTGGTGCAACCACAAAATACCGGTAATTGTGCATGCCTTGTCATATGGTTTTAATAATAATAATTGTCGAGTAAGGAGTTAATAAAAACGCCCTCGTGTACCAGTAGCATCCAGATTAGCCGGCTACCATGCTCTCTGTATGAGGCTGTCTTTTGAAGAATGTCTGGAATGGAAACCACTTGGTGTGGTGAAAGAACACCTGATATACAAACCACGCAGAAAGAACATTGAAGTCCTGGAGAGAGCAAGTACTGCATTTCCCAGAATGCCGCGAGATACAGAGCATGCTCAGTGGGTGAAACCACATGTTGCCAGTTTGCGTCCAAAGATCAGCTGGATTTCAGTAACCAGGAGAATCAAACTCCTAATGGCTGGAATGGCCACTGGACTGCGGTACCCGGGCAAAGTCGTCATAGTAACAGGAGGCACCAGGGGCATTGGTGAAGGCATCGTGAGAGAATTTGGTGAGAGTGAACGGGGGCGGGGCAGAGTGGGTAGTTTCTGTAAATAGGTCCTGGGGCTCCAGCCTTGCTCCCAAGTCCCAAACCTAGATATATGAGGGTGTGGGGTCGGAAAAGGGTCGATCAAGTTAGTGGTGAAAGAAATTAGCTTTGCACGTGTTCAGAGGTGGGATAGAAATTGTATTATAAATAGCAGTGGGCGCAGGGCTGTCGAGTTCACAAAAAGTTTTTGCAACAGGAAATTTGTCAGTCTTTTTGCGGCTACAAAACTCCGTGGTGTTTTTGCTGCAACAGATTAACATGGCGACACTTCTGGAATTTTGATGTTTCAGGGTTGAGGCCTTGCAAACGAAAACAGGAACCCAGGTTCCGATTAAGCAGAGGGGGAGGGAAAGCAAGCTAGCTGAGTATGGTGTGTTTTCCATCTCCATAACAGGAGCATGCTGAATTTTGCTCTACTATTATTATAAAGCCTTGTTAGAATTAAAAGTTGTAATATTTTTTTCTGGCCACACTCTCTAAAATCAGGCTGTTAAGCCATTTGTACGTACTTTAAAAATGAGGTTGCTACCTTTTGCTGGCATGGTTTCAGTGTTGGAGGAAGTGTTACCTGTTGAATTTCTGCCTGTGGTTCCACTGTTAAAGGTACAAAGCCTGTGCTGGAGCAGGGAGAAGTGGCAACTTCGAAGGCTTGAAGAGCCTTTGCAGAGCCAGATGCAGAGGAGAACTGAACTCCTCTAATAGATGCTGCGCTTAAGGAAAGTTGTGTTGTTGAATGCTCTGTGGTTAAGGCACAGAGTCGTGGTGGTGGTGGTGGAGGGGGGGTGCGAGAACTAGCAGTCCTTTCTTGTCTGAAAGCAAGTCAAGTAGGGGAAACCCAAAGCTTCAAGGTGTTAGGCTCAGCTGACTATCTGTTACAGGGCGCAATCCAAACCTACTTAGGCCACTGTTGTAACCAGTGGCTCAGTGAAAACGGGAGGCCCCAGAACGGAAAGGGGATTCAAATCCCCTCCAAAAGGGGAATTCAAAGGGGATTTGAATCCCCTTTCCGTTCTGGGGCCTCCTGTTTTCGCTGGGCTGCTGGTTACAACGGCGGCCTAAGTAGGTTTGGATTGCGCCCACATACATGTAACAATACACAGAAGAGACATTATGAACAATGGGACCCAAAAAATCCTGAAATGCAAGAAGTATTGCCTGTGTCCCCAGTTACTGTAAAATTTGCCCCTGCCAAACACGTGTTGTTCTGTGCAACTCCTAAAAGTACACAAGCCCTTTGCTCCTTTGCATCTGATCACTTTTAAGTTAGTCTTCTCAAATGCCAACCACTGGGGGGTTGGTGGACATGTCCTTTATGTGCAATGTATGAAGCAGGTTCATGAAATCAGGAAGTGCGCTGTTGCTCCATCATCATCTCTTTCTTGAGAGTGCAGTGGCTGCGCACGTGTCCTGTCTGGTATGCATCTTTGGAACATTGCTTTATTCTGAAAACAACAGCTTTATTCCAGGAATGTGGAGAGCTTCTCTCGCACCCTCATACAGTCAAGTTGGCAACCATGGAATCTTTTAATCTGGCCCAGCCTTAATCTGGCCCAGCCTTTTAAATGCATGTTTATGGGCATAAGAAGAGCCTTGCTGGATCAGGCCAAAGGCCCATCTAGTCCAGCTTCCTGTATCTCACAGTAGCCCCACCAGATGCCTCCGAGAGCACACAGACAACAAGATAACCTGTTTCCTGTTGTCACTCCCTTGCACCTGGCACAGAGAAAACCTACTTCTAAAGCCAGGAGGTTGCTTATGGCTTGCAACCTGCGATGGTCTTTTCCTCCATGAATCTATCCAAACCCCTTTTAAAGGCATCTAGGCCAGGTGCCATCACCACATCCTGTGGCAAGGAGTTCCACAGATGAATTGCACACTGGGTGAAGAAATATTTTCTTTTGTCCGTTCTAACTATCCCTTAACTCAATTTTAGTGCATGTCCCCTGGTTCTGGTGTTGTACGAGAGGGAGAAGAATTTCCCTCTATCCACTCTCTCCACCCCATGCAGGAGTGTGGGTAAGCAAGCAGTGAGTCCAGTTTAACTTGTCTTCTCTGGAGTAAATTTTGGCAGTTGGACAGGAGGGAGACGAGATGGGAGGATCACTTATGAAGTTCCTCACTGCTCTGAGCTGACTCTCGGAGTCGTCATTTGATGACAGCAGTGTCAATCAATGGCCTGCGTCTGTGAATGGACCATGATGGATAGCAAGATTCTATCTCCCGACCCCCCATCACTTAAAACGCAATGGTTGTCCATAGAGTCAGTTCATGCATTCACCTGCCAGTCACTGAGTGAACAGTAATCAAGTGATGTAAGTACATGTGTTGAACCAGGCTCCTGGGTTTTGTCTTGCATTTATTTTTCTTCCTCTTTCCCCCTCCAGTTCGTCAAGGAGCCAAGGTAGTCTTCTGTGCACCAGGATGTGAAGGTGAGACTGGAGGACCTCTCCCCCATTTGAGGGCCCCCTCATCTACCCACTCCATACCAGGGATGTGGAACAAGTCTCTGGGTCCAAATCTCTGGGTCCAAGTCTCAAGTCTAGTCCCAAGTCTTTGCCCCCAAGTCCCGAGTCTTTGGTTGCCGAGTTGTGAGTCCCTATCTATTTAATGGGGAAAATGGGTTTAAACCTGAATAAAATTTGACTTGTAAAAGGCTCCAAGTCTCGAGTCAAGTCTTTCGAGCCTTTTACAATTGTCGAGTCAAGTCATTGATGCGACTTGAGTCCGACTGAAGTCCGAGTCAATAGACTCAAGCCTACATCACTGCTCCATATACTTAGCCAGAATGGCTAATATAAAGGAAATCTGAGATTTAGACAGTAAGGTAAAGGTGACCCCTGACAATTAAGTCCAGTCGTGTCCGACTCTAGGGTGTGGTGCTCATCTCCATTTCAAAGCCGAACAGCCAGCGTTGTCCAAAGACGACTCCGTGGTCATGTGGCCGGCATGACTCTCCTTGCCGCAGCGCGTAGCATGCGGCTGGAACACGGAGCGCTGTTTACCTTCCCACAAGTGGTACCTATTTATCTACTCGCATTGACATGCTTTAGAACTGCTAGGTTGGCAAGAGCTGGCCAAGCAACGAGCGCTCACCCCGTCGCGGGAATCGAACTGCCGACCTTTCGATCCACAGCTTATGGTTCAGCTTATGGTAAATCTGAGATTTAGACAGTAGGGGGCAGCAAACTCTCCCAACAAAGGTAAGGAAGAGAGATGATGAGGGTGGGGCAGGGAAGTAGGGTTGATGTGACTTTCTGGTTCTGACAGAGGCAGAAACTGAACAAGTTTAACTTGGCAAGAAGATGCAATTTATGGGGAAGCTGTGCCTGTTGATTTTTTGTCTGTCACATAGCTGTTAAAGTTCTCAGCTGACCACCCATCCAGGAACTGACCAGCCCTGTGGAGCTTCAACAAGGTGGCTGCATTATGTGTCTTCAGATCACACCCTGGAACCAATGTCCTTTACATTCTCTGCCATGATCACATCAGGGGTCTGGTCTACGCATCCAGTAGACTGAGCTGGTAGAATCTTGAGGTGGCACAGTGGACTGTACTACTTCAGGCAGCGGGGGGGGGGGGGGGAGAGAACTGAGCAGAGAATGCCATTTCTAAATGCTCCTCTAGTGTTTAAAGATTTTTAAACATCTTTGCAAGTGAAGATCTAGCAGAGCAGGAAAAAAGGTTCTAATATCTCCCTCTTGCACTTGTTTTCCGCTTGCAGGGAGTTTTGCCATAGTTTGTGCTTCCAATAGGTAAGATATTCACATACCCTGCTGTTTAAATCAGCTGTAAGCTACTCAGATCACCAAAAGGTGTGAGGCTTATGGTTGAGGGATATGGAGGGGCCCAGTTGAGGTTTGGAAACGTAGAATCGTGTAACAGCACACATATCATTTCAAGGAGCGTAGTTTAGGAGCTACGTTCCTTAGCATATTCAAGAAGCATGTTGAAGCCTTGCTGAAATTGAGTTGGGATCTCATCACAGCTGTTGTAAGTTGCCCAAGTCAGGGGAGAGGTAAGATGTCCTCGCACAGGGGTTCTCAATCAATGCTACTAGTACCACCAGTGGTACTTCGGCTGACTGCTGGTGGTACTCGGACTGCTGGAAACCTGCTCCGACATGGTGCTTTCGGCAGTGCATTTTTGCTCCTGAGAGGCTCCTGCCTTTGGCTCAGCCTCTTGGGAACACTGAGAAGGGCCCTCCCACCCACCCAGAGCCTCCTACCTGTGTTTTCTGGCCTCCAAAAACCTGAAAACACGGAAGTAACTGGTGGTGATGTAATCACCAGTCACTTCTGGTGGTACGCAGCAGGAGGTGGAACTCGGCTGGGAAGGGATTGAGAACCCCTATCCTAGCATGTTTCCCCACAGTTATGGAATGAGGTGTCTCATTCTAAACTGTCTCCTGTGTTCATAGAAGAAGGTAACACGGGTAGCACGGTCATAGTAGAAAGTAAAAGTAGCGATCCAGCCGATAAAAACACACTGACGATTTTCTCCGGTTTGGACGTGACAGCCCAGAAACCCGGACAAACAGAATGTTTAAAATCAAGAAACTGGAACTCAAGGACCCGACGTTTCGTTTCTAATCCAGACACATCCTCTGGGGCATTTCCAAAGTACATTGGAAGCTGTTAAAGTGCTCAGCGTCTCACTCTGTTCTTTTTATTTTTCAAAAAAGCGCGGGGAAAAAAGCGCGTCTCCTGTGTTTATTTTTCAAAAAAGCGCGTGTCTCCTGTGTTTGCACAATCTGAATTTACACCACTATTTCCCATGACACGTCAAAAATATTTCTCAGCAACGTTCTAAAATTCTTTCCTAAATGTCATTAACTTGGAGGAAATATTTGCATCCTTTCCAGTGATGTAAAATCAGGTTTATTACCAACCGTTTTGGTCTCCATATGTTACATCCATCGTCTCTGAACAAAACGATCTTTCTCAATCACTAACTAGTCTTCTTCCTGACTCCAAAACATTGTTTAATCCTATTTGATTCCAGTGAGATACATGGGAACAAATAAACCTGTTTTTGCTAGTGAGTGAACCTCGGACTTGCTTTCTAGCAGGGAGAAAAACAGTTTGTGGTTAAACGTTGAATCGAAGCCAAAAGGGCAAGAGTTGGATCAAGAGCAAACTCAATTCTTCATAGTCAATTCTGGGGTTTTTTTTTGTCCGTATCCATGGCAGTTTTTCATGCTCAGAAGGGATTGCGTAGGAGTAGCACTACTTTTAGGTGGAGGTAGGGGGCACCCAGCTACCATGTTTTCAAACCAGAAGTTTTGCTATCCTAAAAATGAACCCTCGTTCTTCAAGTGGCAAACAAGTGTCATGTGACAAACTGAAAAGTCTGCTCTTCAACAAATTACCGTATTGCCCCGAGTATAGGACGCTCCTGATTATAAGCCGCACCCTTAAAGTTTGGTGCTATTTTTTAAAAAAATACATTTTTAACTTTTTTAACTTAAAGAAAATATACACATTAGTAGAACAGTAAAACAGTACAGCTTTAGTACAGTTAAATGCATAGGCACCCTGTCCCTTATTGAATCTGAGCACCCTAGTATAAGTAGCCTTCCCAGATCTAAAGGGGGATAGAGTGCCTACATTTAACCTTTGGAATTTGGGCAGGTGCAGCTTGTTGCACCCTTCCATGGTGATGAGCTGCACCTGCCCAAATTTCAATGGTTAACAGCACAATCCTATGCATGTCTACTCAGAAGTCCCATTGCATTCAATGGGGCTTACTCCCAGGAAAGTGTGCATAGGATTGCAGCCTAAAGGTTGGCACTCTGTCCCCCTTTTGGATATGGTAAGCCTATGCAGGAGCTCTTGCTCTCAACTTTCAAACTGCAGGATCAATAAATATCTTAGTTTCCACAGGGTCCTGGGGATGGAACTTGGGTTAATTTTTTCAAATGCCTCTAAGGCTAGAGGTTGCTAGAGAGATCATGGCCATTTAGCGATTAGGAGCTGAAAACACAGAGCTTTGCAGTTAAAAAAAAAAAGAAACAGCGTTTTACCTTTGAAAGAGACTTGGAGAGGCTTGAAAAAGAGACGCTTTGCAGAAAACTCTAGGCAGAAAATGCTAGACTTTGATTGTAGGCCGCACCCCTACTTTAAAGACTTGCCTTAGGGGACAAAAGTGAGTCTTATACTCAGGTCAATACGGTATTTGATTTGGGGCAAACGAATATTCCAGGTGGCCCTGGGCCTATCCTGGCTGCAATCAAAAAGTGGGAGATGTGGGAGTAGTTCAGAAGAGGGGTGTCCTTCCCTTGTGTGTTTCCCCCTTGTAATGCCACACGGGCTCTTCTTGCAACTGTCGCTTTCTGTCTCCTTGCAGAGGAAAGGGGACAAGCAATTCAGAGGGAACTGAAGGATTCTGGGTGCTCTGGGGAATGTCATTTCCAGGTCTGTGATGTCCTCTCGGAATCGGACATTAAGGTAGGCGAGAATTGGGGGAAGTTAATTTGCTATCCATCCTTCTTTTTATTTCTGTCTCTGCACTGCTCCCAATGTAGTACGCTCTACGTGGGGCTGCCCTTGAAGGCGGTTCGGTAGCTGCAATTATTGCAGAATGCAGCGGCCTGGGTGGTCACTGGAGCTAGGCGGCTTGACTCTGTTGAACCACTGCTTCGGTGACTGCACTGGCTGCCCATTCGTTTCTGGGCCCAATTCAAGGTGCTGGTATTGACCTTTAAAGCCCTTCATGATTTGAACCCAGGTTACCTGAGGGACTGCCTCCCCATATACATTCTGGCCCATCCTCTTAGGTCATCTGAAGGGGCTCTCCTACAAGTGCTGCCTTTGTCCCAACTTAGAGAATTGGAGGCGAAGGGACGAACCTTCTCTGTAGTGGCACCACAATTATGGAATTCCCTACCAGGGGAATTTTAACAACTACCCCCTTGTCCCGTTTCTGAAACCCTGTAGAGTTACCGCCAGTTAGTAGAAAATTCCTAGATAGCTGACTTTTCGGCGAGGGCTCAAAACGTTTCTGTTTCGTCTGATGTTTGGATGATGGGTTGATGTTTGCTCTCTGTCTCTCTGTAATAGTGTTTTGGTTCTGCTGCCTCCTTCTGGATCAAATAGCTCCCCCCCCCCCCAATGGTTGTATTGTTTGTTTTTACTCATTGTTTCTATACATTGTACATTTATTATGGCTATGGAGCTTTGTAAACCGCCTTGGGCATTTGCTTCGGCTTGGGAAAGGCGGGATATAAATTAATTAAACAACGAGCCAACAGGGTACACCCAGACCTGGTAATTCTAGTGTTAGTCACTTGCAGCTCTCAAACGGCAGGATCTTTGTCATGTCCTGCTATCCTTCCCCTGCCTTGGATCTCATTTGGTCTCCTATCCCTGCAGACTTTGGTTTTGGTGACCATAGAGCGTTATGGCCGCCTTGACTGCCTGGTGAACAATGCTGGTGGACGTGAGTATTTCCAGAATTACTGGAGCCTGGAAAGAATTGGGATGTATGCGTGACGGGGGGTGGCTGCCTTGACTAGTCAAAGACCAGAATGGGCTTGTTCAGCATTTCACACACATTATCTCTGTCATCTTCACAACAAACCTGGAAAGTAGTCTTCTTCCTTGTTGTATTTGGGGATGGGCTATATAGCTCCGTGGTAAAATACCTCCTTTGCATACAGAAGCTCTCAGCTTCAATTCCCAGCATTTCCAGGGAGGACTGGAAAGTCCCCTGTTTCTGAAACCCTGCAGAGTTACTGCCAGTTAGTAGAAAATACTTAGATAAGCTGATGGTTTGATTCAGTTGAAGACAGCCTCGTATCTTCAGCCCCATATTGTGGGTGAGGCTGAGAATTTGTGGCTACGTCATAAAGTAACAGCAGAGGTCAGATTTAACCCAAGGACATCCATTCACAGCTTACCGTAGTTTCTTACCCACCAGTCCTAGTTGCCACATTTTTCCAGAAACTGGAACTTTCTGACCTGACATCTTTACTTTCACAGAGGAATATCTGTGGAGCTGCAGGGCCCATAAGAAACATGATGTCCAAATGTAAAACCAGACTTCTTATATGAAAATAAGTATGATCAATGATGATTCTTCTGTTTCACATTGAGACCCCTTCATATGTTATTGGATCTGTCAAATGTGTATAACCTTTCTGGACTCTGATTGCTCATTTCAATCAGCAAGATACTTGCAGTTAAATCTGCCTTTGCCTCCCGAAATATGACTTTAGGTTACAGCCAACCGTCCCTTCTCTTTCATACGAGATGTTGCGACATTTGCGTGAAACACGGAGAAGCAATTGTGAATAGATTTTGAAATAGGATGAAAATGCTTTTGGAATGTGGGCCAGTATACTCTGGTCATCCTTTTCCCTTTTTGCAATGATACTTTGATGTGTGAGACTGGTCAATTCTTAACTGGGATTCTTTTCCTCTTGTGGGATTTTTACTCAAAGGAAATTGGAATACGTTTATATTTTTTGTATCATGTACTGTTACTATGTATAATGTTCCTGTATGCACATTTTGACTTCTTATATAGTTTCTCATCTTTTCTGAATGTCCTCTCTCTCTCTCTCTCTCTCTCTCTCTCTTGTATTTTGAAACTGTATGTATTATCCACTTGATCCTCTCCAAAACAGATCCTCCTGACCAAACAATAGATGAGGTGACTGCCCAGGAGTTCCACAAGCTCCTGGACCTTAATGTTGTCAGCTGTTTCTTAACAGCCAAGGTGAGCAGTTCCAGTGTGAACACAACTGCCCTCCCTTCCTGAGGTAGTTGGCATCCTTCAGAGGTGAAAGTGGCAGATAAAAGATGGACCATTCTGGAATACGATTTGGAGGTGGAATGCCTTCGTAGCATAGTAGCGGTATGGGGAGGAGCTGTAACTGCATGGCAGAGCACAACCCTTGGAAGCATCCCCAGTTTAACAGGTCAGGTGACCTTGGAGACCCAATCAGAGTAGACATTACTGATTTAGATGAAACAATGGTCTGATTCAGTATAAGGCAGATTCATATGCTGTTATGTTTGCTCTTGCAGTCTGGCACAGTTATTTCTCCTTTTTTTCTCCGTTCACAGTTTGCACTGCCCTACCTCCGGGAAACAAAAGGAAACATTATCAATCTTGCCAGTCTTGTCGGTATTATTGGACAAAAATATGCTGTGCCTTATGTTGCAACTAAGGTGAGCCAGAATTAAGGAGGGAGTGTGGCATCAGTCCACCCATTCAGAACCTAAGGTCGCCAACCTTTTTTACTAGCACCCGCTCCTGTGCCTTTAATAGCATGTCATCATGCCTGTCTCTATGCCATAAAAAACCCTTATTTTCTGAATCCTGCCTATCGGGCTGCTGTTAGAGACACAGGAGCAGGCTAGGCTGGTTTTTCTGGTCAGTTCACAACTCTGTCCAAATCCAATGAGGTTGTTCTTGTACATGAGGCTTTCTTTGGTTATGCCCCATAAACCAGCGATGTGAGACTTAAATTGTCCGGCACTGCAAATGCAGAATGCAGAATAGACATTTGCTTTTCCTCTTCGTTGTTCTAGTCTGCATAAACAGCAGCCACACATTGCATGAATAGTCCGAGAAAAGCTCAAAGGGGCACTTAACCCTCGTGCAGAAAACTCCCTAACAGTGCAATCCTACACATGTGTAAAAAGTTAAAGGTGACCCCTGACAATTAAGTCCAGTCGTGTCCGACTCTAGGGTGTGGTGCTCATCCCCATTTCAAAGCCGAAGAGCCAGCGTTGTCCGAAGACGCCTCCGTGGTCATGTGGCTGGCATGACTCCTTGCCGCAGCGCGTAGCATGCAGCTGGAACACGGAGCGCTGTTTACCTTCCCGCAAGCGGTACCTATTTATCTACTCGCATTGACATGCTTTAGAACTGCTAGGTTGGCAGGAGCTGGCCAAGCAACGAGCGCTCACCCCGTCGCGGGAATCGAACTGCCGACCTTTCGATCGACAGCTTATGGTTCAGCGGTTTCACCCGCTGCGCCTTGGAAGCAAGTCCTACCACGTTCATGAGGCTTACACCCTAGTGAGTGAGTTTCGTATCACAGCCTTGGTCTTTCGCGTTTACCTGAGAATGCCAAGGTCCCAGATTTCCACCTCAATCAGAGAGAACCCCCTTCTGCTAGAAAAGTGTGAAGTTCAGGCTTCGAGGTACCCTTGTATTCCAATTCACATAGGCTGGTCTAGCCTATGCATGCAGTTGAATGAGGTGGTAGAGCCTTGGGGTGGCAGGGTGGGCTATACCACTACAGACCAGAAAGGGTATGTGATGGTAAGTGCAACTTTTTTTTTTTACTGGGCTCTGCACTTGTGCTTTCATCAGCAGCATTCTGTTCAGACATTAGCAGATAGTTGCGTTTATTTCCATGCCATGAAAAAAGCATCCCTCGCTGATTTCTGCACATCAAGCTTTTGCATAAGAGAAGGCCAGCCTGTGTCAGTTTGCTGGTCATTTGGCAACCTTTTTGTGAACTCCACTTTGCAGGGTGCTGTGACTGCAATGACGAAAGCCATGGCCATAGATGAGAGCAAATATGGTGTTCGAGTCAACAGGTAACGTTATGCAATATAATCATGAAAATGGAGGAAACAGAAAACAGTGTATTGTCAAAAGCGTTTACAGCGCAATCCTATCCAACTTACACCACCGGTGTAACCAGCGGTGCAGTGAGAACGGGAGGCCCCAGAACGGAAAGGGGATTCAAATCCCCTTTGAATCCCCCTTTGGAGGGGATTTGCATCCCCTTTCTGTTCAGGGGCTTCCTGTTCTCACTGCACCGGTGGTGTAAGTTGGATAGGATTGCGCTGTCAGAGTGTTTAACCCCTCCCTCAAAGTGAGTCTGATGCAATTCTTTCAAAGAGAAACCAAAACTGTCTTTCATGCCATCTGTATTGTTAAAGTTTCTATTTCTTTGTTGCTGGTGTCATTACTTCTCTAAACAAGTCTCTTGCCAATTCCCAATGGATGGAAGTCACTGAATCACTTAAATAGCCAAAGAAATGTATGTACAGTATATAAGTATATACATCTGTAAAACAGATATGGGGGTTCAAACCCTATCTTATGCAGAACAAGGACATCTTGTTGTTCCCTATGGTTTCATTGTTTGTTAATGATTTTAATCATTGTTTGCATACTTTGTACATTTATTATGGAACTTTGTAAGTCGCCTTGGGCATATGCTTCAGCATGGGAAAGGCAGGATATAAATTCTTTAAATACTGTAAATCTGTCTTCAAAACTCAACTCATTCTGAAATATAGCACCATATGTTAGGAGAATTGCTTGATCGTCCACAATTTCCCATTCCCATCGTTTTACAAAAATTCCTTTAATAATCTCAATTCCAGCATCTCTCCTGGGAATATCTGGACTCCTGGGTGGGAAAAGCTCGCGAGCCAGACCGCTGATCCAGAGGCAGCTATTCGGGAAGGTCGAAATGCTCAGGCAAGTACATTGCGCAAAAACAGGCATGACGCTGTTGGAAATGATAGGTTCTGCTATATACACATGGTAATAAGAGACGCTTGCGTATACTCTGTGGTAAAAATAAAGTCAAAGCTTTGCACCAAGAAAATCTGAATTGTGCAACCTGCATATAAGATGTCAGTGAAGGATATTCCCATAGATCAGTGTTTCTCAAACTGTGGGTCAGGACCCACTTGGTGAGTCGCGACCTGATTTGTGGTGGGTCCCAGGTGATGGAAAGATCAGATAAGTAATTGCCACAAGCCCTGAGGCTATTCAAAAACCAGATAGCTACTAATTGCCCTTCAAAGAGCTGAGCTCCTGCAGTTTGCAAGATAGCTGCTAATTACCCTGCAAGCAGCTGAACGCTTTACTTGTAAGTAAATATATTTATTTATTTCTAGATCACTCTTTTTTTTTTTTTAAAGTCTCGTAAAAGCTAGGTGAGTCCCGATAGAGTGTCATTTTAAAAAGTGGGTCCCAGTGCTAAAAAGTTCGAGAACCACTGCCATAGATGATTCTGCTTCTGTTTAATCCTGGGAAAGGTCAAAGTTCTAATCCTGGGAAAGGTCAAAGTTCTATGGAAAGCCATTGAATTCTCACAAACGGATGGTTGGAATCCGTTTTTAGTTTCACTGGCTAGCTTCTGAGATCTTGAGGACTGGAAACTTGTTTACTACAACAACAACATGAAAGCTAAGATTCTCCAGAAGATAAAAGCGCATCTACTTGTGAGAGGAGCATGGCATCCTAATTAATCTCTCCTCTTTCTCTTTCCTGTCCGTAGCTCCTGGGACGGATGGGGACCCCAGCAGAGTGTGCAACTGCGGCTCTGTACCTCGCTTCCGATGCTACGTTCTGCACTGGCATCAACCTTGTGCTCAGTGGTGGTGCTGAACATGGCTATGGTCAGAAGAGCCACACAGATGCCAGCTTTGTCTTTGAAGACTAGTGGAAGCCGGCCAGGACTTTCATAGGAAGCAGGAGGGCTTCAGTGGTTGCAAGGTAGGCTGGAGAGAAGACCTAGGACTCCAGCATTCATTTGCCCAAAGTCCATCCTTCTGAGAAGAGGAACTCCAGCAGGGTAGCCTTGTTAGTCCAGTGTGGCAAAAACAGCACAGAGACTTGTGGCACCTCAAAGACTAATACTGTCTTTTCAGGTATGATAAACGAGGTTTGGGTTTTCTTTTTGGCAGGGCTCCCGTACTTTTGACAGTTGTGTGGCAGACACAAATCTAACAGCTGAAGCTTTCCCAATCTCCATGTAGGGAACAGCTGTACATGCTTAAGTTCTGCGTTTCGTACAGCTTAAAGGCACAGGAGTCTTGTCAGAAAAAAGGTGGCAACCCTATCTAATTACTGCTTCACACGGTCCAAGTCCTGATCTTGAAAAACAGGTCCTGGAGCTAAACTGAAACTCTGAAGCTGCAATCCTGTACTCACTTACCTGGGTGTGAAGCCCTATTGAACACAATGGGACTTACTTCTGAGTAGACTTGCGCAGGCTTGCACTGTGAGTTTCCTGCTTCAAAATCAAGCCCTGGTTAATGCCACAAGCCAGGTTTGATCACAGATAGGTACAAGGTGAGCTAGACCTTCAAGCTGCCTTATCCTCAGGAAATGTTTAACTTTCCACCCCTTGATCGATGACCCTGAAAGGTCTTATCCAGTCACTGGATAAATGTGTCGCTCAGAAAATAAGGGTGCCTTGACCATGCTGTGCCTTTCTTGGCTGTAACACTGTCGGTCAAAACTGATTGTTTTGTGTTAATTCCACCTTTCCTTCAAGGAGCTCAGGCCAGTGTATGTGGTTCCTCCACCCACTCTGTTTTATCCTCACAACGATCCTGTGAGGCAGGTCAAGCTCTGAGAGAGCAACTGGTCCAAGGTCACCCAGTGAGGAATCCTCCCACAGACTTTGGAGGGGTTGCTGTGGCCAGCCCTCCAGTGAGGGCCCCTTTATCTCCCACCCATCCACCATAAATGCTCCCTCCTGCGGTGTCACTTCCTCTGCTTTGCTTCTTCTCTCCCGCCACCTTTCCCAATTGGGTGCATGATGTTATGTACTCCAGTGCTACTCAAAGGGTCCGCTGTCACGGACCACCATTCCCCCCCCCCCCCAAAAAAAAAGTGGTGAAGACCAGCACCATATACTGTAGTGCCAGTCTGCGGCACATAGGCTTACTTGGTTTCCTTCTTCGGCTTCTCAGAGCCTTTTCTTGAGGCTTGGCGTGCATCCAAGCCGCGCGGCAAGCCTCGGGAGACTCTGAAAAGCCAGAAGAAGGAAGTGCCAAGAAACACGCTGTGGACGGGCTGCCCATGGCTTGCAGACTTTGAGGAGCATTTATGTACTTCATGCCACTCCTTCCACTCGGCCTGGAAGGAAAGAAGGGGCCGAATGCCACAGTTGCAGTGCATGCTGGTGGGCCACAGGGCTGGCCCAAGACCCCTTGACACCTGCCTGATGCTGCCCCCCCCCCGCTTGATGATGTGCCAGCCTCTGTTTCACCCACGCTCCAGTGTTCTAGCTCAGCACTCTCCCCCTCCCCACTCACATTACCTCTTCCTCTCCGTCTGTCCCCTCTTTCCTTTCCAATCCAGGGTGTGGAAGGAAAAGGAAGAGAGAAATGGAGGAGGACAGAGTTGGGTATTCCCCCACCAATCTGCTGCCTGGGGTGACTGCTTCAGTTGGGCTCATGGGTTGGCCATCACTAGCCTCTAATTTGCCTACCCCTCTGGCCCGCTGGGCTCTTGAACTCCAACTCAAAACACATCCTGTGTTTTGAGTTGGAGTTGGGTTCCAGGCCAGCTCTTGACAAGCGAAAGACTATTCAAGTAGGGATGGGTTGCTTGATGAATGGCTGCCCTCCCCCCCCCATTCAGAAGCAGCTGCATGGCAGTGCTTGGCAACAGCTCCTCATATAAACAGCCACATTGTCCCTAGAAGCTGAAATGTTTCATCAGCCCCAGAAAAGGAGCTCTGTATAAACATGCCCCTGCTCCACTTCAGAGGGCAGCTGCGCCTGCTTCCTTGAAAAGGGACCTCTGCAAAAACAGGATAGGTAAAGGTATCCCCTGACAATTAAGTCCAGTCGTGTCCGACTCTAGGGTGTGGTGCTCATCCCCATTTCAAAGCCGAAGAGCCAGCGTTGTCCGAAGACGCCTCCATGGTCATGTGGCCGGCATGACTCTCCTTGCCGCAGCGTGTAGCATGCGGCTGGAACACGGAGTGCTGTTTACCTTCCCGCAAGCGGTACCTATTTATCTACTCGCATTGACATGCTTTGGAACTGCTAGGTTGGCAGGAGCTGGCCAAGCAACGAGCGCTCACCCCGTCGCGGGAATCGAACTGCCGACCTTTCGATCGACAGCTCAGGGTTCAGCGGTTTAACCCACTGCGCCACCCGCTGGCCTAGTAAAAACAGGATAAGGAGCTATAAAGGAGGCCAGATATAAGGGAAGTGGCTTTCTGTAGAGGAAGGCTGTTCCTGGTGGGGAGGACAGCAGCATCTCCGCGCAGGGGGAGGCAAATCCTATATAAACAGATGTTTCCACCCCAGAGACAGCTGCATCCCCATACTCCTGTCTGCTTGGGGGATAGCTAGATCAACACTCAACAGCCCATGAACGCGATAATGAACTGTCTGTGCAGTAAATCAATTACTCTAGGGCCCTCTTAATTGCTTATTTCAAGTTGTAACTAGAGCAATTACCTAATTCACCGGAGCAAAGGATTATTAACTCTCTGCTGCTCAGCAGTACGCCAGAAAATTGGGTAGCCACTTCCACTCCCCAACCCCCCCTTGGTTCAGAGTTCAGTGCTGCAAGACAAGTAGCGATAGGCAGAAAGCTTCAGTTGTTGAATTTTGGGCTGCTAACATGTGCAGAGCTCCAGCCAAGGGGAAAAAATGGAACATCCTTGTAAACTTCAGCCACTCCGTTCCTTTTCAGATGGTGGGTGGGTGCTTATTCCCTCGGCCAGTGCTAAGAGAAACATTGTGTGTATACAGGAGTCTCTGTTTTAGTCTCCCTGTTATACGCTTCCCTGTGTTTAAGAACTCAACCCTTTGAGGAACTAGACCTAGAAGTAAAAATTCCCTATGTCCTTTACTGCTGTAGCCCTGCAGGATATCTTCTTTAGCCTCCAAGCTCATAAAGGGACATCCTCGATATTTGGATTTTGCCTTTGCTAGGCCTCCATCCTCCTCTTTCTCCTCCCCATGCTCTCCAAGTTCTTAAAGGGGGACACCATTATTTATTACAGTCTTGTCAAGTTTGGCATTGTTAATGGTTGGAAGAATAACAATTCTCTGCCTGACCTGAAGTTCTCAATCTGCATCATGGCTAGGCTGCCCCTGCAGGAAGCATGCTGGTTTATACATGTTCAGGACTGCATGCCACTCTCTACAGTCCCTATCCCGACCTTATTCCATTGTTTCTTATTAGAGAAAATTTCCCTCTTTAAGCCCAGTGTAGGGCATGGATGTACGTACGGTCCCCCTTAACCCCTATTTACATTCTTTCTTATGGAGGGAAATCCCCCTGTATGAATAGTTTTGTCATAAATCCAAGCTTTCTAGTTCCTAACTCCAACTTATAAATGAGTCCCCCGTAACAGATAATCCTGTACTCTGATTTAAGTATAATGATGCTGGCATCTCTCATCTCAAGAATCCATGATGCATTTCTTAACCTCAAATATTCCAGTCACTTTTGAGAACACACAGTACATAAAACACTTGTATGAAATCCAATGTTTTAACATTTGTGTTTGATTGATTTTATTTTTACAAAAAGATAAAGGAATTAAAATAAACAGATCAATATCACTGCCTGGTTTCAAAGAAAAAGAAAATTAACCATTTTTCACATTCACAGGTACTTTCCAGTCTTCCTCCTGCTCATACCTTCCTCCTGTGGTACCCTGTTTATCAAGTTATAGTTTAACCCAAGGTGGGGAACCTATTTGTGGTGAAGGGCCATTTCCCCATGGGGGAAATGTGTCGCGGGCCGTGCGTCCCTCCACCGCAAACGGGCGACCTTTATGTTGCAAGGTCGCTGTTTGATTGCTGTAGTTGCGCGTGCACCCCCATCGCACCCGCCCGCAACTCCTTCTCATCCCGGCTGTTCTGTACATGCGCAGAAACAGCCGGGTCGAGGAGTCGCACGAGGTGAGCGCGGGGCCTCCGATCTGATCTCACGCGGGCCGGACCAGATGGAATTGCGTCCGGTCTCGTGCGGGCCGGACCGGATCGCCCCGGGGTCCGGATCCAGCCCGCGGGCCGCCGGTTCCCCACCGCTGGTTTAACCTATAGTATAAACAAATGTATGTGTGATATACCGTATTGGCCTGAGTATAAGACTCACTTTTTCCCCCTAAGGGAAGTCTTTAAAGTAGGGGTGCAGCCTACAATCAAAGCCTGTGTTTTCAAGCCTTTCCTTGCAGCTCTTATTCTTAATCACTTGCTAAATGGCCAAACAACAATGATCTGTCAGCAGCCTCTAGCCTCTGGAAGCATTTGAAAAAATTAACCCTTAAGTTCCAGCCCCAGGACTCTGTGGAAACTAAGATATTTATTGATCTTGCAGTTTAAAAGTTGAGAGTGCAGTTTGAAAGTTGAGAGCAAGAGCTCCTAATACTAGGGTGCCCAGATTCAATAAGGGACAGGGTGCCTATGCCTTTAACTGTACTAAAGCTGTACTGTTTTACTGTTCTACTAATGTGTATATTTAAGTTAAAAAAAAGTTTAAAATGTATTTTTTAAAAAATAGCACCAAACTTTAAGTGTGTGGCTTATAATCAGGAGCGTCCTATACTCGGGACAA
Source organism: Plestiodon gilberti rubricaudatus (assembly GCA_026170595.1). Taxonomy (NCBI): domain Eukaryota; kingdom Metazoa; phylum Chordata; class Lepidosauria; order Squamata; family Scincidae; genus Plestiodon; species Plestiodon gilberti. Next base: position 15,379,173 of record JANXHW010000006.1, on the reverse strand, counting down.
ACTTAGGCAAATACTGTTGATTTGGGATTTTATTTATTATTTGCTTATTTTGGGGATTTATATCCTGCCTTATCAATAAAATATCAAGGCAGCTGGCTTGCAACATAAAGGGAAAAACATTGTAAAACTACAGCAATCAAACAGAGCCTGGTTGTTCGACAGATGGGTGCCCTTCTAGCAAGCAGCACCCTCTCCCAACCCATCTTGTCCTGCAGCTGGATTTAAACAGTGCCAGTAATTCTTGCTGCTGCCACCCAAGACCAAGGAGACAGGAGCATGGTGCCTTGGGGAACCTCCCTCCCAGAAGAATGGCGAGCCCCAAAATCATTTAAAAGCCAAATAGTAGGGAAGGCTGTCTGTCTGGGAAGACAGGGCAAATCAGCTCCCTCCAGAGTGAACTGAGACCAGGCAAATAAAATGATAAAAAACACAAGACGCTTATCAAAAGGCTGCAAAGATATTAAAACAATGAAGGGGGGAAATGCAAGGGTAAAAGCACGGCATGGGTAATCCAACACAAGGAGCAGAAGGTGGGAAGGGACGGCAAAGGTTGACAAGGATGTGCAAGTTGAAAATGAAACGTGACTTTTCTGGGTACTTTCCCTAGCCTGTGTCCTCATGCTAGTCCAGCATCGTGCTCCTTTTAGCTACGCTGATGCACCAGATCATCAGTCTTTTATAATCTGTCTTTTATAAGCTGTGGGCATTAAGCAAGTTTTACTTGTGGGATAGGATACTTGGGGTAACCTAAGCTACTTGAATCTCCTGCTCTTGAGTATCAGGTGGGCTTCATGATCCAATGAGCTGGACATTCGGACATCTTTAAAAAAATAAAAATCTAAGGTGCCTTTTTGTGGCTAGAGTCAAGCCAGTAACAGGTTCTGGTTTTGTTGTTTGTTCCTTTGTGGTGGCTTTTTTTTTCTAAACCAATATTAATGGAACACAGTGTGTGTTTTCTCCCCACTTCCTATTGCATGTCCCAAGCTCTTGAGAGCAATAAATTTAAATAACTAATACACAGTCAAATGACATGGGCAGTGTTTGCACATGTTCTTGTGCTCCTCCCCTGTGTGCTAAATAAATGTCTTTCTTCCTTGGCTGTTATTACCTTATGTGTAAATCATGGAACACATGTGCTTGCTGAGAGTGTATAAAACTGGCAGCCTTGCCATTGGCTGTGTTGGAAGGCGTGTAGGGAAGGGTGGGAGTGATTGGCTGCAATTCCCCCCACCTAACTTTGCAGAGAGGGTGGGTGCTGGGAAGGTCTAAGATGTTGGTATAGGTAAATATAAGATATATTTAATTATGTACACAGTCAGAAAAAGAAAAGAAAAAACACCTCAGTCTGACAGACCTGTGTATCCTTTCCCACCACTCCCTGCCCCCTTATTATCCTCCCTGCCTGTAATGTGTATAATCTCTAGCGCATGGATGTGCTGCCCTTAGTCGACATATCTCCATTTTTTATGTCATAAGAAAAGATCTGTTTTGCTTTGCTCCACTTCTGAGTTTTCAGGGGACTCTAAGTTGAACTGATCCAGCAAAGCAACCACGCTGTTATTTGAAGTGGGAGGGGACCTCTTGTTGATTTGGAATGATTCAGGCTGCAGTCCTATACACACCTGGAAGTAAGTCCCAGGGCCCATGATTGAATTCAATGAGACCTACTTCTGAGTTGACATACCGGTAGGAAGGATTGACGTTACCCACTGAATGGAATGGGGTTTGCCTGACTTTTACTATTCCTGTAAAGTGGGGGGGGGGGGGGGAGAAATCGGAAGTCCGAGCAGCCTGATAAATGCGAAAAGAGACAAGGAGCATTTCATTTTCTTTATGCTCAGAGCGAGGCACTGTCTCCTTTAAAAAACGGACCCCGCAAACAGAAAGCGAGTTTGTGCCTAGCTCAGAGCACGCCTGGCCTTCGGGAATGCTGCTGGAAGGCAAACAGGGGTGGGGCTAGAGGCGGGTCCGCGGACGGAACCTTCTGCCACGGCGCTCTCCGCGCCTCGCCCGCCCCCATTAGGCAGGAGCACCATCCACAGAATGGCAGCTATAATGGGAGTCCCGCGGGCGGTTCGGCGGGTAAGTTGCGGGAGGGGGACCAAGCAGGATCCGGTCTTTTCTCTCTCTCCCCCCCCCCCGCCCATAGCCTAATAAAACGGAGGGAGTTGCACTTCCGGAGTGGTGGTGGTCGTGGGCTCGGTCCCTTTCTTAAAGAGCTCCGGGCGGAAACGTGACCCCCCCCATTTGAAGTAGCCAATCTATAAAAGAAACACTGACATAGTTCCCGTATCCGCCCAGATGTGAGAAAGCAGCTTGCTTCTCCCCATCCTTTCCAGAGAACCCACCCGCTGATCATCTGACCCCCCCCCCCCGGTAATTGCCCCAACCAACTCCGATCTCCCAGCTCTGTTTTATTAATTCCTCAAGGAAGGACGCTTCTAGCCCTCTCCTTCGCAGCCTGATTCCACCTGGCTGCAGCCCCCTCCCTCAGTTGGAACAAACAGCCTTTGGCCTGGCCAGACTGGCCACCCCACCCCCATCTACTCTCCATCCAACAGATGCAGCGCGATCTCATGCATGTCTACTCAGAAGTAAGCCCCATTCTAGTCAATGGAACCTACTCCTAGGTAAGTGTGTATAGGATTGCAGGTTGATAGCCCTGCATATCGTGGAAAGTGGGGTGTCCTGGCTAGCCCCTTCCCACAGCCAGAGAAACCTTCCACCAGTTTCCTTCACTGTAAGTGATATAGTATTTCTCCACAGCAGGACATCTCTGCTGGCTGGCGAGATCATCCTTGTTACTTGACAACAACACATTTCTAGAAATTCTTTGCTTCTCCTTCCTTCCCCATCCAAATTTCCAGACCTAAAGGCACACATCTAAATCCTTAGCAAAACAGATTCCTATTGCTCCTTATGTTATAAGGGTATTCCTAGAGGCAGGGCTGTGGCCAGGTTGGTGGAACAATGGGTGCAACACCCTATCTGGAGCACTAATCTGCTCCCCATCATTTTTTAAAAAACAGACTGTAATATGATGGATTGTAATTTAAAGGTTGAGAGAAATGATTTGGAACAGGAAGCATTTCTGGTACAGTATTAAGAAAAAAATAGGTGGCAGCCGGCACTCTTCCTCCCCCCCCCCCCAATGGTAGCATTCCAAACTCTACCCACTTGTCTGCTTCCATCTCCCAGAATGGATTTTTCAAAAGCTCTGTCACTTGTACATTGGAAAATAAATTCTCTCTTCTTAACTACGTTGACTCCAATAAGACTTAAATTGTAGGTTTTCTACAGGGGGAAAAGGGGAACTTTCAAGAACTTTTTTTTTTAAGGAAGCGTTCTTTATAAGAAGGGAAATACTTCTGAACAGAAAAAGAACTGTTCTTATTCAACTAATATGTTTCTGATGCTAACAGTGCAATCCTATGCATGTCTACTCAGCTGTAAGTCACATTAAAATTGAAGGGGGCTTACTCCCAGGTAGGCATGAATAGATGGTGTAGTGGTCTGGGAGTCGGACTTAGACCTGGAAGATCCAGGTTCAAATCCTCGCTCAGCCACGAAGCTTCCTGGGTGACCTTGGGCCAGTCACTATCTCTCAGCCCCACCTGCCTCACAGGGTTGTTGTGAGGACAAAAGGAGGGGGAGGAAATATGTACACCACTCTGAGCTCCTTGGAGGAAGGGCGGTATAAAAATGTGGAAAAAAAAAAGAGATTGTAGCTTAAGAGTTTATAGATGCTTATGGCTGCAATCCTAAACACACTTACCAGAGAGTAAATCCCATGGAGGTCATTGGGACATTTCTGAGTAAACATGCTTATGATTGCACTGTAAGATACAGGAATATCTGGGCTTAATACCAGGGTGTCAGTTATGACTAGGAAATAACTGACACTTCATTCATTTCTTTGAAGCCCTACTAGAAATATGGCATCCCCACTTCTGCCTAGTGGTGACCCTAAAACATGTTCCCTTTTTCCTAGAAATATTCTAACTAAGCAGGGAAACCGAAATAGTCTCCTTTCTGATCAGATCCTATGAAAGCCTCCCTCCATCTGTAAATTGTTTTCAAAGAAACCCTCACAGACTTAGGCTGCAATTCTATCATACACACTTACCTGGGAGTAAGTCCTATTAAACTCAGTGGGACTTACTTCTGAGTAGATGTGCCTAGGATTGTACTGTTACAGTGCCATTCTGTGTTTGGTTAGTGAGGGCCAGAATGATGCTTCCTTAAGGCATTTTTAAAGGTAAAGGTGACCCCTGACAATTAAGTCCAGTCGTGTCCGACTCTAGGGTGTGGTGCTCATCCCCATTTCAAAGCCGAAGAGCCAGCGCTGTCCAAAGACGCCTCCGTGGTCATGTGGCCGGCATAACTCTCCTTGCCGCAGCGCGTAGCATGCAGCTGGAACATGGAGCGCTGTTTACCTTCCCGCAAGCAGTACCTATTTATCTACTCGTATTAACATGCTTTGGAACTGCTAGGTTGGCAGGAGCTGGCCAAGCAACGAGAGCTCACCCCGTCGCGGATTACCCAAGGGTAAAAGATTATATATGCATCTGGAGTTAAATGTGCACACCTGTGGGCTGGGAGGAAATGGGTTTTGCAAGGCACTTTCACTCTTAGGCTGCAATCCTATACACACTTTCCTGGGAGTAAACCCCATTGAACACAATGGGACTTAGTTCTGAGTAGATATGCATGGGAGTGCACTGATAGTCTGTGAAATTTTTTTCCTCTACGCTGCATCTTGTTAACTTCCTGACCTCTCCCGGTGGTGGAACCGCCCCACATTTCCTGCCACAATCGCTTGGCAGCATGCTTAGCTTTCTTTATATAAGTTGGCACGATATCCTTACCTTGAACACTGTGTTCTCTCTTCTGCTTCATTTTTCTTCTCTGACTTTCTGACATGCATTCTTGCGGGAACTGAAACTTGCTAATAAACTGAGCCGGTTGTGTTCAGAGGCCCAGACTGGGTTTCTGCTGGAAGAGACACGGTCAAAGTGTTATTGGTTGTTGTCCTAGTCGGAAAGAGGAACGCCAGCGAGGCACTCCACGTTTTGAAGCTTTGCAGGGCCAAGAATAAGGGCCGCCACGACCGTTGAACACTTCCTGCTGCTTCTCCAAGGCTGGGGCATTGCTTAGCAGCCTGGCTGTGTGTCTGCTACACACCGATAAGCTAAAGCTCATGCGAAGGAAACTCAAATGCAGCATTCTAGGTACAGTAGTTGCTGTTTCAACTGGTGGGTCATCATGACCCACAGCTCGATCACCTAAGGTGGGTTGCCACTGCTGCAAGGTTCTTGTTTTTAATCTTCCTGAAGAGGAGAAGGAAAAATAGAGGAAGCCAAAGGAGACATATTCAATGAAAAAAAACCCCAAAGCACATCCTTCTTCATACCTGGGCATGAGATTTAATGTGCATTATTTGCCAGCTTTCCGTTTGCACAGATCTCCTTCTTTTGCATACGCTTGTGTCCTTTATTCCGGTCCTAATATTTGCGTTTTGCAGAGTATGTACCCTTATTTTTAGTAAGGAATGGCCTGTTGATGGGAAAATTGATCCTGATGTGGATATTACTTTTCAGCGCACCCTGTGGCTTGGCTTGTTTACCACTATAAGGTGTAGGTGCAGTGGCTACAGATAGTTTGTGTCAGATTATTGAAGACTTTAAGTGAAAGATCATTCCCTGAAGAGATATCTTGCCAGCTTGAGAGAAGGAGGGTGTGGGAGAAAGTCACATAAAGTACAGTAATACTATTAGTTTATACAACTGAACTACCAGTAATGATCATTGGTAGGATTTATTTCTTACATGTTAACCCCTCCCTTCTTCCAAGGATCTTGGGTTGTATTTAAGGTTCCTCCCCGCCCCCCCTCACTTAATCTTCATAACAACCCTTTGAAGCAGGTTAGGTGAGAGAGAATGACTGGCCTTAGGCCATACTGTGAGCTTCTCAGCTGACCTGTAACCCAATTGCCTCAATCTTAGCTTGGCACTCTAACCACTACACTGCTCTGGGTTTCATAAGGAATCTCCTCCCTGCAACTGATGCTAACCTCTGTCAAGAGTTTGCACGCTGCAGTGCCCGATTCCTAGCCATGGTTCTCCTACTGCTATGTGTCCGGCAGAGGCGCATGTGGATAAACTCCCATATGGTGACCACCTTACGTGTGACTGTGTGGTGGCTGCTTCCACCTGGCACGTGGTGTGCCTGCCCTGCAGAAAAGGCCTCCTGTAGTGACATCACCACAACCCCCACCCAAATGTGGGCTGGCAGGCAGTGCTAAGGACCGCTCATCCAGCAGAAGCAGCCTCTGTGCCATCTGATTGCAAGTGGCCACCGGCCAGCTGCTTGTTTGTGCCTTGTCTTCCGGCCTCCTGGAATAGCCCACGTGACCAGCAAAGAAAAATACTGCTGGCCAAAATACACTAGGTCTTGTGGGTGTATGTGGCCTGCGAGTCTGGGTAAGGGATGTCAGCAGATTTAGGGATGTGGACATTCACTCATGAGATAGTAGGTGCTAACAGGTCCAAACTGTCACCCCCCCCCCCAGATCCAAACCCCCCCCCCCAAGATCCAATTTGGAGTACTGCATTACCTTGGCTTTGGGCAATCTAGCTTGGTTTTGTGCCTCATGCCCTGTTTTACAAGAAATCATTAAACCGCCTAGTGGTTGCAAATAAGCCCTTAATCCCTCATTTTCTCCCTAATTCCCTTAATTAGTGGTTGTCCTAATGCTCAAAGGATTGAATTTCATGTCTGGTGTAAAGTGGGTTCCCCCTCTGCGGCTCACTTAGTGAGGCCTACAAGATGCTGTTAGAGGCATCACATTTCTCCCAGGCTGTCTCTCTCCTCCTCGAGTTATCGGTTTGGGCACACTTCCTTTCTCTGCCCCGCACTGCCTCCACTTTTGCCTTGATTACTGCAGGCCCTTCCTCCTGTGGACTTTAAAGCGAGATGGAAGAGCAGCCAGGAAGCAGAGAGGGAGACAAACTAGTAGAGTGGAGCACTCGGGTGGCTAGGGTGACCATTTTACAGATTGCAAACTGAGGCCAAGGAAGTCCATGGCTGAGGTGGGATTTCAGCTCAGCCCCCCTTTGTCCATGTTGAACTATCCATACTGGATTGCAGTTCTTATGCAACCACCTGCACAGCGCAATCCTAACCAACTTTCCAGCACCGATGTAGCTGTGCCAACAGGGCGCGCACTGCATTTTGCAGTGCGGGGGAAGTCATGGAGGCCTCTTCAAGGTGAGGGAACATTTGTTCCGTTATCTCGGCTCGGCATTTCAACTGCGTGTGGATAAAACCAGCTGGAAAGTTAGTTAGGATTGCAATGGCAGTCTCTCCTGCTTCCCTTCCCTTCCTCCCCACCCTTACATTTTGCGATTGTAATGGCTTGATCTTGGTTTTTCTTGAAGGGCTAACCAGAATCTTTCAAAAAGCTCTTATCATGCATGTTTGTTTTTCTTTCTCAGTTCAGAGCAATGCCTTCAGGCAAGGGGGAGATGTTTGTGCCTGCTTTGGCTCTAATCCCAGGCACCCTTTTAGAGGGAAGGAACTGGTTTAGTCGGTCCTTTGAGTCCTGTGGCCACTTGTCTGCGGGTCTCTGTGTTATTCCACACACAAGCATCTGTGTGGAATCTTCTGGACTGGCATGTAAGATCTTGAGAATCTTGGATTCCATTTAGAAACAAAAGCAACTTTCTAGTCCTCTTGAATACAGAGAAAAATGCCTCTTTCCCTCCCTGCATGTTTCTCTCTCTCTCCCCCCCCCCCCCAATTGAGTCCTATTACTGGATATAATTCCAACATTATCGGAAAAGTAGATTCGGGGAAAGAGAATAGTTTAGGCAAATTAAAGAGACATATGCAAATATTTCATATTTGGGGGTTTTCCTGCATTTAGTGTGTGAATAGTTTTGACATAGTATACATGTAAACCCAGGGAGTTTGGCAGTTAGGGAGAGAAGCTCTTCTACAGGGTTCGAAATGTCCCTTTGCCTGTCACTTGTGGTGAATTAGAGTCTCCTTCAGGCAGCAAGAGCTCCTGCAAGCGGAAGGAGAGTTGGGTCTTCCAGGTCATTGGGGTGCCCACAAATGGCATGAAGGCAAATGTTTGTGTTTTGTGGATTAGGAACTTTTGCCAAAATTGCCAATGTACTTGCAAAGCTTCTGTTATGCCACAATACACACAATGGCACTTCTCTATTCCGTGTGTGGCCTTGTGCAGCACACGTGTGGTGTCTAAGAAGCTGCCGCCAGGAGTCAGACCAGCGGCCAGGATTTCAGACAGGGGTCCTGTCCAGCCCTACCTGGATATGCCAGGGATGGAACCTGGGGGTTTTCTGCATGTAAGGAATGTGCACTAACACTGAGCTACCACGTTGAGGCACCACTGCTTGAACGTTTTCCCTTTTACAGACGGGGAGGGAGTTCCTTGTGAACAGAATTAGGTGGCAGAGTCCTGGAGTGGGACTCTGGACCGGACTGCCTCAGACTGAGTAGACAAAGGGGAGGGGGCAGCACCCAGTCAAACGGGGGGGGGGGGAGGCAGAGCCTCAGCTGCTCAGAGACAAAGTTACTGATTTACAAGTGCATGTCTGCTCAGCGCATTTCAGCTTCAGCTTTCCTCAAGGGCACAAAGAAACGGTTCTTGATGCAGGGCTCACACATGTATTGAGCCCTCAGTAATGTATTCAGGGGTATACTGCCTCTGAACATGGAGGCTCTTTTCTATCCATGATAGCTAAAGAACCTCTTTGAATTTGTCGCATCCCCTTGGCAAGCCATCAGAGCCAACGCCCATCGCCATGGTTTGGGGCAGAACCGAGTGCATGGAAGGGAGGGTGTGAGTTGAAGATGTAGCAGCCTTGAGCTGTGCTCTGTACTAGTCAGCCCCATAGAGCTGTGCAAGCTTTTTGCAGCCAAGGCTTTCCTATGCTGCTTGCCTCTTGCTGCCCCCTGCTGGTGAAAGTTTTCTGCATCCTTAAAGAACACACCAGTCACTGGATTGCAAATCCTCCTGTCCCCGCCTCCGTTGGATGTTACGTGTCATTCCAAAGGTCCCATTACTGGAGGCTGCCTTTTGCAGCTCTGCATGAGCTGCTGACCTGGCCTCCAGGAGGTACACTCAGAACAGTAACTCATTCAGAAAGAGAGGGGGAAAGCTGCTGTGGCCGGTGTTAATTCCCTCTCCTTTGGTGGCGCAAAAAGGTGTAGCGCACTTTTCAATTTAGTTCCGGAAAAGTGTGTGCTCTCGCTATCAGAAGTTTGGGAAACTTCTGTTCTACGGCCAAGCTTCTGATTGTGATTAGCTGCAAGGGAGTGGGATTTATTTACCCATGTAGTGTCTGTAGGAAAACACACAGTGCATGGAAAAGTTAGAGAGTCTCTTTTCTGACAGATATCCTATCCACTCCATGCATGAACAGAGCTTGAAGCATTAGGAAAGAGATGGGGGGGGGAACCTTAATGAAATCCACAAACCCCATTCCTGTCTCCTTTCAGTTTTAGACCAATCATTGCCCCTCGCTTTGTAGCCTTCTAAAAACAGGAGCAAAGGGGGCCAAGCCTCTGCAATTCAAGCATGTGAATGTCTGCTAGCAGTGTTGAGTGGGTGGGCTTCTCCCCTCTAGCCTGATAAGAGTACTTGTGTCTGACGTTTTCCGTTCAGTGATGCAAGACTATTTCAGGGTGTCACCTCCCCGTAGTTTCCTTCTTTCTTGCTTCTACCATAGCTTCCTATCTCTGACACAGACCCCTCTCTCTCTTTCTCTCTCTCTGGTTCTGTCTTTTAAACCTTCCCTAACTTTAAATGATTGGACAACAAGGTAACCTTATGCTTTCAGACTGTCTTCTGCCAAGGGACAGATTCCTAAGCTGTCTTGCTAGCTGTCAAAATTACAGCAGGCAAAGCTGGAATACTGCGTGGCATAGTGGTTCGAGTGTAGGATTTTGGGCAGAAAGACCAAAGTTTGAATCCCTGCCCAGCCCTGCAGCTGTAGCCTACGTGGTAGGGCTATGGGGAGGCTAAAGGGGAGTCATCGACATCCACGTATTGCCACGCTGGGCTCAATGGAGAGAAAGTGGGATGCGTGTGTTGTTGGCTGCAGCCGCTACATTTCCCCAAGAAAAATGGTATCAAACTCATTTAAAACACTTTTTCACAAGCTTAACGCCACCCCCAACCCCAAGTCAGTGTAATCCTGAGCTGCAATATACACACTTATATGGGAGTAAGCCCCATTGAATACAGTGGGACTTACTTGTGGGTAAATATGCGTAAAAGTACGTGTCAGAGTCAGAGAAAAGTGGGAGGAAGGAGTGGCTCCCCTCTGAACTGTTGAAAGCTATAACTCATCAAATTCCCTTTAATTGTTGGGAATCCACTATGAACAGATTTTGCCCTGATGAAGAATCCTATGCTGTTTTAAAGCTTGCATACGCTGACAGACATTGATTCACTAAAATATATTGTTTTCCTTCCTTAACACTTGAGATTTTAATTGCTGTCTACCTTCTCAATGAACTACACAATTCTTGGTACACACAATGTCTCCAAATTCATGCAAACTTACCTCCTTAAGGCTTTCCCCTCTTCTTTGCCAGCAGTGTCTGTTCTAAAACAAAAAATATCTTGCAACAGCAGTGTTTCTTTTTCTGTAGCTACTTGTTCCTTCTCCTCTCCGCCCTTGTCTGCTGTGATTCAATCATCATCAGGGGCTGAAGTTCAACCCTGGGGAAGATTAAAAGAGAAAAAGTGGGGGGAGAAGGGAGCGAGGGTTAAGTTCTCTTCTGCATCTGATTGGAGACTGCCCACCTCAGCAGAAATCAGAAATAGCGGTGTTCCCACGCTTGAATGGTCAATTACCCGCTTTGTGTCCCTCTTGCACGAATCTTGCTCAGCATAGCAATGAAGGGAGCTCTTTTGAAAATGGAGAGGCATAAAAGAGGCCTACCTAGAACAGGGCAAGATCTGCTACACCACTCGATCTAATGGGATGTCACCGACTTCGATCCCAGAAGGCCTCTCTCTCTTCCTCGGCTTCTCTTGCATTTATGGATTACACATTAACTGAAGCTGTTTGCCTAAAGAGAAGGGATGATTCAGAAACATAGATTAAGCACTTAGCACGTCTCTGTTGGGAGGGGAAGAGGTTGTAGGGGCTTGTGTGTGTGTGTGTGTGTGTGTACACTCGTGTTAGAGGCTTAGCAGAATTGCTTGCCCTTAGAGGAGGGTGCCTGTCGCATTTCTGTGAGAGTCACTGCTCTGGGCTTGCTTCCTTTCATCAGGAGACACCGTGTAACACATGAAGCTCTCTTGGGTTGAGTCAGACCACTGGTCCGTCCAGCCATCCCTCTAGTCATTACGCTCTGACTGGCAGACAGCTCTCCTCTCCAAGGCGTTGGACAAAACAAAGGCCTTTCCTGGCCCCAGTCCCCGAGGTCCTTGTCTTGCTTGGGAATCACCCCACTCCTGGGACCAAAATGTCTTGATCAAACTTCTCCTTCTAGGAGCAAGTCTGTTCTCTTTAAATAATTTTAATCTGAAATACTCCCTTAAATGTCCGCTTGGACTGATTCAAAACCTTACCCTCCTCAAATAGTTATCAAGCTATGTGCAAAAAGGAAACTAAACTCCAAACAAGCAATTAACAAAATTTATTGCTTTACAGCAACCCTAACACCATAAATCTCCCAAAGCAAAGCAATCCCTCTGTAACTCAGTCCACAGAAAGAAGACAGCCCTTGCTGTCTTCCTTTTCCCAACAAGTCACTCTCAAACCGGGCTCTTTTGGCAGCCGCGTTCTCCGGTCTCTGGTCCAAGGTCACCAGTTTAGCAGTCCTTCGGCTTCGCAGAGTGTCCAGTAGCTCCTTGGCCTGGCAGTCCCATCCTCTGGCGAAGCCCTTCAGCGAGATGGGATCAGACCACTGTGAGAGCCCTCAGCAAGCCAGGATATGGGTGGGTGGGTGTGTGAGACAGAGAGAGAGTAAGTCCTCAGAAACATGAGAGTCCTGCTGCAATCTTGCTGCTTTTATATCCTTAAGTTCCAATTAGTGCTAATTGGGTGCAGCTGCGAGCCACACCCATTGCACTCAAAGTCCCAGCTTCTTCCTACTTAGTAGCAACACCTGTGGGCCACACCCAATTGCTTGCAGGTGTGCTTCCACCCACGCAGTCCTGGGTGTTGACCCCTTGTTGCCCAGTCCTGTCAAAGTCCTGTCAAAGTCCAAGTCTTCATCTGTTAACTCTTGCTGCCTGGATCTGTCAACAAGGGTCCACTGCTGACACCACATTTGGCTCCTGCCAGTCTTCTGGATCTTCTTCCACTACAGTCCTCTTGAGGTGGAGACGCCAGTGATTACGCTTGAAACCTTCACAGTGCAAAGCAGCTGCACAGCCCCTCCCCAGGAATAGACTTGTTTCTTCAGATTTTTGTCCCACCCTTTTGGTGGCAACAAAATTAAAAGCAACTGTAGATCATAAAAGCTGTTAAAACACTATTAAAAACGTAGCATGAAAAACACTCTTAGTAGCATAGAAACAGTAAAACCACTAAAACAAAAGATGCTATGAAGCTCGGGCAAATAAAAAGGTTTCTGCCTGGGACCAAAATGAAAACAGACGGTGCCAGGTCAACCTCCCTAGGAAGGGCGTTCTCCAAACGGTGCCACCACAGAAAAGGCCTGTTAATAACTATTATTAACTCCTGTGGTCACGTTATTAGGATTCTGTGGTCATTGGGATTATAAGGCTGCAGTCCTTAGGCTTTAAGGCTGCAATCCTATACATGCTCACCTGGGAGGGAGTAAATTCCATTGAACTCAGTGGGACTTACTTCTGAGTAGACCTGCATAGGCTTGCACTCTAAGACTGTTTTCAACAGACGTTGTTGGAGACTTGAGGCCCAGACCAAACACCCATGTGAAAACCAGCATTTCCCATGGATGTAGCTCACGTTTGGATACAAAGCCCATGTGTGTTTCTGTACCCATGAGTTCTCCCCATGGAATAAGCCAAGTACCCTTTTCACTTCTTAATCCGTAAGTTTGACGTTGACTACGTGCATTTTGAATGTGTGGTTGGAAACTCTATGGTTGCCATGGGTTTTGAATCCTCCGAGCCTCACGAGATGAGGCCAGCTGTCCGCAGAGCCATGGGTTACTACGGTTACCGGGGCAGCCATGACAGTGGCCAAGTTCCTCTTCCCTGGGAGTAACATCCCTTGATCTCTGCAGGGTTTACCTCTCAGTAAATAGGATCCTTACAGCCCATCCCCATTTCCGGATTAATTTTCACTGGACACCCTCTCCTTGTGGTCACTGAGCTACTCTCCTCTTGTAAGGGTAGATTTTTAATTCTCTTAACCTTTCTTCCCGTTGCCTTCTAGGTGTTGAGAGGAAGGTCTCACAACACTCTGCCTTTGCTTCTTGGTCCTCGGAGATGTTTCAGTGCTTCCTTCAAGGTGAGAATATTTGTCACCATGGAACAGATCCCGTTCAGATCAAAAGCTTAGCTGCGATCTGTTCCACGCTATGAGTAAGAACCATATGTAGTGAGAATTGCAGCTTTTACTTCGTAAAGGAAAAAGCAAGTTTCTAGCCCTGGTGAAGGGCTGGTTGAGAGTATGCAAATTATACATAATATTTTGTTTGTTTATAATAACATTTAAAAACCACTTTTCAGCCTGAAAAAAGTGTTGTTTGTCTGAGTTGGAAGCTGGAAGCAAACAGTCCGTGTATTGCTTAGTCAGCGTCTTGAAAAGGACCAAGGGAACCCGGTTCAAATCCCCACTTTGCCATGATACTTACTGGCTGGCCTTGGGTTCCAGTCACTCTCTTTCAGCCTATCCTACCTTGCAGAGTTGGTGTGAGGATAAATGGGGTGGGGAGAGGGCAAAGCATTATGTTTAGACCTCACTGAATTTCTTAGAACAGTGGTTCTCAAACTTTTTAGCACCAGGACCCACTTTTTTAAATGACACTGTATCAGGACCTACCTAGCTTTACGAGACTTTTTTTTAAAAAAAGGTGATCTAGAAATAAATAAATAACTATATTTACAATATTTATTTATTTACAAGTAAAGAGCTCAGCTGTTTGCAGGGTAATTAGCAGCTATCTTGCAAACTGCAGGGGCTCTGCTCTTTGAAGGGCAATTAGTAGCTACCTGATTTTTGAATAGGCTCAGGGCTTGTGGCAATTACTTACCTGATCTTTCCATCACCTGGAACCCACCAGAAATCAGGTCACGACCCACCAAGTGGGTTGCGACCCACAGTTTGAGAAACACTGTCTTAGAAGAAGAACAGCATTAAAATGTAATAGATAAAGAGGTCCAGCTTCTCTGGAAGTTAATATTCTAGTCGTTAAAATTAAAGTCTAGTAGTTAAAATGAAAGAAGAATGGTTTCAGATGAGCAGGTGGGCTGCTTCACATCTTTACCATTAGCCAGGTTACCCTTGTGTCTCTCGGCAGCTACTTATGCTCCTTTGCTCTGAAGGAAAGAGCCTGGAACCTGGAGAAAGCTTCCCCCTTGCCGCAAAATGCCTCCTTGCATTGGACCTTTGGATCATGTTTTGTAAACCGATAGGAGCCAATCCTAAAGCCAGTCTCACTGGACATTCCAGTCCCTTAAGCAGCAGAGTCTAATGGCAGCTGGGTTCTTTTCTAGGCTTCGGATCTTCAGATTGAATTGAGCCGGCATCCAAAACCCAAACCAGACCCCGGGAAGCTGGTCTTTGGCAAACATTTCACGGACCACATGCTCACGGTGGAATGGAACCAGGAGAAAGGCTGGGGCAAGCCGCACATCAAGCCCTTTCAGAATCTCTCTCTCCACCCGGCCTCTTCTGCCTTGCACTACTCTGTAGAGGTAACTGCTCCCTCTAGAAAGAGGCCCCCCTTCCTCATGCCTCTCAAGGGTGTGCGCAGGGCAGGACTGGGGGTGTCCCTGAACAAACCACTTGTTTCCTCCACATGACGCTCTCGTTTTTCCATTTAGCTCTTTGAGGGGATGAAGGCTTTCCGGGGTCCAGATAAGCGTGTCCGGCTTTTCCGTCCCATGATGAACATGCAACGCATGTTTCGGTCTGCTCTCCGTGTGTGCCTTCCTGTACGTATACCCCTAAGCGTCCCCTTGTCTTCCTCTTGCCCAGTAACCAAGGACAACTATATCTTAGTCATGTGCAAATGTGCCCCTCTTGCCAATCCTGAGATTAATGAGACTTCAGGCCCAGTTCTAAGTCTTCCACTGGCAGAAGTGCCACTGCCACGGCAGAAGTACTGCTGCATCGAGGCCACCAGTGTACATGGCTGGTGGCTACGCGCATGCACCAACGGAAGAGCCACCCACTGCCAGTGTCATTAAGTTGGTGGCGGGAATGGGTGGTGGGAGGAATGGGGGAGTGTCTGGGAGGGGAGGGGCAAGCAGGAGCTGGAATGGGTGAGGGAGGGGGTGGAATCCGGTGGAACTGGCACCAGGATACTATCCCCTTTCCCCCATTCCCTCTCTTACTCTCCTCGCTTTGGCACCAGCAAAATGGCTGGTGCAGATCTGAGGAGACCCATTGGGCAGCAGAGGCTTGCCCCACGGTAAGTGAACGGATGTTCCCTTACCTTGAGGGAAACCTCCACGACTCCCCTCCCTCCAGGATGCAGATGCGCTCTGTTGGTGTGGCTGCATTGGCGGCGGGTGGCGGTGGTTCAGTTAGGATTGGGCTGTAAGTTAGTCAAGAAGATGGACTTGTTTCCATTGATTTCCATGGTGCTTAGTCAGGATTGCTTTTCTTTGGCTACCGCCCATTCATCTTCTCGGCTTTTTTTTTCTTTCAGCTTTTCAGTTTAAACACTCACAGAGCAGATAAGAAAATCATGTATCGATGAATACCCCACCAGTTTAATTAATAATATATATAGCAAGATAGCCTTAAGAAAAAAGCACTAAAACAGCAGCAATAAAAACATCATTCAATATAGTTATCTCACATCAGCAGACAGTTGAATATTAAAAGCTAGCTGAAATAAAAATCATTTTCAGCATATGCCAGAAGATGGAAAGAGAAGGAACCTGGTTGATCTCTTGGGATGGGGTGGGGGCCGCTGGGAATCAGGATTCCTAGGAAAAGATTGAGTGTCATCATTTTTGAGGTGGGGGGGTGTTGAAAGACGACAGGCACAAGGCCAAACGCACAAGCCAGCAGCAAGGGATGGCCACGCCCTGTGCCCTTCTGATGTCAGAAGAAGGGCAGGACAGGTGGGTGTGAGGGCTGGTCCTTCTCCGTGGTGGCACCAAATGACAGAATGCCTCCCTAAGAAGGTCCACCTGGCTCAGTCACTGCCTGTCTTTGGCAAGCAGTGAAAATATTTGTACTCCAGTAGGGCTTTCAAATGCCTCTTAGCTGTTTAGTTTTGACAACGTTGCGTTGAGGTGCAGTTAGGTTGCTAAATTGCTGCTTTGCATTTCATACTTTCTCTCTCATCTCTTGTCAGTTGATGTGTCATATTATGTGAAATTTTGTAAGTCACTTGGAGTCCTTTTAAAAACAGAAAAGTGTCAAGAAGGAAGTGGGGGTTGGGAAGGCTGCTGGCCCCATAGGTTTGAGGTGCTTGGGGCTCCGCGGAGGCATGGGGACAGCTTCCCCCCCTCATGTTGCTTGTTTTTTTCCCCCTTCCTGTTTGCACAGTCCTTTGACCAAACTGAGCTCCTCGAGTGCATCCGACAGCTAATCCGCGTGGACCAGGATTGGGTCCCTCACTCAGACACTGCCAGTCTCTACATCCGGCCCACCTTCATCGGTACTGAGGTGGGTACCTACCTACCTTCCCAGGCTACAGCCCCTGTAGACCTCAGCCCCCAAGGGGCTCACAGGACAGCGGCTATTAAGCTTGGGAAGATCTTCCTCTTGGGTTGCCTCTTTTTTTAAAAAAAACCTGATCTTCCCAGCTAGAGCCTGCTGTTTATATGACTGGAGTTTGGAGACTGTACTGTATATTGAGCAACAAAACCATTGTAGTTGGGGCAAGGGATACTCTGCTTTTGTGATTGTGCCACCTGAGAATGGAATACTGTATGGTACTGAAGAATTCAGCACGATGGGAATCTCAGCTCTCATTAAACAAACAAAGACGTTTCAAGAGCTCATGGCTGTTTGAAAAGAAGTTTTGGCGGCCTGGGGTTACGTTTCTGAGCAACCTTTCCAGTGTTGAGGAGTGGATACCCTACATAGTCACCCTCCCTCTGTTGTTTCTCTCCTGTGTTCAGTTTTAGATTATAAACTCCTTGGGGTATGACCCTGTGTTTTTTTTGTACCATGGACACTGATGGCACTGTCTCTAACAATAGCTCCTTATCCTTCTTTGTGAGTAGAAGAAGCAGGTTAAAAGTTGCAAAACGAGCAATTGTATACAAATTAGCTTCATGTGCAGAATTATTTATTATATTTATATTCTGCACATCCTGGAAGAAGCTTAGAGCAATATACGTGGTTCTTCCCTGCCAGGCTCCTTGTTTGCCTCACAACGACCCTGTAAGGTAGAGCACACGGAGAGACAGTGATGAGCTCTGTGTTGCCCAGTGTGCTCTTCCTAGTCCTTCTCCAGCACGCTACACTAGAATCAAGCCTATAAATCATTTTGCAGAATTTGGAGTTTTGATTTTGACTAGAACAGCGGATACATACCCATGCTTTATTTTTTGGGAAGAGGGAGGATTCTTCCCTTGCTCCTAACTGCATCTGGAGATCCTTACATTCTGGAATCCATTCCTTTCTGGGAATTCCCCAACACAGTTTGACCGCTGCCGCCGCCCTCCCCCCCCCACTCTTTTTGTTGTTGAGAAAAGAGCCGTGAACCAGAAAGTTAACCATACAAAGGATTTAATTCTGTGTCTTGTGATGGCTGCTATCCATTCTAAGTTCTCTTATTCTTTCTCGCTCTTTCCTACAAAGTCAGTCCAATCTGTCTGGGCCTTTTGTCTCCTGCTGCGGTCTCTCTCCCATGTGGAGGACCCATTTTGTAAGATAAGAACAGAGAAATGTAAAGTTATTCATACAGGTAGCAGTTTTTATATATATTTTCTGTGTCTTCCTTTGTTCCTTCTCATTTTCAAAATCCTTCTCATTTCCAAAAACCATACCCTTCCACTTGGGTATGCTCCATCAATAAGAGAAAGTCGTGAACCCAAAAGTTAACCTTGGGTTAGTTTTTGCTTTCCCATGTCCACCTTCCCTGGTGTTCCTCAAAGCACAATTTGCTTGCAAGTTGATTCTCATGCCTTCTGACTGCCGAAATCTCATCTTATGCTTCTCCCAATGCAGCCTTCCTTGGGGGTCTCCAGATCAAACCATGCTTTGCTGTATGTCATTCTGGGCCCCGTGGGCCCCTATTTCACCACCGGCAGCTTCAACCCTATTTCTCTCCTGGCCGATCCCCAATTTGTCCGGGCCTGGATTGGCGGCGTTGGCAACTCCAAGCTGGGCGGGTGAGTGAGGCTTCTGTTTTCAGATACTCAGCTGCATTTTGCTGAGTCTGAGCATTGGTCCGTTGAGCGCAGCACTGCCTGCACTGACTGGCAGCGGCTCTTCATAGTCCCAGGCAGAGATCTCTGTCTCCTTGCTGGCTGAGGTCCTTTTAACTAGAGATGCCTGAGACGGAACCTGGGGTGGGTTTACTGCCTGCGGAGCCACCCCCACCCCTCTGAGCTACAGCCCTTTCTAGCAGAGGGTTGTCTGTCTGTGCACCCATTGCGACTCTGATGAATGCCTTTGCATCTGATCGGATTCTGTCCTCCTTTGTTTTGCCCTCAGCAACTATGGCCCCACCATTTATGTGCAGAACGAGGCCACCAAAGAGAATTGCCAGCAGGTCTTGTGGCTCTATGGGGACGACCATCAGATCACTGAAGTTGGGACCATGAATATCTTCGTGTTCTGGAAGAACCAGCAGGGAGGTGAGGGACGAGCTCTGGACTCTTTGGCAGGATTGAATTGGCTTATCATGGAGAGGAGTCTTTTAAAAATCTTTTGATTTACACCAAAGTGATCCCTGATTGTTTGGTCAGCAGATCTTTAAAGGAAAAAAATATATAATTTTTTTATATATACAAATTTTTTTTTTTTGCCTGCTGGCTCTTTTTCAGCCTGATGAAATTCGTGGGAAATGAATGAAACGTTGCAGTTTTAATAGTGTTTGAACTGGTTCTTAACCAATTATATTTTAGTATGGCTTTTAACCCTGAAGATTTGCCTCGTTCTTGCTATATTGTTGCTGGCCATAAAAGCTTTTGATTCTACCATTTTATTTATTTATTATGGCTTTTTTTCTTGCCTTTCCGCTTTATGTGTAAATGCTGAAGGCGCTTAACAACAACAGGAAATGAAAATACAGTAAAACCCGTCTTAGAGGCATTCTCTCCTACCTGCACGAGAGGGGAGAGGGAATGCGTCTTCTGCCCGTTGCGGCGCATGCATGCATCAGATGCAGATGTCTTGGGTTGACTAGCAGCTCAATCTTATGCAAGCTTACTCAGAAGTAAACCTTGCTGTGTTCATTCTGGGGAAAGCATGTATATGATTGCGACCTAAAACTTGTAGGGTTGACCAACAAACCTATGCATGTCTGCTCAGACGGCTGTGCCCAGTGTAACGTTCTGAGCCTACTCAGTGCTCCTGCAGTGTTGCTTGTTTCTCCTTCCAGATCTGGAGCTGGTCACTCCTCCGTTGAACGGAATAATCCTGCCTGGTGTGATCCGGCAAAGCCTCTTAGATTTGGCACGCAAATGGGTGAGTGTGGAGGGGACCGGAAGCTTGAAGCAGACTTGAAGCGGACCCGAGAGGAAAAGAACTTTGCAAATAAATTCTTCTCACCAGGATTTTGTTTGTCCCTGACTTACCATTTTGTGTGTGTGTGTGTGTGTGTGTGTGTGTGTGTGGGGGGGTTTAATTACATTTTGTTTGTCCCTGACTTACTATTTTTCAACCTCGTTAATGGATGCAGAGATTTTTATGGGGGGGGGGAGGAAGGAGGAGCAATGCTTATTTTGAATTAATCATGTTAGTGTTGATTGCCTTAACATTGATCCCAAAAGACTCGGGATTTTTTTTTTTTTTTACTCTTTCCACTCAGGGGGAATTCAAAGTTTCTGAGAACATTATCACGATGGCCAGCCTGATTCAGGGCCTGGAAGAGAACCGGGTCAAGGAAGTGTTTGGCGCAGGCACAGCCTGTGTCGTTTGTCCTGTGAACAGAATCCTCTATCAGGGCAAGGTGAGCTGGGAGACAGACTCGGCAGCGGCCTTTATGGTCTGCCCCAAACATGGGTTTATTTTCCCCATCGTCTGTGATGTATGTCTCTCTCTTTCTTGCACCAGAATTACCATATCCCCACTATGGAGAATGGACCCGAGATTGCTCAGCGGTTTCTGAAGGAGCTGACAGATATTCAGGTAAAACCAGCAGAGCAAAGAAGTGGATTTTAATGTTAAGATCATTTTACGTTTGGAGTGGAGGAGAATACTGGCTGCCATTTCTGGCCTGTGGGTTTTCTGTTTGGCCACAAGAGGGCAGAGTAGCTTTGAGTGTACTTGCAGCCTGCCATGAAAATGGAATTTTGTACATTAAGGCTGCAGTCCTATATAGACTTACTTGGGAGTAAGTTCCAGTAAACTCAGTGGGACTTATTTCTGAGTAGACAGCCTAGGATTACGCTGCCATTTTACTCTGGAAGAATTTAGGACCAAGGGACTTTTGCCTCCGCGTAGCAGGATTCAGTTCTAGTCTGGAGAGAGGAGACGTCATTCCCTTGCTAGGGAAGGTAACAGTCTCACTTCTCTATGGGCTGCTTCACACATTCATGTGTCATCAGTGTCAGCTGCATGTGTGAACTGACACCATTTGCATTGGAAGTGTTTGAGATAGCTCAAAGGTTCTGTCTGTGGTGTTTGATCTGTGGTGTCCCATTTGCATGTGCAATTTGCCAGTTTAATGACTGGAGTCCTTGCTTGAAGAATCATGCCAAACTGGATAGCTGGCTTCAGGAAAACCCTGGGGGAAAAGTTTTTATTTCTAAAACCCCCCCACACACACACACACATTCTTTCTCCTTTTTTTTCTTTCTTCCCCCTTCTGATCGTTAATATTTAAAACATTTTTTTATTTATATATAAAAACATTTTTTAAAAGCTCTTTTGTAAGGAAGTTAGTTACATTTCAAGCCCCATTGAAATTAATGAGGTTTAGTTACACATTTGTCCCATTGGTTACGATGGTGCTTACGGTCAGGATATACTTGATACAACAAGCTTTATATGACCTTGTAACTTGTGTGGGCTGCTGAGCTGAGCTAATGCCACTGCTGCCTGCCCATCTAGCCGGGCCTTCAGCTCGGCATTTGGTGAGGTTTCATCAGTACGGAATCTGCTCACGGTCTTCCTCTTGTTTCCTCTGCAGTACGGACGTGTTGCCAGTGACTGGGCCCTGCTGGTCTGACATCGGCTGGCCAGCCTCTCCAGATGCCTCCACTCCGTCCGCTGCACTATGACCATAATTGTATTTATGATACGGTTCTACAGCTTTGACTCTTCCACCTTTCACTCCTGGACTGATTGGCTCCTTTTGAAGAGCTATGGTTCTGGGCAACGCTCAGCATCAGGGAGATCTAGGGCTCAGAAGAACTTTGAGTCAACCTCTGTGTGATGGAAAGGAATCTCTGAACTGAAATAATTTCCACTTCTTTTTCTTCTCTCCGAACTCAGCTGCTTCCTGCTTTTAAAGTGCAATATTGAGAGAGAGAGAGAGAGAGAGAGAGAGAGAGAGAGAGAGAGAGAGAGAACATTTTTCCTATAAACTATTAACATCATGAATACCACATACCGTATGGTGTTCATACATACCAAGAATGTATGGTATGAATGTTCAGACATTTCAAACCAGTGTTTAAATAACAATAAGTGTTTAAAATGTTTGCCTTCTCACTTTATATTTCAGATCTTTATTGGTGCTGGTTTATATGATCTGAAGAGAAACCAGAGTATGCCAATAAAGGTTATGGTATGGTATGGTGCTGGTTTAGTGTAATGAAGCGTCATCTGTGCTAGAGAATCAGAACTAGTTTTAAATTCAAACCCTTTCGGAACCAGATACAGTTTTTGCACCAAAAACTATTTAAAATTAAAACCATGTAAGTCTCTTGCTACCCGTTTCTGATTTTCCTGCGTTGTATTGTGGGCTACTTCCAAGCAGTACATTATGGGAGAGATCTGGGTATCTGCCAGGTATCTAAAACCTTTGAGAAGGTTGAGAAGAAACCTCAGGCGCCTTTGAGAAGATCGTTCTGTCAATCATTGGAATGTAGCTTCGGAGGCATGTGGTCTGCCGGAGAGAGTGACTAGAGTGACCACCATCCCACTGTGCATTTTGGAGCAGTGCATTATGGGAGTTTATTGTACTGTGAATTTCTAACTAGGCTGATGTTTCTTGTCTGCCAGCAAAGACTCAAGAAATACAAATGTAAAATCTCCTTTAATGAGGCTAATTTTACAGTTCAGGGTTCTCAACAGTGGATAAGAGCTGGAGGTTTAATACCAGTGTTTGGCCAGGCTGAGATTATAATTTTAAAAAAATCTCTACACAGGGGACAAGAACTGTTGGCTCCCTCTGGTGTCAAGATGCATTTTGATCCAGTTCTAATTGTGCTTTAAAAAAAAAGGTATTTGCTCATTTGTCATTGTGCAGAATGAGGATGGGATGCATAACTGTATCCTGTGGAAAAGTAATAGAGTGCAAGTAGACGGCATCTAAACCTGGGCATGGATTTCTTCTTCCCGACAAATGACGCGTGGACAAATGCCCACTTAACCTGCACGTATCTCCGTCACTGGATCAGAGCAGTTGTGTCTTGAATTCAGCCGTTGGCAAGATAAGTGGGCTTTTGGTAGTTCCAAGAAATCCTGTAAATAATTGGTGGTAACGTTAGCAATCCGAACTTTTGAAAGATAGACAGATGCCAAGAATGGACACATCCAAAGATAGCGTGTGTTTATAATGGACCCTTTGTGTGTATTTGTTTTTCAAGGGAAAGCTGCCCTTTGGGACTCGATCTGGGAAGAAATGGGAAGGTTTTTGACATCATACTCATCTTAGAAGCAGGATCTTAGGGGCAGGATGGTGTAGTGGTTTGGGAGTTGGACTTAGACCTGGAAGATCCAGGTTCAAATCCCCGCTCAGCCACGAAGCTTCCTGGGTGACCTTGGGCCAGTCACTATCTCTCAGCCCCACCTACCTCACAGGGTAGTTGTGAGGACAAAAAGGAGGGGAGGAAATATGTACACCACTCTGAGCTCCTTGGAGGAAGGGCGGTATAAAAATGTGAAAAATAAATAAATAAAAAATATAATAAACATGACAGTGTTTCTGGCGTAGGAGAGAATGAGTGAGTTAAGGATGGGGGGAACTTGTGCTCCCCCCCCAAAAAAAATGGACAAGCCTAGGTTTCTGACCATTCGGGTTGCACAGGACAGAGATGAGAAACGCTGAATTGGGTAAGGAATGCAGATAATCCAGCCTGCTGCGATGCAGAACAAGGGAAGCTGTAAAATGGGCTGAGCCTGCAAACAGGAGGAAAGGGCCTTTTCAGTGCAGTCCTGTGCGTGTTTACTAGGACATAAGTCCCACTGTGCTCAATGGAGTCTACTCCCAGGAAAATGTGCATAGGATTGCAGCCAGTGGAGTCATTTTACTTGTGAGGAGATATGAGAGAAGGATTGTGGACATAGGGAGGGGCATATTGGTTAATTTTTGTTGTTCAGTCGTTAAGTCGTGTCCGACCCTTCGTGATCCCATGAACCATATCCCGCCAGGCCTTCCTGTCCTCCACTATCTTCCTGAGTTCGCTCATTTTCATGTTTGTTGCATCGGTGATGCTGTCTAACCATCTCATCCTTGGCCTTCCCCTTCTCCTTTTGCCTTCAATCTTTCCCAGCATCAGAGTCTTCTCCAGAGAGTCCTCTCTTCGCATTAGGTGGCCAAAATATTTGAGTTTCAGCCTTAGTACCTGTCCTTCCAGGGAACAGTCAGGCTTGATTTCATTTAGAATTGACTGATTTGATCTCCTAGCAGTCCAAGGGACTCTCAGGAGTCTTCTCCAGCACCACAGTTCAAAAGCATCTATTCTTCGGCGCTCAGCCTTCCTTACGGTCCAACTCTCACAACCATACATTGCTACTGGGAACACCATCGCCCTGACTATACGAACTTTTGTTGGCATGGTGATATCTCTGCTTTTTATTATGCTGTCTAAGTTTGCCATAGCTTTCCTTCCAAGGAGTAAGCGTCTTTTAATTTCATGGCTGCTGTCTCCGTCTGCAGTGATCTTGGAGCCCAGAAAAGTAAAATCTGTTACTGCTTCCATTTCTGCCCCTTCTATTTGCCAGGAATTGATGGGACCCGATGCCATGATCTTAGTTTTATTAATGTTGAGTTTCAAGCCAACTTTTGCACTCTCCTCTTTCACTCTCATCAAGAGGCTCTTTAGTTCTTCTTCACTTTCTGCCATTAGGGTGGTATCGTCTGCATATCTGAGGTTGTTGATATTTCTCCCGGCAATCTTGATTCCGGCTTGTGATTCATTCAGCCCTGCATTTCTCATAATGTACTCTGCATATAAGTTAAATAAGCAGGGTGACAATATACAGCCTTGCCGTACTCCCTTCCCAATTTTGAACCAATCAGTTGTTCCATGGCCGGTCCGAACTGTTGCTTCTTGACCCGCATACAGGTTTCTCAGGAGACAGGTAAGGTGGTCTGGTACCCCCATCTCTTTAAGAATTTGCCACAGTTTGTTGTGATCCACACAATCAAAGGCTTTTGCGTAGTCAATGAAGCAGAAGTAGGTGTTTTTTTGGAACTCTCGTGCTTTCTCCATGATCCACCGCATGTTGGCAATTTGATCTCTAGTTCCTCTGCCTCTTCGAAACCCAGCTTGTACGTCCGGTAGTTCTCGGTCCACGTACTGCTGAAGCCTAGCTTGTAGGATTTTGAGCATAACCTTGCTAGCATGTGAAATGAGTGCAATTGTACGGTAGTTTGAACACTCTTTGGCACTGCCCTTCTTTGGAATTGGAACGTAAACTGACCTTTTCCAATCCTTTGGCCACTGCTGAGTTTTCCAAATTTGTTGGCATATTGAGTGCAGCACTTTCACAGCAGCATCATTTAGGATTTTAAGTAGCTCAGCTGGGATATTATCATCTCCACTAGCTTTGTTGTTAGTAATGCTACCTAAGGCCCACTTGACTTCACTCTCTAGGATGTCCGGCTCTGGGTCAGTGACCACACCAGCGTGGTCATCAGGAACATTAAGATCTTTCTTGTATAGTTCTTCTGTGTATTGTTGCCATCTCTTCTTAATCTCTTCTGCTTCTGTTAGGTCCTTGCCTTTTTTGTCCTTTATCATGCCCATCTTTGCACAAAACGTTCCCTTGATATCTCCAATTTTCTTGAAGAGATCTCTAGTCCTCCCCATTCTGTTGTTTTCCTCGATTTCCTTGCATTGTTCATTTAAGAAGGCCTTCTTATCTCTCCTTGCTATTCTCTGGAACTCTGCATTCAGTTGTTTATATCTTTCCCTTTCACCCTTGCTTTTTGCATTCCTTCTTTCCACAGCTATTTGTAAAGCCTCATCTGACAGCCACTTTGCTTTCTTGCATTTCTTTTTCTTTGGGATGGTTTTAGTTGCTGCCTCCTGTACAATGTTACGAACTTCCGTCCATAGTTCTTCAGGCACTCTGTCTACCAGGTCTAATGCCCTAAATCTATTCGTCACCTCCACTGTATACTTATAAGGGATATGGTTTAGGTCATATCTGACTGGTCTAGTGGTGTTCCCTACATTCTTCAGTTTAAGTCTGAATTTTGCAATAAGAAGCTCATGATCTGAGCCACAGTCAGCTCCAGGTCTTGTTTTTACTGATTGTATAGAGCTTCTCCATCTTTGGCTGCAAAGCACATAATCTATCTGGTTTCGGTATTGACCATCTGGTGATGTCCATGTGTAGAGTCGCCTCTTGTGTTGTTGGAAAAGAGTGTTTGCTATGACCAGCGTGTTCTCTTGACAGAACTCCGTTAGCCTTTGCCCTGCTTCATTTTGCGCTCCAAGGCCAAACTTGCCTGTTGTTCCGTTTATTTCTTGATTTCCTACTTTAGCATTCCAGTCTCCTATGATGTAAAGGACATCTTTTTTGGGTGCTAGTTCTAGAAGGTGTTGTAGGTCTTCATAGAACCGGTCAACTTCATCTTCTTCGGCATCAGTGGTTGGGGCATACACTTGGATTACTGTAATGTTGAATGGTTTGCCTTGGATTCGAACTGAAATCATTCTGTCGTTTTTGAGGTTGCACCCCAGTACTGCCTTTCCCACTCTTTTATTGACTATGAGGGCTACTCCATTTCTTCTAAGGGATTCATGCCCACAGTAGTAGATATGATGGTCACCTGACTTAAATTCGCCCATGCCCGTCCATTTTAGTTCGCCGATTCCCAAGATGTCAATGTTCAAACTTATCATCTCATTTTTGACCACATCCAGCTTGCCTTGATTCATAGACCTCACATTCCATGTTCCTAAGCAGTATTGCTCCTTGCAGCATTGGATTTTCCTTTCAACCTCAGACACATCCACAGCTGGACGTCCTATTGGCTTTGGCCCAGCCGCTTCACTCTTTCTGGGTCTACTTGGAATAGTCCTCTGCTCTTCCTCAGTAGCATATTGGACACCTTCCGACCTGAGGGGCTCATCTTCCGGCATCATATCTTTTAGCCTTTTGGTACTGTTCATGGGATTTTCTTGGCAAGGTTACTGGAGTGGGTTGCCATTTCCTTCTCCAGTGGATCACTTTTAGTCAGAACTCTCTGCTACGACCTGTCCGTCTTGGGTGCCCCTGCACGGCGTAGCTCATGGCTTCATTGAGTAACGCAAGCCCCTTCGCCACGACAAGGCAATGATCCATGAAGGAGATTGGTTAATTTAGCACCACCTTAAGTGCTTGTGAGGAAAAGCTTTGGCTGAGCTAAAAGGCTCTCGAGCAGGCGGAATGCTTGTCTCTGAGATCCCACAAGACGTTGTTGTGTTTTCCTGCAACAGACTGATAGAACTACAGTACCCCTCTTCATTGAGGTACATCAGTTACTGATTTTCTCAAAATGTGGGACTTGCACCTTTTGGCTGTCCTGTTATTTCCCTGAGTGGTTTTAAAGGACAAGGAGACTGGAGGCTGTTGAAGAAATAGCTTATAAAGCCAATTCTTCATTTCTTAGAGAGTATTAATCTGATGCGAGGAGCTGCGGTGGCTTAGTGGTTAAGACTCTGAACTGCAGACTTGAAGGAAGGCAGGACAGCAGTTTGAGACCCGAGTGCCGCATGACAGTGTGAGCTACCGTCTTCAGCTCCAGCTCGTGCCAACTTAGCAGTTCGAAAGCGAGAAATTGCAAGTACTGTAGATAAATAGGTACCACTTTGGCAGGAAGCGAACAGCATTCCGTGTGCCTCGGCATTGAGTCACGCCGGCCACATGACCACAGAAGCATCTTCGGACAGCGCTGGCTCTTTGGCTTTGAAACGGAGATGAGCACCGCCCCTAGAGTTGGTAACGACTAGCTTTCGAGCGAGGGGAACATTTACCTATTAATCTGACAGGTGTTCCAGCCAGCCTGCCTCCCTGGCTTGCTTCCATGCAGCCTGCTGTCTATCTCAGCCAGGCTCCCCCCTTATAGGGGCTGATAGTGCTTCAGTGTTGGCCACCATACTTGTGGTGGTGGCCATCGCTTACTAGTCAAGTGTATGCAGAAGGGTCATGGGTCAGTCCTTGGCATCTTCAGTTGTGGAGTTTTTTGGGTCAGGACTGGAGGATTTATCCCTTTGCCCCATGACACAGCCCAATCGAAATGGGCCCTCCCCAAAGCTATTAGCTGTAGAGTGAAAAACCTATGGGCACAATTTTGTGCCTGTAAGCTTTCCCCTCCACAGCTAATCACTTCAAGGGGTAATTTACGGTAAGTCAAGGAATCAACATGAGGTAAGGACTGAGACCCCTCTCTCCTGTGCCATGGCTCTGATCCAAATCAGAACACACACACACCCCCAGCTGCTTTCTGAGACATGAATTACACATTATGTGCACACTGTGCGATACCATTTGGACCTTTTACGAGCTTTTGTGTAGCAGCCACGCGATATGCCATCCGGGACTTAGAGAGGAACAGTCGGTGGAGAGTTGCAGTTCCGGAACGCTCACGTCCCATCTAGTTTGACTTTGAGAGTAAAGCTTAGCAAGCCCTTGCAGGTCTCTGACGCTTCACAGGGTCCTTGGGATTTATTTTGTTTTCTCTTGTGCTTCCATAAACAAGGCTCTCAGGGCCCCATTTGAGGACTGCAGCCAAAATCTTCAGCATTGATAGGGTTTCAAATCAGTGGCCACCTGCTGCCACAGCCAGGGAGGTCAAGGGAATCACTATATTTAGAATGTACCCACAGTGGTTAAACAGCAGCAATCGGGCAGGCCCAACCCTGTCACTAGGCCAAGTGATTCAAGCTGCCTCAGGCAGTGATATGTTACTTGGCCTATTCTTCAAACCGGGGGGGGGGGGGGGTTTCCCACCTCAAGCATCAAAATGGCGTCCTCACAACCGAACTGTTAGGAACCTTCTCCCTCTTTTCTTGACAATAATAAAACCCCTCATCGCTGAGTCAGGGAAGATAAAATGCGTTTATATTAAACCAAATGGAACTTTTCCAGATGGGTCTCTGTGTGTGGGATCATGTGATTCGTGCGCACTGGTGTGTGGGTCACTCACACCTAATTTCAGGACTATCTCTTTTCTTGCATTAGGGACTTTGTGCACACCTTTCTAGCTTGGGGGGGGGGGAAGAGAGAGAGAGAGAGAGAGAGAGAGAGAGAGAGAGAGAGTGTTTGACTTTAGGTCTGAAACAATTGTGTTGGAGTCCAACCCCCACGATATGCTCATAAACTGTGGGCAACGTGTCGCTATCTTTCGGCCTTAGTCTCCCCACCTGTACAATGGGAATAACTGTGAAGGCCACCTTCACAAAGTGAGAGCTAATGCAAATGCAGCCCATGTATCCTAACAAGCATCTCTCCCTCAGGAGTCTCTCTGCCCATTAAGAGATGCCTGAGGGGCCCGGCTTCAGTCTGCAAAGTAAGATTGTGAGTCAGAGCAGAATCTTTTTGTCATTCTGTCTTCAGCACTTAGAGTACTATTGCCGAGAGGCACCTCTCTGAACCCTACTCTAAAAAAAAATAGTTGAAATCTATATTTTACGGTAAGCTTTCAAAATACTCCTCTGAGAGGGTTGGATGTCTGCAAGTTTGTGTCAAGAAGCTGGTGCCACATGTAAAGTGGGGTCACATTTGTAATCCATAGTCCATGGCATTTTCTGTTTTATGATGCCAGTATGGTGACCGAATCTTTCAGTGCTAGAATGACTTTTTAGAAAAGCCAGTTTCTAATAAATGACATGCAAATTGTAAAGTACTACTGTGTACTACCCACTCCTCAAGTGGCAAGACGTTCCAGGGGCAGCAGTGTCAGGTTGAGTTTCCTTTGGACAAGAGAGCACTGGAGACTTGTAGTGTCTTTGTACTATTTTCTTTTATTTTGGTATCTCCTTCAAACACACAGAAAGAATCCCAACTGGGGCTGCCAGATCCCAGGTTTTTGGCCCCTGGTTTTGGAGTGCTGCCTTCAGTTACCTTCTGGCATATTGTTCTCCACTTGAATTCTCCTGAAAGTGGAGGAAGACACAGATATTTTTGGTCAACCAATAACTGGCTACTGTGTGACATCACCACTCATGAATTTCAGGATTGAGAATGCCTCTCTGACCTGGCAATCCTGTTTCCAAAGGTTTCTTAACTAAATCGCTCCTATTAAGAAAAATATTGAACCATTCTGGGCTGCTAACCAGCAATCTTCCTCACAAAAGAATGATAAGCCAGCAGCCTACTACTACTTAGCAAATGTTGTACTTTAAATGATTAAAGTAGTGGTCATTGGGCAAAGCTACTACATCAGTATACTTATTTGCCTCATGTTATATCCTGCCCATTAAGCCAGCGGGTGGCGCAGTGGGTTAAACAGCTGAGCCATGAGCTGTCGATCAAAAGGTCGGCAGTTCGAATCCGTGACGGGGTGAACTCTCGTTGCTTGGCCAGCTCCTGCCAACCTAGCAGTTCCAAAGCATGTTAATGCGAGTAGATAAATAGGTACCACTTGCGTAGGCTTACCAGATCTCCAACCGGGACAGAGTGCTAGACCTTTAGGAGAAGCAATGTGGGCAGGTGTAGCTTGTTAAACCCTAGAGCACAATCCTAGGCATGTCTACTCAGAAGCAAGTCCCACTGAACACAATGGGGCTTGCTTCTGAGTAGACATGCCTAGGATTGTGCTCTAAGGGTTTAACAAGCTACACCTGCCCACATTGCTTCTCCCAAAGGTCTAGCACTCTGTCCCGGTTGGAGATCTGGTAAGCCTTGCGGGAAGGTAAACAGCACTCCGTGTTCCAGCTGCATGTTACGCGCTGCGGCAAGGAGAGTCACGCCGGCCACATGACCACGGAGGCGTCTTCAGACAACGCTGGCTCTTCGGCTTTGAAATGGGGATGAGCACCACACCCTAGAGTCGGACTTAATTGTCAGGGGTCACCTTTACCTATATCCTGCCCAGAGCAGCAGTTTAGCTTCCCAACAACCTTGCAAAGTAAGCATCCATGTGGCCAACTGAGCAGTTGCCTCAGGCAGCAGATTGGTGGAGGGTGCTGCTCTGTCCACCTACTTGTCTCCACTGCTCCTCCTTCCATTACCTGGATTGAAAAACGAAGAAGGGGACTGAGAGGAAGAGGAAATGTGGTGGGGAGGAGAGTGCTGAGCTAGAACATTGGAGAGTGGGAGGAGCAGAGGCTGGCACATCATCAGGTAAGAGGGGGCAGCTTTTGGCATGCCGCCTCAGGCGTCAGGAGGTCTTGGACTGGCCCAGGAGGTAGGATAGACACAGATGATTGCTCCTGGCCCTCTGCTGAACTATTATGGCTAAGTGATGTTTTGAACTTTGCTGTTTCCTTCATATGCATCCCTAGTACAACATGCTGGCTCCAAACGTGGTTGTACGTATTGTTTGGGTATATAAAACATGGATGTATTCCTTCAGAGGCATTTTCCCTTCTCTCTAGCTATAGCAGCTGGGGGGGGGTAAACCTGGGGGAAAGGTTGGAAAAACCTTCCCTCTGCATCACGGACCCAATCCAAACTGCCTCCCCCCGACCCCACCCTTAGCCTGTGGCTGTGTGTAATGAAAATAAAAGTTTGTAATTTGGGCCATATGTTTTTGACCTTTCAGAGGATCTCGGACTATCTATTCATTGCAAACATGGTTTGTGGGTGGGAATTTCCAGACCACAGAAAATGTGTTACCTATGTACGTCGCCGTCCCCCTTCCCTGCAACTGGTCCCTTCTTGTTATGATTGCTGGCATTGTCAACAGTAACAGATGGGACCCGTATGCTTGCAGTCAGTCAAGTCTGTATCCTCTTCACACTACAACTTCTCCAACCAACCTCTCTCTTCCTGCTTGTGCACGGCCTGGGCTCCCCAGAAGGCCTCCCCCCTTCCCATCCATCTCCCCACCACAGGAGAAAGGAAAGCAGGATGGAGCCCAAGGGCCTGGAAGGTTTTCCCCATTTAATTCCAAGCCCTGGCCAAAGATGGGTGAGGTGGCTTGCAAGTCAGAAAGAAGAACCTCTGTAAAATCGCCAGGAATGTGGATCAAGTCTCTGACTCCAAGTCTCGAGTTAAGTCCTAAGTCTCTGGGTCCAAGTCCCGAGACTTTGCCCCCAAGTCTTTGGTTGCGAGTTGCAAGTCCCTCTCTATTTAATGGGGAAAACGGGTTTAAACCTGAATAAAATTGGACTTGTCGTAAAAGGCTCCAAGTCTTGAGTTGAGTTTTTTTTACAATCGCCGAGTCAAGTCATTGATGTGACTTAGTCCGACTCAAGTCCGAGTCAGTAGACTCAAGTCTACATCACTGAAAATCGCTAAGTCAGATCTTCATTGGAGCTTTCCACTACTTTATGGGTCCGTCTTGTGCATATCTTCTGCTTAACCTTTATACCACAGAGATTCCTGTGAAATTTCTGCTAAAATAGCTTACCGTCTATCTCTCATCTGCATGCCGGACTGGGTTAAGCTGAAACAGCACCTGAAGCAGCGCCCAAATTCCACTGTCCCCTTTATTTTTTGATGTGTGCATCAACACATGTGCATGCACCCTGACCCTCTCTCATCACCACTTCTACCACCACTTTTTTTTTGGGGGGGGGACAACATGTTTTAAGAAGCACACTGAGAAACCAGAGTGGGTTCAGAAAGCAACTAAGATGATGGTGAGGGTTCTATGTTCTAAGGCAGGGGTTCTCAACCTTTGGAGGCCCGGGTACCCCCTATCACACTCCAATTTTCTGAAGTACCACCTGCTAATTAACTGCTAATTAATTGGATTAATCTATCAATTAATTAGGTGATTAATCATTAAATAAAAAAGTACTAAAACAATTTTAACTCTCTGTTTGTGTGTGTGTGTGTGTGACAGTTAAAACTTAAAATCCATGTTAATTAACACTTAATTAGCTGCTGATGGGGCAGATAAGGGGCAGGACTTGGCGTACCCCCAGCAAGAGGTCCGTGTACCCCTAGGGGTACCCGTTACCACAGGTTGAGAACCTCTGTTCTAAGGGCCCAATTGTTCCAAGTCATATGAGGAACAATTAAAAGAGCTTTGGTATGTTTAGTCTGGAAAAGAGAAGACTAAGGAGAGATATGGTAGCCATCTTCAAGTATCTGAATGGTTGTCATGCAGAATAAGGGGAGGACTTACTTTCTGTGGTTCCTGAGGGATTAGAACAAGCGAGTTGAAATTCTGAAGGTCTCTCACCTTCTATAAATAATAAGCCTATGTCCTAGCCTCTGTGAGGACTAGCAGATTTGGGAGTGTGGCGGTCATATGGGGGGGGGGGAGGAGTACTGGCACTTAAAGCTGGAATAATCGCCTGGGTTTAAGGGCACAAGGTGATGCGAGAATGAGAAAGCAAATTAATCAACACTGTAGTCACAGCAGGAATTCTGAGGCAGTGTCCCACCTTACCTCAGGGATATCCAACCCCCCTTTGTTGTGAGCACCCAAGGGTGCTAGTGATTTCAGCTCGGGAGATTCGGTGAGCAGGCACCTGACCCAGAGGCAGGAGCGGGTACCCAAAAGAGAAAAGCAAAAAAGAAAAGGAAGGAAAAGTCTGCACTGTGCAGAGGTGCCAAAAAGAGCTCAAAAACCAACGTTGTAAAAGAAAGGACCTTTACTCAGCTAGCGAGGACACAATCGTAAGACAGAAAGTGTAACATATATGATTAATACAGGAGTTTTTATACATTTCATTATTTACATACAGAACCATGGAATACATTGTTTGCAGATAATACATAATAAAGGTGGACCAACAGGGGAACGGATCCAAGAAGTTTGCACGTTGATACAGCCAATCAGATGGGGGATTGAAACTTTGCACCAATGAAAACAGCAGCAGCAGATGTGAAATAGTTAACCAATAAAAGACAAACTTTATTAAAAGAACCAGTGAGAAGTGTTGTGCTTTGTGTAAACGGTGACCAATGGGATGAGATTTGGCGACCAATGGGAGGAAGGTTGGGGGTGCCAGGTGGCTGGGGTAATGGGATTAAGTTCCCCCTCCCAGGTGAGTGAGGTGTTCCGGAATTGGATGAATGGGGTCTTTTGTGAGGCTTGGTAACACAAAAGACTAAATTTCCAAATTGATGGGCAAAAGTGCCAATACAATAGGTCCCTGTCTCCCCTGGTTCCAGGTATACAATTGGGGATGTCTGAGTCCGTGCTGTCAGTCAGGAAGAGCAGGGCAGGTGATTAGATTAGCATGTGAATCAATTGTAGCAAGCCAGGGAAGGAGCGGTGTGAAGAGTTCCAAAGGAATTTGCATGACAGACCAGGCAGCCGGGGGACAATGGGTGGGGGAGATGGAGTCAGAGCATGCACAGAGAGACAGGCTGAGCTCAAGGAAATGGTAATGGGAGGCATACATGTGGTTGATAGGCAGTGGGAAGAGGGGCGTGAGAACTGCTGGAGAGAGAAGTCATTCAAGTGATACGTTTTGAGATCAGGAAATAGGGCAATCCAAGCCTTCCTGGCTGCTCAGGAGTTCCCATGGTTTCCCCCCCCCCCAACCAGCCTCCCAGGTAGTGGAGGCCATTTGGGAGCGACACAGAATGGGAGCAATGATGGTTTGCTTAGGTTATGTGTTTGTAAAATGGCTTCTCCCACTCCCTGCAGTACGGATCTATGGCAGGAGGAGCCCCCCCGGGGCTCACTACGTTCAACCTCTTGTCATCTCGCCGAAGGTGGGTAGAGGGCCTTGAACCCCCGTCATTCCCAAAGCCTCCTCGATTGCCCAATGAGGATCCTCCGACTCGAACGGAGGTTTTTACCGGCTGCAAATCCATTGTACTGCTCCCAGGAGCTTGCTCACTGAGCCTGGGCAGACCCTAGCCAAGTGTCAGGATTGGGACCATTCTGCGTGTATCCCCTCCCTAGAAGAAGCCCCGTTGACCCTAGTAAGGTTCCGGACACATAACCTCCCAAGGGACCCCTGAAACAGCCATAAATGTCCTGAAAAACCCACTTTCGCTGAAATAAAACGCTGTAGCTTTAAGAGAGAGCGATCTGTCAAATGCAGGGGTTAAATAAGGTAAAAAGGCTTTCCCCGTTGCTCTCAACGAGCAGCACAGTCTCCCGGAGTTGGCTGAACGCCCAGAACTCGGTGAAGCATGAAATAGGATTTTACGGTCCAGTGAGTTTAAGAGGTTTTTAATAGGATTAGGCAGACACAGAGTGAACTGTTGCTGCTGCTGCTTCTCTGGGGGTCTCGGAGGCTCGTGGCGGACGCGTGTCTGTGAACTTTTGCCCTGAGAGACGCGTGTCCTTACGAGGAAAGGCTACAGCGTCTGGGGCTTTTCAGCCTAGAAAAAAGGCGCCTGAGGGGGGACATGATTGAGACTTATAAAATTATGCATGGGATGGAGAGAGTGGATAGAGGGAAATTCTTCTCCCTCTCGCACAACACCAGAACCAGGGGACACGCACTAAAATTGAGTGGAGGGAGAGTTAGAACAGACAAAAGAAAATATTTCTTTACCCAGCGTGTGATTCATCTGTGGAACTCCTTGCCACAGGATGTGGTGATGGCACCTGGCCTAGATGCCTTTAAAAGGGGTTTGGACAAATTCATGGAGGAAAAGACCATCACAGGTTACAAGCCATAAGCAACCTCCTGGTTTTAGAAGTGGGTTTTCTCTGTGCCAGGTGCAAGGGAGTGGCGACTGGACACAGGTATCTTGTTGTCTCGTGTGCTCCCTGAGGCATCTGGTGGGGCCACTGTGTGACACAGGAAGCTGGACTAGATGGGCTTTTGGCCTGATCCAGCAGGGCTCTTCTTATGTTCTTATGTTCTTATGTCCGCTGTCAAATGCAGGGAAAAGCGGAGAAAAGCCGAATTTTTAATGCGCTTTAACAAAATGGGCTGTATCTTTGTGATTCTTGGACCGATTTGGATGGGGTAAAAAGCGATAGGTTCTGGGGGTCGGGGCGGACGACATAAAAATATATGAGGGGGTATTTTTCCTCACAACACCTTCCTGGAATGTCCCTATTAAATTTAAGAAAGGTGTGTGCATAATTTGTGACCTCTTCCTGTATTTGCAGCTATGATTATTGGTTTGTATGTGTATTTGTCTTCCTTTTTTGTACGCCACCCTGAGTCTTCATTGAGAAGAGCAGGGTATCAATTCTTCAAATCAATAATAATATAATATACAGTACAGTATTTATATACCACCTTTTTTGGTCATTGGATTTCTCCTCTGACTTTAATCCAAGGCGGTGTACATGGGCAGGCTGTCCTAACCCCCCTTGGGTTTTTTTTTTTACAATATATAAATGTCCAATCTTTCATGAACGGCTACATTCCAGGTGGTATCCTTTTGCAGTCTGACTATTCTGCTGGCTGGCGCCTCCCTCACTCGACCGATGCAGCTGGGAGCTCTTGTGTCTGATTTTCACAGTTTTTTGTCGGCGGCATGTCTCGAACTTGTCAAGTTCACCAGTCTTTGGGCTTACAAGACGGCAGCTCTCCCAACTGAGCCAGACCCTTCTGCCCAATCAATCCATACAATTTATGACAGGGCTACATCACAAGTGAATGGTGTGCATTAAAGTCAGGAAAGAGGCCATCAATGCAATGAAAAAATAAGGAGTCACCAGAATGAATGAAGAGGCTGCTGAAGGGATTCTTTGTTTGGGGTGATGTTTGGTAAGATTAGAACTGTGTGGGGAAGGAGGGGGGGATACATCTCTGAGGAATGTTGTGTCCTGAGTTGGGATGTGGGGTTTGCGTTCTGCCAACAAAGCATCCAGTTAAACAAATATTTGCACCAGCTACGTTGTTCCATTGCTGCCAAGTCGGCCACAGAAGTTGAACTCGAAAGTTATTGCTTTACAGTCTGGCCTCTGTTCTTAGAGTCGTGAGCTTGGGGCAGAGCCCAATGGCTTGCTGCAAAGCCCAGGTCCTTGGGACTGAGCAATGCAGAGGTGCCCTATATTGCCTGGTTATTAAATAAGAACATAAGAAGAACCCTGCTGGATCAGGCCAAAGGCCCATCTAGTCCAG
This sequence comes from Plestiodon gilberti rubricaudatus, assembly GCA_026170595.1. NCBI lineage: Eukaryota > Metazoa > Chordata > Lepidosauria > Squamata > Scincidae > Plestiodon > Plestiodon gilberti. The sequence goes on along the minus strand of JANXHW010000006.1, from coordinate 15,342,347 downwards.
CTTCCTGTATCACACAGTGGCCCTACCAGATGCCTCAGGGAGCACACAAGACAACAAGTTACCTGTATCCTGTCACCACTCCCTTGTACCTGGCACAGAGAAAACCTACTCCTCCAACCAGGAGGTTGCTTATCCCCATCATGGTTTGTAAGCTGTGATGGACTTTTCCTCCATAAATCTGTCCAATCCCCTTTTAAAGGCATCCAGGCCAGGTGCCATCACCTCCTCCTGTGGCAAGGAGTTCCACAAACCAATTACACGCTGGGAAAAAATATTTTCTTTTGTCTGTTTTAATAATCCCTCCACTCAATTTGAGTGGATTTCCCCTTGTTCTAGTGTTGTGTGAGAGGGAAAAGAACTACTCTCTATCCACTCTCTCCATCCCATGCATAATTTTATATGTCTCAATTATGACCCCCCTCAACCGCCTTTTTTCTAGACTGAAGAGCCCCAAACACCTTTCCTTATAAGGGAGATGCCCCAGCCCACTAATCATTTTGGTCGCTCTCTTCTGCACCTTTTCCAGTTTCACTATATCCTTTTTGAGATGCGGAAACCAGAACTGGACGCAATACTCCAGATGTGGCCTTACCATCGATTTGTACAACGCCATAATAATATTGGCCGTTTTATTCTCAATCCCTTTTTTAATGATCCCAAGCATGGAATTGGCCTTCTTCACAGCCGCTGCACACTGGGTCGACACTTTCATCCACCTGTCCACCAGTACCCCAAGCTTGTTATCACTAGACTGGTCCAAGCTGGAAATTGTTCCTTTTAGCTTGAAGATTCACAGGGACTCTACCTGCCAGTTCGAAGCATGGTGCCAACGCAAACAATGGAGAGGGGGGCATTTTCAAAATTTAAAATACCCCCTATCTAAGGCTGATGTGTTCTGTTCAGCTTACAACACCTCACTGACATTTCCTGGAGGGCCTAGCAGGCCTGTCTCTGGGAAATATGACTTGCTTTTTTCCCCTCCCCTCACAAGATTTCATCACCAAAGAATTTGCTGCGTCACTCTGAGATGCTCCAACTTTTGAGGTGGGGAGAAAATGGGGTATTGAGGTTGGCCAATGGTTCTGAAGTCCAAAAGCCGTTAAAGTCAATACTTTTTTACATACCTTTTATTGTTCAAAATCCCTGAACTGAAACTCAGTCCAGTCAAGATGGAGGCATTGCTGATGGGCGACTCACCTATAGGGTTGCCAACTCTGACTGAAGCCATGCCTGGACATTTGCTTTTCAATGTGATGTAATCCTGGAAATTCCTGGGGGGGGGGGGGCTGTTAAAATCTCCAGGATTGCTTTCTGTTGTAGGCACCTAGATATTGATTTTGACTCCTGTACGGTTGGCAACCCTACTCATCCACCCGAGGGAGCTGGTATTCACCTTGTACTTGAAAGGGTTGCACTCTCTTCCTGAAGGATCCGGTTTGCAATCCACAATCCGGCTCTGGCAGAAGTCCAAGTGGCACTTGTGAGGAGGTGCATGGGGGTGACTCAGTGAGTTCTTGCACTGGGTGACACAAACCATAGTAACACCTCTGCCTGTGACACAGAGTATCTTTCACCAGCTGAGGCTAGTGTGTCAACTGTGACCTTTCCTGGACACGGATAGCCTGGTCACTGTTATCCTTGCCCTGGTTATCCCCAGATCCTGTAACACACTGTATGTTGGGCTGCCTTGAAGACTGTTCAGAAGTTGCAGTTAATCCAAAATGCAGCTGCTAGGCTGCTTACTGGGAAGATCAGGTGATGGAGACGGAGCATATCTTGCTGGTTCTTAAACAACTGCCCTGGCTCCTGGTCCACTTCTGGGCAAAATTCAAGGTTCTGGTGCTTATCTTGGGGCCTGGGTACCTCAAGTACCACTCTCTCCAACATGAGCCGGCCTGCCCATACACTGAAGTTGTCTTTGGCGACGACCTTCCTCTGAGTGTCCCTGTTGTCTATGATGCAGCACAGGGTCTTCTTGGTGGTGGTTGTCTGGCTGTGGAATTCTCTCCCAAGGGAGACTTGCCTGGTGCTTGGCTGGTGCCTGCCCTTTTGGCATGAGGTGAAGACCTTTTAGTTTGCTCAGGCTTTTTCATTATTCACTAAATTATTTGAAATTATACTTCATTTATCTACTGCTCTTTCTTGCATGGTGGTATGTTTTTGTTCTATCGTACTTTATTGCTTTAACTTGTAAGCCAATCTAGAAATATTTTGTATTGAAGGATATATATATATATATATATACTGTACATATATTGTACATTCTTACAACAAACAAACAAAAATCCGGCAGCGTCCAAGATCAGGGATCGGTGGTGTTAAATAAGAATCCTTGTGTTCCAATGAAAAAGTGAATATGTTTTGATTTTTTTTTAAGTCTAAGAAATCACCTTTGCTCTATTTTCCAAGAGAAATCTATCTTGTCCATGAGACTCCAGCTGGTTCCGTCTGTACTCTTCGTTCATATTAACGCCCACTTGCGTCAGAAGTCTTGTGATGGTTTCAGTATTTATTTCCCGCAAGCTTTGGGCCATTTGTGTGTCTGTCTGTCTACATATGATGGATATTCACTACTTGCCACCCTCCAGCCCCGGCTTCTAGGTATAAATATTTAGCAGCTGGATGACACCGCAGAGGACAAGGAAGGGGCTTTGCTCTGCCATCCAAGATATGCTGGGACTAGAGGTTGAAGCAACAGCAGGAAGTTCATACACAGAAAAGGAAGGAACTTATAAGGAGACAAAATCGGGACTGTACAGTAGCTGAGGAGCAAAATAGTTTGGGAAGAAAGTGAATGAAGTCAGAAAACCCCTGATTGTCACGCTCCCTTTGCCAGCCTGAATAATAGCCTCACATCATCATCATCATCATCATCATCATTATTATTATTACCGTATTGCCCCGAATATAGAACGCTCCTGATTATAAGCCGCACCCTTAAAGTTTGGTGCTATTTTTAAAAAAATACCGGACGCACTTTCCCCCCCCCCAAAATAGGGGGGGGGAAGCATGCGTCTTATGGAGTGAAGATGAAAAAACAAAAGGAAAAAAACTTACCGGGGCTTCGGGGAGGCCTGCACAACCCTCTGCAGTCCTCCCCAATCTTCATTTTGGAAAAAAACGGCCATTTTCGGCCATTTCCGGTTTTCGTGAAAACCGGAAATGGCCGAAAATGGCTGTTTTTTGCCGAAATGAAGATCGGGGAGGCCTGCGCAACCCTCTGCCTGCGATTTTCCGGAAATGGCCGAAAATAGCCATTTAGTGCCGAAATGAAGATCGGGGAGGCCTGCAGAGGGTCGCGCAGGCCTCCCCGAAGCCCCGGTAACGGTAAGTATTTTTTCCTTTTGTTCCCTTTCCTTTCCTTTCTTTTCCCTTTGTTCCCCTATTTTTTGCTCCATAGGATGCATGTGTCCTATGGTGCGATGCGTCCTATGGAGTGAAAAATATGGTACATTTTTAACTTTTTTTAACTTAAAGAAAATATACACATTAGTAAATGATAAAGTAAAAGCAAATTTAGAATTTAAAAATCATTATGTTAGACATGCATTATGGAGAATTTGGAATAGATATAAAATGAGATTTTATGAGAAAGTACCATTATGGGTTGCACCATATGAAGCACACTTTGGTGGAAGTAGTGTGCCAAAAGAGAAAGGACTACTGTACAGAAATTTATTAATTTTTTCACAAGGAGACTGTATAATGAAGTCAAGAGAAAAACTAATGGAAGAAGACTTTAATTGTCAATGGTTTGTATATGCTCAAATTTTGGAGAGATTTAAAGTGGACAAGAAGACATGTGGATTTGTAGAAGAAGAATCAATATTGGAGGCACAATTAAAATCTGAAGACCAGATAATTTCAAAAATGTATAAATTGCTTTTGAAGTTTGAAACAGAAGAAGAACAGGTTAAAGAATGTACGATTCATTGGGCGAAAAACATAGGTCATGTTATTTTAATGGACCAATGGGAACAACTATGGTTAAAACAGTTGAAATTTACGTTAAATGTTAATATTAAAGAAAATATGTATAAAATGATATATAGATGGTATATAACCCCAAGCAAATTAGCAAAAATGTATGAGAAGGTGACGAATAGATGTTGGAAATGTAAAATGCAAGAAGGAACTTTTTACCATATGTGGTGGACATGCCCTCAAGCAAAGAAGTATTGGACTCAGATTCACAAACAGATTGAGTTGATTTTAAAGATTAAGATCCAAATGAAACCGGAAACATTTTTGTTGGGTATGTGGGAGGATCATGTAGGCGAAAAATTTCAAACTTTGTTTTTATATAAGCTGCGGCAAGAATTTTATATGCACAATATTGGAAGAATTCGGAGATACCTTCGCTGGAAGATTGGTGGCTGAAAGTTTTGGACTATGCTGAAATGGATAAACTTACAATTTTAATTAAGGAAAAGTCAGTTAACTTTTTCGTGAATAATTGGAAACCATTTATTGACTTTTTAAGAGAGAGAGAGAGGAATGATGTGATGATATGTGGATTTAATGAATAGAATGTGGGGGTTGTTTTGGCTTAGTTGGAAATTGTATGTAGAAAATAGTGAATAGTATGCTAGTAGGATGTATTGCTTCGCGCTTGCTATAACTTTATGAAATATGTATTGTTTTTTTATGTTTTAATATATCAATAAAATATAAATAAATAAATAAATAAATAAATATATAAAAAGAAAATATACACATTAGTAAAACAGTACAGGTCAATACAGTTAAAGGCATAGGCACCCTGTCCCTTATTGAATCTGCTGGAGAGATCTGACCATTTAGCAAGTGATTAAGAGCTGAAAACAGAGCTTTGCAGTTTAAAAAAAAAGCCTTTTACCTTTGAAAGAGACTTGGAGAGGCTTGAAAACAGGACACTTTGCAGAAAACTCTAGGCAGAAAAGCTAGACTTTGATTATAGGCCGCACCCCTACTTTAAAGACTTGCCTTAGGGGACAAAAGTGAGTCTTATACTCAGGTCAATACGGTATTATTGATGAACTTCCTGGGCTCATTTCAGCTTTGTTTGAGGGGGTTCTTGGCAAGGTCCCCTGCAGCGAGCCATCATGCCCTCCAGATTAATGAGGGCTTACCTGGGCAGCAATAGGGTAGTGGATTTTTTTTTTCTCTTTCACTAAGTGGCTGCAGACCGGAGGCTGCCACTTTCCCCCACAATGCTCAAGAACAATGCATTGTGGGGGGAAATTGCAGTCCCAATTTCCCTCCCCCAACAACCCCAGAATGACACTGCTATGTGGGGGCACTGTGGGGGAAAAGATGGCAGCCACCAGTAAAATATATCCAGGTCTCATCATTCCCAGGGAAATAGACGCCGGGGGGGGGGGTAGGACCAGGACAGGAGGAGCCACTCTTAAAATGGGAGCATAAAGGCAGGAGCTGATCTCTGGCTGCCTAATCTGACAAGCCTAAGAATACAATTCCTGAACGCCCCTACATTTATTTTTCACATTTTTACATCACCCTTTCTCCAGGGTGGTGTACATAGTACAGGGTGGTGTACATAGTTCCTCCCCTCCTTTTGTCCTCACAACAACCCTGTGAGGTAGGTGAGGCTGAGAGATAGTGGTCACCCAGGAAGCTTCGTGGCTGAGTGAGGATAAAAAAAAAAACCACCTTCCTGACTGTAGAAAACTAGCATGCAGGGAGTTTTCTGGGCAAGAACGTTTACCCCTGCTGTGCTAGTATTTTCCACTGCCTCCCAACTTCTTACCTAAGGTTGCTATTCCCCCCCCTGCAGCCTGAGTGGTATGGTGGATGTGAGATAATATGGGGAGGGATAGACCCTACATACTACCCTGAGTCCCTTGGAAGAAGGGCAGGATAGAAAAAGGTGCGAATAAAACAGAGCATACACCCCTAGTCTGGTATGCCTCCATTTTTAGAGTCTTCTGAACTACAGCACCTACTACAAAGTGATGGGGAGAGAATTAGGAGAACAATTTCCCAGTATCATCATCATCATCATCATCATCATCATCATCATCATCATCATCATCATCATCATCATCATCATCATCAAGATTCCTTACACCAACCCTGTAAACTAGGCAAGTATATGGGAGCTCATATAGGAGCTGAGGTTGAGAAACTGTAGCTTGCCTACAGCTACTTCATAACTGTGGTAGAATCTGAACCAGGGATCTCCTGAGCCACGTGGCTCACATTCTGAGCCACGCCCTGCTAATAAAGTCTCCCCAACTTTCTCCCTCCCTTGGTCTGCAATCCAGCCAGCTCCTGTTCGAAATGGGAGAGAATGCTTCCTAGAAAGACTCTCATTTCCCATGCAGTGATGTCCTCCTGAGTCCTAAATTTCTAGACTGGCTCAAATGGTTCCTAGAGGTGACCAGCAGCACGTTTATATACTTCAAATTTGGCAACATGGTCTGTGTCACAAGAACACGATTCCTCCTCATCTCATCTGGCTGGTACGTCGTTACAGGGGCAGGTTGTTAATCTCCAGTGGCGTGTTTGGATATTCTCCTGGGTGAAAACATAACACAGATCCTGACATGACGTGATCCCTGTCATTTTTGAAGTCATCAGGATGCCAGGAGAGTGAGATCAGAATGAGATCAGAGATTTTCCAAACAAGAGCCAAAGGAAGCATGGTCCACTGGCTAGAAGGAGCCTGAGTGAAGGATCTTGGAATTCAAGGCTGAATTCCAACTTTTTTTTTCTGAACTCAAGAAGCAGCACTGAATTAGGATCAAGGACTCCTGCCTCCCAGAATCCCCTGCTCTGACCCAGAATGCTCTTCTTCCCCAAGTTCTGGTTTCATCAAGGTAACACAGGCTGTAATCTAGGGAGCAAGCCCCAATCAGGGGCAGCTCAAGATCTTTGGGTGGCAGTGGGCAAATGGGGCATGCATGCATGCTGTCCGGTTGCCCCCTGATAATTCACTGCCTGAGGCACCCACCTCAGTTTGCCTCATTTTGAGCCTGGCCCTGACCTCACTGAGCACAGTGGAGTATGGAATAAACACACAGAGAAGTGCTGCTTCCCTTTTCTGTATAGAGAGTTGGAGTACAGTTACAGTACCATTGTCGGGAGACAGGATTTCCTGGTTACTGTTCTCTGATGCCATTTTTCCCCCTCTCCTTTGGGGTAAAAGAGACAGTTGCCCATTGGAAACGACAGAGAAATCCAGGACTTCACAGGGTAGCTGGGACTGGTCACCATCATGGTCTTCAAAGGTAGCAGCAGCAAAAACATGAGTTCCTGTTCTTTCTAACTCATGTGAAAAATAGGTCCTTTCTACCTTGGCAGTGCCTAAAAAGTGGATTTTTTTCCCCCCAAGTTCATTCACAGATTGTTCTCAGGGCCAGACTAAATGGACATGGGAGGCTCACAATCACAGATAGCTTGCTTTTTTTTTCAACATCAAAGCAGCTGTGTGGGGCTGCCAAATGATTCGGGGAGGAGAGGCACAGTGGGGGGAGGGTTTATTTCACCCTTTCCTCCTATGCCATTTCCCCAATTGAAATTGCCCCCTCACTCTAAAGGTGCTATTTTCTATTTCCGGGGGGGGGGGGAGGTACAGCACCTGCTTTTGAGCCAACATGCTCAGAGGCGTCACTAGGACGCGCGTCACCCCAGTGACCCCCCTGCGACTATCAGCGCGGCCATAGGCCGCGTCGCGATTTTTTTGGGAGGGTGACCCGGCTGCACCCTGCCCCGGGTGCCCCCCCGCCCCTTCGCGTCGCCCTCTGGATGCTCCGAGGCCGGCCCAGGAGCCGGCCTTGGAGCGTCCGGCCTGGCCAGCGCTCCAGGGCCTTCTGAAAGAAGGCCCGTCAATACGCGAACTTTTACTGTTTTTGCGCATGCGCAGAGACCATTTCTGAGGGCAAGGGTCTGCCCTCTTGCCCTTAAAACGGTCTGCACATGCATGAAAACAGTAAAAGTTCCCGTATTGACGCTCCTTGGAGCGTCTGGAGGGCGACGCGCGTCATGGAGGTGACGCGTGCGGGGGTGTGCGCGTCACCCTGTGGCGCGTGTCACCCCGTGGCGGTCCGCTCCCGTCGCTTGACGGGAGCGACGCCATTGAACATACTCTAGTCCAGGGATTCTCAAACAGCGGTACTAGTACCACCAGTGGTACTTCAGCCAACTGCCGGTGGTACTCGGACTGCCAGACTGCTGGAACCCTGCTCCGACGTGACACTTTTGGCAGTGCGTTTTTGCTCCCAAGAGGCTCCTGCCTTTGGCTGAGCCTCTTGGGAATGCTGAGAAGGGCCCTCCCACCCTCCCACCCGTCCAGAGCCTCCTACCTGTGTTTTCTGGCCTCTGAAAACCTGGAAACCAGGAAATAATTTGTGATGATGCCATCGCCAGTCACTTCCGGTGGTACGCAGCAGGAGAGTGGCGCCAGAGGTGGTACTCAACTGGGAAGAGGTTGAAAACCCCTACTCTAGTCTAAATGAATGGTTGCAATGAGCCGGTATTGTATTGCAGGCATTGGAAAAAAAAACCAAAACCTTTTCGCCTCTGTGTGTGTGTGTGTGTGTGTGTGTGTGTGTGTGTGTGTGTGTGTGTGTGTGTGTGTGTGTGTGTGTGTGTGTGTGTGTGTTTAAGGGCCAACTTTAAAATGTCTGCACTTTTCAGTTACTTCGAGTTCTTAGTGCCTTTGAGTGCCTGCTGCATGATCCACATAAGTTGCTTCTTCTACACAGTACACATAGCCCAGAATTGCCGTCCCTCAGTCGCTTTTTACAGAAAGTCCAGACCAGGTTATTGCAAAGGGTAAGAATGAGAGGAGAACAATACAGTAAACTCTCTCTCTCTCTCTCTCTCTCTCTCTCTCTCTCTCTCTCTCTCTCTCTCACACACACACACACACACACACACACACACACACACCACTGCCCCTCCCCCACACAGGAACTGACTAATTAAAGCGAAATTCATCACTAATCCTGCACCGAACAGGAATCAGAAACAGATACTAAAGAAGGGAATTTGTAATAGGATGTAAAAGTTTCATGGCCAGCAATAATAGGAGAAGTTTTAATTAGGGTATTAAAAGCCATGTACAAATAAAACTAGGAAATTATTTCCTAATTATTAGGAAATTATTACCGTAATTAAAACTTTTCCTAAGGGCATTTGCCATTAATTCACTTGAGAAAGGATCACTGGCGGTTAGGGTACCATTGCTGGATTAGACCTTTTCCCAAGATCTTCGATCCTGTATAGAAGAATCTTAGCCACGAGGACGGGGATTGCTGGACTGCATCTTGCACCATGCGGAGTGGTTGTGTGTAACCATCATTCCAAATCCACTTCCAATGGATTATGGAAAAGGCTTTTCTGCCCTAGCATCATGTACAGTACACTGGACCGTGGACTCAGTTCTCCAAACACACACACAACAAGCCGCCTCTGAAATGTTGACATTACATCATCTGCCAGGCAGTCTTCCCCGTGGTAGGCTGAAAGCCCAACAACACAATGCAGTGGCGCAAAGCAGGAGATGGTTTTGTTTGCACCCCTCACCTGCTTGCTCCACACCACATAAAAAAAATCTACCCCCCTCCTCACTCCCTTGCTTTGGTGCAAACAAATGGGATTGATATGTGAGTCAAATCCACAGGGCTGCCGTGTCAGATTGGCCCAGATATAGAACAGACAGCAGCTCCGTGCGTCCCTTCTTTTCCAGACCTTGTGCAGGGCTTCTCCCTGCCCCAGTAGCACAATGCTGCTTTATCACCACACTCCTTGGTGTCACTAATAGCTGTATGAACAGTGTTGGGTTCTTGTTTTCTTTTTTTGAAGAAGGGGTTGCATTTGTAAGGTTAAAACTGATTTCTTGAAGGAATACTAGATGGTGAGTCTAGGTTTTTTTTTGTACTTCCTGAACCATGAGCTGTCGATCGAAAGGTCGGCAGTTCGAATCTGTGACGGGGTGAGCTCTCGTTGCTTGGCCAGCTCCTGCCAACCTAGCAGTTCCAAAGAATGTTAATGCGAATAGATAAATAGGTACCGCTTGAGGGAAGGTAAACAGCGCTCCGTGTTCCAGCTGCATGCTACGTGCTGCGGAAAGGAGAGTCATGCCGACCACATGACCACGGAGGCGTCTTCGGACAACGCTGGCTCTTGGCTTTGAAATGGGGATGAGCACCACACCCTAGAGTCGGACACGACTGGACTTAATTGTCAGGGGTCACCTTTACCTTAATCTCAGCATAAACTATTTTGCTTACATTATCCCTCTTGGCAAGCTTTTGTCACTGTGTACTATTCATGTGGCTAATTTTTGTTGTTGTTGTTCAGTCGTTAAGTCGTGTCCGACCCTTCGTGATCCCATGAACCATATCCCGCCAGGCCTTCCTGTCCTCCACTATCTTCCTGAGTTTGCTCATTTTCATGTTCGTTGCATCGGTGATGCTGTCTAACCATCTCATCCTTTGCCTTCCCCTTCTCCTTTAGCCTTCAATCTTTCCCAGCATCAGAGTCTTCTCCAGAGAGTCCTCTCTTCGCATTAGGTGGCCAAAATATTTGAGCTTCAGCCTCAGTACCTGTCCTTCCAGGGAACAGTCAGGGTTGGTTTCATTTAGGATTGACTGATTTGATCTCCTAGCAGTCCAAGGGACTCTCAGGAGTCTTCTCCAGCACCACAGTTCGAAAGCATCTATTCTTCGGTGCTCAGCCTTCCTTATGGTCCAACTTTCGCAACCATACATTGCTACTGGGAACACCATCGCCCTGACTATACAAACTTTTGTTGGCATGGTGATATCTCTGCTTTTTATTATGCTATCTAAATTTGCCATAGCTTTCCTTCCAAGGAATAAGCGTCTTTTAATTTCATGGCTGCTAAAAACACAAAATATGCCAATCAATCATGTATTTGTCATTAGGTTTCCATTGTGCCCAGCTTTTGAATAGCCTGGATAAACTCGTATGGACATCTATCTACAAACATTACACAAGTTATTTCTTTGTTTAAGGAAGGCGTTCATTATTTATAAGGACAGGAAGTAAAAGTTTCCAAATTTAAAAATAACTGTTCTTGACTTGGCATGTACATTGGTGATGCTAACCATTCAGATACACTAAAAATAGCTACAGGAGTTGGTAGACAGAGTCATTTCTGTTGGCTCTCATTCAGATCCAATCCATTCACTTCTTGGAATCTGCACCTGGAAATGTGGCAACCTCAGCTTCTGAGGAAGGCTCTTGATTGCCATAAAAATAAGTAAAAGAATAAATTTACCTACGGTAGGCCTGATTAACTTTTTGGAGAATTTGTCAGGCATCAAATTCTTCCATGATGACTCTAACTGGGCCTTTAACGCCAGCTTGATGTGCAGAGATTAGCAGGGGACAATGTTTCTTTCTATGTTGTGAAAAGCTTCCCCTAATGATTTCTGCACATCAAGCTCTGTTGAAACCACAAGAGCGACCAGCCATTTTGCTGGTAAGTTGGCAACCCTCCAAGCCAGTGGGTGGCGCAGTGGGTTAAACCGCTGAACCACGAGCTGTCGATCGAAAGGTCGGCAGTTCGAATCCGTGCGACAGCTCCTGCCAACCTAGCAGTTCGAAAGCAAGAAATTGCAAGTAGATTAATAGGTACCGCGTCAGCGGGACGGTAACAGCGTTCCATGCGCCTCAGTGTTGAGTCACGCCGGCCACATGACCATGGAAACGTCTTCGGACAGCGCTGGCTCTTCGGCTTTGAAACGGAGAAGAGCACCGCTCCCTAGAGTCGGACACGACTGGACTTAATTGTCAAGGGATACCTTTACCTTTTATGGCAACCCTCCATGCTGCTTAAAGTGCACTTTTCATTTGCAAAAATGATAGGTGTTTGACATCGTTATTACACCAGCTGTTACAAGCACTTCTTGGGGTTTATTTAAGTGACTCTCATTCTGCAGTAGGGAACGGAGGCTGTTCTTGGGACTTGGCCAAGAGTCCCACAAAGGTGGGCCTGATCGTGTTGATCTATATGGCCACATTCACATGTACTGACCCACATCACAGTCCCTCAGAACACAGGAGGACTACTTACCCGCTTTCTCCTTGGGCAGCTGCCTCTTCTAGAGGGGAAAAAAATTGACCGCTGCTCATTTCATCAGCCTAAGCATACAAATTTACCCGTATTGTCCCGAGTATAAGACGCACCTGATTATAAGACGCACGCTTAAAGTTTGGTGCTATTAAAAAAAATTAATTAAATCACTGGCATTAAATTGCAACAGCCTGATTATAAGACGCACCCCTACTTAAAAAACTTAAATTAGGAGAAAAAAGTGAGTCTTATACTCAGACCAATACAGTACTTGCAAATTGCTCCACTGACATCATCACACACACACACACACACACACACAGAGCTCCAGACACACTCAAGCTAGGGACAAATGAAAAAAATATGCAAGTGAATAAAAGTTAAACTCCAGTCAATTACTTTCCCCAGTTAGATTTGTCATGTCTTCTTCCCCAGGCCCCATGTCTTAAACTGCCACATGAGATGCATGACACTCAGCAGGTGCAGACGGATGATGGGGAAAAAATGGAACCTGTTGAATTTCTGCCACTCTTGCAGTTGAAAAAGAAAAGAAAAACCAGCAGATGTCCAAGGCTCAGAGCCACGTTAGGAAAACAATGGCAGCCTTAGGGCCAAACGAGAGACGAAGTGGGAGTTCTGGGACTGTAACTTTCAGAGTCTTTTTCTCTTTCAGTGTTTTTTTTTTTTTTAAATTTAATGAAAATACAAAAAAAATTAGTGAAGCATCTAATAGTGATACTTTACTATTAGATGCTTCACTTTTTTTTTTTGTATGACAGAACTATACAAAATGTTAAAAAATGAACAGATTTTTCAAAAAGCAGCTGGGGCGTGTGTGTTTCCGACTGGGGATGCAGCATGGGGGGGGGGAGTAGGGGGTTACCCTTCCTCCTGTGCCATGGCCTGGCTGCCCCACTCACCCACCAAAGCCTCTAACAGCTGTAGAGACGAAAGCTTATAGGCACTAAACTTTACTAGTTCTAGCTGGGTGGGGCGGGCACAGCAAATCAGGGAGCTGGTGCAGAAACGAAAGGTAAGTCCCCTCCCCAACCCCAGTCCTGCAGTCCTGATCAAAATTAGGATCCCCTTCTCTCTTTCTGTTAAAAAAAAAGACACCAGGAGTTTTCATTATGACACTCCTATGTCATGTCTAGTCTGCTCCTATATGTCAACTTCCAGCATTCTTGAACATTCGCTTCCATCATCGTCACCACCATGGAAACGCACTGGGGGTGGAAAAAAAGCAGACCTGTTCATTCAGGGAGAGTCCTGGTTCTTTTTCATCACCCCCATCTCAAACTCAGATATTTTTATGACCACCAGCTGAGACATGTTTGCGCTGTCCAGAATTTGCTAAGCAGGCTAACCCTCCACCCATCCCCCAAATCCCTGAATTACAATTCTGTGGAAGAGGACAAACAGGAAGTGCATTGCGCCACCAGTGCGGATGTGTGACACAGACAGTCAGAAGCGGCAGGTGTACCCCATCCGGATGTGCGGGGGCTGATTTACGAGACTGTACCTCAGGATCCTGGAAACTGCATGCTCGACTGCAGCAGGGAACTCCCCTGCCAATCACTTCACCCGGCCAGGCCCTATTTTACGCCGAGCAAACTTATTATGAAATCCAGAGCTCCAGCTTCCTTTGCTTTTTTCTTACTAGGGCAGCTAAGTACCAAATCTGCACCAGGCCCTTGGACACAACGTTCCTCCCAGAGAGTGAGGCTCCAGGTTTGCAGAATATCATGGCTTTACTTCCTGCTCTAAACCTAGAACCTACCTGCGGTAACAAAGTTATTGGAAGGGTTATTGGAAGCCCTTGGATCAGGGACCATCTAGTCCTGCTCCCCACAGTATCCCCTCCCCTGCATAGCATAGCCGTCATACTTAGTAGCCATTGATAGATCTGTCCTCCTCAACAAATCAATCCTCTGTAAATAACAGGTGCAAAGTGCTAGAAGACAACATACACCAGCTAAGTGGATGGAAAGCATATGTAGTGTTGGATTTGAAGATGGTGGGATGGATAGCACACACCCTCCAACGATTCACAGGTGAAAACAGAGACACATGTTTAACACTCCTGTTCCCAGTCCAAGGATCATTTTGCAGGCCTCTTGTCAGGGAAGTAGCTGGAGGAGGCAAGCTGACCAAGGGGAATAGTTCCTAGTGGGTAGTGCCTATGCACCTGGCTGGGGGAGTGGAACCCACCTGGCCACTTCACCCCACCCCTTTACCGAGACAGAGAGATTTGGCTGCCCAGTCGATAGGATTGCCGATCTTATCTGGACAGGAAGCTTGGCTAGTTCAGGCATGAATAGGAGAAAGTCTGCTTCAGGAACATGTCCCAGCATGTTCAGGCTACAAGCACAGAAGCATTTTGGGGGCATTAAAAGTGTCCCAAAAATAGAGGGAAAGTACAGAGAAAAGCAGGGCATTCATCACATTTCTCCTTTACTATCACTTATTGCTGAAGGTTCTTCATTGCTCTGAAATAGGCCTGATTTAGAAGCAAAGAAAGTGATTGCTCTTTCATTAAAGACACCCTAGAATGAACACGATTATCCTAGCGTATATTACCAACACTTCAAAATATACCTTGGACTCTGTAGTTGTGAAACGGCAGATGGTGCACTGCATGGCGCCTTACTGTTCATGCGCAAGTAGTGACACCCGTGTGCATGATGAGAGATAAGAGGCACCCCACTCAGAGATGTAACTTTTCTTTGCAGGGAGGGAGCTGAAACCAGAAGAATGACAGGTCTAGCAACTCTCACTCAGAATAATTTAACTGGCAAACTTAACTGACATCCACAAAAGGCAAAAACAGGGACAAGACAGAGACAATGATTTACCAGGGTGCAGAAAATAAGGTTGTTCCTGATAAATAGAAGCAGTTAGAGAGCATGGAATAGGCAGATGGTGGGGGGAAGGTGAAGAAGGCAGAATATGGATTTTAAGAATGTGAGTTTTGGGGCAGGGATATGCGAAAGGAAAGTTACCAGCTTTTTTACTGGTCCCTGCTCCAGTGCCTTCTTTACATTTCTGACATGAAGACATTTAGAGGTGAAGCTTTCCTGGAATGAAGAGAGGTGATGAGAAGAATTTTGTCTGCTTAATTTTTGAGAGTCAAACTACGGCTGAAAGCACAAGAGCACGGTCAATAAAAATGTGGCAATCCTAGAGATCATTTGAACCTAGGTTCCTCATATCTAGAAGGAGAGTGAACAAAAGAGAGAGGAATTACAAACATGTGCGTATGATGTTGGATGGGAAGGAGAGGAGGAAGGAGGATAAACCCAGTTGGGTTGGATGAAAAAAAAGGGGGGGATAGATGGAAAGGTGGAAATTGAGATATGAGTTTGCACGATATAGAGGTTCAGTCAGGGAAATGAGAATACAAGAATGCAGAGCGAGAGAGTGAGAGAGCGAGAGAGCAGTGAATGGATGGATGGATGGACGCATGTATACATGGATGACATAGGTTGGATGGAGAGGGTGTCGGAGAGTAGAATGTCACTTGATTGAAGAAATCTTAGATGATGACTAAATTAGCTTAAATAACTAAACAATTAATTGATTAAACTTGCATACATTTTACAGCAGCTAAAGAAAGAGTTTGGAAGGAAAAAAAAAAGGCATGCTTCCCTTGTTTTTTGATGGTGCATTTATATGTCATGGCAGACAGCCATGAACTCCAGAGAGTTCCAGTGTAATTTTCTCTTTGTAAAATGTGCAGTGCTGGGGACAATTTGGATCAGGGGTGTGATGCAGGGAAGGGAGGGTTTAACCCTTTCCCCTGTGCTACATTCCCAATCCAAATGACACCCACTCACCCTGGAGCAGTTGTGGAGGGGGGAAATAATGGGAACAAAAATGGCTCCTGTAAGCTTCCCACCCTCCATCCACAGGTGACAGTTGGGGTTATTTCAGTTATTTCAGTTGGGGAACTGGGGAACTGAACCCAAGGAAAAGGCTTGGGTCCCCTCCTCCCCCGCCCTGTATTATGGCCTCTATCCAGATTGCCACCTCCTACAACTCCTTTTACAAGAAAATTATGATGGCAGATCAAATCACAGAGCTCCATGTAGTTTGGTCCCAATGAGAGAGAAACTGCCTCTCCTAAGATGGTGGCATCATCTATAGCAGGGGTTTTCAACCCCTTCCTGGCCGGGTACCACCTCTGGCACCACTCTCCTGCTGCATACCACCAGAAGTGACTGGCGATGACATCATTGCCAGCAGCAGCGTCGCGACGACGCGCGTCACCCCAGAGCGGGGGCGCGCGTCGCCCTTAAGGGGGAGGCTCCGCCCCCGCGCGTGACGTCACGCGCAGGAGCAGAGCGCCCTCCCCGCTCCGTTTTCGGCTCATTTTGGAGCCAAACGGACACAGGGGAGGGCGGGCAGGCCCACCTTCACTTCAAAAATGTAAGTAGGGGGAATCGCGCGTCACCCCTGTACGCGCGACGCCCCCCGGCGGCCCCCCCCGCTTCCCCCTGTCGACGCCAGTGATTGCCAGTTACTTCTGGATTTTCAGAAAATGCAGAATTCGGAGGTCAGAAAATGCAGGTAGGAGGCTCTGGGCGAGTGGGAGGGTGGTTCTTGAGAGACTCGCCCAAAGACAGGAGCCTCTTGAGAGCAAAAACGCACTGCTGAAAGTGCCGCATTGGAGCGGGTTTCCAGTGGTCCGGCGGTCCGAGTACCACCAGCAGTTGGCCGAAGTACCACTGGTGGTACTAGTACTGCTGGTTGAGAACCCCTGATCTATAGTTTTATAAGTTTCTATATTAACAATGATTAACTGTCTTTGTTTCAAAAATGTTGTCTGCTTAATCAGAGATGCTTTTTAGTCAATTAATTAGTTGTTTAACTGAGGGATCTAACCAATTAATCAATGAAAGATTGCAGATCTATTGGATAGAGAGAGCAACAGGTGGATGGATGATGGGTCTGCATGGGGACAGATGGAGAGAGAAACTGCAAATGCAGGCTGATGAATGAATGGTTCATATATGCATGAATGTCGTATGGAAGGAATAGGTAGAGGTGTGCCTGCACTGACAGTAGACGGAAGTACAGTAATAGACAGATGAGCTGGTGGATAGTTGCCGGAATGCTTGACCAGTTGCACCCATTCCCCCTCCCTCCCCCCCCGTGCTGTTCCCCTCTCCCCCCGCCTCCTCTTTCTCACTCCAGTATTCCCTGGGTTGCATCACTCTTTCCTGTCGGCAGCATAAAAGCAGCTGTGAAATGATAATATTTAGACTTTGGCATCCTCATGACCCCACGTTGGGGGCAGCAGTGGCGATAGGCACCCCGTGACTCTTACTCAGGTCCCAGAGAGTGTGGGGAAGCAGTGGAAGGGGGAGGAGGCGGGGGAGAGGATGTGGGCAGGGTGAAAGCCAAGGGGACGGGCATCTACCTCTGCTGGGGAGAGTCCGTGCTCGTGTATATATACCTCTGTGCCTGTTGGCTGGGATCAAACCTGAAGTGAGGCAGCCACGAGGGAAACCAAATACTTCTCTACCTCCTCCACCTCTTCCCTTTCTGAACACTTCAACTTGAGTGGGATACTTGGACTTTTCTTGTTTTTTGAACTCAGCACATCTAGGGTCAAGGGGGTGATTGGTGAGTTAGACTGTAGAGCAAGTCTTGTAAGTTGCAGCTGGTGGGGAAGGAATATCCAGGACTCTCTGGTCTTCCAGGGCAGAAGGAGGGCCCAGAACTGAGGACCAGAGCTTTGTGGTCTCCCTCCCTCACCTTTCTTCTGCCACTGACTGGCATTGTCTTTACCATCCTTCTTCTCTTGTCTTGGACTGGACCTGCTCAACCATGATGGCCATTTGTGTTCCTCTCCAACACAACTGGTGCCCCAACCTTTTCATCAGCCTGATTCTCTGGGCCGCCTTGGCTCCCGTGGCTCCTGCTTTCCCCCTGCAAAATTCTAGTCCCCTCTACCAGTTTGACGGGCAGGTCCGGCTTCGCCACCTCTACACGGCAGATGAGCAAACACATCTTCTCCTGGAGATCACGCCGGATGGCACGGTGCGCGGCTCCAGATACCAGAACCCCTTCAGTGAGTATTTGTGAAAGAACCTGAACTCAAGTAGGTTACAGCTGGCAGAATATAGGGCTAGCTAGGTGGTGAGACACCTGGAAGGGAGATGAGGCTTCTAATGTGGTAGAAGAGAGAGGCTAGAATACCAGACTCCTAGCTTCCATTATCATGTCAGCTTTGAAGATGGAAACCTGAATTCTGAAGTTTCCGTCAGTTGCAAAGTCAGCCTAAGAACCAGACCTACTGGGTTCAATGCTGGACCAAAACTTGAGGACATTCTGGAAGGAGAATAGAGTCTGATTAGAGAAGGGAATGTAGGAGTCCAGACTGCTTGGTTCCCACATAATAAAGCAAGAGTCTATTGGGTTTTAGCTATTAAAGTATGGTGTGCAGATCCTGGACTGTAGGGCATTTTGGAATGCAACTATAAGATCCAGTAGGCAAATGAGATTGGAATCCAGGGTTCCAGCAAAGGAATATCATCTAGAAGTTGTGCAGGCCACTTTGGGGTGTCAACAGCTCATGTTACTCTTACTCTCTGCTTGGTCTGGATGATGCAGGTAAACTTGGTCTCTAAGGAAGGTCTGCTTTGGTGGGCAGGTGCATCATGAGATATCAAGCTAAAGCAGGGACTGGACTTGATGAGCCTTTGAACACATGAAGCTGCCTGACATGACATTGAGTCAGGCCAGGCCCAGGGGTTCACGGAACCCATATTGTCAGCAGCAGCTCTCCAAGGATCCAGGCAGAGGTCTTTCCAGCCCCATTACCTGGGGTCCTTTGAAATGGAGATGGGTGGATTAAACCAGCCCTTCTACATGCAAAGCACTATATGCAGCCACTCTCCTTGCTAGACAATGCTAATAGGAGGATGCAGTCGCTTGATTATTGGGGTTTTCTGGGAAAAACAATGTTGTGATGAGTAGCCAAGACTTGTGCTGCACCACTGCCAAACTTGGAAGTCAGGACTCCTGGGACCTCAAGAAGGGGTGGAGGGTGAGAACTGAGTCAGATTGGCTTGGGATTGGCTGTGGGTGATCCCAGTTAGCAACACAGCCATTTAGGCTGCTGTAAAAGGAGCAAGGGAGAGAGGGCTCTGTCTGTGTGTGACCACCAGAGGCAAAAGTGGACAAAGTTCCTTTAATGATTTTGTGAAAGAGGGAATTTTAACCAAGGCCGCTGCATTTCACACTCCTGCATGACCTGTGGCAGTTTTTGAAACCCCCTCTTTCATACAACTATTAATGGCACAGATTGGGGTTAGTGGGTGTCTTGAACCTGAAGATGTTGAAGACCACAAGATTAGAACAAAAGGTCTGGGACCCAGAACTCCTGGGTTCTCTGCCCTCACCCCCCCCCCCTGTTCTTTGATGGGTTTCTTCCAGGTCTGCTGGAGATCAAAGCTGTAAAGCCAGGCATCATTCGCATTCAAGCCAAGAAAACTGCTCAGTTTCTCTGCATGAAACCCAATGGACATCTCTATGGCTCGGTAAGTTTGACCTCCAAGTGGATGAGTGGGGAATAGGCTGTCTGGGGCCCGAACAGGAGACACAGATAAGAGAAACCAGCCCACCTGCCCTGTAACAGGTTTTATACAACTGAAGTGGCTGATGAAAGGGTGCATGTTAATCGGAACCATTCCACACATCAGGTGGCAGCAAACCCGAGTTTGCAACCAAGTGTATTGTCAATAGGGAGCGGCAGCCAAATCCTGACTTTTTTATGAGTGTACCTGTGTATGACATGTGTGTCTCCATATGTGTGTTAGTTTGTGTCAGTTGAACTTCTGTTGGGACTAGTGGGGAAAGTGGGATACAATGACAATACATGAAATTCACACATAGTTTCTAGATTTGCAACCTAAAAGTCTTAGGTATACACTGAAACTTACATAAGGTTAGGTTTACCAGATCCATATCGGGACAGAGTGCTAGACCTTTAGAAGAAGGAATGTGGGCAGGTGTCCTTCTACTCAGAAGGCATGCCTAGGATTGTGCTTTAAGGGTTTAACAAGCTACACCTGCCCACATTCCTTCTCCTAAAGGTCTAGCACTCTGTCCCGGTATGGATTTCATAAGCCTATCTAGAACCAGCATAGAAAATGGCATTTATTTTCCCAGAGTTCCTGTAATATCGTACTAGATCTTTCAGGTTGCAGTACTTATCTGGGAGTAAGCCCCATTGAGCACTGCCTGCTGGACGTACTTCTGAGTAGACATGCATAGGATTGTGCTGTTAGTGAGGACAATAGGGGATAGGTTCATAGCTAGGCTTACCAGAGACCCGGAATTGAGGCATGCGTTGGCCTAGAAGAGGACCCAAGCCGCTCCCAAGTGTGCACTGTGGCAGCCCAATGGTGGTCGCGTCGTTGACCTGAAGTTCCATAAGCCGCAACCCCATTGGGCTGCTGCAGTGCACACTTGGGAGCGGCTTGGGTCCTCTCTAGGCCAATGCACGCCTCGATTCCGGGACTCTGGGAAACCTATTCATAGCTCAGTGGTAGTAGACGTGCTTTCCATGGGCAGAAAGGCCCAGGTTCAATCCTTAGTATCTTCAGGTAGGGCTGAGAAAGACCCGTCTAGAACCTTGGAGACCTTCTGCCAGTCAATGTACACAATATTGTACTGATGAAGAGATAGAGCAGGGATGGTCAACCTTTCAACACGAATGCTCCTGGTCCTTTAATGGTTGTATAGGTGAGGGCATTTCAGCAGGTGCAGCTGCTTTAGTAGCACCATCAGCACTTGCAGCTGCCAAGATTCTGTCTTCTACACATTTCTTAAGAACACAGAAGCCCTAATGGTGGAAGGTTGGCCTTGAACACATGAGGATAGAGGAACCATATAAACTTCATGGAAGGCCAAATGCTGTGCTGGAACTCCACCCATTCTGTTTACACTGCTGTTCTGGAAGCCATGCAGACACTACAGAGCTTGCACCCGGTAGCAGGGTGGATTTCACAGCTCACGTTGGCATTGATGTGTAGCCAGTACAGAACCAATTTGTGGCTTGGTTGGGCATTGTTGCAGTATACTTAGGGATGGCTGCACTCTATTGGTTCCAGTCTGTAAATAATTTGGGTTCACTGAATTATTTTTCTGGATATCTGGAAATAATTCAATATGGATTCTCTCTCTCTCTCTCTCTCTCTCTCTCTCTCTCACACACACACACACACACACACACACACACACACACAGAGCGAGCTCAGGTCACACGGTGGGACTTACTTCAGAGTAAATGTGCATAGAATTACAGTATTCCCGTGCAATCCTATACCTGTTTACTTGGAAGTAAGTCCCACAGTGTTCAATGGGGCTGATAAGTGTGTGTAGGATTGCGGCCTTGGTGAATGTTAGACTGGCAGATTTATACGAATAAAAGAAGGCAATAATTTCGCTTGTGTTCCTTTCTCCATAGTTAATCTACTCTGAGGAGGCATGTAATTTCCGTGAGAAGGTTCTCCATGATGGCTACAACCTCTACTACTCTGAGCTGTACAATATTCCCGTCAGCCTCAGCTCACCAGGGGCCTTGCCCCGGAGTCGCCAGCTGCCTCCCTTCTCCCAGTTCCTGCCCATGGTCAACCAGATTCCCCTCGACCCCGTGTTTGTGGACTATGAGTTTGACGAACAGGAGCTTGATGTAGAGTCTCCTGACCCCTTGGGAATGATGGGTCCCCACCCTGGTTTCCTAAGCCCAAGTTATGCCGTCTGATTGCCCTGATTTGTTGGGCGTGGAATACCATTTCAGATCTCAAAGCAGAGTTTTTGCAGAGCGTGGACACCTGCAGTAAAGTGTGACAAAGGAATTCAAAGCTTGGGGAGGGGAGGAGGGAGAAACTTGATTTCTTGCGGTGAGAGCAGCACAGATTTGTTAATGATTGACCCAACTGCTGTATATTCTGGACTCCTGCATCCCAAGCTTGCCGTAGATGCGTCATCACCGCAGATGTGTAAATGAGGTCCTTAGCCGAACCAGAAGGAAAACTCAGCAGTAAATCACAATGAAAGTCTTGTTTCATTGGACTGAGTTTCTTGCTTTTACATCCTTGTTTTTAATAACTTTGTTAAATTTTTTAGGGGGGAGGGGTTGTTATTTGTATTTTCTATCTATTTAAACAACTTATTTATTAAACGTCGGGCTTATTTATTGAATGAAGCTGGCAATAGTAGGAAGTGGAGAGGGGTGATATAATATCTGTTTGCCAGCAAATAATTTATATATATATATATATATATATATATATGAACTGTATTTGTATTATGTATATTTTATTTCTGCCTATTTATTTCCCTTTCTGGAGAGGGAATGGCTATCAAACCAGTTTTAAGTCCGTAGAGCAGATATGCTCATGGTGATGATCATGAGCTCCTCCCCTTTGGGGACCACCCCAAAAGGAACAGAGCAGTAAGTGAGCTTATAGGAATGGGATTCTGTAGATCAGAACAGGCCACAGCAGCTGATAATAGAAGTCTGAACCTTATTTCCATCCTCTCTGAAGCTGCTGGAATATGTAGAGATAAGAAAATGCACTCTGGGCAATTTCTCTCAGTAGAAGTTAAAATACAAGAAGCCACTGTGAGCTTGATCAGCGATTAAAAAGATGGCTGGGGAGTAGTTGCAAAGCCCTAACAATCGTGACTTTCTTTAGAGGGCTGTGGTACTCCCCTGAAAATCCGAGCCCCACGAGTGCCATTCCATATATAGGTTGCCTTTGGCGTAAAGGCAACTCCTGTTGTTTGTGTTTGTTTATTTATATATAAACCTCCTTAACTGCTTTCCTGTCATGTTAAAATGTTGCATGTGACTGTAGTTCTCAGAAGTGCTTTGTGGCAGAAGACTTCATGCCAGCAGCCCTTTAACGTCAAGCGGCTTTGCAGCAGTTTTGCAGCACAGCAATGCCCAGCTTTGCGGCTCGAATGGAATTACTACGATCTTTCTGTCTCTTGTATTTTTCTGGTACCTTGTGTGTCTAAATAAGCCATGCAATGTGATGAGAGTAGCCAAAGGTTGAGCTATGTCCTTTTAATATGACATTCAATAAAACGTTAATTTTTCAAAATACCCACGGTGGTGTGTGATAAAATTCTCTCAAGCGGGCTAAGAAATGTCTTAACCTGGAGTTGGAAGCTAAGCAGTCACGTGCCTGATGGACCTCGCTGTGGTGCCCTTACAGACAAGCTCTGCACCAAACACTCATATCACGAACAGAGAGCTCAGAGCAGATCTTCCCCACCTGATCTTAGCAAATGGGGTGTGGGTGTGGGTGTGTGCATGACATGTGGGAGAAGGTGATTCCTAAAGTACTTCAGGCCAAGACTGTTTAAGATTCTCTATACAGGTAACATGGAGCACCTTGAATTTGGGCCTGGAAGTAAATGAGGCAATTCACTAGACAGAGCCAGAAAAGGACTCTGTAGCTCCTCCAGAGACAAGGACAGATGTAGAGGGACACACAGCCTGAACTGGCATTGCTCTGTTCCTTGGTAAAAGTCATCTATACTTTGCACTGAAAGCTAAAGTGGAAAATGAGTTCACTTTTACATCAGAAGAACCAATAGGCCCTATGATTCTAGCTTTTTGCTATCCCTGTAGAGATGGAGAGCTGGCGTCTGCACTAACTACTTCAGAGGTGGCCAGCCTCTCAACGTGAATGCTCTTGGCCCTTTAATGGTTGTATAGATGAGGGCATTTCAGCAGGTGTAGCTGCTTTAGCAGCGCCATCAGCATTTGCAGCTGCCCAAGATTCTACACAACTCTTAAGAACACAGAGGCCCTAAAGGTGGAAGGTTGGTCACCCCTGAACTACAGCTTCCAAACTGCAAACTAAAATTCTTTGAGTGGCTCCATCA
The DNA here is from genome assembly GCA_026170595.1 of Plestiodon gilberti rubricaudatus. NCBI lineage: Eukaryota > Metazoa > Chordata > Lepidosauria > Squamata > Scincidae > Plestiodon > Plestiodon gilberti. The sequence continues at coordinate 15,318,385 of JANXHW010000006.1, read as the reverse complement.
CAGATTCCATTGCAAGGGTTACCAGCTTTCAAATCAGCCCCTATAGCTGTGCCTTTGTCTACATCCTTTGTCCCATAGAACATAATGAGAGACCCTGAGGATCAATCCCTGGAGCTGAATAACCCTTTTCCAGAATCAATTTCTTGGTCATATATATAGGGTAGCATATGGAAGATCTGTTCAGATTTGTGTGTAAAACAATTTATAAAACCTCGGATTCTCAGAAGAAGGGAGGTTGGTCTCCATAGGGAGGCTGGAGGAACTAACAGAGGCACAACCATCTCCTTTACTCCCATCCTGCTGCATGATGTTGTAACCTGTCTACACATGGAGGTGGCAGAACGGACTGTACGACTTCAGAGTGCAGGAGGGGTATGCCATTTTTTTATTCGTCCATGTAGCAAGCCTTGTGTAAGTAAAAAAAGCCCTAGTGCATCAAGAGAAACGTGTTTATCCTAGGAGGATGAAGAACAATGCTCCGCAAGCAATGCACTCTTCTACTTTTCACCGCAGGAATCCATGCTACAGGGAATGGTAACACATTGAGGGATGGGGCTGTTTTCTTGCAAGTACGTATCACAGCATCTACAGGTTGGGAAGGAGACAGGAGGTCCATCTGAGAAAGAGACAAGAGGAGAAAATCCAGAACACACACACACACACACACACACTGAGCTACAGCCCTGCACAGAAGTCTAGGCTCTGGCATTGCACCCCAAACAATAGCATCTCCCACCCTGATCTATGTCTTTACCTTCACACACCACTGAAAGAATTTCACTCACCTCCGGGCTCAGGCTTGCCCTGCAGTGGAGGCCTCAAATTTCTTCTTGCGCCCCTCCATGCCACTCAAAGCATCAATGTTCTTCCTCCAGTCACCCACCTCCCGATTCTCCTACAGAAAGATGAAGCATCAACCAAAAGTCAGGTTTCCTAGGAGAAGCAACTAAGGTCACAACAACAGCTTGTAAGGTGCTGCATTTTCTGACTCTGTCATGACTCCAGGTAAGGAGAAGAGCACCCCATGGCACCAGTGAAGCAGTTGTTGAACCCAGGAGAAAAGAGAGGTGTGGAAAATATGGTGGCTCTCCTCCTAATTATCCATGGCACCTGGGTCAGCAACTAATTTTTAACAGGACCCATATTTTGAATAGCTGAGAAATGCAGCAATATGGCTGCCAACCAATTACTCACACCCTAGACACCAGGGTAGAGAGAAGTGGATGATTTTAAAAATACGCAGTTGGATTTTTTAAAATCGAAATTGAATTACATACCGGTACTTTGTTTTTGTTTCAGTTTCAAGTATAATTTTTTTTATTTTAAAACCTTGTTTTAAATTGAAAATGGGGTCCAGAAAAGGAGCTTTTCTGATTCAGAAAAGAATACAGTGATTAAATTATAGTTTATGAAGAAGTACATGGAGGGGCCCTTGATGAAATCCACAAGCAACCCCACCCCCTGGCTCCCTCCAATTTGGCCATAGCACGGACCCTCCTGGTAGCCTTTCAAAAACAGTCATGGGGGGAACAAAAGGTAAAGGGCACAGACACTCCCCCCCCCCATAATTCAAACACAGAGCTTAGGGCAGCAATGGCGACAGAGCCACCTACCTCATCTGCATCTCCCACCCCTGCTACCCTAGACCATGGGGTTCAACACTGGCGTTGCTAGAGGTGAGGTGGGGTGGAACGGTAAGTCTTGCACAGTGGTAACCGCTCCGTTCCATGGTGGCCCCGCCCACTTGCCGTCGGAACCAGTCCGAGCGGCAAAGGCAACGCGCAGGGAGTCTCCTGCGTGTTGCCTTCGCCGCTCAACTGGTTCCAACGGCGAGTGGGCGGGGCCACCATGGAACGGAGCGGTTACCTCTGTGCAAGACTTACCATTCCACCCCACCTCTAGCAACGCCAGTGGGGTTCAAACACTTCATACAGATCATTAACTGCCCTCTTCCCTCCTGTTTACCCCTTTTTTCCTTCCCTTCTTCACCAACCATCCACCATTCCAGCCTCACCTTCTCAGTGTCATCTTTCTTGACCTGTTTGAGATTCGCCCTCAAGTCCATGGAGACCTTGTGTTTGGAGCCTAGAAGGGCCTGCATCATGGCGTCGGCTGAGAGTCGGACGCGACGAAGAGCCGGACGCTTAAACTTACCTCGCAAGTCAAAGATCTTCTGTTTCAAATCCTCGATCTGGGGTGGGGACAGAATATCGGTCAGGGTGCACTTAAAAATGGAGAGAAAAGAGGTTGCTGCATGATTTCAGGGATCAGGGCTGGAGATTCAGTGAGGGAAGTGTGCTCTGTGACTCAGGGTGTTCTCAAAGTTTTGCAAGAATTTCCCTAGTCAAGAAACCAGCGGAGCCCGTCAAAGCCACTGGGTCTTTATAAGGCCACTGAGATCACGCTGATATTCCACCAGGATTTGCTGCAGAACAGAAAGGAGGTGGACACGCAATCTATACGAAGGCTAGTCCATCATGATGATGGCTAAGACGTTGTGCTAGGAACTAGGAAGTCCCTCATTCAAATCTCACTTGAACATGAACTCCTTAGGAAGGGAAGCTCCTGTTCTTTCAGCCTTTGCCCACCACATCTGCATTGCAATACAGGGGTAATAATATATTGGCCTCACTTGGAGCATGAATGTAAGGATTACTGAGACCTACATCACATGTGAAGTGTCTGAACTTTCTGATTATGATGGCCTGGGGAGCTTTATAATTGTAATATGTCTGCTACATAAAAGCTCTGCCATATCCCTCATTTACCGGTACTCTCCGATCTCAAGCACAGTTGGACTGGATTCAGGCGACAGGAAGGAGACATGCAATGAAAGAGTGTGGCACATGGTGCCTATAGCGGCATGGGGAAGTGACCGCCTGCAGCCTCTGGTCATGCAGGCAAGCAGCCCAGCATTACCGGACACGGAAAAGGATACCCATTCATGTCCACTTATTTATTTACTTTCAATAACATTTATATGCCACTGTTCTCTGCAAAGCAGGCACAAGGTGGTTTACAATAATCCAGAGAAAACAAAACATTATAAAATGCAATAAAAAAGACAGACCGTCAAGCAATAATAATAATAATAATAAAAAAGACAGAAGCAGTCGTCTAACCCCTTGACCCTCCGGGGAGGACTGGAGCCAGCCACCAACTGGCAGCCATTGGCTGGGTGACGAGCCCTCCCCCCCTTTTTAGTGTGGTGGTGGATGTGGGTTTCTTTCACTCTTGGCAGGCCGGCAGCAGCGATGACCGAGTTCTCGCCTGCAGCTGCTGTCCACCATGTTTCCCCCTCCATGGCTTCATCGGGTGTTGTGCTTGCCATCATAGCAAGGGGAAGGGAGCTCAGCCCACCCAGCAGATGCCACCTGGGGACCCCCTCAAATCAATATCCAGTCCCTGTTTAAGTGGCCACTTAGAAGCAGGCAATGAGGGGCCCAAAGGGATTGAGGAGGTCACTCCATAGTCTCTAGGCATGTCAAAAAGGTCCTTCTGCTGGGCCTAGAGCTTAACAATAAAGGCACCACTTCAATTCAAGAATCTGCTTTCTTGCCCTAAACCTCTAAGGGATGATGATACAATTGGTTTTCAAAACTGCAAGCTGTTGTTCTACCCTTAGTTATTATAATTCCATTCCTTCATTTCTGTTATTATTTATTGTTATAGTTCTATAGATCATGAAAACCCTTCATAAATTACTGACAGGAAGAAAGCCTATCTCTAACCATAGTTCTAATTTGAAAACCGGTCCAGCACCGACACCTAGTGGCTATTCTTACTACTTCATCATGCACTGAAAAAGAGACGCTTGAAACATCAGTTTACTTGATTACATTTTTAGCTAGAACGTTTATACAAATAAGAGGTATACTGCCTCTGAACAGGGAGGTTCCATGTAGTCAATTATGGTCAATGGGCGTTGATAGACCTCTATTCTCCAAGAATGTGTCTAACCCCCTTTTTAAAGCCATCTAAGCTAGATATCACCATGCCAACAAAAGTTCGTATAGTCAGGGCGATGGTGTTCCCAGTAGCAATGTATGGTTGCGAGAGTTGGACCATAAGGAAGGCTGAGCGCCGAAGAATAGATGCTTTCGAACTGTGGTGCTGGAGAGTCCCTTGGACTGCTAGGAGATCAAATCAGTCAATCCTAAATGAAATAAACCCTGACTGTTCCCTGGAAGGACAGGTACTGAGGCTGAAGCTCAAATATTTTGGCCACCTAATGCGAAGAGAGGACTCTCTGGAGAAGACTCTGATGCTGGGAAAGATTAAAAAGGCAAAAGGAGAAGGGGAAGGCAAAGGATGAGATGGTTAGACAGCATCACCGATGCAACGAACATGAAAATGAACCAACTCAGGAAGATAGTGGAGGACAGGAAGGCCTGGCGGGATATGGTTCATAGGATCACGAAGGGTCGGACACGACTTAACGGCTGAACAACAACAACAACAAAGCTAGTGGCAACATCAACAGCGCAATCCTAACCAACTTTCCAGCACTGGTGCAGTCACAATGGAGCCCCGAGATAAGGGAACAAATGTTCCCTCACCTTGAAGAGGCCTCCATGACTGCAAAATGCAGTGTGCATCCTGTTGGCACGGGCCGGCTGCACTGGCACTGGAAAGTTGGTTAGGATTGTGCTGCAAATCTTGTAGTAACTAATTCCCTAAATTAGATAAGCTTTCCAAGAATAAGTCCTTTCTTTTTGTCTGTTCTGCACGTACTGTATATCTGTTTCATTGGTTGACTCTGAGTTCTAGCACCATGAGGAGAGGGAGAAAAACTGTCACCTGTTTTCTCCCCAGCATGGATAATTTTAGAAACCTCGACCAAGTCCCTCCTGCCCTTTGTTACCTCTTTTTCTAAATTAAACTCGTAGGGAAACTGCGCCAGTCGGGATTTTGGTTTTTTGTGTGTGATCTTCAAATTCTTGAGCCATTCGTCATTGGGAAGGAGCTCCAGCCCAACCCAACGAGAAATTGTCCCCAGCCCACCTCATAGATGCTTTTGTTGACTCGGGCCTCCATATCATAGCGCTCCTCGTCTATCTTGTCGACCTGGGCATGCAGCTCCCGGCACATCTCCTGTGGGCAAGAAGATGTAAGTAAAACAGGGCTTCTGTGGACCCAGGGCTTTGGCTCAGAAGGAATGAGGAGGAGAGTCCTCTGAACATGTGCAAAGTGCTTTTGCTTTGCTGCAGGGTAAATACATCTGGCCCAACTCAACTGTGGTTGGGGGGAAAGCAAGGCATCCAAATCCAAGACAAGTGGCTTCCTGCCAGGGTACAAAGGTTTTATTAGGGAAAGGGGAGAACCATTTTAAAGGATCTTTACAAATGGAGGCTGAAGAACTGAAATGCACAAATGTGATTGTGTTTCTCAGGCTTTGGGCATCGCTTAGGCAGGGCACAGCCGCAAGACAGAATTAAACTACCATAGTTTAAGAATAATTTTCTCTTCCTAGGGAACGCTGGCAGTTGTAAATGTTAGGGGGCACTGCCTGGGATCTCTAACAGAGAAGTTGTACTATCTAACCAAACTACAATTCCCAGGATTCTTTAGGCGGGAAGCCATGCTAGTTAAAGCAATATAAAACCAGAAAAAAGTATTGTGTAAACAGGACCTTAGAAGTGGTTTCTCCCATTTCAAAAAAATAAATACGTTACCTCCTAATTGTGTATCATGTCCACAATATAAGCTCCACCACCAGGACATATTCTGTAAACCCTCCATCATCAATAGTTTTCCTCTATTCCCTCAGTGTTGCATTGTCTTAAAGAAACATTGGGAACTAGGTGGGTGAGAAATTTTTTGCATCTAAACATCATTCATACCCACAACAAATGTCAACCTGTTTATCTATTCCTATCATCTCTTAGGCCAACTGGCCAACCTGCCATTTTTTAGAGTCAACATACACACTATTTGGAGAACTTTGGAAAGACTCTGGAAGCACCAGGAGTTGGTAAGGTGGGCACTGTACAAGGGTCTATGCCCATCGGAGGGCCCAACCAGCTGGGCCAAGAGCTGAACCTTTAGTACTGGTGGCAACAGTAGGACCCAGTGCACCATTGGAGGGGCATGTTGGGGGCAGCATGTATGGGGCCCAGTGCAGGATTTTGCCCCAGGGGCTCCCAAGAACCTGGCTCTGGCCTGGAGCAGCAACAGCAGCCTCACTTCCTTAAACCCAAACTTACATTTTCTCAAGCTCTGGTCCCACAACGTCTGAACAGCCAGCTGTGCATGGTGCTGCTTGACTGCCCACCATGTGGCCAAGACCTACCATGCCCCATTCCTGGAGCAGCTTTGTGCTTCTAAAAAAATGAATCGATGGATATTGGTGAAGTGATGGATAAAGCCATGACTATAAGCACGACACACTTTAAAAAGTTGGACAACCTGCCTGAAGCATGAAGAGAGGGGCAGCAAGGCTGACGGCTGAGCCAGCCACCAATGCACTGATGTCTGAAGGAAGCCGGGTTTGTCACACAGTGGAGGGGTGTGCATCATTTATTTTATTTATTTTATTTACAGTATTTTTACCCCACCTTTCTCCCCGAAGGGACCCAAGGGATCGTTGACACTGTGTCTGTCTGTCTTCAGCTGCTGGCACATTGACCAGGTCGTCCTTCAGCAACACGCCCACCATTACCTGCAGCTCTGTGAGACCGAGGCCTGCCACCTGCAAGGGGTTGCAGCGCTCGGAGAGGTATCGCTCCTTCTCCTGGGCATGCTCTTCTGCCTCTTTTTCCATTTCCTGCTTGGCCACCTGGAGCATCATTGCCTGCGGTAAGTGAAGGATATAGACCCAGCTGAGACTAAGGAGCCACACTAAACTCATGCTCTCCTTTAATCCCAGGAATATCCATCTTGTCTAACATCCCACTAGGGTGGCACTTTATTAAAAAGGAGACAAGTGGATGAAGAAACACATGGACGCAAGGAGGTGCACTGAAGCATGTTTGAAAGCTAGGCAGCAGCCTGCCTTGAAGCGAGAGGGGCAAGACAGTGTGCCTTTGCCCATCCCCCCCACCTCTTCCCTCCGCACATCCATTTGCCAGCATTACCTTGAGTTGCAATTTCCGAGAAGCGGTTATCTTGGATTTTCTCTGTGATGGAACGAAAGGAAATACATACTAGTTATTCAAGAGGGTCTCAGTGAACTTTCCAAAGTCATGAGAATCCCTCTCCTTCCAAATGAAGGAAGAAGGAATGCCTCTTCTAAGATGGCTTTTGCCACCTGCAGTTACTATCAGTGCTTGCCTAAAAAAGAATTTAAACAAAAATCTGCTTTTATTGAGGGAAGCTCTCTAGTTTATCAAAATGCAATTGATCAACCTAACCACATCATCAACTCAAAAGTTGCAGCATTGTTTTACAGACATACGTCCTGCTGCATGTTTTCCAACAGATCCCCACGATCTCCCGGAGGATCAGAAACATGCTGGAAAGAAATCTGAGATTCTCAAGAACAAGAATTCTGCAACTGATTTCCAAATCCTGAGAGGAGATATACGACAGAAGATTCATGGTCCAGTCCTATTGCTTCAACACACCTTTAGAGGGCATGGAAATTCACCTTATCATGTGGCTCAATAGCATATGCTCGATAATTGGCAGAAGACTTTCGGCGGAGGGGAGGGACAGTAGCAGGGGGTGGAGGGGGAGGGGCAGACTTGGGCGGTACCAACTCTTTTTTTGGCTCGGCTATGGTTTCTTCTGCTTCCTCCTCCAAATATTCTTCCTCCTCCTCTTCTTCATACTGCAGAAAGAAGACATTTATTAATGTCATATCGTTCAGGGTTGCATTGTCTTTAAGAAACATTATGTGGAACTAGGTGGATGAGAAGGTTTTTTTGCATCTAAACAAACAGGCGATGTGTCCAGGTTTTCAAAACTGGATAAACTTCATGATTTTTAGAGATCAATTTTTTGGGTTGGGGGCATACAGATGGTGTGCATTTTCCACTATTAGATAATCCCCAAGATCTAAGCTTCTCCCTCTGACCTGGGCCAACCCCTGGCTCAGAATTCTCACTTTCCACCTTATGTTGAAGATGAACCAAAGCTATTAGTTCATTATTATAATTTTAAAAAATATGTCCTGGGCAGAGCAATCCTAACTAAGTATCCAGCGGGCGGCCCAGGGACGCCCGCTGGATCCTATCCTCTAGAGTGGCCTGGAGGTCTACTCGGGGGATGGGGACATTCGTTTCCTTCCCCCAGTGTAAACCGGGGAAGGCCCGATGGGCCTCCTTGGATTTCTGCCAGCTATTTAGCTGGCGGAAGTAGGAGGAGGCCATATAACGGGTGCTCCAGCCAGGATGAGGATATGGCGGACGCCATCCCCTCCCCCTCCCAGGCAAGCATAGCCAATGGCCCCCCTCCTTGCTGCCCGAACCGCCCATGCAGCCACCGGGGAATCCCATACCTTCCTCTGGCGGCCACATGGGAGATCTGGCGCCGGCAGCCCTTACTCCTGAACCATCACAAAGTGCTTTACGTTCACGACTGCTTCCAGCAGCGGAGCATCTGCTCCGTCGCCGTGAACTTGCGCAGGATTGCGCTCTTAGTCAAATCCAGGACTTAATTTATGCCTCAGCATACTCAGCCCTGATTTTACTAGCAAGATTTATTCCTGGGTGTATGGAGTAATGATAAAGGATGCCTCTCTGAGCATAAGCAGACTGAATATCCTTCTGTATAAGTGACCATAACTTGCCTTCTCACACATCAGAGATTAAGGAGAAGGATTTTCAGGGCCAAGGATACAACTTCCCAGGAATGGGAAAATGTATACTGAAAATCAAGACCAAACAAGCTTTTGCCCTTCTGCTCCCTGAGAGGTTTTGTCCCCCCTGAGCTCGCCTTAGGACACCTGCATGACGGTTTGACACCTGACACCCCTCCTGACACTGTCCCTTTTTCTTTTTCAAAAATTATTCCAGGGAGCTGAGCTCTGGTTTGGTACAGCAGAGAAGCTCCTATGAAGTTAAAATTATTATTCTCCAAAGAGAATGCAACTGCAGATCTATGGGACATTCGGTGGATTGAGTGGTACAGTAACACACGATGACCTTCACGCAGATGGAACTGACTACATCCATTTTGCATTGGAATTTTTTTTTCATGTAACTTGTACTCGCCACATTTTGGAGCAGAACCACTGAAAATCAGAGTTTCCCTGACGTAGTAAATAAGGGATCTTGAAGGAGTAAGACAAGCCTCCTGATAAAAAGATATATTTTTTTCTACCATTTTTGGGGATGCTCCTTTGTTGGTACTTACGGTTACCTCTTCCCTGCGAAAGATAAAATAGAAAGACATGAGTCAGTCAGACTGAATATGCTACTCTTTGATTTACAATCACCCCTTCCTCCTCCTGGCAGTCCCAAAGAAAGCCATCTTTTAAAGTGCTTCCTCCCCCCTCCCCCCCGCCCCAACTTTCAGATTACCACTGAGCTAGGAAAATGCTGTCTCTCTCCCTGTCCCTCCCTTTCCTTTCCTAAAAGACACGTATCTCCACCTCCTGCACACAAGAGTCCCCAGTTTCTCTGTCTCCCAGTTTCCTTGGGTCCCTTCGGGGAGAAAGGTGGGGTAAAAATATTGTAAATAAATAAATAAAATCTCAGATGAAAGGTCATTTTCATTCCACAGAAAGTTCCAGATTCCCTTGGAACATGAACCTTAGAGATGGCCTTCCAACAGGCACTTTTTGAGGGCCTTCTCAAACCAGGAGGTGGTGGCACAATCCTGGAGAATCCAGCTATCTGTACACCACCCAAAACACATACCTCAGCACCCACCAAATAACACTGGTTTAAGAATTACTCACTCTTCTGCCATTTTGAAAAATAAACCTTCTGGTACGCTGGGAGAAAATTTCCAGAGAAGGAGCCCTGTTAGCCTGTTGCAGCAAAAATGCCAAGAAGTCAGTTACTGTACAAAGTCACAGAACTTTACATGACAATGGTTCCTGACTGTCCCTCTTCCATCCCTTTGACCCCCTCTTACCTTGGACAACCTTTTACTGTATCTCTTTTCTCTATCCCTGTAAGTGTGCATACACACATCCTCAGTTAGATGGCTTCATGCATCCAAGGAAGTGGTCTGTAGTCCATGAAAGCTTATGCTGAAATAATAGCCCAAGCCTATCACCCACCATGTTTTAAATTTTAGCATGTAGTCATGCCAACGGAGCATGCACTGCATGCTATAGTGGGGGGGACGGGACCAGAAGGCCAACAAGAGGTAAGCACTTTTTTACTCACCACTTGATAGGCCTTCTGGCCACCTCTATATAGGTCTCCTCGGACCCTCGCCAGCTTTGTAGCTGATGTAAGTCTGAGGAGTAGAAAGGGGTGGGGCCGGTTGGAAAATGGAGGATAGGATCTGGTGTGTGCTTTTGCAGCTGAGATCCACCCCCTCCAGCCCGCAGTCTGCTCCTGCCCTCTACCTCCCCTAAACTACCCATGAACCTCCCCCTCCGCCACCTTACCTGGGCGGGCAGAGCATCCGAGCAAGTCTGGCGTGCGCAGAGCTGCTGGCCATTTCCACCAGCTGCTCCATCACGCGTGAAGCCAGTTATTAAGGGATGGGTTTAAGTTTAAGTGCCTCTTTTTTCCCCCACAAAAAGTGCAGATTGGGAGCAGGGCTATCATTTTGCCCCTGCGCTGAATTCTTGCTGAAAATCGCCAGCTTGAAGCATTTGTTTGCTAAAAATAGCTGTTTCAAGGTCAAATAGCTGCCGGTGTTGTTTTCATTCTGCTGCATATTTATTGCCGTTTTGTTATCATCATTATTATTTGTTATTTGAGATGTTATCCTTTTAGCCACTTGGAGAATCTTTTTTACATTGGAGGGTAGGTTATAAATTGATGAAATAAATCAAAAGAAAGCGAGAAAGCCACACGTGTTTTTTTTCTGGAGAGCATCACAATCATCTTGCCACAAATCCTGTCACACAAACAGGCCCCCATTTTGGTTTTTGAGGTCAGAATGGATGAGCCTTAACTGTTTGTTGCTTCACTTCAGCCCACTACCCAGGTTCTTTTTGGCCTTCATCATCGACATATTTGTCTGAGCTGCGTACAAGATACTGTTATCACTGGAGGCTCTTTAGAGCAGCTAAATTTATGCTGTTTTATCACTTCTAAATGGAGCTAGACCATTCCACAGGGAGGCAACAAGCGTTCGCAGAGCTAGCAGCACAAAGCGAAGAGACGATGGGAAGGGGCCAGTTCGGTCAAGGAGGCCACAGCCATGATGCCCTCCCTCCATTTGGGGAGTGGGCAGGTTGGGTGTTTTGGGTGGTATTTATTTTTGGATTTTTACAGGACCCCCCTCAGTCAATGCAGAATAGCAACCTGTTTTTCTGACACCTTCAGGGGGGTTAATATTATTTATGATGAGCGTCTGCCTTAGAAGAAATTATTTCCCTCAGATTGAAAATGTGTGTGTGCTGGGGGGGGGGAATCTCAGAGGCTTGAAACAAAAATACAGAGGCAGCCTTTTTGCCTCAGCAAGCTGTGAAGGGTATGCCAAGCTTTATTCTTAGCGCAAGGTGTGAAATCAACCATTCAGCACCCTTTCTGGAGACATCTGCTGCAGGGAACAGCCAAAAATACAGCAGGAAAGGCCTGTTGGGCCCTCTTGTCTTCTCTTCAAAACGATCAAATCCCTCTCTTGTACAACGAGAACAGCACCATCAACAACTCCAAAATTACCCGAGGTTTATTTGGTCCATATCCTGATGAGGAGAGGGATTGCTACAAGCATCTTTCTGCAAGAAGGGGCATATCTCCCTCCCCACCTCATAATATTGCAGTAGCCTGCGCCAATACATTTGTAGTTCAGGTCAGTTAAATTCAGTGCCAAGCAGGGATATAAGAGATCCATATTAGGTGCTTCTGAGGGGGGCAGTTATTATGCCTTCTCTACCATTTACACCCATGTTTTATTTGATCTTTGGGGGGGGGTATTAGCCATTCTGAGGGTGCCACATGGGGGCAGAAAGGCAAGTAGAAATATTATACAGTAATCCATAAATAAAGACTTAAAAATGCAAGTGCTAAAGTAACTGCTCGTGTGAACAGAGTCGGGATGTCTTTATTCGGAACAAGGTATACAAAGGAAAGAGTCATATCAGCTGCAATTCAACTGGTTTGAAACCATGGCACATTTTAAAGAAGAAACTCACTGGAATTTGCTGGGATCTAACGTAGTTAGGACTTGGTGCGGTGGGGGTGGTGCTGCTGAATTGATCTTACTATTCAGCTAGGATAACCAGTTACTTGTTTCTGCATCCCAATGTTTACTCAACCTATGCATTGCAAATAAACAGATCACATGGACATTGCAAGTTGCTGGCACTCCTATATTATAAAGGAAACACCTTGTGGCACCATAAAGCTCAATTCATTGACTCCACCTTGCAAAGGATGCCCTGACTTTCAAACTGTTCAGTAAAGTGGGGAAATTATTATTTTTATTCAGAAACCCAGCAGAGCAGCAACTTATATTATTACATTGCATACGTATCCCTGCAGAACAAAGGAATATCTCCTATATACAATCTACCTCCAGCAACACACAAACACCCCCCCCCCAAAAAACAACAACAACAAACCATTACCTGGTGTATCCAAGAATTGGTCAAAGCACCAGCAGAGAAGCTATAATTTCCCAGTGTTTTGCAAGGGCACCAAAATGGCCTTTTATAACAAAGCCAGCTCAGTATCAGCTAAGCCTTTTTAGGGAAGAAGGAGAATGGAATGTATTTCTCTGATAAGAACTGCCACTTACAGACACTGCTAGAAGAAGGGGGAAGGGATTGTGGAAGGTTTTGGTTGGAGACTCCAAGGGAAAGGCAGACAGAGCCCTCGATGAAAAGGTTGGCACTGACAGAATCACAGGGACTCATGCTCAACTCCCTCCCTGCTCCCAGAAAACAAGGTCGCTTACACTCCAGATTCACCCACAAAACATGGACCATAGTATGCCAAAAGCTAGATGGCTACATGTCAGTATGCATGCATGCATTTGAGAGAGAATAATGCATTACTGATGAACACTTTGAGCTCCAGAGCCCTGAGGTTGCGAACAGTTTGGATACAAGCATGTTATATAGGAGTGAGAATGAACCCTTGTGCCAATTATGAACACGCTGTACGCGAGTCTGTGAATATAGGAGCAGTTTTACCTGTGTAGGAGAGCGCTCTGGGGTTAAAGGCAGAACATTGGGTTGTATCTGTGTCATGAAATGACCTTGGGTCAGAGCTGAAGCAAGGACTATTTCATTTAACACCGAAAAGATTAGGGGATTGGTGCAAAACCAGATCACAGAGAGACATGAGAGTTGTTTTGGCATAGTTCAAGTCATATCGCTTTGAAAATGATATTCAAAGAAAGTGACCTTGAACAAATGTATTTATTTAAAGGATTTATATACCCCATCTTTCTCGTGGTAAGGGCAATCAAGGTGGCTAAACCTCCCTTGGTGTGGTAGACAGAGTTTCAAATCCCCGTTGAGCCACAAAGCTTACTGGGTAATCTTGAGCCAGTTACTCCCTCAGCCTAATCCAACGGGTGTTGTTGTGAGAATAAAAGAGTAGGGAACCACATATACTGGCCTAATTTCCACAATCATCATTACTGTAACAGAAAACCACAAAAATCTGCCCAGCATTTCCTACCACTTTGCAGACAGTGAAGGGGACTCCTTTGCTATAGTATTGCTACGTGTGTTTATGCTGAAGTTCTACTTGTAAGATTGCAGTCTTCCCTGAGTGAACAAAAGATGTTCATTCCAGACTAAATGGCTAACAGCACAATCCTAGGCATGTCTACTCAGAAGTAAGTCCCAATGTGTTCAGTGGGAATTATTCCCAGGTGAGAGTGTATAGGATTGCAGCCTTGGCTTTCTTCTGAGTGGACATGCATAGGATTGTGCTGTAAGTGTACCAAAAAAGGTATTTGGCTTCAATCCTATACACACATTTACCGGGGAGTAATCCCACTGAACTCAATGGGACTTACTTCTCAGTAGACATGCACAGGATTGCGCTGTAAGTGTACCAACGAGAGGATGGTATACTAATCATGCTTAGAGGAAGCATGATTGCTAAAATGAGTAAGAGAACAAGCAAGTGCAACAGTTATTGTGCCTCCCCTTTCTGGGTGTCTATGGGAGACTGCCATTTCTCCCTAATGGTTTCACTCTCTGTGTGCACTCTGTTACTGAGAAGTAAGCAATCCACAGCGCTCCGTGTTCCAGCCGCATGCTACGCGCTGCGGAAAGGAGAGTCATGCCGGCGACATGACCATGGAGGCGTCTTCGGACAACGCTGGTTCTTTGGCTTTGAAATGGGGATGAGCACCACACCCTAGAGTCGGACACGACTGGACTTCATTGTCAGGGGTCACCTTTACCTAAGCAATCCCTAGAAACTCAGGGCTCCTTTCCATCATGATTCGATGACTACAGCACACACTTACAAGTATACAAGTGTTCTGTTATAGCAGGAGCCTTTTTATTAACAACTTGAAAGAGCTACATTTAAAACCAATGAACACAAAGGATAAAAAGGTGACTATAATGGGCAACTTCAGGGAACTGGCTCTGTCATCTCAAGCGTAGGGACTTCACTGTGAATTTCCTCCACTTCCTGATCCCCACGCTGGAATAAGGCAAATGCTTTTTTGTCTGTTGCTTCAGCCAGCACAAATCCTGCTCCCATCACCAAGTTGGCTACTCGGGAGGCAAATTCAGACACCAGTTCCTTGCGGAGGTCAGGCAGGAAGCTGGAAGAAGAAGAGGTGCATTAATAAGTAATAAGTATGAAATCGCCAGAAGTCCTGCATCCTGTTCACCACGGTGGCTAACCTACTGTTCATCATCTCTCAAAGAGTCCTGAGTCTCGTACCACCCCACCCCTGCTCCAATTAGTTCAGCCCTTCAGCCCCCCCCCCCAAAGAACCAGAGCCCCGGTTCTCTGCACCCAGTCTGTCCAATCAGAAGGAATCAATGCATTCCGATGGCCGCCACCCCTTTCCACTCTTCTGTCAGTCTCACCCTTCAGAGAGGCTCAGAATCTAAGGGAGAATGTATATTTTGTACTTGGGTTTGCATATCAGGGATGACTCCAAGGGGGTAATGAGGAGCAGCGACCAATTCTCCAAAAACTATTGCCCATTAGCCTTTTTGCTACCCCAAACATGGAACGTCTGACTGCGCCACAGTGGGCCACCTTCCTGTACTGGGAGGGGTAGGGGAGTGTTGCGCGTTTCTGTGTGAGATATTTGCCAACAGAGGGTTCAGAAAGCAACACTTACTTTGTCAGCTCAACTATGAGAGTAGCTTTTGGGGCCGACACCAGATGCAAATTTGGTTTCAAGAAATGCACCATGCTACAAAAGGCAAGCAAGAAGGAAGTGAGTAGAGATCAAAGCATGTGTCTCCCTTGCTGTCTATGCTAGCGATGGGTTAACATCCCTCTGCTGGATTTGGAATCAACTAAGTAATTACTAGCTCTCTCAACAAATTCTAGGACAAGAAAGCAAAAGAAAACAAAAACACCCTTGTCTGATTTCCCACCTTGTCTTCTCTTCTGGCTTGTAATGCTGGCATATGTGTGCTGATGGCGCCACAAGCATACCTCTTACTGTCGTTCCCAGCACCAGCAGCGGTGGAGAGCTGCTTGGGAGTTCAACTGGCAGCCCCTCTCCCCGTATCTCATATTTCCTTACTTTGCATCTTCCCTCCCTGCCTCTTTTCTCTTTTGTATTGTGCCTGTTAAATTGTTAGCCATTCTTTTAAACTGTGAATTTCTTTGAGTGCACTGACAGAAAGGCAGTGAAGAAGAAGAACCTTTATTGGCAGAATCAGAAAGGCAGAGTATAAATTAGGCAGTGAGTCTAACATGCATACACACATACATACCTGAGAACAAGGCAGGGCTTTAAACGTAGATGGGGCCACCTGGCAACACATTTGGGTCTGACTGGGCAGGGCATGGGTCGAGGACACACACGACTGACCAGGCCCATGGCCTATCTGCTGCAGCAGCAGCTACTTTCTGCACATGGCTCAACAATTGTTCCGCGGCTTACCGAGCAATGGGGAAGGGGGCGGCAGGCTCAGCAGTGCATCATTTCTCCTGGTGCCAACCATTTAAGAAATATTATTATTATTTATTGGATTTATATCCCGCTTCCCCCCCCCCCAATAGGGGACCCAAAGAATGGCCGGATGCCTCACCCAGAACAGAAGTCAGCCAAGGCCCAAGATGGAGGAGAGCACTCCTTTGCATGGCTGCTCCTGAGGTTGTGGTGCAAAAAACAGTTGCCTTCCGTTTCCTGCCCAGCTTCCAAGCAGGAACAGGGAGGTAGCTGGCGTGCACACATATAGACAGGGTGGCCCACAACAGGGCCTGTGCCTGAGGACCCACACTAAGCGGACGCTGACCCTGGGTGGGGACCAGAGCCACATAAAACGCTGTGAGACACACATGAGAGAAGTGACACCAACAGAGAAGATACAACTCATCAAGCAAAAAGACTGCTTTGTTGGGTGAGTCCAATCAGTCCACGGCAATCAGCGAGAGTTTCATCAACACACAGTGAGAGGTTAACATTAAAATAACTTTTGGGTATGTTTGTAAAGCAGAGCTGCAGAACACTGACCATGTACATGCAGAATCTCACAAAATCTCATTTCACAGAGTACAGTATTTTCTGATTTGGAGGGGACCTTTTGGGGAAACGGTGCCCAATTTGTACTACAGCCAAGCATTATAAACCAGACAAATATATAATGCAATCCTGAACTTCGGTAATTACCGTATTTCTTTGAGTCTAAGGCGCCATCGATTCTAAGGCGCACCTTTACTTTCAGTAGCAACAGCAGGGGAAAAAAAATCCAACGATTATAAGACTCACCTCCCTTCATTGAATCTACCCGCTCAGCACCAACTCTCCCCAGCATGTCTCCTGCAGCTGAGGATGACTGAGTGCACTGCCAGAAAGTGCCATTTCCTTCGTTACCTGGGCTTGGGGGAGCTTCAGGGAGACCTGCGCAACCCTCTGCAGGCCTCCCTGATCTTCAGTTCGGCGAAAAACAGCGATTTTTTGCCATTTCTGATTTTCGCGAAAACCGGAAATGGTTGAAAATCACCATTTGTTGCTGAACTGAAGATCGGGGAGGCCTGCAGAGGGTCACACAGGTCTCCCTGATGCTCCCCCAAGCCCTAGTAAGTAAGAAGATAGCATTTTGGGGTGCTTTTTGGAAACCTTCGATTCTAAGACGCACCCCATTTTTTGAAATACTTAATTGGGAAAAAACACGCGTCTTAGAATTGAAGAAATACAGTATTACAGACAATGGTGACATTACTAGCCCCCCTCCCTGCCCAGTTAAGGCCCCACTCTTTTGCTAGGAAATCCCAGGTGGTGGAGTCCTGGCTCCTGGTACCAGAGAGATTTTCTACTCCCAGGAGTTCCATCCCCTCATTCCATTCCTACCTGCAAGAGAAGAAGATAAGGTTGAAGAGCTGTTGATATTTGCCCTTGTGATGGAGTTCAGAGAGGCAGCTGAGAGGCAGGAAGTGGACTTGGACATCTTCCGAGGAGGCAGGGCCTGTGGCATTGGAAAGAGATAGACTGGTGGGAAGGGTGGAGAGGGAAAGAGGTGGACTGGGGAACAACTAAGACAATCATATAGAAGCAAGGGGAGGGGAAAGATACATTTCTGAAACCGAGGACTGAAACAAGACATTTTTTCTGCAACTGAGCAGATAATGTAGAGAGAGAAAAAAAACTGAAAAAGCAATTTTTTCCAGGTATGTGGAGGTCAATAGCCTTTTATTTTACATATACTGTATATCTTATTTTAAAAGGTTTAAATATAATGTTCTGCATGTATTGTCTACTCTGACAGGCAGGGGCTCCCCCAGCTTGGTTATCAGAGATCTTTTTAACCAAAGATGCCAGAGACTGAACTTAGGGGCTCTCTGCATGCAAATCAGGTGCTGTACCACTGAGTTACAGATGTTTGTCCCCTACTCTAGAATACACTTGAGCCGCCTTCTGGAGAAAGTTGGCCTGCTGCTGCAACATCCAATTTAAAAGGGATCCCTCTTCACAGGGTATATTCTTTAAACATGTTATCTTTCATTTGCTCGTCCTCTTTTGTTTTCTAAGTTTGAAGTCTTTTGGCAGCAAGGCTTTTAAGGGGCATAAAAGGTAAAGGTGACCCCTGACAATTAAGTCCAGTCGTGTCCGACTCTAGGGTGTGGTGCTCATCCCCATTTCAAAGCCAAAGAGCCAGCGTTGTCCGAAGACGCCTCCGTGGTCATGTGGCCGGCGTGACTCTCCTTGCCGCAGCGCGTAGCATGCAGCTGGAACACGGAGCGTTGTTTACCTTCCCGCAAGCGGTACCTATTTATCTACTCGCATTAACATGCTTTGGAACTGCTAGGTTGGCAGGAGCTGGCCAAGCAACGAGAGCTCACCCCGTCGCGGATTCGAACTGCCGACCTTTCGATCGACAGCTCATGGTTCAGCGGTTTAACCCACTGCGTCACCCGCTGGCTTTTTAAGGGGCATAGAATCACATTAAAAAAACAAGCATTTGCTTGTTTATGTCACTTGTTTGAGGTATTCCTGAACCCCAAGAGTTCAGGGTGGTACTGGGTATCCATATTTTTAAAAGCTCAGGAAGACCTCAAACAAGTGACATGAACAAGCAAATACTCAGCAGTGTATTAGGCATCTCTATCTCAGGAGAGCAATAAAAAAGACCCTTGGGAGCCCCTTAAACACAGAGCCCTGTTTGACTACTCACTGTTGGTACCATCCAGCTTTGCACAGTCACTACCCCCCTGCAGGCTGTCACCATTTTCCTCCTTGTCAGAGGGTGCTGGTGGGTCATAGTGGCCATGATAACAAAGTCCAGCCAATATGGCAGTCACATTGTGCAAGGAGATTTCCTGGGCATTCTGTGGAGGAAAATAAAATCAATTTGGAAATGCTCTTTGTGAGCTCCTGCTCATTTCCTTTTGGAATTCAGGATTCTGGATTCTCCCATTCCATTTTCTGACTTAGCTACTCAACAGCTTCCTTATACAGTATATAGTGGATATCCAAGGTCTTGAGTTCCTCAGGAAAAGGGTGCATAGGAAATACATTTGAGCAGCGAGCTTGCTGTGGAAGCTCACTTCCGTTTGGGCACCTAACACAACCTTCTCCCCTGAAACAGGAGAAGCCTGTTATTTCAGTTTTCAGCAGAAGTCAGATTTGCACAGTGCTGATATAGGCTGGCCCATGTGACATTTATGAAGAAGCCATGTCCCTCAACTTCTTGAAGCAGTCTTTAAAGTATTTTTTTTAAAAGCAACCCACCTTAAAATTTAAATAAAACATTGACCAAATGCTCAAGCAGACAAACCACCATGGCACTTGAAAACACAAACAAGCAGACAGCCCAAGTGAGGCATGTAAGAGGAGCAAAGGGGACAGAGGTTCAGAGATTCAGAGGTTGTGTTTGCACTAAGCAAACACACGAGGAGGCAGAGCTTGCTCCACAGCAGAAAACCCCGCCAACACTCTTGTTTCCAGGTATTCCTGAACTCAGCTAGTCATCTCCAGCATCAACCCTCCTCTCGGAAAACCCCACCGATTTTCCAGAAACCCAGCAAAAGGCACGCAATGCTAACCTTTGTGGGGAGGCCATTGCTAGTTTTCAACAGACTGGCATCTTCAGTCTCAATTCCAAAGGTGATGTATGGACCAGTGGCAATGTCTCCCCAGTAACCCCGTGCCGGCACTGGCTCTCCTTTCTGGGAGGAGAGAAGTCTCAATTAGCTCATTTGATCCGTCACCTTGGCCGAAGCAGAGGGAAACCTTACTTCACTGCAGAGATACAAGCAAAATTATAGCAGACTCTTCCCTCAGCTGGGGAAGACTGCTACACCCCAAGAAAACAAACTTGTCTAACCTCAAAGCGTGAATACCTCAGTTGAGAGAAAGCATCCCAGAAGACACCTCCCAGCCATGATACGAGCAAAACCAGACTATGGCTGGAGTTACATGTTATACTGACAAGCATGTTTCCTAAACACTCATCTGCAGGATATGAGCATGAAAGGCAGGGGGAAGGATCAGCGGACCCAAGCGGGCAGCTTGATCCTTCCCATGGCTACAATTCTCTTCAGCAAACCTCACCCTAAACATTTGCTTGTACTCACAGATGGGATGGGCCTCCACCAGTCTCAGAGCCCAGTCAGGGACAAAGCAATTACAAAGATGGGGAGGGGGGGGGGTTACAGGGGAGAATTGGCAGGCAGGATAAAGCTTCAGCACCCGCTTCCCTGCAAATGCCCCTCCTTGCAGCATTACAAGGCAAATACAGGATTCAGAATCCTAACATGTTGTTCCACTGTTGACTGCAGACTCCAGCTGGGAGATCTCAAGACCACACCACCTCATAAGGGTGATGTCTGCAACATTTCAGGCTGGCTCCTCACCATCTGTAGCAATTAGCACCCAGACTTTCAAGGGAATCTGGAATGGGTGGCTGCAAATTAGGCAGATCCCAGCAGTGTGACACTGGGATGGCAACGAAGATGAAGGCGGAACCTCCATCTTCAAAGGCAGTGTGCCGCTGAATACCAGCTACTGAGGGGCAACAGTAGGGGAGCTTTCTTGCGTTGCCTGTGGGCTGTCTGGAGGCACCTGGATGGTGGAAGCAGGATGCTGGGCTAGATGGATCCTTGTTCCAAACCAAGACGGCTCTTCTTAGTCTTATGAGAAGGGGGCGTATGCCCTGTCTGAATGCAGACTCTGTTCCCTGCATCACAAATGCTCCCCCCCCCGCCCTCCCCAGACAAAACGGGAGACCGTGCCTTGCACTTGGACAATGGCCTAGCACAGCCAGGCTGTCCAGTCCCTTGAAAGCGAGGCGGCAGCTCACGTGTCTAAGAAGACGGCCAGATGCCAGGGTCTTGTTGGGGACGTCATACACGGCTTCGCGCATCTCAAAGGCCACACCCGTGTCACGCCAATGTAAAAACTCACGTGAGCTGATCACTTTGGCCTAGGAAGAGGAAGGAATATCCCAGCTATATTAAGGAAATACACTTCCAGGCCAGCTGTGTCACAGCAGTCCCTGTGTCACAGCAGTCCCAAACGGAGCCACAGGGAGTTGCTTGACCAGTGTGACCCCTCTTCATTTCAGTTACGCACCCCGTGTTCGTGCAGCTTCATGGTAAGATCCCAGTCACACACCCCACGGCGGGAGTCATAGCGGGCGCCTAGGTACTGCCGGAGCCGCAGGTCCCAGAGCTGCTTGATCTGGAAGGCTCGTGGGTCAGGGTTCCGCCAGAACCGGAAGATGGCCTCCAGCTGGTCCCGCTCCTTGAACTGTAAGGGAAAGAGGGAGTCAGGGTTCCAAAGTCCTATGTGAGGGAAAGTCTGATGGCAAAGCAGGAACCCTGGATACAGAGGAGGCCAAGAGCCCAGAATGGCACTTATACCCTGAGGAAGTGGCAGAGGAGTGCTTGGTGCCTTCCCACAGCTACTGCTGCCATTCTGGGCTCACAGAAGCCCACTGACCATGTGTCTTCATCAGTCCCTCAGCTATAAAATGCTGAGTTATCTCACATTTTACCTTGAGGGCAGACAAGTCCAAGATGGGTAGGTGAGCCCGCTGGAAATCAAGGTCTGTGACGTAGCGGATGAAGAGGTCCGATTTCTCCTGCAGGTAGGCAGCTGTTTGGCTTCGGATCAGCGTGTTCCCCATCAGCTCCAAGAATATTTCACTCTTCTCTGGAGGGAGAACATAGCCTGGTATCATTCGTGAACTTCGCCCTTTGTGACAGGGGCTTCATAAGGCAGAAGCCACAAATCCTGGGTCCCCAGCGAAGGGGTCAAGGTGGGGGAGGAGGAACATTTATCTTTCTTCACCTTGCAGGCCCATCTTCTCTGGGGGCTCCAGAGCCAGACTCAGAAACAGCAGCTGCCGACCCAGGGTCTCTAGATTATTCTCCAGCACGTAGAACTGAGTACAGGAGAGAAACCATTAAAAGAACAAGACTTCAACAGCTTCCTTCCCCACCAGCCCCAGACAGTGCCAGGGAGGGAACGTTTTCTTGGGGGAGGAGACTAGAACAGCTTCTGCTATTCCAGTCCAACTAGGAAGAAAGTGCTTATGGGGAACAGTACAAAAGGCAAGTGTCTTTCCTATCTTTAAATAAATTCCATCATTCAAATTTAATCATTTACTTCATTTGCTTCCTACCCTCAAGGTTTCCTTCAATATTCCAAATGTGAGTGATTTCTGGTTCGGGAAAGCTTCCCCATATTAACAACAGGGCTGAGCCAAAAGGATTCCCCCCCCCCCCATTTCACTGTACAAAATCTGGTAGCATTGCCCCTAGATCGTCTCTCGGTTCAGGGAAATTGGAAGCATGCAGGCTAGTGAGAAAGAGGGACAGACAGACCCTTTTCTCTCCAGAGCTTCTTGTTTCATCTCCAGCCCTAGGACAGGCATCCTGCTTCTCTGAGGAAGCCCTATGTGATTGGGGCGAAACATAAGATTGGTTTTTATCTTTTTTAGTGGACCATGGCCAGAAGACCCATTGAAGTCTTTTTTAACAATAAAGTATTTGCCGGCTATGAAAGCCTAAATTCTCGCAGACCCTTTTCACTAAGAAGACCTGGCTCTCAGACTCTCCATTTAGGACTCTCCATCCAGTAGATCACATTCCTCTCCCGGTACCCCTCCCCCAAGAGGCTCCACTCCCATCCAAGAACTTAGATTTCCTGGCCCCCTCCCACCTGGTGCAATAAACTAGACCACCTCCCAGAGAACCCTGGCATCCTTGCACCCACCCACCCACCTTATCCCAAGGAATCCAAGTCCTAGCAGAGCTAGAACTCTTCTGAAACCCAAAACTGGAATCTGATTTTTCCTCCCCCAGCACTGCTCCTATTCCTTTTCCCCCCACGCACGACTGAAAAGCTTTCTTGTTATGAAGCGACACTCAAAAGTAATCATAGTGTCGGCTCTGAGAAGCACTGCTGTTGATTCATCGCCTCGTGATGAAGGAAGGTCGCAAGGGGTTGCGGTGGTGAAATGTTGTCTGGTAGGAGTTGCTCTGGGGGAAGGGGCCTAGATCCATGCGGAATCCATGACCTCCTACCCCTTGCTCTCCTTGTGCCTCACACGTCCCTCACATATGTCAGCCCACGGCCTTTATGGGACATCAACCGCTTTGCTGAGGGGCTCTTGTGGATAGGCAGCTGCCAAAGCATCCCTGCCAGACTCCTGGTGTCGACAGGAATTAATTAATGTCACCACACATTTCGGGAAAGAGAAGGGGACAAAATGTCAGCATCACCTCATCATATGGTCAGCATGAGTCACGGCTGGAAAAAGAACCCAAGAGCACCAGCTCCTCAGATCCAACTTGACAGAGCAATCTCCCTTCCCACCAAAAGTAGGGGACAGGGTCCCTTCTTCCGAGTCCCCGTGCTCTGCTTTGGCTTCTGTGGATGAGCTCCTTAAGGATGGGCAGGCAGCTGCCAGAGGAGATGCAAGCTCCTTCCTAACATGGGTGTGTCTTGGCCCTTCCAGGACCATTGTCCAGAATTGGCACATTATAGTTTTTAAAGTGATATAAAGTGCTTCATTTTGCTCATCCCTACAATCACCCTGTGAGACAGGTCACTATTCTGAGGGCTGGACATACTGTACAACAGGGATTGGCAACTGGCAGCCCACAGGAAGAATCCAGTCTTCAAATATAGGAAGTTCTCAACCCCTTCCTGGCCGAGTACCACCTCTGGCACCACTCTCCTGCTGCATGCCACTGGAAGTGACTGGTGATGACATCGGCAGTTACTTCCAGGTTTTCAGAGGCCAGAAAACGCAGGTAGGAGGCTCTGGGCGGGTGGGAGGGCCCTTCTCAGCATTACCGAGAGGCTCGGCCAAAGGCAGAAGCCTCTCAGGAGCAAAAGTGTGCCACCAAACGCGCCGCATCAGAGCGGGTTTTCGGTGGTCTGGCGGTCCGAGTGCCACTATCAGTTGGCCGAAGTACCACTGGTGGTACTAGTACCACTGGTTCAGAACCCCCTGCTCTAATGAATCCGTTCATTTGGTCCATCTAGCTCAGTATCGTTGACACAGATTAGCAGGAGCTCTTCAGACAGGATTTTTTCCCCTGTCCTACCTGGGGATCAACCTGGGAACTTCTGCACACAAAGCAGATACTTTTCCATTGAGCTACAGCCCCTCTCTATACAACATTGCGATTATTTTATGTCTCCAATGCAATAACTTTCAAAGCATTTTTTTTATCTGACGTGAACCCAACAAATACATTTTTAAAAGCACGTTCTTTCTGCTACCAGCCTTAAAAGCAGCTTACAAAATCCAAATAAATCCGTCTAAAAATCAATAAAGTCCACTTAAGGAAGAGGCAGCAGCAGTACAAAGACATTCATTCAGTGCTTAGGGAAATAACAGTTTTGACTTGTTGCTTAAAAGAAAGAAGGGAAAATACTAAATGAGCAGTTCTGGGGAGGGTATTCCAAAAAGGAGCCCCCACTGCCAACTGCTATCCACCTAATCTTAGGAGCTGGTGTAGCACAGTGGCCAAGAGACTGAGCTACAAATCAGGATTTCCCTGGTTCAAATCTCAGCTCTGCCATGAATTCTCACTAGATAGCCTTGGTCACGCCATCTCCTCTTACGCCGGCTGCCACTTCTAGATAATATACGTGAGGCACTTTGAACACTTAGAAAGTGCTATGTAAATATTAAGTATTATTAAACAGAGCTTCAGAAGACTTTAAGAAACCGGCCCATTCCTATGAGAGAAGCTGGTTCTTCAGATGCCCTGGTCCCAGGCCATGCAGAGCTTCCTAGGTTAAAAATTACTACTTTGAATTGCACCTGGACAAACTGGAAGCTAGTGGAGTATCACATCAGTGAAATCTGCCGAGACCAGCATCCAGTTAACAATCTGGCCACTGCATCCTGCAATCGAAGGACCATTCAATAACCCCAACTAGAAAGCAAATGTATATATGAACAATGAAAAGAAAACCCTGCACAATATGTAACAAAGAGACACCAAAGTGCAGAAATGGCTCAAGACAAAAGGGAAAGGGGAAGGAGTTACACACATTGATTTTCCTCTGTGGCCACATGTGCGCCTGACTCATAGTCTTGAGGATATGACGAGCATCAACCAATCCCACTAGCAGAATGTTCAATTCAGGAATACCATCCTGGGACAGTTGCAGATGTTCTATGGAGGTCTCCAGACCTGTAGGGAGAGTGAAATGGCGAAGTCGAGGCCTGCCCAAAACATCATGATAAAAATAAATCCAGTTTTCCCACTAGGGAATTTGCATGCTCATAAAACTGAAATGAAGAAAAATGGCTTAAAATATACCGGTTAAGTATCCCTTATCCAGACTGCTTGGGATGGGAAGTTGTCTGGAGTTCGGAATAATTTGCATAAATATTATTTTATTTTATTTATTTTTCACATTTTTATACCACCCTTCCTCCAAGGAGCTCAGAGTGGTGTACATATTTCCTCCCTTCCTTTTTGTCCTCACAACAACCCTGTGAGGTAGGTGGGGCTGAGAGATAGTGACTGGCCCAGGTCACCCAGGAAGCTTCGTGGCTGAGCGGGGATTTGAACCTGGATCTTCCAGGTATAAGTCCGACTCCCAAACCACTACACCATCCTGGCTCATATAATGAGATATCTTAGGGATGGGACCCAAGCCTAAACACAAAATTCATTTATGTCTCATATACACCTTATATACATAGCCTGAAGGTAATTTTATACATTTTTTAAATAATGTTGTGCCACAACATGCCTTGCGCTATGCCCACCAGGTGCTGGAAAACGTTGTGTGTGTGTTTTTTTAAGTCATAGTCTCCAAAAACATCTGGATTTCAGAATAGTCTGGATTTTGGATGTCCGGATAATTATACATATACATCGACCTGTATAAATATGTATAGCTTGCAAGTGTTTCCAGAACCCACTATTGCCGGTTTTTGCAAAATTTGGAACATGTTACATGGAAGAAAGGGATGGCTAATGGAAAGTTAAATTGCCATATAAAGAATCTGCAATTCAAAGGGAGAGCTGCTTTTGTGGGTTGTCATCTTTGCTACTGGCCATCCCTGCATCCATCTGCAGTTCCTTTTGCCCCCTCTCTAGGGGGGGGGGGAGAGAGCCTGAGAGCCCCAAGAACAGACCATATAAAAGACATAGAATTTTCACCTGGAGCTTCTTGTCAATGCCACAGCTGAACATGGTTAGATGTATTACTCAACAACCTGAAATCTAGAAATCAGCTTTTTGATTTCAAATGACAGTTAACATTCTCAGGAGTTCAAATCCTTCTGTGATTTCGTTGGAATCTAGAGAGAAATATCCTGGATAGATCTTGATATTGCTGAAAGAAACAGTGACCTTTTGGCTCCAGATGAAAGGCAGCCGTTACACAGAGGACCTGCCTCACTGTACTCCAGCAGTGGACAGAGATCCCCACATACAGAGATATTTCCCATCTCACAAACCCTTTGGGAGGTTTCAGTGCCATGTCTACCACAGAACAAGGACATATGCAGCCTGAAGAAATAGTTCTCAAACTTCTGATAGAACCTGTGAGACAGGAGGTTCCAATTTCAATACCAAAACAGGCAAACGAAGGAGGGGGGGGGGAAGAACCCTTTGTGGAACAAGTGGTACTTACACGTGGCTTGCAGGTCAAGTGCTGGAGAAAAGCCCCACCAAGCTGTAGTGCCAAAACCATTCCCACTACCAGCCGCCGTCATGGCTGCACAAAAAACACAAGACAGGCACAATAAGGGACACACACTATTTCACTCTGTTCACAGTGAGCCGAGAGTCCACGAAATATTTTAATCATCTTTTAGTGGTAGTAGAGATATGTGATCATCATCTAACAAAAGTTGGATTGGCACTGCCATCAAAGGGGGTGGGGGAAACCTGGGGAGAAAAATTCCCAGCCTACTCATGTAAAATCACAAGAAAGCAGAGGAAGCTTTTTGCAACAAAGCAATCTGCTAATTCTCACCTACTGGTGCCCGCAGATCAAGCTGCTGTGAAAGGTATTTACTATAGCTGTACCGGTTAAAAAAAGGGGCAAGCCTAGCCAGAACCAATAATGGGATGGATGACAGCAGGAAGGATTGTCCTTCCCTGGCTTAACCCCAGCTCGTTCCATGGTCCGCTCCCACTGACAACCCCCCATTTGTGCTCCTCATACTTTCTCCACTCAAATTTGCTTCAAAAAATAAAATTACTCTTCCTCTTCTTCTATTCCTCCCTTTCACTTCCTTTTATCCCCCACCCAATTTTGCAAAGTTTCTCTCCCACCGCGCCGACCACCACTATATCCCTACCCTCGAAAAGTCCCGCCTCCTTATCCTTTTCGTGACAAGCAGGGTCCTTGTTCAATCGGTCGTGCAGCGGGCTGCTTTCTCAGCCAATAAGGACACGCAAATGGAAAAGAAAAAAGGGGGCGGGGAGTGCCGGGCTGTCAGCGACTTTGTCACTATAGCAACGGGGCCTGCAGGGACGCGGGCGCGATGCCAGGCCTGGATTTTCCTGATTTTGTGCCCCGCCCAGGGCGCTTCCTTTTAAACGGAGCAAACCTTTCTCCCTGTCTCCTCCTGACTCCACATCCGCGCACGGTGCAGCCTTCCAAGAGCAGCACTTGTGAATCACAAGTTGTGATTTACCGCCGTTCGCCCATTCTTTCTAGGAAACATCGTTATCACACGCAATCCTTCCTGCTGTCATCCATCCATCCCATTATTGGTTCTGGCTAGGCATTGCCCCTTTTTTAACCGGTACAGCCTAAGTACCTTTCACTCACAGCAGCTTGATCTGCGGGCACCAGTAGAATTAGCAGATTGCTTTGTGGCGAAAAGCTTCCTCTGCTGATTTCTGTGATTTTACATGAGTAGGGTGGGAATTTTTCTTTCCAGGTTCCCCCCTCCCCCATGTCATACAATTACCTGACTGAAGCGTGGACCACTCCATTCTACCCCTTTACCTAGCCCTAGATAGAAAGATTTGGCTGCCCAACTGGTCACTCCAAAGATGATTTGCTACTCCAGACATGAAGAGTGACTCGGGATCCTTAAAGGCACATGGCTGACTATTATTAACAGAGTTTCATCCAAAGAACAAATAATACTGCTATATAAGTAGAAGAATGTCTCAGCAGCTTTTTAGACTGCTGCCACGCACCTGCCTGCACAAGAGCTTCTGAGGAGTTAGAAGTGTCCAAAAATAAGGGAAGGGGGGGGGGGGGGGACAGAGCTTTCATTACACACTTGTTTCTCTAATGACAAGTGGAACTCCAGGAGGAGAAGCCTTTCTATCAATGCATCTACATGCCAGGGCAAGCCTCATCTGTTAGTTAGACATCTGCCTCTCCTGTAGTAGGTAAGGTTCAAGAGCAAAAGATACATGCAGGGAAAGAGGTGGTTTTGAAGACAGATAGATGGATGGCAAATATGTCTTCGTAATTTCCATTATGACATTTTTATCCCACCTGCTTTCCAAAGACCTAATTTATCCTCACAACAACCTTGTGAGATGACAGGTAAGGCTGAGAGAAGGTGACAAGCCTGGGCTCACCCAATAAGTGTCGTGACTCAGCAGGAATTTAAATCCACTGTCTCTAGTCCAAGTCCAATACTAGTTAACCATTAGTGCAGTGTTTCCCAAACTTTTTTGACCTGCGGCTCCCTTGACCATTGGTGACCATGGCTTCCCATTACATTATGTTGATGCCTGCCAATTGGCATTGCACTGTTTTCCCAGAGGATTCCGTGGCACTCTGCGGCTCCCCTGGCTGGTTTCCGCAGCTCCCTCCCAGTTTGGAAATCACTGCTTAGAGTCCCTAACGGTTAAAGTATTGGACTTGGACTAGAGACAGTGGGATAGAGTCTAGCCACTATACCTCAGTGGCTCTATCCATTACCACTGTACATTCATAATCTTATGTATTTCATCCATCTTTCTTGACTTTCTATATCCATTGCCAATCATTTCACCTCCCTACTATCAGCATGTCACCTCCTATTTTTTGTTCTCATTTTGTTTCTCTTTGTTCCTTTCCTTAATTGCCTCAAACAAATTAAATCTCTGGGAATGAAAGAACTCTTTATCCACATAACACAACCCCCCTTTTTACTCTGGGATTGGGAGGGATTTGCTGAGGCCAAAGGATATTTAATTCATCAGCCTGTGTGGTACAGGATCCGGTAAATGTCTCCCCTGGGTTCCATCAGGCTGTTCTGACAGGTGGCTCTAACTTGCTTCACGTGTACTCCTGCCCCAGGCTGGGATTATTGTAAATTAAGGACGTTCTGTGCATGGCCTGGATGAGTACCCAGTAATCTCTTTTGAAAGAAACTGCATTGCCTTCCTGTAGTTGCAAAAGGTCACAGCTAAATATGTAGTGGTTTGCTCACATCTTGTATTTAGTTTGGTGTGAGCCAGGAGTAACTTCAATGAGGTTAGTTATTTCTCTTTTAGTGTAAACCGAGTAGTGTGTTTCCATCAGGACCAATCACTGGATTGGATTATTGGTTAGTTATCCCCCTTCCTGGACCTTCTTCCCTTATTTGAGCTTTCTGGACAGACTTGAGCCAGCAAATGAGCTGGCGTGGATCTGAGGAGGCCCATTGGGGAGGCTGGCGTTTTACCCAGGATAAGGGGACAAATGTCTCCTTACCCCGAGGAGACCTCCGGCCCCTCCCCTTCCATCACTGGATGTGGCATGGGCCATCCAGCCCCGCTGCACCGGCGCTGGATAGGATTGGGCTGCTCGTGTAGTTAACACAAAGCAACTCTTTATCTCACAAATTATTCCATGGCAAGATTTGCATGTTTCCCAGTTAAGTACACTACAGTACCCTCACCACCAGAACCATGGCCCCAATCACAGACAATGAGAAGCAACACATTTGAAATATAGAGATCTCTTATTTATTAACCAACAAGAGTACCGCTTGGTCAAATACATCAATATTAAAACTGGTTTCAAAAGGGGAGTGGAGGCGGCTTTGAAAGGACTGCACCGCTAAAAAGGGTGGTTCAGAGGATCGAAGGGATTAGAAACAACACACACCAAAGTTACAAAGCCTTCTGCACTTACGTACACAATTCCTTCGGTCATTACATTTACACAATGCCTCAAAACTTAGCAGTGGCCTATTTTCAATGGTGGACGTTGACCTTGGCATCTACATGCTTGCTGATGCCAAAAGGTGGAGGATGAATGGTTGCAGGGCGTGAGAGTTGAGGAAAGGTTAATTTGTTAGCTAGGGTCAGCGGATGGTGAAAATACTGCACAGTGACAGCACTGCCCAATAATTCAGTGGCAACCATCTTCTACTCGTATGTTGGTCTATTTACCAACTCAGTTACCAAGGGCTCTGAGGAAAGAAAAATAAGGTGGCATTTCAACTACCTGAATGAGCAACTGTTGGTGGGTTATATTAAACCGTATCTCTTCATGGCTCACACCAACCACCATCTTGAATCTCTTCTCTCTAACACTAGCAACTGGAAAAAAGATTTGGGGAAAGGGGTGGATTTACAGTGAATTTGAGGAGTTCAGCAGAGTAGAGAATATAGTACTCCTAAATTGAAGTGGTGTGGAGATGGATGTGCAATTCTACCAACACTGCAACTACAAAAACACACTAGCAATAAAACAAAATGGCCACCATGCCCCTCAGCTGGGCAATCAACATTCGTGTTGCCTGTTTGTTGGTTTCCTTTTTGGTTTCATTTTTAAATCCCTCTCCACAGCATGGAAGGAGACTGATTTATGCATCTCCAAAGGAAGCTATTAGTAAAAAAAAATCCACTGGTTAGTGGTTACCAAAGACATTGAATCAACAGTTCCGTTACAAAGTGAAAGAACTTCAGTTTACACTGAACAGGTTTTGACATTTGTCTCTTGATAAGTGTTTCCTGTCTTGGATGAAATGAATGTACCGGTAATCCATTTATAGATAGGGCCTGAGGTGATAATACTTTGTGATGGTCTCCTTTTTGAGGTCCTCCTATGTCTGGCTGTGTGAAAGGATTTTCTCTCATTTTGGAGAAAACATACCCAAGATTCTTACTCAGCTTTGGATGGTGAGTCTCACCCTCATTACTCTCATCACTACGTCCTTAATCCTATTGAAGGCCAAAGGGAAAATGAGAATCCTAGTTCTAAGTTGCTTCAACTCCAAGGCCTTAAAACCCAGCTGCCCTTGAAGAACATTCCTACGAGTTATATTCTCATTTAAATTCCAAGTTTTTTAGGCTTCAGATGATCCGATGGTGTGACTGTCTTATTTGGAATAAAGCAAACATTACGGGGTCATCAGGCCTGGAAAAACATACTCTCCAAAACAATACCACAGCAGGGACGTCATCCACAGCTAAATCTGTGTACTCAAACAAATTCTGGAGCACTCACATCTGACTGTGGGTAGGCGTTACCATTTGACATGCTACCGTATATTACTTTCTAGGAGTGCAGATGCATGACTTCAACTGTAACATGAGAATCGACTTCTTAAATTCCACAGATTTGAGTGTGGAACCTCCACATTTCCAAGGTGTGAACACATTGTAGTTTGCGGACAAATTGTTGGTAGGGAGACCTGTGGCCGTTTTGCAGGTGGTCTGGCAAATTCAAGCCACTTGTTAGGTGGTAGCTTTGCATGCTTTTATGGAATATTCTGTAACTCAGGATTAAGTGATAAAGGGATTATAGAGTGGAAATGAACGGGCTCTCTACAGTGCACAGGAGAAGATGGTCTAGTCAACAACTACAGACCTTCGCAGCTGCAGGACAGGAGATCAGCACCAGCAAAATATCTCTCTGCCCCAGAGCTTTTTACTTTAAAGATATCTGTTTCTATAACAGAAAGTGACAAAGAGCCCATGCCTGTTGCCTTTTATCTCAGTTGCCCTGGCTTAAAAGCAAAATTCAAAACAAAACTATAATACTGATTTGCCTCTCAAGGAGGAGATTAATAAACTGAGGTGCATTGACCGACTAACAAGAGGAGGTTCTGCTGTGGCCAAAACCTGGAAGTTGACATCGGTCATCTTGGCTCTGTCGAAAAAACAGCAGACAGGGACTATTGATGTATCATTTGATATGGTTTATATAAAGAGGGACCAGACAAATGCCCTGAGAAATAATGTTCTCCCTTTAGCTTTCTTGCTGATGCCGCCACCAGCAAAAAGAGATGTTGATAGGAGAGACTGCCGATTAAAATGATTGATAATAAATAATATCCTCTCTCTCTCTCTCTCATGAATATGGGTGGTGCCTTCTTTTGAAAACTGGACCTCAGCTGCCAAATCTCCATATTTCGACCTGAGGCTCACTTGTCTCTGTGTGAGGTGAGCAAAAAGCCAGATGTTTAACAGGTGAATCTCAAATGCAAGTTAGAGATGAAACCTGTGGTCAAAGTATTGTAAACCAGCTCAGAAATGATGTCTTCTCAAAAGTTGAAAAATCAGGAAACAAACCCCCCCCCCATATCAATATCTAAAGTTTCTAATTTGAAAGATGACATTCTTTTTTTAGGTTTTACTTTCTTATGGGCTAACTTGGATGGACTTTGATGATAGTCTGATGTTGAATTTGAATTTTGCCCCCCTCATGCATGCATGCATGCACACACCCACATACACGCAAGCAAGCACACATCCACACACCATGACAGCAAAAGTAGAAATTTACATACAAAAACTACAAATTTGTGGTTCCAAATACATATTCTGACATTTTAACACAGATATGGTCAGATTATAAGCCCAAATGGTTGGTTTTTAGAATTAATTTCTTCACCTTAATTTCAGCTTTGCTGAAAACAGCCTTCAATCCTAGAAAATAAATGTATTTTGGCTGTCTTTACTTGCTAAACAGGTTATTTATCGTATAATTAGGTTATAGACAATTCATGGTAAAATTATATGCTTGTTGTGAAATCAATTGATCTTGCAAAGTTGACATAGCAAAGGTATTGTAAACATGTTTCAACCTAAACCACTGTAAGCCTGCTGTAAATCCTGTAGGTCAACCTCTTGATAAAATGTTATTTTCATTTATAAAAAGCATCAAACAGGTGGCTAACGAATAGTAAACCTGTTGCCACTGAATAATAAACCAGTCTTAAAAGCTTGTAGCAAAAATGTAAACGTCTTTTAACGTACTCTAAGTTGGATAAAAGTTGTTAGTAAACCTGTAGCTAATCTGCTGTAAATCCACCTAAAGCTGATAACAAATTTTCTATAATGCCAATATATCAAACGTTTAGTAAATATGTTTTAACTTTTAAAGCATGTGTGAACTGTGCTGTAAAACTGATCAATGGTTAATGTCAGAACTGTTGTACAGCCCTAAATTAAGTTGATATAAAGTAGGACAGACTATGAACATCGTAATACATTGGCTGATGCTTAAAACTACTATGCATTAGCAGCAAAATCCATACAACTGTTGTAAGTGGGAAACAAACAACAACCCTATTGCAAAGATATGCTAAAACATACACTAGTTTTGTAAATGAGGGCTAGTTTTAAATGTCAGATGATTATATGAATATTTTGTAATAAAATCATTGGGATATACAGTATAACATCTATGTTACTGGGGTTCTATAATGAGACACACAATGTATTTTGTAATCGTTTCCTGATGTAAACCTAACTTAGGTAGACAATTTCAATTGTGAAGGAGGCCCAAATTGTAAGTATTTCAGTAACCCAAAAATGTAAAGTTATTTTAATTATAATTTATGTAAAGCCATTATCAAGTTGTAGAAAAGCTATTGAAAACTATGTTTTAAAATATTTCTGGCATATTTTCACTTAAAGCCTAGCTTTCTAAAGCGGTGTTATAATACAGTGTCCAAAGTTGGATCATTAATGTCATCAGAGAACACAATTCGTAGCAACTCTTTAATAAATCTATTGTAAACACATTTGTAAACCTAGTTGACAATAGATTTACACATGAGGTCTAGTTTTCAAACATGGCACCATAGTACAATATCCAAAAGGTATATGAAAGTGTTCTTTTAAAGAAACATATAGCAAACCTATAGTATAACCCAAGGTAAAAAAAAGATGAACTATAGGTTTACCCGAGGCCCATTTTTCAAATGTGCTATGGTAATATGCTAATAATTTAATGATTGTTTTCTTTGACAAAAAGTAAGCCTCTTCGCACATAAGGCTCAGTTTTCAAATACACAGTTTGAATCTGAAACCCAAACATACAAAGCTACACAAGTTGTACTGTAAGCCTCATAGTAAACCTATAGTAAATCTCGCACCCGTCTTAAGCTTCCTTTGTTTTTCACACAGTGGATAAAAAACAGGACTTTTTTTTCTCTTGGAGATTTTTTTTTCAAACAGGAAATGGCTGTGAGAGAAGAGACAGGATCACAGGCTACTCCCCTCTCACACACGTATTTTCAGGGGGGCCTCACCCACACACTCCCATTCACTCTAGATGGGAGATGTAACTGTTGCCGGATAGTTCGGCCAACAGGTAAAGGACATCAAGAGGTCTTTAGGCCCACAGTCGCATCCACCTCTTCTTCGGGTTGCAGGGTGTGCCACTGGGCAATTGGTCTCCGAGGATTGGCCAGCATGTCAGACCAATGGCGCAGCTCCGCTCCTGTGGCATTGCATCCCACAAAAATCTTCCCAATGGCTTCATTCTTGCCCAGTTTGTCATAATCCAGAACCGTCAGGACAACTTGGACCTTCTGTAAGGGGAAAAGAGATCACACATGATGGTGAGCAAATTAGAATCCCAAATTTTACAATCACAGAGGTGTCAATCACAGAGCGGAGCAGTTGCAAAGCAGTTCTGGGGGGAGGGGGGGAGGCACAATCTGCAGCAGACAGACAACAGGTGGGGTATATGGATTTAACTCTTTCCCCGCTTCTTTTCCCCTGGCAAATCTACCCCCAGCTGCTTTTTCTACACCTCTACAGTAATGCAGGGGAAAGTTACTTTGGGTCACTGCGGAGACCAGGGGCTCCGTTTGCAATATCAAGTTAGCGGTTCCTCGAAAGCCCTGCGCTTTGACTCACAACTGCTATGTAATTATTTGTGTTTGCAGCCCTATGGAAACACTAAGTTTTGACAGGTTTCCTGGGTGTTTTGCCCCTGCTCCTGAGGTGACTGCACCAGCTAGGTTACAGCAGAGCGGCCATTTGCTTTCAATTAGCTGTTCCTGCGCTTTTTTGTGCTTCTCTTTCTCTTTATATGTTTGTGTCAATGTAATCTCTGGTTCATGTACATCTACCAGCGAGTTGCTGAGTGTTCTTCTTTTTAGCTTTTGACAATATCCCAAGGCGGGAGGAAACGTAAAGCAGAGGATTAAAGAAATATTTGTGCCTGTCTGTTCTGGATAATCCTTGAAAGTGGCACCCATAGCACTGGGGATCGAGTAGAAAAGGAATTTCTTCAGGCAAGTTTTGGACGATATATTTCTTTATTCTTCAATTTCTAACAATTTAACATGGCTGAAAATCCCATAGAACCCACGTCTGTACGGATGCACAATAGCCTGTCACCATGTGTAACAGCAAATCAACCAGCCATTTAAATGTGAAACCGCTGATAAATGAAGGATGGACTGCCTTACCTGGATTTGTTCAAAAGGCACCTCAAAACTGAAGGATTCGTTGTAATAGGGATTCAGTGTGTTTTTCTTTATGGTTGTTTTCTTCTTTTTAATCCGCTTTCCTCCCTGCATGAGATGAATTTTAACATAGGGGTCTGGAATGGGGAGAAAGAAAGAGATCAGAATCATGCATATTGCATTTTACCAGAGAATGAATTGTCCTGTTCCATGTTCCCAACGTTCTCACCGTAACTGTAATTTTAAAGGTGTGTTTAAGGAAAGAAAACAAAGAACAAAATGGACTTTCCCCCCCTGCCAACCAACATGTTGTGATAGCCAGCATTACCTCATTATTTTCTTTTCTTAACTGGGTTGCCTGTTGAAGAGTTCTGTGTCTCTCAAAAGATTGCATACGATATTTTGAACACAGTCCGCACGAAAGGGCCTGCTTCATTTGCTCTTAAAACTATGGTTATTGAAGAACCTGCAGGAACCTGAGCAGGAGGGTAGGCTATGGGGGCAATCCTGATTACTTTTGCTGGTTTCCTGTCCAGGAAGCCAGTTTGAAGTATGGTATATCACCATGCCAACAAACGTTCGCATAGTCAGGGCGATGGTGTTCCCAGTAGCAATGTATGGTTGCGAGAGTTGGACCATAAGGAAGGCTGAGCGCCAAAGAATAGATGCTTTCGAACTGTGGTGCTGGAGAAGACTCCTGAGAGTCCCTTGGACTGCTAGGAGATCAAATCAGCAGGCG
The DNA here is from genome assembly GCA_026170595.1 of Plestiodon gilberti rubricaudatus. Taxonomy (NCBI): domain Eukaryota; kingdom Metazoa; phylum Chordata; class Lepidosauria; order Squamata; family Scincidae; genus Plestiodon; species Plestiodon gilberti. Next base: position 15,281,888 of record JANXHW010000006.1, on the reverse strand, counting down.
CGTCACCAGGACGCGCGTCACCGGGGAGTGGGGCGTGTGCGTCACCCTTAAGGACGCGGCCCCGCCCCCGCGCATGACATCACGCGCATGCCTGGAACACCCCCCCCCGCGCCGTTTTCGGCTCATTTCAGAGCCAAACGGACGCAGGAGAGGGCGGGCGGGCCCAGCTCACCGACAAACTGTAAGTGGGGGGGTCGCGCGTCACCCCTATGTGCGCGTCACCCCCCCGGCGGCCCGCCCCCCGTGCTTCCCCCTGTCGACGCCCATGCAAATCAGTCAATCCTACATGAAATCAACCCTGACTGTTCCCTGGAAGGACAGGTACTGAGGCTGAAGCTCAAATATTTTGGCCACCTAATGCGAAGAGAGGACTCTCTGGAGAAGACTCTGATGCTGGGAAATATTGAAGGCAAAAGGGGAAGGCAAAGGATGAGATGGTTAGACAGCATCACCGATGCAACGAACATGAAAATGAGCGAACTCAGGAAGATAGTGGACGACAGGAAGGCCTGGCAGGATGTGGTTCATCATGGGATCACGAAGGGTCGGACACGACTTATCGACTGAACAACAACAACAACAACAAATGTTCTTTGCCACTCTCCTGCCCTATCCCAATGGCCCATTTCCTCCTACTTCCTTGCCTTTTACTCCTCCATCCTACCACCTCTCCATTCATGCATTCACAGAAAATGTATGTGGTATAGCCCTCTATGACCGTATTGCTTTAGAATGCAGGTGGAGGATATCTCTTTGAATGTTTTCATGCTCTCACTTTCCGGGGGGGGGGGCTTTTTTACACCCAGAAAAGGGTTCCGGGGCCTAGATAAAATGATTCCAGTGGACTAGAATGCCAGAAGAGAGCAGACAGGCCCAATTTTCCAAATGGTTTAGCTCTCTCTCTCTCAACTTCAGTTTACCACTAAGGTGAATTCTTACCTGACAGGCCCCCCACATCCATCTTTTTGAGGTTTTTGGCTTCTAGCACAATGACAGTCAGCTTCCCAGCCGTAGGAACATATCGGAGTGAGAAGCAAATGTCACCCAGCTTCTCATGCTGCAGGAGGAAAAACAAGAGCTGGGATGGCGGTATCGGAAGAAGCGGATCTTTGCCTTCAGAAGCAGAACATGTGGTACAGCCCTGCTGTGCACTCTTTTCCACAGAACTGGCATGCACATTCCAGCAGAATACTGATTCTGTGGTCAGGGCCCATGTGACTGTCCCGTTCCCCCCCCCCCCCATGTGGGTTGGTCATTCCAACATTGTCCCACCTGCCTGGCAGGCGCTTGTGAAAAAGTGGCTTCTAAACCAGCATGACAACATCTAAAGGGCCCCATTCTGAACTTCAACTTGGGTTTCTTCAATCTCATGCTGTGCCCATGAAAGAGGATCCATCACTGCTCCCCACCTCTTCTTTCTCTGCAGACTGCAGGTCCCTCCACTCTTCAATCACGTGTGCCAGATCTATAGTGTTCATGGGGATGCGGATCTCACCGATGGCATCATGTTTGGAGAAGCGGTCAAAGTCGTAGACAGCCATGACGAGGGTCTTACCACCCAGCTCTGAGTAAGGAACCTAAGTTCAAACAACATAGCATGGGTTGATTCAACTGGGAGGGCAGGTGTGAGATGGAGGGCTGGGAACACCCACAGAGGATGTTGCTTGAACCAAGATAGAAGAGGGGACAGGTGGGGAACTGACCTTAAAGGTGAAGGACTCATTGAATGTGGGGTTGAGGGTCTTGCGATGGACTTTGGTCTCATATTTTTTCTTCTTCTCTGGTAGCAGGAAGACTTTAACGTAGGGGTCAGAAGTGCCCCCGATGTCCAATGCTGGGAGATCAGCAGCTTGTAAAATGCCCACTACCAGCTGGGGAAAGATTAGGGGAAACCATTTGAACATATCAAGCTGCAGCATTATACTGGGTCAGCTTATTGGTTCATACAGCCCAGTGTTATCTACATCAGTTTGGGGGCAAGAGCGTTCCTTCGAGATGGGGACTGAACCCTGGAGCGTCTGCTTGCAAATCATATTCTGTCCCTGAGCTTTAACTCCTTCCCTTCAATCCTGACCCGACAATGTTTTCAAACACTCTCCCCTCACACTCAGCAGGCACCAGGCAGGGATGCCGGACTTTTAGCTGTTCTAGAACGGAAGGGATGAGTTACTCATCATGAGTAGGGTAAGGGATGAGAACAAGGAAGCCCGTCGGGCCCAGTTTGGATGGGGGGGGGAGGGCATTGATCATCCCCACCTGGGTGCTCTGGAAGTCATAGTCAAGTGAATACTGGAGCTTCCCCAGCTTTTCCTGGGGTTTTTCCTCCTTGGGCTCCTGCAGCAGAGAAGGATCCAAATCCTCGATCTCAGGCTGGACCTGGAAGGAAGGAAGGAAGGAAGGAAGGAAGGAAGGAAGGAAGGAAGGAGGGGACAGATCAACCAATCGGGAAGGATTCAGAACAACGACAGAAAATAGGCAAGCATAAGGCAACAGATTGCTCTCTCCCTTCCCCCAACATGCTTGTCAGCAGACAATTTAAAATTTGCACATATGCTGTTTTGTGCTTTCTTTTTTCTGAGAGGTGGCTCCCTCGAAAGAGAGCATGCTAAAGTCTTATGATGTCTTTGCAATGATCCACTGATAAGTAGACATTGAACCGGTATTATGGAGATGCAAAAGCAGAGACACAGATCTTCAGGTGGGCTATGTCTGTTTGGGCTCTACTGGTTTCTTTTGCCAGAAGCTAAACCTGCTTCCTTAATTCAAGAGCCCAACATCTGCTTCATGATTCTGTCTAATGGCTTCCATCCCCTTCAGGAACATGCTCCCTCCCCTGCACACGAGAACTAAATTAACTGAATTGGTTTTTCCTTTAAACGTAGCAGCAAGATGTTCCATTGCCCAATATTGGGGAAAAGATCGAATGGCTACGGATGGTGAATATGAGAAAATAAATGTTGGGGAATTGAAGCTGCCTGCCTGAAATGAACATCTTAGTAAATTTGTTTTTGGTGTTGGAGTACAAACAGGAGAAGCAGCACCAAACAGGGATGGAGGGAGATGACAATGTTTAAAGACAGTTGTTAATGACATGTAAGGTAGATGTTGTGATTTTGTGGAACATATTGTGGGCAATGATGCTCTTTGAGACATATCTGGGTTATTTTGAAAAGAACTAAATGTATTGGGTGCACGGTTGTCATTTCAGAGTTTTTGTCCTTTATTGCATTTTCATTCCACCCGTTTCTCTAAGGAGCTCAGAGCAGCATGCTGGCTCTCCCCTCCCCCTTTAATCCTCACAAAAGCCCTGTGAGGTAGGTCAGGAGCGTGCCTGGCCACGATCCCCCACTGAGCTTCTTGACTGAGTGCAGGTTTGAAACCAAGTCCTCCTGGTCCTAGTCGAACACCCTAACCACTACACCACACTGCCTTTCTACATATGAAGCTGCTTCATACGGAGTTAGCCACAGGCTCTTACCCAGCAATGCCAGGGCTTGAACCTCCAACCTTCTGCATGCAAAGCAGCTGCCTCACCACTGAGCCACAGGAGACCTCCTCTTCCTGGCCCCCTGCAGCCACTCACCTTGTCAATGTAACTCTTGCCCAGCTCCTTCACTTCCTTCATATTGATCTGGGCCTTCACTTTGTCTTTGCCTTTCTTCCCCTTCTTCTTCTTGCCACAGCATTTCTTACAGGCGCAGAAGCAGCAGCAGAGCAGCAAGAGGGCGGCGACAATGAGAATGGTGGCCAGAGCCCAGGGCGGTACTGGAGCAGGGTAGAACAGACAGCAGTTGAGGGAGATGCGGATGATTCTGGGGTGGAACAACACTTTATTACAACAATGCTTCATATTTATATAGTATTTTCTTTAGGTGCTCAAACCACACCCATTAGCTCAGGAATCCTTACAACAGCCTTGCAAAGTTGTCGGGTAGTATTATTATCCCCCTACTACAGGGAGGAGGCTTAGGATGAGAATGGACACCCAGTGAGTTACTGGCTGAACTGAGATTTGAATGCGAGATCTGCAGCCACCTCCAGAGTGTACATAAAAATCATTCCTTAGATTTTAGACAGCTATTTGTAGAGTAGGATGGTTATAGGAAGATGCATCATCTAGAACCGGGGTTCTCAACTGGTGGTTCACGTACCACTAGTGGTACGCGGACCGCCAGGAGGTGGTATGTGGGCCCCTGGCTGCCCAGATGACGGCCTCCAGAGCGTCCGCATTGCACCGTGCCGGAGCCCTGGGAACGGCGGCACAAGCTCTGCAGAGCTGGCAGAGCTCGTGCACGTGGGTTTCCAGGGCTGGAAAAGGCCCTCCCGCCTGCCCTTGCCCCGCCCCTCACCATCATTTTCTGAGTTCTGGCACGGCCGAAAACCCAGAAGTAAGTGGCGATGATGTCATTGCCACTTCCTTCTGGTGGTACTTGGCGCAGTGGCAGCCATGGAGATTGTACGCCATAGCAAAGAGGTTGAGATCCCCTGATCTAGAATGCAGGTGCTGAGGATCCTATGAAAGCACTAAAAGCAGGACAACAACAGAGCCAAACTAAAACTTGCAGGAAGCGTAACAAATCGGACAAAAGGCAAGCCAAATGATGACGCTGAAGTTGGTCTTAGTCATCTCCAGTTCGTCACAGCAACATGAGCCTCTTGGGAAACCTCAGCATCCACATGCTTGCCTAAACAGAATGGGGATAAGTTAGTTGTGATTAACTTTAGTCCCATTAATTTCACTGAGTGTAAAGCTGCCTTTTTGTGCACATTTACCTGGGAGTGAATTCCACTGAACTCAATGGATCTTACTTATGAGTAGATATGTTTAGAATTGCCTACTCAGGATTCACTTTCTTTGGCTATATAACCCATGGTGGGTCATGGTCTTTATTTAACAGTCTTAAGCATGTAGACTCCGAAGTCAGTCCTTCTGAGTTCAATGGAACTTATTAGAGAATGAGGGATGTAGCAGTGGGAGACCACCAAGGATGGGGCAAAACAAATCTCTTGAGGCAGGGAGTTCCACATTTTGGGTCTTGCCATGGAGGTGGCCCTTTCCCAGTGGTGGAGACCTGCAGAAAGATCTATAGCTAGCCAATTGTAGAGGGCAAGCAGGACCACGTAGGACATAGCAGTCCGTAAGGTATCCTTGTCCTGAACCATTCTTTGGAATAGAAAGGCAGGATAAAAATATCCAGATGAATGTATTTGCCCTACTTTCATAGGTGGCCAACCCACGGCACGGGTGCCACTTAGTGGCACGCCGAGCCTTTTGAAGTGGCACGCGCTGCCGTTTCTGCCCAAGTCGAGCGCTGAAGTCCCTCTCTCTTTCTCAACCCCAGCACGCCTTTCCAAGCCTGTGGCACTAGAGGAGGTCTCTGTACCCCACTGCACCTCATTCTTCTTGCACTGTTGCGGTGCTTTAAATATTTTCATTAGCTTAGAAATGTTTGTTTGTTTAAGTGGCACGCTTAAGATTATCTACATAAAATGTGGCACATGGCGTGCCACGGGTTGGCCACCACTGTTGGCAGGGGCCAGGGTCGAAGCAGTGTTTCCCAGTTCTGTTTCCTGGGATTCCTATTCATACTTCGCATTTCTATCATCTTTTCCTACTGTGCAAAGTGCTTCCTGGCCATTAACAACTTGATGTTGTCCTTCCAAGATCCCTGAGAAGTAAACATGATCATCATGGCTGTATTGCAGCGGAAGCCAAGAGGGAGCGGCTGGCCTGAGCCTGAGGCCTCCGAGGGAGTTCAGGGCAGAGCAGCGCAATCCTGTGTAACTTTAAAACAGCAGAGCGAACGCTCCGCTGTTCTAAAGTGTCGCAAACGTGCCGTAAAGCACATTTGCGATGACTTTAGAGTAAGGGCGGCTGGCACAAAGGCCGGCCACCCTTACTCCGCCGCCAGATCATTCCTGTGGCCACCGGATACAGGTAAGGGAAGCACCGGCAGGCACGAAGGCGGTCTGGGTGGTGAGGGAGGCCGGGGGTTGGCTGAGCCGGCCCAGGGGGGGAGCGGGGATGGCGGCCGCCATATCCCTGTCCTGTTCCCAGGCCGGCGCGGCCATTACATGGCCTCCTCGGACTTCCACCAGCTAAATAGCTCCTCCCTGTGTTACACCGGGGGAAGGGGATAAACATCCCCTTCCCCTGAGTAGAACTCCAGGCCGATCACGATCGGCCCAGAACAGGGATAGGATCCGGCAAGTGGCCCAGTTACTTAGTAAGGATTGCGCTCTCAGAGTCCGAGAAGTCCTAGTTTACAGCTCACTCTTCAGCTATCCCTTTCTTTCTGACATTTCACTGGGCCTTGCCCACATATTTTCAAGCAGAGTCATCATGAGGGCTACAAAGAAAGCACTTTACAGAAGAAAATAAGTTCAGATTCCAGTAGTACGTTTGGTGCTTTGCTTTTTGCACTTGTGCAGAATTACAGAAAACTCACACAGCCCAATATATTCTTTGTGCTAAAATTAAAAAGAACAATTCCATGCCAAGAAATGCTAATTGATGTGACTCAAATAAATTAGGCATCCTTTGTATAAGACTAGATCTCATCTCAGCCAGCACTTTCCACTCTGAATCCAGGGATTGGGAAAAGCCCACCTCTACCTACTTGGCAGCTTGCCCAGTTTGTTCATAAACTTGTCCTTCATATCCGAAAAAACGTTCTCCTTGGTGGGCATCTCAGTGGCATTGAGGGAGGGCTCCAACTGGGACTCCGTCACCTCTGTATCCACCCTGGCTGATCGACGTGCTGCGTTCATGGTTGAACCTGGAAGGAGAGATGGAAAGCTCATGGATATCCTTGTTCCAATTATTGCTGCACGTTTAATCAGTTTCAAACCATTAAAGCTCAAATTGCCAATGTTTTAAAAAGCAGGCAATTGAATGGGGAAAGTTGGTAGCCTGGGACTCCATACCAGAAGTAATGCTTGCCTTTTCTTCAGCTTCAGATCCCCTCCCTCAAAGCCCACTGTTTCCACGATGCCTTTGGCTTATCCCCTTAATCCAGGGGTTCCCAAACTGGGAGGCACTTCTCCCAAGGGAGCCGCGGAGTGCCACGGAATCCTCTCGGAAAACAGTGCAATGCCAATTGGCAGGCATCAACAGAACGTAATGGGGAGCCGCAGCCAATGGTCGCCAATGGTCAAGGGAGCCGCAGGTCGAAAAGGTTTGGGAAACAAATCATTACGCCTGACTGTAACGCAGTCAAAGAGTTGAAAGGACAGATGTGATGCACGAGATCTGTGATCACATCACCTGTTCCCCCCCCCCCCACTTTAAGCTGGGGAGGATGCTATAGTTTTTATTGGAGCAATGTACTGGGGCAGCAGTATTTAACCCTTTTCCCCCCTGCAATCTTTCCCCAATCATGAGTGGGCAATGGGTTCCTGCCAGGTCTTGCAAACCTACCTGTGACTTTAATTACTCTATGGGGGGGGGGTCCTCCTACCTGTTCCTGCACCATTGGAAGTGAGGCAGATGCCCACAAGGGATATGACTGACTTGGAGGTGGCAGCCAACCTTTCTTTGGAACAGTCTTCCTAGATAGGTATGCCTCGTTCCCTCAGTACCTGCCACCAGATGGTATTGTTCAAGAGAGGTTTATAGAGCTTTTTAAAAAAGGGCCTTATAATTTGTTTTTACTTTTATGGTGTTGGTTATTTCTTCATGCATTGTTATATTTTATTTGAATATAAGCTGCCATGAATGCACTTCTATACAGAATGGTGGGGTTTACATTAATAAAACAAAACTGAACCAAACTTATAAATGCTCTGATTCAGGCCTGAACAAAGATCACAAAGTGAGATTTACCTGCTTGCCATTGGACCTACCTGCTTCCTCAAAGTCACCTTGGTTCCTTATCCAAAGTTAACCTTTCCAGAGACATTTATTTACAGTATTTTTATCCCGCCTTTCTCCCCAAAGGGACCCAAGGCGGTTACCACCATTCTGTATAGAAGTGCATTCATGGCAGCTTATATTCAAATAAAGACATCAACTTTCTCCTTGACTCAGTATAGCCCAATTCTCACAAACAGGAGATGAGGAGGCAAACCTGTTTCTGTACTGTACCACTTCAGAATGCAAGTGTTTCTGGACTGTACCACTTCAGCATGCACAGTTGATTGCTCTTCTATACAAAAAAAGTACCTGCATGTAGAAAATTAGATGGCAGGGAGCAGAATTCTAGCCTACTTCCTGACAGGCTAGTTTTCTATTTGTAGGAATGATTTTGTATGCAGATGATCCCCCCACCTGTGTTCTGAGTGATACTATCCAGAAAGAAATCCCCCCCCCCCTCATCTACTGTATGCAAGAGGTAGGTCTCAGGCACAGACTGCCTGCAGACTGCCAGCCCACATCCAGACTCCAAATCCACATTCCCTGCAAAACTTTTGTGGGTATGACTTCAGCCATATTCTCACTGAGGTGGTGAACCTGAGTTTGGACTGAACCACTTCAGTCTGCGGTTCGCACTCAATGATTCTCTGTCCCAAAATGTCCCTGCACACAGAAAATACAATGTCCAATAGAAGAGTTCTAGCCCTGCCTTCTCTCTCACATGCTAGCTTTTTACATGCAGGGTTTCTTTCTTTTTTCTTCATTCCGCCATGTGAACCCCTGAAGCATTATGACAGCAGGCACACTGGTTGCCAAAACTTCAGCTTCGTTGTGAGCTGAGCTGAAAAGGACTGTTGAGCCATTTCAGCCTAGCAAAGAGGAGGCTAAGAGCAGAGATGGGATGACTGTACTTAACATTCATCTGGGGGATTAACACAGTGGTGGGGACTGGAGGGAGTTCTTTAGGTAATGAGAGTGCATGGTAAAACAACAAATGGATATATGCTGTCAGTTGGCTACCTGCTCTTCCAGCAGGCTGCCTGACTGACTCCAGTTTGCCTGCAACAGCTTTTTGCATGAGAGCTTTGGGGGTGTGCGAGATGTGCTAGCACCACGTATCTGTTTTGTTTGATAGCAAGAGGTCAGAGTCTTGGATTTTCACCTAAGAGAGTATTATAGTATGGCTACATTGCAGAGTGGATTCCATCATTCTCCTTTCCTGCTTCCCCCCCCCCTCTCACTCACTCACTCACTCACTCACTCACTCACTCACTCACTCACTCACTCACTCACTCACACACACACACACACACACTCACTCACTCACTCACTCACTCACTCACTCACACACACACACACACACACACACACACACACACACCAGCTGCAAAACCCAAGGCTACTACTCCTTTGTGTAGATTCCCCCTTCTCCTGCATGCTATCTTGCCGCACCAAAGGTTTGGAGAGGAAGGAAGACACAGCTGTCAAGGCTCTCCATCTCATCATGTCTAAAGCAGTCTCTGGTTGGACGCAGCATCTCCCCTGACACTGATGGACAGAATGGCAACAGCTTGACTAGAGTGGGGAGGGAGCCCCCCCTCCAGTCCCTTGGGGAATTCCCTATAATAACTATGGCAGCAGGCAGGCATGTAATGCCAGGATGCAGTTCAGGATTTCAGTGCCTTGGCAGAGATGGCGTCTGTCTGCTTCATCATGACTGCACTATGATCCTCCCCTTACCAAAGAATCGAGCTCTTCCCCCCTCTCTTTTAAGGCACTGGATTCCATTCCCGTCCAGAGATCCCAGGAGTCCTCCACTTCCTCCCAGGGAACCAATGAGTCTGGCTCCCGTCCACTCCCCCCTTTAACTCACAACACCTCCCCCCTCCATCTCTACAACCACTTGAAACGGCATCCTCTAGTAGGCCCCTTTAGATTTTTAGAGTGGTAATGATCTCCACTCTAAATAATTAACAAGGAACAAGAGCTGGGTGCAAAAGGAGAGAGAGAGAGAGCGAGAGAGAGAGAGAGAGAGAGAGCCCAAGGGAACACCAGTTTCGGATTATCCACATCGCTTGGACCATCATCTCTACAAATCAGAGTGACAGAATGTTTCTCTTGCTTAGACAGTACCGTTTATCTCCTGATAAATAGGCTGGAACTGCCTCAGGATCCAGAAGAAGAAACTGCAAAAAATGATACAGCACAAGCCCTGGTGGTTGTTGCACCTTCTGTCAACCGCATTTGAACTCTAGACTCCTGGCCTTCCGCTACCCCTTTCCTCTAACTCCACGAGATCCTACTGACTCTTCCAAAATTATTTATTTATTATGCATTTATCCAGCCCTTCCTACAAGGAGCTCATGACCCCATGGCTCCCTGTCCCAAAAGGGCTCACAATCTAAAAAAGATGCAAAACACCACCAGCAAACAGCCACCAGAAAAGACACTGTGCTGGGGTGAAAGGGGGGCAGTTACTCTCCCCCAATATAAGAGGAGCACCAATTGAAAAAGTGCCTCTTGCCCAGTTAGCAGGGCAACCTTTAGAGGTTGAACAACCCTGTGAGTTAGGCTGAAATACAATGACTGGTCTAAGGCCACCTGATGAGCTTTGTGGCTGAGTGAGGATTAGAACCCAGGATTCTAAACAGCACAACAGTGCTCTGATGGCTCAAGATCTCAGGGCCGCCAAGCTCAATGTGACTTTAACTGCGCTCCACTCGCCTTCCTAGTATCGGCGTAGAAGGAAACATGCAAGGAGGCAGCAAAACGTCATGTTGTGCAGCTGCTGCCCACTGCTGCCTGCCATGTGCAAAACATGTGAGACATGCTATCCAACACACACACTGCCATCCATATGCACACATGCACATATGTACACTCAAGGCCCTAAGAAGGGGCCCTGTTGGATCTGGATCAAGAAAAGTCTCTCTTTTCCAGCATTCTGTTTCCCACAGTGGTAAACTATAATCAGGGTCTGGAGGAAACAAACAGCCCTGCCAGCAACTGGTGTTCAATGGTACACAGTCCCTGAATAGGGGAGTTCTATGTAGCTATGTAGTTCTATGTAGCTATGGGGCTGCGGTGGCTTAGTGGTTGAGACGCTGAACTGCAGACTGGAAGGTCAGTAGGACAGCAGTTCGAGACCCGAGTGCCGCGTGACGGAGTGATCTCCCGTCTCCTGTCCCAGCTCCTGCCAACCTAGCAGCTCGAAAGCAAGAATTTGCAAGTAGATAAATAGGTACCGCTGTGGCGGGAAGGGAACAGCGTCCCGTTAGTCATGCCGGCCACATGACCACGGAAGCGTCTTCGGACAGCACTGGCTCTACGGCCTTAGAAACGGAGATGAGCACCACACCCTAGAGTCAGACACGACTGGCTTTCGAGCAGGGGATACCTTTACCTTTATCATGAATAGCAGTCACAGAGTGCCATCTCCTACTTCATGAATTTCTCAAAACTTCTTTGAAAGCCATTGAAACAATGGCTGCCACCACATTAAAAAGGTAAAGGTGACCCCTGACAATTAAGTCCAGTCGTGTCCGACTCTAGGGTGTGGTGCTCATCCCCATTTCAAAGCCGAAGAGCCAGCGTTGTCCAAAGACGCCTCCGTGGTCATGTGGCCGGCATGACTCTCCTTGCCGCAGCGCGTAGCATGCGGCTGGAACACGGAGCGCTGTTTACCTTCCCGCAAGCGGTACCTATTTATCTACTCGCATTAACATGCTTTGGAACTGCTAGGTTGGCAGGAGCTGGCCAAGCAACGAGAGCTCACCCCGTTGCGGATTCAAACTGCTGACCTTTTGATCGACAGCTCATGGTTCAGCAATTTAACCCACTGCGCCACCCGCTGGCCACCACGTTAGGTGTCTGCAAATTCCGTAAATCAAGAGTGCCTTATATGAAGCGCTTCCTCTGATCTGCTTTGAATCTGCTGCCATCAGTGTCACAGAGTTGACCAGTCTTCAACTCAAACATAGTTTCACACAGAAGAATTACAGGGCCTCATTCCACAAATGATACCATGTTCTTGATCAGGACCACAACAATATGAGAAGTACATGGATGCAATGATCTGAACGCTGATGGGGTGGGTTTACTCTGATTAGCGTGTATCGCCTTGTTTGCAATCTATGAATGGACGGCCGTTGTTTCACTTTAATTATTGTTTGGGGTGGACACATATATTGTAAGTAAAAAGTTGTGTGGGGAGAGAAATGCATGAAAGATGGACGATCATAGATTAGTAAATCACTCTCCTTTCTCCTTCTGCCGCCCTTCTTCTCAATCCCTCCCTCCATTTCTCCTTTGTGTCCTATAAGTCCTTCTCCCACCTGCCCACACTCATCCCGTCCCCCCCCCCTTTCCCCTTCACGCACTGCCTTGACAACTCACAGATGGGATTGACAGGGCTTACATGCTTCTCTGTGGCTCAAATCCCCAAGGCATTGTTTTCAGAGGGAGGATTTAACACCCCTCAGCTGCTGGGCAGAGGGGAAAAATGCTTATGGGGGGGGGCAGAGAAATGAGATGTGACTCAGGCCATAACTAGGGGATGGTCCAAAAAGGCACAGGATAAAGCTGCCTGGCTGAAGCTAATGGGTCCAATGTCTGAATCAGAGACTGCCTGGAAACATTTAGATGTGCTGCTTTGAGTTCTTCAGATGTGATTAGGGAAGGAAATGAAACAAATCTCTGGTTTATTGATTTATAATCAATAACCAGGATCTCCGACTCCTCCCCACCCACCCAAGAATTCCGCAGACCTCAAGAAACAGGCTTGTAGCCAGTCTTCCTCACTAGGTGGGGCCATCATATACCTCCAAGAATTCCTTTTCCTGGCATACAAGCCATAGACTTGAGGATATAGGAATCAGCAAGCACAAATATTGCACCACCATCCTCTGTAGTTCTGAAGCTCTGAAGAATTCTGCTCATAGTGTACGGAAATGGCATTTTATCACAGATGATATCCCAGAGCCCAGTGGTAGAGTGGTAGAGGGGCAGAATGTAGGCTAGCCGCTAAGCAACCCAACTGCTATGGAAGCCTTCTGCCATCCCCAATCAATCACTATCATATCCACACTCCAACAAAGCAAGATCTAAAAAGGCATCTCCTTAAGCTGTCTATAATCAGTTAAATGTGATGAACATAAATATCATCAATTGATCCTAATCAATTAATCCCGATGGATGTAGATTTCAGCGTATCTCACATCAACTCATTTGTTATTTGATTTCTGCTACCTATCAGCTTTGTTGCAGACAATAACCGGTCAGGAAGTTGACTAAAGACTGTTTAGAGATCATAGTCCTCCTTAACCATTCCACAGTTATTGTTGGAAAGCAGATAATTTCACGTGCCTTCAATCTGAGGTTTGCATTGTCCTCAAGTGTACTGAAGTTTCAAAGTTCATCGACAGGCTAAATCTCTAATCAGTTCGCCGACTCCAGCTAAGAGAGGCACCTTCTTTGATAGTCTCATAAAATAACAATGAGCTCATTCAGTTCTGCCTCCTCACCTTTCTTGCCTTCCAAGCCCTCCTCTCCCAGGCTCCATTTCCTATTGGTGGTGGCTGCCTCCCTTTGAGGACAATGGGTGGACCTGTGGAATGATTGGCATGCAGGTGACTAGCCCTGCCCATCTTTATCCTCCTCCTCTTCCTTTCCTGCCCAGCAGTGGTGGCCAATGAGCATGCACTGCCTCCTCTTTTTTGGGAAAAGATTCTTAGGTGGGTGGGGCTAACTTGTGCTCTCAGTATACTGGCCCCAGTTTGATTACAGTCCTGTGGAGAAACCCAAATTGCTGGAATTTGTTTATTTTCTCTCTCTCTTTATTATGACCGCATCCCCCACAACGACTTACTAGGAGTGACTTACACAAGCTGCCTTCCCAGAATGGAACTCCTGCCATTTCTGAAGCTATCCTGTGTCTGCTGTTTTTGCTACATTGACTTGTTTGTGTTACGCGTTTGCTTGACTGGATGGTGTCCAGGCATAGGAAGAGACTGAACTGTTTGTATGACAGACTTTTTTTGAATTTTTTGAAGCGGATTTTTTTTTTTTTTTTGGAACACAGGAAGTTTCTGGCCCTCATGATTGTGCCTCAAAACATAAACAAATTGCACCAATGTGTCTACGTTGGGACTTCCGTGCAGGGTGGGTGGGACACCTCTTCACAGCTATCTTGCCCCAATGACCACAGTCCTTTCACCTAGGCACCAACAGAGCTCATGGAAGGTGGACGTGCCATAATTCAGTGGTAGCAGAAGGCCTGCTTCCGTCTGCGAATATCCAAAGTCCAGTCCCTTGGCATTTCAGACTAAGGGGGCTCAGGGTGCATCACAGACCTGAGACAAACCATTGCCGAGCCCCTGAAGAGCCGCCCTCCCTCCCTCAGGGTAGATCGTAAGAGACTAGATAGAAGATACTGACGGCAGTATCTGCAGTAGTCTTGTAAGCAGAAAACAACAATCTCTTGGGAACTTGATCCCATCGTTTCATCTTTCCTCCTTTAACCCCGTCACTCCTTCCCATCTGTGACCATGACTACTTTTCAAGAAAGACGTAAGAAAGAAAAGTCGCGTGTGCTGAGCATTTTCCCTTCCCCACTGAGCAAATACAGTCTGTTCCCACTTCCTTAGACTCAGGGAGCCTGTTTCCCTTCCAGGAATGCAGGCGCAGGACCAGCTTCAACCACTGGCTTGTCTTTAGGAACTGAGCACCCTCTTTCTCCACCTTTCTGGACAGTAGTCTGAGGATACACTCCACACTTAACCCCCCCCCCAAAAAAACCCTTTAAAGTGGAACTCATGCTTGCGCTGACTCAACAGTTTCCATACAATGCTTATTTTCACCACTGAGTACAGTATAACTAAGGCAGCCAAATGAGGTGGTAAGAGTCCTCCTGGCAGTAGACTAGACTGTATCATTTCAGACTGCAGGTGGGGGGATGCCAATTTTGAATGCTTCCCTAACACACCGACACCCACATCATCTCAGTACAACAATGAGAACAGTGCTAGACCAGCCCTGCACCTACTAGGTGTCTAAATGCTAGGAGTGGTGCTTTTATATATTTGTTGTTAAGTCGTGTCCAACCCTTCGTGATCCCATGAACCACATCCCGCCAGGCCTTCCTGTCCTCCACTATCTTCCTGAGTTCGCTCATTTTCATGTTCGTTGCATCGGTGATGCTGTCTAACCATCTCATCCTTCGCCTTCCCCTTCTCCTTTTGCCTTCAGTCTTTCCCAGCATCATATACCGAGAACATTGAAAAATGGCATCCCCATACCACGGTACCATACCCGGACCGTACCACTTCATTCTGCTGTGTGGGTAGACCTAGCTCAAGACAGATCCTTATATTCCTCCCACATTTCCATTATTCCACCCACCCCATCCTGTACTTCGAGTGGTGGGGAGAAGGGGACGAAAAGCACATCAGAATGAAATGAAAGAATGAAATGAAATGGATCTCATTTGCTTAATCTGCCTCATTTATTGTAATCATTTCTTTGACTACAGATTTCTGGGTCCCCAGCTGATGCAGCGGCACGTCCTGAAATCACCTCTTTTTCTCCCGCGCTTTCCAACTCCCCGCTCCCTTTTCTTGGATGAATGCACAGTGACACCCCCCCCTCCTCAGAGGGTTTTCGTTGCGCCTTCCAACCTCGGGGCCTATTTCCAACTTGTCCCCAGATTTCCTGTCAGCTTCACCTCAGCTCCTGTCGTCCAATTTGCTCACATGTTTTCGCAGCGCTGTCAACTTGGGAGAAAGTCAAGAGAAAAGAAAGGAATGTGGCTCCAAAATATGACCATCATCATCACCCCAGGGAAAAAACTGGGCATTTCTGGAAGAAGGTAGTGCCGCTGTTGGCAGGTGGCCCCAGGTGGTGGGGTTCATGGAAAGCCTAGGGGTTCCCAGCTTTTCTTCCCCTCAAGGCCTGATTTTGGTGCTGGGGTGGAAATGATAACACTTTAAAAGTCTAGGGAAGGAATTCCTGTAACAACATCCCTCAGGGGTGTAACAACATCCCTCATTTCAACGAGGTACTTTGAAGGCTCAGTGGCTCCATCAGTCTCTTGCAGAACTGCCCAGAGACTCTTGCAGCAGCCTTGTCCTGTGGGCTTTAGTATGTCCATGTCTGCAACCTCTCCCAGCGCATAGTCTGCACGTGCTTCAGTCTGTCAGCCTTCTTTACTGGAGACAAACCCTATTTTCTGGTCTCTGTCCCCATACATCAGTCTCCTCCTCCTCCTCAGCAAGAAAAGGTGTTTGTCTCACACCCTCAGGCCTAGCGTTAAGGCAAAACTGTTACGGAATGAAGCTGCCTTCTACACAGCTAGGCTAGTGGTTGGTCTGTCCGACTGATAGACCTGCAACAGATCTCTAGGTGCTTCCAAGCCCTGCCCAGAAATGCCAGGACCGCTGGGGACTTCTGCATCCAGACTGCCACTGAGCTGCAACCCCAGATTATCGGATTAGCAATTTTGTCCCCTTGCGAGGTGGGTGGCTCACATCATGGCTCACACACCACACACTGTGAGGTGTTATTAAGCAGCTGGTGGGGGGGGCGCAAAGAGGAGCGTTATTTCTTATAACTAGGCACAGGCCTTGAAGATCCCTCTGCAAAGAGATTTTGCTTGTGGAAATACCAGTGCCCACATCACCTTGGGCTCAGGACCAAGCTAGAAATGGAGAGCTAGGCCCAGAACTAGTTAGTATCGCTGACGGTCTCCATCTGCAGTTTAGGAACCCCTCTTGAGCGATTGCTCCGAGTGTGAAATACCTACAGCAGTGGCACACACCAAGCTGGGAGCAGGGATGCCTTTCCTTAGCTTTATACCCTAGTAGAGGTCACAAATGTTCTGGGACAACTTCAAAAGATGCCTGCTGCTATATTGATGGTGAGATAGGCATGATCTGAGAGAATATGATATATGGTCACCTTGCTGAAAGTAAGCAGGACTGGGTCGGTCTGATCAATGTGTGGATAGGTGATTAGCTAGGAAGCCTATGTATGCTGCCTCCAGTTCCACCCCAGAAATAAGGTAGGATGGAAACATAATAATAGAAATCCAGGAAACGCAAAGAGGAAACAAAGGGCAACTGAACATGGCCAGGAAAGCCATTGTTTCTCCATTGTTTGGTTGAATAGAGAACAGATTTCAACAATAGATACTGTATCTCCTCTTCCTCAAGGCCACCAGTTCTATGTTCTCTCATTTCAACGAGGTACTTTGGCGGAGAGCTAGTTCAGCATCTCTGTGAAAAGAACCTGGGGGATTTCTAAGCACACAAGAACAATGTGGCTCGATCAGACCAAGTGTCCACCGACCTCATCCAACATCTTGTTTCTCCCCACAGCTGGCCAGATGCTTCTCAGAAGTCTGAAAGCAAGGCGTGAAGGCAACAGCCCCCGTTGTTTGTCCCAGGCAGGGCCAGTCCAAGAAATCCCAGCACTTGATGTGGAGTGCCAAATGCGCCCCCACACTGGGCGACACATTGCTGCCCCCAAATGTCACTTCCTTGACTTGATGTTGCACCCAGAAGCGTAACAAGCTCCAGTGTTGCCTGGGGCAAGGGAGCATGCTGCGCCCTGGAAGTGATGTCACGTGACATAACTTGCTGGTTCGGGCATGATTGGCAGCCCTCGCATTCCGCTCGGAGTGCTCCGAGCGGAATACGAGAACTGCCAATTGCCTGCTGCCTCCACACGGTCCCCCTTCTCTTTATGATTGGGAGAAGGGGCGGCACACGGATCCAGCAGGCGAATGGCTGCCCTTGCATTCGGCTCGGTGCGTTCCGAGTCGAACACGAGGGCAGCCATTAGGTGGTGGAGCCTGAGGGTTGCGCCTCATGGATGGGCCGGCCCTGTACATATTCATGTTACATTTTACCCAAACCTATGATTTTATCAGCTCATAGCTCATACTCTAGGCTCCACACGACACCATCTCAGGAGTTTGTAAACATCCAGAGGGGTAAACTATGTTAGCAGGTTGCAGCAAAAAGCCACAAAGAGTCTAGTGGCACCTTAATGATTAACAAATGTATGACCTTTGCAGATGCATCTGCTAAAATAGACCACGAAAACCTACACTGTTATACATTCATTAGTCTTTAAGGTGGCACAAGACTTCTGCTGAGGTCGTAGGGTTCTGTGTGTGTGTGTGTGTGTGTGTGTGTGTGTGTGTGTGTGTGTGTGTGAGAGAGAGAGAGAGAGAGAGAGAGAGAGAGAGAGAGAGAGAGAGAGAGAGAGAGAGAGAGAGAGAGAGATGTTCCTTTAAACTCCTATACATAATATGCCCCACATACATATGATTAGGCTGGGAACATGATTAAATATGTAATCCCAGATGCCCAGCTTGAAAATAACAGCATTGAGGGTAGCTAAGCCCCTTTCTGTTAACCCACAAGACCCCACTCCGTGCTCCAGAAGATAAATAGGACCCCTGCCTGCTATTAAAGACAGTGTCCCCACCTGTAATGTACCCTCCCTCATATGAGCCAAGAGCTGGCAGTCAGCCCCTCCCCTTCTCTAACCTATTAGATTTCTTTATTCTCCCAGAAAACTCTGGAGGTCTTTTTTACAACCCCCTCCCACATTTGCACTCTTTAAGCCAACTTTGGTGCTCAATTTCTCAAAGGAGAGAAGCGCCGAGTTCCAGTCTTGCCTGCAGGTAGCACTTTTGCCCCCTCAAGCAATTCCTTTTATTCCCAGGTATGTTGGAGCTGGTTGTGAATTTAGTGGTGAAGGAATGTCTAAATTACTCTGCATGTGCTCAGGTGCTCTGCACGCGCTCTTCAGTACTGCCCCACATTATTATAGCATAACCCAATGCATGTCTACTCAGAAATACGTGACATTGTGTCCAATGGGACTTACTCCCAGGAAAATGTGTATTGGATTGTAGCCTTAGGAACTGAAAAACAGTTCCTGTTTTCCTGGGGTTGAACTTGAGTCCAGATGAACCCTCCCTCGATCAGATTGCCGTGCGATAATTAGACTGGCAGCTTTAAAATCTTATTATTTATTTATTTTATTTATTTACAGTATTTTTATCCCGCCTTTCTCCCCGAAGGGACCTAAGGCGGCTTACAACAGAAAAAAAAAAATACATACACAAAAAGACAATATAAAAAAATCACTTAAAAATATGGAACACTTCACGAATTTGCGTGAATTAATTAAGCAGACTCTAGCTCAAAATTAAGCATGGCCTTACCAACCAAATCCTGCCACTCCCCAGAGAAACAAGGCATTAGCCTGCTGCCCCCTGGCTTGCTCTAGAAGACCAAAAGGCTCCACTCGTGCTGAAAACTACTTTCAAATGCTCCTTCCTCCTCCTGACTGTGAGTTCTAAACTCAAGGACAACCATCCCAGAGATGGTCACAGTGGAGCGATGTTGACAGCCCAGGCAGAATCGAGCTCCAGGCAGACAAGCAAGGGAGGGGAGACTCATGTGGGAGAGATGCTATTTTATGCACGCACACATAGAGTAAATGCCTGGATGAGGGTTGGGGTGGTTTGCTTGATGACGTAGAAGTATTCACAGCAACTCTCTCCATCTCCTTAGGAAAACCATGGCAACCAGTGCAAGCCTCACGTCGGAGCTGCCGTCCGCAATGGAAAAACAGACACCACATACATGCACATATGCACACACACAGCAAGCATGCTCCAACCTGCCCTTTGCAAAAGCAAGGTTTGCTCTCGCATCCCTCCATCCCACTTCTTTCAAGGGCTGAAGGAAGGATGCACAGACTGTTTCACATTTGAAGCAGGAGGCATAAGGGTTTCACATCTATGGGAAGTCACGCCCTGTAGTAATCGAGACACCTTTGCTTCGCAAGCCTACAGGAGCTTTCACCGAGGCAGGCTTTACAAAAGGGAAATGTATTTGAATAGAATTGATGTCAAAAAAAAAGTTAGACAGTTATTCATTGTTTGGAATGTTTCGTTGGTTGAAAGCCCCTCATTTGCCCTAACGTCTCCATTTTACAGACGAGAAAATGGGACTGAATGACTTGCCCAAGGCCACACAGCAAATCCATGGCGGAGCAAAGTCTCGATGCCAGCTTCCCTAGCTCTGTGTCCAATGTGTGTCACTCTGGAGCTCACACCCAGAAAGCAGGTTCCTACCACAGTGAAAGCTTTCCCCAAAACTGAACGATAAAGTGGGTGGGGCTACAGATCAGTTGTTACAACACATATTTTGCATGCAGAAGGTCCCAGGTTCAAATCCCTGCATTTCCCGTTAAAAGCAGACCTTCGGCAACAGAGCCAGACAAAAAACTGCCCAAGAACTTGAACATGGAGAAATCAAATTGGTCAGGCTTTCCTCATCAAATTATATCTCCGTGCCTGGAAAAGCTTCACCTGCTTAATTTCTGCATGTCATGCTACCATTAAAGGCACAGCAGTAGAGCCAGGTAAAAATGTAACAATCCTATTTATGTGAGGTTTGTTGTAAGGCTTGTTATAGTGTCTTGTAGTCTCTCCCCCCCCCCCCCCTGAACGTTCAACAACTGAATGATGGACAAAAATGCAACAAAATCGTTTTTTCCTGACATGATGGGGAAAATTTCACCTGTTGCATTTTAGTACATCATATAGCTGTTAAAAACACAAGAGCCCTACAATAAAAAAGAACAACAGCAACAGGTGACAACCCTAGGCACCTCTGGAAGTTCTGCTTTCTGAGCTTAAGATCAGTCCCCCACATTCTAGATAGATGGGGGTTGAATGGCACTCAGAGTCATTCTGTACAACATGCTCCAGCTTAATCTTGGTGACCCCCTCCAAGCCCATTAAGCCCTGTGGATCATCAGTTGTGGCTTATAAATGGACCTCCCTCCCCTTTCATACATGCATCCCTCATGGGGAGCACAGAGGTCTGTCACTGGCTATTAGGCGTGATGGCTTTATGGAATCTTCAGATCCAGAGGCAAATTCCCACTGAATACCAGCTGCCGGGGTGAAGGGGTGACAACAGGGGAGGGCTATTGCCTTCTGCTGGTGGGCTCCTCCTCGGCATCTGGTCAGTCCCTGGGAAATAGGATGCCGGACTAGATAAGTAGAGGCCAAGAAGGCATTGATCTATAACTCAGGAAGGCCCTGGTTCAAATCTCATCTCTGCCATGAGCTCACTGGATACCCTTAAGGGAGGCACACCCCTCTCAACCACAGTCTGCCCATCTGCAATGGGGAGATGGTAATAATACTCATTACAGGACTCCTGTAACAGGAGCTGTTGCAAGAATGACAAGAGAATGCATGCACAGCGATCCGAACGCTTGAAAGAGCTAGACAGGTTCCATGTATTATCGAATAGAGCTTCCTGTTACGTGTGTGTGTGTGTGTGTGTGTGTGTGTGTGTGTGTGTGTGTGTGTGTGTGTGTGTGTGTGTGTGTGTGTGTGTGTGTGTGTGTGTGTGTGTGTGAGAGAGAGAGAGAGAGAGAGAGAGAGAGAGAGAGAGAGAGCGCGCGCTGCAGAAGCCAAAGAGATTTACCACTGAATGTATAGAAAGAGACATACCAGGGGTTCAGTCCTGACTGACTCCTGCCTATTGAGCCTCTGAAACCCTACTCTTCAATCGCAGATATTTGTGGGCTCCAGGTGGTTGTGACAGAGTGAAGCAGGAAAACGGCGCTCTGAACACGCTCAGAGGCACGGCGATGATGACTTCGCATGACAAAGCTGAGCCCTAGTACTGCAAACGAGACTGAGCCTGCAGCCCAACCCCGAGATGGCTGGTTCTTCCCACTACCCGAGCGGCTTTGAATGAAGTTTCCGCCCCACCCTGGAGACACAACAGCTTGCTTCGACGTGAATTATTGATGGTCACACCACAACTCGGCTCCAGCGCGAAGATTATAACACTCCGTCCGAACTGACCCAGCCTTGTTTCCTTCCTTCCAGGCGTTCAGCCGAGCCGACAGTCAGTCACATGATGCCTCCATTCCCCACCCACCCTCCCTTTCTAATGATTTCCCTCGGAGTGTAGTTTCTTACTCTCGCTTGCTTGTCCCCCAAGGTGGCTGCTTTTCTTTCAATCTCTCGCCAGCCAATCAA
This sequence comes from Plestiodon gilberti rubricaudatus, assembly GCA_026170595.1. Taxonomy (NCBI): domain Eukaryota; kingdom Metazoa; phylum Chordata; class Lepidosauria; order Squamata; family Scincidae; genus Plestiodon; species Plestiodon gilberti. Next base: position 15,259,950 of record JANXHW010000006.1, on the reverse strand, counting down.
TACCTCCCCCTTCCACCTCCTGCAAAGAGAGACAGAGAATCGAAAGACCCACCTCTTTCGCTCCGTTACACACACACCCCACGAACCAAGATGCGCAGGTGATTTGCTGCCGCCTTGGAGCTCAGTGGGGCCACAGCCCCATGTGGAATGCATTTATAGAGGATTTAAAGAGGGGCAGAGTTGCAGAAGGGGAGCCAGCCATTGGTTATGTTCTCGTGGGGTGCAGTGGGGCTGGACGCCCAGATTCTTCGTTAGCATTGTTAAATATCAGGAAAAAAATCATGTTCGACCAACACAGAGATGACACTAGTCTTTCCATTGACAATTTGCCCCCTTTCCAGTGTCAGCCTGCCCCACCGTGGGCCTCACTCTCCATCTGGCATCGCCTGGAAAAACAATCGGGCCCCATTCTGTCTGTTTCCACCTTCCACCCTTCCCCATATGCTGTGGAGAGCCCAACCACTCTGTAGTACACAGAGAACACCTGTCTGTCTTTGTTTCCCGGACTCTTGAGAATGGTCCTCCGTCCTCCTCACTCCCAGGAAAGAGCTCCGTCTCTGCTAGCAAAATCTTTTCCATCACACCCTATCCTTCATGGCTAGAGGAACAACGAAACAAAAATAAGAACCCCTTACCATGGCGAAATGGGGGGGGGGGAGAATACAACTCCTCAGTATCTCTTTGGAAATCCCACCCTCGTAGTCGCCACATCTTTCTGGCAAACCAACGCGCAAGAGGGACGACTCTTACCTTTTTTTCTCCCTTCCAAAAGCAGATGAAGTGGTGTTCTTTGGAGAACTGATTTCTTGAAAAGGCGAAATGGGACGTGGGGACCAAAGAACTGAACGGAGTTGATCCGTGTGCCTCTCCGTGGGTTGATCGCCTTTTGCCAAGGGAGCTGTCCGCTCTCCGTGGTGCTGAAGCGTTGCTTGCTGAGGGGTGGGGCCGGGAAGGAAGAGGTGGGGTTAGACAGGGTTGTGAAGGAAGGAAGGAAGGGCTGGAGATGAGTGTGGATGTGTATGAGGAGGGGGGTGGGCGGTGGAGGAAAGAGATCTGTGAGGTTGCGAGTTCAAAATAAAGCCATGTTTGTTCTTACATTCATGCATATGTTTGTGGGTCCAACGCTTGGAGGATGAGAGAGAGAGAGAGAGAGAGAGAGAGACTTCATGTAAGCAGGTGGCACCCCCCTGCTGTTGAGTGGGAATTGACTGTGAAACCGACAGATTTGTCTGTCTGGGAAGGTGACAAAACAACACATCTACCAAACCAATTGTGAACCAAATCATGGCTTCCTCAGACAGTCCTAACCCACTCCCCTCCCCCCAAAAAACTTTTGAGAGGGTCCTGCTTAATATTCCCTAGGACTCGGAGATGCGTAGCACACCCTCAGAACAGAAATCAGAGTTCTGTGGGGACGGACTACCACACTGAGCAATAAAACAAACCAGCTTAACAAAGCAGTGTAGATAGAATTGGCATATATGTTTGAGAGAAAGCGCGTGCAGCCAGCTGCTTGTTTGTATGTTGGTGTTGGTGTCTCTAAGATGTGGTGAAAATCCCATATTTCTCCTTGTTTGTTGCCTATTTTTTCCACCTCTTTGTTACCTTCTTATCATCTCAGAAGTATCATTTCAGAAGCTCTTGAGACTGCTGAGTCATCATTCAGATGCATGCAGTAGCCATGTTTGCCCTGTTGTTGCAGCGGTTTCTTGTTTGCCCTTCTTATTTTCCCCCAACTGATCAACAGACCAAGAACTTGGCTTTGAACCAGCTTATTGGACCATGAAGTTCACCGGATTCTAAAAAGCTGGAAAGCCAAGAGTTCAGGTGATCCTCCCCCCAGTATCCAATCCCACAGGTAAAGCCTGGTTAATGCCCACAGGTTATAAAAATCAGGGTCATGCGCGTGCGCGCGCGCGCACACACACACACACACACACACACACACACACACACACACACACACACACACACACACACACATTTGCCCCTGTTTCTCATCCAGTGTGTTAGGTGCATTGATGCCCACCTGCCTGCCTAAGTGTGGGTGTGAGGACCAAGATCCTGGACTACTGTAAAGTAGTACCCACTAACCCAGAGGTTCTCAACCTGTGGTACGGGTACCCCTAGAGGGGTACACGGACCTCTTGCTGGGAGTACGCCAAGCCCTGCCCCTTATCTGCCTCATCAGCAGCTAATTAAGTGTTAATTAACATGGATTTTAAATTGTAATTATTATCGGAGCCCTTCTGTCTCTCTGATTTTGGTTTTGGGCTTATTTTTGTACTTTGGAAATGTACTTTGGTGGGGTGGGGGAGGGAGGAGCTGATTTTGGGAAGTGTGACTTGGAGAAAAAAGAGATCCTTGCATATCTCTCTCTCTCTATCTCTCTCTCACTCACTCACTCTCTCTCTCACACACACACACACACACACTTAAATAAGAAATTTTTTCACGTTTAAAATTGTTTTAGTACTTTTTATTTAATGATTAATTACCTAATTGATTAATTAATTAATCCAATTAATTAGCAGGGGGTACTTCAGAAAATTGGACCGTGATAGGGGGTACCCGGGCCTCCAAAGGTTGAGGTTAGTGACTAACCTGTGTTAGTATTTTATTTTCAGCTTGACTTTTAACCTCCATGCCATTCTTTGTCCAACCCAGCCCACCCAAATCATCCTTTGTTGTTATGTACTTCCTTGAAAGCCTTATTTCGGTCTTTTTCTTTCCCCCTTGGATCCAACACTTTAATAAAAGAAAGCTCATTTTACTGTTACTATTATTAACCCGCCTGGTTTCTGTTCATTTGTGATGGAGTTGGCCGTCTTGTCTTCCCAGACTATCAGGGATGTGGAGGTCTCCATTCTTTTGAGAGGTTTCCCCAGGACAGCCTCCTTCTGGCTGGTTTTCCCTGGCCTTGGGTGGTGGCAACAAGAACGACTGTCCCAGTTTCAACTCAGTTTCTGGACAAGATGGGTTGGGAGTGGATGCAAGTTGCTGGGCGCAGCCCCCTACCCCTATCTCTCTAAGGTATTACTACTCTCTTACTACAAGGTAAATTCATATGATCACACAATATAGACCAATTACCATTTATTCACCCTTCTATATTTATCTTAAGTTGGCTCAAGTTGTAAAAGATGGGTACTCTCACCACACCCATACATGCTCCTTGATGATGGGAGGGTGAGAATAGTTATTATAGATCCATTACCACAAACTGTGAAAGGGAGATCATGTGAGTGTTCATATTGTACGCTAGATGGTAATTGATAGAAGTGGGAGTTCTGTTGGAGGCACTCACATATAAAGGGGGACGACGACACAATGAATGAATGCATGGAAATAAAGAAAAAATATTGCGCTGTTTGCATATGCTTTCACAACGGGGTGGGATGTGTGTTGGTGAGAGAGTTCTAGTGGAAGTGGAGAGGTGTGTGATTCACATCTGTGGAGAAGAAAGGTGTGTGTGTTTCTTTTTGTGAATGAGGCAGAGAGAGAGAGAGAGAGAGAGAGAGAAGCAGAAGAGCTTGTCCCGGTGGTAATTGAATAGATGGAGGAGGCAGGGCAGAATTAAGTGAGTGATGTTGTCTGGTTGCCAGTGAAACAGGGGGAGGGTGCATGCATTTAGGAGGAGGAGAAGAAGCTGGGAATAGGAGCGATGATCAACAGAGTGTGAGGAGGAGAGTTGGAGGTGTGGCAATGTGTGTGTGTGAGGTGGGGGAAGACAGGAGGAGAGATTGTCATTAGTGGCCTCCTGTGGAGGAAGCAAGTCTTGCAATGAAGCCAGGCTTTTATGGCCCACTGCAGGATAAATTCAAACCCCCCCCCCCATGTGTGTTTTACTGTGCCAACAAAATACACACATCTCAGCAACACCTGCTAGAAACCCCTGCTTGTAAATCACTTAACTACTACATTTCCTTTCAGAGGATGGGGGCCGGGGGAGAGGGACACAAGAAAGGCTTGGATCTAGATCTGCACCTATTGGGCAGTCACTCCCCTGTCCTGGATCCCAGCAAATTTGCCTTAACGCTCTCCCACGATAGGAAGCCCAGGATTCCCCTCTTGCAGCGCAAAGCTTTCCAAGGCGGAGAGCACAGCCCTTGGGGAGTCCCAAAATAGCCGGGTAGGGGAAGCAGGGGAAAGGGTGGCTGCAGCCGAAGGGAAACGGCTACTACCTGGTTCGCAGAAAAACCTAAGAAGGGTCCTGTGGCATCAGAACAAAGACCTCTCTGGACCAGCATCTGCTTTCCAATGGCACCAACCCACAGGTCTCTTGTACTGTTGCTTCCCAGCAGTGGGGACTTACTTCCTCCATGATTCTTCTGATTAATTCCCTCTTCAAGCCATCCAAGCGAGCGGCCATCACTCCATCTTGTGGTAGCAAATTGAAAATTCCACAGTTGAATTATGAGCTGTGTGAAGAAGTACTGTACTTTCTTTTGCCCATCCTAAATCATCTGTCAACCAGCTTCCTTGGGTGACCCTGAGTTTTAGTCTTATGAGAAAAGGAGAAAAACGTCTCTGCCCACTTTCTCCACACCATGCAGAGCCGGCCCAGACATGAGGCGAGATGGGCTGCCTCAGGTGGCGGGTGGGTGCAGGGGGCACCCTAAGTCCACCCACAGCCGCTTCACCTAGCCCTCATTTGCTCCCTGACCTCTTCCTCCCTGCTCTGCCAGTCCATGCTTTGAAACAGACCAGCAGAATGGGGCAGAACAAGGAAGTCGGGGAAGCCACCCCACCCCACCCCATCCCACCAGGAGACATGGGTCTCCTGGCTTTCTTGTTCTGGCCCCACTTGCCACTCTATTTCAAAACTTACAGCAGTACAGTGGGGAGGAGGAAACAGATAAAGAGCATGAGCTGGGGGGGGGCTGCCTCCAGTGCCGCAAAGCAGGGAGTAGAAGGGAGCAGTAGCGGCAGCGCAGCGGTATTCCCATGCCTGTTCCCTGATTGGAAGAGCACCGCCACAGCCACCACTCACCTTCCCTCTTCTGGGGTGGGGGGCAGGCAAAGTGGGTTGCCACCATCACCTCTCCCTCTCCGCTTCTAAACTGGAGGTGGGTGGTGGGGGTGGTGGGGGTGTTCCCACCTGTGTGGGGGCAGCAGCAGGGATGGGGGGGCAGCAACATTTCCACGGTACTTCAGGCGCCATTTCCCCTGCATTTTTACAAACCTCTATCATGTTGTCATCATTCTCACTTAGTCGCCTTTTTAAGCCCAAACCGCCTTTCCTTGTAGTGTGTGTGTGTGTGTGTGTGTGTGTGTGTGTGTGTGTGTGTGTGTGTGTGTGTGTGAGAGAGAGAGAGAGAGAGAGAGAGAGAGAGAGACTTTCGCTGAGCAACCAGCCTAGGATGAAACTCTGTATGGGAAGACTAGAAAACAACTTTTAAGTTGCTATTCAATTCAATCTCACTCATGGCCCAAAGACCCCCAGGTGTCCTGGCTTCCAGCAAACCCAAGAAACGTGGCTTCCAGCACCACCTGCTGAAAAATATTAGAGCCTAATCCTAATCCCCCCCATCTCCGAGACTCACCCCCCCCCCAGTTGTTACTTTCTGAATTTCCTGTGGCCAGTCACCAGGCCTGTAGATAGAACTGAGTTCCCAGAATTCCCTGCTGGACACCCACATGCTATACCTAACAACCCTCTCTGATGCCGTAGGAAGCCTGACCCACTATATCGCTGCCAGAACTGAGAGCCGGATTCGATCGTTTACAAAGAGCCATGACCTGGTGGAAGGAAAAAAATGGAGGAAAGATCTGACAGCACCATGGCAACATTTTGGAGCTGACACTCCTGTTGCCTCAGCAACCAAATAATTCCTTTTGTCAGTTCTCCATCAAGAAGAGGGGGGCCCTGAACCAACCAAATTAGCCTTTAGTCTGAACACTGTTGTTATCCCCAACCTGCACAGCTGGATGGAAGCGTTGGAGCCATAGGGAATCCCCAGCTACCATCAGTCCGAGAGAGTGGAGGGAGAGAACAGAGGGAGGAATGTTTGGGGAAGAGAAGCAGACAAGCTACTGTTGAAGCATCAAGCAACCTGGGTGTGTTGATAGCAGCAAAAATATATGTTTTCACTCATGCAACCTGATAAAAGTAAGGAACTCACGCCCCAGCCAGCAGTGACTCAGGTGCTGTCACACGTGTTTGATTAAGTCCTGTTTTGTTCTGTGTCTTACTCCTCGCATACGCAAGTATTTTTACAAGGCTGAAATCTTTAGTCAATTCATGAGTTAGTTTAATTGCTTAGCAGTCTGATGTATACAGCAGTAAATTGCACTGGACAGAGTGGGACTTCGTTTCGAGTTAGCCTAGGATGGCAGCCTAAGAATTGTTTAATCGACTAAAACAGTGTTCACAATTAATTGGGTGACACATTTCAGAAGTGATATATATATATATATATATATATATATATATATATATATATATATATATATATATATATATATATATATATATATATATATATATACTTGTAAAAAAAACCTACAGATTGCAGGGCCCAATTGGGAAGAGGCACCCCCCTTCCCTCTCACACAGGAAGAAGGAATGCCTCTTCTAAGATGGCATCCATGACATGAATCATTCGTGCACTATCTGAAGACATTCTCCCGAACTATTCCTTTAGCCATATGCAAATGTATGCAGATTTTATGGATGAAATACCGGCGTAGTTGATGAAAACTAATTTGATTAATTGTGGTATATTGTCACCCAGCATATTGTCACCCATCACCCCTACCTGTATTGTCACCCAGCACCCCTACCTGTATTGGGGTGTCTCAGACCTGTCACCTGTGTCATTTTGTGGCCACTCAGTGTGATCAACATGGAGCTAGATGAACCAGATTCCAACCCAGTATAGGACAGCTACGTACATCCATAAAAGCTCAGAATGTAAGTGGCCGGAGCACAGTCATTTCCCTCCCACAAAAGTCAGTGGAGCATCCCTGTGTCTCAATGGCCATATCGAAAGCATCCGAGTCACATGAGGCCATGCTGGAGAAGACTGGCTGCTCCAGTTCATGTTCTTCTCCTCCTAGGTGGTCACATGAGGCCATGCTGGAGAAGCCCTGCTCCAGTGCATGTTCTTCTCCTCTTAGGTGGTGAACTTCACTCCACGCTCAGAGCAGAAGAATAATACATGTATTTTAACTTCTCATCAGAACCACAGTCACCCCCAGTGTGCACCCCCAAAATTGGACTGGGAGGGGGAAAAAAGTTTGGTTTCCTCTAGAAAATGAGTGTCCATCCCTAGGGAAGTACACCTTCAGCTCTGAGTGCTACAGCTTGAGAGTTCGGGGTGTGGCTGTTCTTGGCTCTTGCCAGGGTAGCGACTGAGGCCTTCACACCCGGGTCACCTCATAGCCTTGCAGTGCCATGATGTTTTCATACACAGCGGTGCATTCCAGCTTCTCACTGTCATTCTGTGGGCCGGACCGGATCCCATCCAGGAGGCACTGGTGTAGAAAGATGTACTGGGACTGCGGAGACAGAGAGGGAGGATGGGGTGGGATTTGACCGCTGAAGGAAGAATAGCACTCTGCTTTGCCTTTCTGTCATAACTCTGCAGGAGTAAACCCCCCTCACGGTGGTCGAGAGCCACCATTTGGGGGGGGGGGTTGCTGAATTGCTAGAAACAATGGGCAAGGTTGAAAAGGTGGAAGTGTCGAGCTTGGGGCATCCCTTTGTCTTTTGCACTGTTGCTAGACAATGGGCTACTTAGGCCGATACTCCAACTGGCATCCTTAATTGCGTGGAGGAAGAGCATGAGTGCGCACATCGCCCTCCCTCACTTGCTGCACCACTGCCTAACTGCATGGCGTGTATGTGTTTAAAGCAGTATTTGCCGCCGTTGCCGCCATAATGGCTCCGGGGGCGAGTGGGAGGGGCTGCATTACACTGGTTTGCAAGGTGCGGTGCAGCGCCTTGCGCTACTTACGGTGCCGCACCCCCTCCAGGAACGCCACTGGTGAGCACTTCTGGTACCCACAACATTCCTTTTTCATACAGGAAATGTATGTTTGATAACATTCAGAGCAGCCCTTTAAGTACCATGCTGTCTGCTAGCAGATGGATGTGTTATAGCAGGGGTTCTCAACCCGTGGTACGGGTACCTCTAGGGGTACACAGACCTCTTGCTGGGGGTACGCCAAGCCCTGCCCCTTATCTGCCCCATTAGCAGTTAATTTAGTGTTAATTAACATGGATTTTAAATTGTAATTATTTTCGGAGCCCTTCTGTCTCTCTGATTTTGGCTTTGGGCTTATTTTTGTACTATGGAAAATATACTTTGGTGGGGTGGGGGAAGGAGGAGCTGATTTTGGGAAGTGTGACTTGGAGAAAAAAAGAGATCCTTGCATATGTCTCTCTGTCTCTCTCTCTCTCTCGCACACGCACACACACACGCACACATGCGTACATACACAGAGTTAAATAAGACATTTTTTCACATTTAAAATTGTTTTAGTACTTTTTTACATAACGATTAATTACCTAATTAATTACTTGATCAATCCAATTAATTAGCAGTTAATTAGCAGGGTTACTTCGGAAATTGGACCATAATAGGGGGTACCCGGGCCTCCAAAGGTTGAGAATCCATGTGTTACAGTATTTGCTGTATTCTTGTTCCTCAGTCCTTGAACACATTTTGAGCCCTGCCTGGGTGAAAGTTCCTTCAATTACCTTATGCCATACTAAGCTCCTGACCGTGTAGCTCTCCTGACTGAGATTCCAAGTTCCACCAATGTCCCCGACTTCTCCGAAACCCGCACCGGGAAGGAGGAGGCCCTCCACAAGCAACACAGAGGGTCTACTCTCACCTCCGTCTGAATCATGAGTGGACGATTCATCCTCATCCTCTGGACGAACGCAAAGACTCCCATCTCCCCCTCGTTCTGGGCTTGGCGCAGCAGGGAATCCAGGGCAATAAACGTTCCTGTTCGGCCCACACCAGCACTGGAAGAGTGAAAGAACAAAGGAGGGGACAGATATTCACAGCTCTGACTGAGCCTTCTGGGAGAGTTAGAATTGAATCACAGAAACACAGAAAGGTAATAGAATTAAGGGACGTGACGGAATCATCGAGCCTAACTCCATCTGCTGCCGGCGTCAGGAATCCCATCTTCAGTTTCTTTAATTAAATGAACCCAACCCCAGTGGTCTTCACTCTCATCTACATACAAGGCTACAAGTGACCTTCTTCCCGGGCAATGCAGCTCCTCCGCCTGCCTGGTGTACTGAATCTGTAGAAACCAATCCAACCACATATTCGCTGAACCTGCTCTTAAAAGATTTCCAGTAATTGCGATTCAACAGTAATTGCGATTCTCATTCTCACTGACACTTGACTCCTCTCCTGTAGGACTTGGGTGGCTGGTGGCCCAATCCTATGGGCACGGTACGACCGTGGAAGTTGCCGTCCACTGTCGTAAATGCAGCAGTGCTGCCGGAAAAAGTGCGCCGTTGCTGTGCGCCAGGGAGCTGGCAGCAGAATCTGCCAGTAGCTCCTCATGTGTGCGAATGGCCTGCCTGGACCACGCCAAGGTAAGAATGATGGCAGTGAGGGCATAACATGAGAAGGGAGGGGGGGGGAACAGGACAGGGACTGGGGTAGAGAGGGCAGGAAGGGGCCGTTATGGGTGACAGCAGCTCTGTCGATATCCTATCCCCCTTTCTAGCCTCGATCTATCTCCCTAGGGCCGCTCGGACTTGCGCCAGCCAAAGAACTGGCACAGGTCCGAGTAGACTCTTTGGAGATATAGGGAGGCTTGCACTGGGTGAAATGTTCCCTTACCTCAAGGGGGCCTCCAGGACTACCCACCACCACAGGATGCAGCGTGCGGTCCATTGGTGCACCTGCATCGGCGGAGGGGAGGTTAGATAGAATTGGGCTGCTGGTGGTTCTTGTCATGATTATCCCACTAGTTCTCTTCTCAGACTTACCAAGTTCAGAGGGGCTTTCTCCCAAACCAGAGCATATAGGATTGCAGCCCTGAATTTCCATATGTGCATATATGTATGCATATATACATTTCCATATTTTATTACATATATGCATATATGCACACACACACACACACCCCAGATCCCCATTTCCCCTGCAGAAAATCCCCAGCCCTGGCTTGGTTCGACCGACGGACGTGTGGTTCGGAGGAACCCCCCCCCCCCCCCCGAGTCCTCGCTTCCATTGACAATCTTTGGCTCTAAGACTCCCTGCTCCCATTGGGTTTACCTGCAGTGAACCAAAACTGGCCTACTACCCTCCTGTTGCTCTATGTGCTCCCTCACAAGCTCTCGAAAGCGGAGGATGGTGCTGGTGACCTGGGGCACCTGATGGTCCGGCCATGATGTGTAGTGGTAATGCCGGGCGAGACGAACCTCAGATTCATTGGTCTGTTGGGGACACACAGGAATCAGACATTTCCTTCAGTCAGACATACAGACACCTCTGGGGAAGGGGGGGGGGGAAGGAGAGCAACTATCCAATCATTCTGCAGCCAGAGAAAGGCAAATGAGAGAGAAAGGGGCCCAAATCCACAGAGCTGTACGTATATGTTGGTTGCACAGTTTGGAGGAGGGAGTGGCCGATTTTCCTGTTCTGAATTGTTTGGACCAGGACAAGGGAGGTGAGATATGGAGGAAATGTGGGGAGAGGCATACAGGGATGGTGGTGCCCACCTGAATCTCTTGCCCACTGCTGCCTCCAGGCATGCACACACCCATCCCATAGAGGGCAGCAGCAGGCAGGCAGGTGAGTGGGCGGGTGGGTGGGCAGCCCCGTACCCCATACATACAGAGACTGCACCTTGCAGTCTCCGCACTCCACGCCTCTTCCATTGGAAATGAACGAGGGGAGCAGGGGATGCTGGGAAGGGGAACTGAGCACCCTCTGCTGGTGCTCACTGCAAACAGAAGAGTTGCAGGGTGCGGAGGCTGCACAGCGCCATCTCTGTAAGTAAAGGGGCCAGGTAGGTGGGAGAAGCGATTTGGAGCCGTGACAGCTTGTTTTTCTTTCTTCCTCCTCTCTTCCGACTTGCGCCCAGCCAGTAAGAGGATTGTAATGCCCAGTGGAGCGGCAGGCTGGAGAGGGCAGGGGGCTCACCCCTTTGCTGCCCTTCAAGTGTACTGCTCCACACAACCATTTCAGTTGGGCCGCCCCTGGGGGAAGAGGTAAAGGTGACCCCTGACAATGAAGTCCAGTCGTGTCCGACTCTAGGGTGTGGTGCTCATCTCCATTTCAAACCCGAAGAGCCAGCGTTGTCCGAAGACGCCTCCGTGGTCATGTGGCCGGCATGACTCTCCTTGCCGCAGCGCGTAGCATGCGGCTGGAACACGGAGCGCTGTTTACCTTCCCGCAAGCGGTACCTATTTATCTACTCGCATTAACATGCTTTGGAACTGCTAGGTTGGCAGGAGCTGGCCAAGCAACGAGCGCTCACCCCGTCGCGGGAATCGAACTGCCGACCTTTCGATCGACAGCTCACGGTTCAACACAGAGGTGCAAGGGAGTGTGGACTGGACCCTACGCGCATTGCAACATATTTTCATGATTCCCAAGATTCACATCATGGTGACATTTCTAAAGAAGAAGCGAGGAAGGAAGACACTCTGCACATACTCAGGGCATTTTATTACTACCTCACATGTTGCAGGGCTGAGCCTTGAACCCACCCGCCTGATCCCTTGCATTACAAAGCCTCCAGCAGGCTCTGTCCAGGGGATTTCATGGCGTCTTAATAAGAGCAGCTCAACTGGAGCAGGCCAAAGGTCTGGATAGCCCAGCAACCTGCCTCCTGGTCGCCAGCCAGATGCTTCTGGCAGGGCATGAAGAGGTCAGCCATTCTCCACACCGTTTAGTAGAAGGTGAGGCTGAACAAGGGGTATTTCATTCTGTTTTCATGGTCAAGAACCATTGACAGGTAGGGCTGCCGTGCAATCTTGTGGCAGTGAGTTCCACACATTAATTATGCTCCAAAGCTATGATGGCAAGAAACTTTCCAACTCCCTGCCCATTCCTATTCATACAGTAGGAGGACCTATTCGCATCAACCTACAGCTCCAGTCTAGGCCCCTGGATGATGTTTCTGAAATGACTTACGCACAGCTTATATGATCAATGGCCACGTGAAAGCCATGTTTAAAAAACACAGATAGCTCCCTATGACAGCTGTTGTCATGGGTTAAGCATTTGGGCGGATCAGCAGGCAAAGTCTACCTGATTGCTATTCACCTTCTTCATTCTGAAGTCCCGGATGGTCCAATCAGGGAGGATGGTTTCTGTCACAACGGATACAGTGATGTTGTCATAGACACAAGGAGTGTAGTCCAGGGGCCAATAGTGCTCACATTTCACCTGGCCAGAAGAAGAAGAAAGTGCGCACGCGTTAACGCACACACACACACCACAAGGTTAGCGGCGGGATGGCCACCATTGGGGAAGAGGTGAGCTGTCAAACTCTTGTCAAGTTGAAGCAAAACTGCCTTATGCCAAATCAAACCATTGGTCCATTTAGCTCAGAACTGTCTACCTTGACTGGCAGTTGTTTGCTGGGGTTTCAGACAGGGCCAGGTTCTTATGTCCCCAACCCTATCTGGAGATACCAGGGATTGAACCTTGAATTGTCTGCATGCAAATCAGGTGAGCTACCATTGAGCAACATTGTCCCTCCCTAGTTTTGCAGTTACAGATCAAAGGTTTTAAGCAGGGGTGCACAACTTGGCAGTGGGTAGGGGCCGAAATGAATAGACTAAACTTCTTCGGGGCCGAAGATAGGTGTCGCGGGGGGGGCGTGGCAAGGAACCATGATGTCACTTCCTCAGGAAGTGACATCACAGGGGGCGTGTCCATGAGCCAGAAAATCTCCGGAAATGCAACATATTAATAAATAAATAATGAACCACCTGTGGCTCTTTAACATATAAAGTGCAGCTCTCGGAAATATGTTGGCTTCTTAATGCTTCTTAAATATTGTGGCTCTCAAACATCTGAAGTTTATCGTATGTGGCTCTTACATGAAGCAAGTTTGGCCACCCCTGGTATATACCGTATATATACCCATCAATCATCATCATCATCAGGGCCTTCCCTTCTGGAACCTTACATGGCGCGGAGGTTCCGTGTTGGGAAAAGTATTTCCTAACAAACTCTGTCTTGCACGTTCTGCAGCTCTCAACTGCATAACCGACCAGCAGAGGAAAAACGTGGCCACCCCGAAGTGAGGGTCCAACGGCCTGAAGAAGAGCTGAAGCATCACAGAATCGGCCGCCGGTCACCTCGGCGAGCTTAGATGTTCATTCACTCCTCCCAGAGCCTCTGCAGGGCTTTCAGCCAGAGCCCATGCTTACCTCAAAATCCCGGGATTTCTTCTTCAGCAATTCACAGTCACGTTGCTTCCTAAAGAAGTCGCCATCATCATAGCAGCCCAACTTCCCCAGGGATCTTCGTCATAACTGTTGTGCCAACACCAACTCCGGCACTTCTGTAATGCAGCTGGAAACTTCGGAATCGTCCGCTCCTCGGACGATTCCGAAGCTTCCAGCCGTGTTGCAGAAGCGACAGAGTTATGAGAGGTGCTTGGCTAGAGCGGCCCAACAAAGAAGCGATGTTGCTGCTCTAGCCAAGCACTTCCCATACCTCTGTTGCTTCTGTAACGCGGCTGGAAGCTTCGGAATCGTCCGCTCCTCGGACGATTCCGAAGCTTCCAGCCACGTTAACAGAAGCGCCGGAGTTATGGGAAGTGCTTGGCTAGAGCGGCCCAACAAAGAAGCAATGTTGCCGCTCTAGCCAGAAAAACTTTGGGGGCCACCAGAAAACCTTTGGGGGGCCGCATGTTGTGCACCCCTGGTTTTAAGGGACAGGCTCATAGCTGTGCCTTCTCTTGTTCTTATAATTTGTAAACTGCAAATTCTGGGCATAGCAGCCCCCAACAGAAACAAGTTGGATTGCCACTGTAACCCCCACATCCCAGCTGCAGCTCCTCCCCCCATTACTGTAAATGCTAAAAATGGACTTAACTTTTGCAGTGCTGAAAAAAATCTAGCATATTTTTTTGCTATTGTTTATCACTTCCTGTGAAAGTGTTGGCTGATTTGTCTAAACTGCCTTCACTTGTTGAAGGCAACTGAGGACAATTGAAAGTGAGGACATCACATAGCCAAATCTGATTGGTTACTCAGCATTGTGGCAGCATCACTGGTTGGATGGGGTCATTCATGTGACTAATTCAGAAAGGAGAAAGAAGAAACAGCCAGGGGGAAACTATGGCATCAAACAGGAATGAAACGATCATTCACACAATCTAAGTGGTGTTTTTTTGGGGGGGGGGAGAGATATTTCCATCCTGCCAAATAGTTCACTACTTTTGAACCCCCAAAATAAAAATGGGGAATATTTGGCATGGCACAGCCCCAGAACTTGCCCTTCTGAATGGGAAATCCCCAACCAGCATGCAGGTATGTGTCTAGATCTCTGGTGCTTTCCCATACAATTCACACTGGCCTAATGGGATCAATCTTACCCGTCCATTCTCTACACACTTGGTGAGCATAACTAAAGTGGTCACCCGTTGCTCCCATATCATGTGCCAGAAATCATGTAGTGTCCCAGGTAGTGGACCTTGGGCTGCTATGAACTCCTTTGCACTCTTGTAGCCCTAGAATGGGTGGGTGGGAGGGAGAGAGAGAGAGATTAAACAAAGTCAATGGGAAAGTGATCTAGGCTAACAGAACCCTTGTTCAGAATAAAGGCTGAATAAGAATAGTTAATTTTTGTTTAGTTCAGACACTTTTATCTATTTATAACAAACACCTTGTTCGTAATGAACGAACTCACTCATTCCACTCTGCATGAGATATGCATGCCAAAACCGACTCTCCAAATTCAAAATCATTGGTCATTAACTGAAAGTGAGAAATGTTGAGGCTTAAAAGGAGACTGGCAGCACAATCTTATGTGTGTCTACTCAGAGGTAAGTTAAATTATCGTCAATGGGGCTTAATCCCAGGAAAGTGTCTATAGGATTTCAGCCTGAGTTGCTTGATATATCCAGATCCTGCACATATACTGTCCTAAAAGAAAATCCGAAGATTGGGCCAAGCTCAGGGCCCAATCTCAGGGCTGCTATGGCCCTTGGGGAGGGGACAGGTGTCAGTCAAGCACAGTCCCACCCTGATCATCAGAAGTTCAGCTCAGAATTACTCCTCCGATTCTCCACCTCCTGGTATCTGAACTGCTCATGTATCCTTTCAAGATTATGCAGCAACAGAGGACTGAATTATGCTTGTCTTTAAAACAAAGACTCTCAGAATGCTGAATGCTACCCAATAACAAATTCCAGGCATGTGCAATGAGACCAAAAAGCTACAGAAGAGGCTGTAAAGGACAGGCCCAAAGCCCAGGTCATTTTAACCAACTACCCAATAGAACAAATCGGATACATCACCACAGCGATGCAAAACAACATCAGGATCCTGTAAAATCCAGGATCAGCAACAACAAAATCTAGCATAAGAAGGTCCAAACTGCTATCTAAACATCCAGTGATATCTCATACAAACCATAAGAACAGGTGAGACTCACAGGCAGATAGCTAGCATTGATGTAATCTGAATTCGGGTCTCCAGGCTTGGGGGTGAGCAGGACTCGTGAGCTGTCGTCTGTAGAAAAAGAGAAAGGAGTTAAAAATACATTTGTGAGGGCAAGAAGTAAATAAACCTAAAGGCAAACCCACCAAAAATTGGAGACAAAACACTTCTGTAATTGGTGAAGGAAAACAATATGTGGGACCGTGGGAGGGAAAGGCTTGCAAAACTTTAGACATTCTATTTACTGAAATTATTTGAAATGTTATTGAAATAAATGAAATTATCTATAGACAAAGGCCTAGTGTTCAAAGATCACAAGGTACCATAAATGCAAGAATAATATATTTGGAAAAATATGAAAAAAAGTCATATATAGCTATGGGAAAAAAATTGCAAACATGAATAATCAACGCTATACTTTTGTTTCCAAAAATCAATAAAGAGTTGTCAACATTTTGGAAAAAAAAATCTATATTTTGCCTTCTCTTCATCTCAGAATTTTGCTAAGTTTAGATATTTTTGCTATTTGTCATACCTCGGTGATTCCCCAGTCGTGGACATTTTGTGATATTACGCTTTAATTGTGGCAACATTTGTGATGTGATGCCAGTTCTTTGCAATTATATTGTAAAGATGACTTATCAGGAAGCCTGGATCTTTAGCTCTGGGCTCAAATCACAGCCGTGTGTACTCCAGCGATATCTTCAGCAACACAGTCCTTTTTTCTGTACCATCTGTGCAGCTAATATGACTTACTCCTCACTGAGTTGGCAATAGGAACCATATACTGTAGTATAATTGAAGTCTTATTTCGGTAGTTGTGATGATTGAGCTTCCTTTGCTCCCTTCTTTCTCCCCATATGTTTTTCTTAAGGAAAAGCCTCGGCAGAAGGTTCAATAGGAAAGAGGCTTCCCTGAGATGCTTTGAAATCAGTACTATTGCAGAAAGACTGCATGGCCAATCAGACAGGTTGGTTGTGGGTTTGTTGTCTTCTTCATCTAGGCCCAGCCAGGACAGTAACTCCAACCAGCCCATCTGCTGGGATTTACATGCACCAGCTGATTAGGCAAAAAAAAAAAAAAAAAACCACTTGACCTGGTCAGAGTGAACATAAAACAGTCCCATTGGATGAGATAATGACATAATTGAACCAGGCAGCCCAATCCAACGTAACTCCCCATGCGGTGAGGCAGCGGTGCCAACAGGGCATCCACTGCATCCTGCAGGGGAGTTTTGGCCTCCGGAGGCCTCCTTGGGGCAACCCCCTACCAGACCGTTAGGTCTACTTGGACCTGTGCCAGTGATATCCATATGGACCCAATCCGCCCTCCTACCCGCCCCTGTCGCCGCTCTGTTCCACCCACCCCAGCTTCCCTCCTACCCCTTGTGCGATCCTACCTGGGGCAGCAGGTGTCTTCAGTCCGCTGCTGCATGAACCTGGCCACTAGCGGCTTCCGGCGGCAGCCAGCCCATGCACTCCAGTGCATTATGCATTGCCAGAAAGCACCTAGCGCTGCCATAAGGCTTGTTCTGGCAGTGCTAGGCGCCATTAGGCTTGGGTTGTAGGTTTCTTAAAGTCAAACCCCAGGATGCTTGTGCATGTTTCGCCTGGGCTCCCTCACAGTAGTCTGCATCTGTGTGTGGTCAAGAGAGTCAGAGATCACTCCTGCCTTTTCCTGCTTGGTTCCCTCAGGTCTTTGAGACCCACTGATCTAAGGTTACACCCAAAACTATCTCCCTATAGTGAGATGTGCAATGTGAAGGCAGACTCTTGGGTAAGGACAATAGATGCAACAACAAAGAAAGAGTGGAACGGGGAAATGAAACTCACACGGTAGAACGTTGTTATAGCGATTTTTATCTTGATTTTCAGGCCGCTGTGCCACGCTCCAGGGCTGCCCAGTCCCCACATCCTGCAGTTGCTATTACATGGGCAAGGCAGAGGGACAGACTGAATCAGCTGAGCAGAGGATGCAAAAATCAGGGTGACAAAGCAACACACACACACACACACACACACACACACACACACACACACACACACACACACACACACACATGCGCGCGCTGCTGAACAAAATATAACAATGTGGAAAATATATTATCCTCTGGGACTGTTGACTCCTTCCCTTCCCTGCAACAATGATCCTAAGTTGTCTGGGGGAGGTGGGGTCATGACTATTCCCCGCTCAAGTGAAATTGGGCTGGTCTCAATACCCCAGAACACAGGAACCACAAGCCTCCCTTCCTTGCCTGCTATCCCCAGACAGACTCTGCATTTCATCATGTGATTGCATTAATCATGAAGACAGGATACAAAACTGCTGACACAGCGATTCTTGATGAGGAGGAGAGATGCCCCATCATGCAATGGCCCTTGAAACAGATAAATTATCTCTCTTCCCCCAAGGAAATAAATATGCCTGTTGATTAATTTTATATTTTAATTATTTGAAATGTGTGTGCCTATTTAAAATTGCCCATTTGCTGGGACCTACAGGGAAAGCAAAAGAACATCCTGCTAGGAAAAATAAAAATACCGTATTGTCCCGAGTATAAGACGCACCTGATTATAAGACGCACCCTTAAAGTTTGGTGCTATTAAAAAAAATTAATTAAATCACTGGCATTAAATTGCAACAGCCTGATTATAAGACACACCCCTAGTTTAAAAACTTAAATTAGGAGAAAAAAGTGAGTCTTATACTCAGACCAATACGGTATTTGGTTGCATCACCAAGTCGGTGGAATGCTTTCCAGGGGGAGATCCCTAAGGCTGCCTGCATTTGGGTGGGTGCTAAACTTGCAGGCTTAGGCAGACTTTTCACTTCTATCACTCTGTGTCTTTCTGAAACAGGTGTTGTTTTTTTTACCTTTGTTGCTGTTACAGTTTTCATAGATATGTTATGAACTGTGTATTTTTTATGTTTTTACTCTGATTTGTCCTATAGATGCTTCATATTTTTTATCTGTTTTGTTCATGTATAAGTCACTGTGGATACCTGTTATATAGAAAAGCAAGATAAAAACTGATGAAATAAATAAGTATATAAGAAAGGAGGGAGAGGGTGAAACCCAATCTAAATCTGGTCAGGGGCAATCTTCAAACTACACTCCTTGAGAGGGAAAGCAGTTTTATATGTCCCATTATGCACTGCACACACCATGGAGAAAAAAACATCGTCACATATCCCATTCATGCTATGCTCTATCAGAGCACAATTAACATTTTTTCCTGGGTAAGGCAGAACTGCCCCAGTCTAATACACATCAAAACGGAGGTGGGCTTTGCTGAGGTAAGCCAAGCTTTTTCTTTTGTCGCTGTACTGATAAAGTTAGCTAACCTCATTCAAGCAAAATTAAAAACAAGCAACCCTTATCTGGTAGGCCTTCTCTCTCTCTCTCTCTCTCTCTCTCTCTCTCTCTCTCTCTCTCTCTCTCTCTCTCTCTCTCTCTCACACACACACACACACACACACACACACACACACACACACACACCAGGCCTGTCAGAACCACCTGCCACCATTGAAAGGGGAGAGGTGTCCCTGACACAACGCTGCTTCCTGAAGAGGGAGCGATCCTCATGAAGTGACTGTAGAGCACAGAAATGCCTCTCGCAAATATCACGAGAAAGCCTGGTAGAGTGAAAATGCCCCCTTTTCCCAAGACGCATTGGGTTCACCCTCATACCTGGTATTCCTGGGCAAAACCAAAGGCGCTATCCGAGAGGTGCTCCAAGCAGTAACACGGGAAAGCCGACACAGGGACCGAGGCAACAACTCTGCTGCAGAGAGGGAAGAGAACAAGGATCTCTTTAGATACCTAGGAGTGCAGATCATGGGAGGAGCTGCAGCTTAGTGGCCCCCCAGGGTCAACCCTTGGCAGCATCTCCAGTTTGGGCTGAAAAAAGACCCCCTGTCTGAAGCTCTGGGCCTGGAGAGCCGCTGCCTGAGACAATACTGGAGGAGAAGCAAGAGTATCTGCTTGCTTCTCTCCTTCTTTCTTCAGATCATTGCAAGAGGCCTGGCCCGGCATTTCACCTGGGTGACTCCTCGGCCGTCTTCAGCTTCCCCAAGACGTTCTTCCCCCTGCAAACAAGACGGCAAAATCAGACTGCGTGGTGGTAGCACATTCGTTGGCGGCGTTCTTTCCCTCCATCCAGCAAGGCGGGTACGTCGAGAGACACACTTTCCTCCATAAGTATGTGAGGGGTCTTCAACTGCTGGTTGAGATCATGTATCCACACTGTATGCATTGGCAGGTGGTGCTAAAAGAAGGGGCAGGAGGAGTCAAGCGTCTCGAAATGAATCAGTGCTGGTTTACTGGGGAATTCATGACAATATTCGTGGTGAGCGAAAAGCAGTAAACACCAAAGGAAGCAACGAGAGTGAGCAGGAGCAATAGAACTCAATAGTTTCCCATTGAGCTAGCAAAGACTTAGTAAAAGTTCTGAAAATGACAAGCAGAAACAAGGGAGTTGTGACTGACGGAGGGTGAGAATCTTCCCCCCAAGAATCTTGGGAGTCATCGTTTGATAAGATGTTGAGAATTAGTGATCGCCTATCAAAGTAACCAATATTATACCAGCGTAAATCTTTTGTATTGAAACAGTCTTAGAAGCCAGAAGGGAGCCGAGCAATTCTTCCTGTAGTTAGGGATGGACTTCAGAGCACTGCAGAGTGTCGCCCTCCCCATGTGGAGAGCAGCCGACAAATGCATTAGACAAAAAAAAGCTGCTCAATGGAAACTGGCCCCCTCCTTTGCCGAACTTCTTCGTGACTCGAGATTCAGGGTACAGTCCCGACGCTCCCCGCCAGGGGCAATGATACCACAAAAAGGACGCTTGCAATATCTTCTAGCTTGCTTACCTTCTCCGGAAATAGAAGAGCAGCAGACCAAGAATGACCAGGAACAGCAGCACCAGACCCAGAGCGCCGATTACAACACCTGAGAGCGCAGAAGGAAGATGCTGGAGGTGATGCATGGCAAAACTGTCATTGGTTCTTCCAGATGGAGGGGTGGGTGTCATGCATATTTTCAGGGGGGGGGTTGTCCGTGTATGCATCATGTGCCATGCAGTGGCCCACCCATCTCCTTCAGTTACCCTCCTCAAGTGTGCTATAGCCCTCCACTCTCCTCCTCTTCCTCGTCTGCTTCATCCTTCTCTTCCTTTTCCAGCCCAGGGAGTGCTGGTGGAGGAGGCCACCAGCAGAGGTGAGTGAGAAGACAGAGGGGGGCGCCCCCCGACAACTTATTTATTTATTTATTTATTTATTTGGAGTACAGCATTTATACTGTACTCCAAATAAATAAATGGTGGAGGGAAAGTTAGAACAGACAAAAGAAAATATTTCTTTACCCAGCGTGTGATTCATCTGTGGAACTCCTTGCCACAGGATGTGGTGATGGCACCTGGCCTAGATGCCTTTAAAAAGG
Organism: Plestiodon gilberti rubricaudatus; assembly: GCA_026170595.1. NCBI lineage: Eukaryota > Metazoa > Chordata > Lepidosauria > Squamata > Scincidae > Plestiodon > Plestiodon gilberti. The sequence continues at coordinate 15,238,903 of JANXHW010000006.1, read as the reverse complement.
GTTTGGACAAATTCATGGAGGAAAAGACCATCACAGGTTACAAGCCATAAGCAACCTCCTGGTTTTAGAAGTGGGTTTTCTCTGTGCCAGGTGCAAGGGAGTGTCAACGGGAAACAGGTTATCTTGTTGGCTGTGTGCTCCCTGAGGCATCTGGTGGGGCCACTGTGTGACACAGGAAGCTGGACTAGATGGGCTTTTGGCCTGATCCAGCAGGGCTCTTCTTATGTTCTTATGTTATGTTCTTATACCTTGCTTTTCTTAACCCTGTCAGGTAACTCAAAGTGGCTTACGTGATAATTTTTTTTTAAAAAAAAAATTACAATCCACATTATCTCTATCTCTATCTATCTATAATACCAATTTTACACCAATAAATAGTTCAGTAAATAACTAACCTAAAAGTGAGGATAAAAACAAAACCAGTGGCGGAAAAGGCAGCAACTAATCGTAACTTGTAATAACTTGGGTGATGATCCATAAAACTTCATCAATAAAACCCAAGACCTAATTAAAAGTCAACTGGAATAGATGTGTCTTGAGCCCCTGCTGGAATGCCCCACCAACCTGTGACCTGAAGCAACTGCCTTAGTTGGCCTCATGAATGGGCCGTCCCTGTAGTGGTTAGTAGATTGTTTTAACCTTATCGTCACACTGAATTCATGCTATGGATGCTTTGAGCTAGCTTATGGAACCAGGTGGAATGGCCATGCCTGACTTTGCCATGGCTCTTTGAACTGAGATCTGAGGGTGCCACCGAAAGGATTCCAGATTTCTCACCTGCATCATCAGTGGAACACTTCACAGGGTTCGACTTCTCCTGCTTGTCATACCAGAAAGTGGCCACCTCAATCTGGTAAATCCGGGCAGGGTGCAGATGGTTCACCATCACTGACATGTTGCGCTGGGTGTCTATTGCACAGCCAAACCCAGAGACCTGGAATTTGGTCACTCCATAGTGCTGGGGGTATGTCCAGGACACTTTCAGACTGTAGCCCCATTTCAAAGACAGGCATTCCACATTGCCTACCCGTGCTGGCTCTGGACAGACAGGAAGCAAAGTGGACCATGACTGTTTCTTTGATTTCCGACATGATCTATATTATCCCAGCCTTTCTCCAAAGGAGCTGAACGGGACATCAATGAAGGTCGGTCCCATCCGCTAACTCCACCATCCTCAGTCATTGAGAGGCTTCTGTTCCCTCTGGTCTCCTGCAGTCTCTGGACTGGGAAATGAAGAGAGGGATGAAGAGGAAGAGGAAGTGGTGGGCAGAGCTATAGCCCACCACTCTCCTCTCCTCTGCACTTCCTCTACACTTCTTCATTTTCTAGTCCAGAGAGTGGGAGGAGGAGCAGAAGCAGTGGGGACGAGAGGTGGACAGAGGTGGGTTCCCCTGCCAATCTTCTGCGCCTGCCCCAATCAGCCGCATGGGTGGGCTGGCCCTGGATCCCTCCCCATTAGAATCCCCTTCCCTCTGTCATGGATTCTGCCCATCCCATTCTCTGTTTCCCGATCCTCCCAGCTCCCGTAGGCCAGTGATGATAAGTACTTGTGGAGTTCTCTCGCTGAACTTGTGTGCTGCACATTGTCTGGTTGTTTCTTGTGACCACGCTGACCACAACGAAGGTGTAGTTGGTGCCTGGGGTAAGCCCGTTCACTTGTAAGCCCGTTTGGTCACTTCTCCAAAATGTTTTGTTTTCTCCAGGCTCCATTGACATTTTCTGCCAATAAAGCTCAAAGCTGCTGAAAGACGAGTCTGGGGGCTTCCACGACAAGGCAGCAGCTGTCTGGTTGATGGTGGTGATGCTGAAGTTAGTAGGCGGCAACGGGGCTGCGTGGAAAAGAGGGAAAGCGTGAACCAAGTCACAAAGGTCGCTTTTAGGGAACAGCGCAGGAGCCCTGGCTTCTCCAGCCATGGTCACAAGGTCCCAGAGCCAGCCTAAGATCCCCCGACACTTGAGGCAACATGCCAAATGCTGCCCCCCTTACCCGACGATGTGCCAGCCTCTGCTCCTTCCACTCTCCACTGTTCCCTCTCAGCACACACCTCCCCTCCACATTTCCTCTTCCTTTCTGTCTACCTTTTCCAAGGAAGGGAGACAAACAGAGATGGCGAACCCCACCCACCTGCTGCCTTAGGCGATCACTTCAGTTGGCCTCACAAATGGGCTGGCCTTGCACTCCCCTCTCCTGAACTCCTTGGCCCCTGCCACTTCTTTAACCCTCATCTAACACATGCTCAGTGCTGTTGTGCTTTAGGCCAAGTCCTCACAGAGGACAGAGGAAGTGGTCAGCCTGTGTCTTTCTTCAGGCTGTCCTGCTTCTGGAGTGTACCATTTCAGCTTGCAGGGGGATTCACATGACGGATGGTGCACAGCGAGAAACAACGGCTGCCTGCTTCTGCTTTGGGACACACTCTGCTCCTCTGTCTTTGCTCCTCTACTGACACGCACTGCCTCTCCTGCTGCACTTTGCAAAGCAAGCAAGCAGTCCCTTAAGTCCAGGTTTGGTTCTGTACTTAAGCGGAAACATTATTTATTCATGCAATGTCAACAAAGCTGTGAACAACTTTCTGTAGTGGTTGAAAAACAGCATAGAAACACCGGCATTTACTTCTATACACTATTTGCGAAATATAAATAATACCTATCATTTAAATAGATACTAATTAACTCCCTAGTGAACGTACACTTTATGGTAACTAACCTTGCTTTTTCTGTTGCGTAATGGCCTTAGAGCAGCTTAGATTGGGGGGGGGGCGCCTGCATTTGTATTGGTTTCATTTTACAACTTGCATTTTACATTTGACAATGTTACCATTTGCATTTCTGTTAGTTGGAGAGAAACACAGGTACTGTACAGTTCTATTAAGTACTGTACTGGCTCTCCTTTTCCCACCACTTCTCATCTCCGAAATGCAGCGTCTCTCTCCATCCCCCAAACCAGCGTCTCTCTCCCCCTGGTGAACAAGGGCTATCATACCTGCATGAAAACGTTGGAGCGGATGGATGGCACCTGCATGAAAGCACAATACGACTGTCCTTAAATTGGGACGTCTCTAACAGCCGAATCCTAACCAACTTTCCAGTGCCGATGCAGCCGTGCCAACAGGGCAGGCGCATCGCTAGAGCGAGGCACGGGGGGCTGACCGCCGGAGGACGACGCGCGCAGAGGGTGACGTGCGCAGAGGGTGACGCGCGCACCCACGCGCGCGTCACCTCCGCTGCGCGTGTCGCCCTCCGGAGGCTCTGAGGCCGGGAGAAGGCCTCGGAGCGACCTCCCCGGCCGACGCTCCAGGGCCTTCTGACGAAGGTCCAATGCGGCGATATGTAATTTATAACGTTTTTCTCACATGCACCGAATGTTTCTCATTGTGCGCATGCGCGAAAAACATTATAAATTACGTATTGCCGCATTGGGCCTCGTCATTAGGCCTCGGACAGCTGGCCGACGCGGATGTGTGGAGCCGGCCGGTCGGCGCAAAAATTTTTGAGGGGGGGACGGGGGGTCACTAGGGCGGTGCGCGCACCCTGCTTTGGAGCAGCGTGCGCCTAGTGACGCGACTGCAACAGCGCATGCTCTGCATTCGGGGGTGGGCAGTCATGGAGGTCTCCTCAAGGTAAGGGAGCGTTTGTTCCTTTGTGGCTGCATCAGTGCTGGAAAGTTGGTTAGGAGGATTGCGCTGTAAGTCGGATTTCCTTAATTCGGGGGAATACCTGTATTTGTTTATCCTGGTGGTGATCTGGTGAAGCTGCTGCAGCCCTCCATGCAGGTCGCCCTCCATGGGGCAGGGGGAGAACCAAGGCAAACAGGCTGCGCACCTGGCTGACCTTGCCGCACACCTGCAGGTACAGTCACAGCACCCTGACACAGGCAGTCCCAGGAAAGGTAGTTGCTGCCTCCAGGAAGGGAAAAGCCAAAAAGGGTGCCCTCCCTGCATTCCCTTCCTTCTCTCTGGAGTAAACCAAATTACTGGGGGTTTCTCAGCACAGAAGCGGGTTGCTAAGGAAGCAGCCAGGAAGCCAACTCACCTAGTCAAACCCAGCTCCCCTCCACCTACACACACAACCTTACGGCCTTAGTCCTGAGTAATCTGTAAGGGAGCGAGGAGGAGCAATAGCTCTCTGCTCCAGCCTGAGTGAAACAGGATGGTGAGTTTTCAAAAATATAAGTAAAAAAAAAATAGAAGTAAAAAAAAAGAGGGTTCCCGAATACATGGTTCCACTTTAGAAACAAACTTCAAAATTCAGGGATGCGAAGAATTTCAGGAGCACCCGTGTTGAGCACTCTGCATCATAGCCCAAGCAATGCAGCCGCCCTCCTAACAGTTGCACTCACCTGCTAGTGCCCACTCTGTGACGTTGGCGCTTGAGACTCCACTGATCCATGAGCTCAGATTCACCAAGTATAGGTTTCCTGGCAGGAGGCTGTCGAGTATACAGCTGGTGCCGTTGGTGCTTTTGTTCCTTAGACCTGTGTTATTTTCATGGGCCCAGCTCACCCAATACAGATAATTCGCTGCATTGGGGTCTTTGGGCGGAACCCAAGAAATGGAGAGGTTGTGAGTGTTGTCGGACTTTCCATTCACCGATACATTGCTGGGCCTGTTTGGAACTGGGGAAAGAACAAGCTCATTTAACGCACAGCGCCCTCTGATGGCTTTGGAGAAGCACTGGGCGCCCAGTCGCTGAGAATGCGACGCGCTCCAAGTCACAACCCTCAATGCACTTGCTGAGTACAGGTGGGCCCCCATATCCGCTGGGGATATGTTCCAGGCCCCTCCGTGGATACTTGAAACCGTGGATAAGAGCGAACACCCCCTCCAAGGTTTCCTGAGGGGCCCCCTCACCCTGCCTCCCCTGCAGGCAGGCATGCTTGCCCACCCCCCCAGCTCTTATTTTTCTTTCAGCAAGCTTTGTTTCTTCCTTAAAACAAACAGAGAAGCAGCCTCCATTGCAGGCAAGTAGAACAAGACTAAGTACTAGAGAGGCTCTGCAAGGTTAACAGAAACCTTGCAGAGCCTCTCTAGGACTTAGTCTTGTTCTACTTGCCTGTAATAAGCAGCCAGAGGCTGCTTCTCCTGTTTCTTTAAGGAGAAACGAAGCTTACTGGGAAAAACTAAAAACCTGGGGGGCGTCCCCACGATCCGTGGATAACTGAAACCGTGGATAGCGAATCAGTGGATATGGGGGCCCACCTCAAACCAAGCAGGATGGTCATGATTGGCCAGGATCTAGGAAATACTAATCACTAGCAGGAATTCATCACACATTAATTTTTATTAGCCAATATCACATCCCTCCATACTCATACATTTTTTCTAAACCAGAGATCCCCAAATATTTTTGCCACGCCCCTCTACCTTGCAGCCCGAATCCAGTCTTACCTGTGGTAGCATCTCTGTATGTCGGAACGCTAGAGATGTTGTTGGCGATGGCGCAGACCGTGACTCTATACGTGACTCCTGCCTCCAGCTCGCTCGCATTCCACGGGCTCCTGGCGAGAATACTGCAGTTGTGTCGAGAGGTTACGTTTGACAGACAAACCTCATAGGTGTAGTTCTCCTGGTGTCTGTCCTCAGGTGCCGTCCAACTGATCTCCAGTGAATTCACTGTGCGACTTTCTATCTCGACCTTCAGGACTGGAGAAGGTTCTGAAACAAAAGAAAGACGTTTTTGACAGGGTATAAATATTTTAAAATGAAATAAAATAATGCTGGTAAGAAAAATGTCACACATTCATTCATGTTAGTCAGCAGTGTGCATGCAGCATGCAACCAGACTTGTCAGGGAAAAAAATTATCAGACTGGAAGGCAGAGGAGGGATACTTTGTGCTCTAGTCTATTCCTCAGGGTTCCCAATCAGTCATCATCATGCAGTGCCCCCTAGGTGCCCTGCAATATCAGTTGCTGCCAGGAGATGGCGACAGTGAAACTCACTAGTGGCTACACAGATGGATTTCCCCTGGCTATAGAGTCCATTCCTGACCCTGTACACGGTCATGTTGTAGTTCTGCCCGGCAAACAACCCTGAGATGTTGGCTGTAACGTTGGCAGCAGTGCACCAGTCAGATGGATTTTGCCAACGAAGGGCAACAGAATGGTTTGTCCGGTCCCTGACAACCAGGTCTTTCACAGGTTCTGCCGCTGTGCAGAAAGAGAACAGCAAGAGTTAAAACAATGAGCTTTGCTGCAGCCCCACTGCTGCCCACCCCATTGAAAACTGTCGTCCCAAATCCATTCGACCCAACAAAATTGACCGTAGTGAAGGATTCCTGGCTAGTCTCCATCTGCCGTTTTGGGGCACGGCTTTCAAGAGTGGCCCAGCTCCAGGGATTCCAGGGTTAGACTGATTTATCTGCACCCTTTTCAGCCTGGCTTCCGGCCCAATTTGGAAATTGAAACAGACTTAGTTGCTCTAGTGCACTGGTTCTCAACCTCTTCCCAGCCGAGTACCACCTCCGGTGCCATTCTCCTGCTGGGTACCACCGGAATTGACTGGCAATGACATCATCACCAGTTACTTCTGGATTTTCAGGTTTTCGGTGGCCGTAAAACGAAGGTAGGAGGCTCTGGGTGGGTGGGTGGGAGGGCCCATCTCAGCGTTCCCAAGAGGCTCAGTCAAAGGCAGGAGCCTCTCAGTTGCGAAAACGCACTGCCAAAAGCACCGCATCGGAGCAGGGTTCCGGTGGTCCAGCGGTCTGAGTACCACCAGCAGTCAGCCGAAGTACCACTGGTGGTACTAATACCACTGGTTGAGAACCCCTGCTCTAGTGGATGAACTACACCAAGAACTGGTCGGGGGGGGGGGGGGAATGCATCCCTGCAGTTCTGCTGGACCTCTCAGCATTTTTCAGTACCACCAGCCATGGTATTCTTCTTGAACACCTGGCTGAGATGGGTCTAGGGCAGGGGTGGGGAACTTCCGGCCCGCGGTCTGGATCCGGCCCGCGGGACGATCCGGTCTGGCCCTCACTGGACCAGCCCGATCCGGCTCGCGACCGGAGGCTCCGCCGCCACCCGCCAGGGCCGCCGCCGCCTTCCTGCACCGCTTCCTTTTAAAATCGGCCTTCCTGGACCTGCACAGAGCGCGATGCTGGCTAAGAGGGCAATCTTGGCCTCAGCTGTGCTCTGCGCAGGTCCAGGAAGGCCGATTTTAAAAGGAGGAGGCGCCGAGGTGACGCGAGGAGCTGAGCGAGAGCGAGCGGTGGGTGGGTGGGAGGGAGGGAGCTGAGCGAGAGCGAGCGGTGGGTGGGTGGGTGGGCGAGCGGTGGGTGGGCGGGCGGGCGAGCGAGCGGTGGGTGGGTCCTGTAAATTCGCGGGGGGGGGTCAAATTTGCGGGGGGGGGAATTTCGGCCGGCCTACTGGCCGGCCCGCAACCAATTTTCCCCATGGGAAAATGGACCCCCACCCCAAATAGGTTCCCCACCCCTGGTCTAGGGCCTAAGAGCTGTCTAACACTGGAACAGTCTGAATTGGCCGGTTGTGGGCTCTCCCTTGTTGGAGGTTTTCAAGCAGAGGCTGGGGAGCCACCTGTCAGGGTTGTTGTAATTGCCTGTGCTGAGCAGGGGGTTGGACTAGATGACCTCCAAAGCTCCTTCCAACTCTAACATTCTACAAAAAGAATCGTATACATGCTTCAGCTATAATGTCTAAGAAGAGGCCCTTTAATCCAAAGCACATGAGGACAGGCTGTGGTTATTTGAGGGGGAGACACACCAGATCAGGGTAGCAGAGACAGTGGCTCTCAATCAAGTAAGTTTGAGGCCTGGCACCTCTCTTCTTTGCAAATAACGACTGTATATATGCACCGTTGGTGTGGTGCGGTGGTTACTGTGTTAGCTAGGATTTGGGAGTCCTGGGTTCAGATCCCCACCTAGCCATGACACTCTCAGGGTGCCTTTGCTCCAGTCACTCCCTCTTTCAGCCTAACCTACTTTAAAGGTCATCCTCTAGTGATACCTTCATTAGGACCGACTCAAAGGACACAAATGGTTGGTCACAATAATGGTAAAGCTGGACTGCGGCTTTTCGATTTTTCATAGATCAACTCAGCTACCTGTGATCATTTGTCTACCTTGTAATGAAGATAAACTGAGAGGAGGAGAATGATGTAAACTGCCCTGAGTTCCTTAAAGGAAGGGTGGGATAAAAATGCAGTAAATCAGGGGTTCTCAAACTTTTTATCACCAGGACCCACTTTTTAAAATGACACTCTATCAGGACCCACCTAGCTTTGCGAGACACTCAAATATTGATCTCCCTATATTTACACAAGCTTGCAAACTGCAGGAGCTCAGCTGTTTGCAAACTGCAGGAGCTCAGCTGTTTGCAAACTGCAGGAGCTCAGCTCTTTGAAGGGCAATGAGCAGCTATCTGATTTTTGAATAGCCTCAGGGCTTGTGGCAATTACTTATCTGATCTTTCCATCACCTGGGACCCACCAGAAATCAGGTCACGACCCACCGAGTGGGTCCCGACCCACAGTTTGAGAAACACTGCAGTAAATAATATAACGCATAATCGCTGGGGGGGGGGAGGGAGTGGCAGGCATTGTTCGTTTGAGTCTGTCTTGGGATGGAACCTGGCCATGGTCACAAAATGTGTGCTACGTACAACCCAATCGGGCCTGGAACCAAGCAAGCACATCTCCCAGGGTTCCCTATGATGGCACACGGGACTCTGGGGTATACTGCCCCCTCCCCTTCGCCCCCTCCCCATTCAAGAGCACAAATTGTGGCTTTGACCCTTACTCATGCACGAAGACATATTGGACAATGGAAGGGTGGAGTTTTCAACCTCACATGCAGCACATTGGCTACCACCAGGGCAAGGGCTTGTGCTGTTGGCGCATGCCCAGATCCGGACTGGCGGCTCCCCGCTGCTCAGGTTCACTGTGATGTTTGCACCGTCCGAAGGGCAGCACTCAATGACCAATGTGTCGTTGATCTTCCCAGGATCGTTGCAGCCATCTGTGGAGGCAACTAAAGGAAGGCAGCAAACAGAGAGCTTGATGGAATAAGAGATATGTGAGCCCCGGCACTGCCCGTCCCACTAGCTTGTCCCCCAAAACCATGTGGGGTTGTGGAGAGTTTGGCAGGAATGTTTGAACAGCCCAACTGCATGGGGTGCCCTGCTTCCTCCTTGTCACAGGATGTGGTGACGGCACCTGGCCTAGATGTTTTTAAAAGCCAGGGGATAGGACAGATTTATTATTATGGAGGAAAAGTCCATCACAGGTTACAAGCCATGATGGGGATAAAGCAGCCAGCCTCCTGGTTTAACAAGTAGCCTATCTCTGAATGCCAGATGCAAGGGAGTGGCGACAGGATACAGGTACCTAACATTGTCTTGAGTGCTCCCAGAGGCATCTGGTGGGCTGCTGTGAGATACAGGAAGCTGGACTAGATGGGCCCTTCTTGGACTGATCCAGCAGGGTTCTTCTTATGTTCTTATGTTCCTTGCAAGTCCTTTCTGCCAATGCAACCCCCCCCCAAAAAAAAACCCAAAACACTTTCTTTGGGTGGGGGATATAACAGGTGGGAGGGGAGTTGCAGAAGAGAGGCCTTGTGGACTGGAAACAGCCGGCAATGATGCTCAGAGCACCACTGCCTGCTGGGGATCACGGCTCATGGGACCTGTAGTTTCTCTGGATTGAACTGCATATGATCCATGCCAGAAAATGATGTTTTGAGAATTGTTTCCGGCAAGGGAGAGCTTTTTGCTTGGATAAAGTGGGAAGCAAAAAGGCAGGGCAGGCTGGTCTGGGTAGTGTCAGATACAAACTCCGTTTCAGGGTACAAACCCCATTTAAAAATTGGGTTTAGCTCAAAGGGGCCTGGACCCAATTCAAAACAGGGCCAGTGGGGACAGGATTCAAATGTTGAGCTCCCCCCCCCCCATTAAAAATTCTCAGTCTCTCTAGCCATAGAGTATAATGCAAGAATTTCTTAGCTCTGTTCAAGCAGTCTGCCCCATCTCTGCGTTGGGTTCATTCAGTCACTCCTGGTGCAAAGATGCAGCAGAATTAATTGCCTTTAGAAGAGGCTGTGCATGACTTTTCTGCCCGAGTCCCTGCTGTGAGCTTGACTCCTTCCAATGAGGTGGCACGTTACAATCTTCACACAGAAACACAGACAATGGGCTTTTCTGCAGGCAGTTAATTCTTATTCTTCCATACTGTTCTGCATGAATCAGTGTCCTGTGACTCCTGATTGGAACAGTGACTCATGCAGAGATGCAATAGGCAGCCTACTTCCAATTTGTCTTCACTGGAATGGGTAATTCTACTGCCTTCAGTTGTTATTCAGGAAAAAAAAAGGAGTGCTTCACTGATCAGGATTTGGGAAACACTGTCTCACACACACACACACACACACACACACACACACACACACACACACACACACACACACACACACACACACACACACACACACACAGTTACCCTGCCTGGCCTGAACGAGCCTGCAAGGAATCAGGCCAGGCACTCAACGAGGCAGAAGGGTGAGCTGACACTGTCGTTCTGTGGCAGAGCACATGCTGTGAAAGCAGAAGGTCCATCCCAGGTCACAAAGGCAGGACTGGGAAAGACCTCACCACCACATTTGCTTTGCAAACGCTTATGGGACAAAAAACACTGTGCCTGACAGCAGATGCTCACAAACAACAATTTTCGGGTACAGCTTTGGCTTGGGCCAGGCCTGGTGTTTTCACATGCTTTTTCATTTAGTTCCTAGGACCATTTATTTAATTCAACCAGAATCCATCGGAGCCCCTGGCTTTAGGAACAGCAGCTACTCACCATGTTGTCCAGAATGAAGGAGAAACAGCAGCAGCACCTGACAGGACAGACAGAGTGGCAAAATGTTAACGATGGTCAGTTTTAGGATTTTAGAGTTGCCAGCAGGTCTTGCTCAGAGAAGCTGCCACTGCAGCTGCCAAGAAGAGTACTTTCCTTCCAGGCCTGCGCACAGGAAGGGGAAAGGATACACTTCAGTGGGGCCTGGAGATCCAGGGGGCCCAGCCTATCCTTTGTGAGTTGAGCAACAGGGTGAGGTGGCCAGGCAGGGCACTGATACCCCCCTCCTCAAAACCAAGCTCCCTGAAATAGTAAAATTCCCCAAAAGGAAACCAAAACAAACAATAAGTAGTTGTGAAGGCAGAAAACCAGCAGGGGGCTGGATGCTTTCCGGGGTATTGCACAGAGTGCCATATGTATGCCAATCTGTCTGTTGGGCACAAGTTGTGGATGTGTCCTCATCGCAGTGAGCTCCTGGCTCTCGGGAAGCAAGTTGTTCTCTTGAAGCTGACTTGGAGAAGCTGAGAGAGGTATGTGGGTGAGACACACACAGGGATGTGAGAGATGATGACCCGCTTCCAGACTGACAGCTCCAATGCCGTCATGGAGAGAGAGAGAGAGAGAGAGAGAGAGTCTCAGGTAAGGAGGACGCCATGCTGAGAAAGAGGATAATGATCCTTTGTTTAGGGACTCATTCCTTACACAGTAACATGATGAACCTGAATCTTTTCAGTCTGAAGATAGTCTTGTAGACATGAGGGGCTCCTAGTAGCGGGTGATGTGATTATTAGGACCTCCGAGAGATGGGCTTGTGAAGGGCATGTAGACTGCATAGTGACCTGCCTGCTGGGTGCAAAGATTGCAAAAGTAAATATTTTTCTTACCTCTGTTAGGCCTCCTGATTCCCCCCCCCCTCCACTGGACGCAGCGCACGCTCCACCAGCGCGGCTGCATCGGCGCCACTGGTGGGGGATAGGATTGGGGAGTAAGGCTACAATCCTATACACACTTCCCTGGGTGTAAGCCCCCTTGGACACAATGGGACTTATTTCTGAGTTGACATGCATAGGCTTGTACTGTTAGTACCCTACGTCTATACAGGTGAGGTTCCAGTGAACTGTACATAAGTTGAAGTGTACATCGCTCGGAACATCTGGCTCTTGCTAGGCGAGCACTACTGTGCCTGTATGAAGCCTCACCAAAAGACATCCGACGCGGGCACAAAAGTGAAGATGCAGCTGTGTCTGAAACGTGGACATCCTACCATTACTGGAGGAGCCAGTGTGTGCTTGTGAACATCCCAGAGGCCGCTGTGGGAAAACAGGATGCTGAGCTAGATGGCCTTTGGCCTCATCCAGCAGGGCTTCTTCTTCTTCTTTTTTAAAACATGTGCTGATGATGTTAAACAAAGAGAACGAAAAGGACCTAAAAGACACCCATCAATCCTTCAGTTTCCCAAAAGAGACAACAGTCTCTTTTCTGCAGTCTGGCTTCTTCGGCAATACACACAAGCTAGGGAAGGAGATGAAAATAATTTCATGAGTCATGAGACTGTACGTATGGGATTTTGTGTGTGTGTGTGTGTGTGTGTGTGTGTGTGTGTGTGTGTGTGTGTGTGTGTGTGTGTGTGTGTGTGTGTGAGAGAGAGAGAGAGAGAGAGAGAGAGAGAGAGAGAGAGAGAGACTGACTAGTTTGTGCTAGACTCAGAAAATGATGCTTTGGGGCCCTGCTTTCCTTTCCTAGGCTGAGTCCATGAGCAGACTCTGCCTGTGTGAGTGGTGGTTATTCATGCAAGTTGGGGTGGGCTGGTTTATAAGATTAACGGTCTCTGTTCACGGTGCCGTTAGTGTCGTGGTCATTTTTTCACGGCAACCCTACAGTTCCCTTGCTGTATTTCCCTTGGAAATGTAAAATATCCCGCGGCGCCCCTGTGAGTTCACTGCAGCAGCGCCTCAGCGGGCTGCGGCGCACAATTTGGGAACCACAGCATTAGACGGAGCTTCCTCTCTCTCTCCACCTTGTATTTTCACAGCTAATTTAACTAATCGCCACCATTGCTAATGATGCCTCCTGTGTTTTGCTGCCTTCAGAGGTACATCTTGTGATAAGAGGTGGTGGGTCGGTGGTAGCGTTCTGATTTCTTTTTTCTTCCTCGCTATTTTATATTTCCAAGGGAGCACATATTATGCACTCATTTCATTGCCTTGTCCCAGGGGGCGTTGGTTGGGCAACTTGATTCTTCAAGGGACAGAAATGTCTGCAAACAGGACGGGGCAAAGCTGGGTAAACACTGTGACCTAACAACACAGCAACATCTCTTCTTTTTCTCTCCAGGTGCTACTGGGGGGGGGGTATTGTTGGTGGTAGCTGCAGGTTCACACTTACAGAGACAGTACAAGAATCCTGTCCACTCCTTGTATCCTGTGCATTGTTTTTATTTTATTATATTTTTTTATAATGTATGTTGTTTTTAGCTATTATTGTGTTATAGTGTACACCACTTTAAGCTGTTGGAAAGGCAGTCTATAAATCTTTTAAATAAATGCAGACAGACAGACAGGCTAATACCGTGTGTGTGTGTGTGTGTGTGTGTGTGTGTGAGAGAGAGAGAGAGAGAGAGAGAGAGAGAGAGAGGATTCATAAATTCTCTCAAAGTATCTTGGGAATTTTAGTTTGCTGAGGGGACGACTGAGATTTCTCCTGCCTCTAGCAATCCTCTGCCTTCCTTTACAAAACAACAATTCCTTGTTGGATTCCCTGGAAAGAGGGATTTCCCTTCTAACTCTGTAGGTAAGTGGGCGGGACACTTACAAATGAACACCGGACATTCAGGGAAGGGGCCAGGAATATACTGGGGTTGGGCCAGCATATGCTCCCTCCCACCCTGTGGCTACAGCCCAAGATGGCCTCCCTCCCAGCACCTCAGGCAGCATGCCGTCTCCTCTTACCCAGTGGTGCACTAGTCACTTCCCCTCTCCTCCTCCCTAGATTCGTGAGTGGAAGTGTGGTGGCGGAGAGGAGAGTGGTGGGCTAGAGCGTCTCTACCTCAAGGGCAGGTGGGCAGCAGGCAGCCCCGGCCAAGCCGCGGGCTGAGACAACTGCTTCCATTCCTGGCCCTCTCCAGCTCTGGCTGGTCCCCCGGATAGAATTCTCGATTCTTTCTTTTTTTGCAGCTGCTCCAGGACCATGACAAACCGCAGCTTGCTGCAGAGCTGACTTAACTGCTGAGCAACCCAATTGATTGTTGCAGGGAGGGGGGAGGCGCACTCCTCCCCAGAAAAAGCCCAGCTTCTGTGTTCTCACTCTCTGAGTCTGTCTCTCACAACACTCCATGCAGATGACTGAAAACTGTGTACAAGCAACAAATGGAGGTGGTGGAGGAGGAGGGGATGGTGACCGGTGCTTGCCCCAACCTCCTCCACACGTGGATTGTCACTTGTGTGCAGACACCTCCAAGCTGCAGGGTGTAGATCGCTCAGGCCAAGTTGACGCGTGACACGAGAGCTCCATAGCTAGAACCCTCCAAGCCACTTTCCTTGCTCCAAAAGGAGCCACGGGGGCCACGACATGGGTGAAAATGTATCCATTCCTCTCCCATGCTGCAGCTCTATTCCAAATGGACTTTGCCCCAGCTACTCTCTCTCTCTCTCTCTCTCTCTCTCTCTCTGTGTGTGGGTGTGGGTGTGGGGGGGGGAACACAGGGAATTGGCACAGGTGTGTGTGGCACTCTCCAGCGTGGGGCTGGAAAGAACCACATCCTTCTCATCCTGAAATAATGTCAAAACCACACATACAACATACAGCTGGCCACACATGTGTCCAGAATACTTTTTGCGGCTGCCAGTTTCATGAAATGAAGCAAGCCTTTCGCCCAGTTGCAGGTCTGTCTGCCCACCAACAGCCCACAGGCGGAGTTCCCGGAGTAGGGAGAAAGAGCTTTCCTTCTCTTCCTCTCTCACCCACACTACCCCAGGTCAATTACACAACTCGCTCCAGCCTCCTCTGGGTCGGCTAAGCAAAGTGTCAGAGATGGGAGGCCAGTCAGTTGCTCTTTGGGTTAAAGCCCCAGGCAGGTTGGTTTTAATCAAATCAAAGGAACAGATTTATTGAGAATCAAAAGGGACAAGGGAAAAACAGACATTCAAATTCTATCCTTGAGATCGAGAGGCAAAGCTCAAAATATAAGTAAGAGGAGATTCTAACTAAGATTTCCTTGTCTTAAAGAGTCCACTTACAATTCACATCCAGCATGAATGAGAGAGAGAGAGAGAGAGAGAGAGAGCTTTTTAGGGAGTTAATTCTGCCCTCGCTGGTCAGCATCATGGCTTTCATCTTGGCTTGGCTGCTGGTATTTCTCATCTTGCTCCTCCCACCCATCTTGGCTACTTAACTGAGCTGTCATCTCTTTTATATCCCATTTTGGGGAGCCGCTAGGTGTCCCCCCCAAGCTCTGAGCAGTGATGAGTTTGAAAGTAACAGACAGTGAATTTTCTCACTCCCAAGGCAATGAGTGAATTGGACCAATGATTAAAGGTAAAGGTGACCCCTGACAATTAAGTCCAGTCGTGTCCGACTCTAGGGTGTGGTGCTCATCCCCATTTCAAAGCCGAAGAGCCAGCATTGTCTGAAGACACCTCAGTGGTCATGTGGCCGGCGTGACTCTCCTTGCCTCTGCGCGTAGCATGTGGCTGGAACACGGAGCGCTGTTTACCTTCCTGCAAGCAGTACCTATTTATCTACTTGCATCAACATGCTTTGGAACTGCTAGGTTGGCAGGAGCTGGCCAAGCAACAAGCGTTCACCCCGTCGCAGATTTGAACTGCCGACCTTTCGATCGACAGCTCATGGTTCAGCGGTTTAACCCACTGTGGCACCCACTGGACCAATGATTAGGTGTGAGCTAAACCCAGCAGGATCCAGGAAGGTCTTAGTCAAGTCTATAGTTATCAGGGGAAGCCAGACAATTGTGATACTCTGGAATGCATTTTTTTAAGGGGGGGGGGTGTTATTTGGGATACATGATGCAGAGCTCTGGCCAAAATGGAGACTGGGACAGGCTGATTCCGAGGTCAGTCTGTGTCCACAGGGAGGTGTCACTTGGGGAGACAATGGGGAGGGGAGTTTTCAGGAGAAGGGTGCTTGCTTGTAACACGGATAAAGAGTCAGACTCCCTCCTCTCCTTGGCCATGGTCTCAATCCACGCTGGGTTCCCCTACAGCTGCTTTTTGTCAAAGGAAACATTCTAATCCCTCTTTCTGAGAATTCCAGCCACAGGATTCCCACTGTGCAAACTAGCTGAGCTTGTATAGTTGAGCCTTGGGTTCAAAACGTAGGTACTGTACAACGAATGTGTGGGGATGGGAGTGGGATTGTTCCTCAGTTCCTCCATCTCTCCTTGCGCACATGGAGTCTGTTCGTGAGCCAGGGGAACCCCTATTTTACAGAGTCCCAGTTCAGAAGTACAAGCAGAGGCTCTATGTGCATTTCAGGCATTTAAATGAGCATATGCAAAGGGAGGGGAACGAGGCACAAGCCTGATCCTTTGAAAGCCCCTCCCCTGCCATACCTCCCCCCAGCAGGGAAGGCAGCCCATGTCTTCCTATGCTGTGGTGCATTACCACGGTAGCACATGCGTGCGCTCACATGAGCAACTGGGGAAATAGATACCCAGAGTATTTACCAAATAAACTTCATATCCTGCTTGGATCCAGAAGGACCAGGGTTGCAGCTTAGTCTCCTCTCCAGCCGGTCCCTGACAGTGTGGGGGAAAAGTGGCTATCCCAACCCAACAGCATGGGAGGGGGAAAATTGCCTGTCCCTCCCTACTCCAAACAACCTCACCAATCAGTTCCACACAAGTATGACACATTGCCAGAATAGAATATGAGGACCCTACTCCAAAACACATGCTTCTAGCCCTCATTGATAAGTCTGAACAAAGCTTTTCAATGTGCTGTTCAAGGCTAAACAAGACAGCTAAAACCTATCAAGTCCCATTACTGTCATCGTAACCCCACCTCTCTCTCTCTCACTCACTCACACACACACCTCCAACCTGCTGCACAGGTGTATTTGAGCATCTGGTGGTTTAGTGAATAGGTGTTGTTTGCTATAGAAACAATTGAATCCAAGAGGACAGAATAACAGTTTATAGTAAACACCTAACTCCCTACTGTCAGAGCTCTGCAGTGCCCCTCAGCCAGCCTTCAGCTGTGCATTGCCTTGCCCCAGCAAAGGAACATGGCTAACAAAATAATGACACATACAGCCACAAGCTTGTTGAAGTGAGGGGGATGCTCTTCCCTTTCCGTGTCCTGGAAGGCAAAGTCCCCCCCACCCCCACCCCAAGTTTAAGCTTTCGAGTTGAGTGTTGCCAACTCCAACTCCAGGCACCCTACGGGACACACTAACACATGACAGGGAACAGTCACTGAAATGCATTGTCTCCTTCCAAGCAGCCATAGGAATGCACAGAATTTCCCCAAAGCCATTGGAATGCATTAAAACTCAGAGTGACAGCACTTTTTCCAGGGATTCATTTTAATACATCCCCCTTCTATGGGAGAAGGATTGGAAGGAGGAGGGAAGCAGCCATGCAGGCACAGACTCCATCTTTTAGCCCCAATACCGTTTCCACTGGAATTGGAAAGTCTGCTCAGTCACCACCCGCTGCTCAGAACAAGGGAGCTCTCTGTCTTCCCCAGACCCGCCTTTTCAAAGATGCTCTTTCTCCCACCCTCTGCCCCTTCTTGCCCTCCCAGCTCGAGTTTATCTGGACTGTTTCTCTTCCTGTCAGCTTTCTAAAGGACACAGCGCGACCCTTCTGCAAGAGGCAAAATGGTTGCTAGCCGCCCGCCATGTGTCAGACTAAGGCAGTCCTGTACTGTAAAAAGGTAAAGGTGACCCCTGACAATTAAGTCCAGTCGTGTCCGACTCTAGGGTGTGGTGCTCATCCCCATTTCAAAGCCGAGGAAGTGTTGTCCAAAGACGCCTCCGTGGTCATGTGGCCGGCGTGACTCTCCTTGCTGCAGCGCGTAGCATGCGGCTGGAACACGGAGCGCTGCTTACCTTCCCGCAGGCGGTACCTATTTATCTACTCACATTGACATGCTTTGGAACTGCTAGGTTGGCAGGAGCTGGCCAAGCAACGAGCGGTCACCCCATCGCGGGAATCGAACTGCCGACCTTTCGATCGACAGCTTATGGTTCAGCAGTTTAACCCACTGCACCACCTGCTGGCCTTTGTCCTGTACTGTACAGACATTCTAATGGTGATGCCTTGACTGCCTGGCATCCTGACTCAGACCTCCTGCCCAGTCAAGCAGCTGGTGCCCGCCGGGCCCAAGAGGGCCTTCTTCCTTCCTTTGAGCCTGGCGCTAGAGGTGCAAACAAACCCCAGTCAGTGGAGGACAAGAGAACCCACCCATCGCACTGGGCCACCACCTCCTCCTCCTCTCCTTTGTCCTATTCACTGGGGGAGTCCCAATTTTGTTCTCAGCTTGCTATATGACAGGAAGGCATTCAAATGTCCAGGCCACTGGACACATCCATGGTGCCACCCCTCTCCCGTTCTGTCCTCCTCTAAACCCCCTTTTCCACATGGCCTTTGGCTTCTCCTTTGAGCCTCATTCCCAACTGCAGCCAAGCTTCATATGCACATAACGGCGTTTGCCCACATTCTCCCCTCTCTGTCCCATCATCGCCTGCGGCTTCTCCCTTGTCTTTTCTTTGACGTGAGAGATCCTTGGGAGGTGGGACCCGTCTGTGGCCCTGCCTCTGTGGCCTCTGTTCCTTGATGGCACATTATAGTAACCACAGATCACCCACAGTCCCTCCCATTAGCGACTAATCCTGTCCCCATGATGAGCTCGGAAGACGGATAGAGCTGCTTCGGAAGCGGGAAGCACCTCCTTGTACCTAGCCATCCAGTGCAGCCTCGTCAGCATGGAAGACAGAAGTCCCTACAAGGATCCTGTATCCTGGGGCAAGAGGCAGCCTCCTCTGGGCAGGAAGAGGAAAGCGAGTGCAGCCGTTTGTTTCCAAGGACCGTATCCCCAGGTGCAGTGACTCAGTTTAGAACAAGGAGCATCCATTCATTGCTGAGATGCAGCAGCTTCAACTCAAAGGTTACTCTTAATAGACAGAGCTATTATGTTCCAAAGCAGCAGCTGCCTCGGAGGCTTTTGAAAACCCACTTACCAGCAGCAGCAAGGACAAGCCAGCTCCTCCTCGGTGTAGGATACAGGAAGCCATGAGCCAGGCGACCCAAGGGAAGAGAGGCCCCAGCTCTCCACGGGGAGTTACATGCCGATGGTGCAGGCCACACACCACCAGGCCACGTCGGGTTCTGACCTTGCTCTCCAGCAAGTGTGCTGCTACCTGCTCCTCTTGGTAGGGCGTCTCCCTTGCCCCCTCCCTCTCCCACACACACCCAAAGAGGAAGTGGCTTCCCTGGCCCCAGTCACACTGCACTGGGCAAACAGTTCCTAGTTTGTTTGGGCCAAAACACAGGGAGAATGGATGGAGGGGATGGATGGGGAGACGGCACGCATCCTGCACTGTCCTGAGGTGGGGGCAGAGCCAGCCCAGCCAGGAGGAGGACTGAAGCGGCTGCTTCAAGCGGCGGGCTGGAGGAGGCGGCGAACTGAAGAGGGGGGTGAGTGACCCACACGCCATACCTGCCTGATGCCCACCCAGCAGCTTCACTGGAGAGCGAGAGAGGCGGATCAAGGCAGCCACAACCCTTCCGTCGCAAGCAAGCGCAGCGGTGATGCTGCAGAAAGGAACAGCCAGAGGCCAGGGCCATGTGGGAGCAATGGAAACAGAACCTCTCCCCCACCCCCCTCTCCTTGCCCGGACAGGCCCCAAAGAGGGGGGGTGGCCCCAGTGCCCTTCGGACAGCTCCTCCCTGTATCACCGCCGCCTGCTTGCTTCCACTCAGCTGCTTCCCAGCATCCTCCACCCAACCGGTTTGCTTGAAGCAGCAGCTGGGCGGGAACAAGCAGTCGGCAGTGATACAGGTAAGAAGGGCTCTCTGGGATTGCTGGCCTCAAACGGTACAGTCCTTACTATCACCTCACTTTAACGCCAGCCAGCCCTAAGCTGGGTCAGGAATGGGGAGCAGTAGGGCACTGAGGGTGAAAACCGTGTTCGTTCCACCATGTCAGTCTTTTGCAACCACCACCGCCAAGTGCTTTGTTGTGGCACCTTAAAGATTATTAACTCAGTCATTGACAGACGTTTTTGTAGAGTTGGGCCCCCTCCATCAGATGTGAGTCTAGTCCTCAAATAACTCTAGCGCTGCTGCCATAACTCTGAAGTCTTCCAGGTGTCACTGGACTCGACTGAAAAAGGCACCTTTCTTAAGGAGTTTTTTCTTGGCAGTGTTGAATTGAGGGAAGGCCTTTGATGGGGGCCTGATTTCCCCACCTCATTCTCTCCCAACGTTTCAAAGCTCTGCTTTTAGGGAGAAGCTGTTAAAGGAACATTCACCTTACAAAGTTACAACAGATTTAAACCAGATGAATTGTCATGGCTTCTTCAAGAGGAATGAACTGTCGTTTTCTGGGTGCACCCAGAGGTCTGTTTTAGAGAAGCATAAGTTAAACTGATAGTTTTACAACATGAGCATGAAATAGGTTTACATTTATTTATGGGCTGTGCGAAGTTTCCAGACGTACATTCTGGAAGATACTTGTGAATGGAAAGGGAGACTGAAAGTGAAAATACAGGTGGAGGGAGAGACGCTTTTTAAGCAATTGTGAAAGAAGTGGGTGGACTGAGAGATGTATATATTGGAACAGAACAGAGACATTGTTATAAATGGGTGGAGTGAGAAAAGGGAAAGGAAAAAAATCCAATCTAGCAGCAAGCTCAACTCAAAACCAGTGCTAGGAAGTAAGTGCCCCAAAATTGAGAGCCAGAGTAGTAGAGTGGTTCAAGTGTCAGGTAGGCCTGAACTCTTTGGAGAAGAAAACATGGGATACTAACATATTAAATAAATACATCCATAACTCACACACAACAGGGCAGTCAGTTTGGGCTCTAATTGGACGATGGTGATTGCTGAGCTGGGGTCAGGGGGAGACGTTTTCTTTAAAGCATAAGTGCTGCTTCATTCTGAGACGTGCAGTAGCTTCTTTATTACTTCCAGGAAGACGACGACCACGGAGGGAGACGAAGCGATGGAGCAACAGAGGTCTTGGTGGTCGTGATGTCCAGCATGTGTTGGAGTGTCTTTTGGAATGATCTGAAGGAAGCAGCCACCAGCCAGATCTCTGCAGGGAGGCCGAAGAGGAGAGTCCGCCTTTGGGGCTTCTTTGGGGAGTCAAGTCTGATGAGCTAGTCAGTGTGTGTGGGGGGAAACGACACCGAGAGGCAGGATTCCTGAGGTTCCCCGTCTACACAAAATGCTAACACAAACAATTCAACTCCGGCTCTCAGCTCTCCTTCCAAGAGACTTTTTGGGAGGCCGCAGAAACCGCGATCAAGGCCTGGGAGAGGTAGTAGGTGGTCATGATCAGGAAGCGAGGGTAAGGCAGCAAAGAGCAGAACTTATCGAGGGCGACGGAGAGGTCAGACAGCAGGAAGAGCAGGCTGCCGATGGAGGCCTTCAGCTGCTGGCTCGACTGAGCCAGAGCCCGCCAGGTCATGATGCCGATCAGGCCCGAGTAGGCCGCCACGGCCCAGACGTAGATGCCGTGCAGGCAGGGCAGCAGCAGGAAGAAGTACGCGGCAGACTCCAGCCCTGCGATGGAGAGCAGGATGAGGGGCCGAAAGGGAGACAGACCAAAGGCCGAGGTGTAGCAGCCGTGACACAAGGCAAAGAAAACCATTCCTGAAAGGGGGAGAGGAAAAAAGAGGGTCAGAGGCCTCCAACTCTAGAAGGGGGGGGGTAGGGCTGGCCTTAGACCAAGCCCCCCCCCCTTTGGAACCTCCTTCCATTGGTTCACCTTCTGAATGCCTAACTTTTTTTTTTATTGGTAGAGCATTTCACAACTTCGATGCGCAAACTACATGCATAAGGTGATACATTTGCACAGAAAACCTGAAATAATAATAATAACAATAATAATAATAACAACAACAAATATAGGCACTTGTATCCATGAAATGGGTGGATATGTACTTCCAGGACTCTGGGAGTAGTGGCTTGCGAGTACGGAGAGCCCACGTTAAGGAACCGGGTATCCCAAACAAGCGTGAGTCATGAGAAGTGGCTACTCCCCATAGCAAATAGATATGAGGGAGAAAAGAGCAGGACTTCCAGGGATCAGGCAGGGGGAAGGTTTCAGTAACCGACAGAAGTGATGCAAAACAGGCAAAGATATTAACGTCTTTTAAAAATGCATCGTTTATTATGATCAAAGAGCTTGACCCCGAACATCCCATAATTAGGCTGTGTGAATGCAGATTGCCGCCTGGGCTTACATTAATCTGCAGATGACGTTTACTGAGGCCTAATTCACCCATTTATTTCACCTCATCAATTTCATATGATGCCAGCTGCACCCCAGGCAGGTCCCAGGCTAAAATATCCTGACGTTAGCTCCCTCCCCCACCCCGTTTCCTTTTCTGATCTGTCTAGCAGTGGTGGGAACTATGATACATGTGTCATTTGTGCCCTCTTGTGGTGAGAGGGAGTATTTCACACATCGGACCAGAACAGCACGCAGGCTGGTTGATGGACCGGGGACACCTGACAATCTGTGCAAGGTGAGGGTGGGACTGGAGTTTGGGAGTTAGCAATATGATATCCCCCCCCCAAAAAAAACCCCTTCCACTATATATCCTCCTCCTTCTGCTCTGTGCCCCTTTTTCCTTTTTAAATCCAACAAGTGGGAGGAAGAACAGCAATAGAGATAGATGGTGGTGGTTGAGAAGTGGCCCCATCTCTTCATTCCCTGAAGCAACTGCCTCAGTAGACCTAGTGAATGGCCGGCCTTGCCTAGGAGTTTGTGCTATCAACCCAAACGAACTACACTCTAGCTTGGTTAATGCCATCTTATGCCACAGTTCATCTGGTAAATGGTCTTTTGTTTGTTTAAACCACCTCAGGGTGACTTGTCCACATCTCAAAAATAATGTATTATTGATCAGTAGAGGGAGGGGGATTTGACAGAGTGACAGTGGGGAGGGAAACAGGAAAACCCCAGCTGCTAAATCTTGCTTGAAGAATCATGGAATCACTGAATGTTAGAGTTGGAAGGGATATTACAGCAGTCAACTGGTCTAAACTCCTGCTCAGTGCAGGTGACTCTAGTCCATTTTTGGACCCCAATTCAAAATTGCCCTCCCCCCTTCCAAAGCTATGAGCTGTCCCCCATTAGTGGTTCCCAGTCCTGGGCTCCCCACCCCCCACGCTCTGTCAGAGTCCCTTGAATCTCATACCTGGAAGGAAAAATTCTGGCCACACTAAGCAGACATCTCCCACTGCCGAGAAGAGCAGGCCCCAAAACATCCGCCGGCTGCATGGCGTCCAGCCGCCCAGACTGTAGGACTGGATGGCCACGAAGGCGGCCAGGGAAAGGGTGGGGAGACACTTGACGATGGCGCTCAGCCCGTTGTCCTCAGGCAGCCAGAGGACAAAGTACAAAACGGAGGAGAGGCAGAAAGGCGAGAGCTTCAACAACAGGCTCCTTGTCTGTGGAGGCAACATGGAAGGAAGAGGGGAAAGTTAAACAAAGCCATACTGCTGCTGCTACAATCTTTTCATCATCACTGATCGAAAAAGACCCAAAATCAATAATAATTTCTGTGTCCGTAAGACAGCTGCCAGCAAGCCAGAGCTGATAAGCTGCAGAGCCTCTGTGGGGGAGAAAAGCTGCAGCTGCACTTGAGTGAGAGTCAAGGTTGCCTGTCAGCTGAAGCGTGGTGAGTCGAATGCCAGAGAGAGAGAGAGCTGGACTGTGAAAGAAATCATCTAGAATGAAGGGTTCTATGAAAGATTAGAACATATTATTGTATTGTAAAAACACCTTGGGGTTTAGAAAGCCTGCCCATGTAAACCACCTTTGAATTAAAGTCAGAGGAGAAATCCGATGACCAAAGAAAAAGGCAGTATATAAATACTGGTTAATTAATTAATTATTAATAATAAACTGAGCCCCCCCCCCATTTGCCATTGATGCCCCTCAGCATTATAGTCAGGCCTTACAGCACCACGCAGCACCTGTGAGGAAGTACCAGCACCCTAGCAGGGTCTACTGGTGATGCCAGGCCTCCCTGCCCACCACTCCCCAGGAGGATTGCATCATTTTAGGATTGCGAGGTCCTTGGGGCAGACGTCTGGCACTTTATAAAGCAACATGCATACTGATGTCATGTATGTGGTGTGCATGGGAAGATTCTCCTACAGATTCAAAGACTTGAGATTATCCTGCTCTCCCCAAGACGTTCTAAGGCAGTGTCCAAGGTCTCCCCCATTTATCCTCCCAAACCACCCTGTGAGGTGGTGGGTTAAGTTGAGACTCGAGGTAGTGTCACCAAGAGAACATTATGGCTAGGTGGGGATTGGAATCCTATTCTTTGTGTTTCTCATCTGTCATTCTAACCACTGTACCACACTGCCCTGCACATCGATAGAATATTTGAGATAAATGGGATTCTTGAGCCAAAACACTCACATTACAGCTCACCAGAATTACTGTCTATGGACTAGGCGGTCAAAATTGGTTTCTAGTTTCTTATTTGCAAGTGTGGTTCCTAGTTCCTCATTTTATTCAAACCAGACTTTAGTATTGGACTGGGAGTGGACAGGCAGGCAGGCCATCATCACCAGTTTTTGCAATGCCTAGTCAAATATCTGAGCATCAAATATCTGAGGAACATAACATGCAAATACAGCATTTGCACACTCCAAGACCAAAGCTCACCAGAGGACACAAATTACTCCCTCTGCTCAAGTATATTTAGTCCTTAGAATGACAGATCACCGTGCTGATGGGCTCTATCTGAAGAAAATAAATCAAGTTTCTCCATTTTCCATCCAAGCAACTACCCAGTTAAACTGACTTACACTGATTCTCAGTTTTCTCCAACATTGGAAAATTAATTTGGGATCAGTGTTAAACCTAGCATTCTCCCCCTGGAATAAGAACTAAATGAAACCCAGAGATTAATTCCTGGAAGCAAAATCCAAAATGAGATACACCAATTCCCCACCACATACCTTAAATTGAAACATACCCATTGTCAATTGTTCGTAGTAGAAACAGATGTTTAGATTCTGAGTCTATACATTTAGAGTAGGATACCAATTGCCACTTCTGGCAAAGAAAGTGTCACAGAGATTTTTTACACATAATCTTACACTGATTCTCAGCTTTCTCCAACCTGCCTTCTTCCCCCCTCCCCCCCCCAAAAAAATTGAGTTACAGAAAGATTCTTTCCCAACAGAGAAATGAGAGCTGAATGTCAGAACTCCTGGGTTCTCTGAACTGAAGGGATGGAACATAAGGGCACACTTAAGTATCTGAATTCCTGAGTTCCATGAGGACTAGAAATGTGTCAAGTATGTTATAGCCGGCGGGAATCTGGATATGAAGCGCAGGTGTGAATTAAAATGTTCCAGCAGTTTTGTGCAAATCATTACTGTTGAATTGTGGGACCTGGGTTCTCCATGAAGGAAAGGTTTGCAGCAAAAAGCTCAGGCATTGTAGTACTGGAGGAGAAAAGCCCACCAGACTAGTGACAAGAGGCTGGTTCTCAGGAAAGATGCTTGGTGGCACTTCTCCCCACTAGGCCTCCCTGCCTCCCCTCCCCACTCCATAGCACGGGATGCACAAAGACACTTACGTGGGCTGCAGCCTTTCTCCTGTGACGGGCATCTATCTCCAGGATATCCATGGCCTACTAGTGTCAAGAGTGTTGCTGAGCTGAATGGGAGGCTGATCACAGCCGCACCTTGTACGACTATGGACTTTCATCTTCCCCAGGGTTCAAGGGGCCAGTTGATAAGAGAGAGAGATCAATACCTGTCCCTGCTTGACACCAGACTGTCAAGAAGATGTACCTGTCTCTGGTTGGGAAAGGGGACAGTAAGTGCCCAGGTCCAACCTACTGTCCAAAGGTAATGTCATCTTCCACCTGGCCATGGTAGCAGATCACAGACAGGTGCCCCTGGCTGGCTGCAGAAGAACACAGAGGCACTCCCTTGGGAGGAGTTGTGTCACCAGCAGAAAGCAGGTCTACCTTGAGGACGGAGAAGGAGCTGCTGCCCACACAAGAGTTCTGGGTGATTCACGCCAACCAGACATGTACAGTACAAACCAGCAAAGCCAGCTGGTGATTTCTGTGTTTTTGTCCCAGTGGAAAACCCAGCTTGTGCACCTAGCAGAGGGTAATCAAATAAACATCAAACCTTCTGCACTCCATCTCAAGATATTTTTTGATGAACTGCAAACTCTTGGGACTTTTCCATTTATGCCTCTCTCTCTCTCTCTTCCCCCCTCCCCCTTCATTTGCTAGGCTGAAGGAGAATTTGAAGCTTGATGTTTAATTTATGGTGTTTTTGTTGATTCTGATAAAGGTATGGTTTTGGATTTTGATTTAATGGACTAACATGGCTACTCACAGTCAGGGCCCATGAGAGGGGGGTAAAGGGGTAAATTGTACCCGGGCCCAGGGTCAAAAAGGGGGTCCAAGAGCCAAAGGAGGGCCCCCAGAAATTTCTTGGGATCACAACTGGCCTCATGGAGAGTGAAAGATGGAGGCCGGGCCAACCGGGAGGCCAGGTCTACCAGGCAGGTATACCTAAGCCGAGCACCGCATCATCAGGAAGCTTGGTAGACCTGGGCTCCAGAGACATTTCCGGCCATTGCTATCTTCCCCCTGCCCTGTTTTGCCCCGTCCCCCTTTGAGAAGGGGCCCAAAAAAAACTTTGTACCCCCTGATAAAATTCCTCTCAGAGGCCCTGCTCACAGTTTTACTGTTGTGTAGTGGTTGGTGCCGGGTTCAAGTTCCACTCAGCCCTGAATCTCCCTGGCACACCGACCTTGGGCCAGTCAGTTCCCCACCCTTGGTTTAGCCGAAGCATTCAGCAATGGGAGGAGAAAGGACTTGGCTGCCTGCCGGGGGTGGCATTTTCTCCCCTCGCCCCTGACTCTGGCACCACCTATGGGACCATCTTTGCTGACGAGAAGGGGCATGCCCTTGACCCACCACCCAACATTTTCCGAATGAAAATAGGAACATGCTTGTAACATCCCTCTTCACCTGCAGAGGACAATGGCAATCCAGCTGTCATCGTCTGCATCCCACTACGCATTGCTGGAGGTTCTGCTCCCCCTGCTGGATGCTGTATCTATTTAAGTGGCAACAACCCTGTCCTACATGGATTTAAAAGACGGGACACCGCTTATTCTTGTGGCAAACGGTTATATTAGGAAAACGTAACAGGTTTTCTTGATTCTTTGGTATTGATACTAGGAGGGGTTTGGTTTCTCCACTAATAATCATTTTCTTGCTAGTTGGTATGGTTATTTATTTTACCAATTCTGTTGTAAATATTTATTATGAGCTGCCTCGGGCAGGAAATAAAGGCTGTGGGACTGGATTCCAGGGTATGGTCTGAGGACATACAATATAGTAGGGGTGGCCAAACTGTGGCTCCTGAGCCACATGTGGCTCTTTGACACATAATGTGCGGCTCTTGGAAATATGTTGGCTGAGTTCCTTTTTGCATCACAATTAATCTAAAAGGTAAATAAGAAGTTTAAGCTTTATAATTATTTACCAGGTATAAACTGAGAGTCCACTGGATTAAAACACAAGTTTAATGTTCATGGTGAGTAAATATATTTAAGAATTTAAATGCTTCTTAAATATTGCAGCTCTGGCTCTCAAACATCTGAAGTTTATCATATGTGGCTCTTACATGAAGCAAGTTTGGCCAGCCCTGCAATATAGCCACCTTGCTAAAGCTAAGAAGAACGAGGTCTGATCAGTGCACAGCTGGGGGACAGTCTGGATCCCCACTAGGTATCCCGTCTCTGGAGCTCCATGATGGAAGAGAAGGGGGATATAAATGAAATCAATAAATCCAAAGAGCAGCATAAATATGTTTTGGCCCCAAAGGCAAAACTAAGGATAGCGTTTTCCTAGTGGCAAGGATAAGAAAACAAGGACAGAGAGAGAGCACATTTCATGTGGCAGAAATACCCTCGATGTGAGAGCCATGTAGAAGGCGCGACAGAATAACAGGGTAGAAATTGGGAGTTTGCATTTCTCCTTCCTCCACGGGAACGTGACTCCCATCTTGCATACCTGGATCTTGCTTGTCTCTGCCTGCCTCCAAAGCGTTGAAGCGATGGTTTATGACAAGATAAGCCACGGTGCAGGGAAACATTTTAAAAGGAGGTCACATGCTGTGTGTTGAGAGCAAAATAATGTCGTCACAAGTGGGTCCCTCCAAGAGGAAACGGCACTTTGGACTTACCGTCGTCAGCATTCCTTCTGTTTGGAATTATGATGGAAGAAGGGGACCTCCTCTCATTGCATTCTGGAAGCAGAGTAAATACCACGACTCTGGAGGCAAAGTAAGCAATGAGACTGTCTCTTCTGCTGGGGAAGTTTTCCCTGTCCATTTAACAAGCTGCCCCAGGGAGATCCCCTCAGCAGAAATACTGTCTCCAACAAGGCGCTAAAATAAAAACGTTTTCGTTTTTATTTTAGCCGGTAAAAATAGGAAATGAACTGCACTGCACCATACAAGAAAAACCACCCAGAAACACCTTCAAAACACAGGGTTGCCAGAAAAGCCTCCCTCCAACTCAGAGTAGACCAGATTGGAGCCCCAGAGGGTACAGCCAAAGAGAGACGGGCAATGGCCCTCCCTTCTTATACTGGAGTAGCAGGCCCAATCGAGATGGGGAGACACAAGTCACCCACCATTGCAACCTCCACAGAGAAGGACCACTCACAGCAAGGGCAACGCTTAGTTCTCCTTCAGAGGATGAGGAATACTGGAGAGGCTTGTCGCGGAAGCGATGCCTCCCTCCCTGCCTTCCTGGAATGCTGCTGAACAAGATCAGACTAGGGCTGCTAGGGAAAGAAACGTGGGATGTAACTGTGAGACGTTCTTTCTTCACAGTGGATGGGTGGCATCCTGAAGATGGGTTGCGCCTCCTCCTCCTCCTCCTCCCTCCAGATAGAGAAGGCGAAGCTCATTAGTGGCCCAGTCCTATGCTCTAGTAGTGCTGGCAGAATGCACGTCCTGCCAGCAGCGCCTGAAGTGCTTTGCGACAGCGCAGAGCCTTGCTGCGCTGGCGGCCACACTGATGCCTGCCAGAGCAGGTAAGTCTGCACAAAGGGCAGAACGGGGTGGGGGGGACGGTGGCGATGGGGGCAGGGTGGGAGGCTTGGGCCCAGAAGGGAGACGGAAGGGAGACTGCAGGAGGTCTGGTTCAGTTGGCAGAGTTGCCGCCTCATAAGCCTGTAAGATGGGTGAACGGCCAGTTCGAGACCTGCCGCTGACAAAAAGCTGTGGAAGCCTCTGTGAGGAGAGATAAAGAGCTGCCAGCTGCGTGGGAGGCGACAGCCAGGGAGAGACCAGACTGCAAAGGATACCATCTGGAATGCAGTTGTTCATGAAAGATTGAACATTTATATATATATTTATATATGATTGTTTAAAAAAAGCATTAGGGGGTTGGGAAAAGCCTGCCCATGTAAACCACCTTGGATTAAAGTCAGAGGAGAAATCCAATGACCAAGAAAGGTGAAATATAAATACGGTATATTATTATATATTATTGGTGGTGCTGGCATGCACCATATCCTATCCCCTTCTCAGTCCTGATCCGCTGACACAGATCAACGTGGACTTGCGCCAGTGATATCACTGGCACAGGTCCAAGTGGACCTATTGCTGCAGCTGAGCAAATATCCCCTTACCCCAAGGAGACCTCCAGCATGCTATAGTCTCCCACGGGATCATGTAGTGTGGCCTGCGCTGGCACCACTGCTTGGGCTGCCTATGTATTAAGCTATGGGAGAAGATGCTTCTTTCTCTAGGTGGGTTCCCGTAGTTAAAGCTGAAATCTCTTGTGCTTTGTCATTTATCCAATCAACGCATGTCAGAACGCATGTCAACTGAATTTAACACATTGCTACTACGTTGTCCACAAGAGACACAATCAACAGTGCAGGAACGATGTTCTTCAAGAGAAGGTAGGGTGCTGCCACCCACCCACCATGACGGAAGAATTTATCACAGTGAATCCAACACTTTTGCAGTGGAGGAGGACATCCTTGGACAGAATCTCCAATGGCTACTTTCTTGGTCTGGGAAGGGCCACTGTTTTCGTTCCTACTTTATTCATGTACCCTTTGCTGTAGCACATGTCTGCCAAAGGCGGAGTCAGCAAATACATAGGATGGCAGTTTGTAGTGGTGGATAAATGGAGTTATTGATGCCCATGTACCTGCCCTGCAGATTTCCAGCAGAGGAGCAACAGTGCTGAATGCTGCCAAGGTAGCTGCACTCTTTGGCTGAAGCAGTGATGTCCTTTGGAATCCTGACCAACGAACCCTCATAGGCTAGAGCAGAAGTTCCCAAACTGGGAGGCGTGGCTCCCAGGGGAGCCATGGAAACCAGCCAGGGGAGCTGCGAAGTGCCATGGAATCCTCTCAGAAAACAGTGCAATGCCAATTGGCAGGCATCAACGTAATGTAATGGGGAGCCATGGCCAATGGTCAACAATGGTCAAGGGAGCCTCAGGTCGAAAACGTTTGGGAAACATTGGGCTGGGGCAATGCATGCCTTGATTCATCTTAGGCAGTGTAGCCTTGGAAGCTTTCTTCCCCGAGTTGGCTGGGTGAAACGAAACAAATAAAATTTGAATCCCCAAAGGCCTTAGTGCTATGAAGATAAATCTTCAAGGCTCTATCGATGGCTAAGTTATGCCAGCTCTTTCTCCAGGGATGAACTGATGACAGGCCAAAGGATGGTAGAATTATGATCACTGCTCTATGGAAAGTGGCACTGATCTTTGGCCAACAGATGGGGTTGGCTCTGCTCCCCCTTCAACTACATCCCTGCTTCTCTGGCTTGGGAGATTAAGTGGATGTGACCACAGGATGTGGCCCTTCCAAGGAGATACCTGCTTCGCATCTATGAGATTTGTTTTCCAGTATCAAGATTAAGATTTAGCTAGGATTTTCATGAGCAAAGATCAGCATTTCTCATTTATTTCCTCTTTAAGCATTTGTGTATCATTTTATTGGATTATGTGATAAGATATAGAACCTCTATATACATGGGATTCACTTTCTTTGGATACAATCCTGAGAGCCACTGAAATTCAATGTGACAACCTAGTCATGACTAAATCCACCTAATTTCACTGGTAGTAACAAGTTTCCTCCCAGCCCACTGGTGTACACATTTAACTCCTGTTGAATATATATAACCTTGGGTAAAAATGCCCAGAATTCACTTTTAGATACAACAAATGACAATACATTACATACAAATAAAACCCACCACAATTTTCTAGATCACTCAGTAAGAGTGACAGCGGCCCTGCCAGACTTCCTTACCTCCTGTTCAGATAGGTTTAGTCAACTGCGTAAACCTTGATCTGGGATAGCAGAATTATAACTGGTCTTGACTGCATTGCTAGAAGTTAAAATTTCAGCTCTAAGGTTTAATTTACTTCCAGACATTCCGCTATCCCCATTACACTTTATACCACGGAGGCCAGAACTTCGTGCCAGTGTGCTGTAGTGAGTCGTGTTAAGACAAGATCAGGTCCAAATCCCTTATCTGTGAAATTCACTGATTAACCTTGGACAAGTCGCATTTAGTCTGACCTACCTCACAGGGTTGTTAGGAAGATAACGCTGGAGGGAGCCACCGATGCCACCCTTGGGCTTCTTGGAGAAAGCATGGATTAAAAAAAAGTCAAATATGTGAAATTGAGGCAAGAACTCGCACAGGAGCTAAACTTCAATTTGTGCCAATTTCTGCCAATTTCTGCCTGCCCTCACATCTATTACAGTGACACTATAATGGGATCAAAACCCAGAACTTGCTCACCTCGATATCTTCCAACATCGCAGACACCATCATGAGACAGTAGTAGCCTCCTCTGCCATTGACACTGGTCAAACTGGGTTGCCAAACCTGTGGCATAGCATTTTGTATCTCTCTGGACATTCAATAGCAGCCTTGAATGCTGCCATACTCCAACACAAAACTCTTGAAATTCCTATCTACATTTGGCACCACCAGATGTAGGCTGAAGACAGACCAATGCATAACTGCCAGCTCATTGCAGAAAATTATTGTCCTCCTTTAGGAGTTTCATGTACACGACGTATCTTGCTTCACCTGTTCATTACCAGCTGGAAGTGGGACACACCCACTCTGATTGGGTATTGCCCTTTTATGGCATCACATTGGCACGTATGGGCCATCTAATAAAAGGACACACCTGTCTTGCATTGCTTGGCATTTTGACCCAACTCTGTAGTTTACATTTCCCTTCACCCCCATCCGTCTGTTTGTACAGGTATGGAACACTTTTGTCAATTTGACAAAGTGGGTTCTGGCTCATGAAAAAGTATGTCATAAATCCTTGCTCACCCTTGCTCACTAACAGTGTAGGGGAGACAGAGAGAAGACAGACTACAAATAAAAGACTTAAGCAGCTAATGGCTCTGCTCTTTAGTAGAGACCTGAAAGCCCTGGTGCCAGTGCCTGGGGTGGTAGTGGTCAACCTCTCCAATGCGTCCTTTTCTGAAGCAAGAGCCAGGCTAAACAGCAGTCCTTAGTCAGTGCTTTACCATGCAGGCCCGGGAGGCTATTTTCCCCTTTGGCACTGCCAGTCTCCCCCCCCCCCCAAATCCCCACAACCAAGTCACTTCATAAGCTTCTGCTTTGGAACAGAGTAAAGCCCGGTTTATACAAACGGTCGAGGGGGCTATACCACTCCAGACAGACTAGTACACATCAAGGAGAAAAGGTTCTAGCTAGCCCAACCTGCTCCTTGCTGCGCTAGCTTTCTCTTTGCAGGGAGAATATTCAAAAGGCGTCATTACCACGTTTGCCAAGCAGGTAGATAAGGCCCAAGACAATGAATTAAAGCCATGACAAAAGGAAGTGGGGAGAACAGAGCTGGAAGGCAGCCAAGGAAATACTGTTGTACAGAATCATGTACAGACAGAGACCACTACAGCCATAGAATCTCTTTATTCAAACAGAAACACACACATACGCACACAGGGAAAAAAAAGAAAAAAATAATTACTGACATGGCATGACGCAGACAACGCGAAAGGCCACTTCTGTCCTTGTGGTTTAAGAGCTTCGAGAAATATTGCCACTTATAATTGGGGGGTGGGACAAAGGGGGAGAGAGAGAGGAAGGAGAGAGTAAGTCTACTGACCACTGGGAAGTAAAAAGAGGTGGGGAGAGGTGCACTTAGTGCTCATACGAGGGAAGAATTCCCCACCACTACTTCTCTACCACCCTTGATGTTTCGAGACTGACCTCCATGAACCCTGATATCAGACTGTCTTGACACCCTACACCAAGACCCATTCGTGGGCACTGGCTTTCCCGGCCCTACAAATCTCAAGGCATTCTTGGCTGAACCTTTGCAATGCTCTTGGTCTTCTGTAGTCAAAGGCAAGGATGAGGCAGTGATTTTTTAATAACACTATAAAAGGAGCTACAGAAACTCCGCAATCAGCAGCAGCAGCAGCTTGGGGAGGGAAGCCAGAAGAGAAAAAATGCAGTGATTCTGAGGTCTCTGATGGAGAATTCTGTTTGTAGGAGGCCCAGAAAAAAATGGGACCTGGTGGGGCTAGGAACAGCAAGGCTGGGAAGGAGAACTCCTTGGTATTTGAAGGAGGGCAAAGGGGTCTCTTTGGAACAAGTACTACAGAGGAGGGGGCTTGCCAGGCAGGCCCCCTGGGCACTCTACAAGATTAAGGGGCTCTGGCATGTTATGACGGGCAAGACTCAGAGCAGTAACTCTCAGGAGGCAGGAGAGAGCTTGGTTTTCAACAACTCGACCCACACAACCCAGGCAGGTTCAGGAATTCGGGGCGGGGGGGGGGGGAAGAGGAGGATGGAGAATACACTGAGGTTTAAAAGTACATTTCTAGGTTACACTATGGGCATGGAAAGGAATTCCTCTTTCTCTAAGACTAGCCAACCTGTTTCTGATGACCCTTGAGGGGTGCAGAGGAGAGACTAAACGCTTGAGACGAGAGCCCCACCCACAGGATAGAGAGAGAAGATGCTTGCTGCGGTAAAGAAAATACGTGATAAAGGCCAAAATTCACCAACAACGCTCATGTGTTAAAGTGCATTTGGTGTCTCTTTTACTAAAACTCTGAGACAAGCCCATCAGCATCACTGTTATTATTCAGAAAAGTGCAGCAAACACAACACCTGATAAATTGGTGGGCTTTTCCAAATCATAGATGATCTACTTGGGGCCAAGGACAGAATGACACATACCACCGGGGGGGTGGGGGTGGGAGAGACAATTTTCCCGGATGCATTGCCAAGAACTGTTGCCATGGGAGGGGGGATGTGATGATGGGCTATTGCGCTTCTCCCCACACCAAGGCAGCTGTTGTGGGAGATGGTGAACTTGCTACAGAGCTCTTTAACCAGCTTTTAAAAAATACAAAAAATGGGTGGGGAAAATGAACCTTTGAAGGGAGACTGGGGTGAGGTTTAACTCTGACAACATGAACATATTAGGAGAAGGAAGTCAACACACAAATGCTAACTTTTGGAAGAATCAATCCAAAATTTCACACTGGTGTACAAACAAATGCTCTCAAAATCTCACTAAGTGGATTGATGGCCCCCAGGACACAGGGACAACTCTTCAAGGATGGGGTGGGGGGAAAGTAACCATTTGCAGCCAGGATACCACCAAGAAGCCTTGCTCCCCCCTTCTCCAGCCACCTATCTACTGTTCCCTCTTTTGTCAATTTTTGTCCCAGATATTAGTTGTAAACAGCCACAACTCATGGGGGGAGAGGTGGATGTGTGTCAACATGTTGAGATGCAATACCACCATGATTTCATCCCAACATGGAAACATTTAGCACAAGCCTTGCACTTACTACAAAATCCCCTACCTTTCACTGTTCTCCTAACCCTATTTGCTTGAGGTAGCAGTTCACATCAAAGCCTGTTGCGACCTTCTGAAGCAAATTTCCGACCCTCCTTCGCCTGCATGGGGCTTCTGCTAACTCCACCTGCCCCCAATGGACAAATCAGGACAGGGAGAGAGGGAAAGGATGACCAATTTGTGCTTCTGGGTGGGGCCATCAGTTGGAGGAGGAGCTGTCGGATTCAAGAGGCTTTTGCTCGACAGTGGTCTCCCTGCCCCACTCAGCATTACCCATCAGAAGACCTCTGGTACAATTCAAGCGTCAATTTTAATTTGCATCAAAACAGACAGGTTTGCTCAGTGCAGCAGTGTGTACGCAAGTGGGGCAGGGGGAGGGGTGGTGGCGACAGAGCGCCCATGGAGGAGAGAGGCTGCCCCCTCCCCAGGGGATCCTGTTGCTGGGATTCGTCAACCAACATGCCACAAGGAGGAAGATGCTTTTGCCCTCTGTATGCACGTCCATTTCTCTCGCAGGCGCTCATTGGTACCAGGTCCTGATTTCTTCAGTGATTGCTGGGGGTGGGATAGGGAGAGAGAGCCCGGGCCCTTTTCTCTGCCCCTTGCTGCTTTCTCTTCTGCCCCCCGCACCTGCCCAGAGGGGTGAAGGCACCGGAAGGACTGGGGACAGTCCCTGGCAAAATGGACTTGATCAAGCGAGCAGCCGTGGGCTTCTCCAGTGACGAGTCCCACTGAGAGACTTTATCTGGGGAGGGAGAAAAAGGTGGCAGCAGAAACAGGGTTAATCAGTGCGTCCATATAAATTCACAAACAACAACAACAACATTTCATCCATAACGTAGATATAGCTTTTAAATCAGGGACGTGGATATTCCATATACACAAGGAAAGGTGGGCCGAGTTGCATGGGAGTTTTGCATCCTCTTTTTGGTGTTAGAAAGCAAAACACAGGTGTCTAGTTCCTATGGCTGATAAGAAAAGTTTTGTCGCAACAGCCAATGCTGCAGGTAACGGAATATTGACATGGTGGGAGGAAAACTACTGTATTTCTTCAATTCTAAGACGCATGTTTTTTCCCAATTAAGCATTTCAAAAAATGGGGTGTGTCTTAGAATCGGTCTCCAAAA
The DNA here is from genome assembly GCA_026170595.1 of Plestiodon gilberti rubricaudatus. NCBI lineage: Eukaryota > Metazoa > Chordata > Lepidosauria > Squamata > Scincidae > Plestiodon > Plestiodon gilberti. The sequence continues at coordinate 15,202,877 of JANXHW010000006.1, read as the reverse complement.
AGCACCCCAAAATGCTATCTTCTTACTTACTGGGGCTTGGGGGAGCTTCAGGGAGACCTGCGTGACCCTCTGCAGGCCTCCCTGATCTTCAGTTTGGCAAAAACCGGTGATTTTCAGCCATTTCCGGTTTTCGGAAAAACCAGAAATGGCCAAAAATCGCTGTTTTTCACCGAACTGAAGATCAGGGAGGCCTGCAGAGGGTTGCGCAGGCCTCCCTGAAGCTCCCCCAAGCCCAGGTAACGAAGGAAATTGCACTTTCTGGCGGGGCCAGAAATGCTATGCAAAGGCAGTGCACTCAGTCATCCTCAGCTGCAGGAGACATTCTGGGGAGAGTTGGTGCTGAGCGGGTAGATTCAATGAAGGGAGGTGAGTCTTACAATTGATGGATTTTTTCCCCCCCTGCTGGTGGTACTGAAAGTAAAGGTGTGCCTTAGAATCGATGGCGCCTTAGACTCGAAGAAATACGGGTAAGTTGGACACGTGCAAGAAGTCAACAGAAAGAAAAAGGAGGCAGCTCAAGGCATTCTGTACAGAGGAAAAAAAACAGAATACATATTCTAGATAGGATACAGAAGACAGCAACTAAAACAATCAGGAAAACAAGACATTTCTTACAAAGAAACAGCTTAAGCACTTGGAGCTTTATAACTTTAAAAAGAGAGATGCAAGATGGGGACACAGGAATCTATACTTGATGGTGTGGAGAAGTCACACACTAGACCAGGGGTGTCAAACAACAGCCCGCAGGCTGAATACGGCCTGTGGGAGCTCTTTATCTGGCCCATGTGAGAATTGGGCTCTCCCAGCACCTCCCTTTCAGCAGTGCTGCTTCTGCTGAGGCTCTGGAAGAGAGACAGAAGGAGGCCTCAGAAGGCAAGAAACGCAATGAGGGAAGGGGCAGACCAAGAGGGAGATGCTGCAGAGGCCCTGGGAAAACCCAATTATCTTGCAGGCCACCCTTTCAGCAGAGCCGCTTCTGCCAAGACATCACTTCGCAAGAGCATCTCTCATCTGCTAAGCTGCAAAGTGATGCCTCGGTAGAAGTGGCACTGCTGAAAGGGCAGCCTGTGTGATAATTGGGCTCTCCCATATCTTGAAAATATGATCAGGATTTATATATTTTCCCTTCTGTGATTTGCAGCTAATAAGTTCCTACTTGAGAACAAAGTGCTTATTTCTGGCCATTATCTGCTTGATGATGTCATTCCTGCTTAATGATGTCACTTCCGGCCTACAGCAGGTGCTATGAATGCTATTTGGTCCACTGTACGAAACGAGTTTGACACCACTGCACTAGACATATCAGTGAAACAGTAGAATTTAGGAAAAGCAGAAGTACAGGCACCTCTCGATTTACGTGGGAGTTATGTTCTTGAAAATCAGTGCATACATAAAAAAGAGTAAATTAAAAATATTTTACTATAGGGAAGTAAGTAAGTGATACAAGTTAGGGAAAAGTCAAACACTTATGTGGATCACTAGCGACTTAAGAAGGGAAGCTACTGGGAGCGAGAGAACGGGACTACAGATGTTGATGGTTGAGATGATTTGTTGTTGCCAGATTTTGGATCTCGCGTTGTTTTCAAGAAGTACAATAACCATGTCTTTTGGGTGGCTCTCATTTTCTTTTCTGGTGGCTTTCATTTTCTTTTCTGGCAATAGTTCTGTAACACTGCATAGCCAACAGCACATTTCTACTCACTTTTGAGCTATGTTCACGATTTGGATCGTCTTTGTCTAAAATAGCCAAAGCACTCTCAATTAAGTTGAATGCTTCTGTCTACCGCTGTCGTCATCAACCTCCTCTTTGTTCTCTGCTTCATCACATTCTCTCTCCTTTTCAAGGTCAAGCAAATCTTAGGACAAAAGTTCTTTGAGAGTCTAATAACTCCTGCACATCTTGTAACTCCATCTCTTCATAACCTCCTTTCTTAGCCAAACCCACAATGTTTCCTCTGGTTTTAGATAGGTCACGTTCCACACCCAAGCCTCTAAACGTCACGCGCTGGATATGGACAGTTTTTTCCAAACACCATTCATATATGAACTACTAACTGCATCCCATGTATCACCAACAATGGAGTCTCCAGAAATCTTGAACAGTCGTTTTCCCATTGCCAGTAGCCTTCACTACAGCATCAAATGTTTTCTTGAGATAAGCCTTAAAACGTACTAATCACATCCTGATCCATTGGCTGAACGAGGGATGCAGTGTTCAGGGGAAGACCGACAACTTGGACATTTTCACAAAGATCTTGAATTGAACTTGGATGTCCAAGGTCAATATCCACTAGGACAGTGGTTCCCAAAACGTTGACTCGCGGCTCCCTTGACCTCCCTTGCCATTAGCCGTGACTCCCCATTACAGTGCACCGAAGAGACAAGCACTCTTTACATGCTCAGAGGCACCCTCTCTTATATGTATGTGTATATTCCCAAAACGAGCCCGAACGTGGATTTTCCATGCTTATGCTGAGCAGCAGATAAGCCAGGAGTGCACAGGGTGGGGTTGGGATGCTGCCCTCCCTCCATTGGCAGGCCTGGGTAGAGGGCACTGATGTTGTCTGCGTTAGTCCTATTCATGGCAAGAGAAACATCAAAGCATGGGTGGGAGGTCTTTTTTTTTCCCATTGGTTATGCCCCAACCCCAGTTGCACGAGAGAGAAAGCTCCTTTAGGTAGCATCTTTGCAAGATGAAAAACAGATTCTTATACTGCCTGGCAGTCTTCTGCAAACCTGCAATGTCTCAGCTGTCTCCAGCTCCATGCAAAGTACTTAGCTTATCCATTAATTGCTCTTTGACATAAGATAAGCAGGGCTTCGCTCACGCTGCGGTTAAAAACAAGATGTGGAAAAGCTGCCTACAAACCTCAAGTCTTTTGAAGTGAACTTTGAGTGACCCGATGTGAAGAAGCAGCTTTTCCGGGTCTTTGTTTTTGCTCTCTCTCTCTTGCAAGCAAGAATATGTGGTAATTAAAAGAGTAACTCAACGCCCCTGGCTGCTTTCCATGATGCACTTGGGAGTCGCGCCTCCCAGTTTGGGAACCTCTGCACTAGGAGTACGATTTTAAAAGAAAGCTTCTCACCTTCACAATGCCGACGCCATTCATCTTTCAGCTTTGACACAAGATAGTTACAGAAAATATGACCAGTTACCCACCCCTTGGTATTTGAAAAGAAAATGAACTGGTAAAAGATTTTTCACAATCGCCTTTGAGCATATGGGAGTTTGCAGAATGATACTCCAGTGCTGGTTTTAATTTGCAGTCACCTTCAGCAGTACCCCCCAAACAGTACAGCGTAACTATCCTTAGAGGCCTTGAAGAGGGGTGCTGTTTTTGACTCATGAGGTATGTATGTTTGTATTGGCATTGGCACTCTCTTCCAAAAAGAGCCGTTTTGCCCAGATTGAAAGTCTTCTTTGCAGAATAGCCTCCCTCCTCGATAACAGCCTTCAGAATCTCGACGAACCATTCAGCAGCCACAGCATTGGCAGATGCAGCCTCCCCACTCATCTTTATGTTGTGATAACTATACCTTTGCCTGAAGTTAGTTAACCAACCAGAACTAGCATTGAATGGCTTCATGTAGTTCTTCAAAGATTGCGTGCGCTTTTGCTTGGGCTAAGATTATGCTGCCTGGTATGTGGCACTGATGTTGATCTTTGATCCACAGCATCCACTCCATGTATTCCACTATAGAACTCCGAGCATAAGAGGTTCTTTGCTCTTGAAGACATCCCTGATTGAGCACTTTTATCTTCTCAGTACTGTCTCAGATGGTACAAATAGCGCTCTCACATAAACCGAGCACGCAACCAACATACGCTACATACTCTCCTCCCTGAAGGCAGCTGATCACATCTAATTTCACATCAATTGTGATTGCTTTGGGGGCCTTTTTTGCTTTAGGCTCCCCCCAGATAAGGCAGATTGAAGTCTTCCAGACATGGTTTCGCACTAAAAAATGTGAGAAATACGTGTGTCTATGCAGCTGGCCCAACATACGAGAGCGTTGGAAGTTTATTTTAAAAGTGTGCATGCGTAAATTGTGGTTCTGGTATTAATTGAACACACGTATTATTTCAAAAACGTGTAAATCAAGAGGTGCCTGTGCTTCTAAATGCAACTACTTACAGAGTTCTTTGTCACCATCGGTATAGAAAGCCTTTTAAAAAAATACTTTTAAAAAAACATCAGTTCACGGAAAAAAATGTTAACCAGAAATGAACCTCTGGCCACCAGGTGCTGGGTATGAACACATAAAGGCCAGCTACCTCCATCATGCCTCATGCCCTGTCTGTGAGCTGCTCATTGCTTGAAGACAGCACTGGGGCAGATGGAACTTGAGCCTGAGCTGGCACAGCAATCCTTGCGTCCTTATGGATCATTCGAAGGGGAAGAAACAGAAGACAATGGCATGATTGTATGGAGGAGATTGAAAAGCCGCACTCTGTATTTCTGTGACCCAGGTCCCCACCTATGTCCAAGCCAAGTTTTGTCCCAACTACCATCATTCTTTCAGTGGTCAGGAGACAACCATTCTCTAACGACACCTGTGAAAACCTGTTCCCATGCCCAGCTCCTCACCTGGCCGCTGGTTGCTGTTGCTGCTTTGTCTGGGGGGAGCTGTGCTCGGGTTGAGGAGCCTCTGTCGTCCCCTGGAGCGGTTGGGCGGAATCAGAGGTAGATGGGGAAGGTTCTACTGTGCTGCTGGCAAAGGGGACAACCACACGAGTTAATGACTCCTTCCCCCCATATCTAGCCTGTTCATGCCAAATCATTCCTCTTAATACTGTACAATAAAATAAACGACTCATGTGACATAGTACACATGCATGCACCTTTCATATCGATCTGCATCTACTGCTAGGAACTTTGCTATCACAACACACATGGTCTTTCTCCCATAGAAATGAATGGTTCCACTGACAGCTATTGGAGAGAAAGAAGGCTGCAACAGTACCTGGAACTCTGGTCATCCCAATGTTGTGGAAAGAGGCAAGTTTTTCCTCTTTAAGAAGGTGTAGCGCCTTAAAAATACACCAGCTAGAGAGGTCAAATGGAAAACACTGATGGGAAAAGGAGAGAGCAGGCAACGGGTCTCTGTGCGCATGAGATACTTATGCTGGCCTTCTAGTGTGCATGTGCGCCTACAGGAACGAGTATCCACCACATCAGAAGCCCAGCAAGACATGCCATGTGTGCTGTATACACCACTACATGTGCCTGAAGTTAGTGGGCAACATTTCAAGATAGCCTATAAACAAAAGGAGCCAATTTCATCAACGCATCTATTTTAGATTCTCGTAAACAAAAATTTACTTTTATTCTGCTCAAATAGCAGATAACTGCCTGCCATAATTTGGATAGTAATTCTACATAATGGAAACAGATATTCCTTTTGCTGGATCACAGAGGGAAACAATTTTATATATGTACACACACACACACAATTGCTTTGCAACTCCTTCCAATACATCTGGCTATTGGGGGTGGGGGGTGGGGGTTTGATGCTAGCGGCATACTTATTCACCTTGAAGCCTGAGTACCCTTCACTCTGACAAACTGCTCAGAGGAACGGCCAGTTATGTTGCATATCAGTCACGCTCTCACCTGGCTACTGTTGTCAGGGCGGTGGGATTTGGTGGGTCACCCTCTTCTGGAGGACCTGTGTCTGGGGTAGGAGGATCCTGTTGAACACTAGAGGGTGCTATAGAGAGGGGGGGAGGCAGGGAGGGAAAAATATACAGAAATGGATATGCAGAAGGGATAAAGTGGGGATAAGTTGAATGAGTATATGTACAGGCAAGACACTGTGGACACCCCAGTCCAGAGCCACAGCTAAAGAAAAGTAAGGATTACTTTACCACCCTGCTCAAACTATTGTGAAATCCTATCTTTACAGAGTTATTTCTGAGCCTTGAAAGAGCAACAGTCTGCGATTTTCCAGACTTTTCTCCGCTTGGACTAAACACACAGCAAGGCACAGAACGGTCTCGAGATTCTGAGGAAGCTCATAGGACACTAGGCAACAAGCTCCTATAGATGCACAAAAATGTGTACGGAAGAAATTGAACCCCTCATGAGTTTTCAGTAGGCTGAATTTCAAGGGAAATCTACACAGGGTTCTTCAGAGGCCAACATGTTGCTCTGAGCTTGCTGCAACATTAAATTACAAAAGTAGTAAGAAGTGAAGGAAAGGGGGCACATTTTCCAGAAAAGACAATGCAAATACAAAGAGTATTTCCTCAGTACATCCCCCAAAGGATGCTCAATGGGGGGGGGACTCTTCTAAGGACAGGGGTACATTACCCAATCACCTCCTCAAAGACTGGTCAACTTTGATACGTTGCTGTTTGCAGCTGCCTCCCCACAGCCAGCTGGGAGGAAGGACTCCAGGGTACCAAGAGGTCTGTCATGGACAATGGGAAGACAGAGGAGGAAACATGGAGCACACACTTAAGTGGCTGCCTAGCCACCGTCCTTCATGCTCCCCTCTTGCTTGTGAACAACTTGCAAGGGTTCCTTACAGTCTCCGCCACACCTTCCACCAGCTCTCCTGCTCTGGAAGAGCCTTCCAGCAGGGCTGAGGTCTCTAGTTCTGACATGGGGCAAGGCCATTGCTGTGGTCATCAGATCCTTTGTGAAAAATGGGGGTGGGGTGGAAATATTACCAATGCTGGAGACAGTTGTGCTGCTTTTAAGATCAGCAGCGTTACTCACCTTCTGCTGGGGATACATTGCTTTGCGTCACTTCCTGAGGGAGGATTGCAGGGGAGACGGGACCCACGGGCGTTTTGGAGGTGCTGGAGAGGAAAAGGGGTAAGAGAGTAAACATGCAGCAAAACCCCATCCTTGGCTCTCCGATACCAGCAGATTCAGCATTAGGCCTCTTCAACACGTTCCAGAGGTTCATCTACTCTTCCTGCTCTGGATATTCCACAGGTCAGCACTGCAAAGTCTCACCTCTCTGGCTGCAGGTGGGGTTCTGTAAAGGAGGCCCAGTTTTCGTCTGTGGTGGGGTGGGCGGCATCCAAGTTGGGCCTGTCCCACACTGCTGCTCCTGTGTCAGCAGCCACAGGCTGAGGGGTCGTTCCTGTCGGTACTGAGGAAAGGTCAGAGGGACCGTCTGCCCAGTTGGGATCTAGGAAAGAACAGGTTTGCGGAAGGAGTCAGATCTAAGCAGAAGCCCACAAGTAGCAAAGGGTTAACTACAGAAGCGATGAGAGACAGCTAAGCAGACAAGGCATCATTGTAGCCACATCTTCCATACTCCTGTAACCATAAGAGAAAGTTCTCTTTGGACTTTTGACAACAGCTTAGTATACTTGGGAAGAAAAAATTCAAATGCTGCGTCAAGAAAGCCTAGAAACTATGTATGCTTTAGACCTCCCATATTGGTTAGTTTATCTTTTCCAGATAATACTCACACAGCTCAGGAGAACATGAATCAAAATGATTCAGGTGGTCCCTCCAGGTGAGAGGAGGATGCTTATTTCTTAAAGTGGCAGAAAGATCAAGGAAAAGCCAATTACTCTGCTGTTATCTTCCATATGAGTTCCAGTGTCAGAAAAATCATGGGAAATGAGCTAGGGGTGGACTGTCTGGAGAAAACTGGAATTCTTCTCTATTGCTCAGTGAACTGAGGGAATCATGATTCCAGCAGACCTGCTGGAACAACATGGCTTTAACTTCGTAGTTGTGAACAAGCTCAAAACCTCCAATTATTTTCTCCCTCTCCTGACACTGCCTTATCCCAACTAGTTCGGCTGTTTTTGAGCCACTATTTGGCTACTGCAGCAAGTATTCCCAAGTCAATACACAGGTGACAAGCTTCCATTCCACATCCCAGCTGCCCTGACCTCCCGATGTTCTCTCCGTTTGTTCATCACAGCCATTGCTGATAGGGACAGCATCTCCATCTCCCCCACCGGGATCTTCCTCCTCGCCACCTTCCTCTTCAGAGTCCTCACTGTCTTCACTATCTGTGCTGCCAAGGCTCCTGGGGGGGGGGGGGGAAGAGAAAAAAGAAATGGATATATTCTAGAATAGAGTATAGCAATGTGAGTATAGCAAGCAAGTTCCTTTACTCCAACCTTGTTTCAAACCAGCAAAGAGAAATGCAGCCAACGGCTCAGATGTGCCTGGTTCACGCGACACTACCCTCTAGCAAGTCAGGCCATCGGTCCATCTAGCTTGTTATCACCAACTCCGACTGGTAGCTGCCCTGCGTGGTCTGAGGCCAGGGCCTTTCCAAGACAGCTACTCAAAGTCCTTTTAGCTAGAGATGTGGGGACCGAACCTGGAATCTTCTGCATGCAAAATTATGTGCTCCACCCCCTTTCACCCCAAGGGTCCGCCCCCTCCATAAGGCTCCCAGTCTCTCTGGCTGAGAAGGTACAATGAACAAGCCCTTGCTGAAGCCAGTTTTCACTTTGAAAAATAAAAACATCTACCTGGGATCTAATCTAATTGTGAGACTGTGGGACAGAAAAGAGGATGACTAGCAGTCAACCTGAGTGGACAAAGACAAAGTACTGGAAGAGCCTTCGATCTATAGTTGGAAGCAGGGCATGTATCAGTTGGTCAGTTCCCAGACAGAGGAGAGGTCAGGTGCTGATGACAAAATCCTCTGAGACTCTAATGAAGATCTGGTTTGTATAGCTTCAGAAGGATGTGACTAGATAGGCAAGCACCTCTTGGCTCAATTCAGAACTGGTTCAGCAATTAGACTCTCTCCATAAGGGTCCACTTTCCCCCTCAAATTCTCTCCCACTTTGAAAGAGTGGCGGCGGCATGCGGGATGATGGTCCTGTCTACATCTTAATTGTAGTGTGTTCTGCAGACCTGCAGTCTCCCCAGTTGTGGGAGAGAGCTACTTGGAAATTCAGGCTCTTTTCTGATGCCTCAAACATACCCAAGGAATGAGAGGATTTTAAATCTGGAATGATGGGCAGGCAAGACCTTTTGAAAACACAAAAGGTTTGCAAGATATAGTGGCTGAGAGAAGATGTTCACCAAATAAAAGGCTGCTTGGTTGGGTGGTCTGACCCTTTAAGTCCACAAAAATCAGCAAGAGCTTCCATAAGAGTCAGGCATTTAACAGCTGGAAACAGATTATCAAAGCTAAAGGAGTGGGGGGGGGGGGAAAGAGAGGAAAAGCAGCCCTACAGTGCTAATTTAGACATAAACAACTGAACATTCTCAATGAGTCTTTTGCCACTAAATGTGAAGCAGGTAGTAAAACAGAGGGATTGCAAAAAAAGACGTCTCAAGATCAGTTATTAGATCAGACCGGTTATGAAAGAAAAATGAGTCCCAAATGGAGTCTGGTAGACTGAGATAGTTCACTACAGAAGCGAGCGGCAGGCAGAAAACAAAAGGACAGCGAGACTTAAAGATTAGACCTTTATATCTCAAATATTAAAAAAAGGACAGCTATCGTGAATCAACACCAGCTTAGATGTCATACTTACTAACTGTGCTATAAATCACTAATTATTTAAGTTACAGTGCTTGGCACAAGACTCGCTCATTCTTGCTCAGTGGCAGAAGGCATCATGCAGGAAGAAAAGGAGGGGAAGAAGAGACAAGAAGCCTGATCACTCGCTGTGGAGAACCTGGGAGCGGCACATCCTTTATTATGCAGGTCTCTCTGGGCTCCAGTGTACCCTAATGCTTATTGCTGGGAATGCTTCCCAAAGACTCCTCCCTGGCCTGACTAGCTAACACACCGGTGTGTGTGGATCCTGCCTACTCAAGATGCCTCCTCCCCTATGAGCAGAAGTCACCTTCACTGCGTGTCCTCCTATCTGAAAAGATTCTACAAAAAGCGAACAGGGTGCCCAACCACAGAAAAGTTAAAGCTGTCTCTGAAGTAACTTGGTAAAAGCAGGAGGGATATGAACTAGGACATTAGGGGAAAGAGAGAAACAACGAGGATACGTAGAAGCTCCCCTCCCAAAACGATAATAGTTAGGCTTACCAGATCTCCAACTGGGACAGAGTGCTAGACCTTTTGGAGAAGGAATGTGGGCAGGTGTAGCTTGTTAAACCTTAGAGCACAATCCTAGGCATGTCTACTCAGAAGTGTTCAGTGGGGCTTGCTTCTGCGTAGACATGCCTAGGATTGTGCTCTAAGGTTTAACAAGCTACACCTGCCCACATTCCTTCTCCAAAAAGTCTAGCACTCTGTCCCAGTTAGAGATCTGGTAAGCCTATCAACAGGGAAGAAGTTGTTCCATGTGACAGGAGACATAAAAGGGGAAAACACAGAGCAGATCCTATCCAGAGTCCTTGCTCCAGTCTACTTCACAGAACTGAGAATACCCATCAGGCCTTACACAGGTGACTTTCCCCTACCTGGCTGCAGTAGGCTGTGCCGTGCCAGAAGACACAGCAGCCTCCTTCTCCTGCCAGATGTCCTCCCCATCGGAACCGTCAGCCTCTTCATCGTCATCAAACTGCTGGATTCGCTCCTTGTAGCAGATGTCAAAGAGGTTGGAATTGGGCTGTTGGAGAGAAGGCAGGAAAGATCAGAACACTGGCCAAATTAAGAAGGGAGGAAAGGGAAGAGGCGGCAACTCCCGAGGAGCAAAACACTTACACTGTCATCGTCCGCATTCAAGGAGAAGGTGATGTTGGCCGTCTTGTCAAAGGGAGCACTGAAACAAAAGCACGGAGAACACAATGGGAGGTTGGATGACATTATGGCAAATTTGTATGGAAAAATAAGCAAGACCTAGCTTGGAAAAAAGGGACCAAAGAGGGAGGCCATATATTGCATTGGGGTGGGGATTTATCCTGTTCCTGGAGGCTCCAAAAACAAAACACAATGCTTAGCATTTATGTACTGCTTTATGTTCAAAGAGCTTCACGTTAACCTCTCAGTGACCTTTATAACAACCCTGCAAAAGGTAGGTCAGGATCCCTTAGCAAGTTCATGGCCGAGACCAGACTTCCTGATTTGTGGCTCAGTCTATCTACAGGACGACACTCTCCCCCTTTCCCAGCCAAGCAAGAAACCCAGGCTTCATTCCAAACCAGGATCCTCCTCCCCCGACTCTGAGCATCATCCTTGCTTGTGTGTGCATTTTCCCCACACACTGCTTCCTAGACAACAGAAACCTCCACTTGGTGTTAGCTGTATTCCAGCAGGGTATCCAAGACAGCAGACAAAGGTCACCTAGCCTAGCATCAAATAGGAGGTTGTAGAGGACAGCAAAGCAGGAGCCGGCCATTCCACTTGCCACAGCGAGTGTCCCACTGCCCTCTTACTGGGAAATGGAGAGGGTACTGCCAGGCCTCGCAGTTGAGCTGTGCTCCTGAGGTGCTTTAAATGCCTTGGAAATACAATGCAACAGAGGCAAGCCCCAACAATTCCACTCAAGTTTGAAACGGGGAAGGGGGCAGCCCAGAAATTGGGCTGCACTTCAGAGAGCCTGGGAAGCCCAGTACAACTCCAAGGAGTGGAGCATGGAGCTTTTCACACGGTTTCTAAGCACCACAGAAACATAGCATGAGATCAGAAACAATTCTCGGGGGGGGGGGAGGTGTTGGTGACCACACGTTTTGGTTGGTACCACAAAAATGTGTGGACCACCACAACAGCACTGGATAGGACAGACTCGACAGAGACAGAGTCATTACAAATTATATGGCAACAAGAACCAAGGCACTAACGGTCACAAAGAGAAGCAGGTGGCTGAGTAGCCTCCACACTCCACAGCTTGCACGGTAGTCCATCTAATTTCCAAGGGGCTCAGGGACACCTAGTCACACCTTCACACACAGACAAGAGACACTTTTTAGACAAATAAGTGAAGACCAGATCTGGGCTTTGCTTATAGCCTGTTCTGCCTGGGTAGGTATCTTGTTGGGAGAAAGCCAAAAGGTGGAGCTGCAGATATGCAGGAATGGATGTGGCCCGATGCCCCAGCACGTGGCTGGAAAGGAGCATAGCAGCGCATTAGGCATTACCTTTTCAGCTGTCGGAAGTGAGCACTGCAGGGTAGATAGGCGAGAGAGAGACGGAGAGAAAGAAAGAGGCAGACACATGAAATCAGGGGGGTTGGGGAAGGAAGGAGACTGCCCTGGGGTAAGGGGGATTGACACCAGACCCCAGGGTCCCTCTCTTGAATTAGTGCTGCCCTCTGACGAATGGCATTCATGCTGAGCCTGTCTCAACGAAAAGAATCAGGCATTCAAGCCTCCTTTCTCCTTAGTGGGTGAAGTGATTATTTAGCAAATGAGCAAAGCAAGCTGGGAGCCAGACACTCTGGGATGGGCTTGGGGTATAGACTAAATCCCTCTCACCAAGAACCTAGTAATCCTGGCTTCCAATTTCAACCCATTTAATGGGTTATAACACGACCCCATATCCTGTTTTATCAGCTTAGCTACCCATCAGGCAGCATGAATGTGCAAGGCCAGGCTTGAAAAACACGCTTCCACTCCAACTTCTGCTTTGTATAGCTCAGTGGTTCCCAAACTGGGAGGCACGGCAAACCAGCCAGGGGAGCTGCGGAGTGCCATGAAATCCTCTTGGAAAACAGATGCCTGCCAATTGGCAGGCATCAAGCTAATGTAATGGAGAGACACAGCCAATGGATGCCAATAGTCAAGGGTTTTGACCATTCAAAAATGGTCAAAGCAGGTCGAAAATGTTTGGGTAACTGGTATAGCTGGCTGACTCCCTCTAGTGGCCAAAGGCAAACGCTGCCCTGAAGCTGGATTTCCCTCCTCCAGCACCTGGGTTTGAACACCTAGATTTAATGGGCTTTTTAAAAAAAATATCAGACTTAATCTTATTGAACTGGCTGGAGGGCATTTTGTAAGTGAGCCAGCAATATGTTCCTTTTCTCTCCCCGTCTCTTTTTAAGAGAAAAGGGCCCCTCCCTCATCCCAGCCAGGCAAGCATGAGAAGAGAAGAGCTTGCTAGCAGAGAAGGGAAGATAAAGAGGAAAAGGAGATATTGGTAGCCCAAGTAGCAATTTGGGTGCAAGTTCCAAGTCAGTGCCAGACTCAAGAGCTCTAGAAGGGTTCTTAAAGCCTCTGTTCATCATCATAACTCTCCTACCTCTTGAGCGAACGGGAGGAGATAACCCGCTCTGGACGCCCTTGTCCAACAACAGAAGAGACCAATGAACAAGACGACCAAAATTAAAATATACTTTTAAATGAACAAGACGCTTCTAAGCCACAACACGCAGTGTGTGTAGTGCTCGCTCACCCTCCACAGGCCATTCCTTCCACGACTGCCTCATCACCACACTGCTCATCCAAGCAGATGCAGCCCTGTGTGTCGAGGCACCCACCATCCCCAATAGGCACCAAGACGTTCTGGCTCCCAGCCCCTGCTCCCTTCCTCGAAATTTGCTCTGCTTGGTTACTGTTCTCACGGGAGGCACATTCTCAGCCAATGAACACAGAGATTTTGTACAAAGACAGACACACAAGCATGGCACACGGGCAAAAAAAAAAAAAGAAGTGCAAACATGTCACTAACTTGACGTTCTCTTCCTGCTCTCCAAACTCCTCATCATTAAAACCAAAGTGGTCAATGAATGCTGAAGTCATCTGCTGCAGCTGGTAATCTACAAAGGCCTGGAAAGGAGGAGGGGACAGAGATAAATGTGTATTGCAGCTCAGATAAGAACACCAGGGAGGAGTCCTACAAATATGTCATAACAGAGGGCAAAGGCTGAGGGTGATGCCAGGTCATTAGACTCATTATATTATCATCCCTTAAGAGGACAGTAGAAGCTTTTTCCTAGAACAAAATGGTGTGTCTTACCAGCATTTTTGCCAAGACAGCTCTGATTAATCTAACTTGATCATGTGAATCCTGCTTGAGCAAGAACCTCATCCCAGATACCCTTTACAAAATACAAAGATATTCTTTACTAGCCTGGGTTAGAGGAACAGAGTATCAAAATTCCTCACCCAGTGGGGTGGAGAAGGAGAGAAATGACAACAGGACAGGCACATATTCCAGGATCCTTCCCTTGGAACAGCTACCTCCAAATACATAGAACATTCATTTTTAAGCTTTTTTAAAAACAGTTTCTTGCCCTCAAGGGTTCTAAGCTTTAAAATAAGTTGTAGGGGTGGAGGAGAGAGGAGACTAGAAGCATCCATACGCTGGCATTAAATGTTTAGGCACCAGACCATCATAGAGCAGAAGGTAAAATACAGTCTTCTAGGGTCCTAAGCACGTGGGGACTCTCCTAGCCCGGAGCTAGATCACAACAGGTGATGGGCAGGGCAAGGGACATAAAATGCCTCCCTCAAAAGGTCTGGAGGGGAGATGCACTCACCTGCTGCAGGACAGCCTCCTGAGGGAAGCTGAACTCCTTGAGGTCGTTCTCGTCATCATCGCTTGATGAGTGGAGGTTGTGCATGTTAACCTACAGGGAACAGAGACCAGGGTTTGCAAAGAGAGCCCACTGACAGAAAGAGAAAAAGGCTAAGTCAAGTCTGGCCAGACTCCAAGATGAAAAGTGAAGGAACCTGCTACTCCCTCACTTCCTCCAGAAGGTGGTTAGACTTGCGACGACCTACCAAGCCCATCCAGCTGGTCTCCTCCTCCGCTCTCCCTTCCACCATGACTACTCCAGGCATGCCCCCTCTTCTCCCCACTTGCTGAGGCTGCCAGTGTCACAGTCCTTGCTACTGTTAAGCCAGCATTTCCTTGTGTGAACATGCAACAATCACAAGGAAACTGGCAGCTGTGGCAGACAAAGAACACAGCTCTTAGAGAAGCTTTGCAGGACACAGGAAATCCTGATCAGGTAAGAGATATGGCGATGGCTGCTGGCTTTGAAAGGGGCTTAAACAAATTCATGGAGACAATGGCTGTCCGCCAACTAGAACCTCCAGGTTCAGAGGCTCCGTACTTCTGAATATCAGATCTGGAGGCTGGGCAGAACATCAGGAAAGGGCTTTGCCTTTAACACCCTGTTTGCGGGCTCCCCAGAGGCATGTGGTCCGCCACTGTGGAAGACAGGATGCTGGGGCAGGTGAACCTTTGGTCCAATCCAGCAGGGCTCGTCTTAGATGCATTGTTTATGAAACTCACCACTTCAATATACTTTTATAATGCTGAGCTCCCCATAAATACCACCACCATCTCGGTTGACACGGATCACCTGCAGAAGGCAGCCCTTGACTCAGATCCAAGCGCTCAGGCTGTTTCACAGGACCTGTTCAGCAGCTGCCGAGCCCAGAAACACCAAGTGGGACTCTAGCCAGGCACACTCCCGTGAATGCAACGGAGAGAGCACCTCCCAGCCTCTGGCAGCACCTGGTCTTCAGGACCCTTTGGGCCACTTTATAAACAGGGAAAGCTGGAAGGCAGCACAGAACAGGGAAGAGAGGACTCACGAGATCCACAGTGTTCTTCTTGTTAGTCTCCGACAAGGGCCCCGAGACAAACTTCTCCCACTGCTCCTGCTCCTCCTCAGGCAGCTCTGAAAAGCAAAGCAGGGCACCTCAAAGGCGGAAGCATGTTCTTCCATAGTCCAAAACCTGGCATTCTTCAGTAGCAGTGGCCAAGGCAGAGGACTCAAAAGACTCGTGCGTGCTAGTTTTCCTTCTGTACAGCATCCGCCTCCCCACTTCCCATATAATCACAGCAGGAACCTTAACTTACTTCAAGTCCAAAAAAACAAATGGATGCACACAACCAAACAAAACACACCACTCCATTTTGCAAGTTCATAGCAAGTGGAAGTATGCAACTGATTAAGATTACGTAAGCTAACTCTGTTTGCTTCATTAGACAATTCTATTCGGTACCCACTAAAGCAGTGATCATCAACCTTGGGGTCATGACCCCAAGGTCCACTGGGAGACAATGTCTTTCACCTCAAGGGGAGTGGTGACTCAGTGACATCAGGACGGTGATGACTAAAAAAAGGGGGGGGTTGGATTTGCTTGCCACCGCCAGCAGCTGGAGAACCACATAACCCGAGTTCTCACCGCTGCTGCCGATGAGCAAGTCGAACCCCCCCTTTTTTACCTAGGCGGCGTGAACCCGAAGTGCTGTTGCCGCCGTCACTGCCGAGTCACAACAACATACAGCGCAAAAGAGTATTAACTTTTGAGGCTGTATTCATGTCTGTTTGAAGTTTCCACCTTTAACTGGCTCAAACTGGGACAGACCCTTTTCAAATACAGTGAACCCTGGATTTAATGGACTAATGGGTGAAAGGGGTTTCCGTTAATACCAAGAGTGTTAAATCTGAATCCATTAATGTGCATGCGCAAAATGTATGCGACTAGTTTTTAAATGAAGCAGAAAACATCTGTTTCTGAAGTCTGTTAAATCGAAGGCTCTCTGTAGGTGCAAAACAGTAGCCACCACTGAGGGGGTCAGACACATACATTTGCAGGTTTGTCCAAATCCATCCAGAAGCATGAAGCTTTAACCTTACTTTCTTGTTCTGCTTCGACAGAGAACTTCAAAGCAAAAAAGGAAGAGGACTATGTACTCTTCTTTAAATGGCACACATCCCTCAACTCTTGAAACAATTTATGATAATGTTACCAGAGGAGAGCCTGTTCCATTACACTCCCTCCCAAAGTACCTCTAACAACAACACAGAAGGAATGACTAATGCTCCCACCATAAGACAAAGGCTCACTTCAGCAGCAAAGCCATTTAAAACCCAAGCCAACTATGTGCAAGGAATTTCATGCCTTCCCCCCCCCCCGCAGCTGCCCTCCCCCCATTACCTTTTACAAGCTGCTTGATGAGGTTGGAGTGGGGCCACTTTTCAGAGTCCTTTGCTAAGGCGTTGGCAATGCGGGTGAGGTGCCCCATATAGCCCTTGCGTCTGCCCCCATTAGACCTGCAACAGAAGGAAAAGACGTTGATGGCTGCTGTGGACAAGATGCCAAAAAAAGGTTTCTGCCCAGCCCTGTTGCTCAATGTGTGTTTATTTGGGACCTTATGACCTTCTGAACACAAGTTATACTCTCTACCACAGAGCTGCTTCTTTTATTTACATTGAAACATTTATGATACCCATCCTTTCCCCTTGCATTCAAGGCACCCAAGGCAACTTACAACATATTAAAAGTCAAATGTATTTATAACATAAAACTACTATAATACACAATAAACTAAAGTAGCACAAAATCAACAACAAATAAAGAGAATCTAAGCCACAACTAAAAGGGAGGAGGCAAGAAGAAGTCTTCAACCTCCGCCAAAAGGCTAACAGGGATGATGCAGCTCTTAATTCAAGTGGGAGGGAGTTCCAAAGCTGTGGTGCTGCCAGAGAGAAGTCCCTTCCCTTCACTGCCACCAACCTCACTTCAGCCAATTGGAGAACATGACCTCCGGAAGTGGGTAATCTCATATAGGAGAAGGCAGTCCTTCAGATCATCTGGTCAGCCAACAATGCCACCTCAGTTTCCCCCATCAAGTACTTACTGCAATTGCTCATTTTCTTCCCAGGCAGACAAGATTCTTTGGATTAAGCGACACTTCTGCAGCAGCTATAGGGAGATACACAATAGAACTCACTTGCATGAGGAATGCCAGTTACCAATGTCTGCATCTCAATAAATATATTCTGTTGCTCAGCCAGGACCCTCAAGGTTTCAGTGTAAAAGCCATCACTAATGCAGAACACAAACTAGGACAGATGGTGAGATTTCTGCTAAAATTGTAGAACACAACTAGGGCCTTGGTGTAAGATTTTAGAAGCCGAGTGGTAGAAGTTTATTCAGACTAATAACCCAACCAATCCCAAGGATGGCTTGCAGGTTAGTACAAACCTTGGCTATCCAGTACTCCCCCCCCCCAGTTCCTAGTCCCACTCACAGTTTACAGACTCGTATCTGAGCCCTCAAAGGGGCCTTAACCACCGAGTTTTCCATGTGGGGAAATCACTCATTTGAAAGTCAAAGGCATCTGTTGCTCCCATCTTGACCTATCCACGCAGAAAGAGCTTGAAGTCACATGTGCACCACACACAACAACTTACATGCTGAATGACAGGGCTCTCCGGGAGGGGCTCCGAGTGGTTCTCAATGGTCTCATCCCCAGCCTGGGAGCTGAAAACATTGCTAAGGCAGGCTTCCACCTGAGCGTGCAAGAAGTTGTTGTACGTGTATTTGAAGTATAGGTCCTAGCAACAAGACAAAGGCAAAGGATGGCTAACCAGTAATTTCTAAGAATGCTACATTTACACCTCTTACAATCCCCCCAAATAGCATACCACCATCCTTTGAGTTAATAAAAGGAAGCATTTTCCAGGTTGTTCTGGACCAAACCTCGAAAATGCTTCCTTTTATTAACTCAAAGATATGTACCGGTCGCGAAAACCTCAGAATATAGCATGCCATCCCTTTGTAACACCCAATTTTTTAATTATTTTTTTTTACTAGAAGAGGTTGGAAAAACTACAGGTGACAAGTGTCAACTGAGAACAGACATTCCTGTACAATGAGGTAATATTTATGGGATTTTTTCAGCCATGTACAATTAAAATGAAGCAATAAAGATGAGATTTCAGAAACTTGTCTGGAGAAATTCTTCTTCAAAGATCCAAAGTCCCAATGTAGACAAAACAAATTCCTCTTCAGGAATCAAAGTCCCAATGTAGACAGACGCCTTTGAACAGATTAACCAGAACCAGACAAGCACCGAACCTTTAAAACGTCCGCTTGACGTTTCATCCCGCCCTCGGGATTTTCTCAAAAGCAAACGGAGCAAACACTGCAACACGCTGTTAGATGGTGACCATCTAACAGCGTGTTGCTGTGTTTGCTCCCTGTTTGCTTTTGAGAAAATCCCGAGGGCGGGATGAAACGTCAAGCGGACGTTTTAAAGGTTCGGTGCTTGTCTGGTTCTGGTTAATCTGTTCAAAGGCGTCTGTCTACATTGGGACTTTGATTCCTGAAGAGGAATTTGTTTTGTCTACATTGGGACTTTGGATCTTTGAAGAAGAATTTCTCCAGACAAGTTTCTGAAATCTCATCTTTATTGCTTCATTTTAATTGTACATGGCTGAAAAAATCCCATAAATATTACCTCATTGTACATTGTAACGAGCCATGAAAATCTACATACAGACATTCCTCCCCAAGTTGGTGCCTATTGCAACATGAGTTCACGACCAAAGTTAAAATATACTTTTCTCTTTAAAACGTTCGGCTTTTTGCAACATGCACATTTATACCCATTTAAAAGAAAACCACCACCACCAATAGACTAAAACTCATACAATCTATTGACAATATTTTTTTTAAAAAAAACCAGGCAACCTCTCTAGTATAGCTTCACTATACGTACAGATTTTGTATCTTATGTGCTGAATCAGAACAGGTCTTATGATTTGGTATCAACTGTCAAGCAACTACTACACATGATGCAGTTTTTCACAAATACTGCTTCTCTACACCCAAAAGTGGACAGGGACGTTCCTAGATATTTCTGCTTCTTCCTCTGCAGTGGCTCCTCCAGAGGGGCTAAGCAGCTCTCTCATGGGGCAGGGAGAACTGGGTTTGAGGCGACAGCCAACAGGCACAGCACAGCTACTCACCAACATGGTGTCCAGGGCGTTGACCTCTATAATCTCGTTCTGCAACGCTACGTTGTTGGTGCCTAGTGAGCTGGCCAGCAGCTTCACCACATGTAGACGCGTGTTTCCCAGTGGAGGGTCCAGGATTCCCCACGTTGTCTGCAAGGACTCTTTCTGCCAGGGATGGAGAGGTGGAGAAACCATTTGGGGGGGGGGGGGGGGAGAAGAAAAAGGAAAACTGTTCCAGTGGCCAGTCCCATCGCCAGCCCTCAATATAATTCATTTCTCCCTTTCACTCTCTTCTGACATTCACCCTGCACATCCATTTTTATGAGAAAAACAGAAGTGGAATTTAAACTGGAATTCCTCTTACTTGTTGATATTATACAAAAATTTACACATGATCTTTTAAACCCATAAAATCTCTACCTCTTTTTTTTTTTTTTTGCAAAAACAGAAGTCTCATTTTTTTCCCCTTCCCACAGGATACCCCAGAATCATCAGAACTTTGTCCCATTTTTCTTTCCTGGATAGACTTGAGTACCTTGCCTCCCCCCCCCCCCCCCCCCGGTGCAGGAGGACCCAAACTACAACTAGTGAACAAGGCTGAAATAGGTACCCTCAAACACACTGGGAACAGTCTCTGCTGATATCCAATTTGCTCATGGGCTACATTGTCACTGGGGTTATTTGAGCTTCTTTTATGAGAACATACGGAGAGTCCAATGACTTGCTGACCCTTCTACCTGCAGAATTCAGTGGCTCTTGAAGTGCCATTGGAACCATGCAGATTGCTAGGCTACCCATCAGGACCACCTCTTCATTCCCAGGCCAACCAAACACACACATTCCTCAACCAACCTTTGGTGGGTCAAGGAGCAGCTGGTGAAGCTCCCTGAGACGCTGTTTGATGGCAAGCAGAGTGCCCACACTGGCTTGGCTGGAAGCCACTTCACAATTGGGCCCAGTCATCTCCATCTGCCCCTCCAGGTTGCAGTAAAAGCCCCCCGTGCCACCCAGCTCCGTCCTGCAAGTGAGAACAAGGAAACCACTGCTTCTTAACAGAGAGGTCTAGGGCTGAGTGCACAAAGAACAAAACCTAACCTTTGGACCTCAGGAGATCTCAATTCCATACCAAGGAAGCCCAACCCTTTGACTAAGGGATGCTAAATTCATTATCAGGTTCACTGCATAAAATATTATGAATAATGCTTCTAAACGTGTCTGCTTGTTGGCCATAATCTGCTTTGCTTCCTAGATTTTGATTATGAAAAATACACATACGGGAGGCGAGTGTGTGGCAGAAGGACTGGAATGGCTCAAGGACAAACTTGCATAATGGAAAAGAGATGGACACTGGGTTTAGATGGCCAGTAGCAACACCAGGGAATTGCTCCTATGGGGAAGAAGCAGAGAGCCAGGCAAGGAACCTTGAAACCCCAACCTCTGCCCAGCAATGCTCTGGTTACTGGAGACTTCACTAAACATTCCATGCATGTTTCTGATCTCATAACTTCACCAGGGGCTTTTTTAGTTTCAATGTGGAGAAAAAATAATCAGGATTCAAAACTCAGGTGCAAAGTCCACTTGCAGAAGACAATCGCTGCAGCCTTGCATAGTTCTTTCCCATATATGACTCCGCACCCCACCCCACTGCACCCACCTGGGTCTGCGCGGCTCTAGTAGGGTCAGCAAGACCTGGATCCCATTGACGATGACGGACTCGCTCCGTTCTCCATCCAGCATATTGCTTAGCAGCTGCTCAATCGTCTCCTGCCTAGACGCAATGGAGTAAGAGTGGGAGTAAGAGTGGAACAGGTTATTACAGTCCCAAACACTCTTAGAGACAACTGTGCTTCACTTGCTTTCTTTTTGAAATCCGAGGAACATACTAAGTATGTCACTTAAGTGGAAATCTGTGATATAGTAGCCTAGCTGAAGAGCTATTTCTGAAATGACCAAAATAAGACAGATATCTAGAAAAAAAGGAAAGTTCCTAAGTAGCTTGCACAGTACTGCAGCCTTATTTGGGAGTAAGCCCCACAGAACTCAGTGGGACTTGCTTCCAAGTGAGCGTTCAGAGGATTGCGCTGTAACCCTAAGAAGGTCTAAGGGTGTAATCCTACACGCATTTACTCCCTGGTAGGTCCTACTGAACTCAATGGGACATATTTCTAAAATTGCACTGTCAGAGAAGTTTAAAAAATGATGGTGAAAGTTCTCAGCAATGCTGCTGCTCTGACAGTCAAAAGAGAACCAAGATAGGCAGTGCTCACCCCACCTGGGGAAAAGTGCCACTTCCACACCTAACACACTAGAATGCTTGATAGGAACTTGCATAGGAGGAGGACCTCCAAGTGTGGAACTGCACAGGGACGACAAAGAGCAGGGTTTTTTAACAAGAAATCCATGCTGCTCATCCATCTTTGCAACAACCCTGCATGGCAAATTATGCGGGAAGGAGAGCAGCCTGCCTGAAAATATTCAGAGAGTTTGCAGGATTCCCAAGTTGAAGCCCGACATGCTGTCCCATGATAACCCAGAGCAAGTGAGAGGCCTCCCAGAATTAAATCCCCACACCCAGGACTCCAGAGGAAGAGACTTTTTAGGCTCTAGAGGAAGATATTTTTCAGACTTCTTACATCTCAGCTTTAGGCAAGTCCTCACTGTATAGCAAAAAGGGTCTCTCCAACAGCAAAGTTGGGAAATTTTAGAGAGATGATGTTTTCGACTTTGAATTTTAAGGATCTCGATTAATTTAACAAACAATATTCACTTACCAGAGACATTACATTGTACACTTGCATTTTGTTTTTAACAAACCACCACCTCTCAAATTTCCAACATCATTCACAGCTGAGATTGCAGAACTTCTCATTGTTGAATTCTTGATTGCAAACAGGTTTGCATTAAGGTCCCCACATCTCCCCTTTCACTCCAGCTTTACGAGATTCAGTTCTGTCCTAAAAGCTTTTGCTCCCAGCTACTGGTGGTAGCGCCGGCTGACACTCACTTCTCAAGTGTGGCTAGTAGCTGGTCTGGCTCAGGACTATTCTGGATTTGGATCATCTGCTCGCGGCTCAGCCGGATGATATCACACAGGGACTGTGAAGCGTTGGAATGTTGCTTTGTGAAGAAGGGAAGAAAAGAGGCATGAAGATCTCTCTGAGGAAGCAGCAGTGCAGACAGAAGCCATATTTAGGCAAGCCCACTGTGAATC
Organism: Plestiodon gilberti rubricaudatus; assembly: GCA_026170595.1. Classification (NCBI taxonomy): domain Eukaryota; kingdom Metazoa; phylum Chordata; class Lepidosauria; order Squamata; family Scincidae; genus Plestiodon; species Plestiodon gilberti. The sequence goes on along the minus strand of JANXHW010000006.1, from coordinate 15,180,120 downwards.
TCACATCTTCTAGCCAACTCTTGAAACTAAAGATGGGTTTCCCCAACGTTTAACCTGCTGAATTGCCTGCCACCGCTGTATAGCTCTGGAATAGTAGAGACATCTGAGATTGTCTCATCTACCTCACCCTCCTCCTCCAAACTGCATTTAAGGGGCCAAATTACAGAATTTGCCAAACTTTCAAGTTATTTCCAACACTTCTATCTTCTCTTTCTACCATATGTAGAAAAGGTAGCTCAAAATATAAAAACAAAAATGAGCAATATGTTATAATAAGAAAGCCTGCAACAAACCCAACATCAAAAATTCATAATTCAAAGTGGCCCAGGGGAATAAAACAGTTATTTGGCACCTCAAAGAGGAGCAGAGGCACCAGATGAACTTCTCTGGGGAAGGCGTTCCGAAGACAGAAACTCTCCAGTCAAAGCCCCTGGAATAGGGCTTTCGATGATAACCTACGCGAATGAGCACGTTTATAGAGAAGGCAACTCTTCAGGTATCCTGTTCCCAAGTCATCTAGGGCATTAAAACCAGCCTTTGGTTTCCAATAGGTTCCCAGGCAAAATACAGTTAAAAAACCCCACTACTGTTCCCACATCATCTTCAAAACCAACTGGCTGCTCTTGCAGGAAGTTTAGGCTAAATGCAACAAAATCTCAGTACCAAAGTTTAGAATATAAGGAATACAAAACACAGGTGTTTCAAGGATTCATATCATTCAGAGCACAGAATCCTGGATTCTCGAGCCTAAACCCAAGCAGCCCCACTTTCAATCAACCATAGCAGGACACAAAGGCTGCAATTCGACTGATGTTTACAGGTAAATAAAGCCAATGGGACTAACTTCGAGTCTACAGGTATGGGAGTGGACTGCTTAACTGGCAACCGTTTGGGGGAGGCACATGTTCTGCATACAGAAGGTCCCAGGTTCAATCTCTGGAATCACCAGGCGGAATCACAGTAAAAAGACCTCCCTCCAAGACCCTGGAAAGTTGCTGCCAGTCAGTGTAGACCAGCAGTTCTCAACATTCTCCCCACGAGTCGGGGAAGAACTGTGTGAGTTAGCTGCGGGGGTGTGCCTGGGATCGTGGTGGCGCTCTCAGGATCGCACTGCCAGTGGTGGCAAGAGGGGCTATTTTTAAATTACAATTGTCATGCCAGTCCTCAGGAGGGTGTGAGGAGGCCCATGGCCCCCTCTGTGGGTCTCCCCACACTGCCGATTGGCTCTCCGCAGCAATTGTGATCCACTTCCGGTTTAAGACAAAAATCAGAAGTGAGCCTGTTTAATTCTCCCATAACCAGCCTGGCACGTTTCAGTTTCTTGTTGTGATCAGCCAATAAAAGGAAGTTCTAGCTCAGACCTGCACAAAGAAGACGTCTTCTCTGCAAAAGAGCTCCAGGGTAGAGTCACTACTTACATTGTCATCTTTTGAAGGGTGGATCATCCCAATGAGCCTCTGCACAATCTTCTCTTCATTAAGCCACTTTGGGGGGGGGGGGGAGGAAAAACAACAGGGACTGTGAGACTAAGCAAGTATCCCTCCATTCTAATTCACAGCCCCATATGGATACCTGTTCAAAACACGTATACTGCTCCGCTGTCATCCCCCCAGTCTTGATTCCACTGCCTCGGTTTCTCAAAAGGGCTCTACTGTTACACTCAAAATCCCACTTAGTAGGAATCATACACTTCTGGACTAGGGTAGCCAACACCTCTTGTTGTAGAAAAAAGCTGAGACCTGTTCATTCCCCAAGGCTTTTTTTTGGTGGCTGTTAATTAAAAATGTTTCATTGGGTTGTGTTCCAAGAAAGCAAATCCTGGCTAAGCATCAGGGAAATGAATGGAACCCGAGTTAGTTGTGACTAACATGTCCAATCGATTTCAGTGGTGTTTACACATGTCTAACTTCTCTGGCTTTAAACCACTGTCCCATCTTTGGAGGAAGGCAGCAGGACCCTTACATTGAACACGTCTTGCCTGAGCTGTGGCTGCTCCACACAGGTGAGGAGTCGCAACAGAAGGTCCATAATGGCAGAGGTACCGATGTGGCGTAGCAGCAGGTTGACAAAGTCATCCTCCTTGCGCAGGAAGGCAACTATCTGGAAAACAGTCAAGCAAGTTAGTACAGAGAGAAGAGAACCACCACCGTCTTTAGAAGCAGGCAACCGTGCACAGTCAACAACATGGAACAGATAATAGTATGTCTTAGAAGAGGCATTCCTCTTCCACTCTCACATAGAAGAGCATGCCTCTAAGACCAGGCCTACTGAGACATACAGACACAGACGACCTAAGAACAAGGAGTACACCTTTCTCTTCCGAACACTAGATTTATCACATGCAAATTTATGCAGCTTTAAGTAATTTATCAATTTGATCAATCAGGCAAGAACCCTCTTTCTCAACCACGAAGCTCACAAGCCGATTCTGGGCCAGCCACTGCACCTCAGCCTAGCCTAGCCTAGCGCAGAGGGATGTTGTAAACATAAAAGGAGAGGCCAAGGTGTGCAGCCATGAGATCTTTAGAGAAAGAGCAAGATAAACATTAATAACTAAAAGGAAACCCCCACAATATAAGAACTCTACTGGATCAGCCTGAAGGATCCTGTAGTCCAGCATCCCAATTTACAAAACGGTCAACAGTGGTCGCCAACCTTTTAGGCCTCACGGACCACTAAAGTCACAATTTTGAATCCCACAGACCCCAATTTTCCCACCCCAATTTTCTCTTGGGTTGGTTTTTTTAATTAATTCATTGTTTTACAGCTTGATGAGTAAAAATCGCCCCGATGAGAATGGCTGCTCCAGCCGCTCTGGTAAGATTTGTACATGCGCGTCAGGCCCTGCAAGACTTCACGTACTCTCGGAGCAGCCTGAAAGCATGTGTGCAAGCCTCTCCATTCGCACATGCTCCAGGCCATCCTGACAGTACCACAGACTCTGCGACACCCTGGGTAATGCCGGAGTGGCCTGGCGCATGCCAGAGGACAGCTCGCGCACATGCTCTCAGGCTGCTCCGAGAGTACCTGGAGTCTCATGGGACCTGATGTTACGCCACTGGCAAGCGGCAAGCCCAACCGGGGCGAAGAGCGGCTTGGTGGGGGGAGAGCATGTTGGCAGCGGCGGCCCATGGACCACCCAGATTTTCCTGCGGACCACCGGTTGGCGACCGCTGAACTAGAGCCTTCCGGGAAACCCATTAACTTGATAAAGCCCAATAACGATACTTGTTTTTGATGCAGAAAGGTCACCAAGAGATTTTACCTCCTCAATTTCACACAGCAAATACAATTTCAAAGCACACCCTTGTATGATGGCAGCATATGTTTATCACATCAGGATTGAGCAGAAAGGCTTTACAGCTGTCAGGCTCCCTCAGAGTCAATGCCAACTGTTACCACGAGGAGGTGCACTTGTAAGAAATGTTCTGCACACAGTGTATTCAGAGATTAGTTTCCCAGAATTCCACCCAATTCTTTCAAAGTCTAAGGGAGGACAGAGTACAGGGCCTCTGAGAGGGGGGTTAAGGGGGTACAATCGTACCCAGGCCCAGGGCCAAAAAGGTTTCAAAAGGGGGGCCCAGGAGCCAAATTCACATGAAGGGAAGGGGCCCAAAAGAAACTTTGTACCCCCTGGTAAAATTCCTCTGAGTGGCCCTGACATACGCTGGGAAGTAAGACAACAGATACCCTGAAGCTACTTAAAAGCCATTTAGAAGCCTGAATAATACGAACAGTGACTGGCAAAGCAGTCGACAAGGATGAGGATTCAGCAGGCCAAAGACCACGTGAGAAGCTACCTGATCCGTCTTGCGGTTGATAAGAATCCCCATGACCTTGCTAAAGAAACTGGCCAGCAGCGGGTTGAGGATGCCACCAGTCTGAAGGAAGCTGTAGAGGCGTCGCAGGAGAGACTCGTCCTCGCCCAATGCGTCGTTTATCTGCGTGACGTCTGAAGTGAGGATCTCGCACGACACACTTGGGTACCTGTGGGGAGCCGGGGGAGAAAGAAGCATTGTAAAAGCAACACCTGCTGCAAACATCTGTGCCAGGCCCCTACCTACTCGTGTTTGTTCACAACTTATCTGTGCAACCTTCACGGGTACTGGCCACCTGCCTTGTCAGAATCTCTAACACACACACAAAACAGAGAGAGTTCGTGCTCTACTATAACATAAAATAAGGAAGTCTGCAATAAAATCTCCCTGGGGCGCCATCACGGCTCGGGGCTTTACCCTGCCCCCCCCCTTTCGAGTGTGCGAGGCAAGCCACAGCAGCCTGGCCATTTGATTGGCCAGGCCGGTCACGTGGGCATAGGCAGTGGCTAGGGAACACCGCAGCGTCGCTCAACCCCTCAGTCGCTGCCTGGGAAGCAACCCCCTCCTGCCCTCCCTTAGCATAGTCTGGGATTAGCCAGTCGCCCATTGGGGGCCAGGTAGGAATTTTTGGCTTCCAATCAATTGGCACCAATTGGAGGTTTTTTCGCCTACCTCAGACTGTGTTGTAGGGAGTGGGTAGTTAGCCAGTGGGTCACCTGGCAGGTGGCGTGCGGGATTGGGTAGGTAGGTTTGAAAGGGATCAGCGTGCACCTTAAGGTCGGCAAGATCAGGTAGGTAGGTTTGAAAGGGATCGGCGTGCACCTTGAGGTCGGCAAGATCAGGAGGTGAGCCAAGACCGCTCATAACGACACTTAACCGGGTCGGTGAGGCAAGCTGGCAAGCCACCTGGCTGGAGCAGGTGAGGCCCATCAATGGCTTGGCTAGTATGGGCATCAAATCTGCTCCGCTGTCTCAACCCTTCAGGGTTGGCTGTGATAGGCTCCCCTGGGCTGTGACCGGGGGGGGGGGGCCTGGAGCCAGGGTGTTTTGACGCCAAAGCAAGCAGGGGGAGGCAGATGGCTAGGGCAATTTCCCCCGTTTAGTGCCCGCACGCCTCTGGGGGTGGATTGACTTACCCCACTTACTGCCTCTGCAGGTTCTTGTTATTAATTAATAAAAGTGACCATAACTCCAAAACGCGACTTGTCTTGTGTGCTCATTTGGGGGGGGGGTGTAAGGGTAAAAGACCCAAGTTCTGCTCCAGGAAAAGCTGAATCCTGCAATTTGTATAAAAGAAGCTGGCTTTTTCCTGCACAATTTGTTCTGCGTCTTCCGATCATGGAAAGCAGTAAGGAGCTATGCAGGGGCCCCTCCCCTCCCATTGCCTCCTGAGCTGCTGCCCCCTTCTCTTTGTTCCATACACCCCAGCGTCTTCCTCCTCCGGTGCAGGTCCAGCCAACACAGATCTTCAGTCCTGCTCACCCCCTTTCAAAAAGGCTGGGGTGAGCACAGAGAAGAAAAGGAAGTGATCTTGTGCTGTTTGCCTGCCCCAGCTTTTTTTGAAAGACACAGTGGGATGAGAATTGCAGTGGCAACCATGACAGGAGCCTCCCCAGTCCCGCTGCTGTCCTTGGTCCTACCGTCTCCCCCACACTGGAAAAGGAGAAAGAGACGACTACCGCTGCCACGATCATCTTCCCACAAGAGGGGAGAAGACTGGCAGTTGTGCTCTGGGGCACAGGGAGCAGCCAGCCAAGCAACAGACTGGCAGGCGTGGGGTGCTTGTGAAGCACCCCCAGGGCTAGTCTGCTGCTTGGAGCAGCTGCTTCCCCTGGCCTCCTGAGTGATCCAGCCCTGCAGCTCCCCCTTTCGTTTCCGAGATTTCAGCAGGCATTGCCCACATACTTTCAAGCGTATCTGTGCAGTCGTAAGAGAAACTTATTTCATGTTTCTTTTAAAATGTATCCCTTTATGGACCAGTGGCACCCAGACCTGGATTCATGAAGGTCTGAAGACTCTCGAGTACATTTCCAGCAGTTACCTCTAAGCTTCCATGCATGCATAACGCTCGTTTCTGCCAGCAACCAGGTGTCATTCATTCACAAGGTTAACCTCGTGTAAAAAACTATTCTATAAAGCAATTCGCAAGAGTACTGGCTTAATCACTGTTAATAATAATAATAATAATAATAATAATAATAATAATAATAATAATAATAATATTATTATTATTATTATTATTAATAATAATAATAATAATTCAGGCATCATTTCAACAACAGCTTGAGCTCCCAAACATATAGAAGAAAACCCACACTTTAGAGCCACTTCTATAATTTTCTGTCTGGTTAGGACTGCATCTCTACTGTTACGTTTGCAACTAACTCATTCCTTGATCTAGGTCAGTATTTTGGAATGCCTTGGGTTAAACACAGGCTAGCCTCCTCTGAGATCTTAGACTAGGTCAGAAGGGCAAAGAAGACTGCAGAAAATGAATAGCAATCCATGTGCCATATACAGGGAAAGAACTGCAGCATTATACCCTGCATCTGGTTAAGAGCATTTTGCATTCCTAGTCTTATTTTTAAAACTTCCTGGTGCTCTTAACTACCGCATTTACATATAGCTGTCTCAGAAGGTGAAGCAACATCAAACTCTAGTTTACAAATCCACTTCAAGATGGTTTCTTATTTGCCAGCTGACTGCACACCCTGGCTCATGAACTCAGCAATCACACAGTACCACAGTAGTTAAGAATATTTACACACTGTTTTTCAACAAAAAAGGGTCCTGAAACAATGATTTTACAATGTGGTTATCTTTTGGTGAGCAGCTAAGAGGCTCCTCTTCCAGCAGGTATGGTTATGTATCGTTTCAGTTCGGTCTGACTGCTGCTGCTTTTGTACCAGGCCTGATCATTTACTGAAGTTTTAACGTCTGTTTTGATAATGTTTTCAATTTTGCGTTTGCTGCCTTGAGAATTTTTTAGAAAGGTGGGTGGAAACACCGAAAATAGCGTCTGAATTAAACGACTGTGATGTCGTTTTTCTTTCATGGAAAACACCCCATTGCTTCTCATTCCCCCTTGAATGTGTTGCATGGTTTGGAGTAACTGAACCGTCACATTTCTCCTTTGTTCCGAGACAGCTGAAGGCATTTTTGCCCAAGGGTGTATATGTGCATCTGGAGTCAAATGCATACACCCGTGGGCTGGGCTGAAACAGGAGCTGCAAGAGAAGTCCACAGGCTGCCTTCCCCGCCACTCACTTGTAGCGCATTCTCTCATCCACATCTCCAGGGGGCTCCTCAGTCACACAGGTAACCAGCGCCTCCATGTGCTCAGGCTGCACCAGGAAATCCACCAGCTTGCGGTTGACCACCTTGCACTCCTGCAGCACATCCTCCTCATCCAGAAGCTCAAAGAGGGTCACGTTCCCACGCTCCAAAAGGGTGTCGATATGAGAGGTCGTGTGGAGGTCAAACTTCCAGAACATGGCTTGCTGTGGAGAGTGGGAAAAAGGCAGAGAGGAGTCATAAACAAAAAAAAACAAAGAGGGCAGGATGAACATACATATGAGCGCAAGTCCCTGTACAAAACATCCCAGCGATGGTTCCTTCCTCGTTCAAAAGGGTCTCTGTGCAGAAGGAGAGAAGTCAAGCCAGGTGCAAGTCCGCTCTAATTTAATGGCATGGAGAATCCAAACCACAAAGCAACCAGTATTTGCAGGAAGTATCTCCACAACTGGAGATGACAGTGCTGTGGAGTTGACAGGATAGCTGTAGAGAAACAGGGTACATGGCGGGGAGCTCAGGGACAGGCAGCATGGATCTGATGGGGGGGAGAAGGAGGTAGGCTCAAGGGTTAACAAGGAAGAAAATCAGGGGACAATGGACTGGAATCCAATGTGGATCAGTGAGGGTCATTCAATCTACCCGGTCTTGGCTGGTGGGGGAGAAAAGCACTTCCTACCTGCCTCAGGATCACAGCCCTCTCTGGAACTTTATGCGTTACTCCAGAGTTTGAGAATCACCACTTTAACACATCCTGACTAAAAATACAACGAACTAGCTAATAAAGAGGAGCAGGGGGGTTGAATTCCCTCCTCCCGCATACCTTTTCAAAGCATGCTTATAGGGAGTCTAATCTATGTTAACTGCAGGACAAAAACTAAAGGGTAGTAAGCTACTGGGGATGAAACAACGTGCAACGACAACAGTAGGAGTTTGTTGTGTGCCTCCAGCTCTCTCCCATACCATCAGTAAAGCTGGGTGAACAAGAGGCTCATTTCACTTGCATGTTACGCTAACTACAGCTGCAATTCAAAGTGGCAAAGAACTCTCTGTACCACCAGCGCAGAGGGGAAAAACACAGAGGAACAAATAGTAACTTGGCGACACCCCATTTCCCTTTTCAACTCTGTCACTGCCACCACTGCTGCAAAGGCCAAACGTTTCCCCCGGGTTTCTAAGCAACCTCTACACAAACCTTTTGCAATATGCCAGAGCAAGCTGACTGACTGCCTTGAACCAAGAGACACCGATCAGAACTCCAAGACTGGTGCTCAACATGGTACTAACATGAAAGGGGGGGGGAGGATGACACATTATTGGATCTGTGAAGTTTAACCCTTTATTTTAGGAGGCCTATGCTCAGAAAGTCACAACTTTACTTTCTATTAAACTTCTTAGGCTAAATACTCCTTTACAGGTGTACTCATTTATCCTCACAAAAAACCCTGTGGGGTAGGTTATACTAAGACACAATTAAGTAGCCCAAGACAGGCAATGCAGCAAGCATCATGGCCAAGAAAGTATTTGAATCCAAGTCTCCCATTCAAAAGCCTACTCTCTATCCACTCTACAACAGCAGCAACCACACAGGCATTTCAGCGAAGACTCAGTCTCTGCCTCAGAGACCCTTACCTGTTTTTCTAAAAAGCAAAGTTCTAGTCCTCATGGGGGGGGGGAGAAAATGAACCACAAGGGATAGCAGTCATCTTGTCTTGCTTGTGAGCTAAAGGTGACGCTTTAGCCATTCTATGGATAGGTTTAACTACTGTACTCAATCTCATACCTCTTGACAAATGCCACTTCTAGTGCAGGAACGGATCAGGCCACACTATGTTAAATTACTTTAAAAACAGACACACACCCAGGAATACATGAATGCTCCCTTCACAACTGAGACACCACTCCGGTTGTGTTCCGATGGGCTCCCTTAACCAAGTACAAATCATCAACTGCGAAACAGTCCTCAAACCCTCTGCTCTGCCGTGGCTGCCTCTCTCACCAGCAGCAACAGTGACAGACATGGGGGGATAATTCTTACAACATACTTGGAATTTCTTACTCCAGACCTGCCAACAGAGGAAGGGATGAGTACAAAACTACTTCATGTTCTTTGCACCCACCATTGATTTTCTAGAGCACTATCTCGAGCCAGTCCCATCCCAAACTGGGGAAAATGTCCTAAATTCCTAGGCCATTGTAGAAGCTCAGCTACTATGGTATACATTTGTCATTTTTTTCTACCCTGATGAAAGGCAAGAGTAGAGGTCACACATAAGCCATGCTCTGCATACATCTGGGACAAGCTTCTTTGCTGCAGCACTCCCTATTCAGACAACACAACAGGTATCTTAAATATGGCTTCTGCAAGGCCCTGAGCAAAAGGAATCTCTCCGTATCTTCAGAACAATTATTCTAGAAAGCCAAGTTGTACATCACTTGCTTGGGATCATGGCCAAGAAGCTTCCATAATACAAGGAGAAAGCAGCTTGTTAGAGATTTGCTCAAAAATTAAAAATGTGTGTGTTTTAAAAAGGAAACATCTTTATACAAAAATTGATTTAATGATTCTGGAAAATCCCCAGAGATTTGCAAGAGAAATCCCGTCTGAGCCAAGTCAGGGAGGCGATTATGAGGATACTGAAAGAGCGAAAGATTAAACTACAAATTTAATGCAATTCAGGTCTTAAGAGGTTTTAGTGGTAAAAAAAACACCCACATTGCAGGATCTCTTGTGCCGTTATGTTAGTGTAGCATCATCTCTTTGTCGAATGAACTCAAGTGCTAGACAAGACACATGCAGCCCTACGTGGGAGATCTTTCTTCCCAGGGCAGCCCTTGGTATTATCTGTTCTGACCTGAATTGACGCTACACCTAGTATGCTTTCCAAATTTATCTCCAGCTCCAGTAACACTGTTGCATGGCTTCCTCTATGATTTTAAAAAAACTGTGACAAAGTGGCAATGAAGATGGCAAGATGTCTTGCAAACTAGTTTCTAGTACACCTGCAAACTGAAAATATTCCTACCGTTTACACACACATATAAATAAATAAAATGTGCTACCTTGGCTGTGTGCCCGTGTTCCTAACCCACTTCCTCTAATAAAATAATCTGTAATCCAATTAACACAGTATCTGTTTAACAAGGCATGAAAGAGACCTTGCTACTCACAAGCAGCATTTGGGCTCCAGCAAACAGACTTGCAGGATTGCTCCTCTCAGCCACTGTCAACTGGGGACAAGAGCTTTCTGTTATGATTCTCCATGTAGCATCAACCATGGTTACAAATTCAGACAATGGCAAACTATGGTGTGCCTGAACCAGAAAGACAGGAGAGCGCCTGAGCCTTGGATTCAACAGCCAAGTCACCTCGATGTCAGAAATTAGCTAATAAGAACAGAGTTTATTTATTAACTGTCCTTCAGCTAAAGCACTCAGCACAATGTATAAGAAAACACATTAACACCATACCTCAACAGAGAAGAGCAGCAGAGAAAAATCCCAGGAGGTATTTTCAAGCAGAAGTACCCTGGCTTTTGGCTCAGTGCAAACATGTCAAACAATGGCGAGACCAGCTTAACCATGGCTTGGCACAATTGCTGAACTGACAAACCAGGGTTCATAATCAGCTAGCAAACCAGAATCAGAAACCAAGGTTTGAAAAGCATTCACAAACAGAGTACAGTGGATCCTTTCTATTTGTGGATCCGGGATCCATGGATTTGTCTCACTGCGGATCCCAGACCCATGGGGGTCCACTCAAAAAACATTTGTAAAAGTGGGGAAAAGCCCCCCAATCCCAGTTTTTACTTTTCTGCAAGCAAACTGCATGGTTTCCAAGCCTCTGTAGGGCTTTTTCAAGCTGAACGATCCACTTCTGGGTTGTGTAAAGGCTCTTCTCTCCTCCCAGCCTCGCCCCAGGATGCATTCTGGGGCTATCCGGGGAGTAGAGAAGAGCGTTTGTGTGAACCAGAAGTGGGTCGTTCAGCTTGAAAAAGCCCTACAGAGGCTTGGAAACCGTGCAGTTTGCCTGCAGAAAAGTAAAAACGGGGATTCGGGGGCTTTTTTCCCACTTTTACAAACGTTTTTAAAGTGGACTCGGGTACCTGCAGATTTTCTGTATCCGTGGGGGGGACCGGAACAGAACTCCCATGGATACTGAGGTTCCACTGTATTATGTCTGTTGACAAACCGCATTTATAGCCACGATCCTGCTTCCAGAGGCTGCTGCACCATGAACTGAGTAAACTTAAATCAAGTGCTGAGAACACAGGAAAAATAAAGTCAATACAAATCTCTAAACCACAGTTTGCCTGTAAACTGAAGCTCATGGTATGTGACATGTCTGAATAGAGCCTCTCAATCGCTTCATGAAAGCACAGGTTAATTAATCAAGATCAAGTCCATGCTTAATGCAGACTAATGAAGTGGTTTACTAGTTCTACATCACAGATTCAGATGAGCAAACCAAGTTCACACATATGTACATAAACATGCATACGAAGCAGACGTATCCTGGGTCAGACAATTAGTTCATTCTGCCCTGCACTGGCTACCAAGACTAGTGGCAGCTCTCCAAGGTTTCAGAGAGAGAGAGAGAGAGAGAGAGAGAGAGAGAGAGAGAGAGAGAGAGAGAGAGAGAGAGAGAGAGATGCCTTTCCCAGCTCTGCTAGCCTGAGATCCTTTTTCAGCTATGGCCTACTTCATGCAAAACATGTGCTCTGCCACTGAACTATCATAAGCCCTACACCGCAGCAAAAGCAATGATCATTAGTCTGGCCCTGGAAAGACTCTGGGTAAGTCAATGCTTTAAAGGTAAGCTGGTTCCTGAGCATAAGTATGAACCAGAGGTCAGCTCAGGCTCAATGGTTTTGAGTTTTCTCAACTAAGAAAGCAAAAGCTGGCACAAATACTGGTTCCTTCTTGAACAATGGGACCACTGAGGTGATCCTTTGATATCACAAGACCAGGTAGTGGAGAAAGCAATGGTTCAACTTTGCAGATTAGGCAACCAGAGTAGTTGATACCGAGAACAAAGGGGACTTCATTAAGGGCGTCCAAAATGGGCCATGGTGCTGTACTGGTCAGCACAAACACACAATGTGGAATCTAAAGGCTCAGAATATGGGGAGAAGGGGCATATAAAACAGAATGGGGCATAAAGTTGAATGAAAAGAGGTACAAGAATGGGCCCACAGAAGGAAAAGGGGTGCTTCTTCTTGTTCTTCTCCCATTCTTTGGCAATTCTTGTTTTTAAGCTTGGCACGTCCCTGATACCTCCAAGATCAAGAACATTTTACCTTTTAATAAATCCTATAGACTTATTTTATTATTATTCTGTTCCCACTTTTGCCCCAATTGGTTTTTCTTTTCCTATAAAGAACTGTTATAAATTAAATAAATATCTCGCTTTTTTCCCTGTGGGGGGATGACGACCCAGAGCGGCTATTCCCATCAAGTTTCTGGATTAATATTTTTCCCTCCAAAAGACCTTTCTCCATCTCCACCAATCAGTCCTGAAAGATTTAAACAAGTCTGGTAGCTATGAACTTGATTATTTTCCTTTAACTTAGCGGGGATGGTTTATTGAGTTAAGCTGCGGAACTTCTAATGCTGTCTTATGTATATAGGATTGCTCTGGGTCAAATCTCATTGTATTTGGTGGAGTTCGTTTTCTGCAGGATGCATTTAGTTTCAGGCTACAATCCCAATCTAGCAGCCTTTTGGCTTCAAATATGGGGTAAGAGGAGTTCAGGAGGAGTTTGCAAAGTAGTATAGTATTTGGTTATGCTTGTAGCGGGATTTACATTTATTATTTTGTTGTCAATTTAACTTTGTGTTTTTCTATGTGTCATAATCACATGTGCCTTGCTATCTTTCCCATAAACCAATGTGTTCTGTACAACTGTGGTCTTTTCTACTGGTTTAGCTTTATCCACTGGAGCATAAAGAGAACCCAGCTCTCAGTGACAAAGCACAGGGATGTTACAACAGGCTTGCAGATATCTCCATGGAGAGCAACAACATTACTTCCAGGCAGGGAAGGTTTTGTAAATTAGAAGTGTTGCTGCTTGTTTCAGGCCACTGACTAACACAGGTGTGTGGGCAGGTGCACTGGTAAACTTTCTTGTGGGCTAGAAGCTTCTGCGGTCTTATTTGCAAGACTGCATTAAAGTCTCTCCCTTGTATAGACAGGTCATGGAGCATAGGGATGGGAGAAGTGACTCTTCAGTACAGAGGATGATTAACCAATGCAGGGAAACAAGTTGTTCCTTTACTGTAGCAGTTTGGCTTTAGATCTCAGAGTAGGCTGTTTAACCCTGCTCCATTCACTTGGAGCTAAACTGTATGGAAAAACAACAACAAATCTACTCCAAGGGCATGGAAACACATTACAACTTGTGATATACAGTATTAGAGTAGCAAAATCCAGAAAACACTGCAAGAATGCTGGACCATTACAGCCGTGCCAAACATTGAGAAACTAAATCAGGTCAGGCATGTAAGGTTAGAATCAGAAATTTTATAATCAGAAAACTCAGGTTCTACAATGGGAACAATGCAAACCAGTTTAACATAACTGCTTCATCTTTATACATGCTTGAGGTTTTAGTAACTGGATTTTTTTTTGTAAGGGACTGACAGAGGAGGAATGAAATTCCTGGGACAGCCACCCCAGCTACTAGATGAGACTTAGAATTAAGAGTCCATAGTTATTTTCTTGGTTGGCTGAAACTAGACTGAACATGCACACAGAAGGGTCTTCATTCTCATCTTCTAAAGTAACCCAGAGGCTTACTACCAGTTAGAGCCAAGATTCTGCTTTTGTTTTCTGACTTATTAGGGTTTTTAAGACGACCTGATCCCTACCTCATTGCATTGAAGAAAGCTCTTTGGGTTATAATTTTAGTATATTAACAGATAAAATCTGTGGTTGGACAAAAGTCTAATCCTATAATAATTCAAATAGAACCCAAGTGGCTACAGATACATTTAGCCCCGACAGTACTCTGAAGTAACTGGCTTCTATTTTTTAACTGAGATCATCATTCAACCTGGCAGAGGCAAGGTAAAACAACAATGGTTGATTTGCAGAGGACCCCTAGATCAGCAACAGAGCCCATCTGCAGCTATTGCAGATTGCACTGCGCACGTTGGAGCAGGAGAAGACAGTGAGAAAATGGGGGCAGACCAGAAGACATTTTGGTCTTTCCAACACAATCTGATAGGACAGCAACATTTGAAAGGGAAGAAGAAAACAGTACAAAATGATAATCCCCAGTGCGATACGATAGCTATAACCTCCATTTCAGCACACCCAAGAAGTTATAACCTGTCATACAAGTGGCTAGATCCAGTTTAGGGTGGTGATTTTTTTGTTTTGTTTTGAAGTAAGGCAGCCCAGGTCATAGTTTTGCTTCCTACACATTGGAACATTTTGTGGTGGATGCAGACACCCTGGGACGAGGATGAGCCGACTCCTGTAACTTACACATGTATAAATTGCTTAAACACTTATAGTCTGACTCTTTCCTTAATTTACCACCTCTCCTAATGAAAACAGAGAAGTTAGAGATAATCTCTGCCAGCGGTTCTCAAACTGGATGCTGTCCCCTGCCACCTTAAGGGGCAGGGACAGAATGGTGGCAGCGGCCGCCCCAGGGATTGCCGCCGTGAAATGAATGTTAAAAACATTTTATACACTTACTGGAGAGCTCCGGAGGGTGTGGGCAGGCCTACGGACCCCTCCGCAGGCCTCCCCAAGCTTCAGATTGCAGCTCCGCAGTGATTTACGACCTTCTGGGTTTCTCCTGTAAGTGTGCAAAATGTGTTTGTTTCCAGCAGCGGCAACCCCTGGAATCACCGCTGCTGCTGACCCCGCTCCCACAAACACTTGCCTTGCGGGGAAAACTCGAGGACCTCTGATCTATGCTCTTTAAATAAAAGTGCTCTTTATTTTGCGTGCATATAGTCATCTTTGCCACATTTTGAGCACCAGTCAACTTCGCACATGATTGAATACTCCCAGATTACAGGTATATGCATTTTACGGCCAGTTTCCTCAACACTTTTTTATAAGAACGTATGCAGGGAATAAGAGGCGGCAAAGCAATCCCACAGAAATTTGCAAAGGCAGGTCTCCCTCACAGTAAGATCATCCAAAATCGGTCGACTCACACAGGAGCGCGATAGAAAAACAGGATGCTACAGATACAAAGATAATCTGCATTTAACAAATAGGTCTTTTGTGACATTCTCAGTGATGCTACAGACCTTGGGCAAATAGCACACTCGGCCAGAGACTCTCTTGCCAAGAACTGAACTGCCAGTTTTCAGGGAAAGTTACTGAGGAGTAAACATTAATCGTCTGATCAGAAGGATACCAGCTCCACACTGCAGCTGCCTGGGCCAAATGACAGATTCCTCACACCAAACTGAGTTTTTGGTTTACATGGTGCATCATTACAATATTTGTTTAAATTTAAATTCCAGGCTATATCATTATGCCTCAGGGCAGAGAACTTTTGTCTTACTCAGCTGCACAACCATTCATTGCAAGTTCCATGATGTAAGAAAGGCATGATGTAGAAGCATAATAACTAACTAGTTATCTTCTGGGATTCTGTGCATGATCTGATTTAGCACAAATTCATGACAGTCTCAGCACCCCCACCCACCCCAATTATTTAAAGGACAAGTTTAGGACTTCATGGATGAGGAGGTATTTTTGGGAAAACATATTCCTTTTGGTTGTTCAGTGGTCAAAGCTTTTGTGCCCATAACTACTCTTTTCCCTCTTATGGCCTCCAGTAAGATTCCCTCAACAGCTCCTGTCACTGCACTAATTCTTGGCAAAAATAAAAATCAATGGTCTGGTTCCGAATAAAAGCATGCAAGTCATGATGCTTGAAACATGATGGTCAA
Source organism: Plestiodon gilberti rubricaudatus (assembly GCA_026170595.1). Taxonomy (NCBI): domain Eukaryota; kingdom Metazoa; phylum Chordata; class Lepidosauria; order Squamata; family Scincidae; genus Plestiodon; species Plestiodon gilberti. The sequence continues at coordinate 15,164,086 of JANXHW010000006.1, read as the reverse complement.
GCTTCATGATGGGCAGGTCTGGCTCAGTGGTAGAGCTGCTGCCTTGTAATGCCTGAGGAGATCTGAGGATGCCAGCTCGAGACAACCGGAAGTATCCAAGAGCTGTCGACATGCCTCTGATGATCTGTGGAAGCCCTCAGTGAGAGCGAGGAAAAGCTGTCAGATACCACTCTTAGTGAAAGGCAAGAGTGCCGTCAGCAGAAAGTGGGAGGCGAATGCCAGAGGTACGCCAGACTATGAAGAAAACCATCTATTCTAGAATGAAGACATTCTATGAAAGATTAGAACTTTGTACTGTAAAAAAAAACCTTGGGGGTTTAGAATTGCCTACCTATGTGCACTGCCTTGAATGAAAGTCAGATGAGAAATCCAACGACCAAGAACGGCGGTATATAAATACTGGTGGTGGTGGTGGTGGTACTACTACTACAACAACATGAAAGTACTTTTTATTTGTGTAACTCATTTTTTAGTCCGTTATTGGGGACTGATGCCTTGGATGTTCGATTGTTTTTTTTAAGGTTTTCTAGTATTCACCACTCTGGTGATAAGAAACAGGAGAAAGAACATCTTATTCAAGGCCACTGCTTTGCTCCACAGAGCCTATATTCATGCTTAAAGTTCAGTCATTCATATCCCAAGACTAGCCTGCTTTTTGCTTCTCTCATGTGTGCCCTGGCATGTACCGAATGCCACTAATATGTCTTGAGACTCATTCATTGTGTCTCATATTATCACTTTGACACATGTCAACGGCTGCAAAGTGTAGCCCTCATAATCTTCCAACCCCACCCTCTTCAGTCCACAGGATCAGTTGAGGTCACTTGCACAACCTCACTGAAATCAGGCTGGTTGGCCAACTGGTCACAATCTCTTAATGAGGCCTTTGTAAATCCTCCTAGAATTGCAGGCCAAAAAGGCAGCTTGCATGGTCACAGAAGGGGCATCCTTAGGGCACTGATGAGAAGGAAGAGAGGCAGCTTGTATTGCTTCATGGCCTGTTAAACTACCAAGGAGAAGGGGGGGGTGTCTGCAGACGCCAACAAACATCAAAGGCAAGGGCTTATGTGGAAGTCGCAAGCACAGTAGGAGATGGTGTTTGGGAAACTGAGAAAGACCAACATGGCTCTGGGGGCAAACTATAATTCTTACTCAGAGACTCATATCCAGCATGAATACTATAGCAAGGAGAGCCAGGATGGTGTAGTGGTTCTGATGTTGGACTTTGATTTGGAAGATCCAGGTTCAAATCCCTGTTCATGGTTGACTTTGGGCTAGTCACCATCTCCCAGGCTAATCTACCTCACAGGATTGTTGTGAATACAAAAAGGAGGGAAGAAACTATGTACACCACTCTGAGCTCTTTGGAGGGGCAATATAAAAATGTGAAAAACACGGGGGATGCTGCTGACCAGAACTTCAGAAAAAGCTGAAAAGAGGGCAAATTCTGGAGAAAAATATTCAGACTATTAAACAAAATAAGCAGCAAGTCACAACCTCAGTCCACAGAGATTACTTTGCAGGATGAGGGACAAGGACAGATTTCAGAGAATTTGCAAAGAGGCCAAATCTCCACTTACCACTACAGTCATCCCCCCACCTTACAAAGGTAAGTCATTCCTAGAAAACCCCTTATAGGGTAAATTCTACTAAGTCAAGAAGCCCGGTTTATATGCCACCGTGGCTGATCTGATGGTGTGAGGGCTTTCCTGGTCCTGCCTATTTTGGAGGTTGTGTTGAGGCTCTTGCGGCGCTCTCACCTAGCACTGCCTCCCTGAGTGGAGCCATGTTGGTTGGTGGGCAGTTTACCCTCCATTCCATTGGCTGTGGCGGTTTCATGGCAGGTCAGAAGGGTGTGCTGGGTCTCCATAGATGCAAGACTCATCGTGCGAGTCCACCACAACAGACGGTGGCAAATCTGGCGGTTCCCCATTGCAGTACCTTACAAAACGTCACTGCTGCTTTAAAAGCACAATTAAGTCGGTGAAATACAGTGCAGTTGTAACAGAGAATGAATGGCAAGTACTCCAGACCCATCTTTTTAAATCCCCAGCCCATCAGCTGTTTGGCGATAAATATCAAAGCACTAATCTATCGCCAAACAGCTGATGGGCTGGGGATTCTAAAGGACGTGTCTGGAGTACTTTCCATTCATTCTCTATTACAACTGCACTGTATTACACAGACTTAATTGTGCTTTTAAAGCAGCAGTGACGTTTTGTAAGGTACTGCAATGGGGAACCGCCACCATTGTATATGCAGATCAAACGAACCATCGTTAACTGGGGGACACCTGTACTTCCTCTACTAGGATCAACATCTCAATCTCTCTGCTAGTACAGTCTCATGTATACCTCAGATCATTTCCACAGCCATGAAAACTAGTTCATTTAGTATCATTCAGTAAGATCTGCCCTTCAGCTTCAAACTGAAAATCCCTTTTCTTACACGGCCCTTCCTTGCCCCACCTTTCATTATGAAATCTTGAACTCTGGTTCCCCAGAGTCTTTATTTACTCCTCCCATTTATCCTTTCTTCCCAAGTCATTTTGAAGAAAAACAGTAGGATCATAGCAGAGAGGCTTGAAATCACTCACCAAGCTGTGCTAAAAGACCACACAAAGCAACAATAATGGCCGTGTCAATGCAGGACAAACTACACTATGGAGTGGGAAAGGTACAATGCCTCTCCCCCCCCACACACACACAGGAAGTCTTGCCCACAGCAGCCACAGCTAACAATCTCCCAGAAGCCAGGAAGGAATTGGTGAGCTCAACCAATGGGAAGCTTACTAAGAGATGAAATGGGTGCGGTTATACTTGAACGGCTGAGCTAAACACCCACGCAGAAGACCCAAGATGGCTATGTAGAGCTATTAGCTGCTCTAACTGCCATTTTTCACCCTTCATCAGCATCTCCTTACCACAAAGCTGGGCACCCTTACAATGCATTCCGTCCAGCACCTTATTTTTCAAACTAACACCCACCTCCCAAACTGCACATGTATGTGTGTGCGCGCGCACGCACACGCACACAGAATCTACATGCTCAAGACCCAAGCTTGCTCCTGGAAATCTGTTTAATACACTTACCAGAAAGATTATACCTTTCTGCTTTCCATATCTTTAGGTAGACACAGTTCATGGGTTTTCAGGCTTTTTTCTATCGTATACTATAGGCACAGTGCCGTTAAGGCTGATATACACAATTAGTAGGCTATACTAGCATTGACTGACGCATACAGGATGGCATGGTTTGGGGAGAACAAATTGGAAGAGGGATAGTTGTGGCTGCATGAGAAAGGGAACAAGCGCAGGAACATTTAAAATACATATTTAGTTAGGACTTAAACGTACTGTGTCCAACACGGGGAGATCACCAATGTATCAGTTTCAGCATCCAGCTAGTCTAGGATCTTGATTCAACAGTAGACAAAAGATGCCCAGATGCTTCCAAGAAACTCACAATCACTGCTGTTTATGTAACATGACACTCTCAAGGAACTTTAGAAGGACGACAAAGCAGGACTATCCCTTGCAAAAGCCATGCTGACTTTCAGGAGGGAGTGTTCCTTCGCTTGTTTAATAATTCTAGTTCAATAATGGTTCCCACCAACTTTCCCAGAATAGATGTTACAACTAACACAGGTATTTCCTGGCTCCACCAAACCACTTTTTAAATATCTGTCTTGGGATAGTTAGAAAGGAATAAGATGCACAAAGAGGAGACACTTTGAAAAGGGGAGGGAGCACACCTGAGCCTGAGAAATTGTGATGTATAGATACATAATCATGAGACCTAGAAATCTACACTGGGTCTCCAAGAATCTACATCTTGGCTCCATTAAGAGCCAAGGTTCTCATGATTTAATAGGTGACTAAGTTCTGTACTTTCTCCCCCATCCAACCAACTCTTCAAAACGCAGATCAAATTCCCTAGTTGGGAAAAGATCAGATACAACTAACTAGGGCAGCATTTCTGAAATTCTGAACGTAGATTCAGCAGGACTATTTTCACCCCAGTATTATGTACATGCAGAACCTGTGCTGGTCTCTGGGACCTTTGGTTTCCCATAGAGCTGTCCATAGTACCAAAGAAATGCATAGATTTCAAGACCTAGAGCAGTGGCTTTCAGTCCTTCTTCCTTCAGCTAGCCTGCCAAGAAGCCCACTTGTATCTTCTGCAGAACCCTTCCATGTTGTAGGGGATTCTGGGGGATATTTTAGGATGTACACATATTTCAAACAGGCTCCTTGGGCTTCACCTCCTGCATTAACCAAGAACACACTTAATGCTCTCTTGTGACCAAGCACTGCCAGCACTGATAACAGTGAGCAAGCTGTTTCTTAGAGAAGCTTATTCACCACGCCTAGGATCCTTCAATAAACTCCCAAGGGATGTCAGTGTTTCTTGGGCCACAGCTTGAGCAGGTCATTGCAAGTTAGCTTTGCAAACAAGCCTACAAAAGTTGTCTACAGAAACGTGTACTTCTCCACCTGCTGTACATATCTACATTAGTCATTTGAGGGACACACAGCCTCAAAAGAAAAAAAAAGAAAAACATGTTATTCAAGTTTCCCTGCATGACAACATGTTGGCAATGCTCCAGTTCTACTCCTGGATGTCCAGGTGCAGGCTGTGGCCCCAAATGCTTAGGCTGCTGCTCCAACTGTGTCCTTTTCTGGATCAGTCAGACCTGGCTATGATTATCTATGCATCAAGACTGGATTATTGTAACACATTGTATCTGGGGCTGTCCTTGAAGGCCACTCAGAAACTTTAGCTAGTGCAGAATGCCTGCTAGGCAAGTGCTGACCAGCACCAGGCAGTTTGACATGTCTCTCCGCTGTCAGTCAGCTCCACTGGCTGCTGGTCCATTAGGTGCAATTCAAAGTGCTGATTAAAAACCCATTTCCTCCCAGCCCACAATTTTACACATTTCACTCCCGTTGCATATATACACCCTTGCGTAAAAATGCCTTGCTAAAGCCCTAAATAGCTTAGGACCAGGGTACCTGAAGGGTTGCTTCATCTCTTGTGAAATGGCCTCCCCCCCCCCCAGGTAAGCAGGGGTTGGCCCTCCTGCAGGCACTGCCTCGCTTGGAAGTCTGGCTGGTGGCGACATGGGAGAGGGTGGTGCCTTTTATGTAGAGCTACTATCAGGCTAGTATCCTCTGCACCCACTATTCCAGAGGCAGCTGAAGACTCATTCCCTTTATAGCACTGGCCTTATTTCAGTTTTGATGATTTGGTTTATACTGTTGTTTTTTTCCTGCCAGATCAATTTGTTCGTTTGTTGCTATAGAACTGCACTATGTTGATTTTACTCTGCTTAAATCGTTTAGCTTTGTTTCCTTGTTTTTAATGTGTGTTGTACACTTTACAACAAACTTTGAAAAAATGCCTTGAACACCTCCTATTGAAAGGGAAGGATGGGGTATAAATATTTGAAATAAATATTTGCATGTCTGTTGCTCATGAGACCCTCTTATTCATGAGTCTCTACTGTCAAGTTTTAGCAAGGTCCCCGTGGTTTAAAGGAATAAAAAACCTTGAATTACAGGCTTTGCACACACACATAACGCCCACTCAGTAGCCAGGACCAAGATCACTACCCTCACTGTTAACGCTAATTTGTGAATGGCAAGAAGGTCTTTGTGTTAAGTCTCTATCCATTTTTGCTCTACCTTCCAAGAAGCCCTCAAGTGCCTAGCTCTTATTTCATACATTTATATTCTTCCTTTCCATTACTAATACCTCACAAGGCAACTTACAATTGTTCTAGCAACGCATATAAGAAAATAAAACCATAATGGATAGAGATTTCTTATTAATGAGATCACATCTAAAGTAATACAGGTTGATTACCCCTTATGCAGACATCCGAAATCCAGACTATTCAAAAATCCAGACATTTTTGGGTCTATGACTTTTCTTTTTAAAAAAGACCTTTTCTAGCACCTGGCTGGCGTGGCGCAAGGCATGCTAGAGCACAAAATTAAAAATATTGTATAAAATTACCTTCAGGCTATATTTATATGGTGTATCTGAGACAAATGAATTTCATGTTTAGACTTGGGCCCCATCCCCAAGGTCTCATTATATTTATGCAAATATTTCAAAATCCAGACAAATCGAAATCCAGACAACTTCCCGTCCCAAGCAATCTGGATAAGAGATACACACCCTGTATTACCACTTGCATACTTGCATACCACTTTTCAACAAAAAGTACTTCACAGAGCAGTTTGGACAACCATTTATTTGCCAGCTAACCTGGGACAAGTGGCCGAGAGGCAAGATAAGTCAGTCCACCTCTCACCTCCCACCACTGCCACAGTGTTATCCTTTAGACTTATAGTGAGGGCCAGCTAAAGTAGTTCTGTGCTGCTTTTCTCCCAACACAGACGCAACAACTAGTACTACAGCAGCTACACTCATACTGTATAAACTGTGCAGTTATTTCACCCATGGAGAAACACAGGACTGTTTCCCTCATTAGGCAGGGCACAGGCTCCAAGCTGTACAATACATGTTTCTGACAAGCATACGCTCATGTCACATCCCTGGACACAATACATAGAAGCAGAAAAGAAGCTGAGGTGAAGTGTTAAATATACAGCATTAAAACATTAGAAAAATATCAATTAAGTGGGGATGGACCCCTCCTTCCCTCTCCCTCCAGAGTTCTGGTGTTCTGAAAGACACCACATTGTATATTTTCCTTAATACACCTGGAAATTGCAAACTGGCCACATTTTACTGAACTCTGGAGCAGTCAAATCTCACATATAAAGGTAAAGGTATCCCCTGACAATTAAGTCCAGTCATGTCCGACTCTAGGGTGTGGTGCTCATCTCCATTTCAAAGCCGAAGAGCCAGCGTTGTCCGAAGACGCCTCCGTGGTCATGTGGCCGGCATGACCACGGAGCGCGTAGCATGCGGCTGGAACACGGAGTGCTGTTTACCTTCCCGCAAGCGGTACCTATTTATCTACTCGCATTGACATGCTTTGGAACTGCTAGGTTGGCAGGAGCTGGCCAAGCAACGAGCACTCACCCCGTCGCGGGAATCGAACTGCCGACCTTTCGATCGACAGCTTATGATTCAACGGTTTAACCCGCTGCGCCACCCGCTGGCCTTTTACAAGTCACTTTTGAAGGCTTTCTAGTTGAAAGACACCTGACAATTATTGATAGGAAGATGTTTTTTCTTACTCCAAAGGTTAACCAATTCTTGCTGACTTTGTACTTTTAGTTGTCTTTTATTATGGATCTAACCTTTGGTTGAATATGTTCATATTTTATTACTATGTAATATGTACATTGACATTAGTTTTTCAAAATACCATATTGTAGGTTTAATTTTTCAGTTGAATTTCTTGTGTACACACACTTGTCACATTTTGCAGGACACCTAAAAACAGTGTGTGTGAAAAGAGGACCACAGTGACCTGTGAATGACCAAAAATATTTTGTAAAGTGTGCATCTGCCACACTCCATGGATTCCTTGTTCATGTGTAGACAGATTGTCTCAGAATAACCACCCTGGAATAGCCACCTTTGACTTGCGATTGTGTTGACAACACAAACAAGACCTATGTCAATACACAGCTACGACTCACCACCCCAGAAACATCACATTAATGCTGCTGGCAATGATCAGAGGACATTTCCTTATAATAATACAACTACGTTAAATCTTAGCAAGAGGTTGCATTTCACAAAACAAGAGCTAATCTACCACAACAGTGTCACACATCTAGCTTGTGCGCTACCAGGCTTACAATGTTTGCTCAATCAACAACTGAAGCCTGCATTATTTTTTGCCCCAGATGAACCTTGCTATTGGGGGGGGGGGGGGGCGGAGATAAGGAGTTGGGAACCAGGGCTGTCTGTCAAAAATACTAAAAGAGAACCTTTGTTGGAATGTCAAGTCTCTTGTTTCAATTACTTCCTTATGCGCTGATTGTACCAGCGGGATTAGCTTGATGACTCTTTTTGCCAGAGCTGTCAAGGAGGGCTGCAGCTATACAAGTCCTAGAACCAACCATGACTGGCTATGTAGCTCAAATTCTTTCAACAGAGTTGCAAAACTAAATCTACACAAACTCTGAGCTAATATCCGTAGAACTTCCCCAAGGTAAGAAAAGGATTGAGCCTTTCCAAATTTAACCAGAGATAGATCGGTGGTATTCCCTTTTGTTTTGCCTTCAGCAGCAGACAAAAATAGAAAAGGGTAAGGAATAGTGTCAGTATCTTATGTATATTTCAATCCTCCTAACATACAGCAACCAAAAGTTAAATGCAACTGAAGGTACATTTTTTACACACAGGCATAGCTCACCAACCTTTCCTTCTAAACTAAGAAAACTGCCTTGGGGTGGGAGAGAAGCATACATCAGGTGCCTTCATGTTCCCTGTGAACACTTGACAATATAGTAACCTATGTGCTTGGTCTCAAACACACCAGCAGAGAGCTTGCAAACCTTCATGGCTGAAGTCATACCCAAACTATAATACTGTAGTACAAAGGGAAATGTTATTTTAAGTCCCCTCCCCCACGTCTTTCAATATACATCTCTCTGCCAGCAGAAATTCTTCTCTATTTGATAATCTTATGCTGTAAAAGTGGTACGCTGGCTATAGTTCCGATGCCCTCTGCCCCTCCATCTCAATTTGCCTGAGCTCAGTTTACAAAATGTTGCTTTTCAAAAGATCTTCTCTACCATGGTCATGGAACAGCCTTACTATTCTTTCCACAACTCCAAATCTGCGCCCCTTTTCCAGAAGGCCAGTACCCCATTCCAAAAACCAAGCTGAGTGCCTCTCATGTACTTTAAGGCAAGTCTGTGTGCACATGCACAAACACAGTCAGAGCACCCTCTCTGCATGAAACCTGTCTAGAAGTTTTTTCTTGGTCAATAAGCCAGCATTCCTGCAACCTCCTTTTTATGAACCAGCACTTTCTTGTTACATTTATTTTATTGACAGACAGGAAAGGGACCAAGAGAACAAGCCCTCCAGAAAAAGTAAACCGTATCATGAAATATGAGTTAAGATGCATAAATCCAGATCAGAAGAGAACGTGGAACCCAGTCAAGATTCCTGCTTTGAAAGCTCACTGGAAGTAAGCACCTGCCCACAGTGAGATAAATAAAAATTTGTTGGCAGACTTCTGTGGATTCTCCTTCATGGGCATAGAGGACTAGAAACACATTCGCACACAGCTCTAAAAGCAAATGAGCTGTGCCAAGGAAGAGACAGAAATATACCAGTCAATTCCTTCTTAACCTCAAATATGCTGCTGCTAGTCTATGAATGTGAAAGTAAAATCCATCTGTTCATTCAACTTGCAAATACAAAAGCAGCCTCACTCACCACCCCATTGTTATTCCTAGCTACCTTGAGGAAGAACAGATTAAACCAGCAATGTATTTTTTGCATCAATATCCACAACACAAAGTGACTCTCTACCCCAAGTCGGACTGATCTAGTAAAGATTTTTAAAAAAACTGACATGCACCCCATCTCACTCCCTTAAACATTTTCACACAAATACAACGAAAGTTACTGTGATGGGAGAAACAGAAGCCAAGTCTCTATCCCCAACTATGACAACTGCAGGCTTCTGTCCTGGACTCGGCTGTGAAACTATCTCTCTGATTCACCATATACAGCACTGGAGATTGCAAACCAGAGGTGGCAATTTGTGCCATTTATGCCGAAGAGAACAAAATCTGTCAAGATTCTGGGGCTAGCAGGGAAAGAAAGGGCTTAAGGAAAGCAGACAATATGCTGCGATACACGACCAGAAGCTCTTGGTGAACAGTAAGACACAACCATGTGAGTGTGTGGGAGGCAGGGGAGACAAGCCCTTGGTGAGTGGGCCTTTTGAGAACATCTCTGTGACAGGGAACACAGGGTCATCATAGAATTTAGGGTCACAGAGTCAAAAGGGAAGCGTCAGAGGTCCATGTGTACTCAGTTATCTGAGCTTAGTTTATCAATACACACACTTTAAACCACCCTTTTGTACACAGCAAGAAGGTTAAAGAATGTTATATAATAAGAGGTGGATGCTTCCCTCTGCACTTGAAAGGTATGAGGCAATGTTAATCCATGTTAGTGATCAGGAGGAACAAACCACAGGGTAGCAATTATTCTGTAAAGCATAAAAAGGAAGTACTGTAGAATGAGTACCAGTGGGTGTATCAATGAGAAACAAAGCTAATGGTTTGCAGGGTGGAGAGTTTTGAAGGACTAGATATTAAGAGGAAAGCACACACAGGGTGGAAAATGAAATATAGGGTCTTGCAGTCAGAGACAATTTTACTCCCAGCTAATCAAATCTAGGATAACTAACATACAGTAGAATAGTGTATAAATTCAAATAGTGTATAAATTCACTAACACGCAAACACACACAAATACTCTGCTCTCAACAGACTCCCTAAAACCTGAGCATGAGCATCTTTTTAGAAGGCCACAAAATGCCTGTTAACTGTACTGAAGCTGGGGTAAAAGAGTTAAGCTTTTTAATTATATATATATATATATAATAGGAGAGGGCTGGCTTTGTAAAATGTAATCTTCAGTTTTAGTGAATTTCTGTTCAAGCTGATTTCCTGAAATAATCTAACCTGAGTTTTTGGGTGAACCGCTGAAGGAAGGGAGGGAGGGAGGGAGGGAGGGCCTCTCCTTTTACCCCCAGTGACAAGTACCACAGAGGCACAGACATTGTGGTGCTGGTGCTGGTGCTGGTGCTGGTGCTGGTGCTGGTCCCCCCCCCCCCCGCTATTAGTCAGGATTTCTTCTTGAGTCGCATACATAAAGGAAGAGTCTGGGGAGAGAGGGGGGAAACTACGAGAGTTCAAACGGCGGGGTTGGGGGGGAGGAGAAAGGAGGCTTGTTACCTGCCAGGGTGGAAAAGGTGGGCCTCCATAAGAAACGAGGGGCGGGGAGATTAAAGGACAGGAGCCAAATAATAAGGGGGAAGCAACGGAATACAGGGAGGGGGGCAAACCACACAGGGGGAGGGTCTCCCATAGGGAGCTCTAAAATGGCGGCAGCTTCCTTCCCACACAGCTCCCCTCTCTCACTCAGCCGACGCTGCCGTCGCCCCAATTCCTCGCCTCTCCTTCCCCCGCCCCCTCCGCCAACCGCTCTCACCGGGCTCGAGCCCCCTCCTTTCTCGCTCGCGGGGGGGAGGATAGTTGGTCTCTCTGCCTCTCTTCACTAGCTCTCGCTTTTTTTTTTCTTTGCTCTCACCGCCGCGATCCCACAATGCCCCGCGCGCGCCTCCAGCGGCCGACCTGCTGTTTCCTCCGCCTCCTTCTCTTGCTGCTCTCTCTTCCTGACCCCGCCCCAGCCTACTTGCTCGCTCTTCTCCTCATCATAGCGCTTAGCACCTCCTCCGACTCGGATCTGACGTAGCTCCTCCCCTTTCTGGAGTATGTCATCTCTCCCGCTGGCCCCTCCCCTTTCTCCTCTTCTCTCCTTTCGTGGAGGAAAAAGGTACAAGCAGCCGCGCATGCGCTATTTCCCTCACCCCGCGCGGCTTAGTCCTCTGCATTTTTAATCCAAGCCCCCCCCCCCTTATTTCCATGGGTTTGGCTTTTCCCCCCGCCCGCAATTTTGAATATACTAATTCTAAATTCACTCTGCGTGAGCGTCCTTTTTTGATGTTGTTTTTAAGGACATGCGTTCAAAAAGAAGTCAGACTAGTTTCAGACCTAATGCTTGGCAGATAATACTCTGTGTAAATGGAAAACAGGACATGGCTTGCATGTGATCTGATTTCTGTCTGGAGAATGGCAGCGCAAACCTATGCATGTCTACTCAGATGTAAGCCCCATTGCGCTCAATAAGATTTGCTCGCAGGTAAGTGTGTATAAAATTGCAGCCTTATTTTCGCTCGTCTTTCCTTTACCCTACCGTCCCCCACTCCTGCTTCTGTTTTGATTTGTAGTTGAGGTTTAGTGAAATATTATTTACTGCTATTATGAATATTTTGAGCTTTGTGTGAAAACGTCACAGCCATTTCCACGGACCTTGTGGGCCCTGCTGTTTACACTTTATTTCTCTTGCGGTGGTGAGATTGCATGCACCCATCACATTTGAGGCTAATATTCCATGCATCTGATGAAAGTGGGCTTTAGCCCAAAAACGTTTCTACCATAATAAATATGTAAGTCTTTGAAGTGCTGTAAGACTAATTGGTTTATTGCATTTAATGATTTACTGTCATTAAAGTTCTTTTTTGGTTTGATATTGTAAATGCCTTTGAGCATCGCTGAGATGGAAGTGTGATATACAAATTAAGTTTGACTTGGTTTGTTAATACCAGTTGGTGTCAATAGCCACATATTGATAGTGATCAGTCTTCCATGTATCCTAACCCCTCCCCAAAGAGCCATTTGTATACTTATGTACATAAGTTGTTATATCACAAAAAGTTTGTTCCAATAAAAAGTTTGTTCCAAAAAGTAATAGTGCAAATGAATAAATACAGTCAATTATAAATTTAGGGAAGAAAAGGTAATAGATGTGTAGGAACAGACTTGACTTCTTGTCACCACTGCAAAACAGAGAAATACTGTACACAGATCCCCAAAATACTTCTAAGGCTACACTCCTAGACACACTTTCAGAAGCCTTACAATGGCACTTCTGAGTAGACATGTATAGGATTGCACTATAAATTACCTTTTTTTAAAATCTATCTTTCCCACCATCCGCAGTTAAAATATCTGGGTTTAAGGACCATGGTCGTACGTTAAAAGAATCCATATTCCAACGTTTCGTCCAATATACTCTGACTTCCTCAGAGCATATGCAAGAGACCTCACATATTGAGGCTGTATGTGAGGTCTCATATTCCCCGAGGGAGTCCAGAATTTACTGGACGAAATGTTGTAATATGGATTCTTTTATGGATCCATATTCATAAAATGAATATGGCCATGGTCCTTAAACCCAGATATTTTAACTATGTATGTTTCTTTGCCCAACCATGAAAATTTGAGAACCTTTTATTTTTCCCACTGTTGTTGTGCCTACCAATACCATGAGCTGTGCCTAGACTGAGATCGTCTTGAGATTTCTATGTACTTACTACATACAGTTTTGCTGTCACAACACTCTGTGTTGCTTGGGCAAGAGGACCACACAAAGTGTGATAAAATATCAAAATATAGATATTTGAATGAAATCAATTACTAGTGTCAAAATCACACATTGAAAATACATTTCCAGAATGCAGAAATCATTTTTACAAGACCCCAGCACACATACACCATGCAGAGAAGCTCCAGCAAACTCCTCGTTTACCAGTATTTGGTTTTCTATCTGCAAGGTATTGATACTCCAGAGTGTAATGAATTCTCATACAGTGGGCCGAATAGCATTCATGGCACCTGCGGAGGGCTAGAAGTGATGTCATTTAGCAGGTGATGACCAGAAATAAGCACTTTTCCCCCCCTCACTTAGGAACTCATTAGCTGCAAATGACAAGCGAAAAGATGCAAATCTTAATCATATTTTCAAGTTCTGGGAGCCCAGTTATCACATGGGTCACCCTTTCAGCAGCAGCACTTCTGCCAAGGCGTCACTTTGCAGCTCAGCAGCTGAGAGGTGCTCTGTGAAGTGATGCCTTGGTAGAAGCAGCACTGCTGAAAGGGCAGCAGCCCGTGTGATAATTGGGCTCTCCCATAGCACTGCTGAGTGGGTGGCAATGGGAGAGCCCAATTATCACACGGGCTGCCCTTTCAGCAGTGCTGCTTCTGCCAGCATGTCATTTTACAGCTCAGCAGCTGATGGTGGTGCTGGGAGAGCCCATTTATCGTGGGGGCCGAATAAAGAGCTTCCATGGGTCGTATCCAGCCCACAGGCCTTACGTTTGACACCTCTGCTCTAAGAAAATGATTAATTACATAATGTTCCCTACCCCAAGCACTCAGGTTGATGAGTTTGACAGGAAGGTAAGATTTCCACCAGTATTTCAATACATGTCTGTCTGTGGAAGAGCCAGTTTCAACCTCTTTTTGTGACTCAAGTTGCCACTCTACAAAATAAGAATCCTCTTACTATACCTGCTCAAATGCCCATCTGCTCCAGCTTTCCACCTTCCAGTCAGCCAGCTGTCAATGAGAAACGAGCAAGCAGGACAAGATGGATCTAAGCATCCGGTTGTTTATCCCAGCATTGGGCAAGTTGAGGTCTACTGCTTCAGCCTGCATCTTTAGCGGTTGTGGCTAAGGCATGCCATACAAAGATGCCTTACAGCATAATCCTATCCAACTTACACCACCGGTGTAACTAGCGGGGGGGGGGAGAGATTTAAATCCCCTTTGGAGGGGATTTGAATCCCCTTTCCGTTCTGGGGCCTCCCGTTCTCGCTGCACTGCTGGTTACAACGGTGGTGTAAGTTGGATAGGATTGCACCGTTAACCAGAGTCTGACCATTGGTCCATCTCAACACTGGCTGGCAGCAGTTCTCTAGGATTTTCCTGACTCTATTTTGAAATGCCAGGGACTGAAACGTTCAGCATGCAAAACAGAACACGGAGCTATGGTCTAATCCTTGGTAGAAAGCTACCTGCTCTTGTGTTTATCCTCACGCCTTGGGGTTAATGCAGCCTATGATTCAGTATGTCAATGCTGGCTTCTAGATGCAGGATACAGGCCAGCGGGTGGCGCAGTGGGTTAAACCGCTGAACCATGAGCTGTCGATCAAAAGGTCGGTAGTTTGAATCTGCGACGGGGTGAGCTCTCGTGCTTGGCCAGCTCCTGCCAACCTAGCAGTTCCAAAGCATGTTAATGCAAGTAGATAAATAGGTACCGCTTGCGGGAAGGGAAACAGCACTCCGTGTTCCAGCCGCATGCTACGCGCTGCGGCAAGGAGAGTCATGCCGGCCACATGACCACAGAGGCGTCTTCCGACAACGCTGGCTCTTCGGCTTTGAAATGGGGATGAGCACCACACCCTAGAGTCGGACACGACTGGACTTCATTGTCAGGGGATACCTTTACCTTTATAGATGCAGGACAGACATCAACAATGCATTTTTATTTTATTTATTTATTTTCACAAGGGGATGGAAGGAAAGACGACAACTAGTTTCTGTTCACAGGCCTGGATCCCAAAGAATCACACAACTACTTCTACATGCCCAAGGGAGCCTTGGATTTATTTCTTCAACAGCAGCTACACTGAACCCCAATCATCATGCTGCATGGCAAACCCTCTTCTAAAAGCCAATCAGAGTTTCAGAAGCAGTTTGTGATAGGTGTGAACGCCTGCCTTTCAAACGAGAAAAAAAATTGTACAAAATTCCCCTGAATTTAACCTTTGGATCCTGGCCCCTCTCTCTTCCGTTTGTTAAGTGGCAAGTCCATTCCAAGAAAAGAATGGGGGTGGGACAGACCCCTCACTTCACAAAAGTGGACTGTAGGTAAGCCCCATGAACACAACTACCATTCTACATGGGATAACATCAGGGGAAGGGGGCAGCAGGTGATATGCAGAGAGCCTGTTTTGGCTCTGGGACTTCAAGGTGCCGGTTTCTATTCTACAACGTCTCTTCTTCGTTGTTGCTTTCTTCTCTCTCTCCCCCCCCCCAAATGAGACAGTACACAAAAATGTATAAAGCAGAGTGTGTAGGAAAAAGAGGTGGTAGACTTATCACCCAAATCAGGAACTTGTTAAAAGAAACACCCTAAGCAGAGAACATAGTAACTGTGCAACACAGTGGTAGGAGACACAAGCTGTTGAGAGACAATGAGTGGACAAAAGCCAAAACAAAAAGGGCGACAACTGTTACCCCCAACAGAGGATTCAGTTTGGATTACTTCCCCCCCCCCATTTCCTACCTCTCGAACATTTTCTCAAGTGCATAGAAGCAGAACCTGCACGCATACAAACACTCCTGCCACTTTGAAACAATGCTCTCCAAATTTCCTTAAACATTGGCAGTTCAGTGTGTGTCAGTCTGTAGACTAGCCAATCCCCTTTTACATTTACAGATCTAGAAAAAGATTCTAGATCACCTGCTTCCTGGATGAGAACATTAAAAGTCACTCACACCTCCCCCAGATTGGTATCTCTCAACAAGCAGTAGGATTCACACTCCTACAAACAGGCTTCATTTCCCAATTAAGCATGGGGAGCTTAGCGCCACCTCAAAACAGACAGCTGGGTTGGCTACTTGAAGGCAAACGGTTGGGGAGGCCAACGAAGGGGCCGCAGAGAAATGCTTCGGCATGATGATGAAGAGGAAGTTACGCAGGAACAGCTTATGAAAGTGTCTTCCTGCTGATCATGAGGCTAACGGGCTGTATATCTTGTTACAGAGAGATCTTCTGTTACTCCGGCCTGCTGCCAGGTCAGTGAAGAGAGGATAAACACAGGCGTTTCCATGAAATGTCTCCAACTGACATGGCTCCAAGAGCAAGCAGGAGCGGCGACAGGCTCAAGCAGAAGCCAAGTTACCGGTCCATGCTGTTTTCATCAGGTTGACTGTGGAAGCAAAGGCGCAGCAACGTCGCACAGAAATCTAGCTCCTCCTAAAGAAAGAGAAAAGAGTTTGGAGAAATGCAGTTTCCTCACAAGTCATAGTTTGTGTGGTTACACGGTCAATGTCTGTTTGAAGCAAGGATGAGTTTTTGTTCAGAACGCCATCAGAAGCAGCCAGAAGTATTTGCTTCATTCAACCCAATAAAGAAGAGTGATAGGTTAACTTCAAAACTTGCATACTAGACTGCCCTATGTATTAGGATCAGCCCATCCAGGAGGCTGACTGAAGTGGGCTGCAGGCAGTGGTCCCCGCCTCCACTGCGTCGTCTTCTTCTAGTCCCTTCTTCTCTTTTCCGAGAAAGAGGGAAATAGAGTGTGAGAGGAGAGAGGCCAGCTAGAATATCTCCACTCTAGCCCACCACTCTCCTCTCCTCTCCTGTTCCGTTCCATTCCCTTCTTCCTTTCTGAATCTAGGAAACAGAAGGAGTCAGAGTAGAGGAGACAGTGCACCACTGTCGGGGGGGAGGGGGAGGGAATAGCTGGCATACCATAACAGAAACAATCCCCCCACAGACACTCTAGAAATGGTACAGTCGCCCAAGGACTGTACCAAGTATCTACCCGTCAGGTCTGAATGGCGCCCTATGGTGGCAGGTACAAATGGCACTACAGAGAACCAAGCACTCAGTGGCTACATGTCTATGCCCATCAATGGCTCTCCCAATGGCCCTCCCAAGGTGCCCATCAATGGCCCTCCCAAGGTGGGCATAGATGGGCATCTTCTTCACCACCGATGCATTTAACAAAAAAAATAATCAGACAAACATTCAGCAGCAATGGGGAGAGCAAGGGAACTTGGCTAGCAGTGTAGTTACATGTAATTGACAGCTCTCTCACTACGGTTTCAAAATGTTGTCACTTTGGAGAGAGGACAAGTTCAGGGGTATCAATACTGTAATGACATTTTTAAAAGGAGACTACGTACTGAGGCTGAAACTCAAATATTTTGGCCACCTAATGCGAAGAGAGGACTCTCTGGAGAAGACTCTGATGCTGGGAAAGATTGAAGGCAAAAGGAGAAGGGGAAGGCCAAGGATGAGATGGTTAGACAGCATCACCGATGCAACGAACATGAAAATGAGCGAACTCAGGAAGATAGTGGAGGACAGGAAGGCCTGGCGGGATATGGTTCATGGGATCACGAAGGGTCGGACACGACTGAACAACAACAACGACTCAGAGGAAAACATTTGGGGAGGCGTGCAGTCAGCTTGTGCTGAGACAACAATTCATTTTTCAGGTGCCCCAAATGAGAGGAAGTGTTGCTGCTCTCTGACAACCCTGCAAAATGCCTCCAGAAACCATTGCCTTTTGGCAGAGGGGCTCGAACCCAGCTTGGCAGTAGAATGTCTTCAGCTGCAAAGAGCAGAGCTGGGGGCTACAGCGCCCTTGTTCTTTTACCCTTCCTAGAGCAGCAGAGAGAACCCAGAGACACAGAAAAAGACTAGAAGCACACACAACCTCTTGTATTAAATGGAAAGCCACTTTAATTCACTGTGGACGCAGAGTGGTGTCACTCTGATCCTGGCATCCATATGGCAAGTGCCCGATATACCTGGCTCTGGAGTGGACTCCACCCCAACATCTGTTTTTACAGGCATAAGGGAAGAAGATTCCAATCTGGATGCCCGCTCTCTCCGCTGCAGTCTGAAACAGCACAATCAAAGAGGATCTACATCATACGATTCTGCTGCCCACCTAAACTCACCTTATGGCGCCTCGTCTCTTTGCCCAGCCCAACCTGTGCTGCTGGCAGGCCACCAAACGCGCCCCCTCAGGTTGCCTTCTTTCAAGCTGCAGCCACAGATTGGCCTGCATGCAGGAACGCATCCCCAATGCATCCCCAACGCATCCAACGCATCCCCAAGGGTTTTTGGCAGACCCTACAGAGCACAAGGGTGTGGAGGGGAGTTTGTGACAGCCCAGTAAGGCTGCTCCTTATCCCCTGCACTTACTACATTATGCCAACGGCTTAATTATCAAGCTTGGTGCAACCTAATTGCTATCTTCAGAGAAAACTGTTGTTGCTCACAGCAGGGGTGGGAATGTTGTATCTGCTCAGAGTAAACACAGCAAGAGCCATTGACAGGAAATGAAAGCAATGCGCCCCCACCCCACCCTACCACCAAGCTAAAGAGGAGCTCTTGGGAGGAAGGATAATTTCAAGACATGACTGGCCTCTGAAATTGATAGCACAGCTAATACAGAAGTATCCACTCTAGCAGCCCGTGATAAGAAACCTCAGTCATTTTGGCTAGATGGCTTCATTCTCTCCCCCCCCCCCCATAGCCAACAGAGACCAGACAGACAGAAAAAGGTTAGCACTTTTAGCTTCTTGCATTAACTGATAAGTTGTTAGCCAAAGTTTGCTACGGATGCATCTCTATAGTAAAAGCTCCATACGCCTTGCCCTGGAAATTGGGAGTGGAGACCAGCTTGAATGTGCCAATTAGAGGACCGGACCCCTGTTACAGAAGCCTGCCTCTCCGTCAAGAAAAGCCTGCATCTTCCTCTTGCAGCTGGATGGCAGGGAGCTCAGACCGAGGCCCCTCCTACACAGCCTGCAACTGGCTCTCACTTCTAAATAAATTGTGTTTTTATTTACAACAACAAAAAAGCACAGCCAGGGATTAGTTCGGCAATTCACTGTTACGTGTGTGAAGATCTGCATTACAACTAGTCTCTAGCAAATGCATCCCACTGGGAACAGCCAATCCCAAGTACAGTAGTGTTGTATGCCTTAAGTCTTAAGAGGTAAAAAGATAGGTTTCAGCGCCCCCTTGTGCCCAGGAAATAGAGCAAAGGGACTGGGAAACATCAAAAGCTTCTGCCAACCCAAGCAGGTAGGGTTGCATAGATTTCACGATACACAGAATCAGCAGGCTGTTGTGAAATCTGATCACTTAGGAATCTTAGCTTTTCTCCAAGACTCACAAGTTTCCAGTCCTCATTGCAGAGAAAAAGCTTGAATAGGTCTCCATGGCCTGCCTCACCTGCCCTACCCTGCCCCTCCCCATTACCCCCCCCCCCCTTCCTTGTCAAAACATATGAAACTGTCCAAGAAACCAGAAGTTTGCAGTGACATAATTTGGGTTTCCTGGTCTGAAAACACAGTGGTAGCCCAGAAGACATACTGAGCCCCTCATAACAGCGGGAGGGGGGGGGAGCAGCAGGAATGGATGACCTACCTGGACCCTACAAGCAGCAG
Source organism: Plestiodon gilberti rubricaudatus (assembly GCA_026170595.1). Classification (NCBI taxonomy): domain Eukaryota; kingdom Metazoa; phylum Chordata; class Lepidosauria; order Squamata; family Scincidae; genus Plestiodon; species Plestiodon gilberti. The sequence goes on along the minus strand of JANXHW010000006.1, from coordinate 15,144,302 downwards.
GAAGCAGCATTGATGACCTACCTGGAATTCTTCCTGATCCTTTAGTAGCTGGCATCGTTCCTTTAACAGTTCCTCCAGTGCCAAATCTGACTCTTGACATTCTCGCACACCTTGCGGAAAATCTGTTACCAGGCTGATGGAGGGGTTACCCAGAGGAGAGGGATGGAGATTAGAAGTAGGCATTTTACCACCATCCAGTCCAGTCCTTCTTGCTCTCTGCATCCCATTGCCTGCTCAAAGACTCTCTCTCCCCAATACCCAGGAGTTCCAACTCAAAAGACACTGTCTCCATCATGTGACTGCAGTGCCCTCCGACTCCCACTCAGAGAGAGCCCAAAGGCTCTGGCTCTCGTTCTCCGGCTCCTCTCCATACCTGCACAAGGCTCCTATCACATATTCGTGGAAGGTGCTGTGTTCTGATCGGATCAGGGCCACCAGCTGCTGGACCATCCCCATGGAACAGAGAGTCTCTGCAGGGAGAAAGAGAGGCAGGAGGCATCACCTCTTGAGCAAAGCCAAGCAAAGTTGTGGTTCTCTATGGGAAAGCCAGCAAGTCGCGCCAGCACAGGGAACAGCACACACTCCTGTCCTGTGGGGCTCCTCAGCTTCCTTAGATCAACACAGTTTTCAAGAACGGACAAAATAAAATATTGGTCTAGATGCCTTTAAAAGGGATTTGGATAGATTCATGGAGGGAAAGACCATCGCAGGTTACAAGCCATAAGCAACCTCCTGGTTTTAGTAGTAGGTTCTCTGTGCCAGGTGCAAGGGAGTGGCAGCAGGAAACAGGTTATCTTGTTGACTGTGTGCTCTCGGGGGCATCTGGTGGGCCACTGTGTGATACAGGAAGCTGGACTAGATGGGCCTTTGGCCTGATCCAGCAAGGCTCTTCTTATGTTCTTAAGAACCTATTTCCTCCAAAGATTGAGGGGGGGGAAATGGCTACAGTATATAACATTAGGAGCGACCATAGCCCCTCAAACCAAGGCATCGTTTCCAAGGCATCGTTTCCAAATGGTGTGATTTTTATTTATGAAGGAAAGCCGACTTCTACTGTTTGGTGCTGCTGGCAGTCGCGCAAAGGACGGCCTGATGTCGCTGCTGAAGAGCCGGACTGGACGGAGGAGACCCATTCAGTCGCGAAGCTCACTGGGGTGACTGTGCTGCCGCCACAGTGCTGCCCAGCTGGGAGTCTGCTTGTGAACCACCTTTTCCGATTCGGCCTGCTGGTGTGAAACCCCTGGGCCCAACTATCTTACACCGCGACAGACCAAGAAGGTGCTGCTTCCATTATCATCGGCATCACTCAATGCTCAGGAAGTCATGAGCTTTGTGAACCTCTTGTGGTTGGAAAAAATGGCATATACTGTATTGTCCCGAGTATAAGACGCACCTGATTATAAGTCGCACCCTTAAAGTTTGGTGCTATTAAAAAAATTTAATTAAATCACTGGCATTAAATTGCAACAGCCTGATTATAAGACGCACCCCTAGTTTAAAAACTTAAATTAGGAGAAAAAAAGTGAGTCTTATACTCAGACCAATACGGTAAATCCTTTTATCATGATCAATGTGCTGCTGCACTTTCGAGGTGCCAGGGCCACAGAGAGACTAGACTGGAGCCGCCAAGACACTCGAGAGTGTGAAAACCACAGTGAGGAAGCCATGCGGGGTGCAGCAGAAACTTAGAGGGTGCAGAGAGGTCCGAGGAAAGGGCTGGTGCTCCCACAGTTCAGTGGGGTCAGCCATTCTCCAAAGGGAGTACCTGAAAATAGGCTTATCATCATCCCGGAATCAAGCCTGGCTTCGGCCTAGACCGGGCCTGAGCCGCTCCCAAGGGTGCACTGCGGCTGCCGAACGGGGTTCCAGCTTCAGGTCGCGTCGTTGACCGGAAGTTCCAGAAGCCCATTGGGCAGCCGCAGTGCACCCTTGGGAGCGGCTCGGGCCCGGCGAGATGGTAAGCCTACCTGAAAAGGATTTCCAACCAGTTCATCTCACCTTTCTGCTCTGGGTGGTTGATGAGAAGGTTCTGTAAGAGGAAGGCGGATTTCACTTTCAGCTTCTGGACATTGCTCTGCATGGCCCTCATAAGGACCGAGAACCCGTCAAGACGGAGGAACTGGAGCAGGCCGGCTTCCTGGGCTCTTACCAAGCCTGGCAGCACACAGAGAGGCACAGAGGAAAAGAGAGTCAAGGCAGCAAATACCAGGGATGTATCTAAGTAACTAGGTCGCGAGTGCGAGTGCAAGTACAAGTCATTTTTGCACGAGTGCGAGTCTGAGTGCGAGTCAGTGCCAAAAATTTTGGGCAAGTACGAGTCAAGTGCGAGTCATTTTTGCACGAGTGCGAGTCAAGTACGAGTCCTGTGGGGTACGAGTGCGAGTGCGAGTCAGTGGGTCACAAGTATGAGTACGAGTACAAGTCAGGGAAAAAGTGGCTAAGTCACACTTGCGAGTCGAGTCATTTGACTCGAGTCCCCATCACTGGCAAATACAGTTCACAAAACAGTCAGCGAGGTTCTAAAGGTAGTTTAGATACTGTGCAGAGTCAAGTCTGACTCCCACCACAGACTCACCAGGTGAGCTTTGGCACTGGATAAGTTAAAGTGACGGACACAACCTTTTATTGTGCCAAGAAGTAAACCACTCAGAATGCCAAACCAATAAGGAGAACATCATACAGAGGATCATCAAACACTCACATATGACAATGGCAATACCCCAAAAGGCTGAAAAGGTTTGGCTCTTGAAAGGCATATTTACAAATTGCCAGGGGTCAGACCTATAATCAGAAGTGTTGGGATTGGGGGGGGGGGGCTAAGAAGGTCAAGAACAGCCAGAACCTACATACAGCTAGCCTAGTATTTTTAACATTATTTTATACAAGTTTAATTAAGACAAGGGCCTAGTCCTCGTTGTTCAAAACTTTGGAAGCCAGATGCATGTTCTTACTGAGCAACTGGTTAGAATCTTGCCTGCATGTTTTTCCCCTATGGCTCTCGAATAAGAGGGCTAGAGACTAATTGCTCATGAAAGCTGAACAGTCAGAGACGAAATACTGGAATATCCTGGGTAGGCGAGGTCTCCACAACCTCTCCCTGTGGTTGCGGTTCTGCCAATTCTCAGCCTTCAAGACTGCTGAAATGCAAACTGGAAGACAGCAGCAAGGGCCTACAAAAGTTCAGCGTGTACCCATGAAAAGGCCTGGCGAGTCACTGTTTCCCCATAGTTATGTCCTCTGTGGCTATGCCCAGGGGTACGCCTGGCAGGCAACCCCTCTGCTCTTGCAGCCTACGACAAAACTCTGGTTGATTCAGTGGCAGCAGGTAACACACCCAGGTACGGGAGCGCCTTGGAGTTACTTAGGTCCCAAAGCTGGAATCGAGGTCTTAGCTTTCCTCTTGTAACATCACAAAAAGGTTAGGCCCACCTCTAGGTACAAGAAAGTTAAAGACGAGGGTGGAGACAAACACAACATGGAAGGTTCGCGATTCCTTCCCTCCAAGAGTTTATGCAGCCACAGGGAAGGTAGGTAGGTGAGAGTGAGTGAAATTCTTTGCTCCTGTGTCTCTTTCTAAGTGGTGTGGTGATGGCACCTGGCCTAGATGCCTTTAAAAGGGGGTTGGACAGATTCATGGAGGAAAAGACCATCACAGGTTACAAGCCATAAGCAACCTCCTGGTTCTAGAAGTAGGTTTTCTCTGTGCCAGGTGCAGGGGGGGTGGCAGCAGCAAACAGGTTGTCTTGTTGGCTGTGTGCTCCCTGAGGCATCTGGTGGGGCCACTGTGAGATACAGGAAGCTGGACTAGATGGGCTTTTGGCCTGATCCAGCAGGGCTCTTATGTTAAGTTGCAGTCCCAGGTGCTGCTTGCCCCACTGGGGGGACAGGACAGGGGGACTAGAGGCCACTGTACCGTTTTGCTGCAGGGCTAAAAGCAGCTATAGGCAGCAGGGAAAGCACACCTGTTTTGGCCTTAGCCTCCATTCTTGGTCAAATAGGACGGGGGGGGGGGGTTGCTTCCACACTCACAAGAGATTGCAAAGAGAGCCTTGATCCGGACTGCCTCACTGGGGTCGTTGTCCAGCAACCGCAACAGCTTCCTCATGCAGCCCAGGGCCAGGGCCTGCTCCTGCACCTGGGGTACATTCTGGGCACAGGTGCCCACCAGGTGAGCAGCTCGCCAGCGCAGCTCCTTCTCCTCATGCTCCAGGTACCGGTGTGCCACCAGCCGCATGCCCTCCAGTTTGCAGAAATCTGGAAAAAAACATAGAGGGCATCACATCAAACAGGCCACCCAATGTTATGGAGAGGACATCTTACCATGTCTCTCCCTCCCTCCAATGACTACTCAGCTGAGGCCTACTGGGCTCAAGAAGGGGCATTTCTTTACTTTCCACCATATAATCAGGAGAGCCAGGATGGTGTAGTGGTTCGGGTGTTGGACTTAGACCTGGAAGATCCAGGTTCAAATCCCCGCTCAGCCATGAAGCTTCCTGGGTGACCTTGGGCCAGTCACTATCTCTCAGCCTCACCTACCTCACAGGGTTGTTGTGAGGACGAAAGGAGGGAAGGAACCATGTACAGGAGGAAGAGTGGTATAAAAATGTGCAAAATAAAAATAAATAAATAAATAATCTTGGGGTTTCCTGAACTCTTCCCCTCCCGGACATTAGGAACTGCCCCAACAAGGTACAAGATACTGGGTGATATAGAGAGGCCTTCAATTACATTTCCTGCAGAAGGAGCCGATAGATGGGTTTTACCGAGACTCAGGATCTAAGCTGGGGTAGTGGCGGGAGGGGGCAGAAATTATCTTCCAGGTCAGGATAGCCAGTGAAATTGACTGTTCTCTGACGCACATAACCTGGCTTGCTTGCATGAGTCACCCTGAGCTATTTGCGGAGTAAGCACCCTTCAGCAGCAAAGGCGTTCTTTGCCTGCAGAGAGCAGCAGTCTGAACTAGGTTGGTCAATCAAGCAGGGTGTAATGGGGGGGGGGAAGAATGTCCCCCGGCTGCAAGGTGGGCGGGACAACAATTGGGGCCCCTTCAGCTCCATAATTTAAGGCCCAAATAACTCTTCCACACAGTGTCTACTCTTAAGGTAAAGGTATCCCCTGCTCGAAAGCCAGTCATGTCCGACTCTAGGGTGCGGTGTTCATCTCCATTTCTAAGGCCGCAGAGCCAGCGCTGTCTGAAGACACTTCCGTGGTCACGTGGCCGGCATGACTAATGGAACACTGTTACCTTCCCGCTGCAGTTGTACCTATCTATCTACAGTAAAACCTTGGATTGCGAGCATAATTCATTCCAGAAAGGTGCTTGTAATCCAAAGCACTCATATATCAAAGCAAATTTTCCCATAAGAAATAATGGACACTCAGATGATTCGTTATTCTGCAAGAGATCTCTTTGCTCGTTAACAATCTGTTCTCCCTCTGCTAGAGGCTCCGTTTGTGCAGAGAATAGCTCAGACGTTTGCTTTGCAACTTCTGTAGAGCAAATGTCTGAGCTATTCTCTGCACAAACGGAGCCTCTAGCAGAGAACAGATTGTTAACGAGCAAGGGATTTGCAGAGAAACGGCAGGGACATCATGAGAAGGGGATGGGGGGGAGTGCAGTTTGTTGCCCAGGAGACACTATCGTTCCTCTGCAAACACACAGAGAGATCTCTTGGAGAATACAATGTACTCGTATTGCAAGACCTTGCTCGTTTATCAAGTCAAAATTTAGAAAACAATTTTGCTCGTCTTGCAAAGCACTTGCAAACCAAGTTACTCGCAATCCAAGGTTCCACTGTACTTGCAACTTCTTGCTTTCAAACTGCTAGGTTGGCAGGAGCTGGGACAGGAGATAGGAGCTCACTCCGTCACGCAGAACTCGGGTCTTGAACTGCTGTCCTCCCGACCTTCCGGTCCGCATTTCAGCGTCTTAGCCACTAAGCCACCGCAGCCCCTACTCCTCTTACAACATTAATATTTGCCAGATACGTTCATCTCATTAGGAGTTTGGTTTATTGGGGACGAGCCAATGACTGTGGTTTTGCCTTCAAACACCACCCGATGAGAGTCCATAATTTGACAATGTGAATGTCACTTGAATGGCTGTGGGTGGTTCCCTGAACAGGCCACTGACTTCCAGGGGTGTGGCTTGAGAGTGCATGGCAAATTGTGCCAAAGAAATAGCAGTCAGGGCGGTTTGGAATTTAGCCACAGAGAGTACTGCAAACTGGCTGAAGCACCTTGGGGGGGGGGGGGGGGGGGAAGAGGCCAGATCTCTGCCAGGTCACCTTAAGCTTTGCTTGCTTGTATATTTGTAAATAAAACAGATTAAAGGAATACACATGAAGCTGCCTTATGCCGAGTCAGTCCATTGGTCCACCTAGTCCAGTATTTTCTACCCCAATTGGTAGCAGCTCCCGAGGATTTGAGACAGGGATTTTTCCCTGCCCTGCCTGGAGATGCCAGGGACTGAGCCGGTGGTCTCTGGCATGCTAAGCATGTGCTTAATCACTGAGCCCCAGCCCCAAAGACAGCATACGTCCCAGCAGAACCGGCCTTAGGAGCTGCGGGACTCAACTGGAACCTTTTTTTTTTTTTGCAGGGCCCCAGGTTCACAGCCATATAGGCCTACAATATATAAACCCGCAATGTGGCATGTATGTTGCAATGTGTTGTCGAGTATAATTGACAAGGCTAGAGTAGATTACCCTAGCGCGGAGGGCCCTTAGGCGCGGGGCCCAATTGGCTTAAAGCCAGCCCTTCATCCCAGTGCTCTTTCAGTCATAGGAAACTAAACGCAGCAATGCCACCTCAGAACATCTCGGTCAAGGATTTCCTAAAAATCCCTTCCTTACGAATTCAGACCACTAACAAAGAACCGGGGCATTTTGGTTTAACTGCAGTCTTCACTACAACAGAAATCAAACCCAAGGATTTTAACTCAAAACATGCACACACATTTTTATCCCTTCCTCGTTTTAGATTTAATCTCATCCTCAGCTTTCTACCTTTCCTCGTGCTAAGCTGCTTTCCGTACCCCCCCCCCACTGCACACAAACACACACAGGGGAACGAGGGAGTTTCCATACCTGCCGCATTATCCAGGTTTTCGCACAGCTCTGCCAGGATGTCCAAGGCCCCCTCTCGTTGCCCAAGGTCCAAGCGCGCTTCTTCAGAACCCTCCCCTTGTTCCGCTCCCGGCGTTGCCACGTCCAGCACCCGCAGACATGCCTTGATCTGTTCGACCTCATCCTGCTGCCCCTGGAACGCCTCAACCATCGCCTCCTGTAACCACTGCCTCCGCTGGGGGATTGGCCATTGGAGGGCAGGGGGAGGGGGAGTAAGAGAGACAGGTTAGGAGCCTTTACTTAGTCACTCACACGGCCCTCCTCTTCCTGCTGAGAGCCTGCTCTCTTCTTAAGGCGGAGACACACCACACACGTTTGGCTGCGTCGCTTCCTGGAGTAGCCGACTGTCGATTCTGATTGGCCCAACGCGTTGCTCCCGCCCCGCCCCCACAACACCAAACGCTGCCTCTCATTGGCCGAAGATCAATTTGTTCAACTTCTCATGCACCAAAACGGACTTCGGCCAATGAGAGGTCATGTTTGGTGTGGGGGCGGGGCAGGAGCAACACGTTGGGCCAATCAGAATTGACAGTTGGCTACCCCAGGACACTCCTGCCTCCTAGCCTGCTCCCCATCTAATCCCCCATCTCTAGAGAATCAGGTTCCACAACCAACTCTCGTGTTTATCGATTTATTACATTTATAACCTGGCTTTTTTCCATCTGGCAATTCAAGGAGGTGTATGCAGAGATCCCCACGTGGTCTCCCATCCACACAGTGACTAGACCAAGACCTGCTCAGCTTCACTTACATTGCTGCAGACCATGCCCTAGAACCATTTAGTGTACTAGTGTCCCACTTTCTTGCCCAGGAAAGTTGTTTTACAGCACAATCCGACGCATGCTTACTCAGAAGTCAGTCCTGTTGAGTTCAATGGGGTTTACATCCAGGTAAGTGTGTGTATATAGGATTGTAGCCTTGGAGTCAAATTAGATGTGACACGAGACTACTGCTACTGAAACTCCCTATGTCGTTAACTCTGGGTAAAGGCATTTAACCCTTTGCCCCCATGCCAATTTCCTGGCTTAAACAGCCCTGGAGGGAAAGTTAATTGGTATAGTTTTTGTGATCACATGTTTCCCCCTCCAAGACTAACAGCAGCTGGGGGGGGGGGGATTCAGCATGCATTGGGTAGAAAGGATTAGATCCCTCCTTCTCCCATGGCCCCAATTCCACCCCCACACACACACACACACACATCCTTGCTTTTAAAAAATTGATATCAGGAGCTCCAACCAGGGTTGGACTGACCGATGCAAGTATCCTGACCCACTCCAGGCTTAACCATCTGACCTCACACACACCCCTCCCTAGTGATCCAAGTCATGTACCTCTTCAGACATGGGCTCCACAGGGGCCGATTCAGCATCAGTTGCGGTGACTGCCATCTGTAGCAGGCCCTGAAGATTGCGGGGGTGCTCACGCGGCGGCTGGCCCCCACCAGAACCCCCTTCAGCCATGGTTGGGGGGGGGTGGAGTTCCAGTCAGAAGGCAGCTCACCAAACTTGCAAGAAAAGGCACAGAGAAGAATGAGCATCGGGCAGAATATGGGAGTAGTAGACTACTAACCAGCCGCATGCTACGCGCTGTGGCAAGGAGAGTCATGCCGGCCACATGACCACGGAGGCGTCGGCAGTTCGAATCCGCGACGGGGTGAGCTCTCGTTGCTTGGCCAGCTCCTGCCAACCTAGCAGTTCCAAAGCATGTTAATGTGAGTAGATAAATAGGTACCGCTTGCGGGAAGGTAAACAGCGCTCTGTGTTCCAGCCGCATGCTACACGCTGCGGCAAGGAGAGTCATGCCGGCCACATGACCACGGAGGCGTCTTTGGACAACACTGGCTCTTTGGCTTTGAAATGGGGATGAGCACCACACCCTAGAGTCGGACACGACTGGACTTAATTGTCAGGGGTCACCTTTACCTTTTTAACTTCCTTGGCACGAGGGGTTTTTCCTTTCCCCTGCATGATCACCGTTATTTATTCACCTAGTGTCAGAGGAACATGACTGATATATGCAATGTAGAGCTCTTGCACATTAGCACTCATCTTTCTAGCAAGAGAGAAAATAAAGCCCATTTCACACCATCCCAAGTCAATTATTACAGGGCCAAGCAAGCAACTCCACTTTCTGCCCCGACCTTTTGCCAAGTGTCCCCAGTCCCTTTGTTCCCTACTTCCAAACCCCGTGTCCAACCCTTCATGATCCCATGAACCATATCCCGCCAGGCCTTCCTGTCCTCCACTATCTTCCTGAGTTCGCTCATTTTCATGTTCGTTGCATCGGTGATGCTGTCTAACCATCTCATCCTTCGCCTTCCCCTTCTCCTTTTGCCTTCAGTCTTTCCCAGCATCAGAGTTTTCTCCAGAGAGTCCTCTCTTCGCATTAGGTGGCCAAAATATTTGAGTTTCAGCCTCAGTACCTGTCCTTCCAGGGAACAGTCAGGGTTGATTTCATTTAGGATTGACTGATTTGATCTCCTAGCAGTCCAAGGGACTCTCAGGAGTCTTCTCCAGCACCACAGTTCAAAAGCATCTATTCTTTGGCGCTCAGCCTTCCTTATGGTCCAACTCTCGCAACCATACATTGCTACTGGGAACACCATCGCCCTGACTATGCGAACTTTTGTTGGCATGGTGATATCTCTGCTTTTTATTATGCTATCTAAATTTGCCATGACCACATCGGAGGACTGCAGATTCCATGACAATTACAGGTTATGTGAAGAACTACTTGCTTTCACCTGTCCTAAAATCTCCCCACCATCAGTTTCCCTGGATGATTCTCTCCCCCAAGTTACAATATTATGGAAGAAGCTTCTCTCTACTAGCCGCCATGCACCAACCTCCCCCACTTTGTCAACTTATTTTCCATCTAAGCTAATATATATTAAAAACAAAAGAGTTTATGCATCATTTCAAAAATGACAATGAAAGAAATATGTTCCACTTTTTGGCCCTCTTAACATTATCAGACCACTACCTGATTTCTGGATGTCAAATGTTGTTAAAACGAAATTGTCTTATGTCCCCCTAAAACAAATACATTTATCATAGCATAAGGTAGAATAACGCTATAAACCACTTTTAAAAATATTGTTAGAAGGCCAGAAGCAGGGGATGGGGGGGAGGGGAAAGAGAACAAAACGAGAATCCTAAAAGTTATTAAGTGGGGGGGGAAAGAGTGGGGGAAAAGGAAATCCGGCTTCGCTTGCTCCTCTTCCCTTTGTAGAGATTTGAGGTGGTGAAGCCCGTCATGGCAAGGACAGAATCACCTGCTAATTGCTGCAAAGTGATTTCAAAGGAGCAGCCACGGAACCCCCCGTTCAAAGGGAGAGCCCCACTCCTCCCTTCCAGGGTTCGCTCTCGGCCTTCTCTCTCCCTACACACCCCACTTAAACTATTTGATTCTCCTTCCCATTCCCTGCTGCATGGGGGGGGGGGTCTCCACTCCCTTTTCAAGCCTCATCCGCCCCAAGGCATAGCCCTCTCCTTCCTCACAAGTCTCTCTATATGAATACGAGGCGCTTTCCCCGCTCCATTACTTTTCTCCTTTCCCCCACCACGCCGACCTTCTTCCTTGCCCCTGGCCGCCGCTCCTGCACTCACATTTCCACCCCACTCACCCCTGGAGAAGCAGGTCGCTTCCGGACGATCCCTGGAAGCTGCCATCTGCAACCACGTGGAAAGGAAAGGGAGGAGAATGTCTGATACGGAACGGGGGCGCCCCCTGGTGGCCAGTTATTGGAGCTGCACCGCAATCACAAGGAACAGGTTCGGATTCTAGAAGCGTAGCTCTCGCGACGTTTTTTGACAAGCGATGCGGTGTGTGCATTTCCCCTTCTTCCCCAATAAACAAAGCGATAGTCTAGAGGGGCTCCCCCCCTCCTGACGGTATAAAATACCCTTTCATGGCATCGACCCCGTTCCAGTCGATTTGCAGTTTACACGACGGTTCACAAGAGAAGCTTCTGCAGGAATCAGAGGTCACGACTCACGGCAATCCCCTCCGTATTTCATCCCCGATTTACCTAGTCTAGTCTGGAAGGTCTACAGCTCAGTAGCCAGAATGGTACCGATAGATGGGCAATCGCGGGTTTTATTAGGAGAGCAAAAGCCAGAAAATGTGGACCGTGCTCCTTCCTATACAGCTCTGACTAAATCGGCTCACAGCTAAAGTTTCAAAGACAGTGATTCAAAGCGCGCATATAAATGCACCGTGTTAGGTGGAGTGGGTGTGGTGTGAATGAATCCACGCCCCCCCGTCTCGATTCAGACATAAGTTTCTAGGCAGCACTAGAACCTTCCGTAGGAACTGGTTTTGCAAGTCACTTGTATCCCGGTCAAACTAATTACAGTACATTATTATTATTATTATTATTATTATTATTATACCGCTTTTCAACAAAAAGTTCACAAAGCGGTTTACAGACAAAATCAAATGATTAAATCGCTCCCTGTACCAAAAGGGCTCATAATCTAAAAATGATGCAGAACACCACCAGCGAACAGCCACCAGAAAAGACACTGTTCTGGGGTGAAAGGGGGGCAGTTACTCCCCCCTGCTAAATATAAGAGGAACACCAGTTGAAAAAGTGCCTCTTGCCCAGGTAGCAGTATAGGAGTTCCCAACCTTACCCCGTCCAGTTCCCACCTCCATCCTGCTTCCCACAGGAGCTATACCAGGGCCGGCCCATCCATGAGGCCAACTAATGCTATTGCCTCAGGCAGCACACCGGAAGGGGATGCTCACTTCCATCCACCCGCTTGCCTCTTCTTATCATAACATAAGAACATAAGAAGAGCCTTGCTGGATCAGGCCAAAGGCCCATCTAGTCCAGCTTCCTGTATCTCACAATACCTCCGAGAGGACACAGACAAGTATCATTCTCCCAGTCCCAGGATTGTAAAAGGGAGAGGGGGACAAAGTAAAAGTGTAGACTAGGATAGGAGAGTAGTGGGCTACAGTGTCAAAGGCTGGCACATCATCAGGTAAGAGGGACAGCATTCTGCTCCTGGCATCAGGAGGTCTTAGGCTGGCCCTGGGCTATGTAGATACAGCAAGTCCTCACTTAAAGTCATTTCATTTAAAGTTTTTTTCATTTTAAAGTTGATGGGGAAATGCCATAGGAACTTTTACGTTTATCATTTTAGCCTATGGTGAAACTGATTTCATTATAAGTCATTTTGCTTAAAGTTGCAGTTTCCAAGAACCTATCGACAACACACACACACACACACACACACACACAGATTCATTATTCAGCAGAGTCCTGCCTCTGATCTTAGAGCAGGGGACACCAAGCTATGACTCATGGGTCATATCCTGCTCACCAACACATTTTTACCTGTCTGCTGAGCCCAGTGCCATTATAATTAGATGTGACCCTCCCGTCCTCTCCCCCCACACCTGCCACCACCACCCACCTTCTTTCTCTTGCTGGATGAGGAACTGCAGGACTTGCTGAGTCCAACCAAGAGAGAGAGAGAGAGAGAGTGTGTGTTAGTGAGCGGCCCTGCAGCTGCAAATATTTCACAAATATTTGTCTCCTATTCTGAACATTGTTGGAGTTTTTTGTTCATTTATTTAAAATATTTATTTCTCTTACAAAAAGACCCCTGGTGTCTTAACACCAGAATAAAAATACAATAAAAATATCGTACATGCACACACTACATAACAATCAGCAAGCAATCAAACATAAGTGTATGAGCTTTTCATAACTGACTTGTTCCAGCCCATGATGAAAGCAAGATGTGGCCCTGGTAGCTGAAAGCGAAGACCCCACCCATAGGGACTCTTGCCATAGAGGCTCCATGTAGCTACGGTGGCTAATAGCCATTGATAGGCCTACCCTATATGGATTTCAACAGGAAACTTAACCCCAGTAGCCATCCTCATATCAGGACAGACACGAGAACAAATCTATTCGCACAATACCTGATTAATTTCTGGAATTTGCTGCCCAAGGATGTGGTGATGGCGACTGTCTTAGATAGCTTTAAACGGGGATTAGACACATTCACTGAGGACAGGTCTGTCAATGGCTATTAGTCATTATAGCTGTGTAGAACCTCCATGAGCTGCAGCAGTATACCACTGATTGCTGAATTGCAGTATACCACTGCAATTGCTGAGCAGTGGTAAGAGCAGTGGTAAGTGGTAACAGCAGGGGAGGGATTTTTTTTTTCATGTCCTCTTCCTGGGCTTCCCAGAGGCATCTGGTTGCTCTAACAATGGACCTTGGGCGTGATCCAGCAGAACTCTTCTTGTACTTTAATGGAAGAGATGTTTTCTAGAATGTCTTCTCAATTCTTAAAGGTAAAGGTGACCCCTGACAATTAAGTCCAGTCGTGTCCGACTCTAGGGTGTGGTGCTCATCCCCATTTCAAAGCCGAGGAGCCAGCGTTGTCCGAAGACGCCTCCGTGGTCATGTGGCCGGCATGACTCTCCTTGCCGCAGCGCGTAGCATGCGGCTGGAACAAGGAGCGCTGTTTACCTTCCCGCAAGCGGTACCTATTTATCTACTCGCATTGACATGCTTTGGAACTGCTAGGTTGGCAGGAGCTGGCCAAGCAACGAGAGCTCACCCCGTCGCGGATTCAAACTGCCGACCTTTCGATAGACAGCTCATGGTTCAGCAGTTTAACCCACTGCGCCACCCGCTGGCCTTTCTCAATTCTTAATCCATTAACAATTCATTGCATCTTTGTGGAACTTTGCCTGTAGCTTGGCTTACCTTGGCTTACCTTTTTTGAGTTACCTTCTCTGCTTAGTTAGTTTGTGTTTTCTGACTGTGGCACAACTAGATTGTGTGGGAGCCTCGCATCATGTGTTGGCCACCCAGAGCCACCGGAAACTGCTAGGCTTTCCTTCCATATCCACCTGGCTCCGCAGCCGGCCCTATCCTCCTTTATCCCCCCTGCCATTGCCAAGGACCAACAACATTCTTTATCTCCACCCCATTTGTGGGGTTGTGTGGAGGCTGTGCAAGGAAGAGGATCTGCCTTGCTGCAACCTCTGTGAAATCAACTGGCCTAGATTTCAAGCTTGGGTTTAATCAAACAAACCAAACAAGCAGACAGAGAGCAAGAGTGAAGGCTTCTTCTTGCCTTACAGCACATGGATGAAGTTCATCGTATCTCCTTTCCAAATGTCAGCCGCCGTCTTGCTGCCCCCACCGGCTCTGTCTTTCTCGCTCACCCCCCCCCTTTGATCCCAGCTGCAAGGGGCTGTATTGAACCGGTGGGGTGAAATGCTGCAAGTGGGCAAATGGCGGGTTTGCTTTGCAGGTTCTCTGCCACCGCCGTCCCCATCCCTGTGCATCTGTATTTATTATTATGTTTATTCAAATCGATTTGCTTACCCGACTTTCAGTTCAGAGACCCTTGAAGCTCCTAATAGATCTGCTCCACAGCAGATCTGTGCTGAAGCTCCACAGAAGCTCCACAGCAGATCTGTGACCCCAGAGCAGACCCCTAGAGGCTGGAGCATCTGGCACCCCCCAAGGTGTCTTCAGCCAACCCACAGCTCTCTCTCTCTCTCTTCCAAACTGCAAACTGCTGTTTTTCACAGCTGCGTGCATGGACGGACACTCATATATAGGCTTACCAGATCTCCAAGTGGGCAGGTGTAGCTTGCTAAGTCCCAGAGCACAATCCTAGGCATGTCTACTCAGAAGCAAGCCCCACTGAACACAATGATGCTTGCTTCTGAGTAGACATGCCTAGGATTGAGCTCTAAGGTTTAACAAGCTACACCTGCCCACATTCCTTCTCCTAAAGGTCTAGCACTCTGTCCCGGTTGGAGATCTGGTAAGCCTACTCATATATAAGTCCCTCCCTTAGCGGGGTGAGTGGGCGGCTCACCTTCCCCAGCCAGGCTCTTAGGGAGATGTAATTCAAACACACTGAGAGATCTTCAACTGCTTCCTAACCATTAGCTCCCACCAGCTGACTGTTCTGGGCTATTAACCAGCAATCTGCCTTATGGAAAGGATAGTCTGTAACTATAAGAAGCCGAACAGCACAGGCTGCTGCAGCACAAATAAATAAATATACTGCAACAAACTAAGGTAACACAGCCACAACAAACAAACAATGCTAGAAACAAAACCGTCACAGAGCAAAAATGCACGGACAATTTCTCCTAGCCCAAATGTCTGCTGACAAAGCCACATCTTCACTGTTCCTTGAAAAGCAGTCAGCGAAGGAGTCAAGCAGCAGCAGGCCTCTCTGGAGAGGGCATTCCACAGCCTGGGCACCACAACTGAGAAGGCCCTGCCTCCTGTTCCCACTTGACATACTTCTGTTCCAATCCTATTTGGACGTTGCACCAACGCCAGCATGACGTCCATCATATCCTAAGCCCATATAGACAGTGCCAAGTGCCATGCTGACGCGTCATCGGCGTGATGTCAGCAAATCATTGGCGTGACAGGCAAGGAACCAATCACCACATACACCCAGCCCCAATGCTGGCAAACAGGGAAACGCCTCCATGGTGACCTGAGCTGGGGGCGGGGCAGACTCAAGGCCAATGAGTGGCCACAATAAACCTTTTCTGCACCAGTTTGTGGGTTCCTTTTCCCCCATTGCTGCTTTTTGGGGTGCTGCTCTTGTTCCTGAAGGGGCAAAGGCAGCATGTTAAACTGGGCATGGAAGCGAGTAGAGATGAGACAACACTGGAATAATGTGCTCTAAGTGTCTCACACCAGATAACTATGCAGATGTGCGTAGCTGAATTCTGAACCAATGGAAGTTTCCAGATATTTTTCAAAGGCAGAGAGTATCACAATACTCCGGTTTATGATGTTGTTATGAAGACATGAATTACTGAGGCTTTAGGTCCATCTTTTCCAGGACGGGAAACTGGTGCAGTGACCTTAGTCACTGG
This sequence comes from Plestiodon gilberti rubricaudatus, assembly GCA_026170595.1. NCBI lineage: Eukaryota > Metazoa > Chordata > Lepidosauria > Squamata > Scincidae > Plestiodon > Plestiodon gilberti. The sequence goes on along the minus strand of JANXHW010000006.1, from coordinate 15,128,280 downwards.
TTCAGAACCCCCACAGAAAAAATAACATGCCAGGGAGAAAGAAACAGGTTTCAAAGCTTCTCCCTGACATGCCATTGTTGTCCATGCTAATCTAACCCTTTGTGGCTTGCAATCAATCTCATAGTGAACAGCGCAAGGAGCCATGGCTGAGCTGAACATCTTGTACCTTGGAGCAGCAGCCTCCATGCTAGTGCATTGACCAAGCTCTTCTCCACCCCACCCCACCCCATCATTTTTGTTAGCTGTCTGTTTGTAATGATAGGCCCATCTTTGTGTTATGATGAAAGGGGGCAGGACTAGCCTTGGCATGCATGGGAGCATAGCTTAGATGAGGTGGGAAATGATCTGGGAGGGCATTTTTAAAAGGAGGTGGTACCCTCAAGTCCTGCAGTGAGCAGGTGCACAACTTCTGCTTCAGACAACAACAGCAAAAGCATGTTTTGGGGAACAAGTCCCAATGGCACAGAAGCAGCCAGACGTGTGAGTCTTAATACAGTATTTATGACATTGTCCAATTGGTGGTCCATGGTGCTAGTGTGGCCATGCTGAGGGCCACGGTCAACACCTCCATGCTGAGAGAGGTGCAATGCTCACAATTACTCTGGCCAGGGATTGATGTTTTCCAGACACTATATTTCACAGCACTGGGTTGTGGAAGAGACGCTGCCTGCCCAGTTTCGCCTCGGCTCCAAAGTCTTGTTGTCGTAACTGCAATTTCTGGAACAGGCTCTCCAAAGAGCTCTGCAGAATAGGACTTGAGATTCATAGAAAGCTGCTGCCTTCTACTGAATCAGACCCTTGGTCATTCTATATTGTCTGCCCAGAGTGGCTGCAGCGCTCCAGGGTTTCAGAAAGGAATTCTTCTCTGTCCTACCTGGAGATGATGGGGACTGAACCAGTGATGACCTGCACGTTTGAATGGGTTCAATGCTCATGACTCTAGCTTATAAAGGGCCTACCTGCCTTGTATACTGAGTTTGAATGAGAGCAACACCAGCAATACGGCTAAACCCAGATATTTAGTCAGAGTACTGGAGACACAAATAATAAATCATTATGCAAAACTAAAGAGCTGTGTACACACACAGCTACACAGTCCTTTCACAGGAGTTAGGCATGTGCTCAGACTCACAGGCATGTGCTCACTGTCCCAAAGACAGTCAGAGAGAGCCCTTTGTGCATCCCTCCCTCGCTCATATGAGCATACCTTACCCCTTTTTCACATGACAATCATCACCTCTCTGCCTCTCATGCGCACAATCACATAGAAATCACACACATGTTCATCATCACACCCGTTTCCCTCCCCAAATCCCATAGTCTCACTGGCAGTCACACACATCCCTTTCTCACAAAACTACACACGGTGACAGACACACACCCTCTTTCACCACACGTAAAATCTTGCACACATGAACTATCTCCCCCCCCCCCCCCAAGCAACCATCCATGCACACACAATCACATGAAGGCTACGCTGCTTCCTTCCAAAGCAACCTCTCAGATAAACACCATTTCTTTCTCCCAGAGAGGTCCTATTTAAGCCCTCCTACCAAGCTGCTGCACCCCTCCTCCTCGACCCCTTCCACTCTCCCTTCCCCCAACCCCGCCCCCTAATCCCCACCCCTTTCCCCTGCCTGGGGAGGAGGCGCTGCCTTTGTTCCGCCAAGGGTTAACCCGGATTGTGTCTGTCACCCAGTTGCCCGGATGCTGATGTAAGGGGAGAGCTCGAGAGATCCCTTCAGATTGCAGTGAAAGGAGGCGAAGGGCCAGACCAGAAGAGGCTCTCCACCAGCATCCTGCATCCACAGCACCAGCATCAGCATCTTTGGCTGGACCAGCTGGATGATGCTGGTACCCGGACTGTAGCATCCTTCATCCCTCCCTCTCCTCCCTTCCCCTCCCTGATGCCGAGAGCATCCCCCTCCCCCTAAACCCATCAGGATGCCGGCCCCGGTATTGTCCCTATAGGGGGATATCAGGGGGGCCTTTCCTTGCCTCTCCCCACCCCACCCCATTCCACCCCACCCCCAAACCCCTGTCTCTTATTGTTGCTCAGAAGGTGACAGACAAAAGCCATGTCCGGTGGCAAGGAAGCAGGTGGGGTCCACCCCTACCAGCCACAACAGAGTCAGCAGCATGCTCAGTACGTGGGGCCCTACCGGCTGGAGAAAACACTGGGTAAAGGGCAGACCGGTGAGTAGCGGGTATCCTGCTGCGCTTTGGGGGGTGGGTAGGAGGGGCAGCCCCGATGCCACGGGGATGGGCACGATGGGACAATCTCGGCAGCAGAGAAAAAAAATCCCCTCACCCTGGCCTCTGGTGGAGGAGAATAAAGGAGCATTGGAGGTGATTTGACAGAAGGATCCTGCTTGAATTGGCCCAGCCATCGTGTTGAATAAAAAATATGTGTTTGTGGTGAGGTGGTAGAAGTGTTTGTCCCATTGCAGAATAGAGGTGGATCAGAAACAAGGTTAGATGTATTGCCTCTCTGGAAATTAAATTGATGGAGCGGAGACAGGGGAGGAAGGATGAGGGGAAAGCTGGATTCCCGCTTCTCTGGAGTTTCTTTGGGGACAGTCAATGGGAGTCCTATACAGCCTAAGGGATCAATGGTGGGGGGGGGGTTAGTTTTGGGAAGGTGTCAGAAGACAGCCCCACAGCACAGTGGATTTCGGAGCATCCAGGCATCTCTCTCTCTCTCTCTCTCTCTCTCTCTCTCTCTCTCTCTCTCTCTCTCTCTCTCTCTCTCTCTCTCTCTGAAATTTTTGGGACTCAGGAGCATAGATATTTGGGGAGGAGTCGTCTGGCGGTGGGGTTAAAATGATGTGTGTTGGGAGTCAGAGAGAGGCACTAAATGCCTGTCCTGTTGGAGTTGATTTGGGGTGCATGCATATGGCAGGTAGTTTGTTTTACAGAGGTGGAAGCTAGAAATATAACATAAAATCATGCCTGGGGTGATTTTGGAAATGGTGTATGTTCCTATGTAGTAGCAGATGCTGTTTAGAGTTTATTAGGTTTCTAGGATCCACAGTTTGTGTGGTAGTAGAGAGAGGAGTGTATGTGTACACACATCATATCTCTGTTCCTAGATGGAGCTGCTTGGAAGGGTGGAGGGCAGTAATGGGTCACCCATCTTTCCTGAACAAGTCGGTGGTTGCAACACTGACTCCCCTTCAGGTTCCAACACTCTGGTGATCCAGGCCTGAAGCAGTGAGGATTTGGGATGAAGCGATAGCTTTTAAAAAATTGCTGCAATGACTAAGGTTGGTTGGGGTGGAAAACACACAGAAAGACCGAACAACCTGCTCCAGAATCCTGCTACACAGATTCTCCACCCCATATAACTTCGGGGGGGGGGGGGAAGAGCACCCCTCTGCATTTCACCTCTCCATCTCTACTTTGTTGAGACTCTGAATTTATGAGGGGCAGTCCAGGGGTGGTAGTGGCTGTGAGTGCGGAAGAGGCCTATCCGTCTCTCTCTCTCTCTCTCTCTCTCTCTCTCTCTCTCTCTCTCTCTCTCTCTCTCTCTCCCCCCCCCCCCCACCAATCTTCTCCTGCTGCAGCAGCACTCTGGGTGAATGGAAGAGTTTTTTACTCTCTGCAGGGATGCCAATTCGATTGTGCAGTTTAGATTCTGGGGCTTGGTTATGAGAGAGATTGCTTGAATAAATGCCCACGGCTGGGCTCTATGAAAATCCATCCTTTTTAGCTTCCTCTCCTCTTTTGGGTGATGGTCAGTCACTGGATGGAAGGTTGAGGAAGGGAGGGGGGGAATCTCGTCCATCTCTCTCTGCAATGATGCAGGAATACCCAAACGACAAGGCCTCTCTCTCTCTCTCTCTCTCTCTCTCTCTCTCTCTCTCTCTCTCTCTCTCTCTCTCTCTCTCTCTCTCAATCCCTCAATTTGTGCATGTGTGTGTGTGTGTGTGTGTGTGTGTGTCTGTCTGTCTGTCTGTCTGTCTGTCTGTCTGTCTGTCTGTCTGTCTATGTGTACAATGAGTATTGTGGCTTGAAAAGGGGACCGATTACTGCAGAGGCAGAAAAGATCGTGACGAGGAAGGACCAGTGTGTGTGTGTGTGTGTGTGTGTGTGTGTGTGTGTGTGTGTGTGTGGTGTGTGTGGGTGTGTGTATGTTCCAGGTTTGGGAGATTTTAAAATCCTAAAAGCATAACAATAATAAAGATTTGGAGCAGGTGGGTGAAAGAGACAGAAGCAGAAGCAGCAGCAGCAGCAGCAGGGGAGAAGGGAGGGCGGGAGACTGCTGAATAATCATTTCTTCACTGTGGCAGCAGTCAGTGCAAAGATGTTTCAGGCTTCTCAGACTGAATGGGTAGAGATGGATGGCTAGAGATGAGGAGGGGGGGAAGAGGCCTGGTTCCTTCCTGCACCCCCCAAGGAGGGGAAACCAGGAGTGATAGGAGAAACGGATGCGTCAATGGAGGAGAGTTTTCTTTTCACTTGGATGAGCACTGTCTTCTAGCAAGAATGTTTCCTCTTTCTAGAGAGTGTTATTGTTCCAAGACTCCTTCGTGTGGTCAGATACATTAGTAGGAAACAACTGAAGGCTATATACAAGTGACATGCCCAAGGTCACCTAAGGGATCTCAGTGGCAGAGACAGATATAAAATAGTGCACACGTATCCCTATTACTGACTAGCCTGATCAGGTTTGTTTTCCTAGACTGGAAGATGCTGAGCTGGAATTCTCGGTGGGGACGAGAAATGGGAAAGGCATGCATCTGTGGAGCGAAGTAGCACTGGAACATTTATAAAGCAATTTGCAAATTAAAAACGATATATTTTTTAAAAATGCGCATTATAAGTTAAAAAGCACGGTTGACTTAGTGCTTGTTGTTCTCTGATACTCCCACTGAGCAGGGCACTCGAAACCACTAGTAACCAGATTCATTGAAGTAAATTCTGTGCTTGGAATAATTTAAGTTTTTTTGCACTTCAGTCTAGGAGAGCAGTGTTGCCTAGTGGATAGCATGTTGCTCTTGGATCTGGGATGCCTGTGCACATGATCCACCTCTCAGTCCTGAAATCTTAGTGGGGTTACAACTGTTTTTTAAGTCAAGGAGTAGACCTGGACATCCAAAAGTAAATGACCAGCCTCCTACAAAATGGACAGGTAACTACTCTACCATCTCTCAGTCTCTGATTCTCATCTTTAAAAGGCTGTCATGGCTGGTGTGAGGTCTTTGCAGGACGAGATGAACAATAGCAGATTATTTTTGTTTACCAAACTGGGATTTATTGTCAGAGACAGGTATGGAGGAGGAGCTGGAGAGATGCCTTGATGGAACATTGATCGAGCATGGTGTGTAGGAACTGAGGGTTGCTCAGAGAAAAAGGCCAGCAAAGATAGAGCCATCTCAGCCATGTGCGGCCCCCCCCCCCATCATCAACCCGGAGATGAAAGAGGCATGGAGGAAGTGGCATTTGTGGCAGTAGAATGGTGGCAGATTATTTTAAGGAGTGGTGCTGAGTGAGACACTGAATCTTCCATATCCTCTCACTCCTGTCTCTCTCATAGTGGCCCTTCAGGAAAACTCATTGCTGACCAGGGATGTAGGAGAAAAGGGTTCTTTCTGTCCCCAGCCCAGAACCATGGCAAGCTACCCATCCCTCTATACCAGGGGTCGGCAACCTTCTTACATATAGGGGCTGGACATCAGGTCCATCAATAGTGGACATCCAAAAGTAAATGACCATGTGTGCGTTCGATACACATGCGTGAACCTCCCGATTAGGCCATAGAGCTAAGAAAAAAGAGACGGGCATGGCGTGGAGAGACTCCTGCCCAGACTGAGAATGATACTCAAAGGAAGCTTCTGCCCTGGTCTGCTTACACTGTAAGCCTTACAGAGATAGAACTACAAACTTGAATTCTTTTTAGGACCACCATGGGCCACGTGGATATATCTTTTTGGGGCTATGGGCCAATGATTTTGGATGGTGGGCCAGAACTGACTCACGGGCCGTAGGTTGCTGACCCCTGCTCTACACAAACCATATGTTCTGTTTATCCAGGGCCGGCCCATCCATGAGGCCAACTGAAATGGTCGCCTCAGGCAGCAGATTGGTGTGGAGCGCCCATCTCTGTCTGCTGCCTGTTTGTCTCCACTGTTCCTTCTCCTCTTTACATTCCCTGAATTGGAAAAGGAAGAGGGGGAAGAGGAAATGTGGTGGGGAAGAGATTGCTGAGAGAGTGAGAGGAGCAGATGTACCCTGGCCCATCATCGGGTAAGGGGGGCAGCATTTGGCATAGGCATCAGGAGGTCTTAGCCCAGCCCTGCCTATCTGTATGACAACATGATCTGAAAATGATTGGGAATCACAAACGACAGTAGCCCAGCCTCCCCTCTCATCACCCATTACTCCCTTCTCTGACAGACACACAACATTGCATTACATATAACCCAGGAATGGCCAACTTCTGTATTTTCCATGCTTCTCTGTTCTCCAGATAGTGTTCAGGGGGCAGAAGTCTATTTTTCCCATGAGTTCGACCTCCTCTGTTGTAACACTGGCAGTTAGTTATAAGGACTTCGTTGTTAATGAATGCAAACCCAAAGACAGGTATAATTACTTATAGGGACAGTTCTAAGTTCCTTTGTTATTGTTTTACCAGTGAAATGTGGGCAAGTTTAATTGTAGCCACTCCCTGACTGCATTTGGTTAGGCCATGGTGTGTGTGTGTGTGTGTGTGTGTGTGTGTGTGTGTGTGTGTGTGTGTGTGTGTGTGTGTGTGTGTGATAAAACTGCTTCGCAGGCTGACACCCACCAATTAGCTGCCAGGTTCCCCCCTCCCCCGGATGGAGTCCCTTGTCCTGCCTAAAAGTAAGAGACCCTTTAGCCTTGCAACTAGGCCAACCAAAGTTACCACGACATTTTGTACTAATCCATATGCTCCACCTGTTCCAATTTATCAGAGACAGTCCCAATTTTTCTTTCTGTCCCTGGTAAAAATAACCTCTTTTGTCCCTATTTTTGCCTTTGTGGGTATGATGTGTTAAAATGTTAGTCCAAGTGGCTTGAGTTGTTGTCATCCTTCAAACTGAAGTTCCCAGCCCTAGGATCTTGAGAGACACCAAATCACCAAGTGTAGAACAAATGCATCTTGTCTCCAGTGCACATGCGTGGGAGTGCCTGTGCATGAACACTAAGATGCCATGTTGTGTAAAGCACACCATGTCACACACAGTGGATGAGGAGGTATATTTTGAACAGTGATAACATGTTGTTAGACAGTGGTGTTTACCAAATATACCTTTAGCTGAAAGAATAGGCATCTTCTTGGTTTTTAAGTTAGTGGCCATTGTGGACAATTGCAGAGGGCACAAACACAACATAGAAGAGGCAGGAATAGAACCTCCAGCAATGTGTCTTAGTGGGATGGGATACAGTCAGGCGGTAATAATTGATATTAGAATGGAGATTTTATGAGCAGGTCTCTGTTTTCATCTGTGAAATGCTGAAAAAGGAAATAAATTCTGAAAAGGAAATAAAGTTTCCTTTTCATAAGCTGATCACCTTGGGTCACTTTTAGGTACCATAGGCGACTAGTTGATTGGTTTCTTGCAACATTGCCTTCTGCTTAAGTACTGTACTGTAGTTGTGTGGCTAATTGTTTCAATAACAGGCATTCTTAAAACTGGAAGTGCCTGTTAATTGACTGAAAGCAGCCAGGGGGCTTCCTGATTCTGGCTGGGAGTGTAGCACATGGAGGGGAAGGCTAGGCCTTTCCCAGTACATTGTACTGTATTTTCACCAAAAACCACCTTCCCAAGCTGCTATATAAAGTGCCGATTTCCATGAAATTGCTGCTTCAGGGCCGTATATCAGATTCGAGAAGATTTTAGGTGGAAATACAGTGCAACACAGCTGACCCCCATCCTCAGTACTGACCAGAATCTGGAGACCCTGCAGCTGCCTGTATTCATTTGAGAGGCACTTCTAGTTTAAAGCATGCCTTTTGTTGATACGATTAGCAGCACAACTTGTGGGCCCTTATAATCCCTTATAAGTGCTTCTCCAGTCTTTTCTTGAAAGCCAGCATCTGATTCCACAGCTGAACTGCTGAGAGTTCAGGGCAAAGGAAGCATGACTGTGGTAGATCTGAATGTGGGAATCAGGGTGCTGCCAACTTCCTAGAAAGTGTGGAGGAGGAAGGTGTGTGTCTTAGAGATTTAAGGCACAGCATAGCATAGGTGAACAGGTGGGAGGCACTTCTTTCTCCCACCCATGCATTTGTTTCCCACCCATGCAAAAGGAAGAACCTTTCTCCCACCCATGCATTTCACCTTCAAACTGCATTTCCCTAGCAGATATCCCCTGGTGGGGCTCTGAGAACTCCTCCCCACAGGAGAAAAACGGGTGACACAATGCACTTTGAGGGCAAAACGTTCAGCACTTCCACGAAGTGCTTGAAATTGCACCTCCGCCACAATTTCCAGGGCATTGGTACAACCTGCACCCAAATACACAGGTTACACCTCCATACACCTCCAAATACACAGGTTACACCTCCATATCTAACTTCCTCTTTTTGTTTATATTGCACTCCTTCTCCAAGCAACTCAGAATGTTGTAAATGGTTCTCCCTCCCCCCCCCTCATTCTGTTCTCACAATAACCCTGCAAGGTAGGTTGGGCTGAGAGATGGTGACCAGTCCAATGTCAACTAATGTGCTTCATGGCTGCGTCACAGTTTGAACCTAGGTCTCCCTGGTTCTCAGCGGACGTTTGAATTGTCACGTTGCTGGCACTTCTTTAAGAAAGATCTTACCAATGTTTAACCTTATTATCCTATCCAGTTTCTTTTTGTCCTATCCAATAGGTTTCTTTTTGTCCTGTCCTCAATGAATCCTGCCCCCCCCCTTCCTTTTCGGCATCCTCTTAAACCAATGTTTCCCAAACTTTGTCGACCTGCAGCACACCAGGGGTTCTCAACCTTTGCAGGCCCGGGTACCCCCTATCACGGCCCAATTTTCTGAAGTACCCCCTGCTAATTAACTGCTAATTAATTAGATTAATCAATCAATTAATTAGATAATTAATCGTTAAATAAAAAGTACTAAAACAATTTTAAGTGTGAAAAATGTCTTATTTAACTCGTGTGTGTGTGTGTGTGTGTGTGTGTGTGTGTGTGTGTGTGTGTGAGAGAGAGAGAGAGAGAGAGAGAGAGAGAGAGAGAGATATGCAAGGATCTCTTTTTTCTCCCCAAGTCACACTTCCCAAAATCAGCTCCTCCCTCCCCCACCCCACCAAAGTACATTTTCCAAAGTACAAAAATAAGCCCAAAACCAAAATCAGAGAGACAGAAAGGCTCAGAAAATAAAAATAAAATAAAATCCATGTTAATTAACACTTAATTAGCTGCTGATGTGGCAGATAAGGGGCAGGGCTTGGCGTACCCCCAGCAAGAGGTCTGCGTACCCCTAGGGGTACCCGTACCACAGGTTGAGAACCTCTGCCCTAGACCATTGGCAACCATTGGCCGCGGCTCCCCATGACATGATGTTGATGCCTGCCAACTGGCATTCCACTGTTTTCTGCGAGGATTCCATGGCACACCGCGGCTCCCCTGGCTGGTATCTGCGGCTCCCCTGGCTGGTATCCGCGGCTTCCCTGAGTCTCAACCAGTTTGGGAATCACTGTCTTAAACATTTGAAAACCCTCCATCCTGTCCACCCTCTGACCAAGGCCAGATTTGCCCAATGTGGACAAACGCAGACCACCAGGACAAACGCAGACCACCAAACATCAGGACAAATGCAGACCACCACTTGAAGGGTGGCCCGGGCCATCAAGGTTCTGTTTTGGCTACCTGGGACTGCAAAAATGGAGGGGGGGGGTTGCGGGCTGTAGTCATCATATGGATTTGGCAGACGTTTTCAGGCCCCTCCCTGAATATTCAGTTTTCATGACAAATAAAAGTAAGGGCCAAATTACACATGATCCGGAATGTGTAACTTGCCCAAGGCATTTCTGTTTTTATTTGTTAAATAACCTGTGGGGGACACACACACACATAAAACAGAGGAATCTGCAACAGGAGATAGATAGGGGCTCTATCTATTTGCTTCTGCCATCATTCTGACCCTGGTTGGTGGTCGCCCTGTGGTTTGGCAGACGGAAGCATTTTGTCTCCTAGGAATAGTGAATACACAAAGGGTGTGTGATCAGGGTCGGTACTGCAATGGGCTCAAAGCTATCACCCCCCCCCCCGACAATTTCCCCATATTTCATATGCTCCCCGCACTATATAACAAATAAAAGAGAAAGACCAGGCTAAGCCAGATATTCCTGGTCATTTGTAATTTGAATCTAATAATTAGATAATTAGATAGATAAGGGCCAGTCTCCGCGTACCCCCAGCACGTGTACCACAGGTTAAGAACCTCTGATCTAAGCCTTTGGCCCTTTTACTTGTGATGATATTGTAAGGAAAAGCATGGACATAAAATTCCATCTATACATTGATTTAAAACTCCATCTGAGTAAGAAATAAACTTCCTTCCCACCTTCCAGTATTCTGCCAATGAAGGCCCTAGGATAAGTGCCAAGCCCTGGGCTCTTTTTTTTTTTATGTTGTAAAATTGAATTAAATGTATATTTGATACCACCAAATACCTGCAAATGTTTTAGGCTACCTGTATTTCATTTCTGGCCATTCTGCAATAATTTCCCACCCCTTTAGGCCCCCCTCACCGCAACATTTCTGGCTGCGTGCCTTGTGGCGTGGCGGTTGTCACAACGCTTGGCAGGCCACGGCACGCAGCAGGTGGGCTGTGTTTGGCATGGTGGGCCACAAATTATGCAGGCTGCCTGCTGTAGGCTAAACTCAGTCACTTCCTTCAGCCTTTCTTCAGATGGATTGTCTGGTCTGTTTATTTTGACATCAGCACACTAGAGTGGCACCAATCTAGCAACTTGTATAGTGTGCACTGATTTTTATCTCTCTCTCTCTCTCTTTAACTTTCTAAAAAGATGTTGCATTTATTTAGCGGTGTTAGTTTTTCCCCCATATCTCCATTGCTACAGTGTGCAACTGAGTTTCAAGGTCAGCAGGGAGTGAACCTTGGGAAGTTCATATTTCACCAAATATGTTTGGATGGGGCTTTTTGCTGCCAGATTCTGCAGACGCTTTTGCTCAAGATCATGCTACATAGGCATAGTAGGACAGGCAGGTGGGGGGGGGGCTGGTGTTGGCTCCCCCCAGACAATTTGCTACTTGTAGACATGGCTGGAATTTGTCCCTTCAAGCATTACAAAGGCAATGATTTCAGGTGCTTGTGTCTCTTGACATGAATATGAAACTATAAGGCCCAAGGCTGCTCTCATTTGAACAGCTCTGAGTTCAGGTCTAGTTTATGAAAGGGGATATTATTTTCGCATGTTATTATGTTTGATTTTTGAAGCCTTGTTTTAGAAAGGGTGTGTGTAGAAAATGGAGGCAAACTAGACTAGTGGTCCTCAACCCCTTCCCAGCTGAGTACCACCTCCGGCGCCACTCTCCTCCTGCGTACCACTGGAAGTGACTGCCAATGACATCGTCGCCAGTTACTTCCGGGTTTTCAGGTTTTTGGAGGCCAGAAAATGCAGGTAGGAGGCTCTGGGCAGGTGGGAGGGCCCTTCTCAGCATTCCCGAGAGGCTCAGCCAAAGGCAGGAGCCGCTCAGGAGTGAAAATGCGCCGCCGAAAGCGCTGCGTCAGAGCAGGATTCTGGTGGTCTGGCGGTCTGAGTACCACCAGCAGTCAGCCGAAGTACCACTGGTGGTACTAGTACCACTGGTGGTACTAGTACCACTGGTTGAGAACCCCTGAACTAGACTATTAGCATTTCAGTCATCCAGTTGTTCCTTCCGATCTCACTGTCAGGGCCAGGCCCATGGCTGGCCTCACCCTGAACCAGATTTGAGGTAACCTGGGTTCGGGAGCCTAGCAAGCAGCTCATTGGAGGATACGCTCCATTTCTGAGGCAAGCAACTGCTCCTGGTACTTATATTTGGCTATGCCAATCCAAAGGTATTGTACTGCCTGCTCCCTATCAAATTCACTGAGGCTCGCGCACCTTTTCCTTTCTAGGCCTGAGGAGCAATGTGCAAACTTGTGCTGCTTGGGAGGCTAAATCCTGCTCTCAGTCCCCTGCCGTGCCTGGTTCTAGCGGTCCTTGATACTCCCCATACCGTACCCAAGGACAGAACGTAGAGAGGGAAAGACCCACTTGTGGTGACTGGATTCCAGAGAGCTCAAATAATAGCTGGGCATGCCTGGAGAAAGAGCCCAGAAGTGAAATGCTGTGACAACCCAGAAGAAATGCGATATGGGCAGATATATGAGTGTCTTTGGCACTGGGGCTGAGACTGTTGTGCAGAGGGGGCAGGGAGGAGAAGAAGAAACTGGTCTCACGATCACCTCTCTCCAGCTGCCCTCAGCTCGAACTTGCCTGGAGCTGGAGGCAGCCTCAACCATGCCTCATGCAGAATTGCAGAGTAAGTTGTGTGTGGCCTGTAATGATTGGCTAATTCACTTGGACCCTTACTTTAAAGGTAAAGGTATCCCCTGACAATTAAGTCCAGTCGTGTCCGACTCTAGGGTGTGGTGCTCATCCCCATTTCAAAGCCAAAGAGCCAGCGTTGTCCGAAGACGCCTCCAAGGTCATGTGGCCGGCATGACTCTCCTTGCCGCAGCGCGTAGCATGCAGCTGGAACACGGAGCGCTGTTTACCTTCCCGCAAGCGGTACCTATTTATCTACTCGCATTAACATGCTTTGGAACTGCTAGGTTGGCAGGAGCTGGCCAAGCAACGAGAGCTCACCCCGTCGCGGATTCGAACTGCTGACCTTTCGATCGACAGCTTATGGTTCAGCAGCTTAACCCACTGCGCTACCCGCTGGCCTGGACCCTTACTTTAGGGATCTGTTAATCCCAGGTGAGATGTCGGAATCAGTTTAGTGATGATGTCAGGCTCAAACTAGCAGCCATGGTTAGTCCCTTTGAAGCAGGACAAGAGTGGTCCAGCATAGCTGGCCTTCCACTGATGCACAACTTCTCCTCCTCCTGCAAGACAAGAGAGTGTGTGAGGGGAAAGGGCAGCAGGAGCTGGCTCTCCTTCACTCATTTGAAACTTGGGGTGCCTCAACAGCAGCCACAAAATTGCAGGTGGTGGAAGCCCCAATAAAGCTCCCTCAGATATCTCCTACATGACACCTGTTGATGCCTTGTGTCAATAATATCTAGGATCCGGGTCAGGTGGGGCTCAAGTCACAAGCTCTCTGCCTCATTTTCTCCATCTCTAATTTGGGAATAATAATGTTCTTCCACCTGGGCCTTGTGCTGTCAGAACTCGCACACTGTCAGCACAAGGCCCTTTGCGGCGGTGCGAAAGCCAGGATGTTGTCACGTGCTTCTGCTGGGCCACTAGAGTGAACGGCTAGGAGTGTAGCAGACCAGTGGCTTCCAGAGGTTCTGCTGGTGTCAGTAAGTTGGCAGCAGGGGTGGGGAGGGGGAGATTTGGGGGAATTCCGGAGCAGGAAGGGGGAGGGAAGGGGTGGGGAGTGGGCTGGAGGGGTGAATCTCAGTGGCAAAGGTGCATGTTGGATCCCACCCCCCATTTTTCAACCTGTCCCACCCCCTTTCTCTCCTTGGACATACTCCAGCAAAATAGCTGGCATGGGTCTGAGGAGACCCATAGGTGGCCAGAAGGCCTACCCAGAGGTAAGTGGTGGAGAATAGGATTGGGCTGTTAGTGAAGTTGTTGGGAATGCTTGTACCTTGCCTGCCTTCCAAAGAACTGAAGAGCGACATTTAGCCATGGTCTTGAGGTAGGTTAGGTGGAGAGGGAATCACCCAGTGAGTTTCCTAGCTGAGTGGGATTTTAACCTGGGTTTTGCAGCTTCACACTCCACGATAACTTCCTTTTGTATGGACAGCGGCTCTGTACCTTTGCTAGCTACATTATAGGGAGAAATAAACAGGTAGGGAGATGAGGTTTCCGCCTTTTATACAGCTAAATAAAAGTATGGAACTTTTGCCCACAACCTTTGGCCGTGTATTCTGGTCATCATCAGGGCCTGCTATGTCTCCTCTTGCAGACTCAGATGTGGCGGGTGCAGGGCTGGCCCAAGTTCTCCTAGAGCCTTAGACCAAACGTTGCCCTCCCCTGTCTGGTGATATGTAGAAGAAAGAAACATGGAGGAGAGTCTCATCTCCTCCACACTTTCTTCCATTCCATCCTTCTCTTCCTTTTCCAATCCGGGGAGCAGAAGGAACAGAAGGACTGGGGCAGGTGAGTGACTGGATGGAGGAGGGCACCTCCTGCTGATCTGTTGCCTGACCTTGCTGTGCAAGATCAGTATATATACACTCGAGTATAAGTCGATCTCATAGATAAGCCAAGGGCACGTTTTAAGCCCAAAATCAGAGAATTTACTATGACCCATGGATAGGTTGAGGGCAAAACTTAAGGGTGTATGAAATTCTTTGAATTCTTGAAAATGACCACTGATTGTTCTGAGGTAGCAACAGAAGTTCTCCAAACAAGAAGAAAGAAAGGTGAAGGAGCTTATGGGAGTTGTAGGTTTAGTGAGGAGGTAGCACAGTGGGTTAAACCACTGAACCATGAGCTGTCGATCGAAAGGTCGGCAGTTCGAATCTGTGATGGGGTGAGCTCTCATTGCTTGGCCAGCTCCTGCCAACCTAGCAGTTCCAAAGCATGTTAATGTGAGTAGATAAATAGGTACCACTTGTGGGAAGGTAAACAGCGCTCCATGTTCCAGCCGCATACTATGCGCTGCGGCAAGGAGAGTCATGCCGGCCGGCGGCCACATGACCACGGAGGCGTCTTTGGACAACGCTGGCTCTTCGGCTTTGAAATGGGGATGAGCACCACACCCTAGAGTCGGACACGACTGGACTTAATTGTCAGGGGTCACCTTTACCTTTACCTACCATACTGTACTTCCATAGCAGCAGCCCTCACAAAGATTAAAACTCCCATAAGCTCCTTCACCGTTCTTCCTGTTTGGTGAATTGTTCTGTTTCTGTGCTGCTTCAGAACAAAGTAAAATAGCTCTCTCTTTTTTTTTTACCCACCCCCATGTGTCCTGCTTCTCAGCCCAGCCCCCCCCCCCCCACCAAGCAGCTGTTAGAAGCCCCGTGTATAGGTTGACCCAGGTTTTCAGTATCAATTTTAAGGCATACATTTTTAGACTTATACACGCGTATATAGGTACTATACTGATAATAACTAGCTGACTTCTTCTTGCCTGTTGTACATGAATCCTACTGAATTTTCAGAAACATGTTCTATTTTTTCTCTTATTCAAGCTGTGACTTTATCCTTCTTTCAACAAATCTTTAAGAACTAATATTAATTAAAGTTAAAAAGTAGGGGTGGGGGACCCTAACTGTAGAAGCAGAGAAAAGGAGCAGTGTTATGTTTCACCATCTCAGTTTGGAGCAGAGACTGGGAAGAAATGTTTGATGTGGCCCATAGGGCATACCTGGGGTGGAAAACCATGGGTCCGTCCGTGGCACAAAGGGTTTGGGGTCTGTGGAGACTCCAAGCGCATACAGTACTTGATAATCGATTCACGAGTTAATAATCGATTCACAGTTAATGTTAATAATCGATTCACAAATTAATCGATTCACGGATAATCGATTCACGAGGGTTCATGATCTCTCATCTCAAACTGCCTTGTTCACAATCAAGGTGGCTATAGGCAGCCCAGGAAGAGGTCAATTTTGGTCTCTTTCAAAGGCAGCTGGTCACTGTTGAGCTGTTGAACCTTTCTACTACTGGGGGAGAAGTGTGGAGCCCACAAAGCAGCCCAAGCAACAAGTCAGCCACGTCTTCCCTGGGAGCTGGTGTCATGGTATTTCAGCATGTTCTTGAAAGATGTCAGTTTCAGATTGTCAGCATTTTCCTACAATTTTCCTACACAAACCAAAGTACATGTCATTGCAAAAAAAGGCGTCCCCACTTCCCCAAGCAGTGAGATGCTTCAGGGGCGGTGCTGCAAGATTTCCTTTTCTTTGGATGAGAGAGCCCTAGAGACTTACGACGTCCGTGTAATATTTGCTTTATTTACAAAAATACAAGCAGAGCATACATAAGAGCAAAAAGACACTCCTATGGGGCCGCAGATCTGAAACCCACATCACCCCTAGAGGGAGACCCTGCAACCCCAAGGGTCTTCCAGCCTCTCCCTGTCTGCTTCTATCTTTTCCAAAGCTGCAAAATATGTTTTTCTCCTTACTCTCTCTCACACACAACCCTTCTCTTCCCCTTAATTTGGGATGTATGGCAACTTCCATAAGCCCTGATTAGTGTCTCACAGCCCAAACCTATTCTCCCCACCCCCATTGAAGCAGCACCGCGGCCGCTGCATCCTGAAGGGGGGGGGGGCAGTTGCGGAGGTCTCCTCTGGGTAAGGAAAAATTCGTAAAGGAACAGTGTGTGCGTGGGGGGGGTGTCTACTCAAACTTGCACTAGTGAATTCACTGGTGCAGGTCTGCGTGGAGGATTGGGTCCTGAAAGGGGACTAGGATCTGGCAGCTTCTGCTGCCACTGAACCTGCCCCCTTCCCAAACCGCCTGTCCACACTCCGTTCCGCCCTCCTTTCGCTGCCTCCATCTCGCCTGCCTCCGTCCCACCTGCCCCCATCCCGTCCCACCTCCCCCGGCATCCTACCTGCCTTAGCACATCCAGGAGGATCCTCCAATGCACACGTGAAGGCTCCGGCCTTCCTGCTGGTGCTCTGGCAGTAAATGATTCACGCCTCCCGTAAGGCAGTTAACGCTGGCAGAAAGTGTGTTCTGTCAGGGCTACAGCCCGCTAGGATTGGGCTGTCATTGAAACACGTAGATATTTCCAACTACTTTATCTCTGACCTAAAGCATTAGCTCCCACTAAGAAAACATCAACCAATCATTCTTGACTATTAACCTATAATCTCCTGAACATATAGGTATGGTCAGCCAGAAGCCTTAATGCCATTTTCACATGTACTGCCTGATCCTACACAGGTTTATTTGGAAGAAAGTCCCACTGCGTCGTGTATGCATAGGATCACAGCCCTAGACAACACCAGTCTGTATGTGCTTATTGTCACAATGCAATTTGCCTTCAAAATAATAAAATGTTCAGAATGTAAAGTCCAGCAAGCCAGTTTCCAAGAAAGTTGGAAAGTAGTGCCCTGTTTCCCCTAAAATAAGACCTCCCCCGAAAGTAAGACCTACTGTCATTTTTGCGTGATTTTTGCTGGCACTCGTCAATATACGTCCTCCCCCAAAGTTAAGACCTAGCTAGGATCATCAGCCAGATGGACGCGACCCCCCCCCGGCACCCCCCGCGACACCCCCAGCACTTATGTTAGTCTTGTGCATTCCAGTGCTTAGGTACCAGTTCACTACCACTTGCAATCTGGATACATATAAAAATAATAGGTATCCATTTTAATATTCTCTATAGGCACATTTGAAGTGCTGTCAAAGAGGGGGAACTTTGATTTGTACAATCATTAATCTGTTTCAAATGTTTGTTGTTTTGCACAATGGTAGTTATCTTAACACTTCTTCTCATTTCCCTAGGCCTGGTGAAGCTGGGTGTACACTGCATCACAGGGCAGAAAGTTGCAATTAAGATTGTGAACCGGGAAAAGCTTTCTGAATCAGTACTGATGAAGGTGAGTGTCTGTGTTTACTGGGGCTGGGGGGGGGGGGGAGAGATGATGAGAGGTGCTGGAGCTGAATCTACAACCCTAAGAAAAGGAAAATGCCAGCTTTGCTTTCTACAGATCCTCTCTCTGGATCCCACCTTCATTCCTATAGCAAGGTCAACCCAGGTTGCCTTGCCAGGGTAGGCAGTTAACATCCTTAGCAGAGCTATCAGGTTCATTCACAGTCTACATCTTTGCCAGACTTAATTTGCCTGCAGATACCTCATTGCAGAGAGAGGAGAAGAACAACGCCATTTACCAAATCCAGAAATGGGCTAATTTAAAAGCAGGAACAAAGAAGCACAAAGTGAAAGGTTGCTTTGGAAATCCTAGCGGCAGGACTGCTCCTCCCATAGAAGTACGGTACAAAGAGTAGTTGCATTTGTACCCCACTGAACTCAGGATAGTGGGGAGATAGTGGGGAGATGGTTCTCCCAGCCCCCATTTAATCATCACAACGTTGCTGTCGTGTAGGTTAGGCTGAGAAAGCCCAAGGTCACCCAGCAAGTATCAAGCTGACTGAGTCTGGATTTGAACACAGGGCTCCCCACTCTTAGTCCAACACACTAACTACTATACCAGTGGTAGTAGTAGTTAGTAGTAGTTAGTAACACCACACTGGTTCTCTTAAGTAAATGAACCCTCTGTACAGTATTCTTTGGTCAGGAATGAGCACGAAAAAGAAGGCATAAAATAAAACAGGGTTAGGCATAGGCAAACTCCCTCTGTTCCAGTATTCTTCCAGGCTCACTGGATTATTTTGTCAAATACCTAAGGATCAAATTACACATTACTTCAAGTACTGTACATGATTTGCAAAAAAAAAAAAAGTTTTTTAATTGTTTATGTATTTAGTACATTTTACCCCGTCTTTCCCCCACTATCATGGGCACCCAAGGCAACTTACATAAAAAACCATCAATATAAAAAGAATGGAGCAATAAAACAGCAAAAAAGCCAGTGGCGGCAGCACAAAAGTCATAAAAGCATCAGCAGTAGATACAAAGATAAAACATAAGAACATAAAAATGTAGCAGCACAGAAAAATAAAAGCAGCAATAAATGATAAAACAATACAGCCATCAACGGTGGCAATAAAAACAGACATAAAACATTAACAAATCAAAGAACACACTACAATACAAAAATCTCCACCACAAACCACAAACCAGCATTATACAAACGCCAAGCCAAATAAAAATGTTGGGCGTTTTTTTTGAATGTCCAGAAGTTAACGGGTAAAAGGCCATGACAGATGCAAAAAAACTGATGTAAAATAATAAAATAGGCTAAAATGGCCAAACCATAAAAAAAACACTGTATTAGTGTATTAGTAAAAACACTGTATTAGTAAAAAAAAAATGTTTTTATGCCCGGCCAGAAAGCTTCAATAACTGCCCAATCAGGGCCATGGGAGGGGGTTAAGAGGCCTTTAAGTTAACCCTTGCTCCTCTGCTGGAGTTCTGATCTAGATCATTCCTCTTTGCGCTTGGAATACAGAACATAGAAAGCTCAGGTTAGTGATTCCATCAACTCCCATCAACACATTAGGCCTTGGCCTAATAAGCCTGACAGCTTCAGAAATAATTCATGCTTTACTTTAATGTGTAGCCTGAGCCAATATCATCCAACCTGCTATATCAATGTACCAGGCAGCCTTTAACTTGCTCCGCATGGTAACCAGCCTTGGCACCAGCTTTTGGGAGTACCCAGACAGTGTGTAAGGGGTAGGACATCTTGAAACGTTAAAAAAAGAACCTGGCAAGGAGGAAGCACACGCTGCGGTTGCTGCGTCCCCCACCCCTTGTCCAGTAAGCTACTGAGACATTTATTGAATGATGGGGAAGCAGAGGACCAGGGGATGCTAGTGGTGGCACATGTTAGCAGAGCTGTGGAAAAGAACAAACTTGATCACAGCAGAGCTGAGTTACACAAAGCGCTTTATATGAATAGTGCAAAACAAGAGCAGGAGAAGCAACTGCTCATGGCCACTTGGGCAGGGAGACATAAAAGAACAGGACAGGTCGGGAAAATAAATTAATGAGAAGTCTAATCAAAGTAGGAGAGAGCAAACCCACAAGCCTTTAAATTAGGAACTGAATAGGTAACAGCTCCCCCAACTGGTGTGGTGTGGATTAGCGTATATACCCACACCCACTACAGATCTAGCTCTAATGCTGTCACTCTTCCAACAGCACAGAGGAAAATTCACCTCCATCTGCTGCTCAGAAACTGGACAGGAGATGGAGGAGAGTTGTCCTTTGTGCTGCCTTTGTCCCAGGTGGCAACGGGGGCTTGGTCTTCAGCCACTGCCCAACCTGGCCAACCTCTGGTGTTGGCTGTTATTACATGGTGTTGGATATTAATACACGCAGTTGGAGCATTTGCCGCCCCCCCATGTCAGTGCAAATGTTTCTTTTCGAAAGTTTGTGATGATGTAGAGAAGACGAAGACGAAGACGACGAAGAAGAAGACAAAGAAGACGAAGAAGACAAAGAAGACGAAGAAGATGAAGAAGACGAAGAAGACGAAGACGAAGACGAAGACGACGACGAAGACGAAGACGACGACGACGACGAAGAAGACGAAGACGAAGAAGACGAAGAAGAAGAAGAAGAAGAAGAAGAAGAAGAAGAAGAAGAAGAAGAAAAGCCTCAGCTACATGATATAGCCACTCCACAGACCACGTGATAATATACGCCACATGGAACAAATTGGGCAGATTCCCAGTGGCAGCCGTAACCTCTAAACTGGCCCATTGCCAGGCCACTGGAGAAAGGGAACTCAAAGCTTTGACATAATTGGCAATCATGAACAGCGATGAGGATGCTACTCTGAATACCCCCACGACTTGAACTGGGTGCTCGAGAAGACTGGAACTTAATGTCTGGCGGCAATCAGAGGATTCCAAGTCCATGTTTGCCTCTGACGTACAAAGAGCTGTTAGGGGGCTTTGCATGTTGGTGGCAAATTTGAGATTGGGAATCCTGTGCTTGCCCCTGTCAGGCAGTCCAACTTGCAGGAACCTTGGTGGCAGGTGGACTGAAGACTGACAGTCTGGAGGAAGAGAGGCTAGGAACAGGCTGGAGGCAGGCTGGCTGAAAGCCAGAAATCTGGAGGCACAGATGGGGGACAAGGTAGCTTCCCCCAGCAACATGTTGCCTGGACTGAAGGAAATCAGCAGGTCTTTGAGTTTTTATATTCCTTGGTAGCATCTGCTCTGCACTCCAGCATCACCTGACTTTCTAGGAGGTCCCAAGGGTGGTGAGCTGTCATGTCAACCTCCTGGCTGGAGTGCCTGCTGTAATTTTGCCCTCTGACTGGTAGCCTAGAGAGGCCATGTCTGATTCACAGGCCTCTGGGTTTCAGCCTAAGAGAACGATGATTTCGTTTATATAATACTGCTTTCCAGCAAAAAAAATGATCAAGTTGCTTTCGTGGCAAATAAATGAAAAGGTGGTTCTCTGTTCCAGAGGGCTCACAATCTAAAACAGAAAGGCAAAAGAAGACACAAAAGTGATGCCAGCAAAACGCTTACTAAAAAAGATACTGTGCTGGGATGAACAGGGGCAGTTGCTCTCCGTCCCCCTGCAAAACTGAACAGAGCCACCACTTAAAAGCTGCTGCCTTTTAGCCAGTTAGCAGTTAGTGCAGTAAATTTCCACTTCTTCCTTATCACACCTCACACAGCACCAAGCAAGCTTGTCTCTCTCCATCTGTCCCCGTCCATTTATTGTTTGTATCACTTTATTTATACGCTGTCAAATCAGAAACCCATGCCAGGCAACTTACAGTTCATACAAATACTATGCAAATCATCACCCCCCCCCCCACACACACACACAGGGAACCCAGGGGCAGGGGTCCTGCGTCTCTAGGTATCAGGATGTTAGCAGCACTGGGGGGGCGAATCCTTCCTTATCCCCCATACAAAAATTCACACTTTCTCCCTCTTCCCTTCTAGGTGGAGCGTGAAATCGCCATTCTGAAACTGATTGAACATCCCCACGTGCTCAAACTCCACGATGTCTATGAGAACAAAAAATATTTGTAGGTATTTACCTCCCAGCTCCCACCACCTCCTCTCATAAAATACACACACGTGTGCCTGCACATGGACACATACACACCTATTCGTGTGCTGCAGTCCTTCCTGCCAGCTAGCTGAAACACGTCTTGAATGTGGGGAATGCTTTCTGCTTTGGTGTGCCAGTTGAGGAATTCCAGTTCTGGAGTTCCTTCCCAGACTCAAGGAGCTGTAGCCATGGGAGGGTTTCATGAAACATGCACGCACTCACGCACTCACGCACTCACTCACTCACTCACTCACTCACTCACTCACTCTACACTGTAGGTGTTGGTCCATTAGGAAAAACTCCCCAGCCACAGTCATGTAATACCCTTATTAGGACTAGCCAGGATGACACAGAGTCTTGAATAGCAAGTACTGAAGTTCCAAAGACTGTGTCATTTTGATTGGTCCAAATAATTTAAAGATGTTACCAGACTGTGGCTTTGAGATTGCAATAACAACAATAAATCACCAACCTTTTAACTTGGGCAGATACAAGAAAAAAATGTGCAGGCAGAATTCATAGCTCACCTAGGGCTAAACTGGACATTAGGGGCAACTATATGTCTGTTCAAGGGGGGCTTACCCCGTTCACCTGTACAGTGGAGGTAGCAGCTCTATTTTTTCCCATCCAGCAGAGCACCTGGGTGGGGAGCAAAACCCTCCCCCTCTGCTGCTTTGAAGCATTTCCTCCCCCCCCCCCCCCCGGCCTGGCTCTGATACCAGAGAAATGCAGAAAACTGCTTAAAGCAGCAGCAGAGTATGGCGAGGAGGGCGGGTTTCACTCCTTTTCCCCCTGTGCAGAGCGGGCCTATCCATGAGGCTGACTGAGACGGCTGCCTCAGGCAGCAGATTGGCGGGGGGCACCTCCCTACCTCTGCTCACCCACTTGCCTGCACTGCTGCTTCTCCTCCTGCTCCCTGGACTGGAAAAGGGAAGAGAGGGAAAGAAGTGTGGAGGCAGTGCCGTAACAACGGCGGAGCCTGAGGGGCAGCTTCCCCAGGCGCTCCGCCGAGGAGAGCGCAATTTCTCCCCCGTGCAATCCTCCACATGGCAGCAGGAGGCTCAGCGTTGCGGGGAGAGTTGCAGTGCACGAAAAATGCACGCTGGGAAAAGCCCTCCCGCTCGCCTCCAGCCTCTTAAGTTACCAGTATGTGGAGGCTCGCGCTGGGCGCTCTGATCCCCAGGAGTGAGTGGGCGGTGACATCATCGCCACTCACTTCCGGGTTCAGAGCACCTGGGGGTGGGCGCCGCATGCTGCCTTGCCCCGGACACCCTTCAGCAGCGTTCTGTCTCTGTGTGGAGGGTAGGAAAGTGGTGGTTGGAGAAGCTCCAGCCCACCATTGTCTTCTCCTCCATACTACTGGATCATCTGCCTCTCCCTTTTCCAGTGCAGGGAGTGGGAGGGGCAAAGGCTGGCACTTCACCACATAAAGGGGGGGCAGCATTTGGCCCTAGGTGAGATATGAATTCTGCCTGCACATTTTTTTTCTTGTATCTGCCCATATTACTTAAGGGGGGGGGGCAGCCTCAGGCACCAGGAATTCTTGGGCCAGCCCTGACCCTGTGCTCTTTTTGGGATAAAAAGACAACTGACCCCACTTTATGGGTGAATGGGGCAAGAAGTATGCATTTGGCAAACAAGCGGTTGCCCCCTGGTGTGTCATTTGGCCCCTAGAAGCAATTAACCATGTTAAATACAGATAGCATAATGAGTCTCTGGTCTGGTCGTTCTGCAACAATTTCCCACCCCATCGTTCAGGCTCCTTTACCACAAACGTTCTGGCTATAAGCCTGCTCCTAGTTTCCTCCTCGGGATGCTAGCCAGGCCTTCTTGAGGAAAGGCAGGAGGACAGCAATGTGATCAATAAGGGTGGCGATGGAGGAGGCACTTTGCTCAGAGTCAGGCTCTCTCCTTCCCTGTGCTAGTCCCAAAGAAACATCAACATTCTCTCCTCAAATCCAGCCGCCCCTTTTCCAGGTTTTTTTTTTTCCACACAAAGATTGGGCAAGCCAACATTGTGGTGTTTTTTTTTTAAAACTGGCTTTTGCTCCTGTGCTTTTAACGTTTGCTTGAAAGGTGGGCAAAATTAGCAACCGAAGCTTTCTTTCATGGAGATAAAGTGATGGGGAAAGCTTCATTTCTGCCTGTCAATCTGCTATTCAAGGCTGATGGGGCCAGACCAGTCAAATAAAAAAGGGTGGTAATCCCATCTGCTTCTGGTTTCTGAAATTCCTGGCACAGAACGGTGGTTTCCTAGGTAGGAGATATGTGTGTTTCTGTGTGTGTGAGCATTGCCAGAGAGCAGCAGGGCTTCTGCATACGTGTGTGTGTGTGTTTGTGTGTGTGTCTCTGTGTGTAAGCAGGAGGGTTGTCCAGAATACCAGGCGGTGCCAGACAACTGGCAGTCCCCACACATAAGCTCCCTTTGTCATCCTTCTCCGCTGACACAATGGGGAGGAGGTGTGTGGGGGAGGAACAAAGCAGTTGGAGGAACAGGCTGCCCAGAGGAAATATTGTGAATTAAAGGATTTTTTTTTTAAAAAAAATAGGTACAAAGTCTCTTGTTGTATTGGATTAGATTCTATATTTTGAGGAGGGCCAATAATATGCAAATATCTCAGGAGGGCAGAGTTGCTCTCTTAAACATTCGAAAACCAGAAACGTGAGGCGAGCTGAGGTGGCCAACTCGAGTGAGGCTGGTAACCCCATCTGCTGCAAAAGTGCAAAACTATGGCAGGGCGCAGGAGACGTCAGGCACCATTAAAGGCCCCAGAGTGAGAGGCAGACAGAGCTGCCCTGGAGGTCACCACCCTCTAGGATGTCCTTCTGTGTCTCACTGAAACCAGTGAGATGCGCTTTTACACAGCTCCTGTTGGCCTCGAGGGAGCATGCAAAGGGAAGTGGCCAGGTGAGGAGGGCCCGTTTCAAAGAGTGGGAACTGGAAGGGGGCTGCTATTTTGTGGTTTCCCCTTTAGGCACCATAGTCTTCTTTTGGTCTGGATTTGCTTTTATTAGTATTACTATTACTGTTGTTAATTTATTTCACTGACAGTGCAATCCTATCCAACCTACACCACCGGTGGTGTAACCAGCGGTGCAGCAAGAACAGGAGGCCCCAAAACAGAAAGGGGATTCAATCAAATCCCCTCCAAAGGGGGATTCAAAGGGGATTTAAAATCTCCCCTCCTCTCCAAAGCCTCCCGCCCTGCCCTCCCCTGCTGGTTACACCGGTGGTATAAGTTGGATAGGATTGCGCTGTCAGTCATTGATGTCCATAGCACCTTATGGAGTTACTCAGGCAAATATAGACAGCTCTCTGCCCCCAAGGAGCTTACAATCTAGCCCTTTTGGGACAGGGAGCCATTTAGTTATTTGATTTTCTCTGTAAAGAAGCCTCTGGCTATACCTCTGTTGAGAAGTGGTATATAAATATTCTTAATAGAATAATAATAATTAATGAAGTGCTTTGGCAACTTTTTTTGTTGAAAAGCGATAATAATAATAATAATAATAATAATAATAATAATAATAATAATAATAATAATACAATGGGGGAAACACAAAGGGGCTATGGAAGCTCCCCCCCCCCCCCGGATATTTCAGGCCTCATCTCTGAATTTTCAGTTTAAAAAAATTCTATCCCTTTTATTTCTGGAAATTCAAGACAAACCATATAAGCTGTGTTCTGCTCAGTTGCTCATCAGGAAGGAAACTTGCTCCCATTTCCTAGTGTTCTGGTCAATAACTGTTAAAGGCACTGGAATGATGGACAAGGGTTAGACACTTGCTTTTAAATGTTATACTGTTGTTATTTTATTATTATCATTGAGTTACCTGTATAATTCAGGTTCTGGCCGACCTGCATGGATACTCCTCCCACTCCAGAGTATCTTCAGACTCTTTCATCATAACATGTCTAGCTCCTGGACTGGGGGAAAAATAGGCAGAAGGAGGGAAGGAGAGACAAGAGTCGAAAAAGAAAAATGAGGACAAAGCATATCTACTTAATGCCTGGAGGATTAGGGGGCTTGAAATACGTGTAATGGAACTGGGGATGAACGGGGGATGAATAGCACAATCCTAAACTGGGTTACTCAGACGTAAATCCTGTTGAGTTCAGTGGGACGGACTTCCTAGTCTAGTAAGTGTACTTAGGGCTGCTGGCTTAGCCTTTGATCGCAATCCTATGTACACTAACTTGGGAGGAAGTCCTATTGAACACGATGACTAGGATAGTGCTGTTACAAACTGTTGTAATGACCTGACCTGAATTGTGTATGTGTGTGTGTGTGTGTGGGGGGGGTGTTAAAAGGGCCCTACCTATATCTTTTTTGACGACATAAGAACATAATTAATGATTAATGAAGTGCCCTGCTGGATCAGGCCAAAGGCCCATCTAGCCCAGCTTCCTGTATCTCACAGTGGCCCCACCAGATGCCTCAGGGAGCACACAAGACAACAAGATACCTGTATCCTGCTGCCACTCCCTTGCACCTGGTGTCACTCAAGGTGGGGCGGAAAGCTAAGTTCTGCAGCTTTCCGCCCCACCGTTACTCTCTGGTACGAAGCTCCCTGCCCCCTTGTCGTAGGAGCCTGTCGGTGGATCGAAGGCAACGCGCAGGAGAGTCGCTGCGCGTTGCTTTCTCTCCGCTGACGGGCTCCTACGACGAGGGGGCGGGGCGCCTCGTGCAAGAGAGTAATGGTGGAAAGCTGCAGAACTTAACTTTCCACCCCACCTCGAGCGACGCCAGTGCACCTGGCATACAAAGAAAACCTACTTCTAAAACCAGGAAGTTGCTTATGGCTTGTAACCTATGATGGACTTTTCCTCCATGAATCTATCCAATCCCCTTTTAAAGGCATCTAGGCCAGCAGGTGCCATCACCCTGTGGCAAGGAGTTCCACAGATTTATTACATGCTAAGACCACATCCTGTGGGAAAGAGTTCTACAGATTAATTAGGGTACATGCTAAGACCTCTTTAGCTATTGGGGGTAACAGGCTATAGGGGTTCATAGTTGACTAAAATTTTGAGGATTCCATTTAGGGGAGTTCATTAAGGGTTCCCCAACCTTTTCTTCCATAATGTGAGACCTGGACATGAGGAGCTAAGGGGCCCTTCAGACATGACAAATTTCCTATATGGAAAGCATTTGTCATATATGCAAAATGGCTTGCAATGCCATATGCAAATTGTCAGGTGTGATGGTTGTGCACATATGAATTTGGCTGTATGTTAACATAGTGTACAGGTGCTGGGAAGCTGCAGCCAACTGTACTTCTCTCAAACATAAATGCATCCAGCCTCTTAGTCAAGTGCATGGTCCTCGCATGTGACAATCTGCAAGCAGTTTGCACACTTTTTGTTACAGGGAAGTGTTCTCTGTGTTGTGTGCTTTTGTCACATTTGAAACAGCTCCGTGTCTTCTCTCTACATATTTTGGGTTCTTGAGAGACTACAGCTGGTGTCTATGCAATGTTTGGATCGTGTAACATTTGGTGATTCAACCACGGCTTGTCCAAAAGCAGCTTAAAAATATTTGGATTGTGAAGCCTTGCTCTCTCGACTACCCAGTGTTGAGCTCTCTTTCCTGCCTGTCTGGCAATGACTCTGTCCTGCTGAGCATGAATTCAGAGGGAGGTTGCTGAACAATTCTCATGACTTCTTCCCACCTTTTTGGTCCTGCTACCTCTGGGCTCCTCCCACGTTAGATACCTGGTCCTGGAACACGTCTCGGGAGGAGAACTCTTTGACTACCTGGTGAAGAAGGGTCGCCTCACGCCCAAGGAAGCCAGGAAGTTCTTTCGGCAAATTGTCTCAGCTTTGGATTTCTGCCACAGCTATTCTATATGGTGAGTCCCTCCCCCTTGTCACTTTTCCACCCGTGCAGCGCAAGCCTGTGTATGTCTGCTCAGAAGTAAGCCCCACTGAGTGCAATAGGACTTACTCCCAGGGAAGTGTATATAGGATTGCAACCTTAGCCTCTTGACGCTGTGTGTCTTTCTTCAACTGTCCTCGGTATTACTAAGGGCCAAACTACAAAAAAAGAGAGGCCTCTGGAACTCTACAGGTTCTTTTTCCTGCAAAAAGCAGCTGCAGGGAAGGGAAGCAATCTGGATTGGGGCTGGTTAACGTTGTGAGGGTGTATGTATGTGTGATTCTCCCAGTGACCAATCCACATTTTGTTTGGTCCTCTCCAGCCACCGAGACTTGAAACCAGAGAATTTATTGCTGGATGAGAAGAACAACATCCGAATTGCAGATTTCGGCATGGCCTCCCTGCAGGTCGGAGATAGCCTGCTGGAAACAAGTTGTGGGTGAGCCGATCTCTGAGCGAGAGCTGATGGGAGGGCTTGTGGAGACCCCCAGAAAAAGGGATGAGTCAGAGAGGTGTTGATCTTTGTATCGGCCAATTCACACTGCTGCATGTACAAACAGTGTTCGCAGTAGTGAATACCATAAATATGAAGTGGGTAGAGGATGCATGTCTGGAAACCCATGGAGGGTATACCAAGGAACCATAGCAAGTCGTGACTGCCCAGTTCATGTCCCCAATGTCCAGGCATATTAAAGCCCTCTAAAATGTGGATCACCTCCTATGTCAGTAGTGGAGAGGAAGATTTACGGTGAATTTGACAAGCTCTAGACCAGAGTTTCTCAACCAGTGGGACTCATATCACCAGTGGTACTTCGGCTGACTGCTGGTGGTACTCGGATCGCTGAATCACTGGAACCTTGCTTTGATGCAGCGCTTTTGGCGCCGTGTTTTCACTCCTGAGAGGCTCATGCCTTTGGCTGAGCCTCTCAGGAACGTTGAAAAGGGCCCTGCCCAGAGCCTCCTCCCTGCATTTTCTGGCCTCCGAAAACCTAAACACCTGGGAGTAACTACTGCCAATGATGTCATCACCAGTCACTTCCAATGGTACGCAGCAGGAGAGTGGCGCTGGAGGTGGTACTTGGCCGGGAAGGGGTTGAGAATCCCTGCTCTAGACATAGGGGGCACCACAAAGTTCCATCCAATGAGGAGCTCATAGGAGGAGAACATCTAAAGACTGTAGCAATTGATTTTTTTTTTTAAGCTTACCTTATACAGTTCAAAGTTGGTGCTCCCCAGCTGCCTTTTACTGAGTCATAGCATAATTCTAGGCACACCTACTTGGAAGTGAGCCCCACTGAGTTCAGTGGGACTTACTCCCAGGTAAGTGTGAATAGGATTGCAGCCTCGATCATTGGTCCAGCTAGTGCCAATGTCTTCCACACTGACTGGCAGCAATTTGCCAGGGTTTCAGGTATGGTAACTTTTAGGTAACCTTGAAGATGCCAGCCAGGGATTGGGACTTGCAAAGCTCTACCACTGAGGTACAGTCTCATGTACCTCATGAGAGGTACAGATTTTTTAGGGCCAAACTACATGTGACATTCTTCAGAGCATTGTTAGTCGCAGCAGGCATCATTTTTTGTTTTAGTGAACAGCAGCAGGATCAAGGCTCTCCACAAATTAAGACCATGCCAGGAAGAAGGGGGCTTTAACCCCCTAACCCTGTCATGGCTCTAATCTGCAGGAGGTGGCCTGAGATCCAGCTGCTTTTGTACACAGAAAGAAAAGCTCCCATTGGCAAAGATAGGAAACTTTTTTTTCTGGGTCAGTAACCAGGTTTTGTCTCTCTTGTGAATTGGAACCATGACATGGTGGGGTATGGTTAAATTCTCCTACCCCCACCATAGCTTCAGTTCCCAGAGAGGCCCAGTCCCTCACCGATACTGATTTATATGCTAACCCTTAGATGGGTTTTAGCTAGGCTTACCAGATCTCCAACTGGGACAGAATGTTAGACCTTGTTAGCTTGTTAAACCTTAGAGCACAATCCTAGGCATCCATGGGGCTTGCTTCTGAATAGACTTGCCTAGGATTGTGCTCTAAGGTTTAACAAGCTGCACCTGCCCACATTCCTTCTCCTAAAGGTCTAGCACTCTGTCCCGGTTGGAGATCTGGTAAGCCTAGTTTTAGCTATTGGCCTTTTGTAATCTGTATTGTATTTTAATTTGGTTTTATTCTTAGTTTTATATGTTAATGTTTGCAACCTGCCTTGAACTTAATGGATGAAAATGGGTAGGAGGGTGATGGGAGGGGGAAATAAAAATCTTTAAAATAAATAACTCTCAATGCCCCCTCCCCCAGAATAACTTGGAAATATGGGTGTAGGCTGAGGAGATTCCACCTCCTTTTCTCAAAGTGTCCCATGCCGTCTGCCTGCTGGATAGATGCCCATCTTCTTGTCCAGTGGCATCGCTTGCTGGGGCATGTGAAATGACAAAATACCTTGGGGGTCAAGAATTAATAGGGGATTGTTCCTCATGACCCATACATACTAGGTTGGGTAGGCTTACCAGATCTCCAACCGGGACAGAGTGCTAGACCTTTAGGAGAAGGAATGTAGGCAGGTGTAGCTTGTTAAACCTTAGAGCACAATCCTAGGTATGTCTACTCAGAAGCAAGCCCAATTGAACACTTCTGAGTAGACACGGTTTGTGCTCTAAGGTTTAACAAGCTACACCTGCCTACATTCCTTCTCCTAAAGGTCCAGCATTCTGTCCTGGTTGGAGATCTGGTAAGCCTAAGGTTGGGGAGGGGATATCCCATAGGCTCCACTTGACATGCTTATTGTGCCCCATGGCCCTGTGGATCAGCTTTCTCCTGCGTTTCACTCTTCCTCTGTCTCTGTCTTTCTCTCTCTTTTCTGCCCCCAATGCTGGGCTGCAGTTCTCCTCACTATGCATGTCCTGAGGTGATCAAGGTAAGGATTCAGGCCTAGTGCCCGCTCCTCATCCCTGCTGGTGTTATTGACTGGTCTTCTTTTCCCTTCCCTGTGTGTTGTTGGTGATGAAAAGAGGTGATGGTGGAAGGGGACAAATAGAATCAGGCTTACCAGATCGTCGCCGGGACGGGAGCGGTCTACCCTTAAGGGGGCGGGGCGTGGGGGGGCCAGAACGCATCGCTTTCTGCCCCCCCCCACGCCCCGCCCCCTTAAGGGTAGACCGCTCCCGTCCCGGCGACGATCTGGAAAGCCTGAATAGAATGGATCCAGGAAGAAAACGGAAAAGCAGGGCCACAATGGCTAGTTGATTAATCAGTTAGAATTAGATTGTTTGATTAAAAACATTTTGATCAACTGCAAAGGTGCCCTTCTTGATTAATCTGACAACAGATATTTTAAAATTATTTTAATACAAGTACATACAAGTAATACAAATACATATTGGTTTTAGATGGGGAAGGATGGGGTTGTATCGGGTCCCCCTATATGGGGGGGAGAAAGGCGGGATAGAAATTCAATAAATACCGTATTGTCCCGAGTATAAGACGCACCTGATTATAAGACGCACCCCTAAAGTTTGGTGCTATTAAAATTTTTTAATTAAATCACTGGCATTAAATTTATGCCTGATTATAAGACGCATCCCTAGTTTAAAAACTTAAATTAGGAGAAAAAAGTGAGTCTTATACTCAGACCAATACGGTAATAATATTGGAGATAGATAGCTGTTTGTTTTTCACCCCTTGAAAAAGACCAGGCCCTACAGAAAATGGGGGCTTAAACGTTTAGTGCCTTTCTGAAATCTGGGGAGAAAAGTTCGACTTCCTTAGTTAAAATGATCCTCAATGCAGACCTACAAGGTTTGAATGGGAACTGGAAGATTTCTAACGTTTCATGTCCGGTACCCATCTCCCCCCCCGCCCCGCCCCCACGGAAATGTAAGACACCTTCCTGGTAGCCATTGCTTGGAGGCAGGAGAGCCTGCTAGGCAAATGTTTAAACCAAGGGAGGACGGAATGGGAGGGGGTGAGAAAAGACATGGCTCCCATTCTGCTTTAATATGCTCCCTCCTGGCTGCCTTGAACACTTGGCCAAGCCTGCCACCCCAACTTTAATTTTTCATCATTCTCCACAAACCCCCTTCTCCTCTCTCCCCCCAGCGTTGCAATGTACCAGTCTGCCAAAAATGTCTCTGCTCTTTGCTTATTAGGGAGAGAAATATGATGGACGTCGTGCTGATATGTGGAGTTGTGGAGTCATCCTCTTTGCCCTGCTGGTGGTAAGGTCCCTTCCCCATCACTGCTAGGCACTCAGCGACACCCCCCCACACACACACACCATTGCATGCCTGTGGCATAGGGTCACTATTAGACCCTATGTAGTTCCCAAGGCAGCTATTTCCATGGGACAGGGCCCAAAATACTTTAGCTCTTGAGGCAAAAACAATCAAAAGAATATTTCAGTTTCGTTACATGTGCTTAGGCCAGCGGGTGGCACAGTGGGTTAAACCACTGAACCATGAGCTGTCAATCGAAAGGTCGGCAGTTCGAATCCGCGACGGGGTGAGCTGGCAGGGTGAGCTCTCGTTGCTTGGCCAGCTCCTGCCAAACTAGCAGTTCCAAAGCATGTTAATGTGAGTAGATAAATAGGTACCACTTGCGGGAAGGTAAACAGCACTCTGTGTTCCAGCTACATGCTACGCGCTGTGGCAAGGAGAGATGCCAGCCACATGACCACGGAGGCGTCTTCGGACAACGCTGGCTCTTCGGCTTTGAAATGGGGATGAGCACCACACCCTAGAGTCGGACACGACTGGACTTAATTGTCAGGGGTCACCTTTTTTTACCTACATGTGCTTGGGCTTAGTTTCCGTAAAGGATGAGGACTAAAGGGTTGTGCCAAAGAGAGAAGACGTGGACACAGGGAAGAGCGTACTGGATAATATAGTGCTATATATTAAGTGCTGTGTAGAGTATAGAACCAACATTTTAATTCCGCTTCCAGCTAATTGTAGAAAAGCAATGCCTTGGCAATGCTGAAGGCTTCTAGTTTGGAAACAGTCTTAGGCCCAAACTTGATGTGATGGGGCCGTTCCATGGAGTCTAAACATAGAACTTCCCACATCGTATAGAAAAAAGGGAGCTCAGATTTTAATGGCAAATGGGTGCATGGGCGAGGAATGTGGAACGCTACCCACAGTTCACATCCCTGCAGCCTCTCCCCCCCACAACTTTTCTCTACCATTGAACTCGCTTCTGCTGTCCAAGCTTGACTGAGGAGAAAAGCAAGAGAAGGGCTGTGGGGAGGTAAGCAATAGTGCAGGAAAGCCTCCATCAATACCCCTCCCTCGCTCTAGACTCACATATATCTCATATTGCTTTTAAACTCTGGTATGCAACATTTCAATGCAACATTTCAGCATGTGACACTTCAGATTTGGATGTTTCAGATTTATTGAAATTTCACCAATGTTTCTTTTAACTCCGTTCTTCTCCTGCCCTTTCTCTTGCAGGGAGCGCTACCCTTTGATGACGACAACCTACGGCAGCTGTTGGAAAAAGTGAAACGTGGGATCTTCCACATGCCCCACTTCATTCCGCCCGACTGCCAGAATCTCCTGCGGGGCATGATTGAGGTGGAGCCGGAGAAGCGTCTCAGTGTGAGTCATCTGATCATTGCCAGCTCTGTCAGAAGTGAGGCAGGAGTATGGTTTGAGGGGCTGGAGCTCTCGGCTAATCCGACCCTCTGAGGGTGATGCAGGAAGGCCTAGTTCTCCCAAACAAACCAGGGTGTGGGTTATACCACTTCAGACTGCAGGTGGGGAACCACACAGTGGAACGCTCTGCCTTACTCAAAATAAATCAATCTCTCAGACAGAAGGCTAAGCTAGAACCTTTCTCCCTACATGCTAGTTTTCAATGTGCAGAAGCAGTTGTGTGAGCTTCCACCTGCCGCTAAAAATGTTACAGACTTGACATACTGGTTTACCATTTCAGTGAGATCTCTAGGCCCTGGTTAAAAACTACTTTGCTGTCAAACTGCTTTGAGGAGGAGGTGTGAGGGAGTGGGCAGATCGATCCAAAATGCCCAGCTTCTCATCCACCATCCTGTGTTGTTGTTGAACCTTGAATCTTTAATTCAGGCTTCACACAGGTGTTGTTAGCATAGCAGTTGCAAAAGCACTTTTGTGGCTCCTCTGGAGTAAGCGGCGCCAGCGCAAAGGCTGGCATCACTTACCCCGCCATCTACCTGGACCTGCGCCAACCAATGCAGGTAAGGGCGCTTCGGTCAGCGCAGGGGCGTGGGGAGGGCAGGCAGGGGTGGCAATGGAGGGGGCCATTGGCTGCCTAGGCCTGGGAGGGGGCGGGGATATTAGCGCTGGTTTGCGCCAATATCCAGCACCCCTTCCCAGGCCAGGCCAGCCTTACACAGCCTCCTGGGCACGCACCAGCTACAGAGCATCCGAGGAGGCCCATTGGGCCCTCTGGCACTTACACCAGGGGAAGGGGACATTCCCTTTAGGCTGGCTGCCGCAACTAAATGGATGGTTGCTCAGGGTAAATCTACCGCACACCCCATAACTGCATTTCCACATAGACAGATTCCCTGCTTCAGAAACCTATTCAAAGCAGCTATTGCAGAGCAAACAAGCGACTGGCAAAGAAGAGCCTTCAGCAACAAGTGATTCTCTGTGTATCAGGAAACGAAGGTCCTCAGCAGTGATCCTTGGGGTGACAATGGGCGCGTTGCAAGTATGCAAGAGTGTCCTTGTTTCATTTTGTGAAGTGTTGTCAAGTGTTGGAGGAAACGGGCTGAGCCTCCCCCCCCTTTCACCACCTAAACTGGCCCACGGCTTAAGTCCTGTTGCCGCGACTGCTTCTCCCTCCAATATCAGCTCTTCACGTTGAGGTCAAAGAGGGCAATGGCTGACCATTACGGTGAAGTGGGGAGAATGAGATTTGTCCCCAGATTGACCTTGTCACAGTAACCTCTGCCGCAGTGATCATTCAACAGGTGTCTAGCCAGAATATAAGAAACATAAGAAACATAAGAAGAGCCCTGCTGGATCAGGCCAAAAGCCCATCTAGTCCAGCTTCCTGTATCACACAGTGGCCCCACCAGATGCCTCAGGGAGCACACAGCCAACAAGATAACCTGTTTCCCGTTGACACTCCCTTGCACCTGGCACAGAGAAAACCCACTTCTAAAACCAGGAGGTTGCTTATGGCTTGTAACCTGTGATGGTCTTTTCCTCTATGAATCTGTCCAAACCCCTTTTAAAGGCATCTAGGCCAGGTGCCATCACCACATCCTGTGGCAAGGAGTTCCACAGATGAATTACACGATGGGTAAAGAAATATTTTCTTTTGTCTGTTCTAACTCTCCCTCCACTCAATTTTAGTGCATGTCCCCTGGTTCTGGTGTTATGCGAGAGGGAGAAGAATTTCCCTCTATCCACTCTCTCCATCCCATGCATAATTTTATACGTCTCAATCATGTCCCCCCTCAGGTGCCTTTTTTCTAGACTGAAAAGCCCCAGACGCTGTAGCCTTTCCTCATAAGGGAGATGCTCCAGCCCACGAATCAATCTGGTCGCTCTTTTCTGCACCTTTTCCAATTCAACTATATCCTTTTTGAGGTGTGGTGACCAGAACTGGACACAATACTCCAGATGTGGCCTTAATATAAGAAGAGTCTTGCTGCAGCAACCATCCATTTAGTCCAGCAGCCTGTTTCCAGCACTGGCAGCCAGACACCCACAAAGTGGACCTGAAGACCATTGTCCTCCCTTACTGTATTCAGTATCATCCTGCCTCTGAGAGCTCCAGTTAGTGACCTCTGTCATCATAATAGCAAGAAGAATAACATGTTTATTATCCCACACTAACTCTAAAGAGCTGAAGGCAGTATCCCTCCTTAGTATTCTCACAATAACTCTGTGAGAGAGATGAGGCTGAGAACATAAGAAGAGCCCTGCTGGATCAAGCCCATCTAGTCCAGCTTCCTGTATCTCACAGCCCCACCAGATGCCTCAGGGATAGGCTTACCATTGTCCGGGAATCGAGGCAGGCTTCGGCCTAGATCGGACCCGAGCCGCTCCCAAGGGTGCACTGCGGCTGCCCAATGGACTTCCGGCTTCCGGAACTTCGGTCAACGACACGACCGAAGCTGGAACCCCGTTGGGCAGCCACAGTGCACCCTTGGGAACGGCTTGGGTCCATTCTAGGCCGAAGCCTGCCTCGATTCCGGGACGATGGTAAGCCTACTCAGGGAGCACATAAACAACAAGATACCCGTTTCCTGTTGTCACTCCCTTGCACCTGGCACAGAGAAAACCTGAGAAAGAGAGTGACTGGCCCAGGGACACCCAATGAGCTTCATCATGGCCAAGGGGAATGTGAACCTGGGTTTCTTAGTCCACCACTTACCACCACACCACAACTGCTCTCTGCTATATGGTTGTATGTAGGTGATTTAAGGAGGAAAGAAAACTAATGCTGCTTTTCTTTTCCCCACCCCATGTGTTGGCTGTAGCTGGAACAGATCCAGAAACACCCGTGGTTCTTGTGAGTATGACCAGCTTTTCCCATTTTATTCCTGACTCATTTATCTTCCCACTTCTCGACTTGACCAGGCTCCCAATATTGTCTCCCATCCTCCAGGGTGGAGGTGGGGAGAGAGGGAAGGAACTGAAAGCGGGAGGTGTATGAAGTGCAAACATTCCAGGGCCACCGCATGAGCACTGTAAGCTTTCACGAAGATACGTCTCTGGTTTCTAAGCTTCCAGCTTACAGACCTCTCCGTTTGGCACCCAAGCAAAAAGCTGTCAATCTATCGTTTAATCAGTCATTTCTATCCCACCTTTCTACCTTACAGTCTTACAGCAAATCAATTAACAATTCAAAACCAGTCCAAGAATTTTTTTTTTTAATTATATATACCGGGTATTGTTAGTGTGAGTGTTTTATCAAAAATGGACTGGTGGGATAGAATAAATATTTATAATGAATATAGTACTGTACATAATAAGCAATTTAAAAATAAAAACCAGCAGACAAGCTATAGAATCAGCAGTAACGGACAGCCTAGTCCTACCTAAATTCCCCTGCGCTGATGCAGGAAGGCCGGTGCAGGCTAACGCTGTATCCCGTGGGGGAATTTAGCAAGTGGGAGGTCTCCTAAGGGTAAGGGGACATTTGTCTCCTTGCCCCAGGGACAGCCCCAGCTGCTGCTATGGGTCAACTCGGTCCTGCTGCGCCAGCGATATCGCTGGCACAAGTCCGGGTTGATTCGTGTTGGCATCTTGGGCCTGGGAAGGGGGACAGGATATGGCTCGCGCTGGCATCACTAATCCCGTCCCCTCCTGGGCCTGATCCACCTACTCCCGCCCCCATCGCTGCCCTTCACCTGCCCTTGCGCTTGTCAGGTGGGCGTAGCTCCGCGCACCAGAGCCAACGGGAAGGCTCTAGCGCTGTCACAAAGTGCTTTACGGTACTTTTGCAACAGCTTGTGCTGGCAGAGCACATGCTCCACTGGCGCAAGGGCTCAATAGTATTGTACGAAAACAGCAGTAGCCCATGATGTCAGAGGGTCATAAGAACAGTGATGGGGGGGGGGGCAGCATTCCACCTGAAATTGTCCTGTGAAGGCACCACTGAAGTGCCAGATCCATTTTAGTAGGGCTTCAGCAGGAAATGTTCCTAGTGGACTGGGTCCTAAGTAAACCAAGTCCTAAGTGAACCAATGTGTGGGATTTTTCCATAATGGCTCGTTTTTCCATAAGAAGTCACATTCCCCACTTCATGTTGCAGTTGTGGCAATGGGGATTCTTAGTGCCCTAGTAGACCATCATGTCTCACTAGTAAGATTGGCCCAAGACCTCCTGGTGCCTGAGGTGGTGTGACAAATTCTGCCCCTCCCCTTTACCTGGTGATATGCCAGACTCTGCTCCTCCCACTCTCTGGATTGGAAAAGGAAATCTCCAGTGCCGTAGCCCACTATCCTCCACACTTCCTCTTCCTGTCCTTTTCCAATCCAGGGAGTGGGAGGAGGAGCAGAAGCAGTAGAGATAAGTGGACAGAGAGGGACCTGCTGCTTGAAGTGACTGCATCTGTCAGCCTCATGGATGGTCTAGCCACCTTGCTTGCTTCCCCAGGAGTCGTGAGAGAGTAGTCACCTTTCACCTTGTTTATGCTCTTTCTCTCCCAGGGGAGGTAAGAATGAGCCAGAGCCGGAGCAGCCAATTCCTCGGAAGGTGGCAATCCGGCGGATCCAGTCAGTCAGTGAGCTGGATCCGGACGTGCTGGAGAGCATGCACTCACTGGGCTGTTTCCGTGACAAGAACAAGCTGAAGCAAGAGCTGCAGAATGATGGGTGAGAGACTGAGTGACCTGACTGGAGGAAGGGGGAATGAGAGTCTGCCTTATGTTCTGCACATTGCATTGTAGGGATGCAGTAGGCGAGTACTGTAGCTCTTTTCAGAAGTTTTAAAAACAGATGGGATATAAAACAAGCAACAGACTGTATAGCTTTTCTAGTTCTTTGCGGATACTAAGGTAGCTATAATAATAGAGAAGTCTCAGCACCTCTCCCAAACAAAACTACCGTTCCCAGAGTTCTTTGAGAGAAGTCACACCAATTGCACTGGTTTAAAATCCCTGTGGGTTGATAAGGTAAGGAGGTATCTGATGAGGGAAGAAGGAGGGTCCTTGCCAGGGGAAGCCAAGTTCTTGGGGAAGGTGTAGATGAAAAAAAGAGTAAATAGAAGAGAAAAAAAGGAGTAAATAGTTGTAGGAAGATTTGCTAACCTCGTTCCCCACCCAGAGCAGCACTGGACACAGTCCACACACTGATGACCCTGTGCCCTCAATTTGCTGCCTCTCCATTTCAGGGAGAACCAGGAGAAAATGATCTACTATTTGCTGCTTGACCGCAAGGAGAGATACCCCAGCTGTGAGGATGAAGATCTGCCTCCACGCAATGATGTTGGTGAGACACCAGGGAATCTTTTCCCAAAATGCTTTGTGGTGGCGGGGGGGGGGGGGAGTATCCCAGGAAAGACTAGGGGCATAATTCTGCTGAAGGGTCCAAAAGAAGGGCTGCTCAGATTCTTCCAAATCTCCTTTGGGAACATCATCTGGGTGAGGGAAGATGGAAAGAATGGACAAACAATGTCCCAGTCCCAAACACACCCGTAGCCCATTCACAATCGAGGGTGCACTCCCTGAACTCGCTCATTGGCCAAAGTATCCTACTGTTAACCAGAGGCATTGCTGGAGGGGGCGGTACTGTAAATTCCGCACCGTTCTAATCCCCGTTTACTCCCTGGTACGAGGTGGCCCTGCCCTCTTGCCGTCGGAGCCATTCTGCGTGGCGAAGGCAACGGGCAGGAGACTCCCTGCCTGTTGCCTTTGCTGCACGGAATGGCTCTGACGGCGAGGGGCGGGGCCACCTTTTACCAGGGAGTAAAGGGGGATTAGAATGGTGCGGAACTTACAGTACCATCACCCCCTCCAGTGACGCCTCTGCTGTTAATACCACACCTGAGTGCTTCCTCTCCCCATGCCTCCCATTTTCTGGCCCTGTCAAAACAATGCAGGTGAGAGAGAGAGAGAGAAAGAGAGAGAGAGAGAGCTCTGTTGTCTTCCTTTAGGCGCTGAAATATCATCCTCGTATGAACAGTATCCCCCGAAGGTAGCCACAATCCACCTCTTCTCCCCAATTTGTTTCAGACCCTCCTCGAAAGCGAGTTGACTCTCCCATGCTGAACCGACATGGGAAGCGCCGGCCTGAGAGGAAGTCCATGGAAGTTCTGAGCGTCACGGACGGAGGCTCCCCAGTCCCGGCCCGACGGGCCATAGAGATGGCACAACATAGCCAGAGGTGAGCGAATGAGTTGAGCAGCCAGGACGTGCTTCTAAGATCTGACCCCAGGAGGTGCTGCCACCTTTCCAGTCTGCTTCCCCTTGCTATTGCAGGTGGGAATTGCAGACATTAATGCTTGGTTGCTTTCCAGTGGCTTACCATAGAGACTGAAAAAGACTAGAATGGCACACGGTCTAAACTCCTATTAAAAATGGAAAACAGCCATTGGCCATGAGTCACTCTGGATGCCACAGATTTCATTAACTCATATTTTAGTAAGACTTGAGTTTAAGCAAGCATGAACAACTGTCTCTGCCACTCTCTTATATTTTGGCTCAGTCACAGCTTACCTAAGATCCTAGATCTCTCATTGCTTTCTGTGAGCAGGTATGATGGTTGTGCCGGAAGCAAAGCACATGTGCATAAGACTTTGCTGCCCCGTGCTGGTGGTGCCAGGAACTGTATGTTTACTCAGTTCTTGACATTTTTCTAATCCTTGCTGCCCCCACTTTTAGAGGGAAATAACATAAAACGACTTTGCTGCTCCTTTCTTCTATGCTGGGACTTGCACTTTTGCCTTCTATCTTTGCTGCCCCTACTGGTTGTGATGAGAACAGCATGTGTATACAGTGCATTGCTGCCTCCTGCAGATGGTTCTGAGAACTGCATTTGCAGTGCGTATCTCGTCACTCTCCACAATCTCTGCCCCTCCTCCCAGACAGCCCTCACTCCCAATATCTGTCTGTCTTCTCCACAAATAGGTCTCGATCTGTGAGTGGTGCCTCGACTGGCTTATCGTCTAGCCCCCTCAGTAGCCCCAGGGTAAGTACATGGGATATTAGAGAGAGTGGGAGGTGGAAGGGCATTTGGGGCAAAGTTTGGGGAGCAGTTCTGGGTGTGGATGGGAGGGGGCAAGACAGACATGAGGAGGGAATGGGGTGAGTTTTGAGAGGGTTTGGGTAGGGAAACAGATTCACAGACCCAACAGCCTCATTTACATCCCATCTTACACTTAGTTCAAGTTGGTTGGGCGGGGTGTTGAATAGATCACCAGTCGTTTTCATAATTGCATGAATGTCAGGCAGAAATTCATCAGGCACAACTCCTCCCTGCCTATTATTGCATTTCCATGCTACCGTAGTAAAAAGCTAGACTTCCTGAATGTCCACCGACCTCATAGGCTTCACAGGCACCCAGTGAAAAATAGTGGCAGGAAAGGAGATCAGATCTGTGTGCAGTAGACCTTGGGTGAGACAAGGCAGAGAGAGAGAGAGAGAGAGAGAGAGAGAGAGAGAGAGAGAGAGAGAGAGAGAAAGAAAGAAAGAAAGAAAGAAAGAAAGAAAGAAAGAAAGAAAGAAAGAAAGAAAGAAAGAAAGAAAGAAACGCCTGCATAGTGGAAGGCAGAGTGTGGGCAGGACTAGAGAGTTAGATCCGGATGGCTGAAGGCAGGGGAGAGACTGAAGAGTGAAGTGGTGGGGAGAGCAAGCAGATAAGTAGGATGTGGCACAAGGTGGAATTTGGAAGTGGAGTGTGCTGGCTATTGGGGTAATAAGTGGAAATGGCTATTGGGGTAATAAGGCTGCCACTTACTACCTCAATAAGTAGTATTGGGGTAGGGCTCCTTCCTATGCTTTTAACAACTGCATGAGATGGAAATTCACAGGTGCTGCTTGGCTCAATGCTGCATCTCCATACTGATAAAGACAACACCTGCTGGATTTCTACCTGCCACCCAGTTGTTAAAGGCATATAGAGGGGAAAATGCACAGAAACCCTTATGGAAGGTAGTCTCTCTTTACAGATACTTGCTATATGTAATGGATTTAGGTGAAAGAGCAGGTTCTCAGTGGGGGGGGAAAGCTTAGGATTTGGGGCTTAGACTAGAGTAGTCTTTCTGTAGGAAAGTTTGGCAGCCTGGGGGTGGTGGTAAAAAGCTTATCTCGTGGTGAAGCAGATGGGCAAATAAGAGCAAGACAAATTCCTTGAAGTAGTGGCTTTGCTGTAAGGTAGTGGAACTTAAGAAGTCGCCTTATGCTGATTCGGGCCACAGGCCCCTCGAGTCCAGTGTTGTCTTCTTTGACTGGTCTGATTTGATAACTTGAGATCCCTTAAGTAGATATGCTGGGGATTGAACCTCTGACCTTGTGCATGCTGAGTGTGTGCTTTACCACTGATCCACTTGTCGGAGTTATGGTCTGGAGGAGGAACAATGGATAGTTAGGGCCGGTTCATCCATGAGCCCAACTGAGGCAGCCACCTTAGGTAGCAGGTTGGCAGAAGCACCCACCTCCATCCTCCCACTTGCCTCCACTGCTGCTGTTCCTCATCACACTCTTTGGATTGGAAAAAGAAAAAGGGGATGAAGTGGAAGAGGAAGTGTGGAGGAGAGGAGAGTGGTGGGCTAGATGTACCCAGTCTCCTCTCCTCCTCACTTCTGCTCTTCTGCTCCATTGCCATCTACCAATAGTGGGAATGGGAGGAGCAGAGGCTGGTGAGTCAGCAGGTATGGGGGGGGGGGAGAATGATTTGGCATGCAGTTTCAGATGCAAGGAGGGTCTTGGGATGGCCTATGGATAGTTTCACTGTAGAGCAGAATGTCAGGTTTGCTGTGTTTTAGACCTGCTGGCGGGGGGCAATTTTCTGAGATTCTCCTACGAGTATGGGGCAGGTTTGCCATAGGGTAGGCTAAGCTTTACAAACGTGGAGAGCATATCATACTATGGGAGACCTGAGCTCTGGGCCATGCACAATTTTAGGAGCAGATTGTGGGACTGTCACCTGCCATTACTCACCCCCATCTCACGGCTCTCCCTTCTCCACCTTTCCCCCCCACTTCTCCCCACACCCAGAGCCCCATCTTCAGCTTTTCCCTCCCATCACCTCCCCCTGGCCCCGCGAAGACCCAGACGCTCCCTGCAAAGGGCAGCCCAGCAGGGGAGCGGGCCCTGCAGAGCCGATGCTCTGCCCCTTTCCCCCTGCCCCCCAGCTCTCCACCCCCTCACCCGCCCTCCTCTCCCCGTTGCTTTTTCCCTTCTACTAAACCCCCACCCAAATCTGTGCTGCAGGTCACTCCCCACCCCTCCCCTCGGGGAAGCCCCCTCCCCACTCCGCTCGGCACCCCTGTGCACACGCCCAAAGAGAGCCCCACCGGAACTCCCGGTGGGACGCCGCCGAGCAGCCCTGGCGTGGCCGGCGTGGCCTGGAAAACCCGCCTGAACTCCATCAAGAACAGCTTCCTTGGCTCCCCACGCTTCCATCGCCGGAAACTGCAAGGTGAGTGTGTTGCCCTGCCCCTTTCTGGGGAGGTGGTAATCTGCAGGTTATGCATGACAAGAGCTCCCCCTTCTGACTGCCCAGCTGAATGAGCATCTCCGGTGCTCTTGTGTGCACACAGGCAGCAAATTGTGTCTGGGGTGGTGTATTAATTTCATGGGCGTGAAGCGGCAAAGGAATTGTGTGCAATCAATCGAGGATGATCAAGGTAGAGGGGGGAAGGTAGGCAAGCAGAATTATTTAAGAGACAGGTGCATATGACAGGTCCAGTTTGAGTAAAGATGCTATGCAGTGTGTTAGGTGGTATGCTGGATGAACATACAAATGATGGTGAATTGTTAGACTCTGTGTGGTCTCGCAGTGGTTCTCAAACCTTTTAGCACTGGGACCCACTTTTTAAAATAACACTCGGGGACCCACCTAGCTTTATGAGACTTTAAAAAAAAAGGCGATCTAGAAAGAAAGAAATTATGTATTTACAGGCAATATTTTATTTATTTATTTGCAAAATGAAGCAGCCCTAATGAATAGTCTCAAGGCTTGAGGGGCTTAGTTATGTGACCCAGCCTTCACCTGCCCCCACTACTTGTCATTGATAGACTTGGAAAAAAAAACACCAGAAAAAAGAAGCTCAAACATTTATCTCCCTATATTTACACAAGCTTGCAAACTGCAGGAGCTCAGCTCTTTGCAGTGTAATTAGCAGCTATCTGATTTTTGAATATCCTCAGGTCTTAAGGCAATTACTTATTTAATCTTTCCATCACTGGGACCCACCAGAAATCAGATCGCGACCCACCAAGTGGGTCCCGACCCACAGTTTGAGAAACACTGGTCTAATGATAAGGGTGCTGGGCTTAGATCAGGGAGAGGTGTGCCCTTGGTCTCAAAGCTCACTGGGTAACCTTGGGCTGCCTCTACCTAACTTACCTCACTCTTGTTGTGAGAATAAAATGAGGAGGAAGGAAACACTGTCCTGAGCTGCTTGGAGAAAGGGCAGGACGAAAAGTCAAGGCATCATCAGTAAGGAGCTGAATGTGTGATACCAATGCGTGAGAGGTGTTGGGTTTCTGAAGGAAGGAGCATGTGTGGAAACCTGATGAGTGGGTGTGCAAAGGGATGTACAGGAATCAAATGTTTCCCTTGCTCAGGTTGGGGCAGCAGCAGTAGTGTGGGTATATGAGCAGGGTGGGCAGTGCGCAGATAAGAACATAAGAGTTGCCTGGCTGGATCAAACCAAGGTCCATCAAGCGCAGCACTCTTGTCTGCCACAGTGGCCAGACAGATGCCCCAGAGAAGCTTGCAAGCGCAGGGTATGAATGCGTTGGCCACCCACACCACCCCGTTTTTGTCTTCAGCTACAGGGTAGCCTGTGCGTTGTAGGGTTGGGATGGGGTGGGTCAAACTCATTCCTGTTTTACATTTTATTTTCTTTCCTGCAGTTCCCACACCAGAGGAAATGTCTAGTCTTACTCCAGAGTCATCTCCTGAGTAAGTATTAGAAGATGGTGATAGTAGGAGGGAGAGACGGACTCAGCCCTTTCCTGCACTTTCTGACTCTTGAACCAAACATCCTTCCAAGTTCTCATTTGACTCCACACAATCAAATGCCTGGCTGTCTGAGGAATACAAATGTCTTTCCCCAGCAAGTGCGCCCATCACCAGAGTGAATGCTCTGTGCACAAGCGCTGCAGGCACCTCTATGGACTAATTTCCATAATATCCACAGCAACAAGTAACACATCTCCCAATCATCTTTCTTTGCAGAGTATCACAGTCCTCTTCTGCTTTCCCTCTTTTAGGCTAGCGAAGAAATCATGGTTTGGGAATTTTATCAACCTAGACAAGGAGGAACAAATTTTTGTGGTCATCAAA
This sequence comes from Plestiodon gilberti rubricaudatus, assembly GCA_026170595.1. Taxonomy (NCBI): domain Eukaryota; kingdom Metazoa; phylum Chordata; class Lepidosauria; order Squamata; family Scincidae; genus Plestiodon; species Plestiodon gilberti. The sequence goes on along the minus strand of JANXHW010000006.1, from coordinate 15,083,641 downwards.
GACAAACCCCTGAGCTCTATCAAGGCGGATATTGTACATGCCTTCCTCTCGGTGAGTGCTGAGGACCAGGGAGAAAGAAGAACGTGAGGGGGGGGGGAAGCAGGGAAGGTGATGAAGAATAATATTGGGACCTACCAAAAGCTGAGAACGGGGGGTTCACATTAGTGGGGCAACAGGAGGGGATCACTTCCATCTCATGGCCTGTGAGTTGACATCCCCTCTTCTGACTTGGCTCCTCCACAGATTCCCAGCCTGAGCCACAGCGTTGTGTCCCAAACAAGCTTCCGGGCCGAATACAAGTCGTCTGGCGGCCCCTCTGTCTTCCAGAAACCTGTCAAGTTCCAAGTTGACATCAGCTACTCCGAGGGTGGGGAGGCGCACAAGGACAGCGGGATCTACTCGGTCACCTTCACCCTCATCTCAGGTTGACAACCTCTCACCTTCTCCCATTTTGTGATCTTAGGGACCCATCGAGCTTATGGGACACTTTAGCAACATGTGGATAGAAAACCAAAATTTCCCATCAGCCTGTTGAGAAATTCTGCATTCTCTCTCTCTCTCTCCCCTGGGAAGTGGGAATGACTGTTTAGCCAATTTAAGTCTGTAATGCAGATATGCCCATGGCTGATGAGATCCCAGTTCCTTAGAATGAAGAGCAGACTGTATTTATATAATGGGATGTACTCCTAGGGGATCAACCCACTCCAGAGACAATATGGCACCTGCTTCAGAGACTAACGGCGCAATCCTGTCTAGATTTGAGACGGGCGGAGCACTGCTCCGCTGGTCTAGGGTGTTGCAAATGTCACTGTGCCATAAGGCATGTTTGTGGCACCCAGAGAGTAAGTGGTGCTGGCACAGAGGCCGGCAACACTCTACTCGGCTTAGTCATTGTGAAGCGCCCGCCAGGGAAGGTGAGTTCCCCGCCGGGCATTGGAGGGGCAGGGGGAGGGTGGAACGGGGTGTTCCGGGGGTGGATGGGAATGGAGAATTGGGCCTAGGAAGGGGGAGGAATCAGTGGTGGCCTCCTCTACCATATCCTATCCCCCTTTCTGTGCCAGTTGGGCCTTCCACGGGCCTCTCAAATGTACACCAGCGAAATAGCTGGCATGCATTAGAGGATGCCCATCAGGGCAGCTGCTGGCGCATTACTCAGGGTAAAGGGACAAATGTCCCTTTACCCCGAGGAGGCCGCCGGCTGCACCAGGTCAGGCCCAATCCTGCGTAGGATGCAGCGGGCGCCTTATACACAGTGCTGCGTCCTGCTAGACAGGATTGGGCTGTAAAAAGACATCAACATATGACTTACAGATCCAAATTCAATCCCCTCCCCTTCCTTATCACTGATGTAGTGTGGTCCAGTCTTCTCATTCTGAAGGGTGTGGCGGATGCACAGTTTAGCAGGAGTCTGTCTTTGGGCTGCTCTGATCCCTTTTGCACAGCACTTGTGACTGCACCTTCCCATCAGGAGCCCCTGCCGAGTCCGATCCCATTTCCCCTCTTGATCCGTATTCCCCACATCTGCCTCCATAGGTCCCAGCCGCCGGTTTAAGCGGGTCGTGGAAACGATTCAGGCACAACTGCTCAGCACACATGACCAGCCTTCCGTGCAAGCTCTTGCAGGTGGGTGTGACTCCATACCGAACGTTTGCCGGTCACTATCCCTGCCTATGGCTGCTTTCACAAGAGACACTTGGTTGTCGTTGGTTTATTCTTTATTTTAAGAATTTCTATCTTGCCTTTTTTTCAAACTCAAGAAAAAAATTACAGGGGTGGGGGTCATAGCAGAGATTTCTAAAATTATGCATGGTATCGATTGGAAGAATTTTTTCTCCCTCTCTCCCAACACTGTAACTGCAGGTCATCCAATGAAACTGATTAGTGGGAGATGTACAAGGAACCAAAAGGAAGTCCTTCTTCACACAACACAGCACATGATTATGGAATAAGATTTGGGAAAAGCCACTCATTTAGATGGCTTCCAAAGGGGATTCAACACATTCATGGAGAGCAAGTCTGACACTGGCTATTATTAGTTGATGATGCCCCAGGGCAAAGCCCTGCAGTGCCCCCCCATGGTGCCCCCCCATCCCCAGATGGTGCATTGGGCACTACCACTGCCACGAGTTCAGAGATTGGTTTTCAGAGACTGGCCTGGCAGGTGAGTCCTCTGATAGGCCCTCAGCCAGTGCTTGACCTGGTCAATCCCAGACGCTGCACCTGTACTATCTCCAGGTTCAGAGGCAGGCAGTGTGCTTCTCAATACCAGTGGTGGGTGGGTGGGTGGGGAGCGGATGAACAGCAGAGGAGGGCTATTGCCTTCAGGCCCTGGGCTTGTGGGCTCCTTGGGGGCACCTAGTTGGCCACTGTGAGAAACAGAACACTGTACAAGCTGGACTCTGCCTCTAGTCCATGGAAGCTTCTGCCACAACCAGTCTTCGTTTTTAAGGACTATCTTTTTGCTGTAATATATCAACAGCGCAATCCTCCGTAACTTTAGAATGGTGGAACACGCGCTACGCCGTTCAAAAGTGTCACAAATGTGCTGTAAAGCACGTTTGCAACTACTTTAGAGTAAGGGTCGCTGGCACGAGGCAGGCAGCCCTCACTCTGGCGCCGGATCACCCCTGCGGCCGCTGGAGAAAGGTAAGGAATGCACTGGCGGGGGCGGTCCATATCCCCATCCCGTTTCCAGGCCAGCGTGGCCCTTACACAGCCTCCTCAGACTTACGCCAACTCAATAGCTGGTGGAAATCCGAGGAGGCCCATTGGGGCCTCCCCACGTTACACCAGGGGAAGGGGGCAAATGTCTCCTTCCTCCGAGGAGACCTCTGGGCCGATCATAATTGGTCCAGAATGGTGATAGGCTCTTTAGTCAGGATTGCACTCTAACACAGCTACCTCAGTGGAATTTGGCATCTGGCAATGTTGTTATTAAAGAGAGAATGCAGAAGAGAAGCATTGTTCATGCAAGATACAGGGTGTGATTGCAGGGCATCTGCTTGTGATATTAGCTCAAAGTGTGCACTCCCCTTCCAGATGAGAAGAATGGGCAGCAGCCCCGTTTGCCAGGCACCCCGACGCGTAGCTGCCAACCATCGCGGCGCTCCGAATCCGACGTCTCGTCTGAACACCATCGACGTGGCTCCAAGGACAAGAAGCTTGTCTCATCCAATGGGACTCAAGTCCAGCAACCGCCACCTCCGTCCCCACAGCAGCCGTGACATCTGGGGCAGGGGGCAGCACAGGGGTGGCAGAAGGAAGCCATCTCCATGCCCCTGGGAATAGCTAGAGCTGTCCCAGATGGACAGAAGGAGCCAACGAACCAGGCGGATGGGTAAAGGCCCCACCAGAGACGCAAAGGGGCGGGGAGGGGGATTGGTTTAAAATTTAACAACCTCGTCTCACCCCGGGGCGGAAAGTCGCCATCTTGGGAGCGGCCCATACTGTGAACTTGTAAATAGTTAACAAAAACAGAACAAAACAAAAGAAACCCACAAAAGAACAGAAGGGGGAAAAAAGAACATAAAAGTGATGGACTGAAAAAAAAAATAAGAAACCGGAGAAGGAAGAGGAGGAGGAAAGAAGCCGGGCAGGAGCCGGTGGAGGTTGGGGGGTTTACTCTGATTCCTGTGGTGGTGGTGGTGGGGGGGGGAATGTCTTTATTTACTTGAGTCCTTTTCATAGACTCCCTCCTGATTTCAGTTTGGTTCTAATCAGGAGCCATCCTTTTTCTCCTGCTTTTTCCTTCTGTGGCCTGCAAGGTGCCCACTTACTCACAGTGTCACAGGAGCACTAGCTAAAATCATGAGACAGAGCTCATAAGACGCTTGGCTTTTGTGGAAAAGAAAAATCAAAGTTTCTGTTTCTTTCTTCCCCCTAGAGCCCAATTTTCTCCTTCTAATTTTCCTGCTTTCAGAAATTCAGACTGAAGTCCTAAACACACTTACAAGGGTGTAAGTCCCATTGAAAACAGTGGGACTTACTTCGGAGTAAATTTGCATAGGCTTGCACTACTTTTCTTAAAAGCATTATTGCTAACTGAGATTAAATTCAGATTCAAAATATTTATCGGAACTCTAGCAAACACTTTATTGAAAAGCCAAAATTTGAAAAAGGTCCTCCTCAAAGCTAATACTTTTAGAATGACCCAAATCTGAATTTTAAAAGTATGTAATGTTAAAAAGTAAAATGGAAATGTACATAAATATATTATAGCCCAAGCAATGTTTGTGACTATCTCAAAGCCATTTAGTGAAAGTTGGCATTTTGCAATTTTACTAAAAAAACATATACCTAAATCAAAATTATCTCAAAGTCCTGAAATTTTTAAAAAAGGATCCCATTCTTAAATTCCAGTTTTCAGAAGCTGGCAAGTGTACACACCAAAGAGCAGTCACCAATATTACTAATCTTTGGGTATGCAGATCAGCTACAGCACAGGTTGTTATATATTTCCTGTCCCAACCCCAACCAGCACTCCGGGTTCTGTTCTGGTGAAACAGAACTTTGATCTTTTAGTGTCAGACTTCCACAATCACCTGTCATGCTATCAGGAGTGATGTACACAAGGCTGGCCCAAGATTTCATGGTGCCTGAGGAGGCATGCTAAATGCTGCCTCCCTTATCTGTTGGTATGCCAGTCTCCACTCATCCCACTTCCTGGACAGGAAAGAGAAGAGGAAAATGGAATGGAAGAGGAAGGGTGGAGAAGAGGAAAGTGGGGGGCTAGAGCATTGCTCCCTTCCATATTTCCATTTCACTCACTCTTTCTTTTTCCAATCCAGATACTGGGGGGGGGGGGGGGAGAGAAAGAAGCAGTGGAGGTGAGTGGGAGGACAGAGCTTGGCACCTCTCCAATCTGCTGCCTGAGGCGACCACCTCAACTGGCCTTATGGGTGGGCCGGCCCTAGATTTACATTACATCTGCTTCCAAGAGTCTTCATGATCTCAACATAGGCACTGTAGTACAGAGAAGGGAGGGTTTTTTAAAACAGGCCTTCAACAATGGCCCCAGACTGGAAAACAATCCTTTGGGAGTGCAGGGATTCCCAAATAATTAGCACCCCCCTAACCCATCAGGTACTTTTAGTATGAAACATATCATTTCATTTTGATGGATTCTCCTTCAGATGTTGAAAAAAGCAAATAAAGATTAGTTATTATTATGATTTACATTACATTATTAGTTTAAAAGCAAGCAAGCAAGCCCTTTCCAAAGCTTAGGAATATCATGGCTACAAAAGTGTTGAGTAGAACAAATAAAAACAGTCAGGCTTAAACAGCTTTCTCTTTCCCATACTAAAGGCAATTTACCTCAGAATTTTTTTTTATCAATTATTGGGGCCTTTCCCTTAAAAGAAGGGAAAATTTAGTCAAATAATATTCCCCCATAAATTAGGCAATCTTTGCCTGACTGAATTTCAAAATGTCATCAGGTGGTTTTGAGGAATTTTAAAGGAATTCAAGTTCCTTTACCTGTGAATCTCGATCTCTTGCTTCTAATTGGCTCTGTTCCATGACATTTTAGCAGCCCTGTCAGAACTTTGAATAGGTACAGGAGGATGACTCATCTCCCCCCTCACCTCTCCGCCAGCCCCCACTACTTTTTCTTGACACTCTGCACCCATGTGTACGAGACACACTGAGGGGGCTTTTGGGGGGGGAGGGGGCAACCATTCAACTGTGTTTTGACAGTGCTGTCGTTTCGATGGAAGGCAGAGGAGCCTTGGAGCTGCCAGGCCTAGAACTTGCGGTCCAAACATGGACATCAACTGGAACGCCGTTACAGACACAGAACTTGAGGCAGGATTCCTTTTGAACCCATAAGCGGCGGCATTCACAGTTCTAGCAAAGGGGCTGGAGTAGCAGATTTAGCTCACTGGGACAGATCTGGGGATGGAGTCCATGTTTTGATAGGACCACTGGAATGGAGTGAAAATTTCCAGAAGTAATCCTGCTTCTCCCTTCCGTTCTTCCTCCTTCCCCCTACTGTTTTGAGTGACTTGCCTCTCCTGGTCGGGAGGGGCAGCACTGGGTGTGGGCGATGGCGCATGCGGGCGTGCACATGAACAGGAGATAACTGTATGTAGCCCCCCTCCCTCCACCTCATCTTCTGGCCCAGTGTCTGTCCATCCTCTCTCCTTTTTGTGAATCCAATCTTATCTCTCTCTCTCTCTCACACACACACACACACGCCAACTGCCTATCTCCTCATCCCTCCATCTGACTGTCCAACCCCTCCTATTTCATGTCATCTCTGGGGTCTAATTATTGCTCAGAAGAAAAAAAAATACAATCACTCAAATGTTCCCTTGCTGCTGAGATCTACCACGTGTCATTTCCGCTCAACTTTCTTTGCCCAGCTGGCAAGTGGTGATGGGGGCATTTGGCGTATACAACGAGCTTCTTCCTTTAATGCGTTCTGGCTGGTCCAGGGGAAGGAAGCATCAAAGTTACATGCTGGGGTGGCTTTCATACATGCCCCTCCCACAGCGGCTCTGAAACCCTCTGGGAGTCCAATTGGGGCTGTCTTTCTCAGCGGGTGGGGCTATGCCAGTTCGATGAGAACGTCCAAATGGGTATTTCTGTATTGGTGTGGGACACAACATGTGCAAGAGAGGCTGCACTTGCTGTAGTGAGGCTGTGAGAGGGTGTTGGATGCTTGATAAGTTTGTAAGGGTTGAGCACTCTGCACAAATGGAGGTGGCGAGCGACTATGGATGTAGACAGCTAGGTCAAGCGGGAGCATTAGGTGTGCAAGTATGGATGCTGCCTCTGACTGACAGCGCAATCCTATCCAACTTACACCACCGGTGTAACCAGCGGTGCAGCAAGAACAGAAGGCCTCAGAACGGAAAGGGGATTCAAATCCCCTCCAAAGGGGGATTCTAATCTCCCCTCCAAAGCCTCCCACCCTACCTTCCCCTGCTGGTTACACCGGTGGTGTAAGTGGGATAGGATTGCGCTGTGAATAGGGTGCTCTATGGATGCCAAGTGGGTAGTGCTCAGTATGTATAAACCTGCATGCAAGCAGAGGTGATGGGGTGAAGTACAGATTCATGCAGTACTGCTGTGGTACAGAAGCTGCTTCACTGTGGCTTCTTCCCACAATATCTAGATGGAGGAAATCTGTAGGTGGGGCAAATGCTGTGCTCCTTAGCTATTCAAATAGTCCCAGGGGAGGGAATATGAATAGGCCCTGAGATAAGGGACTCCCTGGATGTGCACAGCAAAAGAGAGTAAGTAGGGTTGGGCGTGCATGTGTGTAGGGTTGCTGAGTGATAAGAGACATACATGGAGAGCTGGGCTTTTAATATGCAGAGGGAGTTGTGACCAAATGTAGCTAGATAACAGAATGTGCCAGAGAATGGGAGCTGGCGGGTGAATGTGTTCAAGCAGCGGAGTACTAGGGAGTGATGTACATGCACATGCAAAGAGTAGACTGTATGGGAGACCTTCTGTATTAAGCAGAGCCCACCAGTTTACATGTACCTCACACCTTGACACTCTCCTTGCTGCCTTCTCCTCAATGCAATATGGAAAACATCAGGATCCCGTTCCATTCCAGTATGCTGCATCTCAATGCAAGAATCCATTTTGATGTACTCCTATCTCAATCGTATCTGCAAACTTTTCCCCACAGATCCCTTAAGTCCTTCCCAGAAGTCCTTTCTCAGAGACACTGCTGCTGATTTTTCCTCCTCTGTCCCCTACTCTCTCTGAAAGATACTGGCCACACGTGTTCTATAAAACACACATGGCCCACTAATACTTTAGATACGGTATTGATACCGCACCAACACCCTGTTACACCAGCTCTGGTTTTGTTGCAACAAAATCCACTCTTCCATGGACAGAATAGCAGATGGTCAGCACCTGTGATTTTCAGTTTATTAATTCTCCCTCAAAAGAAAGAAATTAGATTTGGCAGGATGAGTAGAAAGAGAAGTAGTTAAAATCTAAGCCGAGGCAGGGGGGTGGGGAGATTTATTTTCTCACTTGTGAAAAATACAGATTGGGTCCTACTCCAAAGGGAACATATAAGAAAGAGGAGAGACTTGGAATGTGATAGTCCAGTACCACCCCTACAATGGGACGGTTCAACTCCTTCCACTCCTTATAGAGTCAGAAAAACAAAGAAGGGTGAGAGTTCTTTCCCACAAGAGGAAAGACATGAGGCTGTTCGGTTTGGTACCACAGTCTATGAAAGAAAAAAAAAAACCCTTTGATTCACCGTTATGGAATGATTCAGAATAGGTTTTGATTCAGTCACTGGACCTCGACTTTATGGTACAATATCATTATTCTTTCACACACAGCAGTTTATGTCTAGAGGGTGATGTAGATGGCACAAATGCTCTGTTGGGCTTCTGGTTAGTGGGTGGAAGAATATGTGTGGAATGACTTGTACAGTTGAGCCAGTCCACAACTGTGGTGCCAGGGTCCAATGCACTGAACCAGACAGTGGAGAAGGAGCATTTTTCTTGTTGGTTTCTCCAGTCCCTCACGTTCTTGTGGCAGTGGTAGGGGAGTAAACAGTGCAGAAACCACTCATATACGTCCATACTGCAAAGGGTTCTAGGCCTATCTGTGAGGTAAAAAGCAAAAGCTGGTCCCACCAGCGGAAGGATACAGCTGATTGTGTCACATAAGGCAAAGTCATCATAACTGGGATCCTTTCACTGCACCGTGTTTCATACAGTGGTGTAGAGGTGGGCAAGATACAGAATAGCGAGGGTATGATGAAGGGGCAAGTTTTGCCACCACTAGTGGGGGGATTCTAGTGGGATATAAAATAGTCACTTTAAAAATTAGTTTTTTCAAGACACAGGAGGTAGATCCATTTATGAAGGAGGTCAAAAAAACCTTTCAGTCAGTAGTAGAAGGGCACTACTACAGACACCTGAGATATTTATGCTCAGGGGCAAAGTTAATTTATGCTCAGTGGCAAAGTTAATTATAGCTGCCAGGATGAATCACAGCTGGGAAAGATTTTCCAAAGTGGGAGGATCCCATGAGGCTGTCCACTAACACAAAATGTTAGATTCTTTTTTTCCCTCAGAGCAGAAAGCAGGAACTACTTTGTCCCATCAGTGGAAAGACATGCTGGGATAGGTCCTTTCCCGTCAAAGAGGCTGGTCTGGGAATTTGTGTGGATTGGCTCTCAAAGCCCCTTCCTCCCAACAGGTATCAAAGCTGTAGAGTCTGTGTTGACACCTGGATATCCTGGGTATCTTGGTCTGTCCGTCGACGTTTTATGTGGATCGAGCAAGCTCCCACATGCCAGAAATCCACTGCAAAGAGGCCAAAGAGCAGGAACAGATCCATGGCTAGTGCCCATTCACAGTAGGCCGCCTCAGAACCCCTTTTCATGAAAAAGAGTGCAAACGCTGTGGTCAAAGAATCAAGGAAAAGGACTGGCCAGAATACCTGTTGACCTGAGCAGGTCTGGGAAGTGGGGAAAATACCAGGTGCTGAGGCTCCTAAAGAATATGTTAATTCTTAGGGACCACTTGATGCTGATATCTAAAAATGACAATATTTTCTCAGTTCTGTACTGCACCTCAACATCATATCCTCAAAGGAAAAACTGCATGCGGCCTGCAGTGCTTCTAAACAGCTGGGTGCAGCTACCACTGCGATTTCACCTATTCTGCATCCTTCATCCCTCAACACACAGCCGTTAGCTAGCTCTGACCTCCGTTGGGCAGACCTGCAGATAGCACCAAATTCTGGGCCACAATCCACCACCCCCCCTCATCTCTATAGATGCTGCATTCAGGATACTGGCAATGAGGAGGACAGAGCCACAAACACTGAGAGAGAACCGGAGAGGCCCGATCCACCGTCCGCCATGTCTCGGCTTCACTCGATCAGTCAGAAACGCCTGGACCCAGAAATAAAGGATGCCCAGAACAAATGCCAGGAAGGCCCCAAACAAATGAGTTTCCAGCTGGTTATATTGCTGTGGGAGGGAGGAAAAAGAATCGTTCGTTACCAGAGTGTGCCTCTTTTAAGACTACCCATCCCACCAGAGTGTGCCTCTTTTAAGACTACCCATCCCACAACAGCCCACTCCTTTCGTTGTGTCCCCTATTGCTACCAAGGTCCACTTCTCAAGGCTACTTACCTGGAAGTTGCCTACAACAGAGGAACCAAAGGCACAAAGTAGGCCTAGAACAAGCCCAACTGAATTTAAACGTGAGCGGCAACCATAATCTCGCACCTGTTGATACTTCACATAGCAAATCACCACACCTAGGAGGAGAAGTTATTCTTGTCAACTTGGTTCTTCTGTTAAATAGCTGAGCCACCCAGCCTCACCCCTTAACCTGCTGTCCTATAGCTATCACATGTCATCTGCTGCTTCTATACTTCAGCAGTTTGCAGTCCATCAAAATGGGAGGCTGTGGCATGACATACTCTATAGCCAAATCAGATCCATATTAATTTAGTATCATCCCATTAGTTCAGTGGTTCCCAAACTGGGAGGCGCGGCTCCCAGGGGAGCTGTGGAAACCAGCCAGGGGAGCCGCGGAGTGCCACGAAATCCTCTCAGAATACAATGCAATGCCAATTGGCAGGCATCAACATAATGTAATGGGGAGCCACTGCCAATGGTTGTCAATGGTCAAGGGAGCCGCAGGTTGAAAAAGTTTTGGGAAACACTGCACTAGTTCCACAGGACTAACTCCCAAGTAAGCATGCATAGGACCATTGCTTTCATGCTCATGCACGTGCATTTAAATGCACAAGCACGAGACACCAAATGCAGATGCTAAGCTGCTTAACCCTTTCCTGGAGGGGGAGCTGATACCGTCAAGAAGGACACCTCAAACAACTCACACTAACAAGGCACCCCCCCACAGGCCAAAACAGGAACAGAGATTTATGAGGAGCATAATCAGTGCTCTCTCCATTAAACAGGGATAGCTGAAGCACATGGAAATAGAGGAAGGAAGAGACCACACTTACCTAAAAAAGCTCCTAGATTCAGAATCTGACCAAATACACAGCTCTGGGGTGGGTAGGCACCACACGTGCTGAGGGGAGAGGAGTTGGCAAATTTCACACAACTGGAGCCAAGCTTGAAAACTGGCCTTAGAAGCCCTTCTGCCCCTTCAGTGAACAAAAAGTCAACAGTCCAGTATACATAAATGATGACCTTAGTCATTAAGGAGACGCGGATGGGGTCTGACTCACGCCCTGCTCGCTCATTCGCTTTCCTGTGGGCAGTGAATGCGCGTGAGGGGCCTTTAGGACGCATGTGCTGCCCCTGCCCACGACACACGGGCCCAACTCCGCTCCCCATGTTCACTGTTTGCAGAAGAAATTCCTGCATGTGGGGGGGAGCTTCTCCTCATGATTGGAACCCTAGGTTCCAATTATCGGGAGAAACTGAATGTGGGGAGAGGCAGGAGCATGGCTAGCACAGGTCATTGGCAGGGGACAGGGTTAAGCAGTGCTTAACCAGGTGTACTTAATTCTACAGAAGCCCCTCACACGTTTGCTCTGCATGGCAGAGTGAACAGGACTTCAGTACCCCCTTCATTCTGCACTTCATTCATTTCGCACTTCTACCACCCCCACCTCGTGCTAGACTTGTCTTCATGCCTTTAGTTTCCTTGCAGAAGCTGCTGCCCATCCCCCTCTGGACCAACGAAACAGCCAGGACAAATCAGCCAGTTCCATCTCCCAGGCTGGTCGGTTCTTATCTGTATTCGTCCTGAGGAGGGAAATCCAACTACAATAATGTACAGTATTTATTCCTCCATCACATTTTTATCCCTCCTGCCAAAACGGTTTAAAGTGGCTCACAATGGTATAAAACACGTACAGAGGGGACCCACAACAAAATGTCACAGTGTCCCTGTTCAGGGCTTCAGCAAGAGTGGAAATAAAGGACACATTTCCTCCTCTCCAGAAAACTTTCCCTGCTGTGCTCCATAACACTAAATAATGGCCCAGGGCAGGCTTCTGATTGGCTGCTGCTGGTTATACAGTGTTTCAGGCTTTATGGTTATATACAGTAGTGTTATATAGCAGGGTGGGAAGGGGAAGGAAAAAGGTGTTCATTTTTCTATCCTGCTCCTGAAAGCTCCTCGCACAGAATGGAGAGAAGAGTACCGTACTTTTTAATTTCATGGCACACAGCCCTGCTCCAGGATTCTATATATATAGTACAGAGTTTTCCCCTCTCGTTATCTCTTTTTTCAACTGATACCCTCACCATTTGGTGGTCCGGAAGAGGGTCCGGAAGGGGCCTTTTCAAGCCCCCCCCAGTTTTAAAATGTTTATTTTTCTTTTAATTTACAAATGAACATTCTTTTGCACAGACAGGGATTCCCCCAGTTGCAGAAACCACTACCTTCTTTTGGAGTGGTCCCATTTTACTTCCAAACTGATAAACACTCAGCTGATTGCTGCTGCAGTACTGGAGGAAATGAGGATGATAGACCATTAAGCAGTTCAATAAGAAAGGGGCTTCATCCTACATTCGTTCAACTCCAGAGATCCCAATCCCCCCCCCATCTTCTCAGAACCCTTTGTAAACAGATAAGCATCCAGCAGCACAAGCTGCAAGAAGAAAGAATATACAGTATAGTACAGTATATGAACCTCTTGGGGGAGCTATTCGGGAAGACTGAGGGCGCAATCCAAACCTACTTAGGCCACCGTTGTAACCAGCAGCCCAGCGAAAACGGGAGGCCCCAGAACGGAAAGGGGATTCAAATCCCCTCCAAAAGGGGAATTCAAAGGGGATTTGAATCCCCTTTCCGTTCTGGGGCCTCCTGTTTTCGCTGGGCCGCTGGTTACAATGGTGGCCTAAGTAGGTTTGGATTGCGCCCTGAGACAATCACCAAAAAGGCCCTGCTACTTGTAAGTAGCAGGGCGTTTTTGGTGATTGTCTTAGTCTTCCAGAATAGCTCCCCCAAGAGCTCCACTCAAATAGAGGGAACCCTAACAGAGGTGATCTAAACAGTGAGTGGGCTCAGAGAGGTGCTTTCTAAGAAACCCCAGTCAACCTGTACCTGATGTACGGAAAGGCTTCTGTGACGTTCACGGAGCCATTTGCAACCGCCATAGCATACCTGATGAAACAGAAATTGCATGAGATGGCAGGAATTCCCAAAACAAAAACCTGCTCTTCTGCAGCATCCACTTTCCCAAGTGGAAAGGAAGTTCCAGGTTGGTTTTATTGCACAGACTGTGTCCTGGAGGCTTGTGATGCGTTAATACAAATATACCAGATAAACACCCGGGGGGGGGGGGGAAGGATACGCACAGGCACAGAAACAGTCTCCCTGGGATTAAACAGAGTTGAGCTTTCAAGGTTAGGTTGACACTCTGGCATTGGCTCTTCTTAGAAAATCACAGGTTACCTCTCAGAGTTAAACATCTGCAAACATCGCCTGTGGTGCCCCAAACAATTTGTGCTGTCAAAATAAAGCATGCAAATCACATGCAACTTAACATACTTGCTCAGCTTTCATCATTATCGTTATGTATAATGATCACAGAATCATTTGTTTGATGCAACAAATTCCAGATTCTTTGCCTAAATTAAAGATGGTCAGGGCCACAAACCTTTTCACACTCTTTCCTGGGAGTAAGCCCTATTGAACTTACTTCTTAGACAGGACTTACTTCTTAGAATAGGATTACACTGCAAGCCAACCAGCTAAAGATTAGCAACACGCTTACCCTGACATATCTATTCCATATCAGCATAGATAGGAGGGTTGCTAACTGGCCAGAAGCCTGACCTGCTCCTTCCCCTTTAACAATGTCATCTGATCAGCAGGTGCAGCTTTTCAGGAGATGGCACTAAACTTGACCACCTGCTAATTGCTGCAGATCAAGCTGCTTTAACTGGACAGCAACAAGGGCTGGTTCAAAAGTTGGCAACCCTCTGTGTGCATTCACTCACAAGTGTACTCACTTTAATGGAAATAGTCCCCTCTTTGGTGGAATTTGTATTCCAGGGCAACACTTCACAACATTAAATCTGACCTTAATGTATATTCCTATACAGGTCTGACCTGACACATCTTCATTTCCCGATATCCAGCCTAGCCAGTCTTGAGCCTTAGCCAAGCCTCCCCAGAGAGAAAAAGCTCCAGTACCCCCTGTATGATATATATGCAACACAATGAATCAACTGTGCTCTGTCCTCTAATGTACAGCCACCCTCTCCTCAGCCTTGGCCTAGAGGAAACTCTGCTGCAGGGCTATACTGAGAGCCCTGATATATCCCTACCAAATAAACCTTTTCATTACAGAGCCTATGCAGGGTCTGTAAACCCCTGTGCAGAGCCTGAATCAATAAAACCCTGTGCAGAGCCTGAATCAAGTTTGAACAGACAACACCCCCTCCCCTTGGAGAAAACCAGTTCCTTTTTATTCGATACTCACACAACCCAGAAGCCAACACTACCCCCTACAGCGAGGATCACAGGAAGCAGAGCCCAGAACCACATGGTGCCAGAAGACCTACAGATGAAAAACACAAGCAGATCATCAGGAGAGCCTTAAAAGCCAGGACTCCTGGGCTCTTTGGGAAAGGGGGTGGGAGAATGGGGAAAGGGCAGGCACCTAGGAGGAAGGCAGATCCACTACATGCTAGCATCCTATTGTGATCTAGCGGATTGGATTGGGAAGAGAAGGGATCCTAGAACCTTGGGTTCTTTGGAGAATGGGTACAGTGGGAGCCAGGAATCCTAGGATCCCTGGCTAGGGCCACAGAAGAGGCGATTCCAAAACTCTGCTAGATCCAGGGGGCCTCATCTCTTTTCTCCCAAAGGCTCCTGCCTTGTTCTGCGCCCTACAAATGAAATAAACTGAAAGAAGGACTTCCGTTAATGTGGTATACTTATACATTTTCCCTGCCACACCTCTCTTTCAGCCACCACCCAACAAGGTCGAGCTCCTACCACTGATTAAAGGGAAAGCACAACTTCCTGTTATGGGGAAAATGCACTGGAATTTGGGGAGACCTGGTTGCTATGCCACTTGGAAAGAAACTGGCACAGACTCAGTGACCACACTGCTTGCGTACTGGCGAAGTAAGAGGTTCCTTTTGGGGCTCTAGAACAGGTAGTTTGGGAACTGCAATGTCTGGGTTGTGTGTCTTCTTTGAACCTTATTGCCATGTAGTATAGACAGGTTTACAGTGCAATCTTTTCCAACTTCCCCCCACCGGTGCAGTCAGCGGTGCAGCGAGAACAGGAGGCCCCAGAACAGAAAGGGGATTCAAATCCCCTCCAAAGGGGGATTCAAAGGGGATTTAAATCTCCCCTCCCCTCCACAGCCTTCCACCCTGCTCTCCCTCGCTGGTTACACCAGTGGGGGAAGTTGGATAGGATTGCGTTGTTCAAGAGTGTTTCCTTACCTTGGAATTATTTGCCAGCTCTGCCCTCTTTCTTATTCAGGAGAATGCCCTTCTCTCCAGCAGATAGAGAGTGTGATGATAATAAGCCAGGCTTGCCTTCTGTTACCCCGCCCTAATTCTGCCTCCTGGGAATCGGGCAAAGGGCATCGTGATGGTGTTATTAATGTGGGACTTTTGTCCCCAAAGACGGAGCACTGTTCCACTGACACATGAGTACTTAAGGCAAATCAGAAATCCGTCAATGGCTAACTTGCCATGCTTTATCAATTACATACATTTCTTTCTAATACACAGAATGAAGGTTGCTGGACTATCTGTGAGGAGATTTGGGAATACTAGGTTAGATATGGGAAGGGGAGTAGGGGCAGGGCTGAGAGCAAGACTCTTGGGTTCCGTGGAAGACGTGTGGTGTCCAGTGAGTTAGGGAAAGGGTAGGTTCAGAGCCAGAATCAAATCAATATTTCCAAAGTGAGGAACATTCTGGAAGACTGGTGGCTAAAATCAAAGAAGTTAGCGGCTCCGGCTCAGATGTCAAGTTCTGATCCCCCAAACTGGTTAAGTGTGCTCTTTTTGTCCACATCTCCCACACTTCTCTTGACTGGATTCCTAAACATAATTTGTTGGGACATTTAAATCAATAGCCTGGATAAAATATGTGTGGCTTCGCTTCCCCATCATGCCTACCTCTCAGCCTTGGGAGGAGTAGATGTCTAGACGTGACGATGGGATGGAGAGAGTGGATAGAGGGAAATTCTTCTCCCTCTCGCACAACACCAGAACCGGGGGACATGCACTAAAATTGGGTGGAGGGAGAGTTAGAATGGATAAAAGAAAATATTTCTTCACCCAGCAGCGTGTAATTCATCTGTGGAACTCCTTGCCACAGGATGTGGTGATGGCACCTGGCCTAGATGCCTTTAAAAGGGGTTTGGACAGATTCATGGAGGAAAAGACCATCGCAGGTTACAAGCCATAAGCAACCTCCTGGTTTTAGAAGTAGGTTTTCTCTGTGCCAGGTGCAGGGGAGTGGCAGCAGGAAACAGGTTATCTTGTTGGCTGTGTGCTCCCTGAGGCATCTGGTGGGGCCACTGTGTGATACAGGAAGCTGGACTAGATGGGCCTTTGGCCTGATCCAGCAGGGCTCTTCTTATGTTCTTATGTTCTTATGACGTGACATGACATGGAAGTTCCATGATCAAAAGTGGGGTGAAGCTGATTTAGGCTGGTGTCAAGGTGGGAAGGGGGGGCTAATTTTTTCTCTGCATGGTATGACTCTGATCCAGTCCCCCCCCCCCTCAAAGCTGTTATGAGCTCCTGATGGGAAAATTTTCAAGCATATTGAGCCCATACATTATCCCCTCCACATTGATAGATGCTCCAAGGGGATGATTTTAGTTTAACAAAACTGGCGCAGGGGCAGACGGTTACAACCCTTCCCCTACACTGCAGCCCCCCAATCCAAATCTTACTGTCTCTCCCCACAGCTTCTTCTTGAAAACAATGTGGGGAGTTCCAGCCACAGATCCCCCACTTACTTTGCAGTGAGTCTGGCCTTTAGAAAAAGCAACCAAACAGAAAGAAAATGGTGATTCACTGGGGGGGGGGGGGGAGAACCCATCTTTTCTGTGTCTTGATTCTATAGTTGAAGACCCATAGTATGGAGGACAGAAGAAGCCTGACATCAGAATTCTGTTAGAACATAAAATGTGGGCACCTTTTGTGATCTATTTGGCGATGAAGACATTACGGACTCGAAAGCACAGCCTCTTAAAATAAGGGATATGTGGCCATCTCAGGGAGTTGGAGTCCTGTGCACTGGAAGGGATCAGTGACTGCAAAGACTCTGGATTCTTAAAGAAACTGGTTGCAGTCATATTGGGTTAGAGTGGCTCTTTTTTTCTGGCATGGTTCCTGGACCGTTAACAGTTGTGTGACAGGCTATTATCTAATAGGTGAAGACTTTCCTCTCACCATACCTACATGCTGGGCAAAGCTGCAACTGTTGAACTTCCGTCTAACATGGGCACAGGAGCCCCGATAGTGGAAAAATGTGGCAATCCTAAGGGGCAGGGGAGGAAGTGAACAATCGCCATTGCTCATTTTAATTGCTTAAGTTTAAATGTACAGTATGTACATTTTAAATCTCCATTGAATTACAGCACCAGCCTGGCATGTCCTATTACATTCAATGGGACTTGCACCCAGGTAAGTGTGCATAGGATTGCAGCCAACATGCAAATGTTCAGAGGCACCCACACCTTGCCAAAGTCCTCAGTTGTAGGGACAGATGGGAGGGTGAGGAGGAAGAATGTGTAAAGATGAGCAGGGAGGGAGGGGGATCATGGGGGAAAGGTAAGCCCCACAGCGATGGCAATGGACAGTTGGCAGTCTCCCTTGAAACTGAGGAGGCCTGCTCCTGACATGAGTAAGGGCCTATTTAGGAGCAAGGCAGGAAATGGGCATGATGACTGGACAGGTACATATAATAAGAAGTGGAGGAAGCTGTTATATGGCTCCCTCTGGTCCCGAGTTTTATGCATGTAGCAAATGGTGGTGGTGGATGGAATGCTGAGTGTAGAGTGGACTGTACCACTTCAGTTACAGGTGGTAGGGTGTAGCTCTTGACACTGTATCTCCCCCTACAATTAGAAAATTAGCATGTTAAAAAAGACATGTTCTCTTTCACTTGCTTTACTGGTTTTCAACTTGCAGAGAGTTACTAACAGAGGGAGTGTTGAGAACTGGGATTGCCCACCTGCTGTTTGAAGTGGTTCAGTCCATTCTGTGGCATATACTGTAGTTGGCCTACATGCCTGGGAGGTTAGGAGAAGAAACTATAGAGTGGAATGAGAGAGAGTGCATGCCATATACTGCTGGGCTTCTGGTTTCACTTGCAAGTTCCATTTTATGCTTCTTGAAGGGAAAATCTGCTTGCAAGTACTGTGCATTTCATTGAATTCGAAGGGACCATCAAAATCATCAAGCCCACCTCCTTGCCAATGCAAGCTGTCAATAGCTACAACATCCACAACTACAACACCCCCCAATAACCTGAGTTTAAAAAAAAAAAGAGCTCCATACTTTGTGGGGGGGGGGGAGGTATGTTGCTGCCCTACCCATCACAACTATGCTAAAGAGAGCTGGAGTTCTCGACTGCTTCCTATATGGAGCTGTTTCTCTTACCTTGCAGGCAAAGGGGAGGGGGGAATGGTGTAAAAGTTACTAGGACATTCTGTCTCCAGATAGCCAAACTGTTACCCCCTAGTCCAATTTCCTATGAAAATAATTGGGTGGGAATAATATGGTTATGTGGTAGTTTTACCCTACCCCATTTCCCCCACAGTGTTAATAAATGGCAGGAAACACAGTTAACAAATACCCCTCCTCCTAATAAAAAAAACCCCTCTTTTCCCAGAGATGTGACCAGTTAGGATTGCCCAATGTGGTTAAGGAGGCTACAGCTTTAAGAGCTACACTGATGGAAACAGCTGGGGACCTGCTGACTAACTTCAGGCACCTGATGAATTTGTGAGATCTAATCCATGTATGCTTCAATAATTTGTTTCAAAAGTGTCAGAAGACGTTTTCTGGTGTTTTAATATCAGCCTGTCATATAACAATACAAAATTGACCTGTTGTTGGAAATACTTTAGTTGACTGGAACCTGCAGCTTACTTGAAGCCACGGAAGAGACTGGACAGGAATCTAGACGTTCTGGAGTTTGGAAAATTGCGTTGAAGCTGTTGGGTTTGCAGGAACTCTTGCGAGGCTGCCCCAGATAAATGGATTGTGTAACGCATGTTATGACCTATGGATCAAAAGCCAGTTGTCAGCACATTTTTATGACCTTTGAAGCAAAGTGCTGCGTAACTTGAAAAAACAACTTGTATGATTTTTTTTTTGTGTGTGGGACGTATTCTGTCTGTAAGAAATGGCTAATATTTCATTGTCCTATTCTCTGGAATGAACTCTTCTTGGTTAATAACATTTCCTGCTGCCTCTGTCTTTATGCCTGTCTGTATGTTCTTCTATGAGGAGGGGATCCAGTGCTAGGTTGGACAGCCCTGGGCCCTGAACTGGAAGGATGTAAGGAAGACCATTGTAGTTTTCTTTTCCAGCAAGTTCTGGTGTTTCTGTTTAAGAAAATTTGGCAATATTTGTTTTTTCAAAGAAAAGAAAGGGAGATAAGTGCACACTGAATGTGAGAATCACAGGGCAGAGGAGTTCTAACAGAAACATAGGTGTCAAGAGGAAAGGCTGTTAAGTTTTTGCAGGAATAATTACAGAGGTAGGAGAATGATTCTGCATGGAAGACTTTCTCTTTGTTGCGGATTCAAGTGTTGAAACTGGGGTTGGTCAGAGCAGGCTCCTGCCCATCAGAGAGCTCACTGGTCAGACAAACTCTTGAACCCTCTCTTAGTTCTGGTGGCAGTGCCAAATATGCTATCAGGGGCAGGCAGAACGCCATGGGGAGCCCAGTGCAAGGCTTTGCCCCAGGACCCCCAATAACCAGATCCTGTCATGGTTTAGTGGTTTGGGAGTCGGACTTAGACCTGGAAGATCCAGGTTCAAATCCCCGCTCAGCCATGAAGCTTCCTGGGTGACCTTGGGCCAGTTACTATCTCTCAGCCCCACCTACCTCACAGGGTTGTTGTCAGGACAAAAAAAAAAGGAGGGGAGGAAATATGTACACCACTCTGAGCTCCTTGGAGGAAGGGCGGTATAAAAATGTGGAAAAAAAGTAAAAAAAATATAAAAACGGATGTTGAGCAAATCAAGAGATTGCAGGCGTGTTTCTGTGATGATGGAGAGCAAGGTAGAAAGGAGGAAGCCAGTGAAGAAATTTGGGTATCGAAAGAGCTCTTTTGAGTTGATTGACTATGAAAGCTTCTGCAGTTGTTGGGGAACATAGAAGAAATTTCTATGAAACCGGTAGGGTTCAGAGTAAAACTGATATTAGCAGGAGAAGAAGTGTTTTAGTGCTAATTGCGGGGGGGGGGGGGGGAAACGACACACCAATGCCTCAGCAACACTAAAAGATTTTAGTGCAGAAACACCCATTGTGTGGAAGAAGGATCAGAGAAGAGGAACCTGTGTGGCACACAACTCTGAACCAAGCAGAATGATAGGATAGACACTTACATCAGCGCATCTGCCCCTTGCCAAGTTTGCTCATCTGTCCTTCCCACCTCTCTTGTTTGTGGCTCTCCTTCCTTCCGAATCCTGTTCTGGCTCTTCACTGGTATTCAGCATTGGGCTCTGCGCTGCGCCACTCCGTGCATGTGCTGGCTCATGTGCCAGCTCCTTGAGACTCTTTTTAGGAGCGTAAAGGGCTCCGGAGACCAAAAAATTGGAGAATCGCTGCTATTGGGTAATTTTGGGTGCAATCCAAACCTACTTAGGCCACCGTTGTAACCAGCGGCCCAGCGAAAACGGGAGGCCCCAGAACGGAAAGGGGATTCAAATCCCCTTTGAATTCCCCTTTTGGAGGGGATTTGAATCCCCTTTCCGTTCTGGGGCCTCCCGTTTTCGCTGGGCCGCTGGTTACAACGGTGGCCTAAGTAGGTTTGGATTGCACCCTATGTATACTGGTGCTACCATGGGAGACTTTTGTTTCCCATTCTCCATGCATTCTCAGGAAGCAGTAACAATGTTATTAATTGAAGAAAACCACTTTTTATTAAACATCAACACATACTGATTGAAAGAGCATTTGCCATGCCTTGAACTCAAAGTGTTATGAAACAATGACACTGGGGGAAGGAAATGATACAGTAGTATTCTGATTTTTTCAGATCTTGAAAGATCTAAGTCTTGAATTCAAAGTGTTGGCCAACTAACCATTTTTGAAAGAAAGCAGTTTCTAACTTTTCAGATTGTTTTCATTATGGAGGAATGTCACTTAAGGCATTCCTTTGTGATGTGATGTGCTCCAGGCAAGTGACAGCGCGATCCTATCCAATGTATACCACCGGTGTAACCGGTGGGGGAGGGCAGGGCTAGAGGCTTTGGAGGGGAGATTTAAATCCCCTTGGAATCCCCTTTGGAGAGGATCTGAATCCTCTTTCCGTTCTGGGGCCTCCTGTTCTCGCTGCACTGCTGGTTACACTGGTGGTGTAAGTTGGATAGGATTGTGCTGTGAATAGCTGAATCACTTGTGGGTTTTCTGGTCAGCTGGCCTTGGGCAGAAAGCACACGGCTGCTTTCTTGGGTTCTGGAGCCTGGTAGTTAGGGACAAGATTCATAGCTGATTTAATGTATTTGTTGAGATAATGATGATCTTGCATTGCTTTGCACTGTTGTTCATCAATTATGTGTTCTCCATGATCAGCCAAGAACAAGCACCTTCTTTTTGATGATCTGTGCTTCAAGGTAAGGTTATGGCTTGCCCCCTAGCCAAACAACAACGACAACATCTAGAATCCTGAAAAACAGCATCATTGGCCACCTGTTGATTTTATGTCTACAGGTGATCATCCACATTAAATGGCCAAGGTATCAACCGACCCCCACCTTTGCTTTTGTTATAATGGAGAATGATAGCCCAGTTTCCGATGCTCTCCATCATCCACCAACATGTTATGGCGCCTCCTGGATAACAACACGACTGTATTGCTTTTGAGCTCTTGGATAAACAGGAAATGAATCCTTACCTTATGTAAACTAAAAAGGGATGAAAAGGTGCTCCCTCTTCTGGGATTTGGCCGCATTTCCTTGGAACTGTTGGGTCTGTGTTTTGTTAATGGCACCAACATATGTCATGTCTTGCTTCTTTAGCAGTCTTTCTGCTAATTTCTTTAGCAGTACAGAACTATCGCCCGCTATGGCCCACTATATTCTTTCTAGACTTGCACCATGGTTGAACCAGTTGTTCTGCTACACAGGTCCTGAGCCAAGTTTGTCCTGGTGTTTCAGGTTGTTTGCCCAGGTGAATGTGTCTGTTCAGAGAGCACAATCTGGCTGCATCTCAACACCACCAAATCTTCAAGTCACATTTTAGAGACTTGCGGGGCACGTGTTCTTAGCTGAAGGGAGAGTTGCTCTTCTACATCCAGGCAGACCCCAAGAATGAAAGTACCAGCTCTGCAGCTGCTCCACAAGTGAAGTCCAAGCATCAGGAAAGGCAGCAACCTTGTTCCCAATTTTGTTGAACACCGTTCCCAGTTGGCAAAGCCCATCTCCCAAAGCTTTGTGCAAGTTTTCATAGACAGTACTGTTGTATGTATTTATATAGACATGTCTGTCTACTCTGCTTTTCCCCTCTGAAATGGAGGCAGCCGGCTAGTAGCTTTCCCCACAGCAGCTCACTTTCTAGTTGGCACAGCCTCCCCACAGCTTGTAATCCACCCATGTGGAGGGCTGCTTGGTAAGGGCAGAGCAGGTAGGGTGGATGGGGAGATGGATATCAAACACTTCCTGGTGAAGCCAGCTCCATGACAGAGTGCTCTGCTCTGCTGATTTTTGTGATGGTCTACCTTCTTTTGTCCTGGAGTTTTTCCATAATATCTTTGCAAAGGGGAAGGATGGGTCTTGGAACAAAAGTGAGTCTCCATGCTGTCTTTCAGATGCTTTGCAAAAGCAGCCTGTGTATAGATGGCCCTTCATTTGTTACCAAGGAGGCTTGAATAAGTGTGAATGAACAAATTCATCACCCCGTGGGGCATAAAAGTTCCATCTAGCCCTAGATGGTATCACATGTGGAAGTCAGTTCTGTGTATCATTGACTAATAGCTTTAAAAAGTTAGAGAATCTCAAATCTCTGCACAAGAAGATGCACATCTGGAGGTGGAAACTATTGCACCACAATAAGTAACTATAGTAACTCCCAAGAGTAACTATTCCACAATGCTGATTAGAATTAAAAGCTCCAGGGACTTAGCAGTGGTGCCCTTATTTTCTAAATGGGTCTGCATTTTATATCTGTGTGTGTGTGTGTGTGTGTGTGTGTGTGTGTGTGTGTGTGTGTGTGTGTGTGAGAGAGAGAGAGAGAGAGAGAGAGAGAGAGAGAGAGAGAGGAGAGGTTTGAATTCTTTGAGGAAGTGCACTGGTAGGCAAAGGATTTTTCAGCCCAGATGGCATTGAGGAATATTTCATTTTAAAATCATAATAGGGACAGAGATTGGGAGGATGTAATTGTTCCACAAATCTCTTTCCCCCCCCCCTTCCAAAGCTGAACTAACTGGAAAGGAAGAAGAGGATTGCAAAAGATCTTCCTCCAAGCTCCTGCTTCTTATCTCTCTTTAGAGGCAGGAATAAAAAAATGTGACTTTCAGCGCAATCCTAACCAATTTTCCAGTGCCGGTGCAGATGCAATGCAGCCTTGAGGTAAGGGAACAAATGTTCCCTTGAAGAAGACTCCATGACTGGCCCCGTACCGCAAAATGCAGTGTGCACCCTGTTGGCATGGCTGCATCGGTGCTGGAAAGTTGGTTAGGATTCTGCTGTTCTAATGGGCCAGGTGATAGACTTGCTGAGTCTTGGCTCCAGCAGGTTCAATCCCAGGTATCTCTGGTTATTACAGGGCCTTAGGCAGTAAGGTCTGCAGCCCAGAGACCCCATCAAAGCACTGATGTTGGGGTTACCTGCTTTGTGTGCAAAAGGTTCCAAGTTTAATCCCTGGTATCGCTGGGAAGAGGTGAGAAAAGGTCCCCTATTAGAAACCCAGTAAAGACACTCAGTCTAGGCCACCCTACAGATTTCCTCCTAGGCTCATCCGCCCTCAGCCTTTTTAACTCAGGGAGTGAGTGGAGGATGAAGAGGTGATGGATGGTGGCTACTGCTGCAGGGCCAAACAGAGGAGGGGAGGGAGGAAATGGCTGTGTGCATGCATGTGTGTGCAAAAACAAAAAAACAGGGGCAACAAGGGGACACGAAGAGTTCTCACCTTTGGGGGACTGGAGTGCATCTTACTGTTTGGAGTTCTTGTGAAATGAGCAACTGGAGAAGCAAGAGACTGGCCATATGGAATAATATGTGCAACGTCGACCTATTGTTATTACTATAAAAAGTTGACCTGGTGCCGACATGAGCTTAGTTTTGACATAGCCTGAAATTTGCTTCAGGCCAGTGGAAACCAGCTATTTGAAAGGAATCCTGAATTTTGGAATTTGGCGTTGGAGTCACTGGGTCTGCTGCACGTACCACGTTGCTCCAGGTGAACAGGTGCTGCTGTTTACTTTATGATGACCTATGGGTCAAAAGATAGTTCCTATGCCTTTTATGACCCACATGAAGCAAAGCTTGTATATCCTGGAAAGCTGACTGAAGGGGGGGACACACCTATAAAAGAAATGCTTAATCTGTCCTTCAGTGTCGTCTTCTTTGGGCTGCAGTCCTCTGAATAAAGGTGATCAAGTCGGATTTGTAATATTTGATGCCCACCTGCATGTTGCTCTTCCATAAGGAGGAAATCCGGTGCCATGTTGGGCCGTCCTGTGCCGTCCAGCACCAGCAAACCCTGACATCTGAAACAGTGGTCTGCTTGCTTACTATTTTCTCCCCCATGCAGAGTTGTCAACTGGCCGGGGGAGGAGGGAGAAATATCTACATAACATACAGCTCTGTCTGGCCTGTCTTTTAGCAGCAGTTTA
This sequence comes from Plestiodon gilberti rubricaudatus, assembly GCA_026170595.1. Lineage (NCBI taxonomy): Eukaryota > Metazoa > Chordata > Lepidosauria > Squamata > Scincidae > Plestiodon > Plestiodon gilberti. Next base: position 15,058,657 of record JANXHW010000006.1, on the reverse strand, counting down.
GTGGGCATAAATCAGCAGCTGGTGCTTTTCACAGAATGGAGATAATTTAACATTAGTCCTGTTTACACTTTTGAAAGGGTATTCATCACTTAAGTGTGTGTGTGTGGGGGGGGAGCTGAATCACAGCATAAGAACATAAGAAGAGCCCTGCAAGGGCCCACCTAGTCCAGCTTCCTGTATCACACAGGGGCCCAGCAGATGCCTCACTGAGCACTCAAGACAAGATACCTGCATCCTGTTGCCAGTGATTGAATCTATTGACTTGGACTCGAGTCGGACTCAAGTCGCATCAATGACTTGATTTGGGCTTGACTCGGCAATTGTAAAAGACTTGAAAGACTCAACTCAAGATTTGGAGCCTTTTACGACAAGTCGAATTTTATTCAGGTTTAAACCCATTTTCCCCATTAAATAGATAGGGACTTGCAACTCGCAACCAAAGACTCGATACTTGGGGGCAAAGACTTAGGACTTGACTTGAGACTTGGACCCAGAGACTTGATCCACATCCCTGCCTGTTGCTGCTCCGATCCCTTGCACTGAGCACTCAGAGTTAGGCTACCTCTAAAACTCGGAGGTTGCATACAGTCATCAAGACTTGTAACCTGTGATTGACTTTTCCTCCATAATAAATATGTCCAATGGCCTTTGAAAGACATCTAGGGCAGGTGCCATCACAACATCCTGGGGCAAGGAGTTGGTAAGCAGAATGTGCAAACAAGAGCTTACACACGTACAGAGGTACGCACAGAGGCTCTGTACATACAGTTGGGTTTCCCAATCGTGCAGAAGAGCGTGCGAGTGTGTGTGCAGAGCCCCAGCCAGACCTAGTGATGCGCAGGAGCCAGATTCAATGGATATGACCCCAGTCCTTTCCTGCCTGTGTCCAGGAACATTTATTTATACTGTATCTGAAATCTATATCCTGCCTTTCTAAACATGTACACTCAAGGCAGTTTCCAGGGAGCAGGGCCACTCAGAGGAATTTTATCAGGGGGGTACAAAGTTTATTTTGGGCACTTTCCCTTCATGTGAAATACCAGCATATTCTGACTTGCTGGAATCAACAATGATGTTGTTGAATTGCTTATAAAAAAAGGATTTTCATCCAATTAGATGAGATTTAATATGATAATCACATCAGCCAAATTTCAGAAGGATAAGAGACATTGTTTGCTAAGAGGATGGCATGCAAAAGTCTTGGCTATCCCCGCCATAATGGAACAAGTTATTGATTCAGCTAAAGAATAACAAGAGAATTTAGCAGGAATTCCCCCCTTTTTTCATATAAATGGATGTGTTGAAAAACATGTGTCAAAAATCACTGAAATTCAGTCCTGTGCTTCCTTAGTAGGACATAACCTACATCCAGAGTATTCCACTGAAATGAATGGGACTTAACAGTGCCTTGTCTCATTGATTTCAATGGTCTTTGAGGATGACTAATCTGGATTTAGGTCGATATGTTCTATTGCTTAGGGACCGGTAATGCATGTCCAACTCTTATCTGTCTCTTGATATTCTCGGCATATGTCATCTGTCAGGAAGAGGAAAGCAACGTTGTGATCTCTATGGTTAGCGTAACAACTGTCTGTGTCATTTTAGTGTGTGTGTGTGTGTTTGTTTTGAATCGCATCTGTCAGGAAGAGGAAAACAACATTGTGATCTCTATGGTCAGCGTAACAACTGTCTGGTGTCATTTGTGTGTGTGTGTGTGTGTGTGTGTGTGTGTGTGTGTGTGTGTGTGTGTGTGTGTGTGTGTTTTGAATTGCATTTAACCCAAATAATTTTTTAAAAAGTATTTAAAAATACAGAAATACCCAAGTTACTGAGACAGAAATGCTGAGGCTCTCCTACTTAATTGCAACAGTTAGGGATTCCCAAGACACAAGCAATGAAACAAGATTATGATGATGAACCCAGTCCCTGAAGTATCTTAAAGCCTGCAGGCAGACACCAGTTTCGGAGCTGGAAGCAGCAGCTTAAAAAGGTAATCGTACAATTGATTGGCTCTTAGAATTGTGCAGAGGAGGTTGAAAGAATATTTAGGGCTTCAAAGGCCCAGGTTCATCAGCTTGCATTAAAACAGCAAGTCATACAAGGAACATGAAAGAAAATAAATGCATTAATGAGAATTTCATTACCCTTCAGTTCCTGTGACCCTGGAAGGGGAGGGGGGTCCTCTAAAGCTGCTTGTGGGTCTGTTGCAGGCCTTTGTGGTTCCATGACATTCTTAGCAAAAGTGCTCTCCTGGTAAATATTCTTCAAGGGTCCCGCTGAGAGCTTCTTATCCTCCTGGTAAGCTTGGGGAGGGGGCTTACACTCTGTTGCTCATTGGCTCTCAGCAAATGACATTTCTAGGCCTGCTGTTTCTTCTGCTGTCACTAGGTGGCGAACCACAAACTCCCATTATATAGTGGGAGTGAAAATTCTCAGGCATTTGACCAGTAGCTCACCACACTTGGAAGGAACCATGCATAGTCCTGATAGTTTTGCATATTTCGTTTAGAAATTAACAGAAGAGAAATCCCAGGGTCATTTAGCCTCAAGTCAAGGAGAACTGGTTCCAGCACTCTAGCAGGGAGAAGTGAACTGGGAGGCAAAAGGAGCAACGATAAACAATATCCTGCAGGGTAGAGAAGGGCTGCTGTTCAAGAACATTTAATGGATAATGAAGTGTCTGATATATTGTTAAAGGAATTGTTCCAGATGTGCAGTGAAGACGGGCTTAAGAGAAGGGAAAACCATGTGAAGGTTACATTCTTTGTACGGTCTCAATAGGAGCCATACTGTCACAGGGGAAATGGTCAAGATATGTTCCTTGTTAGCACTTGTTACTATTTATGTAGTATTAATCGCTGAACCGCTTGCAGGGTGCTGCTGGATGTCACTCACCTCTCCCGGCATTGGAAGATCCTGGCTTCTGGCAATTGCCCCATAGCAACCCATCCCAAGGATGAATAGGACATAAGTACTGGACATAAGTCTGGGAGGAGTGTAGGTGTCAGGCTTAACCAGAGCAGCAGCGGCAGCAGCAGCCTTTTCACTTACAACAGTATCTTGCACTTTCGTCTGGTTAGGGACCACAGTGCGGATGAAAGTCAAAAATGGATGAATGTCAAAGCCTAGCCTTATTTAGCTTGCAAATTTATTTTGGCAGGCAAAAAAAATGTAAATAACTATATAACACATGCGAATGGGTGCAAATCCTAAATAAACAGAAATAATAGAGAAATAAACTTGGACGAAAGAGAAAAGCACATGGACGAAATTTGAAATGTGGTTGAAAACGGTGAAAGAGCAAAGTGATGAAAGTCAAGTGGATGAAAGTCAAAGTATTGCTGTATCTTAACAAGAGCCTTAAATCAATGGCTGATTGATTTACTCTCTGGCCGAGATTATTGCAACCCAATTTACTACACAGCATCCTCCTTATTTCCACAATTCCCTGCAACGCAGTTGGAGTGCATTCTGGACTGAGGCTATAAACTGGAACAAGTAGCAGTCTTGACTGGAATGTAAGCCTAGGATATACTACCCCTTGCAAACACTACCATCCTGCAGCCTAGCTGGGCTTCTGGATTATGACAAAATGGATTTAATCCTGAAGGAAATGTGGGAAAACCTTTTTGTGTGTGTGTCTTCTAGCTTTGCACTCTGTGCCCTGGAGATAGATTCTGACCTGCACCTACACTGGTTTTCAAGTTTAGAAAGATTAAGGTGACCCCATGTCTGCCAAAGGCCTGGACAGGAAGACTGTTCATATGCAAATACAATGGAATGTGCCTTTCCCCAACCTATCAACCAGGCAATAAGGAGCTCATTAGGAATCCTTGCCAGAAGTTTCTGCTTGAGAACTGACCTAAAGCTTCCAGACTGAGAAAATGGGGGAGGGGGTCCATAGAAAGGTAAATGGTCAATAATAGTGGAGTGACCATTTGATGAGTGGCTTTTCTGAAATTGACGCCTGAAAGACAGGTCTGTTCTTTAAATGGTTTTTCTGTTCTGCTCCCCATGTTTTCCTCAAACCAAAAGAACTACTATTGTCCAGGAAATGGAGATGGACATACAGGTCACAGTGAAGCCAAGTGGTTCCTGGTCCTCAAAATAAGTGAGGTTTTCTCCTATTTGTTGTCTTTGGTAATGTAGAACAGGGGTTCTCAACTCAGGGGTACCACCAGTGGTACTTCAGCCGACTGCTGGTGGTACTCAGAGGACCAGCAGACCTCCACTCTGATTTGGCACTTTCAGCAGTGCGTTTTCGATCCTGAGAGGTTCCTCCTGCCTTTGGCCTTCATCTTCATCTCCTTTTGCCTTTTTGCCACCTGCCCAGAGCCTCCTCCCTGCATTTTCCAGCCTCCGAAAACCTGAACACCCGGCAGTAACTACTGGTGATGATGTCATCACCAGTCATTTCCGTTGGAGAGTGGCGCTGGAGATGGTACTTGGCCGGGAAAGGGTTGAGGACCCCTGATGTAGACCATCAAAGTGCCTAAATGTTTTTAAAGCCTTGTCGTTTCCCTGGTTTGTCCCCCTGCCTCCTAGAAATGGAAGTGTCTCCACCCGATTCCTGGCATCTCCAGGTAAAGGCAGGAAAAGACGGACCCCTGCCTGAAATCCTGATGCCATACAGGATACAGAGAGAGTACAGTCTGAAGTAGACAATAGAGAGCTACGGTCTGATTGCTAAGGCTAAGGCAGCTTGAATGTGTCCTTGTAATGTTTGATTTATTTACAAATACTAGTTGGGCATCTAGTGGAGGCACATAAATAATAATAATAATAATTATATACCGCTTTTTAACAAGAATAGTTCACAAAGCTGTTTACACAGTAAAATAAAACCAATAAATGGTCCATAAGCGGCCACTCTCACTCAGCCATAGCGATCCATCTCCCCGCAGTTTGGGGATAACTCTGCACACCGGCAGCTCAATTCTTGTATACAGTCGTTCCTAAGTAAAACCTAAACCTAAAAACATTCCTAAAAACATCCACCTCGCCCCCCCCCCCGCTGAAAAAAAGCTGAGAGTGAAAGCGCGTGTTTTCAGAGGGGCGAGTGTGACGGGGACGCACTGTTGGCCAAGTTCAACTGTGATAAAGTCCCCAAGTTCTCCATTCTTTCTCGTTCCTTTTTTTAACCTAATCATGAAAAATATGGCACCCCAAATAACCAGGAAATCCCGTCTTCCTACAGCGGAATGGTCAGTCTACTACGCATCCGGTTTACTTCTGCACTCGTGCAGAATACGACCCTCGAGTTCTTTTCTGTTTCTAAGGAGCTTCACACCAGGCACCGGCTAAACCTTGAGGCGAGTGGGACTTTCTACAGAACTGACCAATAACATTTATGGATGGTGGGGAGACTCGAATAATTAGGCGGGCCAATGGAAAGTGCGAGGACTCTGGCGGGAGATTTCAAGTGACGGGGTAAACGATAACAGGCAGCGGAATGGCCCAGTAAGAAGTAAGGAAGCGATAATGACGGGAGGAGGAAATTGATTGACAGATGAAGTGGTCAAGTGATAGGCTCCGACAGCTATTCAGGCTGAAGAACAAGATTTTAACGACACCGTTCTCTACCAATGCGTAGCAAGAATGTTCTCTTGAAAAGCCAATAGGAGCTGAGGAAGTGGAAGGCAGCGGCCCACCGCCATTAATAGTCCAATGGGTAGCAGAGGTGTGCTTTATCGAATGAGCGGTAACAGTAATGTTACATCTAATTATCCAATAGGAGAGCCCGAATGTTCATGAGAGCCCAATAAGCATGGAATTGGGCGGGACAGACCTGATCCTAAAAGGGCGCGACTGAAGGAATAACGTACGAAATTTGATAGACGCAGATTTCTTCCAATCAAAAACTGAAAAATCAGGCCGCGTCCTCAGTCGACATTTGGAGGCGGGAGAAATATTAACAGGCAGCTACTTTGTCGAATAAGATGAATCCATTTTCCGGCTCGCGCGAGGGCGGGAAGAATCTTTAACAAATAGGCACTTAATCTACGCTGTCGCTGCCCGGGACAAAACTTGAGTGACGTCTCTCTCTAAACCAATCAATTCTGAAGGTGTGGGACGGAATCCTTGCATGTGGGGCACAATGGAGGCAACAACGGGACGAGGGCGGGATGGCCTTTGATTGACGGCTAAATAGGCCAACGGCATGTCGTAGGAGAGGGTCTGGGAAGTGACAGGCTTTCAATGGGGCCAATAGAGCAAAGGGAAGGGCGGGTGTAGGGCGTAAGGCGGGCTCAGCAAGACCGGAGAGTAAGAAGCAGGAGCGCTTGAGTCGGCTGGCAGGTGAGTGACTGAGAGAGAATGAAGCGGGAGGGATGCTCGTGGGGCTCCCCGAGGGAATGGGAGAACAGCTGTGCTGAGGGGCGAGGGCAGGAGGGGACTGCTGCGTTAGCTTTGTTTGCCCCCCGCCTCAGCACAGCTCCTTCTCCCTCAGTCAGCCCCACTCTCACAGTCCCCCCATTTCTTCCCCTCCCGTTCGTCTTGAGTCCGAGTCACTTTGCCCTAAGCGACCTTGTCCCCACACTTCAAAGAAGCTACAGTTCCCCCCACACCTCTCACATTAAACCCCAGCCGCTCCCCTTAGCAGCTCCTTCCCCTGCATCAGATTTTCTTGCCCCACCCCCACGTTGCTCCTCTCATCTTAAATCCTAGTCCTCGACCCCTTTCCAGAAAGCCTCCCCACGTTAAAGAGCTTCCCATTTCTTCCCCACGTTTCCTTCTCTGCCATGCTGTCCCAGTCATTCTCCTCAAACAGCCGTTTCATCCAAAAGCATCAATTTTTTCCAATTTCCCTCACGTTTGCCCCCCCTTCAACTTAATTCGCAGGCACTCTGCCTCAAGCAGCCTCTTCCCCCAATATCAAGGGGACCCCTGTTCTTTTCTTTCCTTTATTTAGGAAAGTGTCCCTCATTTTTATTTAGGACAGCTTTTGATGTCTGACATGGTGGGCTGACTTTTTAACAAATGGCTTTTAACAAATGTAAATTCAGGTGACCCACTGGGGTTGTTTATTTTAAATTGTTTTAATTAATTGTTTTTAATTATTTTAATGTGTATATATGTATTTTAATGTTTGTGTTGTAAGCCGCCTTGAGTGCCCTTGTTGGGAGAAAGGTGGGGTATAAATTCTATAAATAAATAAATAAAACTTCAGTCCCACTTAGTCTCTCTTCACAACATCAAGCAGACCCCCATTCTTCTTTTTGCATCTTTCTTCCCTCTTTTTTCTTCTGCGTCAGTGTTCTGTCTCCCACCAAGCAGATTCTCTCCTCCACCTTGTCTTTTTCATCTTCCGATTGCTGCTTGAAATATTGTAAATACTCTTTTCTTATCTCAACCATAGTCTGTTTCTTCTGTTACTCGCTCACATGCGAGTGAGCAATGTGACACACGCACGCACGCACGCACGCACACACAGCCTGCCCCTCAAGGAAACTCCTTTTCTTCCTTGCCCATTGTCAACCTCTGCCCTCCATGATTCCCCCCACAATTTTCTTATGAAGGGCAGCCTACAAATATTATAGAAATCCTTCCCTGTTAACCTCTCTGTAACACAAGGAGTTTTCTTCCCATATTTCTACCCTCTTTCATCCTCAACACATAGTTCTCATTCAAGTTGGGGTTATATGCAGGTAAGCCACAATGTATGTGTTCTATGCTTGCCCTGCCACATATAAACATGCTTTCCACTTGATTGTAGAATTAGCCCAATAGCAGACACTGTAGGTAGGACAGCTGCTGGCATGAGAATTCTCTGAGTCTATGTGATTGGTGGTAAGTGGGGCTCGTTTAGACATGTGATGCACATGTCTGAGCAAACCTTTTAGCTGTGGCTCCTATCGCGTCTGCTTTGGCCCTCGGTGTCGCACCTGACCGATTGAGGCAGAATGAGGGAGGAAACGTGTGATATGGAAAATATGTGTGTGTCTGTGTCATCCTTGGTGGGTCGGACGTTGTGAGCCTGACTGGTGTAGATCCTTTGAACATATATGACAAGATACCTCGGAGTTTCTTTGAATAGAATTGCAAATAATAACTACTAATGTCCTCCATTGGGAAGAAGTGAGCATTGAGATGTCTCTTCCTGCGTCTTTCCCACCCATTTGAAATATTACAAACCTTATGCTTGCATAGAGACTGCTGGCCATTGACTATAATTGAGACAATACTGCCATTGTGAGTTGTCAAGCGGCCTGTAAGAATGTCTTAATCAGGAGGCTAACGCTCTTGTTCTCTTCTGCTTGGGTCATGTGGCTTTGTGTGTGGTATGATCCTATGGTGAATACTCTTGTCTCCTGTGGAACGTCGAAAGCTGTAGGGGCTGTAGGCTGACACTGTGAAGAGAGGGAACAAGAGTTATTGCTTTCAAGTGTCTGCTGCAATACCCTCCTGGGTCACTTGCTCTCTCTTCCATCTTCTAGGAGGAGAGGGGATATGACCCAGGAAGCGTTTGCAGCATGCTTAGATGTATATGCAGAGTACATTATAAGAAATGCAGGGCTGAATGAATCGCAAGCCGGAATCAAGATTGCCGGGAGAAATATCAACAACCTCAGATATGCAGACGATACCACCCTAATGGCAGAAAGTGAAGAAGAACTAAAGAGCCTCTTGATGAGAGTGAAAGAGGAGAGTGCAAAAGTTGGCTTGAAACTCAACATTAATAAAACTAAGATCATGGCATCTGGTCCCATCAATTCCTGGCAAATAGAAGGGGCAGAAATGGAAGCAGTAACAGATTTTACTTTTTTGGGTTCCAAGATCACTGCAGACGGAGACAGCAGCCATGAAATTAAAAGACGCTTACTCCTTGGAAGGAAAGCTATGGCAAACTTACTTAAACAGCATAATAAAAAGCAGAGATATCACCATGCCAACAAAAGTTCGTATCGTCAGGGCCATGGTGTTCTCAGTAGCAATGTATGGTTGCGAGAGTTGGACCATAAGGAAGGCTGAGCGCCGAAGAATAGATGCTTTTGAACTGTGGTGCTGGAGAAGACTCCTGAGAGTCCCTTGGACTGCTAGGAGATCAAATCAGTCAATCCCAAATGAAATCAACCCAGACTGTTCCCTGGAAGGACAGGTACTGAGGCTGAAGCTCAAATATTTTGGCCACCTAATGCGAAGAGAGGACTCTTTGGAGAAGACTCTGATGCTGGGAAAGATTGAAGGCAAAAGGAGAAGGCGAAGGATGAGATGGTTAGACAGCATCACCGATGCAACAAACATGAAAATGAGCGAACTTGGGAAGATAGTGGAGGACAGGAAGGCCTGGCGGGATATGGTTCATGGGATCACGAAGGGTCGGACACGACTTAACAACTGAACAACAACAACAACAAAGATGTCAGACTTTCTAGGATTGTTTGGACTCCTTCACTAGTTAAGATCTGAGAGGGCACAGATGGTTTTAGAACAATATTTGAAGTTAATTTCTAAGTAATGGCTATTATTGTGACCCGTTCCTTGTGGCAAAACCAGTTGTCTCTAGTGCAGAGGTCTAGTGCAGAGGTAAAATCTCTAGTGCAGAGGTTCTCAACCAGTGGTACTAGTACCACCAGTGGTACTTTGGCCAACTGCTGGTGGTACTCAGACCACCAGAACCTGGCTCTGATGCGGAGCTTTTGGCAGAGCATTTTCACTTCCGAGAGGCTCCTGCCTTTGGCCTAGTCTCTTGGGAATGCTGAAGGGCCCTCTCACCCACCCAGAGCCTCCTACCTGCTTTTTCTGGCTTCTGAAAACCCGGACGTAACTGGCGATGATGTCATCGCCAGTCACTTCTGGTGGTACACAGCAGGAGAGTGGCACCTGGCTGGGAAAGGGTTGAGAACCCTTGCTCTAGTGGAACAGGATGTGGCCTCTCCTTGATACTTTGTAGTCATGAGTGTTTGGAGGAAACATCTTCAGAACATAAGAATCTTCATGCAGTATAAGACCAGTTTGTTTATTCGGGCCTTCTTTGGCATGTGATTCCTTATGTTCAGGTTGCTGAGTGACATTTTTCAGCTTTGGCTCTTGATTCTTAATAGGTTTTCTCTGCAGTCTAGGTTAGGTGTTGTGCTTTTGGATCTCCTCTCCTAGGGCTGCCAGATCATACTTTCACAAACCAGAGACACCTTGGAGCTTTGGGGTCTGCAGCAGTAAGGGATATTGACTATGTTCTGTGCCAGAGTAAGTATAGGAATAAGATGGCAGTGGAATGAGGGAATACCTTTTTGCAACAAGAGTAACCTGGCAATTCTGTTCTTTTTGATTTGGTAACAAATTCTTTGAATCTACCAGTCTGAAGCATCTTGCTGTGTCAGTGGCTGTGAAATAGGATGGGAAGGACATGGGGAAACTAAGAATCATTCAGCTCAGGAATTATTCAGCTTGGGTGTGGTGAGACTGGAATTTGCATGCAAATAGACTTCTGTTGTATACCCAGCCACTCTGAAAAAGACAACATTATAAGCAAGGTTAAGCAATGAACATAATGGGGAGGGGGGGGTGGAATGATGCCCTGTCTGCTTCTTTTTCCCCCCTGGGAATTGAAGGCAGTTCTGTATCAGCGCTTCCTTACAAAATTGTTTTTACAAGGAGGGAAAACCCAGCCCTCTATGCCCCACTTGGTTTCTGTGCTGTGATTTGCATGTCAACGAGAGGTACAAGAATTACTTGTGAGTAAATGTCTCGACTTCCCATGTCAAACAGTAGGCTTTGTTTCTGGAACACCTGCTGGCTGTTTGCAACATTACAGGCTGAAACTCTTCAAGGAGATCTTGGCAATGTGCAATCTTTTGTTCTAATTGGTTTCTGTGCTGTGGGGGGGGGGGCGTTAAGCAGTAAAAACCACTCTTTATCCCCCCTGAAATTAACTGGACCGGTAACCTTGAGAGGGTCTACTTGTGTGTAAGCACCTTGACTACTGTTTCAAGCAGGAAGCTTTCTGGTTGAAATGTTTCTCATGCCATGCAGTGTCTGTCCAGATGTTGCCATGAGTGTTGAAGAGAAAATTAGTCCCTCTTAGAGGTGCTTCCTTCCCAGCAACAAAATGTGGAAGTATAATTTTACAGGGGTGCTACGAGATGTGGTATGGAATGCACAGTGTTCTGGGGACTTGCACTAATACCTATGTTAAGGTGGGGGATTTGTCCCTGAAAAGCTGAGCACTGTCTGAAGCAGCACCGGGTCCATAGGAGATGCCAGTTTTATTCAATTGCATCTTCTGACTGCAAGACTATGCTACTCTCATTGGCTACAATAGCTGTCAATTGACCCAGGACAAAGAGCTGGTAGTGAAACAGCACTAAAGGAAATGGTGTAATTAGAGGTGTAACTGTATTGGTCTTTGAGCCATCACTTTAAAAGCAAAAAGCAGAATGGAACAAATTGTCAGACCAAGAATTAGTACCAAGGAGTCCCAGTTCCTTACTTGTGTCTATTCTAGGTTGGTTAAGGTTTGCTTGTCAATGGCCCACCTGAGGACCACTTCTTCAGAAGGAGAGAGTGTAACCCTGAGCAAAGCAATGAGGTGATTATAGTCTGGAGCAACATGTGTGGACTGTGGATGAGATGACCTTGGGTCCCTTTCTGAGCCATGACCTGGAGGTCCTGATGTACAACTGAGGGTGACTCAAAAGCTCACAGGTTCACTTCTTCCTACATAAGAAGTTGTCAGGGGAAAAAATGCCTCTGTTGCAGCCATGAGTATCTGCTTTCACAGTCAGAAAAATCCTAGATAGCCTGGAAACATAAATGCTTGATACTGGCCTCTAGGTATTTTAAGCAACTTATTCTGTGCCAAGCTGGCACCTAAAACACTGAAGTTGTTGCCCAAGCATTCTGTTTCCATGCCTGCTTGTTTTGGTCTAACTCTAACCAGCCTGGCTGCAGTCTGTCTTGGGAAGCAGGTGCCCCCAAATCAGTGGCCCTGGTTGCCTAACAAGGAGGATGCGCAGCAATGCTTTCTCTGCACCCCTTGTGCTATAGTCTGGAGAAGTTAAGAAACAGAAGTTTCCAATTGTTTCCTAACTTCTTCATACCCTGCAGGAAATGAGTACTGAAAATGTACTGGGTGGGTAAGTGTGTGCATGCATCAGTGTGTTGGGAGCCAAGACACCTGACTATTGTCCTAGTGAGTCCAAATTTGGAGGCAGTAGTTGTGAATGTGTGGAACAACCATTTCTACACTACTGAACCATCCTTTAGTCTGTGCTTTGTTTAGGTGTGTAGCTTAATCTCCATCTTTGTCTATCCTGCCTCTCCTTCCAGGTAGCAGGGCTGAGTACAGCATGGTTCTGGAAAGAAGATGGGTTCCACTCGGGTGACAGCAAAGGAGCTATGTGAAAATGACGATCTGGCTACTACGCTGGTGCTTGATTCCTACCTCGGCTTTAAGACCCATAAGATGAACGTAAGGTGAGGGAGGGAGATCCCATTCAGAAAATTTTGGTTGTAATGCCAGGTAAAATAAAATTTGAGGGGGGAGGGAATTATGGGACTTGAGATCCTGGAGGGTCAGACCTGAGGGTATTATGGAGAGCTGTGCTCTTCAGGGAAGGACTTGTCTCTTTTTTTCTTTCGTCCCTGCAGCCCACTTCCAGCCATCAGAAGAAAGCACCATTTGAGGGAGGCAGTGGAGGCCTTCCGGAAGCGTAAGGACCTAGATGCAGCATACCAGGCCTTGATGCAAGGCGGGTGGGCCTGCCAGTATTTCGCGAACCGGAGCCGTCGGCAGGAGGCTGCCTTTAAGACTCATGTACAACTCTTATATCTTGGCTTCTTCAGGGGAGGGTGGGTGGGTAGGGAAGATGTCTAGACCTGAAAAAGAGGTTCAGGGAGTAACTCTATTTCAGGCGCATATGAAAGACCAACAGCTATTTGTCCAGAACCAGTTCAGACGTAATGCTGAACCATGTTTTAGCACTGTGTGAATCTGCTTAAGAGAGATACAGGGCTGCATGCTCCCCCCTTCCCCCCCTTTTTCTTTTGCATGAGAGTGGGAGAGTGAAACCTCCTGTTTTCACTTTGAAACAAACCCAAGGCACTTATAACACAACAATAAATCAAGTATATACAGTGTAACCTTACTTTATAATGGGTTCACTTTACAATCAAATCACTTTACAATGGACTCTCCAAGCTGGACGAACCAACAGTTTGAGCAGTAGACGGTGGCTCCAGATGTTCATATGAGATCCTGATTGTTCACATTAGTTAATGAATTGCAGTTCTCTGAGTTTGTGTATATTGGGCTTATTCTTAAAGAGAAAGTAGCTTTCATTCTCTGTTGCATGTAGGAGGGGAGGGGGCATGAGCCCACAGCTCTTTTAGGCTCATTCACATAGTGCTCAACCTTAGCCAAAGGACTCATAAACAATTTGTTTTTGTTTTTTTTATAAACCAGATGTTCTGTTAATCACGGATCTCTATAACATGTTAATAGCAACTAACAGTACATCCTGGGACTATAAATAACTTAAAAAATTCTTTTTGTGTCGTCCTAACTGGCTCTGATTGCAGTGGAATCCTGTCCATCACTTGCAGCTCCTCACCAATATTTTAAAAGGGCACCACCTCTCCCTAGTGGTAGTAGTGTGTGATATAATGCATATTCTCCTACAGTGGAGTATATCTGAATGAGCTGCTTCTCCCACTTGCTCCAAAGACAGGGCCATTAGTCTTCAGAATTCCTGAGAAGCAGCCACACTCCCAGTTTGGGTCCTATCTTGCTCCAGGGCAGAGGCACTTTGATGGAGCTCAGTCTGTTGTGTGTGTTTTGAATGTTTCTTCCTTCCCTCTATCTCTTTCTTTAGCGTTAGCCAGGGCAAGAGGGGAATTGGAGCAAAGAAAAAAAATCTGCAAAAGCCCTGATGGAGCAGGGACAGGAAGCGCTGGGTCTTCAAATGGACAGCTCAATGTTGGAGAACGCCACAGAGTCCCTGGGGAAGAGGCCTAAAGGTGACAAGGAGATCAAAGGTGGCTATGGCCAATCTCTCCAACAGGCTGCCAGAAAAGACATGGAGCGTGGTGAGGCTTCCTCACACCAAAATAATGCTTTACCTCCCTTTTCTAGCCAGTTGGCTGCCATATTAGGCAGCAGTAGCAGCAGCATAAGACCACAGTAGTCCAAACACTGAAGTGGGGGGTGGGAGTGCCAAGGTTAGCATTGCCAGTTAACAAATGCCCAATACCCAGGTGTCGGGAATATCTCTTCCATTCAAACAGGCGGAATAGACCTGTGCTATTGTCTGCAGTGTTGGACCTGGAAGGGGGGGGGGGGTACCAGCATCAGAAAGAGAGGATTTTTCAGACCAAAGGACGCTATATTGGCAGAGGAGGTGCAGTGATTCATCTTAGGGGTGAACATTTCATGCCTATCTGAAGGCCTGCTGATCAGATCAAACTTGGTACAAAGAGGAGCCACAGATGTTCAGACTACCCTGATATGCTGCCACAATCTGGATTCTTGGTCCACAAGAGAGAGAGCTCACTGCTGCCAGGCCAAGAGATTCAAGCTCTAGGGACCCTAATGGACACCATGAAGGGCCACATGCTCCTCACTATGAAGTGAAGGGAGAATATCCCCAGGCAGGTAGCCAATGTCCTGGAAGGATGAACAGTGGATCTTATGGGTCATCGGGGTTCCAAGACAGCCTGCTTGGATTGCATTCTGTGGACCAGGAAGCAGGGCTGTGGAGTTGGTACACAAACCTCCAGCGCTACAGCCCTGCCAAGAAGTATTCTTGACCGACTTCTCTTGTTTCGACTAGAGATTGCATCACAGAAGCATATTTTCATCAGAATATCTGCCAAGGTATGCCAGTCTCTTTCATGGTGGCGATCAAGGGCTCTGCATGAAGGCTTGATACCAAGAACCCCCAAGGGCCTAGGTGACTACGGATGCCAGCCTTTTCAGATGGGGGGGGGCATTCTGTGCCGAGTTGATGACACAAGGCAGGTTGATGCCGGAAGAATTTGATCACAGCACTGATAGTCTGGAACTCTGGGCAATTTGGCTGGTTCTCCTGGAATTCCAACCCAGATTAAGGATTCATCGTGTCCTAGTCTGGTTGGGCAATGTAATAGCCAAAGCACACACAAGCCATAACAATAGTATGAGGTAACAACCGCTCATGGTGGAAACCCACTGGATTTTCAGTTGCACAGAGAAGCAGCTTTGTTCCCTTGTGGTGGAACATGGAGGGAGCGTTGCAGCATAGAGGTTCAGCTGCCAGGAATTGGACCAGGCAGTGTAGAGTCTTGGCAGGTGTACGTTTTGATTCATCGTTGTCAAGCTTGGTCTTTCGAGTGTGGATCTGTTTGTGTCGTTGGCCCAATCATTAATGAGACAGATTCAGATGCAAGGGGGCAGAAAAGGTTAGCGCTGTATCGTCAATTGGGCCTATCGGTCTTCTGTTATGCACATCTTCCTGCCTTTTCAACCTCAGTAATTGGAAAAACCAAAGCAGAGAAACTGGAGGTGGTGTTTTCAGGCCTGGTTTATTCAAGAAAGGCCTGGTTTTCAGATCTGAAGACAGTTGGCATGTGCTCATCCATTTATTTATTTAAACAACTTATACCCTGCCTTTTTCCCGATGAGGCATCCAAGGCGGCTTGCAATTAAAGCATGTTAAAATAGAACAGCGTACAGTAAAAAGATAAAAACAAAGCAATTAAACATTTAAAACACCAGTGGGTCACCTTAAAATTACATTAGATTAAAAAGCCAGCCCGCCATGTCAGTAATCAATTGCCAACCTAAATAAAAACATCTTGAGACCCCACCAAAAGTCTCTAAACAGGGAGACGTTCTTAATTCCAGGGGAGGGAATTCCACAATTGGGGTGCCACCACTGAGAAGGCCCTATTTCTTGCTGCCATCCCCCTCACCTCCGTCAATGGTGGCACGGTCAACAGGGTCCCCTCTGATGACCTCAGAGGACGGGTTGATTATAAGGAAAGAGGTGGTCCCTCAAATACCTGGTCCCAAGCTGTAAAGGGCTTTAAACGTCACATTTCACCTTCCAATCACAGAGGATTGCTAACCCAAAGATCTCTGTTGTATCTGGATCCAGGGTGGCTGAGACTCGACCATGCAGTGGTTGAACTGGAGATCCTGAGTTGACACAGTTATTCGGTTAAAGTCCTAGATGTGCTGATGGTATGTCATAAGCAGTCCACCAGATGCATTTACCAGGCAATGTGTCCATCTTTGCAAAATGATGTTTGTCAAAAGGAGTGGTTCCTGCGACAGCCAGGGTGCAGAATGGCCTTGTGTTTCTCCAGAAGGTTTATGTTCTGATCTGTATCCCAATATGCTTAAGTGACAGGTGGCAGCAATATCCAGTCTTATGTGCAGGGGACTGGCAGTCCCTGTCGTCTTGATGTCTTGTTTCGAAGAGGGCTTCCCTCATCAAGACTCCTAATGGTTCACAGGTATCCAACATGAAATCTGCATAAGGTTCTTAAGGTGTCCTCCAGAAGTCGCTATCAACATTTTTTTTTCCAGCTGGGAGCACTCTCTGCCAGGACAAAGCTGTGCCGGGTGTTTCCAGGCCGTGACATACCGGCCATGACATTTATCCCAAGATGAACTGTGTGTTCCAGGATTGGCGTTTCTGTCTCTTTGCCCAAAGCCCAGATACCAGAAGGAAAGGGAGTGGCATAAGCTAGATGTGCGGAGGGCTGTCACGATCTACATGAGGTGGACTAAGCCACTTGGTTTCAATGTTTGTGTCCGTTTACCCTCATTCTTCAGGGTAGAAAGTGTCTAAGGTCGTACTATGCAGGTGGATTTGAGCATGCGTTTGTTTGGCATTTGAGATTAAAGTGCCAGTGGGCATCCTAGCACATGCTATGCACAGTGTGGCAATCTCAGCAGTTTTGCCACATGCTTGACGGATATTTATGCAGGGCAGCTACTACCTACTTTCTGTTTGTCACTATAAGTGAATGTGTTTGCATCCTCTAAGGTGCCTTTTAGCAGGAGGGTGTGCACATAAGGGATGCATAACAAGATTGATGAGAAGTCCTCCTTGGAATGGTACTACTGTTAAAATCCTGTTCACAGATATTTTCCTTCACTGGAGAAGAACAGAACACTGGAACCTGCTTGATACATTTCCTCTCTATAGTGGAATGGAGCATATCCGACTCACCCAGTAGTGTCTGTCTCGGTTTTTTTCCTTGACTTTTGGCAGGGTGGGGTTAGCAGAGGGTGGCCTCCAACTCCCAGGGTACATTGTATGACATGTTGAGTGGTATCCTGGGGTGTGGTGGGAGGAATGTGCTCATCTTTTCTGTCTCTACATTTGTGCTTGTCTCATTTATGTCTTAAGGTTAGCATTCAGGTGAGATTTTGATTCTGATAGCTGAAAAATGTCTGAAACTGGGGGTGTGGCTACCTCTCACCATATCTTGGGAAATCTGGAGATTGATAGCCCTGTCTTTTGGAGTAAGTGGGAGGAGTAACCTGTTCACAAATACTCTCTGTTCCACCACAGAAAAGCTAAGTCCCAACATTCTATTCTAGGATCAATACTATAATCTTATTCTAGGATCAAAATAACTTCAGTTTAAGAGAAGCGTAAGGGGGCTTACAAATTCACGAATGCACCAAAAAATATGGAAATTGCAAGTTAGTTTTCATACCCTGTAAGTTGCAAACAAGTGTTGCAATCTTACATGTTGTGTTTGCTTACAACGTAGCCTCCAGTTATGGTTCTTAGAACTGAGTAGATTCTTTTAGACTCTAATAATTAGAGCAATGAAGCCCTGGGAGTGGGGAATGAAGGCCTTCTGAGAAGTATAGACTGGGAGCCAGAACAACTGATCCTTGTCTATTTGGGAAGACGGACTGGGAACCAGGACTGATGGGTTCTGTTCTTTATCTCTCTGTCCTGCAGATATTCCGTTACCTTCGCATTTTCCTTCCTGAAAGTGGCTTTGAAATTAAACCTTGTAGTCGCTATTCCCTGGAAATTAATGGTGCCCGGGTGGTTGCTACAAAATCATGGTAAGTTTATAGTAGTGTGCACAGTCCGTCTTTCCCCAGCCCAGTGTAATCTGCTTCCTGCAATAAAAATGCCCAATTTCTGTGCTAGGCAACGGGTACTCTGCACAAGCAGACATAGACAATGTATCAGTCACCTCCCTCACTAGCAGCACTCTGGAAGGCTGGGAGGGCAGGTGCTCAGCTGATCTGTGAAGCTCTTGTTTTCCCTTGCCTGTAAGGAAGAAGAATGACAAGCTGGAGCTCTTGGAGGGCTACATTGCAGAGTTAACAGAGCCAGACGAGAGCCTCCTGCGGACAGGTGAAAATGACTTCAGCATCATGTACTCCACACGGAAACAGTGTGCCCAGCTCTGGCTGGGGCCTGCAGCCTTCATTAATCACGGTATGTGAAGCCCTCCAGCTGGTCCTGGCTCTTGCTCTCAGTCCTCCTTCACTCTGCCCACAGTTCAGCCCTGGCTCATTTGCTGCACCAAGAAAGATCTATGAATTTGTAATATGTTATGCAGATGGCTTTTCTGTACACACATACAGTATATTGCATAATTTGCAGTGAATATTTTGAATATTTTTGGCAAGTACTGGAAAAATTGTAACAAGGATAGGCATGGGAGTAGCAAGATAGGTGGGTTGTATGTCGGGTAACTCCAGGCCAGTTTTTGCATGTGGGGGAGTACATTTTGTTTGAAATTGTCCTCTTATGAAAATTGAGGAACTTAACGTAGCAGAGAGAAGTCTAGCAAGCAGTGCATTGGCTCAGTCCCACAATAAGGGCCAGACTACCGAAACAAGTATTAAGAATTAACATTTTAAGTACCTGTTTCGTAACTCATTTGTATGATGGTGGTGTCGCTGTAATCATCTGATTAATGCAGTTCTCTGCAGAAGACAAGAAACAGTGAGATACAACAGGATTTGTTATTGAAAGTACACTAGGAGACTTTCTCTGTTCCAGCCTGTGAGAGAATACTGGGACCACCTTTAACTCATGTCTCCCTCTTTCTCTTCCCACTTCCTCCCTGTCTTCATTTTGGCTGTGACTGTGGGCTGTCTCAGACTGCAGGCCAAACTGTAAGGTAAGCTACTTGGCTTATTGCTGGGGCAGGTGGTGCCCATCGTTAGAAGTTCCCTGGCTCTGGATCAGTGGTGTCTCTCAAGGTGGGGCGGAACGGTAAGTTCCAGACTGTGCTAACCTCCGTTGCCTTTGCTGCATTGAATGGCTCCGGGGGCGAGGCCGCCTCGTACCAGAGAGTACACGGAGGTTAGCACAGTCCAGAACTTACCGTTCTGCCCCACCTTGAGCGACGCCACTGCTCTGGATTCAGGATAAACCATGAAAACCTGCTCTGTTGGCTTGGTTCTGGCTGCAGTGTGTGGGCTCAAGGTACGGAGTTCAGGGTGCTTTGGCAGAGGTTTTGATCGTCAAAGGAAGGAAGCAGCCCTGGAGCACTGCCTGGGAAGTGCTTGACAGAGGACAGGAAGCTTTATGAGCTACAAAAGCTCCTCCTTCTGGAAGTCCTGCCCTGCCTCTTTCCTACTCGTTCACTGGATGCCAATTGCCAGATGTTCCCTCAGCATCGCAGAGATTAGAAATCTGATCTCAGTTTCCAAAAGAAAGCAAATTTTACAGCCGTACTGAGCACCTAGTGTGCTGTTTCTGGGGATGAGTAGATGGGCTTTAGGAGGCCAGAGTTGTAATTTTTCTGCAGTGAGCAAGTGGAGTATTGTGGGTTATAAAATCTCCTGTCTAGGGACTGGGACTCTTGGGGTTTCTGTAGGGGGGAGGGAGATGCTCCTCCTTTCAGGGTTGGGGAAGCGTAATGCAGTTCTGGCCCTTGCTTCTCCTGGCTTTCTTGCTTGTTGCTCCCTCTTCCTCCTACATTGTTTTTCTCTCTGTTGCAGTTTGTCCCAATGGATGGGAACACTGCCTGCGTCAAGGTGCTGCGGGACATTGAGCCAGAGGATGAGATCACATGCTTCTATGGAGACGGCTTCTTCGGGGAGGACAATGAACTGTGCGAGTGCTGCACTTGTGAAAGGTGAAGGCACAGGGCAGTGGGGAGGGGGGAGAGGTGGGTGTCTTGAGGGCTGGGAGCCAGAGAAGAGCAGTGGTCCTGGGTTTTCTGGAAGGAGGCTGGCGAACATCCAACATTGTTTCTCTCTGGTGACTTCATCACTTGCCAGTGCTGCCGGGAGCCGCAGATTGTCCAGCTGCCCTGGTGAGGAGAAGCCCCGCCCCTTACGCATGAAAACAACCAGGGCTCCTTGGCTCTGCTTGCTAGACAGCATTCTCTTAGGGCGGGGTGTAGACTATTTTTCTCTCCTCCCCCCCCCCCCCCAATGACTCTGATGGAGCCTTTAAAGAGCAGCATTTGGAGCAGTGGCAGAACATCTAAGGATTAAGGATGGGAATGTCTTGTCTTGCAGTTTCCCACCCTTGCTGCCCTTCTCTCATTGTCAGTCAGAGAGGCAGCATGTAAACACTCCAAGAAATAAAGCAGGGCTGAATTCTTACGTTCTCCATCTTTCAGGAAGGGGGAAGGAGCTTTTCGTTTCCTGAATCAGGTCCCTTCGCAATCTACCTCAGTCCACGAGACATACCTACTGAGAGAGACGGATGGCCGTCTGCAGCGGTGGAAAGGGCAGTCATGCAAGTTGGCCCAGCGTAACGTGAAAGTGGGACGCAAAGCCCGGCGCAGAAGAGCACGAGTACATGGTGAGAGTATTTGCAAGACTGATGTGCTGAAACCTGACTTGTAGATTTTATGACTGAAAGTTGTGGGTGGGCCTTGGGGCTTTGCAAATGAATGGGCGTGCAGTGGCAGTCAGGCCACATCTTTTTTCCCTACCACTCTCCTCCCCTGCTGCACTCCCTTCACACCCTGAACAACAACCCTAGAGCTATTCCGTCACCGTTTTTATTCTGGGAAACGCTGGGTACTCTTTTTTTCTCTGGGTTGAAGATTGCCTAGAGCTATCTTTGCTGGCACCTTTTGGCTTTATAGGACTAGGAGAAGCAGCCTGGCTAGCCCCACTGTACTGTTTCTTCATTGGGCAAACACTATCGGATGACTTTCAAGGGTGGAGAGATGCAGCTGTGGCAAGCTTGCCTCATCATTTCTGACCCTGGAAAAGAGCATGGTGGTGGTGGGGAGGAACTTATGCCGCCACCTGTTTGTGTGCTGAAGGCAGGTAACACAGCTGGCTAAATAGGATGCTGGCTGGGACTGAAGGTGGGAAAAAGGAACAAGGTTCTGGGTACTGACCTCCCACTTTCTTTTTCTAGGTTCCCGATGCAGATCCAACTACTACCTGTACCGTAGGATGCTAAAGCCTCTGTACATCCCACTGCACAACTGCTTGGCCTGCAGGGCGCGTAGATGTAAGCTCCGTAAGCAGCCATTGGTGCATCTGCCTCGCTGTCCTCCTTCCATGTTCCCTGCATGGTACCCCAGGCGCTCTTTGCGCCACAAGGGTCGCCACTCTAGGGCCCAACAGGACTCCTCCTACAGAAGAACGCACAACAGGCCTGTGAGCCTGGGCTGGGCAGAACAGCGCAACTTGATTGTGGATCTTGGCAGGAGAGTGCCCCTGGACTGGGCAGGGTGTGGGCCCGGGGAGAGAGAGCCACAAGACAGCCATTGGGAGCTTAGCCGAGGTGCTGAAGAGCATCGCGCAGCAAATGTGAAAAGCTGTGCTGTCTCTCGGCCCCATAGTTCAGAGTTGGGGGTGCTGCGTGCCGGAGACCAAGGGCCCCCTGGGTCTTCAGTCCCTGGCTTCTCCAGCCAGCCACTCTGCAGGACAAGGAGCATGACCCGCCACCAAGCTCAGGCTCTGCCCAAACAGCTGCTGCTGCCCACTGCAGATCCCAAACTTTCTCAGTATGCTCATGTTCGCCTAGAAGGCCCACTCTTCGTTGGCAAGCAGCACTGGCAGCAGCCCCCTCCTGAGAAGATGATGATGAAGGAGGAGGCGGTGGTGGAGGAGGAACAGCATCCCCCCAAACGCATGGTTTCTTTCCCCCCTTTCATGCCACCCAAGCGGCTTCGACTGGTGGTCCGCCATGGCGCCATCAATCTCGAGGTGGCTTCCAGCTCCTGTGAGGAGCTGTCCTGATCTGACTGGTCTCCAGGTAACGGGGTGCTGAAAAGACACCAAAATCTTACTGAGCGTTGATCCTTGATAAGCCAGGGCAAGACCCACCTGTTAGCATTGGCCTGAAAGCCTCTGCTGACTTGGTTTCCCCCCACACTTATCTTGTGCATGGGGTGGAAAGCCATCTCTTCTGCACTGGTGCGATGCCCACAAGAGGTACTTTGCTCTATCTCTGCTAAGATTGCTGTCCTGTACCCTGTTTTTTCTCTCTTTTTAATGCAGTCTCTTTCAGCTGCCTCCTTCCAGTCTCCATTGCACCCACACTCGTCCCTTCTTTTTTATAAAGCACACTCCATCACCTGGCCAAACCTGACTTCATACCCCCTGAAACCTAAGCCATATAGCAGGCTGCACGGATGATTGGGACTGCCTCTCCCTATCACCTTCTCCTCCTTGAACTCTGCTTGCTCTTCCTTGGAGTCCTTCCCCCATGTGACTCTAGTTGTTCCATGCTCTGGTTTTCTAGCAGTTTAAATATGGACCATTCTGAGGAACGGACCTTTCTACAGACACACATGGTGCTTTTGCTGTTTGCTGCTGCTACTGAGACCGTGAGGCTGGCATGGGTGATTTGTGGGGGAAGGGAAACCTGCATCCAATCAGGGAAGCCTCTTTAACCTATTGTAAGAAAAAACCAGCAACCAGAAGTGCATATTTGCATGCAACCCAAGTCGTTTAGCCCAGTGGCTGCAGTTTGTTGAAGAGCAAACCTAAGGCTAACCTAAGGAATTAAACTTTTTTTCTATTCCCCCTCCCCCTTTGGGTGCCTACTAAGACATCTAGTTTTGAAAACCAGGTTTGTCTGTCTTGTCTCTTCTCCCTGCTGGGTTTTTTAAACTTAACGTATTGCGGCGTTTTAACACTTAAGTTCATTAAGAGATTCAGGTGTTTATATTCTTACTCTTTTTACCAGCTGAAGTTGATGGAATTTTCAGAATGCTGTGTTACATAGTTTTATGCAAGTATTCCACAGTACAGTCAAGAATAAAATAATTGTACTTTTCCAGGACTCATTGGGGGGGGGGCTGCTAGGCTCAGGGGCATTGTGATAGGGGGCCTTCAATTCTGTGAGCGAGCAGGATAAATGGTTTTCATCTTTCCAGCAGTGGCTAGGTTAAATTCAGAAATGCCTTGCAGAAAGTGGATTTTCTGCATATTCTCCACTTCTCTTGTCCTGACAGTTTTTGGGATGTCCAGCAGGTGGTGCTTCAAATCACCTGGGGTTCTGTGAGATGCTTAGAAATCTAATGGGTGAGGCTCTGGAGACCACTCAGCTGCTGTGTAGAGGAGGCCACTGCAGCCCACCTCTTTCCTGTGAATGCATGCTTCATCTTTCCAGTGGTGTTTTTGTATAGAGCTTTGAGGTACTGAGTTGGGAATTTGCATAGCCAAGAAACTTATGACAGCCTAATCTCCCCCTCCTTTTCTGTGTAGTACATTGCAGTTTTGGAGTGACTTCTCTGTATAGCATTTGGAAAAGGCCAGTGCTCACTTGAGGGGAGACAATAGCGCCTAACAGCCCAATCCTGTGTAACTCTTGCACCAGTATAACAGTAGATCCACCGGTGTAAGTGCACTTATGCCAGTGTAACTTGACGGACGCAGAACGGACACCGGTGTAAACCCCCCCCCCCCCCGTACGCCATGCATACGCAGTTCGGATGCGGGATGGATGCCATTGCAACTTCGCCGGCACAGGGGGCATTCCGGGGGCGTTGGACACCCCTGGAATGTCCCCTGTGCTGGCGGAGTTGCAATGGCATCCGAACTGCGCATGTGCAGCATCTGAGGGGAGTGTCCGTCCTGCATCCGTCGGCGTGCAGCAAGCTACACTGGCATAAGTGCACTTACACCAGTGGATCTACTGTTATACCGGTGCAAGAGTTAGACAGGATTGGGCTGGCAATTTGGCTGGAACCTTTTGCACACTTGGAAGAAAATCCTGTTGAACTTGGTGAGACTTCCTTCCAAGTAAGCATGGATAGGATCAGGCTGACAATATCTTTGATCTATGAAGGCGAGAAATCTGCTTCAAGAATTTGGCTTGGCATGTTCCTTAGCTTGGAGATGGACATGTAGTATAGTTAAGAAATTCTGTTTCATGGATCTTCAGGCACAGGTGCTAATTCCTAAGAGATCCATTTGTATGTTTTGAAATAGGCATAGTTTGTGAGAGGTACAAAGACAGAATTTGCAGCTAGGGCAGGGAAAGAGCAAGATTGCTCTTTGTTTCACAGATGAAATTGTGTTTATAATGCAGGAAGAATCTTCAAAGTCACTGGTGGCCATGTGGGGACTTAGCTATGTAGGCGAGGCATATTCTTACACAGCAATTCCTGCAAGACTTTCTTACTCTAAGGCTGTAGCTTTGGGAAAAGCAGGCCTGTGTTGTAGACTTCATTGCAACCCTACAAATCCACAAAGCGGAATATTATCCTACTAAAGGTCTGAATAAGCCATGTTTGCTAATCCAGCTGGACCTTTTGGTGTTTGTGTGTGTGTGTGTGTGGGGCTTAAGAAAAGCCTTAAGAAAAGCCTATATCTATGTTGTGCACATTCTCAGAAAATCCCAAGCATCCATGTGCTGCTGTGCACATTCTCAGAAAGGCGAGAGGGAAATGAGCACATAGTAGTTGGCGTGAGCAGGTTATTTTGTACCTTGCAAGGTCAATACTGTATAGTCCCTACCTGAGACAAGGTGTAACGTTACCATGCTTATGCTGGTTGGTTGTGAACATTTTCCAGGCCTTTATGTGAATAAGCACAATTGCCTCTGTGCATCCATGTTTTCCATTCAACTTTCGCTAAGCCTCCTTTGTATGAAAGAGAAATCTAAAAAACGCTACCCATCTACTTGCAGGTGTGTTGCTCTCAAAAATTGACATACAGCTGCAATTGCATATCTCTTGCTGCTCCCAAGTCCACTATATATGTTCAGGCACTCTTGATTTGTTGTCCTTCAAAATTTCTGTCGCTGTTTGATAGCAGTTTTTTTTATTTTAGAGTATCATAGTCACTACTTGTCAATTTTTTTGTCAATCTACTTGTCAGTCTTTGTTTGCTTACGCAATGACTTGCAGTGCAGTCTTACCTGGGAGCAATATTCCCTCTAAGGGGTCTGCATTGCTGAGCAGATCCCTTCACTTCTTGCGTGGCAGCTCCTCGGTATTTCCAGATGCACGGTGAAGATGTCTAAAGTCATCGCCAGACTTCCGGAAACCGTGCTCCCAAGCTCTGCAGTGCTTGGCTTGGGTGTACTTTGAACTGTGCAGTTGTGCAGCTTGAAAGGAGCAGTGTCTGAGAGGAAGCTACATTGAACAAAATTTGACTTTTGACAAAATGTGAGTCAACCTGCATAGGACTGTGCTTTCATTCTCTGACTCCTTGCCAGTAGAGCTCTGATCATTTCCTCTGCCCAATTTTTCACTTTTCTATGAGGTGATGTTTCATGAGGAATCTTTTGTTTTGTTTTTTATCAGAAGAAATGGTTGAACATCTACAGTGAGGGTAATATTACAAGACTATGCACTTTCACCTGAGTGTATGGATGATGTTTGTGCACAGTACAAGCCGCACTGCCAAAAGTGACTTGCTCTTTTCTTCGCCTGCTCTGGGCCCCTGCTGCGCACAAAATGCTGCCCATGCTTTCTTTCCTGCTTGTTCCTCTTGTCAGTTTGTGGCTGTTCCATGTTTGTTGATAGTAGGGGGCTAGTGCACAACCTTTAGGTAGTACTGTTGCTGTGGGGCGGGGGTGGGAGAGGAAGGGTGTGAAGTGATCCAAGGGCTTTGTGTGAAAGTTTTTGGGGAGGGGGGTAGATGTTGCCAGCCAGAAGAACACGTACACTCCCTGTTTGAAGGATGGACGGGGCTCAGTTTTCACCTTTCTGTGCCTCTGTTTCCCTATCTCTTTGATGGGTTTTATACTTCAGCTACCTCGTTTGGGGCGGGAGGGGGAACGACACTTCAAGATATCCCTTTCAGCTCTGTCTGTGATCTGCTTTCAGTTCTGTGTCTGTTCTGTCCTTCCTCCTCCACCCTCATGGCTTTCACATTAAAAAACATACACACACACAAACACCAGAACATGCATGTTCTCATAAGGGGAAGGTAGTTAACTGGAAAACAATGGTGAACCCAATTATCTTCTCTCATTGCATTCTGTCTAAAGGGTTTCCCCCTTCTCTCTCTCTCTTCCCCTCCCCCCGATCAAAACTTGTCAGGATCCTCTTTATTTGGGCATAATTCAAGTCTTGATTTGATTCTTAGGAGTCGGCCTGCCCCTTTCTGTTTCTCCATAATCCATTCTCTGTTCCCTTCCCAGATATATCAGCTGTCACATTGCTTCTTCCATCCACTGTAAGAGGAGTTTTTAAGCATGCCTTTGGCCTGGAGCCAATCTGTCTTCATTGCAGATGATGATGATATAAAACATCCACTGAATATTCCCCCTTTTCCCAACCCTGCATCCCACCTCCATTAAGCTTATGCTCAGGAAGGTGTTGAAACACCTTGATTGTTACCTGGGGGGGAAAAACCCAACTGGATACGGGATGGTCTCTGGTAGCTGGGCTCCTCAGGGAATTGTGGGGTGGAGGGCTTGTGAGTATCACCTTCTGCCCCATAGTTTGGAGTTTTTAACCCGAGTGTGTCATTTTTACGATTTGCCTTTTGTGTTGGGTTCATTGCTAATTCCAATGCAAGGCTATTTTTATAAGACAGCAGGTTGCACAGTCCATAATATGCTGGACCTTGAGTGAGGGTATATGATGCTCTCTACCTTCCCTCATAATTTTCCCAATGCTTAATTTAAATACAGGGCTTTTCGAACACTTGTCTGTCCACCTTAGGAAACAGGTTTTTTTTTAAATAAAGCTGGGCAAGTCTGGATTTTTTTTCCACAGTGTATATGTGTGGGGAGGGGAAGGGGTGATCTATCAGTGAGTTGTATATTTACAGGGTTGCGTGTATTCCATGCTTAAAGAAAGGAAAAAAAATCTAGGCCAAGGTAAGCTTTGAACCTGTATAAATGATGAAAATCAATCTGGTTTTCAGACAGTTTAATTTTGCTTCTATTTATTGGAGTGGACAACTATGTAAGGCAAATGGTGATCTGCTCCATCTTCTTGACTTCTGAGATTATCCGGCCCAGGACTTTCAGCCCTCCTTAGCACAGTCTTAGGGGCTAGAAACTGTGTTTTGTTTTTGTTTTTTTTTTTTTTAAATTAAATGAAGGGGCTCAACTTGTCCTGTACTCAAGCTTGAATCTTGCTCACGGCATGATGGTGGAATACACACAACTCTGGACGTATATGAGTTTGGATTGAGGGTCGGGGGGGGGGGGGTCGGGGAGGATGGACTTCTTAATGGTGCTAAATTTGAGCGAGGGTGGTTGGAGGGTGCTCTCAGCTCCAGGCATGGGAGTTTGAGGCCTCAGGGTAGTGCTTGCCCCCATGATCAGGCTGGTATCCTGTAGGCGGGGGGGGGGGTTGAAGGCAGGAGCACGTGTTTGCATTTTTAATGGGGCGTGTGTGTTAAGGGAGTGTAATTTTTAAAATACTTGAATAAAGTCTTTTAAAGCTATTCCTGTGTCTTGGTGGTGGTGTGCGTAAGGATCAGTGGGGGGGGGGGTGTCTAACTACATGTGCTTTAGACAGGAGCACGCTTGGCTCAAGCCAAAGTCTGTCCAAGAATAGCAGATACTTGATTGCCAGAACTCGCTATCTTGCCCAGACGGATCACTGAATGAGGGCAGGGCCATACTGACGCTGTCTGTGCTTCCTTCTTCCTGTGGGAAGTAGAACATCTCTGAGAGAGCGAGAGCTGGAACTGTTGCTTTAATTCTCAGCCCTCTCTCTTGACAAGAGAAAGAGCTGCAAATCTTGCTCTACCTACAGTACAGTGATTGCAAGGGAGGCACTCTGGTTCAATGAAAGCCCTGCATAAGACCTAGGTGGGGGGGGGGGGGCTATGCCTACCACATTGCGAATTCTAGGGTAAAGGGAACAGAATTCTAAAAATGGGCATTCACAATGCTACAGAAAACTCAGGATTGGTCTGCTACTGAAGATAAGTCCCAATTTCCTTTTGTTGCGGGTCCCTCTTGTGTTTCTGCTTAGCTTCTGCTAAGACACTTTGGTACCCTCTTTGCATCTTGCCTGAGTTTCTTCTTTTCTGTTTATATTGCTTTTACGTTTTTGAATTTCTATTGCCTCCCTATAGATTCTGGTCTGGTATTGTTGCACTGTGGAAAGGACCCGAGTTTGATTAAAGTTTATTTGGTGACCAGTTCTCACAGCATGCTCTGCCACCGCTGATTTTTCACTTTGTTCTAGATGACAATGGCGCTCGTGCTCACACTCCTTTTTAGTGGTCCCTATTTTTAACTAAAGAAGAAACTCCAGTGCTTAAACATACCAGAATACAAAACTTTGGAAGTGAAAATTGCATAAAGAACTGTGGCAATGATGGACAGGCAAAGAAAAGTGCGAGTGTGCCTTTGAAACTTCCAAGCAAAAACTGACAGTTGGGCCTGAGCTGCTGCCTAGAACACCAAGCAGCGGGTGCTAACTTCTTATAACCCCTGAAGATGCTTTCCACAGCTGTAAGCAAAACGTTGGGATCAAATCCTACATCTAGTCTGGCCCAAGAACTTGAGCAATGTTTTAAATTATAATAGGTAACACGTTTGTAAAGCAGTCCAAATACATATAATCCTGCTGCCCCCACCTCCGCTGCTCCCTCGGCACCTCTCTCCGAAGGCAAGACACATGTTGCTCCCAGAATCGCATGCATGCAAAGACTTTCAGCTCTTATCCACTCAGACAAAGGACGAAGTTCTAAACATTCACGGAAATTAGGGGACGCAAGGAACTCATCTCCCTTTCTTTGCTTGGTTTTGTCTTCCTCTCTGCTGTTGTGCATCCTACGTAAATGCATCACAGATGGGTGGCTATAAAAACATCAATGGGAGGACCTTTTAAATTGGTTACTACCTTGCCAAGATGGCGGTGGTGAGTTGAAAAAAGGTTGAAAATGGCTGTACTAGGCCCATAATTCTGTGCTGGAAGGAAGCTTCCCCTTATACGTTGGCAAACACTGTGTTGAAATGGTCTCTTCATTATGCCTCTGGCCACGGTGATTTCTCATTTAGCAAAGGCGTATGTTTAGTCGTACATTTACGCCCTGAAAAGGCCTTGGTGCTCTTATTGTACCTCTCTACTCCATGACGGGTTAATTCCCTCATTTTGCCTGTGGGGTGTTTCTATTCTTATGTGACAGAAATGCAGGTTCTCTCACTCCGAGTGGTTTTAATGGTATTTCTGAGGTCCTGTGAGTGTAGTGGTTTGGGAGTTGGACATAGCCCTGGAAGATCCAGGTTCAAATCCCCGCTCAGCCACGAAGCTTCCTGGGTGACCTTGAGCCAGTCACTATCTCTCAGCCCCACCTACCTCACAGGGTTGTTGTGAGGACAAAAAGGAGGGGAGGAAATATGTACACCACTCTGAGCTCCTTGGAGGAAGGGCGGTATAAAAATGTGAAAAATAATAAAATAAATATATGCCTGTCTACACTGTCAAAGGAGGTGTGCTTAGTTCAAGCAACCCTAAATACATTCTGTCGTAGGCCAGTAGAGGCTGCCACAGGACAACTTTATCCTTGGAAGAGCTCTGCTGCTGTACCCGTCTTGTCTCGGTTGATGAAGTCATATTTCACCTGCACTGACATTTCTGATTGTAATGGTGACTGAAATCTTAAGGTCTTCAGTGTGTGACTGGAAAAAGGGCCAAATTCCAAACTGCACAGCATTTTATTTGAGATGTTCTCTAGACCAAGAGTTCTCAACCAGTGGTACTTGTACCACCTGTGGTACTTCAGTCAACTGCCGGTGGTACTCAGACTGCCAGACTGCTGGAACCCTGCCCCGATGTAGCGCTTTCGGCGGTGTGTGTTTGCTCCCGAGAGGCTCCTGCCTTTGGCCGAGCTTCTTGGGAACGCTGAGAAGGGCCCTTCCACCCACCTGGAGCCTCCTACCTGCATTTTCTGGCCTCAAAAACCGTGAAAACTTGGAAGTAACTGACGATTATGTCATCACCAGTCTCTTCCAGTGGTACGCAACAGGAGAGTGGTGCTGGAGGTGGTACTCAGCCAGGAAGGGGTTGAAGGGGTTGAAAACCCCTGCTCTAGATTTTTTAGTTTTTTTTAGTCAATTTTTTTTTAGTTCTGCTGAGTCTCACGTATGTAAGGACCAAGAGTTCTCTAATCTATGGGATGCATTCATCACTCTATTTCCTGCAGTCCTCTACGGCTGTCTCTAGCCACAGCAGTCGCTCCAGTTGAGCTTCTGGACCGCCTGTGAAAGCATTTGTGGCTGCCAGCTGTTTCCAGATGCCGCCTGCTTTCCCCCAAATGTTTGCCATGTGGTCATATACTCATGACTCAGCTGGCCTTGCATGTGTGAACCAGCCTTAAGATGTGTTTCCATAGAAATGCAAGTCCTGCCTATTGGCCCTTCCTGGTTCTGTCATTGGCCACAGATGCGTAGACGCAAGACTCGGGGACTCTGTCAGGATTGGCTGCCTGTTTTGAGTTTGGAGACTGGAGTTTTAATACAGCATAGGAGACTCCACAAGGGTCTTCTTCAGCCTCAGTTTCTAGGGGCTATAGGGGAAAAAAAGAGATTTAGGGTACAATTCTGTTTCCACTTCTTCCAGAACAATTGCAAAGGAAACTCAGCAGGGAGCTTGGAATAATATAAGAATTCTGCACGGCGGTTTCCAAACAGGGCAGAATGTGACCACTGGTGTTGCCAGTAGGACCACCTGAACGAAAGCTCTAACCCTACCTTCATTTTTCATTACTCTTGAATAACAATATGGCCAGGGTGGGTTTTACACTAACAGGGCAGTCCGAAGGGGGACACGACACAGTCCCAGTGCAGTCCTTTATTGATATTTCTGGAGTTAAACTTTCCACTCAAATGGCCCATAAGGCTAAGAGAGACACAGCACAATCCTATCCAACTTACCACCACCAGTGTAACCAGCGGTGCAGCGAGAACAGGAGGCCCCAGAACGGAAAGGGGATTCAAATCCCCCCCAAAGGGGATTCTAAGGGGATTTAAATCTCCCCTCCAAAGCCTCCCGCCCTGCCCTCCCCTGCTGGTTACACCAGTGGTGTAAGTTGGATAGGATTGCGCTGACACTAGTAGAGCAGTCTCTCTATGTTTTTCTGCAGAAAATTGTGGCCAGTTCTGGCTTTCAGTTTAATATCAGAAGTTCAGACTGTGTCTTTTTTCTATTTTGGTGTCTCCCCAGTAAGCTAATTCAGTAAACATGAATTGTTCATGTTTAATTCAGTAAACATGAATTGAAGGTGACCCATTGACATGTTGTGAGTTTTTTTTCTAGTTCTCAGGGTCATGATTTGAGGATAGAGTATTGGCAGGAAGGATCAGTTGTGAAAAGGGTGTTTGTTCATAGGACAGACTTACCCTGTTGGTTTCTTTCACTGGCAGTGGTTGGGGTCTTCTGTTGGCACTGGAGCCTGTAGATCAGAGAGACCTCATGAGATTCCTCACTCCTGCTGTTTCAAATCAGAGTGGTGATTGATTCTACTCCCGCACCATGTACCCTGTAAGACATTCCCTGAAAACAAGACCTACGTTTTTTGGAGCCAAAATTAATATAAGACCCGGTCTTATTTTCGGGGAAACACACTATTACAGATTCAATCTCACCCATCAAAATCTTGCCTTGAAAGAGGAAACCTCTAGCTTTGTATCTATTGGGCTGCATGTTACTCTACAGTAGAACCATTTTTCCAACAAAGGCAAGCCAGATTCATTCCAATTGATTCAGTTTGAAGATGCCCAGCGGATCCCTGCCCATCCTGACTGCTTAAGGTAGCTGATGGGGGGGGGGGGAGAAGAGCCTGACTGTTTGGGGGGCCAAGATGGTAAATGCCTCCTTGAAAGAGGGCGAGGCACCACCAGTACTCAAAGAGGCTATTGGTAAGATGTCTGTTGAACAAGACCTCCTTGAACCCGGTCACCCTGGATAATTATGGGTCAGTGTCCTTTTTGAGCAAAGTGATGAAATGGGTAGTGCATTTCAAGCCTACTTTGTAACCACAAGGACTACATGCTTTTGCTGCTTTTTTTTTTTAAGAGGGCTCTCCTCTAACATGGGATCAACTTGCACATGAGAGCCAACAACTTGTGAAACTTGGGCTGATACATCTTCCCTAAGAGGACTGTACCACCTCAGATATGCATGCTTAAATATAAAGCAACTCAAGCAGAGTCTCACTTACCCTTTTTCCTTTTTCTGTACAATATGTAGGCCAGCAGCAGGAGAACCAGGAAGAGAGAGACTGCAGCAACTCCTGCCCATATGATTCGCTTGTCTAAACTATCAGGATCCTTATCTATAAAATACCATAGAAACATAGTTGTTAGAGTACTGCTTGTGTCCTGCCACCTTCCGACAGGGCCCAAAGGCTATCAAAAATGATCCTTGTATCAAGCAATGCATCTATTCACCTATGCACTGCATAACGACCTCCCAGTGCCATTAACTCCTTCCCTGTACATCAGTTCCTACTTTTTCATAATGCCCACCATGCACCAGCCCCTCCCCCCCTAAAGGCAGGGTTCACTATCCTGTGATTGTGATCCCGTGCCACTGGGGAGTGTGAGTGTGTGAGTGAAGGAACTATGTTAGCAAAGCAGATTAGACAAATCTTTCCCATCTGATTAACGTCATCCTAGAAGGGAGGGTAGCAATCAAGTGGGAAAGATCTGCATGATCAACCTTATCCATTTGGTTGTGTTTCATTCACACCCTCATTCCACAGTGGTCAGGGATTGCTACCATAGAGAAGGGGTGTGGGGGGGGGGATCCATCCACCTGCCATAACATTCTTAGACCAGTAGCTGTTCCCTACTCTAACTGGTAGCATCTCTCCAAGATCTCAAGCAAAGGAAGGTCTTTTCCAGTCCTGAGATTCTTTTCCCCCTGGAGATACAGTACTAGGACCCTCCGCATGCGCTCTGCCGATGGGCTAGATCCCCTCCCATAACTGCCTAACTCTGCCATAAAGATTAATGCAGTGCAACACAATTGCAGACATACAGATTTAGGAACCCCACTGTGCAGGTTCATCCTGTCTTTTATTTCCAGGGCTGTGTATATCCTCCACCTTTGCACAAGTACTAAAATTCATATCAAAGGAAGAATTTGGGATCTTGACAATCTCCTTCTTAAAAAAAAAAAAAGCAAGCATTTTGCTTGTGTTGCCACAACATGTGGGTTATCTTAGTGTAGTCCTGGTGATTTTTTACTGCTGAGCTTCCTTATCAAAAGGACATAAGTGCTCCATGTATGATTACCCTGTTTCCCCTAAAATAAGACCTCCCCCCCCCGAAAGTAAGACCTACCGTCATTTTTGCAAGATTTTGCTGGCACTCGTCAATATCAATCCTCCCCGAAAATAAGACCTAGCTAGGATCATCAGCCAGACAGACGCGACCCCCCTGGCACTTACTTTGACTGATTAAAGCTTCATTCTTTCCCGAGGGTGCAAGGCTCTGGAAGGCCTGCGCTTGAGTCCTTCACCATGGAGATGACATGCTAGAGAGACTCTGCAAGGTTGCAGCCTCCTTGCTGGCTGGGTGGGTCACACCACAGGTTGGGAAAATAAGACCTCCCTGAAAATAAGACCTACTGCATTTTTTGAGCCAAAATTAATATAATACACTGTCTTATTTTTGGGGAAACGGGGTATGTAGTAGAGTCACAGGCTTCCCAGCAACATGAGGGCTATCTCCATCGGATCTTGGATGTAATCCTTTCCGTTTCTGATTCTGTTTTCAGTAAACTCTTGCCAATGGAATCTAAGCACCTGGTTCTTCCAGTCCCTGAGGTGTGGCTGTAGGTCCCCAGGGAGGTGCTTTGCTAGGTTAGCCCCAATCCTCAAAGCATCTACCTAATAAACCAAGAGCAGGACTTAGAAAGTAGCTGAAAGAACGCTGCCATGCCCCAATCCTCACCTCTCACAACAATCTGTATAAGAGCACTTGGCGATGACCAGACAAAGGGTCTCAATCTGTTGTGATATTGGCAGGTGTAGTTTCCTGTATCGTCAACGTTTACCATGAAGAAAGAGAACTTGCTTGTCTTACTGTTTGTCTCTGTTATCTGTGATGCTATCAGAGTGCTGGATTTGTACAGGAGGAAATTCAGATCTTTCTCTGGTCCCTGGCACTCAATGGTAATGTTCAGCCCTGGAGCAACCTCCTGACTGGGACATGCTTTGATGGAGGGTTTCGGGAGACCGGGATCTAGGGGTAGGGAAAACCCAGTGAGGAAGACACAAAATCATCTTGCATTTGATATTCAAATTCATGGATCCTGGTAATTCTGACCACATCAGTAGCCCAGTTGCTACTCAGTAGCTCCACTTTTAGTACTGTACATATCCAAACTTAAGAAGAATTTTGGAATGTTGCAAAAAAAAAATTGTCATGAGAAATATTAGTATAAATTTAGATTGTGCAACCTCAGCAGACGGTTTGGAATTAGATCATTCTTCCCCATTCCTACTTCTGAGGGGAAGCATGCAGAAACATCACATCCCTTCTCTAACTTGAGCAGCTTTCCATCCAGCATGGGAAATTCCAATTGAGATAATTCTTTTTTCAAGCAATGCAGCTTTTTAATTAGAATTACCAAAGTGAAATGTGCAAAACCATTTTTATTGTCATTTGTGAAAATAGCACGTGAGGACTGAGATGAACTCTTACCTCTTACAAAGATTTGTTTGCTGCTACTGTAATGTGAACATAGTTCATAGAAAGTTGAGTTGAAGCAATATTTACACTGGTAAATCCCCCCATCCGATAGCTTGGCATTGGCAATGAAGAATGCAACCTCACTTTGCTCTGTCTTCCTGGCTGCCAAAATAGACAAAGATCGATCTTTGTACAGATGGAACTTCGCGTTTGGGTACTTGTCACTCTTACAAGAGATGGTGATGTTTTCCCCCACGGTGATCACTGTACTGGAGCTCGTGGAGAGGGAAGGCGCAGGAAGCACTTGTACTGGATGAGAAAGAGAAGAAGGAGATTTGAAGGCATGCTGGAGCATCAACATTAATTTGACTCTGTAAAGAAGAGACTTTTGCATGCTCTAGGGGAACATGCAAGGCCAAGTCTGGATGAGAAGGAAATGCCTATAGGATCTGAAGTCATCTAAGGCCCAAACCACACATGCAGCTATTCTGTGGGAAAAGCATCTTGGGTCTCAACTCATGTGGAATTTGCAACCCCATGTTCACTGCAATCCAGGGCTTTCTTGGAGGCAAACCTGTGCTAATCTGTCCTCCGGTACTGCCAGTCATCCTTCGGCAGATGTCTGGTGTCTGCATGTATCCCAACAGCACTTTCTAGCTGAAAGGGGTGGGCGTTTCCCTCCGAGGGTTTGCCCTTTGGAGGGCAGTAAATGCCCTTCTCTTGCCAGCGAGATCAGGATTCCTGTGCTGTTTGTTTTTCTGAGCCAGCATGCACAGGGCTGAGCTGATTGTGTGGGAGCCAGCTGCGGCCAGTCTTTGGGGCTTCCGAGCAAGCAGGCGCAGGATCGTGCCCCAAAGCAGGCGCATGGGGACGGTCATCCAAGCAGCCACCCTTCACACCCACACTCAGACAAAGATGTTTCAATTTCACACACACCCCGCCTCACTCTCGTTCACTCCTTGCCTCTACGCGACTTGGGCTGCAATCCTATAACAACACTTTCCTGGGAGTAAGCTGCATTAAACACAATGGAACTTACTTCTGAGTCATAGGTAATATGAACATAGCAAACCCCCCCCCCCAGCAGGAAGAGGATCAAAGCTCTGTTGGCCTCCCTCTCCTTCTCCTCTCCCCCCAGATCGTAAGCAGAGACGGCAAAAGATGGAACACAAGCCACATTCGCTGCCGCTTCTCCTACTTGCCACAAATGAGGGAGAGCAGAGCGAGGGCTTCCACAAACAAGGGGAGGAGGAGCTGTGGCAAGAAAGGGGACACCAGGAGGAGGACACCCTCCTTCGAAACTCGCAGGTCTCGGGATCCATGTGGGTTTTGCGACCGACCATACATTAAAAAACCCACATGGAGGGCTGCAAACGCACAGATCAGGAGTGGGAAAGGGATATTCTGTGGCATGAAACCCACAGGATAAGAAAACCCACGTGAGTACAGGTGGGCCCCCATATCCGCTGGGGATATGTTCCAGGCCCCTCCGTGGATACTTGAAACCGTGGATAAGAGCGAACACCCCCTCCATGGTTTCCTGAGGGCCCCCCCCACCCTGCCTCCCCTGCAGGCAGGCATGCCTGCC
Organism: Plestiodon gilberti rubricaudatus; assembly: GCA_026170595.1. NCBI lineage: Eukaryota > Metazoa > Chordata > Lepidosauria > Squamata > Scincidae > Plestiodon > Plestiodon gilberti. The sequence continues at coordinate 15,022,114 of JANXHW010000006.1, read as the reverse complement.
CCCTCCAGCTCTTATTTTTCTTTCAGCAAGCTTTGTTTCTTCCTTAAAACAAACAGAGAAGCAGCCTCCATTGCAGGCAAGTAGAACGAGACTAAGTCCTAGAGAGGCTCTGCAAGGTTTCTGTTAACCTTGCAGAGCTTCTCTAGTACTTAGTCTCGTTCTACTTGCCTGTAATAAGCAGCCAGAGGCTGCTTCTCCTGTTTCTTTAAGGAAGAAACGAAGCTTACTGGGGAAAAAGTAAAAGCCGGGGGGGGGGTCCCCACGATCTGTGGATAACTGAAACCGTGGATAGCAAATCAGTGGATATGGGGACCTACCTGTATTGCTTCCTCACGTGCACTTATTCCCTGGAAAATGCCCATTGCCATGTAGGTTTCTGCACATTTGGTTTGGGCCTAAGATTTTGTTGAAGGATTGCAACAAAATTATGTTTGTAAAATCCTTTTTTGAGACCATCTGAAAGTACCATACAAATGTCAAATATTTGTTCTGGTTGCCATACCTAGTGAAAAGTACTGGCCTCCTTGAGGTTGGCAACTGTTAGTTAACTGGTATTATGATCATTAACTTATTTATTGATATTATTCATATCTTCCTTAGTGATAACCTAGGGGCAAGCACATAAAGAAACTTTCACGCCTAGAGCACATGGTCTCTGCGTCTCATCTTGAGGCAGGGTTTGGTGAGATTGACCCAGGAAGAGGAAAAATGCCATGAAGCCTTCTGTGTCATCATAGACAGCAGCCTACAGGTGTATGCATTTAATTGCAGATGCTTATATACAGGAAGTCCTCACTTAAAGTTGTCGATAGGTTCTTAACCGAAACGACTTCTAATGAAACCAGATTTACCATAGGCTAATTGATAAACGTAAACGTTCCCATGGCATTTTCCCCATCAACTTTAAACGAAACAACTTTAAGTGAGGACTTGCTGTACACCCTTGGGTAAAAATGCCTTATTAATCTGGAATGCATCGCCTGTGAATGTCAAATGCAACTTCGGATTTAAGTATCGGTTGTGAAAACGGCAAACAAAGACCGAGCCAAGCCCTTACCTGTTATGAAGATTTCAACAGCGTCACTGGGATGCGAGCAGTAAGTCTGGTGGCCTGATCTGATGCAATATCTACAAACGTAGAGCCCCCCGTTTGTTGGTTGGGCATTGGGAATGTGAAATGTCGCCTCATTCTGTGCAGGCACAATCATTTGCAACGTAGGTGGAATTGCCATTTTGTACAGTTCAAACACTTTCCCACTGTAGCTATTGGTCTTACAGTGGATGTTGACATTTACACCCTGGGTGATCGGATTCTTGGGGGAGACTGAGATGGAAGGCTTGGAATAAAGTTGTCCTGGATATATGAGAGAGAGAGAGAGAGAGAGTGTAGTGAGATTTGGAAGGTGGAGCCTTTGCAACATCCTGTAAAACGGGAAACGTTTTCATGCTCTGAGTGGACACACACACAGTATTGGGACCAGGCAAGATCCGCTTGCTCAGTCCCAAAATTAGGAAAGCAGCTGCAGTGCTCAAATTGAAGGCACCCAACATGAACACTCCAGCAGCCAAACTGTAAAAGGCGGTTGGGAAAGATGTTTGAAAATGCTGCAATGGCGAAATTGACTAATCAGGCAAGTGTCAAGGAAGACACAAACGCCTGGGGAAACCTGGATCCTCTCAGCTGACTTCTGGAATGACAGAAATTGTTGATGCAACAAATTACAGATGCAACAGTGTGTCAGATTCTATTTGAAGCCAGAGAGAACCACCCATTCCATTTGCAAAAGCTCTGGGTGGTTTTTGAGGGATTGCAGCTGCTGTGGCGCAGTGGCTGAGTCAGGAAGCCCCTAGTTCTCCTTTTGCTTCTGCTGTGAACCAACCTGCAGATATAAGAACATAAGAACATAAGAAGAGCCCTGCTGGATCAGGCCAAAAGCCCATCTAGTCCAGCTTCCTGTGTCACACAGTGGCCCCACCAGATGCCTCAGGGAGCACACGAGACAACAAGATACCTGTGTCCAGTCGCCACTCCCTTGCACCTGGCACAGAGAAAACCCACTTCTTAAAAAAAAAAAAAAAAAAAAAAACCAGGAGGTTGCTTATGGCTTGTAACCTGTGATGGTCTTTTCCTCCATGAATTTGTCCAAACCCCTTTTAAAGGCATCTAGGCCAGGTGCCATCACCACATCCTGTGGCAAGGAGTTCCACAGATGAATCACACGCTGGGTAAAGAAATATTTTCTTTTGTCTGTTCTAACTCTCCCTCCACTCAATTTTAGTGCGTGTCCCCTAGTTCTGGTGTTGTGTGAGAGGGAGAAGAATTTCCCTCTATCCACTCTCTCCATCCCATGCATAATTTTATAAGTCTCAATCATGTCCCCCCTCAGGCGCCTTTTTTCTACGCTGAAAAGCCCCAGACGCTGTAGCCTTTCCTCGTAAGGGAGGTGCTCCAGCCCACAAATCATTCTAGTCGCTCTTTTCTGCACCTTTTCCAATTCAACTATATCCTTTTTGAGGTATGGTGACCAGAACTGGACACAATACTCCAGATGTGGCCTTACCATCGATTTGTACAAAGGCATAATGATATTGGCCGTTTTATTCTCAATCCCCTTTTTAATGATCCCGAGCATGGAATTGGCCTTCTTCACAGCCGCCGCACACTGGGTCGACACTTTCATCGACCTGTCCACCAGCACCCCAAGATCCCTCTCTTGATCCGTCACAGACAACTCAGAACCCATTAGCGTATATGTGAAATTTTGGTTTCTTGCCCCAATGTGCATCACTTTGCACTTACTTACATTGAAGCGCATCTGCCATTTTGCTGCCCATTCTCCCAGTTTGGAGAGATCCTTCTGGAGCTCTTCACAATCCCTGCTGGTCTTTACCACCCGGAAAAGTTTAGTGTCATCCGCAAAATGATCTGCAGATGATCTTAAGCAAGCCAGCATCTCTCAGCCTTCGCCCCCATCTGCAGTATGCGAGTAAGGCTGGGATCCTATGCAAATATTCATGGGAGTAAGCCCCATTGATAGAGGTGTTTGAAAACGGTGTTATTTATATATTGTTATTTATTGTACTCAGAAGTACACCCATTGTGTTCAGTAAGACTTAGGCTGTTATCCAACAAAAACAAACACCTCTACCCGTTGAATACAGTGGGACTGACTTCTGAGTAAGCTGTATATGTCTGGGGTCGTGCTGGGGTTGAGCTTACTGACCTTACAGGGCTGTTGTACGTTTTTTGACTAGCAATCCAAGTTGTGGGAACCCTCACAAGGTGACGCATGTAAGCAACACTCAAAAGTGATGGATTGTAGAAATGCTTGGGATCGCTGTTGTTCTCTGCTAGCCAGTAGCTGAAGAAACTTCTCAGAAAAGGTGGTCCTACCTTGGCTTTTGCACCTGCAAGAGTGCTGAAAAATGTTCTGGGACGGCAGTTGGCTGACTGATACCTGACTTATGACTGTATCTTCCTTTGGATTTTATCAGCCTGTGGTCTGAATCCGTTGAGAAAATTCTACTCCATGGTGATGTTTCCATTTTGAGCACATTGTCCCCTGATCTCATCTCCACGGTGGGTTTGGTGAGGTGGAATCCAGGAATCGGGAAAATGCAGTGACGTCCCAAGGGTTGTATGTACAGCATGTTGCTGATCTTTCAAATCCTGCTGGAATCGGCGATGAGCACTGCAGTCCTCTGCACTTTGACTCAGAAGTAGGTCTCACTATGTTCAATAGGACTTACCCCTGGGTAAGTGTGCATAGGATTGCAGCCAAAAACATGTCTTTTAGTCTATCAAGTCACTTTATAGAGACAAATACATGGATAATGATACTCGAGAGTGGCATAAAACAAGAGAATCTCTTTGGAATCAAGGGCATAGTTTCGGCCAGGCAGGTATGTTGCATGATTGATATATCTGAATGGGGTAGACCAGGGGTTCTCAACCCCTTCCCGGCCGAGTACCACCTCCGGTGCCACTCTCCTGCTGCGTACCACCAGAAGTGACTGGTGATGACATCATCGCCAGTTACTTCTGGGTTTTCAGAGGCCAGAAAATGCAGGCAGGAGGCTCTGGGCGGGTGAGTGGTCCCTTCTCAGCGTTCCCAATAGTCTTGGCCAAAGGCAGGAGCAAAAACGTGCTGCCAAAAGCATTGCGTCAGAGTGGGGTTCCAGTGGTCCAGCAATCCGGCAGTCGGCCAACATACCACTGGTGGTACTAGTACCATTGGTTGTGAACCCCTGGGGTAGACAAAGGAATGCCAGTGTGGTCTTATGGTTAGGGTGGTGGAACAGGGAAAACCACACTCAAATCCCCGTCCGCCATGAAGCATCTCAGACTGGTATTGGGGCAGCCACCTGGTCTCGGACGGGAAAGAACCACGTATGCTGTCCTGAGCTTCTTGGAAGAAGGGTTGGAAACAAATACTGAACAGTATCATGTGCTAATTGGTGAAAGCCACAGTGACAGCAGTTAGAAAAGTTGACAAAAAATCCAACCACCAAAGCACACTTCACCCAGCGTGCTACGTAACACCTAGTTTGGTAGTACTGTACCCCTACTGGGAGAAGTGGTAGCCTCATGAAAGGGACTTCAGAGAACTGAAGTCAGACATTAGTGCCTGATTGTTACAAGATTACTCTAGTTTTACAGTGGGGAGTTTTATATCCAGCCCCTATATCTTTAAGAATTGTGCAGAACCAGTAGTGTAGCTAGAGGGGGGGCACTGGGCCCCAGGGCCCTGGGTGACACCACTAGTGGCCAAAATTGTTGAAACCTTGGTTATATATCATTCAATGCATATTCCACTGCAGAATGTAATGGAACAAACTGTGTCAAATTATTATATAATCAAAAGTTATAGCCAAAAACAACAACAAAAAAACGGAACTGGAAAACACAATTGCCTTATGTAGCATTTATTTTCTGGCCATTATTATTATTCATTTCATGTCATGACTATTACTGAAAATTTTTTTTTCGTATGGGGGTGTCAAAAATTTATGGACCCCGGGTGTCAAATGACCTACGCCTCTGTGCAGAACAGAGAAAGTTCATCAGATGCCATTTGTCCTCAGACAGGGGTAAGAAAAGCAGACTTGATTGGGCGAGGCCGTGGCATTTAGCTCCAGTCGCCCTCAATATTATTTTGTCTATTGACACTCACCTCTGGCCAGCCATTTCTGCCCAGTCAGCCACCACCCTGGAAAGGAGACGATTCAATTAGTGGGAAGATATCTAAGCAGCAGGGGCCGCGATTGGGGGTCTGATCCTGTCACCCTGCCATTGCACACCCGCTGCTGGTCCCAACACCCTTCCGTCAAGTCATACCAACCGAGGAAGTGGATGCTGAATGAGAGTTTCATGCCGAAAGACCACTGAGCCTGGCTCCAGAAGCTCTGTCCTGGTTGATGCTAGTTCTGTTGCCCCATGAATGAAGTTCTCAGCAAGACGTTGCCGTTTCTTACGGCACAGTTCTTCCCCATGAGGGTGGTGATTTATCTGTGATCTGGCAACACTCCACACCCTACACCATATGAGGAAGCTCATCCGCTTAAGACTGTGGTCAGAGCGTGCAAAAAGTAGAGGAAGTGGGCGACAGTTGCAATCCACACTGGTGGATCTGTGGAGGTTCAGCATGGTGGACTGTCTTTTCGGACTCTCCTCAGAAGTGCCAGCCTTTGTGGGCCATTGGGCAAGAGCCCCGAGGGGGATCCCCAATGGTGCACTGCTTCCCCTGCTGCTTTGGGGGGGGAGAGAGAGCTGTCGCCCCCCCCACGCTACCAGTGCTGCTAGGTGGGTGGGACATCTATGAATTGTCAAATAGTGTCTGGAGAAGAAGCTGCTGCTCCCCATTGCTGCATCCTGGTCATTTGTCCCGGACCCACTGGGGAGGCTTGCTGGGAGGCAGTGGGAAGCAGGCAGCAGCTGTCTTTCTTTCCCCAGTGCTCTTACGCCTGGTTGCCCCAGTGCCCAATGCATGGGGGTGGTAATGTCTGGGCATTGTTAACGAGTACCAATCAGACCTGGTGCATCCATGAGGCTGAGAGAGATGGGCACCTCAGGGGTGCCCACCACCCACTCGCCCCTCGCCCCTGCTGCTGTTCCCCTCCCTGAATTGGAAAAAGAAAGGGGGGCGGAGTGGGAGAGATGGAGGGGGGGTGAGCCAGAGTGTCACAGTCCTGACCTGCATGGTGACCTGAGGGAGTCCAGAGGAGTCCAGGAAAGTGAATCTCCTTGCTGTTACATGAAGGGACCTTCTTGGATGACGGTCATCCAAGAAGGTCCCTTCATGTAACAGATGTGTCCCCGGCTCTTTGGTTCATGTACATTGAAACCTCTGGGAATTGGGTGACATTGTAAGGTTTGGATATCCCTTCAACCCTTCGATGGGATATTCCCATCGACTCTGTCTAGGTTGAGGTCTCAAGTTACAGGCGCTCTACTGGATGTTGTGTATGGCGACAGGGTCTGCCGCCATCATTCCATTCCCCCCTTTTATTGTGCCCCCCCCTATTGATGCTTTCCTCCTGCTTGAGTCTCTGAAAATGGCTTTTGTAGCTCTCCAAAATCTGTTGCGTGAGCTGCACCCATCTTGTTTCATCAAATATAAGGGCTGGGGGGCCAGCACAATGGTGCGTCGTTTTGCCAATGACTCTTCCCAGGCCTGATTGTTTTTTTCTTTCTCCTCCTTTCTGAGACAGTAGAGTGCAAAATGACTAAACAACGCCCAACTTCCCCACCCCCACCCCAAAATGATGTAGCACCTGGTCGGTGGTCACACTTTGGATCCAATTGCTCAAACACCGGGGTGAAGAGAGATCGAACCAGGGATGGAGCAGTGGGGGAGCCGAGCTGTAGGACTTCTCCCACAGGCTACAGCAGCTGAGCTGAGCAGTGAACTTGTCCTTGGAAGTGCTCAAGTGCCCTTGGAAGAGAAGAAGCATCCGGCTCTGCAGCAGAGAAATAGGAACTTGCCACGGGGCTTACGTTACATTCTGCAATGCCTGAAAAGAATGCCTGAAACTGCTGACGGACAGGAGCCCCACCCATCTTCCCTCCGCTATAGCAGAAGCATGCATGCCTACCAAATGTTGAAAGCAGAACTACTTAAATAGATTGGGAAGACACACTTATCAAGGCACCCCGTTTCCATTTCATGGTCATTTCATTTCAAGTTCTTGGGACTACAGTCTGGAGGTTAGAAAAGATTATGAGAGGCAAAACAGGCAGTACTGGAGCAAAGTGTTGCAACCAGGAGATGATCTCCGAGGAAGCAAAGGAGGAAGCCAAGAGAATTTCAGGACTATAATGTACGTAACTTCTTAGGATATCGATCAGGGCAGGGCCAAAAGCCAGCAGCAGCAGCAGCCACAGTAACTCAGTGGGTGTAAAGGTTCGGCACTGCACTAACCTCGGAGAAGAGTTCACGGGTTGTGTGACTGGAGGCCCAACAGTGTATAGTAGGGGAGAATATAGCCCATGTTACTGTCCCTTTAAGAAAGATGGCTATCAGAAATTCATTTTCTTATTCCATTAAAAGTTTGTAGACCTGGCTCTGGTTAGCCTGCACCAGGGAGTAAGGAGGTTATTATGGAGCATGTGCAGTGAGTGCTCAAGCACTTTCCACATTCTTCCCCCCTAGCTTTTGGGGGGAAGAATATAATAAGCCAGTATTTATATACCGCCTTTTCTTTGGTCATCGGATTTCTCCTCTCTGACTTTAATTCAAAGGTGGTTTACATGGGCAGGCTTTCTAAACTAACCCCAAGGTGTTTTTACAGTACAATAATATGTTCTAATCTTTTGTAGAACCCTTCATTCTATATGGTTTCTTTCACAGTCCAGCTCTCTCTCTCTCTCTCTCTCTCTCTCTCTCTCTCTCTCTCTCTCTCTGGTGTTTGCCTCACCACGCTTCAGCTAACAGGCAACCTTGACTCTCACTTAAGTGCAGCTGCAGTTTCCCTCCCCCACAGAGGCTCTGCAACTGATCAGCTCGGCGTGCCGGCAGCTCTCCGACAGACATTGACACTTCTGGCCGTCTCGAACTGCCGTCCTTCAAATCTTCAGGCATATGAGACGGTCGCTCTACCAACTGAGCCAGACCTCCTGCCCTCCTGAATGGGAGCACAATCTTCACTGATGTCGATGGCTTTAGTGTTGCTCTTCCAGCTTTTTGGGAAGGCAAGGTCTTCGTGTGTGCTGTGACGTATCAGGCAGGTGAGTTTGTCATCAGGTGCATACAGTTTGGCACACCTTCACTCACTGTTATGTTTCTGGTTGCCAGGTCCATTTTATCAGTGGCTTTTGGAAAAAAAATCAACTTGTGCTAAAACGTGTGCTTTTCAACTTGTGCTAAAAGGTCTCTTTATGTGCACGCACGCACACACACATATTTTGGCACTGATTAAAAAAAATGATTAAAACAATTTTAAAAATTGATTGTGTACCCCTTTCTGGTCTGTGCTGTTTAAGGACAGCAGCCCCTCAATCTTTAAAAATACTGTGTAGTTATGTTATGGGGCTGAATAAGCAGAAGCAGCACATATCCTGTAGCCCCCCCCCCCCAAGAGAGCAGTTGTCTCTAGCCACAGCTACTGTCATAATCTGGCCACTGGGGACCCCTGTGGCAGCAGTTGGACCTGGCAACGGTCTCCATATAATAATAATAATAATAATAATAATAATAATAATAATGGTCTCCATATACCAGTTGTGTTGCTGCCTTCATGGTTTTTCATGGAGTTATTTACTGCCTGAAGTGCTACTATCTCAGAAATGGAAAGGAAAAATACAAATCTTCAAATAAACAAACTTGTGTACAGGTATTCATTCATTTATTTAAACAACTCTTACTCTGCTCCCCCCCCCCTGCAATGGGTCACCCAAGGCAGCTTACAATAAAATCATAATAAATAGGTTCCACACATAATAAAAATAATACCAGTAGTGTAAAAATAAGAAAAGCAATCAAACAGCAGTATAAATGCAGAGTAGCACAGAGAAAAATGGCAATCAGGGCAAATTAGATGGTAGTTTTTGAGGCAGCAACACACACACACACACACACACACACACACACACACACACACACACACACACACACACACACACACACACACACACACACACACACACCATACTACATATGAAAAGGCCAAACAAAAAAGAAAAGTTTTCAAATTCCACAGGAAAACCATCAGGGAGGGCATATCTCTCCCTTCAAAAGGGATGGGTCACTTCCATAGTTGTAGTGCTGCCACAGAGAAGGCCCCCCCCCCCTTGTTGCTGTTCATCCAATAGTGGCATACATAGGAGGACCTCATCAGAAGATCCGGGAGGTCTGCAGTCCTGGTATGGGTTTTTGTTCGTACTGTAGGCATGTTTTGTGACTGTGCAGATAAAATAAGTGGACCTTGCTTGCACCAACCCGCCTTAAGACGTGTGGTTGTTGAGCCTGGGTGCAGCCAGGTCCCAGAAGTAGCTGCATCATCTCTGCAAAGTGATGCCTATTGGCTCCTTCTGGTTCTGCCATTGGCCACGGACGCATAGACACAAGACTCGGGGACGCTGTCAGGTTTGGCTGCCTCTTGCCTCTTCAGTGAATAGTGGCTTAATTCAGCATAGGAGACACCATCCTCAGGGTCCTCTTCAGCCTCAGGTTCCAGGGGCTACAGTGAAAAAACAAAGAGGCTGTAGTAGTCCTGCCAGCCACCGCTTCTCCCGTAACAGCAGTGGCAACAATGGAAACCAGTGAGGTTGCTCTGGAATCTATACCTCCCCATGCCAAAATGCCATTTTGTAGCCAAAATGGGACCACCAAGAAAAAAGCTTGAGGTTTCTCTGGGTAATTACTGAAAACCAGATGTTTGCAGAAGTTTAAAACTCTTAAACATGGAGCAAAAATGCCTCAGAGTGCTTTGTATCCTTGGGCTGTCCAAGGGTTACAGAGTGAGAGTCTGGAGTTAACTTATAAAGAAAGAGGCTTCATCATAGAGCATTGGAAAACTCATTTTCTGCTAAGGATGGTGTAGTGGTTTGGGAGTCGGACTTAGACCTGGAAGATCCAGGTTCAAATCCCCGCTCAGCCACGAAGCTTCCTGGGTGACCTTGGGCCAGTCACTATCTCTCAGCCCCACCTACCTCACAGGGTTGTTGTGAGGACATAAAAAAGGAGGGGAGGAAATATGTACACCACTCTGAGCTCCTTGGAGGAAGGGCGGTATAAAAATGTGAAAAATAAAAAATAAGTAATGGGGCTGGGCAGGCCAGAAGAAAGACTTTTATTTTCAATGTGAGTAGCAGAATGTATGGGAAGTGTAATGGACAATTGAGTGAAGGGGGGGAGGGATGAGAGAGAGAGAGAGAGATTGGAAACCCACTGAGCATGTGCTGTAGCATTACATTATGATCCAAGGCATAAACATTATGATCCAAGGCATAAACTCTGAAGAAAGCCCTATGGAGTCAAATCATGGGGCCTATTCTCAGGAAGCTGTAAGCCCCCCCCCCAACAACCATGGTTGTTTTTTTTAAAAAAAACACTATGTTGTTAGTCATCTTCTTTCATGAAAGAAGTGGGATATAGTTTTTAATAACTATAGTACCGGTATTTAATATAATAATATATTTAATAATTTAGTATATAGTTTAATATGAAAACCTACTACACACTACGCGTGCTCAGTGCCCCCCCCCCCCCGAGGAGACACAGAATGTTGTGGTAACAGTTGGGGAAAAATAGCTGAAGAGTGGAGGGAAAACATTTTCTCCCTGAGCCTTTATTAGTGGGGAATAAACAATTTAGGGTTGGGGGGGGGGGAAAGGTGCAACATTTTACTGAATGTTATTACTTGTAATAAAATAAATCTGAATGGCAGTTTCAGGGTAGGGTGGAATGACCACTGGAGTTGCCAGAAGACCACTTGAGGGATGGCACTTGGCCCCCATTCACCATTGCCCACTGTCCCCCCAAACCCTAACGTGGGCACAGATCTGATGCTGTCCTTATTGGCATTTCTGGCACTTCAATTAAACTACTACGCACTACTCCCCCTTCAGATTGCCTCATGCGGTGCCCTTAGGGCTTGCACCTTAGAGATGAACCGATAGATACTCTATCCACATTTCACAGATAGATCCACAGCGAATTATATGACCAATACTGGCTTTCAGTTTAGAACCAGAAGTTCGTTTCTATGAACCACCCCCAGTAATTTGAGGCTGACACATTGAAATGTTATGGATATTTTTTTTTCCGGTTCCGGGGTCACGATTTGAGAATAGGGTTGTTGCCAGGAGGGTCAGTCATGATAAGGGTGTTTGTTCATAGGACAGAGTCTTACCAGGTTGGTTTCTTTCACTGGCAGCGGTTGGGGTCTTTTGTTGGCACTGCAGCCTGTAGATCAGAGAGACCCCATGAAATTCCTCACCCCTGCTATTTAGAATTGTGAGTGCTGCTCCCACCCCAAGTCCTTAGACCAGTGGTTCCCAAACTAGGAGGCGTGGCTCCCAGGGGAGCCGTGGAAACCAGCCAGAGGAGCCACAGAGTGCCACGGAATCCTCTTGGAAAACAGTGCAATGCCAATTGGCAGGCAGCAACATAATGTAACAGGGAGCTGCGGCCAAAGGGAGCCGCGGTTGAAAAAGTGTGGGAAACACTGCCTTAGACCCTTGCCTTGAGAGAGGAAGCCCCTTACTTTGTATCTGCTGGACTGCATTCCACTTCGTGATACATTCCACTGCACTTCTGTGACCCATGTGCATTAAAGTTATTTGCACATACATGTCTTCTTTGTCACGGAAAGAAGCAAGGAACTATGCTGGGCACACTGAAGTCCCATCCCCTGACTTCTGGACACTCTGTTTGGCTTTGGAGATTTTAGCAGCAGGCATGGACCACACATTTCATGCTTACCTTGGCAACCAGAAGGGCTACCAAGTTATTTTGCTTGAAAATGAGTTTGCTTTCTCTAACAAGGTCAACGCCATCCATTTGACATGGGATCAGGCTGGCCCAAGACCTCCTGCCAAATTCCTCCCCCCTTACCGGATGATGTGCCAGCCCCTGCTTCCCCCACTCTCCAATGTCCTAGCTCAGTACTCCTCCACATTTCCTCTTCCAATCCAGAGAGTGGAAGGAGGAGGAGGAGGGGCAGTGGAGGCAAGTAGACAGGTGGATATGGGCTCCTCTCACCAATCTGTTGCCTGAGGCGGCCACTTCAGTTGGCTTCATGGATGGGCCAGCCCTCATTGGGATCACCTGTTGATCTTGCACCTTCCCACATGCTCCAAGGTGCAAAACCCCCACTTCAGTTCTAGATGCTTGAATATCAGCCCTTATAAAGAAACCCACCCAGAGGCCCACTTACCCCTTCTCCTTTTTCTGTACAATACGAAGACCAGCAACAGCAGCAGGAGAACCAGCAGGAGAGAGCCTGCAGCAGCACCTGCCCATATGATTGCTCTGGGGTGGTCTGGGAAATCACAAACAGCTCCAGTTAGCATTTTGCTAAAGAGCAGACAATGACCAAGAGCTAGAAGGAGTGATCCTTTCTTCAGTTCACATATTTATTCATCTGCGCTCAGTATAACCACCTCCAGCCTTCACCATCCTGTTATGAGTTAACCCAGTCATTAATCCCTGCATATAGACATCTTCCAAAGGGGTCGCCAAGTTAACCTATACACCAAAACCAGCAAAGAGTCTTGTGGTATCTTAAAGACAAACCAATGTATTGAAGCATGAGCTTTGTGTGCTACAGTCCCCCTTCTCAGATGCAAAATTCTCATTAAACAACTATATATTCACGGGCATAGAAATACTGGTGTCTGGTTTCTGGGAGACTTGGGGCACAGTCCTGAATGTCTGATGTTACACCGAGCATTACCACTACCACAGTACTCAGCGTTAAGAGGTTGTCCTCTTAAGCCTGATCTCCACCACACGAATTCCGGCGCGTCCTGGGCGCGTGCAGATTGTGCGGAGCTGTGTGGCTTCCATTTTATCTGATCGCCATGGAACGCAGCTCTCCCGAGTTCCGTCGCGATCAGCCGTGGACCATGCTCATGATTTGAGAGGGCGGGACGTGGAGCTAATTGTTAGACCAATGGGATGAGGGGGGTTTTCAGCCAATCGGAGTGCACTTGTGTTTCAGCCAATCAGCATTGAGCTTTATTAGAAGGCGGGACAATCAGGAGGGACTATTTGTGTTGAAGAAACTGGTAGAGCCCAGGGCAGCGTTTCGAGCGGGGCGTCCAGTCCCCTACGCTCGCACGCCTCACCACGCCAGCACAACGCAACAGGGGTAGGTGTAGATCAGCCTTTAACGTCCGATAGGTTGTCCTCTGTCCCAGTAGCAATGTATGGTTGCGAGAGTTGGACCATAAGGAAGGCTGAGCACTGAAGAATAGATGCTTTTGAACTGTGGTGCTGGAGAAGACTCCTGAGAGTCCCTTGGACTGCTAGGAGATCAAATCAGTCAATCCTAAATGAAATCAACCCTGACTGTTCCCTGGAAGGACAGATACTAAGGCTGAAACTCAAATATTTTGGCCACCTAATGCGAAGAGAGGACTCTCTGGAGAAGACTCTGATGCTGGGAAAAATTGAAGGCAAAAGGAGAAGGGGAAGGCAAAGGATGAGATGGTTAGACAGCATCACCGATGCAACGAACATGAAAATGAGCGAACTCAGGAAGATAGTGGAGGACAGGAAGGCCTTGCGGGATATGGTTCATGGGATCACGAAGGGTCGGACACGACTTAACGACTGAACAACAACAACAAGGTTGTCCTCTGTGTCCGACAGACACAGACCCTTAGCCTGTGCTTGACCTGCTAACCCCTGATCTAAGTTTTATTGAACTTAATGGGATTTAAGTTAGTCACAACATAAACGTCTGATAGATTTTAATGGCATCTAATCTTTGCTTCTTCTGTACCTACTTGAGAAACTTCTTTTTGTAGTGATCTCCTTTTAAGAGGCTCAGCAGTAAGGAGGACTGCTGCAGTTAATCCAATTCCCATCCAATCATTACCTTCTCTAACACAGGTGTACTGATGCTGTACCTTCTCTCCACCAGGTCAGTGTGTGTTTGCTTGCAGGCATGTTCCCTGACGAAGTTCCATACAATTGGAACGAAACGATGGAAATGAATTTTATTTCTTTGAGACCATGGTCTTTGACCCCGGAAACTGTGAGTTTATCTCTGCCGGCCATGAAAGTCTTAGATCGCAAATCAGGATTCACTTACTTTGGTGACAGCTGATAAAGTGAACCTTTGTAGCCAAAGGAAGTGAATCATGACAATCCCATTGAAATAAATGGAACTTGTGACAAACGTAACTCACTTGTCTCATTGATTTCAATGATGCTCAGTGTGGTCGTACCGTGCCAGGTGGCAGGCTGCTGCTTTGAAGCCGCAGCAGCAGCCGACATGGCTGGCTGGGCCCTCATAAGAACATAAGAAGAGCCCTGCTGGATCAGGCCAAAGGCCCATCTAGTCCAGCTTCCTGTATCACACAGTGGCCCCACCAGATGCCTCAGGGAGCACAAATCCTCCATAAATCTGTCCAATCCCCTTTTAAAGGCATCCAGGCCAGGTGCCATCACCACCTCCTGTGGCAAGGAGTTCCACAAACCAATTACACGCTGGGTAAAGAAATATTTTCTTTTGTCTGTTTTAATACTCCCTCCACTCAATTTGAGTGGATGTCCCCTAGTTCTAGTGTTGTGTGAGAGGGAAAAGCTGTCCAAGCCCTCCTGAGAGCTAGCGGTGGCTCAGGGCTTGCCTGGAAGAGGTGGGGCTGGAAGCTGCGACTGCCGGATTCAAGGGGAGCCAGGAGGGGGGTGGAGGAAGCAGGCGGCAGCCTCGGGAAGGGAGGAGCTGCTCTTCACCCCTGGACCAGCCGACAGCCATCCGTGCTGGAGGCCAGCAACCCTGGGGGTTGGGGGTGGGAAGAAGAGCAGATGGGGTGGGCCAACCCTCACATGGGAGAGGAGGCCAAACCCCACCAAGCCCCATGCCTGTCAGGCCTGTGGAGATGGAGCCAAGATAAGTGGCTCCACCCAGAGGCGTATCTTCGGTGGACAATTGGAACACCTCATCCGGGCGCCCGAAGTTGCCGCCCCCCACCGTTCTGGGTTAATTGTTATCTTCTTGGCTGTGTTTTTTTTCCAAGTACCTTACTAAGAGGGGAATGGGCCTGGAGTTCCTCCATTTGAATATGTTATCTCTTATTATCAAACCTGGTAGCCCAAGGACATAAAATTAGCATGACTGTAAGCCTAGAGCAGCCAGGAAGGGTAATTAGCATGACTGTAAGCCTATAGCTACAGCCGGGAAGGGTTGCTTCAAGCGTGAAGGAAGAACTAGTCTGTATTAAGCAGCAATCCAGATTCGACATCCTCAGATAGATCATTGTCACGGAGCCGGGGGCGCCCCTCCCCCCGGTGCTCCAGGGCGCCCCGGCGCACGTTACGCCTCTGGCACCACCTCTGGGGGCAAGCAACAGTTCAGCCCACACCAACCCCTCAGGGAAAGCCAGAGGAGCCCGCCCCCCCCTCACCAACACAGCTGGAACCCAGACACCCTTGGAGACTTACCTGAAGTCTCCAAGGAGGGGGGCACCCAAGCGCCCCCCTCCGCCGCATTATCCGAAGGGATCTGCCCACTTTGACCTGGGGAGGAGAAGAAACTCGTATTAGGTCCCTGTGGCCCCAGCCCAGTGACGGAACTTGGGACTGCTGTATGAGTGTTAAAGCCATTGCAGGAATAAACCACCCTAAAGCATTCCCACGTGAGTCTATCTGTTTGCGCGGCCAGAAGGTTAAACATAGGAGGGACTTTGATATGTCCCAGCGATCTCCACTAGATGCCCTGTTGTCCCTCGGATCTGGGGCCAGTGGCGTCGCTCTAGGTGGGGTGGAACGCTAAGTGCCGCCCCACTCTGAACCTCCATTACAGCTCTGCACGAGGTGGCCTCGGAGCCATTCGAGGCGGTGAAAGCAACGCACAGGGAGTCTCCTGCGTGTTGCTTTCACCGCCTTGAATGGCTCCAAAGGCGAGGGGGCGGGGCTGCCTCGTGCGGAGCTGTAATGGAGGTTCAGAGTGGGGCGGCACTTAGCGTTCCACCCCACCTAGAGCGACACCACTGTCTGGGGCACAAGGGGGCACGGACGTGACAATGGTGGAGATGCCAGGGAATGCTGCCCCACCTGGGGGACGAGGCCTCAATGAGTGGATCCGCTGGTGGACCTCCGAAAAGAAAGCGCAAGCTCAAGACCAGCAGCGGCTGCTAATGGCATCCTTTTCTGATGATTAAAAGTAATGAGTAATCAAAGGTATTTAACTGGGCTTAGGCTGTCTGATTCTATTATTATAACAGAATATAGTGTAATCAATACTCATTATTTAGGGATTAATTCCTTTCCATCACCTGGAATGGGCAGAACGTGGACCGGTTAGTTGTCCCTCAGTCATTCAAGGCTCAAGACCTCCGGGTCGCCCACAGCGTCCACACTGCTAAGCACCTCATGGCTGAGAGCACCTACAACCGGTTAATCCAGTGGTTCTATGGGCCCAGGGTTCGGGAGCAGGTGAAACGCGACTGCGCCTCCTGTCCCAAGTGCCAGTGAATGCAGACGCAGGGCCCACCAGGGGGTGTCACCTACTACTCCACTTCCGATTACAGAAGTGCCATTTGAGTGGGTAGATATTGACTTAGTACTCCTGCCCACTCAAGGTGACTACATGCACATCCTAGTAAAAGGTTGATTATGCTATCAGCTACCCCACTTTGGAACACCAGGGCCTCTAATGAGGTGTTGACATATCAAGGGACTGGGGCAAGTAATGCAAGAGATGGTGAGAGCCAGGATGGTGTAGTGGTTTGGGAGTCGGACTTAGACCTGGAAGATCCAGGTTCAAATCCCCGCTCAGCCACGAAGCTTCCTGGGTGACCTTGAGCCAGTCACTATCTCTCAGCCCCACCTACCTCACAGGGTTGTTGTGAGGACAAAAAGGAGGGGAGGAAATATGTACACCACTCTGAGCTCCTTGGAGGAAGGGCGGTATAAAAATGTGAAAAATAAATAAATAAAATAAAAAAGAGCTTGCATGGTCTGCCCATTGCGAACCTCCGCTTACCGTCTGCAAACTAACAGCCTGGTAGAGTGATTCAACCAAACCCTCAAGGTCATGTTGAGGAGATTCATTCATGAGCAACCGGGGCAATGGGACCGGCTCCTAGACGGTGCTGGATATTGTTGTTCACTGTGAGCGAGAGCCCCTAGGGCTGCACAGGGTTCTCACCATTCAAATTATTATTCGGGCGCAGTCGTGTAGCTGGACCAGCCGGTACCCCCCGCGTCATCGCCCTGGCTCAAATTTGAAGCCAAACGGAGGCTGAGAGTGGGTGGGAGGACCAAACTTCGCTCCACTTGTGCCAGTGTGGCGAGTGCTGCACACACCCCACAGGCAGTGTGACAGCCCCACTGCTCCCCCAGCTACACCACTGTTCAGGCAGCAGCCCAAGGGTATATACCTGCAGAGGGAAGATTGGATTCATCCCCAGGGAAGGCTCTAGTCCACGTTCCAATACATCATGGAGCTTAGGGAAAGGTTGGATCAGCTGGCTGGCAGATTGGGTGAGGCTGTGATTGAGGAAAGCACAGATGGCCCAAAAGGGGGCCTACAACTGACAGGTCTGGCCCAGGGATTTGGAGGTGGGGGACCGGGATATTCAAGTATCACCTAAGTGGGAGACACTCTCTTTTCAATTATAAATAATCACTGCATCTTTTCCATTTGATTTACCTTGGTGGAAAATACAAAACCCATTTCGGTGTCATTTATGAAAACAACATACAAAGACTGAGCCAGGAACTCTCACCTTTTATGCTGATATTGACGCTGTCACTGTAATCTGACCACGTTTGACAGTTGTATGTTTTGTAGCAATATATACAGCGGTAGATCCCGGCATCTGATGGTGTGGCGTTGACAATGGGAAATACAACCTCATCATGATCTGCCATCTCACTTCTCACTATCTTAAAATCCGAAGATAGTTGTCTCTGCAGGTAGAATGCCATTTGTTTGTAGCCATCACTTTTACAGTGAATCTTGACTTTCCCTCCCAGGGCTACCGTCTCACTGGGGTGCACTGAGATAGAAGGCTTGGGATAAGATCCTTCTGGGTGAGAAAGAGAACAAGAGTGAGGTCTGTAAATTGAAGCCCAAGGACACCCCAACTCTGAAATGGGAGACACACATATGCTCTGGGGGGAACACTCAACACCAAGCTTGGATCACACAGGAAATATGAGATCGGCCAGGAAGGCTGGCTCTGCCCCATGACTCACTCCTGCAAGAGCTGAGAGAGGGGCAAAGAAGAGCAGTTGAACTCCTTCCTCCCAACTCCAGCACAGGCAGCAATGGCGGCAGAGGGGTGGTGGGGAGTCCTATCACGACTTCCCTTTCCTGCAGCCCCACAGCTCACTTCACCCAACCGCAACCCGTCCCCAAACACAGCAGAGATCTCCTCAGTCCTCATTCACAGTGGGAGCGTCTCTCTGTGCTGCTCACAGGGAGAAAGAGGCTGAAGCAGCAGGCCCTGTGGGAGAGAAGTGAGCTGGGGCTGCTGGACCTCATGGTGGCAAGAGTGTTCTTTTTTGCAAGGCCCAAATCCATGGTTGGGTGGGAGGGGAAACGTTGGCAGATGGTGCCTCTTGTCAGGCACCCATTTTGACAAGGCAGCGTGGTTGGGAGAGGTTGTGACCTTCAGTTCCAGCACTGCCTCCGCCCAGCTCTCCCCATAGGAATAAGGTTCTTTTGTCTACTGACACTCACCTCCGGACACCCAGCACTGCCCCGTCAGCCACAAGCCTGGAAAGGAGACGATTTCATAATAAGCGGCAAGTCGTCTGAGCAGCAGGAACCCACCAGGGCCGACCCTCTAGTGAGGCAGATGCCTCTGCTTGCAGGCTGGCGAAGGTGGCATCCCACCCACCACCTCCAGTGGCGTCCCTCCCCACCTCCCGCCTTGTCTCCGTGAACTGCTTTGCCTCTGCCTGGTGTCACTCCAGTGACAACCTCAGCCAGCCTCCAAAGACACGCAAGCGAGTGTGTCCTCCCCAAAGGGCAAGGCAGGTCGCATCACCCAGGAGGCTGGGATTCTGTTGCTCCCATGCCAGTCAGGAGGGGACATGACAGGCTACCCACCACCTCCCTCAAGTGCCTGCAGCTTGCTGAAGGTCTTTAAGTAAGTAGCGCAGAGCAGAGAGGAAGCCCCAAGGAGAATGGAGAAGGAAAGGGCAGAACTCAGCTTGGGTTGGCTTTCTGGGAGAGGGGCATGGGGAGGGAGACAATGCCTTGGAAGAGGCAAGATAGGGGGAGGGAAAGAAGCAGGGGGGGTGTTTCAGGTTGAGCAGGGGGAGGGGGAAACCAAGCAGGTCCCTGGAGCAGGTGCCATCTCAGCTGGGCTTGATCCTGGCCAGGAACCGATATGAGGTTTCTGATCTTCCCTCCCTGCCATTCCACCTCCTCTCGACTCATCCCTCCTTTTTCCATCTGCAGCAATACCAACCAAGGACAAGGGTGCTGTAGTAGGAGAATCTCATGCTGAGGGTCCGGCAGCCAGAAGCATCCTACTTCTTCCTAGCTCTGCGGTCTCCCAAATGAAGGTCTGAGGTGAGGAGATCCAGCGGTGCCCCTCTCGTTCTCTGTGCTCTGCCTGTCAAGTTGATCTTTGCCAGCAATCCTTTAGCAACTAGCAAACCACATCCCCTTTCAGGCTCCGGCCTTTCCATGCAGAGGAAGTGAAGAGATGTCAAAATCCACAGTTGTGACGCTGCTGTGCTGGTTCAGCTCCAGGCCAACCCTGTGCTTTCTGATGACTCCTCAACCAGCAGGGCGGTTTCCCCAGGAGTGTCTTTGGGGGTCAAGGGAATCTGTTCTCCTCAAAAGGATGAGGCTTCAAATCCAGTGAATTCTTGGTTACCTGCCTCAGCTGCTGGCCCTCAAAGGTTTTGACAAAACCAAGTCCAGGGCCTGAGATTTGCCCAGATGTTCTCTATTTCCCCCACCCTAGACAGCAACAGGGGCAGTAGCTGCTCCCTTGCGCACCCTGCCTTGCCCTTTGGGAAGGAAGAGGAGCTGCCCCATGGTCCCCAGATCATTTGCCAATGAGGAAGAGGGTATAAGCAACAGAAGTCTCTAAGTGGGGGCAGCAGAGGCTCCTCCTCCCACCTTCCCCACCAATGAATGCGTGTCCTTCCAGAGAATCCTCGGGGAGGAGCCCTGTGAACCAATAGGGAGGACAAGAAGCAGCCGAGCTGGCAGGTCTTCAGCTGACAGGCAGGTCCTACCATGACCAGCACATTCACTGATGGATGGGGAGGAGGACAGAAAGCAGCAGTTCTTGGCGGAGAGGCATGTGCACCACCACCACCACCACCACCACTATGCACAGGTAGGGATTGGAGGACTTCTAGATATAATAATAATAATAATAATAATAATAATAATAATAATAATAATAATAATAAATAAATAAATAAAATAAATAAATAAATAAATAAATAAATAAAAAGTTCCGTTTGTTGGTTGGTCCTCAGTACCATCCTTACAGCCAAGCTGTCACCACCCAGAAGATGTCTTAAGACAAAATTTCAGTTTTGTGTACCATCTTCAGACTTGAATTTTAAATTGTTTTAAATCTTATTCTGGCTTTGTTATTATTTGTACATCGCATCAATACCCATATACCCTATATCCTGCATACCTGGCCATGAAAGCTTCCGCTCTAACTTAATAATAATAATAATAATAATAATAATAATAATAATAATAATAATAATAATTCCAGTATTTATATACTGCCTTTCTTGGTCATTGGATTTCTCCTCTGACTTTTAATTCAAAGTGGTTTACAACAGGCAGGCAATTCTAAACCAAACGGTTTGTACGTTAAATGAATGTCCTAATCTTTCATAGGACACTTCTTTCCAGGTGTTTCCTTTCACGATCTGGCCTCTTTGCTGGAATTCCCCTCCCACAGGTTGACTGACAGGCAACTCCCTCTCACTTCATCCAGGGAAGATGGTGGAAAGTCTCATTAAGGATAAAATCTTAAAATACATAGAAGAACAAGCTCTGCTGAGGGAGAGTCAGCATGGCTTCTGCAAGGGGAAGTCTTGCCTCACAAACCTGTTAGATTTTTTTGAAAAGGTCAACAGGCATGTGGATGCGAGCGAACCCGTGGATATTATAAATCTGGATTTTCAGAAGGCGTTCGACACAGTTCCTCATGAAAGGCTCCTGAGAAAACTCCACAGTCAGGGAATAAGAGGGCAGGTCCTCTTGTGGACTAGGAACTGGTTGAAGACCAGGAAACAGCGAGTGGGAGTCAATGGGCAATTTTCACAATGGCGAGAGGTGAAAACCGGTGTGCCCCAAGGATCGGTCTTGGGACCGGTGCTTTTCAACTTATTCATAAATGACCTGGAGTTGGGGATAGGCAGTGAGGTGGCCAAGTTTGCAGATGACACTAAACTTTTCCGGGTGGTGAAGACCAGCAGGGATTGTGAAGAGCTCCAGAAGGATCTCTCCAAACTGGGAGAATGGGCAGCAAAATGGCAGATGCGCTTCAATGTAAGTAAGTGCAAAGTGATGCACCTTGGGGCAAAAAACCAACATTTTCACATATACGCTAATGGGTTCTGAGTTGTCTGTGACAGATCAAGAGAGAGATCTTGGGGTACTGGTGGACAGGTCGATGAAAGTGTCGACCCAGTGTGCGGCGTCTGTGAAGAAGGCCAATTCCATGCTCGGGATCATTAAAAAAGGGATTGAGAATAAAACGGCCAATATCATTCTGCCTTTGTACAAATCGATGGTAAGGCCACATCTGGAGTATTGTGTCCAGTTCTGGTCACCACACCTCAAAAAGGATATAGTTGAATTGGAAAAGGTGCAGAAAAGAGCGACCAGAATGATTCGTGGGCTGGAGCACCTCCCTTATGAGGAAAGGCTACAGCGTCTGGGGCTTTTCAGCCTAGAAAAAAGGCGCCTGAGGGGGGACATGATTGAGACATATAAAATTATGCATGGGATGGAGAGAGTGGATAGAGGGAAATTCTTCTCCCTCTTGCACAACACCAGAACCAGGGGACATGCACTAAAATTGAGTGGAGGGAGAGTTAGAACAGACAAAATAAAATATTTCTTTACCCAGCGTGTAATTCATCTGTGGAACTCCTTGCCACAGGATGTGGTGATGGCACCTGGCCTAGATGCCTTTAAAAGGGGTTTGGACAGACTCATGGAGGAAAAGACCATCACAGGTTACAAGCCATAAGCAACCTCCTGGTTTTAGAAGTGGGTTTTCTCTGTGCCAGGTGCAAGGGAGTGTCAACGGGAAACAGGTTATCTTGTTGTCTTGTGCTCCCTGAGGCATCTGGTGGGGCCACTGTGTGATACAGGAAGCTGGACTAGATGGGCCTTTGGCCTGATCCAGCAGGGCTCTTCTTATGTTCTTATGTTCTTATACGAAGCACCAGCTGCAGCTCTCGCTCTCGCTCTCTCTCTCTCTCTCTCTCTCAGAGGGCTTCTGCAGCTTTGTCAGCAGAGACGGAGTCTCGAACTGCCATACTTGATCTTCAGGCATGTAAGGCTGCAGCTCTCCTGACTGAGCCAGACCTCCTGCCCTATGTAGATGGAACTACATACGTAGGAACGTGAAGGTCTCAACATATGAGACTGAGGCAGGCTTTCAACCAGAAATGTGTCAAAAACATGGGCAGGAGCATACGGGGAGGGGGAGGTCCACTCTCATGTATCATTTTCAAGCCCCAAATCACCCCCCTGAAGCAATGATTTCCTGAATTTGCTTTCCCACCATTCCTGTCTGGCAGGAATGACTAATGTAGTCCTTGTTGCTTAATTTTTTGTAAAGAGGAACTTTTTCATAGGGCTTGCAATTGTTTTCACTTTCTCCTATTTGAGGAAACGGAGCATCAGCTGGCTGAGCCTGTGATCTCTCCACTCTGTGTTAGTCATAGCCGCTTGGTTGTGACTTTGATCCAACTGGCTAAACAGCGTGGTTAAGAGTTAGAAGATCTGAGGGGTGTGTCCATGTCTGTTCCCCCTCTTATCCACCCCACACCCACTGTCATCTTCCCATGTGGTGCTTAATTCGTAAAATGAGAGGTGTTAGAATTAAGCTTGATGGCCACAGGGCTGGTTCAGTTGATACCAACTGCTGCCCAATCGTTTAAGGAGGAGGAAAGTGCATGTCTTCCCCCTACCTAGCGCACATCGTTCCATCCCCACACAGTCAAAGAGAGGGTAGAATGTCTGATCTACCCATTATTATTGTTTGTTTGAATTTATATCTCGCCTTTCCCAAGTCGAAGCAAATGCCCAAGACAACTTGAATGATATATATGTACAGTACTCTGTGTGTGTGTGTGTGTGTGTGTGTGTATGTGTGTGTAATGTTAAATATAATGTACTCTTTTTATGCAACAAGTTCCAGAAGAGTAGCTGATTGTGTAGCAGCAAACACATCAAAGACTTCTCCGCCCAGCCCCTAGAGCACTGAAGTCTTCGCCAGGTCTGGTTCAGGCTTCTCCACTTTTTCCTTGGACTTCTGGGACATTGCTTGACATGGGCCATGCATTCAAACCTGCATCCTTAAAAGCCAGAAAACTTGTTTTTATATATATAAAAAGAACTCTGAGGCTGTCACATTGATATGCTGTGGTTTTATCAGCTGATGGGTCAGGATCACTTACAGATTGAGTGCTTGTGATGTCCGCTGGTTGGTTTGCTCTGTTGAGAGTGGCGTCTGCAGATTAGAGAGACCCCCCATGAGATTCTTCACTGGTTAAAATTCAATTTCCACCCCACGTACTCCAATTCCAGTTGTCTTCATGATTTTGCTTAACTCCTGGGCTGCATGCTACTCTGTACCAGACGCGTTCTCCACCCGAGTTACCCAAACTCTACACTGAATTTCTGTGACTTACATAAATGAAGACAATGTCCACATACATGTTTATGTTTCATAATTCTGCTCTGGCAAGATACAGGGTTCCATACAGGGTAAGGATGGACTATGTAAGGCACTGATGCCCCGTCTCACCACTAGAAATCTGCTCGGTCAACTCCCTCTCCAGCACTTGAGATTTCGCCAGGTATTGCCCACACACCTCCAAGAGTCTCTTAGACACCATGAGGTCTAGAAACTTAATAGAAGACCCTTCTCTATCTCTGACATATCTACTTTTAATCATTAAGCAACTGACTTACATGGGCGATCTTTCAAGCTAACTCCTTCCCACCTGAAAGGTAGGTGTTTCAGCTCCACTCCCCAGTGAGGACTCTACCACCTCCAGCACTGCCCATCCCATCCATGAGGCTGACTCATTGAGGTGCAGGAGGAGGAGGAAACAGGCAGCAGGTGGGCAAAGGGTGGCAGAGGAAACAGGCAGCAGGTGGGCAAAGGGTGGCAGAGGAAACAGGCAGCAGGTGGGCAAAGGGTGCCCACCTCTGACTGCCGGTCACCTCCTCTGCTGCCCTCTTCCTCCCACTCCCCAGATTGAAAAAGGAAGAAGAGGACAGAGCAGAAGTGTGAAAGAGAGGAGAGTGGTGGATGCTGGTGAGTCTCTGACATTCTAGCCAACGACTCTCCTCTCCTCCACATTTCCTGTTCTGCTCCATCCCCCTCTTACTTTTCAAATCCAGGGGGTGGGAGAAGCAGAGGCTGGTGTGTCACCAGGTAAGGGGGGGGCAGCATTTGGCCTGCTGCCTCCAGTGTCAAGAGGTCTCTTGGGGGCTGTTTCCCTGAGCACCTCAATTATACACCCTTTATTCTCCTTCATTTTAACACAACACATTTGAAAACAAACCCAAACACTTGGGTTGAAAACACTTACCCCTTCTCCTTTTTGCATACAATAAGACAGCAAGCCCAGTCAGGAGGAAAGCCAAAAGGAGAAGGCCTGAAGTAAGTTGTGGCCATAAACGTAACCCGGGTAGGTCTGAAAAACCATGGACATCTTCAGTTAAACGACACAGTACTGCCAATGCTTATCTTGCCATCCGCAGACAGAAGCCAACTGATCTTCCCACCAACCCAGACCTCTGTTCATCTATGCAAGGGGTGGCCAACTTTTCACCATGATGCTCCTGGCCCTTTAATGCTTGTATAGATGAGGGCATTTCAGCTGGTGCAGCTGCTTTAGCAGCACATTCAGCAATTGCAGCTGCCAACGTTCTGTCTTCTGCACAACTCTTAAGAACACAGAGGCTCTCATGGTGGAAGGTTGGCCACCCCTGATCTATGCTGTTTGCATAGGTAAAGGAACGAGAAACGTGTCCCAAAGATATAAGGGACAGCAACAGCCGCTGCGAGGGATGCTATTTGTATGTCTCTACAAATAGGGACGGTTGTTCCTCCATGGCAGGACTGGCCCAAGGTGGCATGTCAACTGCTCCCCCCCCCCCATACCCGATGACGTGCCAGCCAGCCTCTGCTCCTCCCACTCTCCAGTGTTCCAGCTCAGCATTTTCCTCCCCTCCACAGTTCCTCTTCCTCTCTGTCCCCATCTTCCTTTTCCAATCCAGGGAGGAGTGGAAGGAAAAGGAGGAGCAGTAGAGGCAAGTAAGTGGGCATCATGGGTGTGTCCCACGAAGATGCTGCCTGAAGCAACTGCTTCAGTTGGCCTCATGGGTGGGCCGGCCCTGCTCCATGGCTGAATATAAGAAAAACCCCTCTTCATCCAGTTAGTAGGGGATTTGATTCTTTCCACTTTCGATCCTTCTTTTCGGGAATGGCTGCCATTGGGTGCCTAATCTTCTTGTACTGTTATTACTAAATAGAAAAAAAAATGTCATTAGCCATCATAGGCTCTTCCCAATGGGGAAGGGAATATTTGAATTTACCGGTATCTATTGGGCCAGTGGGTGGCGCAGTGGGTTAAACCGCTGAACCATGAGCCGTCAATCGAAAGGTTGGCAGTTCGAATCCGCGATGGGGTGAGCTCTCGTTGCTTGGCCAGCTCCTGCCAACCTAGCACTTCCAAAGCATGTTAATGCGAGTAGATAAATAGGTACCGCTTGCGGGAAGGTAAACAGCGCTCCGTGTTCCAGCTGCATGCTACGTGCTGCGGCAAGGAGAGTCATACCGGCCACATGACCACGGAGGCGTCTTCGGACAACGCTGGCTCTTCGGCTTTGAAATGGGGATGAGCACCACACCCTAGAGTCAGACACGACTGGACTTAATTGTCAGGGGTCACCTTTACCTATTCAAATATTTATTTATTTGAATCAATCGTCGTCACCCAGTTCCTCCATTCCCTACAACACGGTGCTGTGTCCCCACCATGGATGTATTTGGCTTGGGCGCATCATGGCAAACCACATATACAGGGAGGAAGCCTGGAAAGTGAGGGGGGGGGGGAGATAAGTGCCAATTCAGGCTCCTCACCTCTCACAATGAGCTGTGCCGGATTACTTTGCGATGACCAGAGATAGACATTTCCTTTGATATGATAACGGCAGGTGTAGTTTCCAGAGTCCTCGGTCGTTATCAGGAAGAAAAGGAACAGTGCGATATCTCTATCTGGTTTTGTTGACTGCAACGCGATCAGGTTCTGGAATTTGTACAGGGTGAAGTTCAGCCCCTTCATTGGCCCTCTGCATGCAATGGTGACATTTAGACCTGAAAGAAGCTCCTCCTGGGGAATCACTTTAATCAAAGGTTTGAAGAGGGTGGTATCTAGGGATAGAAAAATGCAAAGAAGGACAAAGGGCCGCCGTGCTTGTTTCCAACCTGCATTTCCCATGGAGTCCAACCGCAGAGAACAACTTTTCTTCTGCACTGCATCATTTGTAAATGTGATTAAAGCGTAAGGATAATGCTCAAGTGGCTGCATTCGGCCCAGCCAAGAGGTATTGGTCCTCTTGGCCCAGCAAGGATGGTTTTTTCCTTATTCCTTCCCTCCCCCCCCCCAGACTGGCAGAATCTGGAGAGTGAGTGGAAGAGGAAATCAGGGGGCATGTGGTGCGGGGGGGGGGAAGCAGCCCCTCCCCATCGTAGTCCACGGACCAAAGCCTCCATCACACCTGGAGACTGCGAGCACGCACTACCTGATTACTCGGGTGCAAGCAGGTAACGCTCGCGCAATGTCCGGGTTTGGCTGTGGCTTTGGTCCGTGGACTAGGATGGGGAGGGACTGCCTCACCTGCCGCACCCATACTGCACGTCCCTGGAGGAAATGTATGGACAGTAGAGTGGGGTGGCCTAGAGTGTCCTCACTCTATGGTCCACAGACTTCCTCTTCTGCTTGCTTCCCAGGCTCTGCCAAAAAAAAAAAAAATCAAATGGGAAGCAAGAGGGAAGAGGCGGTGGAGGTGGAGGGAGAGGTAGGTAGATGCGATGTGTGCAAGGCTAGGAGCATCTGGGTTGGCGACTAAACCACAGAGTGGGGGGACCTTTGGTCAGGTGTGTCTCATGTCGTGGCATCGCGTCTAGAATGCCTGGACTCTGGGCAGAGGCATAGCTAGGCCTCCTGGTGCCCGGAGGAAGGGGGCAGGGCCTAGGTGACGTGACGCGCCCAGCGCGTCACTGAACCCGCCCCCCGCCGGTTTCCTACCTATTTCGGAGCCATACGGGCTCCAGGGAGGGCGGGAGGGCCGAATGCCGTGCCCCGACGAGACCGGTAGATCCGCCTGGAGCAGCTGCTCCGCGCCCTGACGAGACCAATAGGTCCGCCTGCGCCTGCATCAGCTGCTCCACGCGCTCCACTCTCCTCCCACGTCTGACTCTGGGGCCTGCGGCAGTTTTTCACTGTTCGCTCTTACAGCAAACGTTGACATTTCGTTCCCATGATCATGATTCACCCAAGCTTTTCTGTTGAACATCAGGAAGTGGTACACCTGTTAATTATTAGCGTATTCCTTATGGGTTGTGTTCAATAGGGAACATTTTTAAAAACCTAATTTTCTGTCATTTATGAGAACTCAAGGACTCACCCCAGCACTCACCTATTACGGTGATATTTGCGTCTTGACTGAATCTTGAGCATCTTCGACCAGTATTTGTATAGGAGCAATATGCGCAGTAGTAGAGCCCTGACTGTAATTGTGTGACGTTGACAATGGGATATTCAGCCTCCCCATAGTCTGCCGCTATGGCTCTCCATGATCTCTTCCCCCTTTTCCACATGTAGAAATCTGATTTGGGGTATGTGTCAGTACTACAGTGGATGCTGACATTTCCCCTCAGGGGAACTACCCAAGTAGGTTTCACTGAGATGGAAGGTGCACGAAGAGCTGTTCCTGGATGAGAAAGAACACAAGTGAGATTTGGCAGTCGAACATCCGCAACAGTCACACTCTGTAAAATGGAAGACACTTGTGTGGTCTGGAAGATGACATAAGCCCAAGAGTGGGTTAGGAGGTCATATCCACAGGATCACGATTCACATACGTTTTTGTTCGGGACATTAGTCCGAGGGGTACTTCTTATTTCCTTAAATCTAAGATGGACAACTAAACAGAGATTGTATTCTGAACTAAATTATAGCTGTCGGACCAGCAGCATTGGGTTTGAGTTGTATCCTAAGAAAGTGAATCCTGACTTAGTGACAATTTCCCCCAAAAAATGTTAAGTGGGGCAAAGCAGTGGTCTAGGTGGAGGGGGTGCATCCACTGGTCCCACCTTGGCTATAGCCTGTTCAGGGGTAAGAAAAGTAGATTATCCTCTCCAAAGGGGGATTCAAAGAGGATTTGAATCCCCTTTCTATTCTGGGGCCTCCCGTTCTCACTGCACCGCCGGTTACACTGGTGGTGTAAGTTGGATAGGATTGCACTGTAAATTGGGGGCTGCTGTGGCATTTTATTGCCGTTTCAATCTCCCCCACACATTGTCCAAGATTAATATGCTGCTACTCACCTTTGGGCAGCCCTGTATTCCCCGGCCACGGATCTGAAAAGAATTATTATTATTATTATTATTATTATTATTATTATTATTATTATTATTATTATTATTATTATTATTATTATTATTATTGTTGTTGTTGTCGTCGTCGTCGTCGTCGTCGTCGTCGTCGTCGTCGTGGTGTTATTGTTATTGATATGTTATTGTTATTAAGAATATTTATATACCGCTTTTCAACAAAAAAAGTTCACAAAGCGGTTTACACAGAAAGTGGTTCACAAAGCGGTTTACTCCAGATTTTGCTTTAATGGCAAAATATCTGAGTGACAGGAACCAATATGGGGTCTCTGGTCCTACCACTCTGCCATTGTACCCCCCCCCCCGATCCCAACACCCATATATCTGCAAGACCAGTCAAGGAAACATGCTGAAAGAGAGCTTCCTGGTGAGGGTCCTCTATAGCCTGCAGCATCCTGTCTCCCAAATGAAAACCTCAGCTGAGAAGAACGGCAGCTTTTTACAGTGAACAATGCCCTGCAGCAGAGTTCTTCCCCATTACGTACAATATCTCTGTGATCCGATGGTACTCTGTGATCAGCTGTGATGGTACTCTGTGATCCAGTACAATATCTCTGGGATCCGATGGTACAATATCTCTGTGATCCGATGGTACAATATCTCTGTGATCCGATGGTACTCTGTGATCAGCTGTGATGGTACTCTGTGATCCAGTACAATATCTCTGGGATCCGATGGTACAATATCTCTGTGATCCGATGGTACAATATCTCTGTGATCCGATGGTACTGTTCACCAGGACCATGAGAGGAGGGTAAAGGGGTACCCGGGTCCAGGGTCCCAAAGGGGGTCTGGGAGGCAATGGACGGCCCCCTGAAATGTTCCTATCTGCAGGAGATGCGCAGCCCTCGCTGGCTCCGGCGATGATGACCTCGTCCTGGCCTCCAAGTCCCACTAGGCAAAGCGGCGCAGCGCTACTACGGGGGCCTGTGCGCTGTGAGGGAGGGGCGTGAGCTCTGTCCCTGTGGCTGCTGGGGTTTCGGGCAGCATGAGTGATCTGGTAGTACATGGTACAGGAGGCAGGCCTGCTGCTGAGCCGTGAGGGAGGGGCCTGAACTCTGTCCCTGGGCTGCTGGGTTTTGTAGCATTCTGGTGGCAAGACGGGGCCCTAAACATTCGGAAAAAACCTATTTGGGTGACAAATTGCAACTCAAGGCTGGGCTAACAAAGGCTAGGCTGGCAAAGATGTTCAAAGCAAATGTGCTTTCTTATCTCTGATCCTCTTTTATTTTATTTTATTTATGTATTTAAAGGCTGCCAATCCCACCCCCTTCCGATCCGCCCACTCCACCCCCGTCACCCGCCCCTCCCCGGCCCCGTTGCCACCCTCCCCCGCTCCATTTCGCTCCTCCCCTCCCTCTTTGGGAAGTGGCCCAAAAGAAACTTTGTACCCCCTGATAAAATTCCTCTCAGAGGCCCTGCCATTCACCACAGGGAACAACTCTCTGCAAGGAAGGGAGCTGTTCTTGCAATCCACCGTTAGGATTTCTTGAAGATTTAGCCTGGAAAACGGCCTGCGCTTTCTGATTCTCCACACACTTTTGGCAGTCGTGTAAAACAGGAACCATAAGAACGCACAATATCCTGTGCTCCTTGCTTCCCAGTTTGCCTCCCCCAGGGAACCAGTCAGAAACAAGCACTGACTTCATGGCAAGGTGACTTACACTGGGGGGGGGGCCTTGAAACCCTCTAGGTTGTCTGGAAGGAGAGGAGAAGAAGGTTCCTACGTTTGTGATGCTTGTATAGGACAGGGAAAGTGGGGCAGGCGCTGCTTGTCATCATGCTGGGGAAAGAAAAGCAGATTTGCTTGGGGAGGCCACGGCATTTAGCCCCATTGACTCCCACCCATCATGCCCAAGTTAAATCTGTGTATGTCTACTGCTGCTTACCTCTAGCCAGCCACAGCTGCCCGTTCAGCCAGGCTGGCCTTCGCCTGAGGCAGCATGGGCAGAGGTTGGGGTCAGGTTATTGGGACGACGGTGCTGCTGCTCCAGACCAACCCTGCCACTGCTTGACTTGCGACAGCTGATGCAAACCTGGCTGCCCAGCAGCCTGCAAATTGCCCCCATTGCCCACCTGCACTGGCAAGTACTTGCCCGCGGCACAGGCGCATGTGTGAGGGAAGCAGTAGCAGCATGATGAGGATGAGGAAGGTGAGCCCAGGAACTGCCCTGCGTCTGCCCTCTCTGCCCCCCATGGTTCTGCTCCTCAGCCCTCAGGAACTGGCTTGGCCGGAGCTCCTGTCTCAGTACCAGTCTGGCTGATGCATCAGCTGGTGTCCATCACCAGTCTCCTCTCTCGCTGCCCTGCCTCCATTGTCCAGTATGGGTGGCCCATCGTACCGGCCTCTCAAGGATCTTTGAGCTCTTCCATCTGCAAGGCAGCTAAGCAGGAGCAGCAGACAGAGAAAGTCCTCTCAAGGGGAGGGGAGATAAGGCACCTCTTTCTCCCCTCACCTGGATGGCGAATACTGTACGGTTCTCCAAGGACTGGGTTGCCTAACGTTGTTTGGCTCTGTGCAGCAGAGCTGGCCCATTTGTGAAGCAGGCTGAAACAGTTGCCTCAGGCTGTCTGTCTGTACCCACCTCCATCAGCCCTCTGCTCCTCTTCCTTCTCTTTCTGTCTGGACAGGAAAAGGAAGAAGAGGAGCAGAGTGGAAGTGTGGAGGAGAGACTGGTACATCACCAGGGAAAAAGGAGAGGGAATTTGGCGCACCACCTCAGGCACCAGGAGGTCTTGGGCTAGCCCTGTCTGTGTAACTAGGTGTGGAGGGGTGATCTGAACCAGGCAACCTGACTGTCGTGTTCCTTTTATATGGCTGAATGTACAAAGCTGCCTTGCTAGTGGTGGGGAAACCTGGTGATTGATTTTTAGAGCAGAAATGTGGTGTGTGTGTGTGTGTGTCTTGTATTGCACTGCATTGCATTGTAGTGTCATGTCATGTCGTGTCGTGTCGTGTGC
Organism: Plestiodon gilberti rubricaudatus; assembly: GCA_026170595.1. Classification (NCBI taxonomy): domain Eukaryota; kingdom Metazoa; phylum Chordata; class Lepidosauria; order Squamata; family Scincidae; genus Plestiodon; species Plestiodon gilberti. Next base: position 14,990,112 of record JANXHW010000006.1, on the reverse strand, counting down.
TTAACCAGAGAGGGAGTCCCTGGCTGGATTGGTAACTGGAAGCCAACGACCTTAAGATGGATTCATAGTTCGAACTTCGGTTTTCCTTCCTCCCTTCTGTCCTAAATCCCAGCTTTCCTGTATCCCAACCTTTTCTTTTCCTTTCTAAAACCAGTTCCTTGTGTTTCTTTTTACTAAAACCCAACACAACGAATCTTGCGGCACCTTAAAGGCAAGCACATTTATTCCATGGTGGTTCACTGCTTTTGCTAGAACACAATGCAGACCACAAAGAAATTACAGCTATATGCGGTCAGATTTCCAGGACTGCCATGCAGAAATCACAACGTTTGTACTGCATAATTTTGCAGGATGTGCTTGTGTGCCTCTTAGGAGAACAGTGTGGCAATTAAGAAAGATTGCAACCTACCGATACGTGCGGCGAAATAATTCTGATCACCTGATCTGGAAAACTCACCAGCATCTGTAGAACCAAAGGCAGTATCGTTCAAATCTATTGCAAACTTCATGGTTCCCCAAGACTGACTCCATTGGAGCCCTATCCGTGTAGCTGCATCTCAGATCTGACTTTCATGTTCATCTTACATGGCTGAAGGTACAAAGCTGCCTTCTGCTGAGGCCATCTAGTTCAGAATTGTCTACAGCAGTGGTTCCCAACCTGGGGGTTGGGACCCCCAAGGGGGTCGTGAAGCTGTTTCTGGGGAGTCATGGGATGTTGGCTGGATGGCCACACCCAAGATGGCGGCTCAGTCCTCCCCCCTCGCACTGCAGAGAAAGAAGTGTCTGATGCTCTCTTGGGGCTTGTTTGCTCACCTTGTGTTACTTTCGGCTTGCTCTTTAGCATCTCTGTTAATATTAGCTTACTTCCCCCCCCCCCAAAAAAACAGCGCTGCTTACGAGTACAACTTAAAAAAAAAATTAAAGTGTGATTTATTAAACAGTGTAATTTATTAAAAACAATGACATCACTTCCGGCCCTAGGTCTTATAGGGGGGTCCCGACAGGTTGTCATTCTACAAAAGGGGGTCCTGGTGTTAAAAAGGTTGGGAACTACTGGTCTACAGTGACTGCCAGTGACTGCAGAATTCCAGTCTGGGGTCTTTCCCAGTCCTACTTCCAGAAGCCAGAGATCATGGAACCTGGGACCTTCTGTTCTGCAAACAGCACAAGTGCTACCTCTCCATCTCTACCCAAAACCTACCTCTTCATGACATCATTGGCTTAATATCTAGGGCTAGGCCTTATCCCCAAATGAATGAAGTTTACGTATGATATATTAACTACATTTGCTGACACTCATCCTTTGTTAACTTTGCTTCCCCTTCTTCTTTCACCCATTATTGTTGACACTTTGATTGTAAGATCTTCTGGGCAGGCACCTATTTTTTTAAATTTTATTATGCTGTTCTCTAAAGTGCCGTGTTTATTGAATTGGATAGTAATATACAGTATATATGGAAGAAGAAAAATGAGAATTTTTAAATGGGGGGGGGAAGTAACTAATCCTACCTGGGCCTTGTGCTGCTGGAACTTGTGCTCTGCCAGCGCAAGACCCTTTGCAGTGGCACGAAAGCCAGGCTGCTGCCACACACTTGCAAATGGCCAGAGGTGTGTCGTGCGCACCAGTGACTCTGGGAGGCCTTGCAGGGGTTGGTAAATTGGTGGCAGGGAAGGGGCGGCTCGGGGCATTCCGGGTTAGAGCGGGGGACGACAGAGGCTGGGGAGTGGGCTGGAACTCGGTGTCAAAGGTGCATGCCAGATCCTACCCTCCATTTTACAGTCAGTCTTTCCTCTCCTTGTACCTACGGCAGCTACATAGCTGGCATGGGTGTGAGGAAACCCATAGTAGGCAGCCAGGAGGCCTACTCAGAGGTAGTGTTTTACTTACCTCTGGTTGGCCTTCTGGTCGCCCCTTCATAGGCATCCTTCTCTGTTTGCCTGTTCTTAATGAATAGGAGAGAGAGAGAGAGAGAGAGAGAGAGAGAGAGAGAGAGAGAGAGAGAGAGAGAGAGAGAGAGAGAGAGAGAGATTGACACACATGCTGGAGTGATCTACCTTGCATGAACAGGGTCCTGGGGCCTGGCTTTGCATGGGAGTAAAGTTGCATGGAAGAGAAGAGTGGAAGGGGAGCTGCCCCACATTAAGTGGGTGGGCAGTGACCCTGCAGGCCTCCCAGATGCTGCTGCTCCAGCTGCTGCTCCCCATGGGGAAAAGTGCAGAACACTAGAGCCACATCATTTTCATTTACCATGGACACTGTCTGGACAACGGAGGGGGGAGAGGGTGACCCAGCAAGCCCCGCCCTGTGCCAGAGTGCTCCCGAAGCCCCGCCTCTGCTTTCCCCAGGGACTGTGCTCATAGGCTGCAATAAACACTGCCGCAGTAGGAGGTTCTTTCCTCCTCAAGAACATTTGTTGCTGCAGATGATGAGCGCTCTCCAATGGGAGAGCAGGGGGGTGGGGCTTCAGGAGCACCCCAGCAAAGGGGCGGGGTTTGCCAACATGCTCCTGCACCGCACCCTCCTCCACTGCATGGACAGCATCAATGCTGTGTAACACCTAAACAGGCCTTAGGTTGGACTCGTTTCAAGCCTGACCTATAAAGCAAAACCTCTGGCTCTGGGTGCCTCATAGGTCACACAATCTCTTGGTGCCTGTGTTGGAGCTGGGAGGAATCTGCTTGGAGGAGGTGGCGGGGGGGGGGGGGTTGCAGCATATTCTGGTCCTTGACAGGCAAAGCTTATTTTGACCTGCCTTTAACACTAGAATTTTAGCACAAGATGAAATGAAAATGATTGAACGGGGGGAGGGGGGCGGACTACCCACAAACTATTCTCCCCCATGCTTGCCCCACCTGAATACTGCAGTGCTGTCTTGTTCTCCACATCAGGCAGCAAAATGTCTTGGACCAACCCTACATTCATCCACCAACCTACACAAAGGAGATGATTTCATTAGAGGTAAAATATCCAAACATACTAGAAACCTATGCTGGGTCCCTGGTCTTTCCACCCTGCCAATGGGCACCCTCTGGTTCACCAACCAGGGCTGATGCCAGGTTGGTTGCACCAGGTGCTGGGTTAATTGAAGAATTGGGGCATTTTGTGCACATGCAGTCTCCCCCCCCCCCCACGATGACACAGCTTAGCTTTCTTCAATTACCTTCCTCCTCCTGTATCCCAGCCTAGCTTCCCCCCCGCCCCCCGTGTTGCCTGCTCCCCAGGGATGTGGATCATGCCACTGGGTCCAAGTCTCAAGTCAAGTCCCAAGTCTTTGCCCCCAAGTCCTGAGTTTTGGGTTGCTATCTATTAAATGGGGAAAATGGGTTTAAACCTGAATAAAATTCAACTTGTCATGAAAGGTCCAAGTCTCGAGTCGAGTCTTTTACAATCGCCGAGTCAAGTCCGAGTCAAGTCATTGACGCGACTTGAGTCCGACTCGAGTCCAAGTCAATAGACTCAAGTCTACATCACTGCTGCTCCCTGTCTATAGCTTATATTCGTATATTATGCCTTGGCTGGTGGGCTAGCCGGGAGAAGAAAGTGCCACACAAGAGTTGAATAGGCAATTGTCCCTTCTCACTGAGCTCCAGAGCCGCCTCCTTGATTGTTGCCGCAGGGGGTTCTAGGAGGAATTCTACTGACTGTTGTGCACGTCCTGGCAGCATAGAACAAGTCTAGAAGGAGTTAAGACCCAACGACTCCAAAAGCATTTCAATTTTCTGATAATGGTGAACTTATATTTTTAGTTTGTGGCTTTATTATGTTATCTTTAGGGTAAGTAATATGTACCTTTGCATTTGAAAAACTCAGTAAACAGCATATATAGTCACATATAGAGATAAGAAAATGTAGAGTCACTGTGCACCTCTAGACAGTATTCCTAGGCTAATTCTCCCCTGGGGGTAGATCCATCCTTGTGTGGGCTGTGTCATGGGTGCAAGCTGTGGACCTGTGCTCCCAAGGCCCCATGTGTGGAGCCATCCCCTGACCACTACCCATCCATCCGAAAGACTAACCAAGAAGGACGATGTTGAAAAAGAGCCACATGGTGATGGTTCTTCTGTAGCCTGTGGGGTCGTGTTGGATCCGACCTCCGATGGAAACCTCAGCTGGGGATTGAAGCTTCAATGTGAAGTGTCTCTACCCAGCTCTGCAGAACAATTCATCTCCATCATGTCCAATTTCTCTGTCATCTGATGGTACAGTTCACCACAGCCTGGCAAACCACATCCCTTTCCAGGTGACAGCCACAGCAGGAAGTGAAGACATGGGCAGGTCTCAGAATCCACATTTGTGATGTCATGAAGATTCAGCCTGGACTAGAACCTGTTGATTCTCTACAAGCAGAGGGGAGGGGCTCTTCAACAAGACCTGCTTTGAAACGATGGGAGTTAGTCCCTGAATGGACTGGGAGGGACATCAAAGCCAGGAAAAATCCTACCTCACCTTCTGCCACCTACCCCACCTTCTGCCTCCAAAATACCGTATTGACCCGAGTATAAGACGCACCTGATTATAAGACGCACCCTTAAAGTTTGGTGCTATTAAAAAAATTTAATTAAATCACTGGCATTAAATTGCAACAGCCTGATTATAAGACGCACCCCTAGTTTAAAAACTTAAATTAGGAGAAAAAAGTGAGTCTTATACTCAGACCAATACGGTAATTTTATCTTGCATGGGAGTTGGAGAGGATCCCAGTTACCAGATTCAGGCACTGGATGAACTCACATTTTCTTGTGTTATTAGACTAGGCTATTGCAGTATGTTCTACTACATGGGATTTCCTTGGAAAACTGTCTAGTGGAGAAGGCAGCTGCCAAAGTACTGGTGGGGGCAAGGCAGAGATGGCCTACATCACATTCAATCCCGACCCACACTGCACGAGCTCCAGCGCGTCCCAGACGAGTGCGGAGCTGTGCCGAGCTGGGTGGTCACCATTTCGAGAGAGCACAGCTGAACACGGGAGAGCTGTGCTCTCCCGAGTTCCGGCGCGTGCAGAAAGTTGGTTGCCCATGTTTTGAGGGGGCGGGTATGCGGAGCTACTGCAGCCACCAATCAGATGAGAGGGCGGGATGAAAGGGATTGTCAGTCAATCGGAACTCACTTGAGTCTCCGATTTCTCTTGGATCCATTTCTCCTTCTCACAAAAATTTGCAAGATGAATTCTATTCCTGGCACAAATTGTTTTGTTAGTTTTTTCTCCTTCCTGCCCCTCTCTCTCTTCTCTCGTGTATCGGACCGCACTTGTGCTTAGCCAATCACCGCTGCGCTTTCTAAGAAGGCGGGACAACAGGAGGGACTATTTGCAAGAAGACACTTGTGGAGACGAGGTCAGCGTTGGGAGGCGAGTGGCCAGGCACCTACGCTCGCTCGCCTCCGCGCCTGATCTCATGCGGTGTGGGTCAGGCTTGATCCTGCATCCATAGCACTGACTGCTAATTCTGAACTGAGAAGGGAGGGGTGTTCAGAAAAATAAATCCCAGGGCACACATGGAATCTCTTCATTCTGTTCAGTTGAGTCAAGTCGGATCCTGACGGAGAGGCAGGAGAAATGTTGCAGATTGTGATGATGGGTGCTTTGCTTTCTACTTTTGTTCTGTTTTTCATTTTCATTCAGGTAGTAGGGAAAGCTGGAAGGCGAAATGGGTAAGGCACCTAGTGACAGCATCCTTCTCCCTTGCTCGCCTTTTCACACTCTTACTGGTTAGACTGGGAGTAACTGGTGGAAAAAAGGTAGCTTTCACTGCCACCACCCAAGGCTGGAAAGTCCAGGCAGAAGGAGGTTGCCTTGGGAAAGCCTCCCACCCTGATTTGTAGACAGTCCCAAAATCGGGGGGTTCCCTTAAAAAGCAAATAGCACCAGGAAAGGACTGCCTGCGAGGGGCAGTGAGCCCCCCCACTCTCTCCTGTGTGAACAGAGACCAGACAGGCAAAAAAAAAATCGAACACTCTTTTTTAAAAGATGAGGAATCAAAACAATGGCTGGAAAAAGGCAGGGGGGGAATGATCAGATGACTTGGCAAGAGGAGAAAGGAGGGGGGCATTGGCAAGGAGGCTGAAAGACAAACTAAAGTGAAAAGAAAACAAATCCCCCAAACTGGGCATGATCCCAACCTCAATTATTTATTTTATTATAACATATTTATATCCCACCCTGTCTTTGAGGTTTCTAGGCAATTCACAACATACATTTTTAAAAAACACAATAAAAATACAATAAAAAACACCCAAAAAGCATCGAAGCATTCAACAGAGAGACTACAACCAACATCAAGCAATGTGGAAGCTTATGATGAACTAAACTGGTTAGACTTTCCAGATTTACAGCAAGTCTCTTGGTTGCTTTTGTAGGGCAAGCTCCTTAGAGGTGTCTAGGCAGGTTTGGCTGGGGAGAGAAGTGGCTGCTTCACAGGTAGGACTTGGTGGTGGGGCATGTGCTGGGGGGGCAATGCCCATGAAAGGGACAACAGCCGCACCTGGCCAACCCCCTGAAGCAGTGCAGCCTGCCATTAAGAGTCATTGGGGGGGGGGGTTGATTTTGATGAATGGCTGTGCGTATGTGTGTGTTGACCAAATCACATGGCTGAAGAAGGCTGAGAGATTCTGATATGGTCAAAGTTAATTGGAGAAGTTCCAGCTTCAAGCAAAGAGTAAGACTGCACAAAGGCAAGCTCTCCAAGAGCTTCATGCATTTGGAGAGAGCTCCAGGCATTCTGTGGCCTTCAACTGAACATTAGTTGTACCATGATATCATGGCCCCAGGACCAACCAGAGACAGGAGAGGATAATGCAATAAGAGGTGACCAATCATGTTGGAGGGCAAAGTATTCAAGGAAGGAGGAAGCGGTAACACTGTGTTGGCAGATTGATGGCACCCGAGAGGAGGAGGGAGTCATGCACGGAGTAAGAAAACAGAGCCAGCAAAAAGGGCCAAAAAGGAACCGAAGTGAGCAGTTCATTGGAGACAGCTATCCGAAAGAAGGAGATGCCAGGTCAGAACTCTTGCCCCAAAGACTGCGCTACACCAGAGCTGTCCACTCCGACTATGTGCTTGTGTGTGTGTAGGCTTGGGTAGAGATGAAATGGGCAACGAATAATCCCTCCCCCTCCAACGCAGCTGTGCCACTGGAGTGTGTCTGAGAGTGGCAGCAAGAAGGACGACTTGGGTTCCTCCGCTGCCTGGTTCATGGATGGAGAGAGTGGATAGATGGAAATTCTTCTCCCTCTCGCACAACACTAGAACTAGGGGACATCCACTCAAATTGAGTGGAGGGAGAGTTAGAACAGACAAAAGAAAATATTTCTTTACCCATCGTGTAATTCATCTGTGGAACTCCTTGCCACAGGATGTGGTGATGGCACCTGGCTAGATGCCTTTAAAAGGGGTTTGGACAGATTCATGGAGGAAAAGACCATCACAGGTTACAAGCCATAAGCAACCTCCTGGTTTAGAAGTGGGTTTTCTCTGTGCCAGGTGCAAGGGAGTGGCAGCAGGAAACAGGTTATCTTGTTGTCTTGTGTGCTCCCTGAGGCATCTGGTGGGGCCACTGTGTGATACAGGAAGCTGGACTAGATGGGCCTTTGGCATGATCCAGCAGGGCTCTTCTTCTGTTCTTATGTTCTTAATCATGTGGTGGAAGGGAGCTCGCGAGCACAGACACTGTCTGAAGCGTGGGGAGGAAGCGTGCCCCTGGAGGACCTCGGAGGGCTTTGGCCCCAGGAGGACCTGCCAAAAGCTGGAGCTGGAGCTGCTGCTGATTGCACAGAGGATCAGATTCAGGGCCAGACAGAATCCAGACCAAGACGACACCAGGGGCTCCCTGAAGCAGGAGGTCTCTGGGCCAAGGAGAAGACAGAAGACAGAACTTGGTGGATTTTGGCTCCCTGACGATCCCTTTGCAGGGTTTAGCAGTCAGCACATCCATCCCATGAGGTCATTTCCCTCTACACAAAATTCCTGCTGCAGAATCAGGGTCTACTACCGACAGAGACCAAACCATGAAGTACCGCCGGGCATTTGAGGCAAAGACACGTTTGCTTCTGCGACATCCATTTGTTGCCTGGTCTTGGAGCTTCCTCCAAGGAAGACTCTCTGCTGATGGAGCGAGGAGGTCACTCGGGGCTCATCGAAGCCGCCTCGGTCTTCGAGCTGCATATGGCCTCAGCTGCAATCAGCAGCGTGGCCAACAAGACCAAGATGGCTACTACCAGACGGATGCTGGCCTCCACGGTTGACACAGCTATAGAAGGGAGAGGGGGAAATGTCACTTAACTCTCGGTTGCAAAGGAAAAAAAGATGAGGTTGCTTGCTACAAGCAAACGCCTCTTCTTCCACCATTCGTTTTTCTACACCAATACCCAGAAAGATTACAGAGGTCTGTTTCCATCTTTCTAGCCCTCCTCATTTGAGCAGTGAAACTGTCCAGTTCATTGCAATGTGCCCCATAGGTAGGCTGACCATATCCAAAAAGGGACAGGGTGCCTATACCTTTAACCACTGGAATTTGAGCAGGTGCAGCTCATCATGGAAGGGTGTAACAAGCTAGGTAAAGGTATCCCTTGACAATTAAGTCCAGTCGTGTCCGACTCTAGGGAGCGGTGCTCATCTCCGTTTCAAAGCCGAAGAGCCAGCGCTGTCCGAAGACGTTTCCATGGTCATGTGGCCGGCACGACTCAACACCGAGGCGCGTGGAACGCTGTTACCGTCCCGCTGACGCGGAACCTATTAATCTACTTGCAATTTCTTGCTTTCGAACTGCTAGGTTGGCAGGAGCCGTCACACGGATTCGAACTGCCGACCTTTCGATCGACAGCTCATGGTTCAGTGGTTTAACCCACTGCGCCACCCACTGGCTGTGTAACAAGCTACACCTGCCCAAATTCCCTCTTCTTACAATGGTTAAAGGCATAGCCACCCTGTCCCTTTTTGGATAAGGTCAGCCTACTCATAGGCTATATTTAGCAGAGGGAGAGTAACTGCCCCCCTTTCACCCCAACACAGTGTCTTTCTGGTGGCTGTTTGCTGGTGGTGTTCTGCATCTTTTTTAGATTGCGAGCCCTTTGGGGACAGGGAGCCATTTAATCATTTGATTTTTGTCTGTAAACCGCTTTGTTAACTTTTTGTTGAAAAGCGGTATATAAATACTGTTAATAATCATAATCATAATCATAATCATAATAGTTGGTCTTAGAGACAGATGCACACATGCCATAGCAAAAATGTGGTGTGGTGCCAAGAGTTTGGGGCTTAGACCATGGAGGTCTGTGTTCAAATCTCTGCTTGGTCATGAAGGCCATTCTCTATGCCTGACTTCACCAGATTATTTGACGTGTATAATTAAAGAGAAAAAGAATTGGTGTTCTAAAGCAAACTGGGATCCTCTGAATGGGATTTCTGAAATGTCCCAGTGCAGGAGTGCAACAAGCATCACTTGTCAGCAAGTGATGGCCATGGAAGGGCATCTTGGCAATTTTAGGGGGGGGGGAGCAGGTGGTGCTTGGTAGATGTGTGATTGTGGGATTGGTGGGAACGGTGCTTCAGTGATGGCTGTTTTCCCTCAGATTAGAACCCTCCTCTGTGGTGCTATATCATGACGTACAGAGGGGAGATCTGAGGAGGGCGGGGAGAGGAAAGGCTGTGGATGGGGGGAAGATCCCTCTGTAGCTGCAACCCACTACCACAAAATAATGGGATTGGGCTGGAAAAAGTGAGGAGGGGGCAGCTTTGGAGATCCCTCTGTTCCTTCCCACTGACCAGATTTCAAGCTGAGAGTCTTCCGGGGAGAATTTTCAGCTCATGCACCTTTCAAGGTGTTTGGGTCGAGCAGGCATCATCATCTCTCCAAGGGACCTCCTCCATATGGAAGCTGCTGCACCAGCCCACATGGATGGTGTCGGGGGGGGCAGGGGGGCATGGTACGCGCCTGCCAAGCCAGTCTCCTCACCTCTCACAACCAGCAGCACAGGCTCACTAGGCACTGACCAGACGAAGGGATTGTCTCTGTGGTGATACCGACAAGTATAGTTCCCGGCGTCCTCCAAGGTCACCTGGGCTAAAAAGAACTCGGTTGTGTTTTCCATGGATCCTGACAACCAGAGTGCTGCTGAGCTGCTTGGTTGCTGCAAAGAGAAGTTCAGGCCACTCTCTGGCCCCCGGCACTCAATGGTGACACTCCGGCCAAGAGCACAGCCCTCCACGGGTCTCAGCTCAATGGTGGGTTTGGAGAGGCTGAAATCTAGGTTCCAAAAAAAACACCAAACACCATAGTGAGGACTTGTGATTGGGATCACTCTTGCTTGCTATTCAGACTACATAGCCTGCTGATGAGATTTAGGAACACATTCCTGCCCGGCACCTCTTCTAAGACTGCTACCTGTCCGTGCTGAGACACAATACTTCCCCTCCAGAAAACATCCAGTTCTGGTTCTTCCCAGTCCCATCCCTTATTCTAGGAGCCAAGCTTTAGGAATTTACTTTTTCTTTCTCTTCACTTTGATGTTTTATCAGTAAAATAATGGAGGAGGTGGAAGGAATCCAGAGAAGTTCTAGTTCTTATGCTGGAAAGATAGGCTTGAAAGCATGCCAAAAGCTCAGAAGCCAAAGGGCTTGTTGGCACAGTAAACAAAGAACACAGCGAATTCTGTGGTCACTGGTAAGAGCAGGACATTTACTGCCCTCAGAAGGGCAAAACTTCAGGGGGAAACTCCCACCCCTTTTGCCTGGTAAGTGCTGCTGGGATTCATGCAGTTACAGGAAGTCTGTCAAAGTATGATTGGCAGCACTGGAGGAGGGATTAGCATGGCTTTTCCCATGAATAAACCCCCAGATTGGAGTGAACATGTGGTTGCAAATCCCACATGGGTTGAAACTCATGGATGTGAGTCACTGAGTATTTGTCCCATGAAATAACTGTACATCCAGTATGGGCCTAAGACTTGGAAGATAACGGGAGGGGGGGGAGGGCTCCTTACCAGTCAGATTTAACTCCAGGGGTTCACTTGCCAATGACAACACAAATGGATTTCTTCTTCGGCGATACTCACAGGTGTATCTTCCTCCATCCTCTACTTTCAGCGGGGAAAAAGAGAACTTTGTTCTGTTTGTATCTGTTTCTGTCACCGATATCTGGTTACGGAATCTGTACAAGGTGAAGTTCAGATCGTACTCTGGTCCTTCACACTCGATAGTAGCATTTTCATTTAAAACAGGCACCTTGGATATTGCAATTGAGGGTTTCGAAAGGCTTTCATCTGTAAAATGTAAAACGCCACCATGAGGAGGAAGGCATGGAGTCCTACGGCTTCATTTATGTCACCATAATAGATCTTTAGTAGGTTATAGGATTGAAACTCCAAAACGGGATTGAAAGCCATGTAAAAAAAAATATGTTTAAAAAGCAAGTTCAAAACAATAAAACACAAAGTTAAAAACAAGCTAAAAAAACAGCACAACGTTTCATTCATGACCATGAATATCATCAGGTGATTAACAAAAAGTCGCACAGGCTGCAAAGATGTTAACAGCCACAACAGAGCATCCCACTTTTAAATGTTGGTTAGGGTCAACACTTTAGGTCATTTTTGTTCCTAAGTGGGCAGCCTCAGGCACAGGATCCGGTGGGCGGCCCTGGACCGCTGGCCGGATCCTTACACAGGATTGCATTGTGAGGCTCTTCAGACTTATGCCAGCTAAGTAGCTGGCATAGGTTCGAGCCTCGAGGAGACCCATTGGCAGCCAGGCAGCCTACGGAGAGGTAAGTACAAATGAGCCATATGGTTGCCGTCCCCACCACAGCATGCAGTGCACTCTCTGACAGCACAGCTGCATCGCCTAAACTGGTGGTGTGTGTGGGGGGGTAAGATTGGGGCATGAGTGTTTGTTAGACGCATTATAGTGGCATCTGCATGTAGACTTTCTTTGTTCCTTTGTTCTGTAACCTTGATGCCCTGAATCTTGGAATGCTGGAGGATTGAGATGGCAAAAGATACCATGGATAAAGCTAGAACAGGGGTTCTCAACATGTGGTACGGGTACCCCTAGGGGGTACGCGAACCTCTTGCTGGGGTACGCCAAGCCCTGCCCCTTATCTGCCTCATCAGCAGCTAATTAAGTGTTAATTAACATGGCTTTTAAATTGTAATCATTTTCGGAGCCCTTCTGTCTCTCTGATTTTGGTTTTGGGCTTATTTTTGTACTTTGGAAAATGTACTTTGGTGGGGTGGGGGAGGGAGGAGCTGATTTTGGGAAGTGTGACTTGGAGAAAAAAAGAGATCCTTGCATGTGTCTCTCTCCCCCCACGCACAGTTAAATAAGACATTTTTTCACATTTAAAATTGTTTTAGTACTTTATTTAACGATTACCTAATTAATTAATTGATTAATCCAATTAATTAGCAGTTAATTAGCAGGGGGTACTTCAGAGAATTGGACCGTGATAGGGGGTACCCGGGCCTCCAAAGGTTGAGAACCCCTGAGCTAGAAGCAGTGCAGGTAGCAACATTCCCCTGTTGACTGAAAACTCAGCATTGTCAGCATACATAATCAGTGAGGCTCTTGGAGCTGAATAGATAAGGTTTACCATTTTAAAATATTTGACCCTGTCAGGGAAACTGGAAGCTGACCGAGGAAATTAGTGCCCCCTAGTGGATAACACTCAGCACACCCCTTCCTGCTCCTCAGGAAGCTGAATGGAGGAGGGGAACTGATAACTCTATCTGCTAAGGAGTAGATCCCAGGTCAAGGAAACTAGACAAGAGAGAGAGGCTGTCCCAGTAGACCACAGAATTCCAGGGTTCTTGGTTAAAACTAAATTGCAGAAGTGCCCATGAGCAGACAGGACAACAACCCACTGAATTACCAGTGAACTAGGCAAGGAGTCAAAATATAACCAGCTTATTAAAAAAAGAAAAAAGAAAAAACGAATTAAGGGAAATGGGAAAGGCCAAGGGAGGTCGAGAAAAACTGTACAGCTGAGCAAGCAGGCTGATAAGAAATCCCTGCACTTGGTTGAATAAACAGAAAAGATAGCTTGATCAAACTGGATGTAATAACTAGTCATGTCCAGCAGAGGGAGCCAGGTAGCTACTTAAGAGCAAAGCACACACCAGCCCTAACAGGTCACTGCACCCATGAAATCTGCAGGCTGCCTTGGAATGAAAAGAGGCGACGGAGGGCCCCCCCCCCCCAGCTAGCAGGGGGTTGCAGCTTCTGGGGCGCTGCTGCTGGGGGAGTTTTTTGTGTTATTATTTATGTATGTTTGTGCATGATTTCTCTTTTCTCCTGTTCGAATCTCACTCCCGCTTGTTCTTTCTTTATTTCAAATCTCTTCCCTGTCTTTCCTTTTCTATCCGAAAGAGAGGCGAAAAGGCAGCTCAGTGGCAGGGGAAAAAATCCTGGGGGGAAAAATGTTGTGCAAAATGTACCCCCAAAACACCACCTTCTTACTTATTACCGGGGCTTTTGGGGGCTTTGGGGAGGCCTGCGCGACCCTCTGCAGGCCTCTCCGATCTTCAGTTCTGTGAAAAATGGCTATTTTCGGGCATTTCTGGTATTCGCTAAAACCAGAAATGGCCGAAAATTGCTGGTTTTCGCTGAACTGAATATTGGGGAGGCCTGCAGAGGGTTGCGCAGGCCTCCCCAAAGCCCCCACAAACCCTGGTAAGTAAGAAGGTGGTGTTTTGGGGGTGCAATTTGCACAACATTGATTCTAAGATGCACCCCCTTTTTTGTTGCTAAATTTGGGGGAAAAAGGTGCGTCTTAGAATCGAGGAAATACGGTATATGGATGGTGTAATGGTTTGGGAGTTGGACTTAGACCAGGAAGATCCAGGTTCAAATCTCCGCTCAGCCACGAAGCTTCCTGGGTGACCTTGGGCCAGTCACTATCTCTCAGCCCCACCTACCTCACAGGGTTGTTGTGAGGACAAAAGGAGGGGAGGAAATATGTACACCACTCTGAGCTCCTTGGAGGAAGGGTGGTATAAAAATGTGAAAAAAAATACAACTATATTACAAGATAGAGAACAAGATAGGGAGCAATTGGTCCAATTGGCTTAAAGCCGGCCCTGTATGCTAATGATATTCAAGTGTGACATAGAATGGGGGAATTCTTGTTTAAAACGAATCTATGTTTTCATCACTGCAGCTTCTCCCTTTGATTCACAGACGCAGAATAAGCACAACCCACTTGAGTGTCATTTATGAGCATTGCAGACAAGGACTGAGCCAAACACCTTACCTCTTACGATGACTTCTATCGTGTTACTGTCCTGTGAGCATAGTTGGCTGTACGCTGATCGGCAGAAGCAGTATGCACACTTGTAGACGCCCCCATGTGGTGGTTTGGTGTAGTAATTGAAATAAAAACCCCTGGTTGTATTTTTTAGTTTCAACATCGTCAATGGATTCCACGATGCATTCCCTTGTTTGTACAGAGAGTAGGATTCATTTCGGGACCCTCCACCATTACAGTAGATGGTGAAATCTTTCCCAGAGGGCACCACTGAGCTCGGATGCACTTCGATGGTTGGCTTAGGATAAACCCTTCCTGGATGGAAAGAGAAGGAAGGTTAGATTTGGAAGAGGAAGCTCATCTCTCAAAAATGAGAGGCGTTTGCATGCTCTGAAGGTTGCATTCAGTGCAGAGTGCGAACACAGCAATTCATTCATTTATTATTGCACTTATGCACAGCCTGCCAGATGTTGGTGGCTGGATTTGGCATGTTGAATATCATCATCATCATCATCATATTTCTGTAGTGCTTTCTGGGAGTGCAAATTCTTCACACGTATTATTTTGATGCCCCTTCAAGGTCAGGAACTGCCCAGTCTTATGCATGTCGACTCAGAAGTCCCATTGTGTCCAATGTGGGACTCACTCCCATGAAAGTGTTGTAGAATTGCAGCCTAAGGCTGCAAACTTGTACACACTTACCTGGGAGTAAGTCTCATTGAACTCAATGGAGTTTGCTTCTGAGAAGACATGCACAGAACAGTGCTGTAGGTACCATATTGTCCCGAGTATAAGACACACCTGATTATAAGACGCACCCTTAAAGGTTGGTACTATTAAAAAAAATAATTAAATCACTGGCATTAAATTGCAACAGCCTGATTATAAGACGCACCCCTAGTTTAAAAACTTAAATTAGGAGAAAAAAGTGAGTCTTATACTCAGACCAATACGGTAATATTAAGGCTATAATTGCGTATAGGAGTCTTTGTGATTAATGTAAACGGGGTCCCCAAGAGATAGTAGCATAGGGCGTGTGTAGCCCATTTTATGACCAGGGCGTCTCGTTCAATTACAGAGTAGGCCCTTTCTGCTCGGGTCAGTTTCCTGCTCATATGCAGGATTGGGTACTCCAGTTGGGGACTTTCCAAACCCTACCTGGCATCTTCTGCATGCAAAGCAGGTGCTTGATGACCACTGAAGTTCAGCCTCTCTGTTGTCTTCATTGTATGATCCATAGAATATTCAGGCTTTGTAATGACAGAATGCTAAGAAACAGGGAGTGGCTCTACAATATTATTTTGGCTACAGATACTCACCGGTCACAATCCACCACTGCCCAGTCAGCCAACATCCTGAAAAGGAGAGGATTTCATTAGTGGGAGGATAGCTGAACGACGAAAACCAATCGTGGGTTTCTCGTTATCCCTCCCAGCCGTTTCACAATCCATCGTCCGGCTTCCCTCCCACTTGCAATACCAACCAAGAAACAGGATGCTGGAAGAGAACGTCATGGCAATGAAAGGTCCGGTCTTGTAGCCAGAACTGTCCGCTCTGATCCTTGATCTGCTGCTTCCAAAATGAACAGGAGCTGGAGGCTGCTGCAGTTGCTGTGTTGTGACTCAGTTCTTCTCAATCAGGAGCAGTTTATCAGTACCGACACACTTGATCATGATCAATGTCTTACTACACTCTCTTAACAAACCACATCCCCTTTCAGGCTGAGGCCAAAGCAAAGTTTGCTCAGCAAACACTCTCAACATCCACCTCTGTGATACCAAGATCCAGCATGGGGTACATGTCGTTTTTGGGTTCCGCAAAAGCAGAGGGGACAACCCCTCAGCAACACCCCCAGGGGGGACAAAAAAAGTCAGGCCACCTTGAAAGGGTTGGGACATCAGCACAAGGAAGCATTTGAGATTCTGCCTTAGCTATGTTTCCTGGGGTAGGTTCCTTGGAAGGGAAACCCTCCATAGCCTTGGTCACAAATTGGACTGTCCAGCCCAGCAGGTGATCAAACCACTGAACCCACAGCCACCCAGTCACCAGGGATCTTAGGGTTGGAGTGCAAAGGCCACACTTAAAGGAAGCGGCAAGTCTGATTTATCAAATTCAATGCAGCAAGAGATGCAATTAATTAAAATGAAATGGTAAAAGTAGGAAATCAACTTCTAATACTGTATTCCGATAATCTAGGCGGCATCAGGCTAACGGCCAACAATAATCACACAGCTTTTCCGATTCATACTCACGTCACGCATGCACACAAGTTAAGGGGCCAGCTGAACTTGGAGCAGGTCTGATGGGAGGTTGTGGAGATGGTGATGCCCCACAACCTTGATTCATGTTGCTGATGGTGGCCTTCTCCGCTGAATGGAGACTTGCTTGTTGTTAGTCCTTTTGACATTATTTTGAGGAATAGGGACTTTCCTGTTCTTTTGGGGCAGTAACACTTTCTATGCCTGCCTACCCTTTCACCCAGCTGGCCTTCATCCAACCCCATATCCATTATTTCTATACAATCCTTCGCACAGGCAAGTTCTCTTGCTTAATGACTCCCTTGATTCAGTTATTTTGTAGTCCCAGCTATTGCTCTGTATGCAAGCAAGTTCTTCTTTTGCCGATATCTCCCAAGATAGTTTTGTTCCAGGTATGCAGTGTTGCCAACACTTCTCATTCACATGTACATGTGTCTTCCTACACATGTCATGCGCATGCGCGCGTGCACGCACACACAGACACAGACACACACACACACACACTCACACTCACGCACACACGATAACTCAAATTGAACCAAGTTGGAGGAATTAGCAGTACTTGTAGCATGAGAGGTCAAATTTAGCAGTAGTCTGACAGTTTTGGGATCATTGATGTGAGTGAGTGGTGCAAACAACCTCAAAGTCTCTCAAAATTAGGCTACCAGTAACCATGAAACGGAGCTTTTCAAAAGGTGATTGAATTTATTAAAGAAATATAGGTAACAAGATCAGTTACAGAGCTTTAAATGGCTACAAGTGAAAGAAATACGTGTAAATAGCTGTGTTTGGGGAAGTGGGAGTTAACTGGAAAGAGACAGGAGATAAAGCAATGGAATGAGGCTATGCTGAACAGGGTTTCCTCCCCAGTCAGCCAGCCAATGGCGATTTAGTGGGAAGCTTTGAAATACCATATTTCTTCGAGTCTAAGGCACCATCGATTCTAAGGCGCACCTTTACTTTCAGTACCACCAGCAGGGAAAAAAAAAATCCATCGATTGTAAGACTCACCTCCCTTCATTGATCTACTCGCTCAGCACCAACTCTCCCCAGCATGTCCTGCGCTGCAGCTGACGATGACTGAGTGCCTTTGCTTAGCATTTCTGGCCCCGCCAGAAAGTGCCATTTCCTTCATTACCTGGGCTTGGGGGAGCTTCAGGGAGGCCTGCTCAACCCTTCGCGAAAACCGGAAATGGCCGAAAATCACAATTTTTCACCAAACTGAAGATCAGGGAGGCCTGCAGAGGGTCGCGCAGGCCTCCCTGAAGCTCCCCCAAGCCCCGGTAAGTAAGAAGATAGCATTTTGGGGTGCTTTTTGGAGACCTTCGATTCCAAGACGCACCCCATTTTTTGAAATGCTTAACTGGGAAAAAACATGCGTCTTAGAATTGAAGAAATACAGTAGGTACACAAGAATGGAGACCTTAGGGGAGACAGAGAGAGGAGGAAGAACTGTTATGAGGACCAAAGGGTGGGGGGAGAGATTACCAATCCTATTCTGCTGGGCAGGTTTTGAGTACAATGTCTGTCTAAGCTAAGCAGCCAGGGCAGGGCTGCATGATTCTGGGTTCCAGAGGGGAGACGGATGCTGCAAAAAGGTGCTCCTTTGAGCCAGAAAGGTAGCTCCTCCAAGGACGAGGGCAGCTACCGGAGCAAGAGGGCTCAGCAAGAGGCTTCCTGGCCACAGGACAGCGAAAAGTGTGGAGGCTTTCAGCAGGGAAGAAAGCACCACCCAAATGGAGGTGGGTTCTCTATGGGGAAGAGACCTTCAAAACACACAGCAGGATGGGTACCCTGGCAAATGGCAAGATGAATAAAACGCTCAGCAGCATGGACGTTTCCCAAAGAAAAAGTGACCTAAAATGGAGGGGGGGGGGTTTCTACTGGGAAAGAAACCTCAAAGCGTTGCGCGGGCACCTCCAAAGAACTGAGAAGTGGCAACCTTCTGCTTTCAGAGCAGGGGCAGTTATAGGACTTTCCACAAAGGCAACAACAGCATTTCTGGATGGATCAAGAAGGTTTGGAGCTTCTCCTTGGGGATGCAGCCTGGACTTGATTGGGCTTGAATGTGGCCTCCCGGGAGCACACAAAGGCTAGATTGCTCCCCAGTCAGGGAAGTTTCTGAGAGAGAGAAGAGGCACAGCAGGGATGAGTGTTGCCCCAGGCTCAGGTCACTGATGGGAGAGGCTTCTTGGCATAGAAATCTGAAAAGATTGGAGGAATGGGGCACCCAAGTTTGCAAGACCTTGAAGGAGATGCACAGATGTTCTGCAGAGCTACAGCCTTCATTCCTCTTATTATAGGCCTTTCCTCACCTTTCCTAAGAGTTCAGCATGGCAGCATCCCTAGCCCCCTTTCCAGAACCCTAACCCAAACCCCCTTCCATCCAGAGCTAAGTCTTGTATGGCTCCCTCCCAGAAATGCCAGTCAGAAACCAAAATGGAGTTAGGTTAGGCTGCACACATGTCGGGGAAAAGAGGACGTTGCCAACAACAGCTTCTCGTGCACATCTTTCAGCCTTCTGAAAGCAGATGCACTTTGTAATTCTCACTCATTCAGCACCCACACATGCTAAAACAGCCAATTCTTTGATTAATGCAATAATCACAGCAATTGATCATTACAAAATCCAAAGAACCAACTCGTAGCACCACCTTCTCTCCAGCCTTTGAGTGAATCAGAACGGTTGCAAAAAAAAGGCACTCAAAGAGCATAAATCTCATTCTTGTGCAATTCAAAAGGATTCCCGTTTGTTTGATATTCTGCCTTCTGCCCTTGCTGTTGGGGAATAATCTCAAGGCAAAAAGTGTTATATCTGTTGTATTGCATGTTGTGAATGATAAATGCAAACAAAGCAGAATGCTTCACACTTGTTTCCTTTCTCTTTCTGGCTTTTGGAAACTGGCTCAGCATCACCACCACAAAATGCCGTCTATCCACAGTTGTGACTTTGGATCAAATTGATTCAATAGCCCAGCTAGGAGTGAGGACAACTGGGTTTGTGTCTAAGCCGATTCTCATCGATTGTTCTCCAACCATCTCCTTTCCTGTGCAATGCTTCATTTTGCAAATTTGAGATGCTGAAGCTTAAACAGGCTTCGGAAGCCATGCTGTGTAATCTGGAAGGGTAACTAACGCCTGCTGGCTCCTACGAGGTTATAGAATTCAGATGACATAAAGGAAGGGCATAGAATGCTGGGAAAAAGTACTGTGACAAAATGCTGGGCTGGTGACAAGTCGAGAAAGAAGCCCGGAAGGGAGAAGAAAGAGGAAAAGGGCTGCTCCCCAAAGACACCCTGCTTTAGGGAATCATAGGAAGGATGAGGGCACCACTGTTTTTTAGACCTGAAAAGAGGAATAGAGGGGTACTACGAACTGAGAATTCACCTGCTGAGAGGACACCGGAACGAAACAAACAAAAAACCCGCACATTAATATAGAAGCAAGTACAGTAAGCAAAGAAATCAAGAAAAATCTTAAACAGGGGGAGGGAAAGAAAAACATCAAGAGAAAATATGCATATACTGTATTTAAGGAACACAAGATTGGTAAACATTAGAGACAGCACTGGAACAAGATTCCTTAATCGTAGAAACTGATAAAGAGGGACACGTACAGAAAGAACGCGTTGAGATAACTCTTGGTAAGATATTACTGTGCCATCATGGATAAAGGAAATCTAGAAATCTAGAAGTGGTGTGCTCCACCCAGTTACTCTTAAAGATCTTACATTCATTCGTTGTTAACCATGACAACATCAACATAGGTTTACTAAAACAGAGCCGTTCAATTGCCCAAGAAGAGACATGACGTTTTTGAAACCACTGGAAGAAGGAAGATAAAACGGCAGCATTATAATGTTTAGTGATGGATGGAGCTGATCTTTGTCCCTGCAACATATGTTGTTGCAACACTTCCGTTTGTACCCTGGCAGGTTTATAATTTCAAATAAACTTTACTAATCTTGCTTGCATTTTATTCAATAATTTCGGAGGTGCTACACAGCTGCAATCCTTGAATCATTTGCTCCTGGCTCAGGTGCAGCCATCAACTCAAGGGTATTTGAGTAGGCTTACCAGATTTTCCCAGTTCTAAACCGGGGCACCCCCCCCCCAACAATTCAATAAATAATTAAATTATTGTGTGGCAGATCAGTTGCAGAGCCTCTGTGGGGGAGGGAAACTGCAGCTGCACTTGAGTGAGAGTCAAGGTTGCCTGACAGCTGAAGCGTGGTGAGGCAAACACCAGAGAGAGAGAGAGAGAGAGAGAGAGAGAGAGAGAGAGAGAGCTGGCCTGTGAAAGAAACCACCTAGAATGAAGGGTTCTACGAAAGATTAGAACAGGGCTTATTCCCAAATTGTGCATAGGAGCACAGCCTAAGGACTGCACTGAGATGTACAAACCTACTGTAATGAGTTTGCAGGCATGAATGTTGGCTGGCCAAGGACTGGTTGGGCTACTGATTCAAGAGGCCAGCTGGTGTTTCTTGAGGATGCTTACTGGGCCAGGATCTACCGTAAAGGCTGAGATGAGAGCGCATGTATGGTGATTATTAATTCTTCCCCCCTTGTGTGCTAGAGTAACAAAGGAAGCATTTCTAATAACTTCTGATTGAGGCAGACAGAAAGTAGATTTTCATCTAAGACACAGACAGACAGAGATCCTGGAACAGACATGACGAGAACGAGCTGGAAGCCAGCAGTGTCTTTAGGGTGTAGGGGGCATGCTGAAGAATTGATGTCACTTCTTGTGGCTTTGTAAGGAGTGCCCTGCTGTCGATGTCCATCCAGTGCTCAACCTGTGCATTTGTAAGTGAAGCAAATATTTCAGACACTTCATCATAAACCTCCAATGATCTCTCCTCCAAGGAAGCCAGAATCCAGCCAGTACTCCAATCAATTTACATGTCAGGAAATTGGAATGGTAAGCTAGCTGTGGTTCTGCATGCAACCTTTTTGGGACAGATGTGTGCCTTTCCTAAGAGAATTGAACTCACAATTGTTTTATCAGAACCAGGCCCAAACATCTTCCAGATGGGGTGTGTATACGTACTCTGTGTGTGTGTGTGTGTGTGTGTGTGTGTGCGTGCGTGTGTGTGTGTGTGTGTGTGTGTGTGCGCGTGCGCGCGCACAGACACACGTGCATAGGCACAGTGGATCAGAGAGATTCAGCATAGTTGAAGACTGCAATGCACATAGGGCTTATACTGGTTTCTGTGTGGATTGATGATAATGGACAAGCACGTTCTGTATGATGAGTGGCACAGCGATTGTGGCAGAATCATAGAACTGATCAGAGAGAGAAAAAAGCCGCCTGGCTTGCACTAGATCTTTGGCGCTAGCTTGAAAATCAAGAAACAGTATGTGAGCCCTTTTCACAGAATGGAGCTTAAAATAACTACATGGAACCACTGTAGATCGCTTGCCTTGTTAAAAGCAAGTTGAAAAGTTGGCAGTGCTCCAAAACCAGCAATCTTAGTGCCAACCACCCAGTCCTAGTTGATGCCTCATCATTTGTCAGCCCCCCCCCCGGTCAGCCTGACCTGGCTGCAAAGTGACCCTGCATCTGCCTTGAGACTATTTACAGGTCATACCTTTAAAGGTACCGAAGATGGAGACTTGGACGAGCACCTCTTGCCTTCATGTAGGGGAAAGAAAAGCCGGTTTGTTTTGGGGAAGGCCATGGCACTTTCTACCCCCAACCATCACGCCCAAAATTAATATTATTTTGTCTACTGACACGCAACTTTAGCCACTCACTTCTTCTCACCCATCCTAGGAAGAAAAGTGTTCCATTTGTGTCAGGGTATCTGAGCAGCCGGAACCAGGCCTGTGCCTTTGGTCGTTGCACCTATTTCAACAACACTTCCATTTGTGATACCAACCAAGACAGAAGACGCTGGAAGAGAACCTCATGCTTCTTCTCCCTCTCGCACAACACCAGAACCAGGGGACATGCACTAAAATTGAGTGGAGGGAGAGTTAGAATGGACAAAAGAAAATATTTCTTCACCCAGCGTGTAATTCATCTGTGGAACTCCCT
The DNA here is from genome assembly GCA_026170595.1 of Plestiodon gilberti rubricaudatus. Lineage (NCBI taxonomy): Eukaryota > Metazoa > Chordata > Lepidosauria > Squamata > Scincidae > Plestiodon > Plestiodon gilberti. Next base: position 14,967,577 of record JANXHW010000006.1, on the reverse strand, counting down.
GCCACAGGATGTGGTGATGGCACCTGGCCTAGATGCCTTTAAAAGGGGTTTGGATAGATTCATGGAGGAAAAGACCATCACAGGTTACAAGCCATAAGCAACTTCTTGGTTTTAGAAGTGGGTTTTCTCTGTGCCAGGTGCAAGGGAGTGACAACAGGAAACAGGTTATCTTGTTGGCTGTGTGCTCCCTGAGGCATCTGGTGGGGCCACTGTGTGATACAGGAAGCTGGACTAGATGGGCCTTTGGCCTGATCCAACAAGGCTCTTCTTATGTTCAGCCCAGGTGCCAGCATCTTGTTTGCTCTTCGCTCCACTGAACAAAATCCACAATGATTTCACTCCACAATGAAATGTGTGGGCTTGAAAGTGATGCAGCAGAAAGGAAGTGAAAAAGGAAACCATTTGGGATCAAGCCGCTATGATCACTATCTCTCTGTTAATTGTCTCGTAGTAGTAGTTGATGCTGAGATGTCACCGTTGGAAGGAACACATCGCAGGCTATGAGGAGGAGACTTGCTTCTTTGTTGGAGATGTTTCTTTGTAGGATGGGTTCCTCAAAGAGGTTGATGCAGGGACTGAGTCTAGGCAGGATCAGATCCAGAGCAAGTCAGGATAAAGTCCAGAAGACATGATAGTCAACAGGAAGCCCAAGGTGGAGGCAACTGCTGCACCAGAGCAAAGGCAGAACCAAAGTCAGGGCTATTTAAAGCTCCTTCCTTCTCCAACTGTACTTTACCTCAGCCAAAATCAGCACCAGGGCAACAAGCATGATCAAGATGGCTATTCCCAGGCGGACGATGGCCTCTGCAGATGAGAGAGCTAGAAAAGTTTGCAAGAGAAGTGTCACTCAATTGTGTGGTGTGAAGGGAAAAAACCAGTGATGTTGTAACTAACTGTACCAGCTGTAATCTTGTACTCCTCCATCTTTCTATATGTGAACACACATACATAGACAGTATATTCTAGTTTCAAAAATACGTTTGTTTAAGAGAAGGGTTAACGCTCTCGCATGTTCATTCAGGCTCTAAAGAGCAGGGCAACTATAAGTGTGAATGCTTAGCTGTAAGAATAATTAGGACACTCCTGATTATAAGTCGCACCCTTAAAGTTTGGTGCTATTTTTTAAAGAATACATTTTAAACTTTTTTTTAACTTAAATATACACATTAGTAGAACAGTACAGCTTTAGTACAGTTAAAGGCATAGGCACCCTGTCCCTTATTGAATCTGGGCACTCTAGTATTAGTAGCCTTCCCAGATCCAAAGGGGGACAGAGTGCCTACCTTTTAACCTTTGGAATTTGGGCAGGTGTAGCTTGTTGCACCCTTCCATGATGATGAGCTGCACCTGCCCAAATTTCAATGAACAGCACAATCCCATGCAATCCCATACTCAGAAGTAAGTCCCATTGCATTCAATGGGGCTTACTCCCAGGAAAGTGTGCATAGGATTGCAGCCTAAAGGTAGGCACTCTGTCCCCCTTTGGATATGGTAAGCCTATGCAGGAGCTTTTGCTCTCAACTTTCAAACTGTACTCTCAATTTTTAAACTGCAAGATCAATAAATATCTTAGTTTCCACAGAGTCCTGGGGTTGAAACTTAAGGGTTATTTTTTTCAAATGCTTCCAGAGGCTGCTGAGAGATAATGATCTCTCATGGTATTCAGCCATTTAGCAAGTGATTAAGAACTGCAAGGAAAGGCTTGAAAACACAGTGCTTTGCAGTTTAAAAAAGAGTGAGAGAGAAAAAAAAGCCCCGTTTTACCTTTGAAAAGAGACTCGGAGAGGCTTGGTTTGAAAGCGCTTTGCATAAAACACTAGGCAGAAACGCTAGGCTTTGATTGTAGGGCGCACCCCCTACTTTAAAGACTTGCCTTAGGGAATAAAAGTGAGTCTTATACTCGGGCAAATACGGTATTTCCTTGACTGTATAGCAGAGGCGTAACTAGGGTGGAGGCTGAGGGACACCTGCCCCGGGCGCTATGCCAAAGGTTGGTTTTTTGTGTGTGTGTTTTTGCAATTTTAGCAGTGGCGGCAGCTTCTTCATGATCTCGCTGCCACCACCACCCCATCCCTCCTCCCTTGGAGGTTCCTGTTGATGCCGCCACTGTTCTTTGCCCTCCAGAAGCCGCCGAAGATGCCACCGCCGCCACTGCCTCCTTCAATGCTGTTCTTGTTTCAGCTTCTTCGGAGGAGGGGCACTGGAGAGGCAGCGGCGGTGGCGGCTTCTTCGGGATCTGCGGCGGCTTCTGGCAGGCGGCTTCTTCTCCCAGGGCAGTTCTTCTGGGAGAAACCAGAAATGATGTCATGACATTGCATGACGTTGCGTGATGTTGCGTGACATCATGACGTTACTGTCCCCCGCTACGTCACTGCCACTCTTTTGTATCATTACACCTCTGATATAGCAGTCAGTGTAAATTCTATGGCTAGAAATAAAGCGCTTCCTCATGCATTTAATGGCCCAGTCCCATTGGGCCTCTGTGCCAGCGGAACTTGCATTCTGGCAGTGGTATCAGCAGCAGTGGGTGACGATATCCTATTTCCCCTCCCGGCCTTGATCCATTTCCCAGGTAAACTCGGACTTGCACCAGCAAAACCGCTGTCACAGGTCCGAGTAGACCCATTCAGGCAGTGGAAGCTTACTCCCGGGCAAGGGAACAAATGTTCCCTTACTTGGAGACCTCCAGGAAACCCCCCCCCCCCCCAGGATGCAGTGCACGCTCCGGTATGGCTGCTTTGGCGGGAGGGTTTAGATAGGGCTGTTAGTCTGGTCTTTGTCCTCTCCTTCGAGAGATTCAGCTCCTGAGATTTGTGGTGTTTTACTTGGGCAGCCATAAGGCTCAACATCCCTGCTGCCTCATACGCAGGGATTGGGACTTTGGAGAAAGGAAAAAGAAAAACCAGTCCAAGCTCCTCACCTCTCACGACCAGCTCCACAGGGTCACTGGGTTCTGACCACACAAAGGGATTTCCTCCACGGTGATACTGACAGGTGTACGTTCCTGCATCCTCCAAACTCACACTGGAGAAAAGGAACTCGGCTGTGTTTCCAGCTGGTTTTGTCAACCATGATGCTGTTGAGTCCTTTGATGTGAACAGAGAGAGGTACAGGCCACTTTCCGGCCCCTGGCACTCAATGGTGGCATTCGAACCCAGAGCCAGTGCCTCCCTGGGCCTTATCTTGATGGTGGGTTTGGAGAGGCTGGGATCTAGGGATAGGAAAACACAGTTAGGAGTTACCATATTCTAATGTCACTAAGCTTAAGTACAAGTAACTGAAATAATTGCATATTTCCCCCCCTTTACCCTGTCCTCCATTTTCCCCAGTTTGTCAATGTTACATGCTTCATGTTACATCTACCCCTGTGTGCAATTGGAATAAGTTGGTTGACCCACTTACTGCATTTTTATCTGTGTTCTGTTAGCATGTAAATGTTTTAAATAAAAAAATAAACAATATCCATATTTTAGACAATGCAGCTTTCCCCTTTGATTTATAGATGCAGAAAGCCCAAATTAAAGATGATGCAGGAGGAGATCTGTGATTCAGATTACCCACCGTTTTTGGTGCTTTCGAATATTTATAGTAGCCGTGGGGTGAAGGATATTTGAACTGGGGCTGCAATACAGGAAGAGAAGGAGCTTAACCCTTTCCTACATACCCTTTTTCTAATTAAAATTACTCACCCTGAAACTGCTTCAGGGTGCAAAATGTGCAAAAAAAAAAGACGGGAGAATTAGAACAGACAAAAGAAAAAAATTTCTTTACCCAGCGTGTAATTAATCTATGGAACTCCTTGCCACAGGTTGTGGTGATGACGCCTGGCCTGGATACTTTTAAAAGGGGATTGGACAGATTTATGGAGGAAAGGTCCATCACAGGTTACAAGTCATGATGGGGAGGGATATCTCCTGGTTTTAGTAATAGGTTCTCTCTGAATGCCAGGTGCAAGGGAGTGGTGACAGGATACAGGTATCTTGTTGTCTTGTGTGCTCCCTGAGGCGTCTGGTGGGCCACTGTGAGATACGGGAAGCTGGACTAGATGGGCCTTTGGCCTGATCCAGCAGGGCTCTTCTGATGTCCTTATGCTTGACCCATGGAAATTACTTGCAGGGATCATATGGTTATCTGTAGGTTTTCCCTGCAGGATAAATAGTAGTTGCGAGGGGGGGGGGATTTAATTGGGCAAAATGGTGGGGAGAAGGGTTAAACCCACCCTCCCGCGGTGCCATAGTACTACTAGGAATTGCCCCCCCCCCCACTGCAGTGCTCCTTCTGTACGGCTTTTAAAAGAGGAAGCTCCTAACATGGGATCTTGGGTCTTCTTCCACATCTAGTTGTGGCTTTAACACCGTTTGTGAAAATAGTGCACGGAGACTAAGCCAGACCCTCCTCACCTGTTATGTTGATGCATACTCTGTCACTGACACCTGAGCATGATTGAAACAGGTTGGGTTGAAATAGTGGAATGCAGTATTTACACCAGTAGATCCCCCCATCGGATTGTTTGGCATTGAAAAAGGGGAATGCGACCTCTTTCAGCTCGGCCTTCTTGACTCTCCGGGGCTGCAAAGTCCCTTCTTTGTACAGGTAGAACTCGGCCTCTTGGTACAGCTCACTCTGGCACCGGATGCTGACGTGTCCCCCCAGCACCACCGCCACACTGGGGGTCACTGAGATGGAAGGCGTGGGATACACTGGGCCTGCATGAGGAAGAGAAGAAGTGTGAAATTTGAGGGCCACAGTCAATACTTTACAAAATACATAACTTAAAGGTAAGGAAATACTGTATTACTATCATCATATTGCAGGTGAGACTGAGAGAGTGGTTTGCCCAGGGTCACTAGGGGAGTTCAGCACCGCAGAGGCAAGATTCAAACCAGGGACGTACTGCAGCTCAGTCTCTTATAACTAGGCTTACCACCAGATCTCCAACCGGGACAGAGTGCTAGAGCTTTAGGAGAAGGAATGTGGGCAGGTGTAGCTTGTGAAACCTTAGAGCACAATCCTAGGCATGTCTACTAAGAAGCAAGCCGCATTGTGTTCAGTGGGGCTTGCTTCTGAGTAGACATGCCTAGGATTGTGCTCTAAGGTTTAACAAGCTACACCTGCCCACATTCCTTCTCCTAAAGGTCTAGCACTCTGTCCCGGTTGGAGATCAGGTAAGCCTAAACAGGGAGGAAGAGGAAATGTAGTGGGGAGGAGATTGCTGAACTAAAAATGTAGAGAGTGGGAGGAGCAGAGGCTGGCACATCATCGGGTAAGGGGGGCAGCATTTGGCATAGGCATCAGGAGGTCTTAGCCCGGCCCTCACCACCAAGCTACACCAGTCATCACAGATGACGGAAGCCGTCTTCTATGGACCCTTAGTCCACCCATCTCAGTTTTGTCTAAGCTGATGGCGGCTTTCCAGGATTCCAGACAGGAGCTTTTCTCAGCTCTACTGGAGAGGTCAGGGACTGCACAAGGGAATCTAATGCAGGGGTTCTCAACCCCTTCCTGACTGAGTACCACCTCCGGTGCCACTCTCCTGCTGTGTACCGCCAAAAGTGACTCGTGATGACATCATCGCCAGTTACTTCCAGATTTTCAGGGTTTTGGAGGCCAGAAAATAAATGCAGGTGGCAGACTCTGGGCAGGTGGGAGGGCTTTTCCCAGCATTCCTGAGAGGCTCAGCCAAAGGCAGGAGCCTCTCGGGAGCAAAAATGTGCTGCAAAAACGCCATGTCGGAGTGAGGTTCTGGCAGTCCGGTGGTCCAAGTACCACCAGCAGTCGGACGAAGTACCTAATGTTTGCAAAGCAGGTGGCCTATTACTGAGCTATGGCCCCTCTCCATAGTTCAGAGGGCACGATAAGGGCTGGATAAATATGTAATAAAAATGTAACAAATTAGGTTCCTCCATTCCCCATGGTACAGAACATGGTACAGGCTCCCTGTGGTGCCCCTTTATGGTGTTTACATTGGGCAACCACATCCTTCCAACTCTCCTCCCTACGAAGGGAGTAGGGCTGAGCAATGGGTGTACCTGCCAACTCAGGATCCTCCTTACCTGCTTCAATGAGCTCCACAGGATCACTTGGCTCTGACCATACAAAAGGATATCCCTTGAGGTGGTATTGACAGGTGTAGCTCCCTGGACCTTCCAGCCCTGCCACAGAGACAAGGAACTCTGCCATGTCTGCATCTGGTTCTGCGCTCCGTAAGGCGATTAGGTCTCTGGATTTGAACAGGGCAAATAGGAGACCCTGCCGCTGGCCATGGCACTCAACCATGACATTCAAACCTGAAGTCAGCTGGTCGCTGGATCTCGCTTTGATGGAGGGTTTGGAGAGGCGGGGGTCTATGTGTTGGAGGGGGGAGAAAAGCAGTGAGGACATGGAATCACAATGCTTTTTATACACAACCTGCATATCCTGCTTTTGATACACAATCTACACATCCTGCTGAGATGACCACATCAGTAGACGACTCATTCAACCTAGTAGATCAGTTCTGGTATTATTCTGTTCCAGGATTCTGCAACACAACTATCCAAGCGCAGAAAGACCCCAGTCCTATCCTTCCCTCCCCCGCCAATGCAGCCATGCTGCAGGAGCATGCACTGCATCCTGGGTGGGGTGGGGGGGAGTCCTGTAGGTCTCCTCTGGGTAAGGGAACATTTGCTCCCTTACCCAGGGGTAAACCTCTGGTGCAGGAATGGGTCTACTCGGACCTGCGCCAGTGATTTCGATGACCCGTCCGAGTACACCCTGGAAGGTGGATCGGGGCCTGGAAGGGGGATAGGATATAGGATGTGCCAGGAGCCTTCCAGGCTGCAATCCGCCCCCTGTTCTGCCCCGCCCCGCCCCATGTGGAAAATGCAAAGCCACATTTAAGTGACATTTGTGAAAAGAGCGCCCCAAGACTGAGCGAGGGCCTCACCTGTTATGTTGAGATATATCCTGTCACTTGGATGTGACCGTAGTTCATCGCAAGAAGGTTTCAAGCAATATGTGCACCAGTAGACGGCCCCATCAGCCGACTTGGCATTGACAATGGGAAATACAGATCTGTGCTGCCTGGCCGTCTGGATCCCCCGGGTGTGCGGAGACACAACCGTTTGTTTCATGAGATAAAACTCTGCTTCTTGATACAATTCACTTTCGCACTGGATGGTGGCATTTTCTCCCAGGGTGACCATCTCACTGGGGCTCACTGAGATGGAAGGTTTGGGGTATGGTTGTTGCACTGTGTGCGAAAGAGGATTAAGGGTGACATTTAGAAGGTGGAACATCAGCCAGTGATGGTCTGACCCTGTGTTGCAACCTTAGAGCTGCAGTCCTTTCTCAGTTTCTCATACATCTGCCCCAGGAGACCCTGGTAGAAAGGGGGGGGGAGGAAGGTTTATGGAGGGAAGAGAGGAAGGAGACAAATGTTCTTGTTGGTGTTGAGTTCTTGCCTGTTGCGTCTTTCTTATCAGGATACGAAACCCTGTAAAATGGAAGACATTTACGTACTCCAGGGGTACAGCATCACAGATGCCGTGATGCACACACTATCCTACCTCTAACTTTTTTAAATGTCTGGTTGGGAACTGGCAGTCCCCAGGCTGCCAGTTTCCTGTTCCGGCTTTACGCTAACAAACTAGTTCAAGGGTTTTTCCCAGTGGCGGGGTTTGTGAGTAACATGTTCATGAATGAAATCACGGAGGCTAGGTGTGCCTGGCATCCAGAATCCGCACAGAGTCAGACATAGTCAGCATGGCGCACAGCCACTGTGGCAAAATGCAGCAATGATCGCACCAGCCTCCTCCCTCCGTGATATAGTCACTTTGTACACCTTTCGTCATGCGTTTTGCTCCCACTTCCTCCTTGGTGTTACCATTGATGGGAAGCAAACAACTGTATGGAACTGACTGACGAGAACCGAGGTCAGAATCTAATCCTGACCTCCTCGGATTGCAGACTTCGATTTATTTATTTATTTATTTATTTATTTATTTATTTATTTATTTTTTCACATTTTTATACCACCCTTCCTCCAAGGAGCTCAGAGTGGTGTACATATTTCCTCCCCTCCTTATTGTCCTCACAACAACCCTGTGAGGTAGGTGGGGCTGAGAGATAGTGACTGGCCCAAGGTCACCCAGGAAGCTTCGTGGCTGAGCGGGGATTTGAACCTGGATTTTCTAGGTCTAAGTCCGACTCCCAAACCACTACACCATCCTGGCTTTGAATTTGCGTCTTGGAAGGTGAGACCCACCTCATATTGGCATTCCGTTCCATTTTACCGTTTTAACCATTAACCATGACAAAAACCTGAAAGAACTAATCTTATCAAAACTGCAAAAAGTATGTTTTAAAAAACATTCAGACACATGTAACACAGTCAACTAACTTAAAATCCCAGCAAGTCCGTTCAAAGAACAGACCATTTAATCTTCTTTAAGAAGTCAGAAATACATTTTTCTCATACACCCTGAGTCAGCGGGCGGTCACGTAGATAGCAGGGAAGATCCTTGATGTGATCAGCCCCACAATATGGGATGCAAATGTGAAAGGATGCAGCCTTTGTCCCATATCTACCTCCCCCACTATTAGTACTGTACTCAGATACTCACCTACAGACATCCACATCTCTCTGGTCAGCAATCCTGTAACCAATATAATTCCATTAATTAGTGATGACAAGACACCCAAGGTCTCTGCCCCTCCCACTCTGCCATTACAACCTTCAGCTCTCGTTACCGTTCCAAGATACCAACCAAGGAAGAGGATGTTGAAAGAAAACCTCATGTTGAGACACCTTTCAGTTCAGAAGAAGCCACCAGCTTCCTGACTGTTCCTAGCTCTGCCGCCTTCCAAATGAAGATCTCAGCTGCAGTTGGCTGCTTCTGAAATCCAGCTCTTTTCCCGGACACAGTGTCTCTCCAGAAATGGGTATGGTTACTTCGTAGCCCGACAGCACATCTGAACACAGTCAGCTAGCTCCCTGCAGGGGCTGGCTAGCCACGCCCTCTTTCAGGCCACAGGCCACAGGAAACACTGAGGAAGTGGACAGCGCTCAGACCAAGACACTTACTCATTACTAGGAGTGTTTGTTTTTGTTGATAACTGCCCTAAAAATCATAACACAAACCACCTTCTCAACCTTTTCAAGCCAAATAATAACACAAAAGACCACATTTTCAAACAGAATTGGAACCAAATTACCAACTCTCTACTGGTTGTGGAATGCATCTGGTTGAAACAGATTACTTTTTCCAGTTAGAAATAATTGAATAATTTGTTGTTTTGGCATTGAAGACTGCAATGTAATAATGATATTAAACCTGATATTGATGCTTAAGAATTCGCACCTGTGAATAAAAACACAAAACACCATATTTTGCATTTGAATTCAACAAATTTTCAAAAAACAACATTTTCAAACACCTCTACTCATTACATTTTTATCTGCCCTTCCTCCAAGGAGCTCAGCTCAGTGTCCATGGCTCTCCCCACCCCACACAACAACCCTATGAGGTAGGTATGGATGAGGGAAAGGGGGGCATGACAGGCTCAAGGTCACCCCATGACCTTCATGTCTGAGTGCAGATTTGAAAAACCCATCATCATCTCTCTCTGGTCCTGCTCAGACAAAGAAACCACTGCACCTGGCTTGGCACCTGCGGCAAAATATTATTTATTTTATTTATTTTATTTAAAGAATTTCTACCCCGCCTTTCTCCCAATGAGGGCAATCAAGGCGGCTTACAGTTAAAAAACATGTTAAAATACATAATAAAAATAATTAAAAAGCAAGTAATTAAAACAATTAAAACAAACAGCCCCAATGGGTCACCTATATAATTACATTGGTTAAAAAGCCAGCTCCGCATGTCAGTCATCGAAAGCCAATCTGAATAAAAATGTCTTGAGGCTCCGCCGAAAGGTCTCCAAGCCGTTCTTAATTCCAGGGGGAGGGACTTCCATAGTTGGGGAGCCACCATTCAAAAGTTGTTCCCCTTGCATAATAAAGCAAATAATCTGCAGAACCCCAGAATCAGTTGCCCGAGGTGGACTGTCCACTCTCCCTAATTCAAGGGTTGACCAGGCTCTGGTGGGTATTTTCCTAGTTGGGAGAGATCCTCTTGGGAATAAGCTCAAGCCTGGAGTTTCTGGAAGGCAGGGAAGCTGTGTGTGTGTGTGTGTGTGTGTGTGTGTGTGTGTGTGTGTGTGTGTGTGTGTGTGTGTGTGTGTGTGTGTGTTTGCATGCTGTGAATTGCACAAACGCTGACTTTTTTGTCCTGTAGGAAGAGGAAGTCCTCACAAGGTTGGGATTTATTTCCTCTTTCACTTTTGTTTTGAGGAAATGGTGTATAAAGTGACTGTACTTGAGACCCCCCCAAAACGATCTGAGAGACCTCTCCAAACTGGGAGAATGGGCAGCAAAATGGCAGATGCGCTTCAATGTAAGTAAGTGTAAAGTGATGCACATTGGGGCAAGAAATCGAAACTTCACATACACGCTAATGGGTTCTGAGCTGTCTGTGACGGATCAGGAGAGAGATCTTGGGGTGCTGGTGGACAGGTCAATGAAAGTGTCGACCCAGTGTGCGGTGGCTGTGAAGAATTCCATGCTCGGGATGATTTAAAAAAGGATTGAAAATAAAATGGCCAATATAATTATGCCGTTGTACAAATCGATGGTAAGGCCGCATCTGGAGTATTGCGTCCAGTTCTGGTCACCACACCTCAAAAAGGATATAGTTAAATTGGAAAAGGTGAAGAAAAGAGTGACCAAAATGATTCGTGGGCTGGAGCACCTCCTTTATGAGGAAAGACTATAGCGTTTGGGACTTTTCAGTCTAGAAAAAAAGCGCCTGAGGGGGGACATGATTGAGACATATAAAATTATGCATGGAATGGAGAGAGTGGATAGAGAGAAATTCTTCTCCCTCTCGCACAACACCAGAACCAGGGGACATGCACTAAAATTGAGTGGAGGGAGAGTTAAAACGGATTGTTAGAATGGAGAGTTAGAACCACCTAATGGTGGAAGGTTGACCACTCCTGCTGTAGATGATTGCTCCTGGCAGGTATGTTAGATAGGATTGGGACTCCTCAGGATCAGATCTGTAGCACGAGAGTATAAAGACTGGAAAGACATGATGGAAGCCCTTGAGTCCAGGCAGGGGCGCTGTAACCCTGAAACACTGCCTGACGCTGTCTTGGGTCTTCTGCCTCCTTTGCGCTAGAAAAAACCACCACCAAAACTCTTACCATGCTCCTTCCGGGTTGCCGTGAAACCAGAAGTCCTGCCCTTCCTGTTTGGAAGCACGCAAAGAGCACAGTAAGGAGGGGGGGTGATCGAAGGGGGAGCAGATCATTGCAGCTTGCATTGGAGGGCGATGGCAGTGGTGACAGGCTTGGGATGAAAAAGGCACCCGGAATCCGTTGCCCCTCAGGCCCCTCACAACCCGCTGCTGATGCAACCCACATCAGGTGGCCTCCTGGATGGGCCAGCCGTGCGCCAAAGCAGGAGCAACGGGGCCACTGTGAAAAAGGCCGAGGCAGAGAATCTCTGTTTATCTGACGGTGCCTCCAAGCGCACACTGCAGGGTCGTCTCATAGCGCGTTGCCACATGAGGCCATTTCTGCCCACAGAAAGAGACCCGGATGCTGCCACAGCATACAAAATATGAGCCACAAGAACAACACTTGTCATGATGCAGAAGCAAAGCTGGTTCCTCTGATGTCTCTTTTGCCTTCATGGAAAAGCCGCCGGCTCCTGTGACTTCTTCTCTCGCACTTGTACAAAAGGCACTTGGCTGCCTGAACAGGTCAATTCAGGGGGAAGCTGCCCCTTCCTCCAGCTGTACGTGGCCTCAGCCACGATCAGCACCAAAGCAAGCAAGACCACGCTGGCTACCCCCAGGCGGATGTGGGTCTCCAAAGACAAGGAGGTCACTGTAAAAGTCAGAGACAGAATCGTCACTAGTGTTCAGCAATGCGCAGTGCAATCGTAGAAACCGGTGCTACTATGCACACAGTTGATCATCCTTAGGTTTAATGTTTTTTTAAAAGCAACATTCGAGCCCTTAAGATTGCAAAGATGGTTTGGGGATGTATGGGCAACGCTCATATCTCAGGGGTAAGGTCAGCCTCCCATGCAGCAGGATAAAGCCAGTTGCCTCAGGTATTGAATTTGGGGGGAGCAACAGATTGGAGCCGTCTCTTCCACGCATTCACCTCCAGCTACCAATACCATAGAGATGCTGAGAGGGCACCACTCTAGCCAGCCCAATGGATGGCGCCACTGTAGTCCAACTCTATGGGAAATCCTCCCTCTTCTTCTTCACCACTGCTCAGCACAGCAGCGCTCTTGCTCAGCACCAATCCAGCACAAAGAGCAGAAGCAGCATGGCTGGAGCAGATGGAATCTGCGCTTCAGCCACCCATAGGCTTACCGGATCGTCGACCGGGACGGAGCGATCTCCCCTTAAGGGGGCGGAGCGCAGGGGGGCCAGAACGCGACGCGATCTGGTAAGCCTAGCAGCTGCCAAGATTCTGTCTTCTACACAACTCTTAAGAACACAGAGGCCCTAATGGTGAAAAGTTGGCCGTCCCTGGCCTATACAATATACAGTATATATAGCTGTGGTTATTTCCACCTCTGCCTGAATTACCAGTTTGACTCTGCCACCTAGTGGTTAGAAGGGAGAACTGTAATCTTGTGATCAAAGTTGCCTCTTCTCTATAATAACCACCAGAAAGAGCAGTCAAATTTTTTTTAGAAACTTTTGGACAGCTGAGAGTGCGGGGGGGGGGGGGGGGACACACGCACCCACGGTGTAGGTTTCCTAGATTGATCTGCATCCACCTCATCCCTCCTATTTGGGGACAGAAAGACTTGAAGGATTGCTGATCTCAACTTGAACCTGGGTGTGTCTAAAGTGACAAAATGACCTTTCCACTAGTGCCTGTTTATGGGGGTCCTTGTGAAAAAGCAGCTCCACTTTGTGTGGAAGGCTTCCCAAGGTGATAGCAACAGTGGCATGGTTCTTGTAAAAAAAAAAAAGTGTTGCAGCTGCAGATAGCCGTGGCAGCAGGTCATCTCAACAGCGAATCCAGGCAGCCACCATTTTTTCCCCAAAATGCCCAGAGGCAGTGTCATATCAGGGCATCTTGGGGAAAAAAAATGCCACACACACACACACACACACACACACACACACACACACACACACACACACACACACACAAATTAGTCACAGCAAAATAGCTTTAGTGTACTGCTGCCACGCACTACTGCCTTCGTGAGACCCCTGCCCTCCAAAACATTTTCACACGTTTGCACCTCCTCTTGCAAAAAAAAAAAAATGAGTGACATTTTTTAAATGGGTGACATGGCCTCCCAATTCGCTGCCTGCAAATGAGATGGCTATTTTCACTCAGCCCTAACCGCAAGACATTTCCCACCCACCCCCACCCCAGGCCTGCTTCCGTGTCTGTGCCTTCAGATGCCCACCTGGTTTTTCCCTGAGCATTTGCCGATGGCTTCTGTAGTACTCCTGCCATTCCATAAGGAGCCCAACCAGAAGTGACCTTGGGGGAAATAGGAGGGAGGGAATGCCACGTTGGGTACCTTACTTACCTCTCAAAATCAGCTGCACGGGGTCGCTTGGCTCCGACCAAACAAATGGACTTCCTGTGAGGCGATATTGACAGGTGTAGTTCCCGGCATCCTCCATCCTCACCATGGGGAAAAGGAATGTAGCTGAGATGCTCGCTGGTCCGACCATTTGTGATGCTGTCAGGTTCTTGGATTTATGCAGGGCGAAGCCCAGACTATGCTCTGGTCCCTGGCACTCAATGGAGACATTCATGCCAGGAGCCTTCTGTTCCCTGGGCCTCACCTTGATGGAAGGTCGGGGGAGGCTGGGATCTATGGGTAAGAAAAATGCAGTGATGCTCAAGGGGTGTCACAGTCACATACCCTGTTGAACCAACTTACAAAGAATGTCTGGGCAGTGGCATCGCTGCAGGGGGGCGGAGCTCTATGTTCCGCTGCGTTCCGACCCTCCGTTACACGGGTGCACGAAATGGCCCTGTCCCCTCGCCTTCGGAACCATTGAAGTCAGTGAAAGCAACGTGCATGGTTCCGAAGAAGAGGGGGCGGGGCCGTTTCGTGCACCCATGTAACGGAGGGTCAGACCGCTGCGGAACTTAGAGCTCCGCCCCCCTACAGCGACGCTAGTGTGTCTAGGGCCCAATCCTATCCAACTTTCCAGCACCGGTGCAACTGCAATGCAGCCCTGAGGTAAGGGAACAATGTTCCCTTACCTTGAGGAGGCCTCTGTGACTGCCCCCCACTTGCAGGATGCAGCGCACACCCCGTTGGTATGGCTGCATCAGTGCTGGAAAGTTGGATAGGGTGGGGCCCTTAGTCTGGAATGCAGCATTTGTGAATGAATGATATCCAAGTGTTGACATAAAGGGAGGGGCAGTTCCAGCTAATTTTTTGTCATTGCAAGATTTCTCATTTGATTTAGAGATTGGACATTGTAAAAGTCCATTTTGGTGTAATCTGTGAATGCAGCATACAATCCAGGCTGGTCTTGTAGCCCCTTAAAGACTGACAAACCAGTTTCAGCTTTTGAGGACTAGAGGCTAGCCCCCTAATCCCATAGAGGGAGTCCCCAAGTATGAGTCTATAACTAATTTAGACTGTGCAAGTGGACACTTTCCCCCAAAACCGACAAGTCTTTTTGGAGGGGGAATTGGGTGTAGATCTGTTGAAATGTAATGTTGGTTATATGGCACACATTGTATATTTGGGGGGGGGGAAGGTAGTGCACAGTTGACAAATATAAGTGCCCCCCCCTTATTTTGCTGGTATTATAACCACACTTTCAGTGCAATCCAATGCATGTCTACTTGGACATAGGTCACACTGAGTTGCATTTTAAAAGCGATTGCAGTGACATGTGAAAATAGCATACCAGGACTGAACCAGTCCTCACCTGTTATATTGATACACACTCTGTCGCTTGACTCTGACCATTGTTGGACGCAGGACAATTTGAGACAATATGTACACCAGTAGATGCCCCCATCTCTTTGCTGGGCATTGACAATGGGAAAGGCCACCTCATCCCGCTCGGCCACCTTGGTGCTGAGAGTATCGATGTAGGAGGCGTCTGCTTTCTGCAGGTAGAATTCCATTTGCTGGTGGCCTTCGCTCTTGCAGTGGATGGTGACATTTCCTCCCAACGCGACCACCTCACTGGGACTCACCATGATCGAAGGCTTGAGATATGGTTGCACTGGACAAGGAGAAAAAGCAAGAGTGAGATTTGGAAGGCGAAACACCTGCAACACTGAAGTGGGAAGCCGTTGCATGCTGGGGGGGGGGGGGATAATGATTCATCTCTACATTAGCCAAAGGAGCACATCTGCATTCATTTGCTCCAAATGTCTTCACTCTTCACATCAGTTCGGTCACACACTCACACGAGAAACCTGGTTAACTATATCCCACAGGTTTGTGCATTTGCCCTGCTCTGAGGTCTGAAGCACAGAATGCTTCTCAGGGGCTTGCCCAATCATCTTGCTGCAAAGGGGAGTGCTAGGGCCAGGAATCTGGAGTACTGTGTATGAGAAGGAAAATACTCCGAGAAGTCACATCAGGGCTCCTGCTTTATTCGCCACTTGATTTTAACATCCTTGCCAACCTTTGCGCCTCTCCCCTTTCACTAATTGATCAGTGCCTTTTGTTTATCCCGTGCATTCTCCCCTCCGTTGTTTTGATTTTTTTTTCAGCCTTTTAACTAGTGTCTTTAATAAAAAAAATTTTTTTACTTTGACTGTTCAATTCACTCAGGAATGAGCTGGTTGCTACATCTCTCAGACCATCATGTTCCACTACTATTGGGGGCTCCCTGGATTTTGAAGCTCCCTAGTAACCTGGGGCCGCAGTGGCTTAGTGGTTAAGACGCTGAACTGCAGACCAGAAAGTCGGCAAGACAGCAGTTCGAGACCCGAGTGCCGCGTGACGGAGTGAGCTCCCGTCTCCTGTCCCAGCTCCTGCCAACCTAGCAGTTTGAAAGCAAGAATCTGCAAGTAGATAAATAGGTACCGCTGCGGCGGGAAGGTAACAGCGTTCTGTTAGTCATGTCGGCCACATGACCACGGAAACGTCTTTGGACAGTGCTGCCTCTTCGGCCTTAGAAATGTAGATGAGCACCGCACCCTAGAGTCGGACACAACTGGCTTTCGAGCAGGGGATACCTTTACCTTTTAGTAACCTGGGAGGGAGGCTTTTTTCCCATGGTGGCCTCCTCCTGCCTGAGCTCTCGAGCTTTGGGTAATGGCAGCAAAAACCTTTCCCTTCTCCAATCCCAGTTTACCCAGTAAAAAGGGGAAGCAGGGAGGGTGGTGCCATCGCTGAGCACAACTATGTGCGCGGTGCCCATTTGGCTCTCTGCCTTCCTTACATGTCTCCATCCATCCTACTCTCTCTATCCTTTGGCAAACAGCAGAGGTGAGCGAGAGGGAGGGGCGTCTGTCACAGCCTCCTCTACAGAGCTCAGCTTCTCACTTTTTTGCCTACTGCAGGACGTGGGAAGCAGCACATCATGACAAGCTGATTTGCATGGCAGAGCTTCTCTTGACGTTCACACCCCAGTGAGTGAATGATGAGCTCTTTCCTTGTGTTTAGTGTTGGCACCAACAGAAGCTTCCCTGTAGGGACAACTAGCAGCTGCAGGGGGGCCTGATTCAAATCAGGACCATCGTGAGATCAAAGGGTTAGGCGGCCCCTCTCTCCCCCACCATGGTCCCAATCCAGATCAGGGCCTCAGGCACAACTGCTATTAACGTTTTAAAAAAACACACAGGCAGGCAGGTCCCAATCACACCGTCTGTTTTGGTCTAGCAGTGAGCCGCTGAGGAGTACTGTGAGCTTCTGGGTCTTCACCATGGGAGGGAAGGAGCAGCTCACACTACTGCAGTGTGAACAGTCGCTTGATATTCAGGAATAAATAGGTGGAGCAGCTTTTCAAAGCACAGGGTTAATGAACGCCACATGCTAATCACTTAAAGTCACGATTTCAGAGGTCATAGAATCATAGAATATTAGAGGTAGACGGGGGCTTGGAGCACATCTAGTCCAACCCCCCCTGCTCAGCGCAGCACAGATCATTCGGAAAGCCAGCAATTCTGCAAAAGCAGCCACTGTAGCATCAAGCATCCCATGCAGGATGCAATTTGGCGCTATCATCAGCAGGAGAAGCAGCAGCACTATGGACGACTTAACAGAAATGACTGAGGTATCATTCATGCTAGCATCTCTCCTCCTTGAGATTACTCTGGATCTGCATTGGGGGAACAACTGGGAACCATATAAATTGGCCAGCGGTGACAGGGAACAGGGTTCCTACTTTTGTCATAATAATGGCACAGCACAGGACATTTTAGCAGACGCTGCCATTGTGCAGGGGGAGAAGATATTTGGCTGGAGGAGGCCATGGCATTGAGTTCCCCTTCCGCCCCATTCATCACCCCCCCCCCAGCATTAATATTCTGTTGTCTTCTGATACTCACTTCCAGACAGCCCCCACCGCCCAGTCAGCCACCATCCTGGAAAGGAGAGGATCCCATTAGCGACAAGATATCTGAGCAACAGGAATCAATCGTGATGATCCTCCCACATGGTCACTCACTCCTCCACCCCCTCTTGTCCCACCTCCCTGTCATCAGTGATACTAACCAAGAAAAAGAATCCTCAAAGAGAATATCATGGTGAAGGTTCTGGAGCCAGCAGTGCCCTGGTTGCTAGTCTTGGACAGTCCTCCTGTCTCCGGACTGACGGTTGTCGATGGAGGCTGCAGCTTCTGAAAGACAGGAGTGCTGTACAATTCTTGCCCCTCATGTATAGTTTCTCCGCAGTCTGACAACACTGTGGACTATGGTCAGTAGTCAACAGTGCTGCCCTTAGAAAGATCACATCCTTTTTCAAGATGTGTATGCAGCAACAGCACCCAAAAAAAGCTAGAGGAAGTGAACCATCTTCTCTCAACATCCACATTCGTGATTCTGTGAAAGTTTGGCATGTTAGAATAGAGAGCATGAGAGAGCTCTAGCCAACCACTCTCCTCTCCTCCACTCTTCTCCTGGTCCATTCCCCTCTTCCTTTCCCAACCCAGGAAGGAGGAGGAGAAGCAGTGGAGGCAAGTGGGCAGCCAGAGGTGGGTGCCCCCCACCAATGTACTATCTGAGGCAACTGCCTCAGTTAGCCTTTTGGATGAGCTGGCCCTGAGGATTCTAGAAAGAAGGAAAGCAGTCATCTGCTTTACAGAAAAAGGACCAGGACATCCGGTCCTGCGTCTGTTGAACCTCTTCTGCCTCATGATTCTCATCCAAAAGGCCCCTCGCTCTGTTGACTACTACCAAGCAGAGGTGGCCCAAGACGTTTTGCTGCCTGAGGGAGTGAATTGAATGGTGGCGCCCATTGTTTAAACATAGGTGGTGGAACTCAGAGGTATACAGGCAGGAGGAGTAACTCTGTGACAAAGAGGGGAGACATTGATGGAACAGCAACCAGGAGGCTGTGTCCAGCAACAAAGAGAGAGCAAGAAGGACACAGAGGAGGTTAAGGAAGCTTGTTCATTACAAAAGAGTTTGTTTTATATAACCCGTGACTGACTCTAAACTGGTAACAAACACCCCTTGCAACACACATGATGTTAAAATGGAGCATGTTTCTTTTGCAAGACATTAATGATAATAAATATACACCCAGTTTAGGAGAAAGAGGAACTCTTCTCAGGTCTGGCATTTGTTTTGGTTTTCAGGAAATGGAGCTTAAGTTGCCTAGACACATGACTCTCCTCTCCCCCCCCCCCGAAAATTATATACACAGTACCAACTGTGACTGAAACTAATGTACATGTTTAAAAGTCAAGAAACTAGAACTGTCCTCAAACCTGCTTCTCCCCCATCACTTCCTTCAAATCGCTTCTTAATACCCACTTTTTTTAATCTTTGGCACAAAGTGTTTGCTCCATCATTCCCTACTGTACAAAGTTAAGTACATTTCAGTCCTTCCCCTGTAGCGTGAAAGGATTCATGGCCAGATACGATGTTCAGCGAAACAGGCAATATGGGATTAAAAGCCATGTATTTTTCTTAAAAGGAACAATAAAAACTTTTAAAACAAGACCCGATGTTGCAGCTTTTTTTCTACTCCAAACACATACCCGTTTTAAAAGTACACAAAGGAACAGCCAAAGTGACAGCCAAGATAAAAGACTTTGCAAGGAAACAAAAACTTTTATCTTGGCTGTCACTTTGGCTGTTCCTTCGTGTACTTTTAAAACGGGTATGTGTTTGGAGTAGAAAAAAAGCTGCAACATCGGGTCTTGTTTTAAAAGTTTTTATTGTTCCTTTTAAGAAAAATGCATGGCAATATCTAGATTGTAAGCACAACAGGGCAGGGACCTGTCTTTTCACCCTGTGTCAAAGCACTGTGTACGTTGACGGCATGAAATGACATGATAGACATTTTAGGTCTAATTGTGGTTTTTCTGTGGTGGAGGAACACTCTATAAATGTGCAAAGCACTCTTCTTTACTATTGCTTCACATTCCCCAGCTCTGAGCACTGGCGTGAATGAACCTCAGGCCTGTTCCCTCTGCATGTATTTTGTGTCTAGAGAAAGATTCCCGTCTCAAAGATGGAGCCATCATCCCCACTTGACTTTGTAGCTGAGCACATCCAGCTGTTGCATCCCCTACTGTGGCCTCTGAATTGAAAAGACAAGTTGCCTTTTCATGCAAGGGTGCCCTCAAGGATTATTTCAAGAGAACCTGAAGCCATACAGGTGACCCTGCCTTTAATGTCCATCACCTTGGGACATACCCCACACTACATCTCTTGGTGACTGAAATTGCTTTAAGGGAAAATGGCTGAAGCCCCACAAAACCATCACAGAAGACTAAAACCAGAAGCTGCAGGGGGGGGGGGAGGAAAGGAGGCATCTCATTTTACACAAGGCTTCCATTCTGACATGGTTTCTCTTAAGGAGCCTGACAGCAAAATGCAAGGCCAAGCAATCCCCTTAACCTCAACGCTTTCTAAATAGTGGGAATAATATCAGCAGGAAGCAAAGAACTTCGCATGCTAAGCATTGGCTTGTGGTCTGCACAAGGGTCTCTTGAAGCATCTTCAAAATACAACAGGATTCTTTCCATCATTATTTTAAATTTGAATCGAAACAAAGGAAGCTGCTTTATACTGAGTCAGACCATCCAGCTCAGCTCAGTATTGTCAGCACAGGCTGGCAGCAGCTCTCCAGGGTTTCAGAGAGGATTTTCCCCTGCCCTGGCTGAAGACTGAACCTGGAATCTTTTACATGCAAAGCAGATGCTCTTCCACTGAGCTCTCACCTCTCCCTTCAAGCTCTAGCTACAGAATCAAGTTTGAACAGTCACAAAGTCATGCTCAGCCTTCCAGGAGGCAGGGATTATTTTACTGAGGCGTGAGAATGAATTAATTCATTTTGATCAGTCCTCTCCTGGTGTTGTCTTCTTCCCTGAGGCATCTCGGAGATGGCCCAAAGACTTTTTGGTGCCTGAGGCAGGAACTCCAAATGGAAGGGCATGCCCCATAAAGCCCGACCCACACCGCACGAATTCCGGCGCGTCCCAGACGCGTGCAGAGCTTGCGCAGCTGTGAGGCCACCATTTTTATGTGGTCGCATCTGAACGCAAGAGACCTGCGCTCTCCCGAGTTCCGGCACGATCAGAATTGTTTCATGCCCAAGATTTTGAGGGGCGGGGACGCGGAGCTACTGCTTTAACCAATCAGATTAGAGGGGGGTTCAGCCAATTGGAGTGCACTTATGTTTCATCCAATCAGCGATTAGAAGGCGGGACAATCAGGAGGGACTAATTGCAGGACGACACTGGTGGAGAGCAGGGCTGCGCTTGGAGGCGGGCGTCCAGGCACCTACGCTCACTCGCCTCCGTGTCGGATCTCGTGCGGTGTGCGTCGGCCTTAATGCAGGAGCACTTTGCTGTCCTTTAATGGCGCCCCAAAGCCTGCTGACCATTTGGCTGCCAATGGTGGGGCTGGAGCATCCTCCAGCATAACACTGGTGGGGCTTGTGTGAGTCGGCTGGACATAACCCAGCTGGGTGGGTGCCTGGCTCCTCTCTCCAGCCTTGCAATGAATGACAGCAGTTTTGGAGGTCACATCATGACCAAAGGCCAAACCGCACATTGCAACAAATGCAGAATTGGTTGTGAAAGGTAGCAGAAGAGCAACCAGGCCTTCCACAGAAGGCAACAGGGAACAAAAATGAATAATGGAAATGAAAATGACAGAAATAGTATGACAAATGACTGTGATTTTGAGGAATGAATAATTAAATGAAGAAACAAACAAACAGAAGTTCTTGCATACCCCTATTCCTCTCTCTCGCTCTCTGCTGCTGAACTCGCCTGCCTCCCTTACCTTTTGCTTGATGCTATCTTTGTCACTGGGGCTATCATGACACTTTGTTACTGGGGTTCCCCTGTGTTCAGAGAGCTGTGGCTCCCTTGCACAGTATCTCTAAGCTCACTCCAATTCCAACTTTATTATACTTTATTTAATAAAGTATATTTTATTATTAATACTTGATTATTAAAAAAGTTTTCAACGGGTCTTCTGGCCACGGTCCACTAAAAAGATAAAAACAAAAACGTGATTGAGGCGAAACGTTAAGATTGAAACCCATTGAAAACTTTTTTAATAATCAAGTATTGGGCTAGCTTGGAGCCTTAGGGTTATTCAACCCAGGCAACTCATTCAGCTGAGCTGCTACAGACCGCACAAGACAATAACCAGAGGTCACACCGCTAATTATGACAGAAAGGGAAAAGGACCCTCTCTTGTTCATCACAAAAGGGCTTCAAGAAAGGTTACCCAAAAGTTGCTTAAGTGTTTCTCCCTGATCTATGTTTCCTCTCCAAAAGAGGAAATGTGTCTGATCTTTTTTGAGAAAGAAGGAACAAGCACTCTCCAGTGTGATGTAATGGGGTTGCAGAATGAGCACAACCATTGGAAACATTCATGTTTTGAAAATTAAAAGTTCACAAAAAGGTTGAGCCTGGTGGGAAGTGTCATTCATCAATAATAAGGTCATGGGCAATAGCCAATAGCTGCTTATGGTGTTCGTGCCACCGTACACCATGCAGCAAGCACAGCATCGCTGAATTTGCAATTTGTGGCAAGAAATACATTTTCCATAATACAGCACATTCCATTCTGGAAAACCTTGTTTGCTGTGTTTGTTTAAGTGGGGGTTAGACAAACGTATGGAGGAGGCGGCGGTCAATGACCATTAGTCATGATGATGGCTATATAGAACCTCCATTTTCAGAGGCAGTATAGCTTTGAATACCATTTGCTAGTGGAAAATAGTGGAAGTGGTCTTCAAGCCCTGCTCGTGGGCATCTGGTTAGGCATTTGGAAACAGGATACTGGACTAGGTGGAATGTGTGTGTGTGTGTGTGTGTGTGTGTGTGTGTGTGTGTGTGTGTGTGTGTGTACACACACGCACTTCCTATTGCAAGGAATATCTGCCACAGATATTGCTCTCTGTACTGCTGTTTATAATATTATTCTCTGATGTGTTTTACATTTGCATAATATTAGACTTTGTTAGTTGCTTTGAGACATTGTTAAAAGCAGGTGCAAGTACATTAAAACCATGCAGGGCAGCCATGGAAATTCCATATGAATGAATGCAGCTGCTTATTGGTTGTCAGAGAACATTTGACTTTAAAATTATAAGAACAATTCACGGTTCTTTGATCCCTGGCTATGCTGAAGAACTGGTTAAGGAAACTTCACATATAGGATTTTTTTTTTAATGGGATACTTCCCCTTCCCCCACCCCAACTGATTTAGTTAGCAGACTTTGGGTGCTGGGCCTCCTGATTACAGTCTTGCAGAATACAATGGACTGGATGAAGCAACTGAAAAGTTTGAGAAGTTTCGCTAGTGGGAGGTGTTTTTTCCGCCTTCAAATCCTTCTCGTGGCGCCTGCTATAAATAGATCAATCCACTTGAGGGAGCTATCAGTCTCCCTGACAGGTAGGGTAGGCAAGGATTCGTCGAAAAGCCTGTGGTGCCGCAGGAGTCCACTAGATGGCGCTGTGCCTTGCTCAGTCCACCCCACAATCAACTCCCCCCCCCCACAATTTCCCCACCATCACTCCCCCCTCCCCAACATCCCGCGCGGAGAAGCCCTGATGTTCTGCACTGCCTCCCTACACACCATTCCCCAACACATCCATCCCTGTGTCGTCAGCATGGGTGGTCGGCGCCCAGCCCGGTGAGCAGCTTTGGGGTTCTTCTGGGTGGCCCGTGTAGGAGTGATGGGGTCCCCCCAGGGGTACCGAGCATCGTGGTGGACGTTCCTTCTGCACCAGGCGCCGCACATCAACTTCCAGTTTGAGGCGGTGGGGAGTGAATTTGCCCCAGAGGATTGGGGGTACCAGCAGGTGAGTGCCATGCGGAGGCGGGCACACAGATTTGATGGCGGGGAGGGAGGCAAGGAAGTGTGGGTTGTGAGGATAGGCAAAAATCAGGCAGACCTCTGGGGAAGACAAAGTAAATGAGAGAGAGGCGACAGACGGAGAATGATGCACGGGAGAGGAATGATGGAGGAGAGAGATGGACGGAGCGCGTAATACTGACGAGGGAGAAGGAAAGAGGGCATGAATTAAAATATAGATACATAGAGAGGGGGGGGATGCACACCACACGGCACACGGGCAAAGAGATTTGAATGGAAGGATGGGAAAGGAGTAATGAGGAGAAATGAAAAGATGAAAGATGGGCAAGAACAGAAAGGAAGGAGGAAATGAATCCAAGGCTGCAAGAGGGGGATGGATGGAAAAGGAATCAGGATGATGGGGAACGAACGTGAGGATTCAAAGGAGGAAAAAAGAAGGGCTGAAAGATGGATCATAGAATGCAAAGGGGAGGGGGAGATGGTGGACATTAGATAATAATGTGGGACTAAATCGGGGAGAAGGCACCAAACCTGGACTTGAAGAAGAGAGTGATAAAGGGGTGGTGGTGGTTGGGGGAAGTGAAGACGGGAGGGAGGGAAGGATGAAGGGAAGAGAAAAGCCTGACAGGGAGACAGATACATTAGGGAAGATGGACGACCAGATGGGAGAGATAAGGGGAGAGATAGATGGAAATGGAAACACGGCTGGATGGAAGGGAAAGAAGAGGATAAGGAGGGATAGGAGGAGGAGATGAGTGGAAGAAGGGAAAATGCAACGGAGGCTGTGGACTCAGCTGTTGAAGGGTTCCCAATGGGTCAGATTTCTGACCCACATCCTATCTCAGCTTGCAGTGTGTCTCCGGAGGGCTGTCTTACTTAGGACTTTTCTTCAACCAACAAGTAGACCTGTCTGATCTAGAGTGCGCCCTCATGTAGAGAAATGCAATGTCTGAACCCGCTGACCCTGGACACAGCTGGCTGGCAGCATTGCCTAGGCTTCTTTCAGCAGTCAGAAAAGGTGCCACTGAGATTGTGGAAATCAATGCCAGCCATATCTGGGTTTGGTTGATTCACACATTACATCACTCTACACAGACACCACCAGAGGCATGCGGGCAGCTGAGGACACCATGAGGCTGTAATGGTGAAACTGAAGTGGCATTTCTCAACCGCGCTTGCACCCTGATTTCAACACAAATCTGAACAAACTTCATATGAATTTAGGTTGCGTCCTCTATAATTAAACGTTAAATTAGAAACCTTGGTTCACCCCAGCATCGTTATCTGAATTTCTCAATAAACCCTAATCCCTACCTCTCACCTCTGCTGGTTTCTCTTCCCTGGTTTTATCCAACTGGGAAAGAAATTGTGCAACTAAAAGGACAAATAGGTATTCTACTTCCGTCCAAGACAAGAATGGCTTGCAACCGTCACAAATGGCTGTTTGCCAAATGTTACCAAATGGGGATTTGGGGCACAAATCGTACGAAAATGTGTATACAATATGTACACCTCTGATGCCGCTGTGCCAACAACTGTGATTCTACCTAATTAATCAAATCGTACTTGTGGAACTAACCACCACATGATTTGGAAGACGTGAGCCTGAAAGAGAAATTCAGTGGATAAGTAATATTGGATAAATAGAATCTCCAAAGCTACAATACCAAGATATTTGGGAGGAAGGGGTGTCATCATCATCACCCTAGCTTGGAAAATAAAGCTGTATGTAATTATTAGAAGACATTAATGAGAGTAGATTATCCCAGTTCAGCCTCCCTAGGGGGTCTTTGCACCATCTTCTTCTGGACAGGCTGGCTGTTTGAAATGAACGGTCTTGATAGCCCAGCATCATATCTTCAATGATTAATTTTAACAGATGCTTTAAAACAATCAAGGAGACAGTTGTTGAATAAACCACATGATGTTGTTCTTTCTTGTTCCCCATCCATCAGAAATCTCAGTCCCTCTGACCATGGTGATTCCCCCCCCCCCATTTCTTCCCAACAACCACTGGTGTTTCTGTCCAATATGAATTCATTGCATCCCTCTCATTCATCCCATTTTAGAATGAGCTGTGAGTGAGTGTGATCCCAACATCCCCCAGCGATTATTTTCACTGCCCAATCAGCAACAGAGTCGGAGACATTGTTAGATGGGCCACACAGGGTGCCCTCTGGGAAGAGGTGGAAAGTAACTGGCAGTACTTTCTGGCAGTAACTGATAGGTGAACTCTGGGCTGAGTTTTCCTAATGTTCAGATGTAGCGACCTGTCATTTGGGTTGCATTTAGAACGCTGAAAGCCGATTAGAAGTGCGACATTAGGGCCACACGATGCCAATTAGGCAGCAGATTTTTTTTTTCTCCACCTGTTTCTTAAACCAAACTTGAAACTTCATGTTTCTGTCACTGAGAAAGTCTCTCTCACTGAAATGAGTGTTTGGCTGAAAAAGTCATCACCTTCGTTCACAGCCCTGAGGAGACTGTCCTCTCCATTCACAGCTTTGAGAACACCCCTGGGAGGGGGCATAGTGCGCCCTCTTGGTGAGAACAACCCGTCCTCAGAAGAACTCCAAGAACAGATTGCAGTCTGCTTGGCCAGGAGAGCCTTGCTGTCAATCGACACATTACATAAAAGAAGGATGCAGCACGCTTCAGATGATCACATTTTGACTGTCCCACTTCAGAAAGCAGGTGGAAGGAAAGGGTCGTAGTTTTGAATGCTCCCCCATGTAAAAAGCTCCCTTCACAAAATATACTAGTACATCACAAAAAGGAAATGCCTCCAAATCTGGATTTTGTCATCTTGTGATTTGGTGTCATAAACCAAATTTGATGGGGAGGGAGGGGCTATAAATAGCTTAGTGGTAGAGCCCTCTGCTCAGCACACAGAATGTCCCAGGTCCTTTTCCCCGGCATCTCCAGGCAGGGCTAGACCCCTGTCCAAACGCTGCCAGTCAGTGCAGTCAGTAGTACTGACCCAGGTGGACTGAGGGCCTGACTCCGCAGAAAGGCAGCTTCAAGTCTTCAGTTGCACCACACACAAATGTGTGTTTTGCCACAGAATCCAGATTGCTCTGTTCTTTTCACCGCCTGGTTCCCTAAAAAGGAATTCCAAATGCTACAAAAACCTCATACTTTGAAACCGACATGAAGTATGCTGATAAAAGAAGCTCATGCAAATCTCTCTCTCTCTCTCTCTCTCTCTCTCTCTCTCTCACTTCGGTTGATGAAAGAATTTGGGTTTTCTGGTCACATAAAATGTAGGACGCCCTCCACCTCCCTTCATAACCTCCTTTTGGAGATACTCATGCAGACAGATCTTCACAAAGCTCTTATTCTTCTCCTGTGCCTTTACAGCTCTGTGTTTCCCCCCCCCCTTTTTTCCACCCGCTTTCCTGAGCATCTTTTTGAAAGAGGTGGGTGTGAGAACTTGGCCCGGTATAAATAATTTATATGTTATGTAGCCTGTTATCCTGGCATGTTGTCAGAGCGCCTGGCTCCTCCTTGCTGTTTTACTCTGGACCTATGAAGAGTTCTTGCCACCTTAATTTATGCCACATTGTGGCACTGCCAAGGGGTGGCCTCCTCTGCACCTTTCCATTTACCTCTCACCAAGGCCTCACGAGAGGCGGCTGGCTTGGCACACTGCATCTGCAATCCCCTGAACAGTCTCTAAACCATCTGTAAGGGGAGGAAAATAGGCTTCTCATTGGCTTGCAAGGTGTCTCCCCAAAATCGTGTTCCCTCCCCTCCGTTGACAACCAAGTGTGCATTGTACAAGTCACACTTCTGCCTCCTTCTGGGTACTAATGCGGCCCCTTCTTGCACTCTGCCTCGCTCGCAGCAACACCCAGCCACTCGCCTCCACGGCAAGTGACATTTTCTGGTGTTAGTCTGCCCAGTTCCTCCCACACATACTGGAGCTCACTTGCCAGTGATATCAATAGATGCCGTGCGAGCAGAGAATTGGATTCTCCAAGTTTGCCAGCATGGTGGAATTTGACATTCTTAGCACATTCATGGTTGAGACTGGGTAGCACTTGGTAAATGTAGGACATCTAGATATGAAAGTGTGTATGTATGGGGTGCGCAAAATGACGTGTTTAACATCCTCGCCACCAAATGACAAACCTTTAATTTTTCGTTTTTTAGAGAGTTTCCTATGGAGATTTCTTTTTTTAAAATGACATTAGGATTAGATGTGTTTGCCAAATGATGAGAGACATCAACACAGGTGCATAAAAACATATAAAGCAGTAGAACTCCCTTTCCAGGGCTGGACAGACGGTGGACTGCAGCATACTGATGGACCATCAGCCCAATTTCTGGTGGACTCTCTAGCCTGGTAGTGTGCATCCATTTTAGTGATCTTTGGTAGTGGTGGTGAAGGTGAAGGTGACCCCTGACAATTAAGTCCAGTCGTGTCCGACTCTAGGGTGTGGTGCTCATCCCCATTTCAAAGCCGAAGAGCCAGCGTTGTCCGAAGACGCCTCCGTGGTCATGTGGCCGGCATGACTCTCCTTGCCGCAGCGCGTAGCATGCAGCTGGAACACGGAGCGCTGTTTACCTTCCCGCAAGCGGTACCTATTTATCTACTCACATTAACATGTTTTGGAACTGCTAAGTTGGCAGGAGCTGGGCAAGCAACGAGGGCTCACCCCGTTGTGGTTTCGAACTGCCGACCTTTCGATCGACAGCTCATCGTTCAGTGGTTTAACCCACTGCGCAGATGATATCAATAGATGTGAATGTGGTAAGGTGTGCATTCTCAGGTGATTTATGCTATTCTCATCAGGTAGTATACAGACATTTGGAAAATGTGAAAGGCATTACGGTAACTTCTCATGAGAAAAAAGACTACAATCTGTCAAGGCCAGTGGGTGACGCAGTGGGTTAAACCGCTGAACCATGAGCTGTCGATCGAAAGGTCGGCAGTTCGAATCCGTGACGGGGTGAGCCCTCGTTGCTTGCCCAGCTCCTGCCAACTTAGCAGTTCCAAAACATGTTAATGTGAGTAGATAAATAGGTACCGCTTGCGGGAAGGTAAACAGCGCTCGACAACGCTGGCTCCTCGGCTTTGAAATGGGGATGAGCACCACACCCTAGAGTCGGACACGACTGGACTTAATTGTCAGGGGTCACCTTTACCTTTTACAATCTGTCATGTACATGAAGTCTTACCCTCAGTTGACAGGCATATATAGAGAGATGCATATACTACTGTATACAGAAAAAAAAATGACCAGAGAGGTCAAACAGCTGTGAAATGTCAGAGGCCTAATCTATGACAATTCTATGTAAAAAAAAAACAACCCACAATGTATCTATAAGCACAGTGAAAATTCACAACAGTCACCAGTGATAGTAAAACTTTCCTAGCCTTGCTAAGTTCATCAACCACTGTAATATGACAGGAAACCGTGATTCCGATTCAAGCCTAAACAAATGCGATCAATCCTTGTGATACATTCTAATTCAGCATTTTCACGCTGGAGTCTCCCTTTCGAGTTTCTTTGTTGACAAACAATGACTTTCAAGTCAGCAGCAGAGTGTCCTAGGAGAATGAAATGTCCTCCCACTGGTCTCTGTATGTTGCTGTTTTTCATGTCAGATTTGTGTGTGACATGAGAAAAAAGGGTTCTCACCAAGCATCTGCTGGTTGCTAGAATTCTTGCAGGGAAGTTGGCTAAGAAAGTGGACCTTGGTCTGACCCAGCAAAACACTTGTGTACATATATACTATGGATCACTTAGCACAGACTCGTTATGCCTTAATTCTCAAGAGATCCCAAAGACGCACTCGTGGCTTGTAATTGAAAACACAAAATTGGGCCGCTGGGATTCTTGAAAATGCCGTCGGCTGCTCCCTGGCTCCCCGGCTCGACCATTTTCCTTGACAGTTTATCAGAGATTCCCCAGAGATATTTGGGACCTTCCAGCATTGGCGGAATGTGTGACATGGTTATTGTAATAATACTATAAATAGGGCTGCGTGAGAGCCCTCCATTAGTAGGGGTCACCCCATATTCATTTCTGACCTGGGGTAAATAGACAGTAAGAATGTGCCCCAAGAGAAGACATTCCATGAACGGACTAAAAAGGTAAAGATATCCCCTGACAATTAAGTCCAGTCGTGTCCGACTCTAGGGTGTGGTGCTCATCCCCATTTCAAAGCCGAAGAGCCAGCTTTGTCCGAAGATGCCTCCGTGGTCATGTGGCCGGCATGACTCTCCTTGCCGCAGCGCGTAGCATGTGGCTGGAACACGGAGCGCTGTTTACCTTCCCGCAAGCGGTACCTATTTATCTCCTCGCATTGACATGCTTTGGAACTGCTAGGTTGGCAGGAGCTGGCCAAGAAACGAGAGCTCACCCCGTCGCAGGAATCGAACTGCCGACCTTTCGATCGACAGTTTATGGTTCAGCGGTTTAACCCGCTGCGCCACCCGCTGGCCCATGAATGGACTGTCACTGTACAAAAGAAAGCTCGCCCCCTTACCGTGCACAGCACACACACCATTTTGCATTCATGTGGTCCCGCATAATGGAGCGGGGTTCACCCTGTGCGGGATCAAGCCCCATTGACGAAAACAATGAAATGAGGCTGGTTCACACCAGCTGAGAGATTTGGCTTCGGGATTAGGAGATTCAAATATTGAAAGTGCTTTTTAAAACAATCAGATCAAATTAGCAGGATTAATGAGTGTCAGGGGATCTGTGTGTTCAGCCAGAATGGGGAGGGGGAGAGAGACAGTTTCTTTTCTCCTCCTATTCTACACTTGAGGTTTTATATCTAGTTTTTTTTCCTGCCTGTTCTATTTTTGCTCTTTATTAAGAGTCTTGTAATTCACATATTTACTTTCCATTGATCTCTCCCGCTCCCTGTTCGTCCTCCTCCTCATGTTTTCTTTCTCCATCCACAAGTACCACTTCCTGCCCAACGTTCTAGCTCTGGAACAGCAGGCAGGACTCCAGATCTATGCTTCCACTGCTCCTATGTTGGAAACCAGTGGCCCACTGGTTTCCAGTGGCTTGCACAGAATCCCAAGTACTACAGGGTTCAAGCATGGGACAAAAGATAGACTGTACCAGCGCCTTATAATAATAATAATAATAATAATAATAATAATAATAATAATAATAATAATAATAATAATAATACCAGTATTTATATACCGCCTTTCTTGGTCATTGGATTTCTCCTCTGACTTTAATTCAAGGTGGTGCACATAGGCAGGCAATTCTAAACCCTTGAAGAGGTTTTTACAATACAAAGTTCTAATCTTTCATAGAACGACTTCATTCCAGATGGTTTCCTTCACAGTCTGGCTTATCTCTGGCATTTGCCTCCCACGCTCGGCTGACAGCAACTCTGACTCCCACTCAGAGTGCAGCTGGCAACTTTTCCTCGCTCTCACCAAGGGCTTCTGCAGATCGTCAGAGGCGTGCCTACAGCTCTCAGATGCTTCCAGTTGTCTCGAGCTCAGATCTCTTCAGGCAATACAAGGCGGCAGATCTACCACTGAGCCAGACCTCCTGCCCAGACCTTATATGCCCCTTCAGTGTGACTTGAGGGATAAGATGCCTAACTATGGGTCACTAACAGCCCAATCCTACCTACTATAACTCCCCACGCGGCGATGCAGTGGCACTAATGTGGCGTCTGCGGCATCCTGCAGGAAAGTTTTGGCCTCTGGGGGCCTCCTTTGGGGGAAGGGAATATTTGTTCCCTTCCTCCAGGGTAAGCCCCTGCCGGCCCGGTGGGTCAAGTTGGACCTGCGCCGGCGAAATCATTGGCACAAGTCCGTGAAGATCCATGAAGGTGGTTCGGGCCCAGGAAGGGGGTTAAGATTCAGTGGGCACCACTGCCGCCAAACCCACCCCCTTCTCAGGCCCAGTCCACCCTCCTCCCTATTCTGCCCACCCTGCCCTGTTCCACGTGCCTTCCTCTCCCCCCCCCCCGCAATCCAACCTGGGGGGCAGTGGGCTTCCAGGGTCTACTGGCATGCAGAACCAGCCACTCGCTGTCTCTGGTAGCGACCGGCCAGCCTGCACACTCCGGCATGTTTCCTTTCGTGACAGCTGGAAAGCACATTACGCCGTCACCACCGGAACACTTGTTCCAACAGCATAATAACGCACCTTTGAGATTGGGCCACTAGGCTGCAATCCTGTACACCAGTGGTTCTCAAACGTTTTAGCACGGGGACCCACTTTTTAAAATGACACTCTATCAGGACCCATCTAGCATTAGGAGACTTTTAAAAAGTGATCTAAAAATAAATAAATACATTTATTTACAAGCTCAGCTCAGCTGCTTGCAGGGTAATTAGCAGCTATCTCGCAAACTGCTGGAGCTCAGCTCTTTGAAGGGCAATTAGTAGCTATCTGGTTTTTGAATAGCCTCAGGGCTTGTGGCAATTACTTATCTGATCTTTCCATCACCTGGGACCCACCAGAAATCAGGTCGCAACCCACCAAGTGGGTCCTGACCCACAGTTTGAGAAACACTGCTGTGCACATATACATGGGAACAGGTCCCACTGAATTCAACAGGGCTTCCTTCTGAGTATGCATGCATAGGACTGCCTTGTGACATTTGCCAGATTACAACCCAGAGATGTCTTTACACATTCCAGTATTGCTGCTCTTCCTGCTGCTGCTGCCTCCCCCCACCTCTTGTGGGTTAAAGCTGGAGTCCTGCTTACTGTAACAGATGTTACAGATCACAGATGTAACAGGTGGGGAGGAGAGTGGGTGAGGCCAATAGATGTTATAGCTTTTCTCCCATTGTTTAAGCACTGCTTAGGAATCCAGGCAGAGCTACTTTGCAATTGGGTACTCAAACTATTTCTCACATCTGACTGTTCAGGTGAAGCCCTGCTCAAGCAATAGAACCGAGGATGTGAAGGGATGAACTAGGGGGAGCAGATCACTCTCGCTGGCCCTCCCCCCAATTTGCACCCACATAGGCTTCCTTCCTCTATGTGATCTGGATCTCTGCTCAAGTCTGGGCTCCTAATCACATCATACACAGACTCAGCTGAGCACACAGAGGTCAGAATGGGGCCCATGTGTGCAATCTCACCTTCCCCCGGCCACATCTGGCCACATCCCTCATATATCCACCTTCACGTGTCACATGAACAGGGCTTAGGCCAGGCTGGGGAAGGGACAACAACAGCATACAGAGATTGATATTCCCTGTTTGCATGGTGATGTGTGGGGCATAAGTGCTGGTGCTGACCTTCCAGACTTTGGATACGGGTCAAACTAGACCAGTGGTTTTCAACCAGAGTGCCGCGACACATTGATGTGCCGTGAATGGTCCACAGGTATGCTGCAGGAGTTTGGGGCAGGGTCATTTATTAGTAGGGCCATTGGGGGATGTGAACCCCCCCCCCCCCACCGGCAGCGCGGTGTAACTTGTCAATTGCCAAAAAACTGATGGTGTGCCTTGACAATTTTAGCACCTTGTTGTCAGTGTGCCATGAGATGATAAAAAAAGGCTGAAAATCGCTGCACTAGACATTCATGGGAATGGGTTTAGGTGGTGTGCTTCCCACTGGAAGTACCTCTTTCCCCACAAAGGAGGGAAATCTTAAGAACATAAGAACATAAGAAGAGCCCTGCTGGATCAGGCCAAAAGCCCATCTAGTCCTGCTTCCTGTATCACACAGTGGCCCCACCAGATGCCTCAGGGAGCACAAGACAACAAGATACTTGTATTCTGTCGCCACTCCCTTGCACCTGGCACAAAGAAAACCTACTTCTAAAACCAGGAGGTTGCTTATCCCCATCATGGCTTGTAAGCTGTGATGGACGTTTCCTCCATAAATCTGTCCAATCTCCTTTTAAAGGCATCCAGGCCAGGTGCCATCACCACCTCCTGTGGCAAGGAGTTCCACAAACCAATTACACGCTGGGTAAAGAAATATTTTCTTTTGTCTGTTTAAATCCTCCCTCCACTCAATTTGAGAGGATGTCCCCTAGTTCTAGTGTTGTGTGAGAGGGATCTTGATCAGGACCATGGCACATGGGAAGGGGGAGGGTATGTGCTTGCTCTGTAAGGGTCAGAGTGAGACCATGGCATGTGAGGAGGTCCCTTTCCACATATGTCATCATCCCCCCCCCCCCCAGCCGCCGCCATTGCTATTTGCTGCCAAAGCAGATATTAGCTGCAAATAACCACTTCAGGGGCAAACTGCAGTGTTGGTGCAGTTTTCTGTAGGAAAAATGCACAAGGAAGGAGAGAGTTTATCACCCCCCTCCCCACATACTAGTCTCTGGCCCTTGCCACAGACAGTGTTGGATGTGGACTAGGGGCATGTGGAGTTGAATTCCTCATCAGGCCAAGAAGCTCAACTGGTGACTTTGGGCCAGTCATTCTCTCCCAAACTAATGTACCCAGGTTCCATCAGCGGCAGATTGCAGGGCGGTGAGGTGAGAGGGCAGCGGGTTTGGGGTGCCCTTCACACTGAGGCCTGTGGTGGCTTCGTGGTTAAGACGTTGAATTGCAGACCGGAAGGTCGGTAGGACAGCAGTTCGAGACCCGGGTGCCGTGTGACGGAGTGAGCTCCCGTCTCCTGTCCCAGCTCCTGCCAACCTAGCAGTTCGAAAGCAAGAAATTGCAAGTAGATAAATAGGTATTGCTGTGGTGGGAAGGTAACAGTGTTCCGTTAGTCATGCTGGTCACATGATCACAGAAGCGTCTTCGGACAGCGCTGGCTCTGTGGCCTTAGAAACGGAGATGAGCGCCGCACCCTAGAGTCGGACACAAATGGCTTTCGAACAGGGGATACTTTTACCTTTACCTTTCACACTGAGTCTGCCACCGCGGCCTCCCTCCAGCCCATCGCGGACACAAGCCACATTGATCCACCTTCCACCCACCAAACGCCCACGGAAAGCAGACCATCCAGCTCCTTACCAAACTCCTTGCATGGTTTCCTCAAACACAGAAGTGTAGGGCTTTGGGGTTTTTTGACAGGGACTGAGCAAACAAAGGAGCTCCTGCAATTGCACAGCTCCTTTCAATCAAACCAGAAGTCCTGCACTTCTGCATTTGAAGAAACCATGTGAGGAGCACCATAAGGGGCTCTCCCCCCCCTGCAGAGGCGGCATTGCGTAGTGTTCCAGGTTGTGCCATCCTTGAATGTACCTCACAAAGTTGTTGTGAGAATAACTGTGGGGAGGGGGACCCCATCCATGACCTCCTTGGAGGAAGGGTGGGATATAAAGAAGAGGAATCAATAACCAAATGTGTCTGGTGTGTGTGGTGGGGAATTGGGAATAGCCTAGGACACAAGAAGACTCATGTTCCTTCTTGGATCTGCTAACTATGGTTCTGGCTCAGGCTCATGTGCAGTTAATGACTCCCATCACAGATGTCTCCAGCACTAGGGGGGGACACCACCATAGGGGCAGAGGAATGCAAATGTATGGCATGGTGAAGACTGAGGAGCACGGGGAGGGGGGCAAAGGAGCCGTGGGAACCTGCAGGAGTCTGGAGCTTCTGCTCCCGTTGAGCTGCCAGTGGGAAGTGGTGGGTAACTGTGGGGCTGAGTAGCGCCATCCGACCCTGCGGGTGAGGGGGCGGGAGTTTGTGGCAGCAGATTC
This sequence comes from Plestiodon gilberti rubricaudatus, assembly GCA_026170595.1. Classification (NCBI taxonomy): domain Eukaryota; kingdom Metazoa; phylum Chordata; class Lepidosauria; order Squamata; family Scincidae; genus Plestiodon; species Plestiodon gilberti. The sequence goes on along the minus strand of JANXHW010000006.1, from coordinate 14,932,426 downwards.
CCTCACAGCGCCAGCGCCGAGGCGAGCGCTCTAACTGCTGATATGTAGGTCAGGCTGAGCCTCACAGCTGCAGCTGATCCAATTTGCTCAGTGTGTGTGTGTGTGTGTGTGTGTGTGTGTGTGTGTGTGTGTGTGTGTGTGTGTGTGTGTGTGTGTGTGTGAGAGAGAGAGAGAGAGAGAGAGAGAGAGAGAGAGAGAGAGGATGAAAGAACTGACAAAACACAGAGATTCGTATTCATCTCGCTATTTCTGTCCCCATTATCTCTCTTTGCCTCTCTATCCATCCTTAGCAGGGGCTCGGTCGGGCTCAAGCCCTGCAGAGAAGCTGATCTAGAATCCCAGATATAAAGGAGCTGGGTCGGGTGTGCTTATTCCATGTAGCACTCTGCATATTCTCAGCAGTTCTCTCTTCTCATCCATATTATTGCTTCATACGTTTGAAGTAATGTGCTGGTTGAAGCTCAGCACTGAAAAACTATCTCACTCTGCAGATGAGATGTGACTCATAAAACCTTGATCTTTTCCCTATAAGCCCAATGCATCCACAAATTAAACTAATCTCCCCTCCACGAAATATTTCGATTCAACCCAAACCTCTATTGCTACTACATTTTTATCCCAGGGGAGCTCAGGACGGTATACAAGGTTTTCCCTTCCCCCCCCCATTATCCTCAACAACAATCCTGTAAGGTAGGTTAGATTGAGAGATAGCAACTGGCCCAAGATCACCTAGTAGGAGTCACAATGGGAATTTGAACCTGGTTCACTGTGGGCCTAGCCTAGCCTGACAGTCTAACCACTACACCACATGGGCTTACACTGAAATGAGAGAAGGAAATGATGAATATTTCTTTTCCCCGGCCTTTCCATCAAGTCAAATTTTGAGGCTGCTCACAAAAATTCAAAACCAAGAATAAAACCAGATTAAAATGCAATACAGATTAGAAATTTTAAAAAAAAATCCCACTAAAAACCAGCAGCACTAAAGATATATTACACTCTTCCCTTGTTATCCACACCCAATTTGTTCCTGAAAACAGCCCTTATAGTGAAAATCTGGATAACAAGTACAATTATTACATTAGTTTTAACTCATTCCAATGCCATTCCAAGTTCACCCCCAAATCACCCTAAATACAACGGCGTCGCTTGTCTGAAATGTACCCGGTGCAGGACCCAGCTTGGAAGAACTCACCGAACTGGAAGTAATTCTGGTTACGTGATGATGTCATCATGTCACCGGAATTACTTCTGGTTCGGTGAGGCAGGAAAGAAGACAGGGGAGTGAAGCGGCTTTGAGACGCGGAGCCACTAAAGGTGGGCACGGGCAAGCCAAGGGGGTGACAACCCTCCCTGCAGGTGGAGCCGCCGAACCAAGGGGGTGTCACCCCTCCAGGTTGCTTGGCCTCCAAGTTGCAAGTTTTGCTCGTGAGAACACAAAGAAGCAACTTGTCGTGCCTGGCTGAGCCTGGGTGGCGTGGTGCAAGGCAGCACCCATAGTGTCACCCCCAAAATTGGTGACACCTGGTGCGGCTCGCACCCCCTAGCGATGCCAGTGCCTAAATGCATCATTGCCTCCATGGTCAGGCAGTCACCACAGAAAAGGCCTTGGTAGCTACCCTTGTAACTCTGAAGGTAGGGGGACCTTGATCAGAGCCTAGCAAGAATATGTTCTCAGTGTACAGGCAAGTTCATATGTGAGAAGGCAGTCTTTCGGATGTGTCAGATACAGGTTAGCAGGACAGAAGGGTATGTATGCAGTATATGTGTGAATTGGAATGGAAAGAGGGATCGCTGCCTCAGTTGTGTGGATGGAGACCTAGGCAGGTGGATGTGAGGGACAGGGACATGGGGCACTGGTTGGTTGACAAGACATGGCACCAGTTTCTGCTTTGAAAATCCATTGTGGTTGGCAAAGCAGTATACACATATTCTCATATAATAAATATTGCAATAAGTACCGTAAGTAAATGGTGAACTTACCTCCTGGGCCAAATAGCAGTTGTGGGGGCAGGGGAATATGGATCAGCGCTGTGGCCAGGGCGAAGGGTTAAAAAACGCTCCTTGCTGTGGTCCCAGTCTAGATGGGAACCCCCTGCAGCATCTGCTATTTACATTTTTAACAACCAACACACAAGACCCATCACACAACCTGCATAAGGTCTAGTTCAGGGGTTCTCAACCTGTGGTATGGGTACCCCTAGGGGTACGCGGACCTCTTGCTGCGGGTACGCCAAGCCCTGTCCCTTATCTGCCCCATCAGCAGCTAATTAAGTGTTAATTAACATGGATTTTGAATTGTAATTATTTTTGGAGCCCTTCTGTCTCTCTGATTTTGGTTTAGGGCTTATTTTTGTACTTTGGAAAATGTACTTGGTTGGGATGGGGGAGGGAGGAGCTGATTTTGGGAACTGTGACTTGGAGGAAAAAAGAGATCCTTGCATATCTCTCTCTCTCTCTCTCTCTCTCTCTCTCTCTCTCTCTCTCACACACACACACACACACACACACACACACACACAAAATAGTTTTAGTACTTTTTTATTTAATGATTAATTAGCTAATTAATTGATTGATTAATCCAGTTAATTAGCAGTTAATTAGCAGGGGGTGCTTCAGAAAATTGGACTGTGATAGTGGGTACCCGGGCCTCCAAAGGTTGAGAACCCCTGGTCTAGTTTGCCTAGGTGGGTGTGAGTAGGAAATGAGAGGAAGATTCCAGGGAGGAATGGTAACCAGAGAATTAACACATGGAAGTGAGGATGAGTGAGCAGAGGTGGGTATTTTGCAGGCAGAGTGAGGGCAATGAAGAAATCGCAATGCGTAGTGGACAGACAGATACGTGAACGGAGTTATGTGGCTGTCTGTCTGGTGGTTCCTGCACAGACAGTGACTCTCCGAGCATAGATGGGAGACGTTTGGGTGCATCCTTGTTCTGGTGACTGGTGATGCTTTCAGGCCTTGAAAGGCCAGAGAGTGTAACGAACTAACCCCTGCCCCTCCCTACTGCTCCCTCTGGCCCTGCCAGCTGCCGTGGGCACAGATTGTGGTGTGTCTAAGCCTGAGGCGAATTGTCAGATTGCCTGTAATCTGTTTGTTTGTGTGCTGGTGGGGGGGGGGGGAGGCACATGAAGCAGATAAACCCATCCAGCCAGCCACATCTCTTGTGGTTATGCCTCAGGCAGTACCATCTAATCAGGGGAGGCTGTTACCTGTATATGCTCATCATCCAGAACAGCTGTGAGGAAGTGTGTGTGTGTGTGTGAGAGAGAGAGAGAGAGAGAGAGAGAGATCCTGTTGCACCTTCTTTCAAAGGAGGATGTGTTCTTGTGTGCAACACCCAAGGGAGTCTTTAAGGATCGTATTGATTCTTCACAGTTTGTGTGATGGGATTCTGGGACGAGAGCCCAACACACAAACTGCCAAACTCTTTGTAATCATGTGCCAATAAAATATCTCATCCTTTGCACTTTCAGCCCCTCAAACGTTGAGCTCTAATAAAACTGAATGAATAAATAAAAGACATGCAACTTGCTTGTTTTACATAAACAATTAGTCCAATCCAATGCATATTTCCTCAGAAGTTCCACTGCATTCACTGAGGCTTACTCGTCTCTCAGGTAAATGCACAGGATCGCAGCCTTATGCTCCCACAGAGATCAGTAGGGTTACTCTCTAGTAAATGCCTTAAGCTGAAATTCTATGCATAACCCTGGCCTAGGAGTAAGTCCCACTTAATTTCATGAGTCTTACTTCTGAGTAGACATACATGCCTAGGATTGCGCTGTTAGTTTTATTTTATTTTTTAATTCTAAGTCTAATAACTGCAGAACTGGGGATGTTGTTGTATTAATTTAGATCTCGCTTTACCAAATAGCTCAAAGCGTCTTTCCCATTTTAACAACAGCATGAAAATACAAATACTGTGTCACATAAGATCACAGTCAAGTGTGAGGAGCTCAATGAGGCTGCGGGCTCATAAAAATTCACCAACATGTCTTCCTGACTGAGGAGAAAAGTCTTTCATGTTTTCTGAAGGTTTGGAAGCTCTAGCCGAAGATTTTTAATATGCTTTAGTAGCTCACCTTTCCTTTAACCAAAAAAATCCACATACGACACAATACAACAGCAGGGTGAGGTTTTTGCCTCCATTTTTCCAGCTTGTTAGCACAACAGGATAATAGGATAAGAAAGCCATATTGGGCCTGGATTTATTTTTATTATTTTTTTTGCCAAGAAGGAATGAGAAAAAAAGTTGGTCCCAGCTGCTCCAAAGAAGAAAGGAAACATGTTTCATAGGATCAAAGGCTCCAAACTTGGGGGGGGGGGGCAGGACGGACATCAGTACTATGATAGGATACAAAGTGAACAGCAGGAAAGGGGTATGTTAGATTCTGGAGGCCATGTGGGAAGATGAATACACAAGGCATAACTATTCTGCCTTTTGTATGCTTTCAAACACAACTTTGTATTGATGAGGACTAGAAACTTGACAAGGGAAGGTGAGATTTGCAGGTTGCGTTTTATATGGGTGACATGGATTTACTCTGTTTTCCCCACTATCTATGGGTCAAAGATTATCAGTTGCCTTTCTTTGACTGTTTTTTTTATTTCTACTTACCCTTCAGGCATTGCTGTTTCTGGCTAGCATCTCGGGCCTATGCTTTGCCATCAGTCTAGTTCTCATCTGCGTCTACTTGATCCGCTTCTGCTGCTGTAGCAACGAAGATGACGAGGAAACCAAGACGCAACGGGTTTGCTGCGTCACCTGGAGCTGTGTGGCAGCCGTTATCGTCTGCTGGTAAAGAAAGACTTCCATTTCCCCAAACGCAGTCAGCCCTAGACTAGAAATAACTCTTTATGTGGGGGACAGGGCGGGTGGGGGGAGTGTAGGCACGGGGGGGGGGGGCTCAAACCGGTGCCTGTGGCAGCAAAGAGCAGCAAAGGTCACTGGGGCAGCTTGCAAATAGATGGAACTGCTAGCCAAATCTCTGCTACTTTGCAGGTAGGATGGCCTGCAGGTGTGCTGCAGCCTTTGACCCACGGGATCAGATAACTTGAGGAGCCAATAAGGTCTTCTTACCTAGCCCTATATAAGTTGCCTCTGGGCTTGCTATAGACAGCCTGATCCTACGGAATTGCCATTCTGCCTTCTGGTTTCCACCCTTATGTCCTATTTACCATAGGGTAAAGGTGTAAAGGTGACCCCTGACAATTAAGTCCAGTCGTGTCCGACTCTAGGGTGTGGTGCTCATCCCCATTTCAAAGCCGAAGAGCCAGCGTTGTCCAAAGACGCCTCCGTGGTCATGTGGCCGGCATGACACTCCTTGCCGCAGCGCGTAGCATGTAGCTGGAACACGGAGCACTGTTTACCTTCCCGCAAGCGGTACCTATTTATCTACTCGCATTAACATGCTTTGGAATTGCTAGGTTGGCAGGAGCTGGCCAAGCAATGAGAGCTCACCCCGTCGCGGATTCGAACTGCCAACCTTTCGATCGACAGCTCATGGTTCAGCGGACTTTATTTTATTATTTATTTAAGGGGGAAAAAACAGAAACAAAATCCTTCTAACAAATTGCTCATGGCAGCATATGCACTCCTACCTTTTACTCTCACCATCCTGTTAGGCTGAGAAAGGTGTTTGGTCGAAGGTTAGGGTTAGGTTGATTGGTCCAAACTCATCCAGCAAGCTAAGCGGGAATTTGAACCCAGGTCTATCCAATGTAAACCTAAACACTACAACGACTACATCATGCTGCCCCCACAAACTCCCCTTCAATCAATAGGGATAGGAGGTGGAGCCCCCATAAGGGAAAGGTCAAACAGCGCATCTTCTTCTTAGTCATCTGGGTACCTGACGCAGAATTTGGCTCTTGCTTCCTCCATGCACTCACCTGTCCTTTGAGCACACCCACCTGCTCATCTGGGATAGGGAGGGTAATACAGTGGACCCTTTCTATCTGTGAATCCAGGATCATCCACGGATTTTACTTACCACGGGTCCCGGATCCGTGGGGTCCACCTTCAAAACACTGCAAAAAGGAAGAAAAAAGCCCCCCAATCTCCCCCCCCTTTTTTTTTACCTTTGCACGGAGTGAAACTGCACTGTTGTCAAGCCTCCACAGGGCTTCTGCAAGCTTAACGACCCATGTCTGGGTCGCGCAAAGGCTCTTCTCTCCTCCCAGGCTTGCCCCAGAAAGAATGCATGCTGGGGCAAGGCTGGGAGGAGAGAAGAGCCTTTGTGCGACCCCAGAAGTGGGTCGTTAGGTTTGCAGAAGCCCTGCGGAGGCTTGAAAACAGCTCTGTTTCACTGCGTAAAGGTATAAACAGGAATTGGCGGGGCTTTTTTCTTCCTTTTTTCAGTTTTTTGAAGATGGTCCCCAGTATCCGCGGATTCTCGGTATCCGCCGGGTGTGTGTGTGTCCGTAACAAACCCCACTGTAATACTTCCATAGTGGCACTTTACACCAGTGCAATCTAGACCGGTTGCTCTGAGAACCATTGTTCAGGTACCAGGGTACTTTGCAAGTTACGTTTTTCATTATCATATGGGCACATGTTTTGTGCACCTATCCCCAAAATCCCACCCTTTAAATTGACGCCCTGGTCCGTTGTCCAAGGTAACAACTTCACCCAACCTCTTGGCCATTTCCTCAACATTTGAGTTAACCAATCTGGGACCAGAGCTAGAAGGGAAAGACTTTCCCATTTTCCAAGGCCCATCCCAGTCGATGCAAGTGAAAATACACCCTAGTGGCACGCTCTACAAGGGAAAGGCTCAAAAACCTGCCCCCTCCTCATCCCCCCCTCCAGACATTCACCGGCTGGAAAGCGATTGCTTTCCCTACTTCTTTCATGCCTCCGAAGGTTCACTCCTGTCTCTCGCACTAGATGTCCATTCATCCCCCATCATCTCCACCCCCTTTTTCTGAACTGATGCCACAATAGGCCTCTTGTTCCCCTGGGAGAATAGGAAATTGTGTCCCATTCTTTCTATCCCGTCACCGCCTCACCAGGCCCCTTTGTCTGTTTGTTATTCCAGGCCCTGCACTCCCCCCCCCAAACCCCCACCAACTCCACTTGTCTCTGCCACTATTCCCTCCCTTCCCCCCACCCAACACACATTGCCCAAGTTTGCTGTGATGCTCAGGATTGAAATGCACATCTACCACCACTGTTCCAAAAGCAAAAAAGAGACAGCATTTCTCAGATGAAAATAAGTACTGTACACTTGTCCATCTGTAACACTTAGGCTGTATATGGATGTAACACTGTTTGAATAGTGGGGAACCTGTGGAAGAACACTCACAGCATTCTGTTCAAATGAGCTATCTTCTTCTTCTGGGGATGATTTCAGGGGAAAAACAACTCTGTGAGTTTGTAGCAGAAACTGGCTGTGCACAGCTTTCATTGGCAGGTATTGTGATGCTGCAAAACCACTCCCCCCCCCACCATTCCCCTATAGAATCTTTGTTTAAAATAATGTACAGTATTATTGTGCTTTTAAAAACTAAAACAAAAAGGTGCCAAATGAATGCTGAAGTGAATCAATGTACGTGCAGCACTTTAAACAATTAGAAAGGTGGAGCCGGACACAGGGGCGTCACTAGACGCGCGTCACCCTAGTGCGGGGACGCGCGTCACCCCCCCTAGGGGCGCGACGTTATAGGCGCGGGGGGAGGGGGCCACCTGGCTCCCCCCCCCGCATCGCGTCGCCCCCTCCGGACGCTCTGAGGCCGGCCCGGGAGCCAGCCTCGGAGCGTCCGACCCCGTCGGCGCTCCAGGGCCTTCTGAAAGAAGGCCCAGGCAGCACGTCAATCCGGGTATTTTCCGGATTTTCGCGCATGCGCAGACCCGTTTTGAGGGCTTTTTGCCCTCAAAACGGGTCTGGGCATGCGCGAAAATCCGGGAAATACCCGGATTGACGCGCTGCCTGGGCCTTCAGAAGGCCCTGGAGCGTCGACGGGGTCGGACGCTCCGAGGCCGGCTCCCGGGCTGGCCTCGGAGCGTCCGGAGGGCGACGCGCGTCACGGAGGTGACGCGCGAGGGGGTGCGCGCGTCACCCCATGACGCGCGTCACCCCCTGGCGGCCCGCCCCCCCCCGCCACGCTCCAGTGACGCCAGTGGTCGGACAACCCACCTGAAGTAGGAGGGGGGCAGGATTGACAACTGAACCAGCATTCAGTTCACTATTATGTACATATCACTTACTTGTGAAGGAAGAAGGTTCAGGCTTCCCCCATGGGAGAGAGATCTGCCGTGGCTCCTGTTTTAATGTTACATCAGTACACACTCTTGTTCTGATACCAAGAACAAGTATCTTGAGTGCTCCCCATCCATGCCCTTACACACTGCTGAAAGGGTTTCTCTGCCTGCTGTACAGTACACTGTATTCATTTACTACAGAATAGTCAGGTTTCCACTGGTTTCCAAAGCAGGGCGTGTTAGTGAAGTAGTAGTGATTGTAACCGTTTCCTTTTTGGAAAGCTTAAGAATGCTCTTTAATGGAATGTTTTGGTTCACATTGGAACTGGTGGTACTTAGAGACTAGGTGCAGTTCAAACACATTCAATATTTACTACCTAGATACATAGGTAGGGGTGGGGTGGGCAAAGTAGTGCACTGCCATTTTGAATCTGTGTTTGTGCATATTTATGTGCATCTTGCATTAGAAGTCAAGATCCAGCCTTTTCTCATCCAGACATTTAACTCTTAGGGACCCTGGAGGGAGGGAACGGAAACTTGAAAATTATAGTATGCACACAGTGTTTTAAAAGCATCCTTAACATCTCCCTGAAAAATAAAATATGCTCAAAATAGGGACATTGTTTTACAAAGAACAAATACCAACCAAGAAGCAGAGGTTGAACCTGGAAGATAAGGATAGTTGGACCACATGGAAAAGTGTCCCTGAGTCTGGTTCTGTGCCCACAGCACGCACATCTCTCAGGGCCGGCCCATCCATGAGGCCAACTGAAGCAGTTGACTCAGGCGACAGTTTGGTGGGGAGTGCCCACTTCTGTCTGCCTGCTTCCCTCCACTGATCTCCTCTCCTCTTTCCACTCCCTGGTTTGGAAAAGGGAGACACAGCAGAAGTGTGAAGGAGAGGAGAATGGTACGCTAGAGTATCGGAGGAGCAGGTAAGGGGGCAGTATTTGGCATGGGCACCTCAGTTGCCAGGAAGTCATGGACAGTCAATAGATCCCATTCTCTTCTCAGGAGTCCTGGCTCCCAACTGTTCCCCTTTCTTTATTCAATGATTCTCTTTTCACTAAAGAACTAAGGAGGGGACCTCTGGGATCTCCTAGACCTTGTCGCCTTTCTAATTGCTCTTCCAAAGAACCCAAGAGTATTGGTTTCTTGATCTCCACCCTTGTTGTAAGGATTCTTCCCCAACCCACAAGAACCCATTCTTGTCCAACAAAACTCGCCCGTGCTTCGCTACAGGATATAAGTACTTTAAATCCATTTTGACTCCAATAAACATTCCTTTCATTGCAACGAACCATTTAAAGGTCGCACGACTACCCCATGTCAGGCAACACCCTGCAATGATTAAAAGTCATGGTTCCAGGAGGGGGTGACGCACCAGGAGTCCCGGCGTGTGAACCTCCTGGCATGTCACCCTCTCCCGCTGCATGGGGCGAGTACCGGGTGTGTGTGTGACGCGGCTGTGGAGGTGGGGTGACGCGCTGAGCTGGCCGAGCTGGCCCCCTCGCCCATGGTGACGTGCCGGCTTGTGACACCGCTGGACTGTTTGTGGGGTAGTTGGGGTCAAGCACTAGTATAACCCCACCATGTGGCAGGTTGTGTGGAGGATGGGTAGGTAGAGATCCTCATTGGCGTGCATTCTGAGGTAGCAAGGTCAAGGAATGACCAGGAATGAGCCAGGATCGCTCAGACGATACTTACCCAGGTCATTGAAGCTGGCTGACAAGCCCCTTTGGTTGGGTTAGCAAAGACCACTACGCGGCTTGCCTAGGGAGAGTCTGCGCTGCCCAGCTGCCTCAACCCCCTCCAAGGTCGACTATGATAAGCTTTCCCAATCTATGAACGGGTGGAGCTTGGAGTCAGAGCATCACACCTGAGGCTAGCAGGTGGAGCATATGGGTAGCACCGTTTTCCCCTCACCTAGTGCCCGCACGCTGGGGGATGTTATAGTTTTTTGCCCACTGCAGATTTTAGACGTTTATTAGAATTTAATCAAGTGATTCTTTATCCAAGCCTCTGTCTAGCGTGTTTATTTAGGGGGGTTCACAGGTAATAATAACTGAATCACAAAGTAGTCCTAAGAACAAATAATTATTCACAGAAAACGTCATCCATTAAATTAAAAAAAACAGCCCTTTTTACTTTTACCCCCCTAAATCCGCATCTTGCCGGGTAAACTCCATCATTTGTAAAACTTTTTTATTTAAATAAACAAGATGTTAAAACAAACTTTACGTTTCACCCCAAACATCTGGGGCATCATTAGAAGTTAAACAGTCACTTGAGGAACACCTATTTATACTCACACACCCCAGGAACCCCCCAGGTTAACTTGTGGGCGTAGGGTGGTTTTATCGCTTTTATTGGGGTTTTATGATTTTTATTTCCTGTGTATCATTTTAATATGGACTTACCGTATTTTTCGCACTATAAGATGCACTTTTCCCCAAAAAAAACATAGGGGGAAAAAAGCATGCGTCCTATGGTGCGAAGCCTGGGCTTGGGGGCGCTTCGGGGAGGCCTGCAGAGGCTCGCGCAGGCCTCCCCGAAGCCCCCACAGGCCTCCCCGAAGCGCTCCCAAGCCCAGGTAAGTACAAACTTTTTTTCCTCTATTTTATGCTCCATAGGATGCATGCGTCCTCTGGACCGATGCGTCCTATGGAGCGTAAAATACGGTATCTGTGTCATTTTATTATAATCCCCCCCTGTTGTTTTTCTTCCCACTCGTATTTTAGCCTTCTGCAATATTTTGTCTTCGATTCATTCTGTCTCATTTTATGACCTGGACTGTTTATTTTATTCTTGCTCTCCCCCCCCCCCCTTCTCGTGTCTGTTAGTGTTTTTAGGGTCATATTGGTTGAGAGGGGGTAGCTGTGGCTGTATCATGTCACTGGATCTAATCTTCCCAATGCTGTCTGTTTCGGTGGTGATGGGAATGGCTGGTCACGGGGGGGGGGGGGAGGAGAGGGGATGCTGGACAGTGGGGTTCCTTCCTAGAACTGATAAGTTTTGGGGGGAATGTTCAATTGCTGTTTGTAAGTTGTGCCGGAATGTTTCAATTAAGGGAGGATACTTTACTCTGGAACGCATCAATCAGTGGAGACAGCATTGCGGGCTGACAGCCGGTAGTAATTACATCCGGGTTCCTGGGGTGTGTGAGTATAAATAGGTGTTCCTCAAGTGACTGTTTAACTTCTGATGATGCCCCAGATGTTTGGGGTAAAACGTAAAGTTTGTTTTAACATCTTGTTTATTTAAATAAAAAAGTCTTACAAACGACGGAGTTTACCCGGCAAGATGCGGATTTTTAATTCGGAGATTTGGTCACGTCGTGATAACCTATGAAAGTATTTAAAGAAACCGTTAAAACAGTTTCTAAATACACCCATGTGACCAAAAAGCATGTTAGAACTCCACAAACACGGCAGATACAAAGGGTTTTGTAATTGACCCCTGAATCTAGATTCGCCCCTTTAGGGGTCGATTAGGGCAAAGTCCTGTAATATGTGTTTAACCTTTGTGAGCAAAACCCAAGTCGATCTCTCGTCGGGTCTAAGAGGAATCTGTGAAAATGCATGGGGAGCCCCAGCCGAGGCGTGTCTACTCAGAAGTAAGTCCTGTTCTAGTCAATGGGGCTTACTCCCAGGTAATGGCAAATAGGATCGCAGCACCCCTTTTCACCCCCTTAGGGGTAGAATTTCTAAAAATTCCTACTTACGGGGCGCTGACGTCATGGAAGGAACGTACTCCCCGAATTTCTAGGCCCAAAGTTGGGGCTGGGCAGCGATGTCACCCCTTTTTTTCTTTTACCCCCCTTTACCCCTTTAGGGGTGAAATTTCAAAAAACCGTGAAACCCGTTTCTAAAAATTACACAAAGACACCCGCCTGCCAAAAAGTAATGTTTTAGCTTCACAAATGCAGCAGATACAAAGGGTTCTAACATTGACTCCCGAATCATGGTTTGCCCCTTTCCGGGTCGATTAGGGCAAAATCCCTGAAACTGGGTTTTCAGCATTTGGACAGGTAACTTTTCTAAGCCGAAATCTCGTCAGGCCTGAGAGATATCGAGGAATCCCTGAAAACACAATGCACCCCTTTTCGCTCCCTTAGGGGCAGAATTTCTAAAAAATCCCTTCTTAGTGGGGGCTTGCGTCACGGACAGAACGTGCTCCCCGAATTTCACGTGTCTAGGCCTGGGGGTTTGGGCGGGGCGGTGATGAGACAGTGAGTGAGTCAATATATATATACAGTATTTATATACCGCCTTTCTTGGTCATTGGATTTCTCCTCTGACTTTAATCCAAGGCGGTTTACATGGGCAGGCTTTCCCAACCCCACTAATGGAGGGGGGCGGTTTACATCCTGGAACTTTTCATTTCCTTGGAACACATCCATGCTGGCTGTAACTTTTTCCTATTTGGAGTTGGCCTTAACTACAGGGAGAGGAATATATATTATATATAACGCAAGAAAGATTTACAGAGCCTTTCATTAAACAGACACAGTGTCAGATTCTATTACATGCAGAGAGCGTTGGATGACTTGCCCAAACAAAAGAGATCATCATAGGTTCTCTATGATTCCTGGATTTCTCACTCAAAAATAACTTCAAGGAGTTGGCAGATAGGGAGAGATGAGCTGTTCTGGGGTTCCAAAACTAATTAAAGCGTGCAAATTGGCATGGAGGCTTCTTTCACTTCTGCCTCTTCAAATATTCCCCATGATAAATCAATAAAAGACCCAACTATGTATCACCTTTCGCGCCATCAAAACCTGCCCAATGCTGGAAGAGCAAAGAATGATGGAGACATCATGATGCTGCCATAGAGATCACACATCTCTCAGATCACACGCTGCAGCCATTTCACTCTAGAAAACGTTTTTATTAGTTTTAAAATATAAGAATTGAGAAACACACAGCATCCAAAACAAAGGGCAAACATAATAGCTTTCAGTTGCTTAGTCAATTGCACAGGAACAGGAAATAAAAGGAAATATGCAAATTGAGCACATCTCTCCAGGACATCAACTGATGGTCATTAGGATGCAAAATTGATACATCTCTACTTCCATAAGAAATGAAAGGGAACCAGTTGTTATCAGAAGTTTCAAATTTGGCCAGACCTTTAGAAACACGAACTTCATACACATAGGTGAGCTCTTCTGCAAGGGTTATTTATTTGCCACACTCGATTTTTATACCATGGCACAAGTTCAATGGGAGAGGCTCGGCACCATGCCAACACAGAGAAAGTTCCAACTCTACAGCCATTAACAGAAAAATAACTACATTCTTGCATAAAACATGATCACGTCTCTCATCAAAAGGTGATAGAAGACCTAACTTAGGAACCGTGCAAAAACGTTGACGACTATGTCGCTGCACGTATAGTAAGAAAACTGGTAGTACCTTCTGCAAAAGTATAGTTCGAAGGTACATTCAAGGAAAGGATGACTAATGTCTTTGTTTTTAGTATAGAGGGCAAAATTTCTGCAAGACACCCCCCAAAGCATTTTATCATCATCATCATCATCATCATCACACTCACTCACTTCCCTGAAGATCTTGGCCAGTTTGGGCCCACAAGCTGCAATTAAGCAACCTTCTCATTGGGAAAAGGCTAGAAGATTTGAGCAGAACCCAGAAGGCCCATCTCCCAGCTACTGCCCTCTCCTCTGCTAACCCACCACAACCCAGTCCCCAGTGTGAGAGTCTTTCTCCAGTGTGTCCCCACTTTCTCAGTAGGAAAATGTAGCTCTGATCCTTCCCCCTCCCACCAAAAGCACCCCATCCCCTGTCCTGATTTGACAAGGGTCGCATCATCAGGGTCCATTCCCAGCCGCTTTGGGAACAAGCCCAGCAACCACAAAAAGAAGGCTCTCATTCATGCCAAGACTGTACCCATTCATGGCGGGAACAATGGTTCCTCTGTGTCCTTGGCCCCAATTGGGGTAGGTTGGGGGTGGGGGGAAGGACCGCTTAAAGAGACCCTGCCCCACATCACAATGGTTCCAAATCCTTCCAACAGCAAAGAGCCCCAACAATGGAGGCGGGATTGGCCCATGGCGTGAAGAACAAAAGCTGTTGCTAAGGGGTTGCTACGGGCTGGCTTCGGCCTCATGGCTAGGCCTGTGCTTTACATACAGGCCGCCCTGCTTATGGTAATGGCATTTTGTTACCCTCACCTTGCCCGAGATGTTGCTTACTTGTTATCCTCATGAGTGACAGCCTGGGGTCATGGAGGTTCAAGACAGGGTGAGGTGAGGATATTCATTATTAGACTGCCAGACTCGACACAACAAGGCAGGATTCCTAAACTTTTTAACAGACTTGAGTCAAAAGGAAGAATTTCAGCAAGTGCTGCTTCTTCATGGTGGTAGGAGAGGCAGCAAAAGTCAAAATGTGTCCCCTATGCTGCTATTAAAGGAGCAATATCTTAGGGCTTGGGATATTTAATGTAGGGTTTGTTGTGGAGAAAGCTGGCTGTTGCCATCGTGTCATAGAGGGGCGGTGGGGAAGGAGGGATTGAGAAGGGTCGACGCCTGACACCCGCTCTTCCTTCAGGCTCATTGGCTCACTGCTCTCCAGGCTGCGGCGGCCGCTCCTTCCTCTCCCTACCTTGCAACCAAACTCCAACGCTTGGCCCTTGCCAAGCTGCAGGTCCTTGTTGAGCTTGCTGCTCTGATGGCCGCGGCGAGCTCTAGCCCTCGGCCCTTGCAGAGTGTGGGGGCGTGGCTACGGCACTGACATCAGCTGTGCTGACGTGGGGGCGGAGCTTCGATGCCATTTTTTGGAGCCGTTTTTCGGAGCTCCAAAAAAAATTCAATTTTTCCTTCAGTCTACAGGTACAGGTGGGCCCCCATATCCACTGATTCGCTATCCATGGTTTCAGTTATCCACGGATCATGGGGACCCCCCAGGCTTTTACTTTTTTCCCCAGTAAGCTTCGTTTCTTCCTTAAAGAAACAGGAGAAGCAGCCTCTGGCTGCTTATTACAGGCAAGTAGAACGAAACTAAGTACTAGAGAGGCTCTGTAAGGTTAACAGAAACCTTGCAGAGCCTCTCTCCTCTCTAGGGCTTAGTCTCGTTCTACTTGCCAGCAATGGAGGCTGCTTCTCTGTTTGTTTTAAGGAAGAAACAAAGCTTGCTGAAAAAAAATAAGAGCTGGGGGGCAAGCATGCCTGCCTGCAGGGGAGGCAGGGTGTGGGGGGGGGCTCAGGAAACCATGGAGGGGGTGTTCGCTCTTATCCATGGTTTCAAGTATTCACGGAGGGGCCTGGAACATATCCCCAGCGGATATGGGGCCCACCTGTAATTAATAATGCAAATTAAAAAAAGAAAAGGGGGACAATCTCACGTACCCCCACCTGATGGTACACGTACCCCTAGGGGTACGCATACCACAGGTTGAGAACCCCTGCTCTAAGGGTTTAACAAGCTACACCTGCCCATTTGTTCCTTCTCCTAAAGGTCTAGCACTCTGTGCCAGTATGGATCTGGTAAGCCTAGCATGATGACCACAAGTGGCACAAGCAACAGGGGTTGTGGCATGCCTGGGCAGGAGCACCCATGGGTCTGGCGGTGGCGTAGCCATAGAGAATCAGGCCTGCTTGGTTCTCCAGTACTCTGCTGCTGCAAGCGTGGCCAGATCTCAGGTTTGGAGGGCTGCCATCAACCCTCTAGATAAGCACGTTAATCTTCAATCTCCCTCCACTTCCCCCACCTCTTCTCTCCCCTCTTTTTTTTTTTTTTTTTTTACAAAAATGAGTGTGCGCTGATGGTGCACTGCTCTGCCTCCTCCACTTGACCTGAAAGGAGAGGAGGAGGTAGATGGGGGTGGGGGTGGGTCAAGCAATCATTGGGAATCATGTGACATTACCTGCCCCACCTTGCTACATCGCCAGGCCCCACCTCTTGAATCCCAAGTTTGGGGATCAGTGGTGATTGATGTCACTCATGGTGTCACCCTCATTAACTATTTATTTTAATATATAACAGTACACGTCACCCAACAAATCAGTAACCAACATAATACCGTATTGTCCCGAGTATAAGACGCACCTGATTATAAGACGCACCCTTAAAGTTTGGTGCTATTAAAAAAATTTAATTAAATCACTGGCATTATTGCAACAGCCTGATTATAAGACGCACCCCTAGATTAAAAACTTAAATTAGGAGAAAAAAGTGAGTCTTATACTCAGACCAATACGGTATTTTTTTTTTTTTGGTCCCTTCAGGAGTACCAGTTTCTTGTGCACCACAGCATTACTACTCCTATAATGCTATGAGGTTACTAATTCCCTGTTGATAGCCCATTATCTGCTTTCTGGTAGTGTGATCTTCCTGGATTATAATTGGCCTATTATTAAAACATCTGCTGATTCCCTTTGATACAGCTTTACAACTCTGATTTCTAGGAAGTTGAGACAAATGTTGGTCCCTTGTTCCTGAATCCCTGTTGCTGCCATATTAGTACCCTGGCATGTCATTAATTAGCACACCAGTAGCTGTTAGAATACAGTTCTAGTACAGTTGTTCCTGTCATGTTCCCTGTTGCTAGAATGTTACTAGTTCTAGTAGTTCCCCAAAAAATTGTTACTCATCTTTGGACAGTAGACTAGCCCTCCTGCCATTCTCAAGGGGCATATCTACACTACAAACTTGCATCTGTTACATACCAGTTTATCATAGCTTCCCACAAAGAGTTGTGGGGTTGTTGTTTTTAATACACTGCTGAGGTTTCAATTTGACATGGGAGACTGAAAACCAAAAATCTCCCACCCCAGTTGCTTTTACCCTTCCTGGGGAAAAGTAATTAGGGGAAAGGGTCTCTCTCCCTGCCTGTGTTCCCTATGGGGTCCACGCACCGTGACGCTGTACGGTGTCACGACTTATCATGACGCCACCTCCAGACGTTTGGCGATGACATCATCACATCATCGCCGAAATTCCGGAGCTTCACGCTGAGCGGAACCTAGCAGTGCGATACATGGCCACTTGGCCGCACGGCGCACACCTTAGAGGAAATGCTGTTCCACACTGATCTTACACGGCAGTTTGCCGCCTCAAAGGCAGCGGTGTCCAGTGAAGCAGTTCACCGGGGTCAAACCACTGGCAGTTGTTGCATAATAATCAAGGAGAAAGTTTTAGGTGTTAGGTGGCTAGATGAGGCAGGGTTTGCCATATCCAGCTTCACATGCAGAACTAGAAAAAAAAAATGGGGGAGGGGCGTAAGAACATAAGAAGAGCCCTGCTGGATCAGGCCGAAGGCCCATCTAGTTCAGCTTCTTGTATCTCACAGTGGCCCACCAGATGCCTCTGGGAGCACACAGGACAACAAGATACCTATATCCTGTTGCCACTCCTTTGCACCTGGCATTTAGAGATAGGATATCTCTAAAACTCAGAGGTTCCGTACAGTCATCATGGCCAAGGTGCCATCATGACATCCTGCGGCAAGGAGTTCCACAGTGGAATTGTTGTTGTTCCACACAACACCCCTTCTTGTTGCCTCCAGACTCCTAAAGGTGAGGGTGGGAATCCCCCTTCCCGTCGACTGCCACACAGCAGCTGCTGGCAGTTTTATCTAGCAAACTGCCTCATTATATGCCACTGTGCGCGTATATATATAAGTTAAAAAAAGGAATAATGGACTGCATGTAATACTATAGATACACGTCTCTTTTCTGCATGCATCCAGTCCCTTTTGTCTCTGAGCTAAGACCGCAGCTCATACAAATGTTACTCCAGCCCCTTGCTGACTGGATGACCTATGTGATCTCTTTGCTCTTTGGAGTGTATTGAAAGGACAAGTGGCTGGGAAATATTTTTAGCACAAGGACCTTTATTCATCGAGCCCCAGGAGAAATAACCCTTCCAGCCGGATGGACAAGGAGGGTCCAGCAGCCAGATGCCACCCGTTTTCAGCATAGAAACCAGCCCAAAGCAATGACATGGGCATTTGCTCATCAGCGAAACAATCGTGGTTCCACAAACTGTGGTGCTAAGACTCCTTGGTTCTCTGGCAAATCTGGTGAGTTAGACTGGGAAGAGAGCTAGGATCCAGAAGATGTTTTCTGGGAGGTGGATATTTGTGTAGGAACAGAATAAGGGGGCAACAGGAACCAAAAGAGAAACTCCCCCCCCCCATTCATCCAAAGGCAAAATTGCTTCCTAGTCCCAAGTATGAGGTCCAGGTAGATCTTGAGCAAGCGCAAAACCAGTCAGTCCACCATGGGCTGGTTTTCTCTCTCTCTCTCTCTCTCTCTCTCTCTCTCTCTCTCTCTCTCACACACACACACACACACACACACACACACACACACACACACACACACACACACACACACACGTTCACTATTTGATGACTGCAGCATGTATGAAGCAGCCATCCCAAATCAAATGCCGTGGATAGAACTTTGATATCATCTCACATAGGGTTGCCGCCCTAGCCCATACAGTGCCTTTGTGCCAGTAGAAAAAGTCACCCTCTGTGAGTGGTGTCTTGTGGCACCCTTGTGCAGAGCACAACCGTACGGGGCAGCCCTGGTCTCACATCTCAAACGCAATGGAGAAGGTTAACATATCTGAGAATGCAAGAAGAGCCTGGCTGGCTCAGACTAAGGTCCATCAAGTCTAGCATGTCCTGTTTCCCAGAGTGGCCAACCAGTTAGCCCTGTCTTGCTCTTGCTCCCCCAGCAAGTGGAAGAGCAGAGGCTGGCAAGGGGAGGCAGCATTTAGCGTGCCACCTCCCTCAGGCATCAGGAGGTCTTGGGCTAGTCCTGTGTGAGAATGGCATGAATCTGATGTATGTGCTTTGTGCATTTCAGCTGTGAATCACCAAGTGCAATCAAGTGTGTGTGTGTGTGTGTGTGTGTGTGTGTGTGTGTGTGTGTGTGTGTGTGTGTACGTACACACCACTCCTGAATCATCCCAAAGGAATACCGTATTGTTCTGAGTAGAAGACTCACTTTTTTCTCCTAATTTAAGTTTTTAAACTAGGGGTGTGTCTTATAATCAGGCTGTTGCAATTTAATGCCAGTGATTTAATTAATTTTTTTTTAATAGCACCAAACTTTAAGGGTGCGTCTTATAATCAGGTGCGTCTTATACTCGGGACAATACGGTATTTACTAGATGATGCAGCGCCATACTATGCCTTTAGAGATGGCAGCTCCTTGTGAAGCAATTATCCAGTGGAAGCTGGGTTGGCCTAAGACCTCCTGAGACAGTTTGCCAGATGCTGCCCCTCTTACCTGGTGAGGTGTCAGCCTCTGCTCCACCCACTCCCTGGATTGGAAAGGGAGAGAGGACTAGAGTGAAAGTGTGGAGGTTTAGTGGTGGGCTACAGTGTCTGTCATGGATTGCCTCTCTTCCCTCCTCCATGCTTCTTCTGCTCCACCCCAGTCTCCCAATGGAAGGAAGAGGAGCACTGGAGACCAGTGGTAGATGGATGCTTCAGTCTGTCAGCCTCACAGATTGGCCATCCCAGAATGGAAGAAATGATTGAATGACCCTAACAATGGAGGGAAAAGACTCCTCCCCACCTCACTTTCCTGGCTCCACTGGGCCACAACTAAGCCCAGGACAGCTGGGGACAGAATGTGACAACATTAGTGTAGTGACAGAATGTGACATTAGTGTTGCCAGCTATGCAAGAATTTCCATGTATATGTATGGAAAATGAAGACATACAAAACCTCCATACAAAACCTTTTGCAAATATATGAGAATTAGAGGTTGCTCCAAGCAATAGTCGGCTAGAGAGCACAAGAGCAGCTCCTAGAATAGCCCGGCCTGCAACTCTCAGGCAAGAGCATGAGAGGGGAAAGTTGTTGCCTCTCCATTGTCCCAAACATGTCTTGTCACATGTTTGTCATGTAGGAAGTCTTGGGTTCCATCTTTAGCATCTCCAAGTAGCAAGACAGCAGGGAAATGCTGACACACCGGAGATACACTGCCAGTCGGAGCAGGCAATACTTGTCAAGATGGATCAGTAGGGTGCCTTGGCATGGCGGCTTCGGCTTTATATTATTGTCATGTCATGGCTCAAAATCTGCTGGATGGCTGAACGAGAGGGCGGTTTTCTCTGCTTCACTGTCATTGTCCCCAAAGAGGGTGCTTTACTCTGCAACAGAATTCCCTGCCTCACCACTTCCCTACTCTCATAGTAGCAGCATTCGGTTGCATGAGGCAGAGAGAGGCCATCTTCCTTCCCGGATTGTCCAGTGCTAGGAGCTGCTTCTCTCCTCTGGGAAAGTGGGGTGGAACATAAAAGTTGCTTGCAAGAAGCTGGGCGCGGCAGGAGGAAAACATGGCACCTCTTTAAACTGGGGAGGGGCTGCTGGTATGCCTGGAGACCCTGCCCCCTGGCATTTTCCTGAGGTGAAGGAGCTTATGGTGTAGCTGTGAGAAAATGAGGAGGAGAAAACTGGCGTTTCTCTTCCCCCTCTGCATGCAAGTGTTCTGAACAAAAACGGGAGAATGTAGAGGATTCCAAATTTATCATTCGGCCACACTGGAATAATACGATCTAGCAGGTCTGCAGAAGGGTGGGATGGGAACCAGGCTTCCTGACCTCACTGGGGGGAGAGTGGTAGACAGAGAGGTTCTGCAGAGGGGTGGGACCAGAGCCAGGAAGGCTTGCCCCCCAACCTTGTGCTTTTTATCCCATCACCCCTCAGTCTGGGAATTGCCTCCCATCTCATGAAAAAGCTTGATTATCATGAGAATGGCACTGCCTCTCTCCCGCCCTGCAAGGCTGTGAGAGGAGGAGGAGGAGGGAGGTGGTTGCCATAGAAATGAGATTTAGGGAGAAAGAGAAAGAGAGGGCCTGGTGTGACTGAAAGAGGCAGAGCTGGAGGGGGGACTACAAAGACCTGTGAGAGAGTTGGGTGGGGATAGGGAGGGAGGGAGGGAGCGAGGGAGAAGGGGGGGAATGATGGCTTGAATGGGGGATTGGTGTGTAAAGGAAGAACAGGTGGGTTGATGATGGTGATGGGTGCAGCACAGAGCTACAGGACTCTGAGGAGCTCTAAGGCAAGGCACCCCCAGTTGGGCAGGCCAAATGAGAATGCTCTCACGGGAGCTCCCACCTTCTCAGGTGCCCTGCACAAGGTGACAATAAGCACCCAGTTGCCTCTGGACCCAGCCAGGAATGGATGTGTAGGGCTGGACGGCTGAGCAGATGGGTAGCTGCTGGTTCTGATTTGGCTTGAATTAGAACTTCTCTACTGGGGCAAATAAAAGCTGGGAAGGGGGAGGGCTGATCCAGACTAGGGCAGTGGCAGGGGCAAATCTTCCCATTCCTGCCCACTGCAGCCCCAGTCTGGAACAGGGCTGTTCACCTGAGCTGCTGTTGTGGGGAGAGAAAAACCCCAAGCTGCAAGCATGATGCTGGGGCCCATTGCGTGCTTCAAGTACTGTGTCGTTTGACCTCAAGTCCGGTGCTTTGATGCTTCATGCTTAATCTCCTAAAGAGCAATCTTCCTCAAATTGAGAAATAAAACATTTTCTTACACCTACCAAGTATAACTTAAAGCAGCCTTGGAAATTAACCCACAATTTACTAGCTTACAAATAGTTGTACTGGTCCATAGGCTCATATATATACCCGTGATAGCAATGTTTGGTACATCAATGGCCTAAAAGGAAAAAAAAAAGCGTGGGCCACTAATGCTGTAGCCTTTGGAGGCCTGGACCCCTCCAGGTCATGCCTGGCCTCCCCTACATTGCAGCTTCTTTTCCTAGTCCTTTTACAGTCTGATCCTATGCAGGGTTAGGTGTTCTTTAAGTCCATTGGGAAAAGCACACATGCAGAATTCTACCCAATAGCGCCAGAAGAAGCAAACTTGCTCCCACCTCCCAGAAATCATTCTAGCCAATGAGTACATGGCAGAGGAATTAACCCACAAGCATTTGGCAGCAGTAATATAATACAATTAAATGCCTTGAAACATATTCGGCTCCCCCTGTGTTTAGGTTCTTGCATTTGTGCATAGATTCCCCTGTCTCCCATACACCTCGCTACAATTGAGGGTACCTGGAAGGTACAATTGACTACAATTGTACTCAATTGGGTACAATTGAAGTCACCTGGAAGCAATACATACTCACAAAAGGTGACCAGGCAAGTGACTCTTCAGAAGCCTATGTATTGCTTATTATGCTGATAAGGCATCAGTTGAACTCAGTGGTTTAAGGATAGAGGTATAGAGAGTTGGACAGAATATGTGGGATTAACAGAAAGGATTTGTATATTTATTTATTTATTCTGATTCACAACTGATCCCATCCACAAGGCACAAACATTTTACTAAACATTATTATTACTCCCCCCCACACACACACACACACATCAGCAAAATCCCCTTATAGGAACCACAAATTCTGGTTATCTGTGAATACCCACATGTGAACTAAGTGGCTCAGGTATATGGGTGTGTGGAGATGAGGGGCGGCTGCTGTTTTGGTCTTTCTTGGGTTAATCCCATACATTTTGTTGCAGCTGCTTCCTGCACACTTGTGTCATTACCAGAAAGACTATAATTACCCACCCAGCATGCTTCATAATTACAGTCAAGAAGCAAGCCAGGGGGTGGGGTGGGCAAGCGCTGGCTGTCAGGAGCCAGCAACAGATAGATGGGCCAGTTGAGGATGAGTGAGAGGAGGGGAGGGGGCGGGATTGGGAGATACAGGAGCCTCTCCTGTGCACTATCCCTTTCACACTCCCTCTCGTTCTCTCTCTCTATGCAAATCCTTTCCCAATCCCCGGCCAGCAGCCATAAGGAGCTTAGACGTTTTCCTGGCTGCTGCTGGTGCGCCCCTGAATCATCTTTGCGCTCTTCCCATCTTTCCTTTCCTGCTTTTTCCTCCCCAAATCTGCACGACTTCTCCTGGTGCGACGATTGCAAATGTCCGCACCACTGTGCACTCAGGAATATCCCTCCTCATTCCTGCCCTGGGTTCTTCAGGACAAACAGCTGTTCTGAAGGCATATAGGGGATGTACAGTCAGTGTGCACAAACAGCCACATGTGCCTGTCACTTCATTCACACACAAAGTGCCCCTGCCAAGCCTCACCTCACCCAAATGCACCACACAGGCGATGATGGCAATCGTGGGACCCGCAGCCAGGGCTGCTTAGCTAGCTTGGAGTTGCACTCCAAGCTAGCTAAAGAAGAATTGCTTTTCAACCCCCCGGTTTTTTCCTGTATTTCCAGTTCAGTGTGCAAGCTGTGAACCAAGAGTGTGGGAAATTATAAAGATATAGCCATTTCAACCCATCCATCAAAATGAGACCGTTTGCACCCTTTCCTGACATTTGCACCAGCTGCCACTTTTTACAGGGGAGAGATCCTCTTTTCTGATACCTGTCTCTAGAAAATAATTGACCCTGTTTGGGGAGATTTTGTGGATGCCTTTTACATTTTTCAATGGAGTGTACACATCTCCGCTACAGTTCTTCAAGTTTCAGCTCTCCCCTCCCTCCCCCCCCAATCTCTAGCAGTTAACTATATGGGGGAGGAAAATGCATCTCGCTGTGCATGCAGGTTGCTTGTAAAGGCATGCACACATGTGCACGGCTTCCTGTCCATCCCCCCCCCATCCAATAACCACCTATCCCAAAAGTAAATGTTGCTAGAAGTGTGTCAGTGCAGCTGTTTGACAAATAAGGGCAACCAGATCCATTGTGAGATGAAAATTCTATCAAAGAATGTCATAATTTTGAAAACTGTTCCGGTCAGTTTACACACTGTGCAACAGTGTGGCATGTGGACATGACAGGTTATTAAGGCAAAGTAAATGAATACAGTACCATGGACAGCAGGTGGGGGGGGGGAAGAGCCTTCAGCAATGGTGGACAGACAGAGATCAGATGGTGTGTGTGAGATGTGAGGGTACGCCCTGACAGTCACACACCTAGCACAACTGTAAGGGTCTGTATCCATGCTATAGTCCTAACCAGCTTTACCATCCTTCCAGGGAACCTTGGAAACTATATTTGTGACAACTGGGGGAGGGGGGGCTGGCCCAAGACTCCTGTCACCTGAGATGGCATGCCAAATATTGTCCTCCCTTACCTGATGATGATCCAGCCTCTGCTCCTCCCAATCTCTGGATTGGAAAGAGAAGAAGGAGACAGATTGGAAGAGGAAGTGTAGAGGAGAGGAAAATGGAGGGCTAGAGAATCAGAGACACTCTAGTCCACCACTCTCCTCTCCTCTGTGCTTCCTCTTCCACTCCATCACCCTTTTCCAATCCAGGGAGCGGGCAGATGGAGAGGCGCTGTCTTGCCAATCAGCTCCCTAAGGCAACTACCTCAGTTGTCCATGGATGGGCCAGCCCTGGGGTAGACATAGCTGAGAATTCTCAGCACTTGACTAAACTACAACCCCCAGGATTCTCTGGGAGGACATTATTACAGTGATATATAAAACCAATATACTTTTGTAGTGTACTGCCAAAATCATACCTGAGCTGAGGGCATGGCAAGGAAATGAGGCAGAAGATGCAAGGACTGGGCTGAGACCAGGGAACAAGAGTTGCATTTGTACCACTGTGCTTGGTTTTTCAGTCTCTGTGCAGGCTGTCAGAACATGCCGTGGAGAAAACGATTGCCTGGCCAGACATTCATTCCCACCTCTGCCTAACAAATCATCACTTTGGTCTCAGCACTGCAAACCAGTTAGAGGCGTGAATGGCTTGGGGGGGGGGGATGTTGAAAGGCCCTGTGGCCAATATGGGGCCCACAGAGGAGGCAGAGTAACTGAATAAAACCACCCGGGCTTGGCTTAGCATGGCTTTTAACTAGATTTGTTATTGCCCACCGTTGAAAGAAGCTGGTGTCAAATGTGTATATAAATCTCCGGAACAATATTGTAATTAACGTGGGTTGACTTACTTGCATGAGTCATCTAAGAAACAGAGGACTCTGGGGTGTTCCCTCTGTGTTTCCAATCCACCCTCTTTGGTTAAAAGGACCCACTGAGGGTGTCTTGCCTATGGGTACTTGAAATCCTGAAGGAAGGAGGGAGGTGCCTCAGGACAGAGTCTGAGAATGATTCGTGACATGAGAGTGCTGTCCCAGGACGCTTCTGGGGAGGGTTATCACAGCCTCCAGCATCTGTTAGGCAAGAAAGCCACAGCAGAGTTGGGCTATTTGATTCAAGGAAAAGTTAGTTGGTAACCCTAAAACTAGAATATAGATGAAAGGGGTAGAAGTTTCCACAGGAGCCTGGTGGCAACAACAAACAGTTGTTTCTGCTTTGGTGACCTCTGGTCTTGAAACTTGGCATAGCCAGCACAATGGCAGCCTACTGTTTGCCTATTAACGGCCCGTATTTTTAACCCAAAATGACCACACGCGACTCTGGCCATGTATACCTCTGACCAGCATTCCCTTTAACCTGCGCAGCTAGCCTATGCAGCTGCACAGCTCGAATCGGAGCCCTATGTAGCTCCTGTCGCAGCATTCCGGAGCTCATTGAACGATGATGACGCCGTTGCTGAATGCTCTGGAGCCACACCTGCACAGCTCCCTCCGTGCAGTCCCTGCAAAAATTACAAGGAACGTTGCCCCTGACACATGCACACCCTATCCTCTCCCCTCACTTCCCAGCAAATGACTTTAATCATGCGGGGGGGGGGGCGCGTTCATCCAAACCATCCCTCCACCGCGCATGCTGCTGAACCTACTTTGGAGGAATTAACCTGGAAGTGAGGGGAGGGGCTAGTAGTGCATGTGTCTCATCAGTGCACACAACACAGTCATAATTGTGTGGGGTTAGTTCAGTTCAAAACATATTGCCCAAACTGGTCCAATGATAAGGCATTTTTACCCAAGGGTGTTGAACAAGAGTTAAATGCATACACCTGTGGGCTGGGAGGAATAATATTTGGAATCCTGTTTCTTTGGACTCAGACCTGGAAGATCCAGGTTCAAATCCCTGCTCAGCCATGAAGCTTCCTGGGTGACCTTGGGCCAGTCACTATCCCTCAGCCTCACCTACTTCACAGGGTTGTTGTGAGGACAAAAGGAAGGGAGGAACTATGTACACCACCCTGAGCTCCTTGGAGGAAGGGTGGTATAAAAATGTGAAAAATAAATAAATAAATAAATAAATAAATAAATAATAATAATAATAATAAAATATAGAGCACTCTAGATCTTTGACCTAGTTCACACCGAGGCAGAAAACCAGTGTTTAGGTTATAACACTTCAAACTGCAGGTGTGGATTCATGTGATAGAATGCTTCTCCGTGCAAAAAAAAAAAAACACACACACACCACAGAAACCTCCACATAGGAAACTAGCATGTGAGACAGACATTTTCCCTGTCATATTGTATGCCAGGTGGAAGGAAGAGCACTCAGGCATGGGATCCCCCACCTACAGTCCAAATTGGTACAGTCCAGGCACAGGTTTACCACCCCAGTGAGAACTAACCCTTGGTCACGTGACATTCTGGAGGCATAGGCCCTATTAAAAAAAAACCAAGCATTTCTGGCAGGAAAAAAAATGCCCTGCCCATGAAGAATTTGGTACACATTGATCAGGGAATGGGCCACGGGTAACAATCCCTGGATGCTGATGTGCCTCTCTCTTTGTCTCCCCAAACACAGTGCTGGGATTGGCATTGGTTTCTATGGAAACAGCGAGACCAATGATGGTGTGTACCAGGTCACATATTCCCTGCTGAATGCCAACCACACGCTAAACTCCATCGATTCCCTGGTGAGTGTGTGAACATGCTAGACCCAAGGGCTTGTTTATACTGTCAGTAATCCTGAGGTAATAACCCCTGAACTCACTTTAAGCTGTGTTCTGCTTACACATTCCAGAGGTAAGTCAGAGGTTGAAATTACTTGGGTCAGCAAACCCTGGCAAGATCAGTGGCTCTTGGCTTTCTTCTAGGGATGTGTACTTAGGGGTGTATTATCCATAAGGCTGACTAGGCTTCAGCCTAGGGGCCCCGCAGGGACAGGGGCCCACATCGACCATCAATGTCCCGGTTATGGATCACAGTCAGCAATGCTGCACTTTCTGTATGTTAAAGTCGGAGCTACACCGCACGCATCTCGGTCCGTATGTGTCTGGTGTCCCACCCCCAGGTTCAAACAACGGGCTCTGATTGGCTGAACAAAACGCAAACGCGGGCAAAGTGTTGGACTCGACTTTGCCCGCGTTTGCGTTTCATTCAGCCAATCAGAGCCCGTTGTTTGAACCTGGGGGCGGGACACCAGACGCATACAGAGCGAGACGTGTGCGGTGTAGCTCCGCCATAAGTCTGCCTGTTAAGTAAATCAGTAAATGTCTTTTCACTGTCAATTAAATTTTCTATTTGATTATCATTTGTTGTCAGCTGTAGTGGGGTGAAAGTAGTGGCCCCCCCCGAAATATCTGAGCGCCTAGGGGCCCGCCTAGGGGCCCGGCCATGGGTTAATATACCCCTGTGTGTACTCATTGTGGGTCTGGCATGTACTTAGCAGGAGTAGCCTGGATGTGGATGTCTCAAATGCAGCTGACATGATGCCACATGGCTACTGCGTGTATTATGCAAGTACTAGCATGCAGGCGATGCATGGGAATGGAATGCGCGCACCATGCGCCAGGCCGACGTTCACTGCATGGAAGGCACTGTCACAACATATGTCACGCCAAGGGGCATGTCACACTGATAACAGAGCTTGAGCAGATGTCTCCAGGCTGGTGTGTCCTGTGTGTGTGCCTACTCTGCCTTGTGAGGAGTCAGCTGTGTGAGGATAGTATGTAGCTACCGTAGTGTGTGCTCAAGTTGTCTGTATGTGCTTTGGCTTTCACACGTCATACCTCAAGTCTTTCCACATCAACCAGAGATGCTGGTGAACTTCTCAGATTCAGAGAAGGACCTGGAGGGCTTGAAAAAGTGCGCTCCAAGCAAGAAATTTTGAGTCTCCAAATTTCTTCTCCGAGCTCAAGCTCAGAAACATTCACGGGTATCTCCCCACTAGCCCTTTCCATCCTGACAGCTCTCTACCCACCCCCCCCACCAGCACAGTTTCCCAGCCTTTGTTTACCTATCGGGTGGTAGGAGCACCAGTGGTGACAGTGAGAGGTGAGTGTGGGGAGGAGGGAGGTCTCCCTGCTCTGTAGCCTGCCAGGAGTAAAGAAGCAACGACAATGCATTGCATGCCACATGCTCCATTTCACACAGTCGGCTGCACATTATAGGAAGCGGTGCTTAACATTTCCATGCTTGGGATTTTTAACAGCAAATAGTAGCCAGGTCAGCCCAGCCCCCCCCCCTCGTGGATTGGGACAACAGTAGTGGAAGGGGACTGTAACCCTACTCATGGTCCTGATCTGGCTTCACACACACACACAGGGCCACTCAGAGGAATTTTATCAGGGGTACAAAGTTTCTTTTGGGCCCCTTCCCTTCATGTAAATTTGGCTCCTGGGCTCCCTTTTTTCTCCTGGCCCCCCTTTTAACCCATTTGTGGGCCTGGGTACAATTAACCCCCCTCTCAGAGGCCCTGCACACGCTCGCTCGCTCGCACACACGCACACACACACAGAGAGAGAGAGAGAGAGAGTTGCTATTTGTTAAAGAAAAAAACACTCTCGTAGGTGCCGATGGGTGCTTCTTTCCCTGGATAGACAGGAGCCTGATCCAGATTGGGACCATGGCAGGGGGCAGAGTTACCCCCCCCCCCCGCTGCAGTCCCGCTCCCTGGGGGGCTTCCAATCTGGCTGCTATTCACTGTGAAAAACACCAACAAGCATGGAATCTCTAAGCAGGCACTTCTTGTAATGATGTGGTCAGCTGTGGGAAGTGGAGCTTGTGGCATGCAATACATTTCCCTGTGTGTCTGATGCCCAAATCTGTGCCGTGACCATGGCTGCCCTGTGGTGCCCTGTGGCGCATGAGGTCTTCCTCCCACATGCCACTGGTGACTGACACCCCATTATTCCCCACAGGTTTCAGAGACAGTGGAGCTACTTTCAGCAACGGTCCGGGGGGAGTTGACCCAGCTTGAGGAGACGTTGTCTCCACGGACTGAATTGGTGGCTGTGGTGCGAAACACGCGTCGCCAGGCTGAGGCCGTGGCGCAGACCCTGGATGGCATTCCTTTCTGGGGCGATGCTCGTGGTGGGCCCAGTGTCCTGGCAGAGCAGGTTGGCTACCTGGAAGACTACAGGTGAGTTGGAGTGGGAAAGGCTGTGGATCAAGAAAGGAGGGCAGGGGCGGAAGGACCCTGTGGGAAATGACTGAAATAGGGATTCAGGTGGGAATGGAACGATGGGGGAGTAAGCAGAAACAGACAAACGTGCAGTGCAGATGGATGGACAGAGGGAGGGAGCATATGATCACACGTTGGGAGCTAAAGGGGCATAGCTGAGTGGTTGCTACGCAAACATGCCTGGTGATGATGGAACTAGGAAGGAAGGAACGCTGAAGGGTTGGAGGGGGAAGAATGAACAGGGCTGGCTGGCTGGCTGGCTGGCTGTGCTGCCCTCACTCCCTTGCTCTCTGCCTCCCCGCAGGTGGCTGGCCTACATTTTGCTGCTGCTTCTGGACCTCATCATCTGTCTCTTCACCTTGCTGGGGCTGGCGAAGCAGATCAAGTGGCTGGTAATCGTGTGAGTGCGCCATCTGATGGGCACATCCGGGTACTGCAATGTGATGAGGGGACAGCGTTTGGGAAGAGGGAGGGATGTAAAACAGCCATGTTGTTAGGTCTTATTGTATTGTACCAAAAAGAGATCCCAAATGTTTGTGGCACGCAAAGAACTTATACTGAGCACACAAGAAAGAATAAACCAAAGCC
The DNA here is from genome assembly GCA_026170595.1 of Plestiodon gilberti rubricaudatus. Classification (NCBI taxonomy): domain Eukaryota; kingdom Metazoa; phylum Chordata; class Lepidosauria; order Squamata; family Scincidae; genus Plestiodon; species Plestiodon gilberti. The sequence goes on along the minus strand of JANXHW010000006.1, from coordinate 14,902,394 downwards.
AATGGGTTATGGGCCGTACAGCTTTTCCTCTGGGAAATATTGAATTCCAAATAAATAAATAAATAAATATACTATCACAGAAGCATAAGTGCCTTAACTTCGGAAGGGCCACCCTGAATCTGACTCCAGCACAGAGGTACAGTGATGGTGGCAGCTACATCTGTTGAATTTCTGCCTGCGGCTGCCATAAACCTATTTCAGCCCAAAGACAAAATTTGTATTCAGGGAGGGAAGAAGAGCAACAAACCGATAGCAGGCCATCAGAAAAATGTCTGAGAAAAGAAACATCTTAACTTGCCACCTCAAAGAAAGTAACCCTGTTTCCATGGCAATCCAGAGGTGGGGTGCTATGACCGAGAAGGCCCTGTCTCTTGTCATCATTTGCCTCACCTCTGTTGGAGGAGGGGGTGCTTGGAGCAGATGGCCTCAACAGTGTTCAGAAAGGGCAGGTTTCATATATGGGCCTTCGGATATCCTGGTTTCAAAAGGTTTTGGGTTTTCAAGGCCATAACAAACACATTAGGCCTGAGAAGAACCTGGAAGCCTCTGCCAGGAGAAAAGTGAATGCTACGGGGCTCTGTGCTCATCTGAGTGCCTTTCTCTCTCTTTTCTGCCATCAGTATGACTGTGATGAGTTTCCTCGTTCTCATCCTGAGCTGGGGCTCCATGGGGCTGGAAACAGCAGCAGCTGTGGTGAGTAACCAGCTGCAGTGGGGGTGAAGACTAAGAGAGGCACCCACGGAACTGGGCTGGTGAAGCCCTACTGGAGGGGGGAGGGGCTATCCAGATTAGGACTAGCCTGGTTGTTGCACCAAGTTGCCAAACGATGCAGCCAGAGGGGTAGCCAGGTGCCCCTGCTACTGGGGCGGAAAACCCCGACGCCCCCAAGCTAATTAGCATAATTAATGCTAAAAAAATTTGCGTTTTTTTCCTTCTTTTAAAAGCTTTTTAGGTTTTTTTTAGCGCTAGCGCGGGGCTTGTAATCTGTAGTGTATGCTTTGCGCCACTTATCTGGATTCTAGGAGCCTCCTCCAGCGACGATCTACTCCAGCGCGAGGATCTCTTCCGGGGCGCAGATCGTTCCTCTGCTCTGCTGCCCCTGGCGCGAACTCTGTAAAGCGCCCAGCAGCGCTTTACAGAGTTCACGCATGCGCAAGACGACAATTGGAAACATCTTCGCTCTGCGCATGCGTGAACTCTGCAAAGCGCTCCTGGGCGCTTTACAGAGTTCGCGCCCGGGAGCAGAGGAACTATCTGCCCCAGAAGAGATCGTCGCTGAAGTAGATCGTCGCTGAAGGCTCCTAGAATCCAGATAAGTGGCGCAAAGCATACACTACAGATTACAAGCCCCGCGCTAGTGCTAAAAAAACCCTAAAAAGCTTTTAATAACCCGAAAAAAGACCAAAAAACCCACGAAACTTAAGGAGCCTCCAGCCCCCCACGGAGCCCTTCCGCCCCTACGCCCTGGGGCCCACCGCCCCACCGCCCCATATCAGCCTACGCCTCTGGTCATGCAGCCACCTGCTGGGGTTGGATAGTTCAAAGGGAGGCTGCTCCTGGTGTGACCTGCTTCTTAAACAAGATTATTTCACGGTCAAAAATAGGAACACGTGTAGCATCCCTGTTCTCAAACCAACGACCCTTGGTCAAGCCAGGGTAGGCCAAGACTTTCCTGACACCTGAGGTAGCATGCCAAATGCTGCCCCCCTTACCCGACAATGTGCCAGCCTCTGCTCCTCCCACTCTCCAATGTTCTGGCTCAGCACTCTCCTCCACATTTCCTCTTCCTCTCTGTCCCCTTCTTTCTTTTCCAATTCAGGGAGCAGAAGCAGAAGGAGGAGCAGTGGAGGCAAGTAGGTGGACAGAGATGCCCCCCTCCACCAATCCTCTGCCTGAGGCAACTGCTTCAGTTGGCCTCATGGATAGGCCGGTCCTAGGTCAAGATCTCCCCTGCCCACTTAGGTATTGTTGAAGGCCCTGCTTTTGTAGGCTGTATCCATTTATTCTGCAGTAGCCTGCCCTCATCCAATTTAAAGACAAGATGGTGTTCATCTGCCAGTGAAAGATAAATTAGCAAATGTAATTGACAAAATAGCAAAATTCAAAGCTTACCTCAGTATACACAGTGAAATGATGAGCTCTGCACTTCAAAGTGCCTTGGTGAACATGGGCATGCCCTTAGCACATGCATGTGCATTTGACACAAGATACCACCCCCACCCCCCAAATGTAACTTCTTGGGACCCAGGAGCAGGACCTAAACCCTGAAGAATGACATCTCAAGCAACTCACAATAAAAAGAAATTAAAAAGGCATCCCCCAAAAGGGAACAACAAGCACGGCAGGTAACAAAAACCTGGACTGTCCCTAGTAAACTGCTACAACTGGAGCATGTGTGAACGTTGAGCACACCTCCATATCCTCTGTGGCCTTGCAGGGCCACATCAGAATGCCCTCCCTAGGAAAGGAAAACACCGTGAGCCAGCCCTGGGGCCAATATAGGGTTGCTACTTATTTTTCCAAGACCAGGGTGGCGTAGCTATAGTGGGGCCGGGTGGGTGCTGTGACCCCAGGTGTCATCCACGGTCTACTCATGAGTAGCGGCCATGGTGGCAGCTTTCCCAGCTCCAGTAGCTTCTTCTGCAGCAGCTGAAGAGGCCGGCTGGGTGGTTTTCAGGGCAGAAGAATGGCCCTCCTGCCCTCCCTCACTCCTGGAAGGCTCCAAATGGAACCTTTCTGGGAGCGATGTCATGACACAGGGTGGGGCAATGATGCGAAACGCGTCATCGTCCCGGCCCCCACTGCAGGGTCTTCTGTCTTATTGCCTTGCAGGAACATTGACTGAGAACATTTCCAACCTGTCTTTCAGTCCAGGGATTTCCCCAAGTCAAAACCACTGCGTGGTTGGGAAATCAGTTGCTGAAGACACAGGAGGAGCCTCCAGTCAGAAAAAAAAAAGGTGGCAACCCTATGGTATCAGAATGGAGGGATGTCACTCAAACTGAGCCAGCTGGGTGGCCTTGCTGTGAAGTCTTTCCTTTCTCCTGCTCTCTGAAGCACAGTAATTTAATTGCTTGCATTTCCAGGCAGAGTTGGGGGAATCTCTCACCATTGCCACTGTACGCATACAGACACAGAGCATACAGACACACACACACAGACACACACACACACTTCCCTCTTACTGTTGCTTTTAATTAGCAAGCCGTACTCAGAGCTTTTGGGATGAGGGGGGTTGGGGAAGCTGCCTTTCTAGCTACCTTGATGAATGGGAATGAGTTTCAAGCACTTATCCCATCAATGTGCAGCCTGTTTGAGGCCCTTCAGTTCTGAATTAGAGTCCCTCCCCACATTAGCCCAGCTCAAGCCCCCACAACACCTCCCCAGTCATGATCTAGAGCCCCTGCTATCTTCTTACAGGTCCCCCTCTCAGTTGTAGCCTGCCCCTTGCTATCCTATGAGCCTCTCCACACACACACCCCAACATATTCTCTAATCCATATTCTAATCTAGGCCTAGTTTTTTCAACCTGTTGTTCAGAGACTTGTGGGGATGCCTTGAAAAAATTTCTTAGTGAGATCACTAATGGCAGACAAGCTTCTCTGAAAGGCCATTTGCCCAGCACAACCAATGTTCAGAGACATTCCAGAGGAGTCTGGGAGTGTTTTCTAGGCCAGGCACACTCTCATGCGATAGAAGTAAGACCCAACATGATCTGAACGTGTGCTCTAGAACATCTCCCAGAATCCTCTGCGGGACATAGTGATGGTGATGAGGCAGGCGGGACAGAGAGGCCACACAGCAGTCAAGTCAGTATAGAAAGGGTTATATGAACATATGAAGCTGCTATATATATATATGGGGTCAGACCCATGCAGCCCAAGTATTGTCCACACTAGCACCAGAATTTCACGTGGGTCTTTCCCAGCAGGAACTGAACCTAGTAACAAACTTCTGCATGCAAAAGCATGCCCTCTTCCTGTCACTGAGCTTCAGACTATCTCCAAAAGTAGAAAGGCTAAAAACCAGTTCCCTCCTGAAGGCTAAACTGCCGTGATCGTTTTTATCCTCTTTTTATTTTTTAAACTGAAAGCAGCAGCAGGGGGAAGCTTAAGGTTGAGCAGACCACTAAAAGGGGGTGGAGGTTAATTCTTTCTTTGGCAGTCATTTGCCCATTCAAATTCACCCTCCCCCAGCTGCATTTCTCTCCAGAGGGAGAAAAGATGCAGGATCCCTAACACTGGAGTCCTCCACGCTCTTGCCAATCCATGACCACAAGTGTAAACCGCTGCCCCACACACCTTTCAAGCCCTCTGGTGAGAAGCTTATCGGAGCAACACTTCTGCTATCCCAGCGGCTTCTGTAGTTGCTCACTTTTGCTTAGATGCCAATAATAGCAACTGAATGCAATAAAAGAGACATTTGTTTCCGCCCCTCCCCCTCCTTCAGGGACTGAGTGATTTCTGCTTTGAGCCAGATGGCTTTGTGATGAACACAACCCAAGCCAGGACTGGACTCAGCTCAGGTAGGATTGGAGCTGCCTTGGTCCAGTGAATAAGCATGCTGGATTTGCACCTCAGAGTAAGGGTGCCACTTTTTGGACAGGCTGCTGCAGCTGTGCATTTATAGCAGCCTCATGATAGGCAGACATTAGCCAGTGCTAATGTTTCTCTTCATACTGTGAAGAATGTTCACCTGCTGATTTCTGCAGATCATGCTGCTGTGGGAGACACAGGAGCAGGCCAGTCTCTCTTGTTCTGGTCAGTTGGCAACCCTTCATGGAAACCTGGGTTCAAATCCCACCGTACCTCCCAGCTTAGCTGTAGACCTTCAGCAAATCCCTATGGGGTTTGTATTCAGAATTAAGTTTTAGAAGTTGTAATCCAGAAATAATTAGCATCACACCATTCAAGAAATGGGATTCAGAGTGATTCCTGGGTCATTCATCATCCCCGGTTCCTGTGTTTCTTAATAATTAGCCTGTGACAGAAGTTTTGAGACTTTAGCACATGGAGACAAGACACAGTGATGGGGGAATGTTGAATTTCTGGCCTGTAACCTAGCTGTGAAAAGCACAGCGCCTCTGCTGGGTGGGGGAAATATGGTAACCCTTTCTTGCCTAGTTGGCAACATATAAAAAGCCCAATCAGGTAAAAAAGAACCTGGAGGGGGAGGGGGGAGAAAGGGAAGGCCTGCTGCTAATCGAGATGGGCCCGGTGATCTGATTTCTTTTTCTTTTCCTCCTAACCCTGCAGAAATCCTGCAGTACTACTTAACCTGCAACCAGGACATCTTTAATCCTTTCCAGCAGGTAGGTATTCTCTGTCTTAGAACGTGTGTGTGCACGCGCGTGCACATACGTGTGCATGTGCGCATGCATATACACATTGTGATTCTATGCCAACACAGCACAAATTCTGCCCCATGCAAAACCGAAATCTGCCACTTGTATAAATTATGAAAATGGGGTGAGCTTAGACTTACACCACTTCTGATATTCGGGAGGTTAGGACTTTACCTGGGGTAAGGGAACAAACATTCCCCCAAGGTGACCTCCCAGCTGCCTGCTTTGTGCCCTGGATGCGGCAGAGGCTGCACCAGCCTCGCTGCATCGCAGGGTGCAAACTTAGACAGGATTGGGCTCTTATTCTATTTGTCACAAGGGGGACTGCACCTAACACCGCACTAGGCACCAATAGGATTGCACATCAGTCCCCAAACTTGCTTGTGTGGCAGTGGGTATTTGGGCTTTTGGGAGTTCTCCCTCCTGTTGGTTTGTAGTTTTCTAATGCGCAGTGCTTTGTGCATTTCTCCCATGATCCCTCTCATCATTCCTACAGAGGCTCACCATGTGCCAGAGGGCACTGTCCAACATACATTCTCAGCTGTATGGATTGGAACGAGAAGCCATCCCACATTTTCCTGCAGCTGAGGTTAGTAGGGATGCCAGAGAGAGGTGCTGGGAGTCCAGGCTCTTGGGCCTCATTGATGGGATGGGGATTTGATGGGTTAAAATGCGGGTAGGGGGAGGATTGTGAGCCAGGATCCCTGGGTTCCCTTCTCACATCTTTTCTGAATTGCAGAAAAACATCTTGTCCATCCAGAGCACTTTGAACACCACAGAAAGCAATTTCCACCACCTGGTCGCTCTGCTCAATTGCCGGGGACTTCACAAGGTACCTAGCACATTCGTGTTCCTCCATAAAACGTTGGTCCACAGGCCTTCACCCTACCAAAGCTCTTTCTCCGCCCAGCTTCCTTTACCTATCATCACTTGTCTCAGCTGCACCCGGTGTCCTTGAGAACCCCAGTCCTCCCAGCAAGTCTCCTTATGATACCATGCCTGTGTGCGTGTGTGCCATGTACACATGTGTAGTATCATAAAGAAACTGTGACAATGAACTGTGGGTCTCAAGACAACTGGGAGCAATATGTGTATGTGTAGCTGACCAGCAACCAGTGTGGCAGGTCAGGAAGAGCTTGCCCACTCCACTCCTTACTTTCATTTAGCAACATAATTCGGAAAGGTATGGTATGGGGGTGGGCAGATTGTTACTTTGCAGAAAGCCAGAACTTCTGAGGTTGTGGGGCAGGAGGGAGGTTGGGATTGATAGGAGTGTGTGATCTTGCAGGGTAAATGTCTTGCTGTGAATGTGGTCATGACTACAAAAACCACAGCAAGCCAGCATGGTAGTGGTCAGAGGGTTGGATCAGTCACTGCTTCTCAGCCTAAGCTACTTCACAAAGTTGTTGTGAGGATAAAGGGGGAATCATGGATGCTCCCTTAAACTCTTTAGAGCAGGGGGCTTCAAACTACGGCCCGTGGGCCGAATCCAGTTCATGGCAGGCCAGTCAGTGTGGCCTGCATTGGCGTCCAGCTCCCCCTCCCCCCCGGCTCCCCACGCCTACCTGTGAAGCCTGCAGGAGGCTGCAGAGGCCGGCTAGCCGAGCAGCTCCCCAACGGCTTCTGCAGCTGGCCGCAGCCCCCACTGGCCGCTTGTGTTTGACTGACATGGCCAGAAGGGGCGGGGCTACCAGAAGGGCAGGGCCGTGGGCTGGACAGGCCTGTCAATCATGCTCATCCAGCCCGCAGCCAGAAAACGTTGGAGACCCCTGTTTTAGAGTAAGGGTACAATTAAAAAAAAACCCTGATGAATGCCAGATGCAAAGTTAGATCTAACCCAAAGTATAAGCAGAAAGCAAACTCTTGGTCTATAACAATTACTAATCTAAGCTCTCTGAATGACAGTCAAGACAGTTAATTACTATTCTCTACATCAACCGTACATTGTAACGTTTTACAACCTTTGTCAGTTTCATTGTAGGTCTTGTGAATGATGCACACACCTATGCACACTTGCCTAGGACCCATTGAACACTGTTGGATTTACTTCTGAGTAAAGATATATAGGCTAGCACTGAAACAGCGGCTGTTACCTCCCTTGCATAGCATCTCCAAAGAGAAGTTCCAAAATGTGTCCAGTCTAGTAAATCAGCTTAATGTAATTAAAACTGCCGAAATTAAACTTCATTCAAAGAGCAGAACGTATTTTGACCCAAATCTTCTGTGGCAGCCATTCTAAGAGCCAATATGTAGCCCCTTGACAACGTTCAGAATAAATTACGTCTGGTTAATAGTCCAAGATGCTCAGCTGATGTTTCGTCAATGGGAGCTAATGGACAGGAGATGGTCTCCTGACATTGGGAAGTCTCTCTCTCTCTCTCTCTCTCTCTCTGTTTGTTAATGAGATACCCATCAGAGCTGAGATAAAGTGACACCCCTCCAGCTAAGTGGAGAGGCCAGGATATAGGGAGCTGGCAGTTTGAAAGATGCAAGGGCAGAGACAGAAGGTCAGACTCCACCAGATGTTTAAGGCAGTATTATCCCAGATACAAGCTTCTGTGGCAGTCCTATGCACACTTACCTGGGATTCATCCCTACCAAATAGAGTGGGACTTACTTCTGAGCAGTGATGTAGACTTGAGTCTATTGACTCGAACTCGAGTCGGAAGCAAGTTGCATCAATTACTTGACTCAGAGATTGTAAAAGACTTGAAAGACTCAACTTGAGATATGGAGCCTCTTATGACAAGTCCAATTTGATTCAGGTTTAAATCCGTTTCCCCAATTAAATAGATAAAAAGGTAAAGGTGACCCCTGACAATTAAGTCCAGTCGTGTCCGACTCTAGGGTGTGGTGCTCATCCCCATTTCAAAGCCAAAGAGCCAGCGTTGTCCGAAGACGCCTCCGTGGTCATGTGGCCGGCATGACTCTCCTTGCCACAGCAAGTAGCATGCGGCTGGAACACGGAGCGCTATTTACCTTCCCGCAAGCGGTTCCTATTTATCTACTCGCATTGACATGCTTTGGAACTGCTAGGTTGGCAGGAGCTGGCCAAGCAACGAGAGCTCACCCCATCGCGGATTCGAACTGCCGACCTTTCGATCGACAGCTCATGGTTCAGCGGTTTAACCCACTGCGCCACCCGCTGGCCTAATTAAATAGATAGGGACTCGCAATTCACAACCAAAGACTTGAGACTTGGGGCAAAGACTTGGGACTTGACTTGAGACTTGGACCCAGAGACCTGATCCACATCCCTGCTTCTGAGTAAACATATACTGTATAGGGTTTTCTGGTAAAAAGAAAATTGTAGACATATATAGGATTTTCTGGTAAAAAGAAAATTGGAAAGGAAAAAAAATGGTAACTAGCAAGAGCTGGCTACTGAAAATGCGGTCAGCACTTTAAGAACTGCTAAAGCAGTGACTGCCCTCAGAGACACAACAAAATGCCCCAGTCAGTGCAGCCACCTACCCAGATATAAATTCAGGGTTGCCAAAGGCGACTGAGCAAGAAGTTAAAGTCAAGACTGTTTTAAGCCTCCTCCCCCCCGGTCCTGATCCAGCAGCTACTTACCCTGGGAAAGCATTCCCATTGGTGCCCAATCTAAAACAGGGGTCTGCAGGCACTACTGTTGGAAGCAGAAGATGAGGGACATTCCAATCACTGAGCAGCCATGCAGGGCCCATCCATCAGGCTGACTGAAGCCTTAGGTAGCAGGTTGACACGGGCCCCTGTCTCCATCCAACTTCCTACCTTTGCCACGTCTTCTCCCAGTCCCTGAATTCCAAAAGGAAAAAGGGACTGGAACGAAAGAGGAAGTGTGGAGGAGAGTGGTGGAGATTCTCCTCCACACTTCCTTTTTCACTCCATTCTCTTTCTTTCGGAATCTAGTGACTGCGGGGAGGAGGAACAGGGGTGGCAGAGGCAAGCAGCTGGTGCACTGCTAGCTAAGTAGGGCAGCATTTGGGGAGTCACCTTAGGTACTTGGGGGTCTCAGGCCAGCTCTGTAACCATATCACATCTAGTTTGGCTCTGAGAGTTACTGACTAGCTAGTTAGATATATGCCATGGGTGGCCAAACTTGCTTAATGTAAGAGCCACATATGATAAACTTCAGATGTTTGAGAGCCGCAAGAGAGATGTTTGAGAGAGCTGCAATATTTAAGAAGCATTTACATTCTTAAATAGATTTAATCACCATGAACATTAAACGTATGTTTTAATCCAGTGGACTCTCAGTTTATACCTGGTAAATAATTATAAAACTTGGAAATTTCTTATTTACCTTTTATATTAATTGTGATGCAAAAAGGAGCTCAGCCAACATATTTCCAAGAGCCGCACATTATACGTCAAAGAGCTGCATGTGGCTCAGGAGCCGCAGTTTGGCCACCCCTGGTTTATGTGTTCACCCCGTTTTAGTCTAAATCCAGCATTTTGCCTGTTAGGCCCCCTTGACCTTGTGTGCGCATCTCTTCCTCTGTCTCCTAGGACTATGTGGATGCCCTGAAAGGACTGTGCTATGATGGCATGGAAGGGCTGCTCTTCCTTTTCCTCTTCTCCTTCCTCTCCGCCCTTTCCTTCACCACAGCCGTCTGCAGTTTGCCCCGTGCCTGGAAGAGGTTCCAGAACAGGTGAGTGGTAGCATTCTTGGGCTCTGGAGCATCAGTTGTCGTACAACTTTGCAAATAAGTCCCTCCACACTATTAACAAACACCCACACCAACACCCGCAGATTGTCACTTGATCACCTCCCACACGTATTGATCATTTCTGGCTTAAGAAGAAAAATGTATCCTGCAAGCTTGAACCTGTGAACATTTATATGTTATAGACTGAGAGTCAAAAATGATCACATTAGAATAATAACATGCTTGACATTTATTCACTAAATACAAGTCAGGGAAGGAGGAATCCAGATTGGAATTGCAGTGTTAGAGGAGGGTTTTTTCACTCTTTGCCTGCATGCCCTGATCCATTTTACCCAGGGGCATCACTAGCAGAGTGCGGGGGGTGCGGACCACACCGAGTGACACCCTCGGGGGGGGTGACACCACTACAGCGAGGCCCCGGTATTCACGGAGGATAGGTTCCTGCCCCCGCGTGGATACCAGGAACCCACGAATGGGGGTAACACTATCCCCATGGCCCCCCACTCACCTCTATTTCTTACTTAAACATCTTGCTTAAACAGTTCTTGCTTAAACAGAACACTATAAGCAGCAGCTGCTTATAGCACAGAACCAGAATGATTCTAGCATGGAGTCTCAGTGCTAGAGAGGCTCCGAACGTTAACAGGAAGCAGAACAACTGCTTCAGAATAAGAAGTCTTATTCAGTTATGTGAGTGTCATCATCAAGTTGGCCACTGGTTTTTTGTTGGTTATTGATTTGTTTGGTGACCTGTACTGTTAAATATTAAAATAAAGTTAATAGGGGTGACGACACCATGAGTTACCGCAGCGGGTGACACCAACCCTAATGACACCACTGGGGTGATGCGATGTGGTCTCGCACCAGGTGATGTAAACCCTTGTGATGCCTTTGATTCCCCCCCCCCCCGGCCATAGCTGCCCTGGGAGGAAGCTCCCATTGGATGCCAAGGAAGGTTCCTGCCTGGGGCACACTGGGACTGTGTTAAACTAAGCACCCTCCCTGTAGTCCCAGTCTGTATTCCTCACCATACAGCTTCTATTTAGGGAATAAAAATGAAGCACCAGGCCAAGCATGTCATCAATGTAATGTGTAAGGTGTCGAACAGCTGGTCCATCTCTAAGCCCATTCTTCTCTCTGGTGGTGTCGCTTCTTCAGGGCCTCAGGTAGGTTTTCCACAGCCCTGCTACTCAAAATACTCTTCTGCATGCAAAACATGCACTCCACCCCTGGTTTTCCTATCTGGTTGCCCAGAGATGAGTGTCACTCTCCATTAGTGACTGGGCAAGTGATCATTTACAAATGCTGTTATTATACTTGTTTATGTGGAGGAATTTCCTGTGCAATTTCTGGGCTGCTGCACTGAAGCAGCTACATTTAAGCAGACAGTAGTGTCTGAAAGATGGATTATATTTCTGGGGAGGTGGATAACCATCAGTCTGTTGAACTGTAGTATCAGTTCTAGGAGTATAGCTGAAGACAGATATTTGCATCATATCTGCACTAGACCCAAGTCCTCCGGGCATCTGAGGTGGCATGCCAAATGCTGTCTACCTCGGCTCCACCAACTCCCTGGATTGGAAAAGGAAGAGCATAAGAGGAAGTGTGGAGGAGATGAGAGTGGTGAGCTAGAGTGGTGAGCTAGGGCATCATTCTAGCACACCACTCTACTCTCTACCACACCTCTTCTTCTGCTCTGACCTCATCTTCCTTTTCCAATCCAAGGGATAAAAGAAGGAACAGTGGAGGAGAGGTGGGCACCCCCTGCCAATCTGCTGCCTGAGGTGACCACCCCAGTTGGCCTCATGAGTAGGCCGGCTCTAGCATTCTAGAACAGCTGAATGTTGATGCAGTCAAAGGTCCCTTGTCTATAGTACCTTCAATGTGTGCTGCAATCTGATTAGAATTGTCAGCTTTTTTTAACTGGCTTCTGTACTGTGCCTGCATGGCAGCTCCAGGCATTAGCAAGTGCTGATGTTTATTTCTATACTGTGAAAAACTTCACACATTCAAGCTGCAGTTAATGGCACAGGAGATCTCTGGGCCTCTTTTTTCCCCCTTACCTTCTGGTATAGCATCATCTGAGACATCCGCTATAGTCTTCTTCTGATGTAGCCCAATAAGTCTTCCGGCAATCCCAACAAATCATGGTATCCTCTCACTTTAGTGTCTGCGAACTAGATAGTAGGTGTAGTCTAGGGTGCCCAGATTCAATAAGGGACAGGGTGTCTGTACCTTTAACCATTGGAATTTGGGCAGGTGCAGCTCATCATAGAAGGGTGCAATAAGCTACACCTGCCCAAATTCCCTCTTCTTACAATGGTTAAAGGCATAGGCACCCTGTCCCTTATTGAATCTGGGCACCCTAATGTAGTCATACAGAAGTGGACTGAACCCTGGCTTTAGTGTAAGGAGGACTGAGGTGTGGTTCACCTGTAGCTTGAGCAGACAGGGTAGTCTGTCTTCTCAGGGTAGCTGGGGAGAGTTTGTGTAACACACGAAGTATGTCTTGGTAGACTACAGGTATTTGGAAGATTGTATTATAGTCTTGCTGTGAGATCACAGTCCTTGGAGGACTGAATAGGAGAAAGGGCCTTAGGAGAAATATAGGGCCAGAGAGAAGGCTAGTGCTCTCAGAGTCCCCACTTCTACCATTCACTGAGGGCCAAGCCAAAAAAGACCATTGATCTACCACTTAAAAAGGGGAGGGGTTATATAGCTGAGGGTACTGATGCAGGCTGGTGTCATGGTGCTAGAGGAGAAACTCTTTTTGCCTGCATAGTTTTCCTGATCCAAATCCCAACACATACAAGCTCCTATTTGCCCTGCAGGGGAACATACCAGTACAGTCAGAATATGCATAGTCTAGCCATGGATCGTCTGGGATAGTCTAGCCATGTGATATTTTCCTGCAGGGCGGGTAACAATGGTGTGCTCTCATCCTCACCTGTTCCAAGACAGTCAGCCCTCATGCAATATACTGTTGCAGCCTTTTCTTCCCCATGGAAGAGCGGAAGAGGAAGTGTGGAGGAGATGAGAGTGGTGAGCTAGAGTGGTGAGCTAGGGCAACATTCTAGCAGAATTGAGAGAGCATGCACAGCGACCACACCATTGCATGTCTGTTTCCTGGTTAGAAAGAGCAGTGTACCCAGGCTGTCCTAGCTGCATGTCCCATTTAGACTAGGGACAGTGCCACAGTGATGGGGCAAGTGAACATGGAGAACCCTGAACCTAGGAAAGGATGGGCTCTGGGCAAAACAGCCCATCATTCCTGGGTTTTTTGAGGTCTTTGGGCTGTAGTCGACTTGGAACGTCAGGCAGGGAGGCTCATCCCAACCTTGTCCCTCATTCTCTCCTTCTTGCAACCCTGTGCAGGGACTCGGACTACGACGACATGGAGGACGACGACCCTTTCACGCCCCAGGCACGTAGGCCGCCGATGGTGCGCGCGGGGGGGGCCGGGCCCACCCTGCCCGGCTCCTATAGCCACTGTTCAAGCTGGGGCAGCCGTGGCAGCCTGCGCCTCTCAGCCCCCCCCATTTCCAACGCCCCCGTCTCACAGTACATGTGAGTAGCCCCAACCAACCACCTCCCAACCCCCTCCCCGCGCGCTCGGTCATGATGCCCCCTGTGAGGCGGGAGGGGCTTGCAGCAGCCAGCAATGGCACAAAGCTGAGTGCGCGAGTGGCGGGGGGAAGGGAGGGCAGACTCCCCCAAACCAGCATTGGAGTACTCCCTATAGCTTTTCCTTCTCCTTTCCTCCCAACCCTTTTCTGCCATGGTACTCTCATCCCATTCATTCATTCATTCATTCATTCATTCACTCATTCATTCATTCCTCTTGTTCCTCTCTCTCCTCCTCCATTGCTCATTCATTTCCCAAGAAATGTCTCCTGTGTTACTCTTGTGTGTCAATCCTGTATATTCTATATCCTTGTGAAGTGTACTTGAGGAGGCAGACCATAATTTTCAAGAGAGTTGAAAGTGACTTAAGAAGCACTGGTTCTCTTGGCGTACACACAGTGTTTTGTGTTCCATGGTTGTCTCTGATCAAACAAGTTCATCAAGAACTTTTTGAAAAAAATACAAGAATCTGCAGAACCTGTTTACCAGAGATAACAGGGGAATGAGTGTCCGCACTGCAAACAGTAAACTCTCCTTCAAACTGCCTTCAAACTCTCTGGGGAAAAAAATAATTATCATCTGACTCCAGCCTACGTTATATATTTAATTTCAAACCGGTTTAGCTGTCATGTAAGTGACATGATAGTAACTACTGTAATTCAGTTTTTCCTCACCTGCAAAGAAATGCCAAAAAGCTCAACTGCACAAGTTTTTTTTTTAATGGAAATGTTACAAGTATATTCTTTCACCTGACAAATGCAAGCTGCTGGAAAGGTAATGGCAAGTATTACCAAGACAAATATTACGACATAAAAGCAGAAACGTGTGAGGAAAAAGACTGGCAGGGAAGGAGAGCCTGCCAAGAGGCCGCACTGAGGGAAGTAGGCCCTAGTGGTTAGCACTCACATGTGCCTTTCTGCTCTGTTTTCTTTTTTACTGGGTTACCAGCTGAATGGGGGGGGGGGGAGAGACTGATAGATCTATCCACTGCCACCTTCCCCAGACTAAGGAGACCAAGCAGAGAGGGACTGTCTTAAAAACAGCATCCCTGCCAGGAGAGCACAAAACCCTGTGGCTCTTATTTAAAGATCAAATCGCAGTAGTATCTGCAACCGATCAGATGTGACAACCCATTGAATTTCCAATGAACCCACCCTTTAAACAAAAAAAAATTCATAAAGCAGCTTACAGAGAGAAAAATCAAATAACTAAATGCCTCCCTGTCCCAAAAGGACTCACAATCTAAAAAGATGCAGGAGAACACCAGCAAACAACCACTATAAAAGACACTGTGCTGGGGTGAAGAGGGACAGTTACTCTCCCCCTGCTAAATATAAGAGGATAATCAATTGAAAAAGTGCCTTTGCACCCTATTAGCAGGGTATAGAAGCAGTTCAGGGCAGCAGGCATGGTCCTTTCTTCCTGCCACCAACCCTTTTAACTTCACAACAACTTGGGAAGTAGGTAAAGCTGAGAAATAGCAACCGTCCCAGTATCAGCCACTGATTGGGTCGTGGGTCTCCTTGGTCTTCAGTGTAACGCTCTAACAGCCCAATCCTGCCTAAGGATCCGCCGGGCGGCCCACCCAGACCACCCGCCGGATCCCGTGCTCTGCTGTGGGCAGGCTCCCGCCCGGCGGAAAGTCTACTCAGGGAAGGAGACGCTCGTCCCCTTCCCCGAGTGTAACTGGCACTGGGTTAGCGGAAGTCGCTAGCGGAAATTGCTAGCGGAAGTCGGAGGAGGCCATGTAATGGCCCAGCCGAACAGCAGGGGACGGGATATGGCCGAAGCCATCCCCCGCCCCCTCCCGGTCCGGCTGGACCTATGGCCACCCTCCCCCATCAGCTGGATCCTTACCTAGGTCGTCCGGCGGGCAGGCGAGGTCTCGGTCAGCGGAGCAGGGGAGGCCGGCCTTGCACCGGCCTGCCCTGCTCTTAAGTCATCGCAAAAGTGCCTTACGGCACTTTTGCGACGGCTTCGGCCGGCAGAACGCTTGTTCCACCGGCCGCAGTTTGCGCAGGATTGCACTGTAACACCTACACTACACACACTTCCTACTGGTGGGACTTTGCTCCCCCAACCCAAACTGGTGCCGATGAATCGCCCATGTAGATTTCCACTGCCCCACCCTCCTCAAGAAATGCATGTGTGCGGGATAGTGATTCACTTTGTTTTCTTCACTTGTCTGTCCCTTCTGTGTCTTGCTCACCCATTCCCATTTTTGTCCTGTTCCTGAAGTGGTTACCCAACACATCCATATGAGCTCCCATTCCCTCCCCTTATTTCTGCACAGCAGTTTGGATCCAGGATTTGTGCCAGCCATCAGCCCATCTATCCCAACTTGACACTTCTCCACATAGGGAGACTCCTCTGGAAATGACACGGTGACCCTTTCAATCCATACCATAATTTAATATGTTCTCAGATGCTGACTCTTCAGCTTCTCTCCCAAAGCTTCCTAATCTGGGGTCAATTTCTGAGGCCACCCAAATCACTGCTTCCCTCCTCCCTTTTTTATGTGTTGTTTTCTTATTGCTTTCCCCTAACTACTGGTGGGAGATTGAGATCAGAATATGTCCCTAACACCAGCTCACAAAGGGAGGGGAAGTCCAGATTTATTTTAGGTCAACAACGCAATCCTATCCAGCTCCTCCACTGGTGCAGCAGTGGTGGAGGGCAGAATGGTAGGCTTTGGAAGGGAAAGGGGATTTAAATCCATCTCCCTTTAAAGGGGATTTAAATCCCCTTTCCCTCCCAAAGCTTCCCGTTCTCCCTCCACCACTGCTGCACCAGTGGAGGAGTTGGGTAGGATTGCACTGTGATGCATTTCCTTGGCTGTGGACCCCCTTAGTGTGGTGGGGGACTGCGCATTCCCAGCTCCCAGCCCCGCACACACACCTATAAGACAACCGCTAATGGAACAGCTCCATACAAAGGATTCTACACATGTACAGTGTTTGACCCTCCTCCCCCATTTTTTTTTTTTGAGGGGAAAGAAATGGGTGAATGGAGACTATATGTGTACATGTGGTAGCCTTGCATCGGACATGACCTTATGTGCATGGCGGTGGAGGGTGTACACTCACTCCTGCACCACGCAGAGCAGACCTGCAGCTCAAATAATTGTATCAACTGCCCCTTAGTTAAATCAAGATCCATTATAAAGTCTATGGCTTCCAGTCACCTGATCAAAATAAACCAAGAATCTTATTAACTGCCACATGGAGTGATCTCCAAAAGGGCTATCTGGAAACCTTTGAACAATGAGTAAGGCAGAGGCTTCAAGTATCTCTGGTTGTGTCTGGGAGCAGATTGATCGTTCAGATCTGGAGTGGTGGTTTGGGGAGGGGGGACATATTATCAGCTTGCTTGTCTGTGTTGCTTGCAGGAGTCAAAGCGCTTCGTACAGTGGCAGTCCTCGATTTGAGAGTGTCCCCCTCATCGATCGTCATTCCCCGCCCCCTTCGGTAAGTTAGCTACTTTGACTTCTATACGCCATTACTTGGAGGCCCACCAGCTATATGCTGTCACTGTGGCACAATGGGGGTGGGCAACCCCCCCCCTCTTGTTTTGCAGATCCAGGTTGCGGTGCTAAAATGAAAAGGGGGGAGCTGTTACAGATCTGGTGATCGTAATATAAATACAGAGTTGCCAGCTTTAGATTTCAAAAATTCTGGTATCTGAGTAAGAACAGATGGGCTCTGCCAGAAAAAGAATAGCAAAAGCTTTCTGTTTGGCCCTGTGGCTGATACAGTGGACTAAGCTTCGCTTGGGTTCTAGCTAAGCACAAGGATGCTTGCATGAAGGAACTACACCCATAGACTTCCTCTGCCTATCTGCCAAGTTGCTCTACCACCACATTTTCCACCTCTCTTAGCTCAACAGAACCTGTGAGGGGTTAACTATAAGAACATAAGAAGAGCCTTGCTGGATCAGGCCAAAGGCCCATCTAGTCCAGCTTCCTGTATCTCACAGTGGCCCCACCAGATGCCTCAGGGAGTACACAGCCAACAACCTGTTTCCTGCTGCCACTCCCCTGCACCTAGCACAGAGAAAACCCACTTCTAAAGCCAGGAGGTTGCTTATGGCTTGTAACCTGTGATGGTATTTTCCTCCATGAATCTTTCCAAACCCCTTTTAAAGGCATCTAGGCCAGGTGCCATCACCACATCCTGTGGCAGGGAGTTCCACAGATGAATTACACACTGGGTGAAGAAATATTTTCTTTTGTCCATTCTAACTCTCCCTCCACTCAATTTTAGTGCATGTCCCCTGGTTCTGGTGTTGTGCAAGAGGGAGAAGAATTTATAGAGGAAGGACTTACAGGCTTGCCATCTGCTGAACAGCAGCATATGTGATGGTGTGTTGGGGCTGAGCAAAACAACCTGACCATTTAATGTGCATGTGTGGAAAACACAGTTTAAGCATGTACACTAAGTGAAAACGATGGTGCTGATTTTAATTCAGAAATATCTAGCTTTTACACACACACACACACACACACACACAAATCAAGCAACTGATCATAAAACTATGCAGAGGGTTATGTTTTGTTTTGTTTTTCCTGGGCAGCCTATCAGTGTGCCACACCTGGGCTGGAAACTCTGGTTTGTTTGTTTTTTATATGCCTCTACCTTGACATAGTGAGAAGCTGTAAAAGCACCTTCATAGACTAGGTTTCTAGCCGGCTAGAATTTCACCCTCCCATCCTCTGGCCAGAATAGAAGACCATAAAGCTATGCATGAACAAGCAATTCAGCAGAATTGGACAGAAATCCTGATCCTTTTGATATGCACGAGGTGGGCAGTTGCCAAGAGGGTTGGATATTTAGAACAATAGTGGTTAAAAACAGGCCTGGAAGGCAAAAATATCTCCAAATTATAGATGGCTGGAATGAAAAATGGCTGGAAAAAACCCTGAGGCTTGTGGTTAACAAGCATGCTGCCTATCAAAAGTGATGAGAGGGCAGCTTTGAGTGCTGCTAACAAACTGCATGGCCACAATTGACAGCCAGCTTGCCCATTTCCTCCCACCCTGAGTCCTACTTTGCCACTATATGGAAAGAGTATTATGGAACAGAATCTTCTTTATACTATTGTAATACCTATATCTTTTGGATATTTACCTTCTCTCTATGTGTTGTCCCATAGTATTCCCCCAGCATGCGAGCGTCTTACGTCGGTGCTAGCGAAGAAGTGGAGCCCCCCTACCGGACCGGATTCCTGTCCTAGATGCACCTCAGAAGACCCCCCCAACCCACATCCACAAGACTAACACAGAGCAGACCCCCACCTCTTATCAGAATGCAACTGAAGCAAGCCCTATCACCACGTGCCCCCCACCCACCCCCTTCACCTGGATCTCTTCTTCACTCACTTCATTTGCCTGCCCTCTATAAGAAAGCAAGGGAAGGGTGGGGAGGCTATCCCCTGTGGGTTGCAGAAAACATGAAACAGGAGTGAAAAAAGAAGAAAATGGAAAGGGGATCATGAAAGAGAATGTAATTTTTAAAAAGACATAATTGAGAAACAGGACAAGGGTGAGCTGAGTTAAAGGCAAAGGGGATGAATGAATGAACAGATGAGAGAAGAATGGCAGAAAACAGCAGGCGAGTGATTAATAAGTACAAATTTAGAGTGAAAGAGTAGAGCATTATATACGAATGTGTGTGTGTGTGTGTGTGTGTGCACAAGAGCCAATGAACAAGTGGAAATATGGAGGGGACAGAGTGATAGAATGAATGAGTGAAAAAAGGGATAGACTGAGCGAGCAAAAGGAGACGGGAGACAAAAGGTGGCTGAGAATAACAGAATAGTTGACAACGCCACTCAGTAAGGGACCCATCAGCCCTGCTCTAAGCTCTCACATTGGGCATCCCAGAAAGGCCACTGCTGGGACCCACAGGGAGATCTGAGGGAAGAGGGGAGTCCAGTCGGGGCCCAGAGCCACCCTGCTCCCCACCAGCCTCCTTGCTCCTAACTAGAGCCCCCCAACACTAACAAGCATTTGGAACTTGCCCAGTTTAAATAAAAGGGAAACTTTATTTTACACTATGTTTACCCTTGATTCTGTGTATAAGTGTGTGCGGTCACGGGATCCATACAGAGGGTGTAGGCTCCTTCGAAAGATTTTTAAAGAGGTGCATAAATTCAACATCTCCCTGTACTCTACAATTCCTGAACCAAATTTTGGGATTTTGAAGGTCAGCCATCTGAAATTTTAAACGTATTTTGAAATATGTTGCCATTTGAAATTCCAGTCCTTGGGCAAGGACACACAGCCATGAGTTTCTAAGGCTTCATAACCCCCAGTTTTGAATTCTGATGCAAAACACAGTATGAACTGCAGTTCAGGAATTAGATTGAAGAAACTGCCTTCTACTGTTGTCCAAATGTTGAACCATTGGCTAAATAAGGGTCTGATTCACTGAACCATGAGCAGTAGTGAACCACAGACCCAGGAAACAACACTGTCACCAGGAGTGGGGTTCAACGAAAAGGTAGGCTCTTCTCCGAATTCTCAAGTTGGTGAGGAGGGGAGAGTATGAATCTCCCTTGTCTGGTTGCTAGCAGAGTTCTCTGGGCCCACATCAGATGAAAACTGAGCCCCCGAACAGAGTTTCTCTCTGCCTTTTATAGAGTGTCAAGCGAAGCTTCCAGCAGCATGCCCAGAAAGAAGACACTGGCAGTCGTTCCAGGTGTTCATCAGCCTCCAACTGTCATCTCTGTTGTTTTGGCGGGAAAACTGGTTTCGCTGATGAATAAGCCTTTACTGGCAATTTCAGTCTCGATCTTTTCCCTGAGTATTCTGGCAGGATTTTGTAAAAATTTCCTCATATATACATCTTATCCACTTGTGGCTTCCCTTGTCTGTTACTTTGTTTACAGAGGGCAAACTTCCTTTTCTAACACTGAGGCTGCAATCCTATGCACACTTTCCTGGGAGTAAGCCCTATTTAACCCAATGGAACTTACTTTAGAGTAGACATGCCTAGGATTGTTCTGTGAGTCAGGTCCATCTAGGTCAGTGTTGTCTCTCCTGACGGGCTGCAGTGCCCCCCCCCCCCGGATTTCAAACAGGGGCTTTCTCCCTGCCGTAGCTATCTTGAAATGCCAGGGATTGAACCTGGGACCTTCTTGCAAGCAAAGCAGATGCAGGACACTCCCCTCCCCATTAACTCAAAGCTCACACCATTGGGACTGAAATTCATATTTGGGGATGCTGGTCCAGATTTAGTGAATGTGAATTATTCACTTCAAATGGACAGGGGAGGATCTAGTTCCCATTTGTTGCGGAGCAAGAGCTACCCTGTTTCTTCCTCCTTACCCCACCCTATCAGTCACATGTCACCTTTTGTCAAGATGTAGCCACGAGCCAGTCAGCTTTCAGTTGGCTGAGAGTTTTGCCCGAAAGGAAATTAAAAACAACAACAACTGAGGGAGAGATAAAAGGACTTCTTTATTTAACGTGTACATGGGTCCCTATTCTCCAGACCAAAGAGAGAGGAACAAGGAGACAAAGCAGGGGTGAGGTTAATATACTTTTGCATATGCATGCTGTAGGTGTGTACATAATTCATTATACATCAGGGAACCTAAGCCAAAAACAAAAAAGCAAACCTTTCTTCTCCCTATCTTGAAGCTGCGATCACGAAGGGTCGGATAGGGCCGAGACCTATCTTACTGCGAAGCTGGAGAAAAAGTCTCCCACACACAGCTGTACGTGTGTCTAGCTTGTCCCCGTATCTTATCAAGCCACAGTCCATTCTAACTAGCTGCTTTTCACCTTGAAGAAAAGGCAGACTTCGGGCCCGAGCGAAGTGGGGGGGGGGGAGTTTCCATTTAGCAGTTCAAGCTGTGAACAAGTTACAAACATGGAGTCAGGCCGAGACCTGCAGCTACAAAGGCACCCATATACTGTATTAAAAAAAGTGTTTAACTCCCTTGAGAGACAGCAAAAAGGGTTCTGATTCCTGTATATCAGCTGCCTTTCTCCCTCTCCCCTCCCAGTGATTCAGCTGAGCTAAATTTAGTGATGAGGCACAAGTGTTCTTGCTCACTGTTGATAATGTTGATTCTTGCTGTGATAATAGCTCCTCTTTCCAGCAGAGATGAGGAAGTTGCACATTCTTGGTTATTGAGTCCTCTGTCACATCCCACCCAATCCCATATCCCACTTCACCCTGTCCAGTCCAAATGGACAGGGTGAAGTGGGATCTTTCACTGCTTCCTTTTCAGGACTATTGCTTTCTAACATTTGCACTCCCACACAATGAATACTGTCCAACTGCCTTGTTTACCCAGGAACAGTTCCTATTTTCTGGTTCATGTCCCTGATAAATCACTATCCCTATTGTCTAATTTTCCAGTGTTCAGCTTCAGCTCCATCCTCAGAGTCTCTAGAAGTTAAATCACCAAGAGAGGTTAGATGTACCTTGTCTCAGGTGCATATACATGTAGATATGTATCATGTATGCATGGATACTACGAATCCATTGTGCAGCAGTATTACAGTCTAATACATGCACACTGCTGAGATATATCTTGAATTGTCAATAATGTGTTATTGGAAAGAATTAGTATTAGAACTAATACAATTTAAAATTTTCATGGCCAGCAACAATCTTGGAACAACTTGAGTTACGTAGATGTTTGCCATGGCTTTTTACCCATCTAACTCAAGTTGTTCCAAGAGTATTAGAACTATTTCTTTTCAAGTATATTTTTAACCAAAATAATAAACACCTTCTTTGGTTTTTTAGATGGGTGGAGAGCAGGGCTATTGCAGGGTAACCAAATACAGCACATTGTAGATGCAGTACAGCCTTCATAGATGGGAGGCTCAGGCAAACACCTTGTTATGAAATGCTGAGTGATATAAGCACAGCCCCATTTTCATCTGTGGCATGGTTTAAATCAGGAAAGTCTTGATCTGCAGCTCAGGCTATTAGCTGCAAAGCTTCACCTAGTGGTCAGTTTTCTTGACCTGAGATGAGTCATACCAGTGGTGCCATTACCATTATGAAAAACATTTTTAATGAAAAAGACTACAACTATGTTATGAAGAGAACACATGGGTGCCTTATGGTTTCGAACACAACTTAGGCCTCCTCAAGTCATAGGGGCCTGTCTGTCTGTCTGTCTGTCTCTCTCCTTCCGGAGTGAACTAGATGTGCTGGCTGGCAAGGCAAGTGCAAGCCCAAGACATTGTGCCATCTCAAGAGCCTGCAACTGGTGATTAGAGGGACATGTCCTGCACTGTTGCAGAGGCTGGTAGGCTACGCTGATCCCATGGACAGCACAGCAGCAGAGGTTGGCAAAGCTTGCTATTATCAGGCCAAAATCCATTAAGTATTCTTAATAATGTAGCGGAATTTTTAAGCAGATGATAATAATGGAGGACCAGGAAGACTGGTGAACAAGGAAAAAGTATGGGTTTATTTGTTACGCAGCGCAGTGGACAGCACCCCAGGAGGGGACACTGACCCTTTGCCACATGTGAGCACAGTTTTTATACATTTCCAGGCAGAACATCACATGGTTGCTGAGAATGTGCATAGTCAAGGAGGCATACAGGTTTCTACAAGAACTTCGGATTTACATTTTACAGAAGACAATAGGAACAATAGTGGGCTGAGCTAGTCAGAGGACTCTTGATGGTCCGATCCTTGAATCCAGGGAGACTTAATTGATTTAGCTCTGGGAGTCTCCTAGCTGCCAGGGCAGGGAGCCTTAATTGAGTTAGGCAAATGGAGACCCCACCCCACCCTCTGGAGGCAGCTGAATGTGTGTGGGTGAATTTCCAGAGAGGGGAAATGTGAAGTTGCAAAACCAGAGATTCCTTCTGTGACTTGGGGAGGCAGATATGAAGAAAAACCAGGAAAATATTTTTCTGCATGAATAAATATTCTTAATAATACTAATTTTGAATAATAACAATAATTGTCCATTGATCAAGGACAATAATTGATCAATAACTGTCAAATTAAGCCCATCATTTTAAGCCCAAAGATGGGCTTAAAATCAGAAGTGACTGTTGTTGTTTTCACAGAAAACAAACACTATAGGTGGGTGTCTGTATTTGCAACATGCTAAAACGGGCAACACTTTAGCCACGGAGCTACATTTTATTCGGTCATCCTTTTTCGCCTTTTGACTTCTTTTTTCTCTGCCGGGCTAAACTCCCATACGTGCAGTGATCGTCGTCACTGGCCCCGTCTGTCATTCCGTTTAACCAATTGAAGAAGGGCGATGCGGTGAAGAACGACAATGACGCAATAATAGACAGTGTTTATATGAGGTGTACGGTTCTCGTAGAAATAGAAAAGGCTAGAGTAACACGTAGGCGAAACTTCCGTTAGCCGTCCTTGGCCGACATTTCATGATGGTTCTGTATGGGCGCAGGCAGCGGCGTCACTTTATTCCGTGACATATTTATGGTGAGACTTACACTGGTTCCAGTTACACTGGAAACCCAGTTCAGTTTAGAAAATACCAAGCCCGTGTAATGTGTATACGTTACTCTAGTATTTAATTAACTCACGGGGTCGGTTTCCTCCCTTACACCGCCCGTCTCGCTTCCCTGAAAACGTATCTGCATTTGATTGGTTAAACTCCTCTAGCGTCATCTGATTGCTCCAGAGACTCCAGAAATTCCTAGACTCATAGTGCACATGAACCTGTCTTATGATGTTCAATATGCGCCTAGGATTGCAGCAGCCTCAGGCATTCTTCAGCAACTTTACTTCAGCAACTTTGAAACTGAAGGAATCCACTAATTTAAGTGCCAGATCACTTAAGCACTTAAATTTAAGTGCCTTTGGACTTTACAGCCAGTCTGCAGCTGCTAAAATTCCTTCTTTACCACTGTTAAATGTATAGAAGAAGACCCCGTTACCTTATTTTGCCTCAGGCTGTCTGTATGAGTAAATCCAGTTCATTTATGGCTGAGGCAGGTCTATCAATAACTGTTGAGCATGTATGATATCTACAGTACATGGAATCTCCATCTTCAAAAGAATACCCGAATACCAGTTGACAGTTGTGCGGAGTGGGCGCTCATTAAAACAGGCTCCAGGATTAAAACAGGGGTACCAGGAGGGGAGAGCTATTGCAGCAAATTCCTACTTGTGGGCTTCCTGAAAGGATCTTGTTGGTCCTTGTAAGAAAGAGGAAGCTGGGACGATACTGTAGTCTGTAGATCTTTCGTCTGACTTGCCGGAACCTTAGAGGGCTTTAAAATCAAATGGGACTCGATTTGTATCAAAGCAAACCACATCCATAAAGTACAGGTATGCTCACGGCTGCTAGCTATGAAAAATGGACCATCTATGTCCGTCGGCAGCATAGCCCACCCCCCATACCAGATGTTATGGGATAAACAATGGGCAAGGGCGGATATAGTCACTCCCTGCTTGTGAGCTTGCCAGACCATCTGGTTGGCTACTGCGGGTGCGGGAAGCTAGGTGCTGCGACCAAGTGGACCTTCTGTTCAGTCTGATCCGAGAATGCGGTTATGCGGTTCTCAACAGCATGATTTTGTTTAGTTTGCTCGGAAGTCAGTTCAATTGGGCTTACTCAACAATTTCGTGTGTGCATATGGTATTACAGGGCAATCCTACTATGCAAGCCTACTCAGAAAAATAAAACCCCATTGAGTTCAATACTCTCAGGAACGCGCGCATAGGATTGCAGCCGTAACGCGCTATTGGTCGGCAATTCTCAGTCGCGCGCTCAATAGTCTGACGTCAGTAGACACGCCCCCTCCCTCGGAGAACCGGAAGGAGGGCTGCTGGCAAAGAGACGGACGGAGACGGGGGTAGACTGCGGTCGCCATCTTGGAAAGCGAGAGGCGATCGCTCTGTTTGTCGCGCTGAGCGGGCGGAGACCGCGGCCTAGAGCTCGTCTCGCTTCGGACCGCGGCGCCAAAAGCTGGGCTCTCGTCGCTGTAGCTGCGAGGCTTGAGCCGAAAGAGAATTGCCTGCTAATTTATTAGGCTGAGGGGAAGGAAGGCAGGAGAAGAGGGTGGTGGTGGTGGTTGGGCGAGGGGCGCAAGACCCGAATGTAAGTGGCAGCTGGGTAGTCAGGGCCCGAGGCAAAGGGAGCCACAGGGCAGATCCAGAATAAAGGGAGGGGGGTCGGTGGACAGGGACTGGGAGTAAGCCAGCTGCCTTCGGGGTAGGCTAGGCGGGGGCCTTGGGAGGGGAAGGCAGAGGTTTTATAAGGAGGCAGCTTATTGTGGGGGGGGGGGCTTGGCACGTTTTAGCTGTGGTGAAGACAAGAAGAGGGGGGGACAGGATAAAAGGGTCTGGGCAGGGGAGGCAGGAGCGCACAGCAGCCCCTCTCTCAGCTCCCTTCTTGGAAAGAACTTGGAATGCCCTGGCCTGTGTTGCCCAAGCCCAGGAGTCCAGGTTTTTTGAGGCTCTGAATTCCTACTGCCCTGTGCTGAAAAGGGGCATCCAGGAGGTGGAGTTGAGGGTGGCAAAGGGGCATTTGTGCAGAGTGGCACTGCAGTTCCTTCCCAAGAGTGAGATGTTCGTTTTGCCCAGTTAACTTCCTTTGTTTGCACTCTACCTGCTGAAGAGGAAAGAGGAAACCCTGTTCTGCTGAGAGAGTCGCTGCTAGGCTCTCTCAGGCACTGGGCCATTTAGCAGCCACAGCTCCCTGATCCACAGACTGAGGATGGCCTCCAACTTAAGTGACCAGCGTGCTGCGGAATGGTGATTGCATCAGTTTGTTTCATTTTTCTGGGCTGGGTGGATTAAGGCGGGGGCTTGGATGAGCTGCATTAAAACACAGCAGATTGTTGATAGGCCCTTGATTTCCCTTGGTTGGGTGAGTGGGTGCAGAGTGTAAGAAAGTGGTTAACAGCTTCTTTTCAAGGGCAGCTTGAAATGACAGGCAGGAAACATTCTTGATTAAAAGGTGGTGATGCCCAAAAATATGGATTCTGAGAGTTGAAGTACAAGGTAGCCAAACTCTTTCCAGGTTGAAAGGACATTGGGTAGAAAACTTAAAAGCCCTGGAATCGTTTCTTTCCCTGGAGACTCTTGCACATACCAGTAAAGTTGGAGCCTAAAACTGGGAATGAGGCACATAGGAGATTCATTTGGGCTCGTCTAGCAAGTGGAAGAAGTGGGATAAACCCACAGTTGTGACCAAATGTGTTTGATGAAGAACGTGTGCTAAAAAGCAATAATTTAATCTCTTTAACCTAAATTCTGCATTCAAAACCTGTTTCAGAATTGGTCACAGCAGTGCTCCTTTATATTACAGAAGATGTGTTGCAAATCTTGCAGGAACAATTGGGAATGTGTTTTTTTCCAGGACTCCTGAAATTGTCATAACTGAATTTCAGTTTCAAAATTGAGTGACTGGTTTGGATTTTGCAATATTTTGACTGACTTTTCAGGTGTAGTTGTAATTTTGGCATTCTCCTTTGGATCTACTTTCTCATCCTTATTCTTCTTATTTAATTCACTGTCATCAAAATGTTTTTGTTATACCTCACCTGTGAGTCTGTGGTTGAACTGATTTGAATCCAGGTTTGTGTTAGTCAGCTGGATGCTCTGTGTATGATGAGGGATATTGTTGGTGCAAATTTTGTCTGACATTGGCTACATGTCAAATTTCAGTTATACCATTGGGAATATCTAGATGTTAACAGTGATAGAAATAGGGGCCAACTATGCCATTTAAAGCACTGTAGAATGCTTTAGCAAGGGCACACCCAAAGTTAAGCATCTTTCTGAGACTTTGCTCAAGTAGAAATCAGCATTTCAACTTGTGACATCATAATGCTGCTGAGATCACAAGGCTGCTGGTCTTGCACAGTTGACCATCAAGACTTTCAGAAGGAAGGCAGGTGGGGCAACATAATCAAATGTATAATGCCTGCTCTTTTCAGGCCTCCACTCCTTTTTTTAGTCATAGGTGTGGGTGAGTGTTGTACAAATTTGAATTATCACTTCTGTAGAATATATTGGTTCATAGGCAAGTAAAATAAGTTTTGTTGCCCTTGTTTTATCCATGTAAAATTGAGCGTTGGTGACAAGTGACTTTTTAGCTAGTCATGCTTGAATACTTCACATTAAGGGTGATGTCTATCTTGAGAAAGGGTTGGGAAGAGAGACTGTGGATAAAAATCTTCCATATTCTTGGACGTTGGATGTTTTAGACCAGATGTGTCTTTGTTATCTAACACTGCAGTAAGATGAAAGTAAGCCTATTTTCCTTCTGTCAGTAAAGTATGTTTTGTAAATGAAAAGGATCTAGTGGTGTTTTAAGACTTGCCTGGTCTCCTCAAAGCTAAGCAGAGAAGGCTACAAAAACTGGTGTATATGTGTTTTTCCCCCCTTGGGCTACAAATGACCAGCATAGATGTGCAGACAGGTGGTCTAGTACATTATTTTGTGGCTGGTAGCTTTTATGGTTCTAATTTCATGGTTGAATTTTCACAGACTTGACACCACCTTTTTGTGTGCAGATCAGTTGAGTGGTCTGATCTTTTCATTGGAAACATAGGCAATGGAATGAATAGATAAAACTTCTTTAATCATCTAGGACAGAGTGACAAAAAGGTAGTACAGGATTTGATTAGGACCTTGATTGAAATTTTGCTTTCCTAGGCTTCCTTACTGGGCAACCTTCAGCAATCAGCCCTGTAAAATAGGGAAAAATGATGGCTTGCCTCATCTTATTGCCATGAAGGATAAACAAAAACTGGTACACGCTATATACTACAGTGTAATATTAATGATGAATAGTAGTTGGAGGCCTTGTTACAACTGACTTCTTATCTGCTGTTCTTCCTCCCCTGCCTCTTTCTACTGTTTCACTGTGCAGGGCTCCCCAATACAACCTAGGCAACGGGAGCACCAGAGAGAATGGAATGGAAGGGCCAATGCATGAGAACCCTGAATGGGAGAAGGCCCGTCAAGCACTGGCGAGCATTAGCAAGGCCAATGCTGCTGCTTCTGGCAACAATAAAGGTGCCACCAATGGGCCAACTAACACGCAGGTAAGAGGGTTGGATCTTTCTTCAGCTGCCTGGCAAGAATATGTACCCGTGAAGGCTGCTGTTCACGAACCTTTTGGAATCTAGCACAAAAATACTATTGGGAGCTCAAACCCCACTCAGAAGCCCCACTTCTAGGGAGGACTCTACAACTTGTTTCTTTTCTTAAGAAAACTTGTACTGTCTCTCTCTCTCTCCCCCCCCCCCCCCATGGCTTTCAGAGCAGCTTACAATAAAAAAGAAAAGCTTAAACAATCATAAATAACCTTACCAGAGTCCTGGAAATGACCGGGACTTTCACGGTATTCAGGAAAATCCTGGCAGCTATTCCCCAGAATCCCAGCTGCTGCGTGAGTTCCCAGGGCTTCAAACTGCTCTAAAAAGTTAAAACAAAAACAAAAAACAATCCGATTCTCAGCAGCTTTCAGTTTCACATTGTAACCAGAAGTTGCTGTGAATCGGATTTTTTTTACTCTATAGAGCTCGTGTGGCTTCCCAGGGCTTCAAACAGCTCTAAAGTTAAAAAAACAAAACAAAACCGATTCATAGCAACTTCCAGTTTCGCGTTGTAACTAGAAGTCGCTGTAAATTGGTGTTTCCTTTAACTCTTTAGAGCCTTTTGAAGCCCTGGGAAGCCGCGTGAGCTCTATAGAGTAAAAAAAAAACACAATTCACAGCAACTTCTGGTTACAACGCGAAACCAGAAGTTGCTGTGAATTGGGGTTTTTATTAGTATTATTACCGCACTTTGAAGCAATGGGGAGCCGCGCAGGAGCCCAGGAGCAGGCGGCAGGTGTGTAAAACTTGGTACACAGGTCTTCTTGTTCCTTGTTAAAACCCCAGCATTCTGCATTTAACCCTAACCCCGCCCCCAATCCCGGCTGTGTCCCGGCCATTATCGCTTCCGCCCCCCCCTGCGTGGGGGGGGATCTGGTAAGGCTAATCATAAATGGCCTAACACAGCTATCCTGTTGCAGCTATTTTTTAAATAGTCCAGTTAAAACAAGAGCTCACAAGCAGTCGCTATAGAAAACCAAACGTAAAGCACGGTTCAAAGTCCCATTACCTTAAATTCAGTCTCTCTTTGAGGTGTCTGCCACTTGGGTGACAACAAGCATGATTGCTATTTGCATATTGTATGTCCTGTATATTTTGAGGAAGTTGGAACAGATTCTTTTTGACTTGAGGCTGACGTGGCTTTTACTTGCCCTGGAGCCAAGAACATCACCCAAGGTCTAAGAGCAGCATTTCTCAAACTGTGGGTCAGGACCCATTTGGTGTGACCCGATTCTTGTGGGTCCCACAAAGCCTACAATGAAAACAGGGGTGATGGAAAGATCAGATAACTAATTGCTTCAAGCCCTGAGGCTATTCAAAAATCAGATAGCTGCTAGTTGCCCTGCAAAGAGCTGAGCTCTTTGCAAGCTTGTGTAAATATGGGGAGATAAATGTTTGAGCACCTTTTTATGGTGTGTGTTTTTTTCAAGTCAGTCAGTGACTGGTAGTGGGAGCAGGTGAAGGCTGGGTCACATAACTTAAGCCCTTCAAGCCTTGAACCTATTCATTAGGGCTGCCTCATTATGAGAAATGGATCGAGGTTTTTTTTGCAAATAAATATTACTTGTAAGTAAATAAATAAAAATATTTCTTTCTTGATCACCTTTAAGCCTCGTAAAGCTAGGTGGGTCCCGAAAGAGTGTCATTTAAATGGGTCCTGGTGCTAAAATGTTTGAGAACCACTGGAAGGTTAGGTTTTGGGCTTGTTTGGGGGTTAGAGCTCCTGAGTAGCATTCTTGGCTCCTGGAAAGCAAAAAACCATTATTTCACTGCGTAAGTAAAATAGCAAAATTGTTGAAAGAATAAACTGGCTCCTTCTAGTCCAGCTCTACTTATGACATTTGCAAGGATGAACAGCTTTTTGAGCATCCCTTTATGACAAACATTTGTGCTCCCTCTTTCCACAGTATGCAGCTCAGCAAGGGGAGTCTCTGCAGCAACAACAGCAGTACTATCAGTGGTATCAGCAATACAGCTATCTCTATCCCTACAATTACTATTACCCTATGGTGAGTAGCAACACACACCTGAATGCCTGCTAGTTGTGTCATCACTCAGCTGGAAAGTTGGTGTCTGGAACAGGGTTCTTAAAATTATAGAATGTGGAGGGGCACAAGTCACCAGGGCAAGATTGCCTATATGAGCTGAGCCTCGCCTGTGCTTTTCCAAACCCCTACAGATTAACCAGATAATCCAAAGCAAACTGCAAATAAGGTATGTTGTAGAAGCAAATAAACATGATGCAGAGAGGCCTTTCTTTAGATGGCAAATAACTGAATACTTAAGTGGAAACCAGTTACTAGGAGGGGGCAGAAAATTCACTTCAGGGAAATTTAAATTCTGGCCACCATGTTTAACTATGTCCTGCAAAATGAATTTACAAGGTGTGGCAGCTATGTCTGTATTACAGTTCTTCAGTGGGATAGAGCAGGGGAACAATGGTGGGAGCGATGTATGTTCTCTCTGGTTGTGGGATTCTGAGAGGCAGCCAGTGGTGTAGGAATGCTAGACTAGATCCAGAAGGGTGTTTCTTGTTCTTATTGCCTGTTATGGTGTATGAATGTCTTCTAATCGGATTCCGTGCCTTGGGTTGGTCTCCACAGAATGTCTACCCTGGCTACAACTCCCCTGGGCAATATGGTGTCCCAGGCTCTTACTCCTCTACAACACCTCAGCAGCCTCCAGTTCCTGGGCAGCACCAAGGGAGCATGAACCAGGTAATGGCTACTTAATTTGTATTTTACTTGGAGGAAATCTCACCATGAGATTCCAACAAGATTCATAACCAGTCTCAAGATTCCCAGTACCGTAACTTGCATGCCATCCATATCTGTTCCTACGTGATTCTTAGTTATACTGGTAGTTATTTCTTGATTGGGTCGATTCAGTTTTCCTTGATTTTTAAATAGGCAGATAATACCTTGTAGTATTGGGTGGTGTTGCACGGTGTATGGATTTCCAGCTGGGAAATTACAAATAGCATCTTTGGGGAAATGACTAAGAAAAAAGAGGTCCTAGAAGAAATTGCAAGAGGAAGGAGGGAGGTGGTAACACTCAGCAAGGAGAGCAAGTATTGATATCAAAGCTGGAGGAGTGGTTTGGTGAGGAAGGAAGGAAGATGAGAGTACTTGGAAGTTGAAAATGGGAAATAGGCTAGTACGTTGTCTACCATTTTGAAAAAGGGTACTGTATGTGAGATGTGGATAGTAGTATACGAGGAACAGTTGCAGGCTGTTAATAAGAAACAAGAGGAAATAGAAGTGACGACAACTGTTGTTGCATTTCAAAATAAAGATGCAAGATATTAAATAATGGATAGGTTAAGACCCAATTTGGAAAAGGTACTGATTGACAGTTGAAAATATAATTTGAAGTCGAGAGGGATAACAAAAGACTTATGTTGTCTCTTGGAGCAGTCTAAAAGTGAATGGGAGTGAAGAATGAATTGGTAGTTAATATAGAGATTGCTATTTAGATAGGAACTGTGGCCGCTAAAAGACTTGTGATATCCTGGGAGCATACTGGTTAAATTTATTAAGAGTTAGGAATACTATATTATAGCTGGCTTGTAGGGGAAGAAATTAAGGATTAAGAAATTGTAGTACTAAAGGATCCTGGCTTTTTGACAGGCAAGATTAGAGAAGACATTACATATACCGTACCTGGAGATACCCTGTTTAGATTAAATGTTTAAATCAGAATGGATTGATTAAGACTTTAGAGCAGGGGTCCCCAACCACCGAGCCTCCACGGGGAGCGGCAGGAGCTTTGGGGTTGGGGCATACTTGCCTTCGCGTTGTGTCGCCTCCGCTTTGGCCGTCTTCGTTTTCGGCCCTCCCTGGAGCTCAAACAGCTCCAAAATGGTAACGAAACCGGCGGGGGGGGGGCGCATGCAGCTGACATCACACCTGGGTCACGTGGGGGCGTGGCGTCGACTCCCCCTCCCCCCCCGGTCCGTGGGAAGAAATTCCAAACTGATACCGATCCCTGACGCCGGAAAGGTTGGGGGCTGCTGCTTTAGAGGAAGCGAGACAATTGTATACAGTTAGCAAGAGGCAGCAAGTGGACTTTAAAGAGCAGATGAGTATAATATTAGCTGGACAGTTGAAACGTTTAGTGTTAATTGTCAAAGGACTTAATTCTGTATTAAAAAGGGAAGCTTTCATGTTCTTGGAAAGAGAAGGTGGACATTCTGTTTTTACAGGAGACTCATAAAAGTGGGTGAAGAGAAATATTTGAATTACTTGAAACTTGGCGAGGTCTGTGCAGCTGGTAGTGCAGCTGGTAGCCCCTCCAAGAGAAGGAAAGTAACAGTTTTTATTAGGAGGGACTGTTTTGTTTAAACATTAAGAAGGGCAAGAAGAGATTTCTCTTGTTGACAGGAACTCTAGCAGACCAGGATTGTATACTGTACATGTTAATGTTTATTGCCCAAATTCAGCACATTCTTTCAGTTCATTATGGATTTGTTGGAACAGGAGATGTTTAGTATCTTGGATTGTTTTAGTTTAGTTTCAACTAAACTAAATTCAAAGTAAATTGAACCACATCTGAATGGATAAGTATCAATATCCATCAAAATGTTGCAGGCAGGTTGTCTTTAAAATATCTTAAGGTAGTACTGTATGTTACTTGGGTGTCTAGGTGCAAAATCAACTGGGGATCAGTGAACAAGTTTAATCATTATAAATCATTTCAAAAAGTTTCAAAGAAGCTGGAGTTTTCATAAGGGCTCAAATTGTTATACACAATAGCCTTGAGAAAGAGGAATGGCCTCTCAAATTGTTTTGTTTATGAATATGCCACCAACTTGCAGCAAGTATTTTATTGGAAGATGGCAAGAGAAGATCTTGGGAGTTTGATCAGGAAAGCCTCTGAGTGACTGAGAGGTCCTAGATATGTCTAGGTAGGATTAGATGTCCAATTTTAGACTAGGAATACAAGGCAGCAAAGCTGCCTGGTTTTTTTTTTTTTTTTTTTTTTGCAGTGGACTGAATCTCATGAAGTTGTGAGCAGAACAAAAAGAGGTAGAATTACACCCATTTAGTCTGCTGCCGCCATTTGGCTAAAACTCATAAATTGGAAAATTACCAGTATTATTGGGTCATTGAGAGTTGATATCACTTTGAAGCTCAACAAAGTCCATGATTCTCCCCCTTAACATCTGTTTTTTAGAATGATGACTTTAGTACAGAGAAGTTATTGGGCAGTGTGTCCCTATTAGTAGTGTGTTTCTTTGGTGTGTATTAAGGATTTGATAATTCATGGTAATGTCTTATGAGCAAGTAATTAGAAAGATGAAGGGAATCCACCTTCATCTTTTCCAGTGTTTTCAAATCAGAAATATAGTGTAAATGAAAACATGGTTCATATTTGCTTTCCTGGTAACATGTCTGTCTGCATGTGTTTCATTTCTATGGAAGATAATTTTTTGATGTGATGTGTTAGTAAAGAATATATAGCAACATTCCCAATGCCCTGAACTCTGATCATAGAGTTAGCTCAAGTGAAGACATTTGGCAATTATAGTGAGACTGATATGCACATTTTGTTGCTGCAGTAAATTGCTTCTCTGCCTGCATTCAAAATCATGTGGTGTCAGGCATTTGCAGCAGGAAGGATGTGACTTGGTTTTCTTGCCTTCTGTGCATCCTTGACTGAGTCAGATTCTGACTCTTATGACTTCCTGGCATGCTGCCCCCTTGATGTAGGTGATTGGGCGGGTAAAACTAGTTGTGTGACATTGCAATTTGGCTGCATGGCTTGTTTTTGGCTTCTCAAATATGTATGATATCTGACTTGCTTGCCCCAGAAAGCTTGCAGTGATTGTGCAATAGTGGTGTGATGGGAGAGGGCTGCCCTATGCTAAATAAGCCTGTGGGTGCAGAGGCTTAAACAAACATTCTTTCAGGCGTTCTGGAGAGCTAGAGCTCTAGCCTTTCGGGCAGAGGAATAAGGCCCTATAGATATGGGCTGAGACTTTTTGCTCCTTGCTGATTTTAGCCTTGCAGCCTTAATGTTTCCAGTCCAAGTGTTTGACTTCCAGAGATGGCAATGGCATGAATCTCTTCTCTTTCTCCCAGCCTCCTGTCCCTGGCATGGAAGATGGAGGGATGTCATACCCAAACCAGCAGCAAATGCCAGTCCCCAACCCACCACAGCCTCCCATGCAGCACCCTAGCCATCCCTCTCAGCATAGCAACCATCCCATGGGCTCTGGGGGGCAGCAGCAGCAGCAGGGAGGACCGCCTGGGGGGCCTCACTCCCAACAAAACCAGTCAAGTGCTTCCTACAACCACCAGCAGCAGCATTCTTACCAGGATGGGGCCAAGCCCAAGAAAGGACAGCAGCTGTGGAACCGCATGAAGCGTGAGTTTCTGGGGTCTGGGGTCTAGAGGAGGAAAGGGGGAGTTGAGTATTCCTAAGCAAAGAGTGACAAAGGGGTTCTAGAAGGGAGCTGGAAGGTGGTGCAGGAGGCAGGTCTCTTGACTGGCTCTTTACGCTAGCTGTAGTTGGAGAATTCAGTGCCTGGAATTTTATCTCTGACTTTAAGATTGTGTTCTGACAATTTATTTTCTTCTAGAACAGGGGTTCTCAACCAGTGGTACTAGTACCATCCGTGGTACTTTGGCCGACTGTTGGTGGTACTTGGGCCACCAGATTCCTGCTCTGACATGGTGCTTTCAGCGGCACATTTTTGCTCCCGAGAGGCTCCTGCCTTTGGCCAAGTTGCCCAGGAATGCTGAGAAGGGCCCTCCCACCCACTCAGAGTCTCCTACCTGTGTTTTCTGGCCTCTAAAAACCTGGAAGTAACTGGTGATGTCATCATCGGTCACTTCTGATGGTATGCAGCAGGAGAGTGGTGCCAGAGGTGGTACTTGGCCGGGAAGGGGTTGAGAACCCCTGTTCTAGAACATTTATATCCTGCCTTTCTTGCCACAGAGACAACCTGATGAGACTTATTAAATAAAGCGATTAAAAAAACTTGTAAAGGTTGAAGGCAGGTAACTCTTTATTACAGTAGAAGATATAGAGATTGGAAACGCTTTGTGTGTGTGTGTGTGTGTGTGTGTGTGTGTGTAACTGTTTACAAAAACAGCAACAAAAATAGTATAGTAGACTGAAAATCCAAACAAAACAGCACAACAATAGAGGAATTGAGCAGCCAATTCTCAAAGGCCAACTGAAATTAAAAAAAAAAAGTTGTTGCCTCTTGAGTCCAGTGTGTTGGTGTCTGGCCACAGAAGTAAATGGCAAACTTCTCTTGTGTTGATGAGAGGCTGAAGGCTAAGCCCTTTTTTTAATCTATTGCCCCAAATTCTTTTTCCAAGCAGAAGCACCGGGGTCTGGTGGCCTGAAATTCAACCTCCCCAAACGCCCTTTTGTGATGACAAATCAGAACTTCAACTCGGAGCAGCAGCAGCAGCAGCAGCAGCATGGCAACTTCAGTTCGCAGCAGAATTCTGAGAAACGCCACAATCACAGGTGCATATTATTTGTCTGAATGTTGCGTCCTTGGTTTTTGGATAGCCCTTTAGTGAAAGGAAGAGAAATGGGGTAAGAGGTGTGTTGCTAAAGTTTCCAATTTTAGAGATCTGCTTTTTGTGGCTGGGCTTCAGATCCCCCCCCCCAGTGTTTTCTAGGGTAAATGAGGTTTTCAGAATCCCTGAGAGCCCCAAGCTTTTCATTCTGAGAGTAACGTTTCTAGCCTTCCTGTAGAGGAGCTGCAAAACATGTGGACAGTGTGTATGAGAAACAACAAGTATGGTATAACCCAAAACTTGGCTCTAGATAGGAATGAATGTTGGACTAGAAATTTGCTGGAGGTTAATCTGGCAACGCTTCAATCTATACCAGGGATGCTAGTTGTCAGCCCATGGGCTACCTCTGGCCCCCACAGCTTCTAAGAGGCTGCCAGCCAGCTGGAGGGGAGCATTAGATCAGTGCTGCCTGTTGCTTGTCTTGGGCTTCCTTTTTGCTCCTTCCTGGAGGCCTCCTTGCCAGCATGCTTGTGCGTGGCAAACACACAGAGCAACGTAGAGGCTTCTTTGGTAGCCTCTGGTTTTTGCCTGAGGCCCCTTCTGGGTGAGAAGGTGATGCCTTGTACTTTGCGAAGCACCACAGAAGGT
Source organism: Plestiodon gilberti rubricaudatus (assembly GCA_026170595.1). Taxonomy (NCBI): domain Eukaryota; kingdom Metazoa; phylum Chordata; class Lepidosauria; order Squamata; family Scincidae; genus Plestiodon; species Plestiodon gilberti. Next base: position 14,865,569 of record JANXHW010000006.1, on the reverse strand, counting down.
GCCACTTCTGGCCCAACAAGCACTCTGTGTCAATGCAGAGTGTCCCGTCACAGTGCCTCGTGTCACGTGGTGACAGGGCACAAGTTGCCTGGGGAGGCTCCTTTCTCAGACGTTTTCAAGAAAAGCGTCGGTGGTATGCGACAGCCCTTCAGAGCTGGGGTATCTGCCAATTCCTGAATGCCATTTGCTACCATGTTAATAGTACTGGGTAGATACACTTTCTTGGGGTGGTGCCTCCCCCTCCTTTTATTTTCCTTGAACCAGAGTAAAAATGCCTTCAGAATTCTTGTGTGAGGACCAAATAAGACTTTGCGGTAAATGAAACCCTGTTAAAGGAGCCTTGGAGTGTTGATAGACTTCTGCCTGCAGTTCTTCAGGTAAGCCAGAAGATTGGCCACAGGACATGAAGGAGTACGTCCAGCGCTGCTTCACTGCCTGCGAGTCGGAGGAGGACAAAGACCGTACTGAGAAGCTGCTCAAGGAAGTGCTGCAGGCCCGACTGCAGGATGGCACTGCCTACACAATCGACTGGAGCAGGGAGCCGCTTCCAGGGTCAGTAGCAGGGGGGATGGGCAGAGTTTTCTATTTGTTGGGCTTGGAGAATTGACACTCTGGTTCCCCGGCTGATGTGGGAACTGGAATGTTCAAAGCCATGGCTTTTCGGGAGGCAGAGGGGAGAGTTCATGGCTTTGGAGAAGGGAATGCAAGGAGCTGCGATTCTTTGGTTTTTATGATGACTTCTCCTTGAGAGGCAAATGAGGATTTGTGCTTCAAGGCTTGGTTATGTCTAGCAGACTTAACAGTTCGTGCCCTTTGCAGCTTGAGCCGGGACAACATGGCTGAAAGCCCCAAGAAGAAACCGCAGCGCTGGGAAATGCCCTCTCTCCACTCCCCGCGGGCCTCCATGCAGTCCAGCCTTTCTCAGCAGCAGCAGCAGCAGCAGCAGGGTGGAGGTAGCAGCTCTCAGCCCCAGCGAGGGGGAGGGAGCGGGGGGGCCTCTCGTGCTCGTGGGAATGGCTTCCCCACCAAGTTTGGGAATCGCAACGTCTTCATGAAGGAGAACAGCTCTTCCTCGAGCGTAGACTCACGTTCCAGGTCTCGGTCCTCGTCACGGTCGCCCAACCGCCACTTCCGACGGAGGTAAGCGTTTGAGGTGGAAGAGGCAGTATCAGCTTGGTGTGTGCAGATGCATTGGTGCCTGTGAGAGAAGAGAACATAAGTCCTGCACAGGGTGTGAGGTTTCCTCTGCTGAACATTGACACATAGACAGTGTTTTCCCGTCCATAATTGCAAGGACTGGAAGTTTTGTTTAAAAACTCTCCCTTTCTCAGATCCTTGGGAACCAGGTTGTATCATCTGTTTCCCCCTTCGTAGAAGCAGCATTAAATTACACTTCAGTCCTCCCTCTTGTCTATCTTGATGAATTTAATGTAAGATTCTCTGAAGAGTTGATGACAATAGAGGGCCTTGACTTGGGGAGGGAGCAGGAGAGTTGGAGGAAAGCCACTTTTTTCTCCCCTTCTCTCTTGCAGTGATTCAGGTTCAGACAGTTCCTATTCAGGCGCTGAGTGTCGCTTGGGTGGCCGTAGGAATGTCCAGAAAAACCGGGGACGTGGAGGCCACATGGACAGAGGCCGGATGAGAGGCCAGCGAGGGAAAAGGTAAGGTTGGGTGGGGAAAGGAGCCTCCGTTTGATAACCAGCTGCTAGTTAATAATTTTGGGATACTGAGAGAGAGAGAGAGAGAGAGCATCACAGCAGGAGTGGATTTGGGAAGTTAACAATGTCCTTCTTGAACCTCTCCGAGGGCTTAGATTGAATATGCAGCTGGGTCTCTTCCATGAATGGCATTTCCTTCCCCAAGTGATTCTGGCCATCTGATTCTGCAGGCATGATCAGGGCCCTTCCAAGCGCAACCGGAAGCGCAACACGATGGACTATGAAGATCCTGAGAAGGAGTTCAAGAAGGAACGGCGAGCTGCTCGTTTCCAGCATGGGGGCCACTCCAAAAAGCTGCGGTTGGAGCCCCTCATCCTGCAGATCAATAGCCTGGACACTGGGGGTTCGGATGGCCTCGATTGGAATGAGCTGAAGATTGTGGGCACCTGTCAAGAGATCACCAAACATTACCTGCGCCTCACTTGTGCACCGGATCCCTCTACTGTCCGGCCTGTTTCGGTGAGCGGCTCTGAAGCTCCAAGAACTAACCCTGTATTTTCATGGTTCAGAACAACTTGCTGTATCCACCTGCCTCTTGCTTTTTTTTGCATTCGTTTAAAGCTACTTATAGGACTCTTTAATGTCCCCTGTGTAGTCCTAAGTACAAGAGAGCGAGTCGAGAAGTAGCATGTGAAAAGGACACGTGCACCCCAAATAAAAGAGGTTCCACAACAGACAAATAGGGGACACAAGAAAAGATACTAACATACCCCTGCCTGTCCCCCACACATGCTCTCTAACTCCATCCACCAACATTGTTTCTACCTTTGGTGGCAAAGGTCTCCATCTGGCTTGCCTGTAATGTTGCAGTTGAGTGACAGTTCCTTGCACAGTGAACTGCAAGAAAGAGATCTCTTGTCGGGGCACACAAGTCTGGTGGGCGGGTACTATCTGAATATGAACTGTTTTTACTTGTGGTGGTAGCAGATACTCTGATGGTTTTTAGGAAGGAAGACACATAATAGAAACATTCCGGCGGATAAATAAATAAAAACGTGCATATGTGTGCTGAGTAAAGAGGAAGACAAACCCTTAAAAATAATAGACGGCAAATGCTGCAGTTGAGGCAACAGTTGCCAGTCCACCATAGCTCAGCCCTTGTGTAACCACAATAGCCCTCCTGGCTTCCTCTTTGGTCCTGTCTTGCTCCACAGTTGGTGACCTGCATGATCTTGGAAGTTCATTCCTGTCAGGTGTGTTGTGTCTCTAATTTGTCCTTCCCTTGCGTCTTCTCAGGTGCTTAAAAAATCCTTGTCCATGGTGAAATCCCACTGGAAAGAGAAGCAAGATTACGCTTACGCTTGTGAGCAGATGAAATCTATCCGACAGGACCTCACGGTAAGCCAGTTCAGGCATTGGAGGGTGGAAGGGATTGCCATGGCTGGCCAGCAGGCTCGGCCTTACTCAAGTTGCCAACAAAACGTGTCACTGCCAGATATCTAGGTGACGGGAGCTAGGGGTTGGTTCTCTAGCAGGGGGGTAAGGAGAGGTGGTTCTGTGCAAGCATGAGCACTGGTAGTGAGCGCACAGTTTGGCATCCTGAGAGTCTGCTTCCCCTCTAAACCTAGACTGGAGCAGTTGGATTTCTAATGAAATAATCAGGAACCACATACAGGGTGAATAGTATTTCTAGTAACAAGGGGAGGGTTCAGACTTCAGTGTCTTGCCCAGAATACGCTATGCAAAGTTAAGCTATGATATGCAGCCTTGATTTACATAACTTGTACAAGTCACAGAAGGCAGTCCAAATTCTATGCAATACGAAAGGTATTGTGACCCACAGAACTGTTGCTGAGGCCCCTGGGTTCTGTTCCCAGCCATTACTTGGGCAAGGGAGCCTGATGGGGGAACAGCAAGAGAGGTGGCCTCTTCTGTATTCTTATTGATGTAATATAGGAGTGGTGTTTACCTGCCTGCCTGCTCGCTCCCTCTGAATTGTGGGCGAGTCACGTTACGAGTTGGATCGCTTTGACAACACGGGTGGGTTAATGAGTTACAGCAACTTGTCCCTCTTGCCCTTCGTCTGGCACAGGCGGTTCCCTTTCTGTCATGTTAAGGAATGGCGCAGCCTCTTTAGGAACAGCTGTGGGGAGCAGAGTGATGGGCCATAGCCAACGCGTGCCGCTCTGGAAGCCCAATGGCAGGGCCGTTTTAGGGATGTTTGTCGCCATGTAGGGTACATTGCACCAGTGGCCCCAGATCACCTGTACATTTTCTGCAGTGGCAGAGAGTGTTGACAGAATGATGACGCGACTCTAGTAAGAGACAGACAGTTTAGCTTTTGAAAACTGTTGCCTTTCCAGGCTCTTGTATAGACAGAATGAAAGTAAAATACAAGAATTTAAGTTTGGATCAGTGTGGGTTGGGAGAAAGATAAGACGTAATTTTGGGAAACTGGATTAAAAAGCCCTTGTCTGCAGAGAAAGTTGGCTTCTGCCTCCAGATCCTAAAAAAGAGATGCATGGGGGGCATTTTTGGGGTGGGTGGGTGGGTTTGTGTCTGAAGTTTTTGCATCCTGATAAAAAAACACAAATGCTCTTTTACCCTATTAAACTATGTCTCGGTCTACCCTACTGTTTGTGGCACACGTTCTAATCTACATGATTTGGGGTTAGTTTCCTCCTCCGTGTCGTTTGGTCTGTTGGAAACACCATCATGCCCTTACTAATTCCAGCAGACTTTGCTTCTGGTCAAGTGTCGTTGCCCCATCTTCATGAGTGACTCCAGAAGTCTAGGGGGGAAATCGTAAATCATGTTGGTCCTAATGTCTTCTAGAAGCTTTTACTTGGCTGGCTATAAGGAGAAGTGTGCATGCTTGCTTTTTTGGTGACACCAGCAAAACATTCTTCACCTGTTGTAGGGATGCCGTTTTTGGATTCAACCCTCTGAATCCAAACTATTTAACCTTGTATGTTCAAAAAACACCCTCTGAGAAAAAGCAGAGGAGTTGATCTTTTGACACCGAAGCTAATATGTGAACCCTAAGCTACTATAGCTCTCTGGCAAATCTTTCAGGTTCAGGGAATCCGTACAGAATTCACTGTGGAAGTGTATGAAACCCATGCTAGGATAGCACTTGAGAAGGTAAGAGACCATTTTTTTTGAAATATGTTTGTATCCCATCTGTATGGACTTGCAAGGGGAGTTTTGTGTGGGGTGGGTGGGTGATCTTCCATTCAGGCCTTGACCAGGCCTTGATCTGCTTTTAGGTTCAGCTAGGTCGCTTCATTGCACGCCCTCAGGCCGTGTCCTGGAATCTCTTTGCTTGCCATTCTTATCAACAGAGAAAAGCTGGAGTGCTCCAATCTGAGCTTTATAGTACGCAGCAACAGTATCTTGCAAACCTAGGAATCTCAGCTCTTTCCCTTACAACATGAAATGCACCTTTCTAGGCTTCATAACTGTGAAGGTTTTATAAATGTGTGGTTGTTTCCTTGCACAGATTTTAAAAACTGGGGGGAAAACTTGTGTCTGTACATCTTATTTTTTCCTCTACTCTTACTGGTTTTCTGCACCCATCTCAACTCCTCCCCTTCCCCCCCCCCCCCAGTAAACCCACCTTAGTAGTTCTTGCATGGTGTTGGTGTGTTGTAAAACATTGGACTGCAGCATCTTTGAGTTCATGATATGCAGAACTCGGTGTCCCTTTGAGGACAGGAGGCAGCAGGCAGGCAATGCCTGCCACAGGATAATTTGCCCTTGAAATAGAAATTGTACTGCTTCTTTACGAGGCAGAGTAGAACCAGCAAGTTAAGAGTGACTTTCTCAATAGTTTCTTCCTTCATGGTGGTGACCTCTGTGGAGGGCAGGGAAAGTATTTCTTTGAAGAGATGGGGAAACTGGGTGGCTGTGGGGTGGGATACATGACTCCCAAGTGCTTTCCTACACCTCCTTCCTACTGCAGCTCTGCTGTGTGGCGTAGGAGATGTGTAGCAACTTTGCATTCATCATATTCCGGTACTGATAGATTATCTTTCCCCAGGGCGACCATGAGGAGTTCAACCAGTGCCAGACACAACTTAAGTCTCTCTATGCAGAGAACCTCCCTGGAAACGTTGGAGAATTCACTGCTTACCGGATCCTCTACTACATTTTCACCAAGAACTCGGGGGGTGAGTGGCCTGTGTGTGGGGAAGGACCACGTAAATTATTCCTAGTGAACTGAGCACAGCTTCACTAGTGCAGTCCTTTGAGGTGAGGATACCCATAGCTGGCAGGCAGATTTGTCTCACCTTGGCCATTTAATTGGGTGTTGAAAGTTCCCTCTGCATTGCTGTTCAGTCCTACTCGGAGGATGGTCTGAGCTAAAGTTCCTTCAGAACTTGGAGATCCCTGTTGTGGAGTTTTCCTGCAAGAACCTGTTTTACCAAACTCTATGGCCATAGAAGGAAGATAAATCTCATTCATGAGTCCAGCCTGTAGGAACAGCAGCAGGTATTCTCAACCCCTGGATCTCTTCCATTGATGTTACTCAAAGCCTGCTGTTTTGTAATGCCAGTGCTTGCTGTCCCTCAGTCTCAGTCACTGATGCCTCTAGCATGTTGGGCCACTTACTCTTGGAAGATTAAAACATTATTAAGAGGCTCTTGTGAGGAGTGTATAGATTTCTTCCCCCCCCCCCCATTTTTTTTAATTGGGCCCTGTTAAGCCAAGCCAGACCAAGTTTTAATTGTGAGAGGTAGAGAGTGACCGTGAATATTTAAGCCCAAGAAAATGGGTGGTGAGAGTAAGCAAGGAATGGGGCTACTGTGTGAGCGGACGTTTCAGTGGCTCTTTCTCTTCCCTGCAGACATCACTACGGAGCTGGCATACTTGACAAAAGAGATGAAAGTGGACCCCTGTGTGGCACATGCACTTGCCTTGCGTGCAGCCTGGGCCCTGTCCAATTACCACCGCTTCTTCTGCCTGTACCGCCAGGCACCCTGCATGTCTGGCTACCTCATTGACAAGTTTGCAGAGCGAGAAAGGAAAACGGCCCTCAAAGCCATGATCAAAACGTATGTGAAGCTGAGCCAGGCATCTGTGGGGTGGAGGGGCGGGGAGGTGCCTCACACCTGTGTGCTTTCCTACACCTCCTTCCTACTGCAGCTCTGCTGTGTGGCGTGGAAGGTGGGTCTAGTTCCCTGTAGATAGTGTTTGGTAAAGTGGCTTGTATTTCACAGCTTGCAGGTAAGTAGAGCAAGAGCTGACTGCCAAAGCCACCATCGATTACTTGGGTTTTTAGAGAGTCACTTGACTGTATATCTGGGCCAGGAGGGGCCCTGCCAGATGTGCCTTGAGTCACTTTAGAGATCTCGGTGATCTCATGCAGAACAGTTTGTGACTCAGGAAAGCCATCTTCAATTTAAGAGGAAATTCACAGTTGGGGGGGGGTACTTAATGGAGCAAAGAGCTGCTCTTTTTTCTTTTTTAAAAATGGGATTGTCTTAGAAAGAAGGGCCTTGAAAAATGACCAGAGTCCATCCACAACGTGTTTGTGGTTTGTAATGCTCCACCTGTTTTTGCTACATCCTAGAGGAGACAGCAAAGGCAGGAAGGAGGAGGAGGAAGCTGTTCCCCTCCCCCACTATTCCTTGCCTAATCCAACTAAGGAGATTTGTGCATGGAAGTAGCTGCCTTAGCACCTTTCCCTTGCTGAATCTGGAAGCACACACCTGTGTTGAGCACAGGTTCTATTTACCCCCACAATGCTGCTTTCAGTACAACATAGACTTGGGTGCAGGTCCTGGTGAGAGTTCCTTGAAAGCAAATACAGTATGACTAGGCAGCCATATTTTTGCATTTAGATAACATTTGTCCGTCTTTGCATTCTTGCAAAGGGGCATCCTGCCTGTGAAGACCTGCCACCCTAATCTAGTCTCTTTGGTAGCACATCTGCATTTGGGGAACCCATTTTACAATAAGGAAAATGATATTGAGCCCTAATGAGATGTAGACGCTCTACAAACTCACAGTCCGGCCTGAAAGCTTACCAAGAGCTTCAGTGGTCAGACAAGTGACGGTGTGCAGAAAGGGACGCTTGGACAAGAGTTGATAGGAAGCAAGACTCCACATGTGGATGGAGTGTTGGGCACGTTGCTACAGTACATTGTTATGTACTGGTGAAAGATACCAAGAGAAGAGCTTTCATTGCGAGGTTTTGCTTTATTGTATAGCCTCTTTTAGGACGAAACGCATTCTCCCTGTGTGTCTCTGAGCATGGGGAAGCCTCCTCCCTGTGTTCAGTCTATATTGCTGCAAATGCTTGATTGCTCAGTACAGTGGTGAGGTGAAGTGTCAGTGGAGGGTAGGGCTAAGCCAGCATGCGCTGGAGATGGCCTCATGCGTTTGCTTTTCATGGGAGGTTGAACACCTCAGTGGTGGCATTGGAGAGAGAGGGGGTTGCCCGGAGACATTTTTAAGCCTAGCAGAAGGAATTCTAGAGCTGAGAAAATGGCAGATAGGTTTAGCTTGACTTGTATTTGGACCCCCTGCTGCTTTCCAAGTTCTGTCATGGTTGCAGGTGGACTCCAAATTGCTGTCCTGGTTGGGTTTTGTTTTGGGGGGGGAGATATTGAAACCTCTTTAAATTGCACATGACTTTTATTGTGCAAAGGAAATGTGTAGTATTTGCCATGCAAGTGGAAACTGTTACCCAAACTTGTACATAATCTGGTCAGAAAAGTCATTGTGCGTTCATTCTCGTCCTCTTTCCGCCCCCATATAATTTTGTTCAGGAAGGAGATGGAGCCCAGCTATGTTCCCTAGTTTGTTCTTTGAGACCAGAATCCTGGAAATGGCAGGACTTGGGTCAAGGGCATATCTTAATCTGCAGGCTAATTGCACCCAACTGGGTGACCACCTTTAGTTTACTAGTTAGTATGTTTGCATAGTCACAATATTCTCTTCCTTGCCACTTTCCCCAAGCACTCTTTTCTGTGGTGTGGTCACTTTTAATAGCTAGAATGACATTCTTCAGCAGTGGGGGAGAGGGGTACCCTGAAGCAGGCATCTCCTCCTCCACATATCTTTTTTCTTTTTCTAGACTTGCTCCTTGTGGGTAGATGACTCCGCCCTGTTCCAGTCCTACCAAACTCATAGTGACATGGTTTGGGGGACTGCCTGCTCCTTGATTGCAAGCCTTGTGAGATCTGAAATGGATCTGTTCAAATAGCACCTAAAATACTACTGTCTTCAGTATGGTAGAATTAAACAGACAGGAGAAGCCTGTTAGCCAGAGCACTGTTAGTGCCTGCCTGCTCAGTTCAGTGCTTTCTCGTTGCCCTATGTGTTCAGTACCACCACCACACTGTTTGGCAGGAAGAGGTTTTAATTTAGTGTTTGACGTTGTTGCCCTCTGCATTTCTGTGGGTGGTTGTGGGGAGTACTTGAAGGACCCAGTGGCAGTAGTTGCCCACATACATTGCTCAGAGGTGTGCTTCTGAAAGCCAGCCGATTGCTCTACTGAACAAGTGCGTAGAATACCTCTGATAGTTGCCGCAGCCTTGGTTCTCTGCAGTTGAGGGAAGTGGGAAATTCAGCACCACCTTTAAAGTACTATATAGTTCGCTTTCAGACCACAGACTTAGATGTATTTATTGCTAGGGTAACTGAAGATACTATGAGGACTGTTCTGTTATCTTAGCGTGCCTTTTTCATCTGCTGCCTTTTCCCATTCACCAGTGTCTCTTTTTATCTCCCTCAGTTTCCGCCCGGTGCTTCCTGTCTCCTACGTTGTGTCAGAGCTGGCCTTCGAGAGCGAGGAGGAGTGCCAAGCCTTCCTCGCAGCTCTGTCCCTTGTGTATACTAGCCCCGACGCCACCAAGATTGACTGCAAGCAGAGCTTGACGGTCCTGGCCAATTTCTGAAAGCATAAGCTCACTTCCCTGCCCCTCAGTTTTAACATGTACATATCAGTGTGTGTGCGTGTATATATATGTGTATATATATATAAAAAAACCAGATTCACTTGGCTGCTACGGGCATGCCGGAGCCTAGCTCTACTGCCTCTCCTGCTGTCCACACCGCACACGGATAGAAGAGGGTAAGATCCATGGACGTTGGATGGCATCTAGGACCATCGGAAACAGAAGAGCAGAGTCTAATGGTTGTGTTTTTTTGCCAGCAGTGGGGTAGGGAGGTGGGGGGGAATACCCTCACAGCGATGGCTCATCAGTTTACGATCATCTGTGTTTTCTTCCCCTCGTGTCAAGATGCTTGAGAGAACATAACTGCGAGCCCCCCCTCCATCATCAATAGGTCAGAAATTACTGAGATAAAGGGTGGGGAAAGGAACAGGGATATATGAATGAATTGCTGGGAGATGTGGATTTAATTGCTCTGTCTTCCTGTTACCAGCCCTTCGTCCTCACAAGAGTTCAGGAAAGGAGAATATTTTCTCCCTAACCTACGTGGGGGGCTCCTCTGTCTAACTTTTCTAAGACCACAGCAGTATCTTTTTCCAGAGGCAAACGCTCGTCCAGATTCCTCTTGGCAAACCTCTTAGAAGTCAGCGGTACATGAGAGCAAATGGTTCCTTTGTGTAAATATGTGGAATATAATTCTGTACAGAAGCTACAAGTTGTAAATAATGCTAGGAAAACTTTTTGTTTTCTAAGAAAAAAAATGCTTTTCTACTTTTATAATGATGAGTTTAACAGATGGTTTTCTCTGAAGATGAAAAATCCAGGTTGTGTTGTGTGCACATTTTGTGTTCTCCACTGTGCTCCTCAAAAACTAACGCTGTCTCAGTTTTTTCCTCTTCCGAGCTACGGCCTGGCTCCGAAAGAGCGCCTGAGAGAGACGCCACCTCTCCAGCCAAACCCAAAACCAGCCTGAGGGGGAAGAGCAAACCAAAAGCTGCCTTCATGTATTTCCTACCAGTTCAAAGACTTTTTCCTATGTAGAGGAGAACGTAAAAGACTACTTTTGCCATTTAACCCCACCTGGATGTGGCAGCGTGAAGCCGAGAGAATCCGATCAAGGCAATAAGCAATGGCTGTGGATGCAGCACAACACGCAGCACAAGAAGACCCTCGCAATCGCCTCCTTATTGTATGTTGGAGTTGTCATGCTCAGTTTTTTAATTTATTTTTTCTCCCTCTGTCCTCAGTTCTTTACAGGTAAACTCAAAAAATGCACCACCCCATTTTCACCACTTTCCGTCACATTGTTTCAGTTTTGTTTTTTAAAGTTTTGGAAAGATTGTCTAATTGTCTCTCTTTCTCTCTCTTCCCTCCTTTCACCCTTAGTCTCTCTAGCTCCTCATAATCCTTTCCCTTCTCTTTTTCCTCCTTTGCTCTCACTCCTTTCTTTTTCTCTTTTTGTTTTTGAACATGTGTAATTTTGGGATGTTTTTGGCTTGGGCTGGATTTTTCAAAGATTCCTTTTTCCTTTTCAGAAACCTCTGAATTCTTTCCATTTGATTAAAAGCAATTTTAAAAAAAAGTAGTGAGTTCTGATGTGGCATTACAGAATTGGCAGAGGCATGTGGCTTGATATCCCAGCGCTTTCCTGCTATGTACCTAATCAAGAAGCTAATTTATGTTTCTGCCTCCTGTTTCTAGGAGGATGGGGGGGGGGGGGAAGGTGGTCTACTTTTACAGCTGTTTGTCTTTAGCTACACATAACAGTGACTTGAGACTATGGGTGGTGACAGTGTCCCTTTGCACACAAGTTTTTGTATCATGGCTTCTCTAAACACCACACATTCAAGGACAGGAAGACTGGTTAATATGGATGATATAATATATGGGTTCTGTTTGCAAAATGGCCACTGCAAATTCTTTAGCAGAGATTGAGAAGTCACAAATGAACAAACAAGTTTTGTGTGCTGCTGCCGTATTCTACTTTTTTGTGTCACAAAGGATGATCCAGCACAAGTGCACAGCTGATTTTAAATGGTCCTGAATAATGTATGTTTGGTTAAATCTGTACCATGTTTCTCTGGACTCAGAATCCTGTCTTGCATATGAGAAAATCAGATTTCCTAAATCATTTCTTTTACGTAGTGGGGGAACCTCTTTGGATGACTCAAGGGGCTCCCCCCAATCTTATGAATTAGATGAGACCTCACCATAGAAGAGGCTGTCTTTGCTGCCACCTCCTGTATTTCCGCATACTTAGCTTAGTAACAGCATCTGAATGTTCCCTTACCCTCTTGATCATTTTTGGGGTAGCATGGCTATCCTGACTCCTGTCTTGCACTACTCCAAGATTAGGCAGGTGCTGGTTCACCACCTGCTGTCCTCTTGCTGTTCACAACAGTATCGTGTGTGGGGCTCCTAGCCCCCTGCCCTCCCTTTGATTCACAGAATGAATCTTGACTGTAGTCATGACCACAGAAGGGTACCTAGCCCTTGGTTGATAGCAATTTCTTCTTGGTATAAGTCTAGCTTCAGTAAGGTGGTGTAGAACCCATCAGTCTTTCTACCTTGTCCTGTCTCACACAAGTATAGTGCCTCTACTGCCTGTGTTCCTATATGATCAATAAGGGGGGCCCTTGAGGAGTGTGCTGGTAGCTGTGGCCTTCCCTTCCTTGCTGGGATCTTCACTATGGTCATGTGAAACTTCTCTTTGTATGGTGGATGAATTACCGTCAAGCCCTTCTTCTTAAAGGCCTCCTCCAAAGTTCGGGCCAGTGACCCCAGCTCTGGCGCAGATGCCGGAGCCAAGTAGAGGACACGTGAATTGAAAGCCTCCACCCCTTGGAAGGAGAGAAGCAAGGCCGGGGGTAACAGGCGTTGGCTGTTGGCTTGTAGCTCTTGGAGAGCTGTGATTGCTTGGTGGATCTCTTCTGGGGACTCTAGATGCAGCAGGCAAAGCGTGAGGTGAAGAGTGGCCAAGGCTTCACAGAACTGGGCCAAATCTGGGCGAATGTCACAGAGGGCTCCTTGGAAATGTTTCACAGCCTTCCTGATCTCTGGGCTGGTGATTTGGATGGCTATGAAGTGAGTGGGACGCTGTTTGGGAAGGGGAAAGGATTTGCCTCTATTTTCAAAAACCACATTTTCTTCGTTCTTCATCGTAAGGCTATTGCCCTCTGTGATACCGTAAACCTGTTTGGACACGTCTCCTTCCTGGATAGAATGTCTACCTGTGAGTGAGCTGACTGTCTCTCTCGCCTCTTGAATTGCCACATCTCCATCCAGGATGGTATGGGTGATGCCAAAATTGTCCACTGCTTCCTCAAGCTCCTTGACTGTTTCAGTGTGTTCAGCCATCCCTTGCCCTTCAGCTCCCATCACCTTTCCTCCATCTCCGTTTGAAGAATGGTTATGAACCTTTTCCTCCGCAGCCTTAGCTGCCTCCCTTTCTTCCTTTATCACTTCCAAGATGGTGGTCCCACTTCCTGTAGAACCAAAGACGTCATCTGTGCGGCTAGCTTTGTCCCACACCACACGGCTCCTATATTTGAAATACTGGATCCTATGTTTGGGGATAGCCAGAACCCCAGGCCCAACTGAAGCCAGATCCTCCCATGAGAAAGCACTGAAAGGCTCTTCCAAGATCCCCAAGAATCGGTCAAGGTAACCAATAGAAAAACATTCAGTTGGCACCTGCGCATCCCAGAGGATACGAGAGATAACATCATCTGCTGTTTTCATTGGAGGCTTTTTGCCTGACAGTAGCCGTGGCAAAGGATCATGGAGGGTCATGGCGTCTTCTAAATGATGGACATCGCAGGCATCACCAGGGTGGTGGTTGCGGCAGCGGGTGCCAAAGCGGCAACGCCCTTCTTGGAAAAAGCGGCATGGGGGGTTGACTTCAGCAGTGGTGTCTTTGGGTGGAAGTGAAGCAGGGTCTGTCAGCGGTTCCTCGGTGGTAGCGGCTGGGAGATCGATGAGATCCTTGTCGGGGTAGGGCAGCAATTCAGCCATAACTAAATGGAGACTGCTCTGTGAAAGAAACGGGAGAAGCACAAAAAGGGAAGTTTACTTGCATCAAGTTCACATGTTGGCCTGAGGACTGTCCAGGTCGGGGTGTATTATTTACATCACATCATTGATGGATATGGCTTTTCCCACAGGATGAAGAGACAGATCCCTGCCAGAAGGGGCTTATAATCTAGATCAGTGGTTCCCAACCTGGGGAGGGGGGGTTGGACCCCCAAGGGGGGGGTCGTGAAGCTGTTTCTGGGGATTAGCAGGATGTTGGCTGGATGGCCACACCCAAGATGGCGGCTTACTCCTTCCCCACTGCAGAGAAAGAAGTGTCTGATGCTCTCTTGGGGCTTGTTTGCTCACCTTGTGTTACTTTCCGCTTGCCTTTTAGCATCACTGTTAATATTTACTCACTTCTCCCCCCCCCCCCCGGGGCTGCTTATGAGTCCAACTTTTAAAAGTGTAATTTATTAAACCGTATAATTTATTAAAAACAACAATGTTGGTTCCTGCTTACTGACATCACTTCTGGCCCTAGGTCTTAGGGGAGTCCTGACAGATTGTCATTCTACAAAAAAAGTCCCCCCTTTTTGTAGAATGACAATCTGTCAGGACTCCCCTAGGGCCAGAAGTGATGTCCTTCTCTTTTATCTAGGTGCTAAAAAGGTTGGGAACCACTGACCTAAATAAAAGAGAAGAGGGAGCAGAAGGGGAAGGGAAATGGAGGCAGGGCAAGCAGGAGGAGGATTGCTGAGCTAATATAGGAGTATTTAAGAAAAAGGATCTGTACATCCCTTTGTTAAATTCATTAATAAGATTGGTTTTGTAGACTGCAGTAATGGGGAGCAGTAAATGAGCCCATTTCCTTCCCTCCCCCCCTGCTGAATTATATATCCAGTCCCGGCCCCCAACTAAGTGACAAGTCTGGACAAGTCCAGAATAGACATGAGAAAGTGCAGCACAGCTATGCAGCAGACTTCCTAAATCTGGTCTTCAAGCCTTTCAAACCTGGGACCCACCTCTAAGTGTGCAACACACAAACCGGTTTTTTAAAACTTACATGTCTCTCTCCTCCTCTCTCAGAGCCTATTTATTTACACTGGCTTAACAATCATTCCAATATATTTGTATACTGCCCGCCCCCATAAGGGTGACACTCTATGTAAATGTTTATACCCTGCCTCTTGATCGAAGTGATCCCCAAGAGGGCTGAAAACAGGACAACTTGGGAGCCCCTTGCTCCTCTGATGTCTCCTGCCCTATGGAATCTGGGAACTGTAGTTTCGGGTGGGGGAGTGGCTAGTGGCTAGAGTCCTCCAACAAATGAGCCTGAGCATCTATCTGCAAGTACAATTTCAGGGATGGGGGATCATGATAGTTAAACCTGTACAGTACCAGTATAATTGTGTAGTGGAGCCATTTCTTCTTTCCCCACAACCCGTTAGTATGCGACAGCAATTCGCTTCCACCTAGGTCTGGCCTCCTCTCTAGTAGAGGTACTCACGCCCCTCTTGCCCATCTGATGCAGACTGGAAGCCCTGTGTCACGATCATATTTTTATTTTATTAATATAATACTAAAAATACACTACATAAGTTTACAGCCCGTGCGAAGCAGTATATCCTCCTAATATACTATTCGCTATTTTCTACTTATACTAATGTGTCAACGCAGAAGCTAGCATGCTTTTCCATTAATGGGAGAAGAGTGGGACCCACGCGCCAGAAAAGTGCCTTACCTTGCTCCGAGAGCTGGTCCGTAGCTTCCTGGTTGTAACTAGGGGTCACTCCTTGCCCGTTTACAGCCGCTCCCAGGGCCAACCCACTGCTCACCTGCACTTCCTTATGCCACTTGAACACGTCTTCCTGGAGTGACTGGGTGAGGACCAAGGATAAAGGAGGGTGTTTTTTTGCAAATTACCCGAAAAGCATTGTGGGTTATGAAAGCGGTGACATTTCCACTCTGCAGCCAGCAGAGGGCGGAAGTCCCCCAATTTCCAATCACAGAGAGCCTAGTCAAGATACTTTAAGAAGGCAACGTTTCTGTCTCCGGAGTCCTTTCCACACGCCTAAAAAGTAAAAGAAGTCTCGGGGAGCCCTGCCAGCGCATGCACGGAGCCTTGGGGAGCCCCAGAGCGCTGGCACATGCGTAGAGCGTCGCAGTGCTGAGCTGAACGTCGAATATTAGCAAAGAGCTGGACTAGGAGGGGACTGAGGAAGGAGAGTCGCCAACAGGGAAGGCGCGATGGACAAGCAGACCAGGCAGGGGCACGGGGCGGCCACGTTTGGCTCGTGGGGGTCTCAGGGACCCCAAGGGCTCCTAGGAACACGGACGCGACGCACCGCGCACGCACCCACGCACACAGCCAGTATTTCTCAATCTCTCATTTAACTAAGGAAGGATGTAATAGAACGGAAGCTTATAGGTCCCCCGACTCTGAGCATGGACAGAGAGCGTTTTCTTCCCAACTGTATGACCACAGAACCTCCTGTACATTCAGGATTCATGAGAAGGGGCCATTCCCAGGAAGGATCGTTTGAGGCCTGACGTCTGCTGTTTGTTTTCCAAACATGATGAACTTACTGAACGATGACCTTTTTAACTAGCCTGCTGTGTTCACAGACTACGAGTGCTCCCACCTTTTCTAGAGCTGGCATTCATTGGTACTAACTTCAAGTAACTTGGGCCATCTAAAGGCAAAACAGGCTACGTAGATGACACCACCCAGTGCAGGACTTTCTTGAAAGATGAATTTACACACCTTTGTGCGTTGTAGGTATGGGAAATTGTGTTTCCTCCTTGGGAATTTCCCTGATTGCAATGCCTTCTTCTTGCCTCCTACGAGTGAATGGATGCTGTTGCCTCTTTGACCTGCATGGCAAAGAAAAGAAAAGGCTATGACTAGATAATAAACCATACAGATTGATAGATGAGGGAATAGGAGGAACATGTGAGTTCCTGCCAACATGTAAGCCAATGGGTAGGGGCAGGAGAAAATGGTGATAACGAAATAAAAACATAATACTGCTTTCTGCAAAAATCTGCAAAAAAAATAATGATGCAAAATTTCATGGTTTTATCTGCTGACACCATACACCCTATACCGCCTACCCAGTACACTTTTAAAGTGGTTAAGTAAAGGTATCCCCTGCTCAAAAGCCAGTCGTGTCTGACTCTAGGCTGCGGTGCTCATCTCTGTTTCTAAGGCCAAAGAGCCAGCGCTGTCCAAAGACGCGTCCGTGGTCATGTGGCCGACGTGACTAACGGGCCGCTGTTACCTTCCTGCCGCAGTGGTACCCATTTATCTACTTGCAACTTCTTGCTTTCGAACTGCTAGGTTGGCAGGAGCTGGGACAGGAGATGGGAGCTCACTCCGACACGTGTCACTCGGGTCTCAAACTGCTGTCCTACCAACCTTCCGGTCTGCAGTTCAGCGTCTTAACCACTAAGCCACTGTGGCCCCTTTTTAAAGCAGGTACAATTGATAAAAATGGGGAAAATTTGGAATAAAAACACAACACACCACTTTCTGCTATTTCATTTTGGTTAAACACTGAAATCTGCGACAAAATAAAGCCATTTTCTCACACCTCTACCACTGGGATGTAGTGGCAAGAGCACTAGGCTTGGGAAGACCTGGGCTCAAATCCTACTCAGCCAAGTTCATGGAATAACTGTGGACCAGTCTGTCACTATCGCTCAGCCTAGATTACCAACACAGGGTAGCTGAAAGACTAAGCAGGGGAAAGGAGTGAATTGTGCATACTGCCTTGAGCACCTTGGAGGAAAGCGAGCGAAAAAAATAAGTGACTAACCCCCACCATAGACAAGATGACACCGCTTCGAACAACTGCATAGGACCCCTGCACCTGATGCACACGCTCAGCCCGACAAGACTACAATACTCTGCAGTGTATCCCAGATTGGTTACCTGTCTCACAATGACCTTCTGATACACGCTTACAGAACAGGGGACTCTCATTTGGGTTGGTATGTCTGATTGCAGAACTGGAGGGGCCCTAGTTATTGTGGCTTAGTTAAGAGCGAGTGCAGCAGCTACGGATCCCATCCCTGACTCCCAGTTGTTTCTCTCTAGCCCTCCTAAGGCCCCCAGCCCATTCGACAGGACAATGAGGAGAAGCAGTGAGCACCAAACAGCTAGGACTGGGTTCGGCTATAGGAATCCCAACCGTGGGAGATGAATCGTCTACTTTTTAAAATGCCCCCAACCCTTCCCAAGAGGCTGGGCTTGTGAACCCAGTCTCAAGAACGGCTCCTTCGTCTTTCAGCAAACCTTTGAACAAAGTGGGTTTGAGGCAGGATGTGTTCAGAAGGCTGCTTGCCAAAGTCTCTCTTCCAGAGAGTCCTTCCTTCTGAGCTACGAGTTGTACAGTATCTGTGCCCTCTCCCAAAAGTCAGTCAGTCTCTCTTACACTCACACTCACACACCCCTTTTCTGCAAGCCATGATGGGGATAAGCAACCTCCTGGTTGTAGGAGTAGGTTTTCTTTGTGCCAGGTGCAAGGGAGTGGCGACAGGATACAGGTATCTTGTTGTCTCGTGTGCTCCCTGAGGCATCTGGTGGGGCCACTGTGTGATACAGGAAGCTGGACTAGATGGGCCTTTGGCCTGAGCCAGCAGGGCTCTTCTTATGTTCTTAAGTCTCCCTTTGAGCATAGGACTGGAGCCTTTGCTAACTGGAGAGGGACTCCGAAGCCAAGGACTGGCCTCCCCTCACTATCTGTCCCAGCTGGTGCTTTTCACAGGTTGGCTTTGCAATGGTTTCCTTCATCCTGTCAGGCCTGGCTTGTGTCAGTGAGGGCCCCTGATCTGTTTATCCTCTGGCAGGAAATTCACAGCTGGGAGAGACCAGCAAACAGAGCCACCAGAATCCCAGATAAGGCTCGAGAGACGTGTTGCAGCTGGAGTCCATGAAGGGGCAGAGAGTGATCAGCAATTTTCGCTTTGATCTGCTCCTGGCCTGTGGATGCAAAGTCCAGCCTCTGCCCTCCCTGGCCAAAACTGAAACCGGGCCACAAGCTTGCGTACCCCTCCTGCCGCAAGGCCCCATTCAAGCAAAACATGCCTCCAATGCATTCGCCCCCAAGCCTCTCGACTCTCCTTCCCTCTCAAGCGCCCCTCGTCTCCCCCCCCCTTCTAAAAAGGGAACTTCATCAGATGGATCAGAGTGTATATAAATACAATGGTTCAATTAATTCAGCAGTACGTTTTTTCCCCCAGTAACGTCAAGACAAAGACATGAGTCAAGCAAGCAAAGATTAAGGCGGATCCACACCAAACGCGGCTCGGGGCATTGCGCCCAGCCAAGTCCGTGTGCGTCCGGTGTAGTGCTATTTGTGTGTGATGGCGTTTGCCCGCTGGCTGGTTGCGTCCTGTCCCGTCCCAAGTGGAGTCCGAGGCGACTTTTGGCACGTCGAACGCTCCTGGAACATGCCGGAACACAACCAATGCGTGCGGTGTGCATCCGCCTTTAGTGTGAGGCTAGTGAAAGAACTGAAACAGAAAGCAGGCGAGGCTGGCTGAAGAAAGCTAGTCTTGCCCCCACGATTCACATCAGATTCCAAGCTGCAATTCCAGTTGTTAGTTGCAGGACTGCCATCTCCCCAAAGTGTTGCCAATTACAGCCTCCTTCTTTTACAGCAGGCAGTTGCTAGGAGCAAAAGCCAAGGAGACTTCTTACGTACATCTCCTTCCTGCTTGGGAGCCTCCCAGGGGCCTCTGCGGGAGAAGGGCCCTTGGTCTAATCCAGTCTGGCTCTTCCCATGTTCTTATGTTGTCCTGCAGAATCATCCATGTAGTCCCACAGTGCTGTTGGGCTATGCTGTTGCTTGGTCACACCTAAGAGTGACACAATGATTACAAGGACATGGAATCTTAGAACTGGATTCCCAATCTCTAATTTTCTGTCGTTCTCTCTGCAACCAGTTCTGCTGAACTTTTCATAATGAAAGGCTGCTTCCAGACAGGACATGATGATAGTGCCAAACTGAAAGGGAGGGGAAGCGAACATCCAAAACATTAACAGACAGCTCTAAGCTGTTGGGTGCAACGTATTAAAACTGAAATAAAGCAAACAAATCTTTCTGCCATGCATGTCGAGATAGCAGCCCGCTTTAAGAGGGTACACATGACTGTCAAGATCACTGTGGCGGTACTGCGGATAACAGTCCTCTGTTCTTCCCCCTCCCCCCAAATGGTCTCACTTGCAGAGAAGTCTGAGTAAAGCAAAATCCATTGTGCTGTACCAGAGGTCAACTGCTTATAATAAGTGTTAGTTTCATGAACAGTCGTAAAACGAGTAGGAAGGAATGCTGATCACTCAATAAGAGCACATGCTTTGCATTCAGAAGGACCAGGGCTGGTCCATCTGCCTGTTACCTCAGTTACCAGCAGATTGATGGGGGCGCCCATTTCCACTTGCCCACTCACCTCCTCCTCCCAGCTCACTGGACTGGAAAAGGAAGAGGAGGGTGGTGTAGAAGAGGAAATGGGTATAGAAGAGGAAATGAGAGGGGTGGGCTAAAGTGTTGGAGATGTTCTAGCCCACCACTCTCCTGTCCTCCACTCTTCTGCTTCATCCCCCTCTTCCTTTCCCAGTCCAGGAAGTGGGAGGAACAGAAGCAGTTACACCACAGGTAAGGTGGGCAGCTATTGGCAAAAAACCTCAGGTACCAAAACATTTAGGCCAATCCCAAGGAAGTCCTAGGTTCAGTCCTAGACATCCCACTCAAAAGGAGCTCAGGTAGCAAGTTGGGAAAAATCCTTCTTGGCCTGGGACCAGTCAAAACAGGCACTGGTAGTAGCCAAGACAGATCAATAGTTTGACTCCCTAGAAAGCAGTTCCATACGTTCAAGAGGTGAAAGGGGGCAGATCTCACTCACAAGGAAGTGGTTTCCCTTTCAGTTTTGATTGGAAAATGGAGACACAGAGGAGCTGGAAAGGCAATCCCGGTTTCAATATGCCCAATGGTGGCAGGCTGCCCGCACTGATTGCACTAATCTATGCAAACTGGCAATGAGTGGTGCAATCGCCCCAAGAGCTGTGCAAGCTGATCTACCATCTAGCACTCCAATCAACCACAAAACCCTTTGTCAGGTAGTGCTGTAAGGAGCCGGGGGGGGGGGGGGGTTGGAATACTGAGCAGAAAATAAGGCAACAGAAAAGCATCCAAAACTAATTTGCTTTTAATTACAAGAAATATCAAACACTTTGCTTGCCATACAAATATTCTGCTACTAGGATGAAAATTAACATAGAGAGGGGATGGGAGTTTATATTATTTTATACACAGGAATCCATAAAATGAGCTATTAAAAATAATAAAACGTACATATTATAACCACCTTGCTGCATTAAACCACGAGGATTGCAAAAAAAAAAAAAAAAAAAAGCCGCAGATCCAAGGACTTGGGTTCCAGGCTTAAATGAGGACAACAGAACAGTTGAAGTCTTTGCCTTCCGAGGGAATGGAGATCAGAGTCTAGCCCTGATCCATTTTGCAGTCAGTGGCTAGACCTCATGGATGCACCGAGTACAGCTTTTAAAAGGACCGGGGGAACGCAAAGCCTCTGCAGACATTAATAATCTTCACCATTCCTTTTTACACACATAAAACAGAGTCCACAGTGAGATGGAAAGGCAGGCCGAGATTACACAATAGGTTACGTTATGGGAAAAGAGAAGCTCTCTAGACCCTCTTATTTTGTCACTGGACCTCACCCCCCACGACTCCCGTCACAGAAACCCCAGCACCCCATTTAAGAGACTGCTATTACTTTTCCTAAAACAGTCCCTTCAACTTTTTCAAACTCCTGATTCACCTTTAATTCCCACCTGCAATTTCCATGTTCTCCATGTACAGACCCTGCCTCTCCTCCTCCTCTCAGGGCATATCATCTATACCAGGGGTTCCCAACCTCTGCCTGGTCGAGTACCACCTCTGGCGCCACGCTCCTTCCGAGTATCACCGGAAGCGACTGGTGATGACATCATCACCAGTTACTTCCAGGGTTTCAGAGGCCAGAAAACACAGGGAGGAGGCTCTGAGCGGGTGGGAGGGCCCTTCTCAGCATTCCTGGGTGGCTCAGCCAAAGGCAGGAGCTTCTTGGGAGCAAAAAAGCACCACGAAAAGCGTCACATCAGAGTGGGGTTCCAGTGGTCCAAGTACCACCAGCAGTCAGTTGAAGTACCACTGGTGGTACTGGTACCACAGGTTGGGAACCCTTGCTCTAGAAAATGCATGGATTGTAACTCCCAAACCTACCTGCTCAATTTTACTCTCTCCCTAGAAACCCAACTGAATGCCTTTGCACTGCCCGACACATTTAAGCTTGGCCCTTCTCCAAATGTTGCGGGCCCCTCAAGTTGTCCTGGGGCATCACCCTTCCCCAATACCCTTCAAATAACCCGACTTCCATTCCCACTTTCACTCAACCAAGCTCTTTGCTGCTGGGTGCAATATATTAAACACGAAAAAAAAACAACAACACATGCATGTGGAGATAATGTTTCGCTTAAGCCGAGGAGGCAGAATCCAGGGTCACTGTAGCAGTGCTGAGAGTCAAAAAGCCCTTCAGCTTTCCTTCTCTCCCCCCACCCACTTGCCTCTTTAAGAGCGATCTAGGTAGAGCAAACGGCCCCGATCCTGCCACAGAGGCTTTGACATTTATTGTGTAGGGACTCTCAAAAATCGCAGGTGTGCTTGGAGGAGAAAAAGCCCAAAGCCACAGTAGTGCAAGACCTTCATTAGGACCGACCAAAAAGATCCAGAGTTGCGAACTGCAGGCTTAATCTGAGCTCTCTAGAACTTTCCTTAAGGCTGGATGTTGAGCAAAATGTGGGGGGAGAAAACAGGCGAAGTCAGACATGATGATGCAAAAGTCTGAAGACGAAGCACAGGTGGTTTTATGCAGATTTTAACTCGATTAGCCTCTGCCGGGTGTAAAGCAGGTTTCAGTTTGCTTTGCACCTAAGCAAATTTGTACTACGCAAATTAAGTTTGCGCAACAAGACCTCTTCCACTCCAACGGAGACTGTTACAAACTGCAGAGACTTTTCCATCATGCCCAGATTTGCCTCCTCCGCTTGCCCTTTCATTGGCTGACCATCCCACCCCGATGAAGAGTTCTGCAGAACTTAAGGGCTTAGCAACATTTTCATGTCTCCTAATAAAAGGTATTGCCTTACTATGGACCAGTAGGGGCTGGCTTCTCACCGTCAAGCCTCATCATTCTATTATGTGATCAAGGCAAGAGGAAACAGCAGAAGGGGAGAGATCCCATCTCAGCAGTGAAAAACTACTCATTCTTGTAGTCCACATATTACAATTGTGCCCATTCCATTTTGACGAATGGATCTGGAATAAATACATAAACGTGGGGGGTGGAGGTGGGTGGGGAGATATCACCAAACATGGATCTGATCTCCCCAACCTTAAGCACAAACTGAAGAAGCAGAAAACTACCATCCTTTCCCAACTCAAACTGCCTTGTCAATACAAACTGTGTTAAGGGATAACTTATGCGTATTCAGTGGTCTTCCTTACTCAGTGGTTAGATATCACACTGTAGTTTGAGTAAACAAGCCCACAGATAAGAAACCAGTGGCAGCCTCATACATGCAAGAGGGTGTGCGGGATGCTCAGGAATTGCTGCCAGTAACGTCATGCAGACAGACAGGTCTAGAGGGAGGCAAAGACATCTGATCTTTGTGTAATGGAAGTTCGTTTTAAACAGAGGGCAGAGGAATGAACCAAAGAGCAAAAGGACAGACTGTCAGACTGATGAACGGGATCTCTGGAACCAGTTGCCAAGGTGGTCTGTGGTGCAGAATCAGCAAATGAATTCCCTTCCAGTTATTGCCTCAAACTCACTAAATGAAATTCAGCATAAAGCACCTCGTTTAGAAGGCTGTCCAGTTCGTGTTTGATGGAGATGCAGTCTGTTGATACAACCAACAACTAAATCACCCTGGCCCCATCACAGCTTGGAAAACAAGGTATGTGGTATCTCCCCCTGAACATTCCCAGTTTTGCCCTTTGCAAATCAGTCCACATAAAAAGCGTACCAGCTAGTCTGCCCACACATATCTATGCCAGCCATTTGTGGTACACATTGATGGATTGGAAAAAAAAAAAAAGCAACTCTGACAATTTACAGAAGATGTCCTGCTTTGGTCGTTTATAGGCGATGGTTATACTCGCCATAGGCGACCACATGAGTGAATATTTACAGTTCTGCTCAAGAGTCAGTTCACAGTATGTCCAAAACATTCTTCATTCACTCTCTTGACCGGCTCCTTAGGAATGTAACTGCGGAAGCTCCTCTACTTTCTCTTACTCCCAAGGAGCAAACCATTATCCTCAGCTTCCTCTCTGAACCCCTTCACAATGTCTTCCTTCCTCGACAGTATTGCACTAGATCAGAGTCTGAATCCCATAAGAATTGCTGTCTTGGCAACACTGCTAGTGGGTATAGAGAGACAGCAATCTATTCACCGAGACGACAGACAGCCAACAGGTATCTGGACAGACAGAAGGTCACTGGGACAAATGGATGGGTGAACAGGTGAAAAGAAAATGGTGCATAAATAGATGGATCACTACACAAATTGTTGAACAGTCAACCCTACAAGTTAGGGGTGGGAAAACAAACAAAGGGATAATTGAATAGACAGCTGGAGAGTGACAAAGAGACAGAAGAACATTATGGAGACCCCTAGCCATCCACCATCCTTCTATTTCCCAGTGTGCTGCCTGTTAGTCTTTTTGGGCACCCAGCAAGCAACCCAACTGTCCTTGTTAGACAGGGAAACCAACCACTGGGTAGACAGATGGAAGGCTATAGCTGGGGAGCTTCCCTGACAGATGGTTGTATAAGAAGATAGAAAAATGAAAGGCGCGAGTTTCCTAAAAGCATCAACAACGTGTCCCTGTCTCGATTCCAAAGAGATGAGGTGGCGAGAAACCAAGGTGCATTTCTCAGACTGTCCAACGTTTGCACCATCCCAGGACTTGGGAGGGAGGACAAAAACAAGAGGGGGAAAAAAGGATGGAGGAGGAAAGCGCTTGGGTACGGGTCACAAGAGCGCCATCTTTCAGAGGCGGAGTTCTGCAATGCGCCCCCTCCAACTGTAACTGGCCCTCAAGCCAAAACGAGTCGACAGTCTAGGGAAGGTCATGAGGGGGGAGGCCCAGGTTCTTTCCCCCTGTCCCCTCTATTCATTCTTCTGCCATTGTCAGACTGAAAACAACCCCCAAGACCAGCATGCAGCTTTTCCTCACACAGGAAGGGAGACTGCAGGAATCACACGCGGGTGGGGTGCCACCTGCGCCTCTTTCCACTTCCCTCTTGAAATCAACGAGGAGAGATTCAAGGCTAAATGGCTCTTCTGGGGAGAACAGGCAAGTCGTGGGTCGGTCAACCAGCAGTTGTCTGCGGGCCAGATTTGGGCCACTGGCTGCCGGCTACTGTCAAATGGGCTGGGAAGCAGGAAGAGGACTGAAGGAGTGCTGGGAGAATAAACCAGACAAAGGAAGACCAGGGTTGCTCCTCCCTCTTATAGGCCGATCTCCTCGTCCTGCTCATCCTCAAAGCTGTAGCCCTGCCCTTCCTCCTCCTCCTCCTCCTCGTCCTCCTCCTCGTCCTGGTGGAGGTGCCTCACTGGGCTTGAGCTTTCAGCCCTGGACGGCTCCAGCTCCTGCCCCCCGATACTGTCCCAGTCCTTGTCCATCACTCCCAGCACCTCGTCCAAGATGGAGGGTCCCAAGTCCAACTGGAAAGAGAGCAGAGATTCAGCATGTTCCAAAGTTGGGCTCTCCAAAGAGAATGTCTGCCGTAGGTCCCAGTCTTCTCCATTCGGGGGCCTCTGTGGCTGCTGCCTGGCATTCTCTGGGTGCTGGAGACCCACAAAGCTGCCATCAGGGGTTGATGTTGCCGGGCTTGGAACGACGCCATTCCCACTGCCAGGGGGAGACAGCAGTTCAAAGTGGCCAGAACCAGAAATGTCTCCGGGACCAGAGAGGCGCCCAGGAGACACAGCCACGTCTGGAGGCAGCCCGTTGGCCTTGGAGCCACCGTGGTTGCTGAGGAAGGAAGTGTCGCCAAAAGCATCTCCGCCACGGCCGATGTGCATGGTATGCCTGAAATCCCCCAAGGGGGCACTGATCATAGCCCGATCCAGACGGGGCCGCTTCTTGTTGTGGGACACGGGGGACTGCTTCAGGATGGGCATCTGGAAAGGAAGAACGAGAGAGAGAGAAGTGAAAAGGAGAACAAGGCGGAGCTTTCCCCGAGAGAGATTCGAGTCCCAACCTCTGCCACCAATTCATCATTTGGCCTTGGGCAAGTCACTGTCTTGTGGCCATCAAAATAAACAAACGATCACTTTCACAGGTCCCCATCTGGAAAAGGGAAACAGCAGGCGACCCAACTCACAGGATGTTGTGAGGTTAAAAGATGGCAAACACACTCTTCACAAAATTAAACTTGCTATGTAAAAAGAAGCCATCGTCTTGGAAGCAGATTTTCACTCGCAACTGGCTGACATCACATTTGTATTCTGTTCTTCCTCCAAGAAGCTCTGGGTGGTGAATGTGGGGTTAAGCCCACTTTATCTGCACAACCACCCTGTGAGGTTGGTGAGAGAGAGAGAGATCTACTTCAAAACTACCCAATAAGCCTCACAGCTAAGTGGAGATTTGAACCTAACTCTGTCCCCGATTCAAGACACTGTCCAGTAGACCCACTGGGAAATGGAATGTGGGGCCTTCTCCCTTTGGGGTCCTGGCTGAGATTTCAGCGTCTGCCACATGCAGAGCCTGGGCTGAGCCAGGGACGAGATCTGGGAGGGAGGAACTGTTCCTGTGCCAGCCTGGGATGCTCTGCTCCCATTTCCTCAGCCTACAGACAACTCGTTCAACCAGTTCCCAGAACAAGGAAACCACCACCAGGCCATCTGGGTCCCTTAAGGAAAGAACAGGATCTGGAGCACAGAGAAGGAAGACTGGAGGGGAACAGTGGTGTCTCAGGTGCGAGGAAGAGGGAGGTGGGGTTGGAAGACTTCAGCTACCTCCGAGACAGAAACAGATTAGCTGGGCTTTGATGTAAGTGCAATAGGATCAGGACCCCTAAGTACAGGAGGAATCTCATCCTTGCATAGGGGGCCTCACCCATTACGGAAATGAAACCTCTGTATGAACGCATCTCCTTCCTCACTTGCCATCACCTCCATCATCCCCTGCTGTCTCCCCCATGGTGAATCAATGTTAGACTGTAAGCCCCTTGGGGCAGCGGCCTGTCCTATACTCTGGAGCCCACCAGGCACACTGACCGAACCAGCACGGCTACAACAGGAAAGAGGCCTGGGGAGTCAGACTCTGGGCTTCTCTCAGTCTCTCCGATATGCACCACATTGCAGAACTTTTGAAAAGGTGTGATGATCTAATAGCTAGAGGGGATGAGTCATGTTTTAATGGGAACAATGGAGCTGCACTGGGGTAGGAGACACAGTCTGGGCAAGTGCTGAGGAGGGGCGGAGGAGGGGGGGGAGGAGAGGAGGCAGCAGCCAAGTCAGAAGAAACCCGGCAAGGCTTCTCCCTGCCTGTGGAGAGGAGAAAGCGCTGACAAAAGTGGAAAAAGGCTAGAGAGCCAACTCAGCACGAGTGGGGGGGGGGGGGAGACACCCACACACCAACCAACCTGGTGTTCTCAGGAGGCAGCGGCAGAACCCAGAGGCTCTGGCTCGCTCCTAGCATCCTCTTCTCCTTCCCACTAGGCACCACTCCCTTTCTACACAACACAGGAAGAGTTGGCCACAGATCTCCCAGCAGCTTGTTCTTAACTCTTCAGGTGCCAATACTCTTCTCAGGTTTCCCATTATTACCAATAATTAGATCCCTTTTAAAAACATTTATTCTTGCCATGGAAATTTGTACACTAAATGAAATCAACCCTGACTGTTCCCTGGAAGGACAGGTACTGAGGCTGAAGCTCAAATATTTTGGCCACCTAATGCGAAGAGAGGACTCTCTGGAGAAGACTGATGCTGGGAAAGACTGAAGGCAAAAGGAGAAGGGGAAGGCAAAGGATGAGATGGTTAGACAGCATCACCGATGCAATGAACATGAAAATGAGCGAACTCAGGAAGATAGTGGAGGACAGGAAGGCCTGGCGGGATGTGGTTCATGGGATCACGAAGGGTCGGACACGACTTAACAACAACCACCACCAAGGGACGATGCAGTCCAACAAGATCACGAGATTCCCATAAATACAGGAATAATATAGATGCAACGTCATGTTTATATGTGGCTTTTGACTATTTTAGTTTATTTTTAAATGGACAAGATCAACCAACAACATTTCCCAAAAAACAACAGCTGGCAGCTTAATGTCATTTTTTGCTGCCATTTCTTCATCTCACAATTTCTGCTGACCAACTGTGACAACAAACAGCAGCAGCCCTGATCGAGCGAATAGCACAGTGGGTCACTGGAGGGTGGGAAGGGCAAACCCCAGCATAGTTGACATAAACCTGGTTGAATGTGCACACCTGCAAAGAAGGGGGGGGGAAGCACACAAATAATACCAAAGGGCCAGGACAGGTAGAAGGCAGGTGTGGGAAGGAAGAAGTCTTGCTGCCTCCGGTCCTTTAAGACCTAGGTACATGAGGACACCAGCACTGAAGCTATATATTAAGGGAGCACAGAATGAATTAAAAGAAAGAAGTTTTACACGGAAGTTCACAAAGGGTGCAAATGCTGGTGATGGGGAAGGAGACTCACGGTGCACATCACTCATTGTAGAACAGGAGAGATCTACAACGCAGCTGGCACATGGATGCCAAACATCAACAAAGACACTACCACCATGGCAGGAGGTTGTAGGGGGGAGCGGGAAGAAAAGCACAACATCCCCCCCCCCCCCAGAAGACTGCACTTGTGAATCTGGCTTACCAACTGTCATGCACTTGGGCTGCCCGAGTGGAGTCAGGGAGGCTGATGAAACCTGGCTTGATTTTCACTTATTTTATGTGTTTAGGCCACAAATGATCGTGGACAGGTGGGCTATGAGTAAAATGTTTATGGACTAGTAACTTGGCCGACTTGTTTCACAGGGCTGTTTTCAGTACTGGTGGGGAGAGGAGCCCCCCCCCCCAAATACCCGCAGCTTAAGTACAGCCTTATTTTTTTACAGCCTTATGAGGTGGCATGCAGACTGCACACATAACAAATGCACACTCAACACACAGGCAAAAACTGACAGAGATGGGGAACAGCTGAGGGCCGGGACCGTGGGGGTCTGACATAGTCCTGGCACAGACCCAGGCAGGCTTTACTCTGCAGGCTCTTGGGAGAGGATATCTATATTCCCTTTCCCCTCCATGTTTCCCCTCTGCACATGACAGATACGGTTACAAGCCCTGGAGGACGATGACGGAATTTCCTTCAGAAAATGACACGAAGCCTTTGAAAAGCTCAGATACGGGATATGGCCAGAGTTAAGGAAGCGATTGGGAGAGGGATGGGAGAGAGGGTCCAGAGCTCATTTGCTCTGCCTGTAGTGGGGCAGAAGCAGGTTGAAAGCTAGTCTGAAAGAAGCCTGGACACCTGGGTTCTCTGGAAGGGAACGGAGACTGAGCAAGCAAAGGGTTAAAAGTCAGAGCTTTGGGATCCACTGGAATAGGGAGAAGATCCAAGGAATTTACAGTGGTGAAGGCAAGGCGCCGCTGGCAGGGAGATGGTCTGACGTGTGGGATCCCAGAAGGGAGGGGCTGAGAGCTTTGCACTGATGGAGC
The DNA here is from genome assembly GCA_026170595.1 of Plestiodon gilberti rubricaudatus. Classification (NCBI taxonomy): domain Eukaryota; kingdom Metazoa; phylum Chordata; class Lepidosauria; order Squamata; family Scincidae; genus Plestiodon; species Plestiodon gilberti. Next base: position 14,836,173 of record JANXHW010000006.1, on the reverse strand, counting down.
CTGGTGGGCTACAAGGGGGGAGGGGCTGAGAGCTAGGTCTCCTGGGTTCTGTGGGAGGGAACTCTAGAAGGTGACAGGAGAGGAGGGATTCACTGCCAGCATACTGGAGGGGTCAGAGTGTCCGAGGGGAAGTGGGATGCCTGGGTTCAAATCCCCACTCAGCCCTGAAGTTCATGGGGTGCCCCTGGGGGCGGGGCAGTCACCACCTCTCAGGTTAGCCTACCTCATAGAGTTGCTGTGGGGATAAAATGGGGGGGGGCGGAGGAAGTGAACCTTGTACATCATCTTGAGCTCCTTAAAAGGAAAGGTGGGACAGAAAGACAATAAAATAAAACCCATGGATTTTGATTTGCTGGGAAATGCGTGCCAAGGTCTGGCGGGAGACTTATTTGCTTTCGTTGCTGCCCACACCCTGCCTTGTTTTCAGCCTGACTGGTGTTTGATTTATAGCCGGTCGCTCATTCCTCCCGCCACACACACACACACACACACACACACACACACACACACACACACACACACACCTTTTGCTACACAGAAGGTGGTTTCCTCCCTGCAGTGAGACGCCTTGGACTAAAGATCATCTCAACGGTGACCACCCCTCCCAGGAAAATACAGCGCCCTCTAACCCCACCGAGCCCTGAAATCCCGACTTGGGCCTCGATGCTCCCCTCTTCCAGACAACTCCAGACTCCCAAGGGCTCCCTGTGCCTTATAAACTCCATTCTCTTGCTAAGGATCCTGGAGCCCTAGCAGGCAGGCTGCCAGCCAGCCAGCCAGCCCACCCGCTCAAGCCTGCTAAATCCCCTTCACCTTCTGGAAAATCTTGGAGGCTGAGCTTATTCCCTACTTCCCCCGCGCCCCCCCCCCCCCCGTCTCAGGAACTCCAGAGTCCAACTGCTATATATGCTACACTCTGCATATAGTTACACTCTAAGTAGGAAAAAAGGTTTTCCCCCTCCTGACTTACAGTGAAGAGAAGAGAGCCTGGAGCTGTTGATCGATGCAAAGCATGACTTTCTCCAAGTGACTGACAGAAACTTTCCCAACCTCCACAAAAAAAGGTGTGGAGGGCAGTAACACTCACCTTTGCAGAAAACACACACACTCCCAACGGCCTCGTCCTCCTTCCCACAGAGCGAAAGACCTGGTGACTCACAGCCTGAACTGTCCCGTCTCTCTTCCTGCTTTTGTAGGCGCCCCAGTCCGCTGCCTCCGCCAAGAGGCACTGCCAAGTGAAGGCAAGTCACAAAACTGTATATCCTCCCAGCGTTCAAGTTGGATCCTGTCACCGCTTTTGTCCAGCTACGTCCGGGAAGTTTGCTCGTGGTTCTCAGAAATCCCCAGCAAATTTCCTCTTTTCGTTTGTCTTTCACACTCCCTCCTTTTCCTCTCCCTTCGTCCTCACGGGCTTACACTCCGCCCTTCTTGGGTGGCGGCCCGGTATTTTATTTATTTATACCTGCATCAAAAGAAAGATGAAATTGTAGACGTCAGAAACGCAAGCGAACCCAAACAAACCAACCGCTTTACCCCTCAAGAAAGACGATGCACGCCCCAAGTGCGATGGGAGAGACTGGAATCCAGAAGCCAAAGCACACAGGATTCCAAAACAGGGGCAAGGGTTTTGTGTGTGTGTGTGTGTGTGTGTGTGTGTGTGTGTGTGTGTGTGTGTGTAAGTAAACCCCATCGTTTTATATAGTTCACTGCATTCCTGGACTTCCGGACTTGGTTGCCGTTGCTGGAAGCCAGGCAAAGAACTGGATAGGAGCGGAGTGGTGAACATTGGAGGGGTAGCAAAGGAAAAAAGGCTTATTTTTAAAAGTGCCTTTAAAACGAAAGTGGGATGCAAAATTGCATCCTGGAATGAGGGATATCAACGCTGGAGGAGGGCGGGTTCAACGCTGGCACTGGGAATAGGCGACAAAGAACCAGATGGTGGGAAGAGAGGCAGAAGACTCCTGGAGGGGTGGCGAAGCCCGTCTCCCGCAGGGATCTATGGGGGCATGGATGTCCGTGGGTATGAAGGCGGCAATGGCTGCATGGCCAGAAGGGCACATACGAAAGAGGCAGCTGCCCCCATAAGCCACACTGTCTCCATTTCTGTCTTGGGAGTGGGGGCGGAGGCCTAGTTAAAATGGTTACTGCAAGTTAACAGGACTGCCGTTCTCCAGATCTACAGAAAGTAAGTATTGGGAGAGGTTGTCACGGTGACAGAGAACACGTTTGAATGCAGGAGGTCCCGGGTTCAATACCTGGCCACTGCAAGGAAGGCAGGGAAAGTGCCCCAACTGGAGAACCAGTGCCTACCAGTCAGTGTAGAGACAATACTGGCCTACACAAACTACCGGTAATGGTTGCTAGAAGACAGGCATTCATCCTCTGTGCACAAGAAGCTCTTACCTCCAACGCGCGTGCACACGCACACGCGTATGAACACTATGGTATTGCGCCCACTGCCTCCCATTTCACAAGCTGATGAAGTTCTGTTGGTTGCAGACTGGAGGGCAATGGCGTTTTTCTAGCACATCTTCAACCAAAGAAATAAACACCTTGGGGGAGGGAGGGGTGTGTCCTTTTTTAAAAACTGTACAGGAGAAGCCATTGCAAAGTAAGTACGGTAAATGAACATAGCAAACCAGGTCAAGCCTTCAGGAGTGTTTAATTTTGCAAAGGGGGGGGGGGGGGAGAAGACAACCTGACCAGCAATTCTTGATATAAAAATAGGGGTATTGCAAACAGCTCTCCGTGCCTTCCGGGAAATGTTGGCTGGTACGTACAATGGGGTGCAAGGAAGAGAAGGATATGGGGAAGAACCGACATAGGTAATGGGTATTTGGAGAAAGGTAGAAGAATGAAGGTGGGGGGGGGGACTGATTAGATGGAGGAGCATTCAACAAGCATAATGAGAGGGTGATAAGCTGAAGTTATTGATCCTCTGCTATGACACAGAAAACAGAAGCTAGATCCCCAAGAAAGAGAATCAACATTCTTTTCTTTCATAAACAAGCTTCCAGATCTCATGGGGCGTCGGCTGATGGGGGGGCCTAGGGGCGGTGGGCCCCAGGGCGCAAGGGGCGGAGGGCCTCTGGGGGGGCGGGAGACATCGTAGGTTTCGTTTTCGTTTTCGGCTTTTTTCCGTTTTTTTTTTTTTGCTTTTTTAAAAGGTTTTTTTAGGGGTAACGGGGCTTCTAGGTGTATATGTTTGCTTTGCGCCACTTATCTTGTGTTTATAGGGCCTCCAGCGACGATCTCCTCCGACGATCTCTTCAGGGGCGCAGATCGCTCCTCTGCTGCCGCCCCTAGCGCGAACTCTGCAAGCTCCGCAGGGTTACAGAGTTCACGCATGCGCATAGCAAACAGCCATCACGCATGCGTGAACTCTGTGATGGCTGTTTGCTATGCGCATGCGTGAACTCTGTAACCCTGCGGAGCTTGCAGAGTTCGCGCTAGGGGCTGCAGAGGAGCGATCTGCACCCCTGAAGAGATCGTCGGTGGAGGACATCGTCGCTGGAGGCTCCAATACTAAAGATAAGTGCCCGAAAGCATACACAATACACTTTGAAGCCCCGTTACCCCTAAAAAACCTTTTAAAAAAGCAAAAAAAAAACACGGAAAAAAGCAAAAAAAACAACGAAAGTAATTAGCATAATTATGTTAATTAGTAATTATGCTAATTACTTTGGGGGCGTCGAGGGGGGTGGGCGTCGAGGGGGGTGGGGCTAGGTACCCCCCTGCCCAGAGAAGATTCTTGGGCTGCATATTAGCAGCCTTACAGCCTCCTAATGGTTCTTCATTCCCCCCCCCCCCCCCGGCCGCTCTTCAATTGCCCTTACTGGATTATTTTGGTAAGGGAGAGGGTGTGAGGGATGTCTGCTACTTCACTTTTTGCAAGAATTCAAATGTAGTCTTCAGAATCAAGCGTGCCTCTCATGCAAACTCATGCAAAATGAACACATCTATGTACACTCTGTGGATTTGTATAGTTTAAAGTGGAGTTTCATGTGGCACCTAATGTGTGTGTCTCATTGAGGAATAGCACGTGCAAGAACTATACAGACAGACAGGAGCTCTGTTACTCTGCCTTACCAAGTCCCAAATCCATGTTTAAAAGAACAAACGCCTGCAAGAAGAAAACTAAAATGAAAGGGGACCGGGGGGGGGGGGCACAGCTTCTCCCCATGATGCACTAATTTTTGTCTTGCAGGGAGTTCTCTTTACATAGGATAGGAGGGAGTTCTCTTTACATAAGATAGCAACTAGCAAGTCTGCCAAATTTTACCTCGAAACCCAATTGTGAAAGTGTGTGTTGGCGTGCACACAAGGAACACTGCACATGCTCAAAAGGCATTCATGTTATTATGCCATTTATCCTAGGGATTCTCTTTTCATATCTTCTTATACATGAAAGACCTTTTTAAATCACCCTGGCCATTTAGAAAAAAAAATGCTTTTAGTGCTATTTCTTGTTTCTAATTCTGTTTGTGGCTAATTATGTTGAATTATTGTTTTAATATTTAATTTTTTTTTGTTGTACATTGCCTTGCATATTATTTTTTAATAGAAAAGCAGCTTTAAGATATCTTAACTACTCAGCAGTGAACACGCTCCAGCTCTTAATGTGAGCTAGGAACTTGTTTTCAGTGCTAGGATTTACCCCTGGAATGAGTGAATGTATATAAAGATGCATACCTCTGAGCATGTACAGAATACCTGTACATCTCTTTCACCACTGAATAACCATAGTTTACACATGCAAGAATAGGGAAGAAATATTCTCAGAAGATTCATTTCCAGGCAGACCTATATCCCCGCACCTCTCTTTTTAGAAATTTAGTACGACTGACAGACTCAAATAAAGAGTAGATTGACAGATGTGGGGGAAGAGCCGAGAGCGCAGATGGATTGACGCAATGTCAGTGATGATGAACAGAATGCAGGGACCACAAGAAAGATGGCTGGTTGAAACGAGAGGACTTTGGAGATGAATCCGTTGAAGGGGGAGAAATGATTGCGAACAAGTTAACCACGGCTGGGGGGGGGGGGGAGAGAACGGGGAAGACAGACTTGGGAGGCAGATCTCTGCTGCTGTGCGGGATGCAGGGGTGAGAGAGGTTGTCGTAGCTACTAATAAATCTGGTAGTCAAGAGCTTTTTATCTCCATTTATGAGCATCAGGTTCAAAGCTTATGTTTTAACAGCAAAGTAGAGAAAAATGAGAACAGAGAGCAAAGGGTGAGTACCAGAGGCAGCGGTCACTGTCCCACACCCAGCTCTTCTCCAGTCCTAACCTCCTCCTCCTCATCATCATAGCAGTAGTCATATTGCTTTGAAGCATTCATAACCTTTCATGGACACCATATCAGGCTGGATCTGTACAAGCAGCAGAGCCGGCCCATCTAAGAGGCTGACTGAGGCAGTCGCCTTAGGCAGCAGAATGGCACTAAATGCTTTTTTTTTAATAAATGGCCTGGGTGATTAAAAAGGTCTTTCCTGTATAACTAGTATACTTCATCTGTTCCTTCTCCAATGCCCATTTCCTGGATTGGAAAAGGAAGTCGGAGAGGAAGCAGATGAGGAAGTGTGGAGAGGAGAGTGGAGGGCTAGAGCATGTCTGATGCTCTAGCCCAGAGGTGGCCAACCCACAGCACGTGTGCCACTAAGTGGCACACGAAGACTTTCCAAGTGCCACGCGCCACCGTTCCCACTGCTGCAAGGCCAGAGATGCGCCGCTAGTCTCAGGCAACAATCTGACACTTTCCTGGGAGTAAACCCCATTGAACACAATGGGTTTACTTATGAGTAGACATGCATAGGTTTGGGCTGTCACTGTGCTTTAAATATTTATTTTAGTGGCACGCTCAATATTATCTACATTAAAAGTGGCACGTGGTGTGTCGTGGGTTGGCCACCACTGCTCTAGCCTACCACTCTGCTCTCTGCACCTCCTCTTCCACCCCCTCACCCCTTTTCCAACCCAGGAAGTGGGAGGAAGAGAGGTTAGCACATCATCAGGTAGGGGGGGGGGGTAACCATCTGGTACGCTGCTGTCTCAGACGCTGGGAGTCTCATGCTGGTCCTGCAGCAGAACAAGGTGGTAGAAGAGACCCTATAGAGGAGAGTGGATTGTGGGGCAGGGGGAAGTCACATATCTGAGTACTCCTCATGTTTTAAAAAAAAAAAACTCCCTGGCTGAAACTAGACCAGTATGGCTAGTATTCTTTGTGCAATGTGTTGTCGTTAAGGGACAGCATTTACAAATGTGATTTCTGCCACCTATGCTCTGAAACCATACGGTCCACTCTAGTCTCTTGAGATTCTACCGCAGTCTCCATAATCTTTACAACAGGTCTAGGCTGGTATTATCCTTACACTGCGACTGAGGGCTGATGCTAGTCTACGGCCACATAGCGAGGGAATAGCAGAGGCGAGATCTGAACCAGGACGTTCCAGTCCATCATGACTCCTCTCCACTATGCTACACCAGCTCAATCAAAGGCTGGTTCACACGTCCCATTTGCATCACTTGAGGAGAGGGAAGCATCCAGCAGTAGCGTGAATGTGTGAATGAGCCATCACAGAGATTGGTCACCCCAGAAGAAGCTTTCGTAGGACTTCAAAAACACAATGCAATTCATAGATGAACACACAGCCCCCAGCCTCCCTAGTTTCCTAGTAAACCCAAACTCAGGTCTCTCCCTCACCAGGACTAGAGACATGAAGGCCAGGAATAAAAGCAGCAGGCACAACTAAAAGCGGGGGGGGGGGGGGGGAGCAAACTCCCCTTCCCCCAGCATGGCTTCAAAGTTCCCAGAAATTTTACATCCCTGGAATGCAAGACACTCAACCAGATTCTAGCCTCCCCCCCCCCCAGATGTTAGGTAAGAAATCCAAATGGCATTCCGCACATGCACACACCCCTGACAGTAAGTAAAAACCACCATTAAAGTAACTAATAATTTACTGCCCTGACCTGGAGCCCTGCCTCCCTTTGCCCAATTGATTCTCTCCCAGAGAACCCATTCTCTCTGTACTCCCCCAAAGCCCATTAACTTAACAGACCCAAAGAACCCAGGGGGCACCTTTGCTTAGGCCTGCTAAGAACCCAGGAGGCCACCGTGTGCTGCCATCTCCACCTGGCAGGCATCACGCTCCTGTTCAGCGCCCACGGCAACCACCGAGCAGCTGAACTGCCTCAAGTCAGGCCACTGGTCCATCGAGCTCAGTATCCTCGGCTCTGACCGGCAGTCACTCTCAAGGGTTGCAAACAGGGTTGTTTTTTTTCCTGGAGATGCCCAAGAACGAACCTGGGACATTCTGCCCCGAAAATATGGGCCCTGCCAATGAGCTGCAGACCTTCCCCAGAACATCTGCAGCTTCACCAGAGCACTTGTGCACTGCATGAAAGGTGATGCATTTCAGATGCAGTGCAGAGAGGGGTCTGGACTCTTATGAAGAACGCGCCACATTCACACATCTGGGCAACCACACACCCAAATGTGAATTTCTTTGCAGGGTTGATATCAGAGGTCAACCAGATTGGGCACTGACAGAGGACCCATTTGGCCACACTGATCCTTGAATCCTCAGTACAAGTGGCACTCGATGGACCACAAAGGGCCCAGGGGAGGATTTGAACCAGCCCCCCCCCCCCCGAGAACACGATTCCTGAAAAGTATATTATAAACAGCAGCAGCAGCTTGATCACATCCACTGAGCATCCTGTTTCCCATGCCAACTGCCAGCCAGAGGCCTAGATGCTTACAAGCTGGACACAACAGTGAGGGTCATCCCCTTCTGGAGGTTTCTAGCATCTAAGACTCAAAGATATCATGGCAATTCTAATGTAGCTGTCATCATGGGGGAGGGGGAGGGGTCTATCACCATTATTCCTTTCCCTCAATGAATGTTATATTAGATGGAGTGGATACGGTCTCATGTATGCGGCAGGCCTGTTCTAACATTCAGATTTTTGGAATTAAATCTTGGCTAAAACAATTGGGGGGGGGGGGGAGAGAAATCTACCAAGGAAATCTGCTGGCTCTAGTATCCTGCTATTTAGAGAGCTGTTCCAACGAGATTGCCAAGAAAAGGCTAGAAGTTTCTTAACTTTAACCATGAGTGTGGCAAAATATTGGAAAAGTGACAAGGAATTTTGATTAAAGTGTGGCACCCAAAACTCACCAGAAATGTAAATATGAGATAAAAATGCAGCAACAGAATAAAATATAATCTTAGCCTGTGTTTTTATTAAATTGGGGGAGAGGGGGTAGAAAATCCAACAGTAAGATGCTTGAAAAATTTTCCCTGCAAGTTCCTGGAAGTTTATAGGATTGTGTGTTAGGTTGTTGTTTCCTTAAAAAAAAAATGTTTAGAAGGATGATGAATCCTTGTTAAATGCTCTAGGGCAGGGTTGGCCAACCTTCCACTGTTGGGGCTACTGTTTTCTTAAGAGTTGTGTAGAAGACAGAACCTTGGCAGCTGCAAGTGCTGATGGTGCTGCTAAAGCAGCTGCACCTGCTGAAATGCCCTCACCTATGCAACCATTTAAAGGGCCAGCATTCATGTCGAAAGGTTGGCCCCCACTGCTCTAGGGTATGTACCCACCAGAGAGCCCAGGGGTCCAGGCCCCTACTCCTTTCTGCTCTAGTTTCATCAAGTCGATGGCGTAGTGGGGAGAGCTGCTGCCTTCAAAGCCTGAAGACCGGTGAACTTGATAAGTTTGAGACATGCGCCGGCAAAAAGCTGTGAAAGCCTCCAGGAGGAGAGATAAGAGCTTCCAGCTCCTTCCGTCGAGTGTGGGAGGCGCCAGCCAGCAGAAAAAAGTCAGACTGTAAAAGGATACCACCTGGAAAGTAGCTGTTCATGAGAGATTGGACATTTATATATATATTGTAAAAAAAAAAAAACCGAGGGGGGTTAGGACAGCCTGCCCACGTACACCGCCTTGGATTCAAGTCGGAGGAGAAATCCAATGACCAAGAAAGGCGGTATATAAATACTGTATATTATATGATATTGCCATCTATGGATGTTTCTGCTATCAGAGTCTTAGCTGTTCAGTTTGCTGCTATCCAAAATGTTTATTCTCACTATCCCCCACACATTGATGCGTCAGCAATATGATGCGCAGCAGCAACGTGACTCATTGATTGGTCTCTCCATCTGCAAAGGGATAAAAAAAATAGCAGGACTATGGGGTACTACTGGAGCACTAAGGCCACAGCTGTCTTTTGGGGCTCACTCAATCTCTCATACAAACAGGAGAGCTAGGAGAAGCTAGGAAGAAGTTGGAAATGGAAGGGGGGGGGGGAACCAACCAAGCCATGACTCCTGGACACTCCGAGAAATGAATGGGGTCTGGTTGATGGAATCTAGGAGCCAGTCTCCAATGGAACGTTGTACTCAAAGAAAGTCAATCCTGACTTGTTGAAATCAACAGAGACAAGTTTGCTTTTTTCTATGATTACAACCGGAAGTTGCACTTGTGTGGGAAAATCTGTGAATACTGTTGGTGGCGGTGCCACGTTGTAGGGACCTTGGGCAAAGCCCTGCCCTGTGCTGTGCTCCCCGTGGCACCCCCACCTGTTTCCTGATGGCATACTGGGCACTAGCATGGCCATTGGTAGTGAGGGTTCAGGGGTTGGACTGGCCAGCTGGGGCCCTGGCCAGAGTGCACCATTGGCTGACCCTTGACACCACCCCTAAATCCTTTGCCTACATCTATAGCCAATGGACGCTTTTGCTGGGGTGCAGCAATTTCCACATGCACAGGCTCACAGACGCACATTACCACTTGCCTGGGAAACTGTGCACTTAAGAGAAACCCCACCCTGCCCTTAAGGTCCCATCCTGTCTAGCCAGAGATCTGCTTCCAGCAACGGCCAACCAGACGGTTGTGAAGGAGGCATCAAAGGTGAGGGAAGACTAGGAAGCGTTTGGAGCCTGGGATGAGAGATGTGAAGTTCAGCATGACAATGAAGGTGGTGGTGGGATTCTGGGGCAGTGGGCAGCATGTTCAATTTAAAGCGGAGCTCCTTACAGTTGCCTCATTCTAGGAGTTAGAAGGAACCTTGATGGTCATTTAGTCCAACCCCCTGCTCAGGACAGGCAACTACAGCATCCCTGGCATGTGACCATCCAAGGAAGGAGGGCTCATGACTGCAATAAGCAGTCTGTTCGAGAACCGGAGAGCTCTTACCGTTTGCTCCTGCTACTCTGTTAAAATAGGATGCACATTGGCATTGCTGGGTAAACAACAACTTGGCCTTCATGTCCGTTTGCTGTTCGGCCAACGCATTGCTGGGTGCCTGAACCACAGTATCCCCATCTAGGAGAAGGGGAAAGAAAACAGAATACAGTACTTATCCACCCCCCTTCCCTTCTTCAAGTGTTAGACTGATAAGATCAGAGTTTGCTTTTTTGGGGGGGGGGTTACTTGGCAGCATAAGACTCACTAAAGCATAGATGGCAGCACCTCAGCATAATCCAAGTCAATGACAATAAGGCCAGATAGCTAAAAAGATCCTCCATGATCAAAGGCAGTCTACCCTCAATGCCAGATGCTAACAACAAACAAGATAGAAGAGCTGTTGCCTTCATGACATGCTTTCCAAAGGCATCTGGCTGCTTGCCCGCCCTTGGAAACAGGATGCTGGACTAGAGATGGGATGTTGGCCCGATTCCGATCCAAGAGGACTCCTCTTATGTTCTTTTATATAAAAAGAGGAAGGGAATTGAGAAAGAGGACCTCTGATTTCTCTACGAAGAGACTGAGGCTTAGTGTGCGTCAGGACAGAGTCAGGCAGGAATAAAGTATCAAAACCGGTCAAGAGAGCAAACAGTGCAAGCTAGAGTTGCATATCTAAAAAGAGCTAAATGAGCTGCAGCTGAAACACCAAAAGGAAAAACAAAATCAATCAACTAGGCAAGCAGGAACAACAAAAAAAGTCACATGATGCAGTTCAATCAGTAGGCCTATATACCAGTGAGTGATGGAATCCAGACTTATATAACCAGCGAGTGGAGGATCCATGATGCCCTTCCCCCGCCAGCTGCCCTGGAGATCTGGAACACGCTTTGAACATGCCTGCTGCCATGTGATCTTCAAAGGCGCGGCTGGGACAGCACGAGCTTGTGCCCAAACAGGGCAGGTTTTGCCTGGGGAAGTGGACTGGCCTTGCCAAATGCCAATCAATGATTGTACATTTGCACACAGAAAGTTACAGCAAAACCCACACAACTGTATGCTGGCAGCACGTCGGCCTAGATATGCACAACTGCGTGTTGCCCGCTCCAACACACTGGCACACAAGAGTGCACAGTTTCACCACCACCACCACCCGTGTGTGCAAGCAAACCTGGCTTCTCCACCAACCAGTGCACCTTCCCTATATCACATTCACAGCTGCTCACCTACACAAAAATAGGATGCCTCCCAATCCATGCACGAACCCCATTGTCCAAGATACACTTGACAACACCCTTCCTGACTGTCAGATGAGATAAGGGATGCTCCCCTCCACCGCACACAGAAACACACTGGTGTGTGTTTCCTTGCAACGGAGTCTAGGTACGCCTGCGGCATGGCATGTGTGAGTGACCCGCCCCTGGTTGGACATCTGGTTCTGGCTCTCTAACTGGGCGTCGTCTGCCATTTGCCTGTCCTAGTCTGCGCCTCTCCTTTCACTTCCGAACTCTTTTCCATTGCTCACAGCTCATCATCATTCCTTGGGCTCAGGCAACTCTAATCCTCATTTCCTCCTTCAGCCAAACCATCTCTCTTTCGAACAAAGTGGCTACACAAACCAGGAGTGGGAGGGGGGGGATCCTCCTAGCCTTCCTGTTTTCGACTCTTTAGACATCAGAGTCCCGTTCACACGACCACAGCCTCCAGATTCCAATGCCCTCATTCAAACCCACGGCTAATCGTGCTTATGGTATATCCCTTTTGCAGAAGAACCCAGGGGTCCCACGACCTCCCAGCCTTCTCCAGTCCCGCTCCATTCCACGGAGCCTTGTGTCGCAAACTATTCCTCTGTCCAACCACGAGACGTCCGGACAGTCACACCCTGGTTGGTTCTAGCCTACTAATCCACGCTCTCTTTCGAGATAACCTACCCAAGGGTCCTGGCTGGATCCCAGCCTTTTCGTGTCACCTTTTTTAGGCAAGTTGGCAACACTACCCTCGTCCTCAGAGATGCTCCTTTTCACTCCGAGTTCCTAACCCATCACGGTACACTACCCCATTCCAGAGAACCCAGGAGTTCTCGATCGCGCAGCCTTCCTAATTCCATCCCACACTCCTCGCCAAGAAAACCCAGGCGTGTTCTGGCTGCTCCCAGTCTGTCTGTCACAACTACTCCCCGAAAACTCAAGCCCTGCCCCGCGAACCCTCCATACGCATATCGGTGCACCCACCTCTCTCCATTTCGCGTGCAACAAGAGTAGCCGCATCTGCTTCTAGCTGCTCCGCTCAACGAGTCATCCTTCCTCACAGATCTGGCACACTAAGGGTTAATAGGGAGGGGCGTGTCTCAGGCCACGCCTATTTTCCCGCTGGTCTTCTCCCCCCCCCTCCCGCGCCTTTTTCTTAAAGAGGTAGCAGAACAAACTTGGAAAGGATTTTATTTATTTTTTAAAAAATCTAAGATTGGTCGACTCGTGGGGAAAGAAATACTTTTAAGGACAAAACACGCGCGTGCATGCATGCACCGTGTGGCTGGAAAGAAGGGGAGGTGGAACGTGGATAGGAGGGGGCAGAAAAGGGCATTTAATGAAGAAAACGGGATGCCCCCCCCCCCCGCAGTGGCTTACCCAACCCTAGGATGGAATTTCCTGGAAGTTGCTGAAAGTTCCTTTCCCAGAGAGAATAATCAGTTCCAGATGGAAAGGGTAGCGGGGGGCGAGAGGGGGGAAAAGACGTGATAATATGAGCAGGAAAAAAGAAAGACGCAGGGAAGCCACGGTGGCGAGATGATGCGAGAGGAAGAGAAATGTAAGAAGGGGACAAGGCTGCACGGAGAAGAGAGAGGGGCCGTAAGAGAGTCTGGCTGGGTCAGGGAGGAATAGGAAAGGCCGGCGTTAGAGAGGCCAAGATGCACTTCACACGTTGCAACCTCACACTACAGAGCTGGAGCCAGCATGCTGAGCACGTGTCTGTCTTCTTCACGACACCTCCTCCTGCACTTCTGTGGCGTGCGCGTGTAGTCAAGAGGAGCCGGGAAGCCACACCTTTCGCGCCTTCCTGGCGTGAGTCTGCGCGTGTGTTGCGGTCAACACCCGTGTTATAAGTCGATTCTTGCACGGAAGCGCCACTTTCGTACGAATTCTGTCATGCGTGAAGCAACGGGGGGGGGAGGAAGTGAGGATGGGAAAGGTGAGAAAAGTAAGTGAATCAGAGAGAATTAAACGGGGCAGGGAGGCGAGCGAGGTGCCTGGGCCAGCACATAAGAGGTCAAGTTCGCCTCCTGGCTTACCAGGGGCCGCCTAGAAGTTCTCCAGAACTACCGGTAGGACTTGAAAGCAACAGCCCCTCTATTTAGTGGCTATACTGCATCTGATCATGGAGGCTCCGTATAGCCATGGACCTTTCCTCTGCGAATGTGTCTAATCCCCTTTGAAAGCCATCTAAGCAAATGGCTGCAAATCCCATCAAATTAATTTTGCAATGTGGACAGAAATGTTTTGTCGCTCACTCCTACACCTACTGCCAATCAACTTCTTTTTTGCTTTAATTGTCTTTTTTGCTCAACTTAAAAACCCCAAAACGCCCTAACCTTTCCTTGCATGGCAGCTGCCCCACCCCCCTAATTATTTCAGTTGCCCTTTTCCCCCCGCACTTTTTCCAGCTCTAAATCAGACCGAGTGTGAACCAAAAGCTCTCTGGCGGACTCCCTCCGAAGCCCAAGCTTATAATATTCGGGGCCTGGAGGAGGACAGGAGCAAGACACCGCGGGTGGAAGACCGGCAGATTTATTGTGGCACAGCCTGGCCTTTGTGGCTTCAGCTAATAAAGTGAGCTCCAGTCCATGAACGTTTATACCCCAATAAATTTAAGTTGCCACAAGAAGACTGCTGGTTGCATTTGCTGTCGTCGCAGACTTTGCACGGATCTCCCTCTGCAAGAGCGGAGCTGCGTTTGAAAGGGACCCTTCCTGCCCTTGGACCTAACGAGGCGAGGCAGCTGACTCCAAACCAATGTTTGTTTGCATCACACAAAGTGGAACATTTATACACTTAAAAAAAAAAACTTGCATTGGAGCAGTTTGAAGAAGGAAATTGTCAAATCCCCCCCCCCCCTGAAAATTGTATTAGGCAGGCTGATTGTTCGTTAATCAATTACTCCAGAGGCTGCCCTCAGAAGATCTGGTTATTATAGACCACGTGGGCTATTCTGTAATCGATGGTAGAGTCCAAGTTTGATTGATGCGATTGTTCAAATTAATTAAATCACTATGGCTCAGTTAAAGCAATCCAACTCAATTAGTCAATAGTTGTGCTCTCTGAGCACCCAGTGGACAAGCAAGAAATCCAGCTGTCTAAAGTGTGTGCTATATAAGCACCTGTGGGGAGAGAGCTGTTATGTTTTGCTTATCTTACTTTGTCAAACGCCACGAACATGGATGGCAACATGCAAGTAATAACATTCAAATTACCGGTATGTTTGTTACTGTTAATCAACTTCACGGAGCTAAGAAATAAGGATGAGAGTGACCCAGCACCGTTTGGTTGGATACTGGCTACTGCTCACAATTCTCTTGCTGTGGCGGTTGTTTCAGAACCATAATTCCCCCAGGCATTGTGGAATCTCAGCCTATAGATGTGTGGCCACCTTTTTACAGACCCCAGCCTCGGACCCCCTTGATTAGAACAGAGGTTCTCAACCCCTTCCCTGCTGAGTACCACCTCCGGCACCACTCTCCTGCTGCGTACCACTGGAAGTGACTGGTGATGACACCAGTTACTTCCGGGTTTTCAGGTTTTCGGAGGCCAGGAAATGCAGGTAGGTTTGGGCAGGTGGGAGGGTCCTTTTCAGAGGCTTGGCCAAAGACAGGAGCCTCTTGGGAATGAAAACGTGCTGCCAAAAATGCCACGTCAGAGCGAAGTTCTGGTGGTCCAGCGGTCCGAGTACCACTGGTGGTACTAGTACCACTGGTTGAGAACCCCTGACCTAGAATATAGAACCATTTAAAATCATTATTTATTATACCTACCTGTACCCTATCTCCCCCTTTCTGCTATTATCTCACTTTTCAAGGGCCAGCCCATCTAGGAGCCCAGCTGAGGGAGTCGCCTCTCAGGCAGCAATTTGACAGGGAGTGGCCATTGATAGGTAGAAATCTTGTTGTGCTTTGTGTTACACTCATAATGTATACTGTGTTTGCCATTCATTCCCTATTACAACTCCACTGTGTTACATTGAGAACTCGCTTAATGACGGTTTCACTATATGACAGGTTTTCCAGAACGTATCCCCGTCGTTAAGCGGGGGGACACCTGTACTTTAAAAACATGACCCCCTATGAAAACTGCAGATGGCAGGTACTGTCTTAGTAGAGGCTTTCCCCCCAAGCTGTCACCCCAGGAAGCAATGTATCTTCTAAGACAGAGACATGCAGCATCTGCGTGCGTGTCAAAATACAGCACCATCAAAACAAAGGAAGTTTTTTTCTTCTTCGACACAAATGATTTATTTATATGTGGCTTCAGCTGAATGAATAATCCATGAAAACTAATTTGACTGACTAAAGTTGCAATCCTATACACACTTACCTGAGAGTAAGTCCCAGTGAAAATAGCGGGACTTACTTCTGAGTAAACACATATAGAATTACACTGTTTGGTTTTTATAATCATACGCGAGCCTTAGCTGCAAGCCCCAAGTTAGACAAATGCAAACTTGATAGATCAGTGGAAAAAAAGAGGGACTGGAACTCAGAAGCGTTGGGTGCAGAGGGTCACGATCCGTGTTTTTCTTAACCCAGGTCCGATTTCAATGGGAGGCCAGGAAGGCGTGTAAGTAACACTTACCTCTGAGGTGATCCACATGACTGACAACTCATTTCAATCCAGTTGTCTCATCTGCGTGTGCAGTGTTAGCATGCCAGGGATCGGAGAAGAGAAAGCTGAGAGGGGATATGATTGATAACACTCTTCAAACACCTGAAGCAGGGCTGTCATATGGAAGAAGGAACAGACTTGTTCTCAACGGCCTCTGAGAGTAGAACTAGATCAAATGGGTGCAAACTGCAAGGGAGGAGATTCCGGTTGGACATCAGGAAGAAATTCTTGACAGTCAGGGCGGTGTGACAGTGAGATTACCAAGGGAGGTGGTGGATTCTCCCTCACTGGAGATCTTCAAGAAGAGGCCCAACAGGCACCTGCTGGAGATGCTCTAGGCCAGGGGTTCCCAACCTGTGGTACTAGTACCATCATCAGTGGTACTTCTGCCGACTGCTGGTGGTACTCAGACTGCTGGACCACTGGAATCCCGCTCCGCATTTTTGCTCCCAAGAGGCTCCTGCCTTTGGCCAAGCCTCTTGGGAACGTTGAGAAGGGTTCTCCCACCTGCCCAGAGCCTCCTCCCTGTGTTTTCTGGCCTCTGAAAACCCGGAAATAACTGGCGATGATGTCATCGCCAGTCACTTCCAGTGGTAGAAGGACAGTGGCACCGGAGGTGGTACTTGGCCAGGAAGGGGTTAGGAACCCCTGCTCTAGGAGGATTTCCTGCTACAGGCAGGGGGTTGGACTGGATGACCTTGTGGGTCCCTTCCAACTCTGATTCTGTGATTCTTGGTCTGGGTAGTTGACATGCTGGTGTGCTAACTAACACTAAACATGTAGCAGTTGAGGGCCTGGTTTAAAATACGATGCTGGCCTGATGGAAAGCTGAGTGGGTGAGCTCTCCTCGCTCTCCTGACATTGCATTTAAATTAGGCCATACAAGATCCTTCTACAGGCCTGGCATTTGCCCCAGCAGAGCTGACTATTGATGCCTACACTTGGGGAGGGGGGGATTGGGCATGGATGCCATTTTGCTGGCAGTGATCGCAATATCCTGATGTCACATCCTTGGGGAACCTTGTGGGGAAATATTGTGGGCCACAGCCAGTGGCTACTGAGAGGAGAGGAAGTAATAGCCACTGCCCCCAAACCTGAGGGGGTTGCAACCACAGAGGAGGCGCGTCAGAGTGCAGCTTGCTGAGGGTCCCTTCAACTTAGAGCCTGTCTGTCCTGCTGAGAACCCAAGGATTGGCACAGTTTGAGAAAGGAGAAGGGAAGCCGAATGGAATGGAGGCTGCAACCCCCAAACAGCTTGTAGCGTAGTTGTTACAGAAATCACTGGGCTGATAGCTGGAGGGCCAGTAGCAACACCCCCCAGGCGGCTGGGGTCACTATGTTGATCGACACAGTTCTCCTCTTTGAGAACCCAGGAGTCCTGGCAGCTGACTCTCCCTCCCCCACATAATCCTCTCGAAGGAATTTGGGTTGAAATGGCATTTTTCGGCTGTCAAGATACTATCTACTATGCCGTTCACTTTCCCCCAGTAAATCAATTCCTTCCAAGCGAAGCTGATGGCAGGAAATGCATTGCAGGCTTTCCTAATCCCCGTTGGGCCCAAGGCCGGGCGGATTTCCTGAGCTGGGCCGTGGCCTGCAGGAGAACCAGGCTGAGAATCTGAAGGTGGGTAGCAGTAGAGGAGGCCGTGGTGGGTTAACCCCTGCCTGCCTGGGAAGTTATGCTGGGGTGGTGGGGAGGAAGGAGAAGATTAAGAACGTCTAATATCTGGCAGATGAAAACGAGGCCAAGTGTCGTGAGGAGGATGGTTCCTTGTAGTAGACGATGAGAAAGATTCAAAGACCCACATGGTAGCCATTTTTTTCATTCCCTGTGGCTGCTGTTGAGAACTTTTGTTGTTTTTGAAAAGTGGTATATATAAACGAATAAAATGATCACAACAAACAGGGAGACAATCCTTTGACTTACCGTATTTTATGCTCCATAGGACGCATCAGTCCATAGGACGCATGGCATGCATCCTATGGAGCATAAAATAGAGAAAAAAAGTTTGTACTTACCTGGGCTTGGGGGCGCTTCGGGGAGGCCTGTGGGGGCTTCGGGGAGGCCTGCGCGAGCCTCTGCAGGCCTCCCCTTTGTTCACATCGGGAGAAAACAGCGATTTTCGGCCATTTCCGGAAATGGCCGAAAATCGCTGTTTTCTCCCGAACTGAACATCGGGGAGGCCTGTGGGGGCTTCGGGGAGGCCTGCGCGAGCCTCTGCAGGCCTCCCCGAAGCGCCCCCAAGCCCAGGCTTCGCACCATAGGACACACGCTTTTCCCCCCCTATGTTTTTTTGGGGGGGAAAGTGCGTCTTATAGTGCGAAAAATACGGTAATTCATGTGAGGCCGTGCTGGCCTGTGGGAAATTAGCCCACCAAAGCTACCAGCCCACAAAAGTGACTAGCTGGGCGTGGCTGGGTGTCGCCAAATTGCCAACCCCTGAAACCAGTGGTTCCCAAAGTGGGAGGCGTAGCTCCCAGGGGAGCTGCGGATACCAGCCAGGGGAGCCGCGGAGTGCCACGGAATCCTCTCGGAATAGTGTAATGCCAATTGGCAGGCATCAGCATAATGTAATGGGGAGTCGTGGCCAAGGGTCGCCAATGGTCAAGGGAGTTGCGGGTCAAAAAAGTTTGGGAAACACTGCCTTACACACTTGTGACACTGGTGTGGGTCGAATCTCCATGACTTGAACAAAACCATCCAAACACGCAAGAAGCAGTGGGCCGTGGGGGATCGTATATTGCCTCAGACGAAATAGGAGTCATCGTACCCCTTTTGTCCCCTTCAGCTTTGTATTGGCACTCTTACATTTTCCTGACTTCTGAGCATCTGCAGAGAGTTGCCCAGCCACATGGTCAGAGTTACAGAGATCAGGCATGGGAAGACTTCAGGCGGGTAGGATTTATTGTATGTTATTTTATACCTAGATCCCCAAGGTACGCTAATTGCAACTGTGTGCAAAAGAGTGGGGGAATGGTCTGGAGCCAAATGCAAAATAGATGGTGACTTAGGGGGGCAGAGCTGGTTACCTGTTACACCCCATGAATGAGGCATACACTAGGATAAACTGAATATGCAAAAACAAATTTACACTTGAATTGCTATTGAGCAGGGATTCAAACACTCAGTGAGTATAGGAAACACTAAATTATAATACAGTACAGGGAAAAATGGGGGGGGGGGTCATTGCTAATATTGTTCAACAAGTGGAAATTAGAATCCTGTGCCAGTGTGGTGCAAGTCACCCGGCAGTCTTCCTGCAGATCCTGATCTAGCTTCTACCCCGCATGCATGGATAACCCACCTCCAGCTCCATACAGTCACAAGCACCACACAGAAACTATTAAATGCCCCAAGTTCTGCAGCTCCTGGTCATATGAGCTGTCGGGGAAGAAAGGAAGGCAACTTCTGGCTGGGAGGACTATCTGGCAACTGACATCCTTCCACTCAAGAATTTTGGAAGCTTCCCCGTCAACATCTGCATTTCCCTTCCACTTCGAAAACACATTTAAGATACCCAAATTGGTATGTTTGGGTTTTTTTTTCTTCTTCTTCAGCAAATCATACAAATTAACTCCCAAACACTGGGAAGATTTCAAAGCTCAGAATATGCTGGCCAAGTTACTTGCTAGAGCCACTTTGGTATAAAACCAAGAAGCTGATTCTGGTTTTCAAACAAGCATCCTAACCATGCAACCCCCCCCCCCCGCACCCCCCTCCCAACAAATTTTTTGGGGGGGGGGGCTTTGATTTTTCTGCTGCGGAATCCCTTGCGAGTTACAGAGGATTCTGGGATGTGTTCTTGCAGGGCTGGCTCAAACTCGTACGCTGCCCTCACTGAAAATGAACTCTGAGGCATATGTGAGGGTGTATGTTCATTGGTAGCGCAGTGTTTTGACTATGTAATGTCAATATTACCCCGTATTGTCCCGAGTATAAGACGCACCTGATTATAAGACGCACCCTTAAAGTTTGGTGCTATTAAAAAAAATTAATTAAATCACTGGCATTAAATTGCAACAGCCTGATTACAAGACGCACCCCTAGTTTAAAAACTTAAATTAGGAGAAAAAAGTGAGTCTTATACTCAGACTAATACGGTATATCCGCTGTCCTGGCTCCCTATTTGGGCCTGATTCATGGTGCTGGTTATCACCTTCCAAGCTCTACATGGTTTGGGACCTGGTCCTGGAAGTTGCGCCTCCTTTCTCGTAAGCTAGTGGTTCCCAAACTGGGAGGCGTGACTCCCAGGGGAGCCATGGAAACCGCGGGAGCCAGGGAAGCCGCTCACAGGGGAGTCAGAGGAGTTGCGGATCCTCTCAGAAATGCCAATGGGAAACACTGTTGTTACCCCAGTGTTGCCCAAACTTTTTCGACCTGCGGCTCCCTTGACCATTGGCCGTGGCTCCCCATTACATTAGGTTGATGCCTGCCAATTGGCACTGCACTGTTTTCCGAGATGATTCCGTGGCACTCCGCAGCTCCCCTGGCTAGTATCCGCGGCTCCCTTGGGAGCCACGCCTCCCAGTTTGGGAACCACTGCCTTAGGAGATAGGGCTGTAGCTCAGGAGTCAAGCACAAGCTTGGCAGGCAGAACAGAAGGTCCAGTGGCAGTACTGCCTGCTGATTGGGCAAGTCCTGCATTGCTAGAGCACAGGATTGGTTCTTCTGAGGTGCAGCCATTGTCCTGCATAGATTGAGGCTCTCAGTCTCAGTACAGTCCTTGCATATAGTACAGCTGTGCATTGTAGGGGAAGCTTGGTGATAAATAAACTTTCAGAGAAGCATGTGGACACATTTGGGATCTCTTCTGGCAAAACTTCTGAAGAACTCCATGCGCTCCTAGGAACACTTTTGGAAAACAGCTGCATGATGAGGCAAAAAGATAAATGCTCCTACATTAAATACAAATTAGGTGCCAGACTGCAGGCCAGCCAGATGGTGCCCATTCACACTTGGGGGATAATAAGGAAGTCACCATTTGTCACTTCAGTGGATTGGGGAGAGACTGAGACACCCTTTTTCTGCTGTCCTTGGCACCACATAAGTCTCTGAAAAAATAGGGACTTGGTAGTTAGAAGCTAAGGCCAGCGGGTGGCGCAGTGGGTTAAACCGCTGAACCATGAGCTGTCGATCGAAAGGTCAGCAGTTCGAATCCGCGACGGGGTGAGCTCTCGTTGCTTGGCCAGCTCCTGCCAACCTAGCAGTTCCAAAGCATGTTAATGCGAGTAGATAAATAGGTACCGCTTGCGGGAAGGTAAACAGCACTCTGTGTTCCAGCCGCATGCTACGCGCTGTGGCAAGGAGAGTCATGCTGGCCACATGACCACGGAGGCGTCTTCGGACAACGCTGGCTCCTTGGCTTTGAAATGGGGATGAGCACCACACCCTAGAGTCGGACGCGACTGGACTTAATTGTCAGGGGTCACCTTTACCTTTACCTAGTTAGAAGCTGAGGCAACCAACACCAGAAAATTCTGGGTAATGAAACGGGCATCCTGCTGTATGGCCACCATCAGTGCAGAACCCACCAAGAGTGTATGGTGGCCAGCAGCACCATCAACCCAGGTCTCAGCTACGAGATCTGGAGGAGAGAAGGAGAGACTCCATTCTGCAGTACAAAGATTGCTTCTAGGAAGTCTGAGGTTCCTCAGCAAGAAGACTGGAATGGTGGAGCTGGAGCAATGGCCCCAAAGGCAGCTTGTCCAGCATCACAGAGATTTCCCTGCAATGCACAGCTAATGAGAAGCATGGGGTGCGCACTCTCCATTAATGTGGCAGTGCTAGACCCAAGAAGAGGCCTGGCCGGAATTCACCGGAATGCACTCTCCGGAATGTACCCAGAATCCTCTGCAACGCACAGGGAGTCTGTTTAGGGACCCCACTTGGCCGACAAATACTGTTATTCTCCAAATCTCAGCAGACCCTCTGGAAAATTTGAGGGTTGAAAATCTGCTGCCCTCGTGGAGATGATCCATCCCATCCTCCTCCCCAGACATGCTGGCAACTTCTAAACGACTTGTCATGACACTAAAAAGCACATTTCAATACATGTTTTGAAGAGCCTTCCGCCCACTTTTCTTCACAGTGCCATACCATAAAAAAGGGAGTTTATGTTTTTTAGAAGAAAATGTGGGTAATTGTTGGCTATGTCTGCTGTCATCTGCCGTCTCCGCCTCTTGCCTAAAGCCATGGTAACTGGGAAGGGGCTGCAGAGAAAGGAAGGGGAGCTGCACACACATCCGCTACCTGTAGGTACAAAGGGGAGGGTTTCATTTGTTCACACTTCCCACGCAGACAAAGTAAACAAACTTTCTCGGGACAGCCTCAGTTTCCCATCTCTAAAATGGGAATACAGTAGTGACCTACCACTATAGGGTGGTTGTGAAAGCTTATACTGTGGCATAAAATCTCAAGCACTCTCTGCAGATTACGGTACTCATAATAGTCAGGGAGGGGGTAGAGGGGGGGCTGAGAACTGGATCTCCTGGCTTAATGAGACGAGAGTGGCAGATTATTAAACAGGAAAAAAACGGACTGGATCTCCTGGATTCGCTAAAAAGCAAAAGGGCATCAGAGACTGGGAAAGGGTAGCGCATGGCCCCTCGATGTGCCTCCTGCCGTTTATCTGGCCTACAGTCTGGGGGTCAGGCCAGAGCTGACAGGATCCAATTTCAAAATGAAAACGGAGCCACTACAAATGTTTTTGGTTAAACACAGGATTGTTGGCTGGTGCCAAAGGGGCTCTGAAAAACAGCAGCTGCCATTCCCCCTAGGGGCTGGGTTGGCTGCGTTTGAAATAGGGGAGTGGGAGAGGGGGGGTGCGATTAGGCACTATTGCTAAACCCTGCTAAAGGTCTACGCTGTGAGTGTGCGTGCACACACACACACACACACACACACACACACACACACACACACACACACACACGAGAGCTGTGTTCTTGGTCTTCTTAGGGCTTGCAAATGTGGTCTCCTCCTTGATTGTTGAACCAAGAGAGGTAACTGTGTTTGACCTCTTAAGTCAGGGATCAGCAACTGGCGTGCACAGAGCCCAATCTGGCCCCTGGAAGAATATCAGCTGGCTCCCAAGTGCACTGCCAACCTAGAGGCCAGCTGTACAGAGGGCACAGCGACTTTGGGAACAAGATTTAGTGGCAGTCAACTTTGCAAGATGGAGGGTTGTGGCTGGCCCGTCTTCCTCTGTCTTCTCCTCAGAATGGTTGTTCCGTGAAACTAGCTGCTGATTAGTGCTAAGCCTAGAGGGAAGGCAGGAACCCAACAGAGGAGGGAGGAAAAGAAAGGAGCCGTTCAGCTCACAATGTGAAGGACTATGGCAAATACTGCAAACACAAGGTTTGTGTCAGAGTATTGATGTAAGATGGACAAATATTTGCACTATGTGGAGAGAGGGATTTCCTTCCTCTCATGGGGGAGCCTTCAAGCATGCAATCCTCCTACCTTCCCAAAGTGGTACAGCCTGGGGAATACCTTGCCACTTGATTTTGCTGACCGTCTCGAAAGTCTAAACTAGTCCTTAGTTCTATCCCACTGGAAGGGCACTGTTGTGTTGTTACTCTCGGTACTTCATGAGTCATTCTG
Organism: Plestiodon gilberti rubricaudatus; assembly: GCA_026170595.1. Lineage (NCBI taxonomy): Eukaryota > Metazoa > Chordata > Lepidosauria > Squamata > Scincidae > Plestiodon > Plestiodon gilberti. The sequence continues at coordinate 14,812,509 of JANXHW010000006.1, read as the reverse complement.
AAAGAATGTATGACTTTATGCTATTCAGGATGTTATGTACCTGGTTTTGGTGGGCAGGTGAGGGGGAGGATGTGTCATTTCAGTCGATAAGGAGATTTCGGGCGGAGGTGCTGAATGCCTTGCTATGCTTTTCGCATCAGCTTTCCTATTGATACAGTGATCTACTACATCTACTTCTGAGACCTGGTTTATGTCAGTGGCAGTGTGTGTCTGGGCTATACCACTTCAAACTGTGGGTGTGGATGCCTAAGAGGGTCAGTCTGTTGCTTGGAGAAGAGAGTGAAATGGTAACACAGATGACAGAGGGACGGCAGAGCAGAGCTGCTCAGTTCTTGTTGTGTGTCTGTCTTCTCTCGCATGGGTAAGGTGACCCTGACAACAGTTGCACTATTGAGAAAGAGCGGAGGGTGGAAAGGGTAACACCAGAGGGTGGAAAGGGTAAAGGCTGAGCTACATTACACACGTCGCGGAGCTTCTGACATCATTTTTGAAGCAAGCGGAGCCGCTGTGACCTCCGCACTGCCGGCGCGTACCTCAAGCTGGAATCCTACTTTTAAGGGGGTGGGCTCGCAGAGCTAGGGGGCGTATCGCGGAGCTACTGCAGCCCACCAATCGTAGGAGGGGGGGAAGGGTGGCTGCATGCCAATCTGAACTACCTCCAATCACCTTGGAGGTTACATTCACCTTTGAGACTATTCCCTTGGATCACCTTGGAGGTTATCACCAAAGAGACTATTCCCAGAGGAAAGCACAGGACGAGAGAGAAAACGAGAATGGCTGGAAATACTGAAAATAGCACAAACTCCTGCTGGGATAATGATATAAAACTTGTTCCTGAAGTTAAAGAAAGACGGTTCACAGACGAGGCTGCAAGGTTTCGGCCAATCGTTGCGCGCTTGTGTTTAGCCAATCACAGCTGCGCTTTCTTAAGAAGGCGGGACAACAGGAGGGACAACAGGCGGGAAGACACTCCCCTGCTCCAAGCGCGGAGGTGGAGGCAGAGGCGGCGGCAGAGCCTCTGCCTGTAATGTAGCGCAGCCTCAACACCTAGTTAAGGTAAAGGTGACCCCTGACAATTAAGTCCAGTCGTGTCCGACTCTAGGGTGTGGTGCTCATCCCCATTTCAAAGCTGAAGAGCCAGCGTTGTCCGAAGACGCCTCCGTGGTCATGTGGCCAGCATGACTCTCCTTGCCGCAGCGCGTAGCATGCGGCTGGAACACTCGAGTCTAAATGAATGTAAGTCTCCAGGACCAGATGAACTGCCCCTCCACCCAGGGTACCAAAAGAGTTTGTGGGTGTGCTATTCAAGAAGTTGACTCCCAGGGGATAGAGGTGTTGGAGAACTGGAGAGGAGCACATGTTGTCCTTCTCTTTAAAAAGGGGAAAGAGAAGGATCTGGGAATATACAGACTGGTCAACTTGACGTCAAGAACTGGAAAGATGCTGGAATGCCTGTGAACACTTAGGAAATGATGGGGTGATTTCCAGAAGCCAGCATGGGTTTGTAGTTGTGCCAGACTAATCTCATCTCTCTCTCTTTTATTTTAACAGAGCTACTCGCCTAATAGATCATGAGAATGTTGTTGACACAGTGTACCTACATTTCAGCAAAGCATTTGACAAAGCCTCCCAGGATATCCTTGTGGATGAAATGTGTGGGGCCTGAATGTTGTAGCCGTTGCCTGCACTGAGCATGGGTTGGACTGGATGACCTCTAAGTACCATCCAAAAACTCTATGATGGAACAGGCTTCCGTTAAAACAAATAAAATCCGCCCACATAGAAAAATGAACATATCAGGGATAAAGCTAAGCTGGACCTCTTCTCCGCACACACCATCTAGCTTTATATGGGCACTGAACTAGTTTTGTACCAGGAGCGTGTGAGTCCGTCATGTGGGTCCTCCTCACACTCACAATCTGGAGTGGCTCAGCCTGGCCCCAGGTTTACGATGGTTTCAGCGCGAAGAATCAAGCCTGAGATGCAGCTGCCTCTGGGGAAGCGCCTACCTGCTTCTACAGCCAGGGGATGGAGGTGCTTTCCTTTCCAGCAGCCCTACCCTGTTCCCGGCGCCTTGTGTGGCTGCTTACTTCATGGGGAATACCAGTGGGTTGTGAAATATATAGCAACAGGAAGGTCCCTGAAAGGGTGTGTGTATGTGGCAATGTGTGAAATTTGGTAACAGGGTCTACGATGGTGACTCAGCCTGGTGAAGCCTTTCTCAAGAGCTCCGAGGCCCATCCACCCCCCACACTATCCCACATTCACCCACCATATCAAACCTTCGCTTCCCCTCTCCACCCCTTGTCAACACCCCTACGGCCCCACCTTCCAATGCTATCTCAGGCTCCTGTGATCCACCCCATTGCCGCCATAGAAGTGTGCCCATGTGCCAGGGCGTGACAGAATCACATTTCCACCTCCACCACCCCACCCCACGGGCTCGTCAAGAGGCTGGCAGCTCTAACCCACACTGGGAGCCGCCCTCCGGAGCAGGCCAAGACCCGCTCCAACAGAGCCTGGGCCGTTTTTGTCAGGAATTAAAAGAATCTGCTCCATAAACACTGCTCACCACAACACTCATGTTGCAAAATTACAGACGTTTTCCCCTGAAACAAACTGCTCGGACCTGCTCCCCCTTCCCAGGGAACCCAGGCAAGCTGTGCCATAGCCCCCCCCCCCCGCTTCCCTGCCCCGCCCCCCCAAGTCAGTTTCTGGAGACTGGAGGTGTAGGCCTGCGGGAGAGGCGTTCTTGATCCAATTTGGGGAGAATGGCTTGTTTGGGAAAAAAGGAAGACAAGGCCTGGCATGAGAGAGACTCATCTGTCAATTGCATTCCTCCAGGGAGCCTCAGGCAACCTACACGGTGTCGTAGTCCCCCCCCCCTTTATCTCCAGAAAAACCCTGGGAGATGGGCTACGCTGGAGAGAACATGGCTGGTCCATGTTTCCTGCCCCCAGAAAGGATCTGCATCCAGGTCTCCCTGATCCAAAGCTAAGACTGCAATCCTACGTGTACACTGTCCTGGGAGTAAACCTCATTGAACAGAATGGGGCTTACTTCTGAGTAGACATGCCTAGGCTTGTGCTGTGCCTCTCTTAACCATTTCACCACCCTGGCTGTCACACAGCTGGCTCACAGATATCTGTGTGGTTGGGGACCAGTGGTCAAGGAAAAAGGCTCCTTATGTTCTTATATAGACAGCTTTAAAGGGGGATTGGATAAATTGATGTTGGAGACGATCCATGACTTGCGATGACTCATGGTGCCTGTGTGCAACTAGCGTTTCCAAAGGTGCTGCTACATATTTTGAATACCTGATGCTGAAGGGAAGGCTCCTGCCTTCAGCTCCTGCTTATGGGTTTCCCAGACACATCTGGTTGGTCCAGTGCTAAGGAGCACCTATCCAGGATGCCCCTTGGTTGGCAACTAGAGTTACTGACAGATCATCCTGAGTTTTTGCCTGCCTGAGAGAGAAACACCAGGCCATGCTTTCCTTCTTTCTCTCCCCTTCTAGAGTCTGTTCAGAGCTGATCTGCACATACAGCACACTCTGGTCAGGCCCCCATAAAGATGACGGCTCCTAATAAGTATGGCAATAGTGTGTCATCTGCTGACAAGCACCAGGATAAAAAACACTACACCCAACGCACTTCAGCTCACTTAAAGCAAGTTCAAATAACTCCAATGCCACTAGAACGATGGCTTTCAGGATGAAATATGGCTGTGAAGTAACAAAAGAGGAGCTAGAATAAGATGCCTTATATGGAAGGAAGCCATAGAGTCTCCATCCCTTCATAGGCTACCGCTGGCTGGAAGTCCCCACCAATGTAGCATGAGCCAGAAAGCTGCATCTGTTTTCACACATATTTATTTCTTTATTTACAGACTTTTTATATCATGAACAATTTCCACAGTGAACACCATGTCCCAAGTGACAGCCACTTCCATCATGAGCCATCTACTGTAAGATAAGCACCGGGGCATCTCAGGAAGGTATGCAAAATAAATGTACTTGCAAATTTAAGGAACAATAACACAAGTACCCGGATCAAGCGCATTTCTCTCTCTGGCAGTAACCTGGAACCTTCTAGGACCTAGAATCGAGGTATTGCTACACTAAAGTGTTCCAAAGTACACAATGGCCCTCTTAATATCATGACATGGCTTTTGTTGAAAGCAATAGTTCTCAGACTTATGTTATGTATATACATGAGGACTAGAACCTTATCTTGAGAGTCTTACAGCAATCCACATAAAGTTGCAAGTGGGCTGGACATCACAGACTATCTGGCTCCACTTCCCTCCCCTTTCTAACAACCACTTTAGTCCATTAAATTTTGTCAGAGAGCCAGTTTGAAGAGAGAATAGAATAGCAGGTCAAGCTTCCTTCTCCCCTCCCAATTATCTGGCTGCCACCAAGACCCATTACAACACAACCTGTTACCTTTCACCTTGAGTCTGCAAAGGGGGTGGGCAGACTGCACCCCTCAAAAGGCTCAAGACCCTGGTCTAGGGGCAGCCAATTGCCAACCCTACTGGGGGAGAATGTCTCCCTTAAAATAAGCCTACTGCAGGAAAGCAAAGTAAATAATCTGCTCTTTACAAAACATCAATAGCAGCCAATGTTAAATTAATATAAATACATGTAAAAATAAATATTCCCTTCCTCTCAATTTCCTTTGGAAAAAACAGCTACAGGCAAATTTGGCCAAAATTCCTTCAAAATGCTAATCTTAAGGCACAGATCAAGCGTAAACAATCCAAGGAGAACTGCTGGCAAAGTTGTGTGTTTAACACTGAACACCAAGAAGTTCGAATGGAAGCAGTTCAAGAACTGAAGAGCTCAAAATCATGGCGTATTTGTCCTCAAATCTGTTAACAAACGCTGTGAACACAGCTGAAAAAAAGATCAGTTTAGTGAAATTCTTAGTCTCCCCCCCACACATACACACACGCACACAAAACCACAAATGGAGAGACAGCATAGCACATTTCAAGATAAATGATCAAACTTTGACATGTCCTTAAAAACAAAATAAGTTGAAATATCACATTTTGTTGCACAATAGTTCTTAAAAGCAGATGATTCCGTTCAAATTTTTCTAAAAAACAAAACAAAACCCCTCCACACATATGGAGACGAAGGGGATGGACCGTTACAATTTGGCAAAGTTTTTGCTCATGCAGTGGAAGTGGGAAAAGGGCATTCCATCAGAAATATTTGTGAACAGTATCTTGGTTGGCTTCAAACAGAGACTGCCACCTGGTGGCCAGAGATGGTTGTGCCCTCCTACAGTCTCCAAAGTGCCAGTATATGGCAAAACAGCCTCCATTACAAGTAATTTTGTAAAACAGCTTCTTCTCTCAGTCAATGAACAATGAAGGAGGGCACATTGTTCCTGAGAAACTTTAGCATTTTTGTAGCAAACTCTTCTTTCACAGGTGCCTTTGTTAACTCAAATAAATCAGGGAAAAGGAGATTACTTTTTTAGAAATAGAGCCATGAGCTTCCTCTTGTGAAGTGGAGACACAAGGTTGACTACAACCCTTAGGATGCAGTATGTATGCATGTTCTTGCATTTTGTCTAGGTCATACAGTATGACCTAGACAAAATGCAAGAACATGCAAATATGTTTTAAAGCAGATCTGTGATTACAAACTTTATGGTGCAATGCAACCACAAAACCAACCACATGTGCAGCGACACTGAACTTAGGAGCTCTGCCCCCCTCTGCTTCCTCCCAAGGGGGAAGGAAGGCCCACATCACATGGACTTGGGAACAACACTTCTGGAGATGGCTCTTACTTACTCACACTCTTTACCCCAGGTTGCTCTGCTCATTTGTTTGTTTGAGTGAGTAGAGGGATGCCCCCACAAAAAGGGGGATGCCTTCAGGAGCAGTCTGGCCTGACCCCTCTCTGTGGCTGTGCAACATTGGGTCAAAAGGATACCCACCTCCCCCACATCTTCTTTTTAGTTGTGGGTCTGGGCAAGGAGGCTCCTGGTCTCTTTGCCTGGACCCCCATCTGTCCTGGTCTCCCTCCTTGAGCCCCTTTCAGCTCCTCCCTTGTGCCCCCCTTTTCTTGTTCTCTCCTTCTTCAGGACCTTCACCCCTCCCCTTGGACTGTCCTCCTATCTGCCCTTTGTCCTCTCTCCCCCCCCCCCCATTCCACTTCTTGCTTCTCACTGTGTTACACTTGCTTGTTGGCAGTCCTTCGAGCTTCCATTTGTTGTTGTTCAGTCGTTAAGTCGTGTCCGACCCTTCGTGATCCCATGAACCATATCCCGCCAGGCCTTCCTGTCCTCCACTATCTTCCTGAGTTCGCTCATTTTCATGTTTGTTGCATCGGTGATGCTGTCTAACCATCTCATCCTTGGCCTTCCCCTTCTCCTTTTGCCTTCAATCTTTCCCAGCATCAGAGTCTTCTCCAGAGAGTCCTCTCTTCGCATTAGGTGGCCAAAATATTTGAGTTTCAGCCTTAGTACCTGTCCTTCCAGGGAACAGTCAGGGTTGATTTCATTTAGAATTGACTGATTTGATCTCCTAGCAGTCCAAGGGACTCTCAGGAGTCTTCTCCAGCACCACAGTTCAAAAGCATCTATTCTTCGGCGCTCAGCCTTCCTTATGGTCCAACTCTCGCAACCATACATTGCTACTGGGAACACCATCGCCCTGACTATACGAACTTTTGTTGGCATGGTGATATCTCTGCTTTTTATTATGCTGTCTAAGTTTGCCATAGCTTTCCTTCCAAGGAGTAAGCGTCTTTTAATTTCATGGCTGCTGTCTCCGTCTGCATTGATCTTGGAACCCAGAAAAGTAAAATCTGTTACTGCTTCCATTTCTGCCCCTTCTATTTGCCAAGAATTGATGGGACCCGATGCCATGATCTTAGTTTTATGAATGTTGAGTTTCAAGCCAACTTTTGCACTCTCCTCTTTCACTCTCATCAAGAGGCTCTTTAGTTCTTCTTCACTTTCTGCCATTAGGGTGGTATCGTCTGCATATCTGAGGTTGTTGATATTTCTCCCGGCAATCTTGATTCCGGCTTGTGATTCATTCAGCCCTGCATTTCTCATAATGTACTCTGCATATAAGTTAAATAAGCAGGGTGACAATATACAGCCTTGCCGTACTCCCTTCCCAATTTTGAACCAATCAGTTGTTCCATGGCCGGTTCGAACTGTTGCTTCTTGACCCGCATACAGGTTTCTCAGGAGACAGGTAAGGTGGTCTGGTACCCCCATCTCTTTAAGAATTTGCCACAGTTTGTTGTGATCCACACAATCAAAGGCTTTTGCGTAGTCAATGAAGCAGAAGTAGGTGTTTTTTTTGAACTCTCGTGCTTTCTCCATGATCCACCGCATGTTGGCAATTTGATCTCTAGTTCCTCTGCCTCTTCGAAACCCAGCTTGTACGTCCGGTAGTTCTCGGTCCACGTACTGCTGAAGCCTAGCTTGTAGGATTTTGAGCATAACCTTGCTAGCATGTGAAATGAGTGCAATTGTACGGTAGTTTGAACACTCTTTGGCACTGCCCTTCTTTGGAATTGGAACGTAAACTGACCTTTTCCAATCCTTTGGCCACTGCTGAGTTTTCCAAATTTGTTGGCATATTGAGTGCAGCACTTTCACAGCATCATCATTTAGGATTTTAAGTAGCTCAGCTGGGATATTATCATCTCCACTAGCTTTGTTGTTAGTAATGCTACCTAAGGCCCACTTGACTTCACTCTCTAGGATGTCCGGCTCTGGGTCAGTGACCACACCAGCGTGGTCATCATGAACATTAAGATCTTTCTTGTATAGTTCTTCTGTGTATTCTTGCCATCTCTTCTTAATCTCGTCTGCTTCTGTTAGGTCCTTGCCTTTTTTGTCCTTTATCATGCCCATCTTTGCACAAAACGTTCCCTTGATATCTCCAATTTTCTTGAAGAGATCTCTAGTCCTCCCCATTCTGTTGTTTTCCTCGATTTCCTTGCATTGTTCATTTAAGAAGGCCTTCTTATCTCTCCTTGCTATTCTCTGGAAATCTGCATTCAGTTGTTTATATCTTTCCCTTTCACCCTTGCTTTTTGCATTCCTTCTTTCCACAGCTATTTGTAAAGCCTCATCTGACAGCCACTTTGCTTTCTTGCATTTCTTTTTCTTTGGGATGGTTTTAGTTGCTGCCTCCTGTACAATGTTACGAACTTCCGTCCATAGTTCTTCAGGCACTCTGTCTACCAGGTCTAATGCCCTAAATCTATTCTTCACCTCCACTGTATACTCATAAGGGATATGGTTTAGGTCATATCTGACTGGTCTAGTGGTGTTCCCTACATTCTTCAGTTTAAGTCTGAATTTTGCAATAAGAAGCTCATGATCTGAGCCACAGTCAGCTCCAGGTCTTGTTTTTACTGATTGTATAGAGCTTCTCCATCTTTGGCTGCAAAGCACATAATCTATCTGGTTTCGGTATTGACCATCTGGTGATGTCCATGTGTAGAGTCGCCTCTTGTGTTGTTGGAAAAGAGTGTTTGCTATGACCAGCGTGTTCTCTTGACAGAACTCCGTTAGCCTTTGCCCTGCTTCATTTTGCGCTCCAAGGCCAAACTTGCCTGTTGTCGAGCTTCCATGGGCTCCCTCAATCCCTTGTTCTTCTTTCTTCATACTCAGCTTCCCCAGGCATCTTCAACTTCCTCACCTTCCTCCCCCCCCCCGCCTTGCCTGCCTTCACTTTTGCACTTTCTCACCTCCTCATCCATTCGCCCTCTCTGTGGCATTGCCGTCAGCTGGTGAGCTACCAGTGTCTCATCCTCAGGGTTTCCCGGCAATGATCATGACCAAGCACACAGGTCCATGGAGCTGCAGCTCTGGCCAAGTCCCTGAGTGGCAGATGTGCCGGGGGGGGGGGGGGGCACAAGGCGGCCTTAGATTTTGACTGAAGAACTGTTGAAAGAGTGAACAATGAGAATTCCTAGAAGCAGGAAAGTTTCTGGTTTCCAAAGACATCTGTTGCTTGGGAAACAGAATCGATGACGGTAATCTGTGAGGTTCCATGTTTCCCTAGTTGAAAATACTGCCCTATTCCAAGGGGGTAATCATGGACACAAGACATGGATTCAGTGACAAAATGTTTAGATCAAACAAACTGTCCTGCACAAAATGGATTCTGTTGGCTGTAGGGAAGGGAAGAGGTGACGTTTGATGACGGTGTGATTTCTGCTACCCTGCAGTTCCTCGGTTTTCCAGTAGAGGGCACTCCCACATTGGAACAGGAAGGCCTTCATCTTCTACCCAGTTAAAGCCTCCACTTTCTTTTTCTGTTTCTCCATCACAGCGTCTAGCTCGGATATTCTCCCAGAATCCTGGAAGAAAAAGGATGCAAATGAACAAGGGACTTTGTCCTGTCCTCTTTCCCTCAACCTCCAAGCTCACTCTAACCCCCACTATGTTATAGGCATGTCCCCCAGAGAACAATTTTTGAACAATAATCAAATAAGCATCTTTTCAGCAGCTTCTCTAGACTCAAGTCCTGTTCCCATCTCTTTGCCATAGCTCACCAGACTCTCCCTTCCCAAGGATCCTAGAAGTCTTGAAGCAAGCTGTTTGCACCAGCCTGCTTCCACCCCATAGTAGAGACTGCAGGGCTGCCTGTACCTCCAAGAGGGCTCTCTGGACAGTGACTTGACTGTAGACCCGAATCCCTTCCTCTGGGCTGACAGCTTGGAACTCGTGCTTCTTCAGGGAGAAGAGCTGAGCTCCATTCAGAATCCCCAAAGCACTAACAGTCCTGTGGAAGAAAAAAATGGGTGGATCTTGGGAAGTCACACAAGGAAGTCACAGTGGCACCGATCTTAAGTCAAGGGACTGAATATCCGGGCAGCAGAAGAATGCAAGATTCAAATCACTCGTGAGAATCCACAATAGGGAAAGAGCAGTCAGTCAGTCAGTCATCTCTAGGACCCCTAAGGCTGGTGTGGGCAATGAGGAAGCAGGAAACACTACAACAGCCAACCAGGAAACTTAACCAGGACAGGCTTGCTTTTCTGAGTCACGAACAACCCACAGTCAACAACTGGTCAATGGCAAACAGTTGGAAGTCATAAGTTACTGAGTTATTCACAGAAGTGGCACAAAAGAGTTATTCACAAAATCAGGAAGTCGCTCGCCAAATGCCTGCCAACTAGGAAATTTGGGCAGGTTGCTGAAATGGATTCATGGTGGCCATTAGCCAAAGACACCAATCACAGCAGCAAGGGGGATATTGGCGCTATATTAACACCAATCTACTTGGACTCCCTTGCAAATCCACATATCCTCTCGAGGAGAAACAGACACCAACTCACATTGGGCCGAATCCTTTGGCCTCTAGCCAAGCGCGGACCTGGGCAGGATTCGAGTCGTATCCTAAAGGCACATCGGTGTCTGGAGCACGCTGGATATGAAGAGTCTTACTACGGCCAGTCGTCCCGTTGGCCAGCCTCAGGACCAGCTCCTCATTGACACTGCTGAAGCGCTCTGCCAAGGCAGGAAGTAACGTCAGACATGGCATGCAGTGACTCCATTTTAAACATATGTATGGGGAGGCAGGTGAATTAAGAGTTTGTCCCGCTATCCACTACAATGGTCATTGAAGGCAGTATGTGCAGTTCAAAATGGCAGCCACATCCTGGATTAATACGAGGAATTTTCAAATAAGCTCTTCTAGACCACCAATAACTGTTCACTTAGTAAAACACACACACACGCATGCACACACGCACGATTCTAGAGGCAGGGCATTTTGAGGAAGCATGGCTGATTGACCTCCCTTGCCCCTGTTCAATAGCTCTGTGCTTTTGACTAGGCCAGAAACCTGTCCCTTCCGGAGTCTTCTAGAAGTGCCAGTGGAACAATTTAACTTGAACCCTCTACTGAGTTGGGACTTCTCCCAGATCATTTGGACCAATTACCTGCCAAAGGAGTGAATGAAAGATGACTCTTTCAACAACTCACACTTTGCTTCGGTGACTCTTACCTCGGTCACTCAGGTCCACGTTGAGCCCCTCAGTGCTGGTCCAACGTTTGCCATTTGAATACAGAGCTTTGGTCTTTGGTGGAGGCTGAGGTGGGGTTTTCTAAGCAGAGGGGAAAGGAGACAAAATTAAGAGCGTGGCCTCCTGAAGAGGGCAAGTTACAGGCACACTGGCGTCACTGGAGCGTGGCGGGGGGGGCGGGCCGCCAGGGGGTGACGCACGTCATGGGGTGACGCGCGCACCCCCTCGCGCGTCACCTCCGTGACGTGCGTCGCCCTCCGGACGCTCCGAGGCCGGCCCGGGAGCCGGCCTCGGAGCGTCCGACCCCGTCGACGCTCCAGGGCCTTCTGAAGGCCCAGGCAGCGCGTCAATCCGGGTATTTCCCGGATTTTCGCGCATGCCCAGACCCATTTTGAGGGCAAAAAGCCCTCAAAACGGGTCTGCGCATGCGCGAAAATCCGGAAAATACCCGGATTGACGCGCTGCCTGGGCCTTCTTTCAGAAGGCCCTGGAAAGCCGACGGGTTCGGACGCTCCGAGGCCGGCTCCCGGGCCGGCCTCAGAGCGTCCGGAGGGGGTGATGCGATGCGGGGGGGGGAGCCAGGTGGCCCCCTCCCCCCGCGCCTATAACGTCGCGCCCCTAGGGGGGGTGACGCGCGTCCCCGCACTAGGGTGACGCGCGTCTAGTGACGCCCCTGTACAGGCAAGAAGTTCCACCAGTGGTCTTCACTGGCTCCTCACCATCTTCCAGGCTGGGTGTGTCTTATCAAATGACGCTCCAAACAGTTCAGGCCTACACACTTTCTTAGGCTATTTTTTACAAGTGATGCTTAAGCTGATGATTACGCTTTCTGCACATTTCACATCCGAACGTGCGACCTGGTTGGCAGAATGGATATTTAGAAGTGGGACACATAGCCAACAAGTCTCCCTGTTATTTGCTCCCCAGCAACTGGTATACAGAGATATGTTGCCTTGGCCAACATGGAGCTTCTACGCAACTATCATAAGAACATAAGAAGAGCCCCGCTGGATCAGGCCAAAGGCCCATCTAATCCAGCTTCCTGTATCTCACAGTGGCCCCACCAGATGCCTCAGATATCATGGCTCATCTCCATGAATTTGTCTAACCCTTGTTTAAAAGGTTATCTAGTGTTACGAGGCTACTTTTTTTTCCTCTACCTTTTTCCCCTTATCTTCTTTTTCCTCAATATTCATCCTTTTATAAATGTCCACCACGTCTCTCTGCATAGCCATCTTTCCCCTCCTGAACATATCCAATATTAGATTGCTTCTCTTGTCGGTGCTACTGATTATGCTGGGGTTTTTTTTATTGCTCTTTTCAGTTGTTTCATATGACAAATGCTTATTATACGCAACTGTTTTACATAGACATTTTAAATGGGAAAAGTGGAATATAATGGAAATTAATGGAAAAAGTGGTATATACATTTTAAACATCAATATGCCAACTTGTTGCAGGCCATCTCACCTTGGTTATTACAGGGCTTTTCCCATTGATTTGGACAGTTACCCTGTTGTTCTGGTCGCGGGAATCCTCTCCAGTCACAACTGGGGTGAGAATGTTGTAAGGGACGTAGCCAATTTGCCCGTAGCGGTTCTGAACCTTCCACCATTTCTTGCTGTCATCCAGCACCTAACGACCAACAAAAAAGGGTCATTCCCAGCGAAGCGGAAACAAGGCCTGCCAAGTTCTGCTTTCCTCAAAGGTGGCTCCAATTCAGCCTTGCAAATTCTCCCACAGAAGTTACAATCTCACATTTGTTAGTAGCCTGTCAACCCATGCAGTGGAGCATGCTACCCTGTTTCCCCCAAAATAAGACCGGGTCTTATATTAATTTTGGCTCCCAAAAAACATGGTAGGTCTTATTTTCAGGGGAGGTATTATTTTTTGGGGAAACAGGGTAGTTCGGGGCAATTCAACAGTCATTCGGGGCAATTCAACAGCCTTACAAAGATAAGAACGAAAAAGACCAAGGGCCAAATAAGATGCGACTGAACATGCAATTTGGCCCTGTGTTTGTGTGTTTTGTAAATAGCAGATGTGGGGACTCTATTCTGGGCTGAAACTACAGCAGCAGCAAAAGTTGACATGTCCACTCCTCATGCTATGGTCCTGATCTAGATTGGATTCCCCCCACCCCCTATGGTTGCTATTAAACCCCCCCCCCCTTCAGAACCCACAAACACATGTTTAAAGTCACATCAAATTTGGCCCAAAGTTGCTGGGAGGAAATTCTGACCAGACACAGGTGACTGTGCTCTGACCACAGTCATGCTTGCCCTGGCAACATCTAGGTGAGATGACTATAACATGCTATTTTTCAACAGCATTCCAAAGTTACCACTGGTGCAGAATGCAAATGCGAGTCATCTTAGTGGAGCATGCTGCTGGGAGCATAGAACACCAATACTGTGTCACATGTATTTGCTTCTGGACCCAATTCAAAATGCTGGCATTCATTTTCCAAGTCCTAAACAGCCCGGGACCAGGATGCTTCCCACACAACAGCCCCTTAAGTATGGCTGAGGTACTGCTCTTCCGCAATTAGATGGAAGTGGAATTCAAGCAGAGATTCCACACAGCATTTCATATAGCATTATATGAACTATCAATGTTTTTCCCATGACCTAGAGATCCTTCTATAACATCTAAGTTCCATTCATAAAAAGTCCCTGGCAACTACAAAAAAAAAAAAAAGTTAAATTCAGTTGGATTATTGTTTCCTGTTGATCTCAGCTGGGGATTAGAGAGTAATTGACCCTTGAATAGCCTCTCTGTTCATTGCCCCATGTCAGTTTCTGTTCCTGCAGGAGGGGCAGGAGAAGGCTTTAAGTATAGCATTCCTCTCATTTTAAAAACATTAATAGCTAAACAGCCTTCTATATAGAAAGTATTTTGTTTGCTGCCTTCTCTCCTTCTGGTGTTTTTTTTTTTTTTTGGCCCATGTTTCATGTTCTGTTGTTTGGGTTATACAGTACCTCTGTTATATTTTTTAAACTGCATTTGATTGTTTTATGCACTTTATTTTAGAGATACCATGAGCTGCTTTGGATATTATCTTTCTTAACAGACAAGTGGGTGATATAAATAGTTATCCACAAATATACCCCGTATTTCTTCGAGTCTAAGGCACCATCGATTCTAAGGCGCACCTTTACTTTCAGTACCACCAGCAGGGAAAAAAAAATCCATCAATTGTAAGACTCACCTCCCTTCATTGAATCTACCCGCTCAGCACCAACTCTCCCCAGCATGTCTCCTGCAGCTGAGGATGACTGAGTGCACTGCCTTTGCATAGCATTTCTGGCCCCACCAGAAAGTGCCATTTCCTTCGTTACCTGGGCTTGGGGGAGCTTCAGGGAGGCCTGCGCAACCCTCTGCAGGCCTCCCTGATCTTCAGTTCGGCGAAAAACAGCGATTTTTGGGCATTTCTGGTTTTCGCAAAAACCGGAAATGGCTGAAAACCACCATTTTTTTGCTGAACTGAAGATCGGGGAGGCCTGCAGATGGTCACGCAGGTCTCCCTGAAGCTCCCCCAAGCCCCAGTAAGTAAGAATATAGCATTTTGGGGTGCTTTTTGGAGACCTTCGATTCTAAGACGCACCCCATTTTTTGAAATGCTTAATTGGGAAAAAAACATGCGTCTTAGAATTGAAGAAATACAGTACATTCTACGTTATGTATATTAAAATATACAATAAATGTATCCAGGAATATATCAATATTTCCAAGCTGGTCCTAATGCATCCCATGCTTTCCAGAAGCTCGGTTGTTGTTAGTCTTTTGCAGCAAAAACAACAAAGAGCCCTGTAGCTCCTAAAAGATTAACTAACTGGTGCAGCATAAGCTTTTGTGGGCTACACAAGTCATTTACAGTCCACAAAAGCTTATGCTGAAATAAACTGCTTTGCCTTTAAGGTGCCACCATGACTTTTTCTAATCCTGCAAGCGTGTCTACAGCAGTGGTGGAGCTACAAAGCGCCCCCCAGGCTGCAGGTGTGCCCCCAGACTCTGCACTCACCCACCTCCAACACATCCCCTTGAAGCACAGAGAGCTCGTTGCTGTTCCTGGCTACGAAGTCGTAGGTGCAGCTCATCCACTTGTTGTTCTCCGGGTGTTTATGTCTGTGGGGAGGGAAGAAAAGGCACATCGGGTCATAGGCAGGGAGACCTCTGGGCTCTTTAGAAATCCAGGGAAGTACGTGGCAGGTTAGAGCTGTGGTTGGAGAGCTAAGATTCTGGGTCTTCATTCTACCCTCCAGCAGTGGCCACCCTTTAAGGCTGTGCCCGCGCCACTAATATGCTGCATACAATGTTTAATCCAGTGTCGCCTTTGTCCACTGCTTTTTTGGGGAATAGTCTTCCTGCAAACTCTTTCCTGGAATTACATGTTGCCTGTGGGCTTTATTGCAGTCTAATCAGTATAAGTCAGGGTCGCAACATTTACGGCACAATCCTGTGTATCTTTAAAGCGGTGGAGCATGAACTCCGCCTCTCTAAACGTAAAGCACGTTTGCAACAACTCAGAAGTAAGGGCCGCCGGCGCGGAGGCCAGCAGCCCTCACTCCGCCACTCTCCGGACCCTGTGCCTGCCGACGATGGTAAGTCCAGGACACAGGGGCAGGGGCAGCCAGGGGTGGTGGTGGCCATTGACCGGCCCGGGATGGGAGAGGGCGGGGATATCGGTGGCACGCTTTGCCGATATCCTAGGCCCTTTCCCAGCCTGGGCTGGCCTTACTCCGCCACCTCGGATGTACGCCAGCTTCAGAGCTGGCGTACACCTAAGGAGGCCCATAGGCCCTGGGCAGCCCCTACCCTTGGGGAAGGGGACGAATGTCCCCTTCTCCCGAGGTGTTTCCACAGGCTCAGGATACAGCAGCCAGCCCTTTAAGCCAGCCACGTATAGTTAGTAAAACATCTGTTTTAATTTTGGGGGGTGGGGAATACAGGTACTTATGAAAACGGCAGACAGCAAGCACTGTCCTAAAAGAGGCATTCCCTCCTATGTGCGAGAGGATGGGAAATACCTCTTCTGAAATGAGACCTCCTGCATCAAGCAAACACTTCGTCTAAGATAAAGGAAACGTGTGGACTTTTTTAGAACTAATGTTTTTACATGCACATTTCGTCAATCAACTAGAACTCATGTGATGCATCAACTAGGGCTGCCGCCACACTCGGGCCCTTTAACACAGCAGAGGCTTTGCTTTCCATAATCAGCTGGAAGGAGAATTAAAACACTGGAGTTTTTTATGTATTACAAAGTAAAACTGTTTCAGAGGGGAAAAAATACGGGAAAGGAGATCAGTAATAATAAGAGCTCCCTCAGGGAACAGGAAGCAATTAATTAAAGTGAAATGAATTGGTCCATGCTGAACAGGAAGCAAGTAGAGGCAGAAGCTGCAGATGGAGAGCAATCCTCTAATTAAAAATTCAAGTCATAGTTGTGCTGGCAATTTGCCAGTCTGCACAGAACAGGTTGGTTCTGTAACTGCATTTTAAGTGAGTGTGTGTGTGTGTGTGTGGGGGGGGGGGGGGGGGGAATGGCCACAACTCAGGACTGAAAAATGCTGTTTGGGGTTCTGGTATGTTCGTACAAAGCACCTGGCCTAGATGTCTTTAAAGGAGGATTGGTGCACCATTGGTGCAGTAACATTGGTTTTCTTTGCTCCTAAGTGCTACTCATGAACAGCTTAATGATTAACTGATTGATGGCTGCTGTTGCACTGTGCTTTTGGGTATATAGCAGTCAGGGCTGCCTTTTGATTGTAACATCCTTCAATCTTTTAGATTGTTCCCTAGACGATGTTTCCGGGATTTGGAAACAAAACGTTGGAGTGTTAACAATATCGGACTTCGGATTTTAATGGATCTTTTTGCCTGCCTTGTTGAAACAGAATACAAGCAGTCTTTTTAATTTGTTTTATTCAAGTCTTTATTTTTTTTAAAAAATACATGGCTATGATGCCCGTTTTTCCTAAATCTTTGTCAATTTCTTTAATCCACTGTCCATTCTAGTTTTTAGACGCTTTACTCAATAAATGTTGAATCACATTCTATGGGTGTGCCCAGATAATTCCAATTTTGTGCAGTTCACTGATAAAAGGGGAGGGAGGGCAACACTTTGAGAGCCAGATTTTTATCCTTAGCCGACAAAAATTAACGACTTGTCTAGTAGCAAATTCACCCAGAAAACTTTTTTTTAAAAAGGAATTCTTTTATGAGACTGCAGAAAGGAAGGGTTTGGTGGTGATAACTAAGGGAGGGACAATGTGAGACATTGGTCTGCAACTGTTGCTGAAAGAAAGACCTCGCCGTGCCTCTTGCACAGACAAGTGGGTATTTCCTTTTATACTAGGTACCCTGTCCCTCCAGTTTGAGGTCCTTCTTCCAGCTGGACTTTAAGGTGTGTGTGTGTCACAAATTGGGCACCAGTGTTGGCAAGACACTCGCAGAAGAGGACAGGAGATGGAGAAGAAAAGTGATGATGAGAGCCATTCATCCCTCCAACCACCCAACCCCACCGCCACCCCCCATCCTACCTTAGCTGGCTGCCTAGTGTCCCCCTCTTGGCTCTCTTCTGGGCGCCATCTTTCTTTGCACTGCTGTCCTCTTGTTTTCATCCTGTTGTCTTTCCCTTCTGAGCCCATCACCAGAACACACCTGGCCTGCCTGTCCCATCTGCGGCTCCCTTTCTGATCCCTATGGTCCTGACTGCTTGCCTTCTGTCCTCACCCAACCTCCACAGCTGAATCTCCTCTGAGGAACCCAACCTCTACGCTCCATTGCTCTAAGCCCTCACAGCCCTCCTTAAAAACTTCCAGTTTTGGTCTCTTCCCTACATTATTTAGATGCAAACAACTCAATTTCCTTCCAGGAAACCCAAGGGTCCTGTCTCTCTCTCTCCCCTCCCCCCCATTTTAATAGTTCCTTCCCTGCCCAAAAGCTGGACTGGCTGTTCTTGTTGTTTAGCCAGCTTCCTGCCAAGTCTGTGCCTCCTCCATTTCATTCATTTGGCAGCTGAGCTACAGCTAATATAAGAAATAGGTATCTGGGGGACGAAAAGTTCGCCATGCCCTCTTGAGCTGCAGCGTGTGCTGTTTTGTTCTCTTTGTCTGCAGTCCTGTTTTCCAATTTCAGAGTTTGCTCCAAGTGGATCAGTGGCCATGTAACCAGGTTACCTGGCGTTTGGTTATTATCAAACTGCTTTTCTAGGAAGAAAAAGAGTAGTCCAGTGTTTCTCAAACCCACTTGGTCACGACCTGATTTCTGGTGGATCCCAGGTGATGGAAAGATCAGATAAGTAATTGCCCCAAGCCCTGAGGCTATTCAAAAATTGGATAGCTACTAATTGCCCTTCAAAGAGCTGAGCTCCAGCAGTTTGCAAGATAGCTGCTAATTACCCTGCAAGCAGCTGAGTTCTTTACTTGTAAATAAATTATTTATTTATTTCTAGATCACCTTTTTAAAAGTCTCGTAAAGCTAGGTGGGTCCCAATAGAGTGTCATTTTAAAAAGTGGGTCCCGGTGCTAAAACGTTTGAGAACCACTAAAGTAGTCCTTCCTCCTAAGCATTCACCAGTGCAAGACTCGGGGTATCTGACCCCTTTAAGAGAGGACTCTCCCTCTACACACTTTTGTCTCTTCCTCATTTTTACCTCTGGGAACCATGTGGTAGCCACTTCAAAAGCTTACTAGATGATGGGGGGGGGGGGTCACCTGTGGTCTCCAGTCACTGAATCAGACCCAGTATTACCAAGCTTCCTTTTTCCTAGGCTGCAATGGGGGTGGGGATGGGGGAATGTTAGGAAAATGTGATAATATAATGCTGACATTGGGTGGCTTAATATGAGCACAGCTGCAGGTAGAACACACTGTGCAATCTGAAGCTGGCTAGCTTGCTGGTTCTCTCTGTCCTGTTCTTTACCTCACCTTATCTCCCTTCTTAGAGTTGCCAATTCTCCCAGAAATTGAGAGGAGAAGGAGCAAGGAAAATTAGCCACTGAGAGAGATCAAGAAAGATAGACAGGACAAAGAAAGGCAGTCCATGATGGTTGCCTTCACAGTGGGTGTGACTGCAGAGCCCCTCATTTGATGCATGCAGAGTTCAGAGCCCCTCAATTGATATCCAACATGCAGCCAGGTGCTGATCAGGAATTCTCTGCACTTTTGCAGGACTTCAATTCTCAATGGGATTATTTGGAGTGGGGGGAGGGGGAACATAACAGTCATACTAGTCTTTAATTTGTTGACATTTTTAGCGTTGGTCTGGTTTGATCTAGGGCTTCCAGGAAGTGGAGAGTCACAGCGGTTACACATTATTGGAATATTTTCATGACTTTTCTATGTAAATATCACATCATAAAAACTTGTGAGAATCCACCCTAAGTCATAAAAAGGGGAGAGGTCACTTGCCTAGATTATTTCAGTGACACATTATGAACTTAGTCTATCTTTGTCGGCTGTATCCAGAAACTCTAGCCCGAAATCCAGAATTTCTAGTTCAGCTAGAAAAGAAGCACCTGGTTTGATTATTTTAAGAACTTTGAGAGAATCCACACCCTCTGTGATGCATCCTATCTCAGCGGTCAGTCACGTCCTCATTTTGGCTCTGTGTGTGTGTGTGTGTGTGTGTGTGTGTGTGTGTGTGTGTGTGTGTGTGTGTGTGTGTGTGTGTGTGATGCTTATTTAGCTTAATTTGCAAATACCTGTTTTGCTGATCTATTTCCACTTCCTAGACTGATGACCCTTCACACAAAGGTGGGCCTTGACTAAGTTGCTCTCGCAGCCTAAGCACCATCTTCCAGGATGGTGGTTAGGACACATGAGGACGTTTATGGTGCCAAAGATGTAATTAATCGGATAATGAATTGGTGGGGATTGAGACGCCAGAATATTTGCTTTGGTCTGGGATTTTTCTTGATCTTAGTAAACATCAGAACTCATGGAACATTAGGGAAACTAATGAGATATGGAGCAGGGAGGGAAGATTCTGACAAAGGGTTATATCTGAAGAAAATGAATCCCAACTAAGCACCACTGAAATGAACTGTATTTGTCATGACTAACCTGTCTCACTGACTTCAGTGGTGCTTCCTTGGGATTAATTTTCCTTGGTCTGGCAGTTGTGGGAGAAAACCCACTTTCCTGGCTACGGGACTGGAATCTACCCTTCTCACTGATTTATTAACCCATGTCAGTAAACAGCCAAAGGAAGCATGTCCTCCAATAGCAAAGAGGACTAGGAACATTATTTTTAAAACGAGATACATTAGATTCTATGGCAACTACATATTCTACACGCAGAGGTTTTCCTTCCATACTTGAGGCTGTGCAATTCTGAGACATCCATGGCAGCAGGCTCAGATTTGGGGGAAGTATGTTGAAGCCTCTCTTCAACATGAAATGGCGAATCGCCCTAATCACCGACTATAAGCTGCCTCCCTCCTGCTCACCTGCCCCTGTTGACGTCTAGGGACCAACACCCTTCCCAGCTAAGCCCCTAACTAACCCCACCACCTGACTACCTATCTAACTAACTAACTCCATCACTAGCTTGAGCTTCCCTGCTCACCACCGGACCCAGCTACTCCCAATGAAGAGAGAGAAAGAGATCGAGAAAGAGAGAGAGATAAAGAGAAACAGGAAAGAAAGGGTTTTAAAACAAAAAGACGCAATGTAGAGTTGATTTAAGTTTCCCACAAACAAACGGCCTTCAGCCTTTCCCTGCTCCAAAGGCTTCATTTTAGAAACCTCGCTCTCTTTCACATGTTAAACTGACCTGCCCTCATTCCTCCCTCTGAGTTTTTCATCGCAAGCCCTTCAAGGTAACCATCTCCCCTGTCCCCCAGGCACAGATCTGCTTGTCCCACTCTCCCTTAGGCTGCAGTGAATGGTCTCACTCAGAGCACGCAATGCTGTTAATGCAGCATGGACCCCAAGTGCTTTAATGGAGCTCCCACTCAGCTCCATTAAAAAGTGGCAGGTGCTACAGTGGAGTGGGTTAGCCACGCTGAGAGCCCTCGGATTGTGCCTTTGTGGCTAGAGGTTCGAGTCTCACCTACCCCCATGTTGCGGGGGGGGGGCTCTAATTCTTAATAGAGAGTGAGCACAGCTCAGTGGGAGAATACGTGCCACACATGCATGATGACGGTTCAATCCCTCCTATCTCCACTTAAAAGATCAAAGCCCTCTCTGCCCAAGGCCTTGGAGAGTCACAGCTACTTATAGTAGACAGCAATGGGCTCCACTGACCAATAATCCAATTCAGGATAAATTTAACTTCATATATTCAATATGCTTTTACCCTGTTGCATCAGGGTCCCTGCATTCTATACACATCGTGCTTGTCAGGGGACTCTTATGTTCCACATCGACATGCTTGTCACAGACTGTTGCATGTCATGGCCATTTGTCCCACGGCTTACAGTTTGTTTGTTTTTCTCTATACTCACATATATAGCTATGAATTTTCTGATGGAGGATAACACTTTATGCATCTGATGAAGTGGGCTTTGGGCTTACGTTTCAATCAATGTGTAAGTCCTTAAGGTGCCACAAGACTCTTGGTCGGTTTTGCTGCCACAGACTAACATGTCTACCCCCTAGAATGTGTTCTTACAGTGTCATACTCACTCATACCAAAGTGGTGAAGGGGGGGGGGGAGATTTGGGTTTGGCCTAAGAGTTTAAGAAGAAAAAGCAGCAGCCTTATTTACAAGTGACACGGGTGACACCTACTGAACTCTGGAACAAGCCACCACATTTTGGAGAAGACGACGACGCTGCCTGCAAAACAGCAGATTCCACAGGCCCCTGGCATTGCCAATCCTATCCCCCAAGAGCCTGACCTGTCTCCCCTTTTTCTTCTCTCTGTGCCCCTCAAAACCTAATTTCTAGCCTTCCTCATTCTCCACACCTTCTGTCCTTCAAAACAGCCCCAACACCTTCCTGATGACCAAATCAATCATCCAGAGGCTTGAGAGAGACTTACCCATTGGCTGCAATCGTGGGAGCAGATTGCTGTAATGGGGGAAGAGAGAAATACAGTAGTTAATCGGAACCCGGTCGTTTCCTTAACTCTACGTCCTGCTCAAGGCAGGGCCTTCCCTAATGACTACCTCCAGTTAATCAGCCCAGAATCATGCTGATCATAGTCAGAGAGCCTCTAGATATACCGTACTAACCAACTAAACTTGTTAACCAGAGTCGACGTCACTTGCGGTTGACTGTGAGGGCAGGGCAATGCCAGCACAATCATGACATCATCCATGTCACATGTTGTGTTTCTCCAGACATTCCAAGGAAGAGCAGGCCGAGAGACGCAAAGTTGTGGCGGCTCCGTGTTAACTTCATCCCTGACACTTGAGCCGAATGATCGAGTTGTTCTAATAAGCACTGACCCTCACAGTCACCAAATGGCAGAAATAAAAATGGAAGCAGTTTGTCTGAAAAGCTCCAGCAGAGAAAGATCTATTTTGTGCAATGAATGACCGCTCCTAAATCCATTAGTTACTGGCTTCTCTCAGACAACTTGGTTCCATCAGATTAATATCTGGAAACGATGAAAGTCAACACTGAAGAAGTAGTTGTCTGAATCCACTGTCAGGGAGACCCAAATAAATGCATCACGCTGGCCTAAAAATACAGCAAGATGGATTCTTCAAGCAAGGTATGCCATTCACTACAGGAAAGGAGAACCCATTGCTTCCCCTGCCCCCCGCAAAGTATGACAACTTTCTTGTCCTGAACATGAGGTTTACATCTACTTCTCCTGCCTGCTTCCACCCCAACACTCACCTGGGCGCGACGTCCTTCATGGCGATGTTGCACCTCTACTGGATCTTCCCAAGGCTGCCCAGAAGGGTCCCTGAGTGGTGGTTCCCAGCCACTCCGGAAGGTTAGGTTATAGGGTGCTGCATAGTCCCGAGGAAAGTCCACTCTGGGTGGAGAGGGTGAAGAATGAAAAATAGGAATGAATTGGGAATGGATGAAATAATGTCCTCAATCCACATCCTCAGGCAGCAAGTGTCATCCATCTGTTTCCGATTCAAGTTGCCACAACTGTTCAACCAATCTGCAAGACATTGCTCAAGAGACTGATCAGTACTAATCCCCTGTGGTCCTGGTGGAGTGCCATAGACAAAGAGGTCTTACTTTACCAAAAGCAGATAATCAACCTTGAAATTCAAATTCTAATGTTTCCATTGGATTCCTTACATACAGAACTGCAGGGCTCAAGCTGCCAAGCCCCTCTGTGACATCAGAGCAACTCAGCCAATGGCAGTCAGAACCATGGCACCTTCATTGCAAAGCCCCACTCTGACATCAGAGCTGAACAACCAATGGCTTCAAGAGAGGCAGACAGATAATTCAGAGGCTAGGACTGCAAATATTAAGAGGTCTAAGGAGGAGGAGGAGGGAAGAAAACTACATGAAGCAAACCACATGCCATGCAGGAAATTTAAAAAAAAAAACAGCCTGTCATACAACTGAAGAAAGGTTGAGGAAAGAATAGACACAAGGAACAGACAAGCTAAGATAAAACTGGCCCCAAATTCCTTCCCCTTACAGGTACTGTACCTTGGCACAGTCCAATTGTCACCCAGAGAATACCATAGCTCAGTTTCCCGTTCATTCAAGGTGTCCCGCATCAGAGTCACTGCCTCCAGGGTCAGCATGGGGCTGCGGATCTCAGAAGCAAATTCTGGTCCCCCAGAAGAATCCACCATCTGAAGGGGGATATGAAAATCAGAACCGAGAACACCTGGTTCCCCGGTGTAGCTACCCACATATACCTCCATTTTCAGTGAACCTTGGAATGCACCCCCAACTCTTAGAGCCAATCTAGACATACAGCATAACCACATGATACAGGTTTTCCTAGATTGGACCACATTGCTCTGCATGTGTGCATGCGTGTGTGTAACGTGGTCACACGAGTGTGTCCGTATGAAAAAGACAACTCGTTGCACATAGAACGATATCATGTCAAGGAGAAGTAACGTAGACTAGTCTGTTCTCTCTGACACAATACTTTCCAGATGCAAAAGTCTGTGTGTGCGTGAGAGAAATAAGCATTCAAACATATCGTCCTGAATCTGCCATGAAACAGGCACAGCACCATATATTTATTCTGCTTTTGTAGATTACCTGTTAGTGTCTAGCTCTTAACATTTGTCTACTACTGGTTCATAGACTATTGTTGGATTGTCAACTGCCCACATGTCCATATGCGCAAGACCTCATCCCTTCCCATCCACCCCCTCCCTTGAACCCACTACTCACCATCCTCAAGGGCCCAAAGAGAAAATGGATCAACTCGTCCGAGGTAGGGTTTGTGATGTTTGACTTCAGTCTGGCCTGGGTGGTAGGAACAAAAGTGTAACCTGGTGGTTACCATGAGTCAGGCAAGGATCCTGTCTGCTCTCTGAGGGGGATACAGCACACAAATACTCACCAGCAGACTGAAGGAATATTTAATCTTAGCCAGGGCATCTTCAAATTCCTCTTGCGTAGGGGGCCGAGCTCGTACGGTCAGGAGCCCCTCTGTGCATGTGGCAAAGCAAGAAGAGTTAATCCTACTGAGGCATGAGACTATTGCCGCTAATGGTTGCTGGACTTCAAATGCCCCTCGGTCCAGAAGAATCCATTTTGGATTCCAGAGGACATGGTTAAGGAGGTTTCCTCAATGGAGTGGCTTGCTACAAAGGTGCAAAGGCCTCACACATCCACAGCACAATAACTAGATGTCATTGTGCCACTTCTGTGTAAGTGGCCTGTGCGTGCACACTGAGGTACTCAACCTAATCATTTGATTTTATCTGTAAACCGCTTTGTGAATTTTTTTGTTGAAAAGCGGTATATAAATACGGTTTATTATTATTATTATTATTATTATTATTATTATTATTATTATTATTATTATATAATAATAATAATAATAATAATAATAATAATAATAATAATAATACTCAGTTGGGAAGTTTTTCAGAAACACAATGGAACCTGCTGAATTTGTTCCCCCCAGATTGGAATCTATTTGGGGTTCCGACCGGAGGCCCTGGTTCTGGGCTCCAGTGGCTCTGGCATCCCTGACATAGAAGCTGTGCAAAGGGCACCCTGTACATGCGCAACATAAAATGTTCTTGTGTCACATCAGGATAGTGTTGACAAGAGTCCCAGCCCCAAAGGTCCTCTGGTCCTTTCCCCCCTTTTTCTCTGGTGCTGCTCCTAGCCAGGGCCTCTGAGAGGGGGGTTAAGGGGGTAATTTGTACCCGGGCCCAGGGTGAAAATGGGTCAAAAAGGGGGCCCTGGAGCAAAAAAGGGGGGCCCATGAGTCAAATTCATATATAGGGAAGGGGCCCAAAAGAAACTTTGCACCCCCTGGTAAAATTCCTGTGAATGGCCCTGCTCCTAGCCACTGCATACTTTAGGAGGGAGGTATTTTTGTGAGGAAAAACTTTTATACAACAATAAGATGGAGGCCTCTGTATGTGTGATGAGGCCTGCTCTGTCCAGGAAGTATTTTTGGAACCATAACAGAACCTGCTGGGTTCCAGGAAGTCCCAGAACTATTCTAGGGGTGGAACCTGAATTTGCTGCTTAGTTCCAACGGAACCAGAATTCAGAGGCATCTCTAGTTTTCAGCACCCTCATCCAAGCTTGGTATATCTTGGGCCCCTAGGTATTATGGAAGGGGAGAGAAGTCGCTGGGGCATTTCCTGGGGAAAGCTGAGCCCTCCGTCTCTCACCGCCTGGCTTTCGGTGGCGCCCCCTTGAAGAGCGCTTGAGTTGTTCCAGCACATGGAAAGCTTCCGCTGATTTCTTCAGCTTCCCCACAAAGGCTTCCACATCGTCAAAAACCCGGTTCAGCAGCTCCTGCCACCAGGCACAAAAAAAGAGTGAGAAAAGAAGGAGGCTCCTTCTGGATGTTGTCCTTGGTGACAACCACATGAGAACTGCAAAGGCATTCTGCACATGCTCAATGCCTGGTTTTTAAAAAGCTTTTTCCATTTTCCATTCATTCAGAGCTATAAACCCTACCTTGTGGCAATCACTCCCACCCTCTCATGCATAGATCTAGCCTCCCTCAAAGGTCAATTGATTTTGACATCATGCCTGTCCAGCTTACTCACCACGTCTTGCTCAGCACGGAGGAAGTTCAGGTTGGGCTCCACTGTCAAGTTGTCTGGAAGCAGAAAGAGTTGGAAGTTAGGAAGAGAACGTTGCCAGACGACGACCCAGATATCACGCCTGTGTCTTTCACAGCTTCATGGGAGGAAAAGAGGTGCCATCCTGGCTTCTCCTGACCCACACCTCCAGTCCCTTTCCCCATCCTCCCCTTCTGGTCACAGAGAAGACGGGAGGGGGGGGGCGGGTGGGTGAAGAGAACAGAGGAAAGAAAGATGAAGGAGAGGGGCTGCTGCGGCTGCAGAACTATGAAGGATCTGGTATCTCTGGGTTGCTATCTGAGTAAATGTTGGGTGTCAGGACTCTTGGGGGGGAGCAACATACAGGGAGGTGCAGTGTTTTCTCAGAAGCAGCAGGCTTCACTGAGTTCCACTGACATTTGGAGCTAGTCCATTCCAATGAACATATGCTGTTTACTGAGCCAGACGCCTGACCCATCCAGCCTAGCATTGCCTACACTGACTGGCAGTGGCTTTTCACAGTCAGGTCCATTTCACTGGAGATGCCGGAGATTGAACCTACCACCTCCAGTATGCAATGTATGTGCTCTGCCACTGAGCGATGGCCCTTCCCCAAACATGCAAGGGGGCTTCCATAACTATGCACAAGGCTGCAGCCTTAGGCTTGGTTCTCCTTGGACCCCTGGGTTGTCCTCCTCACCAGTCTCTGTCTGCTTTCCGGCCAGGTCTCCTGCAGGGGCTGACGGTGTGATGACCTTTGTCCTGGAAGGCACCTGTTGAGGGGGCTGAGAGACGGTCTCTGGACCCGATTTTGCCTGGTTGCCGAGCCAATTCTGAGTAGCTCTGTCAAGTCAAGGAGACACCAAGCAGAAGACTGAGGTCAAAGGGAAGGCCCCTCTCGCCCTGAGACGACCATGCAGCCTCCTGCATCCCTACCCTGATAAACCCTGTGGTCACCTCTAGCCCATGCCACTCTCCCAGGCAATACAAGACTCCTGGATCCTGTCACCCTAAGAGAAGCTTATTATTTTGGGGGTCAGTCCAACATGCAGAAAGATCGCCCTCCCCATAGCGGCTTTTCCTTAGCAAAAGCAGAAGCTGGGTCCAATATATATATAGTGTGTGTGTGTGCACCTGCACCTGCACACAAGTAAATCAGTAATGTGTTGTTGGGCCCTTCCCAAAGACACCTGCACTAATAAACAAAAAAGTCGTTCCAAAGCCTCTTTTCCCATCTCTCCAATTCCACAAATGTAGGGGTCTCTGTTCACCTGAGTGCTTCCTTCCGCTGAGAATTTCCCCCGGACCTGAAGTCCAAAAGTGCGCTGTTAATGTCCTGCCGGATCAATTCAGCCTGGAGAGTGGGGAGGGGGAGGAGAGAGAGAGAGAGGGCACATGGTTTGGATGGACAGAATCAAACCACCACCACCCCACACACACAAAAGCATGCGTTAGGAAAAAGAACCCTGCCACCGGCTGAAGGTTGGATTCCTTGACTGCATGATGAGGTCTTTTCTAACTCCCCCCCCTCCCCATCTCCAATTATCTTACCCCAATGTTGTCACATTCAAAGAAGTGGATGTCTGGTTTCAGCTGGTCAGGTTCCTGGCACACGAGGAACAGCAGGGGCTGGGGGCGTGTCTCGGGTCGCACAGCCTCACAACGAGCCACAGCTGCCAGGCCGTAGTTCTCCAGTTCCTCCTACGGGGGGAGACAAAGTCACCAAGTGCCACACTGGAGAGCACTTCTGTCATTCTCTCTAAGGAAGTGGCATTGGAGGAGCATAACGTCCTCCAACCAAACACCTCCTGACCCTTTTGTCCACCCAACATCACACAGGCACTGGCCAGGCCTCCACCTTTGAGTCAACGTCGAAGAGCTTGACGGCCGATCCATTGACCTGAAGCAGCATCTCTTGAGCCCAAATCTTCCCTTGGGCATCCATGACGGCCAGCTTCCTTGTGGCATCCTCCACAGACGCCAAGTCATCCTCTTCCTCAATGGAGAAAGTCACCAGGTGCTGGAAGACATAGATGCAAAAGCGGCATAAGCAAATCTCAGACATCTCACTAAGGTCCCTCATTAGTTTATTTCATTGGTTTTCAAACGATGTCAAACAATGTCGTTTTCAAATGACATGTACAATAAAAATGCAGAAGTGAATCCCTTGTTGCAGGTTGGGGCTGAGGAGAGGTCCGAGATCAGAGGGAAAAGGAAGACGACTGTCCTAGAATGCTCCCCAGAAGAACCCACTGCAACACAGTTCCATGATCTCAGGCATGCAGCAGGACCACCACCCCATTTCTCCTCCTTGCACCTTGTACAAGATGATGTCACCCACTCCTCTAGGCAACTAGGGTTGCCAACTGTCTAGGACAGGGGTTCTCAACCTTTGGAGGCCCGGGTACCCCCTATCATGGTTCAATTTTCTGAAGTACCCCCTGCTAATTAATTGCTGATTACTTAGATTAATCAATTAATTAATTAGCTAATTAATCATTAAATAAAAAGTACTAAAACAATTTTAAATGTGAAAAAGTCTTAACTGTGTGTGTGTGTGTGAGAGAGAGAGAATCAGACAGACAGACAGACAGAGGGGATTGCATTTAAGTTCTAATTAACAAGTAATTAACTACTGATTGATGCTGATAAGGGGCAGGCTCTGGCGTACCCCCTGCCATTGGTCCGCGTACCCCTAGGGGTACTCGTACCACAGGTTGAGAACCCCTGGTCTAGGATTCTCTTGGAGACACCAAGAAACAGCAGCCATCTCCAAAGGTGTCGCTCCGGTAGGGGCGGGGCCGTAAGTATCGCTCCGTCCTAGTCCCTTTACGGAGCAAGCAGGAGGCGGCCCCGCCACCTCACTGTCGGAGCCTTTCCCCTGCGGAGAAAGCAGCAGGCAGGGTCTCTTGCCTGCTGCTTTCTCCGCACGGGAATGGCTCCGACAGTGAGGGGGCGGGGGCCGCCTCCTGCTCGCTCTGTAAAGGGACTAGGACGGAGCGATACTTACGGCCCCGCCCCTACCGGAGCGACGCCTCTGGCCATCTCTGGGTGACTTCTGCAAGCAATCCTGGAGATTTTAACAGGGCCTCCAGGAATTTCCAACATTACATCATGTTGGAAGCAAAATCCCCAGGAAAAGCGTCGGTCAGAGTTGCCAATGCGAACTCTTAACTTACAAGCCACACCCTCCAGTTTGCCACTGTCCTAGAAACCCCATCAGTTCTGGCTCCTGCCCCCATTTCAGTATACCCCCAAACTCAAATTTTGGAAAGAGACCTACATTGACAGCATACTGGGAGACGTCGGCCATGATGACATTGGAATATTTCTTCCTCTGCT
Organism: Plestiodon gilberti rubricaudatus; assembly: GCA_026170595.1. Taxonomy (NCBI): domain Eukaryota; kingdom Metazoa; phylum Chordata; class Lepidosauria; order Squamata; family Scincidae; genus Plestiodon; species Plestiodon gilberti. The sequence goes on along the minus strand of JANXHW010000006.1, from coordinate 14,782,988 downwards.
CTGGAGAAAGAAAGAAAAACAATCATGTTTATAGAGGAAGAATTGCTTTGGAGTGTTGACTTGAAGTCAGCAAATTAGGTCGGAAAGTTTAGTTAATTTGTCTGTTTGTAAAGAGCATACTAAAGGAAGTTAATTTGTCTGTTTGTAAAGAGCATACTAAAGGAAGAACTGAGAATGCTTCCTTCTCGGGAGGGGGAAATCACACCCTCTTTGGGGCTGCTGCCAATTCTTACCTGAGGAGCAGATGGGCAGAGTGGTGTGAGTGTGAGGGACCGTGGCAAATGCACACCCTTTCCTTTTTAATGAGCTTGTTGACAGATGGAATATACTGTATATAGGGTCCACCACCTCTGCCCTTAAGAGCACATGGGACAGGCACATGTTGCATTTCCAGCATGTAGAGATTTGCAAAGTTCATTGAAATTCAACCGATGAAACTTTTCATGTCATCTTCTGCAAGCTGGGAAAGCTGCATCGGTTAAATGCTGCATGTACCTGTCATGCAGCTCTTAAATATACAGCAGCACTGCCCCCCCCACACACACACAGGTGGAAACCACACCCACATAATATATATTGTATTATATTAATCCAACAATATATGCAACCATATAAACCAGTGGTTCCTAACCTGGGGGATCGGGACCCCCAAGGGGGTCGTGAAGCGTTTGGGGGGGTCACAGGATGTCAACTGGATGGCCACAACCAAGATGGCAGCTCACTCCTCCCCCTCCCCACTGCAGAGAAAGAAGTGTCTGATGCTCTCTTGGGGTTTGTTTGCTCACCTTGTGTTACTTTCGGCTTGCCTTTTAGCATCGCTGTTAATATTAGGCCACTCCCACCCCCACCCCCAAATGGGGCTGTTTATGAGTACAACTTAAAAAAATTATTATATAAAGTGTGATTTATTAAACAGTGTAATTTATTTAAAAAACAAAACAATGGCATCGCTTCCTGCTTAATGGCATCACTTCCGGTCTTAGGGGGGGTCCCGACAGATTGTCATTCTACAAAAGGGGGTCCTGGTGCTAAAAAGGTTGGGAACCTTTGTTATAAACGCTCACATGCACGCAGATATATGTTGTTCTTGGTTGAAAGGGCTCCTTAATGCCACCTGGGGCCTATCCCTCTAAGGAAGATATTTCTGTTCTTATGGAGTTATTACCTCTTACCAGGGCAGAGGGATGTAATTACCGTACTGCCTCTCCCTGGGGGAACCAGTTTGGCTTGTGTTGTGAGGATTAATCATACAGTCATCTCTCCTGACTCCTCCCACCTCTCCAGCTCAGCACCCCAAGATTCTTTGGACTTTAAATTCCAGTAAACTGAAACACCCAGGGGTCCTCAAGCTGGGGGGGGGGGGAGAGAAAGACAGACACTGTACGGGCTGAAAGATCAGTAGGTTTATCAGTCGGTTTATTAAGGTCTTGGCTTTTGAAAGAAAGATCATGGCACATGACACACCAATATGCAAGGAGGGGAAGGCAACCCACTGGCAAATGTGCCCTGCAGGGCCTGCTCTGACCCTAACCAGTTAATTTGCAAAAAAATACTGTATAATGCAAACAAGAGCTGCTTTTCAGAATTTTACAAGAAAAAGGGGTTAGGTCCCTGCCCCGGGAAGTCTACAATCCAAATGTAGATGGGGAGGAAGACAACAAGGGAAGTCAAGGGATAAATGCCAGCAAACTGAGGGTTTGAGTAACTGAGGGCGAGGACTAAGGCGTTAAGCAAAGGCTTCGCCGAAAAAGGTGACAAGCGAGAATGGGAGACCACATGTTCAGGGACGGAATTCCAGACATAAGGGGAGGCAGGATAACAAGAGTCGTTGATGAGAGCAACAGGGCTTCAAGTGGCTACAGGTGGCGTGACTGGCTGGCGAGAAGCCTCAAAAAACTGAACTCAACACCCTCTCAGTTCTGCCACAGCGGATTCAAAGCTTGAGCTCAGTTTTGCAACTGATCACAGCCAATCACTAAGAAATCCTCTCCATATAACCCCCCCCCCCAAAAAAAAAAACCCCACCAACTCACCATAGATAGCTCTGGCACTGGGTTTGGGGCCGCTACTGAGGCTGGAAGACAAAATGGAGGACAAGTCAACTGAAGAACCAGTGTCACAGACATGACTATTATTGAAGAGTTAAATATTTGAACCTTCTATGATGGGCTAGAGTTGGGCTGCAATAAAAAGTGAATATTATTTCTTCTGGCACATGGGATGGGCCCTGCACAGCAGCTCTGACATAGATTCTTAGACTCCACCATCACCTCAAACTTTCGAAGCCCTCAGGCTCCTTGAGGATCCAGAAGCTCTCTTAGTTCTACTTTCCTGCTGCAATCTACAAAGTCCCACACACCACCCAGAGAAACGAGTATGAATCTATGGCATAGCTAATTAATTGATTGATTAATCCAATTAATTAGCAATTAATTAGCAGGGGGTACTTGGACCGTGAGGCCAGCGGGTGGCGCAGTGGGTTAAACCGCTGAACGATTGAAAGGTTGGCAGTTCGAATCCGCGACGGGGGGGGGCTCTCGTTGCTTGGCCAGCTCCTGCCAACCTAGCAGTTCCAAAGCATATTAATGCGAGTAGATAAATAGGTACCGCTTGCGGGAAGGTAAACAGCGCTCCGTGTTCCAGCTGCATGCTACGCGCTGCGGCAAGGAGAGTCATGCTGGCCACATGACCACGGAGGCGTCTTCGGACAACGCTGGCTCTTCGGCTTTGAAATGGAGATGAGCACCACACCCTAGAGTCGGACACGACTGGACTTAATTGTCAGGGGATACCTTTACCTTTTTTTACTTGGACCGTGATAGGGGGTACCCGGGCCTCCAAAGGTTGAGAACCCCTGATCTATGCCACTACTATGCCCCCAAGTGTGTGCTAGGTGAGCACTGAAGTGGCACAGTCCCCCTTCAGAGCTTTTACAGCCGTTCTAGAAATGCAGAAAGCTGTTGCACATGGAGTTGGCCTATTGCCCAAGGGTCTCGGCCTCCCACATTTTATCTCCAGAACACCCCATGATGAGGTAGGTTAGATTGAAAGACTGTGTGACTGACCCAAGGTCACCTAGTGAGTTATTATGCAGGGATGTGAACTGGGGGTCTCCCTGATCCTAGCCCCAAAACTTCAATCACTGTACCACACTGGTTCGTGTGACACAGAATAGAAGACAGGTAAGTAGTAAACAATCCAGAGGCCCTGGTGAAATGTAAATGTCAAAAGCTGAAGGAGATGGACGTTCAAGGAAGACTTCCAGTTTCCAGAATGCAGAGCTTCAGTACTTACACCACCCCTTGCCCCTCCCCACAAGACTAGCAAAGGCAGAACAAATTATGCAAAATTGCAAAAGATGTACAATGTGCCCCATTTGCATAAATATACACAGGTTGTGTAGCATTTATCTGTTCTCTGGTACAGGTTACCTGGATGGATAGTTCTGATCTGTTTTTAACACCATGGAGTACATACACCATTGTTTGTGGTGGGCTTTAGGAAATAAGTGGATATGCTTACTTCTTCACACAGTGCAGAGTTAGTCTGTGGAATTCATTGCCACAAGATGTGGTGATGGCCGCCAGCTTGGATGGCTTTAACAGGAGATGGGGCAAATTCATGGTGGAGGACAGGTCTATCAATGGCTACTAGTCATGACAAGCCATGCACTACCTCCAGGTTGAGCAGTAGTAGCATCTGAATTCCAGTTGCAGGCGAACACAAGTGGGGGAAAGAAATGTGTCTTTCTCTCCAGCTTGTGGGCTTCCCAGAAGCTACAGGGGGAGGGCACTGTGGGAAGCAGGGTCCTGGACTGAATGGGGCTTTCTTTGGACTTATCCGGCAGGGCTTTTCTTATGTTCTTAACTTAAGATATTACGGAGTGATTTGAGTGAGAGAGGTTGGGTTACAAACTGCAGAAAAAGTTCTAAACATCTCTAACTCATGTCCCAGAGCCAGCTTGTGTGTATGTGTGTATGGAGGGGGGGGGGCAGAGGAGGTGAGAGTACATCCAGACAGAAGGTTCTGAAAAGCAAGCCCAGTTTGCATGGGGAGCTAGGAAGCGTCAATTCTTGGTGTGTAGGTGCCGAACAGGTTTTACCACCTAGCAAGCGCTCTTACCTTCCCGAATCACTCATGGTGCCCCAGCCAGCAGTCCAATCTGAGATTCACGACTCCACCTGACAGGTTTAAGAGGAGAAAGTCACCCTTCCTTCCAGCCAAGACAGCAGATTGTTTACGAATCGATGAAACTGCCTTTGCACTGAGTCAGAAGCCACAATGAAAAAGGGGTGGGACCCAAAACAGCAGCAGCAGCAAAAGACAGAAAGGAGACAGGCTCCAAAGAGGTGCAAATTATGTGTGGGATTTATTCTAAATGCGGGAGGGGTGTGTGTGTCTATGCTGCCTATCTGTGTCTATGACACTTTTCAGCAAATGGCCTTCCTCGGGGGTATGAGTTTCTTCTGCCAGGATGGCATCCCATTAATTGTGGTAAGCTTGGCTAGCCTGCAGATGGGGTTTTTTTTGTGCTGAGTCAGACTCTCAGTATTGCCTGTGTGCTGACTCAGAGAGGCTCTGCAGGGTTCCAAGCAGGGGTCTTTTCCTGAAGAAAAAGGACTGGGGCTCAGTACTAGAACTGAGCTGGGCTGGGGACCGTCTGCATGTGAAGCACTGCAGGCCCCGGCACTCTGCACAAGCAGCTACAAAGGACAACTCCTCCTCCTCGCTTCTGTACCATTGCCAGATGGGTGGTTTTGAAATTCAAGGCCAACCCAGCCTCTTCAAGAGGCCCAGTCAAATTGCCAGTGGGCGCTCGCTCTGGATTTCAGGGATCGTGTCCCTCATCCTCATCACTCCCACTTTATCCTCTAAGCTTCGCCTTCGCCATGTTCTTGTCAGATTCACCTTGACTGAAGTTTCCTAAACAAAGGTTATTGGCAAATTAAAGCTGTGTAAAAACAGACTTGGCTAGAACGGGGGGGGGGGGGGGGACACTGCCCACGCTATGGCAATCTAATTTGCAGCCCCCCCACACCACATCTGACAAGTAAATGTGATCATCATCAGGCCTGAGTTGTGAACCATTTTCTTCACTCACACTCACACACACACACACACTCACACTCACACTCACACACACACACACACACACACACACACACAACGTTAGGCTGCCCTTCAGTACAAGGGTCCCAGGGCAGTGTGGATATTAAAAATAGAAAGAGCTGTTCATGAGGAATGTGGAAAACCCCAACATTAGAAGTGAGGATTCATTATATATCCATCCATCTTCCACCTTATTTAACCTGTTAGGTTCATGGGATCACGAAGGGTCAGACACGACTTAACGACTGAACAACAACAACAACAAAACCAGTACCAAAGAACCAGAGACTTGGCTCAAGGTCCTTCTCCTACAGTTACCCACAAACCCCCCTTTACCTAGGGAACTCAAAAGATCTGGCTCCTCTTCCCTCCTTTACGTTTTATTCTCTGTCTTCCCCCACCAAAAACACACACACAATCAAACCAAATCAGGAACCCTGCTTCCTAATGAAACTGATTATTAGACAATCACAGTTGTACTGGTCAAAACAGCAGGAATTGGCAGTTTCTCCCTCTCCCCCTTTCAACACATGCTTGTGGGCAAGGAGGAGGGGATTCCAATCTGGGTGCGCAACTGTGAGCATGGAACCAGCAGAGGCTGGATTATTTACAGTACAAGGGTGTGTGCTCTTGCGTGTTTGGGGAGGAGGACCAGAAAGATCGCCCAAGCCTCCCTCCCTCCCTCCCTCCCTCCCTCCTCCAGAGTTCTGCTACAGCATCTCTTGCCAGTTGCCACACCTGTTACCTGTCACCTGGCATGAGGGCTGCAGTGTTTATTCAAGGCAGGATTCCACCTTCTGTGCCTCTCGCTGGTGTCTATAATTCCTGGAATGGAGTCAACATCCCCCTTCTTATCTCACCACCTTGGCTTCCTGCCTATGCAGAAGGGAAGCCAAAAGGGGGCCAGGGGGGCTGGTGGTTTTATGGCCCGTGGGGAAATCCGGGTGTTACCTTCCCATGATTTGCTTATATCCCTGCCACGGTTTTGCCTGCTCTGACCATTTGAACAGATATCTGGCACTGGCAGCAGTTGATGTGAAGAAATAAAGCCAATATTTACTCAGGCTTGTAATGCCATGATGCTTAGATTGTGCGGTTGCTTTAATCGCTGGGAGGAGAAAGGAGACCATGACTTCAGTCACATCCTCTTTCTCTCTCCCTCCCCTCTGCCCCAAGGTGAATGTCTTGCAAGGAGGGCTACCATCCTCTGTGCACTAGCAGAGCTCCTGTACTTTTAACAATCTCTAGGAAGGCATCCAGCTATTTCCCAGTACTGCTGCTCTAACTAGGGAGAAGAAGGTGCTCTTGCTGAAAATTTCTTTCGGCTGTGCAGTTGATAAAGGCACAGGAGCCTACGTGAAAAACACATTGCAACTATTGCTAGAAAATCCGGGAGTCCTGGACCATTCTAAGCCCCTACAGTGGTTCCCAAACTGTGAGCCGTGGCTCCCTAGGTAGCCGTGGATTCCCGCCAGGGGAGCCGCGGAATCCTCATGAAAAACCCGCCACTGTAATGGGGAGCCGTGGCCAGTGGCCAGTAGGTCAAGGGAGCCGCAGGACAAAAAGGTTTGGGAACCAGTGCCCTACTAGATCCTGCTGTTCTAGACGGTCTGATTGCTCTGCCCATGGGCTTCTGGCATGAGCTCCAACCATTCCTGTTTTCTGGTACCTGTCCCGTCCCCCAAAATCACTGAATTTGTCCCTATTTTTGATTTTGGGAGATGCCTCTAAAATTGTAATTCACATGACTTGCTAAAACGGTCAGTCTTCAGGGTTTCACTCCCCACCACCAGGGTGTCTAGAACTTATATCTCCAAGTGCAACATAGACACATCTAGTACCTAATGCACATAGATACTACTCCACGCACAGGAACACTAAGGTGCTTTGCCTTGAAAGGACGGAAAGGACTGTAGTGTAACACTGCAGCAGCAGAGGTATACTGTATTTTGAACCGTTGATTGCATATTGTTGGACAATTACATTTTTCTTTCACCAGAAGAACAAATACCTCTTGGCTTATAAACCAGTGGAGAACAGGTTGTGACAGAGTAAACAAATATACCACCCAGGGAGCAGAAAGAAACCTCCAGCGATGCGTGATGGTGGGAGCGCAAGGCTGATGTCATGAGGGACAGGATATTTCAAGCATGTTTCTGCTTTCTGCCTTGTTAATAGTGAACTGTATTATAAGTATTGTATCCACCATATTTGTGGTCCACCTTTCCTCCAATCTGCTCAGGGCTACCTTCTTTATTCCTGCCAACCTAGCAGTTCCAAAGCATGTTAATGCGAGTAGATAAATAGGTACCGCTTGCGGGAAGGTAAACAGCGCTCCGTGTTCCAGCCGCATGCTACGCGCTGCGGCAAGGAGAGTCATGCCGGCCACATGACCACGGAGGCGTCTTCGGACAACGCTGGCTCTTCGGCTTTGAAATGGGGATGAGCACCACAACCTAGAGTCGGACACGACTGGACTTAATTGTCAGGGGTCACCTTTACCTTCTTTATAGCTCGTCTTTCCACCTCCGAAAAGGCCTTCAAAGTGGCTCACATTTACGACAACACAGTACACAGTAGCTTCCTTTGCTAGTTCTCGCAGCAACCTTGAAATCAGGCTGACAGAATGTGACTGACCCAAAGCCATGCAGTAAGCTTTCTTTTAGCTCCGAAACAAATGCTGCCTTTGACTCCAACATCATCCACACAAAGCAGTTCATAATCATAACAACCACAGATGCTCAGCTGTCTGCTTATCAAGGACCACCCCCACTTCCTGGTCCCAACTGTCACTCTCCCTACTTTTGCCTTGGGGGAAGGCCTTCTTACAACGTTGCTCAAGTGGGTTGGTTGGGAGAGGTGTCATTCATTCATGTTCAGGCCCTCCAGGGCTATAGCAGTTAACTCTTTGAGTGGAGAGGCTCTGATCTCTTGTGCACCTGCCTCAAAATGCACATGCACAGTAAAATCCCACGCTGTTCACAGCCTGCCATTTCACACAGGCTCGGTGGGGAGGGAATGTGGGGAAAAAGAGGCTGCAAGCAGGGATTCTTGGTATGGAATTATTTAGGACAACATTACAAGTGTATCCATTTTTAAAAACACATACATTAGAACAAAAAAAAATCAATAATCCACAGCCTTAAAAATGACAAGGGCAGTGACAATGAAAGCCTTTAAGGCAGTGATCTCATGCACACTTCAACTTGCCTGAGAGAAAGTCCCAATGAACACATTGGATTTACTTCCAAGTAAACTTCCATAGGACTAGGCGGTAATTTGCCTAACATTCTTCTGAAACAAAAATGATTTAAGACCCCCCTGGGCTCCCACTTGGCTGCCCAGGTAAACTCAGGAGTTCACAACAGTAGGTAATGCCTTTTTAAAATAAAATAAAAGAGAGAGGGTACATGTATGCCCATGCTGAGTCTCAATCCTGTCTAAAAACATGTCCTGTGATGAGAAGGCCTTGTCCCCCAATCTCAAAATTAAGGAAATGACTGTAGTTTCTCAGGTAAGGAAATTCACACTCTGCAGCTGCTCAGAGGCTTCCTCATTACTAGGCAGCTCAGGGCTGAGCAAGGCCTGGTTTTCGTCAGTGCAGGTTCTGCGATTCCCAATGCTGTCTCCTCAGAGCTACCTGTTATTATCCCTTTTCTGTCCTATGTCCTATCTGAGACTCTTCCAACTCCGAACCAAGGATTTCAAAAGTAGTGGACAAGAATCTTGTACCGCATTCCAAAAACAATTGCCCAAAGGGGTGAATAACGAGGAAGAATCATAGCAGAAGAAGTGCCAGGGAGTTGTCGTAACAGTGGAAAACACAGCCAATGTCAGGCTCCCCACAAGACCCCCAATTTCCCTCCCAAATTACCTCAGTCTTTTCTGCAAATTCCCTTTGCTGCAACACCAGAGACCTATGCTGAACCCTTGTCTGGGTCCCAGGGTGCTCCAACTCCCAGCATTGTAAACCTTATTATAAACTATTCATTTCCATTTCTCAGACCCACTGCCCAGCCCAGAAAATATAGAGAGCAATCCTGTAACCCACTTGGCTCCCATTTTGCCCAGGGTCAAAAAGGGGGCCCAGGAGCTAAAGGAAGGGGGGCAAAAATGTACTGGGATCTCAGCTGGCCTCCTGGAGAGTGAAAGACGGAGGTCGGGACAACCAGGAGGCCAGGTCTACCAGGCGGGTAGACATGGCATGGGTGCCGCATTGGGAAGCCTGGTAGACCTGGGCTCCGGAGAATTTTCCTGCGATTGCTGCCCCCCCTGCCCTGTTTTGCCCCCTCTCCTTTGAGAAGGGGCCCAAAAGAAACTTTGTACCCCCTGATAAAATTTCTCTCAGAGGCCCTGCATGGCATCCCACATTCCATCCTCAGGAACCGAGCCATTCTGCCGCTGCGCCCCCCCCCCCCCAAATACTCATCCTAACATTTAGACTTACCTACTAGATGACCAGCCTAGGCTCTCAGCTGCTTCTCGTTCTTGACTCCAACCATCTCTCCTTGGGACACGGAGTATGTGACACCTAGCTTGTCACGCAGAAATTAGAGGCTACCTGTGTGACTTGCAACCTACTGGGTCCTGCGCAGGTGAGTTTGCCAGCTGAACCACACCCCTTGCATACCTAGGCAGGTAGCAGTAACTCAGCTACTGCACTTGCATACACACACACCCCAGAAAAATAAACTGTACTTGAAACGAAACTTAAGCTAGAAAAAAAAAAAAACCAACTGTGTTCGGGCTTTTTTTGAAGACAGCTGGACCCAGCCGGTTGAAAGAAAGGGGGAAAGAGGCACAGTATACAGATAGGGAAAGCATTTCCATAGAGTTATTAGCATGCAATTTTCATGCATTTATATGTATACATTGCTTTTTTGACCAAAGGACTTCCCTGAAGCGGTGTACAAACATATTTAAGTTACTACCAATATAACTTTACAAGCAAACAAAAAGTTCATTGCAGAGCCAAGAAAAGACCTTCAGATCAGGGGGAACAAAAAGCTGTCTGAACAAGACGGTCTTCACCAATTTACAGGGATGGGGCCAGTGGAGCCTGCAAGGAAAAGGAGTTGCAGAGTGGGGGAGTCACAGCCGTGAAACACAGAGCAACCTCTGCTCTGAAGGGCAGGTGGGATCACATGGGCAGGTGGGCAGATCTCAATGGGCAGGTGGGATCACATGGGAATAAGGGGTCCATTGACCCCGATGGCTTAGGGCTTCTGACGGTACTTTGAAAATAGGGAGCCAACACAGGTCAAATCATAATGCAATAACACGCTTCAAATAACAGTCCTTGTCCCCCATCAGCACCCTGACTGCAGCCTTCTGCAGTAGATATTGGCACATGTGCCACTCAAGCACATCTGCATGCATGTAGTGTGTGCACTCAGAAGCTACAGGCCATTTCCGAACATACGGCCACCTACTGAAATGCCTGCATTTGCAGTCATCGTGCACATTTTGTCTATCACCTGCATAGAAGGACGTTCAATTGTGTCAGACATGAAGCAATCCTTAGAGGTGACGGCTGCTGCCTTTTTAACGAACACAGCTTTGGTCTGGGGCAGCAGAGGAGGATTTGGTATGGAACAGACAGAAAGAACCTCTAGGGTCTAAGAGAAGGAAGTAATGCCTATGGGTTGTTGCAGGGAAGAACAGAGAGTCAAGAAGTGTAGGCTTGCCTTTGGAGGTAAGTGGGGTCTGGAAGTCCAGGTTATGGGTCTCGGTTTTCCATGTTTATTTGGCTAGGCTAGCTGGAAACCTGTTTAGCAGCGATGTGGATCAAGTCTCTGACTCCAAGTATTGAGTCAAGTTCCAAGTCTCTGGGTCTAAGCCCCAAGTCTCTGGGTCCAAGCCCCAAGTCTTTGCCCCCAAGTCCTGAGTCTTTGGTTGCAAGTCCCTATTTAATGGGGAAAATGGGGTTAAACCTGAATAGAATTCGACTCGTCGTAAAAGTCTCCAAGTCTCGAGTCTTTCGAGTCTTTTATAATCGCCGAGTCAAGTCATTGACACAACTTGAGTCCGACTCAAGTCAGAGTCAATAGACTCAAGTCTACATCACTGCTGTTTAGGGGATTTCTTGGAGGGTGCCAATAATCTATTCTGCTCAAGTCCTCATTGGCCAGTGCCTCTTTTTAGCTCAGCTTTTCCCAAACATGGGCAACAAATCTTCATGGACAGGCCAAATGTGATGATCTCATTGCCGTCCCCTCTCTAGCACGTGACACATCTGGCTTGCTTGAGGCACCTGAAGGGATTTGCTTGGCATTCAGTTCTCCTGTGTGCATCGTGGGCTGGCCGCCCTGCGGAAATCTATTTGCCAGACCCATTTGTGTGTGCTGTGTGAAGGGAAAAAAATGGTGCATGGAATAGCTAAAAAACTAATCTTCTAATCTAACCCAATAATCTCTTGAGGTGTAGGGCTGCATTGATCTCCAGTCCCAGGTGTGTGAGAGGCGATGAAAAGGGAGCATCACGGAAACAGCAAAAAAAAAAAAACCCGTCCAGTCTCCCATGCTCAGAAAAGGTCAACCAGCGCTGGACACTGACCAAGTTTCATGTCCCTCAGAGGGCCTATTGGGCCCGACTAGCTCCTCAAACCTCCCTGGCAGTGTCCAGTGTACCAGCAGAGCCCCCAACAACTGGATACTGGGGTTAGGGATCAGGTGCTTGAAACGTCGGCCTACAGTATGAAAATAGCTGCCTATACAGTATACTGTATTCACCTGAAGACAGATCTGCTCTTCGATCTTAGTGCCTTTGCAAGGTGATAAAATGCAAGCAGGAACTACTGTAGTCCAGGTGTGTTCCTCTCCACCCATCAGGTTTCAGGTGTTAATGCAACAGGCAAGAAAGAATAAAAAAGCACCAGGGAACTTTCATACCACGTGCTTTCACTGTGCCACTCCACACACCAACACAACCACTTCTGGGCTGAGCTAACCATTTACATGCAGGTCTGCTGGCTTGATGCTGAGACACAGATGTCAAGGTGGGTTTATAGGTTTAGTGGCAAATGTGATGTGATCAGAATACTTGAGAGGCAAAAGTCCTACGGAAAAGGGGCAGGGCCATAGCTAAACTCTCTCACTAGGTGGGGCTTCAAACAAATGGACAGAAAAATCCACAATTTCCTCATAACCACCAGAAACTTCTTAGAACCTGGTTACCAAGCCCATGTTCCGCTTGTGTGTTTTAGCACCCATGTATTAGCATGAGAAATGTACAAGTAAAATAAGAGTTTTTTTAAAGCACAGAATGGTTTAATTTGAACTTTCTGTAAACAAAATGCTCAAGTTACTCCTTATCCCCCTTATGAGCCTTGCCTCGCTCTCACTCATAGGAGGTGGCACTATCTCTTGTGTGTGTGTGTGTGTGTGTGTGTGTGTGTGTGTGTGTAGCCACTATTTTTCTGTACATTTCTCATTTTGAAAAGAACCATTCTTTAAATGGAAGCTGTTCTGTCAAAGAAAAAAGTTTCACTTTGTTTTTAAGTTCATAGATAAAGCCCATCAGTGCTGGGAGCAGGGGAAAACAGTCTAATGGCCAGAGGTCTCTGACAGTTAGCCAACATTTTCTGAGGGGTGATGGAGAAGAACCTGCGGAAGGTACTGGGCCCAGATTCCCAAGTTCTCTTTCCTGTGCAGAGGGGTGGTTAGATTCGGTGCCCCACCCTCACCAAGGGTGACTCTTCACTTCGGCATCCCCACTGTTCCTGCAGGTTAGGTTTGGCCAGAGGAAGAAGCGGCAACAGGAGGGCGAGGCAAAGACCAGCTCTAATTTTAGCCCAAGGAGAGGCTCAAAAAGAGCTGTATCAGCCCCCAGGCACATTCTAACGCCATGAGCTACTTTGTGTTTGCCCTGGGAGGTGTGGGCTTAACAGTTATGCCAAGATCTCTACTACAAAGTTACATAACAGGTATTGTTAGCAGAAGTGCTGCTCGATTAATCTGGCAGGCAACTGATGAAAGCTGGGGGGGGGGGGACAGAAAAGGGCTGGAGGCCCTTGGGAGTTTATACCATCTCCGGTACCAGTATGGCCACTCTGGCTGAGGCTGTGGTTGAGACCTGGCAGTAGGGCTATGGGGGCACAAGGCCAGCTGTGAGATGGGGTGGAAGACAGCAGACCAGATTGAGCTAAGAGCTGGGAACTGGACGTTTCCCCTACTGTTTCCAGTGCATGTTTATGGCTGAACTGAGGATTCCACCCTACCTCAGCGGGCCTGGTCTGCACAAGCAACAGAATGAGGTAGAATGGACTGAACCACCCTGACTGCAAATAGGGATCACACATTAAAACAGGGGTTCTCAACCAGTGGTACGCGTACCACCATTGGTACTTTGTCTGGCTGCTGCTGGTACTTGGACCGCCGGATCCCTGCTCCAGCGCAGCCCTTTGGCTGAGCCTCTCAGGAAGGCTGAGAAGGGCCCTCCCATGCAGCTAACGCCTCCTGTTTTCTGGCCCCAGAAATAACCAGTGATGTCATCACCAGTCACTTTCAGTGGTACGCAGCAAGAGAGTGGCACCAGAGGTGGTACTTGGTCGGGAAGGGGTTGAGAACCCCTGCATTAAAAAACACAGCAAATACAAACCCAGCACTGTAGATAGAGGCTTTCTCCTGAGTGTGCTACTTCAATTTGCAGTGTTTTTTTTTTTTAAAACATCCTGCAGCATTCAGTTGTGTAGACCAGGAGGTAGCTTCCACCTGTATCCTAAAGTGGTACAGTCCATTCTGCAGGCCATAGTTCTTTCAAGTTAATTAACAGGAGCAAATGGTCAAGGCCTTAAGAATAGAAGGACCCATTTCACTTTTAACCAATTCTTCTCTCCCCCCCCCCCCCCCAGGCTACCTATGTCAGAGGCCCATGCCCCCAAAATGGCATCATGGAAAAATCTAGGGGTTGTGTGGAGACTGGATTTACTGAACTCCATGTGAGAGTTGTGCAGAGCATTAAAACATCTAGACTCGCAGTACAACTCTAGATTTTCAGGCTTGCTCTCAACAGGCCACCTACAACAGGAGGACCCAAGGGAGCAAGCCGACTGGCAGGGGGAGATAAGAGAAGGGGGAGGACATGTTTGCATAAGTCTTGTGCAGGTACTTCCTCCTATCTCCTCCCCCAACATCCAGCTGTGTTCTCCTGGGCCAGCAGTTTGCCTGCATTGTTGCAAAGGAAAAAGACAACCTGGAAGAGGCCAGAGGAGATTGTTTGCGCTTGATGGCGGTAAGAAGGTGAAGTGGGGGGGGGAGGAGAAGAGGTCAAAGGGCATTATCCGGGGGGGGGGGGTTTAGGCCAAGACAGTGACTGATCCAAGAGGCCACCCGCTGAGCTTCATGGCCAAGCAAGGCTCTTAACCCATGTTTCCTAAATACACAGCTCAACAATATCCACCAACACCACTGCCGACTCTTAAATGCCACAGTTGTGAGTTCACATCATATGAAGAAATGAGCACATCCAAGTGTCCTCTTTTTAATTTTTTTTAATTATATTCAAACACGGTAATTTCAATTCCCTGTTCTTTAAAACAAATGCAGCTGAGCTGCTGAATAAACAAGTACAATATAGAGACTTCTTTGGAAAAAAAATACTCATGCGATATTGCACATTTAAGTTTTTTTCTGCATTTTTTCTTCTTGTTTTTGTTGGCGATGCAGCCATATAGAAAATACTTCTGTTATGTACAGATATGTTTGGGGAGGGGAGGACTTGTTCATGGAGCAGGGCAAGTCAAGGGAAAAGAAAGGGAAGACATGGCAAAAAGGGACTATTTCTGTTGGCGGAGGCATCTTGGCTCATGATAGCGCAGGAAACACACACACACACACAGACAGGATTTTCAGGGTAGTACTTTGGACCCGTTTCTCTTGGAATTACTTCTAGCCCTCAGTTTCACTTGGAAGTACTTCTAGCCCTCAGTTTTTAACATTGGAAATATTTGATTGTGTGTGTGCAGGAAAAGGAACATAGGACAAGAGCCACAAAGCTAGAATTCCACACGTCCTCTGGAAAAGTGGCAGAGTTCAAGGAACCGGAAAAAGAGAGGTCAAGGAGGCAGAGCTCCTGGAGGAGGAGTGGACTGTAGGAAACTGGCAACCATGACAATGTAAATATGGACTTTGGGCTATGGCCTGTGTTATCTGCTTCAGACTCCAGAGTTACAGATACCTGGGTGACCTCACAGCCTGGTCAGGGCACTGGCAGAAGGCTGTGGGCATTGATCAGATGGCAAAAACAAAAAAAAAGGAAGGAGACAAGTTTCTCCTGGTTTGGCCTCAAGCCTAGCTTAGGCAGCACCCCCGCAACTGTGGTCTGGTCTGGTCTGGTCCCGCCCCCCGCCTCCCACTATGGCACTTCAGTCTCATCTTCACAGCTAATACTATCTTGGCTCCCAAATGATGCCACTCCTCCCAGGCCAAGTCCTTCTGGTTGTGGAATGCCTCAGGATAGCCCATGACAGTGGGCAGTTTTGCACATAATCCAGCCGTTACATACCCAGACACCCCTCCTACAAACTGTACAGGGTCTCAGTAGAACCTGGGGAGAAGGCGCCTCTTTCATGCTCGCACACCTGCTCCCCAGGGCTGGGGGCTGCCACCTGACCTGGCTGCAACTGGCCTGCTCAGTTTTCAGTATCCCGGGCTACCTCCCACCTTATAAAGAGTGCACAAATACTGCAGGAGCCTAATCATGAACCATGGCAGTCTGTCAGGCAGGGCAGGGGGTGGGGAACATGCCATCTACTGCCATGGATCATCTGCACTGGGGCAACAGTGCCCCCTGGACTACAGTCCAACTGTTTAGCAGAGAGAGCAGACACTATAAGCAGCCCCCGTCACCCATTAGGGAGCAGCACTTCACTGCCAGGGACCCTTGTTAGCTCCTCGACGTCAACAGCCTGTTGAAGCTTTAAGCAGCATGAAAGCTACTCATGTGAATCCCACCTCCCTGCCGTCAGGCGAACTGCACCGTGGCCACCCTCACTCCTGAGCCCCCCCCCCCCCGAAAGACTGGCTCCCGTCATACCCACTCCCCTGGTGCATGAAAAGGAAAAGCAACAAGCAAATATCACTTTAAAAAAAGGAAGCCACTAAATAAATATTGTCTCGGGTTGGAAAAAAAAAAAGGGGGGATGAGAGGGACAGATGGGGAAAAGAAGCAGGGCTGAGACATTACATCAGGTGGCAAACGTGGCCCTACGTGGCAGAGAATGGCCAATGAGTGTCTGACTGGCTGAGGCTGGGAATAGCACACACTTGGAGTGTTTTGGTGGCGGTGACAGGGAGTTGGCGGCCCCATCCTCGTGTAGCTCTCCTCCTGTCCCTGCCGAGGATCTGGTACACAACAGGCTGGGGTGTGGAGTAAGGCCCCTGCTTCGTAGAGGAATCAGGGGGCGATGGCAACAGTCACTTGGAGAGCTTGCTGATCACTCGAATAAGAGCGGCATTTTCATCCTTGAGACGCTGGTTATCAGCCTTCAGATCTGAAAGAGCCTGCAAGAGAGAAGGAAACACCCGCAAGCCCCTTAATGCACCTGTCCGCCCTGTACAAGCCCTAGTCCCTGCGCTCCTTGGCCAGGCCCAAAAGGGACCTCCCAGCCAAGCGATCCCCAGCTCCAGCCTCCAGGAGGGGACCCCAAAGACTAATTCAACCAAACCACCCAGGCAAGAATTACCTTCAACTCTTCCTCCAGCTCCGCCGCTTTCCTCTCCAAAGCTCGCCGTTCCTAATGGGGAAAATCAAGGAGATGAAGGCAAGGGTGGGAGATTCTAACACCACATTCCGGAAACGACAATAATATAAAATAGGACTGGGCTTATTTCAGTTCTGCATGGTCTACATTTGCTTGAAACAGAATTCCCCATGGTCTTCCGACTGTGTGTGAAATTTACAAAGCAAGAGTACACTCTTGCGATCTCCGACTAGTTAACACACTAATCTGTTATCCTGACAGTGCACTCTTGCTGAAGAACCCCTGGATCAGCCAAGGTCTACCTAGGTATTCTTTCTAAAAATCTCAGCAACCTGCAGGAATTAGGGTAGTCTAGCAGTGGACCAGTTGGCCAGCCTCCTGCTATAAAACAGAAGGATTTACATTACTCCTCCCAGCCAGCAGGGGGCAGCATTTTGTTTCGTTCTATCTCACTACACTGGCTGAGCTGGAAGTTCTCCAATAATGTGAAATTTAGAAAGGAAATTCCCAGGTGAGAGCGAGAGGATAAGATGAAGAACCTCCTCTCCCCCCCCCCCCCCCCCCGTTTACCTTATTTTCACTGCCTGTTTTGTGGTACTCCTGACAGTTGCCATTTTTCTCCCAGTAGCCCCCATTAGAAAGATACTACATTATGTAGTGCCATTCTATGGGACTTCCAAGGGAAAGAAAAAGCAGTAATCTGTGAACCCACTCCCCCCCCCCCAACAATGGGAAAAAAATCCCCCCTCTCTCATTTTTGCTGATTGCAAATGGGGTGGGATATTTTGGGACAACCCAAGCTCACTACCACAGAACAGGCTCTTTGCTGGGACTTCCAGTCAGAGGCATTAATGCACAAGCAGGCCTGCAAGATCCTGTTTGTGATGCACATCTGCAGGGGGGGAGCACGAAGAGAGGCAAGGAAACCAATACTTACGAATCTCTCCAGCTCCAGGAGAGCCGGTCGCTCAGCAAAACGCTCTTGCCTCTGAAGGTGGACAAAAACACAATAAAGCCTAATCAGTGGGGAGGAAGGAACTTGTAAACAATCGGGTCATTTAAGAAACTTCTGTCCCGCCTTTCCATTCAGTGGATGTCCAATGCAGCTTACATAAGTGGTGGTGTTTTCAAAAAGGCCAAAATAAGAGGGACCAAGCAAAAAGTCATACAAAATGCACTTCAGAGAGCAGCAGCCTCACAGATGAAAACCCCCAAAGCAGTTTTGTAATTAAGACACGCCAAAGGTTTTGGTAAATAGTTTTTGCCTGGCACCTGAAAGATGTTCATGTTGATGGGGCAGCAGGCAAATGGGTTCAGGGTGTGAATTCCAGTCCAGGTGACATGACAGAAAAGGGTCTCCCCCTGGTTGTCACCCACCTGACTTCCGACACCTGGAGCAGGGACTCAGCTAATGATTTTAAGATATGGGCAGGTTCACGGTCTGTGTGTGTGGGTGTCCTGCAGATACCTTAGCCCCAGATCATTAGCCCATCTCTCATGCCTTTTGATTGTTCAAAATGCTTCATATACATCAACTTGGTAATCTTCACAGAGAAGTCCTGTAAAGTCAGCCCAGTATTGCAGATCTAGAGGCAGAGGCTGAGAGAAGGCGAGATCTGAAGCAAAAAACTTTCAAGCTCAGGCTTTTAGGCAGAAGCCCAACACACACTTGTTAGGGGTATACTTGCTTACCAGAAAATAAGACCCACTGAACTCAGTGCAACTTCAGAATAGGAAGCTGCTGGTCTCAATCAATTGCCCAGGTGACTGGCTGGCAGTGGCTCTGCAGGGTTTCATGGAGGAATCTTTTCCCACCCTGCCTGGAGATGCCAGGAGTTGAACTCAAGACCCTTCTGCATGCAAAGCGCATGATTTTCCACTGAGCTAGACGATTGCGTTCCCAAAGTGAGTTGTGGCATTAGTCACAATACCACAAGTAATACATGTGGCCTTGACTACAGACACAAAATACGTATCCTACGTCTTGGAGCAGCACGCAGCTCTGTCTCACTGTATCTCCGCAGCTCCCACTGCTATCAGAGAAGCACCTGCCCTTCTGACTTGTACCTGGGTCACTCTTTCCAGCTCTAGCTTGATTTGGGTCAGCTGTAGCTGCGCCTCCTGCAGTTGTTCCTTCAGTTTTTCATTCTCAATCAAGAGATCTTCATACAGCTTCAAGGGACAAACACAGAAAACAGTAGGTGCCGAGGTCAATACCAGCCATTCCCCACGACCCGTCTCCCATCCTAACAGGCTCCATCTCCCTTTCCTCCCAGGGAAGCCGAGAGCCCCAACGCCAATCACTCACTTTCTTGTAATAGTGATCTGGCTCCTCTTTGCAGTCTGACACACTATTTCGCCTCTGGCAGCTGTAGGGAGCTGTCCGGTTCGGCAGGAGGCTGTTTAAGTGTTCACTGAAAAGAGAGACACGACAGACCAGCGTCACAGAGGTTGCCTCCTGGGGGCTCCTCACACTCCAAGAGGGCAGAACAACGTTTAAACTTACGCAGACTCAAGTGTAGCAAAAATGCCCCATAACAGATTGAAAACAAAGCATCCAAATTAGGTAGGTTAAATTGCATATTTTGCGAATGGACTCCAAGGTTTGTTTTGTGTGCACCAGTGAAAGATGTTCTTGGTCCACCACTGGCATCTTCTGGCAACATGAAGGATGGAGATGAGCAGCTGTGACTGAGGAAGCAGCCCCTGAATAATCCTTCTTTCAACCTGCCTCTCTCAACCTGCCCTTTGTCCCTTTCACCACATCTCAATTTTAAGTGCCGAGTCTCAAAAGGAAGCCTACCTGCTGTGCCCCGAAGGATCATCTTCGTTGTTGATTTGCTCAACGTCTTCTTCATCCTCACCCTGGAGGAGATGAAGAGAGTTTGGGGTTCATGGGCTCTCCTAGATTATCCATGAAGACAACTTGGGTACATACGCAAGGCGGCTGCAGAGATTTCCAGGAGTGCACTGAATGGTGCCCCCTACTGGTGTCCCAAGCCTTGTCCTTCCTTCAGCACAGCCATCCCTACTAACCCCCCACTTTTGCAATCACCTCAGAGTTACCCCCCAGCCCGGAGATGCGTCTCTCCCGCCGGCCTTTCCGACGGTCCCGGATAGCCAGGCGGGTCCGGAGATCCGAATCCGTCTCCAAGCCAGTCTCGTCAGATTCTGAGCCTAAAGGATGGACAGAGGGTAAAACATGGTGCTGAGTTCAGGTCCCCACATAATCAAATGAAATATGAAGCTGCTTCATAACAAGAGAGCCAGGATGGCATAGTGCTTCTGGTATTGGACAGACCTAGAAATTCCAGGTTCAAATCCCTGCTCAGCCACAAAGCTTCCTGTGTGACCTTGAGCCAGTCACCAACTCTCAGCCTATCCTACCTGTCATGGTTGTTTTGAGGACAAGGGGAGGGAAGGAACCATGTATACCACCCTGGGCTCCTTGGAGGAAGGGTGGTATAAAAATGTGAAAAATACAATAAAAAACAGCAAGTCAGCCCATTGCCCATCTTGCTCAGTACTATCTACGCTGACAAGAGGTTCTCCAGGGATGATGATGATGATGATGATGATGAATAGTTCCAGTATTTATATACTGCCTTTCTTGGCCATTGGATTTCTCCCGACTTTAATTCAAGGCGGTTCAAACATTACAGGGGTCCATCCCAGCCCTACCTAGAGATACCGAGAACTGAACCTGGGACCCTCTGCATTAAAAGCTTGTGCACCACCACTAAGCCACAGACCTTCACTGTCAATGTTCAGGAGGCATTTCATGCCAACTGTGGAGCCTGGAATGTTGGCTGCCATTAGAGGTAGCCAAACCCTGCCAATTCTAGCCCAAAATAGTAATTTGGACCTGGTGGATTCTTCTGGAGAGTGTCACCCCTCCCCTTTACTAAGACCCAGGCATGCCGACGCACGTTGGGTGACATGACTGTGCTAGCAAGCGAGGTCCGACCACTGTACTGCTGCTGACAAGGATGGACAGCAAATGCTCTCGTGTGTGTGTATGAGAACAAATGGGCCGTCGGCAGCAAAAGTGCACCAAACCTTGGCACAAGCCCAGTGATGTTTGGCCCAGAGAGGTGGAGCTCACCAGATCTTATACAGACCCGTGGCAGACTCCAGCAAGTGCTCCCACACAGGGGGTTTTCCCATTAGCAAACTCAGGCAACATCTCTCTTACTAGAGAAGCAATTCCCTGTGGCAGTGGTTCCCAAACTGGGAGCCGCGGAGTGCCACGGAATACTCCCGGAAAACAGTGCAATGCCAATTGGCAGGCATCAACATAATGTAATGGGGAGTCGTGGCCAATGGTCGCCAATAGTCAAGGGAGCCGCAGGTTGAAGAAGTTTGGGAAACAATGCCCTGTGGGTTGGTGATGAGTTTTGAAGGGCAAATTAGGAGACATATAAAAGCACCTGGCAGATACAGAGGAGGGCGAGGTAGAAACTGGGGGTAAAAGGGGAAGCAGTGAAGCTGAAGATGGACGCAAGAGCATCCAGGCCACATTGCAGCAAACACATGGTGGAGAAGAAGCAGTAGAGTAAAATTGGAGAGAAGAGAAAAATGGAAATAAGAATGAAATTGTATAGCGTAAAAGGTACTGTAAGCCCAAAGTGAAAATTGCCCAAGTGGCAAAGTGAGGGCGGGAGGGTGGGAAGAGAAGACAAACACGGGATACTCCACATCAGTGGAGCCGTTACCTTTTCGGGGCTGCGAATTCACCACCAACGGATTCACAGTATAAACTGAAGAACTGTCTGAACTGTGAAGCCGGAATCTCCTGGAAGAGTCCTGAACGACCTGGAGGGATTGGAGAGAACCAGAAGGGGAGACGCATGAACAATATACTGGATTGGTTTGAGAAAGAAGGGCAGCAATCTTTGGCCTGAGATGATGGAAGAGTGTTGCGTGCGATGGATGAACACCACTATACCATAACAAGATGTGCAAAAATAATCAGATTCTCACCCAATTCAGTGTGAACAACTGCAAAAACTCCACACTGTTGAATACATGATATATTCCCTCCTCTTCCTCCCCCTTCACGAAGATGAGGAGCAGATACTGCTCAGTCTGGCATCAACCCCCCCATTCCGCACCCTCCTCCCTCACTTCACGCCTTCCATCCCGCCAGAGGCCCACTTCCTGCCAGCCTAGTACCGTCGTCTCCTGGGACTGCTGCTCTCCATCCTTGTCACACTTCTCATCTTCTTTGCTTCGCTGATCCGAGGCAGTTTTGGAGTCTCCAGCCCGGCCCATGGTTTTCTCGGCCTCCTTCAGATCTGTGAGGGTAACACCCTTGAAGCGGGGGGGCGGGGGGCGGGGATGACAACATGGCAAAGTGAACACGGGTCCAATGGAGAAGTATAGCACCACCAAGGGCTTTTTGGGGGTGGTGGTGAACACAGCAAAAAGCTCTTAGCCTCCAAGCAGGGCCAGGCCCAAAACTGAAAAGAGCAGCGGCGACATCCTCCAGTGCTGCCAGTCTGAGCTCCCAGCCCGCTTGGTGTTATCTCAAGCTCCAACTTGAGCTACAAGCCGCTCCTGCAGGACCCGATACCTGTGTGGAACGCCTGGACTGTCTCATGAGCCTGGAACGGGCCTTCCTCTGGGATTCGGACTCTTCATCCCGCACCGGCGTCTGGTATGACCTGACAGGGGAAAAAAACAACAACCACAAGTGGGTTGGTCAGCATCTTAGAGCTTCCTTTCACACCGGTTCCCATATCATCGTCAGACACTACAAAGCCTTTGTCCTGGCTGGCCGATCCAATAGTGGGAAGAAAGCATTTTGGAACCATTAGATGACATACCGCTTTGCCTATCCTATTGCTGCCTCTCACCCTTCATCACTTCATACAACCCGCTTCCTAAGCTAGCAAAATGGCCCAAAGATGTGGAATAACTTATTTGAGTGGGAGAACGGCAGCTGTGCCCTTGTCACCTGGCTTCTCCCTCTGGTGCCCTTTCCACCTCGCCCAACCGGATGGGGAGAGAGAGAGAAAGAAAGAAAGAAAGAAAGAAAGAAAGAAAGAAAGAAAGAAAGAAAGGCCGACAGATGGCCACAAAGTGCCTAAGGAGAGCCAACTGCCTTGGGTAGAAGCTCCTCCCAGCCAATCTCAAAACAGACCACAAGTAGCTGGAGCAAAAACGGGCTGCTGTTTGTGAAAGATGCCAAGAGGGAATCCAAGACACAGCAGCCTCAGCAACAGTGGTGACAGGTCACAGAAATCAGAAGAGCAGGCCTGATGGATCACAGCAACGACCTACATAGCCCAACATCCCCATTTCCCACCATGGCCAACCAGATGGGAAGGTGGGGTGGCTGCATCCATGGGGGCTTCTCATTTGATGCAGAGGCCAACCCTCTACCGTGGGGGTCCTAACTGCTTCCTGTATGGTCTGCCCAGGCCCAACCAACCCTCACCTTCGGCGGTCCCGGGGATCCGTGCTAGAGCCGATAGCATTGGAAGAGGGGGGCAGGTGTGGGGCAAGGGCTGTATCTATCTTCATTTGAAGGCCACCTTCTAAGTTTCTGTGGGGAGGGAGCAAGGGAAGAAAAAGAAAAGGAAGAGAGGGGGGGGGAGAGAGAGAGAGACAGCATGTGCAAGGGTATGTTTACTGGGGGAAGGGAGCTGTCCCTGGCAAGACCTTCTGCTCCTCTGCTCCTAGAAAACTTACAATGACCCCAGCCAAGGCTTCCCAGCACTCATACTTTAATCCAGCTGTCCCCCAAATTGAGTGACAAGCCCCCCTCCTGTTATGAGATTTGTTCAAGCTGTTTCCATGTCTCCCCCACCCCATCCTACCCTCTCAGTCAAAGAGAGAAACCTGCCACTCAGCCAGAACCTCCTAAGAGCTGCGGCTGTTTTCCACACACACACACACACACACACACACACACACACACACACACACACACACACACACACACACACACAAATATGTTGGTTTTTTAAATTCTGTTTGCCCTCATCAGTCGGAAATATGCACACAAGCAAGGTAGCTAAGCAGGGTCAAACCCAGAACTGTCATGTTACTGGGGTCCATGCTACTATTTCCATTCATATACAGTCAGTAACATAAGAGGGAAAGTGCTGTATAAATATTCATAGAGGATCTCTAAAAATGCTCTAAAAACTCATTGTCTCCATCGTCCTCGCAAAACATCTAGTACGGCAGGCTGATGTTCATCTCAGAATTACAGGTAGGGTTCAAGAAATAGTGGCTTAAGACCACCCAAGAGAGTTCATAACCAACTTGAAGAGAGCTTGTAGCTCATGTTCTTAACTACTATGATACACCAGTTAGGGGTGTTTGTAGGAGGCAGGTGGCAGCCATTGCCTGGAGCTTTCCATGCTCCTCTTGCACCTCTCTCCACCTTGTGATACACTGTGCTGCTGCTTCAGCCCATTCAAACCCACACACACTTCATTCTAGATCGAAGACTTTCATGGCCTGCAATTACTTTATGAGACTTAGGGTATACGAGTAAAGATGCCATGTAGAAGATCCAGCTAGAATAAAAACAATATCCAATGCTGCTTACGATTTCCAATATTAGAAGTGGCAAATTCTTATCTGTCTTGCAACTTCTAATATTGGAAATCGTAAGCAGCATTGGATATTGTTTTTATTCTAGCTGGATCTTCTACATGGCATCTTTACTCGTATACCCCAAGTCTCATAAAACCACACACACTTCTTTCCCAGAGAAGCCAAAGTTCTGGCTCCTTCAGCCTAACCAGAGATTCCCAGCAATCCTAGCAGGAATCCATAGCAATCCTTGGCTATAATCTGCTGGTTCCCACTACTCCCGCCACCCCCAGAACACTAGCAGTCCAGAACGTAGCCTCCATTTGAGCTCTCCACTCTGAGAGCCAAATGACAGAAGGCTGAAGTTCCACTGCTAACTCAACTCACCAGTTTTACATTCCAGCTATGCAACTCAGGCAGCATATATGTGTTTCCCCCCTGCAAGTTATCTTCACAACAATGCTGTGAGGTATACCAACGAGCCCAAGATAATCTAGAGAGCTGCAGGGTTGAATGGTGATTTGAACTCAAGCCTCTCCACCTCCTTTCCAATTCCAAGTCTGACATTATACTGGCTCACCAGCAACTATAGTTACTCACGTTCGTCGGGGGTCCCGATGGGGTTCTGTGTCTGGGAGGGCAAATATCCTCCGTGTAGGGGTTGGGGTTACCCGGGCCAGACGTGGTTCTTTGCTCTGTAAAAAGGAAAGGGAAGAATTGAGGGGAAATCTACATGCAAATTGATATTGGTAAGTTGTTAATTCATGCTCTGGCCAGGAGGGGGAGCTGCTAGAGGCCAGCTGGAGACCAGGGATGCTTTGGTTTGCTTTCGGCCAGCTATTGCAGGTAGTGACTGTCCTAGAACTGTCTTGACAGATACCAGTGGTGCCACTCCCCCAGAGCCCATCCTGGCACCTGACTGATGCTTTACCTACACAGAAGACTACATAGTACCTAAGCGCTAAAGAGAACAGGGTATACAAAAAAAAGAAACTTGCCTTGACAAAAGGGGGAAATCAAACAAAGACACCCAAGTTAGATTTTCTATCACCCAAAGTGATGCACTAAGACCCTTGCCCACATGGGATTCTTCCCCCCACCCAAAACTCTCAAGCTCAGTGCCATTGAACCTCCCCCCCCACACACACACACAACTAGTAAGCAAGATAACCAGCCCCACCCTCTGATGGGCAGAGGCTCCTACCGGGTCACCAGCTGGCTCAGAAGCTGCGCTCCTATTGGCTAACCCTGGGCCAATGGGATTCTTGTTCCACTTCTGTAAGAGCTCCCGGATGTCTTGCTGCAGGTATACAGAAAAATGATGGCGTGGACAGGAAGGGAGAAAGAGAGAGAGAAAGAAGGAAAAAAAGAAAGAGGGCAAAGCAGAGAAACTCATGGCAAAGAAATCCATTCCTCAAAAAACCACTTCCAAGAAACTATTCCACTGAAGTGAGATGTTCTATGCTAAAGCAGACTCTTCCTATAACGTAATCCCCAAGACAGCTAGATCAGAGATGGAAAATGGAAGATGAGAGGCAGCTCGATGCTTTTTGTTCTCCCCAAGAAAGCAGACTGCCAAGACCCCTAACTTTCTTCTCGCTCCGGTTCTTTTCTAGAAGCTCCCCCCCCCCCCGGGTTAAAGTCTCTCTGCTCCCCAGCCTGGAAGCCTTGCTCCATTAAGGTTGGAAGTCTTGGAACCTGGAAGTCTTGCCCCACCATGACTACTTAATAGGAGACAAAAGCATTTTACGCATGGTCAGAGAAACCCTGTTTGATCAACCTGCAGCTGCTTAGATACTAGATGGGAAGTTTCAGAGCAAACACCAGTCGGCCTTGGTATTAGTGCAGACAGCCTCAGTCCACCCTTGCACACCTGAGGTTAGGGAACAGGACTGGGTGGAGGCGTCTAGCAGGCAGGCAGGCAGGCATGGGATGCAGCACCCAACTCTTCAGAAATGAACCGCAGTGCTGGAAAAATCTAGCTAGAAACTCCCTCCCCAGAGAGTTCTACACTTGTGGGTTTAAGGAAGGTGCTAAACAGGTTTTTATTTGGCAAGGACTTCCCATCTCTGTAATTAAATTTTAATGTTATTTTAGTCTATAAATAATGTCTAAATATGTATTTATGGTTATTTTCATAAACCTTTCGTAACCTGCTTTGATTCCTTGGAAACGTGGTCAAAAAATTGAGTACTTTTTTTTTAAAAAAATCCATTTTTGAAGGCACCAAGGTCAATTTTGCCTTGATTTGTCAACCTTTTCATAGGCTGTAATCAGGATTTCCTTTATTATTCCCACCCACTGCTTGCTGTGCTGCTTCTCCTGCTCAGGGTGATCTTAGCAATTTCATTTACATTTATTTTATTCTGAGGCCGTTTTCAATGTTCATATGCGAGCTGCCTTGAGGTGGTGGTGAAAGTGGTGAAAAGTCAGAGTGAAAATACTTTAGACAGACTAGACCTCTCCAATAGGAGGCACGACTGCCAGTCCTCCTCCTTTGTCTCCCATCCCGTCATAACCAACGGAGGGAGGATTCTTCCTCTGCTTGATGATGCTCCCAGATGAACAAGAGAACATTTCGTCTGCAATGATGTTCTGACATTTTTCACGGCTTGCAACGCTTGGGGGGGGGGGTTGTTGCCTCCGCCCAGGCTTACCTTTTCCTCTGCATCCAGCCGGGGACTAGATGCTGAGCGCTTGATGCCACCGGCCTCCTTGGCTGCCCCTTCATCCAGCTTCGCATCCTGTAACACTCCAAAGCTACTTGTCTTACGCAGGCTCTGCCTCCAGATGGCAGGGGCGGGAGAGTCCTCTGGCTCCATGGTGCGACTGGAGCCTCCGGAAAACTGTACGGTTGGGGTGAGGGAGAGAGAAAGGGGCGAGAAGAGGAACGAAGGGGGATCAGGACGGATGACGGGAACTGTAACCTTGGGAGGTTGGGGTGGACAAGTTTGGGGGGCGGGGCAGGGGAAGAGAACAACCAGGCAAGGCTAGACAGGGAAGTTCAGGCTTGCCAACAGCAACCAATGATTCCACAGACAGCAAGCAAGAACTACTGGAGGATGGGACTCGGATTATCTAAGACAAAGGCGAGGGTGGATATAGGGTTCCTCATGGCGAGGACTCCCCCAATTTAATAAGGCTTAGTAGGGTGGTCGGTCAACTAGGAGACACATCAGGTTTCCCCAAGAACAGAACTCCACCTAGCACAATGGAACAGAGCCAGGGATGGATGGATGTGGGTGTGTGTCTATCTGAGAGAGAGAGAGAGAGAATGGAAGCGGGGGGGGGGGGGGAGTCCTGGCTACGGAGCCAACATGGAAAGATGGGATGCAAACCAGGCCTCCCAGCTTCCTATACGAGAGGTGGGCAAGAACAGAAGCGCCACTTATGGTGGCAATTCATTTCCCCAACACACAAGTGCTGGTAAGGGCAACACTGCCTGAAGTTATGGACCCAGTTGATGGAGTGAGAAACCACGGCTTTCCATCATGCTGAACAGATCCTAGAGAGGCGGAGCACATGAACCAAGGCTCCTTCATGTAGTGGAGAACTATGCTTTCCTACTGCATCTGAACTGAGCTGTGCTCTTTACCCTAAAGAGACAACTCTAGGTCTGCCTGAGATCACTCAGTGGCGAGAGAAAGTTACTCTGCACATGCTCAGAGGCACTTTAGAACATTTACTTCACAGTGACCTACCAAGAGGCTCTCAAGCAGAGTTCCAAGGCCAATGAACGGCTCGAGAACAACTGCCTTCTTGCACTCTCAGCTTAGACCTGACCAAAATATGGATGGCAGGTCTGACCTCAGAGTGCTGTGCAAACTGCTTTGTGAACTTCTTACTTGTTGAAAAGTATAACATATTGAGATACATTGTATATTAATATATACAGTAAACACTGTAGTAATAATTGAACAAACAAGGTATTTGAACCTGTCTTCTCTGACCTGTGCAAAACGCCATGAGATAGAAGGGATCAACTTTATTCTGGGATCCTTAACAAGAACCACCTGGTGTCCACCAAAGAGAGTCTATTCATGAGGCCAACGGAGGCAATCAACTCAGGCTGCAGATGGGGGGGGGGGTAATGCCCACCTCTGCCTGCTCACTTGCCTCCTCCTCCCTGGACAGGAAGAGGAAGGAGCAGAAGAGGGAGAGGAGACGTTCTAGCTCACTACTTCCTCTTCCACTCTATCTTCTTCCTTTTCCAATCTAGGGAGAAGGAGAACATAAGAAGAGCCCTGCAGGATCAGGCCAAATTCCCATCTAGTCCAGCTTCCCCACCAGATGCCTCAGGGAGCACTCAAGACAACAAGATACCTGTATCCTGTTGCTACTCCCTTGCACCTGGCACAGAGAAAACCTACTTCTAAAACCAGGAGGTTGCTTATGGCTTGTAACCTGTGATGGACTTTTCCTCCATGAATCTATCTGTCCAAACCCCTTTTAAAGGCATCTAAGCCAGGTGCCATCACCACATCCTGTGGCAAGGAGTTCCACAGATGAATTACACGCTGGGTGAAGAAATATTTTCTTTTGTCCGTTCTAACTCTCCCTCCATTCAATTTTAGTGCATGTCCCCTGGTTCTGGTGTTGTGCGCAACCCTTTCATCGACCTGCCTACCAGCACCCCAAGGCAGGTACCAAAGCAGATCACCAGGTAAGGAGGGCAGCATTTGGCACACTGCCTCAGGTACTGGAAAGTCTTGGGCCGGGCTGGGCCTGGTCTCCCCCCCCCCCCCAGGTTGTCCAAGCAGTAGGCAATAACGGCGGCTTTGTACCCAGGAGAAAAAGATGAGCCACAAGAGGCAACTGTCTTTGAGACAGGCGGTCATCTCTGCACACTCCAGGGCCTCTTCGGAAGAAGGCTGCCCTGTCCTAGTCTCCTGTCCCCACAGCGAGTCCGTTGCCAGCTCCAAATTCCAGAGCAAAGCAGTAAGCGCTTGGACCATTAGAGCTGTCAAAATTCACATCACGCACCCTGGCTGAGCAATCTGGAATGCTTTCCAGGCAGAGTTCATGGCAGGTGAGCAGGGGGAGTTAAAAAGCGGTGGCTTCCAATCGAAAGCTGAGCTTCTCAGGAAGTTGCAGAGCTCCTCAGGAAGTCGGCATCAGCTTCCCTGCTGCGGACATTTGGACAGCAGCCCTTAATGCATTCCACATCAGCTCCTTCCCCGGAAGCTTCATCTCGGCTGCCAGGCTTCCCTGCTCCGCGCAGGCAGGTCCACTCACAACCAGTCTAGCCCCACACACAATTCCCTGGGACTAGATTTTCAATCGGGCTTGCTCCAACTCAACAGAACCCCACAAAACCAGGATCCCAACAGCCCCTGGAGCAACCCACTAGAAGCCTGGCCCTCTGGCAGCCTGGACATCATGACAGGCCTACCAAGTCTCCCCCAACCTTTCCCTTTCCATCACCAGCATTCTTATAAAAGTTTTAAAAAAAGTGGCCGCCACATAAAAAAAAAAACCACATGTGAACTTGTGCAAAGCCTCAGAACATGAGAGCAACCCAACCCTGCTGGATCATGCTATTGGTTCAACTGGTCCATCATCCCAGTTCAAACAGTGGCCAGCCAGATGACTCTGAGAAGCCCACAAAGGCAACAGCCCTTCTTTGCTGCTGTTCCTCCAATCACCAGTATCCAGATATACTGCCTCCAATCAGGGAGGTTCGAGTTAGTTATCATGGCTCATAGCCAATGAAAGACCTATTCACTGTGAATGTGTGTAATTAACTTTTGAAGCCATCTATTAGGACATACAAGGGAAACAGCTGAAGGCCCGTCTAGAATCCTGTTTCTCACAGTTTTGAATGAGAAACTTCCAGACTCTTTCCATGTGGATACGTAAAAAGCCTATTCACCTACGAGTGCTGCCATTTTTAAATACTAAAAGGGACAGCGGTTAGTGGTTAAGACACTGAACTGAAGACCGGAAGGGTCAGTAGGACAGCAGTTCGAGACCCAAGTGCCGCGTGACAGAGTGAGCTCTCGTCTCCTGTCCCAGCTCCTGCCAACCTAGCAGTTTGAAAGCAAGAAATTGCAACTAGATAAATAGGTACCGCTGCCAGAGGGGTAGCCAGGCGCCCGTGGTACTGGGGCCGAAAAGCCCGCCGCCCCATTATGCAAATTAAATAATTAATTTGCATAATGAGTTTCGGGGTTTTTTAAAAAAGTTTTTTTAAAAGGTTTTTAACACTAACGGGGCTTCTAAAAGGGCTTCTAAAAGGGTATGTGTGCTTTGCCAAACTTATCTGTAGTTCTAGGAACCTCCAGCAATGATCAGGGGCACAGATCGTCCCTCTGCAGCTCTGCTCCCGGTCGCGAACTCTGCAAATCGCCCAGGAGCGCACTGCAGAGTTAACGCATGCGCAGAGCGACGATGTTTCCAATCGTCGCTCTGCGCATGCGTTACCTCTGCAGCTCTGCTCCTGGGCGATTTGCAGAGTTCGCGACCGGGAGCAGAGCTGCAGAGTTAACGCATGCGCAGAGCGACGATTGGAAACATCGTCGCTCTGCGCATGCGTTAACTCTGCAGCGCGCTCCTGGGCGCTTTGCAGAGTTTGCGCCCGGGAGCAGAGGGACGATCTGCGCCCCTGAGAGTCCTAGAACTACAGATAAGTTTAGCAAAGCACACATACCCTTTTAGAAGCCTCGTTAGCGTTAAAAACCTTTAAAAAAACCTTTTTTTAAAAAACGAAAGTTAAGGAGGCTCCCGCCCCCCACGGAGCCTTTCCGCCCCAACGCCCTGGGGCCCACCGCACCACCGCCCCATATCAGACGACGCCACTGACCGCTGCGGCAGGGAGGTAACAGCATTCCGTTAGTCATGCCGGCCACATGATCACAGAAGCGTCTTCGGACAGTGTTGGCTCTACGGCCTTAGAATTGGAGATGAGAGTCGAACACGACTGGCTTTCGAGCAGGGGATACCTTTACCATTAGGAAATATGGCAGCTGGGAGCCAAAGATGGAGGAAAACCAGGACAGGCAACAGGCCCAGAACAGCACATGATCAGGGGTTCAGCCTACTCACTCCAATAGTTAGATTAACTAAAACTAAGGTCAGTGACTCACCTAGAAAAACAATGCTCCGTTTTAGATAAAAGGATTTTAAGCTCTTGCTCTCATTAGGCCACTAATAAGGAAAAGAATGAATAAATGCCCACCCCCAAGGATGCATTCTCTCACATTTGTATAGGACACTCACTGTAGCTTTTTGTCCCCTTTGGGGCACCAGAATAATTCCCGTTTTGCGCAAACTTTGTCTCCACATAGAAGGCCCCAGAGGGCTGGGGATGGGCAGCACAGGGGTGATGAAGGCAAACTGTGACTGGGGAGGAAAAGGAAGCAAGGGGGGGGGGGGATGAAGCGCAATCAGCAACAGATGAAGACACAAGGAAAAATGCAAGAGGAGGAAAAAAGAGAGAAAAAGAAAAAGTCCAAAGTATTTCACACAATGCAGACTGAAATGACATGCGGTGGAAAGAATGGCCAAGTAAGTAAGAGTCAGAATGGAGCAAGAGCATTGCGTGGTTCAGGCCAGACCAGCAGGATCACCTCCACCTGTTTTAGGAGGCCGCCTCCTTCTGGTAACATCTCGGGATCAGATCACCCAACAGGACAAACGCCAGCACCACCCCGGGAGAACTGCAGGCAACAAGTGGTTAATCAAGCAGGCAAGATGCAAGTGTGGGCAGATTAAGACAAGAGAGGTTATCAACATGAATTCAGCACATGCTGCGGTGGCAGAGGGGAAGATTTGGGCAAGGGTCCATGCAAAGCCAGTGGAGGAGGGGTAGGGGGGAAAGGACACCTCCAATATGAAGCTGGTAGTTCAAAGGAGAGATTCATCAAGTACAGCCCCCATTCCCCCACCCCCAGCTCTTTGCTGTATTTAAACCCCTCTCTTCCACAGAAACTATCCTGCCTCCTGGGACATACAGTATTTCCCAGCTCCAAGCCTAGCGGCATCTGGGGCCAGACATTTAGGTCTGGTCCACACATGCAGCAGAATGAAGTGGTGGAATGGACTGTGCGGCTTCAGACTGCAGGTGGGAAATATAATTTATGAATGCTCCTCCATCTTTTTATAAAGACTCAACCTGCAAAAAAAAACAAACAAAAACCCCAAAACAAAACAAAACCCTGAAAGTAGAAAACTAGCACTTCAGGAAAGCCAGCTCAGACCGAACATTTCTTACTTTCCTGCTTGCATGTTTTGTTTTTAAGATGGCACCCCCCACACTTGTAATCCAATGTGGCACAGTCCATTCCTCTTCCTCAGGATTCTCCCACCACCTTCTGATGCACGTGAAGACCAGGACTCCGCCTCATGCAAATGGCAGAGAAACAACTGGGTATGCAACCGCACTCCAAACTATTGTCTCTAGGTCCGTGTCCAACACGAAGAACCACCATAAAACAAAAAGCGACCGGAAAACATCCCTCAAAGAGATCTGGTGTTTGCCATCCGCTACTCTCAAGCTCGGACACAGTCTCGTTTGTGCGAGTGTGCAGGGTCTGGACTCCAACGGGCTTTAGCTGTGCTTGTCACACCCAACCATACACAGTGAAAGGTACTGAGGCAATAGGGAAAAGGAAGAGATCTATTCCATCAGCTATCCCCCCCCCCCATTTTTGACCAAGGAATTGTGCTAATAACAAAGCCTTACCTTCTGCCCAGTAGGACTGGGGGACAGAGGACTGACAAGGGGCACAGAGACTCCATTCACGGCACTGCTGTCTGTTTGGGGACTGGTCTTCACCTCTGTAAGGGTGGGAAGCAGTTAGGATCTAATCTCTTGATTGGGACAAGGGCCAGAGCCCACCACTTCGCTCTGCCTACCATTGGAGTTTGGCGTCTCCTCCCCCTCCGAGGCAGAGCTGGTCTCCTCCTCACCAACAGCAATGGTGCCCAAGGTCTTGCGCTCTTTTGATTGGTCTTGGACAGAAATCTTCTCCTTGCTGCTCATGCGACATACCGAGCTCCTGGGGGCACAGAGGTTAAAAGGAGAAGATAAAATTAACGCAGTCATTCCACCTCAATCAATTACATGAGTACGCAGGCTGCACCAGTGGGGGGCACCGCAGGATTGCAAACTTCAGCAATGACAACCGATGCCAGCTGCCACCATGGCTAAGGAGCGAGATCTATGGAGATGAAGGAGCTCGTGGGGATCTGGATTGGCATCTTCTACGAAACTGGTTTAGGCCTGGAGTGGCTGAAACGAAACAGTGGCTGAAATGCCTGCCATCTGTATGAACTACTGCAACCCTGCCACAAAGTGCCACTTCTCCTTCCTCGGTGCTTCCACACCAGTCAAGATGCTGCTAACCAATCTAAGCTTGGTTAGACTGGCTAAGCTTGCTAACCAATCTGAGGGCCAGGTTGGTGTAGTGGTTCTGGAGTTGCACTTAGACCTGGAAGATCCAGGTTCAAATCCCTGTTCAGCCATGAAGCTTCCTGGGTCACCTTGGGCCAGTCACTATCTCTCAGCCTAACCTACCTTATAGGATAGTTCTGAGGATAAAAAAAGGAAAGGAACTATGTACACCACCTTGAGCTCCTCGGAGGAAGGGCGGGATAAATATATGAATGAATAAATAAATAGGCTGAAAGTATGTATTTCACTTACATAAGCCTGTGTGAAAGGGTAACATGGAGAAACCCCCCCCCCCTTACAAAATACAGTGGGACATGTGGTGAGGGCATTGCCCACACAACTTGCGCTTTGCGCATAACAGAGCCAGTTTGGTGGAGGGGTTTGTGTTCTGGGCTGAGTCAGGGAGACCCTGGGTTTGAGCACCCACTCAGCTGTGAAGTTCATTGGGCAATCCTGGGTTATCATCTCAACCTAACCTAACCAGATTGTTAAAATAATATGATAATATGAAAGGGGCGGCCAGCCGGGGTGGGGTGCGAGACAGAAGAGAACCTTGTATACAGGAATAGAAAAAATACAATTAAAAATCAGGTGAGAGGCTTATATGTAGTTACCCTTGTGAGCATGCTACTTCCCACTGTGAACACGTACAAACAGGCCTTTGGTTTGTTTAAAATTGAAGGGCGCCTCAGTGATCTATCATTCACCTGTGTGTCCGGCCAACACAATTTTAGGCGAGTTAACCAATGCTTTCTGCTAAGAGAAGGATTTGCATTCCTGCTAATGTTTGCAGAACAGACACTTGTAATTTGTATAAAATCGACATGTAACTGCAAGCAGCTGGACTGTGGAGCTTGACATCTGCTATTTGCAACTGTAAACATTTCTGTAGCAGATTGGGCTGAGAGACCGCCCCTGTTTTGTGGTCAAACTCATTGCACACCAAATAAAGCCTTCTTTAAACCTGTTTTGCAACTTACGGTGGGGGGGGGGGGGATATTTACATACCACTGAACCATAAGTGGCAACCTAATTTAAGATAGTTGAAGGAGGTGGAAGCTGGAGGCTTGAGATTCTCTTGGGAAATCTCTTGGGAAATGACTGCAAGTGGCTGACAGCAAAACTCAAGCTGGAGACTTGAGAGCCAAAGATCTGGCATATATGGTGGTGGTGGTGGGTGCTAAAGAGGTCTAATAAGCGGATATGCTGCACTCACCTTCGGTGCTTGCTTGTGTAGGACGGGGGCTGTTCCAAGCTGGTGTCAATCACAGCCTGCTTCAGGTGCGCTTCCTTCTTGCTGCGTAGCTGTAGGGTATGGATGGATAGAGAAGAGGGTAAAACTTCCACCCCCTCAAGCAAGGGAATGGCGATGCAACCTTTTCAGAGAAGAACAGATTTTCCGCGGGGTGGGGAGGAGCGATCTGCCTCCTTGAACAGAAATAACTGGGATGAGAGCATTTCCCAAAAAGACTGCTGACTTGCTTCAAAGCACAGGACGACAACAGCAATAGTGGAAATAGATGCCGGAGGTGCCACAGAAACCGCTCTGAAGTGGAGTGTGTGACTACGGAGGTGGCTGGGATGAACCGTTTGTCAAGACAGGCACAACATGTGCCCACTGCAGGCATTCAGACGATCCAGTGCAGCCATAAGAGCAGTAGCATAGTTGCATCTTTCTGTACCCTACTTGGAAGCAGAGAAGGTCACCACGTGATAAGAATTTTAGAGCACCCCCTGCAGGATTAAGAATTTTAGAGCATCCCCTGCAGGATTAGACCACAACTCCATCTCCTTTCCCCACAGGTTCCAGGAAGCCCAAAGGAGATGCAAAGGCAACACCCCCCTCCCCCCCCACAACTGAGTGATAAGTTGCTTCTGGACACAGAGGCACTACTTATCTAATGCCACCCATTGATAGATCATAAAATGTGCCTCCCCCTCCCCATCTTTTTTTTCTTTTCTATATTTATATTTTATTGATATATTAAAACATAAAAACAATACATATTTCATAAAGTTATAGCAAGCGCGAAGCAATACATCCTACTAGCATACTATTCACTATTTTCTACATACAATTTCCAACTAAGCCAAAACACCCACATTCTATTCATTAAATCCGCATATCATCACATCATTCCTCTCTCTCTCTCTTAAAAAGTCAATAAATGGTTTCCAATTATTCACGAAAAAGTTAACTGACTTTTCCTTAATTAAAATTGTAAGTTTATCTATTTCAGCATAGTCCAAAACTTTCAGCCACCAATCTTCCAGCGAAGGTATCTCCGAATTCTTCCAATATTGTGCATATAAAATTCTTGCCGCAGCTATCATATATAAAAACAAAGTTTGAAATTTTTCGCCTACATGATCCTCCCACATACCCAACAAAAATGTTTCCGGTTTCATTTGGATCTTAATCTTTAAAATCAACTCAATCTGTTTGTGAATCTGAGTCCAATACTTCTTTGCTTGAGGGCATGTCCACCACATATGGTAAAAAGCAGCTCCCCCTCCCCATCTTGTAAGAGGCCATCACCACAAACAACTGTGGCAGTGAGCCCCACATAAACGAATGATGAAGCAGTCTTTCCACCCGTCTCTCCTCAATCTCCTGCCAATCAATTTCACTGGGTGACCACCGCGTTCAAATGTTAGTGGTAGGGCTGCAGTTTGAACTGACTACTAAAATGTGCCCTAATTCATCAGGCAGAAGATTCTGAAAAAACTGCATTTTTAATACAACACTTAAAAAAACCTCACTTCAGAAGACAGAGCCCCCTTTCTCTCACGCACAGGAGGGAACGCCTCTAAGACAAGACCTGCATGACAAGATGCCTTTTTGCTTCTAAACTACTGTTTCCAGTCGCATGCACATTTAAATCGACTAATGAACAAGGATTTAAGGAAAGTGGGGGGCCACTCCACTTGGAGAAGGAGAAGAAGAAGCTCTCACAGTCTAGTCCGTCTATCTACGCTATGCATAATTTTGTAAACCTCAGCTGCATGTGACCCCCCCCCCCCACCTCTTCCAGTCTTTTCGCCCTTAAAATCAAGACGTTCCGAACACTTCAGGCTTTCATCACAGGGAAAGTGCTTCAATACTTCAATCCTCTTGGTTATTTCACAGACTGTAAAAGCCTTTTGTATTGGGGCAGCTGGTTTCTCCCCCCTCCTTTATGGGGCACAGCTTGGCTCTCTCCAACTGCTTCTCAGAAGATGACTCCCAAAGCCCAATGACTTAAGAGCAAGAGGAAAAAAAAGCGTAGGGCCCAGGGCTGATCTGGTTTCAGTCTGCAGCTGGAGAAAGCCTACAGCTGACAAGCAGGAGGGAGGCCTTTGCCACTTGCCTTCCCCTCAGACCGAATGCAGTTTTTGCCTGAAGCAGCCCAAGAAGAAAGCAGGCAGCAGTTGCGGGGGGGGGGGGGGGCACCCTGCAGTTTCAGAAACGCAGCCCTAAGGCTGGCGATACTCAAATTAAGTTGACAGGCAGGCTGGCCTGCTCCCTGACCCCCTGCAGGGGAGGGCGGGAACCGTCGTCATCCTTCCGCTGTACTTGATGCTCCTGGCGGCTGCCAAAGCGCCAAGTAAAAAAAAGCATAACCAGGGCTGTGCCCCCCCCCCCTCTCGGTTTTTTGTTTAACACACAGTAAAAGTCGGCACCAAGGGAACCAAAGTACTGGCCATCCCCTATAATTAGCAGAAACTGAGCAACACAAAGCAAGTGTAGCCAGCTGCTTCGTTTGCATAATGTACACAGCCCACAGAAATTAGCTTTTCCTTGGCAGGGAATTGGTGTGGGGTTTTTGGTGTGTTTTTTTTTAATGCAAGGCACACGCAGGCCTGGTAGGATACAGAATATTTAAAGAGATTTAAGCTCCTCCTGATTAAAAAAAGTCTCAAAGCAGCTTATAAGGATTTTTTTTAAAATCTGAATTCACACACACAATAACCTCAAAGATACATAACGATAAGCAGCAGTGAAAACAGGAACCATCAATAAAGCCTCCAAGAGCAGTAAATTGCCACCTATCACTGAAAGCCCATGTAGTCTTGGTCTGCTGTCTCAAACCAAGACTGAACACCGTTACAAAGAACTCTGGAAAGAGCATTTGAAAGTGACCATGCCATCCCAAAAGAGGCCCTGTCCCTGGTCATCCCCACCTATGGTGGGGGCCACTACCAGGCCACAAGGCATCTGCAAACAAGGGCAGGGGCAACTTTTTGCCCCAATGACACTGGCTGTGCATCAAGTTTTGGTGTGCACGAGAAGTGCGAGCGACGCACACACAGCAATCCCCTCCAATCTAATGAATAGTAGCAATGTTGGGGTAGATGTGCTTCAGTGCAAAGGTGTATCTGGACTTATGAGTCCCACTCATACGTTTCTCCAGAGCAGCTTCTCTCTTGACCCAGATCCCTCAACTAGCCTTGACATCCTTTCCTGCACAAGGCTCCTTCCTAAAAAGACCTCCAGATGCTCCAAACTCCGCACAGCAGCACATAAGTGGGGCTCCAGGTGCTGGAAGCTCTCTGCACAGGGGCAGGAGCACGTCCTGAGCAGCAGTTTAGTCTCTTTGACACCTGCCACGAAGTCACTCACGTCATTTTGCTTGCGCTGCAGCTCCTCGAGCAGGGCCAAGGTATCCTCGTCTGCAAGGTCACATGGCCGCTGGCCCTAAGGTGGGAAGGAAACAGGTGGACTGAGAGGGCCTCCCAGACTTGTCCCACAGCTCCGCTGCCGAGCAGAATAAAGTTGTGTGGAAGCAGCTCTAAGTCCTTTCCTGGCCCTGCTACACAAGATCCCTTCCATGGGATTTCTGACAGCAGGTTTTGAGTATCTTCTTCATGCCTCCCACAGCCCGCTCCCTTGTACTCACCACGTTGTTGAGTGCCTCCATATCGCAGAAATGTTCGGCCAGAAGGCGGCAGGCCTCCTCCACCCCCCAGTGGGCTGCGGCATGTAGGGGAGTCCAGCCATCCCTGTCCTGTACACTGGGGTTGTAGCCGGCCTGCAAGAGGAGCCTAGAATGGGGGGGGGGGGAGAGAGCGAAAGCACCCGCATCAGGACACCTGGGACCCTTCTGCCTACTACAGAAAGGAACTAGACTGCGAAATGATCTTTCAGGATGACCCTCGCATACAAACTCCTATGTCAATAAAGAGGGAAGCTGGGCCTAATGGGTTCAAGCACAGGGGTTTCCAGAAACTGGAATTTCAGGGTCTTTTGTGAGGAAGGCGAGGTATAATGGTCTTCTCTGGCCCAACAACCCAACATTAGGATGCTCAGTTTATCCAGGGATAGGCAGGTTCTGGCAGTCTGAAGCAGGCTCTGCTTTGTCTATGCTGCATGCTAAGAATCAGGAATCCAATTCCCGCTCTCAGAGCGTTAGAGAAGAGCAGGCAGGAAAGGGGATTCGGATTGCCAGGGCTTTTGGGTGGAAAGGGGCCAGAATGAATTGAAGCAGTGGTAGGAATGGGGCTTTCTGGAACTCCTGGAGTTCCCCCCCCCAGGGCCCTTAAAGGAGAATGGGGCCTAGGGAGTCAAAGCAAGATGGCAGGGAGCCAGGAGGCTTATCTTTACTCCAAACCACTAACAGGTGGCCAGGGCGGGGACTGACACTGCCTGGCCTACGCTTTTCCCTAGGCCCTGCCTATGCTCAGGGGATCTTTGGCAAGCTGGATCGAGTCTGGAAACCTTCCCTAAAAACAACAACAGCAACAACAAACCCCCCCCCCCAACCTCTAAGCTTCCAGAGCAAATGCAGAAGTGACACAATGAGCCATCCTGGGTTGGGCTGAGCAAGTGGATCTGTGAGGCAAGGGGGTTTAAGTTCCTTGTCCTGTTGTCGCAAATAAGACCCTGGAACCTGAGGTGCAAGTTGGCAACTATATTCCAATTCCAATACCTTTATCGGCATCTTACATAGACAAACATCAACATATACATACATACATAACCCTTCAACAATGTACCTAAGTCAATGCACTTATACTTTAAAACATAACACCTCACCCCATTTGTAAATTAATCAAATCTATAAAATGGAAATACGCTTTCCCCTCCTAATTAAGAGGTAACTATATTGGGGAGCTACTGACACTGTAAAAGGGAAGCTGGATCTAGTTTCCTTCTCTAAAAAGGACAACAGGTAACCCACACACCAAGGAACGGGATATGGGGCTTTACTCCTCATGACAACTCATTCGGGAGGCGGCAGGGAAAGGGGCACAGGGTCAAAATCTCACCTCATGACCTCGACGTAGCCTTTGGCAGCTGCCACATGCAGGGCGGTCGCCCCCGTTTTGGGGTGTGGCTCGTCAGATATTTTGCCGGCGTTCAGCCATTGGCGCGCGTCACGGAGCATCACCTCCTCCTCTTCTCGTTTGGCTACCTCTACATCTACCCCTAAAAGCAGAGTCACAAGGGAAGTGGGGGGGGGGGAGTACAGAAATGCAACTGACTGGTCACAATGTGGAGCAGAGAATAAGTGTGGCCTCTAGTTATGCTGTGGAATCCTAGAAATCTGACATGTAATTCCTGCCCTCCATAAAACTTCAATATAAATGAATAAAACTCCCAAGTTCCTACTCATAACTGTTGTGAAGAAATGTCAAAAGTGTGCAGATGGGGCTCTTCTTCGGAAGGTGGAGACAGGGACTGGACATATCAAACAACTAAACTGCATGTGTGTCACATATAGCTCCTTGACCATTGGGGGGGGAGGGGTTGAAGCAAAAGTACTAAATGTGTTTGAATAAAATGTAAACAAATGGTTTGAATAAAACGTAAACAAATGAG
Source organism: Plestiodon gilberti rubricaudatus (assembly GCA_026170595.1). NCBI lineage: Eukaryota > Metazoa > Chordata > Lepidosauria > Squamata > Scincidae > Plestiodon > Plestiodon gilberti. The sequence goes on along the minus strand of JANXHW010000006.1, from coordinate 14,742,431 downwards.
CAAATGTATGATGTTTTGCAGAATTCACATTAGTCCCCTTTGTGCAGAATTTAATCAGCTCTGGAGTCTGGTGGACCTTTCAGAACTTTGGCTGTCGGGCTCTCAATTTGCACGCAGAATGAATCACGTTGAAAAGTATATCTCGTGAGCCCTGGGCTACATCGGGATACGAGAACACCAATAGTCTCCTCTCGCCCCATCCCAAAAACCATGCACAACATCCCTGTAGCATCACTGGCACTAGGAGGGCAGAAAACATTTGGGGCTGGCTGGGTTGACAGGCCCCAAATGGCAGCAGGTTGTCAAGGAAAAGGGCACTAAGAGAAAGGAGAGCTACATTCACTGTGGCTGAAGCCACACGCACGGCAGCCCCCTCTCTCCTTACCTCTCTTCCCAATCTCCGAACGCAGCAAGGTCTCCATGTTGTCAGCCTCAGCAATGTCCAACGGCACGTCCCCATCACTGTTCACCGAGGCAATGTTGGCACCGTGGTCCAAGAGGTATCTGGACCAGACAGTGAAGCCCAGGGTCAGATCCATGGGGTCCCGTTTAACTTGACAACAGGCCTCCCACCTCTGCAGTCCTGGATTAGATCCACAGGCCATCTAATCGGGTACAAGATCTCATTTCCTGCCAGGCTTGATTTCGCCAATCTAACTTAGGACGACTGCATGTCGGATCTTTATTTTATTCATCATATCCTGCCTCTCTTTTTCTGAGGGGAAAACCTCAAGGCAGTTGATTATTAAACAGATATCAATAAGAATGAGTCATAGCATGTCAATGGAAAGGGCCTCTCCTCTAGCAGAAGGTCTGCCCCCCCACCCCAGATGCTATTGCCCTCTACAGTTTCACCAGGGATGGGTGCCGACTCACATGGCCATTCCAGCCTCCTGTGTGTTTCAGGTTGGAGTCTTTGGCAATCCAGCTGCCATGGTTCTCCCATGCGCTAAAGCAGTGGTCCCCAAGCATGCCCCTGCCACTACCTCGTTCTCCCGCGATGGGTCGTGACCCAGTGCTCCAGGGTATGGTGCAATTGGAGGCTGCTTCCTGGCTGCGCCGGGCCTGGGATGCACTCCAGTAGCCTCTGCAAGCTTCAGAACGCCTCCGGAAGCAAACCGCAAGTCACTTCCGGAGGCTCACAGAAGCCACTGGAGTGTGTCCCAGGCCTGGCGCAGTCAGGAAACAGCCTCCAATTGCATCTGGAGGGCTCCAATTTGGAGCCAAATGGACGCAACAGCAGGTGGGTGGGTCCAACTGGACATTGGGCCGCAACCCGCCAAACTGTGGGTAGTGACCCACAGTTTGGCAAGCGCTGTGCTAAAGGTTCTAGTCTAGGGCAATGACAGTGGTGCTTCGTAGACCCTCAGGCTACAGTCCAAATCAGGGCATCTTGACAGATCCCTTCCAGCAGCTTTGCAAGCAAATCCTCAAGGAAGAGCTGTTACCTGCCCCCTTCTCCTTCATGGGAAAGGGGAGCAGCGCATCTAGGGAGACTTTTTCTAGTTGGGGAAACAGAGCAGGGAGCTCTGGTGGCTGCCCAACTTCACCGTTCTATTTACCCCTTTCTTTGACAGATGAGAATGACAGTACAACCACAGCCCCCTGCTGCTGGTATCCGTTGCCCTCCCCTTCCGGGAAGTAAAGCGAGACAAAGTGACCAGCAGCCTCAGCGCTCTCCTGTGTTTCCACAGCTGGAAAGATGCAGTGCAGCACTATGGCAGCTGCCAGGAGTGGCTCCCTCAGCTACAGAGGGGGCGGGAGGCCGGCACAAGCTGCCACTCCCTGCAGGTGAGCAGCAAAAGGTAAACTGCTCCAGGGATGTATGGTAGGTTGACCTAATAGCCCCAGGCAAAACAGGCATCTGTCGTGATGCTGCAACAGCTATTTATGGCTGGCACCACTCTAGGACATCTTCTTGACTCCAAACTCACTGTGCAATCTCGATATAGCCGCAAGAAGCAGCGACATGCAGTGGCGTCCAGCCCTCATTGTCAGCCTGGTTCACGTTGGCTCCGTTTGCCACCAGAAATTCAACGACTTCCATGTTCTCATCAATGCAGGCCTGGAAGAGGTAGAAGAGACCGTCACACAACGGTTCCAATGCCCAGTTTTCCACTCCACATAAGGAGGAAGCAAGCAGTTCCAAAAAAACACCTACTTCTGCTTCATTGACTACGCAAAAGCCTTTGATTGTGTGGATCACAACAAACTGTGGCAAATTCTTAAAGAGATGGGGGTACCAGACCACCTTACCTGTCTCCTGAGAAACCTGTATGCGGGTCAAGAAGCAACAGTTCAAACCGGCCATGGAACAACTGATTGGTTCAAAATTGGGAAGGGAGTACGGCAAGGCTGTATATTGTCACCCTGCTTATTTAACTTATATGCAGAGTACATTATGAGAAATGCAGGGCTGAATGAATCACAAGCCGGAATCAAGATTGCCGGGAGAAACATCAACAACCTCAGATATGCAGACGATACCACCCTAATGGCAGAAAGTGAAGAAGAACTAAAGAGCCTCTTGATGAGAGTGAAAGAGGAGAGTGCAAAAGTTGGCTTGAAACTCAACATTAATAAAACTAAGATCATGGCATCGGGTCCCATCAATTCTTGGCAAATAGAAGGGGCAGAAATGGAAGCAGTAACAGATTTTACTTTTCTGGGTTCCAAGATCACTGCAGACGGAGACAGCAGCCATGAAATTAAAAGACGCTTACTCCTTGGAAGGAAAGCTATGGCAAACTTAGACAGCATAATAAAAAGCAGAGATATCACCATGCCAACAAAAGTTCGTATAGTCAGGGCGATGGTGTTCCCAGTAGCAATGTATGGTTGCGAGAGTTGGACCATAAGGAAGGCTGAGCGCCGAAGAATAGATGCTTTTGAACTGTGGTGCTGGAGAAGACTCCTGAGAGTCCCTTGGACTGCTAGGAGATCAAATCAGTCAATTCTAAATGAAATCAAGCCTGACTGTTCCCTGGAAGGACAGGTACTAAGGCTGAAACTCAAATATTTTGGCCACCTAATGCGAAGAGAGGACTCTCTGGAGAAGACTCTGATGCTGGGAAAGATTGAAGGCAAAAGGAGAAGGGGAAGGCCAAGGATGAGATGGTTAGACAGCATCACCGATGCAACAAACATGAAAATGAGCGAACTCAGGAAGATAGTGGAGGACAGGAAGGCCTGGCGGGATATGGTTCATGGGATCACGAAGGGTCGGACACGACTTAACGACTGAACAACAACAAAGCAGTCCCAAATTTCCCTCTCTTATGATTCGTAACACCCTCCGTACCTTCCCAAGCACCACAAAACACCCTATTGTGTTGCTGTGTGTTCTACACCACACAACATCAATGCTGATGGAAGCTGGCAACCCCCGATCACCCGATCGACAACAGAGTACACCAACTCCTCAGAGGTTTTACTCTACAAGGAGTGGGGCGGGGGGGGGGGGAGAGAAGAGGCCACCTCATTCTTTTTGCTACATCACAAAGCAAAAAGAGAACTTTTTCTGCTGCCGAAAGGCAATACCAAAATGCTCTTAATGAAAAATTATTCCAGGAATTTTGCAGTATTTATTCAGTTCTGGTGCAGAGCCTAGAAAATGTGGTGCCAACTGAACAAAAGCCGGCAGGGAGGCAGAATGTAGGCAAGTATCAAGGAAAGCTTCCTAATGCTAAGAGGATTGCAGTGCAGGAACAAGCTGCCCCAGGGCCGCTGCAGAATGAATTCCTGGGCATGGAGGGCTAAGCAGGTTTCTAGTGGGGATGGATGGATGCCTTAAGATCCAACAGAACGCCTGTGCAACAGGGCAGAGAGTTTGAGATGACCCACTAAAGCCACCGGCTTTCAACTGGTGGATTGGGACCCAGGCCCAGTTGGTGAGGGAGCCTGAGCAGGGAATCGCCACAAAACATAAATACAGAAAGCCTAATCTGTTGGAAGTTATTTCACTGCACCAAATATTCATAAAATGTCATTGTACAATGTTTTCAACCACCAGGACCCAGCTACCTCATGCCTTTCCATTCACTAAAATCACACAGATAAGAGAGAGCAAGTTGTCTCTGAGCAATCGGGGGGGGGGGGGAAGAATCCTGCTTCGACACTTTTCCTTATACCTTCACCAGTAAGAGGCCTCGAGAACTGAGGGCTACACTGCACACATCTACAAGTGTCCGTATGCACACACTTGTTTTCGCAGAAATGACTAAATGTCGAGTATAGATAGTGTGAAACACAGCATGTGAAAAATGTGTGTAGGTACAGATCAACAGTCACGTGTACATGATAATACAGACTGTCCTTTCACAGAGCACAATGTGTTACTAGGGCTTTGTCTTCACAAATGACATCGGAACATTCAAAGAGGGGCCTGGAATACCCCACAGAGGGCCGGGCTTCCCTGCGGCGAGGGTCCTGTTGGAACCTACAAGTGGGTCACAGAGAGGCACCGTCATGTTCTAAGTTTTAAAAACTGATGCTGAACAGATGCGAAGGATGACAAGCCTCCAGTCCTTTCAGTGGTGTAGAAAAGGGAATCTGGGCAGATGCCGTTTTTACTTAGCAGAGACAACTTGTCCTGCAGGAATGAAACTCCCTCTTCAATGTAACTATTACAAGGACTGGAGATTCCCCCCGCCCCCGCTTTGCATCTGGTTACCCTAAAGAGAAAGGCAGCAAGATGGCTGTATATGGTTAAAAATATTAGAAGCAGACCTCGTGTTACAGGCTGTAAACGCAAAGGCTGAAATGTATTTATTTACTTGATTTGTATCCCGAAGGGCACTCTGAAGACCCAAGGCTGTTCCTGAGTGACCACACTATTCTCTGAACTTTAAAATGTCTGGTTGCCCCAAGGATACTTCTTCCCCTCGAGAAGGGGGGGGGGAAGAGAGATAGATAGAAGTCAAGACCCAGTAAAGACCAAACTTCAGCCACAGCAGGCCTCCTCTTCTCTCGCCAAGGCACTGGAAGGACGGAGGGGCAATGCTTGATGCGTTCTTGGCTCCCTCTCACAGCAGTCTCCCTTCAAGGAGTCAAAGAGGACAGTTGATGGCGTTACTGGGAAACGTGGCACAGCACTGGGAGGGCAGCAGGTGGACAGGAAGCGCAGCTGGTTGCTCTCTTGAAGGAAAATCCTCCTCAGCCCAGGCAAGAACCTTCCCCATGCCATGCAATGAAGCTGGCGAACTGGGCAGGCTTTACACCGCCTGCAAAGCTGCATGGCTGGCTCAGAGGACCGTCAGTTGGAAGTTGCCCGGTCTTAAAAATTAGGTGCCCGTTTCACCCAAGAAATAGGTAGGTGGGACAAACCATGCAAATCTGCTGGCTTTAGCGCCACTTCTCACCAGACCTAGCAGCCCCAGTCATCTGGACCAAGCCAAACCACAGTTGCAAGCTGGTTTGCAACTCCTGGCTTGGAGGGCAAGGGCAAGCCAGAGTTGCAACAGGGACTTGTGCTGTGGAGGCAATTGAGGCATCCAAGGAAAAGAGGGGTGGGAAGAGCACAATGCTGAACACCAGGCTGCTGCTACCAAGGGACAGCAATGCAGTACAAGCACACCACCCTCCAAAGACGCACAGGAGTAACCTAGTTCGGTTTTGAAGGAACTCGGATTCTCAGGGATTCTCCCAGTTGCGTGTGAAACACCAGATACACCGCAAGATTCCACGTGCGCCGAACAGCACAGAAAACCTGCAGTCTCTCTATCGAGCCCCAGTATGGGGAGAGGTTTGGATCAGAAAAGCCTTTGATGTCTCTTCCAGTGCCAAGATTATGCAGCTGTGCTACTTTTCTGCTTCCAGCACAAAAGAAGTCAGAACTGAAGGCAGCAGCTTCGGCTAGATTTCATCTGCCTTTAATAACAGGGCTCAGATTTGCAGTCAAGAGACCACGCAGAAGAAAACGGGTTCAGGCAACAAGCAACAGCAACGTGGGTGTACTTGATCAAGCTTGGAAAAAGGAATTTGGGACATCTAGCTTTTGCTTCGAAGAGGGAGAGGCGCACCAACTTGGGAGGACTGGGCGACAAACTCCCAGGTCCTCCTGTGTTTGAGGGGATGGTAACACAGGAGGAGGGGGGAACCTTCTATAACTAGCCACAAGCAGCCCATGACTTTCCAAATGCCGTGATTCTCAAATCCATTTGCCGTCTCTGCCTTGCCATATACTTGCAACACCATGGCACTTCACATGCACAAACCATCACGCTGCTGCTGAGGAAAGGTGCATATACTCTGCTAAAAACCAAGAGCACACGCACTCCTAAAACTTCTGTGCCAAGAAAAGCTGAATTGTGTGACCAGTATCATTTGCATATCGCTCATTTGCACAATGCGATAATGCAAATTTTGAACACACTTGCTTAGGTTGCATAATTTATCCTGCTTCAGCAGGGAAGGAGGTGTGCAGGACCCGGAACCACTGGAAGTCTCAAATCCGACTAGGTATTGCCTGTGCTTTCAAGCCTATCTTTACAGCGGACTAGAAACTAATGAAAGCTGCACTGCTAAGGATTGCCAATGATGTCCCCATGTTGAACTGCAGAACACACAGCCCAGTTGCTGAGCCAAGGTCCTGCATTAGACCAGTTATGTTCTCAGGGAGGCTGTATTCTTTGTGTTTTTATCCTGCCCGTCCTCCATGGAGATTCAGGGTGGCACACGCAAACTTTAATCTCACAACCACCTTGAGACACAGCGACCGTCCCAAGATCACTCAGCAAGAAATTTCATGGCTGACCAACCATTTGTATCCAAGTCAGATTCTCCATCCACAGACACAGAGTGTGGGCTATACTGATTGGTAGGGAGTTTGGCTTGTCTGGACAAAAAACCGAAGGCTAGCAGGAGTCAGGATGCCTGGATGTGTGACCAGGATTCCGATTCATTAGCAGAACTCTAAGCAAGTCCTCTATTCAAAAATATGGCCTACGGCTCAGGGTTCAAATCATACCACCTCTGGGCATGTATAGGAAGGTGCTGCAGCTTTGCTCTGTGCCCCACATAGTCTTCTCATGGACTTTGGTCAAAGACGCAGAGATGTTCTGCAGTGGCCATTACTAACACAGAGAACCCTGAACTACCATCTTAAACGCCAGCCTGGGCCTGGCTGGGAGTGGGAGAAGGTAGTCTCTATGTCTGTTTCGTGTGCTGATATTAATAGCCTCTGCCTGGAATGCAAAGATTTCATTTTCCACAAACAAGAGCAACCGGCTGGTGCTAGCTGAAGCTTCTCAGAAACATTCCTAGACAAAGCATACAATGAAAGCACGACGCTCCCTGCTAGGCCCTCTTTCCTCTCCATGAATCCAGGAACCTGGGTTCCGGTCCTCTTGCCCAACTCTACAACTCCTCTTAAACCCTGGTGACCCACAATAGATGGTGCTGGGAGCACACACCAGGGTTCAAGACTTTCCACAGCCATCAATCCTTCCCCACCTGTAAAATGGTCCTTCGTCAGGGGAATTGTGTATATTTAGAAAGTGCGTGCTTTGGATTCACAGTGTGCAGCGCAACGTGCTTTGTTGACTTGCTTGTTCCGAAAACTGTACCTTCCAAATATACATAATTCCCCTGATGGAAGGGCCATCTGTGGTCCAACACATATTGGGTCATTTCAATTTTGAATGTATTTGCTGGTACATTTGAATGGGACCCAAAACTGGTAATTTTGAATACATTTGGGTCTGCAACTTCCTAAAGACTGTTCTCCTATTATACTGAAAAGTTCAACCAGGCACCCACTTCATTCCTAAGCATTTGGAAGACGCCACCCACTTGGTTCTAAATATTCCTCCACAGCCACAAGCACTAGAAACTTAAAAATTTAAAAATAGAGATGTGTATTTCTCGTGTTTCCTTGATAGCTACCAGTTTCTAAGTTAAAGCTACGTTCTCTACTCAGTGGTAAGTTGTATTCCCTCCTTCCCCCCAATTTCAGATCCTCAGTCCCTTTTCTCTTTGGCCAATGCTTGGTCCATTCCACACGAACACTGCAAGTGGGACACCACTCCCTTTTTTAAAAAAAGGCCAGCAGTCCCATGCCCGCCCACTATTCCATCTATTTGTGGCTGCACCTTGGAAACTGGTCCCTCACTCCACTCCCAGGCTTTTTTCAGTATCTAGGGAACAGCAGTTTTCAGAAACAGGTTTGGCGCTCCAATACGTTCCTTGCTTCCATCCTCCCGTTCACAGACTGTGTAGTTCTGGCCATTCTAAATTCTGCCCTGGCCAAAGGCCAGCAAGCTATGCAATGGGGCAGCCTGGCAGAGAGGACAAATGCCTGGGACTCTGGGAACACAAGGTGAGGGGAGGCCTCACGAGAAGAGAGTGGCGCCTACTATGCCAACCAGGGAGACAGCTAGGAGGTAGGGCCTGGAAAACTCTAAGAGGCCCAAACCCTAACCCTACTACTAAAACCAGGAGGTGGCATATCCCCCATCGTGGCTTGTAACCTGTGATGGACCTTTCCTCCATAAATCTGTCCAATCCCCTTTTAAAGGCATCCAGGCCAGGTGCCATCACCACATCTTGTGGCCATCACCACATCTTGTGGCAAGGAGTTCCACAGATGAATTACACGCTGGGTAAAGAATGCGATATGTTTGGGTACATGTCCCACCCACCCTCCAATATACAAATGCTCTCAAGGCAGCTCATGGGTAAAAAAAAAAAAGCAGCATAACCCCCCCCCCCAAACAGCAGTAGTTAACACCCAGCAGCAGAGGACAGCTGCTAAAGAGAGCTAAACCCATAGCAGATAAGAATGGCAGTTTTAAAAGTTGGGAAAAACAAGGTCTTTGTGCGGCACTGCAAAGACCTCAGGACAGTCACCAGGAGATGCCCCCCACTGCACAGATGGGGGCCACAGCCAAAAGAGGCCGCCCTAAATACAAGGCACTGCAGTAGGTTGACCAGCAGGTTTCCACAGAATGGCTCGTTGTGGCCAGGGTATCACTGGGTCAGTTCAGGCGATACTCCAAAGCAGCCCACCCTCGCATGCTGCCCCACAGATGTCTAATCAGCAATGGGCCACTTTGTTTCTAATCCTGCCTCTTTTTATTCTTACTGTGTTTCGGTACTTTTTATGGGCTTCTATTGGATTTTATCTATTGCATTTTTGTTGAGTTGGGATTTTAATTCTTAAGAGGAAAAGCAGGATATAACTCATTTGCATAAATAATCACATGGGGGCAGTTCATTCAAAAGGCCCCTAAATGAAGGAGGCTGATTCAGCAGCGGGACGATAAAACGGGGGGGGGGGGGGGAGAGGCACACTTCTTCTCCCGAAGCACTGCAATCAAAGCAGTTTGTACCAAAACCAGGTCTGAAGCCAGACTGAAGTGGATCCAGAACACTAGTTTCCTCCAAGAGCATCTGGAGTTGCTCAGCAACCATCCCGAAGCATTCTGCCCAGGGAGGAGACATTTCCAACCAGCTGTTTGTCGTTAACTATCTCTGGGTCCAAGGAAGATTTTTCCAAGCAAAGTTGCACAACTGCCTCCTTGAGGGCACTTAGGATCACCCGTCTGGTCAATCCTCTTCTGCTAGATGTTATCAAGGGTCAAGCAACAATGCAACAGCCCAGACTCCTCCAAGCACACCTCCTTGGGCCACAATAACGAAAGCTCATCCCACAAAACAGGACCAGGTAGGACTTGCCCCCCCCCCGCCCACTGTCAATCCCATACATCCCTGCCTGTGGCCTCTGCTTGTCCAACTCCACCATCCGCAACCATCCGATGGTCTCCTCCCTTAGGTGTCCCTGCCCTTTCCTCGCCAAGCAACAATTGTGGTGGTCTCCAACACAGCCCTCCATGCTTCCCTCTCTTGCTCCGGAGTCAGAGAAGGAAGCACAAGCATTTGCACACGTGTCAGGAGCCTTGGGACACCTTTGCTAAGAGCAGTCAATGGCATTTACCTCCATGCTTGCCCCTTCTCCTCTGGAGCAGGGGAGGAAGTGCTGGGTTGTCAGGTCAGGCTTGGCTGGGAGGTCCAGGCTGCCTTGACCAAGCACAGCCACCACAACCCCTTCCCCACACTTCCCTCTCTGGAGCAGGGGAGGAATGTGCAGGGCTCCGCTGTGCTCTGCAAAGATGTCCAGGGTGTGTCTGCTGAACTCAACCTCATTCACCATCCTCACCAGAGGTCACCTGCCCACTCGCCATGACGAGAGTGGCGACCAAAATTGTGGACGCCTGTGGAGAAGTACTGTTTCTTCACTGCCACAGAAATGGCTCAATAACTAACTCATATCTGTGCTTAACTGTTTTATGCCACCATTTTAGCAATCTGCTTGTTTCAATGCCCCAGTACCTTGGGTAAGCGAAGAAACTGACGGGGCTCCACACTGCAGGGGAGGATATGCTTAGAGAAAGGTGTTTGTGTCGACCAACCAAGTACGTCATCTTTGCTCCCCACACTGCAACAAGGGTCTCAACAGAAGCACCAGCCCTGCCAAATGGAAACTCTGACGCACTCCAGAATCCCTCCGATTCAACCAGACTCCAGGGATGCCCCCTATCCAACATCCCAATCCCCAGTGCCTCCCTCACCATTAGCCCTCCATTCCCAAGCAGCCCCCTGTAACCTGGGAAGATGCTTCACCCTATCCTCAAACCAGATCTAGGCTCTTCCCTGCCCCCACCAAGTTTGACAGATTGGTGTTTGGAGATGGTGGGAGGATGGAGACCAGGGCAAGAAGCCAAGCAGCATCCAGGGAATGAAGTCATGGAAAATTAACCAGGAGCGCGGGGAGGATGAGGGAAAGAAAGCAGGGAAGGGACAGCAGCCCCCGAGGCTCCTAATGAGAAACCCAGGAAAAGAGCATTTATTTCAAGCACAGCCAGCCTTCCTTGCAAAGCCATACAGCACAAACTCAGTGGCTAAATCCAGTGGGAGCTGCAAAAGGAGGGATTCTATACAGCAGAAAAATCATGCCCTTTATCATCCTTCATGCCAGCCTTGTAGCCAAATAACTAATTTGTTCCTGGACTTCTTAACTGAGCTTCCTCCCCCTCTATCCATCCAGAGAGTTAAAGGGACCACCTTTCCTCAATGCTCCACTGCTTCCAAAATCATTTCTAAGGGCTCCATCTGTTACATCTAGGGGGCATTTACACTCCCTCCCATAGCCTGGTCTGTGGGAGCTTATGTTCATGGAGCAGTACTGCTGTAGGGTGACCAGAATGCTGGGCGTGGACACGGGAGAGCCGGGTTCAAATCTCTTCTCGGCGACAACGTTCACTGAATGGGCTTGGGCAAGTCACACTCTCTCTGCCTAACCACAGGGTTCTTGTGAGGACAGAGTAACAACTCCAAGCACGCCATCCTCATCTGCTAGTGGGGATGGGGAAGACATATAAACGCTACATAAATATTCACAGCCAGACAGGATGAAAACGTCAGACTGTTTCTAGAAAGGCAGAAGATTATTGCAGGAAAGACACTAGAGAAGATTGACTGGATCTAGGGGCCTCCTTTTAGCCACTGGAAGGTTTCAGTTGCAATCGGCCAGATTTGCCTCATTAGCAGCCAGCTGCTTGCCAGTGTTGTATAGCAAGGAAGGAGAAGTTTCACACACCTCACAACCGAGGAAACAGCACCACCCATCATGGCAGAAGGAAAAAAACAAAACAGATATGCACTCAGCCTCCAAAGTCCACACCAGCCCTACATCCATCCACAATGCAGATGAGAACGTCAAGACAAACTGAGATGGTTGCAAATTACCACCAACTAGTCACAGCCTGCTCCCCCTTCTCCATGTGCAAAAAGTACTGTGAAAACTTTGCTTTCACTTTAGAATAAACCACAGTTCCGCATGATGTACACGGTCTGGGAACTGTGTTTGTTAACTGGTGTTAGAACAAGCCCAGTTATCAAACCAGTTTTGTGAACTTTGCTTTGGTGAAAAGCGGTATAATAAATACTTTATCATCATCCTGGCTTGTTTCCACCCTAGTCACAGAAATTGGGACAGAGTGGAGGAGGAAGTATGGAGGATAAGAGAGTGGCAGGCCAGCCACCACTCTGTCCTGTGCTCTGCCCCCTCTTCCTTTTCCAAACCAGGGAGTGGGAGGAGCGGAGGCTGGGTCACCACCAGGTAAGGGGGAGCAGCATTTGGCACACTGCCTTAAGCACCAGGAGGTCTTGGGTTGGCCCACCTTTAGTACCATCTCCAGTACTGATCTCTCTCCACATAGCACCAGAAGAGCCGGTGACATCATCGGCACTTACTTCCGGGTTTTCTCTGCACCAGAGCCCTACAAAAGGTAAGCTAAGGAGTGTGGGTGGACAGGCCTTTCCTGAGCCTGGAAACCCACGCACACGAGCGCTGCAGGCTCTACCGGGCTCGAGGTGGCAGTTCCAGGGCTCTGGTGCAAGCTCCCTAGCAGCCGCCATCTTGACGGCCAGGGAACCGCGTACCACCAGCTGGTGGTCTGCATACCACTAGTGGTTTGTGTACCACCAGTTGAAAACCCCTGGTTTAGGCCAATACATTTTTGCAGCCTTATTTTTGAGGCTGACTTAACACACCAAAGAGTCCAGAAACCTATTACGTCACAGTACACTAAAGAAAGCAGAGTCAACCTAACCAACCTGGGGGAGAGTCCCCCATCCCTGCTAGTTCACCCTTTCCATGAAACCCTACAAGACCCCCATCCCAGACAGCAGCCTCCTCCTCCTCCTCCTCCTCCTCAACTGCGAACGCAGAACACACACGCACCCCAGTGAAAAGCAGCAGTCCTTCAACAAACCTCCATGCAAGAAGGTTATTTGCAAATTACACAACTCCCTATCAAACTTCTGAGAGCCACATGGCCCAAAAAGTATCAGCGTTCACACAGCTCACCCAGTCCTTGAAACAATAGCTTGTAACGGGAAAGTTCCAAAGTCATTTTCCAACTGGCCAGGGAGACAGACTGCCAATTTAAGGAATGGTGAAAGCGTGACTTTGATTGCATGCATATACAGGTGGGCCCCCATATCCACTGATCCGCTATCCACGGTTTCAGTTATCCACGGATCGCGGGGAAACCCCCCCCCCCCAGGCTTTTACTTTTTTCCCCCAGTAAGCTTCATTTCTTCCTTAAACAAACAGGAGAAGCAGCCTCTGGCTGCTTATTGCAGGCAAGTAGAAAGAGACTAAGTCCTAGAGAGGCTCTGCAACGTTAACAGAAACCTTGCAGAGCCTCTCTAGGACTTAGTTTCGTTCTATTTGCCTGCAACGGAGGCTGCTTCTCTGTTTGTTTTAAGGAAGAAACAAAGCTTACTGAAAGAAAAATAAGAGCTGGGGAGGGTGCGCACACCTGCCCACAGGGGAGGCAGGACAGGGGCCCCTCAGGAAACCATGGAGGGGGTGTTCGCTCCTATCCATGGTTTCAAGTATCCACGGAGCGACCTGGAACATATCCCCAGCGGATATGGGGGGGGGAGTACTGTACTATAGCAGGGATTCTAATCTGCACAAGCATAATCTGTACAGACCCAGGGACAGTGGTTTTAACCACTCACTGGGAACGGGGCACAAACAACTCGACTTTAGCACACAGGAAGTGATTTGTAACATCCAAGTGGAATCGCATCCCAGGACCATCTCAACACAATCTTGCTGGGGCATACAATTTGGCACAAACCCCCAATATCTTCAGTTAAAGGATTTCAATCAAAGGACTGGGAAAACTTTCCGGGAAAACAGCTGTCAGTCACAGTCAACACTAGCAAGACAGATCTTTGACGCAAGTTGGCATAAAGGCAACATTTATGTGCACAACGTAGAATTACACAGGAAATTAATCAGGATTAACAAAACTGAAACACAAGAAAGAATATCATGTCAGGCCCAAAGCAGTTGACAAGTGCTTTACATCCTCAAAGGATAGACCCAGGATGCAACGCATGTCTCCCATTCATTAGGCAGCCTCTCTATTAATATTTCTCATGCAATATAGTTTTCTGCCAGATCAGAGACTGTCTGGCATGCAAATTGGAAAATTATCCAGCCTTCGCTTTAGTATCACATGCTGATGTTGCATACATTGTACTTTTACACATGCAAACTGAATCAGCATACGGTTTGCAAAATAAGAGCTGACAGGGCGCAATTTTACCCCCAAAGTTACCAACACTGAACTGGGTGCACCAGCCTCTAATTCCAGATGTGGGTGGATCACAGCTGGTAGTAGTTACTTAGCAGGGACAGATGGGCACTCTGGACATGATGAGAGGCAGCTTCATCTCTAGTATGATCCACCCCAGAGCTGCATCCTGGCACTGAAACAAGGGACTGCTAGACTCTGAGGAATAGGGCTGTCAAAGTCATTCTCTTCCCACCTCAGAGCAAAGCCCTGGCATTAAGTAAACCAGTGCTGGAGCTTAGTGTCATGGGGAAAGCATTCATTACAATGCTCATTCCCTTGTCACATATTCCAGAGCTAGGTCCTGGCATTAGCGACACCAACACTGAGGTCCAACAATGAAGAAATGATTTTTTGGAGTTCAGAGATACCTTCTTCACAGATATCCCAGCACTGAGCAGCATCACTCAAAACATGGGTGGGGAGTTGCAACACTTAGGGAAAGGCACTCTATGCATGCTCAGAGGCAACCCCATCACACCTCCGACAGCTTAGTATCTCATTAAATCAATGCCAGAGCTCAATATCACGGGGGAAAACATTTTTTAGGTACGCAGAGGCACCCTCTTCTTCACAACCTGTTCCCAAGAACCAGGCAAAGGAGCTGAAAACAGATGGTGCGCTTAAGAGGCAGGCACTCTTTACACGCTCAGAGGGATTCTTTCTTATGGATACGTGTACACAGTGCATTCCCAAAACGATCCCTAAAGTGGATTTTCCACGCTTATGCCGAGCAGCAGCGAAGCCAAGCGCGCAGTTCACAGCGGGGTTGAGATACTGCCCTCCCACCCTTGGCGGGCCTGGGGTGCCTACCTGGTGGAGGGCGCTGATGCCGTCCGCGTTGGTCCCGTTCACAGCCTCGGGGTCGGCGCTGAGCATCTCCCGGGCCACCTCCAGCTCGGCGCCGGCGCAGCAAGCCAAGAACTCGGCGGCCGCCTCGAACCGGACGGCGCGGGGAGTCCGGTCCCCACCCGAGCCGGAGCACATCCCCGGAGAGGGCGAAGGAGCGGCAGACGGCGGGGCCGGGCAGAGGGGAGAAGAGGAAGCCGCAGCCGCGGCTGCCGCCGCTTCGGCCTCCTCCCAGGCTCGGAGCTGCTCCCGCCGCCGCGCCCGGGCCCCCTCCCCTTCGGAGAGGGACAGCAGCGGCGCCGCCATTTTCTCCTCCTTCTTGCCGCCGCCAGCCCGGCTGGGCGGCCCACCCGGCCCAGCTCTACCCTGGGCTGAAGAAGAAGGAGAAGAGAGGCAGCTGCAGCAGGAGAGGCAACGCCTCCCGGCTTCCGTACCGGAACAGGAAAAAAGAGCGGAGAGGAGGAGGGAGCGGCGGTCGTGTGGCATGATGGGAAATGGAGTCTGGGCCTTCCGTGCTCCTCAGAACATATAAGGAAGGCTAGAGTGACATTCGCTCAGGGCGGCTGAACTTCCGGTGAGGGCCGTCATTGGCTATGATTCTCTAGAGACGCAGAACTCTGTCTCTGCGCACGGTCTATACAGCGTTTAGTAGGGGGGATATGTTGTTGTTCAGTCGTTAAGTCGTGTCCGACCCTTCGTGATATGCAAATATGCAAGAGGGGAAGACCGGCTCAGCTATATCGCCGGCAGTCCATCACTAGCTGTGTGACTCAAGGCTTCTAAGTTTATGGGAGAAGGAAGCGTGTGTTATGGTGCATGGCGGGAAGTGGAGTCTGGTCCCGCCTCCCCTTCCCATCCTCGAAAACGTCCCTGGGAGACGGGGACTTCAAGGCAAGAGAAGATGCCAGCCGCGTGCCCGTGTTGATAGAACGGGACTAAAGTCACATTCACATTTAATCCTAATTGGCACATCTTGTCTAAACTGAACGGGTTTCCCATTCTAATTTCCAGTGCAAAGTATAGTGGGTTTCAAAAGCAGGATGCTAAAGGATAGAGTGACAACAACGCAAGTGATTTATATAACAAGAACTGTGGCCAAAATAAGCAATCCACATTGGCCATGAATTGAGCGCAGAGTGGTGACGTAGTTTTGCATCGGAAATTAGAGTGGGAAGTCAGTTGAATTTTAGACTGGAAGTGTCAGGGAGTGATTGTGATTGTGGCACTCTAGTCGTATCACACAATAGAGTGATTGTGGCACTCTAGTCGTTTTCTTTACTATGGTGCTCCCATCAAAGGTTCCGGTGCCCATAGAGATAGAAAAAGATTAGAATCATAATCTTAGCCCTAAGAACATCGCTATAAAATTTAGCTAGTTTCTCTAACTTCCAAAGCAACGCATGTAAGGTTTTCACCATAGAGATGCCAATGGATGGAGCAAAATCACTCTACACACAGAGAGAATAATGGCCAATGGGAATGTTCAGTGTTACCAGAAGTTCTGGCTGTTTGTCACTCAATCCTTTTATATCTCTATGTGAGTGTCAAGACAGGCCTGCATAGTTGGACTAACATTGTTGGGTTGCAATCCTATACACACTTTCCTGGGAGTAAGTCTCATTGAACACAATAGGACTAACGTCTGAGTAGACATGCATAGGACTGTGCTTTTGGTTTTGGAAACCCTTTCCTAGCAGTCTTTTCAGCTGAGAAACCGCTGTATGTTGCAGAGGAATCCGGGAATTTTGCGTGCACAATCAGGTCAATCGCCAAGTCTGTTGGGCCTCAGCATTAAAATGAGAGTGAGCTTTAATAACACTCCACTACAATTGTGCATTCCAGTGCAAGATTGGTAGTGGCAAGCAAGGTGTCTTACAGGGAAGTTTCTTTGTCATGACTTTTCTTCTCGTTGAGCAACCCATTAAACTTGCAGAAAGTCCCACATTTCACCAGAATACTGTTTGATCACTGCTGCTGCACTGCATGATGTTGCTACTCCTCTTGACGTACGTCTCTAGATTCTTCATAATGTTTTGGAAAATTTGGCAGTTGAAGATAGAAGACTCCTATTTTGGGAACAGGAGCCAAATGATGCTGTATGCAGTGCAAGCCATTTATGGGTTGTTTACATGTGTAGTAGTCATTTGTTTTAAGAAACGAACAGTTGCTTCACCATGCAGTCCTATGCACAGTGTCTCTATTCAGAAGTCTTACTGACTTCAATGTGACACTCCCATTGTAGCCTTTACAATTGCAGCCTAAATTATCTAGAATACCTGAGTCAATGAACTGATGCAACAAAGGGTCTCCCTTCGGCAGTGCAGCCCTGGAGGCAGGCTAGAACTTTTAGCCAGCTGTCCTGGGACTCTTTCCATCAAGAGAAGATCAGAGACAAAGATAAGTTATAAAGTTTCTATATTCTGTACTCACAAGCAGAGATCTTAGTTACAGTATTCCATGGATTCAATACACAGCAGACAAGGTAAGAATAACACAGCATTCCTTGTAGCAGAGTGGTAGATAGCCAGGATGAATGTACTTCATAGCTGCACATTTATACCTCTGCCACCTGTTGCTTGACTAATCAGATTCCAAGCTACTTCTAGCCAGGTGTTTCTAATTAGCCTCTCTGGCTACAGAACGATACAGCACTTTTGGCTGCTTGCCCTCTTTTTTAGGCCTGTTCTAATTTGTAAATTCCTTAGGTTTTCTCCCACAAACCTTGACACATACTGCAGACAAATGCATTTGATATACTACTATATATATATAAAAAATGTTGTGTCCTGTGTGTAGTAAATATTTTAGACTTCAAGAAAGTGTTTTGAAATGGGACGTGTGATGCTCTGCTACCTTGTCTACTTATTTTCTTTTTCCAAAAGTAGAAGGATACATGAGAGTGTTGGGCTAGTCTGGTAGTCAAGAAAGGCTACTCTGGACTAGTTCAAAGAGGGCAGGGGCTGTATAGCTGTGAACATCTGCTTAGTACACAGAAGGTCTCAGGGTCAGTCCCTGGCATTACCAAGTAGGGCTGGGAAAGACCACAGTCCAAGACTTTGGAGATCTGCTGCCAGTCTGCATAGACAATATTGCATTAGACAGATAAATGGTCCCACTCAGTCGAAGGCATCTTCAGATCGGCGTGCTAGTCAAAATCTATCACCTAGACAGGTGATACATCCCTGTCCATGTTCAGTTGAGTACTGAAATCTGAAATGTCTGAAATCCCTACCAATCAATATCTGCTCCCACTATTTTTCGAGAGAGATGTAATAGATGATGCAATGGATTTCAGACAGGTCCTAGATAACTTGATATCTAGAAGCGGCAGCAAAATGTCAGGAGATAACTCTTTTGGACCGTGGTTTGATTACCTGAACAATGCTTTTAATTTTGTTTCAGAGTACAGAGGTCAATAGTAGTCCAGTGTGCAATCTGGATTCTCAGAAATAGCTGGTTGCTCCTAAGTGTGGTACAGACACGAGCTACATATAGAGCGTGGAGAACTACATTATACAGAGGTAGGACATGATGTACTATAGAGCTTTGAGAAATCCCGCCATTCGATGTTCCTATGCCTGGTCCCCCAAAGAAGATAATACAGAAGGTAGGTGATTCAGCTGCCTGGTTCACCATAAGAGTTGCCACTGGCATTTCTGAGGTTGGGGCCCGACCGTAAGTCGTGCCCCGTCCTAGTACCGCGTTCAGGAACCGGGGTGAGGAGGCCCCGCCCCCTCGCCGACGGAGTCATTCGCGCAGCGAAGCCGAACGGGCAGGGAGTCTCTTGCCCGTTCGGCTTCGCTGCACGAATGGCTCCGTCGGCGAGGGGGCGGGGCCTCCTCACTCCGGTTCCTGAATGCGGTACTAGGACGGGGCACGACTTACGGTCGGGCCCCAACCTCAGAAATGCCACTGAGAGTTGCAGAAATGTACAAGATGTTTTGCTTTCCTGGATGCAGAGGAGGTGATATTCGAGGGTAGGGGTAGGAAGCAAATGGGTAGGGGCAAGAGGGTTTTCCTGTACCTGGGCAGGAGACACTGATTCACCCCAGAAGTGTTGCCGCAAAGGCAGCTTGTTAGCTCAATATTATCTGCACCGACCAACAGTCACTCTCCAGGGTCTCTGGAGGGGTCTTTTCCAGCCTCTTCCCCAACACTTGCCTCTCACAGAGGTGGCAGGATTGACAGTGGTGCAAGTCTGTGGTGTCACCTCTGGATTTTACTTGGAGCTTATTTTGTAAGGCAGGCTGGCAGCAGATTGTGAGTCTGCCCCTTCTTTTCTCCAGCATGGCCTACCTTGCAAGGCTGGTGTGCCTCTCCAGGGTGAATTTCTCCAACACACATTAGTCCCTTTGTATCCCCAGCTAAGGGCTTTTTCAAGAGGGGGAAGAGGGGAGGGGCAAGTTCCCAGAGCTTTGAAACCAAAGTAGTCCATTCAAATGCACATATTGTAACGTGACTCCAAACAGCTCTTCTGTGGGTTTCTCTCCTGTTGGCTACAGTCATAAATCTCTTGCAGCTTTTCTCCCCCTATCTCTAGCTATTTCCAACAATGCTAAGAACAAAAGGCAAACTTTTGCTAGTGTAAACTTTCTTCCTTCAATTTGAGAGGTAACTTTCAAGCACGTTTCTTGCTTTGCTCTGTGGGGTTTCCTCCTCCCCCCTCCTCAGGCAGACAGAGAGAAAAAAAA
Organism: Plestiodon gilberti rubricaudatus; assembly: GCA_026170595.1. NCBI lineage: Eukaryota > Metazoa > Chordata > Lepidosauria > Squamata > Scincidae > Plestiodon > Plestiodon gilberti. The sequence goes on along the minus strand of JANXHW010000006.1, from coordinate 14,722,738 downwards.
CTGTTCTCTACTTGCAAATAGAACGAGACATCTTCTGGATTCAGGGTTATAGAAAAAATGAGATTATAAAATATAAAAATTGTAAAATACCGGCAATTTTACAAGTCAGTTTAAAATCACAGATGACTAAAAATGCTTAAAAATCCACAATAAAATACAATAAAAACATTCTAAAAACTTCTCAGGCATGACGTTTCGTTCATAAGCTATGAACTTTTTCAAATGCAAAGAGAAAAGCCTAAGTAGGCAGGAAGATGGAATAAACAGCACATTGCAGTCCTGCTACTTTTAAAGAAGAGTTTTGGCGCGCATTTTGCCGGCTCAAGCAATTAACACCGGAACTCAAGCATCCACCAGGACCTGTCCTCAGTTCAACCCTTTACACTGCCCCTAGTGGTAGACCTGTTTTTATTTATAGCAGAGGTCCAAATTCTATTGATAAAAGATAATTCCTGTTTGCGGTTCAGGACCTGGGACCCATGTTCAAATATTTCTATGGCTTCCAGACTTAGTCTGGCCCTATAATTGTTCTCATGACAAAGTCTTGTAGTTTCTTCAAATTTAATGTCATGGCCTGACTCTACTTTGTGCTAGGCTAAGGCAGATTTCTCAACCTGCCCAAGCCGGCAAGCATGCTCATGTTCCTTAATTCTAGTATTTATAAACCGTTTGGTAGTCCCTATATATACCTTCCCACAACTACATGGTATCTTATAAATCCCTGGTGTATTTAGTGGCGGTCTGGGGTCCTTAGGATTTCTCAACAGTTGGCTAATTTTATTAGTAGGTTTAAAAATCGTTTTAAAATTGTACTTTCCCATTATCCTACCAATTCTATCAGTGGTTCCTTTAACAAACGGCAGGTACACAGGTGGTCTAATTTCTTCATCTGTCATTTCTCTAATCTCTTTCCCATTTTGTTTAATTCGAATTTGCTTTTCCCATGCCCTATTAATCTGAACCCCTGTGTATCCATTATTTAGTAAAGATTCTGTCACTTTCATTTTTTCTTGCTCTAAAGAATCAGGATCACGTATATCAACGATGTCATGACTGAGTTTTTCTGACTGGGGTGATGATTGGAAGTATTATCCATGTATCGCCCCGTATGAGTAGGCTTGCGATATACCGTGCAAGCACATTTTAAATTCTTTTCTAGTTATAAGAACATCTAGAAAGGGCAGTGTCCCACTTCCAACTCCATGGTCCATTGTCCATTCAAATGTGTCAAATTCTTCTAATTCCCTATCCCCATATTCCCAAATACAAAAAATGTCATCAACATAGCGTAACTACAGTTCTGGTTTAAGTCTCGCAGTCTTAAGCACATCCTGTTCAAACTCTTCCATGAAGAGGTTAGCTGCGACCGGGCTCAAAGGGCTTTGGACCCCTGCTATAAATAAAAACAATGTATAACAGAAATAGGTTTGTATTTAGGTGCTACGCTCAGGTCTACCACTAGGGGCAGTGTAAAGGGTTGAACTGAGGACAGGTCCTGGTGGATGCTTGAGTTCCAGTGTTAATTGCTTGAGCCGGCAAAATGCACGCCAAAACTCTTCTTTAAAAGTAGCAGGACTGCGATGTTCTGGCCCCCCCGCGCCCCGCCCCCTTAAGGGGAGATCGCTCCGTCCCGGTTGACGATCTGGTAAGCCTACCCAAATTGGGCTTACATCACTAAACAATATATAACCAAAAAAACACACACATTCATGTCTACAACATTCATGCCTACAACACTGGCAAAACACAAAGCAGTTGCAACCATGTTTTCTAGAGTACTCTATGAAGGGAGGGGCCAACTGGCCCTCCTTTTCTAGCTGGTACTTTTGGCCATTCAAACTACAAGCAAATACATAAGCGCTTCATTGAATTTCATTTTGAAAAGGAGGATCTCTTTGGATGTTTTTTACACCTTGTTGAAATTCTGTGAAGCAGGCTCTAGCCACGACATCCTCACCTCTGAATTTCCCTTTTGGTTAAGCCTTTCCTTCCCACCAACCAAGTCCTGGGTTTTTCACTTCACCCAGCCAAAACATCTTTTGCCTCAAAATACAGTAAAACCTTGGATTGCGAGCATAATTGGTTCCAGAAAAGTGCTTGTAATCCAAAGCATTCGTATATCAAAACAAATTTTCCCATAAGAAATAATGGAAACTCAGATGATTCGTTATTCTGCAAGAGTCTTGCAGTCTGCGTAGGGAGAATAGTGTCTCTTGGGATCAGCTAATTAAGAAGCTGCCCTCCCCCTCCTTTGTTCTTGCAAACTGTAGCTCATTAAGCTGTTCTCCCCCTTCCCCCTCCCCTTTGCAAATTCTGATCTGCAGAACCTGAGCCTTGTTCTGCAGAGTAAACGACTTTGCAAGAGGCAGATGGGGGGGGGGGAGAGAGGGAGAGAACAGTTTGTTAATGAGTAAGGGCAGCCAGCGGGGGGGGGGGGAAGCTTAATGAGCCGAGCCTAGGAGAAGCTGTTCTTCCTTTGCAACACAATGTACTTGTATTGCAAGACCTTGCTCGTTTATCAAGTCAAAATTTATAATTTTTCCTGCCAGGTTAGGAGAAGGACAAAGAGATGCATACAGGAAAAGAATGTGTAACCAAGATAAGGAAAGAAGGGCCTGTTTGGCCTGAGAAATCCTGTTACGGAAAATCTCACAGACAAGGAGGCAACTATGTGCAAACTTCCATAACTCAGGTCGTGAAGGGGGGCTTGGGCTTTGTCTCTGTGGCACGTAAGCTGTTTGTTCTGCTGTAATTTGGGTTGTACCACCCTTCATGCATATGGAAATAATGGACTATAAATGAATCCTCCATTTTCTTGTTTGTTGCTCAGCCCTTCAGATTTGCCTTGGCTGCAGCCCATGCATGAAAAAATTAATATTAAATATATATCCTTGGATCTCCTCTCACGTGTTTTATTCAAACTTTCGGGTATTACCGACAGCCTCCTGGGAGAAAAAGCTAACAAGCTGCCTTTGCGGCAACAGCTTTTCCTGGCGTCCCTGGGTGGGCTGATGGCTATTTTTAAAACTCTCCTCACTGGAAAGACCGGACTGGAAGGACAATGCATGACAGCACCTGAACCCCAAGCTAGCAACCCTTGATTTTCGAGGGAGGGGAAGTTTGCTTTTGCGTGTTAGACTTTCACTGACGGGGAATTGAATGAGGAGACACACACACACACACACACACACACACACACACACACACAGAAGGATGGATGAACGAGGCCTCCAGGATGGAAGACATGAATCTTGCCGTACTCCCTTCCCAATTTTGAACCAGTCGGTTGTTCCATGGCCGGTCCGAACTGTTGCTTCTTGACCCGCATACAGGTTTCTCAGGAGACAGGTAAGGTTGTCTGGTACCCCCATCTCTTTAAGAATTTGCCACAGTTTGTTGTGATCCACACAATCAAAGGCTTTTGCGTAGTCAATGAAGCAGAAGTAGGTGTTTTTTTGGAACTCTTGTGCTTTCTCCATGATCCAGCGCATGTTGGCAATTTGATCTCTAGTTCCTCTGCCTCTTCGAAACCCAGCTTGTACTTCCGGTAGTTCTCAGTCCACGTACTGCTGGAGCCTAGCTTGTAAGGATTTTGAGCATAACCTTGCTAGCATGTGAAATGAGTGCAATTGTACGGTAGTTTGAACACTCTTTGGCATTGCCCTTCTTTGGAATTGGAACGTAAACTGACCTTTTCCAATCCTTTGGCCACTGCTGAGTTTTCCAAATTTGTTGGCATATTGAGTGCAGCACTTTAACAGCATCATCATTTAGGATTTTAAGTAGCTCGGCTGGGATATTATCATCTCCGCTAGCTTTGTTGTTAGTAATGCTACCTAAGGCCCACTTGACTTCACTGGATGTCCGGCTCTGGGTCAGTGACCACACCAGCGTGGTCATCAGGAACATTAAGATCTTTCTTGTATAGTTCTTCTGTGTATTCTTGCCATCTCTTCTTAATCTCTTCTGCTTCTGTTAGGTCCCTGCCTTTTTTGTCCTTTATCATGCCCATCTTTGCACAAAACGTTCCCTTGATATCTCCAATTTTCTTGAAGAGATCTCTAGCCTCCCCATTCTGTTGTTTTCCTCAATTTCTTTGCATTCTTCATTTAAGAAGGCCTTCTTATCTCTCCTTGCTATTCTCTGGAAATCTGCATTCAGTTCGTTATATCTTTCCCTTTCACTCTTGCTTTTCACATTCCTTCTTTCCACAGCTATTTGTAAAGCCTCATCTGACAGCCACTTTGCTTTCTTGCATTTCTTTTTCTTTGGGATGGTTTTCGTTGTTGCCTCCTGTACAATGTTACGAACTTCCGTCCATAGTTCTTCAGGCACTCTGTCTACCAGGTGTAATGCCCTAAATCTATTCTTCACCTCCACTGTATACTCATAAGGGATATGATTTAGGTCATATCTGACTGGTCTAGTGGTGTTCCCTACATTCTTCAATTTAAGCCTGAATTTTGCAAGAAGAAGCTCATGATCTGAGCCAATCTGCTGTATACCATGTTTTAATTGTAATTTTATTTTAACACTTAATTTTAATTGTGGATGGTTTTTTAATGGGTATTCATGTTGGATCAGTGTTTTGTTTGATACGTTGTACACCGCTTTGAATTTTAGAAAAGCAGGACATAAACCTTTTCAATAAATAAATAAATAAATAAATAAATAAAATGTGTTTGATCTCTCCAGCACATTTCTTTTTCTGCCCAAAACAGCTTCCTCTCCCTGCTACCTCCGCCCCATTCATTGCACTAACACGGTGATCTCTCTGGACTGCGATGCACTGCCAAGGACTGGGATGTCAGAGGGTAAGGGAGGAGGGAAGATGTAAACCAAGAGACATGGGGGCATCGTTTTGGACTAAGCTTTTAAGAGGGAGAGGAGGTGCTGGACCTATAGAGACCCTCAGTTAGCGTTGAAGGCGAAGACCACGCTGTAAACAAACATTCCACCTGCAAGCAGGACGATTGCCATCCTCAGGAGTTGCAACAGTATGTTCTATTTCCGGCTGCTCGTGAGACGTTGCATGAGGAATAAACAAAAAGAACAGCAAACAATAACTCAACTCTTATTGCCAGCACCTTACTGGAAAAGCCCAGTTCACAAAATGTAAATTAGTGGGGGGGGGGAGAGAGAGAGAGAGAGAGAGAGAGAGAGAGAGAGAGAGAGAGAGAAGAACAACTCATCTGGGTGACTGTCTCAGTCTCTAGTTTAATCTGAGCCAGGGATGTGGATTGAGTCTCTGACTCCAAATCTCGTGTCAAGTCCAAAGTCTTTTCCCCCAAGTCTTTGGTTGCGAGTCCCTATCTATTTAATGGGGAAAACGGGTTTAAACCTGAATCAAATTAGACATCGTAAAAGGCTCCAAGTCTCGAGTCGAGTCTTTTACAATTGCCGAGTCAAGTCATTGACGTGACTTGAGTCTGACTCAAGTTCGAGTCAATAGACTCAAGTCTACATCACTGATCTGAGCCTAGGACTGTTCAGGCCCCTCAGAATGTTGTGAGCAGCCAAAACCCTCCACAAATCCCCCTAAATCCCCTGCTTTTTATTCGATCAAAATCCGTCAAGGAATCTCTGAGATACAGCCTTTTAAAGCAAACCGCATCAAAAATTCCTTTTCTTTTCCGGTTTGCGCGCACACTAATTAGGGAATAAAAACATTCATATGCAATGAGCCATATTATGATCTACACACAAATTTTGCATCAAGTCTGCTCAGAAGACCATTTAGACAAGTGGTGGCCAACCTTTCAACATGAATGCTGGCCCTTTAAATGGTAGTATAGGTGAGGGCATTTCAGCAGGTGCAGCTGCTGTAGCAGCACCATCAGCACTGGCAGCTGCCAAGATTCTGTCTTCTACACACCTCTTAAGAACACAGTAGCCTTAATGGTGGAAGGTTGGCCACCTCTGATTTAGACCATTAAATTAAAGACCATTAAATTAAAGACCATTAAATTTCCATTTAGGCATTTTGTTAATAAGTTACTTTTGATCACCTTGGTTCATTGGTCCTTCCTTGTTGAAATCAAGTCAAAGCAGGGCACAGCCAGAAGGCAGTGTTCGGGGAGGGCAATGAAGCTAGTTTGAATTGACTTGGATCCCGCCCAGATATCTAGAGGCACCTTGAGAGAGTGGCTGGCTGCAGTCTAGAGTTCCAGGTTAATCTTTCCCTGCGGGCAAAGTGAGAGGCACAGTTGGGAACCTCTTTGTTGGCTGGAGGGGTGGGCAGACCAGCAAAGGAACCCAGCCTTGGATGGCGGGAGGGTGGCAGGAGACATGGAACCATGAAGAGAATGGAGAGGGAAAGGATTCTCACCCACAACCCTCAAGAGAAATACAGCTTGAAAGTTAAATGCATTGCTGTGAAATAAATGAAAGCACAAAAAGGGAGACGAGTGACCAAAGAAGGTAAGGATGGAGGAATTTTATCAAGGGGTACAGAGTTTCTTTTGAGCCCCTTCTCAAAGCGGGAGGGGGAAAATGGGGTGGGAGAGGGCAGCAACGGCTGGAAAAGTCTCCAGAGCCCTCTACCAGGTCTACCAGGCTTCCCAATGCTACCATCTGGTAGACCTGGCCTCCTGGTTGACCCAGTCTTCATCTTTCACTCTCCATGAGGTCAGCTGAGATCCCAGGAAATTTCTGGGGCCCCTCCTTTGGCTCCTGAGCCCCCTATTTGACCCTGGGCCTGGATACAATTGACCCCCCTCTCATGGGTCCTGTGTCTGCTCCTCTCCTGGGGTTCCAGACCCCCTGGCCTTTCCTTAGTTAAATGAATAGAAAGAAAGCAGTGCAATTTTCTAGAAAGGGGAGGAGCTGCTGCTACCTGCTGTATCTGCTTATGACAGTGTTATTGTTTGGAGAAGGAAGGGCTGTCTGGCACTGTGTGTTTGGGGGCTGTCCCCACATGTACCTTTGCGTTTCCATCCTCTTGGGGGGGGGAATTCCCCCTTTAGTCACAATGACTGCATGCTTTAAATGGAGATAAATGGAGATAAATGGAGTAATGGGTAACTCAGGGTGGAGAATTTCCAGATGACGTACCTCTTCCCCCCTCAGGGCCAGTCCACCCAAGAGGCCGAATGAGACAGTCGCCTCAGGCAACAGAGTGGCTGGGGGGCACCCACCTCTGCCCACCCACTTACATTTACTGCTCTTCCTCCCACTCCCTGGATTGGAAAAGGAAGAGGTGAACAGAGCAGAAGAGCAGTGGCGTTCTTACGCTGGGGGAGCAGGTGTGCTGCGCTTCCAGGGGGTGCTTCCAGGAGCCCGGGGTGCACCGGAGCCCGGCTGCCGAGCCCCCGGGAAGCAGCGCGCCCAATCGGCGCGTCACCGGCTTCCGGAGACGCTTTGCTCCGAAGCCGGGAAGCCCTCCTCCTTGCGACCGCCCAGTTCAGCGGTTGAGGGCTTTGTGAGCCGGCCGAACGCATCGCAGGCTTTTATTTGGGTTTTCTGCACATGCGCAGAACCTGCCCGTTTGCCCTCAGAAAGGTTCTACGCATGTGCAGAAAACCCAAATAAAAGCCTGCGACGCGTTCGGCCGGCTCACAAAGCCCTCGACCGCCGAACTGGGCGGTCGCAAGGAGGAGGGCTTCCAGGCTTCGGAGCAAAGCGTCTCCGGAAGCCGGTGACGGGCCGCTTCTGGGGGGGGGGCGGTAGCTGCGCTCTGGCGTGATGAGGCACTCCAGCCCCCGCCCCCCGGGCGCCGGAAGGCATTAAAACGCCACTGCAGAACAGGAAGCCTGGGAGAGAGAAGAGTGGTGGGCTAGAACAACCCACAGGGCTAGATGTGGAGGCAGGTAATCCAGGCAACTGCTTGTGGTGCTGAGCCTTTCCAGCATTCTTAAAATTGAAAAGCTTCTCCAAGAGTAGAAGAAACACATGTATTTTTAGTTGCTTACATGCACCATGATAGCATACAGATTTACAGGACCTTGATTGTCTTATGTGACAAGGACAAATTGGTGACCAGAAAAAAAGCCCAAATGAAAAAGCCCACAGGAAAACTGCACACAGAAAAAAGCCCACTGTCATGAATGCGCACAAGAAAAATGCCCACGTGGAAGAATGCCCACATGGAAGCAGGAGTAAGGGCCACCGGCGTGGAGACTGGCAGTCCTCACTCTGCCGCCCTCCAGACCCCGCGGCCGCTGACGGAGGTAACTTCTGCACCGGTGTGGAGTGCGGTGGGGGGAGGGAGGACTGGGGCAGCCAGGGGGTGGCCATTGGCCAGGCTGGGAGAAGGCGGGGATATCGGTGGCACGCTCTACCGATATCCTAAGGCCCTTCCCAGCTGTAGCGTTGAGCTGCACTAGCTTAAGACGGAGGAAGGACACGAAGGCAAAAGTCCATGTTCATGGAAGACAGACAGCTCATTCTCAGGAGCTCCCGTGGGGGGAAGGTACCTGGACAGGCACCTCCGGGAAAGCACCCCGATTCATGGCTGCGAGCTCCATTTATTGAGATACCGCATTCCACCAAAGCAGGATGACGTGATACAATACAAAGCTGCAAAGAGCTGCTTCAAGCAGGATTTAGTTCACACAGGCATATTGTAGACCGATACATTCTTATCATGTATTCATGTACATGTACTGCTAGCTGTAAACACGCTGTGCTTTTTGTGACAGTCTTACATGATCCAGAGGAAGTATGCTGATAATCAGGAACGCAGGAACAGCGTGGTTTGCCAGCCACTGTCCCATTGATCCTTGGTTCGCCGGCGTGGTTTGCCAACCACCGACTCAATTATCGCCACATCTCCTCCTTTCTTTTATTCTTTTAATTTGTAAGCCGGATAATTGCTCTTATGGTGTGGTTGAAGTCGAAATTATGTCACCAAACCAGGCCAAATATTGTATACAGCAGTAGTAGCAATTTTGTGCAATGATCACTCAAATAGCAAAGAGTAAAGTTGAAAGAGGAGTGACATAGCCCAATGGCTTGTCTATAGCTGTTAGCATTTGTTCAATGTGGATTTGAGAATACAGCAGCAAAGAGAAATGCAGTCTTTGGTATGAAGTACAAAAGCTAAAGTACAAAAGCAAAATGTGTTATTATTTCATTTCAAGCAAGTTTTTCTTAATACTGTATAAGAAGACAGTTGCTATGGTTATTTATGAAGATTTCAATGTTATCTATCTCTCGGGAACACCGAGGGCCTTTACTTGGACATTGGCAGACTTCCCAGCTTTTGAGCTGGCATAGTACAAACTTTATCTTTTTTTGACGTTCTGCCAAGTTACTGTATTGTTGCAAATATTCTAGCTTCAAGAAAGCTTCTTAATGCAAACTATGTTTTGAATCATCAGAAGTCACAAACAATTAAGACAATTATAAGAGAAAGCATTAACAATTAATGCAAGCATGAACAGGTGTAAGATACAGTGTTACAGGATAATGATTTGAACAATCATAAAAGCATACAATTCTTATTGTTGTTATCAAACAATAGGCTTCTTCTTGTGGTTCAGAAATTGGCAAGCAAAAGTGTCCAAGAGAAATACTGATAATAGAAAGTCTCTGACCAAAATAGTCAATAGAAAGTTCTTGTTTGTTTTCGATAGGTTTTTGCTCAATGAGCAGCTGAGTGGATTGCGCAAGGAAGAGTACCGGTATTTAATTTGTCCTCGGAGTATTTAATAGTTCTGATGGAGTACTCGATCCCAATAAGATTGAATTGTTGGATTATTTAGGCACCGGAATATTAGGCCTTGGTGCTGTATTTTTCGTCCCACGATTTATAAACCAAATATGGATTCACACCAAACCTGTAGTGGGAGTAAACATAACCTTGCTCCCTATTGGAACAGGTGGGTTAGGGTACAAACAGTTTATACATTACATGCGGCTGAGAATTTAAATTGATAATGTGAAATAAAAGGTGAACCTGATTTGAAATTCAAAGGTTCAAAGTTTGAGGTTAACGTAAGAAGGTTGCGTTTGCGGGGAGTGCCTAGGGATTCCCCCTGTTTATTTTTAGTTTGTGTGTGTTATTAGCTGAAAGCTGTCTGTTGTAGAGATATAGACAACAAAATAAAAGGTTTCTCCTTTGTTTGAGAATTTAACCCAAGTAATGAGGAAGAGAGGTTAATAGTGATATGAGGATACTTTCAAAAAGTAAATTGCGTAAAAATGATATAGAGCTTAAGGTTGTTTGTGGAAAAAAGACTCAGGTATAAACATAAGGTATGCCTAGGTGCACAATAGGAGTTCTCAAAGTTTCCAGGTGTTACCTGTAAGGAAGAAAATGTTATCTTTGCATATTAATATCAATAGAGATTGGTTAAGAGTTCTTATAGTGGTTGTCAAGATATGTGAAACATTGATAGATTCAATTAAGAAAAATGAGTTTGTTATTTTCATACAAAGAGTGAACGCCAGATGTCGTCCTGTGTCCAAGGTTGGATTTTGAAAAAATTATAAACATTAAATTTATAAAGCATAGAAGAAAAGTCACCAGATGTGGTGTGATCAAGTTAACTGTTTTCAAAGAGATAGAGAGATTTAATCATTAGATCTTGAAAAAGAAACAAAGTTAAATCGTTTCTTTGACTACGTTTCCATATCTAGATTGTGGCTGGAAGAAAAAGGTTAAAACATTTCTGTGAGGTTTTTTGCTACTTGAACTTTGCGCATGCTCTATTTCCAGGGATACAAAAGTTAGAAGTGTTCTTTACGTCGGTGTAGAGGAGTACAGGCTTATTCCATTGTACCTGTGGAATTTCAAAAGTTAAGTAGGAAAAAACTTGTTATGACTGACATTCAGAATGTTTGCTAGTGGCAATGAGTTCCAAAGAAAGTTATGAACGTGTACAATTGACATTTATGAGGAAAACAATATATGTGTTAGATAGACTGAAGTTGTTTGTCACCTGAAAATGGTGCTTATTAATTTCCAGTGGTTCCCATGGAAGTAGACTTTGATTTGATTACTAAAAGGCAAATCATAGATTTCAAATGCTATAAGACTGTTAAAAGTCTAATAGAAGTAACTTTTCATGCATAAAGGAAAAATACTCAGTTTGGAGTTATCCTTAGTGGACTCAAAGGTTCCCAGCTAAGGGAAAGTATGCGGAAAACATTGAAAGTGAGAAAAGTAATACTAGAAAATAAAACTTTAAGTTTATGATACTGAAAATTGTTAAGCTTTGATCTGGCAGTTGTAACTGTCACAGATTTAGGTTGATCTTGTTCTTACCCTCCTTAAGATGACTAGGGTAGGTTAGATTGATTTACAATCCAAGATATTTCTTATCTATCACCCTTGTGTGTTTGCATTTTGTTTAAGACATATGAAGCTGTAGAGAAAATGGCGTTAAGTCATACATGATGTTCTTTCTGTTACATAATTAAGCTAAAAGTTGATCCATATAAGATTGCTCTCGCATTGAAAGACATAGGGTAAAACAGTTTCCTTGCTGCTTACGGAAACAAAGAATGTTACTTTAACTCCTGTCCAAAGGAGCCGTGTTTGCAGTGTGGGCCTGGAGTAAGTATTCTTTCTGTTCCCAAAATATGTATTCTGTGTGTTCTCTAGAGAATTGTAGATGACGTTACCCTTATAAGATGTTGTATAGCTGTTGATTGTCGACAAAGGTCAAACTATGTGTTACTTAATACTGGAATGGTTGTTTTCTGGATTATGTTCAAATTCTAGAGTGTCACATTGTAGTGATCCTTTGTTCTTTGCATTAATGACTCTAAAGTTGTGAAAAAGCTTCTAGTTGTATAGGTGTAGTGAACTGCTATGTCTAAGATGCGTGTGTAGACTTTGAACTAGTATGTTTCTGATTACTGCTTTGACTTCGACATTCCTTCGCCCAATGTAGTCCCCTTTTGCACCTGGGACAGACTGTTTGTGGTCTATCTGTCATTCCTGGGCCTGTATAGGCTCCCCCACCCGGTGCGTGGCAGTACTGTTTGTGATGACCATATTTTTTGCAATTAAAACATTTTAAGTCGGATTTCCCCAAATGTATCTTTTGTAATGCCGTTGCCAAAGCATCTCTGTGTTGAATACTTATACCTACTTCTATGCATGTTCTGAATACTTCGTCTAAGGTGTAATCTTGTCTGCTAACACTTGGTTGTGTGTCGTGGTGATAATCTGTGCTTAGATGTTCCTTTTGTTGTTGTTGGTTCGTTTCCTGTGTTCTATCTGTATGCGGTGATGCATAGATTGTTTGTGTGACAGAAAGAGTGTGGAGACTCTCAGTGAGTTTTACACTCGTGAGAATCCTGTTCTGTTGCTCTTCCTGCAGTCCCACTCTGACTGCACCAAGTGCCCTTTGTGTGGAAACAATTGACAATGGTACAGTTGCAGTTGGAGTGCTGAGCACTGCTGGCCTCCGAATTACTGGTGCCGGCAGAGGTAGCTGAAAACTTGATGAAGGGAGAGTGTTTCCTCCTTCAGGAAGCAAAGAGAGAAATGGAGACGGTGCCTTCAACTTATGAGTCTCCATTTCTCGCAATTGCTTCTTTAAAACAAATGTTTTTATAGTGTCATGTGTTTCATTGTTTCCCTGAGTGACAAATTTCACCCCTATCTTGGATCCAATCCTCTCAATCCAGAGTTCCAGCCTCTGGATATCAAGGATGTTGGCATCCTATTTCGCCTATTAGACCCTCTAATACCCCCTGACTAATGTTCGTGGGCCTTCCTTTCGTGATACAATTACTATGAAGTACTGCAGCTCTTGTGCATGAATCATCTGCGGAGCTGAAAGTTCCCCCCCCATACTCACGTTCGAGGTCAAACTTGCACTTAGGCGAGAACGTGAAGGAAGTGAAGTTATCCGAGGCGCGCGTTGGGCATGTCCAGCCCCGTGAATATGAGAGGAATCACGACCGGGGTCACCAGATGTAGCGTTGAGCTGCACTAGCTTAAGACGGAGGAAGGACACGAAGGCAAAAGTCCATGTTCGTGGAAGACAGACAGCTCATTCTCAGGAGCTCCTGTGGGGGGAAGGTACCTGGACAGGCACCTCCGGGAAAGCACCCCGATTCATGGCTGCGAGCTCCATTTATTGAGATACCGCATTCCACCAAAGCAGGATGACGTGATACAATACAAAGCTGCAAAGAGCTGCTTCAAGCAGGATTTAGTTCACACAGGCATATTGTAGACCGATACATTCTTATCATGTATTCATGTACATGTACTGCTAGCTGTAAACACGCTGTGCTTTTTGTGACAGTCTTACATGATCCAGAGGAAGTATGCTGATAATCAGGAACGCAGGAACAGCGTGGTTTGCCAGCCACTGTCCCATTGATCCTTGGTTCGCCGGCGTGGTTTGCCAACCACCGACTCAATTATCGCCACACCCAGCCCAGGTTGGCCTTACACTGCCTCCTCAGATATACGTCAGCTTCAGAGCTGGTGTACATCCAAGGAGGCTCATAGGCCCTGGGCTTGACTATACCTGGGGAAGGGGATGAATGTCCCATTCCCCCAAGGTGCTCCCGGGCTGCCCCGGGACAGCCAGGGAGTGGCATAGGATACAGCGGCCAGCCCTTTAGGCCGGCTGAGTATCCTTACACAGGATTTTGCTGTATGTTTATCTTCCACCTGCTCATATTGCTGCACAGAAGTGGCAACCAAGTCATGTAGTCCGTCATATTTCCTCTTTTTCACCTCTAAGCAACCTGCCTGTGCATTAGCCAGTGTTAATTTGTGGCAAGCCAGGTCCCTCAGCAGACCATCACATAGAAACCACACGCTGGGATGACTGCAGTGATGGAATATTATTATTATTATTATTATTATTGAGCCAACAATATTGAGCTAGACAGGCCAATGATCTGACTCAATATTAGGCAACTCTCTATGCTTCTAGTACAAGACAGCTTCTTGTGAAAGCTTTCATGAAACTACCCACATGCACAAACACATACAAACGCCTTCACCTTTTCCTCCGCTGCCGCCATCTGCTTTGCGGTCTGGGCAGCGGCAGCTCTCACACTGCCAGGAATCTCACCTCTGGGTGAATGCCATTTTGGTTTTGACCCACGAGTCACCCGAGTTCAGGCACGAAGCACCGCCTTCACTCTGATTTCCCTTGTGACAATGCCAAGCTTCCATCCCTCCTGTTTGTACTCTCAACTTCTAAGTCCTATAAAAAGGGAGGACTTTGAAAAGGGTGGTGAAGGGTGGGTGAAGTTTGGGTATGGACAAACAGTATTTTACTGAGCCGTAGTTTAACACATAGTATACAACATTGTTGCTCCCAATGTCTGTCTGTCTGTCTGTCTGTCTCAGAGAGAGAGAGAGAGAGAGAGAGAGAGAGAGAGAGAGAGAGAGAGAGAGAGAGAGAGAGAGAGAGAGAGAGAGAGAAGAAATGGTTTTGCATATCTCCAAAATCTTGTAAAAACAAATGACTGGCATTCACAGGATGGAATCAGGAAACTAATACAAGGCATGGCAATGTTCAGTCAACATAAGTCGTGTCCCAAGACTCTTTTAAGATCAGGACTGTTCCCAGTTGTATCATGGCTGTATCCCAGAGCTTGCTCTGACGGCAGCCCTGCATGGGCAGAACTCCACTGGCCAATAGGGTTGCGTTATCACAGGGGCTGTGGCAGCAAGCCTTGCTGCCCCCAGGAATCCTAGCAGCCTAGAACTGACCTTTAAGGAAGTACAGAGTCACAGCACAATTCTATATGTACTGAACAGACCGTTTTGGTCGTAGCAACTTGTGCATTGGCTCCCGGGGTGGATTGTCCTTGCATGGTCCCGCAATGCTCAAGCCATCCTTGTCTGGGAAAGCAAGTACTGTCATCCTGAGGCACTTCTTAAAGAAGAGTAAAAGGGACTGGAATCAGCCTAGAGAAAAGTTCTAGAGAACTAAAAAGCAGGACTATGATATGATGAGTCAAGGGTGAAGCGCTTGCTTTGAGCAGCAGATTAGTGTGGTGGCAGAATCTGTCACTGCATTACAACTACAGGTGAAATTGAGCACCGGGATCTCCCCCTGAATCTTTTGTTGTTGTATTCTGGTGACCTTAAGTTCTGCTACAGAGACTGAAGCACTACCCCACTAGTTTCTGAGTATCGCCATATAAAAATAAAATTACACAACAAATGTCAAAGGATTACTAGCAAAATTAAGAAAACAAAAAAAAATCCATTCATTCTGTCTGGCTTGTACAGTATTAGATAAATGGAATCTACTAAATTCCCAGGTAGTAAATAATCTTAGTAAAAATTTAGGAACTAAATACGTGAAAGACCATCCCTCTTTGTATGCATTTGTCTGTCCTGTAAGGGCATCCGGGGAGGCTCTGTTGTTAGAAGTATGGTTGGCAGTAATCTGTGACAGGGCCTTCTCTGTTGTGGTGCCTGACCTCTGGAACTGACTCCCTTTGTAGATCAGAACTGTTCCATCTTCACTAGAGTTCCCAAGCTAATAAGCCAGGAGACTAGTGAGTGGTTCTTAACTCCCTGAATGGGAGCTTCTAGGGCCTTGTACGTCTACCTGGGAGGAGGGGCTGTGGTATAAGTGTCAGGTGACTCATTTTTAATATGTAATATAATAATAATATACAGTATTTATATACCACCTTTCTGGTCATTGGATTTCTCCTCCGACTTTATTCAAGGCGGTGTACATGGGCAGGCTGTTCTAAACCCCTAAGGATTTTTACAATATAATAACGTTCTAATCTTTCATAGAACCCTTCATTTGAGATGTTACTTTCACAGTCCAGCTCTCTCTCTCTCTCTCTCTCTCTCTCTGGCGTTTGCCTCAGCACACTTCAGCTTCAGCTGCAGCTCACTCCCCCACAGGGCTCTGCAGCTTATCAGCTCGGTGTGCCAGCAGCTCTCTGACAGACTTTCGGCCGTCTTGAACTGCTGTCCTGCAGATCATTTGTGAGACGAACGCTCTACCAACTGAGCCAGATGTCCTGCCCATATGTGGCTTCCCTTCCATATAATGCTACTCTGAGCTCCTTGGAGGAAAGGTGGCGTGTGAACACAATAAACCAGCACATTTTCCATCTCTGCTGTTATCTGTGGGCCTGGATACAATTGACTCTCATGGGTCCTGTGTCTGCTCCTCTCCTGGGGTTCTGCCCCCCCCCCCCGGCCTTTCCTTAGTTAAAAGAGTAGAAAGAAAGCAGTGCAATTTTCTAGCTCTAGAAAGGGGAAGAGCTGGAATAAAAACATTCATATGCAATGACTTGAGCCATATTATGATCTACACACAAAGAAAAGGATTGCATCAAGTCCGCACAGAAGATGTAATTTCCATAGAGGCATTTTGTTAATACGTTACTTTTGATCCCCTTGGTTCCTTGGTCCTTCCTTGTTGAAATCAAGTCAAAGCAGGGCACAGCCAGAAGGCAGTGTTCGGGGAGGGCAATGAAGCTAGTTTGAATTGACTTGGATCCCGCCCAGATATCTAGAGGCACCTTGAGAGAGTGGCTGGCTGCAGTCTAGAGCTCCAGGTTAATTTTTCCCTGCGGGCAAAGTGAGAGGCACAGTTGGGAACCTCTTTGTTGGCTGGAGGGGTGGGCAGACCAGCAACGGAACCCAGCCTTGGATGGCGGGAGGGTGGCAGGAGACATGGAACCATGAAGAGAATGGAGAGGGAAAGGATTCTCACCCACAACCCTCAAGAGAAATACAGCTTGAAAGTTGTGGAATAAATGAAAGCACGAAAAGGGAGAAGAGTGACTGAAGAAGGTAAGGATGGAGGGTCTACCTACCCACATTGGGCTAAAGAGTGAAGTACTTGGGCTGGGAGGGAAAAGATGAAGCGCCACAGCCCAAGTGAAAGGGAGACCATGAGAAGGGAGCTAGGACCCAGGAGGATTGTTTGGGAGGCTCAACAGGGATCTGGACTGCCTTCCCATGATTAATGGGAAAGGATTCTCAAGAGTAGGGTCTCTCAGTCACAGCAGGTACAGCTGAAGCATGCAGGATTGCTGGTGCAGCTGAATTTATTACTTAAGGATTAATAAGGATGGACCATGCAGACTGGAGGGTAAGGAAAAAAAGTTTTGGGTTTATTGTTACGCAACACAGCGGACAGCACCCGACGAGCGGAGTGCTGACCACTTGCCAAATGTGAGCACGCTTTTTATACGTTGCCAGAACAAACAGGGGAAAGATACGTGTACAGTCAGGAGAGAACACAGACTCCAGCGTGACTAGAGATTTACATTACTTAAAGACATTCCAAGGAGGTATTCCCACAATAGAACTGAATGGCCCAAGATGGTCTCCATACCACTCTGTTTGAAACACAATGAAATGTGTTAAAACAGGGAGAGATTCCCGTTCCCAGGAACCTGCCTGGGTACGTGTTGTTCCTGGGAGGAGGGAATAGTGGAGGCATTCATGGAAAGATAAACCCAGGGACTCATGGGAGAGCTGAGATGATTAAGGATAATCGAAAAATTCTGCATCGTTTGTTTCTTTTCTCAGGTCTTAATGGAATATTTCTACCTTCACCTTGCCAGAACCCAACTTTTTTCAGTACTGAGATAAAAACATATGACCCCTGCTGGTCTGGACCATCTAGCCCAGTGCTTGTTTCCAGCAGTGTCCAGCCTGGTACCATTAAGTAGGACAAAAAGACAGTCACTCTCCCTTACTGCCCCCCCCCCCGCAACTAGTATTCAAAGGCAACAACGGCCTCTGAAATAACCTGGAGGCTCCATTTGCTAACATGGCTAAGAGCAATTGTTGGACGTAACCGCAATCAATGCCCTCTCCATCCCCTATGCATTGATCAACATCCAAGGAGATACAGTGATGGGGAAGCAGCTGTTGAACTCTGTGATGGTTGTGCAGCTATTGCAAAGAAAAAAAGGGATCAACACATGATAAAACTATCAAAATCTTGGTGAGTCTCCGCTGTGCAAGAAGAAAGTATCTAAAGTGCAAAGAAAAGATGGGGAAGATTAAAAGGACCTACAAATAATTATTATTATTTTACTTCTGAAGATGATTTAGATGAGGAAAAATGTCAGTGTGCTGATTCAGGAATTATTCAGCAACTAAAGGAAAAATTTAAAACTACGAACAGAAGTAAAAAGCTCATGATTTTGATAGTTTTACCAAAAAGCTGATCCTGTAAAACAGCGGTGGGGAACCTCCGGCCCCAGGGCCAGATCAGGCCCCCGAGGCCATCCGGTCCGGCCCCCGGAGAGATTGCCGGGAGGCTGCCCAACTGGCCCCTGGAGGCTCCGCCGGGTCCGCGCGTCACCTCCGGAGGCCGGGAAAGGGCCTTTGCATGTCCTCCCCGGCCGCCGCCTCGACCCCTTCTCACCAGGCCATTGGCCATTTCGCACATGCGTACCACGCCGATGAGGGCAAGCTCTTGCCCTCTTGCTCTCATCGGCATGGTACGCCGGAGGTGACGCGCGGACCCTGCGGCGGCTTCAGACAGTGAGCGCAGAGCCTCCGGAGGCCAATGGGGGGGCGGGGCCAAAATTAATTAAATAAATAAAAATGGCGCCTGGCCTTATGGCCGGCCCTCAAGCAAATTTCTAATATTTAAAACGGCCCTCGCCAGGGAAAAGGTTCCCCGCCCCTGCTGTAAAAGAATAGAAAGTGAATTCATTCTCTATAAATCTATTACTATAAGTCCTGTTATAAATTTTTGGATTCATTTCAGTTTACCACATAATTTTATCAATGTAATTTTATCAATTTTATCAAACTGTAGAAAAATGGACTTGAGGGGTTTAATTCCTGGTCACTGCCAACAAGAAAATTTAATTTTTGTATGATACCATTGAGATACCATCTTGAAATTTTGACTGATTGACTACAAGACATATACCTTTAAGTGTGATTTTTTTGAAAAATTTAAAAAAGTTTGATTTTCCAAAATTTCAAAATTAATATTATTTGAATATTTTTGAATTTCTTGAAAATTTACAATTTTGTCATGTTGTATATCAATGAAAGCCCTATTCATAAGCTGTAAAACGACACCTGTCCCATGTCTGCAGCTTTCATCGTTATCCTGTAACTGGCGTTTGAAGGTATGGTGACAAGTGAATTTTGGCAATTTTGAACATTCAATATCTCAAAAACGGATGGACAAAAAAAATCTGAAAAAAATAATTTTTAAACATCTCATGGTAAGGTACAAATGTACCGAAAATGAGCAAAATCCGTGACATCAAGTTCCAAAATGTATTTTTTATTGGTTGATTTGACATGGAATGACCCGCAAGCCTTCTCCCAGCACCAGCTCTTCTCCCAGCACCAGGCTCTTCACCCTTCACCAAAGGTCAGAGGTATACCTTGCTATTTTTCGGGGGGGCCTCAAAATTTGGGGGTGTGTGTGTGACAAAATTTAGGTGTTTTTAATGGTTTTTTTCTTTCTTTGGTTTTGGGGGCTTTTCCCGCCCTTTTTTAATCAACACTCCCATCCCCAGCAGCGCCCCCTGGGCGGCAGCTGCTTCGTGCGCCTTCGTGGTCGGGCGCAGGGGCAAAAACAAACATTGGAAAAAACCCAGCCATTGTTTGGCACGCAGCCATGAGGGCGAGCAGAAAGGAAGAGGAAGTGCCTCTCTAGGACGCATGTGTACCTAGCGAGACTCACCAGCAAGACTAGGGAGGCGCTTCATAGAGAGGCACTTCCACTTCCTGCTCGCCCTCGTGGCTGCGTGCCGAAACACAATAAGTGCCTTTAATGTTTGTTTTCACCCCCGTGCTTGGCCAATAAACCCCCCCCCCCCAAGACTGGGAGATAGTGCAAGAAGCAGCTGCCGCCCGGGGGGCGCTGCTGGGGCCAGGAGCGGGGGGGGAAGGGCAAAAAGGGGGTGAAAGGGGTGAAAATAAAAACGAAAAATAATAATAATAAAAAACCCAGGACTTTTCCCGTCCCCTCTGTTGCTGCTGCAAGACAGCACTAGCAAGAGCTTCGGATTCAAGGTGACCCGTGTTTTTAAGTTCCCAGGCTTCCCCCCCACCCCTTTCCTGCATTTCAGCATGTATTTGCTTTTTTTGTATGGAAGTGTTGACAGAGGTGTCGCTCCGGTAGGGGCGGGGCCGTACGTTTCGCTCCGTCCTAGTCCCGTTTACCAAGCAAGCAGGAGGCGGCCCCGCCCTCTCACTGTTGGAGCCATTCCCGTGCGGAGAAAGCAGCAGGCAGGGAGTCTTGCCTGCTGCTTTCTCCACACGGAATGGCTCGCTTGGTAAACAGAACTAGGACGGAGCGAAACTTACGGCCCCGCCCCTACCGGAGCAACGCCTCTGAGTGTTGAGGTCTGAAAGACTAGAAATCCCTCAGGTCTTGTGCACAGGAGGAATATGCTGTGTCAAAGTGCTGTGTATAGTGCATTTGTACTGTTCTGCACCTATGTGGGATACATTCCTAATTGCTAAGTATTTATTTCTTTATTTTCCACATTTTTATACCACCCTTCCTCCAAGGAGCTCAGAGTGGTGTACATATTTCCTCCCCTCCTTTTTGTCCTCACAACAACCCTGTGAGGTAGGTGGGGCTGAGAGATAGTGACTGGCCCAAGTTCACCCAGGAAGCTTCGTGGCTGAGCGGGGATTTGAACCTGGATCTTCCAGGTCTAAGTCCAACTCCCAAACCACTACACCATCCTGGCTCCAGTATGTACTTCTGAGTTTGGGTGTGCACCTAATTGCAGGCAGACCTCCTCTGATTGGTGCAGACAAGGTGCCTGCTGAAGTATAAAGCAGACAAGCAGCCACACCTCATGGGGGAGCAGGAGAGTGTGGAGTCTAGTGGCAGCCTATGTCTGTAGAATCAGTGTTCTGGCTATTGCTGTTTGTCACTGTATATATCTGTGCACAATATATTTTGCTTGGTGATGGAATACTGCCTTGTGTTGGAGTGATTATTCTTTTTTTTTTTTGTGACATGATGTGCCTCCAGAGGGACAGCCTTGGGCCCTGGTTTTTGTGCTTCTGCTGTGCAGGCTGTTTATATTTACTCTGCTAGAATCTCCTACCCACCACCCTTATCAGGAAGGGAGATGCACTCTTTTTGTAAATGCACTGAAGGTTTCTTGTGTTTTAAAGTTCCCAGTCTTTCCCCCACCCCTTTCCTGCATTTCTGTTTCAGCATGTTTGCTTTTTTTGTATGGAAGGGAGATGCACTCTTTTTGGGGGGCGCTCTTCTCTGTCCACCTTCTTGCCTCCACTCCTCCTGCTTCTCCTTCCACACCCTGGATTGGAAAAGGAAGAGGGGGACAGAGAAGAGGAAATGTAGAGAGGAAGAGAGTGCTGAGCAGGGCCATTCAGAGGAATTTTATCAGGGGGTACAAAGTTTCTTTTGGGCCCCTTCCCTACATATGAATTTGGCTCCTGGGGCCCCCTTTTTGTTCCGGGCCCCCCTTTTTGTTCCAGGGCCCCCTTTTTGACCCATTTTTCACCCTGGGCCGGGGAACAAGTTACCCCCTTAACCCCCTCTCAGAGGCCCTGGTGCTGAGCATTGGAGAGTGGCAGGAGCAGAGGCTGGTACGTCATTGGGTAATGAGGGCAGCATTTGCCATGCCAAGATCAGGAGGTCTTGAGCCAGCCTGAACCAAAGGGCATGGCTTTAGAAAAATAATCCACTGTTACATACAGCATGTTGATCCCACCTACCTTTTGACTCTACTCTGTTCTTTCTTTAGGTGCCCCTGTTCTGGAGCTATGAATCCCTCAGGAAGTCGTATCCTCAGCAAAACCTTTTTAGTAGTCTGCATGTACTTATTTGGCCTCATGTCTCTCTCCATGTATTTTCACCTGCAGTACGACACCTCTTACCAGTGGTGGAGGCTCAATGTCAAAAACACATCAAATCGCTCATTGGTGGAACACTTTTCTTTCCCTAACATGACCCGTAATCTTTCTAGCACATCTGCGCCATTCATAGATAGAGGTATGTGGACAGTGAACGCCGATGGGCGCTTGGGGAACCAGATGGGAGAATATGCCACCCTCTATGCCTTGGCCAAGCTCAACGGGCACCCAGCCTACATCTACCCATCCATGCACCAATATCTAGCATCAATATTCCGGATCACTTTGCCCGTGATTCATGATAAGGTGCTTCGCAAGATCCGTTGGAAGGATTTCTATCTGCATGATTGGATGTCAGAGGATTATCGTCACATCCAGGGCAATTACATCCGCCTGACAGGCTACCCTTCTTCTTACACCTTCTATCACCACATCCGCCACGAGATACTGCAGGAGTTTTCCTTCCACGATCACATCAAAGAAGATGCCAACCAATATCTTCGGAGTCTGCGTGGGCAGCGCCAGAACATGACATATGTTGGAGTGCATGTCCGGAGAGGGGATTATGTCAGGCTGATGCCAGAGATGTGGAAAGGTGTGGTGGCTGACAGAGGCTACCTAGAGAAAGCCATGAACTACTTCAGAGAGAAGTACAGCAACCCCATCTTTGTGGTGACTAGCAATGGGATGGAGTGGTGCAAGCAAAACATTAATGCCTCCACAGGGGATGTTTACTTTGCTGGTGATGAGCAGGAATCATCCCCAGGGAGGGATTTTGCTCTCCTTGCTCACTGCAATCACACCATAATGACCATTGGGACGTTTGGCATCTGGGCTGGCTACCTGGCAGGTGGGGAGACTATCTACTTGGCCAACTACACTCTCCCAGATTCTCCCTTCCTCAAGATTTTCAATTCCTCAGCAGCCTTCTTGCCTGAATGGGTTGGGATCGCAGCTGACCTCTCCCCTCTTCTGTCTGAGCAACCCATCCAGGTCACCTCTGCTTTCCTATTTGTTTTTTATATTTATATTTTATTAATATATTTAAAACATAGAACCAATACATATTTCGTAAGGTTATAGCAAGCGCGAAGCAATACATCCTACTAGTATACTATTCACTATTTTCTACATATAATATCCAACTAAGCCAAAATATCACCAACATTCTATTCATTAAATCCGCATATCACCACATCATTCTTCTCCCTCTCTCTTAAAAAATCAATAAATGGTTTCCAGTTATTCACAAAAAGGTTAACTGACTTTTCCTTAATTAAAATTGTAAGTTTATCCATTTCACCAATTCAAAACTTTCAACCACCAATCGTCCAGTGAAGGTATCTCCGAATTCTTCCAATATTGTGCATATAAAATTATTGCCGCAGTTATCATATATAAAAACAAAGTTTGAAATTTTTCGCCCACATGATCATCTCTCATACCCAACAAAACGGTTTCCAGTTTCATTTGAACCGTAATCTTTAAAATCAACTATTTGTTTATGAATCTGCATCCAATACTTCTTTGCTTGAGAACATGTCCACCACATATGATAAAAAGTTCCCTCTTGCTTTTTACATTTCCAACAGCTATTTGACACCTTCTCATACATTCTTGCTAATTTGCTTGGGGTTGTATACTATCTATACATCATTTTATACATATTTTCCTTATGTTTAACGTAAATTTCAACTGTTTTAACCATAATTGTTCCCATTTCTCCATTAAAATAACATGTTCTACAGTTTTTGCTCAAAGAATAATAAATTCTTTAACCTGTTCTTCTGTCTCAAACTTCAAAAGCAATTTATACATTTTTGAAATTACCTGGTCTTCAGATTTTAATTGTACTTATTGATTCTTCTTCTACAAATCCATATGCCTTCTTATCCACTGTAAATCTCTCCAAAATTTGAGCATATATAAACCACTGGCAATTAAAGTTTTCTTCCATTAATTTTTTTCTTGACTTCATTGTACATTCTCCTTGCGAAAAAAATAAATTTCTGTATAATAGTCCTTTCTCTTTCAGCACATTACTCCCACCAAAGTGCGCTTCATATGGTGCAATCTATAATGGTATTTTCTCATAAAACCTGGTTTTATATCGGTTCCAAATTCTCCATAATGCATGTCTTACAGCCCATTCCAACCCAACTCCTCTCCAAGTCAGGCATAAGTGTGGCCTAAGTGCAGCCTAAGTTAGGCAGAAGCTATGCCTGAGGTAGGTCAGAGTTATGGCTGCAGTTTCTGTGGCCCAGCACCACCCCAGGATCCAGGCAACACTTACCTCCCAGGCAGGCAGGCTCTTCTCCAGGCTCCGTGTCTGGCTCAGGCATGTGCAGGCCTCTGTCTGCATGTGTCAGCGTCCATCCATGGCAGCTGCCGCAGGGTCTGTCGCAGCCCGGTCGCAAAGGGGCTGACCGCAGGCAGGGGGGTTGTGCCAGTCATGTGGTGGGCGCAGGGCAGGTGACAGGTGAGTGAGGTGCCTGAGCCCAGCCGCCACAGGGCACCCTGTGCATCAGCCACCTGCTGCAGGGGAGAGTGGCCGTCCCCTCCCTCCTGCAGAAGGCGATGCCACCCCCAAGCCACGTTGAGGCTGCACTAGGGGGTGAGCGGGGGAGGGAAGGGAAGGGGAGGGGGGTGGGAACGTCACACACAAGGGGGGTCTCATGAGGACTGGAACTGCCTCTGACATGACTGGCCCGTGCGCTGCCTGACGCCCTGGGCCTCCAAGGCCGGGGCAATGCCCACAAAGAAGGCATCCCGGCGTGCCTGCTGCTCTGTGCCCCGGCCAAGACCGAGAGATGCCTTGGGCTTGTCTGCTGCAAGCATGAAGGGCTCACACAGCTCATCACACCCCCAGATGGGGCGACGACGGCGCCTCGCGGCAGGCGCTCTGGCAGGGTGGGGGGTGGCCAGCAGCCATCATCAGGGAGTGGGAGGGGAGGCAGACACACAGGCAGGCAGGCAGGCAGGCAGGCAGGCAGGGGGTGCTGGGGAAGGGCATGGGTGGGTCAGAGACAGACAGACAGACAACAAGGCTGGTGGGAGACAGATTCCGAGAGAGGGGTCTGCAGAGACCGATAGGGACACGGGGCGCTCCGCAGATGAAGGTGATGCATAAACAGGCGCCTCTTATGCAGACAGACTTTGGGCGGAAGCGGCTGCATTACGGGCGGACCTTCGACGGAAGCGCCTTCATTACGCGCGGACCTTCGACAGAGGCGCCTGCATTACGGGCGGACCTTCGACGGAGGCGCCTGCATTACAGGCGGACGCCCTGGCTGTCACTGTTTGCCTGCCTGAGAGGCCCCCCCGACTCCCCCCTCCCCTCTGTGCCATGGGGGTCTGGCAGCGCCCCTGCTGTGCTCTCCCAGGGAAGGCCATGGCAGTCCCTGGATGGGACTCATGTAGGGGCTTCAGTGCTGGGGGCTGTCTGTGTGTGTGGGGCAATGCTTGTGTAAACACTGGGCACATATGTTTCACTGGGGCTCTGCCCGAGGGGCATCTTTATTGTTCTGGAACGTTAGCAGAGATGGCCAGGCGAGGCTGCCAGGGGTAGTCACAGCAGCCAATCAGAAAGCAGCAGCAGCACACCTGCCCCATGGACCTGGAGATGTAGGCTCTTCCCCTGTGGAACCACAGCCTGCTCCATAGAAAGGGGAGGGGCAGCAAGAACTACAGCCAGGGAGGCGGAGCAGCAGCAGCGCCAGCAGCTGAGGAGGGTTGCAGGGCTGGCTCCCTGACCTCTGGCAGCATCGAGGCAGACGACAGTGGAGCAACCAGACTGCAGGCCCAGGGGTGCTCCCAGGAAGGTAGGTGGTACTGGACGTTCCTGGGGAGACAAAAAACAAGGGGGAGTTACATGTCAGCTGGTATGTGGAAGCAGTCACCAGTGAAGACAAGCCAGTGTGTCTGTTGCAAAAGCCTGCAGGGAGAGAAATAAAACACAGCTGATAGGTGTGACACACATAGCATGGTCTGAGCTGCTTACCTGGGTGTAAGGAGAGCATGATCCTGTAAGGGGAAAGGGTCAAAGAGAGAGACAACACAACTTGGGGGTCACAACCATGGCAAACCTAGCAATACTGACCTGTCAGTAGACCCTGTGGAGAAAAGGGGGGGGGACAGCTGGTGTCTACATAAGGCTAACAGTTCCACACTTGTGGCATTGTCTGCTCACTTGACTACAGGCAGCAATCAGACACAACAGTGGTAAAGAGGCATGTATCCTATATATCATAGCAGGCAAAGCAGGCAGTTATCAGACAAGTCACTGGTAAAGAGGCATATCATAGCAGGCTATGCAGGCAGCTATGAGACAACACATTGGTAAAGAGACATGTATCCTTCCTATATTTCTAAATGCAAAGAGGCAGCAGTCAGACCACATGTCAGCACAAACCCTGCTCTTACCTGCTGGTGTTGTTGCCTGTGGGGGGGGGGGGGAGAGGGACTGGGAGAAAGACATGGGTTAGCAAACACTTGCATGGAGGCAGCTGCCCAGGCACAGCTGTAAACAGGTTGGCCACAGCCAGAACAGGTTGGCCACAGGCAGAGAGGAGAAGAGAGAAGTGGGGTGTTTGTGAATTTTGCCCTCCACCGACAAAGTCCCACTTTGTGGCTGTGGGGGACAGAACCCCACGCCACGTGCTCAGAGAGAGAGAGAGTGAGTGAGTGAGTGAGTGACTGGAGGTCTGGGGCTGGGCTTTTGTGGGAATGAGGCTGGGTGGGGCTGGGTGCTGATAGGCTCCCTATCTTAGGCATAGCTCTGTCGGTTTCCAGACCTAGCAGGCCCAACTCCGTCCTAACTCTGACCTAACTCAGGAGTAGGGTGTTAGAAATTTTCAGGAGAGGGCTGGCTTGGGTAAGGTAAAATGGCTCCTATGGGTCTCCTCGAATTTGGGTCCACCTTTTTGGTCGACCTAAAATTTGTGTCAGCATTTGTGTTGGAGGGGGCGTGTCTGTGCTTGCCAGGGTCTGGAATCCAACGTTAATTGGTTGCCGCCCCCGTTACACCCACGGCCCGCCCATGTTCCGCCCACTTTTAGGTCAACTTTAGTTCTGACTTGTGCTGCTTAGCCCTTGGGTTGGAATGGGCTGTTCTTAGTCAGTGGGTCGTAACTTCGACCTAACTTTGACCTAACTTCGCCCTAAATGGTTGCGTTCCAGACCTAACTTCGACCTAAACGACTTAGGCTGACTTTAGGTCTGACTTGGGCTGCTTAGCACTTGGGTTGGAATGGGCTGTTAATGATTTTTAAATTCTAAATTTGCTTTCACTTTATCATACCACAAATACCCATGCCAACCAAATCTCAAGTCAGAGTTTTCTAGCTCCAATCTTCTATTTTGTAAATACCGTATTTTTCGCTCCATAACACGCACCGGACCATAGGACGCATGTGTATTTTGGGGCTAAAAATGGGGGGGGGGAATGTCTTGCTTTTATCAGTTTTCCGGCCACATGGCCGCTTAGCTGGTTGTTGTTTTGCAGCTCCAATCTTTGTGTGTCCCAGCTCCCAGTTGTGTTCGGCGCCTGCGCTAGGTTCCCAGGCGCTGGACGCAACGAGGGAGCCCTGCGCAAACATCACAGTTACTGCGATGTTTGCGCACAGCCTGCAGTTGTGTTTGGCGCCTGCGCGGACCTCCCAGGTACTGGACGTGACCAGGAAGCCCTGCGCAAACATCGCAATTACTGCGATGTTTGCGCAGGGCTCCCTGGTCGCGTCCAGCACCTGGGAATTTAGCGATGGCCAACCCATTAAACAACTTGACAATTAAACAACAACAATTAAGTTGCTAATGCCAACCTATTAGCAACTTAATTGATGGCCAACCCATTAAACTTGCAGAAAGTCCCACATTTCACCAGAATACTGTTTGATCACTGCTGTTGCACTGCATAATGTTGCTACTCCTCTTGACATACAAGACGTCTCTAGATTCTTCATAATGTTTTGGAAAATTCGGCAGTTGAAGATAGAAGACTGCTATTTTGGGAACAGGTGCCAAATGATGCTGTATGCAGTGCAAGCCATTTATGGGTTGTTTACATGTGTGGTATTCATTTTAAGAAACAAACATATTAAGAAACGAACAGCAGTCTTACTGACTTCAATGCGACTCACTCCCATTGTAGCCTTTACAATTGCAGCCTAAATTATCTAGAATACCTGAGTCAATGAACTGATGCAACATATTGCAGACAAATGCATTTGATATACTACTATATAAAAAAAATGTTGTGTCCTGTGTGTAGTAAATATTTTAGACTTCAAGAAAGTGTTTTGAAATGGGACGTGTGATGCTCTGCTACCTTGTCTACTTATTTTCTTTTTCCAAAAGTAGAAGGATACATGAGAGTGTTGGGCTAGTCTGGTAGTCAAGAAAGGCTACTCTGGACTAGTTCAAAGAGGGCAGGGGCTGTATAGCTGTGAACATCTGCTTAGTACACAGAAGGTCTCAGGGTCAGTCCCTGGCATTACCAAGTAGGGCTGGGAAAGACCACAGTCCAAGACTTTGGAGATCTGCTGCCAGTCTGCATAGACAATATTGCGTTAGACAGATAAATGGTCTCACTCATTCGAAGGCATCTTCAGATAGGCGTGCTAGTCAAAATCTATCACCTAGACAGGTGTCTACATCCCTGGTCCATGTTCAGTTGAGCACTGAAATCTGAAATGTCTGAAATCCCTACCAATCAATATCTGCTCCCACTATTTTTCGAGAGAGATGTAATAGATGCAATGGATTTCAGACAGGTTCTCAAGGAAGGCTTCAGTTTGGTACAGACAAACATACTTAGGCTTTCATGGTTGGAAGATTCTGAAACAAAATTAAAAGCATTGTTTGGGTAATCAAACCACGGTCTAAAAGAGTTATTATCTCCTAGTCTCGAGAGTTATCTCCTGAAATTGATCTCTAGAAGCGGCAGCAAAATGTCAGGAGATAACTCTCTAGGAGATAACTCTTTTGGACCATGGTTTGATTACCTGAACAAATGCTTTTAATTATGTTTCAGAGTTTGGTACAGAGGTCAATAGTAGTCCAGTGTGCAATCTGGATTCTCAGAAATAGCTGGTTGCTCCTAAGTGTGGCCCAGACACGAGCTACATATAGAACGTGGAGAATTAGATGATATAGAGGTAGGACATGTTGGACTATAGAGCTTTGATAAATCCCACCATTACATGTTCCTATGCCTGCCCCCCCCCCAGAAGATAATGCAGAAGGTAGGTGATTCAGCTGCATAGTTGTTGTCACCCCTGGTTCCCCATAAGAGTGGCAGAAGTGTACAACACTTTGTTTTGCTTTCCTGGATGCAGAGGAGGTGATACCCGGTGTCACATAATACATGCTTTTGTTTCACATGTTGGGAGAACAAGGGGATAAGCCAGTATCCATCTTTTCCAACAATTGGTCCACAGAGGTAGCGGGTGTCCAGGTCTGCAATCTGGACTCAGAAATTTCTCCTTCCCATTTTATATTCCAGTATAGCATTGTCTTGTGTTCCCCAGGTACCTAATTAGACAAGGCACGTTTGTGTACTAGACAACAAGATGTTTAGAGCTGCATCCCTGGTGCTCCCGTAGTGAAATAATCTGACACAGACACATCTATCTTGGAGTTCCACCATACAGTTCGGAATCCTGGCTGGCCAGGGTTCAAATGGTTCAACCCTCGCATTCAGTGTTGCACTTTGCAGGCCTGTCCGGTTGGCTCAGCTAGCAAGCACACTGGTGCAGCCAGTGGAGTCACTAGGGCATGTGCCGTCCTGTGCGAGGGCGCACGCGCCACCCTAATGACCCCCGTGCCACCGCGACAGCCGGCTGGCGAGGATGTCTCTGGAGCCGGCAGCAGTGGAGCCTCCGCTGCTGCCGGCTCCGGAGACATCCTCGCCGGCCGGCTGTCTTGGACCTTCTGAGGGAGGCCCGATGCGCGACGTCCTATTTATAAGGTTTTCGCGCATGCGCAGTACGTTTCTGAGGGCAAATTTGCCCTCAAACGTTCTGCGCAGGCGCGAAAACCTTATAAATAGGACGTCGCGCATCGGGCCTCCCTCAGATGGCCTTGGAGCTCCGCAGAGGGCGGACGCTCTGAGGCCTCCTCCTGGAGCGGGAGGCGAGGCACGCAACGTGAGGGTGCGCGCGCGACCGCGCGTCACCCTTTGCGCGCATTGCCCCCAGGTGGTCCGCCCTTCCTGCCGCGCTCCAGCAACGCCCCTTGGTGCAGCTAAAACCAATGCAGTCCTGCTCCCCTGTTCATTGATGTTTTAATATCCAAAATAAACTCCTTCTCTTGACTTGTACAGATCTTTATCATCTCACTTATTATGGCCCCATTTCTCTACCCTAATTTTCTGTTACATTCATTCCTGTTAGTGATTTTCGTTTCTGTAATTCTGCTACGCCCAGTTGTTTAATGGCTCCTGCTCTGCTAAATGACTCTGCCAGTTCTCCTTAGCTGCCCCCTTGCCGGGAGTTCCCTCAATTAATGTACATACACCTCTCTTTCTTTCTGCAAATTGCTTCTTAATACCCACCATTTCTTTGTAGCCTGGCTGAATCCCATAAGAAAACGGAATCAGGGCCTGAAATGAGGTGAGGGTTTATCGTTGCTCATTAACTGACTGTGTACATCGGCTCCCAAAAAAGGGACAGTGAGGTTGGTATTACGGCAGTAAAGCCACACCTATTGGATGGCAAGGTTGTGCTACTTTATGTGTCCGCTAGCAATCAGGAGAGGAACAGATGCACCAAGGATTGAAGATGCTGCCAAGATCAAAACTTGCCAGATGTGCTATGAGGAGTCAAACTAAACAGTAACCTAATTGTGTTATTAAGAAATGTGTTTGTGGCCAGAACTGTCTATTCTTTAACAAAAAGCAACTTGACAGTTTGGTGCCACAGCCCATGTGGCAGGCATGTGGATCAAGTCTCTGACTCCAAGTCTTGAGTCAAGTCCCAAGTCTCTGGGTCCAAGTCCCAAGTCTTTGCCCCCAAGTCCTGAGTCTTTGGTTGTGAGTTGTGATTCCCGCAACCAAGTCCATTAAACTTGAATAACATTCGACTTGTCGTAAAAGGCTCCAAGTCTCGAGTCGAGTCTTTCGAGTCTTTTACAATTGCCGAGTCAAGTCCGAGTCAAGTCATTGATGTGACTTGAATCTGACTCAAGTCCGAGTCAATAAACTCAAGTCTACATCACTGCCATGTGGTAAACCCTTTCTCCCCTAGCCTTTTTCCTCCGGAACCTCCCCAACTATCCTTTCGTATTTCACCCAAAAGCAGAGAAAAGGGTTAATCTCCCCTTCCTTTGTGCCATGGTCCCAATCTGGTTCACCTCCCCCCCCACTCAGTTGGTTTTTTTCATTAAAGAAAAAATGTTGTTTGTCTGAAGCAATCTCTTAATAATACAGTTAGCATAATGTAATGTAGTTAGCATAATGTAATGCAGTTAGCAGAAGGCCCTTTTGCGGGTGCCGTCGCCTAGGGAGGTGCGAGGGGTGGCGGCCAGAAACAGGGCCTTCTCAGTAGTGGCACCAACCTTATGGAATTCCCTCCCCGAACTGCTCCCTCCTTGGACACTTTCTGGCGAGGCCTAAAAAACTTCTTGTTCCAAGAAGCCTTCTGAGCCCCTGCCTTTTTTAACATCTCGCTGGTACAGGTGGGGGTGCTGCTGTTTCTATGCTCCTGTTTTGACTGTCGCCATGATCATTTTAATCAATTTTTAGATATTGTTTTTATTAATTTTCATTAATTGTTTTTTACTGTTTTAAAATGTGATATTTTTATATTATATTTTTTGTATGTATTTTTTCTGTTGTAAGCCGCCTTGGGTCCCTTCGGGGAGAAAGGCAGGATAAAAATACTGTAAATAAATAAATAATGTGAAGTTTGTCCTTGAGATGCCAGGTTTCACCTGTGTGTATCTGCTGTATCCCAATTCTGACCAACTCACCCCTCCTATTTCCTTGAGGAACCGCCTTATATCTTCCTTTTGTGTACCAGTAAAATGCGCCATCGTTTTTGTCTTTGTGCTTCTTAACAGGAAAGGGATTTACTCACTGGAAAGATTCCATCTAAGGGAGTGTTTGGTTTATTGTGTGAGGCTTAGGACATGGAACATGCTACAGGTATGCATGGTTGACACGGAGGAGAAAGGACACCGGGCAGGTGGATCAACTTTCAACGTGAGACGGGGCAGGGCAAGCAGTGGGATATCCTCAACCGTTGCTCCTGCGGCCAGTGAGACTTCCATACGGTGGGGTATATTTTTACTTCCAGCGGCCACCAAGTCTGGCCTTCCCGGCACCTTTTTTGCTGCAAGGGAGAGAAACACAAGATACTCTGTGAAGTTTTTGGTATTCCTGTTCCTCAAATCAACAGCAACAATATTCCACCCAGCTCTACTAAGTGGGCTGGGCTGTTTCTGAAATATAATTCGTGGGGAATATTCAAACCAAAAATCCCACTCTCTGAATTTAGAATCTAGAAATCTGAGGTGCAGATGACCAAATCTGACATTTTAAATTTTGAATTTTCAGCACTGTGGCTGCTCATGCTGAGGTGACAAGACCTGCACCCTAGCCCCCCAAAATAGGATTTCAAAACTGAAATATCCATTTTCAAAATCTGAATTTTTAGATTTGAAAGATTCATGCAGGATACTTGACCTCTCGTATTTTTTTCTGAAGCGATTTCCACTCTCTATTTCACATTTCTGGGATTTCAATTCCAGTTGTGGAAATACACTTGCAGTGCAAACCTACTTAGATCAATGGGACTTACTCCCAGGTAAGTGTGTATAGAAGAGCAGCCTAAACTGTAGCTATGAAAACATGGTAGCAGGAAGGATTTGAGGCAACAGACTTTTTTTTACTAATTGTTAGTCCCGGAATCAAAGATCACTTACAATTTCTGGGCATGGCTGATGCGGTTATAAAGAACATTGATCTGGAAAAAAAATAAAAAAACAGAGAGGAATCAATGATGAGATAATATTGGCCTTAAGGAGAGCTCTATATCCAAGCTGTTTGTCTTTATTTCTTTTCTTTTTATAAGCAGTTGTAAATTTTTATCACAGTTCTTCATTAATATATCTAGCTTATTTAGTTCCTTGTTGTAATAGATTATGTCAAATTTAATCAAGGAAGCTATTGATTATGCAGGCTTTGCATCCACTAGAATTCATGGAACGTATCCAAAGAAGATGAATCCTGACTAAGCACCACTGAAATCAAGAAAGTTAGTTGTCAGTGACTTAAGTCCCCTTCATTTCCTTGGGACTTTGTCAGGATTCATTTTCTTCAGATACAATCCCATGTGCAGAAATATGTCAACGTGTAGAATAATGACTGGTGCCAGTAGGTTTGGGCCGCTGCCAGTGCTGCCATCTTGGTTCGTAATCAGAGTGGCGCCTGACCAGGTTGAAGGCAGTGCATGTTTCCTCCAATGTTGCCAAGCTCTAGATCAGAGGTTCCCAAATTTTTCATTGTGAGCACCACCTTCGCGGGTCTCCAGCCCGCCGCGTACCACTAGAAGTGAGTGCCGATGACGTCATCGGCGCTTACTCCCGGGTTCGTAGCCACACCGGAGCACAGAAAGGCAAGGTAAGGCACACAGGAGGGCCGTTCCCCTGTGCTTAGAGCCCGCACACTTGAGCTCTGCTGGCTTGGCAGAGCTTGGGCCGCCGCTTTTTGTGCTCCAACGCAGCGCCATGCAGCCGAGATGGTGACTGCCATCTTGGCCGCTGGCAGCCCACATACCAGCAGCCTGTGGTCCGTGTACCACTAGTCCACTGGTGTGGATGTTACCAAGACTCCCCTGTAACTCTCCCCCCCCCCGTTTCTATGCCACCTTTTGTCCAGGGAGTCTCCCAGAGCAGCTCACAACATAGCAAAGCACAACAAACTCAAAATACAATCACTTCAATTAAAACAACAAAAGTGAAAGAGCTAACAATGGAGTAACACATGTTCTCCATGCCTTCCGGTGAATGTGCACCACCACTGATGTTCATGCATGCTCTTCTTCAGTCAACTCACACTGCCCACAGCAGGCACATCTATGAGAAAGAGAGAGCAGGCTGGACCAAGCCAAGGTGGCGCCTCAAGCTGCACTCAGATTCTGGCTTCCTTTTTTTAAGTGTGCACTTGCATGGACACTGCTGCCACCTCCTCTTCCTTTCACTCCCAAGATCCTCCCCGCCTGACCAGTGAAGATGCAGAAAGGGAGTAGGCGAGGCAGTAGAGCAGGGCCGGATTCGGACCGGAGGCTCCGCCGCCGCGCGCCTACTCCTTTCTGCGGTGGGTGGGTGGGAGGGAGAGAGGGAGGGAGAGCGAGCGAGCGGTGGGAGGGAGGGAGAGTGGTGGGTGGGTGGGAGGTAAATTCACGGGGGGGTGTCAAATTTGCAGGGGGGAATTTCGGCCTGCCTGGTGGCCGGCCCGCAGCAAATTTTCCCTATGGGAAAATGGCCCCTCACCGCAAATAGGTTCCCCACCCCTGCAGAGGTTCCCCACCCCTGCAGTAGAGGGAGGCGGCAATGCTCTTCCCCATTCCTGGAGAGCAGCAATTAGGACCAGGATTGCAGCAGGCGCCTCTACCTTCGCCTCCACTCCAGCGCTCCATTCTTCAGCAGCAGTGCTGGAGGAGGAGGAGGTAAGTAAGGAGGTCAGATGGTAAGTCCATCACTTAAGGAGAGTAAGGGAGAAGATGGTGGGGCAGTGGCCAGATGGAGCAGGTATCAGGTGGGTGCAGAGTGCGAGGTGCCCCACCAGTTCACCACCTCCCCCAGCCTGTCACTCGAAGTGAGCACTTCTGCCCATGTCATGGGTGGACTGCCGAGAGAGAGAGAGAGAGAGAGAGAGAGAGAGAGAGAGAGAGAGAGAGAGAGAGAGAGAGAGAGAGTTGCCTGCATTGGGACATTCTATCAACTTTGGACACTGAGCTGTATTTGCTGCATTTCTGCATGTCACAAATGTTCCCCTGTATCCTGTTGCCACTCCCTTGCATCTGGCATTCAGAGAGAGGCTACCTCTAAAACCCGGAGGTTCCATAGAGCCATCATGACTTGTAACCTGTGATACACTTTTCCTCCACAAATCTGTCCAATCCCCTTGTAAAGGCATCTAGGCCAGGTGCCATCACCACATCCTGTGGCAAGGAGTTCCGTAGATTCATTTACATGCTGGGTAAAGAAATATTTCCTTTTGTATGTTCTAACTCTCCTTTTGTCTGTTCTAACTCTCCCGCCAGTCATCCAGTTTCAGATCTGACAGCCCCACGCAGGAAAGGAGAGGGGCTTTCATCCTTCTTTCCCCTACCTCATACTTCTGCCCTTGGTATTTTTGCATCAGGTCAAACTTCTCTGATTCTAGCTGATTGATCCAGTCATGCAGTTCCTTGGCCTTGTCCCTGGACAGAGAAAAATGGACTAAATTAGGGGATAGGGGCTCCTCTGGCAAGCCCCCCTTGCTTATCTCTTTTTTAAAATTAGCCCTTCCACCCCTCCCTGCCAGGAAGTGCAAACATAGTTCTGGGACGCACCTCAGCTGTTGCTCGCTTAAGTTCTCTATGTTCAGCGGTTTCTTCCTCTCTGATAAGATCCGGATCTTCGTTTCGCGGCCTGTCTGCCTCTTGCCACGTTTTTGTTCTGCCTAGGAGACAGTGGGCAGAGCTGTGGCTGCATCCACGGATGGGCCGCTGCTTATGATGCAGGAATCTTTGGCAAGGCCCTGAGATGCAGCTGCTTCTGGTGTGGATTGCCTTTTACTTATTCCAACAGACTTCTAGCCTGACCCATCCCAAGGGCTTAGGGCAGCTCACAAGAGTAAGGAATGCAAAAAACGACAACATGTTTACAAGTGAAGGAGACTCATGCCAGCCAACGAGGTATAACTGGCAGGCAAGCTCTGCTTTTCGGTACAAATCTGGCACACACCCAAAACGTACAGAGTTGCCTAATAGAAAACAATACTTGAGATCTCCAGACAGCTTACCTTTACCAGGTATCCACCAAAATGGGCTCCCATATTGGACAACACTTTCTTTTTCTTAGCATCATCTTCAGCCCTTTTCTTGGCCTCTTCCTCCTCCTTCCTCATCTTCTCTTCCTGTGCAGGGTGACAATTCAGAATCAATTAACCAAGGGCACGGAGAAGGAACTATGATCTCTTCCACCCCCAGAGATGAATGGTCAGTCTGGGCCTCTGCACCAAGAATACTCAGGTTCCTGGTCTTCTGCCTGAAACCCCTGCATGAGAACCTTTTCAGATCCATGCCCCACTATTATTTGTCGATTTGATTTATTTGTATACCGCCTTTAAGGCCGAGGCCTTCCAAAGTGATTCATGTACAAATTTTTTAAAAATGACGGTGTAATCACGTTTTCTCCTCTCTTGAGTAGAGGCTGCCACCTATTCCTCCTTGCACAGCAACTCCAAATGACAGCAACCTTTAACCACTACAACTTACACCACTTACAGCGCAATCCTGTCTATATTGGAGACCAGCGGAGCACAGCTCCACCAGTCTAGGGTGTCGCAAATGTGCTGTAAAGCATGTTGGCGACATCCTGGGAGTAAGTGCTGCCGGCAAAGAGGCTGGTGCCGCTCCCCTCACCCCAGATCCCAAGGAGTGCCCACCAGGCAAGGTGAGTTCCCCACCAGGCGGTGGAGGGGCGGGGGAGGGCGGAATGGGGGCGTTGCAGATGGGGAGGGATTGGTCGGCTGGGCCCGGGAAGGGAGAGAGATTGGTGATGGCGGCTCCACTGAGATCCTACCCCCCCCTTCCCGGGCCTGCCCTGGCTGTTACTGATCATGCGCGGCTTCTTGTTTTTCTTTTTAGGGGGACTGGATCAGAGGCAAGTAGTGGCAGCAGCAGCAGCAGCTTGAAGAGGAAGATGCAATTTATCGTGCAGGACTGAGAGAAGTGATGGTTTGCTATTGCCATTCCTTTTCCATACAACAAAAGCACATGAGGCCTCTCTTCCTTTACAGCTGATCTCACTTTCTCTGTCTTTCTCTTGTTCGTTTTAGATTTTTTTTCCAAAGGAGGAAAAAACAACGAAGAATGGTGTTGAGGTCATGTTGCGTACGGCCTCTGTAGAAGAGAAGCCCAGAAAGCCTCAGGATGAGAACGGCCGTGTGAGTGAACTGGAGCAACAGTTTCAGTTTTGCAGCAGAAGCCTCTGTGACTGGCCTGTATGATCTCCACAGGGGCCGCCTGATGAACTAGAAACCAGGGACAGTCACTCGAAGCAAATTCAGCTTTTTTTTTTGCAGTTTGACCAATGCAAGTTTTGCTGCACTGGGCTTTTCCAGTGTGATGTAAGCAATAAACATTTGAGCAATAAGAAGAGATCTAGAGTGTGTGTGTGTGGCTTTGTCACACTGCCAGTCGCCACGGTTGTGACCCGCCTTAGGGTGGGATGCCATGTCACCCACTTGCGGGCCCTGACCCACCGGCTGTAGACCAAGGACCTACAAGGTGACTTTTTGATCTGTTTCTCCTCTTTGCGTTCTCAAACTCCTCTGCTTTTCCGCCCAAGCCAGAATGCAACCTCCTCGCTTTCGAGGGTGGGGATACTCACAGCGAGTTTGGCCTGCCGCTCCCGCTCCTTCTCTGTGCGAACCCGCTGCTGCTCGGCACGCTCTGCCCGCCGGCGTTCCTGCCATAGGGCACAAGAGATTGCTTGGAATGTATGCATGCTGGACAGAAGCGTAACAAGGTTGGAGCGAAGGCAAGTAGTTCTGCAAGACTCCGTTACACTGGAGTCAGCGGCCCCTCCCCCTTGCTGTTGGAGCCATTCTGGCAGCAAAGGCAACACGCAGGACACTCCCCTGTTACTTCTGGAATGGCTCCAACAGCAAGGGGGAGGGGCCGCTGACTCCAGTGTAACGGAGTTTTGCAGAACTACTTGCCTCCGCTCCACCCTTGTTTCACCTCTGATGCTGGATGGAATTAACACAAAGCAGGTTTAAGAGCAGGGAGAAGAAGAAGAATAGATATCTCCCTCTCCCCACCCCACAGCGAGTGTACTTATTATGGAATGCTCTTGACAATTAGAGTCATCATATATCCAAGTACTGAGAGAACAGCTTCCTTTACGGTCACCACTTCCACACAGTGTCATTTTCTGTGTCTCTTTCCATGTTACGAGAGCAACTCTTTCTTGTCTCGGATTCAGCCTCTAGTTCAGGGGTTCCTAACCTGTGGCCCATCCATGTACCCCTGGAGATTCATGGGTGGGCTTCAGGGGGTCCATGAGAGAGGCGCAAAAAAAAAGTTTTGCATTTTTCTGGGGAGGATCCTTCGCTTTCTCAAGATTCTCAAAGAGATCCATGACCCAAGAAAAGTTAAGAACCACTGCTCAAGTAGGACTCCACGCCAATGCAGGTAACTATCCACTAGGTGGGAGTAAAGAGCAATAGTTCCCCTGGTTGAGAGAGATGCTCTCCCTGCCCTGTTCTTATTTTCTCCCACATCTGTGAGAAATGATCTTTACAGCCTGCTGCCTTTTTTCACCCCTCAGAACCATTGCAGGGATTGTTTCCGAAGATTCGGCTGATGATTTCTGCCTGCTTCACCTCGGCACAGTGCTTTGGGGGGCAGTCACAGAGGCCTCCTCAAAGTAAGGGAACATTTGTTCCCTTCCCTCGTGGCTGCATTGTGGCTGAATCGGTGCTGGAAAGTTGGATAGGGTGGGGCCCTCAATCTCCCTCTTGTTAAGGTTTCTGCAAAAAACAGTCTCTACAGAGGTGGGTGTGAACACGACCTGCAGAGTTTTCTATTTGCAAACGTTTTATAGAGACAGGAATGCAATCACAAACTGTCATAATGTGTGATCTGACACAAAGTAACCTTCTATAATTTTTCCCCTGACCAGAAATAGGATTTATTTCCCTTTTCTTTCAAAGTACTGTAAACCAATAAAGGTATTTTTAAAAAAAGTTTAACATAGAAGTGTGGGTAAGGTGGACAGCCTGAACATCTGACCACGATACAGGGTGTGCCATTTCCTGCTACAAACAATGTTTACATTGTGGAAGCTATGAGACTTGAAGTTTGATCTCGGTTTTCTTCCAAATACCATGTTTCCCCAAAAATAAGACAGTGTCTTATATTAATTTTGGTTCCAAAAAATGCAGTAGGTCTTATTTTCAGGGAGGTCTTATTTTCCCATCCTGTGGCGTGACACCCCCTGCAACCCACCCCCCAGCACTTACTTTGACCGATTAAAGCTTCATTCTTTCCCGAGGGTGCAAGGCCTGCACTCGAGTCCTCCACCATGGAGACATGCTAGAGAGACTCTGCAAGGTTGCAGCCTCCTTGCAGGCCTTGCTGGCCTCTCTAGCATGTCGTCTCTATGGTGGAGGACTCAAGTGCAGGCCGTGCAGGCCTTGCAGAGCCTTGCACCCTCAGGAAAGAACAAAGCTTAAATCGGTCAAAGTGCATGCCGGGGGGGGGGGGGTCGCATCTGGCTGATGATCCTAGCTAGGTCTTACTTTCGGAGAGGACTTATATTGACGAGTGCCAGCAAAAATCATGCGAAAATGACGGTAGGTCTTATTTTCAGGGAAACAGGGTAGCTATTTGCCTGCAGAGCCTGTGGACGTTATCAGTGGAACACATTACCTAAATTTGGATATACAACTGGAAACGTAGGCTAAAGTGTATTCTGGTAGGAGTGCCATAATTCTGGTGGGAGTGTCATTTGGGTATGAATAGCCCTGTGAAATGAATGGGACCGGACTGATTCATACAACAGATGAGCTATGAGAGTAGATGTTCAATCTGCATGCAATGTCCAGTCCTTGGCATCTTCAGGTAGGGCCCCTCTGAAAGGCCCCTCTGTGACACCCTGGAGAGTCTCTACCGGTCACTGTAGATCAGGGGTTCTCAACCAGTGGTACTCCGGTCGACTGCTGGTGGTACTTAGATCACTGGCCCACTGGGACTCTGCTCTGATGTGGCACTTTCGGCAGCACGTTTTCACTCTCAAGAGGCTCCTGCCTTTGGTTGAACCTCTTGGGAACACTGAGAAGGGCCCTCCCACCTACCCAGAGCCACCTACCTGCGTTTTCTGGCCTCCAAAACCCTGATAACCCGGAAGCAACTGGCGATGATGTCATCGCCAGTCACTTCCAGTGGTACACAGCAGGAGAGTGGTGCCAGAGGTGGTACTCCACCGGGAAGGGGTTGAGACAGACCAACACTTGGATCACACTGACCTAAACTCAGCAGAAGGAAGCCTCCCATGTTCATCTGACCAGACTCTACTCTGGTCAGATGTGCAATATGGCAGGAGGTCTGGCTCAGTTGGTAGAGCGGCCATTTCATATGCCTGAAGATCTCAAGGACGGCAGTTCGGGACAGCAGGAAGTCTGTCGGAGAGCTGCCGGCACGCCACTGATAAGCTGCAGAGCCTCTGTGAGGAAGAGAAGCTGCAGCTGGCACCTTGAGTGGGAGTCAAGGTTGCCTGTCAGTCGAAGCGTGATGAGACGGACGCCAGTGAGAAGCTGGACTGTGAAAGAAACCATCTAGAATGAAGGGTTCTACTGGAACATATTGTATTGTAAAAACCCCTTGGGGTTTAGAAAGCCTGCCTGTGTAAACCACCTTTGAATTAAAGTCAAAGGAGAAATCCAATGCCCAAAGAAAAGGCGGTATATAAATACTGGTTATTATTAACCCCAGGACAACTTGTTAACCTCAGGACAATCAAGAGTTATTAATTGTTGTTGTTGTTGTTGTTGTTATTATTCTGCTCCCCGCTACCCACAATCCCTTGCTGCCCTAAACTCACAATCCTTGACATGAGGCCAACAAGCTCCTCCTCCTCTTTCTTCCTCTGCTCAAAGTGTACATCAATGAGAGTCTGCAACTCCAGGAGATCCTTCTCCATACGCTTGCGGTGG
Organism: Plestiodon gilberti rubricaudatus; assembly: GCA_026170595.1. Classification (NCBI taxonomy): domain Eukaryota; kingdom Metazoa; phylum Chordata; class Lepidosauria; order Squamata; family Scincidae; genus Plestiodon; species Plestiodon gilberti. The sequence goes on along the minus strand of JANXHW010000006.1, from coordinate 14,682,077 downwards.
ATGTCCTTTTCGAACAGCAGAGAGAGACAGAAAATGAATCATTCGTTTGAAGACACTGAAGGGCTTCTGCAAGACAGTTGTAGAGCAGAGTGGTGTGTGTGTGTGTGTGTGTGTGTGTGTGTGTGTGTGTGTGTGAGAGAGAGAGAGAGAGAGAGAGAGAGAGAGAAAGAGAGAGAGAGAGAGAGGGCAGTGTTGAGGAGCAGGACATCTTTGAATGGAATATGGTTGGAGGGGAAACAGTTAAGCATAATAAGACATATGGGGCCTGGGGCAGGTGTGCTGTTGGGGACCTGGCTGTTGCCCCTACAGACCACATGCCGCGGGAATTCTGGCATTAGGCTTCTCCTTGCCCTGGGAACAGGTGGCTCCCATTGTGTCACAATGACATGTTGAGATCCAAAATCATCTTATTATACTCTTATACCCCATCTCCTTTTTTTTTCATGAAAACTTAACAAAATACCAGGAATCCTGGTAAGCAATGGGGCAGATCTGGGGCAGGGGCTGACAGTATGCACAGGAGCTGAGGTATGGGGCTATTTGCTTTATGGGGTCCTAGAACAAATTGTCCCATTTCCCCCTGCCCCTGGGAGATGGTTACACAGGTAACATTAGTTTGTCTCTCAGTAGGGAAGCGGATCAGGACATTGCGAACTGAGCAGCTAGGCCCAAACCTTTGCCGTAGTTTCTGAGCCCCAAAATTATTCCCCCTCTGTATTGCAATTTGGAGAGGGCGAAGGGCACAGATGTGACGTTGCATCGTAACTGGTTCAACTCCAAGGCACTTTGGGACAACATTTTAGACTTGCCTAGAGAGGTTGCCTGCTGACTAGAAAAAGGGCTCTGGCCTGCTCTTGAGCCTTTAAGAGCAATCTGATGTACAGAAATTGGCAGGTGAAGCTTTTTGACAGCAAGGAGATAAGCATGATCACAGCTGAACGTTTGTACATTGGGCTGCTGTTGAAAGCAGAAGTACAGAAGTCAGTTGAAAGCTGGCAATTTCAACAACCTGGAAGTGCATCTTCTGGTTGTTTGCTTGCGGCAACAGGTTCAATTCAGAGGTGACCAGAGGAATGATTTGAAAAGACAGCAAAGTATGTATAGTTGGTTAGATAGTTGAAGTTACAGTTTCTGTGGTTGCCAAGCTAGGCAGCTGAAAGTCATGTCTTCGTTGGCAGAGGTGGTTCATCTGAGGGATCTGGGAGCATTTGGAATAAAATGGGGGTGGGGTAGGGATGAAGACATTTAGCAAAACAAAATACTCACATCGAAATCCACTCTTTCCCCCTCTGGGATTTTTGGGGGAGCCAACTGTGGAACCACCGGCCTTTGTGTGAGCAAACAAAGACAAGGAAAACATATACATATAAATAATGGATATCTAAAAATATGACCAGTGAAAGAACTGCAAATAATTAAGATACCGCTCTTCCCTGACCCTTTGAATGGTTCTTATTGGTAAACGATTAGAGCTTAAATGAATTGCGAAGTCAATCGAAAAATTAATGGAAGACTTTAACTGTCAATGGTTTGTATATGCTCAAATTTTGGAGAGATTTAAAGTGGACAAGAAGGCATATGGATTTGTAGAAGAAGAATCAATACGGGAGGTACAAATAAAATCTGAAGACCAGGTACCGGTAATTTCAAAAATGTATAAATTGCTTTTGAAGTTCAAGACAGAAGAAGAACAGGTTGAAGAATATATGATTCATTGGGCGAAAAATGTAGGTCATGTTATTTTAATGGAGCAATGGGAACAACTATGGTTAAAACAGTTGAAATTTACATTAAATGTTAATATTAAGGAAAATATGTATAAAATGATGTATAGATGGTATATGACCCCAAGCAAATTAGCAAGAATGTATGAGAAGGTGACAATAGCTGTTGGAAATGTAAAAAGCAAGAGGGAACTTTTTATCATATGTGGTGGACATGCCCCCAAGCAAAGAAATATTGGACTCAGATTCATAAACAGATAGAGTTGATTTTAAAGATTAAGGTTCAAATGAAACCGGAAACCTTTTTGTTTGGTATGAGGGATGATCATCTAGGCGAAAAATTTCCAACTTTGTTTTTATATATGATAACTGCGGCAAGAATTGTATATGCACAATATTGGAAGAATTTGGAGATACCTTCGCTGGATGATTGGTGGCTGAAAGTTTTGGACTATGCTGAAATGGATAAATTTCTGCCTGTTAGGCAGCTTATAAAGGGACAAGAGCCCTGACAGGAAAAAAAATGGGATCAACTGTAATTTAGTCTTTTCCCGCCCTCCAGTGAGGCATTCAGGCTGTCACCCTATACAGACTTCCTTGGGAGTAAGTTCAGTGGTCTTATTAAGTTCAGTGTACACTTTTGAGGAAGTGTACGTAGTCTTGGACTGTCAATGTTCCTACAAAAGAAACTCTGGTTTCGTTCACTTACCTTGGTCTTGGGCGTTCTTCCTCTGTGGAAAATAGAAGAGAAAGAAAGACAATTAGGTGCAGAGAAAGAAGCCTAAGGACAGGCCATGCTAGGCAGCCACACGCTCAGAGGGGGAAAAAGAGTTTTGTTTTTGTCTGTTGTAAATGTGGATGCCAGTCTTTGAGTGTATGCTATGGTAACAGTGGTGGGGTCATGAATGGGGGGGGGGGGATAAGGGAAGTGGAGCAGCAAATTAGGGAAACAACAACAATAGTGGGCTAGGCCAATGATGAATTTCATATCACAAACCCACACAAGGCCTCCAGGTATAATTCAGGCCTTGAGTTCAATCAGTTTCCTGGGCAGAGTGATGATGTCTCCTGCTATGTGTCACATTGATGTGCTGTTCTATTGTTTTCAGTCACTGTGGAGGGTGATAGGAGCACAAGAGAGTCAGGTCGGATCAGGTGGCAAATCACATTTTGCTGGCAAGACATTTTGCCGTCTACTTTGCTGCTTCCAGTGCATTAGATCTTCTGGACGACATTATGCCAACATCACACACCACTAGCAGCAGCTTATGATACAGTATATCTCCTGCCTTGCAGCCCAACACAACGTGTGTGTGTGTGTGTGTGTGTGTGTGTGTGTGTGTGTGTGTGTGTGTGTGTGTGTGTGTGTGTGTGTGTGTGTGTGTGTGTGTGTGTTCCAAACTCAGGAGGGACCTGAGTTTGCCAGCCAACCCAAACCCCAGGGTAGTTGGTAGGTAAGTCCAGACAGAAACCAAATGGAAAACAGTTTTTACGATCTGACACAACTTTGATCACAGGCATGTCTATAGGTACTCGAAAATATCTGTAACCCCGATCTGGGCTTAGATATGTTGCTTCCCTTATAGACATGATGGGAATACACATGGTCTCAACATGGAGAGATACATGGAGAGAACACACTACTTGCATGTATCAGAACATGTGTTGCACACAGACAGCATTAGAGGCCCATGGATATAAATATATCAACAAAGTCTCTTCTGTTATGAACCTGTGCACATCCTCCTCTTTTAGGGGGTGTGGACGGGTAGGATGGAACCTTGGCAGTCTGAAATACGTTGTAAGAGCTGCCGGAAAGAGGTGAGTGTATATGGAGTAGGTAGGAAGTCAGCCAACTTTGGGTCGGAAAAAACTATGTGCATGAAGAAAACAGGAGATGGTGGACAGAAACGGTATTTCGTATCCACTCGGTGCTGCACACCTAACTACTCATCAGTGCAATCTTCTCCTTGCCCATCCATGATTAGTTCATCCATCCATTTCTACAAGTCCATTTGTTCATTCACCATCCAGTGGCTGCTTTCTAAGGAGAGAGCTGCTGCCTGGAAGCTTCATTCCCTGATATCAAAGCTCAGCCCTCTTAATCCCAGATTTTGGGGGGTGGGTAGATAAATGCAGAGATGAGTTTATGGAAAATGCCTTGTATGCATTCTCAGAAGCACTCTCAATCTAGGAGCATAATCTTACACTTGTCTTCTTGGAAGTAAGTCCCATCGTCTTCAACCAACGCAACTCCGGCGGCGCAACTCCGCCAGCGCAGGGGGCATTCTGGGGGCATTCAGATGCTGGCGGAGTTGTGCCGATGTCTGCTCCGCGTCCTAACTGCGCATGTGAGGCGTCCGAGAGGGGTTATGACGGTGTCCGTCCTGCATCTGTCGGCGTACGGCAGGTTACACTGGCATTAGTGCTTTTACACCGGGGGATCCACTGTTACACCGGTGCAAGAGTTACACAGGATTGGGCTGTAAGCCCGATTGAAGACAATGGGACTTACTTCCAAGAAGACAAGTGTAGGATTGTGCTCCTAGATTGAGAGTGCTTCTGAGAATGCATACAAGGCATTTTCCATAAACTCATCTCTGCATTTATCTACTGCACACGACACACAAAACTACTTTGTTTCTAAAACAAGACATGGGGGGCCTCCAGCTGGTCTAGATGCCATGCCCTCCCTCTGATTAGGACATTCTTTCCCCTTTTCGCCCATGACAAGGGGCTGGTTGCTATGTTTCTGAATCAGACCCTTAATCCATCCATCTCACACTGCCTGTATTCTCTCTGGCATCTCTCCAAACAAGGGCCTTTTCCAGCCCAGCTGCTTAAGCTCTTTGTTAGAACTGGGGATTTAAACCTGGGCCTTTTGCATGTTCTCTGCCACTGATCTACAGATCCATAGCTTAAGGGTCTCTCAGAGGAGGAGCTGGGGGGGGGGGTCCGGTGCACCCGGTGCCCATGACATTTTTGCACTTTATGGTGGGAAAAAGTGAGATATAAATTCAATAAATAATAAATAATAATTTATTATTATTAAATGGCAACCCCCCCCAGAGGCCTGGCACCTGGGGCCCCCCTTTAGCTATGCCACCCGGTCTCTGAACTAGCCTGAAGGCTTTCTACTACTTTATGCACATGTCCGGCCTGACCCCTGGTGCGTATGGTCTCAGATGTGTCCATCCTTAAATTCACTGTCCTCCATCAGACCATCCACTCATTCATCTCTCCCCCCTCCATTGCTTAGCTCCGATCTGCATCCTTCTAAGAAGGGAAAGAGGGGGTGGTCTCCTGGTGGTAGAATGAATTGTGCCACTTTAGCCTGCAGGTGGTCACATTTTGGAAGACTCCCCCTAAATAAATAAAACCTTGACTTTACAGGTAGAAACGAACCCAGCAGGGATTTATGGAGCTCAGCTAGAACATTTCTCCCAGGTGTGCTAGATGGGCTTTTCTTTTCTTTGATGTACTTTGAGGGAGTGTTATTTATGTGGCAAAGCAAAAGGAGTGGAACCCCCTCCCCCAACTTGCAGTCTGGAACATTACAGTCATTTTAACACCTAGTTCTGTTGCGTGTAAAAACAGGGTTGCCAACTGACCGAAGCTATTCTTGGAGATTCCCCCCCCCCCCCCGATGACATAAGGTCATCATCATCAAGCCCAGGAGGCACTGTTAACATCTCCAGGATTGCTTTCAGTAGTCACCTAAGAACATAAGAAGAGCCTTGCTGGATCAGGCCAAAGGCCAACCTAGTCCAGCTTCCTGTATCTCACAGTGGCCCCACCAGATGCTTCCGTGAGCACACAGTCAACAAGATAACCTGTTTCCTGTTGTCACTCCCTTGCACCTGGCACAGAGAAAACCTACTTCTAAAGCCAGGAGGTTGCTTATGGCTTGTAACCTGTGATGGTCTTTTCCTCCATGAATCTATCCAAACCCCTTTTAAAGGCATCTAGGCCAGGTGCCATCACCACATCCTGTGGCAAGGAGTTCCACAGATGAATTACACGCAAGGTGAAGAAATATTTTCTGAAGATCAATGTTGATTCCTGGAAACTCCAGGCTAATCCTGGAGGGTTGGCAACTCTATGGAAGAGACCCTGAATTTTACCTCTCTTGACATCATGCCTTTGCCTTGGAAGTACTTAACTGTAAACACAAAGGATGGGTTGTATTTACTCCAATGGAACAAAGCTGATTTGCTGTGTGCATGCACACATGTTATGGGTCTAAACCCTAGCAGAGGGATCAGGTTAAGCACAGGCTGAAATTAAGCACTCTATCTGTTGGTATTCACACATTCACTGTTCCACTTAAGCACCTGTCAATTAAGCCATCGTTCCACCCATTCATGTGCATCTCTCTCTAAATCAATTCTCAGACCTCTCTACTCATGCAGCAGGATGGGCTGGTAGAGTCCTGAGGTGATAGAATGGACTGTACCACTTCCAGCTTCAGGTAGTGAATAATATTTATTAATGCTTCCCCTACATAAACAGTTCCCTGAAAATAGAAAATAACATCATAGGGAGCAGGCTAGCACTTTTCTTCCTGATGCTTTTTACTTATACAGTAGCATTCAAAAATGGTATCCCCACCATCACCACCACTTGCAGTCTGAAAAGGATATAGCCTAGAGAGCCAGGATGGTGTAGTGGTTTTGGAGTTGGACTTTGACCTAGAAGATCCAGGTTCAAATCCCTGCTCAGCCATGATGCTTCCTGGGTGACCTTGGGCCAGTCACTATCTCTCAGGCTAACCTTCCTCACAGGGTTGTTGTGAGGACAAAAGGAGGGAAGGAATTATGTACACCACCATGTGCTCCTTGGAGGAAGGGTGGTATATAAATAAGAAAAATAAAATAAAAATAAAATATTCTACCACCTTCTTCAGCTGTACAGGTAGATCAGACCATGAATGATGCAGCCTTTTAAGGCATGCATGCACCTAACATCTAACCAGCCATCTGCCTGAGACTGTGGTTCAGTTCTGTCCATCATCATCTGCCATATGCCCAGTTTTGCGGGAGGGGAGGAAAATGCTGTGTCTGCCTCCAGCCTTTGTGTCCCTCTCTTGGGTGTTTCTTCCCCACCTAGTGGAAGAATGGAGTGAAGGAGGAATATACCTGGCTCAGGAGCCGGCTCAGGTTCTTCAGTCACCGCAAACAACACATGTCACAGGGTGCAGCAGGGGAGGGGGAGGAAACAGAGATGGAGCGGGGGGGGGGAGGAGGGTGGTGCCAAAAGATATAGGGAGGTTGTAGGGCAGAGAACAATCCAGGAGAGAAAGGAAAAGGCAGTTAGATCAATCCGTCTAGAGGAGGAGGATAAAGGGGGCAGGGTAATTAAAACTGTTGCTCGTTAGCCAAGGGAAGGAAACCCACCCACCTCATCAGGCCTGCACAACCCTGCCCCCTCCACAAAAGGGGCAGACACTACCCCTATATCAGTGATGTAGACTTGAGTCTATTGACTCGTACTCGAGTTGGACTCAAGTCACGTCAATGACTTGACTCGGACTTGACTCGGCGACTGTAAAAGACTCGAAAGACTCGACTCGAGTTTTGGAGCCTTTTACGACAAGTTGAATTTTATTCAGGTTTAAACCCGTTTTCCCCATTAAATAGATAGGGACTCGCAACGCGCAACCAAAGACTCGGGACTTGGAGGCAAAGATGTGGGACTTGACTCGAGACTTGGAGTCAGAGACTTGATCCACATCCCTGCCCTACACTAAAAGGAGCATGAACGGCATGATGGGATCTTATTCTAGAAAACATGAAAAACGGCATGATGGGATCTTATTCTAGGAAACGTGAATTAGGAGAATCAGGGAAGTCTGTATAGCAGCATGGAAGGGTCAAACTCCTGCTCCTCTACCCAAAAACAGAACAAAGACTCCCTCGTGGAGCTGGGGAAAATTGCTAGTGGCAGGCAAGCTGTCCTTTGGTCCTTATCCCCAGAAATTACCGTATTGGTCTGAGTATAAGACTCAAATTTTTTCTCCTAATTTAAGTTTTTAAACTAGGGGTGCGTCTTATAATCAGGCTGTTGCAATTTAATGCCAGTGATTTAATTAAAATTTTTTAATAGCACCAAGCTTTAAGGGTGCGTCTTATAATCAGGTGCGTCTTATACTCGGGACAATACGGTATTTAGGAAAGAGGTACGCTGAAGTTCTCACATTTTGCTGAGAGAGATAGAGATTTAAAGTACAGCTGTGCCAACTTTTCACCCTTGAAAATATTTGAAGCAAAAGGAGACTTGAGGGGAATGATACAATACCATGAAATCCCCTAAAAAAAATATTCTTTTTCCCATTTGGAGGGGGACTATTGTTCACAGCCCTCATTTCTCCCTTTGCTTTCTTCTTTGGTGACATTTTTTGCCTGGGTTTTCTTCTTTCTTGACTGATCGCAGCCAATCAGGAATCATGTAGGATGTGATGACATCATGGCACCATGTAACCAATCAGACTTTGCTATGTAATGATGTCTCTTTGGGCAAGCAAAGCCATCACAATGCCCACACTCTGAGTGGAGGGGGATAGTGAGAATGTGTTGGCCTGGTTTCCTCTTCCTTTATTCATTTACCCTGAGGCCAGTAGAACAGTTTAATTTTTTCTCAGTGACATGCACGTCACTGTAGCGTGGCGCGCGGGCAGGCCGCCTGGGGGTGACGCACGCAAAGGGTGACGCGCGCGCACCCGCGCGCGTCGCCCCTGTCCGCGCAGAGGCTCTGAGTGTCTCGGAGTGTCTGCCCCGTCCGGCGGTCCGGGGCCTTCTGAGAAGGCCCGATGCGTCGACGTGTTATTTATTAGCTTTTTCGCGCATGCGCAGACTGTTTCTGAAGGCAAAAGGGTAGCCCTTGCCTTCAGAAATGGTCTGCACATGCACGAAAAAGCTAATAAATGACACGTCGACGCATCGGGCCTTCTCAGAAAGGCCCCGGACCGCCAGGCAGGGCGGTCGCTCTTAGAGCCGGGGGTAAACATCACCCTAGGGCAGGGGTGACGCACGTGCCCCCACTCCAGGGTGACGCGCCCCCTAGCGACGTGGGTGCTCAGTGACATTTACATGAAGCTGTATCTGATTGGCTATGTGGTGCCATGACATCATTTTCATGCTTCTCCATGATATCCATGGTTCCTTTCATTTTAGCTCAGCTTTTTGAAACAATATCTGAATGGACCCAAGTGCATGTCTTTTTGTACACATTGAAATGTGGGTACAAAAGGTTAAAGGAGGAATGCTGGTTATAACCAGAAGGCAAAAACCACCATCACCAAGCGTTGGAGGTTGGTTAAGAAAAAAATAATAATTAGGTGTGATAAGTAAAAAAAAAAAAAAAAAAGAGGTTCAAGCATCTGAGAGATGGATCACAGATGAGAAAGACTTTTTAAACAACATGGGAGCCAGTTATGACATAGTGGAAATTGCACTTTTATATGACATGTAACATTAAAAAAAACATGCCCTGTGAGTTTAATAAAATGTAAACGTAAATAAAATGTAATAAAATGTAAATCCATGAAAACAAAAGAGGCTGAACCCCTGTGATCTGGCCTGAGCTGCAGCTCAGGAGGAAGAAATACCGTGAGAGCAGGGGACTCCAAAAGAGAGGGGTATAGAATCCAGACGCCCTATGACCCATCCAGTTGACCCCTCCCTGAGACAAGAAGCTTTGGTTCCCACTCCTTCAAACCTTACCCACTATGCTAGCGTTTCCCAAATGTTTTGAACCTGTGACTCCCTTGACCATTGGTGACCATTGGCGACCATTGGCCGTGGCTCCCCATGACAGTATGTTGATGCCGGCCAATTGGCATTACACTGTATTCCGAGAGGATTCCATCGCAATCCGCGGCTTCCCTGGCTGGTTTCCAGGCGTGGCTCCCTGGCTGGTTTCCAGGGAGCCACGCCTCCCAGTTTGGGAAAAACCACTGCACTATGCCCCATTCATTCCCTGCTTTGGAGAATCCCAGAAGCCACCGGTCCAAGAGTTCTCCTGGTTCTCCACCAATTAAATCAGCTCTAAGTTCTGCTTGGTTCTGGCTGCAGTTCTGTTTGTCAATATGGGTCTAAAAAGGGGGGTCCTTCTTAGAAGGGGGGAATAGACAGGGGTGATGTCACCTCACCTTCTTCTTCAGCTTGTTCTTCTTCTTCAAGAGAAAGAGATAAAGAAAGAGAGATACCAAGACAGAGAATGAGACAGAGGGAGGTTCTTAGTTTGGAAATGACTCATGAGGGTCAACGAATATGGGATATTGGTTGCCAATCACTGCAACTCAAGAGAAAGCTTGTGTGAGTTTGAGAATGTGCTCCATTTATTTATTTACAATATTTTTATCCCGCCTTTCTCCCCGAAGGGACCCAAGGCGGCTTACAACAGAAAAAAAGAAAATACAATACAAAAAATACTTTTGCGGCCCTTTTGCGTGTGCCGTCGCCCAGGGAGGTGCGAGGGGCGGCGGCCAGAAACAGGGCCTTCTCAGTAGTGGCCTTCTCCATGGTGGTCTGGCTTTGAAGAGAATATATTGGCCTACTGGTCTTAAAAAAACACACATGCAAATACCAAACCAAAACAAAGGAGAGTTCAAGAAGGGAAGAGCTTTTCTCTTCTAGTTCTGGAAAAAAAACAAACCCTGCAAATCTTAAAGGGCAGAAAGCAATAATAAACTCATAGATGCCCCATCCAGCAAAAAGGACGCTTCAAGGTTTTTCATTTAAACGTGTCAATATGATTATTATATGTCTGCAGACAAGAACTGCAAAAATTAAAGGGGAGCTAGACTAGGGTTAGGTTTCTTGTGGTGAAAGGAAGCAGGTACTGTATATTTTTGACACAGGCATTTATTACTCTAATAAATTAAAATCATAACTTGGATCTTTAAGAAAGCAAGTGGGAAAAATCAGAACAAATACAATTTACAGGATTAAAGACCATGGTCAAGTTAAGAAACAAAGTTTTAAAATAGGCAAAAGCAAAAAGTGACGTTTCATCTAGTTTATACTAGATATTATCAAGCCAGCCCCAGGAGAAAACCTGGAACAAGCAAGATGGTGGAGATTGCACTTACACAGCAGCGTCACTGCAGAGGGGGCGGAGCTCCAAGTTCCGTCGGGCTCTGACCCTCCGTTACACGACGGGAGAAAGCGGCCCCGCCCCCTCGCCTGTGGAGCCATTCCGGCCGACGAAAGCAAGTCGGCCGGAATGGCTCCCAAGGCGAGGGGGCGGGGCCGCTTTCTCCCGTCGTGTAACGGAGGGTCAGAGCCCGACAGAACTTGGAGCTCCGCCCCCCCTGCAGTGACGCTGCCTGCACTTACAGAAGCAAGTGGGAAAAAATAAGCATCAATAGCAAATGCCAGCTTATGGAAAATATATACTAGGCAATTAAAAAAAATTAACTGAAAAAGCATGTGTAAGATAACAAGTAACAATTGGTGGTTTAGAAACCCCTTACCTTCCTGCTGCTCCCTGGCGTGTGGAAGGAGTTGATAGGGGGAGAGACAGAGAAGATGAGAGACAAGCTATACATTAGTACATCTATTCTTTGGTGCCAAGCTGAACGTGTGGCACACTATCTACTATATAGTTAAACCATTTTGAAATCGGTGTGAAACCAGTTTAATAGCTGTAGCTATTTGAAAGTGCTGAGAATTCTTTGGCAGAAGTTCTTGATTCCTTTGCTGAAGTTACTGGGGTTGGGAGCTTAGTTGGGAGCAACAGCTGGTAAACAGGCTGGAAGCTGACTTAAATCAGCAGCACAGGTGGGCCCTATAAGGTCCTTTCCTCAATAGGTGACCCCGGAGTAAAATCTGGAGAGCTAACACCTTCTACCCCTTTGCCCCAGTTCCAGTCTATTTTGCAGCTACCCCTTTCATTAGCTTAAAGAAAAAAAAAAATCAGGGCCAAACTCACGTATGTAAGGGAGAACAAAGAGAAGGAATGGGGATAGGATCCCTGCACAAGTGCTGCCACTGGGATCCCCCCTCCCCCCCGTTCTGCCTCCTGCCCTCCCGCCATACCCATTTTCAACAGCGGAACTCTGTTCTGCTGCCATAAATTGCGAGTTTGGATCAGGCTGTTAGTGTAAAATGCAACTTGCCTTTCACCTGCTGTTGGGGGTGTGCCATGTTGGTGTAAACACTTCTGGTTCCTAAGAAGGCAAGTGCTGTACTTAGGCCAGCCCTTACTTGGTGCATATGAGAGAGAAAGAGCTCCTCTCTGAATCCTGGGAAGCTATGGGTGTAACGCTGGGGGTATGTGTGTGCGCTTAGAACTGAAACACAAATATTGCCAATACACTTGAAACTGTGGGCCCATTTACAAAATTCAAAGTTGCAATACCAAATCGAAATCCCCATATCTTAAAATGTAGATTTCTTATTCTGCTTTGAGAAACCCAGCTGAATCTTAACTCTTGTTGACAACTGAGGCGGCAATGTTAATTTGCCAAATGGGCAGCCCGGTTCTCTCTAACTTTGGAGTGGCGTAGCGAATGCTACACCGCTCCAAAGCATCGCAAATGTGCCATAAAGCATGTTTGCAACGACTCTGGAGTAAGGGCCACCGGCGCGGAAGCCTTCAGCCGTCACTCAGCCACCCTCTGGACCCTGTGGCCGCCAGTGAAGATGAGTCCTGCACCGGATGGCGCACGTGTGGGAGAGGGCGGAACAGGGCAGTCGGGGGGTGGAGGTGGCCATTGGCTGGCCTGGGCTGGGAGAGGGCAGGGATATCAGTGGCACACTCCACCGATATCCTCGGCACGTTCCCGGGCCTAGCTGGCCTTACTCCCCTGCCTCGGATGTACATCAGCTTCATAGCCCATATAGGGCCCTGGCCAGCTTTCCCCTTGGGAAGTGGATGACCGTCCCCTCCTCCCAAGGTGCACCTGGGCTGCCCCAGGGCAGCCTGGGAATAGCATAGGATGCAGCAGCTAGCCCTTTAGGCTAGCTGCCACATCTTAAACAGGATTGCTCCGTAAATAATTTACTCAATGGGAGAGCACATGATTGGCCTCCAGAAAGTCCCATGTTCAATCCCTAGTGTTTGCTGGTAGGACTGGGAAAAGACCCTTGTTTGAAATACTTGCGAGCCTCTGCCCATCAAAGGAGATATCACTGAACCACTCGGACTGATGGTCAAACTCAATAGATGAGAGCTTTCTCAGGTCGTATATATGCTGCTTTGTCTAAACAAAACAACCCTTCCTGAGAATGCCATCGATAAATCACATTCAGAGAATCTGCATTTGAGTTTGCTTGAGTTCCACCCACCCACCCACCTCACACACATTTCTTATGGTGTATTTATGATTGTGCATGTGTGATCCAATCGATGTTACTTACTCCTCGTACTCGACTTCCTCATCAGACATGGTGGCGGTGATGGGATTTCACCTGAAAGAAAGGAACAGATGAATGTGCAGAGAGGTGTGCAGTTTTGGGAGCCGTGACAGATCCCCACTGACAGCCAGTTAAGAAATATGGCTCTCTTTTATTCGATCAACTTTAATTGTTCTGGGTTGTGTCTTCGTTCATACTGGGTCATATTCCGGCATAACAAATCAGAGCAAACATTGAACAGGAGATACAGTCAGACCTTTTTATCCACAGTTTTTACATCCATGGATTTGACTGAACACGGATGGCAAAACTGTGGAAGAGGGAGTCCAACCGCACCACATTACCTCTTTTTTTCAGCATTGTCAGGGGCATGACAGCCCCTTCCTGCCTCCTGCGCGCGTCCAAACTGCTGAAAAATGGAAAACAAACAAACAAACCACAGCTGGGAATCTGCTGGGGGCCTCCCAGCCGCTTCCCGTTGTGTTTAAATTGCTGAAAAAATGCAACCGGGAGTCTCTGGCACCATCTACAGGTTGCATCCAGTAGTGGTTTTTCTTTTTTTTTCAGTCAGTTTAAACAAACTCAGGAGGAGGGAAGTGCCTAAGTTGCTGGAAAAAAGGTAATGTGGCACCGCTCCGTACCCCCAGTTTTCCGATAACACTTTTTTTTTTAATCCACTAGGGTTCCGGGATCAGAATCCCAGTGGATAAAAAAAGGTCCGACTGCAATGGGAAACTTAACTCATAGGCCAGCATCTCTTATTCCAGGCCCTGCCCCTTCCCCCAGTCAATTCTCCTGAAAGTCCATCCTAAATCCATCTGGAATCCCTTCTCCTTTTATGGTGTGGATTGCAGGCAAGGGGCAGCCCGTGGGCAGACAAACAAGGACTGTGATCAAAGGCAGCAGGCTGGGTGGGTATGTAGGAGCAAGGTGGAGGGAGGGTGATTGTTCCCTGTCTCCTATCACAATCTATTTTTAACCTTTGTCACTGAAGAGCTCAGGGTGGAAGGGAATCCAAGCCGCTTCCTACGTTAGAAGCTTTGGCTTCTACCTGGGCATTGTGGAATGTCGAGAACCCAAGAACATTCCCCTCTAGAAGTGTCAGCACCCTAACTGGGTGGTCTAAGATAGGAAATTGGGGAATAGGGTACTCGGCTTTTCCATTAAGGGGGCATCTACATGAAGCTTAAATTGGTTTGTGCTCATATATAGATATATTTTTGTAAATGTAAGCCTCAGATTGGCTAGAACTAGAAGCATTGCCTTCTATCCCATTTAGCAACATTTGCATATGGCACAAATGAATCTCAAGAGGGAGGCCCCAAATGCATACTGCCCAATTGTCTGTATTTATTAGGTCACATTAGTGGCAGTGCTACATCGACTTAGCACAACTTGGCACACCCACACTAGAAGCTTAATCAGGCTGCCAGCGTGGCTTAACAATCACAGCCTTCCTTCAAGGAACCCTGGGAGGCATCATTTTGTGAGGGCACTCTGAAAGTTCTCAGTAAAGATTTCTGGCTCCCTTCTTGGAGAAGCACAATAAGGGTTTGTGCTGCTCGCTGGCATTCCATTTCATTTCTTTGATTTGAATGCTGCTTTCCTCAAAGCCCCAAATATCAAAATGGGACTCACACCGCAGGTTTGCAGCCCTATGCTCTTCTTTCTATATTTATTTATTTGTAAGTATCTAGGCCGCCCCTATACTCCAATATACAAAAGGAGTCAACTATTGTATTGAATATGTGTGCAATATGCCTGAGATGAGAGGGGGTTGCATCAGTTCCATCTCAGATGCCTGGCTATGGGCAGGGCCAGATGCAGGCTTCAGGGGGCCCCCTGCGTGTGCCCCTTCTTACTTGGCTGGGCACTGAGAGAGCGTGTTGCCACCACACAAGGGCTATGTGTACAGAAGCGACCTCGGGTCAGCAGTGGGGCCCCCTGACGGCCTCGGGCAGCTGCCCAATGAAGCTGACCTCTGACGCTGGCCCTGGCTGTGTGGGACTTTCTGTCCTGGCAGCAGGCACAGAAGGAGGACGTGGACCACGTGGTGGTGGTGGTGGTTGCAAGGGGACAGGTGAGGAAGTGGGGGAAGGAAGCCAGTACCTGAGCTGGGTGCTGCGCAGCCCCCTTCTCTCCCAGCAGGGTGCTTTGTTCCCTAGCAGGAGGAGCAGGTGGAAGCCACTGGGTAAAGCATATATATCTGTACTCAATTTGCTGCCACACATGCCTACAGACAGAAGCTCACTGAGCTACGAATGGACTTTTTAATTTTTTTTATTCACTACATTTTAATCCTACCCCTTCCTGCAAGGAGTCCGGGGTGGTGTACATGGGCCTCTCTTTCCATTTTATCCTCATCATAACATTCCTGCCAGGGAAACAAATTAGGCTGAGATTGTGATCAGCCCAAGAGGTGAGCTTCATGGCTAGGCAGGAATTTGAACTCAGGCCTCCACAGTCCTTATCCAACCTTCTTCCCACTGCACCACATTGTCCCTCATGTTGAGCTCATCTGTATGCATCCTCCTCCTAATAGCAAGTATTAATGCTGTTACTGTGCAGTCGTGATTAATATATATACAGCACAAATATGCTTTTTCTTTTTGGGAAAGGAAAGTATCAGACAGGTGGTGCCTGTTTTGTGGGCATTTGGTACACTGAATCAATCAACGCACTGGTTACCCGTCATAGCATTACAACCCAGCTGCAGTCTCTCAATATTAGTACTCTTGAGATGAGAAACGGCGGGATAGGAGATGGGCAGCCCAATCCTAACCAACTTTCCAGGGCCGATGCAGCTGTGCCAACGGGGTGCACGCTGCATCCTGCAGTGGACGGGCAGTCACGGTGGCCTCCTCAAGCCGGTAAGGGAATGTTTGTTCCTTTACCTCAGGGCTGCATTGCGGTTGCATCAGCGCAGCGGCGTAACAGCCGCTTTTGGCCCCGGGCGCCCACCCCGGCCCTATAATTAAATAGCGCCGCGGCCGACAGGCTGCGGTGCGCTCCAGAGGGCGGGGCGCCACACTCCGGAGGGCGGAGCGCCGCGCTCCGGAGGGGGCGACCTGGGTCGCCGCTCCGGGCGCCCAACAGGCGCCCCCTCAATTGCCCCCTCAATTGGGAGAGCCGGCTCGGGGACGTCCTCCCCGGCCGGCTGCCCGGGGCCTTCTAAGGAAGGCCCGCGCGAGAACGGTATTTATACCGTTCTTTTCGCGCATGCTCAGACTGTTACTGAGGGAAAAGGGCAGCCCTTTTCCCTCAGTAACAGTCTGAGCATGTGCGAAGAATGGTGTAAATACCGTTCTTGCGCGGGCCTTCCTTAGAAGGCCCCGGTCAGCCGGCCGGGGAGGACGTCCCCAGCCGGCTCTCCCAATTGAGGGGGCCGGCCCGACTCGGAGACTCGAGTGTTCGAGTCGGGCACGGGTGCGCGGCGCTCCCGCAGGGTGGGTGCCTGGTCCGACGGAACCACGCGCTCCACCCCGCGCGCCGCCCCCGCAGGGTGGGCGCCTGGTTCGACTGAACCACGCGCTCCACCCTAGTTACACTATTGCATCAGCGCTAGGAAGTTGGTTAGGATTGCGCTGTTAACCTCCTACCACTCTTAAACCATCTGGATTATGACTACAGAATGGTGTTTAGGAGATGTTAATATTAGAGCCTGAACTGGCTGTGGCTACCCAGCAGGAACAAGACCTCCTGATGCTTGAGGCTGCCTACGACCATCTAGTGAGCTTGTGGCCATGGGGCCGATGATGTGCTAGTCATTGCTCCTCCCACTCTTCAGTGTGCTCAGCACGCTCCTCTTCTCGACATTTCCTCTTCGTTCTTGTCCCCTTTTTACTTTTCCACTCCAGAGAGTGGAAGGAGAAGCAGAAGCAGTGGAGCCAAGTAGGCAGACTGAGATGGGAGCCCCCCTCCCCAAATTTGCTGGCTGGGGTGATTGCTTCAGTTGGCCTCATAGATGGGTCAGCTCTACTCCCCAGGAACATATTATTGGGGTCATGGTGGAAACCATCCATTCAATATATGGTGGCAGTGAATAAAGTCCCTCATCAAAAGCTCCTCAAAAAACTCCATAGTCAGGGAATAAGGGGGGCAGGTCCTCCTATGGATTAGGAACTGGTTGAAGACTAGGAAACAGCGAGTGGGAGTCAATGGGCAATTTTCACAATGGCGAGAGGTGAAAAGCGGTGTGCCCCAAGGATCGGTCTTGGGACCGGTGCTTTTCAACTTATTCATAAATGACCTGGAGTTGGGGATAGGCAGTGAGGTGGCCAAGTTTGCGGACGACACTAAACTTTTCTGGGTGGTGAAGACCAGCAGGGATTGTGGTTCCAGAAGGATCTCTCCAAACTGGGAGAATGGGCAGCAAAATGGCAGATGTGCTTCAATGTAAGTAACTGCAAAGTGATGCACATTGGGGCAAGAAATCAAAACTTCACATACACGCTCATGGGTTGTGAGCTGTCTGTGATGGATCAGGAGAGAGATCTTGGGGTGCTGGTGGACAGGTCGATGAAAGTGTCGACCCAGTGTGCGACGGCTGTGAAGAAGGCCAATTCCATGCTTGGGATCATTAAAAAAGGGATTGAGAATAAAATGGCCAATATTATTATGCCGTTGTACAAATCGGTGGTAAGGCCGCATCTGGAGTATTGCGTCCAGTTCTGGTCGCCGCATCTCAAAAAGGATATAGTGGAACTAGAAAAGGTGCAGAAGAGCGCGACCAAAATGATTAGTGGGCTGGGGCATCTCCCTTATGAGGAAAGGCTACAGCGTTTGGGGCTCTTCAGTCTAGAAAAAAGGCAGTTGAGGGGGGACATGATTGAGACGTATAAAATTATGCATGGGATGGAGAGAGTGGATAGAGATAAGTTCTTTTCCCTCTCACACAGCACTAGAACTAGGGGACATCCACTCAAATTGAGTGGAGGGAGGATTAAAACAGACAAAAGAAAATATTTCTTTACCCAGCGTGTAATTGGTTTGTGGAACTCCTTGCCACATGATGTGGTAATGGCACCTGGCCTGGATGCCTTTAAAAGGGGATTCGACAGATTTATGGAGGAAAAGTCCATCACAGCTTACAAGCCATGATGGGGATAAGCAACCTCCTGGTTGTAGGAGTAGGTTTTCTTTGTGCCAGGTGCAAGGGAGTGGCGACAGGATACAGGTATCTTGTTGTCTTGAGGCATCTGGTGGGGCCACTGTGTGATACAGGAAGCTGGACTAGATGGGCCTTTGGCCTGATCCAGCAGGTCTCTTCTTATGTTCTTGAAGTGGGTACAGCCCAGCCCTATGCATGTTTGCTCAGAATTAGGTCCTATTGAATTTCATTAGGTTTACTCCCAAGTAAGTGTGCATAAGATTGCGCCGTTAGCGTTAAGAACTGCAAGCTCGTGCCGCGCCACTGAGATGGGACCCCTTCTGATTCCAATGTGGTGGCTATTGGAGCAAATCCACACATTTGGGACTTGTGCAGAGGGGCATTTAGGGGCACACTTTTTCTGCCCTTCCCATGTCTTTGGGGTTTTGTTTGACACAACAGAGGTGATGGAGGTGCGAGCCTTTTGCATTCCATTCTTAGCAGCTGTTGTAAAAGGTCACAGATATTTTCAAAGGCACATCTATTGTTTCTCACTGTGTCTTTAAATAACCCTGACCAGTCTGGGGAGGCATCCTGCCAACCCAGGCCCATCACCTCCCTGCCTTTCTCCTGCACTCCAGAGCACTTCTAATGGGCACAAGCAAACGCATCAACCCAATGGAAACATTTGAAAACAGTCATGCTATACTGTAGTTTTAAGAGCACCAGTATGGTTGTGTAAACGACACTTTTCTTCCGGCATCCAGGAAACAAATCCGAGGGAACAAATGCTCAAACACATGCTCGCCAGGCAAAGGAGGTCTGAATTGTTTTATAAGTTGTTTGAGTATAACTTTCTGAGCAAACTTCTGCTACTGTCTTGCCAGCTTCCTTATCTGAGATAAGGAAGCTATTATCTGGGGAATATACCCCGTATTGTCCCGAGTATAAGACGCACCTGATTATAAGACGCACCCTTAAAGTTTGAATTAAATCACTGGCATTATTGCAACAGCCTGATTATAAGACGCACCCCTAGTTAGTTTAAAAACTTAAATTAAGAGAAAAAAGTGAGTCTTATACTCAGACCAATATGGTATGTCAAACATGATAAGCCATCTTGTTTCTGATTCAGAGGCGTCACTGGGGGGGGGGCAGGTGACAGGGGCAACATGCTGTCCTGGGAGTACACAAGCCGCCACTTCATCAGCAATTCGATGGTGCGGGGGGGGGTGGCGGCAAAAAGGGCCTTTTGCGGTGCAGCGGCAGCAAAACGATTCGCCTGCCTGCCCGCCCGCCCATGCCCCTAGTGACAGCTCTGAATCAGAAACAAGGAAGCTGGCAAGAAAAACAGTGTGTGTGTGTGTGTGTGTGTGTGTGTGTGTGTGTGTGTGTGTGTGTGTGTGTGTGTGAATTTTTCCGGCTTGTGATGTCACGGGGGTGTCACAGGGTGCGGCCCCCATGTCCGCAGGGCATAGCTATGTCTCTGTTCTGATTCTTTCTATTTAATCACAGGTAGGGACTAGATTAGAGGTAATCTTGTTTAAGTCCTTGAAATAGTTAAATAACCGTAAGGAAATTAGCCCATATTGACCTCATGAAATTAGTGAACTAGAAGCTTCAACATAGGGTGGTTCTCTCTAATACAAGTAAAACCTTGGATTGAGAGTAACTTGGTTTGAGAGTGTTTTGCATAACAGGCAATTTTTTTATATAAATTTTAACTTGATTAACAAGCCATGTCTTGCATTACAAGTAGGTGCTGCTCCAGGCGTGGGGCGAAACGCTCAGGCTCCACCACTGAACAGCTGCCTTCTCACGCCGCCCTCATGTTTGTGCAGAGAAGGAAAGGTGCGTGGAGACAGCCCTGTGAGGAAAGGCGCCGGTGAGGCCCGTTAAGCCTCTGCAAGTAGTCTCTCTTGCTGCGGGATTGTGGGTAATCGTCTCCCGGTCTCAGTCCAGTGAGCCAACAGATAGCAGTGATCCCGTTAGTGATAGACATCCTACACAATAACGTCCTACACAATAACGTTAGTGATAGATGTCCTACACTCCTCCTCCTCTCCTCTCTCTCGTCTCCCTCACACCAGCCACGATTCTTTTCAAAGGTAAAGTGCAGGTTAATTTGTTTTATTTTGACTTTATACTGTATTTTGTATTACTGTAATCATTTCTATATGATTAAATGGTTGTGGAACAAATCAACTGAGTTTCCATCATTTCTTATGGGGAAATTCGCTTTGATATACGAGTGCTTTGGATTACAAGCACATTTCCGGAGCAAATTATGCTCGCAATCCAAGGGTTTACTGTACTATTAGCACAGCATTTTAGACTTCTCCCTTTGCATACATGATGTCTGTACATCTTACAACAACCCTCTAAGATAGGTCTCGGCAGAGAGAGAAGGCTCCCCAAATAAATGGCAGCGTTATTATTAATTTCCCCAAGACATTTCAAGAATGTAAAGCATCTCCCATAGATTAGCTCAATCACTCTTAACCACAATCCTGTCAAAGGTAGAGCAGTTTATTTATAATCTCCCAGACAGCAGTGTGTGTGTGTGGGGGGGCTGAGGCTGAGAAAGTAGCTTGCTGCCCGCAACGACCATCTAGTGAGCTTGTGGCCGTGGGGCTTCCCAGTTCACACCCTCAGGACTAAATGGGACATGATGGGACAGCCATGTGTTTGCCCAGCCCCTTTATTTATTTATTATCTGAAGAATTTCTATCCCACGTTTCAAGGGCAATCAAGGTGGCTTACAACATTTAAAACATTAAAAACAATTAAAACAATTATAAAGTGGGGAAAGAGTAGGGGATTGATCCTTTACCTGAACAGGAGAATTTGAGGGAGGGAAATGAAACCCACCTCCTTTTTATGTAAAAAATACGATAGACTCCCTCCCCACCTTTGCCTAAGTTTTAAGTGAATGTGAGAGACAGATGGAGGGCTGCCCTCCTTTCAATCTAACTGTGGCCTTTCTGCACCACCCATTCAGCTATAGTGGTGGGAGCAGTCGCTAGAGTAGGCACAATGTCTCCCTGAACCTCTCTCCTGCCCCAAATCCCAGCATCAAGTTCAATAAAAAGGCATGAAGATGTGGAACAGTGGATCAGTTGAATCTGTAGCTTTCTAAGAGAGCAGTTCCTATAGCAGCATTGGCGTCACTACAGGCAGGGGCGTGGGCTGAGGGGGGCCCTGGTGCGGAGGGCCCCAGGGCGCAAGGGCGGGAGGTGGTGCGGGGGGGGTGGGAGGCTCCGGAGGAAAATTTGAATTTTTCCCGCTTTTTTGCCGATTTTCGGCGATTTTAACCCTAAAAAAGGGGTATTTTTAAAGTATGTCTGCTTTGCGGCACTTAACTTGTGTATAGGAGCCTCCAGCGAAGCGATCGGCTCTCTCCATCAACGACGTTCTCTTCGGCGATCTGAGATCGCTCCTCTGCAGCCCCTGACTCGAACTGCTCATCATAAGCTCATCGTTTGAGTTCACGCATGCGTGAATGGCTGTTTGCTATGCGCATGCGCGAACTCAAACGATGAGCTTACGATGAGCAGTTCGAGTCAGGGGCTGCAGAGGAGCGATCTCAGATCGCCGATCTGCGCCCCTGGAAGAGAACGTCGTCGATGGAGAGAGCCGATCACTTCGCTGGAGGCTCCTATACACAAGTTAAGTGCCGCAAAGCAGACATACTTTAAAAATACCCCTTTTTTAGGGTTAAAATCGCCGAAAATCGGCAAAAAAAAGCGGGAAAAATCGCCCGAAAAATTAGCATAATTTATGCTAATTACTTTTATGGGGGCGTCGAGGACCGGGCCCCACCCGCAAAATCGGCTGGGTACGGCTCTGACTACAGGGGGGGGGGCCGGAGCTGTAAGTTCTTCCATGATCAGAGCCTCCGATCACGGAAGAACTTACAGCTCCGCCCCCCCCCCTGTAGTGACGCTAGAGTATAGCAGTACTAAGCTGACTGAACAGGTGTCAAATATAACACGGAGACTCCAGGGCTCAAGGGTCACTCATGATAACAGCAGAGATGGAAAATGTGCTGGTTTATTGTGTTTACACGCCACCTTTCCTCCAAGGAGCTCAGAGTAGCGTATGTGGCTTCCCTTCCATTATATGGAAGGGAAGCCACATATGGGCAGGACGTCTGGCTCAGTTGGTAGAGCGTTCGTCTCACAAATGATCTGCAGGACAGCAGTTCAAGACGGCCGGAAGTCTGTCGGAGAGCTGTTGGCACGCCAAGCTGATAAGCTGCAGAGCCCTGTAGGGGAGTGAGCTGCAGCTGAAGCTGAAGTATGCTGAGGCAAACGCCAGAGAGAGAGAGAGAGAGAGCTGGACTGTGAAAGTAACATCTCGAATGAAGGGTTCTATGAAAGATTAGAACGTTATTATATTGTAAAAACCCTTTGGGGTTTAGAACAGCCTGCCCATGTACACCGCCTTGAATAAAGTCGGAGGAGAAATCCAATGACCAGAAAGGTGATATATAAATACTATATTATTATTATTATTATTATTATTATTATTATTATTATTATTATTATTATTATATCCTGGTTACAGGATAACCTGTGAGGTAAATTGGACTCAGAAATGGTGACAGGCTGGTCCAAAATCAGTGAGATTTATGGCAATTTGAACCAAGGATTTCCTGCAGTTCTAGATCAGTATTACTCTGCACATGCTCAGAAGTGCTCTAGTCATTTGTGAATGATTTGTTTGTCCTAAGACTGACATTAAAAGACAAGTCCTTGGGGCCAAGACCAAATAAGGTCAGACTCAAACCATTGGGCCCTGATATTAAATTTGGGACAGGATTCCTAATGAGTTTTGAGAGGAAGAGGTGGAAAATAGGGAAATTAGGGAAGCTGGATGAAACCTTAGGTGAAAGACATTCAGATTATGGATGTGAATTGTGTTGGGGAAGGAGACTGAACGCAGTGATTGATAAGCTGGAATGGGCTCAGAAGAGGGCAATCAAAATGGTTTCCAGTCTGGAAACAAAGTCCTATGATGAGGAACGGTCAAAAGAGCTTGGCGTGTTTAGCCTGCAGGAGACGAAGAGGAGATATGATAGCCGTCTTCAAGCATCTGAAGAAGGACTGTCATGTAGAACAGAGGTTCTCAAACCTTTTAGCACCGGGAAATGACACTCTATCGGGA
This sequence comes from Plestiodon gilberti rubricaudatus, assembly GCA_026170595.1. NCBI lineage: Eukaryota > Metazoa > Chordata > Lepidosauria > Squamata > Scincidae > Plestiodon > Plestiodon gilberti. Next base: position 14,658,735 of record JANXHW010000006.1, on the reverse strand, counting down.
CCCATCTAGCTTTACGAGACTTTAAAAAGGTGATCTTGAAATAATACATTTATTTATATACAAGTAATAATTGTTGGTTTGTTTGTTTGCAAAAAAAATCAATCCATTTATCATAATGAGGCCGCCCTAATGAATAGCCTCAAGGCTTGAGGGGCTTAGTTATGTGACCCAGCCTTCACCTGACCCCACTACTTGTCATTGACAGACTGGGGGGGGGGGGAACACACCAAAAATAAGACACACAAATATTTATCTCCCTATATTTACACAAGCCTGCAAACTGCTGAAGCTCAACTCCTTGCAAACTGCAGGAGCTCCGCTGTTTGTAGGGCAATTAGCAGCTATCGGATGTTTGAATAGCTTTAGGGCTTGAGGCAATTACTTATCTATTCTTTCCATCACCTGTGTTTTCATTGGAGGCTCTCCGGGACCCACCAGAAATCGGGTCATGACCCACCAAGTGGGTCCCGACCCACAGCTTGAGAAACACTGATGTAGAAGAAGGGGGAGGACTTACTCTCTGTGGCTTCTGAGGGCAGGACTAGAACCAGTGGGCTGAAAGTACAGGGAAGCAGATTTAGGCTAGACATGAGGAAGAATTTCCTAACTGTCTAACACTGGAACAGTCTGCGTTGGGCAGTCATGGGCTCTCCCATGTTGGAGGTTGCCGAGCAGAGGCTGGATGGCCACCTGTCAGGGATGCTGTGTCTGCACTGAGCAGGAGGTTGGACTAGATGACCTCCAGGATCCCTTCCAACTCTAATGTTCTGTGATTGTAGAAGTGAGAAGGGAAGCCAGGTTCAAAATGCTGCCATAGTGTGGTAAACAAAGCATATCCTTTGCATGCAGGAGATTCCAGGTTTAATCTCCAGTTGAAAGGAGAAAGCCTTCTGCTTTAGAGCCTACACCAGTCAGATTAGATGATGCCGGCTGGGCTGGATGGTCCGATGGTCTGACGGGGCATAAGGCAGCTTCCTACATTCCATCTGTCAGGGAGGCTGTCGTAGTTGCCTGCGCTGAGCAGGAGGCTGGGCTAGATGCCCTCGCAGGTTCCTTCCAACTCTAGTATTCTTCTATGATTCTATTCTAAGCACAGAAGTGTCAACACTAGTGCTGTACACAAACCCCTGTTGGATCAGGCCAAAGGCCCATCCAGTCCAGCATCCCACCTCCCACAGCTACCAACCGGATGCCCCAGGGAAGCCCACAAGCGGAGAGAAAGGCAGAGCCTCTTCCCCACAACTGGCATTCGGACACAGGCTGCTACTGAGCGAATATTCGGAATCCCTTCCCTTCCAATGCACACCACCCCTCCACCCATGCTATGCACCAGGCAGGCTAAACATCTCCCCAGCAATGAAGCCTGGTTCATACCCACCTCCACCCCGCAGCGCATTTCAGCTACCTCACCTGGATGGACAGCTCAGAGATCCCTCTCTCCTGAAGCAGCCAGGCGCTTGCTGCTCCAGGGCGGAGGTGAGGGTTGTAAGTCCTTATAATGAAGTAACCAGACACCCCTCTCCCCCCCCCCACCCCTCACATTTGGATGAGGGGATTTGTCAGAGAGGAAAGCTACACTAGTGTGAGGTCATCTGTGCATTCCTGGGACAGAATGTTCGTGTTTATAAGTGAGCAAAAGATGCATGTGTGGGGCAGGCGGGGGGGGGGGAGGCAATACCAGAAGGGACAAGAAGAATAGATACAAGAACCTTCAAAAAGCCTGTTGGGGCTATAAAGTAGGATGTCAGCATTTTCAGCAAACAAACCAATCAGGGGGTTGTTGCTGTGTTGAAACAGGTTCTGATGATGTGCTAGCAGCTGATTCCCCCCCCCCAATAAAAAAGGAAAAGAAAAAAGAAGTGTGGTGTAGTGGTTAGAATGCAAAACTAGGATAACTGGGTTGAAATCCTTGCCTAGCCAAGAAGCTCACTGAGACAGTCTGTCACTCATCATAGCCTGCCCTATAGGGTCATTGTGAGGGTAAAATAATCCACCCTGGCATAAGTGCATTCATTAGTATGTGTTTGTAGAGACTAGAGGCCCTGCACATATATTTGTGCTGAAATTCAGACAATTGGGGTCAGAGCCTGTGTCCCCATCCCCCCCCCCCATATGAACATCTGAAAAGATCTGTTCAAACAGACTCCACAAAACTCTCCGGACCATTTCCAGGTCAGGGATCACATACGCCCCCCCACTGAATATATGAAACCTCCATGCCCAGGAGCAGTATACCACTGAATATCAGTTGCTGGGAGGCACCAGTGAAAGAGAACTTTTGCCTTCCAGCCTTGCTTGTGGGCTTTCTGAGAGCATCTGGTGGGAAACTAGATGAGGGGCCTTTGATCTGGTCCCCCCAGGGCTCTTACTTTTGCAGAAATGCCTGTGAAGATCATGGTTGGCTCCAAAACAAGCACCATCAGGTTCTTATTTCTCAGTATGATGACCCTTTCACCCAGAGGTGATTGGGAGGGGTCACATGGTCTCACATGGAAAAGGAAGGGGCATTTAAAATGATTTAAAAAAACACCCACAAATGCAGGATGATCATGAGATGATTATGACATGGTAATAAAACCACAGTAAAAGCAACCATGGGGGAAAATAACCCACAGAGTGACATGAAAGCCTCTATCTTAACTTGCAAGTCAAGGGAGTCTCCACAATCTAGGCACCACTATGGAGTAAGTCCTGCCTTGTGCAGTTGCTAGTCACACATAAGATGATGGGTAAGCACTGGGGTGTGTGTGTGTGTGTGTGTGTGTGTGTGTGTGTGTGTGTGTGTGTGTGCATGGAGTGAAGTGGACGTGTAACAGGGCCCTCAAAAATTACCTGGGTGCATGGGTAGATTGCTATAGAGCTTGGGGTGCCATTTGTACAGTTCTCATTAGGAACAGTGCAAAAGAGAAACTAGAATATTTGACACCGCTGACATTCGTCCCTTTTTATATCTGGGATGCGTCAAAGGGATTTCCACCCTGTGGAAGTCAGATGTGCCATTTTAGATTCTGATGGCAGCTTCGGGAGGATTCAACAAGATTTAAAGGTCCTCTCCTTACATTCCAGGTAAAAAGAAATGCAAAAGCCCAAGTCATTGAAGACCATTTGATCTTTGTATTTTCTTTTCTGCATGCAATGTAATACGGTAATATAAACAAGGACATTTTGCAAGCAGATTTTGGAATTCACACTTGATAAACTCATTTATTTGTTTATAACATTTATCACTCAGTGTATACCCTCTAGCAACAGTGTTTCCCAAACTGTGGGTCGTGACCCACCAGTGGGTGATTTTTGGTGGGTCGCAAAAAGTTTTTGTAATATGATATTTTTATTATATAAAAATTAAAAAACATAAATATGGGAAAATAAATAGCAAAGCAAAATAGCAATAATAGCAAAGCTCTGATAGTGCCAAACACTGGGCACCTGTGGGCATGTACCTTCCAGGTTTTATATCACCCACTCAAATAATGTCTGCTTTTGGCCTCTTTGCAGCGTTTACAACTGGAACCACATGGAGCTAGCAGATTTCTCCAGTCTGCTATCTAATGATCACAGCGCGTATCTAACTTGAGAACCTACTGGTAAATGGCAACACATTTCCATTGCCAGAGGTTTCCAGAACTTTCCATCACCTTATTTAAGAACGGCCAACATCTGTTGGATACAACAGTGTGTACATTAACTTTGAAGAGATCTATCATCATCAGTGTTATTCACATTTTTTTATTGTCTTGTCTAAATTTATTTATTAATAAATAAAATATTATTTCTTTCTGGGTCTCTTTTTTGTCTAGTAAAGCTATGTCGGTCGCTATAGATTGTCATTTTAAAAATTGGGTCACGCCGGTGCTAAAAAGTTTGGGAAGCACTGCTCTAGTATTGACAGAGGTAAACAGGGATGCTCTTCCATCACAGCCCTGTTAACTCACCAAGCATCACCTCCCTGTCCACTTTTACAAACAGCTGGAGGCTCATAGAGTGGCCAACTTTAAAATCGCCCTTGCTGCCTTCTACCTGTGGCTTGATTACAGCACAGCAAGGAGTTAAATGTCATCACCTGGGAATCTTCGTGGAGCACAGCACTGTATTCAGCAACAAGCAGAGGAGCCAGTTTTGCAACCCTCCTCGTAAGTATTCATTTGCTCTGCAACAACCGGTCATGCACTGGCTTCGAAAGCAGGATGTTTTGTAAATTGACCATAACAGTTTCCTTTTTTAATAGTCGGTTTGCTAACACAATGGAAGGAATAAATTTCAGGCAAATTAGGAACTACCGAGGAACAGAAAATAAGGAAAGTTGATCTATGTGGCTAGACGGGGGAGGGGGAGACGAGTAAAGCTCCCCCTTTTCTCCCCTATATTATGGGCAGTAGCGTAGGAATGGGGGGGCAGGGGGCAGTCCACCCCCGGGGAGCAAGGCTGGGGGGGCAGCAGGAGGCAGCTTTTTGTGGCATTTCGGTGGTGGTGTGGCGGAGGTGGCTCCTTTCGTGTTCCCTGCCTGCCCGCCTGCCCCCCGGGTTTGATTTTGGCCTCTCGGATTTTGGCCACGCTGATGTGGCGTGGCTTCCAGGTGACATTGCCCGGAGACCACGTTGCTACACCCCTGGGTAAAGCCTCAAAATTCCTGCCTGTGTACATGAACTCTCTCCCACCCTACTGACACACATCCTGGAAGAGATACAGATAATCCCATCTGATGTCTCTAGTCGAATGCAACTGTATAATCCTTTTACTCATCTACAGCTGTGTTTGCCCTTCTGAATGCAATTTCCGTAACTTGTAACTTTGTAACGAAACATCTGCAGCATTGATTTTATTGTATTTGCAGTTTCCATTTCAGGGTGCTAGACATCTCCCCGGCATCACTGTTTGGTGACCATTGTACATTTGCATTTTAGCTGACACTGCCAACACTGTTTACCTACATCCTGCCTGATTAGGAAAAATCCCCTTTCTATTCACAGCCCCATTACCCATTGATACATCAAATATAGCACCCAAACTTACACATTTATCCCCAATAGTTAACCTGCACGTAGCAGCAACTCCAAAAATCCTTAAAAAGAAAAGCTTTTTGCCTAACAAATTGTCACTCTTCCTGTGTGCAACCATCTCATGTGTGTGTTGCAACTGGACAGAGTCTCCACACTGCCCAGCAGAGGCGTGGAAAGACTGGAGCAACTGGAGCACCAGCTCCGGGCGGCTCCAAGGCTCCGGGCGGCGCGGCTTTGCCCCCGCCCACCCGTCCACCGGTGTCTGTAGCTCGGGCTTTAGACTTTCCAAACGAAGGAGGGCAATCCATGCCTTTCTAATGGAATAAACCGGCTGTTTCTAGTCCTGGTGAATCATGGAACGAACGAGAACGAGGTCCTCTCCTCCTCGCATTGCAGCACAGCTAGCTGCACGTTAGCACAGTAGGAGTAGTAAGAGCCACCGGGTTCGTTCTCGCGGCGGCAGGGTGGGCGGGTGGGGGGCACCTGGTGCAGGGAGGGCAGGGGGCACCCGGTGCAGGGGCCCTCAGGGGTCGCCCCCCAAAAAAAATCGTGATGCGGCTGTTAGGCCGCGCCCCAAAAAAATTGAAGCAGCAACCTCCCCCTAGCTCCGCGCGGCAATAGGCCTAGATACGCCTCTGCTGCCCAGAATCCTCTGAATCTCTGCAAAGAAGCTCAAAATTCCTCTTCAGGACAACAGGGAGCTATATACCACCCTGAAACAACTCTCTCTGTCTCTGTCGCTCTCTCTCCCCCCATTCCTTTCCCTATTCCTTAGTTGTTAGAAGCTGGGTTGGAAGAAGCAGGGACACCTGAAATTCTCTCCCTGAACCCCCTTTTCTTTCGGATGCACCAAATACACTTTGCATCACATGCAACCACCATAAGCCAAGGAACACCTACGCTATTTTTAGGGAAAAGAAACGTATCTTTCTATTATTTCTCTGTAAACGGGATACTCTGCATTACGCTGATCTGTTATCCAGTCTAAGATCCCATGTTCCAAAACAGGAGGATGACTGCCCTCAGCCCAGCAGGTGAAACAAACTTCCCTATAGCACTGCACTTGTTAACAGTTGCTTGGTGCACAACAAGAGGTTTCTATTTGGAGGCCCTCACAAGAGTAAGGGGAGCTGGCATCGGTCTGAGGAGCAGAGAATAGAAATAGCCAATTTCTCTCTCTCTCTCTCTCTCTCTCTCTCTCTCTCTCTCTCTCTCTCTCTCTCTCTCTCTCACACACACACACACACACACACACACACACACACACACACACACACACACACACACACCACTCTCCATTGTTCCCAGGGAAGAAAAATGCCAGTGTAAGAAGAGCCTTCTCAGCTGTTAGAAGAAGATAAACTTAGCCTGGGGATATTAGTGGTGGATTGAGAGGCAACAGGGCAGTGTGTGTGGTCAGAAAGGCTGTTGGTTAGGAGTGAAACCATCCGTAGAAGGGGAGTGGGGGGGGTACGGATAGCAAAGTGTAGCAAGAAAGTGTGGTGGGCTGGTGTAAAGGAAAGGGACAGAGGGCAACATGGGCTCAGCACCACACGGTCAGCACGGCACAGTTAGCGACGGTCACCCCGTCTCTGCTCTCCGCTCACCCTTCGACTGGGAAACGTGGGATTTACTGAGGGATCAGTAGTCTCCTCTCTGCCACCGCCTTCTCCCATACAATCCTGTTCGTCCCCTAAGATCATCAGGAAGGGCCCTTATTAGGACACCGCCGCTATCTGAGTCCAGAGGGATAGTGGCAAGGTGTAGGGCCTTCTCTGTTGCGTCATCACACCTCTGGAACCAGTTGCCAGAGGAATTGAGGACAGCTCCCTCGCTACATGGCTTTCAGTGGGGGGGGTTAAAGACCTACTTGTTTTGTCTGGAACTACCTTGGGACCCATTCCCCCCCCCCCCCGTTGCTGCTATATGCTAGTTTTTACTGTTAATCTGCTCTATACCATGTTTTAATTGTAGTTTTATTTTAACACTTAATTTTAATTCTGGATGGTTTTGTAATGGGTTTTCATGTTGGATCAGTGTTTTGTTTGATATGTTGTACACCGCTTTGAATTTTAGAAAAGCGGGATATAAATCTTTTCAATAAATAAATAAATAAAACAAATAAATGTGCTTGATCTCTCCAGCACATTTCTTTTTCTGCCCAAAACAGCTTCCTCTCCCTGCTACCTCCGCCCCATTCATTGCACTAACACGGTGATCTCTCTGGACTGCGATGCACTGCCAAGGACTGGGATGTCAGAGGGTAAGGGAGGAGGGAAGATGTGAACCAAGAGACATGGGGGCATCGTTTTGGACTAAGCTTTTAAGAGGGAGAGGAGGTGCTGGACCTATAGAGACCCTCAGTTAGCGTTGAAGGCGAAGACCACGCTGTAAACAAACATTCCACCTGCAAGCAGGACGATTGTCCATCCTCAGGAGTTGCAACAGGATGTTCTATTTCCGGCTGCTCGTGAGACGTTGCATGAGGAATAAACAAAAAGAACAGCAAACAATAACTCAACTCTTATTGCCAGCACCTTACTGGAAAAGCCCAGTTCACAAAATGTAAATTAGTGGGAGGGGGGAGAGAGAGAGAAGAACAACTCATCTGGGTGACTGTCTCAGTGTCTAGTTTAATCTGAGCCAGGGATGTGGATCAAGTCTCTGACTCCAAATCTCGTGTCAAGTCCCAAGTCTTTGCCCCAAGTTTTTGGTTGCGAGTCCCTATCTATTTAATGGGGAAAACGGGTTTAAACCCGAATAAAATTAGATGTCGTAAAAGGCTCCAAGTCCTGAATCGAGTCTACAATCGCCGAGTCAAGTTCGAGTCAAGTCATTGACGCGACTTGAGTCCGACTCAAGTTCGAGTCAATAGACTCAAGTCTACATCACTGATCTGAGCCTAGGACTGTTCAGGCCCCTGAGAAGACCATGCAGGCCCAACCACTCATACAGGCCTCTGCTGTAAAATGAAAGCTGTTGCTCCTGTTCTTTCACCTGGCCTTCTCACTAGGAGGCCTTCTAGGTTTGCTTCTTAATGATGCAGCATGCAACTTATTCCCCCCCCCCCCGGCAGCCGTTTTAAGCAGGGAATACGGCAGCTCTTTCCTCCCAAATAGGTTTGTTGAGTTTCTGGTGACTGAGTGATTTCCCCACAATTTGTACCCTACCCCCATCTCGATTCCCACCATTACAGATGGGGGGGGGTGCATCTCTCCCCATCTCTGCCAATAATTACATCAACAACGGTGTCTCCACGAGGCACAGAAGCCTTTCAAATACCAGAAGCATTAGGCATGGCTGCTCCGGGTTTCTGAAATTTGTCTGTGTTTTATAGCTGCATGCCTTAATTTGGATTAGGGTAATACATTTCCTGGAGACACATAATTTAAAGTGTCACGTGCGGTTGATAAACTTAACTGACAACCCCACCTTTGTGTGTTTATATCACTTTTTAAAAATTATTTCTGACCAGAAGATGAATAAACACAGGGACATGGCTGGTGTACTCTCTCACAATTTGCTTTGCCACCTGCTGACTAGTGTGTGTTGACTTTTGATAAAGAAAAGTAATCGCGGAAAATGGAAGTGTTGGAGATTAGCGGTGGACGTGGCAGGATCCGAACAGGACTCGCTTGGTTGCGTCCTTCATGCTGAAAAGATAGCAGCCCTTTTCAGATACATTTACGTAAAACAAGCCGCCCTCTCTGGATGTTATGATCAGAGGCGGGACTACGGTGGAGCGCATGGAGCAGGCGCTCCAGGCGCTCCACCGCGGGCGGGGATCTTACCTTGCCGAGGAGCATTGCGGTTGGGCCCTCCCACCCGCCCTGAGTCCGTTTGGAACTGAAATGAGACCAAACCGGGCGGGGGGGGCGTCTATGTGACGCGAGGGCGCATCGTGACGCTGGCCCCGCCCCCTCGCTCCAGGGCGCCCTCCCGGCGCGTTGCGCCTCTGGTTATGATGGCCAGGTGCAGTGTGAATGAGAGCTATAGTCCCCTAGAGGTCACTGCGTGGACCCCGTCTGTTGCTGTGTCATTGCATGGACCCCGTCTGTTGCTGTGCGGCGGCGCTGGGGTGTGTGTGATGTCTTCTGGCGTTTGGTGATGACATCATACATCATCACCAGCTTCCAGTTCAGCCGAGCCCCGAGCTGCATGGAGTTTGGTTTCGAGCTGCACACCTTACTTTCAAGCGCAGCTTACTGGAAACACTCAACGAGACCATGCCAGTTAGCTCTGCCCCCACACTGGTGTGCTTCATAGTTACTTCAAGTCCAAGTCAATAGATTCAAGTCTACATCACTGGCTGGGTGCTGTGAATCTCTTCCGACCACTGCCTCTCCAAGGTTGCCACTCCACCTGAACATTTCAGGTGGCCTCATGGATGGGCCAGCCCTGTATGGAGGAGAAGAGAGTGGTGGGTTAAAGCGTGTCTGCTACTCTGGTCCATTCCTCTTCTCTCCTCCACTCTTTCCCTTCCACTCCATCCCGCTCTCCCTTTTCCTGTTCGTGCTATTACCTGGCTACAGGGTACCCAGTTTTCATCATGTCCAAACAAGGCTTAACGTAACAGAGAAGGCCCTTTTGCCGGTACTGTCGCCCAGGGAGGTGCGAGGGGCGGCAGCCAGAAATAGGGCCTTCTCAGTAGTGGCACCAACCTTATGGAATTCCCTCCCTTTTGACGTACAAACTGCTCCCTCCTTGGAGACTTTCTGGCGAGCCCTGGAAACGTTCTTGTTCAAAGAAGCCTTCTGAGTCTTGGCCTTTTTTTTTTTTTTAACATCCAGTGGTTACAGGTGTGGTGCTGCTGTTCTTGTACTCTTGTCTTTTAAAATGTAATAATGGTCTTTTTATCATTTTTAGATTGTGTTTATGAGTTTTTAATTAACTATTGTATTGCTTTTAAAGGTGGTTGTTTTTTGTAATTGTTTTTTCCTGTTTTTGTAAACCGCATTGGGTCCCTTTGGGGGGAAAGGCGGGATAAAAATATTGTAAATAAAAATAAAATAAATAAACAAGCTATGTAAGAATTGACCGAGTGAGTGGGGCATGCCAAGGCCTGGCACCAGCAGCAGACAGCATTATTGGGAAGCTGCTGAGGAGATTGAAGCTTTGGCCTGAACAAAGCCTGGGTATCCCGCTACCTACCTGTAACAGGCACAGTGTGACTGTCTGCTCAGGGCCTCTGAGAGGAATTTTATCAGGGGGTACAGAGTTTCTTTTGAGCCCCTTCTCAAAGGGGGAGGGGGAAATGGGGTGGAAGAGGGCAGCAACAGCCGGAAAAATCTCCGGAGCCCAGGTCTACCAGGGTTCCCAATGCAGTGCCCAGGTCTACCTATCTGGTAGACCTGCCTCTTGGTTGACCCAGTCTTCATCTTTCACTCTCCATGAGGCCAGCTGAGATCCCAGGAAATTTCTGGGGCCCCTCCTTTGGCTCCTGAGCCCCATATTTGACCCTGGGCCTGGATACAATTGACCCCCCTCTCATGGGTCCTCTGTCTGCTCCTCTCCTGGGGTTCCAGACCCCCTGGCCTTTCCTTAGTTAAAAGAATAGAAAGAAAGCAGTGCAATTTTCTAGAAAGGTGAGGAGCTGATGCTACCTGCTGTATCTGCTTATGACAATGTTATTGTTTGGAGAAGGAAGGGCTGTCTGGCACTGTGTGTTTGGGGGCTGTCCCCACATGTACCTTTGCGTTTCCATCCTCTTGGGGGGGGGAGAATTCCCCCTTTAGTCACAATGACTGCATGCTTTTAAAGAATAATGGGTAACTGACAGCCCATTCCAACCCAAGTGCTAAGCAGCCCAAGTCAGACCTAAAGTCAGCCTAAGTCGTTTAGGTCGAAGTTAGGCCTGGAATGCAACCATTTAGGGCGAAGTTAGGTCAAAGTTAGGTCGAAGTTACGACCAATGGACTAAGAACAGCCCATTCCAACCCAAGGGCTAAGCAGCACAAGTCAGACCTAAAGTTGACCTAAAAGTGGGCGGAACATGGGCGGACCGTGGGTGTAACGGGGGCGGCAAACAATTAACGTTGGATTCCAGACCCTGGCAAGCACAGACACGCCCCCTCCAACACAAATGCTGACACAAAATTTAGGTCGACCAAAAAGGTGGACCCAAATTCGAGGAGACCCATAGGAGCCATTTTACCTTACCCAAGCCAGCCCTCTCCTGAAAATTTCTAACACCCTACTCCTGAGTTAGGTCAGAGTTAGGACGGAGTTGGGCCTGCTAGGTCTGGAAACCGACAGAGTTATGCCTAAGATAGGGAGCCTATCAGCACCCAGCCCCACCCAGCCTCATTCCCACAAAAGCCCAGCCCCAGACCTCCAGTCACTCTCTCTCTCTCTGATCACGTGGTGTGGGGTTCTGTCCCCCACAGCCACAAAGTGGGACTTTGTCGGTGGAGGGCAAAATTCACAAACACCCCACTTCTCCTCTCTGCCTCCCTCTAGGGCAGAGAGGGCTGTTCTGGCTGTGGCCAACCTGTTTACAGCTGTGCCTGGGCAGCTGCCTCCATGCAAGTGTTTGCTAACCCATGTCTTTCTCCCAGCCCCTCTTCCCCCCCCCACAGGCAACAACACCAGCAGGTAAGAGCAGGTAAGAGCAGGGTTTGTGCTGACATGTGGTCTGACTGCTGCCTCTTTGCATTTAGAAATATAGGAAGGATACATGCCTCTCTACCAATGTCTTGTCTCATAGCTGTCTGCATAGCCTGCCATGATATGCCTCTCTACCAATGTGTTGTCTCATAACTGCCTGCATAGCCTGCTATGATATATAGGATACATGCCTCTTTACCACTGTTGTGTCTGATTGCTGCCTGTAGTCATGTGAGCAGACAATGCCACAAGTGTGGAACTGTTAGCCTTATGTAGACACCAGCTGTCCCCCCCCCTTTTCTCCACAGGGTCTACTGACAGGTCAGTATTGCTAGGTTTGCCATGGTTGTGACCCCCAAGTTGTGTTGTTGTCTCTCTCTTTGACCCTTTCCCCTTACAGGATCATGCTCTCCTTACACCCAGGTAAGCAGCTCAGACCATGCTATGTGTGTCACACCTATCAGCTGTGTTTTATTTCTCTCCCTGCAGGCCTTTGCAACCGGCACACTGGCTTGTCGTCAATGGTGACTGCTTCCACATACCAGCTGACATGTAACTCCCCCTTGTTTTTTGTCTCCCCAGGAAAGTCCACTACCACCTACCTTCCTGGGAGCACCCCTGGGGCTGCAGTCTGGTTGCCCCACGGTCCTCTGCCTCGATGCTGCCAGAGGTCAGGGAGCCAGCCCTGCAACCCTCCTCAGCTGCCGGCACTGCTGCTGCTCCACCTCCCTGGCTGTTGTTCTTGCTGCCCCTCCCCTTTCTATGGAGCAGGCTGTGGTTCCACAGGGGAAGAGCCTGCATCTCCAGGTCCATGGGGCAGGTGTGCTGCTGCTTTCAGATTGGCTGCTGTGACTACCCCTGGCAGCCTTGCCTGGCCATCTCTGCTAACGTTCCAGAACAATAAAGATGCCCCTCGGGCAGAGCCCCAGTGAAACATATGTGCCCAGTGTTTACACAAGCATTGCCCCACACCCACAGACAGCCCCCAGCACTGAAGCCCCTACATGAGTCCCATCCAGGGACTGCCACGGCCTTCCCTGGGAGAACCCAGCAGGGGCGCTGCCAGACCCCCATGGCACAGAGGGGAGGGGGGAGTCGGGGGGGGCCTCTGAGGCAGGCAAACAGTGACAGCGTCCGCCCGTAATGCAGGCGCCTCTGTCGAAGGTCCGCCCGTAATGCAGCCACTTCCGCCCAAAGCCTGTCTGCATAAGAGGCGACTGTTTATGCATCACCTTCATCTGCAGAGCGCCCCCTGTGTCCCTATTGGTCTCTGCAGACCCCTCTCTCGGAATCTGTCTCCCACCAGCCTTGTTGTCTGTCTGTCTCTGACCCACCCATGCCCCTCCCCAGCACCCCCTGTCTGCCTGCCTGTGTGTCTGCCTCTCCTCCCACTCCCTGATGATGGCTGCTGGCCACCCCCCACCCTGCCAGAGCGCCTGCCGCGAGGCGCCGTTGTCGCCCCATCTGGGGGTGTGATGAGCTGCGTGAGCCCTTCACGCTCGCAGCAGACAAGCCCAAGGCATCTCTCGGTCTTGGCCGGGGCACAGAGCAGCAGGCACGCCGGGATGCCTTCTTTGTGGGCATTGCCCCGGCCTTGGAGGCCCAGGGCTTCAGGCAGCGCACGGGCGAGTCATGTCAGAGGCAGTTCCAGACATCATGAGACCCCCCTTGCGTGTGACGTTCCCACCCCCCTCCCCTTCCCTCCCCCGCTCACCCCCCAGTGCAGCCTCAACGTGGCTTGGGGGTTGCATCGCCTTCTGCAGGAGGGAGGGGACGGTCACTCTCCCCTGCAGCAGGTGGCTGATGCACAGGGTGCCCTGTGGCGGCTGGGCTCAGGCACCTCACTCACCTGTCACCTGCCCTGCACCCACCACATGACTGGCACAACCCCCCTGCCTGCGGTCAGCCCCTTTGCGACCGGGCTGCGACAGACCCTGCGGCAGCTGCCATGGATGGACGCTGACACATACAGACAGAGGCCTGCACATGCCTGAGCCAGACACGGAGCCTGGAGAAGAGCCTGCCTGCCTGGGAGGTAAGTGTTGCCTGGATCCTGGGGTGGTGCTGGGCCACAGAAACTGCAGCCTGCCTAACTCAGGCATAACTCTGACCTACCTCAGGCATAACTTCTGCCTAACTTAGGCTGCACTTAGGCCACACTTATGCCTGACTTGGAGAGGAGTTGGGTTGGAATGGGCTGTCAGGGTGAAGAATTTCCAGATGACGTACCTCTTCCCCCCTCAGGGCCAGTCCACCCAAGAGGCCGAATGAGACAGTCGCCTCAGGCAACAGAGTGGCCGGGGGGGCACCCACCTCTGCCCACCCACTTGCATTTACTGCTCTTCCTCCCACTCCTTGGATTGGAAAAGGAAGAGGTGAACAGAGCAGAAGAGCAGTGGCGTTCTTACGCTGGGGGAGCAGGTGTGCTGCGCCCCAGGCGCTGAGTGGGCACGGTGCTTCCGGGGGGCGCGGCACCGGAGCCCGGCTGCCGAGCCCCCGGGAAGCAGCCCGCCCAATCGGCGCGTCACCGGCTTCCGGAGACGCTTTGCTCCGAAGCCTGGAAGCCCTCCTCCTTGCGACCGCCCAGTTCGGCGGTCGAGGGCTTTGTGAGCCGGCCGAACGCATCGCAGGCTTTTATTTGGGTTTTCTGCACATGCGCAGAACCTTTCTGAGGGCAAACGGGCAGCCCGTTTGCCCTCAGAAAGGTTCTGCGCATGTGCAGAAAACCAAATAAAAGCCTGCGACGCGTTCGGCCGGCTCACAAAGCCCTCGACCGCCGAACTGGGCGGTCGCAAGGAGGAGGGCTTCCAGGCTTTGGAGCAAAGCGTCTCCGGAAGCCGGTGACGGGCCGCTTCTGGAGGAGGGGCGGCAGCCGCGCTCTGGCGCGACGGGGCGCTCCAGCCCCCGCCCCCGGGCGCCGGAAGGCGTTAAAACACCACTGCAGAAGAGGAAGCCTGGGAGAGAGAAGAGTGGTGGGCTAGAACAACCCACAGGGCTAGATGTGGAGGCAGGTAATCCAGGCAACTGCTTGCGGTGCTGAGCCTTTCCAGCATTCCCTTTCCAGCATTCTTAAAATTGAAAAGCTTCTCCAAGAGTAGAAGAAACACATGTATTTTTAGAATAGAAGAGTAGAAGAGTAGAAGAAACACATGTATCATGGTGCTTACATGCACCATGATAGCATACAGATTTACAGGACCTTGATTGTCTTATGTGACGACAAATTGGTGACCAGAAAAAAAGCCCAAATGAAAAAGCCCACAGGAAAACTGCACACAGAAAAAATGCGCACAAGAAAAATGCCCACGTGGAAGAATGCCCACATGGAAGCAGGAGTAAGGGCCACCGGCGTGGAGACTGGCAGTCCTCACTCTGCCGCCCTCCAGACCCCGCGGCCGCTGACAGAGGTAACTCCTGCACCGGTGCGGAGTGCGGTGGGGGGAGGGAGGACTGGGGCAGCCAGGGGGTGGCCATTGGCCAGGCTGGGAGAAGGCGGGGATATCGGTGGCACGCTCCACCGATATTCTAAGGCCCTTCCCAGCCCAGGTTGGCCTTACACAGCCCCCTCAGATATACGTCAGCTTCAGAGCTGGTGTACATCCAAGGAGGCTCATAGGCCCTGGGCTTGCCTATACCTGGGGAAGGGGATGAATGTTCCATTCTCCCAAGGTGCTCCCGGGCTGCCCCGGGACAGCCAGGGAATGGCATAGGATACAGCGGCCAGCCCTTTAGGCCGGCTGAGTATCCTTACACAGGATTTTGCTGTACATTTATCTTCCCCCTGCTCGTATTGCTGCACAGAAGTGGCAACCAAGTCATGTAGTCCGTCATATTTCCTCTTTTTCACCTCTAAGCAACCTGCCTGTGCATTAGCCAGTGTTAATTTGTGGCAAGCCAGGTCCCTCAGCAGACCATCACATAGAAACCACACGCTGGGATGACTGCAGTGATGGAATATTATTATTATTATTATTATTATTATTATTATTATTATTATTATTATTATTATTGAGCCAACAATATTGAGCTAGACAGGCCAATGATCTGACTCAATATTAGGCAACTCTCTATGCTTCTAGTACAAGACAGCTTCTTGTGAAAGCTTTCATGAAACTACCCACATGCACAGACACATACAAACGCCTTCACCTTTTCCTCCGCTGCCGCCATCTGCTTTGCGGTCTGGGCAGCGGCAGCTCTCACACTGCCAGGAATCTCACCTCTGGGTGAATGCCATTTTGGTTTTGACCCACGAGTCACCCGAGTTCAGGCACGAAGCACCGCCTTCACTCTGATTTGCTCTAGTGACAATGCCAAGCTTCCATCCCTCCTGTTTGTACTCTCAACTTCTAAGTCCTATAAAAAGGGAGGACTTTGAAAAGGGTGGTGAAGGGTGGGTGAAGTTTGGGTATGGACAAACAGTATTTTACTGAGCCGTAGTTTAACACATAGTATACAACATTGTTGCTCCCAATGTCTGTCTGTCTGTCTGTCTGTCTGTCTCTGAGAGAGAGAGAGAGAGAGAGAGAGAGAGAGAGAGAGAGAGAGAGAGAGAGAGAGAGAGAGAGAGAAGAAATGGTTTTGCATATCTCCAAAATCTTGTAAAAACAAATGACTGGCATTCACAGGATGGAATCAGGAAACTAATACAAGGCATGGCAATGTTCAGTCAACATAAGTCATGTCCCAAGAATCTTTTAAGATCAGGACTGTTCCCAGTTGTATCATGGCTGTATCCCAGAGCTTGCTCTGACGGCAGCCCTGCATGGGCAGAACTCCACTGGCCAATAGGGTTGCGTTATCACAGGGGCTGTGGCAGCAAGCCTTGCTGCCCCCAGGAATCCTAGCAGCCTAGAACTGACCTTTAAGGAAGTACAGAGTCACAGCACAATTCTATATGTACTGAACAGACCGTTTTGGTCGTAGCAACTTGTGCATTGGCTCCCGGGGTGGATTGTCCTTGCATGGTCCCGCAATGCTCAAGCCATCCTTGTCTGGGAAAGCAAGTACTGTCATCCTGAGGCACTTCTTAAAGAAGAGTAAAAGGGACTGGAATCAGCCTAGAGAAAAGTTCTAGAGAACTAAAAAGCAGGACTATGATATGATGAGTCAAGGGTGAAGCGCTTGCTTTGAGCAGCAGATTAGTGTGGTGGCAGAATCTGTCACTGCATTACAACTACAGGTGAAATTGAGCACCGGGATCTCCCCCTGAATCTTTTGTTGTTGTATTCTGGTGACCTTAAGTTCTGCTACAGAGACTGAAGCACTACCCCACTAGTTTCTGAGTATCGCCATATAAAAATAAAATTACACAACAAATGTCAAAGGATTACTAGCAAAATTAAGAAAACAAAAAAAATCCATTCATTCTGTCTGGCTTGTACAGTATTAGATAAATGGAATCTACTAAATTCCCAGGTAGTAAATAATCTTAGTAAAAATTTAGGAACTAAATACGTGAAAGACCATCCCTCTTTGTATGCATTTGTCTGTCCTGTAAGGGCATCCGGGGAGGCTCTGTTGTTAGAAGTATGGTTGGCAGTAATCTGTGACAGGGCCTTCTCTGTTGTGGTGCCTGACCTCTGGAACTGACTCCCTTTGTAGATCAGAACTGTTCCATCTTCACTAGAGTTCCCAAGCTAATAAGCCAGGAGACTAGTGAGTGGTTCTTAACTCCCTGAATGGGAGCCTCTAGGGCCTTGTACGTCTACCTGGGAGGAGGGGCTGTGGTATAAGTGTCAGGTGACTCATTTTTAATATGTAATATAATAATAATATACAGTATTTATATACCGCCTTTCTGGTCATTGGATTTCTCCTCCGACTTTATTCAAGGCGGTGTACATGGGCAGGCTGTTCTAAACCCCTAAGGATTTTTACAATATAATAACGTTCTAATCTTTCATAGAACCCTTCATTTGAGATGTTACTTTCACAGTCCAGCTCTCTCTCTCTCTCTCTCTCTCTCTCTCTCTCTCTCTCTCTCTCTCTCTCTCTCTCTTGGCGTTTGCCTCAACACGCTTCAGCTTCAGTTGCTCCACTCCCCCACAGGGCTCTGCAGCTTATCAGCTCGGTGTGCCAGCAGCTCTCTGACAGACTTCCGGCCATCTTGAACTGCTGTCCTGCAGATCATTTGTGAGACGAACGCTCTACCAACTGAGCCAGACGTCCTGCCCATATGTGGCTTCCCTTCCATATAATGCTACTCTGAGCACCTTGGAGGAAAGGTGGCGTGTGAACACAATAAACCAGCACATTTTCCATCTCTGCTGTTATCTGTGGGCCTGGATACAATTGACTCTCATGGGTCCTGTGTCTGCTCCTCTCCTGGGGTTCTGCCCCCCCCCCGGCCTTTCCTTAGTTAAAAGAGTAGAAAGAAAGCAGTGCAATTTTCTAGCTCTAGAAAGGGGAAGAGCTGGAATAAAAACATTCATATGCAATGACTTGAGCCATATTATGATCTACACACAAAGAAAAGGATTGCATCAAGTCCGCACAGAAGACGTAATTTCCATAGAGGCATTTTGTTAATACGTTACTTTTGATCCCCTTGGTTCCTTGGTCCTTCCTTGTTGAAATCAAGTCAAAGCAGGGCACAGCCAGAAGGCAGTGTTCGGGGAGGGCAATGAAGCTAGTTTGAATTGACTTGGATCCCGCCCAGATATCTAGAGGCACCTTGAGAGAGTGGCTGGCTGCAGTCTAGAGCTCCAGGTTAATTTTTCCCTGCGGGCAAAGTGAGAGGCACAGTTGGGAACCTCTTTGTTGGCTGGAGGGGTGGGCAGACCAGCAACGGAACCCAGCCTTGGATGGCGGGAGGGTGGCAGGAGACATGGAACCATGAAGAGAATGGAGAGGGAAAGGATTCTCACCCACAACCCTCAAGAGAAATACAGCTTGAAAGTTGTGGAATAAATGAAAGCACGAATAAACACATAGTATACAACATTGTTGCTCCCAGTGTCTGTCTGTCTGTCTGTCTGTCTGTCTGTCTGTCTGTCTGTTTGTCTGTCTCGGGGAGAGAGAGAGAGAGAGAGAGAGAGAGAGAGAGAGAGAGAGAGAAGAAATGGTTTTGCATATCTCCAAAATCTTGTAAAAACAAATGACTGGCATTCACAGGATGGAATGAGGAAACTAATATAAGGCATGGCAATGTTCAGTCAACATAAGTCGTGTCCCAAGACTCTTTTAAGATCAGGACTGTTCCCAGTTGTATCATGGCTGTATCCCAGAGCTTGCTCTGACGGCAGCCCTGCATGGGCGGAACTCCACTGGCCAATAGGGTTGCGTTATCACAGGGGCTGTGGCAGCAAGCCTTGCTGCCCCCAGGAATCCTAGCAGCCTAGAACTGACCTTTAAGGAAGTACAGAGTCACAGCACAATTCTATATGTACTGAACAGACCGTTTTGGTCGTAGCAACTTGTGCATTGGCTCCCGGGGTGGATTGTCCTTGCATGGTCCCGCAATGCTCAAGCCATCCTTGTCTGGGAAAGCAAGTACCGTCATCCTGAGGCACTTCTTAAAGAAGAGTAAAAGGGACTGGAATCAGCCTAGAGAAAAGTTCTAGAGAACTAAAAAGCAGGACTATGATATGATGAGTCAAGGGTGAAGCGCTTGCTTTGAGCAGCAGATTAGTGTGGTGGCAGAATCTGTCACTGCATTACAACTACAGGTGAAATTGAGCACCTGGATCTCCCCCTGAATCTTTTGTTGTTGTATTCTGGTGACCTGAAGTTCTGCTACAGAGACTGAAGCACTACCCCACTAGTTTCTGAGTATCGCCATATAAAAATAAAATTACACAACAAATGTCAAAGGATTACTAGCAAAATTAAGAAAACAAAAAAAATCCATTCATTCTGTCTGGCTTGTACAGTATTGTTGTTGTTGTTCAGTCGTTAAGTCGTGTCCGACCCTTCGTGATCCCATGAACCATATCCCGCCAGGCCTTCCTATCCTCCACTATCTTCCTGAGTTCGCTCATTTTCATGTTCGTTGCATCGGTGATGCTGTCTAACCATCTCATCCTTGGCCTTCCCCTTCTCCTTTTGCCTTCAGTCTTTCCCAGCATCAGAGTCTTCTCCAGAGAGTCCTCTCTTCGCATTAGGTGGCCAAAATATTTGAGTTTCAGCCTTAGTACCTGTCCTTCCAGGGAACAGTCAGGGTTGATTTCATTTAGGATTGTATTAGATAAATGGAATCTACTAAATTCCCTGCTATAGCAGTATGGAATACTCCTATACTCTAGCGTCACTACAGGGGGGGCGGAGCTGTAAGTTCTTCCGTGATCGGAGGCTCCGTTACACGGAAGAACGAAGCACCCCGCCCCCGCGCCTTCAGACCCAGTCAAAGCGGTGAAAACAACGTGCATTCACCGCCTTGACTGGGTCTGTAGGCGCGGGGGCGGTGCGCTTTGTTCTTCCGTGTAACGGAGCCTCTGATCATGGAAGAACTTACAGCTCCGCCCCCCCCCCTGTAGTGACGCCAATGCTGCTATAGGAACTGCTCTCTTAGAAAGCTAAAGATTCAACTGAACTCAGTGGGATTTACTTCTGAGTAGATGTGGATAGGATTGGGCTGTTAGACCTCAGCGTGTGGAAAGGCAATCCTCACTGCATTCATACAAGCCTCAAATTCGACTAAAACCTTTTGAGGTTCCATTATATGTGCGTATTTTTCCATGTGACATTTTTCTGTATGAGCAATTATCCGTGCGTATTTTTCTCTGTGGGCATTTTTCCATGTGGGCATTCGTCTGCATGGGCATTCTTCCATGTGGGTATTTTTCTTGTGTGCATTTATGACAGTGGGTTTTTTTCTGTGTGCAATTTTCATGTGGGCTTTTTTCCTAGAACCAGAAAAATCATGCATATGCAGATTGTGCAACAAAGTCACAAGAGAGGCTAGAAATGCAACTAAACAATATATGGTATTCAATCGCTGAACAAATAGAGGAGAGTGTGGAAGACATGCCTTGCCTGGAATGCCATTTGGTCTGAGGTCAGCCCTGTACGTATGGAATAAAAACATTCATATGCAATGACTTGAGCCAAGGATTGCATCAAGTCCGCACAGAAGACGTAATTTCCATAGAGGCATTTTGTTAATACGTTACTTTTGATCCCCTTGGTTCCTTGGTCCTTCCTTGTTGAAATCAAGTCAAAGCAGGGCACAGCCAGAAGGCAGTGTTCGGGGAGGGCAATGAAGCTAGTTTGAATTGACTTGGATCCCGCCCAGATATCTAGAGGCACCTTGAGAGAGTGGCTGGCTGCAGTCTAGAGCTCCAGGTTAATCTTTCCCTGCAGGCAAAGTGAGAGGCACAGTTGGGAACCTCTTTGTTGGCTGGAGGGGTGGGCAGACCAGCAAAGGAACCCAGCCTTGGATGGCGGGAGGGTGGCAGGAGACATGGAACTATGAAGAGAGTGGAGAGGGAAAGGATTCTCACCCACAACCCTCAAGAGAAATACAGCTTGAAAGTTGTGGAATAAATGAAAGCACGAAAAGGGAGAAGAGTGACTGAAGAAGGTAAGGATGGAGGGTCTACCTACCCACATTGGGCTAAAGAGTGAAGTAATTGGGCTGGGAGGGAAAAGATGAAGCGCCACAGCCCAAGTGAAAGGGAGACCATGAGGAGGGAGCTAGGACCCAGGAGGATTGTTTGGGAGGCTCAACAGGGATCTGGACTGCCTTCCCATGATTAATGGGAAAGGATTCTCAAGAGTAGGGTCTCTCAGTCACAGCAGGTACAGCTGAAGCATGCAGGATTGCTGGTGCAGCTGAATTTATTACTTAAGGATTAATAAGGATGGACCACGCAGACTGGAGGGTAAGGAAAAAGTATCGGGTTTATTGTTACGCAGCACAGCGGACAGCACCCGAGGAGCGGAGTGCTGACCAGTGTAAGGTAAAAGTAAAGGTGACCCCTGACAATTAAGTCCAGTCGTGTCCGACTCTAGGGTGTGGTGCTCATCCCCATTTCAAAGCCGAAGAGCCAGCGTTGTCCAAAGACGACTCCGTGGTCATGTGGCCGGCATGACTCTCCTTGCCGCAGCGCGTAGCATGCGGCTGGAACACGGAGCGCTGTTTACCTTCCCGCAAGCGGTACCTATTTATCTACTCGCATTAACATGCTTTGGAACTGCTAGGTTGGCAGGAGCTGGCCAAGCAACGAGAGCTCACCCCGTGGCGGATTCGAACTGCCGACCTTTCGATCGACAGCTCATGGTTCAGCGGTTTAACCCACTGCGCCACCTCCTGCGCAAGCTGCATGAGAGACCAGTGACCACTTGCCAAATGTGAGCACGCTTTTTATACGTTGCCAGAACAAACAGGGGAAAGATACGTTTACAGTCAGGAGAGAACACAGACTCCAGCGTGACTAGAGATTTACATTACTTAAAGACATTCCAAGGAGGTATTCCCACAATAGAACTGAATGGCCCAAGATGGTCTCCATACCACTCTGTTTGAAACACAATGAAATGTGTTAAAACAGGGAGAGATTCCCGTTCCCAGGAACCTGCCTGGGTACGTGTTGTTCCTGGGAGGAGGGAATAGTGGAGGCATTCATGGAAAGATAAACCCAGAGCTGAGATGATTAAGGATAATCGAAAAATTCTGCATCATTTGGTTCTTTTCTCAGGTCTTAATGGAATAGTTCTACCTTCACCTTGCCAGAACCCAACTTTTTTCAGTACTGAGATAAAAACATATGACCCCTGCTGGTCTGGACCATCTAGCCCAGTGCCTGTTTCCAGCAGTGTCCAGCCTGGTACCATTAAGTAGGACACAAAGACAGTCACTCTCCCTTACTGCCCCCCCCCCCGCAGCTAGTATTCAAAGGCAACAACGGCCTCTGAAATAACCTGGAGGCTCCATTTGCTAACATGGCTAAGAGCAATTGTTGGACGTAACCGCAATCAATGCCCTCTCCATCCCCTATGCATTGATCAACATCCAAGGAGATACAGTGATGGGGAAGCAGCTGTTGAACTCTGTGATGGTTGTGCAGCTATTGCAAAGAAAAAAAAGGATCAACACATGAAAGGAATTATCTTCCCAATTCCCCTGCTCTAACCCATTTAGATACCACTCCCAGAAAATGCAGCAGAGCTCTTAACTTCAGCAGACAGTCCCAAGCCCAGTAGAGCAACCTATTGCTCATCTCATAACTCTCCTTTTAGATTAATAATCTACAGAGCGGAAGTTAGGTCCTGGTTCTTCCAGTTTCTGACTGAATTGAGCTCAGGATTGTAGAAATAGCCTAGATTAAAAACACCAAATGTTTGCAGCAAAGTTTGTGCCCCCCAAACCCCAATGGCTCACTGTTGCAATTCAGCTACAGATAGGACCAAGCTCACCTATCTAAGGGACTTTTCTTCATATCCCCACTCTTATGTCTCTCCTATTAAACGAATCCAAACCAAGATAGTCATACAAAGATTTTCTTGAGTACAATCACCTGAAAAGTGGCTTTATGTGTAAATTATGTGTGAACATTTTTGAGAGCATGTGCCCAAATCGGCAATAAACGTCTAAAAAATTCTGTTGTATGCCCATGGGAACTTTTGGCAGCAGATCATTTATTATTACACTATTACATTTATATTTTACAATTATATTATATATTCACTCTCCCTGCATTTCTTTTAACAAGCTTACCCCTGCATTTCTTTTAACAAGCATCTCCCTGCATTTCTTTTAACAAACATCTCCCTGCATTTCTTTTAACAAGCTTACCCAGTACTGTATCGCATTAAAACAATTTAACGTTGCACTGACCGTACTTTTTGGTTTCACTTCAGAACACCTGCCCTTACGATCCCTAACATCATTCAAATGTCACATGTCTTTTCCTTTTAGGGCAGAAAATGATTTGGTTCTCTAGTCTATGGCATACAGCCATGATACAACTGGGAACAGTCCTGATCTTAAAAGATTCTTGGGACACGACTTATGTTGACTGAACATTGCCATGCCTTGTATTAGTTTCCTGATTCCATCCTGTGAATGCCAGTCATTTGTTTTTACAAGATTTTGGAGATATGCAAAACCATTTCTTCTCTCTCTCTCTCTCTCTCTCTCTCTCTCTCTCTCTCTCTCTCTCTCTCTCAGAGACAGACAGACAGACAGACAGACATTGGGAGCAACAATGTTGTATACTATGTGTTAAACTACGGCTCAGTAAAATACTGTTTGTCCATACCCAAACTTCACCCACCCTTCACCACCCTTTTCAAAGTCCTCCCTTTTTATAGGACTTAGAAGTTGAGAGTACAAACAGGAGGGATGGAAGCTTGGCATTGTCACTAGAGCAAATCAGAGTGAAGGCGGTGCTTCGTGCCTGAACTCGGGTGACTCGTGGGTCAAAACCAAAATGGCATTCACCCAGAGGTGAGATTCCTGGCAGTGTGAGAGCTGCCGCTGCCCAGACCGCAAAGCAGATGGCGGCAGCGGAGGAAAAGGTGAAGGCGTTTGTATGTGTTTGTGCATGTGGGTAGTTTCATGAAAGCTTTCACAAGAAGCTGTCTTGTACTAGAAGCATAGAGAGTTGCCTAATATTGAGTCAGATCATTGGCCTGTCTAGCTCAATAATGTTGGCCAGTTATGGTTTGCCAGGAATTTTTCCTATGCCCTATCCGGAGATGGAACCTGGAACCTTCAGCATGTGAAGCAGGTGGTCTACCACTAGCTATAGCCCCTCCCCTCAGTCTGACATGGCCATTGGCCCATCTAGCTCAGAGATGGTGAACATTTTTGAGAGCATGTGCCCAAATCGGCAATAAACATCTAAAAAATTCTGTTGTATGTCCATGGGAACTTTTGGCAGCAGATCATTTATTATTACGCTATTACATTTATATTTTACAATTTTATTATATATTCACTTTGCAAGCAGGGTGGCTCAAGACCTTCTCAAAAGGGAAAACGTCTGGCTCAGTTGGTTAGAGCATTTGTCTCACAGCATCAAGTTCAAGAAAAAGGCATGAAGATGTGGAACAGTGGATCAGTTGAATCGGTAGCTTTCTAAGAGAGCAGTTACTATAGCAGCATTGGCGTCACTACAGGGGGGGGCGGAGCTGTAAGTTCTTCCGTGATCAGAGCCTCCGATCACGGAAGAACTTACAGCTCCGCCCCCCCCCCCCTGTAGTGACGCTAGAGTATAGCAGTACTAAGCTGACTGAACAGGTGTCAAATATAACACGGAGACTCCAGGGCTCAAGGGTCACTCATGATAACAGCAGAGATGGAAAATGTGCTGGTTTATTGTGTTTACACGCCACCTTTCCTCCAAGGAGCTCAGAGTAGCATTATATGGAAGGGAAGCCACATATGGGCAGGACATCTGGCTCAGTTGGTAGAGCGTTCGTCTCACAAATGATCTGCAGGACAGCAGTTCAAGACGGCCGAAAGTCTGTCAGAGAGCTGCTGGCACACCGAGCTGATAAGCTGCAGAGCCCTGTGAGGGAGTGGAGCAACTGAAGCTGAAGTGTGTTGAGGCAAACGCCAGAGAGAGAGAGAGAGAGAGAGAGAGAGAGAGAGAGAGAGAGAGAGAGAGAGAGAGAGAGAGCTGGACTGTGAAAGTAACATCTCAAATGAAGGGTTCTATGAAAGATTAGAACGTTATTATATTGTAAAAATCCTTAGGGGTTTAGAACAGCCTGCCCATGTACACCGCCTTGAATAAAGTCGGAGGAGAAATCCAATGACCAGAAAGGCGGTATATAAATACTGTATATTATTATTATATTACATATTAAAAGTGAGTCACCTGACACTTATACCACAGCCCCTCCTCCCAGGTAGACGTACAAGGCCCTAGAGGCTCCCATTCAGGGAGTTAAGAACCACTCACTAGTCTCCTGGCTTATTAGCTTGGGAACTCTAGTGAAGATGGAACAGTTCTGATCTACAAAGGGAGTCAGTTCCAGAGGTCAGGCACCACAACAGAGAAGGCCCTGTCACAGATTACTGCCAACCATACTTCTAACAACAGAGCCTCCCCGGATGCCCTTACAGGACAGACAAATGCATACAAAGAGGGATGGTCTTTCACGTATTTAGTTCCTAAATTTTTACTAAGATTATTTACTACCTGGGAATTTAGTAGATTCCATTTATCTAATACTGTACAAGCCAGACAGAATGAATGGATTTTTTTTGTTTTCTTAATTTTGCTAGTAATCCTTTGACATTTGTTGTGTAATTTTATTTTTATATGGCGATACTCAGAAACTAGTGGGGTAGTGCTTCAGTCTCTGTAGCAGAACTTAAGGTCACCAGAATACAACAACAAAAGATTCAGGGGGAGATCCCGGTGCTCAATTTCACCTGTAGTTGTAATGCAGTGACAGATTCTGCCACCACACTAATCTGCTGCTCAAAGCAAGCACTTCATCCTTGACTCATCATATCATAGTCCTGCTTTTTAGTTCTCTAG
Source organism: Plestiodon gilberti rubricaudatus (assembly GCA_026170595.1). NCBI lineage: Eukaryota > Metazoa > Chordata > Lepidosauria > Squamata > Scincidae > Plestiodon > Plestiodon gilberti. The sequence goes on along the minus strand of JANXHW010000006.1, from coordinate 14,632,691 downwards.
AACTTTTCTCTAGGCTGATTCCAGTCCCTTTTACTCTTCTTTAAGAAGTGCCTCAGGATGACAGTACTTGCTTTCCCAGACAAGGATGGCTTGAGCATTGCGGGACCATGCAAGGACAATCCACCCCGGGAGCCAATGCACAAGTTGCTACGACCAAAACGGTCTGTTCAGTACATATAGAATTGTGCTGTGGCTCTGTACTTCCTTAAAGGTCAGTTCTAGGCTGCTAGGATTCCTGGGGGCAGCAAGGCTTACTGCCACAGCCCCTGTGATAACGCAACCCTATTGGCCAGTGGAGTTCCGCCCATGCAGGGCTGCCGTCAGAACAGGCTCTGGGATGGGGAAGGGGGAACTGTACCCCCCCTCCCAAATAGCTCAGCCCAGTTCAGCCTGTCAAATGTGGAGGGCAAAGACAGAGATGGAGAGGTGGAAGGAGGAGAGGAAAGAAAGGTGGGAAGGAAGCAAAGTGAGGAAGCTGCAGGGGAAACTGTGCAGGGAGGATCCCGAGCACACGCGTGCACACACACACACACACACACACACACACACGCACACACACACACACACACACACACACACAGGCGCCCCAACCTGTCACTTGTCCCAGGGTTCAGTGCAACCCAAAGCTGCTCCCACCTCCCAGCTTGACTAACACCTCTCTTCTTCCATTGTCTTTCCTTATCCCCTTTTGCTCCCATTTCCATCATGTGTCTACCTATTTAGACTGTAAACTTGTGGGAAGGATCTTGCCATTGTTCATTTGAAGTTCCCTCACTTTTTCATTCTGGACCAGCAGCAGCCACAGGGACTTTGCAGCAGCGGCGGAACTTTGGTGGAGCGCGTGGAGCAGAAGCTCCAGGCACTCGGCGGGCGGGGGGCATGCGCGGAGCACTCACCGTCAGGAAGCGCCGCGCTGTATCGCCCTCCCTCCCTCCCTGGAGCCCGTTCGGCTCCAAAATGAGTCCAAAATGGGTGGGGGGGCGCAAATTGGGTGGGGTGGGGGTGCATCGACGCGACACGACGCAGGCCCCGTCCCCACGTGCCGGGTGCCGGAGGGCGTCCATCATTTCTGCTTTGCAGCACACTTTTGCCCCAATTCCCTGACTTAAATCACCACCACAAAAGCCTGGGCCCCTGCAGTCTCAAGGATATTAAGGATAGTGAAGGACTATCAGTTGAATGGTTGGCAAGAGCCAACATTCCGAGCCGTCGATCTAATATTGATAACACTTTCCCAAATCAGCTTCCTAATTCTGTACCAATTCTAAACAATGCCCATTCATGAAGTCGAATGAAGCTGTTGCATCAGGCAGCAGATTGGTGGGGGCGCTCTTCTCTGTCCACCTTCTTGCCTCCACTGCTCCTGCTTCTCCTTCCACACCCTGGATTGGAAAATGAAGAGAGGGACAGAGAAGAGGAGGAAATGTGGAGAGGAGGAGAGTGCTGAGCATTGGAGAGTGGCAGGAGCAGAGGCTGGTACGTCATTGGGTTATGAGGTCTTGAGCCAGCCTGAACCAAAGGGCATGGCATTGGAAAAATAATCCACTGTTACATACAGCATGTTGATCCCACCTACCTTTTGACTCTACTCTGTTCTTTCTTTAGGCGCCCCTGTTCTGGAGCTATGAATCCCTCAGGAAGATGTATCCTCAGCAAAACCTTTTTAGTAGTCTGCATGTACTTGGTTGGGCTCGTGTGTCTCTCCATGTATTTTCACCTGCAGTACAACACCTCTTACCAGTGGTGGAGGCTCAATGTCAAAAACACATCAAATCGCTCATTGGTAGAACACTTTTCTTTCCCTAACACGACCCGTACTCTTTCCAGCACATCTGCTCCATTCATAGATAGAGGTATGTGGACGGTGAGCCCCGCTGGGCGCTTGGGGAACCAGATGGGAGAATATGCCACCCTCTATGCCTTGGCCAAGCTCAACGGGCACCCAGCCTACATCTACCCATCCATGCATCAATATCTAGCATCAATATTCCGGATCACTTTGCCTGTGATTCATACTGAGCTGCTTGGCAAGATCCGTTGGAGGAATTTCCATCTGCATGATTGGATGTCAGAGGATTATCGTCACATCCAGGGCAATTACATCCGCCTGACAGGCTACCCTTGTTCTTACACCTTCTATCACCACATCCGCCACGAGATACTTCAGGAGTTCTCCTTCCATGATCACATCAAGAATTATGTCAACCGATATCTTCGGAGTCTGCGTGGGCAGCGCCAGAACGTGACATATGTTGGAGTGCATGTCCGGAGAGGGGATTATGTCAGGGTGATGCCCCAGGTCTGGAAAGGTGTGGTGGCTGACAGAGGCTACCTAGAGAAAGCCATGAACTACTTCAGAGAGAAGTACAGCAACCCCATCTTTGTGGTGACTAGCAATGGGATGGAGTGGTGCAAGCAAAATATTAATGCCTCCACAGGGGATGTTTACTTTGCTGGTGATGAGCAGGAATCATCCCCAGGGAGGGATTTTGCTCTCCTTGCTCACTGCAATCACACCATAATGACCATTGGGACGTTTGGCATCTGGGCTGGCTACCTGGCAGGTGGGGAGACTGTCTACTTGGCCAACTACACTCTCCCAGATTCTCCTTTCCTCAAGGTTTTCAAGCCCTCAGCAGCCTTCTTGCCTGAGTGGGTTGGGATCCCAGCTGACCTCTCCCCTCTTCTGCCTAAGCAACCCATCTAGGTCACCTCTACTGCCCAGATCACCTCTGCTGCCCAAGTCCTGAAGCCATGAGCTGGAGCAGAAAGCTACTGATTTTGCCTAATTAGATAACATCAGGTCTATTTGGGAAGTGATCCCATCAGACATCTGTGAGAGGGACCAGTGACACCGAGTCAAGACATCTTCTGACAGCATGGTAAGAGACCTAAGTTGCTCTGCCACATTGACTCCCATGCTTTTGAAAACCATTTCACTTCATAGCGAAGAGACATGATAGAGGCCCCACCTCATATAAGTCCTCTCACTGACCATCATGTACTTAGGAGGATACACATACGGTAATGGGTTATATAGAAAGACAATCATGACTACATCTCATTACACTGAGTCATGACTAACTTGCCTCATTTCCAGCCGAAACCAGCACATATCTCCGCATAGCAATGCAGTGGCGCCGGTGCAAGCTGCGCTCGATTTTTGGCTGCTCGAGGTTGCTGGTGCAAGTCCACATTGATCCATGCAGGCGGATCAGATCCAGGAAGGGGATTTAGATATGGCACGTGCTGGCACCTCCAATTGTGACCCCATTATCACCTTCCCATGCCCCCTTCAGCCCCATCCCCGCCCTCCCGATGCTGGACCTACCTGGTCTGGCGGGCATTCTGATGACTGCCGGCACACACGGGAAGGCGTTGGCCTTCCTGCTGGCGCGCTAGCTCCCTATAATGTTGCAAAGTGCTTTACAATGCTAGCATGTGCTGGCAGAACACATATTCCACTGGCACGTCTCCCAGTCAGGATTGGGCCGCTAGGCTAATGGTGATTAGTCAGGGTTCCATGCCAGGGAAAGCTGCACCTCTTGTAGTCCTGCCTGTTGTGCTGTGAGAAGAGACATGGAGCCTTGGTCATGAAAAAGATGGTCCTGGCCTAATGCTTACTTGAGAAAGAGAAGGGTGACAGGGCACTCCACAAAGAAAGCCCCTGCTGCATGATAGGGCTGTCACCTCTGTGGCGAGAACCAATGGGTTGAAAATACAGTGAAGTAGATGTAACTTATTATTATTGCTGTTAAGAATGTTTATATATCACTTTTCAACAAAAAAAAGTTCACAAAGCGGTTTACAGACAAAAATTAAATAATTAAATGGCTCCCTGTCCCAAAAGGACTCACAATCTAAAAAGATGCAGGAGAACACCAGCAAACAACCACTAGAAAAGACACTGTGCTGGGGTGAAGAGGGACAGTTACTCTCCCCCTGCTAAATATAAGATTTTAAAAGTGTTAAAACTTTTCCTGTGCGACGCCATCTTGGATCTCAAGAAATCTCATGAGATCCAAGATGGCGGCACCCAAATCTCATAAGGGCACATGATGAAGCAGTACTACGTCCCCATTAAATCTCAGGATCACAGGAAAAGTTTTAATACTTTTAAAATCCTGGAAGCAGCAGAGGTGGCGGCGGACCCAGAAAACCGGGATTGCCCTGATGGCCGGGACCAGGCCCCGGAAACCGGGGCAGTCCCGGTTTTTCTGGGACGGATGGTAAGCCTACTTCCAGGCACTGGTTAGCAGTTGAGGGGGGAAAAGGAGAAAAGAACTACAGGGAACGAGATTTAATGGGGCATAGTTCTTCATTCCGAATCTTCATACTAGGGAACCTTTTTTCTTCCTTACAGTTCTTCGAATACGAAAAATAATGGAAGCTCAATGAGGAGTGAAGGGTAGCCATTGTCAGTGACAGAGTGTCACAGAGCTCTTTGGTGCCCCAAGAAAGCCCAGCTCAGGCACACTCACACTTGCCCTCTTCCAGTGTCATGGTCTGATCTCACCTGTTCCAAGGTACAAGCACATTCCTTTTGCCTGGTCTTCATTTCTTTGGGAACCGCACTAGTCCACAGTTCAGAATCACTCAGGGTACATGAGAAGGAACAAAATAGGAATGCCTCCCCTCAGTCAAGAGTGGAGTTCCCCAACGCTGACCCGCGTGCCATAGCTCCTTGCTTTTGACAATTATGATGAAGGAGAAGGAAGCTGGAAGATAAAATGAAGCAGAAATACAATTTATCCTGGGTTAGAAAGACAGTGTCATCTAGTGTTCCAGTTCCTGGAAAGCTGGATCTCTCCCTGGTCTGGCCTCGTGCTGATCCAAAAACAACACTGATTATATTCGTGCTCAAATTCCTAATTTCTCCCCTTCCCTTTGGGATTATTTATGTGGTCTATTTATTTGGCCTCTTAATTCATTTCTACTGTCAAACTGGTTGCATCTTTCACTCATGTCTCTTTTACCTCTGCTACTGGATCAATAAACATTACAGCCCACAGCAATGTGAAACCAGATGGATTGTTAACCAGATGTGCAGTGTGTGTGTGCGTACGTGCATGCGTGTGTGTGTGTGTGTGTGTGTGTGTCCTTGAACAAATAATGAACGAAGGTGGCCCTGCCAGCAGAAATGTCCTCTTTGGAATCTATGAACCCAGGAGGGGGGTATGGGTGGGCACGTAAATGATACATTATTGAGGTTTGTGACACTGAATCCTGGAGTAGTTCAAATACTGGAGTGGCTTAGAAAAGAGGCGTGAGAACTAAGGGCCAACAAACATGTGATATTACACACATTAATAAATCTGGCCTGCTTAACAGTTTTAAATAGGAGCTGCATGAAGGGGACTGATCTGAAAGAGGACCATGGTGTGTGCGGTGGGAGAGGGATTTAACCATTCCCCCGCCCCCAGCCGTTCCAATCGAGACTGTCCTCCTGGTAGCTATTTGATCTGGAAGCGAAAGCTTCCTTTGACACCAACAGGAACCAAAGTGTTAAAGTCTGGAACTTTTGGGTTAAAACCGTCCTTCCCCCACCCCAATGCCACAGTTCCAATTTGGGTCTCGCCCATTGCCCCACAACTCCTATGTAGGAAAGAGAACTTAAGCAACAGTTTAAATTCTGGCCCTAAGAGACCGTGTGGGGGAAGTGAAACGGGAAAGGGACTGCATAATAAGAAATAAATTGTATTTGCATTCAAATGCTTAAATATTCGGTATGAGTCAGAAACCTAAGACAAAGAGATATTTGTCTAATACATAGGCAAATAAGATATTTTTGATATGTGACATCTATGTAGTAGAAATATATAAACATTTAGCCACCCAGAAGATTTTAAGATTCAGACATTTGCGGCCCAATCCTATTACCTAGTTATGACAGAGGAAGTTGCCGTCTGCTGCTGTAAATGCAGTGGTGCTACCACAAATGGTGGGATACAGAGCTAGGGCGTTAGGGCGGCCGAAAGTTTCCCTATTATTTAATTATTTTGGCCCCCTTCGCCCCCACCATTTTTGCCACCTTTTTTGCTTACCTCTAGTACTTCATGCGGCTGCTGCCGCCGCCACCCAAACCCGATTCCTGGCTAGACAGCTGCATCAGGCCAGCCAGGACTCCCCCATGGGGTCAACTACACCATCCTCCCACCGCTGCTGCCGCCACCGCTACTTCCAGGATTTTAAAAGTGTTAAAACGTTTCCTGTGCGACACCATCTTGGATCTCACGAATTCTCATCAGATCCAAGATGGCAATGCCCAAATTTCGTGAGTGGGTGCCGCCATCTTGGATCTCACGAGATTTTGCAAGATTCAAGATGGTGCCGCCGAAAAAAAGGTATGTTTTAGAAGTTGCGGCGGTGGAGCCCGGAAAGCCCGGGACTGACCCAGGACCAGACTCCGGAAACCAGGACAGTCCCGGATTTTCCAGGACGAATGGTAAGCCTAGTTAAGTGTTCACTCCCCCCCCCCCCTTTACTCAAGCAGTGAGAAGAAGATCAAGCAGCACAGTGCTACTTGGATTCAGGCTTCCTCAGGAGCAGAGATCACTGGAGGCTTATGGTGGCTTTGTAATACCGTATTTCTTCGAGTCTAAGGCGCCATCGATTCTAAGGCGCAACTTTACTTTCAGTACCACCAGCAAGGAAAAAAAAATCTATTGATTGTAAGACTCACCTCCCTTCATTGAATCTACCCGCTCAGCAGCATGTCTCCTGCAGCTGAGGATGATTGAGTGCACTGCCTTTGCATAGCATTTCTGGCCCTGCCAGAAAGTGCCATTTCCTTCGTTACCTGGGCTTGGGGGAGCTTCAGGGAGGCCTGCGCAACCCTCTGCAGGCCTCCCCGATCTTCAGTTCGGTGAAAAACAGCGCTTTGGGGGCATTTCTGGTTTTCGCGAAAACCGGAAATGGCTGATAATCACCAGGTTTTGCCGAACTGAAGATCGGGGAGGCCTGCAGAGGGTTGCGCAGGTCTCCCTGAAGCTCCCCCAAGCCCCAGTAAGTAAGAAGATAGCATTTGGGGGTGCTTTTTGGAGACCTTCGATTCTAAGACGCACCCCATTTTTTGAAATGCTTAATTGGGAAAAAACATGCGTCTTAGAATGGAAGAAATACAGTACTTGCTTGGAGTCAGATAGCATTCACTCCTGCAAACAATGGCAGGTAACATCCTGGGCCTTTTGCTTGCTTTCCCCACCTCTGTTCTAGCCGGCCTCTGTCTCACACAAATCAAAATAAATTCTCAAACCTCTGTCCCCTCCAGAAACTGGATGATGAATGAGCACCTATATGATGGATGTGCCCAGAACTGCCTTCCATCTTGTCCGTCTGTCTGTCTTTTTAATCTGGCCTCTGTAGGCTAGCAGAGTGGCTTGAGTGTGGTGTTCTTAACTGATCTCTTCGCCCTTAGTTGAGATCTAGGCAGCTTGTGATCCAGAGATCTCTTCCTCCCTCATTCGTCAGTCACTTGATAGGCGTTCAATGATTGGTTGCTTGAAAATGAGGGTATTTGCCTAGTATCTGAGAGACTGGGACAGAAGCAGTATCTGCTTGGTACTGAAAAGGCCAGTCTGTCAGAGAACACGATACTCTGGATCTGCTAGGCCTCGCTGTCTCTGAGCTGATTTCAAAAAGAGTATTGAGAAGGTATTTCTTTTTTAAAAAGAAATGTGATCTCAGGGAGGCAAATATTAAGTCTGTGGAAAGCGGGTCCCAAGACCCAAGGCGGGGGGAGAAAGAAAAATGGGAAGGAAGAAGGGATACTGGAAATGAACTGGCAGAGAAAATGGAGGGAGATAATAGGCGTGAGAGACATGAAGGGGAAGGAGGAAATACCTGGGAAGAAATGAACAGAAGCAAATTAAAACAGGAAGGAAGCGGTGGGGAAGAAATAAATGGACGGTGAAAGAAGGGGTGGGGGGGGGCTGAGTGTCAGGCAATGTTGAGATGATACATATGAGGGCCTCTGTAATGTGCCACGCTGATGAGTGATTGATTGATCTCATGGAAAGCAGAAGGGCAGAAAAGTTTTGTAGGCTGCAGAATAACTCTATATACGACTACTCAGAAATAGCCCTGTCTACTTGGAGTAGAGGGAGAGGACAGAGAGCCAGACGCCTCCGTCGCCCTGCTGAGACCAATTGTCGTCTGGCTCCTGCATTCCTATAACTGCCTGCCTGCAGCAGAGGGGAAAATCAGACAGTGGTTTTAGAGTGCCATAAAATACTCTCGTAAATTCTGACCTCTCATTTGTTGCCCCCAGAATTCGACAACTTCCTTATCATACTGGCTTTGACGTTTTAGTGTTTTCTTTGTTGGTGGGTATGAGTGAGACAGCACTAGACTAGATCAGCTTCAAGTTTATGTTCCAATCCTGGCCTAAAGAAAATGACTGAAGCTCAAGAACAGCATAAGAATAAAGTAAAATTGTTCCCAAATACGCTCGCCTGCTACAACCCCCAGGGAGACTCATATCAAGAGCCTGATGGGGGGAGGAGGGGAAAGAGAGCTCTGGGGCTGATATAGCTGGAGGTGGACATGCAGTAAACTACTGAGAAGCTTCCAGCCCAATCCCTGCACTGATGCAGCTGCAGTAGCGTCACTAGGACGCACGTCACCCCAAGGCGTCACCCTAGCGAGGTTCTGACCGGCGCGGCCATAGGCCATGCCGCGATTTGGGGGGGCGACCCGGCTGCACCCTGCCCCGGGTGCTTCCCCCTGCCCCGCCTTGCCTTCCGGACGCTCCGAGGCCGGCCCGGGAGCCGGCCTTGGAGCGTCCGGCCCGGCCTGCACTCCAGGGCCTTCTGAAAGAAGGCCCATGCAGCGCGTTAATACGGGTTTTTTTTTCAATTTCCACGCATGCGCAGAGACTGTATTGAGGGCCACTCCCGGGCCGGCCTCGGAGCGTCTGGAGGGTGACCCCATGGCGCGTGTCACCCCCTGGTGGCCCGCCCCTCCCGCCACGCTCCAGCGACGCCACTGTGCAGCTGTGCCAATGGATAGGCTTACCAGATCTCCAACCGGGACAGAGTGCTAGACTTTTAGGAGAAGGAATGTGGACAGGTGTAGCTTGTTAAACCCTTACCCCTAGGCATGTCTACTCGGAAGTAAGCCCCATTGTGTTCAATGGGATTGTGCTCTAAGGTTTAAGAAGCCTAGGTTTGTGCTCTAAGGTTTAACAAGCTACACCTGTCCACATTCCTTCTCCGAAATGTCTAGCACTCTGTCCCGGTTGGAGATCTTACCAATGGAGCATGTGCTGCATCCCACGAAGGAGTTTTGGATCCCAGAGGCTTCCTCGAGGAAAGGGAACATTTGTTCCCTTGACCCAGGGCAAGTGTCCACTGCCCCAATGGGTCTCCTTGGATCTGCACCAGTTACTTTGTTGGTAAAGTCTGAGTGGACCTGGGTCATTGGATCAAGACTGGGAAGGGGAAATAGGACATTGGTGGTGCCGCTGCCACTGATACAGCCCCCTTCCCGGCCTTGATCCGCCCCTCCCTTGATCAGTCTCCTCCCAGTTCCTCCCTCCGCGCTGACTTACTGGCCCTGGGGCTTGTTAACAGGCTGCTGGTGTCCGGCCCCGGCTGCTTGCCAGTTGCAGCGATGGCCAGGCCGTATTATATAGCATGTTGCCTTTTGCTACAGCCATAAAGCACACTGCGCTACTGAAACACGAGTTCTGGTGGTGCAGCGAGCCGTTAAGATTGGACCCTTGTCATACTCAAGCCTAGTTACATTAGAGAAAGAGGATCAAGGCACGATGACCAAGACATTATGGGGAGGGAGGGTTTGAAGAAGGGATTTGAAGGAAAGACGGGTTTGATCCTACCTGCCTTTTCATTTCACTTCGCCTTACTTTTTAAAGGTTTGCCTATTGTGGAGTGATGTATCTCCCAGAAAGGCGTATCTTCAGTCAGCCCTTCTTCATCTGCTTGTACATCTTTGGCCTGTTTCTCGCCACACTTTTGCACCTGCAGTATAGTCCTTTCAACCGGAGGCTCAACTTTGAAATCACACCTCATTCCTCAGTGGTGAAACGCCTTTCTTCTCCCACGAAGACCCATAATCTTTCCAGAACACCCTCTCCATCCATAGATAGAGGTATGTGGACAGTGAATCCCGCTGGGCGCTTTGGGAACCAGATGGGAGAATATGCCACCCTCTATGCCTTGGCCAAGCTCAACGGGCACCAAGCCTACATCCTCCCATCCATGCATCAATATCTAGCATCAATATTCCGGATCACTTTGCCCGTGATTCATGATAAGGTGCTTGGCAAGATCCGTTGGAAGGATTTCTATCTGAATGATTGGATGTCAGAGGATTATCGTCACATCCAGGGCAAGTACGTCCGGCTGACAGGCTACCCTTCTTCTTACACCTTCTATCACCACATCCGCCACGAGATACTTCAGGAGTTTTCCTTCCATGATCACATCAAGGAAGATGCCAACCGATATCTTCGGAGTCTGCGTGGGCAGCGCCAGAACGTGACATATGTTGGAGTGCATGTCCGGAGAGGGGATTATGTCAGGGTGATGCCCCAGGTCTGGAAAGGTGTGGTGGCTGACAGAGGCTACCTAGAGAAAGCCATGAACTACTTCAGAGAGAAGTACAGCAACCCCATCTTTGTGGTGACTAGCAATGGGATGGAGTGGTGCAAGCAAAACATTAATGCCTCCACAGGGGATGTTTACTTTGCTGGTGATGAGCAGGAATCATCCCCAGGGAGGGATTTTGCTCTCCTTGCTCACTGCAACCACACCATAATGACCATTGGGACGTTTGGCATCTGGGCTGGCTACCTGGCAGGTGGGGAGACTGTCTACTTGGCCAACTACACTCTCCCAGATTCTCCCCTCTTGAAGTTTTTCAATTCCTCAGCAGCCTTCTTGCCTGAATGGATTGGGATCCCAGCTGATCTCTCCCCTCTCTCCCGCTCTCCCCTGTCCAAAGCAGCGCTCCTGCTCAAAGCCAAAATCTATAACTTAAAACAGAAGCTTGCCAGAAAACAGTGGAAGGGAGGTTATGTGGGAAATGATCCCACCTGGCCTGCGTGAGAGAGGCCATTTGCACCAAGTCAAAATGTCTCCCAACATGACATTGAAAGAGCTAGCTTGGTCCTCAATAGTGGCTCCCACACTTTAAAACAGATACATTATTTTATAATTATTACATAACATAAAAATATGCATGTACAGTTCTCCCCCCCCCCCGTACCCGTGACTTCAGCATCCACAGATTTGTCTCACCGCGGATGCTTCGTGGATACGGGAGGCCAATATAAAAAACTTAGAAAAAGAAAATAAGAAGGTTAAAATGCCGGCTTTTTAAAACTTTTAGAAGCAAACCAATGCATCTTCTTACTTAAGCTGAAATCGTGCTCCGGAAACCCCTTCCGGGTCGCGCGACTCCCTCTCCCAAAACACCTCCAGAATGCATTCAGCTTGTTTAAGCAATAAGATGCAGCAGGTCTAAACCCCCCCCCCCCATTTTAACCTTTTTTTTCCTTTTTCTAACTTTTTTATGTTGACGTGGATTTCAGTATCCACGGGGGTTCCAGGAACGGAAGTCCCATGGATACTGAGGGCCAACTATATATAAAGAGACACACAAGATTAGAGTTATAAAAAGGGGGGGGGGAGAAAAAAAGACAAAATGTGTACCCACCAAAGTAGAATAACACTACAGGAACAGGCCTCCGGAGAGGCACGCAACGCAGAACAGGCATCTGGAGAAACCTCAGACTTCAAAAGGGTTTAGATAGCGTCGCTTAACGACAGGGCCGCTTAATGACGGGGACTCACAGCGCAATCTTATCCAACTTACACCACCAGTAGCGTAGTAACGTAGGGGGCCCTGATGTACAGGGCCCCAGGCGCCGAGCTTCCGGGGGGCGCTCACCTCGGACTCGAAGCTGGAGCGCAGTGCCCGCCCGCAGCCATAACAGGCAGGCGGCGCTCCAGCTTTTGAGTCCGAGGAGAGCGTCCTCGTCGTCTAGGCAACGCGCACAGCGCGCGCCCGCAGCCACAGGGTCTGGGCGCGCGCTGCGCGTTGCCTAGACGACGACGCTGTTGTTCACCTCAGGAGGGCTGAAGACGCCACTGTACACCACCGGTGTAACCAGCAGTGCAGCAAGAATGGGAGGCCCCAGAACAGAGAGGGGATTCAAATCCTCAAAGGGGGATTCTAAGAGGATTTAAATCTCCCCTCCAAAGTCTCCTGCCCTGCCCTCCCCTGCTGGCAGTGGGGTAGCCAGGCTCCCCAGCAACTGGGGCGGAAAAGCCCGCCGCCCCATTATGCAAATTAAGCAAGTAATTTGCATAATGAGTTTTCGGGTTTTTTTAAAGTTTTTTCGCGGTTTTCCCGCAAATTTAAAGTGTAAAACAGGGATTTTCAACGCGTGTGTGTGCTTTGCGGCCACTTATCTGAGCTCCAGAACGTTCCAGCAGGCTGGCAGCAGCAGCGACGATCTTCTTATTAGCGCATTCGCAAACCTTCCGGACTCGGAGTTTGCGCATGCCCATTCCGTCCTTGCAAACTCCGTGGGTTTGCGCATGCGTAAACTCCGGAAACTCCTGCGCCCGGAGCAGGGAGAGGCTGTGTGCCCTGGAGCAGGAGTTTTCGGAGTTTACGAGTCCGGAAGGTTTGCGAATGCGCTAATAAGAAGATCTTCGCTGCTGCTGCCAGCCTGCTGGAACGTCCTGGAGCTCAGATAAGTGGCCGCAAAGCACACACACGCGTTGAAAATCCCTGTTTTACACTTTAAATTTGCGGAAAAACCGCGAAAAAACATTCAAATTTAAGGATTCCCGCGCCCCACTCCCGAGCCTCTCCGCCCCTCCCAGAGCCTCTCCGCCCTAACGCCCTGGGCCCCACCGCACCATATCAGCCGACGCCTCTGCCTGCTGGTTACACTGGTGGTGTAAGTTGGATAGGATTGCGCTGTCAGGAACATATCCCTGTTGTTAGCAGGGACACCTGTATTGTGCCTATACAAACTGCCTTAGATTTGTTGAATGACACAGAACACTCACTATATTATATAAAGTTGTGTGTGTGTGTGTGTGAGAGAGAGAGAGAGCGAGAGAGAGAGTGTGTATAAAGTTGCCATATATATAAAGTTGTAATTATATTGTTTCATAATTATATTATATATTAATGGTTATTTATATAGATATAAATAAACATTAATACTAATTATCCTCAAAGATTCACATCAAATAGGTTTCCATCGCCTTTAATTCATAATATGCTATCCAGAATCAAATCAAATATTGCATAATTATTATATTTTAAAATCCTTTTAATCCTATGTACATTGTGAGCCTGTCCGTTTTGCCACAAACCAGATTCTATTAAGCCATTCTGATGTAGATGGAGTATCTGTAGTTATCTCTCTCAAAATAATTGATATATGGACTGCCACTAATAAATTGCTAATCTACAGTCTACCCTCCTCAGGGATTTCAGCTTGCTTCTCCACGTGTTTTTTTGTCGTGGTGCTCTTGGTATAGATTCCAGCTAGTCGTACACCTTGATAAAATGATCCAGTCTTGCTTCCTAGCCAGTGGTGATTTCAACATGGCTAAGAAATTAATACATCAAAGCCTACGTTTAATATAAATGTACATTACTACAAATATAGGCATCAGGAAAAACGGCAATGGTGACTGGGGGGGGGGGCTTGGAAGTTCCATGGATTGGGCCCTAGGATTGGGGGTGGAGATGGGCACACGTGTTGGATGGGACTGAGCTGGCTACCCTGGGGGAATCCTAATCCCTACAACGTACTTTGGATATTGGTAGCAACGCCAAGGGGACTTCCAAGAGACAAAACGGACCGTACAGTTTAGGATGGCTTGGAGAGATAACTTGACTTCTTCTATCAAGTCCAATCCCTGGTCCACTTAGCCCAGTGGCATCTGTTCTGACTAGCTATGATTTTCTGAGGGCTGAGGCAGAAGAGTTACCATGTCCTGCTGCCTTATAGTCTGACATCTGGCATGAAATAAGTCACTGGTCCTGACATCCTTCAATTTTATTAAGTAAATAGCAGCTGGATCAGGACTGCGGCAGTGGGGTGGGCAGCTTTAACCCTACTCTTGTCATTGTTCTGATCCGGCTGGGCCTCCTCTGTTGATGCTAATGAGAGTTCTTTCCCCTCTGGCAAATAGCAGCCATGAGAAAGGTCCAATCTAGATTGGTAGCGCAATCCTGTGTAACTTTGCACTGGTGTAACAGTAGATGCAAGGTTACACAGGATTGCGCTGCCAGATACATAGCAGAGAATATGCTTACAGCCTCCCTAACACAGCCCCAATCCAGCTGCAATTAATTTAAGTAAATTGAGGCATGGCAAGGCTGATGATGAATTCACAGCGCAATCCTGCCTAAGTATCCGGTGGGCGGCCCAGGCCGCCTGCCGGATCCTATCCCCATTCCGGGATTGGCCCAGAGGTCTACTCGGGGGAAGGGGACTTTCGTCCTCTTCCCCTGGTGTAACGCAGAGAGGCCCCAATGGGCCTCCTTGAATTTCCGCCAACTATTTAGCTGGCGCAAGTCTGAAGAGGCCATGTAAAGGCTGCGCCGGCCCGGGAAGGGGACGGGGATATGACGGCCACCATCCCCACCCCCCGGGCTGGCTCAGCCAATGGCCCCCCTCCCTTGCCACCTGGACTGCCCCACCGGTGCTGCACTTACCTGTATCCGGTGCCGGTGGCCATGGGGATGATCCGGCAGCAGAATGAGGGCGGCCGGCCGCCCTTACTTGAAAGTCATCGCAAATGTGCTTCACAGCATGCTTGCGACAGCGTGGAATGGTGGAGCGCTTGCTCCGCCATTTTAAACTTAGGCGGCATTGCGCTATAAATATCACGTGTAGTTTTGTCCTCAGATCCTTGACATAAAGAGTCTGGAGAATGACATTTGTTGGGGAATCAGCTTCTCCCCTGGGGTTCTGATCTGGAGAAGATCAAACACAAGCAACTTCTAGTTCAGATATATTTCTTTTCTCTTTAATTTACAAGCAATTGCCCGGTGCACAGATTAGATGTAAAGTTGTGCACACATTTACAAAGGTGCACTTTTATTTATACATTCACAGCAACAAAGACCATCCCATCATCATTTTAATTGAATATACCTGTAATTAAGTAATACTCATGCATGCTCAGTGAAGAGTGTGCTTGTTAAACTTAATACACATGTATTTAGTTTTTGATTTCCCCGAAATGACACCCCCCAAAACTTGTTGGCCCCTAATCTAAGCATTCAGCAATATATCATCTCTACCTATTGATAGGCATTGGTAATGTTCATTATAAAGATACTAGTTCAGGAGTGTCGAACTCATTTCGTACAGCAGGCTGAATAGCATTCATCACTATGATTTTCCCAAGACCTGAGGCAGAAGAGTTACCATGTCCTGCTGCCTTATAGTCTGACATCTGGCGTGAAATAAGTCAACCAATTACAACAAATGCTCAAGTGCATCTATCAGCGTGCTGCTGAGTTCTCTACCTGCTTTTGAAAAAATCCCGAGTGCTGGGAAGAAACGTCAAGCAAGCTAGAAGATCTAAGGCTTTTTTCCTCTTGTCTGACTTGGATAATCCGCTCTGGTTGCCTGCTCTTATACCGCGGTAGGACCAAAGAAGGGGAATTTCTACAGACAAGTTGTAAGAATTTTTCTTTATTTCTTCAATTTTAAGAACTTTCACATGGCTGGAAATCCCATAAACATTGTCTCTTTGTGTGTATAATAACGAGCCATGAAAATCTGCATGTTACTTTAAAATGCTCAAGGGCCTGCACTGTTCATCTCAGTTGAAGGTATGCATTACAAGCCACCAACTTTCATGTTCTAGAGATTGAGAAATTACAAACTTCGGTGACGTTACTAGTCTGTGCTGACCGGTAATGGATCTCCATGTTCCCTCCAGATGCGCAGATCCGCAATCACAACGTATGTGAGAAGCAGAAAGAGGAGACCTCCTACGGCAAAACGGATGATGTTGATCTGGGTGTAATCTGGAAAGAGATGAGATTGTCAGGATCAGTGTCCAGAAGGAGATGGAGTGAAAGATGCTAATCCAAGGTTTGCACCAGGAAAGGGTACTCTGTGCTTCCATTCAGAGACACACGTACGTGCATGTGTTTCCCCCTGACCTTTTGCTAATCATCTGCTTGATGAAGAGTTTTGGAGAACCCAAAAGTTTGTTATTTGACTCATTTAGAACAAACTCAATGTAACATCCTTCTTTCAATTGTGGATATCTGTGTTTGTGGACCAACACAGGCATCTTCAGTTTTATGTTCTGTGGGTACATTTCATCCTTTACTGCAGGCACCAGAATGCCTTGGTCAGCTCTGAGACCTCCCATCTGCCAGTAGCAAGATAAAAACTTATATCTCCTGGCAACAGCAGGATTGGGAAATACAAGTACTGTCTGGGGGTACCCATCACAGCAGGAGTCCCCCAACTTGCTCAACACCCTAACAGGGTGTTGTCCTCCTGAAAGAAGTGTAACAGCCAGTGTGGTATTGTGGTTAGAGGCCTGGACTTGGCCCAAGACCTGGGTTTGAATCCCTGCTCTGCTATGAAGCTTCGGGCCGGTCACAGGGTCTCTCAGCATAACCTCCCAAACTTGGTGGGGAGTGGGGAAGATAAAAGGAGGGGGAAGAGCCATATACAGTGCCCATAGCTCCATAGTAGAATGGTGTGTGTGTGTGTGTGTGTGTGTGTGTGTGTGTGTGTGTGTGTGTGTGTGTGTGTGTGTGTGAGAGAGAGAGAGAGAGAGAGAGAGAGAGAGAGAGAATGAATGAATGAATGAATCATGGCAAGTTTATCTTCAACTCCGAGAAGCATGGAAAATGCTACATCTCAGACTGAGCTGGTACTTTATCCAGTATTGGTGCCAGGTTGCACCAGGTCTGTGGACATTTTGCATGCATGGAGTGTGTGCGTGTACACAAGGCCTTCAGAGATCCCTAAACCAAACCATATGGGAAAGCAGGGAGATAGAAGACAAGAAAAAGATGAAGTCATACACCACACCTGATGATACCAGAAGCTCCACAAGGCCACTGTGTGCTGAGAGTACAAAGAGTCTTTTATCAAATGCATATCTGCAGCTATAGTTTCCTTGGTGCTCCCAGCTGATGTTGCTCATGGAATGTTCGCCCACATCGAAGTCAGGCTTCATGCGCCACACCAGTGTTGGATCTCCTGCCTTATGGAGGTAGAACGTTGCAGGTCCATCTTCAATTTTGCACTGGATGTTGACTTGTCCCCAAAGATCAACCGGTCCACTGGGGATGATGGAGATGGCAGGTCTGGGTAAGTTGGGATCTGTGCACGGAAGGAAATAGGGAGTGAGATGCCAACCATGACATGACTCGGCCTTTACCTCCATACCATTTCCCCACTAAAAATCCCCCCACCCCCAACACAACTATTTAACACTTACAGGGTTGCTATTGCATTGTAGTGTGTAATCACCAAGTATGTAATCCTAGTATGCCACCTTGGGAGCCTCACCTAATACAAATAGGTCCACCACGTCACTGGAATTTGCGGTTATGGATCCTGACTTCACGCCGTATATGCACCAGTATCTTCCTGCGTGACTCTGGCTCACGTTGTTTATTGTGAACATGGCCGTTATCCCATCTGGCTCTTCTAATTGTATGTTCACATAATCTTTTACCAGTGAATCTGAGTGTTTTAGCTTTAAATAGAATGTTCTGTTGTCCAAACGGAACATCTCAATTGGACCTTTGCTCCAGCACCGAATAGTGATGGTGCTTCCCATGGGAGCCACCCCACTCAGGCTCAGGGAGATATTGGGGCTGGGTAGAATACCTGTGAAGAAAGAGGCGATAGTTAAGTGCATACCATGCCATAGGTCCATACCATCTATGGACACAGGACCCAATCCTATCCAACTTTCCAGCACTGATGCAGTCGTGCCAAACAAAAACTCATCATCGTTTTAGTTTTGCTATCACTTGCAATCCCTGATGGAATACGAATGTTAGCTTTGCTTTTGACCCTGACTTGTACGCCAAACAGATCTTAAATTCTGTTTCATTTTAGGCTGTTTGCACATCTCTCTCTCACTCTGTGTGTGTGTGTTTGTGTGCTCGCAGTGGCGTCGCTCCCGTCAAATGACACCCCTGCGCATGTCACCTCCATGATGCACATTGCCGTCCAGACGCTCCGAGGCTGGCCCGGGAGCCGACCTCGGAGCGTCCGGCTTGGCCGGCACTCCAGGGCCTTGGTCACTACAATATGCGAACTTTTCGCGCATGCGCAGACCGTTTTGAGGGCAAGAGGGCAGGCCCTTGCCCTCAGAAACGGTCTCTGCGCATGCGCGAAACCAGTAAAAGTTCGCGTATTGTAGTGACGCATTGGGCCTTCTTTCAGAAGGCCCTGGAGCGCCGGCCGGGCTGGCCTCGGGGCGTCCGGAGGGCGACACGAAGGGTCGGGGGGCACCTGGGGCAGGGTGCAGCCGGGTCGCCCCCCAAAAAATGATTGTTGAATTGGGCCGCATTGTCGGGGGGTCACTAGGGTGACGCGCCCCCCCACCTTGGGGAGACGCGCGTCCTAGTGACACCTCTGTGTGTGTTCATTTCACTTCTTAGAGACAGAAACCTGAAAAAAGATCATTACAACTTTGAAAATGCCTAATTTGCTTGCCTAATTTGCTTGATTCTCGCAAGCCGGAATCAAGATTGCCGGGAGAAATATCAACAACCTCAGATATGCAGACGATACCACCCTAATGGCAGAAAGTGAAGAAGAACTAAAGAGCCTCTTGATGAGGGTGAAAGAGGAGAGTGCAAAAGTTGGCTTGAAACTCAACATTAATAAAACTAAGATCATGGCATCTGGGCCCATCAATTCCTGGCAAATAGAAGGGGCAGAAATGGAAGCAGTAACAGATTTTACTTTTCTGGGCTCCAAGATCACTGCAGACGGAGACAGCAGCCATGAAATTAAAAGACGCTTACTCCTTGGAAGGAAAGCTATGGCAAACTTAGACAGCATAATAAAAAGCAGAGATATCACCATGCCAACAAAAGTTCGCATAGTCAGGGCGATGGTGTTCCCAGTAGCAATGTATGGTTGTGAGAGTTGGACCATAAGGAAGGCTGAGCGCCGAAGAACAGATGCTTTTGAACTGTGGTGCTGGAGAAGACTCCTGAGAGTCCCTTGGACTGCTAGGAGATCAAATCAGTCAATCCTAAATGAAATCAACCCTGACTGTTCCCTAGAAGAACAGATACTAAGGCTGAAACTCAAATATTTTGGCCACCTAATGCGAAGAGAGGACTCTCTGGAGAAGACTCTGATGCTGGGAAAAATTGAAGGCAAAAGGAGAAGGGGAAGGCAAAGAATGAGATGGTTAGACAGCATCACTGATGCAACGAACATGAAAATGAGCAAACTCAGGAAGATAGTGGAGGACAGGAAGGCCTGGCGGGATATGGTTCATGGGATCACGAAGGGTCGGACACGACTTAACGACTGAACAACAACAACAATTTGCTTGCTATAGTATTGGCATCCATTATGTTGCATAAGTTTAGAAATGGAAACGTATCTGCAGAAACGATAGCAGTGGAACCTTTTCACTCTGTCTCGCCCTTGTGGCCATCCAACTCCAGCTGCCTGAATAAAGTTGAGAAAGCTAGCTAAGGTCTAAGTACCTGCTTTGTCACTGAAACTGGCAGGAAATACTTTTAAGACATATGGGGAGCATAGACCGAGAACAGCAGAATTCTGCCCTAGCACAGCAGCATGATTTGGGCTACCCAAACACAACTCTAGGATATAAAAGGCAAGAGCAGGCAGCTGGTGTAACACTACAGCAGTGCGCAGGATAATGTCTTCTGTTCAGCATAGCGAATGTTTCAAACTTCTCCTGTAACTGTGCATTGAACAGTGGTAGTACTCACATGTAGGAGTGCACATGCAATAATTTCAGCAAGAGTAATTGAGGGACATATTGGTGCATTAGCCCAAATTGCCCCCACCCCCGTAAAATTATATGAACAGCCCATAACAATTTCCCATCAAGTGTCCTTGGCCATCTTCACCAGGAATCCCTTTCCTGCCCCCATTTCTGAATGTACTGCAGTACCAGGACTCTAAAACTAGCCAGGGTCAAGAGTGTGAAATGCCACTCGTGGCCACCATTTTTTTTAATGTAAGCCCACATTTCCTGTCTCTCAGAATGATGCTGCCATAAACTGCAACTGAGAAACTCTCCTTCGCCTGTTGCTTGTGAGGGTAGCAAAATAGTTCTCAAAATAGGAATCTACTTCTGGCCACAAGCCCGTCGAAAATGTTTTGCCTAATGTTGCTTGCTCCTCCCCCCCTTTTGAGTTCTTGAAATGGAAGTTCAAGCAGAGGCACCAGCTGGGGTCAGTCAGGTCGGGCACTGGATAAAGACCAATAGCCATCAGAGCTGACCTCTGAACTCTCAGTACCAATGACAGTGGCAGAGCAAAGCAGGAGTGGGTTGCAATGGAGGGGGCAGTGCAAAGCTTTGCCAGCAATCTGGCACCAGCACTGAGTTTTGGCATAGGGCATCTTAAAATTTACACAGAGAGTCATCTTTGAAGTCATCTCTTTTACCTATGCCCAAAATATCCATCCTTCCTTCTCCACATATTCGTTTGTCACTGCAAAAGTAGCTCCATATACGAAACTCCTTTTTTGCACTCGTGTTGGTGAATTTAGATGTAAACCCTTCGGTGTCCATGAACTGATGTGGTGTCCAAGGGCCAAACTTTTGGAGATAGACACCAATATCTTTCTCTTGACTTTGGAAATAGGATGTTGCCTCCATTGAGCCCAGTGAGATGCGATGTCTTTTTAAGGCAGGATCTGTGCAAATCAAGAGATTGGACGGTAAATATCACTTACACCCTGCACTTTATGCAGACACAGATGCAGGAGGAGAGGGAGATACTACTTCTTGGACCTCAGTCCTGACAACTCTATCCAAACGGACATTTTTCTGCAAAAGTAGAGGAGGAAGAAGAGCACAGTGATATATGAGCACTTGAGCAGATCAGGTGGTAAAAATGAGGAATGCCTGAGAAGACACCAGGAAACGCCTCTGTGTCTACTCATACTCTGCCTCTTCTCTGAAAACAAGGGTGTTTGTAAGGATGCCTAGCCCAGTTGCCATACCCTGAGCTGATGTACATATGAAACAACGTTGGTGTTTTGCTACACTGCTGCAAAAGCAAGACAATGCCTTCTGAAATCTCAGGTGCCAACGGTGGAGCAGAGGAGGATTTTCAGTGCTCAGAGTGGCAAGACGTTCAGTAGAATAACGATGCAAAACTTCTTGCCCCTTCCCATAATTAGCAAAAACAGGATAAATCATACAAAATCGGATCAATTAAGCCATTTTTCATGATTTATGAAGGGTAGGAACAGGGCCCATGAGAGGGGGATCAAAGGGGGTGAATTGTACCCGGGCCCAGGGTCAAAAAGGGGGCCCAGGAGCCAAAGGAGGGCCCCCAGAATTTTCCTGGGATCTCAGTCACCCATCTTGTTTCCGAGTTTACTGCTGACACTGTCCACATACTTTCAAGCGTGGTGTTACAAAACCTGTTTTCTGCTTCCATTTGTGACTCATTTGCCATTTATTTTATGTATTGTTTTTAAATTATGTATTTTAACTGGTGTAAGCCGCCTTGGGCATTTGCCTCGGCATAGGAAAAGGTGGGGTATAATTTTTTAAATAAATAAATAAGTAAATAAATAAATATGGAGTCTGGGCAGCCCTCGGTGTGAACAAGATGCTTTTGGAAATGCTATGCATAAATAATCCAAGCCAGAGCAAGGTTGGAGAGCAACGGTAGACCAAACTGGATCACTAAGGTGGTTTATCTCAAAAATTCTGAATGTCGACCCTTACCCCGTACCAACAGTTCTACAGTGTTACTGGGCTCTGAGATGAAAGTTCTTGATTGGGGCCTGTAGCTGCAGCAGTATTTTCCTCGATGATACCAGTCAAGGTAGCTGATGGAGAATCTGGCCACATCTCCAGCTGGCTCCATCACTCGCGGTGTGCTGTCCTCTCCCACCATAACAAGATAGAGCCGTGCTCTCAAACCTCTGACCCAGCACTGAATAGTAACATTGCTTCCTAGAACATCCCTCCCGCGAGGAGTCAGCGAGATTCTGGGACGGGGTAGACCAGGATCTATAAGCAGATACAGGAAAATGTAATGATTACCATGTCACCATCTTAAGCCATGCCTCACGAGGAAGCCATTCTGCAGTTAGAAATGTGATTCTATTGCTTGATCTTCTGAACAGTGGGAAAGACAGCTTGGCATCCAGATGGGCACTAACTACTATTGTCCTTTCCCACATGACTGTTCCTCATGCTATCCAGGCATCCTAGGACCTTTGCCAAACATTCTTACAACCTAATCCACCGTAACTCCGCATGCGGCAGTGCAGCGGCGGCAAAGTGAAGGTGGGGCAAGGGAACATAAGCCCCTCCTAGCCTGGTGGATCTACTCCACATTCACAAAATGGCTGCCAGTGGAGCGCTGTGCAGGCCATTGGCAACCATTTTACAACTGCAGAACACTGTTGTAAAAAAAAAAAAAAAAAAAAACATGTGCCAGCCCAATCCTAGTTAGGCTTGGACCATTAATTTTGTGCCATGAAGCCCTCATTGAGCCAGAAGCGTAGCTGGTGTCGCGCCAGCCGCCCCCTCGTGATGCTGACATCACTCACCCCGCCCCCAAGTGACGTCAGCTGGAGCCAAACGTCCCTTGGGGTTGGGCAGGAGGGAGGGGCCAAAACAAACGCGACGCGGAGGCGGCAGGAGCCTACTGCAGGCTCCTCTGAGCTGTTCCGCCGCATGGATCGCTGCTGCCCGGATCGCCTGCGCCACCGGTATGATGCCCCCCACCTGCTGCCCGGGGGCAGTCTGCCCCATCCCATCCTACCCCTTTGCATTGAGCCCATTAACTTGATAAATTGGATCCCGTGATGGTCCTCCCCATTCAACCCATGAATTCAGACTCTTTCAGATTAATTTTATGCCTTGCACATTGTTTCACATCGATGCTCATCCATCATGAATTCAACAAGGGAGGAATTGGGTAGCATCCCTCCTTTACCCATTATCAGCAACTCCACAGCTTCACTGCAATTTGACCGGAACAGATGCGAGTCATAATAGTAACAGTTATAGGTTCCTCCGTGCTCTCTGGTCACACCAGTGATGGGAAAACTGGCAATTCCCACATCCTCTTTTGTGGCAATGCTGACGTTGAGGCCATCTTTCTCCAGATGGAAAACCAGCAACTGGAAGAACAGGCTGTTGCAGCAGATGGTGGCATTTCCTCCCAGGGGGACTCCCCAGGTGGGACGCACGGAGATTAAGGGAGCAGGAAGTCTCTCACTGGAATAGCAAGGGCAATGTGTGAGTTACTGGCCAGTACAAAAGAAGGGACCTGCTTACTCCACTTGATATCTTCTCTTGTGTGTTTTAAAATGGTTGCCAGAGGGAAAACAATTTGTTAGGTTCACTTTAACTTTAGGCAGAAGGATAAAAGGTCAGCCCAGGAAACTGAACCCAAGAGTACTGTTTAAAAAATTGAGAGGCAGGCTTTGGGAATGGTCAACTTACAACCCTCCTTTGGAGCAATGAGACCATCTAAATGGGTAAAATCTGGGAGGAAGGGTCAGCGTCTAACTATATAAACTGGGATGAACCATAGCATGGTTGAACTTGCAAAGGAAGTGCTGGAGGGAGCTACTGAAGCTTGGAAAAAGCCAGTGGGGATGGCCAATACTTTAAAATACCGGGAAGACTGCTGCAAGAAGCTGAACCGGAGAACTGAATCATGTATGGACATTGCTTTAGTTTGGAAGCCAGCTACAATATGAAACAAGCCTCGTGGTTAGGGTTTGCTGGGTCCAGTCAGTCTTCTTTTATTTTTTTCCCCCATACAAATAACAAACCCTATTGCACCCAGTACACTGGTAAAGAGGATGAATTGTAAGCAAAAGGTTCCCAAGGTAGGGGGCTGCTTTAGCAGAGGCAGGCAATGAAAGAACGTCCACTTAGTGGCTGCAGGGAAGCCACCCAAGGAGAGGAGCAAGAAGGGGGCTAACGGCCCGTTCCAACACAAGGCCTAAAAGACGCAACTCCGACATAAAGTCCACATAAAGTCCACATAAGGCGTTTAGGGAGAAGTTATGTTGGAGTTGCGGCTGTTAGGTCGAGTTTATGTTGAAGTTGTGACGGAGATACGATGGGTTTAGGACAGTTGGCCCATTCCAGAGCTATTCCATCCTAAATTCAGTGTAAAAGTGGGCGTGTCAGGGGTGTAACGTGGGCGTAATGGGGGCGGTTCTAAATTTACGTCTGGATCCAGACCCTGTCGAGCACAGACACGCCCCCTCCAGCTCAGAAAGAGACACAAAAGTTATGTTGACCAAAAAGGTGCCCCTAAATTAGAGGAGACCCATAGGCGCCATTTTACCTTACCCACTCCAGCCTTCTCCTGAAAATTTCTAACACCCTACGCCTGAGTTATGATGGAGTTGCGGCAGCAAGGTCTGGAACCAGACGGAGTTATGGGACAGATAGGGAGCCAATCTGCACCCAGCACCACCCAGCCTCTTTCCCACAAAATCCCAGCCCCAGACCTCCATTCTCTTTCTCTCTCTCTGAGCACGTGGCATGGGGCCCTGTCCCCCAACAGCCACAAAGTGGGACTTTGTTGGTGGAGGGCAAAATTCACAAACACCCCACTTCTCCTCTCTGCCCCCCTCTTCCCCCCCCCACACACACACACAGGCAACAACACCAGCAGGTAAGAGCAGGGTCTGGGCTGACATGTGTTCTGACTTCTGCCTGTTCATGCCAATATGTTTGACTTCTGCCTGTTGTAGCCAATATGTAGGATTTCTGCCTGTTAGCACACACATATATATATATGATAGCAGCCTCTTTACCAATGTGTCCTCTGATGGCTGCCTGTCGCCACGTGAGCAGAAAACTCTGTTTGTGTAAATGTGACTTGCCTGTAGACAAAAGCGTTTTAACTCTCTCGCACCCTTGCCCCCCACAGGGTCTACTACAGGTGAGTGTTGATAGGCTTGCCATGTTTGTAACCCTACAGTTGTGCTGTTTTTTCTCTCCTTCACTGTTGTCCTTTGCAGCATTATGCCCTCCTGATGTCCAGGTAAGCTCCTCACATTGTGATATGCTCGTTACACCTAGCAGCTGTGTAATCTGTTCCCTCCCTGCAGGCTTTTGCAACCGACACACTGGCTTGTCTTCAATGGCGATCGCTACCACACACCAGCTGACATGTAACTCCCCCTTGTTTTTTGTCTCCCCAGGAACATCCACTACCACCTACCTTCCTGGGAGCAACCCTGGGGCTTTAGGCAGGGTGCCCCACTGTCGTCTGCCTCGAAGCTGCCAGAGGTCAGGGAGCCAGCCCTGCAACCTTCCTCAGCTGCCGCCGCCACCGCCGCTCCACCTCCCTGGCTGTCTTACTTGCTGTTCCTCCCCTTTCTATGGAACAGGCTGTGGTTCCACAGGGGAAGAGCTTGTGTCTCCAGGTCCATGGGGCACGTGTGCTGCTGCTGCTGCTTTCAGATTGGCTGCTGTGACTACCCCTGGCAGCCTCGCCTGGCCATCTCTGCTAACGTTCCAGTACAATAAAGACGCCCCTCGGGCAGAGCCTCCTTGAAACATATGTGCCCAGTGTTACACAAGCATTGTCCCCCACCACTGAAGCCCCTGCATGAATCCCATCCAGGGACTGCCTTCCCAGGGAGAACACAGCAGGGGGGCAGCCGGACCCCCATGGCATGTGTGGCCATGTAGTGCCCGCTCAGCAACCCGGGATCTCACTCGCCAGGGCATCCGCCCATCATGGAATCCGTCCCGCCCAAGGTCCACCCGTCATGGAGTCCGTCCCGCCCAAGTTCCGCCCGTCACGAAGCCACTTCCACCCAAGGTCTGCCCGTTTCTGTGTGGCGTCCGCCCACAGTCCGTCCGTGTCGGTGTGGTTTCCGCCCAAAGTCCGTCTGAATAAGAGGCGCCCATTTCTGCATTGCCTTCATCTGCGGAGCGACCCCTGTGTCCCTATTGGTCTCTGCAGACCCCTCTCTCTCCCACCAGCCTTGTTGTCTGTCTGTTTCTGACCCACCCATGCCCCTCTCCAGCACCCACTGTCTGCCTGTCTGTGTGTCTGACTCCCCTCCCAATCCCTGATGATGGAAGCTGGCAACCCCCCACCTCGCCAGAGCGCTTGCCGCGAGGCGCTGATATCGCCCCATCTGGGGGCGTGATGAGCTGCGTTAGCCCTTCACGCTCACAGCAGACAAGCCCAAGGCATCTCTCGGTCATGGCCGGGGCACAGAGAAGAAATCACGCCGGGATGCCTTCTTTGTGGGCATTGCCATGGCCCTGGAGGCCCAGGGCTTCAGGCAGAGCACAGGCGAGTCATGTCAGAGGCAGTTCCAGACATCATTAGACCCCCCTTGTGTGTGATGTTCCCACCCCCCTCCTTCCCTCCCCTGCCCCCCCATGAATCCCACGTGCAGCCTCAACGTGGCTTGGGGTGGCTACGCCTTCTGGAGGAGGGAGGGGACGGCCACTCTCCCCTGCAGCAGGTGCCTAATGCACAGGGTGCCCTGTGGCGGTTGGCTCAGGCACATTGCTCACCTGTCACCTGCCCTGCACCCACCACATGACTGGCGCAACCCCCATGCCTGCGGTCGGCCCCTTTGCGACCGGGCTGTGACAGACACTGCGGCAGCTGCCATGGATGGACACTGACAAATGCAGACACAGGCCTGCACATGCCCGGGCCAGACACCAAGCCTGGAGAGCCTGCCTGCTTGGGAGGTAAGTGTTGCCTGGATCCTCGGGTGGTGTTGGCCCACATGAGCTTCAGCCTGCCTAACTCAGACATAACTCAGGCATAACTTACGCCAAACTTATGCTGAACTTAGGCCACACTTATGCCTGACGTGCGGGGGAGTTGGGTTGGAACGAGCCCTATGTATCAGGAACTGGCCAAAAGCAGCAATCGTGGGGGATCAGGAGACAGGCCTGGAAAGCAAGCCATGGGTCAAAACCACGCCAGCAGCAGCAGCTGGAAGTCAAACCAAGAGGGACAAATCAGGAGTAAATCAGAATCTCAGATGATGAAGCAAGCCAGAAGCCAGGATGCAGAGACAAGCTAGGAGTCCAAACCAAGTGCCATACATACATTGGGAGCCCTCCTGAATCCACAGCTACTCCTTGATCGCCAGATGGTGAGAGTGGCCAGGAGGGCTTTTGCACAGCTGTAGTGGATAGGCTGAGATTGAGGTACCCAAACGTATGTTGTAGTAAATTTGCTTGTACTGTATACATTGTTTTGTCATGGCCTGGGCCCCTGGAAGCCCTGGGGATTTTACCCCCCCATCCCACCTGTCCTCAGGCTTGTTAGTAACATTGAACGAAGTAAAACAATGCAACACTTATATTCATAGAGTTTAGCGTCACGTTGTTTTCAGTCCTCCAACTCACTTCCTGTTAGCGCTTCCTGCTTCCATTTTGTAAGCATTTTTGGGACTTTTTGTGAAAATAATAAGTAAGCGATATGAAAGTGGTGCTAGTAAATGAAAGTGACAAAAAGAACAGAAGGAAATACTCAAGCGTTTAAAGCCAATCACATTAAATGGCTTTGTACAGCTGGAAGAAACAGCCCTACATAAACATAATCTCCTCAGATACAGAACAGATACATTCTATAAGATAAATTTCTGGAGAAAGTGACAGTGAAAGAGACAGGACCTACAGCCTAAGAATTAACACAAGGCGCTGAAGGAGCCACAAGATCATTTTACCAAAAGAAGCAGTCTTGACTTGTAAATTTATTAAAGGTAATAAATGTATAAATAATATTTTTATCAATGCTAAAATTTCAGCAACGTTCTACTTTCATTGAGTAGATAAAGAAGAGAATGAGGTTTTGTTTCATGATCTGATGCTATTAAGTTTGGGGCCCCCAAGGTCTCCTAGCCCAGGGCCTCCAGTTGATTTAGAGCACAGTCCTGCGGAGCGGAGGAATGGAGGAGTGAGTGCTCCGCCTTTCCAAGACATCGCGAACGTGCCATAAAGCACGTTCGTGACACCTCAGGAGTAAGGGAGGCCAGCGCAAGGCTGACTGCCCTCACTCCGCCGCCAGGACATCCCCACGGCCACCAGAGGAAGGTAGGGGATCCCCCAGTGGATGCGGGGCGGTCCAGGCAGCAAGGAAGGGGGCCATTGGCCGAGCTGGCCCGGGAGGGGGCAGGGATGGCATCCACCATATCCCCATGTGACATCCATGCTTGCGGCCTCAAGGGATTGGGGTCACCCTTTCCCAAACCTCTCCTTAGAACTGCTCCCCAAAAATAAAGAGACGGACTTACGTTTTGTGATATTCGCAAGTTTTACTCGGGTCAACTGTTTTACATTCATGAGGCCTTGTTGCAGTCACAGGCCCTTACTTGAGCCGAGTCTCTGCTAATAAGAACTCCTCCTTGTTCTCTTCACTGGAGCTGTTTTGTTTGAGACATTGTTTGGTTGGGCCAGGTCAGGCACGTGAAGCCAAGGTAGGTCTGCCGGTAAGTTGCTGCTCTGAACCCTGAGGTGTAGTCTTAGAGGCGGTTCATAGGTCAGGGTAGAAGCGGAGGCTGGAGAAAACCCTAAGCGGCTCTCCCCCCACTCCCACAACTGACCCCAGGTCAAGCTGGGAGGTTGAGGCCTGCAGGTCACTCCAGGCCTCCCTTCACTTTGAGAACAGCTGTCTGTCCAAAGCGGGCCCTCCCTCTGTTGCCTCACAGGGGAAGCCTCTCCTTTTCCCTGCTGTCCATAGTTCTGCCCATGCATTCCTCCTCTATTGGAGGTACTGAGTGGGCTCTTTCCTTCCCTGTCAGAGAGACTCCTACTCCCCCCTCCTCTCTCCTCAGCCACCCGGCTCCTTATGAGCTCCTGGGCTGGCTCAGCGTGCCCCGCCCCTTCCTGGGGAGGGCCTCCCAGAGGTTGCAAGTCTTGCCAGACTCCTACATAAGTCCCGCCCCCGCCTCCTTTGCTGGGCCTGGCAGTTGCCTGCCAGGAGCCTTCCAAAGCTGCAGACTCCCAGCTGGTGTCCTGCTCTCTTGTTGCCTTAGCCCACGCAGCCGATTGCCAGGTGGGTTTGGCTGTGGTGTGACACCCCATCTCCTGCTGGGCCGACTCAGCCATTACACGGCCTCTTCCTACTTCAGCCAGCCTAACCCTAACCCATTGGGCCTTCCCCGGTTTACACCGGGGGAAGAGGATGAACGTCCCCTTTCCCCAAGTAAACCTCCCATGCCAGCATGGCAAGAAACGGGGATAGGATCCAGCGGGCGGCCCTGGGCCGTCCACCGGATCCTTATGCAGGATTGCATTGTTAATCTGGCACTGTCCCCACCCATGTGAATCCAAATGCTCACTTACCCACCCTTCAGCCTCCTTTCCATTCCTCTCACCCACTTCTTGCTAATTCCTAGTGGCATGAGAAAGGTAGGGAAGTCTATTCCCTGCTATGCAGCTTATCAAGTGCAAGGAAACAAAAGGGAGTTTCTCATGGTTCCTGTGGATGTCAGAAACCCTGGGAAAACTCCGTTTACACACACACACACACACACACACACACACACACACACACACACACACACACACACACACACACACACACACACACACACACACACACACACACACACACACACACACACACACACACACACACACACACAGCTGGTTTCCTCAAAGAAGACCCTTCAGTTGGAAGCATTTTTAAATAGCACGTCCTTGCATGCTAGCATAATGTGGCTTTCCGGCAAAATATTTCCTAATTTCTTGGGGAAATAGCTCAGTCACCTTTGTCACATAGTCAAGGCTCTCCTCCAAAGCCCCATCATTCCCTCGAAAATTAATTTTGCCAAAATCCATTTTGGTGAAATGATTCATACCAACACATTCAACAACCCTGCCACAACATCTGAAGGGAGCTCGTGTACAAAAGAGTCGTGCAACTCAGCCCATAGAAGGGACAAAGCCCTCTCTAAAATCAGAAGGACCTCTTTGAAGCCTCCACAGGTTAACATTGCTGGAGTAACGTTCCCATTTACACACACTCCCATTCAGTACATTCTTACCTTTGAGGGCTGCTTCCTTCTGAGGTAGGGAAACAGCTGAAAAATAAAATAAAAGCACCCTTATTCAGCAAGCCCCAGAGCAATATGGTCACTGCATGCAAGTTGGAGTTTAATGTGAGACGGAGCTCTGGAACATATTTTCCATGCATGGAGTCTCACCTGCCAAAGATGTGGTTCACAGGAAATAAAAATGGAGCATTCTAAGAATGCACAGAGAGCGTTTACCCTCATGACTAAGTCATCACGATCTTACTCCCAGGTATCTTTGACTGATATGAAGCATCAAGTTTCCAAGCCAGGAAGACTGACTTCTGGCAGGCTTGAGCCCCAGCAATGTTCTTTCAGAAATTAAACACCACAGATCCATTGCTGTCATGCACACTTGCACTGCTACCTTCCCTCCAGTCCCCAGTTGTGGGCATCCCTGGCCCCTTATGGTTCTCACCAAAAAAGGAGGATGGAAAGAGCAGGTTTCATTATGGACCAATACCTGGGCTCCCTCACAGCCGATTTCTGCGCCTCTGTCTGAATCTCTGTTTAGTAGACGTTCTTTTCTGTCAGCTATCAGATTATATCAAAGGCTACAGGAAGCTGATATGGGCATCCTCACAGGCCTCTCTCTCTCTCTCTCTCTCTTGTCTCCTCGGACTTGTGCCAGCTAAAGAACTGGAGCAGGTCTGAGGAGAACCATTGGCTAGCGGGAGGCTTACAGAGAGGTAACGGAAAATAATTGCTCTTTCCCCTCCCAAGCCTCCAGATCTGCCTTCCCCATCATAGCATGCAGTGCAGCCGGCTTTGGTACAGCTGCATGCGATGGCAGGGAAAACCATAGGATTGGGCTGTAAAAGAAGCAAGTTGTAAACCATTGCATCTTTTCACTGATAGTGTGAACCGGCGCTGATAAGCTAAAGAGATGAGATAACTGGTTTCCCAGAATTGCCCTTCTCTGCATGGTAGGCAACACTGCTTAAAGAACAGGGACTCAGAATCTAAGCTGCGTAGGGGGAACCTTTCTGCTTGTTCAGAACTGTGTTTGTATTATTCACCATAACAGCAAAGAAACTCACATTTTGTGATTTCCCCCAGTGTCATGTAGTCTGCATCTTCATTTTTAAAAAAAAAGAAAGAAAAAAAGAATTAATTAAAATGTGTTGCTAGCTTCTTACCTGAATTGATTTGTAACCACAGGAGATCTTTCCTGCAGATTGAGTGAAACGGGGGGGGGGGGGCTGATTGTGATTACACGAATGTCAGTTTCCTGTAGCTTCAGATTTAATCTGGGATCCAATAGAAAACAACATTCACTAATAGAGCTTCAGACAGAAGCTCTGGAATCGTTTCGAGGGATCTCATCAATTATATTGGTCCATCAAGAAACCTGCACTCTCCATCCTCTTTTTATGGTGAGAACCACAAATGGCAAGGAGTGCCTACAACAGGGGACTGGAAGGGAATGTAGCAATGTGAGTGTGTGTGAGAGTGCAAGAGCAATGGCTGTGTAGTAGTGTTTAATTGCTCGAGGAGTAGTTGCTGGGGCTCAAGACTGGCTGGAAGTCAGGCTTGGAAACTCTGAGCTCCATGTGAATCAAAGAGACACGGCTGTAGGACTGGGGTGACCGTCCGTCGTGACGGTAAACACTTTTCGTACTGGCTCAGAAGTGCTCGATTTTGACTTCTTATGAATGACATCTTTGGTGAATGAGAGTCCGGGCATTGAAAATGTGTGCCAGAGCTCTGTCTCACATGTGATGAACCACCCCTGCCTGTATGGAGCCAGGATGGTGTAGTGGTTCGGGAGTCGGACTTAGACCTGGAAGATCCAGGTTCAAATCCCTGCTCAGCCACGAAGCTTCCTGGGTGACCTTGAGCCAGTCACTATCTCTCAGCCCCACCTACCTCACAGGGTTGTTGTCAGGACAAAAAGGAGGGGAGGAAATATGTACACCACTCTGAGCTCCTTGGAGGAAGGGCGGTATAAAAATGTGAAATATATGTTCCTGTGGGGTGTGTGAATGGATAGAACGGGATGCTGCGGTCTAGCAGTGTGTGACAGTGTTGCTCTGGGGCTTGCTGAGTAAGGACTCTTTCTTTTTCTTTTCAGCTCTTTCCCGTGTTCAGAAGGAGCCTGCTATACAATGTAAGAATGTGTGGATGGAACTGGGAATTAAGGGGATGTTAGTCCAAGTTTCAAAGAGACCCTTCTGGTTTTAGAGAGGGCTTTATCTCTTTACATGACTAAGCCCTCACTGGATGTTGTAAGAGCATGGATGGCATCTGCGCAATTGGGGGGGGGGGGAGAAAAACATGCCTAAAACCCCTGTTCACATTCCGGCATACTCGCAAAGTCCCTCTCCCCATGGAGAGTATTTATCTGCAGTGACAAATGCTCTCCACAGGGGGCAGATCCTCCCCCAATATTGGGAACACTGAAAGCTCATTGGAAGGACTGGATCTGCTGTCCCTACCTCCTCTCTGACTTTTCATTGTTAAATCAGGGGACAAATTTGTCCTCACAGCTGGGGAGTGGGAGGGGCAGGGCAGAGTCATTAGTGGATATTACAATGGAAGGAGAAATCCTTCCCAACCAGCCAATGGAGCTGATACTAGCTCCCTAGATGTTAGTGACTTAAATCACACATGCACTCGAAATGCGCAGTGAATCCCATAGGCAAAAAACCTATAGGATCTGGACACTTTATAATGAGGTGCTGTAGTGATTACTGAGGGAACAGAATGAACTGCTTCAAATCCTCAGAGAACTGCTATGGAAAAGAAAGGATGATGACCACCTGGTTGTGGTAACCTGAGAAACTGAACCAAATTTAAGATCTCCTGAGAACTGTAGTTATGGGAAAGGGCTGAGCCAAAGAAAGAGGGTGAGGGTGTGGCATGAGATAACAAAAATTATATGTATCAATATATATGTGTATTAGAAAGTATATTAACCAGTTTTTTCATTCTAGCTTCTGTACTCTAGCTTCGCATAGTGACAAGCATTTTTGTGTAAACCCCTGTATGTTAGCCAGCTGCTGGCCTTAGAGAAGAGAGATAAGAACACAGGGGCCCACTTTTCACAGTCTTTGAACAATAACTCTTCTCAGGCCTTGGTCAGCCTTCACACCAGGGAATGCAGATAACGGAGAAACTAACTAGGCAGACGGCCTTGGAGATGCGATAGAACGGATGAATGAAGGAATGACGCCTGCCTGGTTCAAAGTTTTTAGTTCAAAGAGGTGCCTGCATTCCTTAACATCACAAGGGATGGGAGGGGGCAGAGAGTGAGAGGGTTTGTGTTAAAATGCATATTGTAATTGTATAATGACATATGGGCTAAATGTTAACACCCTGTTTGTAACCAAATCTACAAAAATCAGTCCTCCACGCACAGTCGGGGCTCACACTCGGTTTTTTTCCTGCTGTTAAGCACTTGTGTGAGTCTGCAGATCTGTACTTTGTATCAATAAACCATCTGAAATATCCTCCTCCTTTGTTGGTCCTGCTCACTGATGGGTAAATAGAGCTTGCAGCCATTTGGTTGCTAAGCCTCCAGGTTACAAGGGTGAGAGGTCTGTCTGGAGCCATCTACCCAAACAAAAGGGTTGGCAGGGTGGGCCCGCATCAGCCCCATGACAACATAATGGGAGATTGCAACATATATGTCAGATAGGGGTAGAGGGGCTATAGAAGGTCCTAGGAATTCTGGGGAAGGGGGGCAGACACAGAAGCAGGAACACCCCCCTCAGAGAGGCAGGGCCAGAGACCCCCCATAAAACAGAGACCCCAGGGGGTGGGCTCTTTCTTTCACTTGCAGCCATCCTCTCTGCGAAAACACACGCATTTCCAGCTTTAGGTAAGTTTTCTGGCCATGTGCCAGGATCTGGTTCTGCTTTCTTGAAGGGGGGCATTTATGCCTTTTGGGGGGGTGTTATTATTAGCCTTTTTTCTGTGATTTCCAGGGATATGGACCTGAAACTGATTTTGTGTTGTTAGAAGGCCTTTTTTTTTTGGCATGGGCCTGGTTTGGCCGCATGGTCCCTTTTGCAGAGAAGCAGAGTCTGAGTCTGCTTCTCTGGGTAAATGCTTCATTTCTGATTTTTGAAGGAGTTTTAGCTAATTATTCAATGCTTTTCAGGTTCTTCTTTGGTTTTGAGATGAGGAAGGCTCATGTTTTGGGGCAAAATCTGGGGCCTGTTTTTGTTGTTGTTGGGACATACGGAGCTTGGTATTTTAAAATGGCGGTTTGGCTCCGGACATGTGCTTGGGGTTTTTTTTTCGTAAGAGGCCCTTGTTATGTGGACACCATGTGCTTGCTGGCTTTTCCTGAGTCCCTGTTATGTGGAGCACATGGGCAAGGGGTTTTAGAAAAATAAGGTTTCTGCTTCCAGGGTCTGGGCCTGGGGGGGTATTTTAAACATTTATGGGGTTCACAGCTTTGCATTCTCTTTTCATTATTAGCCTGTTTTCTGGGGAAAATTCCTTCGCTTTATATGGGGATCTTCAGGGGACCCCTATAGAACAAAACATTGCATTTCCTTTAAAAACATGTTTAAACCCAGATAGCACATCCTCCCCACACATCCGAGACGCATAACTGACTATTGGCAGTAGTGGCGGCATCGGCAGTTCGCTCTGGAAATCCCCTTCACAGGTAAATGTAGGGGAACACACGGCGTGGTCATCCCAGGGCAATTTATACAAAAGGCCCAGTGCAGGCCTAGGATAGTCGTCAGATTCGCTAGATATATATCTTCTCCGCTTTTTCTTCTGCGGGGCTTGAGGTCGGTTTTCGAACTCAGCTGCGGGTCTCTTTGGTGTTTCTTGTGAAGTCATGAGAAGTTCTGTGCGTCTCTCCATTTTGGTTGGCGCAAAAGTAGTTTTCCCCCTTTCCCGGGAGTTTAAATACCAGTTTCTCCAGACATGCCCAGCCCTATTCTTAAGGGCATGTCCGGGCATGTCCTTAGAACGCCCCTCAACATCATTGGACCCTGGGCCTTCAGCCCCCTTCCTATTGGTCCAGGGCCTTCTGGGAGGAGCGTAGAGGGGTCGCCGCCCAAATAACGTCTGGGGCATGGAAACCCCCCTTCAACCCAATTGGTCCTAGGGTCCTGAACCCCCTTTCCTATTGGGATGGGGATCTGGGGGAGGAGTGTAGAGAGGTCACATAGACCCCTCCTCTTCTGGTTGTAACGTATTTCCAGCTATGACGTATTTCCGGTCACGTGGGGTTTCTTATTGTTTTGACCGGACGCCTGGGACCTGTATCCTCCTCTGTTTCCTGGCTTTCAGGTAAATCATCTTCCACAGGCGTTGGGCCGAAGATTGCCTCTTCTTCTTCCAGCTCTTCTGCACGCATCCAATATTTCGACCATTCCGGGGCCTCCTCACCTCGTTCCATTTCACTTGGCCTCTGGTTATAAAAATTAATGGTTGTTCACAAGCACTGGCCATCGGTAAAATCTGCGGTCTCTTGGGGTGTTTCTTGTGAAGGCATGAGAAGTTCTGTGGGTCTCTCCATTTTGGTAAGTCTCGGTTGGCGCAAAAGTGGTTTTTCCCCTTTCCCAGGGGTTTAAATACCAGTTTCTCCAGACATGCCCAGCCCTATTCTTAAGGGCATGTCCGGGACCTGTCCTTAGAACACCCCTCAACATCATTGGTCCCTGGGCCTGGAGCCCCCTTTCCATTGGTCCAGGGCCTTGTGGTAGGAGCATAGAGGGGTCACTTGTCCCCTAAATCACTTCTGGGGGGCGTGCAAAGCTCTCTTGACCCCCATTGGTCCTAGGGTTCTGAAACCCCTTCCTATTGGGCCGGGGCTCTGGGGGAGGAGCGTAGAGGGGTCACATAGACCCCTCCTCTTCCGGCTGTGACGTATTTCCGGCTATGACGTATTTCCGGTCACATGGGGTTTGTTGTTGTTTTGACCGGAACCACATGGCCATCAAAACAATAACAAACCCATGTGTTTCCGGTCATTTGACAGAAGTTAGGGCCAATATACTACCTACCTTTTGACACTGTTCTTTCTTTAGGTGCCCCAGTTCTGGAGCTATGAATCCCTCAGGAAGACGTATCCTCAGCAAAACCTTTTTAGTAGTCTGCATGTACTTGGTTGGGCTCGTGTCTCTCTCCATGTATTTTCACCTGCAGTACAACACCTCTTACCAGTGGTGGAGGCTCAATGTCAAAAACACATCAAATCGCTCGTTGGTGGAACACTTTTCTTTCCCTAACACAACCCGTACTCTTTCCAGCAAATCTGCTCCATTCATAGATAGAGGCATGTGGACGGTGAATCCCGCAGGGCGCTTAGGGAACCAGATGGGAGAATATGCCACCCTCTATGCCTTGGCCAAGCTCAACGGGCACCCGGCCTACATCTACCCATCCATGCATCAATATCTAGCATCAATATTCCGGATCACTTTGCCTGTGCTTCATACTAAGCTGCTTGGCAAGATCCGTTGGAGGAATTTCCATCTGCATGATTGGATGTCAGAGGATTATCGTCACATCCAGGGCAAGTACATCCACCTGACAGGCACCCCTTGTTCTTACACCTTCTATCACCACATCCGCCATGAGATACTTCAGGAGTTTTCCTTCCATGATCACATCAAGGAAGATGCCAACCAATATCTTCGGAGTCTGCGTGGGCAGCGCCAGGATGTGACATATGTTGGAGTGCATGTCCGGAGAGGGGATTATGTCAGGCTGATGCCAGAGATGTGGAAAGGTGTGGTGGCTGACAGAGGCTACCTAGATAAAGCCATGAACTACTTCAGAGAGAAGTACAGCAACCCCATCTTTGTGGTGACTAGCAATGGGATGGAGTGGTGCAAGCAAAACATTAATGCCTCCACAGGGGATGTTTACTTTGCTGGTGATGGGCGGCAGTCTTCCCCAGGGAGGGATTTTGCTCTCCTTGCTCATTGCAATCACACCATAATGACCATTGGGACGTTTGGCATCTGGGCTGGCTACCTGGCAGGTGGGGAGACTGTCTACTTGGCCAACTACACTCTCCCAGATTCTCCCTTCCTCAAGATTTTCAAGCCCTCAGCAGCCTTCTTGCCTGAATGGGTTGGGATCCCAGCTGACCTCTCCCCTCTTCTGCCTGAGCAACCCATCCAGGTCACCTCTACTGCCCAGATCACCTCTGCTGCCCAAGTCCTGAAGCCATGAGCTGGAGCAGAAAGCTACTGATTTTACCTAATTAGATAACATCAGGTCTATTTGGGAAGTGATCCCATCAGACATGTGTGAGAGGGACCAGTGACACCGAGTCAAGACATCTTCTGACAGCATGATAAGAGACCTAAGTTGCTCTGCCACATTGACTCCCATGCTTTTGAAAACCATTTCACTTCATAGCGAAGAGACATGATAGAGGCCCCACCTCATACAAGTCCTCTCACTGACCATCATGTACTTAGGAGGATACACATACGGTAATGGGTTATATAGAAAGACAATCATGACTACATCTCATTACACTGAGTCATGATTAACTTGCCTCATTTCCAGCCCAATCCAGCACATATCCCCGCGTGGCAATGCAGTGGCGCCGGTGCAAGCTGCGCTCAATTTTTGGCTGCTCAAGGTTGCTGGTGCAAGTCCACATTGATCCATGCAGGCGGATCAGATCCAGGAAGGGGGTTTGGATATGGCACGTGCTGGCACCTCCAATTCTGACCCCGTTGTCACCTTCCCCTGCCCCGTTCACCCCCAACCTTGCCCTCCAGATGCCCCTGCGCTGAACCTACCTCGTCTGGCGGGCATTCTGATGACTGCCGGCACACACGGGAAGGCGTTGGCCTTCCTGCTGGCGCGCTAGCTCCCTATAATGTTGCAAAGTGCTTTACAATGCTAGCATGTGCTGGCGGAACACACATTCCACTGGCACGTCTCCCAGTCAGGATTGGGCCGCTAGGCTAATGGTGATTAGTCAGGGTTCCATGCCAGGGAAAGCTGCACCTCTTGAAGTCCTGCCTGTTGTGCTGTGAGAAGAGACATGGAGCCTTGGTCATGAAAAAGATGGTCCTGGCCTAATGCTTACTTGAGAAAGAGAAGGGTGACAGGGCACTCCACAAAGAAAGCCCCTGCTGCATGATAGGGCTGTCACCTCTGTGGCGAGAACCAATGGGTTGAAAATACAGTGAAGTAGG
This sequence comes from Plestiodon gilberti rubricaudatus, assembly GCA_026170595.1. Taxonomy (NCBI): domain Eukaryota; kingdom Metazoa; phylum Chordata; class Lepidosauria; order Squamata; family Scincidae; genus Plestiodon; species Plestiodon gilberti. The sequence goes on along the minus strand of JANXHW010000006.1, from coordinate 14,594,291 downwards.
TGTAACTTATTATTATTGCTGTTAAGAATGTTTATATATCACTTTTCAACAAAAAACAGTTCACAAAGCGGTTTACAGACAAAAATTAAATAATTAAATCATGGCTCCCTGTCCCAAAAGGACTCACAATCTAAAAAGATGCAGGAGAACACCAGCAAACAACCACTCGAAAAGACACTGTGCTGGGGTGAAGAGGGACAGTTACTCTCCCCCTGCTAAATATAAGATTTTAAAAGTGTTGAAACTTTTCCTGTGCGACGCCATCTTGGATCTCACGAAATCTCATGAGATCCAAGATGGCGGCACCCAAATCTCATGAGGGCACATGATGAAGCAGTACTACTTCCTCATGTGCCCTCACTAGATTTGGGCGCCGCCACCTTGGATCTCACGAGATTTCATAAGATCCAAGTTGGCATCGCACAGGAAAAGTTTTAACACTTTTAATATCCTGGAAGCAGCAGAGGATTACAGCATGTATTACACACATTAATAAATCTGGCTTGCTTAACAGTTTTAAATAGGAGCTGCATGAAGGGGACTGATCTGAAAGAGTACCATGGTGAGGGGGGGAGAAGGATTTAACCATTCCCCCCCCCCCAGCCGTTCCAATCGAGACTGTCCTCCTGGTAGCTATTTGATCTGGAAGCGAAAACTTCCTTTGACACCAACAGGAACCAAAGTGTTAAAGTCTGGAACTTTTGGGTTAAAACCGTCCTTCCCCCACCCCAATGCCACAGTTCCAATTTGGGTCTCGCCCATTGCCCCACAACTCCTATGTAGGAAAGAGAACTTAAGCAACAGTTTAAATTCTGGCCCTAAGAGACCGTGTGGGGGAAGTGAAACGGGAAAGGGACTGCATAATAAGAAATAAATTGTATTTGCATTCAAATGCTTAAATATTCGGTATGAGTCAGAAACCTAAGACAAAGAGATATTTGTCTAATACATAGGCAAATAAGATATTTTTGATATGTGACATCTATGTAGTAGAAATATATAAACATTTAGCCACCCAGATGATTTTAAGATTCAGACATTTGCGGCCCAATCCTATTACCTAGTTATGACAGAGGAAGTTGCCGTCTGCTGCTGTAAATGCAGTGGTGCTACCACAAATGGTGGTATACAGAGCTAGGGCGTTAGGGCGGCCGAAAGTTTCCCTATTATTTAATTATTTTGGCCCCCTTCGCCCCCACCATTTTTGCCACCTTTTTTGCTTACCTCTAGTACTTCATGCAGCTGCTGCTGCTGCCACCCGAACCCGATTCCTGGCTAGACAGCTGCATCAGGCCAGCCAGGACTCCCCCATGGGGTCAACTACACCCTCCTCCCACCGCTGCTGCCGCCACCGCTACTTCCAGGATTTTAAAAGTGTTAAAACGTTTCCTGTGCGACACCATCTTGGATCTCACGAATTCTCATCAGATCCAAGATGGCAATGCCCAAATTTCGTGAGTGGGTGCCGCCATCTTGGATCTCACGAGATTTTGCAAGATTCAAGATGGTGCCGCCGAAAAAAAGGTATGTTTTAGAAGTTGCAGCGGTGGAGCCCGGAAAGCCCGGGACTGACCCAGGACCAGACTCCGGAAACCAGGACAGTCCCGGATTTTCCAGGACGAATGGTAAGCCTAGTTAAGTGTTCACTCCCCCCCCCCTTTTACTCAAGCAGTGAGAAGAAGATCAAGCAGCACAGTGCTACTTGGATTCAGGCTTCCTCAGGAGCAGAGATCACTGGAGGCTTATGGTGGCTTTGTAATACCGTATTTCTTCGAGTCTAAGGCGCCATCGATTCTAAGGCGCACCTTTACTTTCAGTACCACCAGCAAGGAAAAAAAAAATCTATTGATTGTAAGACTCACCTCCCTTCATTGAATCTACCCGCTCAGCAGCATGTCTCCTGCAGCTGAGGATGACTGAGTGCACTGCCTTTGCATAGCATTTCTGGCCCTGCCAGAAAGTGCCATTTCCTTCGTTACCTGGGCTTGGGGGAGCTTCAGGGAGGCCTGCGCAACCCTCTGCAGGCCTCCCCGATCTTCAGTTCGGTGAAAAACAGCGCTTTTGGGGCATTTCTGGTTTTCGCGAAAACCGGAAATGGCTGATAATCACCGGGTTTTGCCGAACTGAAGATCGGGGAGGCCTGCAGAGGGTTGCGCAGGTCTCCCTGAAGCTCCCCCAAGCCCCAGTAAGTAAGAAGATAGCATTTGGGGGTGCTTTTTGGAGACCTTCGATTCTAAGACGCACCCCATTTTTTGAAATGCTTAATTGGGAAAAAACATGCGTCTTAGAATGGAAGAAATACAGTACTTGCTTGGAGTCAGATAGCATTCACTCCTGCAAACAATGGCAGGTAACATCCTGGGCCTTTTGCTTGCTTTCCCCACCTCTGTTCTAGCCGGCCTCTGTCTCACACAAATCAAAATAAATTCTCAAACCTCTGTCGCATCCAGAAACTGGATGATGAATGAGCACCTATATGATGGATGTGCCCAGAACTGCCTTCCATCTTGTCTGTCTGTCTGTCTTTTTAATCTGGCCTCTGTAGGCTAGCAGAGTGGCTTGAATGTGGTGTTCTTAACTGATCTCTTCGCCCTTAGTTGAGATCTAGGCAGCTTGTGATCCAGAGATCTCTTCCTCCCTCATTCGTCAGTCACTTGAGAGGCGTTCAATGATTGGTTGCTTGAAAATGAGGGTCTTTGGCTAGTATCTGAGAGACTGGGACAGAAGCAGTATCTGCTTGGTACTGAAAAGGCCAGTCTGTCAGAGAACACGATACTCTGGATCTGCTAGGCCTCGCTGTCTCTGAGCTGATTTCAAAAAGAGTATTGAGAAGGTATTTCTTTTTTAAAAAGAAATGTGATCTCAGGGAGGCAAATATTAAGTCTGTGGAAGGCGGGTCCCAAGACCCAAGGCGGGGGGAGAAAGAAAAATGGGAAGGAAGAAGGGATACTGGAAATGAACTGGCAGAGAAAATGGAGGGAGATAATAGGCGTGAGAGACATGAAGGGGAAGGAGGAAATACCTGGGAAGAAATGAACAGAAGCAAATTAAAACAGGAAGGAAGCGGTGGGGAAGAAATAAATGGACGGTGAAAGAAGGGGTGGGGGGGGGCTGAGTGTCAGGCAATGTTGAGATGATACATATCAGGGCCTCTGTAATGTGCCACGCTGATGAGTGATTGATTGATCTCATGGAAAGCAGAAGGGCAGAAAAGTTTTGTAGGCTGCAGAATAACTCTATATACGACTACTCAGAAATAAGCCCTATCTACTTGGAGTAGAGGGAGAGGACAGAGAGCCAGACGCCTCCGTCGCCCTGCTGAGACCAATTGTCGTCTGGCTCCTGCATTCCTATAACTGCCTGCCTGCAGCCATTCTGCCTAGCTGCAGCAGAGGGGAAAATCAGACCGTGGTTTTAGAGTGCCATAAAATACTCTCGTAAATTCTGACCTCTCATTTGTTGCCCCCAGAATTCGACAACTTCCTTATCATACTGGCTTTGACGTTTTAGTGTTTTCTTTGTTGGTGGGTATGAGTGAGACAGCACTAGACTAGATCAGCTTCAAGTCAATTTGGGGGGGCGACACGGCTGCACCCTGCCCCGGGTGCCTCCCCCCGCCCTGCGTCGCCCTCCGGACGCTCCGAGGCAGGCCCATGCAGCGCGTTAATACGGGTGTTTTTACAATTTTCGCGCATGCGCAGAGACCGTTTTGAGGGCCTCTTGCGGGGTCGGACGCTCCGAGGCCGGCTCCCGGGCCGGCCTCGGAGCGTCTGGAGGGTAACGCGCGTCACGGAAGTGACACGCGCGGGGGTGCGCGCGTCACCCCATGGCACGCGTCACCCCCTGGTGGCCCGCCACGCTCCAGCTACGCCACTGTGCAGCTGTGCCAATGGATAGGCTTACCAGAACTCCAACCGTGCTAGACTTTTAGGAGAAGGAATGTGGACAGGTGTAGCTTTTTAAACCCTTAGAGCACAATCCAAGGCATGTCTACTCGGAAGCAAGCCCCATTGTGTTCAATGGGATTGTGCTGTAAGGTTTAAGAAGCCTAGGATTGTGCTCTAAGGTTTAACAAGCTACACCTGTCCACATTCCTTCTCCTAAAGGTCTAGCACTCTGTCCCGGTTGGAGATCTGGTAAGCCTACCAATGGAGCATGTGCTGCATCCCACGAAGGAGTTTTGGATCCTAGAGGCTTCCTCGAGGAAAGGGAACATTTGTTCCCTTGACCCAGGGCAAGTGTCCACTGCCCCAATGGGTCTCCTTGGATCTGCACCAGTTACTTTGTTGGTGCAAGTCTCGGTGGACCTGGGTCATTGGATCAAGACTGGGAAGGGGGAATAGGACATTGGTGGTGCCGCTGCCACCGATACAGCCCCCTTCCCGGCCTTGATCTGCCCCTCCCTGTCCCAGTCTCCTCCCAGTTCCTCCCTCCGCACTGACTTACTGGCCCTGGGGCTTGTTAACAGGCTGCTGGTGTCCGGCCCCGGCTGCTTGCCAGTTGCAGCGATGGCCAGGCCGTATTATATAGCATGTTGCCTTTTGCTACAGCCATAAAGCACACTGCGCTACTGAAACACGAGTTCTGGTGGTGCAGCGAGCCGTTAAGATTGGACCCTTGTCATACTCAAGCCTAGTTACATTAGAGAAAGAGGATCAAGGCACGATGACCAAGACATTATGGGGAGGGAGGGTTTGAAGAAGGGATTTGAAGGAAAGACGGGTTTGATCCTACCTGCCTTTTCATTTCACTTCGCCTTACTTTTTAAAGGTTTGCCTATGGTGGAGTGATGTATCTCCCAGAAAGGCGTATCTTCAGTCAGCCCTTCTTCATCTGCTTGTACATCTTTGGCCTGTTTCTCGCCACACTTTTGCACCTGCAGTATAGTCCTTTCAACCGGAGGCTCAACTTTGAAATCACACCTCATTCCTCATTGGTGAAACGCCTTTCTTCTCCCACGAAGACCCATAATCTTTCCAGAACACCCTCTCCATCCATAGATAGAGGTATGTGGACAGTGAATCCCTCTGGGCGCTTGGGGAACCAGATGGGAGAATATGCCACCCTCTATGCCTTGGCCAAGCTCAACAGGCACCAAGCCTACATCCTCCCATCCATGCATCAATATCTAGCATCAATATTCCGGATCACTTTGCCCGTGATTCATAATGAGGTGCTTGGCAAGATCCGTTGGAAGGATTTCTATCTGAATGATTGGATGTCAGAGGATTATCGTCACATCCAGGGCAAGTACATCCGGCTGACAGGCTACCCTTCTTCTTACACCTTCTATCACCACATCCGCCATGAGATACTTCAGGAGTTCTCCTTCCATGATCACATCAAGAATAATGTCAACCGATATCTTCGGCATCTGCGTGGACAGCGCCAGGATGTGACATATGTTGGAGTGCATGTCCGGAGAGGGGATTATGTCAGGGTGATGCCCCAGATCAGGAAAGGTGTGGTGGCTGACAGAGGCTACCTAGAGAAAGCCATGAACTACTTCAGAGAGAAGTACAGGAACCCCATCTTTTTGGTGACTAGCAATGGGATGGAGTGGTGCAAGCAAAACATTAATGCCTCCACAGGGGATATTTACTTTGCTGGTGATGAGCAGGAGATATCCCCAGAGAGGGATTTTGCTCTCCTTGCTCATTGCAATCACACCATAATGACCATTGGGACGTTTGGCATCTGGGCTGGCTACCTGGCAGGTGGGGAGACTGTCTACTTGGCCAACTACACTCTCCCAGATTCTCCCTTCCTCAAGATTTTCAAGCCCTCAGCAACTTTCTTGCCTGAATGGGTTGGGATCCCAGCTGATCTCTCCCCTCTCTCCCGCTCTCCCCTGTCCAAAGCAGCGCTCCTGCTCAAAGCCAAAATCTATAACTTAAAGCAGAAGCTTACCAGAAAACAGTGGAAGGGAGGTTATGTAGGAAATGATCCCACCTGGCCTGCGTGAGAGAGGCCATTTGCACCAAGTCAAAATGTCTCCCAACATGACATTGAAAGAGCTAGCTTGGTCCTCAATAGTGGCTCCCACACTTTAAAACAGATACATTATTTTATAATTATTACATAACATAAAAATATGCATGTACAGTTCTTCCCCCCCCCCCGTACCCGTGACTTCAGCATCCACAGATTTGTCTCACCGCGGATGCTTCGTGGATACGGGAGGCCAATATAAAAAACGTAGAAAAAGAAAATAAGAAGGTTAAAATGCCGGCTTTTAAAAACTTTTAGAAGCAAACCAATGCATCTTCTTACTTAAGCTGAAATCGTGCTCCGGAAACCCCTTCCGGGTCGCACGACTCCCTCTCCCAAAACACCTCCAGAATGCATTCAGCTTGTTTAAGCAATAAGATGCAGCAGGTCTAAAAACAACACCCTCCCCCCCATTTTAACCTTTTTTCCCCTTTTTCTAACTTTTTTATGTTGACGTGGATTTCAGTATCCACGGGGGTTCCAGGAACGGAAGCCCCATGGATACTGAGGGCCAACTGTATATAAAGAGACACACAAGTTTAGAGTTATAAAAAGGGGGGGGAGAAAAAAAGACAAAATGTGTACCCACCAAAGTAGAATAACACTACAGGAACAGGCCTCCGGAGAGGCACGCAACGCAGAACAGGCATCTGGAGAAACCTCAGACTTCAAAAGGGTTTAGATAGCGTCGCTTAACGACAGAGCCGCTTAATGACGGGGACTCACAGCGCAATCTTATCCAACTTACACCACCAGTAGCGTAGTAACGTAGGGGGCCCTGATGTACAGGGCCCCAGACGCCGAGCTTCCGGGGGGCGCTCACCTCGGACTCGAAGCTGGAGCGCAGCGCCCGCCCGCAGCCATAACAGGCAGGCGGCGCTCCAGCTTTTGAGTCCGAGGAGAGCGTCCTCGTCGTATAGGCAACGCGCACAGCGCGCGCCCGCAGCCACAGGGTCTGGGCGCGCGCTGCGCGTTGCCTAGACGACGACGCTGTTGCTCACCTCAGGAGGGCTGAAGATGCCACTGTACACCACCGGTGTAACCAGCAGTGCAGCGAGAATGGGAGGCCCCAGAACGGAGAGGGGATTCAAATCCTCAAAGGGGGATTCTAAGAGGATTTAAATCTCCCCTCCAAAGTCTCCTGCCCTGCCCTCCCCTGCTGGTTACACCGGTGGTGTAAGTTGGATAGGATTGCGCTGTCAGGAACATATCCCTGTTGTTAGCAGGGACACCTGTATTGTGCCTTAGATTTGTTGAATGATACAGAACACTCACTATATTATATAAAGTTGTGTGTGTGTGAGAGAGAGCGAGAGAGAGAGTGTGTATAAATTTGCCATATATATAAAGTTGTAATTATATTGTTTCATAATTATATTATATATTAATGGTTATTTATATAGATATAAATAACCATTAATACTAATTATCCTTAAAGATTCACATCAAATAGGTTTCCATCGCCTTTAATTCATAATATGCTATCCAGAATCAAATCAAATATTGCATAATTATTATATTTGAAAATCCTTTGAATCCTATGTACATTGTGAGCCTGCCCGTTTTGCCACAAACCAGACTCTATTAAGCCATTCTGATGCAGATGGAGTATCTGTAGTTATCTCTCTCAAAATAATTGATATATGGACTGCCACTAATAAATTGCTAATCTACAGTCTACCCTCCTCAGGGATTTCAGCTTGCTTCTCCACGTGTTTTTTTGTCGTGGTGCTCTTGGTATAGATTCCAGCTAGTTGTACACCTTGATAAAATGATCCTGTCTTGCTTCCTAGCCAGTGGTGTAGTAGAGGATTTAATATAAATGTACATTACTACAAATATAGGCAGCAGGAAAAATGGCAATGGTGACTTGGGGGGGGGGGCTTGGAAGTTCCATGGATTGGGCCCTAGGATTGGGGGTGGAGATGGGCACACGTGTTGGATAGGACTGAGCTGGCTACCCTGGGGGAATCCTAATCCCTACAACGTACTTTGGATATTGGTAGCAACGCCAAGGGGACTTCCAAGAGACAAAACGTACCGTACAGTTTAGGATGGCTTGGAGAGATAACTTGACTTCTTCTATCAAGTCCAATCCCTGGTCCACTTAGCCCAGTGGCATCTGTTCTGACTAGCTATGATTTTCTGAGGGCTGAGGCAGAAGAGTTACCATGTCCTGCTGCCTTATAGTCTGACATCTGGCATGAAATAAGTCACTGGTCCTGACATCCTTCAATTTTATTAAGTAAATAGCAGCTGGATCAGGACTGCGGCAGTGGGGTGGGCAGCTTTAACCCTACTCTTGTCGTCGTTCTGATCCGACTGGGCCTCCTCTGTTGATGCCAATGAGAGTTCTTTCCCCTCTGGCAAATAGCAGCCATGAGAAAGGTCCAATCTAGATTGGCAGCGCAATCCTGTGTAACTTTGCACTGGTGTAACAGTAGATGCACCGGAGCAAGGTTACACAGGATTGCGCTGCCAGATACATAGCAGAGAATATGCTTACAGCCTCCCTAACACAGCCCCAATCCAGCTGCAATTAATTTAAGTAAATTGAGGCATGGCAAGGCTGATGATGAATTCACAGCGCAATCCTGCCTAAGTATCCGGTGGGCGGCCCAGGCCGCCTGCCGGATCCTATCCCCATTCCGGGATTGGCCCAGAGGTCTACTCGGGGGAAGGGGACTTTCGTCTTCTTCCCCTGGTGTAACGCAGAGAGGCCCCAATGGGCCTCCTTGAATTTCCGCCAACTATTTAGCTGGCGCAAGTCTGAAGAGGCCATGTAAAGGCTGTGCCGGCCCGGGAAGGGGACGGGGATATGACGGCCACCATCCCCACCCCCCAGGCTGGCTCAGCCAATGGCCCCCCTCCCTTGCCACCTGGACTGCCCCACCGGTGCTGCACTTACCTGTATCCGGTGCCGGTGGCCATGGGGACGATCCGGCAGCAGAACGAGGGCAGGCGGCCTCCATGCCGGCCGCCCTTACTCGAAAGTCATTGCAAATGTGCTTTACGGCATGCTTGCGACAGCGTGGAATGGTGGAGCGCTTGCTCCGCCATTTTAAACTTAGGCGGCATTGCGCTATAAATATCACGTGTAGTTTTGTCCTCAGATCCTTGACATAAAGAGTCTGGAGAATGACATTTGTTGGGGAATCAGCTTCTCCCCTGGGGTTCTGATCTGGAGAAGATCAAACACAAGCAACTTCTAGTTCAGATATATTTCTTTTCTCTTTAATTTACAAGCAATTGCCTGGTGCACAGATTAGATGTAAAGTTGTGCACACATTTACAAAGGTGCACTTTTATTTATACATTCACAGCAACAAAGACCATCCCATCATCATTTTAATTGAATATACCTGTAATTAAGTGTTATTCATGCATGCTCAGTGAACAGTGTGCTTGTTAAACTTAATACACATGATACTAGTTCAGGGGTGTCAAACTCGTTTCATACAGCAGGCTGAATAGCATTCATCACTATGATTTTCCCAAGACCTGAGGCAGAAGAGTTACCATGTCCTGCTGCCTTATAGTCTGACATCTGGCGTGAAATAAGTCAACAAATTACAACAAATGCTCAAGTGCATCTATCAGCGTGCTGCTGAGTTCTCTACCTGCTTTTGAAAAAATCCCGAGTGCTGGGAAGAAACGTCAAGCAAGCTAGAAGATCTAAGGCTTTTTTCCTCTTGTCTGACTTGGATAATCCGCTCTGGTTGCCTGCTCTTGTACCACGGTAGGACCAAAGAAGGGGAATTTCTACAGACAAGTTGTAAGAATTTTTCTTTATTTCTTCAATTTTAAGAACTTTCACATGGCTGGAAATCCCATAAACATTGTTTCTTTGTGTGTATAATAACGAGCCATGAAAATCTGCATGTTACTTTAAAAAGCTCAAGGGCCTGCACTGTTCATCTCAGTTGAAGGTATGCATTACAAGCCACCAACTTTCATGTTCTAGAGATTGAGAAATTACAAACTTCGGTGACGTTACTAGTCTGTGCTGACCGGTAATGGATCTCCATGTTCCCTCCAGATGCGCAGATCCGCAATCACAATGTATGTGAGAAGCAGAAAGAGGAGACCTCCTACGGCAAAACGGATGATGTTGATCTGGGTGTAATCTGGAAGGAGATGAGATTGTCAGGATCAGTGTCCAGAAGGAGATGGAGTGAAAGATGCTAATCCAAGGTTTGCACCAGGAAAGGGTACTCTGTGCTTCCATTCAGAGACACATGTACAGTACGTGCATGTGTTTCCCCCTGACCTTTTGCTAATCATCTGCTTGATGAAGAGTTTTGGAGAACCCAAACGTTTGTTCTTTGACTCATTTAGAACAAACTCAATGTAACATCCTTCTTTCAATTGTGGATATCTGTGTTTGTGGACCAACACAGGCATCTTCAGTTTTATGTTCTGTGGGTACATTTCATCCTTTACTGCAGGCACCAGAATGCCTTGGTCAGCTCTGAGACCTCCCATCTGCCAGTAGCACGATAAAAACTTATATCTCCTGGCAATAGCAGGATTGGGAAATACAAGTACTGTCTGGGAGTACCCATCACAGCAGGAGTCCCCCAACTTGCTCAATACCCTAACAGGGTGTTGTCCTCCTGAAAGAAGTGTAACAGCCAGTGTGGTATTGTGGTTAGAGGCCTGGACTTGGCCCAAGACCTGGGTTTGAATCCCTGCTCTGCTATGAAGCTTCGGGCCAGTCACAGGGTCTCTCAGCATAACCTCCCAAACTTGGTGGGGAGTGGGGAAGATAAAAGGAGGGGGAAGAGCCATATACAGTGCCCATAGCTCCATAGTAGAATGGGGTGTGTGTGTGTGTGTGTGTGTGTGTGTGTGTGTGTGTGTGTGTGTGTGTGTGAGAGAGAGAGAGAGAGAGAGAGAGAGAGAGAGAGAGAAAATGAATGAATGAATGAATGAATGAATCATGGCAAGTTGATCTTCAACTCCGAGAGGCATGGAAACTGCTACATCTCAGTCTGAGCTGGTACTTTATCCAGTATTGGTGCCAGGTTGCACCAGGTCCGTGGACATTTTGCATGCATGGAGTGTGTGCATGTACACAAGGCCTTCAGAGATCCCTAAACCAAACCATATGGGAAGGCAGGGAGATAGAAGACAAGAAAAAGATGAAGTCATACACCACACCTGATACCAGAAGCTCCGCAAGGCCACTGTGTGCTGAGAGTACAAAGAGTCTTTCATCAAATGCATATCTGCAGCTATAGTTTCCTTGGTGCTCCCAGCTGATGTTGCTCATGGAATGTTCGCCCACATCGAAGTCAGGCTTCATGCGCCACACCAGTGTTGGGTCTCCTGCCTTATGGAGGTAGAACGTTGCAGGTCCATCTTCAATTTTGCACTGGATGTTGACTTGTCCCCGAAGATCAACCGGTCCACTGGGGATGATGGAGATGGCAGGTCTGGGTAAGTTGGGATCTGTGCACGGAAGGAAATAGGGAGTGAGATGCCAACCATGACATGACTTGGCTTTTACCTCCATACCATTTCCCCACTAAAAATCACCCCCACCACCAAAGCAACTATTTAACACTTACAGGGTTGCTATTGCATTGTAGTGTGTAATCACCAAGTATGTAATCCTAGAATGCCACCTTGGGAGCCTCACCTAATACAAATAGGTCCACCACGTCACTGGAATGTGCGATTACGGATCCTGACTTCATGTCGTATATGCACCAGTATCTTCCTGCGTGACTCTGGCTCACGTTGTTTATTGTGAACATGGCCGTTATCCCATCTGGCTCTTCTAATTGTATGCCCACATAATCTGTTACCAGTGAATTTGAGTCTAGCTTTAAATAGAATGTTCTGTTGTCCAAACGGAACATCTCAATTGGACCTCTGCTCCAGCACCGAATAGTGATGGTGCTTCCCATGGGAGCCACCCCACTCAGGCTCAGGGAGATATTGGGCCTGGGTAGAATACCTGTGAAGAGAGAGGTGATAGTTAAGTGCATACCATGCCATAGGTCCATACCACCTATGGACACAGGACCCAATCCTATCCAACTTTCCAGCACTGATGCAGTCGTGCCAACCAAAAACTCATCATCGTTTTAGTTTTGCTATCACTTGCAATCCCTGATGGAATATGAATGTTAGTTTTGCTTTTGACCCTGAATTGCACGCCAATGTACTGCAGTACCAGGACTCTAAAACTAGCCAGGGTCAAGAGTGTGAAATGCCACTCGTGGCCACCATTTTTTTTAATGGAAGCCCACATTTCCTGTCTCTCAGAATGATGCTGCCATAAACTGCAACTGAGAAACTCTCCTTCGCCTGTTGCTTGTGAGGGTAGCAAAATAGTGCTCAAAATAGGAATCTACTTCTGGCCATAAGCCCGTCGAAAATGTTTTGCCTAATGTTGCTTGCTCCTCCCCCCCTTTTGAGTTCTTGAAATGGAAGTTCAAGCAGAGGCACCAGCTGGGGTCAGTCAGGTCGGGCACTGGATAAAGACCAATAGCCATCAGAGCTGACCTCTGAACTCTCAGTACCAATGACAGTGGCAGAGCAAAGCAGGAGTGGGTTGCAATGGAGGGGGCAGTGCAAAGCTTTGCCAGCAATCTGGCACCAGCACAGATTGCAGAGTTTGGGCATAGGGCATCTTAAAATTTACACAGAGAGTCATCTTTGAAGTCATCTCTTTTACCTATGCCCAAAAAATCCATCCTTCCTTCTCCACATATTTGTTCTTCACTGCAAGAGTAGTTCCATACACGAAACTCCTTTTTTGCACTCGTGTTGGTGAATTTAGATGTAAACCCTTCGGTGTCCATGAACTGATGTGGTGTCCAAGGGCCAAACTTTTGGAGATAGACACCAATATCTTTCTCTTGACTTTGGAAATAGGATGTTGCCTCCATTGAGCCCAGTGAGATGCGATGTCTTTTTAAGGCAGGATCTGTGCAAATCAAGAGATTGGACGGTAAATATCACTTACACCCTGCACTTTATGCAGACACAGATGCAGGAGGAGAGGGAGATACTACTTCTTGGACCTCAGTCCTGACAACTCTATCCAAACGGACATTTTTCTGCAAAAGTAGAGGAGGAAGAAGAGCACAGTGATATATGAGCACTTGAGCAGATCAGGTGGTAAAAATGAGGAATGCCTGAGAAGACACCAGGAAACGCCTCTGTGTCTACTCATACTCTGCCTCTTCTCTGAAAACAAGGGTGTTTGTAAGGATGCCTAGCCCAGTTGCCATACCCTGAGCTGATGTACATATGAAACAACGTTGGTGTTTTGCTACACTGCTGCAAAAGCAAGACAATGCCTTCTGAAATCTCAGGTGCCAACGGTGGAGCAGAGGAGGATTTTCAGTGCTCAGAGTGGCAAGACGTTCAGTAGAATAACGATGCAAAACTTCTTGCCCCTTCCCATAATTAGCAAAAACAGGATAAATCATACAAAATCGGATCAATTAAGCCAATTTTTTATGATTTATGAAGGGTAGGAACAGGGCCCATGAGAGGGGGATTAAAGGGGGTGAATTGTACCCGGGCCCAGGGTCAAAAAGGGGGCCCAGGAGCCAAAGGAGGGCCCCCAGAATTTTCCTGGAATCTCAGTCACCCATCTTGTTTCCGAGTTTACTGCTGACACTGTCCACATACTTTCAAGCGTGGTGTTACAAAACCTGTTTTCTGCTTCCATTTGTGACTCATTTGCCATTTATTTTATGTATTGTTTTTAAATCATGTATTTTAACTGGTGTAAGCCGCCTTGGGCATTTGCCTCGGCATAGGAAAAGGTGGGGTATAATTTTTTTAAATAAATAAGTAAATAAATAAATAAATATGGAGTCTGGGCAGCCCTCGGTGTGAACAAGATGCTTTTGGAAATGCTATGCATAAATAATCCAAGCCAGAGCAAGGTTGGAGAGCAACGGTAGACCAAACTGGATCACTAAGGCGGTTTATCTCAAAAATTCTGAATTTCGACCCTTACCCCGTACCAACAGTTCTACAGTGTTACTGGGCTCTGAGATGAAACTTCTTGATTGGGGCCTGTAGCTGCAGCAGTATTTTCCTCGATGATACCAGTCAAGGTAGCTGATGGAGAATCTGGCCACATCTCCAGCTGGCTCCATCACTTGCGGTGTGCTGTCCTCTCCCACCATAACAAGATAGAGCCGTGCTCTCAAACCTCTGATCCAGCACTGAATAGTAACATTGCTTCCCAGAACATCCCTCCCGCGAGGAGTCAGCGAGATTCTGGGACGGGGTAGACCAGGATCTATAAGCAGATACAGGAAAATGTAGTGATTACCATGTCACCATCTTAAGCCATGCCTCACGAGGAAGCCATTCTGCAGTTAGAAATGTGATTCTATTGCTTGATCTTCTGAACAGTGGGAAAGACAGCTTGGCATCCAGATGGGCACTAACTACTATTGTCCTTTCCCACATGACTGTTCCTCATGCTATCCAGGCATCCTAGGACCTTTGCCAAACATTCTTACAACCTAATCCACCGTAACTCCGCATGCGGCAGTGCAGCGGCGGCAAAGTGAAGGTGGGGCAAGGGAACATAAGCCCCTCCTAGCCTGGTGGATCTACTCCACATTCACAAAATGGCTGCCAGTGGAGCGCTGTGCCGGCCATTGGCAACCATTTTACAACTGCAGAACACTGTTGTAAAAAAAAAAAAAAAAAAAAAAAACATGTGCCAGACCAATCCTAGTTAGGTTTGGACCATTAATTTTGTGCCATGAAGCCCTCATTGAGCCAGAAGCGTAGCTGGTGTCGCGCCAGCCGCCACCTCGTGATGCTGACATCACTCACCCCGCCCCCAAGTGACATCAGCTGGAGCCAAACGTCCCTTGGGGTTGGGCGGGAGGGAGGAGCCAAAAAAACGCGACGCGGAGGCGGCAGGAGCCTACTGCAGGCTCCTCTGAGCTGTTCCGCCGCCTGGATCGCTGCTGCCCGGATCGCCTGCGCCACCGGTATGATGCCCCCCACCTGCTGCCCGGGGGCAGTCTGCCCCATCCCATCCTACCCCTTTGCATTGAGCCCATTAACTTGATAAATTGGATCCCGTGATGGTCCTCCCCATTCAACCCATGAATTCAGACTCTTTCAGATTAATTTTATGCCTTGCACATTGTTTCACATCGATGCTCATCCATCATGAATTCAACAAGGGAGGAATTGGGTAGCATCCCTCCTTTACCCATTATCAGCAACTCCACAGCTTCACTGCAATTTGACCGGAACAGATGCGAGTCATAATAGTAACAGTTATAGGTTCCTCCGTGCTCTCTGGTCACACCAGTGATGGGAAAACTGGCAATTCCCACATCCTCTTTTGTGGCAATGCTGACGTTGAGGCCATCTTTCTCCAGATGGAAAACCAGCAACTGGAAGAACAGGCTGTTGCAGCAGATGGTGGCATTTCCTCCCAGGGGGACTCCCCAGGTGGGACGCACGGAGATTAAGGGAGCAGGAAGTCTCTCACTGGAATAGCAAGGGCAATGTGTGAGTTACTGGCCAGTGCAAAAGAAGGGACCTGCTTACTCCACTTGATATCTTCTCTTGTGTGTTTTAAAATGGTTGCCAGAGGGAAAACAATTTGTTAGGTTCACTTTAACTTTAGGCAGAAGGATAAAAGGTCAGCCCAGGAAACTGAACCCAAGAGTACTGTTTAAAAAATTGAGAGGCAGGCTTTGGGAATGGTCAACTTACAACCCTCCTTTGGAGCAATGAGACCATCTAAATGGGTAAAATCTGGGAGGAAGGGTCAGTGTCTAACTATATAAACTGGGATGAACCATAGCATGGTTGAACTTGCAAAGGAAGTGTTGGAGGGAGCTACTGAAGCTTGGAAAAAGCCAGTGGGGATGGCCAATACTTTAAAATACCGGGAAGACTGCTGCAAGAAGCTGAACCGGAGAACTGAATCATGTATGGACATTGCTTTAGTTTGGAAGCCAGCTACAATATGAAACAAGCCTCGTGGTTAGGGTTTGCTGGGTCCAGTCAGTCTTCTTTTATTTTTTCCCCCCATACAAATAACAAACCCTATTGCACCCAGTACACTGGTAAAGAGGATGAATTGTAAGCAAAAGGTTCCCAAGGTAGGGGGCTGCTTTAGCAGAGGCAGGCAATGAAAGAACGTCCACTTAGTGGCTCCAGGGAAGCCACCCAAGGAGAGGAGCAAGAAGGGGGCTAACAGCCCGTTCCAACGCAAGGCCTAAAAGACGCAACTCCGACATAAAGTCCACATAAAGTCCACATAAGGCGTTTAGGGAGAAGTTATGTTGGAGTTGCGGCTGTTAGGTCGAGTTTATGTTGAAGTTGTGATGGAGATACGATGGGTTTAGGACAGTTGGCCCATTCCAGAGCTATTCCATCCTAAATTCAGTGTAAAAGTGGGCGTGTCAGGGGTGTAACGTGGGCGTAATGGGGGCGGTTCTAAATTTACGTCTGGATCCAGACCCTGGCGAGCACAGACACACACCCTCCAGCTCAGAAAGAGACACAAAAGTTATGTTGACCAAAAAGGTGCCCCTAAATTAAAGGAGACCCATAGGCGCCATTTTACCTTACCCACTCCAGCCCTCTCCTGAAAATTTCTAACACCCTACGCCTGAGTTATGATGGAGTTGCGGCAGCAAGGTTTGGAACCGGACGGAGTTATGGGACAGATAGGGAGCCAATCCGCACCCAGCACCACCCAGCCTCTTTCCCACAAAATCCCAGCCCCAGACCTCCATTCTCTCTCTCTCTCTGAGCACGTGGCGTGGGGCCCTGTCCCCCAGCAGCCACAAAGTGGGACTTTGTTGGTGGAGGGCAAAATTCACAAACACCCCACTTCTCCTCTCTCCCCCCCTCAAGGGCAGAGAGGGTTGTTCTGGCTGTGGCCAAACTGTTTACAGCTGTGCCTGGGCAGCTGCCTCTATGCAAGCACTTGCTAACCCATGTCTTTCTCCCAGTCTCTCCCCCCCACACACACACACACACAGGCAACAACACCAGCAGGTAAGAGCAGGGTCTGGGCTGACATGTGTTCTGACTTCTGCCTGTTCATGCGAATATGTTTGACTTCTGCCTGTTGTAGCCAATATGTAGGATTTCTGCCTGTTAGCACACATATATATATATATGATAGCAGCCTCTTTACCAATGTGTCCTCTGATAGCTGCCTGTCACCATGTGAGCAGAAAACTCTGTTTGTGTAAATGTGACTTGCCTGTAGACAAAAGCGTTTTAACTCTCTCGCACCCTTGCCCCCCACAGGGTCTACTACAGGTGAGTGTTGATAGGCTTGCCATGTTTGTAACCCTACAGTTGTGCTGTTTTTTCTCTCCTTCACTGTTGTCCTTTGCAGCATTATGCCCTCCTGACGTCCAGGTAAGCTCCTCACATTGTGATATGCTCGTTACACCTAGCAGCTGTGTAATCTGTTCCCTCCCTGCAGGCTTTTGCAACCGACACACTGGCTTGTCTTCAATGGCGATCGCTACCACACACCAGCTGACATGTAACTCCCCCTTGTTTTTTGTCTCCCCAGGAACATCCACTACCACCTACCTTCCTGGGAGCACCCCTGGGGCTTTAGGCAGGGTGCCCCACTGTCGTCTGCCTCGAAGCTGCCAGAGGTCAGGGAGCCAGCCCTGCAACCTTCCTCAGCTGCCGCCGCCGCTCCACCTCCCTGGCTGTCTTACTTGCTGTTCCTCCCCTTTCTATGGAGCAGGCTGTGGTTCCACAGGGAAGAGCTTGTGTCTCCAGGTCCATGGGGCACGTGTGCTGCTGCTGCTGCTTTCAGATTGGCTGCTGTGACTACCCCTGGCAGCCTCACCTGGCCATCTCTGCTAATGTTCCAGTACAATAAAGACGCCCCTCGGGCAGAGCCTCCTTGAAACATATGTGCCCAGTGTTACACAAGCATTGTCCCCCACCACTGAAGCCCCTGCATGAATCCCATCCAGGGACTGCCTTCCCAGGGAGAACACAGCAGGGGGGCAGCCGGACCCCCATGGCATGTGTGGCCATGTAGTGCCTGCTCAGCAACCCGGGATCTCACTCACCAGGGCATCCGCCCATCATGGAATCCGTCCCGCCCAAGGTCCACCCGTCATGGAGTCCGTCCCACCCAAGTTCTGCCCGTCACAAAGCCACTTCCGCCCAAGGTCTGCCCGTTTCATTTGTGGCGTCCGCCCACAGTCCGTCTGTGTCGGTGTGGTTTCCGCCCAAAGTCCGTCTGAATAAGAGGCGCCCATTTCTGCATTGCCTTCATCTGCGGAGCGACCCCTGTGTCCCTATTGGTCTCTGCAGACCCCTCTCTCTCCCACCAGCCTTGTTGTCTGTCTGTCTGTTTCTGACCCACCCATGCCCCTCTCCAGCACCCACTGTCTGCCTGTCTGTGTGTCTGACTCCCCTCCCAATCCCTGATGATGGAAGCTGGCAACCCCCCACCTCGCCAGAGCGCTATCTCACGATATCAGCTGCGAGGTGCTGATATCGCCCCATCTGGGGGCGTGATGAGCTGCGTGAGCCCTTCACGCTCACAGCAGACAAGCCCAAGGCATCTCTCGGTCATGGCCGGGGCACAGAGAAGAAATCACGCCGGGATGCCTTCTTTGTGGGCATTGCCATGGCCCTGGAGGCCCAGGGCTTCAGGCAGAGCACGGGCGAGTCATGTCAGAGGCAGTTCCAGACATCATTAGACCCCCCTTGTGTGTGATGTTCCCACCCCCCTCCTTCCCTTCCCTCCCCTGCCCCCCCCATGAATCCCACGTGCAGCCTCAACGTGGCTTGGGGTGGCTACGCCTTCTGCAGGAGGGAGGGGACGGCCACTCTCCCCTGCAGCAGGTGCCTAATGCACAGGGTGCCCTGTGGCGGTTGGCTCAGGCACATTGCTCACCTGTCACCTGCCCTGCACCCACCACATGACTGGCGCAACCCCCATGCCTGCGGTCGGCCCCTTTGCGACCGGGCTGTGATAGACACTGCGGCAGCTGCCATGGATGGACACTGACACATGCAGACACAGGCCTGCACATGCCCGGGCCAGACACCGAGCCTGGAGAGCCTGCCTGCTTGGGAGGTAAGTGTTGCCTGGATCCTTGGGTGGTGTTGGCCCACATGAGCTTCAGCCTGCCTAACTCAGACATAACTCAGGCATAACTTACGCCAAACGTATGCTGAACATAGGCCACACTTATGCCTGACTTGTGGGGGAGTTGGGTTGGAACGAGCCCTATGTATCAGGAACTGGCCAAAAGCAGCAATCGTGGGGGATCAGGGGACAGGCCTGGAAAGCAAGCCATGGGTCAAGACCATGCCAGCAGCAGCAGCTGGAAGTCAAACCAAGAGGGACAAATCAGGAGTAAATCAGAATCTCAGATGATGAAGCAAGCCAGAAGCCAGGATGCAGAGACAAGCTAGGAGTCAAAACCAAGTGCCATACATACATTGGGAGCCATCCTGAATTCACACAGCTACTCCTTGATCGCCAGATGGTGAGAGTGGCCAGGAGGGCTTTTGCACAGTTGTAGTGGATAGGCTGAGATTGAGGTACCCAAATTTATGTTGTAGTAAATTTGCTTGTACTGTATACATTGTTTTGTCATGGCCTGGGCCCCTGGAAGCCCTGGGGATTTTAGCCCCCCCCCCGTCCCACCTGTCCTCAGGCCTGTTAGTAACATTAAACAAAGTAAAACAATGCAACATTTATATTCATAGAGTTTAGAATCACGTAGTTTTGAGCCCTCCAACTCACTTCCTGTTAGCGCTTCCTGCTTCCATTTTGTAAGCATTTTTGGGACTTTTTGTGAAAATAATAAGTAAGCGATATGAAAGTGGTGCTAGTAAATGAAAGTGACAAAAAGAACAGAAGGAAATACTCAAGCGTTTAAAGCCAATCACATCAAATGGCTTTGTATAGCAGTCAGAAACAGCCCTGCATAAACATAATCCCCTCAGATACAGAACAGATACATTCTAGTACAAGTACAGAAATTTCTGGAGAAAGTGACAGTGAAGTGACAGGACCTACAAGCAGTCTTGACTTGTAAATTTATTAAAGGTAATAAATTTATAAATAATATTATCAATGCTAAAATTTCAGCAACGTTCTACTTTCATTGAGAGATAAAGAAGAGAACGAGGTTTTGTTTCATGATCTGATGCTATTAAGTTTGGGCCTCCCAAGGTCTCCTAGCCCAGGGCCTCCAGTTGATTTAGAGCGCAGTCCTGCAGAGCGGAGGAACAGCAGAGCGAGCGCTCTGCCGTTCCAAGATGTCGCAAACGTGCATAAAGCACGTTCGTGACACCTCGGAAGTAAGGGAGGCCAGCGCAAGGCCGGCTGCCCTCACTCCGCCGCCAGGACGTCCCCACGGCCACCGGAGGAAGGTAAGGGATCCCCCAGTGGGTGCGGGGCGATCCGGGCAGCAAGGGAGGGGGGCCATTGGCCGAGCCGGCCCAGGAGGGGGCGGGGATGTCGTCCGCCATATCCCGATCTCCTGCTGGGCCGACTCAGCCATTACACGGCCTCCTCCTACTTCAGCCAGCTATTTAGCTGGCGGAAATCTGAGGAGGCCCATTGGGCCTTCCCCGGTTTACACCGGGGGAAGGGGACAAACGTCCCTTTTCCCCAAATAAACCTCCCATGCTAGCATGGCAAGGAACAGGGATAGGATGGGCCGCTCACCGGATCCTTACGCAGGATTCCACCCATGTGAATCCAAATGCTCACTTACCCACCCTTCAGCCTCCTTTCCATTCCTCTCACCCACTTCTTGCTAATTCCCAGTGGCATGAGAAAGGTAGGGAAGTCTATTCCCTGCTATGCAGCTTATCAAGTGCAAGGAAACAAAAGGGAGTTTCTCATGGTTCCTGTGGATGTCAGAAACCCTGGGAAAACTCCATTTACACACACACACACACACACACACACACACACACACACACACACACACACACACACACACAGAGAGGTTTCCTCAAAGAGCTTTCAGTTGGAAGCATTTTTAAATAGCACGTCCTTGCATGCTAGCATAATGTGGCTTTCCGGCAAAATATTTCCTAATTTCTTGGGGAAATAGCTCAGTCACCTTTGTCACATAGTCAAGGCTCTCCTCCAAAGCCCCATCATTCCCTCGAAAATTAATTTTGCCAGAATCCATTTTGGTGAAATGATTCATACCAACGCATTCAACAACCCTGCCACAACATCTGAAGGGAGCTTGTGTACAAAAGAGTTGTGCAACTCAGCCCATAGAAGGGACAAAGCCCTCTCTAAAATCAGAAGGGCCTCTTTGAAGCCTCCACAGGTTAACATTGCTGGAGTAACGTTCCCATTTACACACACTCCCATTCAGTACATTCTTACCTTTGAGGGCTGCTTCCTTCTGAGGTAGGGAAACAGCTGAAAAATAAAATAAATAAAAGCACCCTTATTCAGCAAGCCCCAGAGCAATATGGTCACTGCATGCAAGTTGGAGTTTAATGTGAGATGGGGCACTGGAACATATTTTCCATGCATGGAGTCTCACCTGCCAAAGATGTGGTTCATAGGAAATAAAAATGGAGCATTCTAAGAATGCACAGAGAGCTTTTACCCTCATGACTAAGTCATCACGATCTTACTCCCAGGTATCTTTGACTGATATGAAGCATCAAGTTTCCAAGCCAGGAAGACTGACTTCTGGCAGGCTTAAGCCCCAGCAATGTTCTTTCAGAAATTAAACACCACAGATCCATTGCTGTCATGCACACTTGCACTGCTACCTTCCCTCCAGTCCCCAGTTGTGGGCATCTCTTGCCCCTTATGGTTCTCACCAAAAAAGGAGGATGGAAAGAGCAGGTTTCATGATGGACCAATACCTGGGCTCCCTCAGAGCCGATTTCTGCGCCTCTGTCTGAATCTCTGTTTAGTAGACGTTCTTTTCTGTCAGCTATCAGATTATATCAGAGGCTACAGGAAGCTGATATGGGCATCCTCACAGGCCTCTCTCTCTCTCTCTCTCTCTTGTCTCCTCGGACTTGTGCCAGCTAAAGAACTGGAGCAGGTCTGAGGAGAACCATTGGCTAGCGGGAGGCTTACAGAGAGGTAACGGAAAATAATTGCTCTTTCCCCTCCCAAGCCTCCAGATCTGCCTTCCCCATCATAGCATGCAGTGCAGCCGGCTTTGGTACAGCTGCATGCGATGGCAGGGAAAACCATAGGATTGGGCTGTAAAAGAAGCAAGTTGTAAACCATTGCATCTTTTCACTGATAGTGTGAACCGGCGCTGATAAGCTAAAGAGATGAGATAACTGGTTTCCCAGAATTGCCCCTCTCTGCATGGTAGGCAACACTGCTTAAAGAACAGGGACTCAGAATCTAAGCTGCTTGGGGGAACCTTTCTGCTTGTTCAGAACTGTGTTTATATTATTCACCATAACAGCAAAGAAACTCACATTTTGTGATTTCCCCCAGTGTCCTGTAGTCTGCGTCTTCATTTTTAAAAAAAAAAGAAAAAGAAAAAGAAAAAAGAATTAATTAAAATGTGTTGCTAGCTTCATACGTGAATTGATTTGTAACCACAGGAGATCTTTCCTGCAGATTGAGTGAAACAGAGAGGTGGGAGGCTGATTGTGATTACACGAATGTCAGTTTCCTGTAGCTTCAGATTTAATCTGGGATCCAATAGAAAATAACATTCACTAATAGAGCTTCAGACAGAAGCTCTGGAATCGTTTCGAGGGATCTCATCAATTATATTGGTCCATCATGAAACCTGCTCTCTCCATCCTCTTTTTATGGTGAGAACCACAAATGGCAAGGAGTGCCTACAACAGGGGACTGGAAGGGAATGTAGCAATGTGAGTGTGTGTGAGAGTGCAAGAGCAATGGCTGTGTAGTAGTGTTTAATTGCTCGAGGAGTAGTTGCTGGGGCTCAAGACTGGCTGGAAGTCAGGCTTGGAAACTCTGAGCTCCATGTGAATCAAAGAGACACGGCTGTAGGACTGGGGTGACCGTCGTGAGGAGGGTAAACACTTTTCGTACTGGCTCAGAAGTGCTCGATTTTGACTTCCTATGAATGACATCTTTGGTGAATGAGAGTCCGGGCATTGAAAATGTGTGCCAGAGCTCTGTCTCACATGTGATGAACCACCCCTGCCTGTATGGAGCCAGGATGGTGTAGTGGTTCGGGAGTCGGACTTAGACCTGGAAGATCCAGGTTCAAATCCCTGCTCAGCCACGAAGCTTCCTGGGTGACCTTGAGCCAGTCACTATCTCTCAGCCCCACCTACCTCACAGGGTTGTTGTCAGGACAAAAAGGAGGGGAGGAAATATGTACACCACTCTGAGCTCCTTGGAGGAAGGGCGGTATAAAAATGTGAAATATATGTTCCTGTGGGGTGTGTGAATGGATAGAACGGGATGCTGCGGTCTAGCAGTGTGTGACAGTGTTGCTCTGGGGCTTGCTGAGTAAGGACTCTTTCTTTTTCTTTTCAGCTCTTTCCCGTGTTCAGAAGGAGCCTGCTATACAATGTAAGAATGTGCGGATGGAACTGGGCATTAAGGGGATGTTAGTCCAAGTTTCAAAGAGACCCTTCTGGTTTTAGAGAGGGCTTTATCTCTTTACATGACTAAGCCCTCACTGGATGTTGTAAGAGCATGGATGGCATCTGCGCAATGGGGGGGGGGGAGAAAAACATGCCTAAAACCCCTGTTCACATTCCGGCATACTCGCAAAGTCCCTCTCCCCATGGAGAGTATTTATCTGCAGTGACAAATGCTCTCCACAGGGGGCAGATCCTCCCCCAATATTGGGAACACTGAAAGCTCATTGGAAGGACTGGATCTGCTGTCCCTACCTCCTCTCTGACTTTTCATTGTTAAATCAGGGGACAAATTTGTCCTCACAGCTGGGGAGTGGGAGGGGCAGGGCAGAGTCATTAGTGGATATTACAGTGGAAGGAGAAATCCTTCCCAACCAGCCAATGGAGCTGATACTAGCTCCCTAGATGTTAGTGACTTAAATCACACATGCGCTCGAAATGCGCAGTGAATCCCATATGCAAAAAACCTATAGGATCTGGACACTTTATAATGAGGTGCTGTAGTGATTACTGAGGGAACAGAATGAACTGCTTCAAATCCTCAGAGAATTGCTATGGAAAAGAAAGGATGATGACCACCTGGTTGTGGTAACCTGATAAACTGAACCAAATTTAAGATCTCCCGAGAACTGTAGTACAGAGCATAGACGTAAGAGCCCTAAAACTAAAGAAAAAGAAAAAGAACAAAAGAACAGACTCTTAAAAGATTTGTATCATTAAATGGTTTGGACAATCTGTTTCCAATTGTCCATAGAAGATTTCCTTTATAGTGCTTTCATTTATATTGCCTCCTGACTATCGTTATCCAGTTTTGCTGCTGCTTTTATGTTTTTATGCTCTGTCTCTTGATCTTTGAATCCGTTTTACTGCACGGCTGATATTTATTATATTTTTATATGTTTTATTGTATTTATTGTTTTTATAATGTAATACATTATAATGTAAAATATTGGGCTCCCCTCTGTTGGTGGGAAAATAGGTTGAATAAAACACACACACACACACACACACACACAGAGAGAGAGAGAGAGAGAGAGAGAGAGAGAGAGAGAGAGAGAGAGAGAGAGAGAGAGAGAGAAATCTCCAAATGAAGGATCTTTGCACAGCCCAATCCTATCCAACTTACACCACCAGTGTAACCAGTGGTGCAGCGAGAACAGGAGACTCTGGAATGGAAAGGGGATTCAAATCCGCTCCAAAGGGGGATTCAAAGGGGATTTAAATCTCCCCTCCCCTCCAAAGCCTCACATCCTGCCCTCCCCTGCTGGTTACACCGGTGGTGTAAGTTGGATAGGATTGCGCTGTGCAGTCTCCCTTCCCTTTGGCATCTCAGTACCTTCTTGTCATCTCTGGCAGTGTCTCTTCCTATCCTCCAACACATGATACTCTTTTTTTGTTTCTTGCCAATCCTGTAGGAAATTTTGTGCTCCCAAAATTTCCATGAATCCTTCTTGGGGAGTCTCGCTCGGAGGAAATGCTACCCTGAAGTGCTCCTGTACAGATTGCTCCAGCGCTGTGGATTTCTATCTGAAGAAAGATGGCCAGAGTGTCAGCTATGCCAGGGATAGTCGATGGGCTACTTTTCCCATCACTAATGTGAGCAGAGTACATATAGGGGTCTACACCTGTTATTCTTACTACTCAGAGGCACAGCTGTGGTCCGAACCCAGTGAGCCTTGGGAGCTTCTGATAACAGGTAAGAAGCCCATCTTAAAATCCTGTTCAGCATCTCAGAGGACCATCCTGAGCTGCTGGTTTATATTATATTAAGACAATGGGGGGGGGGGGGACAGGCTAAAAGGCTGTGGTCTAAATTTGAAATTTTTTTGTAGTTTTTAATTTTCAGATTTTATTGCATTAAATTTAGACCACGGCCTTTTAGCCCGAAAAACTTTTCAATTGTTTTAATATGGATGCCAGCCATGAAACCTTCGTATGAGATTATATTTGTGTGTGTTTTTGTTTTTTTAAATTTATATTAACTTAATGGGCAGCCCAAATCCTACCTAAATCCCCCCCCCCCGGCAGATGCAGCCTCGCCATCAGAGCACGCGCTGCATCCCCCCTCTGTGTGTGTGTGTGTGTGTGTGTATGTGTGTGTGTGTGTGTGTGTGTGTGTGAGAGAGAGAGAGAGAGAGAGAGCGCTTTCCCTGTCCTGCTGGGTAGACTACTTGGATCTCTCCCCCCCCCTCATATATTGCAAAAATATACTGCTAATGTGAGGGCTCTCTTATATTTAGCACAGGGAGAGCACCTCTCCCTCTGCATCCCAGCAGAATAGTTCTTCCCAGGGGTTGTTTGCTGGAATCTCCCTTTAGTTTCTTTTTACATTGTGAGCCCATTTGGACAGGTAGCCATCTTTTCAATCCTTTTGCTATGCAAACCACTATAAGAACTGTAGAAAAGTGGTAAATAATAATGAATGAGGATGATGAGGTTGGGGGAAGAGAGCAGGTTTCAGCAACACTTGTATAATGCACACATCTGGGTGTCATTTTTCCCCCTCCTCAAAAGAGCAACCATCAATATTTCTGACTGAAATAAGATTCACAGCAGAATTCTATGCATGTTTACTTGGAAGTAAGTCCAATTTTGTTCAGTGGGACTTAGTCCTAGGTAAGTTTGCATAGGATCGTGCTATTAGTTTATGGATTGGGGAGGTAACTTGTGGTAACTAGTTTATGGGTTGGGGAGGAATAGGGCCTTCTCAGTGGTGGCGCCCCAACTATGGAATTCCCTCCCCCTGGAATTAAGAACAGCTCCCTCCTTAGAGACCTTTTGTCGGGGCCTCAAGACGTTTTTATTCAGGTTGGCGTTCGATGGCTGACATGGTGGGCTGGCTTTTTAATAAATGTAATCATAAGGTGACCCACTGGGGTTGTTTGTTTTAATTGTTCTAATTACTTGTTTTAATTATTTTTATTGTATTGTATTTGATTATGTATTTTAACATGTTTTAATTGTAAGCCGCCTTGATTGTCCTTATCGGGAGAAAGGTGGGGTAAAAATTATTTACCGTAAATAATAAATAAATAACTTGTGACACCTTATATACTGAGCTATCTTTCTTCTGTTCACAGATCCGCATCTGCCAAGACCAAAAATCTCTGTCAGCCCTCACAGAATCGTACGTGTGAGAACAAAAATCTCCATCCAGTGCTGGGTCCGAGGTCCAAGGAAAAGATTCTATTTTCATATGAAAAAATTTCAGGAACCACTAGTGGTAGACACAGATGAGGATTTGGCCACGTTCCATATTCCTCATGTGAGCGGTTATCATGTTGGGAATTACTCCTGCAGCTACAGACCCCTGCCAGGTCTTTTCATCTCCTCCAAGACCAGCAATAATGTGGAGCTGTTGGTGCTAGGTGAGGAAAGCCTGGATCGATGGACAACAGCCTAGGAACTCCATGGATGCTACTTTGAGTTTCATAGTGAAAGAAAGGCAGGATATAAGAAATACCTGTATTTCTTCCATTCTAAGGCGCCATCAATTATAAGGCGCACCTTTAATTTCACTACCACCAGCAGGGGGAAAAAATTTCCCCAGGATTTATGTACAAATTATACCCCCAAAATGCCACCTTCTTACTTATTACCAGGCCTTGTGGAGGCTTATGGGAGGCCTGCGTGACCCTCTGCAGGCCTCCCCGATCTTCAGTTTGGCGAAAAACGGCTATTTTCGGGCACTTCCGGTTTTTGTGAAAACTGGAAATGGCCGAAAACCACTGTTTTTCGCCGAACTGAAGATCGGAGAGGCCTGCAGAGGGTCGTGCAGGCCTCCTCGAAGCCCCCCACCAGCCCCGGTAAGTAAGAAGGTGGTGTTTTGGGGGTGCAATTTGCACATCATCGATTCTAAGACGCACCCCCTTTTTTGAATTGCTAAATTTAGAAAAAACATGCGTCTTAGAATCGAAGAAATATGGTATATTATTTATTCCGCATCCCCTTGTGTTCAGTCTTACTCTGGTTTAGATAGTTCCATAAGCATAAACTCAATAGTAAGGTCTGTCCTAGTCCTCATAGTTGGGACAAGAGCCTGGAGAACAGAACAGAGACAAGTTTCCTCCGTACGCATGATGCGAGGCCTTTCCACGTGTCACTGATCCTACTCAGGTCTTTTGTGCCTTTTCCTTTCCCCCAGACTGTCTGTGTTTTGATTCTGTGGGAGCAAAGAAAACATTCATAGCATGGTCTTTAGGAGAACTTTAGGAAGCAGCATTCTGCACCCAACATTCTGTACCCAACAACTTAGCTCTGGTGGCATCACACCATAGACACAAATGTGCCCTCTGCTATCAGGGATAAGACAGAAAGTAATGTCTTTATAAGCATATGGATCAGACATCACCACTCAACCTCACAAGGACACCCAAAGGTCATGGACTCCTGGTTCACTATTTCTAGTCACGTCTGTGGTTTCCCACACTACCATACAGCATAATCCTAGCCAACTTTCCAGCCCTGGTGTAGCCATGCCAACAGGGCGCACACTGCATTTTGCAGTGCAGGGGCAGTCATGGAGGCCTCTTCAAGGTGAGGGAACATTTGTTCCCTTACCTCGGGGCTGCTTTGCAGCTGCACCGGCACTGGAAAAGTTGGTTAGGATTGCGCTGATAGACAGGTACCTGCACATGTCACAGGTACCTGCAGGGTGGGGGAGAGTGGATAAATTTGGAATGTAGGGGTCTTGCAAAAGGACCATAGAAATTATGGTGTTGTAGCAGTTAGAGAAACAGGAAGCGCCACAAGCCCACTGACTCGGAGTACTGCAACTGTAGCAAGTACATCGTCTTTCCTCAGGAAAAAGGTGTCTTCAAAGAGAATATGCTATGGGTGGGGTAGGAGGCATGGATGAGACAGGCTTTCATTTTGTGCTTCCACAGAGACCCATACCCACCTCCTGGACTTCAAGATTATCACTGAGTCGGTCGGTGTGTTCTTTTTTATTTATTTATTTATTTATTCATTCATTCATTCATTCATTCTTGTGTTTCAATATGAAAATGTCAGTGCTGGAGTAGCTCTGGGTGAATGCCTGTCAGGGAAGAAGGACAAGAACTCATGCTGTCCTCTCCTGCCTGCATCCATGTATTGGAGAAAAGCACAGGGTGTCAACTGAGTTTGGAAGCAGAGTATGTATCTCTTCACCTTCCCATCTCTTCCATTGTGCAGATCCACAGTTACCCAGACCCACGATCTCCTTGAGCTCCACCGACGGAGTTGCCAATGGAGAGAATGTCACTCTCTGCTGCCAATGGGAAATGATGCCTCTGTTCATGGAAACCAAGTTCCTCATCACCAATGCAAGCTGGAAGCATGGAGGGGATTATACGTGCCATTACAGCCATGACTGGCTAATCTCACAACACAGTAACCCAGTGGCATTGTTGATAAGAGGTAAAGCAGCTGACTTTGAATGCATTCACCCAAACCAAGACCCCCTTCACATGCTTCACTCAGCCTGGGCTGCCGGGAGTTTTCTGATAGGAAAATCCTGCTGTTGAATGCCAGGATGGAAAATGGTCGTACCTCAGCCATCTAGGATTTAATCCTGTGTGGTGAGCATCCTAGTCTGGCCTGTGTGATGGAGACCTGGTTGGACAAAGCAGGAAGAGTTCATCTCTCCAATTTTGTCCTAAAGGCTTCCTTGTCTAGCATCAGGCTCATTCCTGTGAATTCACACTGAACATGAATCTGGGGTACTGAAGCTGTTGTTATAGTAACTCTTCTCACATCCACATGAATCAGTGATGCTGTGGCACAAACAGGTAGCATCACTGTTGAGTAGGAAGGGAATGATAGTCTGTATTTCTTATTTTGTATGCATCTTGTGGTATTGTTTTGCAAGCTGATCTTGTTCCTTGGGGTTGACATTTGTCTGCTAGAAAATGGAGTATAAGTCAGAAATGAGAAATCTTCTTCACAGCCCCTATACTCTGGGCTGGGAATAGGCTATGATGATATGGGAATGCAGAAGAGTCACACGATTTGTGGCCATAGCATTCAGCTTCTGAATGACTCCAGCTTTCTTTTCTTTTTTCCCAAAAAGCAAGGTTTTTTTACACTTGCATGAAGATGTACTTAGAAGCGATGAGGCACTGGTTGGTGACATCTCAGAAGCTGGAAGATAGAAACACACAAGACTAAAGTTAGAAACACACAAGACTAAAGCTACACTAAAGTGTAGGGGCCAATGGTCAGGGGTGCCAAAGGCCCAGGTTACCTATCCATTTCTGCTGGCATGAGGCTGGAGTTGATGCGGGGAGGGCAGGGCAGGGCTAGGTATGCAAGGCAGAGCCATCTTATGATTCAAGAGGGTAAAAATGCATAAAAGGGGAGCTAGGCAGTTGTCTTGGTCTATTTCTGGGGGGGGGGGAGGAAGAAGCATGGCAAAGGAGCCAGGAGTACTTCATGGAGAAGGGTTCTTGGAAGGCAACTCAATGGGAACTGAGCAACTGTTTGCTCCACTCAGGGGAAAAAGGAGAAGTCTAGAAAGAAAGTCAGTCTGAATGAGCCATCTGTGGAACTCCTTGCCACAGGATGTGGTGATGGCACCTGGCCTAGATGCCTTTAAAAAGGGTTTGGACAGATTCATGGAGGAAAAGACCATCACAGGTTACAAGCCATAAGCAACCTCCTGGCTTTAGAAGTAGGTTTTCTCTGTGCCAGGTACAAGGGAGTGACAACAGGAAACAGGTTATCTTGTTGGCTGTGTGCTCCCTGAGGCATCTGGTGGGGCCACTGTGTGACACAGGAAGCTGGACTAGATGGGCCATTGGCCTGATCCAGCAGGGCTCTTCTTATGTTCTTATGATACCTGTGTTCTTAGTGCTGCCAGCTGATGGAGTGGCTCTTGGGTCATTGTAGAAAGGGGGGTGCTTGACGTATCACCAATGGGACATGTTCATCACAAGATGCAGGACTATATGGCAACTGAATGAGCCAACCAGTGAACAGCCGGGGGGGGGGGCGGGGTCTGTGACCTGACATTTTATAGAGAGATTTTACATACCATGAGATGGAGGCTTCTTGTGGGGTGGGCTCATCCCTGACCATTCTTTTGTTTCTTGATGGCCCTTGTTTGCCCATTCCTTGTGGAGATGGTTGTCTCCTACTTCTACTCCTACTGTCAACCTTGAGAAGGGTGGATCAGGGGACTTCTCAGTCACTCAGGAGGCCTCAGCCTCAATTAGCATCAGTCCCCTGATTGGATTTCCAGTGATGTTTTTGAAGGAAGCTGAGGGCTGACGGCACACCTTTGTGACCACAAATGGTCTTGTTTACATCAAAGCCAGGAAGTGGCACCGTGGCAAATCAACATGTGGCTTGTCATGGAATTTCCCAAAGTATGGCTTCTCACTAGGCTTACCATCGTCCCGGAATCGACGCTGGCTTCGGCCTAGAGCGGACCCGAGCCGCTCCCAAGGGTGCACTGTAGCTGCTGCCCAACGGGGTTCCAGCTTCTGTTGCATCATTGACTGGAAGTTCCGGAAGCTGGAAGCCCACTGGGCAGCCGCAGTGCACCCTTGGGAGCGGCTCGGGTCCACTCTAGGCCAAAGCCAGCGTCGATTCCGGGACGATGGTAAGCCTATTTCTCACACACAAGTGGGGGGGGGGGGGGAAGGGCGAATTGATCCATGAACCACAGGCACACAGAACCTGATACTTCTTTGCTATCAACCCCAGCAAAGGGGAACAAGACAGGCCTGGGTCACGCTCTCCTGGCATGCAGCCAGTATCATGTACAGAAACATGTTAAGCAACACCATGGGGCACAGATGTAGACTGACACATCACCTGCACTAAGCTGTCTTCCTTCTGCTCACAGATCCTGAGCTACCCAGGCCCAATATCTCCCTGGATCCTAACAGGATGGCACTCCTGGGAAGCAACGTCACCATTCAGTGCTGGGCCAAAGGCCCAATTCAGACTTTCTATCTTCATAAGGATGGAAACCTGATGGAAGCAGAGGCGGTGGAGCCAGATAGGAACACAGCAACGTTTTCCATCAGCAATGTCAGCTGGGATCATGGGGGGAGGTACCGCTGTACCTACAAACCTCAATCAGGATTGCCCACCTCCTCAGAAACCAGTGACACATTGGAGCTCTTGCTATTAGGTGAGGTCCTAATCCCGCTCACATATCCCAGACTAACGGTGCAATACTACTCCAGGTCAGTGCTGGCACTATGGCCTCAGCACCGGCACTCACCATCGCAAACATGCCATAAAGAACATTGTGATGACTCGTGAGTAGGCAACACTGGCAGGAAGGCCTGGTGCCGTCCTTCCGGAGCTGAATCTCGACGACAGCACCATGGAGCAGGTAAGCCCTGCTCCGAGTGGCCCAGGGGCTGGGGGAAGGTGGGGAGGGCTGCATGGCCCAGGGAGGGGGAGGATAGGATTGGGCTGCCCATTGGGGCTCCATAACATCCTGCTGGGTCAGGCCAAATGCGCGTCATTTCCCACAGTGGTCCACAAGTCACCTCTGAGAATACCACAAGTAGGAAAGAATGCCATACTTCTCTCTCACAGTTGCAACGGGCATTCCGCATTCGCATTTGCTGCCTTGAGTGCTCCGTTTATTTAGAGGGAAAGGTGGGATAGAAATCATTTAAATAAGTTAATAAATATTCAGAGGCATACTGCCACTGTGTCCAATTCCCTTTTAAAGCCATCCAAGCTAGTGGACGTCACCACATCTTGTGGCAACCAATTCCAACATCTAATTATGCTTGCTTTTGTTGTATACTCTTGAAAAGCAGTACTGTACATGGTTTAACGTCACATGCTGCCTATGTGTTTTAGGGAGTTTCCGGCACAGGTGAGATGCATGTTTAAAACTGTGGCCCAGCCACTGCCATAAGATTAGTCGGTGTTGCAGGGAAAGCATGATGACTTTACAAAAGGAGGGAAGCAGCAGCCCCCACCGACTGACACGCCTCCAAGGACAGGATCCAATCATCTGCTATGGACAGGGTGTTGCTCTGGCTTTGGGGAGGGGGAAGAGACCAATGAGGAGGCTCCCTGTGAGACACACTTCCTGATGGTACCAAGCCCAAGGAGTAGGAGGGATCTGGGTAGTGTTGAGCCCCTCCCCTGAGGAAAATCCCTGCACATTGTTGTTTATGAGTTTTTAATTAACTGTTTAATTGCTTTTAAAGGTGATTGATTTTTTTTGTAACTGTTTTTTCTTGTTCTTGTAAGCCGCCTTGGGTCCCTTCGGGGAGAAAGGTGGGATAAAAATATTGCAAATAAAATAAATAGTGGGGAGAGCAGCCTGTGGCAGGCAATGGCAATCACCCCACCCCTTCACAGCTTCTCATGTACTGTTTTCCATCTGTGCACAGATCCCATCTTGCCTAGGCCTACCATTTCTATGATCCCCAGTGCGTTGGTTGTCCTTGGAGGACAAGTCACGATCCAGTGTGCAATAAATGAAGGACCTGCAAATTTCTATCTCCAGAAGATTGGAGACCCAACACCAAAGAAGCCCATGAAGTCTGACTTTGATATGGGTGAATTTTCCATTATCAGCGTCAGCTGGGAGCACCAAGGAAACTATACCTGCAGCTACGCATATGTAACCAAGCCGTTTGTGTTCTCAGCCCACAGTGACCCTGTGCAGCTTCTGCTATCAGGTGTGTTATCTGACTAGGTGAGCTCCAATCTTGCCATAGTGTTCTGTTCCAAGTTTAATTAGTTAATTGCTTCTGGTTGGATACAGCAGGACATGAAAATGATAAATCTCAGTGGGATTAGGCTTGATCTGAAGACAGTAGGGAGATAGCATGCTTGCCCTGCTTTAAAAGTGACTTCTGACACAAAGGAAATTAAACAGTGAGTAGTTTTCCTAAGAGGGAGATGAAGTATGAAAAAAACCTTAGCCTGTTTTTCTTCCAGGCTGCTGGGAAGCCATGTGTGGCCTGGTCTTTGTGGCAGAACACGGATGATGGGTGTTGTGTGCTCCTCACAGCCTGACTTCCTTATTTCATTCCAGAGATAACAGAAGACACTCCAGATTACACCCAGCTCAATATCATCCGCTTTGCCACTGGAGGTCTCATCCTTCATCTCCTCGCATGTATTGTGGTTGCAGAATGGTGCTTCTGCAGGAATGGTCGTGGATTTGAGGTTAGAAGACTCTCTCCCCCTCCTCCTGCTCTATAAGGTATGCCTATGCCTGACCTTTCCAAACTAGAAATGAACTTTAGCCCTAGGGACCCTAGAAGGCTACAAGGTCACAGCTCAGTGGTACAGTATATACTTTGCATGCTGGTTCTCTTTGAAAAGATCTCAGGGAGCCGAACTTAGAAGGACTTTTGCCTGAGTCCTTAGTGAGCTATGGCCAGTTGGAGCAGAGTCTTGGGCAAATGGATAAAAGGTCTTGAATTTTGATAAAGGTGCATCTTGATAAAGTCCTTGTGGATAAGAAGGATATACTGGATAAGGATATACTGGACTTTCAATGCCAGAGCCAGAAATGGTGGAGGGCATATTGGGGGCAAGAGGGTATGAGCTGAGAGACACGAGGGCATAATGGTGGTATAATTTTGGATTACATTTTGTAGGGGAAAGCGCTGGATCCAGCCAACAGGCTCACAGGAACCCCACCCTTGGAAACAGAAGACCACATCGCTTGAGCAAAAACTCTGTTGATTCAGCTGATACAAAGAACTCTACAGTGCAGAACTAGACCTGGAAAGAGAAGTCACATCCATTTGGGGGAGAGATTTGAAAGAAGCCATGATGTCCTGACTGTGACATCTTGATGATGCCTCTTGTGCAGACAACTGTGTCTCTCCTATTAGATTGAGGAAGGTGCTCTCTCTCCCCCTCAGTAGCAATTCCCAGCTTTAGAAAGCCATACATCAAAGAGCTCTGCTAATCAGCCTTCTGCTTGCAACTGACGTTTATGCAGTGGTGCACCGGTAAATTCTGAAGGGCAGGAGTTTGTCATGACACCGCCATAGCCACGCCCAGGGATGAGGACTCGAGTCAAATGACTCGACTCGCAAGTGCGACTTAGTCACTTTTTCCCTGACTCGTACTCGTACTCATACTCGTGACCCACTGACTCGCACTCACACTCGTACTCGTGACCCACGGGACTCACACGACTCGCACTCGACTCGCACTCGTGGGGGTAACGACTTGCCATTTCCAAGTCATTTTCCAAGTCATAGGGGAAGCCAAGTAGGTGCTTTAAAAGCCTCAGAGGTCCCCACACACACGCCCCACAACAGACACCCACCCACCCCATTTTCAGGGGAAAAAGCCATTTTCCCCTGTGACTCGACTTGTGACTCATGGTTTTTGGCCTTACTTGTACTCGACTCGCACTCGTGCAAAAATGACTCGCACTTGACTCGTACTTGCCCAAAAATTTTGACACCGACTCGCACTCGAACTCGCACTCGTGCAAAAATGACTCGTACTCTCTCTCGCACTCGTGACCTAGTTACTTAGATACATCACTGGCCACGCCCCATTAAGACTATAACAAAAACCATCAACTTTAAATGTCTTCATTAGAGTGTTTTTTCTCCTGCCACTTATTCCTACTTTGGAATTCTACTTTATTTAAAGATAGAGGGGGGAATTTGGATACGATTGGGGCCTAAATCATTTTGAGCTCAGGGAAAATGGTATACAGAGATACCTTAAGCATAACATAAACAAGCCCTCCCTTACCCCAAGAAGGTTGTTATATGATCTGAAAGTGGATGTTAGGGTTGCTGGTATTAAATTTAACATCTGCTAAGATGTGCATTGTCTTGAGTGGTCAAAACTAATCAGTATCCCATCTATCTGAATGGTTTAAAAGAATTTTGGACATAATGTTAGTTCAGTTTTTCTAGAAGTTATTTCAGGAAGCAGACAGATGGATTTGTTGAAAGGGTTTATTATTTTTGGACTAAGAATTTTCAAGGTAATTTGCAGCCATGTGTTTTCTCTTTATATGGCAGGGTGGCCAAACTTAATGTAAGAGCCACATATGATAAACTTCAGACGTTTGAGAGCCGCAATATTTAAGAAGCATTTAAATTCTTAAATATACTTACTCACCATGAACATTAAACTTATATTTTAATCCAGTGGACTCTCAGTTTATACCTGGTAAATAATTACAAAGCTTGAACATTTCTTAGGCCTCAGTCCAGCCCAACTCAGGCACAGTTGAGGCCCAATTGTGACACAATTGGGGCCCAAAATAGGACCGAGTTAGGCTGCAACTGTGCCTGAGTTAGGCAGGAGGCAAGAGCAGTGGGCCAGGATCGAGGCAACACTTACCGCAGAGGCAGGCAGGCCCCTGTGGGGAGCTGTCAGTCTTGTGGAAGCGAAGAGCCCCCTCCTCAGCCCGTCTGCGTGCACCTACCACAGCTGCTGCAGTGGTCGCAGCAGATGGGCAGCCACAGGTGGGCCTGCAGGCACTGGGCGTGCGACAGTCAGCTGAAGGGCATGACATGCCCGTGCGCTGCCTGAAGCCCTGGGCCACCAGGGCCGTGACTATGCCCACAAAGAAGGCATCCCGGTATGCCTTCTGCTCCGTGCCCCGGCCAAGACCGAGAGATGCCTTGGGCTTGTCTGCTGTGAGCGGGAAGGGCTCACGCAGCTCATCACTCCCCAGATGGGGCAACGTAGGCGCCTTGCGGCAGGTGCTCTGGCGGGGTGGGGGGTGGCCAGCTTCCATCATCAGGGAGTGGGAGGGGAGGCAGGCACACAGGCAGGCGGACAGGGGGTGCTGGGGAGGGACACGGGTGGGTCAGAAACAGACAGACAACAAGGCTGGTGGGAGAGGAATACAGGGAGAGGGGTCTGCAGAGACCAATAGGGACACAGGGGTCACTTCGCAGATGGAGGCAATGCAGGAACGGGCGCCTCTCATGCAGACGGACCGAGGGCGGAAACGGACGCTGTTGACGGGCGGACTGAGGACGGAAACGGACGCCGTTGACGGGCGGACTGAGGGCGGAAACGGACACCGTTGACGGGCGGACACGGACGCCGTTGACGGGCGGACCGAGGGTGGGTGAGAGCCCCGGTTGCTGAAAGGGCTCTTCACGGACGTGGGGGACGTGCGCCATGTCACCTGTCACTGTTTGCCTGCCTGAGAGGCCCCCCAACTTCCCCCTCCCCTCTGAGCCCTGAGGGTCTGGCAGCCCCCCTGCTGTGTTCTCCCTGGGCTGGCTGTGGCAGGCCTTGGCTGGGATTCATGCAGGGCCTTGTGTGGTGGGCGCTGTCTCTCTGTGTGTGGGGCAGTGCTTGTGTAACATTGGGGTCATGGTGTTCAAGGGGCCTTTGCCCAAGGGGCATCTTTATTGTTCTGGAACATTGGCAGGGATGGCCAGGCGAGGCTGCCAGGGGTAGGCACAGCAGCCACGCAGAATGTAGCAGCAGCAGCTAAGGAGGGTTGCAGGGCAGGCTCCCAGACCTCTGGCAGCATCGAGGCAGACGACCATGGGGCAACCAGACTGCGGGCCCAGGGGTGCTCCCCAGAAGGTAGGTGGTGGTGGACATTCCTGGGGAGACATAAATCACAGGGGTGTTCCATGGCAGCTGCTGTGTGGTAGCAATCCCCATTGAAGAAATGCCAGTGTGCCGGTTGCAAAGGCCTGCAGGGAGAGAAATCAAACACAGCTGAGTGGTGTGACATACATAGCCTGGTCTGCGCTCCTTCCCTGGGTGTAAGGTGAGCATGATCCTGTAAGGGAAAGGGGTCAAAGAGAGAGACAACAACACAACTTGGGGGTCACAACCATGGCAATCCTAGCAATACTGACCTGTCAGTAGACCCTGTGGAGAAAAGAGGGGGGGAACAGCTGGTGTCTACATATGGGTTACAGTTCCACACTCATGGCATTGTGTGCTCACATTCATACAGGCAGCTATGAGACAAGACATTGGTATAGAGGCATATCATGGCAGGCTATGCAGGCAGCTATGAGACAAGACATTGGTACAGAGGCATATCATGGCAGGCATTGCAGGCAGCAATGAGACAAGACATTGGTATAGAGGCATATCATGGCAGGCATTGCAGGCAGCAATGAGACAAGACATTGGTATAGAGGCATATCATGGCAGGCATTGCAGGCAGCAATGAGACAAGACATTGGTATAGAGGCATATCATGGCAGGCATTGCAGGCAGCAATGAGACAAGACATTGGTATAGAGGCATATCATGGCAGGCATTGCAGGCAGCAATGAGACAAGACATTGGTAAAGAGGCATATCATGGCAGGCATTGCAGGCAGCAATGAGACAAGACATTGGTATAGAGGCATATCATGGCAGGCATTGCAGGCAGCTATGAGACAAGACATTGGTATAGAGGCATATCATGGCAGGCATTGCAGGCAGCTATGAGACAAGACATTGGTATAGAGGCATGTATCCTACCTATATTTCTCTATACAAAGAGGCAGATGTCAGACCACATGTCAGCATGAACCCTGCACTTACCTGCACTTACCTGCTGGTGTTGTTGCCTGTGGGGGGGAGAGGGGCTGGGAGAAAGACATGGGTTAGCAAACACTTGCATGGAGACAGCTGCCCAGGCACAGGAGTACACAGTTTGGCCACAGGCAGAACAGCCCTCTCTGCCCTAGAGGGGGGCAGAGAGGAGAGAGGTGAAGAGAAGAGAGAAGTGGGGTGTTAGAAAAGTTTTCAAAGTCCCACTTTGTGGCTGCTGGGGGACAGAACCCCACGCCACGTGCTCAGAGAGAGAGAGAGAGAGAGTGAGTGGAGGGCTGGGGCTGGGCTTTTGTGGGAAAGAGGCTGGGTGGGGCTGGGTGCTGATAGGGTAACTATTTGGGTCCGTGTCCAGAGTTAGGCCACAACTGTTCGGTCCTAACTCAGGCCCAACTCGGGCCCAGGGTGTTAGAACTTTTCAGGAGAGGGCTGGTGTGGGTAAGGTAAAATGGCTCCTATGGGTCTCCTCACATTTGGGTCCACCCTTTTTGCTGGCCCAAATTTTGGGCCTGAGTTGGGCTCGAGGGGGCGTGTCAGGGGCTCTCCAGCGTCTGGAACTGGACCAAATTTCGTAACCGCCCCCGTCACACCCCCGACACGCCCCCGACACGCCCACTTTTAGGCTGCAATTGTGCCTGAATTGTGCCTGAACCCAATTCAGTCCCAACTGCAGCCCAACTCAGGCACAATTCAGGCACAACTCGGGCCTAAAGCACTTGGGCTGCAATTGTGCCTGAATTGTACCGCAGTTGCCTTGGGCTGGACCGGGCTGTCATTTACCTTTTATATTAACTGTGATGCAAAAAGGAGCTCAGCCAACATATTTCCGAGAGCCGCATGTTATATGTCAAAGAGCCACATGTGGCTCAGGAGCCACATTTTGGCTACCCCTGTTATATGGTGTAATTAAGACACATAGGTATCTCTAGACTCTTCTTTTTCTATATCTATAATAAATGTATTGTTGAAACAAGCTTGGCTGTGGATGTTGATGCTTCCCTCTGTTCACGGTGCAGATTGCCAGCTGGGAGGGTCAAAGATAGTAGATTGTGGAAGATCTCCCTCTGGACTCAAAAGAAAGAACAGGAATGAGATGAGAGAACATGCCACTCAGAAAGGGCTGGGCTTGATGGTCCGCCTGTCTCTTATGGTCATATTGCTTGCAGGGTCTAGAAACATTATCAGCCCAAGACAGCCACTCACATAATGGCCCTGGAAACCCTCACATAATTCACATTATAATGCTCCAAAAGCAGAATGAAAGGCTGAATGACACACACCTCCTAAGAATGTGACCACTGAAGAATCACTGAATCCATTCTTGGATTGCTAGCTTCCCATTTCCTATCAGCCTGAATGGGAAGAACTGTGAAATTTCCTTTTCACAATTCACAAAGTTCACAATTTTGAAAATCGAACAAAAGCTTTCATGGCCAGAAACAGTATTCTGAGAAAAATGATTTAAGGGTAAAAAAGCCATGTAGAAAATATTTATCAAGCCAAAAAACATATTAAAAACAATTTTAAAATTACAAGTCTCTAGAATGCTAAAAGTTAACAAACAGAAAATAAAAATCATTTCAAATACAAAGGCAAGGACCGACACCATAATGACCCCCCCAACCCCACCCCACCCCAATTTCCTGCACCGCCTTTCGTTGCAGCTGGCTTCGGGGACATCTTCCCCGGCCGGCTGTCCTGGACCTTCTAACGAGGCCCAATGCGTCAATATGTGCACTTTTATGTTTTTCGCGAATGCGCAGACTGTTTCTGAGGGCAAGGGCTGCCCTTTTTCCCTCAGAAACGTTCTGCGCATGCGCGAAAAACGTTATAAATTACGTATCGCCGCATTGAGCCTTCGTCAGAAGGCCCTGGAGCGCTGGTCGGGGAGGTCGCTCCGAGGCCTTCTCCCGGCCTCGGATCCTCCGGAGGGCGACGCATGCAGCGGAGGTGACGCGCGTCACCTTTCTGCGTGCGTCACCCCCTGGCGGTCCGCCACAGCCACCACGCTCTAGCGACGCGGGTGCTTTGTAGTTAAGTCCCCTATTAACTGCATTCTCTCAGAAAGCCCTATTTCTCTAAAGTGTTTCTCTTGTCCAGCCTACTCATACAAGGCCCTAACAAATGACTCTGCAGTTTCACAGCAGGACAATTTGTGCTGAAGACTTCTGGAACTATGCCATTTTCCTAGCCCTTTCGGGAATCTGTGGGTTTAAGACTGTACTTCTAAAGACCATGTCAAGAGAAGACATTCACCATTCAGTTTGCTTAACACACCAGTTAGTATCTGGTAATAGGAAGAGAATAACAACCAGCAGGACATTTCTGACTCTTCTCCCCCCCCCCACCTTGATACAATGAAATATAATGCCACCTGGTGACCGAATCGTATAAAGACACATCCGCACACATGGGGACAGGGATAGGTCTGGCCTGCAATGTATTGTAAAAAGTGGTAAGTCAGAGAACAAGGAAGGTGAGAAAACATGACCTGTGTCATACAGAGCACTGTAAAAAGGCGCAATTTTAAGCCAAGTATTTGAGGGAGGTGCTGGATTTCCTCAGAAAAAATACCAACCTTTCTAGTCAACAATTGCTCCTATGAATAGGTTTACCAGATCTCCAACCGGGACAGAGTGCTAGACCTTTAGGAGAGAAGGAATGTGGGCAGGTGTAGCTTGTTAAACCTTAGAGCACAATCCTAGGCATGTCTACTCAGAAGCAAGCCCCATTGTGTTCAGTGGGGCTTGCTTCTGAGTAGACATGCCTAGGATTGT
Organism: Plestiodon gilberti rubricaudatus; assembly: GCA_026170595.1. Classification (NCBI taxonomy): domain Eukaryota; kingdom Metazoa; phylum Chordata; class Lepidosauria; order Squamata; family Scincidae; genus Plestiodon; species Plestiodon gilberti. Next base: position 14,553,451 of record JANXHW010000006.1, on the reverse strand, counting down.
GCTCTAAGGTTTAACAAGCTACACCTGCCCACATTCTTTCTCCTAAAGGTCTAGCACTCTGTCCTGGTTGGAGATCTGGTAAGCCTACCTATGAACCAAAAAGACACACCTCCAAAGAAGAGGACAGAAGCTCACCCGCAATCCCACTGATGTTTAAAGGTTGCAGCAGGATACCGCAGAGCCAGCCCTTCCATGAGCCAATGAAGGATCACCTCAGGAGGCAGGGTGGAAGACTGGCGAATGCCACCTGCCTGTCCTCCATCGTGCTGCTAGCCCACAGACCAGCCAATCTGCTCACCTACCCACCCACCACAACCCCCATCCACAGTGGCGTAGCTGGTGTTTTTCCAAGGGGGCCGTGGGTGGGACGATGCATCTTCGCCTGGCCCGCCCCACCACCGGAATGGAACCGGGCCGGAGCCAAAAGGTTCCATTCCATTCCGGGGCGGGGCGAAGACGCGTCGTCCCGCCCACGGCCCCCTTGGAAAAATGCCAGCTACGCCACTGCCCGTCCACCCTGGGGGCAAGGGGAAAAATGTCCCTTTATCCCAAGGAGACCGACTGGGCTGTTATTGTATGTGACTGACTGTTCTATGGTAGTTTTATTGTGGAAAGTGACAGGAAGAAAGCAAAAACCATGGTCTGTTGAGATGCATATTTATTTATTGGTAATCAGGTAAATAAATGATTATTCAGTTAAAAGTTGAGTACTAATTAACCACTGTTGATGAACTTACAGCCCTACTTTTTATAACAGATACATTTGCCTTATGGGTTGATTACATTTAAATAAATGTGCACACTACTAAAAAAAACTCTATGCTTAGTTGGTAATTTTGAACATTAAAGGAAATGTAAAATAACCTGCAGACAACACCTCACCTCAAAAAACAAAATCACCTCAAAAAACAAACACAACTCCAAAGATATTTAAAAGAAGAACACTAACACATGGGCACTTAAAGCAAGCCCCTACTCATTACTGCTTAGAATATTTATATTCCACTTTTCAACAAAAAGGCATGGCATAATATCACAAAAGAATGAGAAAACAGTTCCCTGCCCCAATGAAGCTCACAATCTAAATCAGCCATGAGCCATTTTCAGGCCTCCATGCATCAGACTGGTTTTTCCACCTTCTGTATTGTTGTTTTTGGTTTTAATCAGCATATGAACTTTTATGTATTTATCTGTTTATCCATCCTGTTAAGTGTTCTTTTTTCCCAAGAGATAAACTTTTTGCAAAGTGCAAAATTGCTCAAGGCATCTGAGAGGGAAATTTGGATGACATTCTATGGGATCTGCCAATCAAGCACCATTCGAAAACACACCCCTCCCCCCCAAAGAACCGCTCCTGAGACAAATACCAGTAGGGTAGGGTGGCAACGGTGTCTCCAGGTCAACTTTCTACAGAGGGTTAATCGGCTTCTCCTTTAGTAGTGTCCCTGAGGAATTAAATCACACGAATTCCAAGCCTAATTCAACATCGGGTTGCTCCACCGATAAGTTGGAATGGACCCTGCACCAAAAGTTTCCTGACATCATAGTTGTCATGAGGTGCCAAAGGAAGTTGAAATGAGCTTAAGAGCATGTCTTTCCCAGTGGTGTTTCCAGTATAATGTCACTATCTTCAGAAAATGATCTTGCCATTGTGGTATACTCACTTGTAAGAATTATTTTTGCTTTGCTTCTTGGGCAACCTTTTCTAGGAATATAACACAGTTAAAACGACATGAGCAACACCCCAATAACTACATGGGGGCTTATAATTTTCAGTAAGGGACATGGAGGAGAGGAAGGAAGTCTAGTTACCTTGAGTCCATGTTCCCTCCAAAGACATTGATCCCAGATCAGAATGAAGGTGAGAAGGAGGAGGATCAGACCTCCTATGGCAACACGTACAAAGTTGACCTTGGTGTTATCGCAGGTCTCCAGGGCCTCTGGAATTATAGAAGAAAATCAGTATCTTTCCACACAAAGAAATAGAAAGGAAGAAACAAATCCACTAATTGAATCAGCGATATGTTCCAAAGAATCAGATCATGCAAAAAGCAATGTTTTAGACATGCATGCAGTTACACATATGTATACAAGGACAGTTTGGACAATCATTTTTCTAGGATCTGAGGCTTACTGTGCTCAGTAAAATGCTTACTGTGGAAGCGTTACCTCTGACTCTGAGCAGAGGAGACAGTCCTATTTGAACTCATGCCTCCTACCACAGGTCTCCTTATCCACTATGCTACAGCACTAAGGTCCAGGTCATAATACATTACAGCAGGGGTTCTCAACCAGTGGTACTAGTACCACCAGTGGTACTTTGGCCGACTGCTGGTGGTACTCGGACCACCGGAACCCCGCTCCTACACGGTGCTTTTGGTGGCGTGTTTTCGTTCCCAAGAGGCTCCTGTCTTTGGCTGACCCTCTCGGGAACACTGAGAAGGGCCCTCACACCCGCCCAGAGCCTCCTACCTGTGTTTTCTGGCCTCCCAAAACCTGAAAACCCAGAAGTAACTGGCAATGATGTCATCGCCAGTCACTTCCGGTGGTACACAGCAGGAGAGTGGCACAGGAGGTGGTACTTGGCCGGGAAGGGGTTAGGAACCCCTGCATTAGAGAACTGCTCAGTGACATTCCTAATTGACATTGCTTATGATGAAGCTGGAGGAGGAGGGAGAGGCTATGCATCATTAGCAAATGCAGGGGGAAAGGGGGTTGTGTATGACATGTACCGTATTGTCCGGAGTATAAAACGCACTTTTTTACCCTAATTTAACTTTTTAAACTAGGGGTGCGTCGTATACTCGCACTGTTGCAAAATAGAGACATTGCTGGAAGAAGCGGAGGCTAAGGAGACGCGTTGTCTTCAAAGCAGCAGTGCAGAAATGGTGAGCCGTGAGCCGGGGGTGGTGGGAAGCGAGGAAGGAAGATAAGGAAGACTGGCGCGGCTCCCCCCAACAATTTCCACCCCACACACACACACAGAGATGCAATTTTTCACACACACGGCAGCTGCTTCGCCCGCCCGCGCCCTCCAACTCACTCTAAAAACTTCCCCTCCCGTCTCAATCGGGAAGCTGTGAAGTAGGCAGGGCTGCTTGTTTGGTTCGGATGGAAGGCTCCCGGGCTGTGTAACATTTTTCCTCTCCCTCCCTCCCCATCCCAACTCAGTTGTTCAAGATCTGCTGCTGCTGCTGCTGCAGCGTCCGTCCAGGGGCACAAAAAAGATTTTCAAAACAAGACGCAATCCCCCCCCCCCCCCAGCAGTCGCAGCCGGAGCCTCCAAGCAGAAAAACTTGAAAAATGCTGCATGCAAGTGTACAACAAAATGCGTTGTGAAACACAGAAAAGTATGCGCGCCCACTAGCAGGGTGTGTACACAGAGCGTATGTGTTTTAGCAATGGGGGGGGGGGCTCGCACGCAGCCGCAGCCAGCTTGGAGAGAAGGGAGCAGAGGGGGAGAAAGAAAGTTTGCAGAAGCCACAGCGCAGCTGGCTTGGAACTGTCTCCCAAATCTTGTCAAATCCAGCAACCTCCAGAGACGTTGATCGGGAAAGGAGACTTTCAGATCGGAATCTTATGCACGCTTTCTTGGGAGGAAGCCCGTTCTGTTCAACGGAGCTTGCTTCTGAGTAAGCATGCATCGGATTGGGCTGCACAGCACTCTCTCTCTCCTCCTCGAGTGCATCAGCAGCACACGTGCTGTTTCCTGCCACTTTCGCCCACCTCCTCACCAAACACAAAGAAGGCAAGCTGAATTTAGGGAGAGGGGGGTCATCCCTGGAGAATGCATCCCTGGTTTCTCATCCCTGGAGAAACCCCTGTGTGCATTTCTCCAGCTCCACGTGCAGCGTTCAGGCTTTTGATCGAGGCAAGCTGCATCTTTCCAGATTGAAGCAGCCAAAACACCGATAGGCTGTATGTCTCCCTCCAGGCAGTTTTTCAACGACTCTCTCTCTCTCTCTCTCTCTCTCTCTCTCACACACACACACACACACACACACACACACACAGTGTTGCTGATCTGCAAAGAAACGGTGATTTCCGTTTGTCCTGCCCTTCAGTCTCCCTAATTTCTCTCTGTCCTGCCCTTCTGTCTGTCTTTCATACGTAGGACTTCTTTTTGTTCTTTGGAAAACACAAACACACTATGTTGGAGTGGGCGAGGGAGGAGTGGTGGAGGGAGGAGCTGCGTTTTAAACATTTACTTTTTTAATAAAATTAATTTACATAAAATAATTTGCATAATTTAATTAGATAATGTGTTAATTTGATGGGGGTACAGTTGGTCACAGAGACAGTGACAGGGGGTATAACTGGGTAATAAGGTTGAGAAACCCTGGATTAGGCTGCAATCCTGTGCACACTCCTGAGAGTAAGCTCCATTGAGAACAGTTGGACTTGCTTCTGAGTAGACATGCACAGGATTGCACTGTTTGTTTAAATCACTGGCATATATTTAATGCCAGTTATTTAATTAAAGTTTTTTTAATAGCACCAAACTTTAAGGGTGCGACTTATAATCAGGTGCGTCTTATACTCGGGCCAATACGGTACTTGCAGCTGGCTGTGGGAGTTGTTTGTAGGCAATGCTCAGGCAATATAATGAATGAATGCTTTGGGAGCAGTAGCTGCTGCTACTGCTGCAATGGCGCATTGAAGTGTTTTTGCTCTTTGCATTTTAGTGTGATATTAAGGAAGATAGGAGAATGACTAGTGAACGTGCAGTGCAGTGAAGTGCACTAAACGTGCAGAGAGAGTGGAGGCTATTTGAGCATTATTATTATTATTATTATTATTATTATTATTATTATTATTATTATTATTAATTGCACCATCAATGTACATGGTGCTTTACACAGAGTGAGAAGACAGGTCCATGCCCCCAAAGGGCTTACAGTATAGATAGTGACACAAGGGAGACAACAAGGGAAGGGAGACGGAAAAATGCTTCTTTATGTGGGAAGTAAAATTGACATGTTGGGATCAAAATGCCCCTTCCTTGAAGAGGTATTTGAGACATAAGCACTTTGGGCCTCTTTCTGTGTGTGAAGATCCTGTTCCAGCTCAATTTTGCTTGGCAAAATGTTCTGTAAGTATACTGTGTGAAGACACCCACTCTCTTGCAAAGGTTGCCACCTTTTTGACTGGCTCTGCTTCTATGCCATTAACAGCCGTCTGGAAAATTACACAGGTGAAAGTATTTCCATCACTTGATCTCACAGCTAGGGAAAAAAAAAAGCTTCACTAGCATCATTTATTTGTTTCAAGTTATTCTTTAAAGCACAGGGCATGGAACTGTTGTGCCTCTCTGCTCCAACTTGGGTCGAATCACATTGAATCATTCGTGCCTCACATTTAGCTAGAATTCATCCCCAACCAGAATCCATCAATCAGTTTGGAAAACCTCCTAAAATATTATGCTAATGAGCATGGCTGGACAATATCATGGCTGGACAATTAGCATAGATTATTATGCTAATGAGCATGGCTGGACAATATCAACAATACCAAGCCAGATATCACACCTGGTATCGAAACTCGGAGCTCCAGGAGGGTGCTGTGCTGTGAGTACAGAAAACGTCTGCTGCGATGTTCATAGCTGCAGCAATAGTTTCCTTGGTGCTCCCAACTGATGTTGCTAATGGAAAGTTTGCCCTCATCCCAGTCAGACGTCATGGGCCACCTCAATGTTGGGTCTCCTATCTTATGGAGATAGAATTGCATAGGTTCATCTTGCATAGGACCATCTTGAATTTCACACTGGATAGTGACTTGTCCCCCAAGGACAACCAATTCGCTGGGGCTCCTGGAGATGGTAGGCTTGTGTAGCTTGGGATCTGTGTACAGAAGGAAACAGAAAGTAAGAGGCCCATAACCACATAACTAGTAAAGGAAGTACATGATGGATGTTGTTTCAGAAGCGTCGTCTGGGGGGGGGGGGCTGGTACCCTGGGCCCCAGGCGCCGCTTCAAGGAGGGGCGGAATTTCGCCGCATAAAGGGGGGGGGGAGAAAATGTTACCTGAAGGTCCGCATTGGAACTGGGCCCTCCCTCCCGCCCTGGAGCCGTTTGGCTCCAAAATGGGTAGCAAAACAGCAGGGGGGGGATTGGAGCCGTGCGTGTGCGCGAAACTGACATCACTTGGGTGACATTGCGTCGGCGCCCCCCCCACATGGGGACGGAAACACACCTCTGCATTGTTTCCCCTTCTTTTGTCATACCATGCAACCTCTGGCAATGTTAGGACACAATGGCTTAGCCCGCACTAGCTGCTTACCTCATGTCAGGGGACCTTTACTTTAAACTAGTGGTTCCCAAACTGGGAGGCGTGGCTCCCAGGGGATCCGCGGATACCATCCAGGGGAGCCACGGATACCATCCAGGGGAGCCGTGGAGTGCCACAGAATCCTCTCAGAATACAGTGCAATGCCAACTGGCAGGCATCAACATACTGTAAGGGGGAGCTGCTGCCAAGGGTTGCCAAGGGTCAAGGGAGCTGCGGGTTGAAAACGTTTGGGAAACACTGCCTCAAGGTCAGGATAGGCCCACTTCTAAGTCTTTTACAGTGGTGGAGCACAACAATGCTGCATGAGCAACACTGGTGAGGTGACACCCTTGTGCTGCACCAGTGGAGGAGCTGGGTAGAATTGCGCTGTAAGCCACGTTTTCATGTGGGACTCCTTGCCTAAGGAAGAAGGTTATTCTCATAAATGTAGCATGGATATTTTCATAATCAGACATATTGTAAAAAAAAGAGGTAGAGATTTTTATGGGTTAAAAGATCATGTAATTTTTTTTATAATATTAAACAAGTATGAGGAATTCCAGTCTTAAAATATATAAAATATATAAAAACACAACATTTTATGTTGGATCTTTGTGTTTTTATATATTTTATATATTTTAAGACTGGAATTCCTCATACTTGTTCAATATTATAAAAAAAATTACATGATCTTTTAATCCATAAAAATCTCTACCTCTTTTTTATTCTCATTAGCTGCTCTATTTTGGTTGAAATGTGAGAGCATGGAACATGCAATATTATATCTAATAGGCAATCATATTCCCTAATACAAATGAATTTAAATATTTGCTCTATACAGTATATATTCAATATATACACTTGCTCCACCCTTATTGAACAGGCAGAGTAGCAATTAGCTGCCCCACTGAAATGTTGAAATTTAAATTCATTAAATACACACACACACACACACACACACACACACACACACACACACAGATATAGATATACACACACAGTATATGTGTGATGCTTAGAGGTTGACAAAATGGTAGTCTCACCTAATACCAGCAACTCCACACTGTTGCTGGGCTCTGAGATGGAAAACCCAGATGACGGTCTATAGCTGCAATTGTAGCTCCCTGCATCCTCCAGGGTCACATTTCTTATGAAGAAGGTGGCCATATCTCCATCTGACTCCTCCAACCGTAATGTTACTTGAACTCCAGGCTTATGAAGACAGAACACATTGCTTGGACCTTTGACCCAGCATTGAATGGTGGTGTTGCTTCCAAGAAAAGCCACCCTATTAGGGTTCAGGGCAATGTTTGGCCTGGGTAGATCAGGATCTGTGAGTAGAAGAACGTCAACTTAATGCATATTGTGCCACAAGCTCCATCCGTGCCCCATGGGTTCAGCCATGTTGTCGACAAAAAAGAAAAAGAAAAAAAGATCCTGCTCACCACTCTTCTGAACAACTGGAAACAAATCCTGATGTCCAGATGTGCATGTTTAAAATTGTCCTGTCTCCATCTGTGCCCCTTTAGGGAAGGGGAGGTGTGTGTGTGTGTGTGTGTGTGTGTGTGTGTGTGTGTGTGTGTGTGTGTGTCCCTTTCCCTTTATCCCACACAATGCTACAAGCTGGCTTCAGTCCTAAACAGCAGTGTTCTGTAAGGGGCTGGGAATACATTGCAACAGTTTGTTGCAGGTCCCCACTTGTTCCTTCTAATAGCGAACAAGGTGATTTTATGCCTGTTATCTAGCTAGGAAATGGAACACGGCCATCCTCTGACAAGGCAGTGGTTTCTGCAAATTTAGAGGACTCCCCAACTATGCCAACAAACAGTTATTTGTAAATTAAAAGAAAATTATTTTCATAAATTTCATTTACAGTACCTACTGTACCCTCAGTCCATCCCAGCTGGACTAACTTTCCTGTCCTCGTTTCCTAGAACTTTGCTAAAGAACTTTGCTAAAGAAGCATCAAATGCAACAGGTTGGGAGATCCATTCATTTCTTGCCCGTTCCCTTCAATGTAGGAAATAGAGCTTCAAGAGCTATCCCAACAACTGCCCTGGACAAACATTCTCCCAGTGTTGAACAGTATATGAAACATCTTATAAAAGAATGTATCCAGAGGCTATTGAAACCTGGAAGCAAAAAGATCTGCTCAATAGAAAAAAAAATATTTTATTGATAAAGTCTGGACACCAGCATTAAAGAAACAAGCCTGCTGGCAAGTGAAAGGAATAACGCAAGTACAGCTATGTGCTGGAACAATTACTACCTAATCACCGTTATTCATTTGTCTGGTTTGCGCATTTTTATTCTGAACTGACTGCAATATAACCTAAGTTTTGGCAGAGTGTGATCCTCTGTTACTGCAGCCTCAGGCAGCCTCAAGTTATACTAATTGATCTAATTATTATCCTCAGCAGTGTTTGACTGTAAAACTCACTATTTAGGCGAAACGAGGGTGGAGCGAAGGCAAGTAGTTCTGCAAGACTCCGTTACACTGGAGTCAGCGGCCCCTCCCCCTTGCTGTTGGAGCCATTCCAGCAGCAACAGGGGAGTGTCCTGCATGTTGCCTTTGCTGCCAGAATGGCTCCAACAGCAAGGGGGAGGGGCCGCTGACTCCAGTGTCACGGAGTCTTGCAGAACTACTTGCCTTCGCTCCACCCTTGTTACGCCTCCGCGTGCAAGTTGATGATCTCCATCATCTTGCTTGTCCCAGGTTCTCTTCCAGGGCTGGCAGCTTGATAATATCTAGTACAGACTAGATGAAATGTCTTTTTGCTATTTTAAGACTTTGTTTTTAAAATTGTTTTTAACTTGGCCATGGTCCCTAACCCTGTAAATTTTATATGTTCTCTGTAAAGATTCTCCCAGTGCTTTGCTACCAAACACCCACCAGACATTAGAGCTAAAATTAAGTTAATCCATACTGATGCATGCGGATGGTGAAGTGCATTCATTACCTGTCACCAGCAATTCTAAAGAGTCACTGGGTTTGGAAATTAGAAAAAGGCTGGACTTGGGTTGGTAACTGCAGTGGTATCTCCCTCCATGCTTCCTGCTTGCATTGATGATAGAGAAGGTGGTCGTGGTCCCCTGGGTTTCGGCTTGCTGATGAGGCATCTGGTCTCCAGCCTTTTGGAGAAAAAACCTGACAGCTCTCTCTTGACTTTGACAATGAATAGTGACATTCCCCCCAAGAGTAACTCTATCAGTGGGGCTCAGGGAGATGGAAGGCCTGGGCAAGTCCGGATCTGTACAAAGGAAGAAATGGTAAAGTGAAGCCACTCGCTTGTACACTACCATGTTCTTTCTTTGACTCGTTTCCCGGAGATAAAAAAATTTGTTTCCCCAGCTCTCCTTCTAATGAATCCATTAACTCAGCAGCTTTGGCTAATGTTGTAGGCTTTAATAATCTATATTATTAAATAATCTATATTATATATAGATTATTTAATAATCTATATTATTATATTAACGTGACCCATGGGTTGAAGCCCTATTAAGATAATAATATCTTCAGTTTTTACCTGGCTGCTGTCCAGCCATCTATTCAGTAATCTGTCCGCTCAGCACCCCAGCTGACTATGGTGAGAGTCAGACTTTGACCTAGAAGATCCAGGTTCAAATCCCCGCTGAGCCACGAAGCTTCCTGGGTGACCTTGGGCCAGTCACTATCTCTCAGCCCCACCTACCTCACAGGGTTGTTGTGAGGACAAAAAGGCGGGGAGGAAATATGTACACCACTCTGAGCTCTTTGGAGGAAGGGCGGTATAAAAAATGTGGAAAAATAAATAAATAAATAATGTTTCCTCTTCAACCCTCTCAACTCCTGCTTGCTACGTTCAGTAGTCAGACCAAAACATTGCTTGGACCCTCTCTTTAAATAGCTCAGAATCCAGGACTCCTCCAATCTTATCTCTGAATACACATCTCCAAAATTTCCACTTATTTGGGATCTGACACATATACCATCCTGTATCCCCATTTGGCAATTTTAAATTATTTACAAACGTTCTCAAAACTTAAAAAGACACTCTACACATCATCTCTCTTCTGATACTGGGGAAATCTCTTTGGTTCGTGATGAGGTTGTTCCCACACGAATGTGGCTGAAATCTGCCTTCGCGCAGAATTCTCGTGCCCTTCTTCCATTTTCAACTTATTTTTTTCACATTTTTTTATACCGCCCTTCCTCCAAGGAGCTCAGAGTGGTGTACATATTTCATCCCCTCCTTTTTGTCCTCACAACAACCCTGTGAGGTAGGTGGGGCTGAGAGATAGTGACTGGCCCAAGGTCACCCAGGAAGCTTCGTGGCTGAGCGGGGATTTGAACCTGGATCTTCCAGGTCTAAGTCCGACTCCCAAACCACTACACCATCCTGGCTTATGTAATTCTAATTCACTGCCCTTCTTTCAGCTGCTCTTTCCTTCTCTTCTATTTCATTTTCTACAGAACTTTCACTCTCTGCCAAAACTCTTTCCTCTTTTTCCTGTGCCAGCCACCTCAATCTTTCTTTTATCTTGATCTAACTGATGTTTTAACTTGATATTCCTGATGATGTAATTATAATGCCACTGAGGTCAGCAAGCTGGTCAATGTGTGTCAGTGGGCTGGATGTGAGCCATGGGCTTGAAGACCTTTGCTCTACAATAGTCCATAACAGAATAAGACTGAGAAGCAAAAGTATACCAAGCTATGTCACCCTGGTTGCTAGTCAGAGGGGTGCTGAATTAGGATCCTCACCCAGTACAAAGAGCTCCACAGGGTCACTGGTTTCTGAGGAGATGAAAGAATCTGGTTGTCTGTAGCTGCAGTAGTAGCTCCCTCCATGATTTCGGCTGATGTTGTTGATAGAGAACAAGGCTGTTTCTTCCTGCATTGCCATGTATTGTGTAGACACCTGAACTCCAGCCTTATGAAGACATAACCTCCCATTCTGAGCTTTGATCCAGCAATGAATGGTGATGTTGCATCCCAGGTGTGCTACCCTGCCAGGACTCAGAGAGATATTGGGCCTGGGTAGATCTGGATCTGTGAGAAGGAGGAAGATATGATGTGCATACAATGGCTCAGTCTCCATCCATCCATCCATCCCAATGGACCAAACCACATTCCAGATACAACAGTTATATTATTGGCTAACCTTCTGAACAACTGGAAACAGATCACATCATTTAGACATGCACATGGTAGCATTGCTCTTTCTGCCTCTGTGCCCCCTACCTAATCAATGGGGTAGCATGTCCATTGGCATACATTCTGACTAGCTCAGTTTTTCTAACCATTGGCATCTGGAAAAATCTTTAAATCATCTGTCTTTTTTGAAAGCACAACACCAAAATGCTTTAATAGCACTAATTTTAAAAAATGTCCTCAGAGTAGAAAATATTGCCCAAAACTACAAAACTGTTTCAATGGTTTAATACATACGGAACCTTTTTTTAAAAGAAGTTGCTATCTGCATGTTTAGAACATAACCAAACAACCTGCCTTACATACATCCAATTTTATAATCATGGGATACTACAAATATTCTAGGCCAGTGAATATTCTAGGCTAGAATATTTTTTTCATGCCGTAACCCCCTGCCCCCCCCCCATCGCTGGGCTATGCTGGTGTGCAAGTTGGGTAAATAAAAACTGTGGGCCACAACCCCCCATATGAGGCATTGCGACCCCATCGGGGCCGTGACCCATGGGTTGAAGATCACTGTTCTAGGCTATCATCTCCAAATATACTCAACATGGTTTATGGAGCAATCCTGGGTATCTAAGCGCCGGGGGGGGGGGAGCGCGTGCTCCCCCGGTGCTGGGTGTTGTAAGTGTGCCATAAAGTGTATTTATGTCATCCGGAGAGTAAAGGCCACCGGTGCAGAGGCCGGCAGCCCTCTCTCCCCCGGCAGACCATCCCCACTGGGCAAGGTAAGCCCTGCATCGGCCGGTGCAGGGGGAGGGCAGACTGGGTGGCAAGGGAGGGCGGCCATTGGACAAACTGGGTGAGGATATCGGTGGCGAGCTCCGCCAATATCCCAAGCCCTCTCCCGGCCCGGTGCAGCCTTACACCCCGGCCTCCAATGTATGCCAGCTCCAGAGATGGCGTACATTTGAGTAGGCCCATAGGGCCTCAGTCTGCTTGCACCTGGGGAAGGGAATGCTGGTGCCGCAATCCTTAGGATTGTGCTGCATGCGTCCTTCACAAAATAGCCTCCTCCTAGTCCTTTGCTACTAAACACTGCAGTTAAATTTCAACAAAAATTCAGACTGTGGTATCGGGCTAGAGGAATGTATGCCGAGTCATCTCGTTTTACCTTTTACCAGCAATTCCACAGACTCACTGGGCTCTGAGGTTACAGAAAGCAGTGGTGACAAACGATAACTACAGCTGTATCTGCCCCTGTCCTCCAGGCTCGCATTGCGGATAAGGAACTTGTCAGAGTCCCTGGGGATCTTGAGGATCAGAGGAGGCATCTGCTCTCCAGCCTTCTGGAGACAGAACTCCACATTCCAGCGTTTGCTCTGGCAACGGATAGTGACATTTCCCCCAACAGCAACCACATCAGTTGGGCTCAGGGTGATGGTGGGTCTCGGTAATGTGCGATCTGTGAAAAAGGAGGAGAGAGAATAATAAAGACCCCTAACCTGTTGCCTGGGAGTGGAACAATGATCTGGAAGGACAGGACAACACTGTTTTTTGTCCTTCAGCATCATCATCACACACACACACACACACACACACACACACACACGCACGCACATGCACACGCACACGCACACCACTAGCCAAAGCCTAATATGGTCATGAGTCTGACCATGAAAAATGCCAGCCAGCCATACACCTGGTATCAGACATTTCTGCTGCAATTGTAACACTTTGAAGCAATTTGCAGATGTCAAGTCAGGGAAGCAGAAAGCGTTGCAAGCTGGCTGGAGTTGAAGGATCATTGGGCTGCATTATCTTGCTACGGGAGCCGAGCACAGGACAGTAGTCGTGCTGTCTGTCTATGCCAGTATATTGGCCCTCACTATGCCTTACTTGTCTATTTGTAATTAAAGTACATATGGCTAGGACTATGTAATCTGTCTATACAGTTGGCCCTCTGTATCCATGTGGGGTCTGTTCCTGGAACCCCCGCAGATACTGAAATCCATAGATACAGGGGGCCAACCGGAAAACACTGTAAAAAGAAAAAAAAGGTAAAAAATGCGGGTGGGGGTGTTACCTTTTAGATAGCAAAACGCTGCGTGTTCTTGCTTAAACAGGTTGAAATCGCACTCCGGAAGCCTCTTCCGGGTTGTGCGACATCCCATTCATTCTGGAGCTATTTTGGGAGAGGGAGGGGGAGTTAGGCTACTACTACTACTAAATAATAATATACAGCTTCCAGTGCTGTCCCATCCAAAGTGAACTAACGGCACAATCCTGTGTAATGGAGCACCACTCCGCTGGCGCTGGGTGTCGTAAATGTGCCGTAAGGCACGTTTTTGACACCCAGAGAGAAGGCCCTGCTGGTGCAGAGGCCAGCACCAGCCTACTCGCCCTGTATCCAGGCCATCCATTGTGGTGAGCGGGTAAGTGCCCACCTGTCGGCGAAGGGAGGCTGGAGGGAGGCACCGCCAGGCCCGAGAGAGGGGTGCGGATATCGGCAGCATGACAATGGTGCAGCTTTTGTTCCATCATTCTGCGACTGCCACTGTAAGCCCAGAATAGGATTAGACTGTGAGTATATGAAGCTGGGTCACTAGTGTTCTTAGTCTGAAGGATGCTGAAAGAGAACTCACCTAAGACCAAGAGTTCTAGAGGGTCACTGAACTTTGATCTGAAAAAACTAGATGGTGGTCTGTAGCTGCAGGAGTAGGTCCCTCCATCTTCCCGGATCACGGTGTTGGTGTGAAATGTGGCCATCTCCCCATATGGCTCCACTGATAATGGTTGTCTATAAGCTCCAGACTTATGAAGAAAGAACCTCTTGTTTGGACCTTTGGCCCAACACTTAATGACGATCTTGCTTTGCAGGAGTGCCATTCCGCTGGGGCTCAGGGAGATATTGGGCCTGGGTAGGTCAGGATCTATCGGCAGAAAGAAGACAACTGAGGGCTTATGGTGTTGTAATTTCCATTCCCCTGTGACCTAAAACCTTGTTCAAGTTAGAAATGTGATACTAGTGACTTATCAGTAGGAAACAAAACAATAAGTCCATACTATTGACTTATCATTTTGTTTCCTATTATTGACTAATACTAATGCTATTAGTATCGACTAATACTATTGACTTATCAGTAGGAAGCTCTAATCCAAGAGTTTCAGCATGTAAGTTTCAACTGCAGCAGACTGGGAGGCTTTCTGTTGTTGTTTTTAAAAGAAAAACACCCTAAAATGCAGACATCAATATTCAAGAGAAGGTCTCTGGGCTGCCTCCCATTAATCTATTCCTACAACTGCCCTGTACACTGGGTCCATGAGTTACAGACAGCCGCACTTAGAAGCTTTTGCGCAGGCGCAGTCCATCTGTTATGATGCTTTTGCACAGGCAGGAGAGCTCTGGGCTGACAATAGCTGGCTGTTTCGATTTATATATGTTCTGACTTCCAGACAAACCTCTGGAATGGAACTGGTAAGTATCTTGGGGACGTACAGCACAATCCTACGCATGTCTACTCGGAAGTAAGTCCCATTGTGTTCAGTGGGCTTCCTCCTAGGAAAGTGTGCATAGGGTTTCAGGGACGAATGTCCCTTTCTCCTGAGGAGGCCTCCAGCTGCACCGGCCCGATCCTGGATAGGATCCTGAGCAGCGTACGTTTGCATGCACGGCGGTCCTAGACAGGATTGGCCTGTTAGTGTATTATCATCCTTCTATCTGTGGCTTTCCTACTAAATACCCAGCAGACACTGCAGCCAAAATTCAACTAAAAATTTAAAACAGTGCATGGCACTGAGAGAGGATGTGCAAACGTAACTCTTTTACCTGTTATCAGCAAGTCTACAGAATCGCTAGGCTCTGAGAGAAAATAAAGATCTGATCTGGGACGAAAACTGCAGCTGTAGCTTCCTCCATGCTTCCCGCTGGCATTGCTTATAGAGAATTTGGCAACAGACTTATCGATTGCCATGAGCTGATGAGGAGACTGGCGTCCAGCCTTATGGAAATAGAAGCTTGTTGCCCAATGTTGGCTTCGGCAGATGATATTGACATTTCTGCCAAGTGCGACCGGCCCAATGGGGTCGAAAGAAATGGTGGGTGTTGGTAACCCTGGGTCTGTGCAAAGGAAGAGAGAAGAGAGTGAAAATCCCCCACCCAGTTGCTGAGAAGTAGTTTTACCCTGTGGCAGTGGCGTCCCTACACTGGTGCGGGGTGTGTGGACCGCACCATGTGACATTCTCAGGGGGTGACATCACTAGTGTCCAAAATCGTGGAAACCTTTGTCTTTATGAATTATACCATCATGTTATATATCATTCGATGTGTAATCTCATGTAGGAAATATCTGTATCCTATCAAATGTTATGACCAAATAACCGGAAACAGAAAACACAACTTCCTTGTGTAACAAAAAGTGGTTTTCCTTAACTCAAAACAGACCAATGAGACTGATTGTTCTGAGAGCCGAGTTGGTTACTGTTACTTGTACTGTTATATATTAAAAAAATTAAGTTAATGCTCTCATACTGGGTGACGCAAACCCTTGTGATGCCTCGGTTTAGGCTGCAAACATACATTAGGCTGTGCGTATAATATTGTAAATTTAAAGGTGTAATTTTGATTAAGCGGGAGGTGGGGCAATGGCATGGGGGCCATGATGATGCATTTCCCCACCCACTGCATGGGAGAAGGTTCATCGTGGGGGTGACACACTGACCTTCTGCACTGGGTGACGCAAGCCCTAGGAACGTCCCTGCCCTGTTTTCCATCCAGAAGGATGCAGAACAAGGAGGTAGTAACAGCATTTGCTGTCCCTCAGCCCTAACAACAGAGGCCCAACTTACCCCCCAAGTTGTCTGGACAAACCAGAACAAATGGAAGATAATCTGATCCAAGTATCCATGATACTAAAGATCTGTTCCTGGGTATGCGTGCCTTTGGGAGGATGAGAAGGAAATTAGAGGCACCTCTGATCCAACACCCCTGTTCTCTCTCCTCTTGGATCACACCCTGTTTGTAGAAGAATGTACATAGCACATCGGCACTATCCTGAGCTGCTGCTGAAATGTTCTTGGTATTTTGCTATGCTACTGAGATGACATGGCATGTGCTATTGGCACATTTGTGCTAGAGCCCTACAATTGGATGTATCCACTTTTCTCCATATCTCAGAGCAGACAACAATCAACTAAAAATACTAAACTAGTGAGTCCAGAATCCATGGCTCAGGGATTAGGGGTGGCCAACCTTTTGCCATTAGGGCCTCTGTGTTCTTAAGAGAGTTGTGCACAAGACATCTTGGCAGCTGCAAGTGCTGCTGCTGCTGCTAAAGCAGCTGCACCTGCTGAAATGCCCTCACCGATACAACCATTAAAGGGCCAGGAGCATTCGTGTTGAAAGGTTGGCCACCCCTGTTTTAGATGATCCTCTGAATGGTGGCATCCAGTCCCTAGGCTTTAAAAAGTAGAATCTTCTGTCTTATGTCCACATTCAGTGTTTATTGCCAGGCTACTCTGCTGCAGCACCATAACCAGTAATATTACACTGGTGCAAGAGAACTTCAACCAGATACAACCCACATTTTCACCCCTTCTAGGGCAGACCCAAACCATCAGCTGCAAATATTGCATCAGTCACCCATGGCCTCAAGGAGCCCTTCAGAGACCCTAAGTAAGACATTTACCTGGGCCTCTTACCCATGATCAGCAGCTCCACAGCATCACTGTGCCTTGACCACAACTGGCTCATTGAATCGTAATAGGAACAGGTGTACTTCCCGCCATGGTTTGTGCTCACATTCAGGAGGGGAAAAGAAGCTATTCCTCTGTCCACCTTTCCAGGAATGCTCATGTTCTGACCACCTTTCTCCAGATGGAAATCCAGCACCAAAGGTGAAAACGCCTGACAGATAATGGTGGCGTTTCCTCCCAGCGAGACTCCCCAGCTAGGACTCAGGGAGATGAAGGGCACATGGAGGGCATCACTAGATTAGCAAAGAAACAAGGACAACATTATTTGTTGGAGGACGGGAATCGATACCCCACCTCTAGGGAAGCTTTAGCCCAAGAAGCAAAAGGATTCTTCTAGGATTTAATGGAAGCAAAATGCAAACACTTGTGTATCTGCACCAAGGCCTTGTCAGAATTTCCAGATTTCTCCATCTGTATTTTTGTTATTTCTACAAGAAAATGTTTGGTTCAGTTATTTACTTGATTATAAATTACTGGTTATTATAAATCACTCAGTTATTTGCTCCAATGAGCTCAGGGCAAATTACATCAGTTTCTTGGGGAGCTTCCTACTCAATAATAATTGTTGTTGTTCAGTCGTTAAGTCGTGTCCAACCCTTTGTGATCCCATAAACCATATCCTGCCAGGCCTTCCTGTCCTCCACTATCTTCCTGAGTTCGCTCATTTTCATGTTCGTTGCATCAGTGATGCCGTCTAACCATCTCATCCTTTGCTTTCCCCTTCTCACTTAAGGTATTATTCTCATAAAATACCTTGGCCAGCCCAAGACTTTGCACAGCTTGAGGCAGTGTGCCAAATGCTACCCCCCTTACCAGGTGATGTGCCAGCCCCAGCTCCTCCCACCCCCTGTATCGGAAAAGGGAGGAGTGTGTGAAAAGGGGTTGTAAAGGTTTGGAGGCAAGACCCACCTCTCTCTCTCGCGCGCGCACGCACGTGGAAGACCCATTTAAAGATCTCCCAGGTCAAAGTAACTGAGGTTACATTCTCAACACGCTCGGCCTCAGCATCTCTTACCTTTGAGCACATTTTCCTCCGGAGCTAAAGAGCAGCCTGGAAAGAGAAAAGAGAGATTACAGTACTAAAGAAACCCCACAGCCACATGAACTATCTGCCAGACCAAAGTATCAATTTCCCCTTCTAACCCAAGAACAATTATACAAACAGCACAATCCTATGCATATCTACTCAGAAGTAAGCCCCATTGAGTTCAGTGGACTTACTCCCAGGTAAATGTTTTAGGACTGCAGCCTCAATCTGGGACATGTTTTTAACACCTGGGCTTTCATCCTCTACCCGCACACTTGAGATTTCCATGAAGGAAAAGTGTGCCTCTGTGTACATACAGAGTGCCTCTTTGCGCACCATCAAATAATCACAATCATACCCACATGAATCTTGGGTTAATGTGCCACAAAGGATTTCTGGGCATTACAACCTGAGTCGCAGGTAGGTGCTTGAGTTCCAGCATCTCTCCTTGAAGAAATTCAATGCAGCAGAGCAAGGTCTCTCTATCACAGCCACTCTAACTGGCAAATGCCCTTCTCACCAGAAAAGAGCACTCCTTGGGCCTTGTGATTCTTCTTACCCAAATAAGAAGATGGTGAGAACAGGCATCACGATGGAGGCATGATGGGCTACCTAAGAGTTGGTCCCAAGGCCATTGTTCCCCGGCTCTGTTTAGTATAATTATTTCAGTGAATTCCTCGATGACATCTGAAGCGATAGGAAGCTACAGCCACCCTAGGTCTGTGCAAAGGAAGAGAGGAGATAGTGGAAAAACCCCTCCCAGTTGCTGGTGATAAGTAGTTTTACCCTGTGGTTTTTTTCCAGCCACAAGGACGCAGAATGAGGAGGCAGTAGCAGTGTTTGCTGTTCTTGCGTCCGCTCACGAGGTCTCTCAATCTGTAGGAAAGATCTCTTATCTTCAGATAACCCTTCGCATACAAAAGCAGATAGATACACATTTCACCGAAAAACCCAAAATAAAGCAGAATCCGTAATGGTGGGGGAAACAACTGAAATTTGGTTGCTATTACAGAAAGATTGCTATTAATAAAAAAGCAGTGCTGGACTAGAATAAAGACCCTCCCATCGAACTTTAGGCGCATTTGTACATGCATTTTAGGTGTAGTGGTTTGGGAGTCGGACTTAGACCTGGAAGATCCAGGTTCAAATCCCCGCTCAGCCACGAAGCTTCCTGTGTGACCTTGGGCCAGTCACTGTCTCTCAGCCCCACCTACCTCACAGGATTGTTGTGAGGACAAAAAAAAGGAGGGGAGGAAATATGTACACCACTCTGAGCTCCTTGGAGGAAGGGCGGTATAAAAATGTGGAAAATAAGTTGCTGCTTTTCTTTCCCATGCAGAGACAAGAATGTGCAGGGGGCATTCTGGGGATGTCTGAACGCCCCCAAATGCCCCCTGTACTTGCAGAGTTGCACTGGCGTCTGTCCTGCGTCTGAACTGTGTCTGAGAGGGGTTACGCTGGTGTCCATCCTGCGTTCATCAACGTACGGCAAGTTACACTGGCATAAGTGCACTTACACCGGTGGATCTACTGTTACACAGAAGAGTTACACAGGATTGCGCTGAGGGACTCACAACCAAAGACTTGGGACTTGGGACTTGGACCCACAGACTTGGGATTTGACTCGAGACTTGCAGCGCAATCCTAACGAACTTTACAGTGCTGATGTAACCATGCCATAATAGGGTGCACACTGCATTTTGCAGTGTGGGGGCAATCATGGAGGCATCTTCACGGTGAGGGAACATTTGTTCCCTTATGTCAGAACTGCATTGCGGCTGCACCGGCGCTGGAAAGTTGGTTAGGACTGCGCTGACAGAGTCAGAGACTTGATCCACATCCCTGGAAGGAGAGGTCAGGACTCTAGAACTGAGGTCAGGGCAGGTAATCTGTAAAAATGAACAGTTTATTAAAGGACTGAATAAACAGAACAAATAAAAAGGAGAAGGGATGCAGAGGGTTAAAATATACACTGTACATAACAACAATAAAACAGGGCTGACCAAGTCAAATGTTGGCAAAAAATGTTAGCACAAGGCAAGCAGAAAAATCAAATAAAATTCCTGAATGCAAATTGCTGGATTCTTTTCCCTATCCTTAGCTACTCATACCAAAAGACAGGGAAGGGGGATCTGGTTCCTACACTCCAATGAGGAGTGGGCGAGCCCTTTGTTAATGCATGAACATGGGACATCAATGACGGACCAGAGGCAGTAACCCAGGGTATCCCTGTGCATAAACTTTAAAAACCTAGGGTTGATGATGTCAAAGAACCAGACAACTAGATGAGTTAGAACCATCTGGGCAGCCCATCCCTACCAGGTAAACTGGACTGGACTATCCAATCGGTGGGCACATGCAAATGTCAGCAGTAGGGTTGGCCAAAATCCTTTGTTTCTGTTAAGATTCAGGCATAAAGACACACAATCATAAGACTTGTCTGAGATGCTATATGGTCCTTTTGTAATGACTGTGAATACTGTAGGAAAAATATATATAAATGGGGGGGGGCTACTGCAGGAGGCTGTTTCAGCGCTTTGAGGAAGCTGAGACATTGCAGAAGCTTCTGGGTGTTATAAATGTCGAAACCAGAGAAAAATAATCAAAAACTAAGAGAAAATTAAGGGTGTTTACAAGGGGAGAGACCAGCTTTCCAATTCCAACTAAAATTACAGATGTACATACTGTATATAAGCTACATGCTACAGGAACATTCATGAATTCATTGCTTTACATGGAACATGCTGTTCATTCATTGCTTTACTTGTTTGTTTTTGTTTGTTTGTTTTTAAGGGAAATCCTTCTTCAAAGTAATGTAACTGCTCTGGGAATTGCACAGAGATTTCTTGGTGACACCATGGAAAATGCCAATTTGCATCATTTTCAGCTGCACGTTTTCTGTATGTTCAGTCATGTACCTGAAGAGCAGAACAAAAAGACAAAACCTCAACACTACTTTCAATATTAGGATGCAGCATTAATGAGTTTGAACCATATGTACCAAATGTCCCCTGATCACCTGTCCACCCCCCCCCAAAAAAAGCTCCACAAAAATGGTAAAATCCCTTAAAAGAGAAGGCAGCATGAAGTGTCAGAGGAAGTTGAAATTGGCTTATCGGCATCTCTTAGCCAGTGGTGCTTCCAGAATGGCTGGGTTTTCTGTTTTACCAAACTGGTTCCAAAATGTTGTACATCTTGAGTAAATTATCTGGTCATCAAGGTTTGCTCCGTACAAAAGTGATCTTTGTTTTGCCTCTCAGACAACAGTTTCAGCATCTATAGGAATTTCACAGATCAAAACCTACATTTAATGCAAATATCAGCAGGGGTAAAATAATCAGTCATATGGATAGAGGGGGCTTGGACTTGCAGTGATTGCACCCTGGAGTTAGGGGTGAAGTTGGGTACACATGTGGGTCTGATCGTAGCTGGTTGCATTTTGGGGCTCTAAGTGGGTGGAATTGACTGTGGACCAATAGCAACACTGTTTGTAGTGTTCTCAAAGGCAGGGCTGGCCCACCCATGAGACCAGCTGAGGCAATCGTCTCGGATAGCCTCCCACTTGCCTCCACTGCCCCTCTTCCTCCCACTCCCTGTCTTGGAAAAGGAAGAGGGGGTAGAAAAGGGAGAGGAGATTGGTGGGTTAGAGCAGGGGTGACCAACCTTCCACCATTAGGGCCTCTGCAGTCTTAAGAGTTGTGTAGTAGAAGACAGAATCTTGGCAGCTGCAAGTGCTGAATGTGCTGCTAAAGCAGCCGCACCTGCTGAAATGTCCTATCTATGCAGCCATTAAAGGGCCAGGAGCATTTGTGTTGAAAGGTTGGCCACCCCGGGTTAGAGTATTGCTCCTACACACTTCCTCTTTCATTCCACCCCCCCTCTTCCTTTTCTAAGACAGGGAGTGGGAGGCGTACAGTGTGCAGCATCACCAGATAAGGGGGGGGGAGCAATATTTGGCACACCAGGCACAGGAGTTCTTGGGCCTGTCCAGCTCAAATGGAATGTACCGTGCAGAAAAAGGGCTGCAGCCATAAAGGTAGAATAAGGTAAAGGTGACCCCTGACAATTAAGTCCAGTCGTGTCTGACTCTAGGGTGTGGTGCTCATCCCCATTTCAAAGCCAAAGAGCCAGCATTGTCCGAAGACGCCTCCATGGTCATGTGGCCGGCATGACTCTCCTTCCCGCAGCGCGTAGCATGCGGCTGGAACATGAAGCGCTGTTTACCCTCCCGCAAGCGGTACCTATTTATCTACTCGCATTGACATGCTTTGGAACTGCTAGGTTGGCAGGAGCTGGCCAAGCAACGAGAGCTCACCCCGTCGCAGATTCGAACTGCCGACCTTTCGATCGACAGCTTATGGTTCAGCGGTTTAACCCACTATGCCACCCGCTGGCCAAAAGGCAGAATAGGGAGGTAATATAAGGGATTGTATTCTACTGAATCATATCCTTAGTCCTTTTTGCTCAGTTCTGTCTGCACTGATTGGCAATGGAACTGGCACACCAATGACTTGGGCAAAAAAAAGTAGCAAGAATCATGTGATCCAATATCTTTTAAGCAGAGGTGCCAGGAAAAGAAATGGAACCTACGGCCTTCTCCATGCAACGCATCATGCGTCACGCATGCGCTCTGCCACTGAGCTGCAGTCCCCTGTTGGCTTTTGGGAATCCCCGAGTCCCTGGAATTCAGGGTCATCTGTCGTTTAGAAAGGGTAAGGAACACAAACCTTAATCAAACTGTAACAGCAGACAGCAACCATAGTTACAGGAGAGACAGAAGGAGGTACAAAACCGCACCCCGGATACTGCGACACTCCATAGCTTCAACCCACTCACCCACTACACTTAAAACGTTTATCCGCACAGCCAAGCAGTGACCTCGGAGAGAGATTCTCCCCCTGACTAGGGACACAGGGCACTCAGGATCCCTAATCACAGGAAGGATCTCTCCCCCCAGATGGTGTCTGCCTGTGCAGACAAACACTGTAAGCAGGGGGGGGGGGCTACAGAGCATCCTCTGCACTGGGAGCATCCTCTGTAACTGGGGACGCTGCTCACGGTTACACTTTGTCTGAATAAGGCTACCAAGCGGGAAGGGGAGAGAGTCGTCTCACCTCAGGGCCTGGTTCCCTCTGGCCGTGCTGCTGACCCACAATCACAAAACATGCAAGGAACAGAAGGAGCAAACCTCCTAAGGCCAAGCGGGCGATGTTGATCCAAACATAATCTGGAGCCTCTGAAACAAGAGGAGGGAGGAAGCTCTTACCTGGGCAGACAAGAAGATGAACATAATATAATAATATAATATACAGTATTTATACACCACCTTCTTGGTCACTGGATTTCTCCTCCGACTTTAATCCAAGGCGGTGTACATGGGCAGGCTGTCCTAACCCCCCTTGGGGTTTTTTACAATATATATAAATGTCCAATCTTTCATGAACATTCCAGGTGGTATCCTTTTGCAGCCTGGCTTTTTTTCTGCTAGCTGGCGCCTCCCACAGTTGACCAATGCAGCTGGGGGCTCTTATCTTTCTTTTACAGCTTTTTGTCGGCGGCGTGTCTCGAACTTGTCAAGTTCACCGGTCTTCAGGCTTACAAGACGGCAGCTCTCCCGACTGAGCCAGACTCTTCTGCTGATCATACTGATCAAGAAGGGCAGAGCAGGACTCAGAGGGAGAGGAGGCAGCAGGAAGCGGAGGGGAAAGAGATTCATAGGAAGGGGAAGAGAGAAATTTCCTCCCACAGGGTGCTGGGAGGAAAGGAAGAAATCAGTGCCAGGAGAGAAATGGGGAAGAAAGCAATGTGAAAGGGGGGGGGGGTGCAAGGTGGAAATGGAGGGAAGGTTGAGGCAGGGCATGGGAAAAAAAATTGCATGGCACTACTACAACTAGCAGTCCCAGGTGCCAGGGAGGGCTGGACTAGGCCTGATAGCAAGTGATTACACCAGCAATCACTGATCTGTTCCAAAAGATTTGGAACAGGAGTTGGGGATAGGCAGTGAGGTGGCCAAGTTTGCGGATGACACTAAACTTTTCCAGGTGGTAAAGACCAGCAGGGATTGTGAAGAGCTCCAGAAGGATCTCTCCAAACTGGGAGAATGGGCAGCAAAATGGCAGATGCGCTTCAATGTAAGTAAGTGCAAAGTGATGCACATTGGGGCAAGAAACCAAAATTTCACATATAAGCTAATGGGTTCTGAGTTGTCTGTGACGGATGAAGAGAGAGATCTTGGGGTGCTGGTGGACAGGTCGATGAAAGTGTCGACCCAGTGTGCGGCGGCTGTGAAGAAGGCCAATTCCATGCTCGGGATCATTAAAAAGGGGATTGAGAATAAAACGGCCAATATCATTATGCCTTTGTACAAATCGATGGTAAGGCCACATCTGGAGTATTGTGTCCAGTTCTGGTCACCATACCTCAAAAAGGATATAGTTGAATTGGAAAAGGTGCAGAAAAGAGCGACCAGAATGATTTGTGGGCTGGAGCACCTCCCTTACGAGGAAAGGCTACAGCGTCTGGGGCTTTTCAGCCTAGAAAAAAGGCGCCTGAGGGGGGACATGATTGAGACTTATAAAATTATGCATGGGATGGAGAGAGTGGATAGAGGGAAATTCTTCTCCCTCTCGCACAACACCAGAACCAGGGGACACGCATTAAAATTGAGTGGAGGGAGAGTTAGAACAGACAAAAGAAAATATTTCTTTACCCAGCGTGTGATTCATCTGTGGAACTCCTTGCCACAGGATGTGGTGATGGCACCTGGCCTAGATGCCTTTAAAAGGGGTTTGGACAAATTCATGGAGGAAAAGACCATCACAGGTTACAAGCCATAAGCAACCTCCTGGTTTTTCTAGAAGTGGGTTTTCTCTGTGCCAGGTGCAAGGGAGTGGCAACTGGACACAGGTATCTTGTTGTCTCGTGTGCTCCCTGAGGCATCTGGTGGGGCCACTGTGTGACACAGGAAGCTGGACTAGATGGGCTTTTGGCCTGATCCAGCAGGGCTCTTCTTATGTTCTTATGTTCTTATAAGATCTGACCACAAATAAAGCCGTGCTTTAGATACATTGACACCTGGCACAGAGGGCCACATTTCACTTTACTTTCTCAGAACAGACTTAAAAAATGAACCTAAAGAAAAGCTAATTGAAACAAGGAGGTCTTAGCTGCCCACATCAAAGCAGGCAGTGTGGGTGCTACCCAGGCTTCCTGAGGGAAGGAATTCCAAAGTCAGGGGCCACCACTGAAAAGGCTTTCTTCCGCATCTCCACCACCTGCACCTCAGCTGGTGATGGGATGAGGAGCCAGGCCTCAGATGATGAATTCAATGTACAGGCAGGCAGGTGATGTAGAGAGGACAATCCTCCAGATATCGAGGTCCCAAACCATGTGGGGCTTTATAGGTCATCATAACCAGCATGTTGCATTATGCTCAGACATAAACTGAGAGCCAATGCAGTTCACAGAGCACAGGTATAATATGGTCTGACCAACAGGCTGCATCAGCTGCAGGTTTCAGACAGCCTTCAAGGGCAGCCCAAAGTGTTGCAGCAGTCCAAATGTGAGGATTCCTGTAGCCAGATCTGCTTTCTTCAAGAATGGCTGCAGCTCACATAGCAGCACTCCTGGCCACAGCTGTCACCTGCATATCAAGGCACAGAGCTGAGTCCAGGACAGCGGCGGAACTTGGGTGGAGCACGTGGAGCAGGAGCTCCAGGCGCTCGGGCGGGTGGGGGGTGCGCTCGGGGCACTTACCAATGCGAAGCACCACCCTCCCTGGAGCCCATTCGGCTCCAAAATGAGCTCAAAACGGGCGGGGGGCACGTCGACATGACACGAGGGGCGTGTCGACGTGACGCGACCCAGGCTCCGCCCCCACACGCTGGGCGCCGGGAGGGCGCCCGTCATTTCTGGTCCAGGAGTACCCTCAGACTGCAAACCCAGTCCTACTTGGGCTGAAAACACATCCCGTCATCAGCTTTCCTACTGACTAACAGCAGTTCTGTCTTGCCTGGGTTATGGTGTGGCTGAAGCAGGAGGAGTGATGGGTGAAATGCTGCCAGCATCGTCAGGGTGCGGTTGCTACATGATTTGCTTCTTCCCTATGGGAATTGTTTGTGGGCAATATAACAGGACAGTCGAACATATATGAATATAGGACGCTGCCTTCTACAGAACCAGATCCTTGGTTCACCTAGCTCAGTCTTGTCTTCTGGGTTTCAGAGAGGGGCCTTTCTGAGACCTGCCTGTAGATTGGACCCAGACCATCAGCTGCTGAGCTACAGCCTCAGTTATTACAGGAGTGGTTGCTGTTGTTGCTGCTGTATTTAGTGGCTTTTCATATTTTTAGTGCAGTGTCAAGGGAAGGTAGGTATCTGGGGGTCTGCAAGGGTGGGGAGCCAGTGCTGTAGTTGCCTTGCGGACGCAGCCTCAAAGAGCCCAGCAGCAGAGCAATCTTCGTGCCCTGGCAGAGCCTTTGACGCCAGCAGGACACTAGTCCCGCTGTTGCAAGAGGCCCATAGGATTGGGCCGTCCATTTTAAAGGCCCGCCCCCCACTTTATAGCACAATGAAGAGTTGGAAGCCCAAGACAATGCTGGATCATGTACCACACCTGATGATACCAGAAGCTCCACAAGGCCACTGTGTGCTGAGAGTACAAAGAGTCTTTTATCAAATGCATATCTGCAGCTATAGTTTCCTTGGTGCTCCCAGCTGATGTTGCTCATGGAATGTTCGCCCACATCGAAGTCAGGCTTCATGCGCCACACCAGTGTTGGGTCTCCTGCCTTATGGAGGTAGAACGTTGCAGGTCCATCTTCAATTTTGCACTGGATGTTGACTTGTCCCCGAAGATCAACTGGTCCACTGGGGATGATGGAGATGGCAGGTCTGGGTAAGTTGGGATCTGTGCTTAGACAGAAGGGAACAGGAAGTGAGATGCAGACCTTCACACACCTGGACCCCCTTTGCAGCTATAGGATATGGGGGTGCTGCATCCCACCCAGTTAATGCTTCCCCCTCTATTATAAAGCAATAAGAAGAGTTTCCCAGGGACTGGGGAAGTATGTGGAGGAATCCTCTGACCTCTGCCATTGACCAGAGGATGAAAGTGCCCCTGGGAGGTGGCTCCTCCTGTCTCCCAGGATGACAATGGCAGGAGTACTGGCCAATGAATTGAGCAACTGCAGGGAGCTTACCTCCCCCTCCCCTGGGGCAATTCAAAAAGAATTGCCCCAACTGCCAGTTGTAAAGTTCCCCCCACAGTCAATTTTCTAGTTCATGCTGCGGGGGGGGGGGGGAGGAGCAACTCAACCATATCCCTAGGAACTATGGTTCAGCCTCTCCCCCCTCCCCATTCTTATCAAGAAAAATGTCTCTTCTCATGGAGTATAAGGCTGTAGGAACACTGTCATGTGGCTCGATCACAGATTGGGTGCAGCACTCAGCTCTGTGGAGATCTCCCTTTTCATTTCATTTTTTTTAACGTAACACTTTCTAGACCTTATGGCCAATTTAAGCTGATTTCTGCCCTAAGGCCTCATTCTGAATATTTTCTGTGCGTCCATTGGAATCACAACATATATGCGGCTGGGGATGGAGCACCATGGAGCTGACTGTTCTGTGTCGTCTTCAGAGAACTATCAATGAGATGGGAAAAGCTTTTCCTCCTTTTTATGCTTAAATCCACTCTCCATTCCACTTCTGGATTCATGTACACACTATATTAAGGTCCGGGCAGAGCTTCACTATCAACATTATGCTTATGGTAATGTTCCTTGGAGAAACAAGTTTTCCGATTTAAAGGCCATGATTAAAAATTCTTTAAAAAGAAAGTTCTAAAACAAGTTTAGAAGAAAGGCTAGATGTTGCAATACCAAGGTATTGCAACATCTAGCCTTTCTTCTAAACTTGTTTTAGAACTTTCTTTCTTTTTAAAGAATTTTTAATCATGGCTTTTAAACCCGAAAACTTGTTTCTCCATGATCTCAATGGCCATGAAAGCCTTACAGCGCAATCCTATCTAACTTACACCACCGGTGTAAGCAGCGGTGCACCACCGGTGTAAGCAGCGAGAACTGGAGCCCCCAGAATGGAAAGGGGATTCAAATCCCCTTTGAATCCCCCTTTGGAGGGGATTTGAATCCCCTTTCTGTTCTGGGGCCTCCCGTTCTCGCTGCGCCGCTGCTTACACCGGTGGTGTAAGTTGGATAGGATTGCGCTGTTAGTTTTAGGTAATGTTCCTTATTTAGAGTAACACCAAGGGACAAATATATACCGAGCTCACCTACGACCAGCATGTCCACATCGTTGCTGGGCTCTGAGGAGACGAAAAGCCCTGATTCAGGTCTGTAGCTGCATTGGTACTTCCCTCCATCACCCTGGCCCACGTTGTTAATCGGGAACACAGCAATGTCCCCATCTGGCATCACCAGCTGTGGCTTCGTCTGCTCTCCAACCTTATGAAGGTAGAACATTTCGCTTGAACCTTTGACCCAGCACTGAATGGTGGCATTGCTTCCAAGGAGTGGCATCTTGGGAAGGCTCAGGGAGATGCTGGGCCTGGGGAGACGAGGATCTGTGAGCAGAATGAAGATGGCTTAGTAGTATCATCCATGCTCCCTGGACTAAGCCACGTTGCAATCCGAAATGTGAGGCTACTACAGGCTGGTCCTCTGGACGGTGAGAAGCAACACTTGAAGCCTGCTGTGCACCATGTCGCATTGCTGTTAGGACCATCGGACTTACATTGTGTCAAATCCTTGATTCATCTAGCTAACTCACTACTGTCATTACTGACCGGCAGAGGCTCTCTGGGGTTTCAGACAGGACTCTTGCTCCAAGGGACTGAGCCTGGGACCTTATGTAAGCAATGCTGGGATGGGTTTTAAAAGGGAATTGGACAAAGTCATGGAGGACAGGTCTGTTGATGGCTACTAGTCACGACTATGCGCTACTAGTCATGACTACCTCGACATTAACATATGCCCCTCGTAAAATGTCTCAGTTTGCCTCAATCTTTTCAACCAAAAATAACTTTGGCAACCATTGATGTCCCCCTCAGCCCAAATCACCTGCAATGCACTGTAGCCCTTAGCAAATTTCACTTTGGCCAACTAACAACTGATCTCTGCTGGGACCCGTTTCCTCTCCATTTTTCCTTTTATACCCCATCCACAGGATGGCAAACGTATCTATCTGGAGTCAGACATACGCAACCCGCATCTCTCAAGAGTTCATTCTAAAATTTCGCCAAAGAAGCATCATCAAGCGAAACAGGGCCAGGAGGCTCTTTTTACTCTTTCTCCGCTTCTTTGCTGCAGGAAACGGAGCATCGAGAAGTGAGGCCTCCTTGAACTATCCTGGCTGCAACTGTCTTCTTGGGCAAATCGCCTCCCACTGCTTTCCTGACTGAACACCCAGCAGACTCAACTGAACTAAAACCCCAAAGGAAAACGGAGGCACAGGGTTGCGAGGGAAGGTGCAAAGCTGGTCCTTTACCTACTATCAGCAACTCCCAAGGATCGCTGAGCGCTGAGAGGATGAATGGATCGGACTTGAGGCTGTAACTGCAGCTGTATCTCCCTCCAGACTCCCAGCTTACATTGGTGATGGTGAAATTGGCCGTGGCTCCATTGGCCACCATGAGCTGATGCGGAATCTGCTGTCCAGCCATGAGGAGATAGACTCTCCAGGCACTGACTTGGCTTTGGCAACGGATGGTGATATTTCTTCCCAGGGTGGCCCCCTCAGTTGGACTCAGGAAGATATTGGGGCTGGGTATGCTTGGATCTGCAAAAATGGGACAGTGGAAACCTGGCACACGCTTGCACACGCACATGCGCACACACACTGTTTGTTACCAGAAACAGTTATTCCTTGCACTTTCCTCAGCCACAAGACAGCAGAGAGAGAGAGAGAGATGGTAGCATCATACATTGTCTCTCAGCCCTTTTAGTTCTCCACCCAGCTCTATCCAAACTCTAATACAAACATGTACAAACATTGGAGTGCATTGATTTTAGCTGCTATTGTCTTAAAGACCAAGAAGTGGACAGGGATGGTTTTGCAAGCCTGAGATGAAAGTGAGCTGCCTTTCTCATCCATATCCCTGTCCACTTCTTGTCACCTTCTTGTCTTGACGCCTCTCTGAAGACACCCTATTTGTTGCAAGGAATCATATCATAGTGGAGCTTAGTGCGGTTCTGAAACTGCAAAAAAAAAACACCCCATTTTCACCACCATTTTTGCAGGGAGCAAAAATGGGGGCTTTTTGGTAGTGTTGTGGGGGTAATTACATTAACTGCAGTACTGTAGCTTCATGGGGGGGCGCTCACTGATGTTGCTTTTTCCCCAGAGAAATTTGTTTTAATTGTTTTAATTACTTTGTTTTTAATTATTTTTATTGTATTATTTTAACATGTTTTAATTCTGTAAGCCGCCTTTGGTTGCCCTGTCGGGCGAAAGGCAAGGGATAGATAGATAGATAGATAGATAGATAGATAGATAGATAGATAGATAGATAGATAGATAGATAGATAGATAGATAGATAGATAGATAGATAACCGTAGACAGACAGACAGACTGGGAATAACATACGACCCATCATTCCACTGATAGCATCATTCCAGGGGCGTTCTAGGGAACAAAAGAGCATTCTCCAGTGTTCATGGGGGCTGCCATTTTTTTCCCAGTGTGTCTTATTTTCCAAGGGTGGTCCTGTGCCTGGGAGGGGGGCACAGGTGCAGCATGGGGGGGCAGCAGTGGCAGTAACACTTCAAGTGCTGTTGCTCTTCCTGGAGGCCAGTTCCCGCCAGCTGCCATTTTTCCTCCCTGGAACATGCTGGGGAATTATACAATACAGTAGTACCATTCAAGATGCATTCTGCAGGGGAAAATGGCAGCCACTAGGGCAACACAGGAGAATGTTATTTTGTCCCCTAGATTAATTATGCTACTCAATGGAACACCCTTGGAAAGACCACAATAGAGCTGACTATTCTCAGCCCACAAAGTTGAATGAAGTAATAATAGGGAAAAGATTCCCGCCCCCCTTCGTAAGCTAGAATCTGCTTTCCTGTTCCCCTTCTTGTCTCTTGTGTCATCAGTGAAGACCAGGATAGTTCTCTCTATGAATGTTATGAATCATCCAGTGTAGATGAAAACTGGAGAGCAAAGGTTCGGTCCATAGCGGTTCAAGTCCAGAGGATGATGAATTAATAATTGTTGTTGTTGTTCAGTCGTTAAGTCGTGTCCGACCCTTCGTGATCCCATGAACCATATCCCGCCAGGCCTTCCTGTCCTCCACTATCTTCCTGAGTTTGCTCATTTTCATGTTCGTTGCATCGGTGATGCTGTCTAACCATCTCATCCTTGGCCTTCCCCTTCTCCTTTTGCCTTCAATCTTTCCCAGCATCAGAGTCTTCTCCAGAGAGTCCTCTCTTCGCATTAGGTGGCCAAAATATTTGAGCTTCAGCCTCAGTACCTGTCCTTCCAGGGAACAGTCAGGGTTGATTTCATTTAGGATTGACTGATTTGATCTCCTAGCAGTCCAAGGGACTCTCAGGAGTCTTCTCCAGCACCACAGTTCGAAAGCATCTATTCTTCGGCGCTCAGCCTTCCTTATGGTCCAACTCTCGCAACCATACATTGCTACTGGGAACACCATCGCCCTAACTATGCGAACTTTTGTTGGCATGGTGATATCTCTGCTTTTTATTATGCTGTCTAAGTTTGCCATAGAATTAATAATACCCTCACCTATTACCAACATCTCCACATATTTGCTGGTCTCTGAGGAGATGAAAAGTTCAGGTCTGTAGCTGCAGTGGTACCTCCCTCCATCATTCCGGCCAACATTGTTGATGGTAAACATAGCCATGTCCCCATCTGGCTTCCTTGCCTGTGGTTTCATCTGATCTCCAGTTTTATGAAGGAAGAACATCTTGCTTGAACCTTTCACCCAGCACTGAATGGTGATGTTACTTCCCAGGACTGCAATCCTGCTAGGGCTTAAGTAGATATTGGGTCTGGGTAGATCAGGATCTGTAATACGGAAGAAAGCACAGTGTTTAGTGCCTTTTTGGCCATAGTCTCCACCTATAACTGTAACTGTAACTCTACCTAAAGCCTAACTATTTTAGTGGTCCAGCCCCTTTTACTCCTGTTTTTTTTTTACTCTTTTTACTCCTGTTTTTATATTTTGTTATATTTTGTGGCGTGTTTTTAGATTAATGTTTTAAGAGTTTATATTATCTTGCCGCTTTGAGTCCCCCCTATTGGGTGGGGGAGAAAGCTGGATAGAAATCTATTAAATAATAATAATAATAATAATAATAATAATAATAATAATAATAATAATAATAATAATAATAATAATAATATAGACAGCATGCTTATCTCCTCCAGGGTAGGTTCCTGCACTAAAGGGGAGAGAAGTTTACTTTCTTCCCTTACAGATAATACATGCAAAGCACTTTGCACACTCAAAAAAGCACTGTAAAAATGCTACGTGTTGTTATTGTATTTGCCTCTAATGTTCTCTGCTTGTAATTTGTAACTCAAGCTCATAATATTACAATGTCCTTTTTTTCTTTTGCAAACTAGAATCTACTGGCGTTTATTCCCCTTCCTGACTTTTGTGCTATCTGTGGGGCTTAAAACAGGCTTCAGACTCTGCACTAGGCTTTTTGAAAGGTTCGACATAGTCTTTGTCAGAGCAAGAAGGGAGAGTAAAAATACAACAAGCCAAGAAGCCATGCCCCAGGTTTGTACATGCCCCAGCGTGTAATTGGTTTGTGGAACTCCTTGCCACAGGAGGTGGTGATGGCACCTGGCCTGGATGCCTTTAAAAGGGGATTGGACAGATTTATAGAGGAAAAGTCCATCACAGCTTACAAGCCATGATGGGGATAAGCAACCTCCTGGTTGTAGGAGTAGGTTTTCTCTGTGCCAGGTGCAAGGGAGTGGTGACAGGATACAAGTGTCTTGTTGTCTTGTGCTCCCTGAGGCATCTGGTGGGGCCACTGTGTGATACAGGAAGCTGGACTAGATGGGCCTTTGGCCTGATCCAGCAGGGCTCTTCTTATGTTCTTATGTTCTTATGTTAGTCTGGGGAATGCTGAATGACTGAGGAACCTCACATAATACCAGCAGCTCCATATTGTCACTGGCTTCTGAGGAGACAAAAACCTCTGACTGGGGTCTGTAGCTGCAGTAGTAGCGCCCTCCATCACTCCAATTCACTCGGACAAGAAGGATCCTGGCTTCATTTCCATCTGGCTCCATCAGTCGTGGATTCACTGCCATTGCACTGCCAACCTTATGAAGGTAGAACCGTCTCTTTCCTGGACATTTGATCAGATCTTTGACCCAGCATTGAATGGTAGCGTTGCTTCTTAGGACAGCCATCCTGTTCGGTTTCAGGGATATTTGCGGCTTGCATAGCTCAGGATCTGTGAACAGAAGGAAGGTACAGTCGGACCTTTTTATTCGTTGGAGTTCTTTCCTGGAACCCCAGTGGATAAAAAAAAAATCAGTGTTATATGAAAACTGGGGTGGGGTGGGGTGGGGATCAGGATCGGGGAGTGGTGCCACATTACCTTTTTGTCCACCATCTTCGGCACTTCCCTTCTCCTGAGTTTGTTTAAACTGACTGAAAAAAAGAAAAACTGCTACTGGAAGCAACCTGTAGATGGTACCAGAGACTCCTCTCCTGGTTGCATTTTTAAACATGCCGGGAAGCGGTTAACAGGCCCCTGACAGATTTCCGGTTGCGTTTTTTTCTTTTTTTTCCAGCAGTTTGGACGTGCGCAGGAGGCAGGAAGCGGCTGGCAGACCCCTGACAACACTGAAAAAAGAGGTAATGTGGTGTGGTCGGACTCCCTCTTTCACAGTTTTGCCACCCATGTTGAGTCAAATCCATGGATGAAAAAACGTGAATAAAAAGGTCCGACTGTACAGTACTTACTGAATGGCTCACTTTGTGAGGGCGGCAGGCAAATTGGAGGGAGGAAAAATGGGGAAAAGGTTTGTAATTGTGAGAGACAGAGAGAAAAGAAGTAAACTGCCTGTTCAGTACGGAAGAGTCCAACCCAGCCCCTGCAAGCTCACTGTGATCCACAGCATGCTTACTCTAAAGGAAACCCCAGCAGGACTTACTGGAAGCTCAGCTGTTCATACTAAAACAGTTGCAACCTCAGGTGGTCGCAGTGGCATCGCTGGAGGTGGGGCGGAACGCTAAGTTCCGCACCGCACTGACCTCCGTTACGCACCGGCACGAGGTGGCCCTGCCCCCATGCCTTCGGAGCCATTCAGTGGTCTCCTGCGCATTGCCTTCGCCCCACTGAATGGCTCTGAAGGCGAGGGGGCAGGGCCGCCTCATGCCGGTGCGTAACAGAGGGTCAGCGCGGTGCGGAGCTTAGCGTTCCGCCCCACCTCCAGCGACGCCACTGGGTGGTCAAGCATCTATCAGTTTGATAGGAAAAGAGGACCACTAAAAGAGGTGTGTGGATTCATACACAAAGGTCACTGACAGCATAGCACAAGCACTTTCTGGTCCTGAAAGTCCAGGATGACAATAACACTGCTAGTTCTTTAGTGATGTCATTTATATGGACTAATTCACACATGTATGTACTTCCCTTGACTAGATGGTTTCTCAGCTCTTAGTGACTCTCAGCTGAGGATCTGAGCTGATTGTTAAAAGCTTTGCATCTGAGATGATGGGAAGCTTGATCTGTGTCTTCCACGTGCATTTATCTGAAAGTGTCACCACTCAATGTCGCTGTACAATGATCTTGTACAATGATCTTGTATGTCTGAGCCAGCCAGCCCTATTGCTCTTCCCACAGATGGACTTTTATTTAATGCCTTGGTTTTTGTTTTGTTTTTAACATGTTATCTGCTCTCCTTCAGCATGGAAATATGGCATAGGCTAACACAACAATGTTGCTGGCACACAACAACAGGTGGGCCAGTGACCCCTCCCTTTCTGAAACTCAGAAACAAAAACCTGACATGCATTTGTGCACAGCCCTGAATCCTGTATATAGTAATTGTGTTTGCAGCTTGAAGTTCCTAGAGCCACTCTGAGTCGCAACCTGCAACCTACACTGTGTGTACGTCCATCTCTCTCCCTTTGTTTTGCTCTCTCTGCCTTCCTCGTTCTCCTCCTCTTCAAAAAAGACGTTGGTGCTGCTGATGTAACACCACTTAGGTCAAGGAGCAAACAAGGACCTC
Organism: Plestiodon gilberti rubricaudatus; assembly: GCA_026170595.1. Classification (NCBI taxonomy): domain Eukaryota; kingdom Metazoa; phylum Chordata; class Lepidosauria; order Squamata; family Scincidae; genus Plestiodon; species Plestiodon gilberti. The sequence continues at coordinate 14,518,028 of JANXHW010000006.1, read as the reverse complement.
TCTGGCCTCCTCTGTTCATCTCATTCATGTCATCCCCTTAATTGTTCTCACATCTACCAAGGCCGTTAAGGATTCTCTGCCTTTACTAGACAACATTCAGCTAAAGAGGATTCAACATACAGCTTTCATGTCTTTTAATCTTGCATTCGTAGGGCAAATTATTTGCACCTACACTGGTGCAACATTCTGGATTTATTTCTGCAGTGCCACGACCTGTTGATGGTCCATCGGTGCAATGGTTCTTGCATCTCAACTGATCTATGGCTTCCTTTTTGCATAAAAGTGGTTCAAAAGATCAGCTGGAACTCACAAACCAGGTGTTCATGGCCTGGGAGACGTATTTGGAGTTGGGCTCTTACCAATTATCAGCAGTTCCAACAATTCACTGCGATTTGACTGAGCCACGTCACTCGAGCTGTAACAGGCATATGTCCCGCCATATTCTCTTCTGACATTTGTGATGCGAAACGAAACCATTTCATGGTGGGCTTTTGCAGACATGATTTCATGAGGGCCGTCTTTCTCCAGGTGGAAATGCAGACTTGAGAAGGCAGAGCCTGGAACTTGAAATTGGTTGGCAGGAGTTTTGCAGTAGATCGTGGCATTTCCTCCCAGGGAGACCCTCTGGCTAGGAGGATGCACAGAGATGAAGGGGGCAGGCAAGCTCTCACTGGATGAACAAGGAGAGAAGAAAAAAATCATGTGCTGAAGGTTGTTGGGGAGAAAGAAATGAAAAGAAAAAGTCTGTTTCTGGATCTGTCTCAGCCGTTCCGCCAGCATAACACGCCCATAGAACTGGGCTGTTGTTCCAGCTGCATGCTACGCACTGCGGCAAGGAGAGTCATGCCAGCCACATGACCGCGGAGGCGTCTTCGGACAACGCTGGCTCTTTGGCTTTGAAATGGGGATGAGCACCACACCCTAGAGTCGGACACAACTGGACTTAATTGTCAGGGGTCACCATTACCTTTTTATTGCAGCTTTATATCACCAGAACCCGTGCTCTGACAGCGTAATGTGCTTTCCAGCTATCACAAATGCTACACACCAGAGTGTGCGGTCTGGCCGCCGCTGCAAGCAGTGAGCAGCCGGGTCCTCGCGCCAATGGACTGGGGACACCTGCTAGTGCTAGTAAGTGGGCGCAGGGGTTTGGAGGGAAGCAGGGAGGGGGAGGAACGGGGCAGGAGGGGGGCAGAATGGGGAGGTGATGGGGTAGGGGACTTCTGATTGAAAACATGCCTTTTAAGAATGCGTTCTTGTGAATGGGTAGTTTGGCCCTCAGCCCCAGCACCTGCTTACCTTTGAGTGCCTCTTCCTGCTGAGCGAGGGAGCAGCCTGGAGAGAGAAGAGAACTATAACTGAACATGTCATATAGCCAATGAATTGCAGCTTGATTGCAACCTCCATTTCTCCCTCCCTTCCTTCCGCACCCCTCCAAGGCATACATGCAAGCCAGAACTTATTCTGAGACAGGATTCTGGCACCTGTTTCAGTTTCTAGGTTCTCATCCCCTAGATGCAGAAATCATAGGAAAGAAGGATAGGGTACCTCTGAGCATATGCCCATTCCTTCACTGTTAAGTCATCACAATCATATATGTCCATGCATCTTGGATTAATAGCACGGTAAAAATTTCCAGGCCAAACAGCCTGACTTCTAAGCAAGCTTGAGGTACAGCATTTATCCTTTCAGAAATTAACAGCGCAATCCTGCGCAAGTTGCAGCGGCTGGCCTAAATGGTGCAGCCTGGGCTCACCTCAAGGAAAGGGGACATTCTTTAGTTGGTGCACGTCCAGGGAGGCCGTGTAATGACAACCCGGCCTGGGAAGGGGTTTTGGGTATTGGTGCAACTAGTAATGCCACTAGCCCTCCCGGCGCCCGGTCCAAGGGGGCGGGGCCTAAGTGATGTGACTTTGTCGCGCCCAGCGCGACAACGAACATGCCCCCTGCTGGTTTCGGCACCTTTTTGGAGCCGAACGAGCTCCAGGGAGGGTGGGAGGGCCGAACCATCGTGCAGGTATGTACCCCCCCAACACTGACTGCGCCCCCCGCCCCCGTGCCTCCGCCCGGCACATCTGCTCCGCGCGCTCCATCCTCCTTCCGCCTCTGGGTGCAACCCAATGCCGATATCCCCGCCCCCTCCCAGGCTGGGCCGGTCAATTCTTGCCACCCCTGCCCACCCTCCCCACGCTCTCCCATCGTCCAGCGCGGGTCCTGGACAATGGCAGAGTGAACGGTGCCAGCCTCTGCACCAGCTCCACTTACTTTCCAGGGTGTCGAAAACGTGCTTTACAGCATGTCTACAACACTCTAGGCCTGTGGAGCACTCGCTCCGCTGGCCTATGTTTGAGCAGGATTGGGCTGTAAATAATGCAAGTCTCTCCCTCCCATACACAATCACATTGTAAATGCACTCCTCCTATGTTCCCACTAATGGGCATTCTTTGGCCATTGAGGTTCTTACCTTAAAAAGAGGATAAAGAGAACAGCTGTCATGGTAGAGCAATGTTGAACTTCCTCAGAATCAATTCCAATGTGACTGTGCTTAGCTCTTTTGAAGATGATAATAATGTTTTCTGTGAACCCCCAAGTTTGCAGGAATGTGACAACGGCATTATCTTCAACCATCACCAGGCTGTGCAGATCATGTGCCTTTCACAGGTCCCCTCAATCTGCAGGAAAGATCTATGGTCAATTATCAGCTTATTTTCCAATGCAGCTATGCGCTTGAATCAAGCTCAAACCAGAAGTGCCCCTAAATATGCAACATGATCTGAAGGAAAGTAAGAAGGCATAAAATCATACTGGGGGTAGGAGGGCTTTAGTGCTTAGGTTTCATTCTGATCACACACACCCTCCCACATACACTATTTTTAGTTTTAAAAAAACCTTCCACTGGATTTCAAATGAAGTGTGTTTGTTAATAGCATGTGTGCAGGGATGAAAACTGTGGCAGGAACAAAGTATTAAAGCCCCCTCTGCTACCTCCATGGTTTCACTAGATTTTGAGTGTGTGTGTGTGTGTGTGTGTGTGTGTGTGTGTGTGTGTGTGTGTGTGTGTGTCCCATGTGCTATTAATTAAAAAAAAACTTACCCTCCATTGGGCCATACTGCACATTTGGACACAGATCTAGTTTGGCCCTCAATTACAATAAAATCCCAAAGCGGAATTATTAATGCACAGAAAAGCATATGACATAAATCTTATCAGTGGGATGGAAAAGATAGATAATGCAAATGCAGTTCTGATTCATAGAAGGAAGTCGGGCAGCCCAATCCACCACAACTCCCCACGTGCGTGGCAATGCAGCAGCACCAGCGATGCGGGGGAGTTTCAACTTTGTTCCCCAGCCTTGGGGTAAGACCCCTACAGGCCCAGTGGGTCAACCTGGACCTGCGCTGCCAACGATATTGCTGGCACAAGTCCACATTAACCCACAAATACCAATCAGGCATGGGAACGGGGTCCGGATTTGGCAGGTGCTGCTGTCACCGAACCCGCCCCCTTCCCAGGCACAATCTGCCATCCTCCACACCCCCGTCGCCACCCTGACCTACCCACATCCACCCCATTCCACCTCCCTCCCGGCCCCTGTGCAGACTTACCGGAGGCAGCAGGTGTCTGGCATCCATTGCAGTTCAGACCTGGCGGCTCGTCACTTCCGGCAGCAGCCAGGCCACACTCTCTGGCGGAGTCGCATTTGTAATCTGTCCTTTGGGCCTCCAGGCCAGTCCCAACCCAAATCAACCCCAGTCCTGAGGCTCCATGTCCTCTCCCCCCCCATTTCTTTTAAGAATGTGTATGTGCGTGCGTGCGTGCGTGCATGCGTGCGTGCGTGCGTGTGTGTGTGTGCATCCCCTAGTGTCACCTTCTTCCACCACCTTTGGGCTTCAACTCTGTCATCCTTGTTCTGCTCAACTTGCATTCCCCAACTTTGAAAAATGCTGGCAAAGCCTGGGAAGTGAGCTCATGAGCAAGCAGAAGAGTCCGAAGAAGAGGAGAGCGGGGTAGCCTAGAGTGTCCCAACCGCCTCTTCTCCAGATACTTCCTCACCCATTTGCTGAGTCACTTTCAGTTCTGCAAGCATTTTTCAAAGTCAGAGAGCACAAACTGAGCAGAACAGGAAGGATAGACTGGAGTCTGGTGCTGGGCCAGTCTCAATGCCAGCAATGGAGACTACCTGTCCAATAAGAATTTACCTGTGGGAAATTCCCCACCTTTCCTTCAGCAAATGATGGCAACCTTGGAAAGCAAGTGCCAGTCTCTTGTAACTCCACTAGAGGGTGCCATTGTCCTAGGAAGGAAATGGCAAGGCTTGCAGGAAATCCCCAACATGCAAATAAACTTCAAGGAAACCCATTCATTTTGCTGCCTAAGTTCCCCTTGCTTTGAGCAATGAAAAATATGAAAGGCCAAATAACCCAGCAGCAAATATACAACTACTGTATTTTAACTCTTACATGAGTCATTTCTTCTTTTCTTTTTAAAGAGAAAGACCCCAATATGAAGAAGGAAAGGTATGTTATGTCATTGAAATATGGCTAGAAACTACAACTGGAGCTTTTTCCCACACACGTGGTTTAAATTGATTTGTGCTTCAGACAGCTATAATGGGAATGCAAAATGCACAGTGGTTGGAATATACATTTACATCCTGTGATCTAGCCTGCATTAACCATTCGTATGTGCTTCAAGGGCCTTTTTTACTGTCTTGTGAGACAGCAGCTTCAGTAACCTTCTTGTATAGTAGGTTACTGGTAAACCTTCCTGTACATGAGCTGTACATGTATAACACAGCTAGTGCTGGATCAAATATACTCCATTGTAGGTTGTTCCTGTCCTGACCAGCAGCAATAGCTCATAGGTTAAGGAAGCATTTGAGGGGGGAAGAGGCCCAGCCACAGGTAGTCCAAAGGACAGCAGCCATAAATAAATAAACCAGGCAGCCTGAAGAGTAGGAAGCAGGTAGGGCTGAACTGCAGCAGCACCAGCACCTTGGACAGCTCCATGTCAACATCTTGTTGAGACCTTATCATCCTCCCCTGGTCACCTATCCCAGGATGATAGGTATTTAAAGGGGCAGTCCTTGTGCCTGAAATCTTGTGCTCCTATACTGCTCTGGTACATCCAGCCAGATGTCTTCACCAGTTGGGGGTGGAGTGAGATTGAGTGTCCATGGGAACAAGAGTAGTGGGTCCTCATGATGTTCTGACCCAGGGAAACCTGGATTGGAGGACTCCATCTGAGGGAGCTCTGGAGGACTAGGGCTTGGAATGGTTTTCACGGCCAGTACATATGACAGAATTAAAAAATCAAGAGGTCCAGGACTCGTCCAGTTTTAACTTTAATAGACGGCCTGAAAACCCGGACCTCTTAATTTTTAATTCAACAACAACAACCACCACCAATATTTATATACCGCCTTTTCTTTGGTCATCGAATTTCTCCTCTGACTTTAATTCAATGGCGGTTTACACAGGCAGGCTTTCTAAACCCCAAGGGGTTTTAACAATACAAATGTTCTAGTTTTTCATAGAACCCTTCATTCTAGGTGGTTTCCTTCACAGTTCAGCCTCTCTCTGGCGTCCGTCTCATCACGCTTTGACTGACATATCATATGGACCTGATGTTTCTGAAATCTGTGCCACTATTGGAGCACCTCTCCTTCTGGATCCAAGCTTTGGTCACTGCCCAAAGCCGAGGCACAATATATTTTGGAGTCAAAACTAGTTATTTTAATTAAGTAGAAATTTCTCCTGAAAAACTCTTTCTGTGAATATTAATTTTTTATTTTATTTTTTATACTGTTTGGCACCATTGTTTCCTAAAGCTGCTGCTTCTTAAGTGCAATTTTCCCCTTCTGGCTGCACCCTCTTCCTGGACTGGTCACATGGGTGATCCCAGCCAATCAGCCATCATGTACTGAACTGCATGATCTTGTAAAGCTATGCAGCAATCACATTTGGCTGTGCTGGGTTCAAATTTACCCTCTCTGAGGGCAAATGAAGGCGACTGAAAGTGCCACCAAATGGATAACCAACAATTTTTGCAAGGAGTGTTGAAAAATAATCACAAAAGGAAATGTGTTGTTTTTTTTCCAGTACTTCTGAAAATGTTTGCAAAAAGAACTGTGAGTTGTTTTGTCTCAGACTTAGTGACAATCAATGCCAATGGTGGTATGGATGTTATTATTTGATATTCCTTTACATTTTAGGGAGCTGGTGGGAATTATCTGACATTTGCCAGCACATTTCATGAACTTCCTGGTGCCTTTGGTTAAGTGTCATCCACATTTTCATGAAACATTTGGTAATGTCAAAATTGCAAAAGGCACATTTGCTTTCCAAAAGCACATTGGTCAAAACAAGCCTGCGGTTCGAAGGGCTGTTCCCCCTTCCACAATGGTCAATGTCAGTGCTTTTTGGCAATTTAATCATTTGTTGAAAGGTGGTAATTCTTGTAATTTACCAGAAAATGTCAGAAATCACTGTGTCAGCAGGCTTGCTTTGGACTTTTACCGACCTACCTTACCATAAATGATGGCATTTGACAGTAAATTATGGAAATGAGGCGGTGAGCCACAGGGAAGGCATTTTCCTTGTCTCCTTTTATTGTTCTGTGTGTAGCCAGGCAGGTGGAGTAAATATGGCAGGAAGGGGCAGGGTCTGTTGTTTTACAATCCTGGCTGTCCAAAGCTTGAACCATTAGTGGATTCCAACAGGATGTTTCTGATCCCCTGAGAGCATTTTCCATGCATTGATTTGCCAGCCACAGCACTTCATTGCTGAGTGTAGAGAGAGAAAACAGAGGGCTAGGATGGAAGGAGCTTGAGAGAGAGAGAGAGAGAGAGAGAGAGAGAGAGAGAGAGAGAGAGAGAGAGAGAAGATGAGAAACATAATGAACTGATAAATGTGAGAGGAGAAAAATAATCCACAAAGATACAAGAAACAGAGAGAGCACATCACTCTTCTTCCTCCTCACTTTTTGTGCCTTTTTCCCCCCAGTCTGTCTCTCTCCCTCCATTTCCAGCTGTCCAAGAACAGCTGGAGAGAGACACCCAAAAGCAGCCAATCCCAAAAGAGCAGGGGAGGGGCTTTACCTCTTTTTCAACCCATGGCAAATTGCAGAGACTCCAGGGATTAGCTGGGATCTACATTCCCAACAGTTGGTCTGAATGAATAACAGAGTGTGAAAGAGAGAGAGAGAGAGAGAGAGGGCAACACCCAGGAGACTAGAATTAAGGAGAAAAGAGAAGGTGAAGAAGAAAACTAAAAGATACCACTGGGAAGGACTGAACAGGAACAAACGGAACAATTCTGTGGAAGGATGGCGGAATGTCCAACTGCAACAGGGTAAGTAGTTTATTTGCAAAGAGACAACCCGAGAAGAATGTCAAGGGCAATGCAAGGTGGTCACAGAGGTCAAGGTACGGTGCAGGTCAGTGGTCGTCTCTTGGCATTCATGCTCTTGGGCTGACGTTGACCATCCGCATTCCCTGGGCATCTCAGCGTAAATGAGGGATAAAGCAATTTGGAAATAGATTGGCACAATGTGGGAGGAATGGAGAGATATCAGTGAAGTGGCGACAGATAGTTCGGAGGGAGAAGAAGATATGGAGTATGAACATGCACGCACACACAAAATCACACACACGCACACACACACACACACACACACACACACACACACACACACACACACACACATACTTGCAACTACGTTTATGGTTTTGGTGTGATGTAACGAGAGGTCTGCTTTCATCACCCGGAGGCAAGGAGCATGTGTAGGAGGAGAGATGGGTGCAGGAGGAAGGGAAGGAGGCAGGAATGGCAGTGTGAGGATAAAAGGGGTAGACATGGCCAGGAAGGGATTAAGTGGTGGGGCGTGGGTGCAAATCCCTTAGAAAAATTTAGGGTAGAGGAGAGGTCTACCAATGCTTATGAGTCACGACGGTTCTATGGAAACTCCGAGTACAGAGGCGTACGCCCCTGAATACCAGTTGCTAGGGAGTGGCAGCAGCAGAAGGCTGTTATTTCAAGTCTTGGAAGCATCTAGCAGGCCATTATGTTAAACACTGGTGGGCAGGTGGGCAAGTTAGAGCTGGTTTGCAAGTTAGAGCAATGTCATCAGGCCCAGGATTCAAATATCTGCTCAGGGAGTGAACACAGTGTGCACACGCCTAGCAAATTGCGCCTTGGTTTTTCTTTCTGTAAAATAGGAATAATGGGCATTTCCTTTCATGTCCTGCTGAGAGACATGTGAGCTGTAATCTGCAAAGCCATTTTAAAAGTGATAGACGTTACTAGTCCCGAACTAGCATTTTATACACCAGCCTTAGCTCTGCCTTATTCAGCTCCAGGCCTGTGATCTTGATGCCAGCCCCTGTACCTGAATTCAGGGGGAAGAGTTGAGTGGTCTGAGTATCTTGGGGTGGAGATCCAAAGGTTGGTGATGCTGATGCTGGACTTAAACCTGGCTGGAGGCTGGAGGTGGTCACGATGGTCACAAGTGCCATAAGGTAACCTCTTCAGTGGCTACCGTGTGGATCATGTTAATTGAACTTCAATCACAGTTGTGGCTTCCTGGAATCAGGAATGATTGTGTCTTTCTTATCATCGTGGTCTCATACCCAACTCAAGACAGGAGGATGCTTATAAGACTTGGAGATGGACTTGGCTCACATGCTAGGTCTGACTGAATACTTTTTTGCCCCAGATCAAATAGGATAGAGCAGGGGTTCTCAACCTGTGGTACGGGTACCCCTAGGGGTACGCGGACCTCTTGCTGGGGGTACGCCAAGCCCTGCCCCTTATCTGCCCCATCAGCAGCTAATTAAGTGTTAATTAACATGGATTTTAAATTGTAATTATTTTCGGAGCCCTTCTGTCTCTCTGGTTTTGGTTTTGGGCTTATTTTTGTACTTTGGAAAATGTACTTTGGTGGGGTGGGGGAGGGAGGAGTTGATTTTGGGAAGTGTGACTTGGAGAAAAAAGAGATCCTTGCATATGTCTCTCTCACTCACTCACTCACACACACATACACAGAGTTAAATAAGACATTTTTTCACATTTAAAATTTTTAGAACTTTTTATATAATGATTAATTACCTAATTAATTAATTGATTAAGGCAATTAATTAGCAGTTAATTAGCAGGGGGTACTTCAGAAAATTGGACCGTGATAGGGGGTACCCGGGCCTCCAAAGGTTGAGAACCCCTGGGATAGAGCTCTTGGAGGGCTGGAGGTGGATTTTTATTTTTATTTTTTGCCTTATCCTTTTACTACGTAGACTGGCTCACTTGCCTGAGGTCTCTGGAGCTATTTGTTCAGCAGGCACCTTTTTGTGTGCATTTTCTTTCTGCTTTGTGGCACACTTTGGTCTGAATTGTGCAAGCTGACCTGTGAAGAGCCTGTCGGAAGATGATAGTCTTGCCTTTCAGTAGGAGTTAGAATTAGATTAGCCGCCTTAATTGCCCTTATTGGGAGAAAGACGGGGTAGAAATCCATTAAATAAATAAAATTAAATAATAGATGGCATTTTGGTGGCTTCCAACTAGGGCTGGCCCACCCATGAGGCCAACTGAGGCAGTTGTCTCAGGCAGCAAAGTAGTAAGCTTGCTCACCTCCACCTACCCACTCCACTGTTTCTTTTCCTCCTCCTCCTCCCTGGATTGGAAAAAGAAGAGGAAGACTGAGCAGAGGAGGAAGTGTGGAGGAGAGGAGAGTGATCAACTAGATTCCTTTTCCAATCCAGGAAGGAACAGAGGCTGGCACATCACCGGGTAAGGGGGGCAGCATTGGGCACCCTGTCTCAGGCACAAGGGGATCTTGGGCCAGTCTTGAGGGCTGGTGTCAGGGGTCGGCATCCTGATCTCAGGCATCTGCCAAGACCCACACCCCAGCAAGAGGACCACTACCAACTCCTGCAGTGGGCAGCCCTGCTCCCTGTTTATCGGACCTCTCTAACTGTGCAGTCAGTTACAAGAGAGGAGAAAAAGAAACAGCCCCACCCACCTTGCCCTCTGCTTCCGGGTCGTGCTGTGAAGGGCCCAAAGGGAGACGACAATCCAACGGGCAGTAGAGGAGGGCAGTGACAAGGAGATCCACAGGAAGCATCTTGCCCAAGCCCCCTTCCCCAGCACAGCAGCATACAGGTGGACCCCCGTATCCGCTGGGGATATGTTCCAGGCCCCTCCGTGGATACTTGAAACCGTGGATAAGAGCGAACACCCCCTCCATGGTTTCCTTAGGGGCCCCGCCCTGCGTCCCCTGTGGGCAGGCGTGCACCCACCCCCCTCAGCTCTTATTTTTCTTTCAGCAAGCTTTGTTTCTTCCTTAAAACAAACAGAGAAGCAGCCTCCATTGCAGGCAAGTAGAACTAGACTAAGTCCTAGAGAGGCTCTGCAAGGTTTCTGTTAACCTTGCAGAGCCTCTCTAGGACTTAGTCTCGTTCTACTTGCCTGCAATAAGCAGCCAGAGGCTGCTTCTCCTGTTTGTTTAAGGAAGAAACGAAGCTTACTGGGAAAAAAGTAAAAACCTGGGGGGGGGGGGTTTTCCCCACAATCCGTGGATAACTGAAACCATGGATAGTGAATCCGTGGATATGGGGGCCCACCTGTATATCCTTGCTATAGGAAAGGGCCTCATTCTGCCTTGAGATGGCAGGGTCTGAACCCAGGACTTTCTGTATGCAAAACAGGTGCTCCTCTGCCCCATCTAGTGAGGAGAGGTGAAATGTTGTGAAGCAACAGACAGGTCCTCACCTGAACAAGTTCCATAATAAATGCACAGATTATGCTAGACTTCCTCTTTGTTTGTAATGACATTGCTGACATTTGGTGGGGAATGTTTGAAACTTGTTGTTGTTGTTGTTGTTGTTGTTATTGTTGTTAAGCATATTTATATACTGCTTTTCAGCTTACTGCTTACATAGCATTAAAAAAATCAATGAATGGTTCCCTGTCCCCAGAGGGCTCACAATCTAACAAAAGATGCAGGAGAGACAGACGCCAGCAACAGACCCTGGAAAAGATGCCCATGCTGGGAGGCCAGGGGACCGTTGCTCTCCCCCTGCTGCTGCTACATATGAGAGGATACCACTTGACATGGTGCCTGTTTGCCCGGTAATTGTCAAAGGCCAGCCAATAGTGATTCATCCATTATAAAAACCTTGCAATGATGGGAAGAGTGGCTGCTGCCACAATTGCTGCTGGCGGAATCTGTGATTGCTGTGACTCAGACGTTGGGCCTCTTCAGGCAGGACTGGCCTATTATCCACGAGGCCAACTGAGGTGGTTTCAAACTGAGGCAGCAGATTGGTGGGAGGAGGTGCCAATCTCCCACGGCTCTTCCTCCCTTTCCCTGGACTGGAGAGGGAAGAGGAAGTATGGAAGAGAGGAGAGTGGTGATGCTGCTCCAGCCCATCACTCTCCTCCACACTTCCTCTTCCACCCCGTTTCCCACTTTCTTTTCAACGAGCACTGAAGGAGGAGCAGAGGAGGCAGCTTACAAACCAAGGGAGATATTATGCCATTGCTAAAAACAACACTGTCACAAAGCCACCATTTAAAAATAAAGATTACAGTAACTACCCAGCATTCGATATCAGCAGGACCCAACAAATGTCATTCCCAAATTTTGTGTCAACTGAAAGAGAGTGATGAGAGAGTGGTGAGAGAGTGACATGCCCCTAGGGAGGCACAGATAATTGCTAGGCAACACTCCCGCTTCTTCCTTGTGAGCCTCTCCAAATACGTCTTGCTGGGCCAGAAATCAGAAGGCCAACCTAGAGCTGAAGGTCAATGTTCCCGATGAAACTGGCCGTTACAAGATGTGGTTATTATGGCCACTGGCTTAGATGGCTTTAGGAGAGGATTTGACCAATTTATGGAGATCTCTCAAGTTCTTAGCCATGATGGAACCTCCATGTTCAGAGGAAATATATATGAATGTCACTTGAGGGGTCAAACAACAGGCGAGGGTTGTTGCCTTCATGGCCTGCTTCAGCTTGTGGGCTTCCTGGAAGCATCTTGCTTGCCTCTATGGATCAGTGCATGCTATACAAGGTAGACCTTTGTTCTGATTCATTGGGGCTCTTTTTATGTTCTTACGCTGAGGATCAGGGCTTTTTAGCACTTTTCACATGCATGTTGGAAGCACACTTAATTCTACCATGTCCCTTTCTTTGGTCTACCAAGCTGAGGACTACCATGAAAGGTCTAAGCAGAACTCAGGTGTATTATATTCAGAGAGGTTGTGGTGGCAATGAGGGATGCAACATTTAGAGCGCAATACTACTAACTATCCGGCGGGCAGCCCAGGACTGCCTGCTGGATCCTAACCCCATTCCGGGCCGCTCTGGAGTGGCCCAGAGGTCTACTCAGGAAAAGGGGACATTCGTCCCCTTCCCCCCAATGGACCTCCTCGGATTTCCGCCAGCTATTTAGTTGGCAGAAGGAGGAGGAGGCCGTGTAATGGCCACGCCAGGACAGACGGGGACAGGGATATGGCGGATGCCATCCCCACCCCCTCCCAGGCCGGCACAGCCAATGGTCCTCCTCCCTCGCTTCCTAGACTGCCCATGCAGCCGCCGGGGGATCCCTTACCTACCTCCGGTGGCCATGTGGGTCACCCAGCGCCGGAGTAAGGGCTGCCGACCTAGCGCCGGCGGCCCTTATTCGCGAGTCATCACGAATGTGCTTTACAGCACATTTGCGATGGCTTCGGGCGGTGGAACGCTCGTTTCGGCGCCCAAAGTCTCCAGAGGATTGCGCTGTTAATATCATTACGCAGTTACATTAATGAACTAAAAAAAAAATTCTGTCTAAAAAAAGTGTCTCCTAAAAGTGTATCACTAAAAAAAGTGATATCAGAACAGCTGATATCTATCTAGATATAGATATCTTATTTTTAATGTGTGTATTTATAATAACTGCAGGTGTGAAGCACCATCTTAAAAGAGGCATGCCCTTTTCTTCTATACAGAATGCCTCTCCTAAGCTGGTGCCAGCAACCAATGCGTGACTGCATCATCTGAAAACAAAGGACATGCCTTTTGCTTCAGAACAATCGCTTTTACTCTTATGCACATTTAATTAATCTGATTAATCTACTAAAATTCCTTTAATCTGGTGATAGCCCTAGAAGTAACCTTTCACTTGCAAAAACCACTATGAAAAATAACTGAGAACTACTCTTCTAATATCAGTTCTTTGGCCCATCAACCCACAAGGTCTAGACCACAGGGAGCCACATGCAGAGTGCAAGAGAAAACCAAGCACACAACAGCCAATGGCTTGCAGAGCTCCATTGAACTCAAGAAAATAAACGAAGCTGCATGTATGAGGGTGAAAGGCTATGTGCCTGTTGTTGCCCCCTTCAGTTTGGAACTGAGGGAAGCAGTTCATCAGCCTGAGCTAGCGTACTTCTGCTTTTTTTTTACTCTAGGGACTGACATGCACAGCACACGAGCAGTGCTCTGCTAAGGGGCAGCTCCACTGATATCAGTGGTTTGGCACGTGGTTAGACGCTTGATTGGGGATCAGCTAGTCTGTGAAGCAGGGCAGGCACAAGAACTGCAATGAATGCACCACTAGTCCCACTGTGACCACGTAGGGATGGGAACTGAGAGTGCTTTTGGGAACAGAGAGTTGGTGGTTTTTTTTAAAGTTCTCATTACAGGTATTTGCGGGTTGGTTACTTCCACCAGGTCTGTGCTCACACAAGAGCCTTCCTCATTATCTTCTGCTGGAGAATAATGAAAGCTTTTCAGAAGGTGGTGTGACGGTTGCGTCATTGCCTGTGGTTATTATGTCCACTCACCCACTCTATTTTCTGTCTGCCCACAGGGTTTTGACCAGAGCTGACAGGGGGACAAAATTAATATGGGTGCCCAGCACGGCAAGCCATGCCCCTCCCATACCACTCTCTCTCTTAAAAACTATTGTCTCTGCCTTTTGTTCACTTTCCCTCTCTCCAACCCAGAGTAAGGCTCATTTCTGAAAAGGTAGGCGTTGGTGATTATCCAGAAGCCATACTCTCTGACCTGAAGGCTCCCCACACTCCCAAGGCCTTGTCATCTGACCTAAAGTCCTTCTATAATTCCAGGGGTGTGTGGTGGGACTGTGAACACTCAAAGGCACTCTCATTTTTGTCCCCAGCTCTACAACTGAGCCCCGGTGAGCCCCAACTAAGGCTGTGTTTGTTTTTCACCTCAGAGATGGCAGGAAGTGACGTTCCTAGCATGCTTGTAGCATGCTCCTAGTGTGGCTCGGCTCCCCACAAGAATGGAAATAAACGGAAATCAAAATGGCTGCTGTTGCTACTCGTCCCTCATACGACATCTCCCAAGCTCCTTTGCAGTCAAGCAGCCTTCCTATTGGTGCATGAGGCTGCCATCTTTTCTAGCTTCAAGCTTGCAGTTCAAACTGCTAGTGTGGCAAGCATGCTAGAAGCTAAAAAAAAAAAAAAACACGACCTGAGCGTGCTGGAGGGAGAAGGAAAAGAAAAACAGCTTTCCAGTGCGCCTAGTGCTGGAAGGTGAAAAACAAACACAGCCTAACATTAAACCAGTTCTACCCTGGTTTATGGCATGTGAAGGACAATTTTTCCCTGTATGCAAATCACAGGAAGGCCCTTTCTTGTGGTGATGCTACACATAGGGACAGTAACATTTCAGAGATTCTTATACACTTGGAACCCCCTGCTCATGGGTAATGGATGACAAGTGGGGTGCCAGAGCTTCACACTGCCCTAAACACATTCTGATGAACACGGGTAGGTGGGGGGGGGAGCCTTCTCTCTCTCTCTCTCTCTCTCTCTCTCTCTCTCTCTCACACACACACACACACACACACACACACACATTCATTATCCATATTTTGAACCCCTAAAACGGGATTCAAAGGTCGGCTAAGATCTTTGACCCCTAAAAGATCAGTCCAGATCTTTGAGATATGATTGTGCTGATGAAGTGTCGCCACCGAGGGCCTGCCTGGTTGGACACTGGCCAAGGGCCACGCCCATCATCGTAAGGCTCACCTGGCCTGGCTCACCCTTGAACCTTCAGGACCGGTGCCAGTGGCAGTGCCCACAGCAGATCCCCTGGGTTCCTGGCACAGGTCACCACAAACAAAAGATTTTCTGAGTACCAACACAACAGGCTCCATCTCCAGAGAGACATTTGTGGTGGATTCCCTAGTGCAGCTCCAGGCGTCTAATTCTCCCATCCCTGATCCGCTCACATACTATGGAATAGTGTGAGCTTGGCTACCCTTGCTCTGGTTTCTCTCACCTAGTGGAGAAGCCACAGTGTCCTGCATCTCTCTTCCTGTTGAGGGAAGATGGCTCCTTTGTCACGTTCTGACCTTGAAACGAGCGGCTTCCCCACCGCATTAATAACGTATCCAGAGGCAACTTAAACTTCTAGCAAAACAGGGTTGTGTATTTGCTTTCCGCTCCCCTGGATTAATTACAGATTAAAAAGTGGCTTAAAAGTTCAACTCAGGGTTTGTCTACATGGGAAGTGAGCTTAATCTGTATTAACTGGGGTGAGGATTTGCTCTAGGGACTAAACCCCACATTTACATAGAAATCGTGAAATGATGTGTATTTCCAAAGAGACACACACATGCACAAGGTCCCTGGGATCCAAGAAACATCACACTGAGGGGAGTAGCTCTGAAAAAGGCAGATCAGGTGTTAAAGAAAAACAGTGGCATTAGGGGACATGACACAATTTACACAATTTACATTGTGTAAATATGACCTTCATTTTTGCCTGGTTTTGTTTTTGTAAATAGAAACTGAGTGGGGGCTGATCAGGTTTGTGACATGGGGAGAGGGGAGTTAACTCTTTCCATTATCCAAAAAAACAGAGGCGTCGCTACCCCTGTTGGCGCCCGGAGCAACGGGGGGGTTGGTACCCCTATAATTCAATATCGCCGCAGCCGACAGGCCGCAGCGCGCTCCGGAGGGGGTGGGCGGCGCGCTCCGGGAGGGGCCGGTGGCGCGCTCCAGGAGGGGGCGACCCCCCTCAATCGGGAGAGCTGGCTCGGGGACGTCTTCCCCGGCCGGCTGCCCGGGGTCTTCTGAAGGCCCGCACGAGAACGGTATTTATACCGTTCTTTTTGCACATGCTCAGACTGTTACTGAGGGAAAAAGGGCAGCCTTATAAATACCGTTCTCGCGCGGGCCTTCAGAAGGCCCCGGGCAGCCGGCCGGGGAAGACGTCCCCGAGCCAGCTCTCCCGATTGAGGGGGCCGGAGACTCAAGTCGGACTCGGAGACTCAAGTCTCCAAGACTCGAGTCTCCGAGTGGGACTCGGACTCGAGTCTCCAAGTCCGACTCGGAGACTCGAGTCCGAGTCCGACTCGCGGGCGGGGCGGAGCGGGGCGCCCTTCGGGAGATGGCGCCCGGAGCCGGTGCTCCGCTTGCTCCGCCTGCTCCGCCCTAGTTTCGCCTCTGTCAAAAAATATCCCCCCTCCCAGTGCTATTTGCCCAGGGTGTGTGTGGAATGTGGTATATTTAACCCCTGGCAGGGGTTAAATATATACATTCATTTAATAAATGCACCACCCACCCACCACTCTAAGCCACTTGACCCCCCCCTGGCTGACACCCTGCTATGATCTAAGTCAAATGAAATTATTTAATTTCAGTGAAATTAGTATGAGTGAGAAGATAGGATAGATCTAGTGCAGGGGTTCTCAACCACTTCCCAGCCAAGTACCACCACTCTCCTGCGGCGTACCACCAGAAGTGACTGGCGATGACATCATTGCCAGTTACTTCTGGGTTTTCAGGTTTTCGGAGGCAAGAAAATGCAGGTAGGAGGCTCTGGGCAGGTGGGAGGGCAGTTCCTGAGAGACTCGGCCAAAGACAAGAGCCTCTCGGGAACAAAAACACGCTTCCAAAAGCGCCGTGTCAGGCCGGGGTTCCGCTGGTCCGGTGGTCTGAGTACCAAGTCCACATTCCCATTTCTAATATTGCCATGGGTGCTATTTTGACCAGTTTTTTTGGATGAGGTGGCCTAGGGGCTGGGACATAAACAGAGGCGGTCCAGTTATAGGGGGCCATATGGGGGGCCTGTTCTTCCTTTTTTGACAACTACTATTGTGAGGAAGCTAAGGGAGAATCATGATTTCACTAAAATTGGGGGGGAAGCTTGTAGATTTCATTCAGGACTCCATTAAGGGCCCCCTTTACACTCTCCCCCTCCCCAATTCAAGCATTGTGTCACATCAGATTGTGGCCTTATTCATTGTATATTCCTTCTCAGAAAACAATGGGGTCAAAATATGGCCTGCATGCGTTTCATTCAATCTCTATGAACAAAAAGGCTGCTGGAGACTTTTTTTTACTGAAAGCTAAAAACTGAGGGAGGGGGTGTCTGAAGGCACCAGCCCCCCATGACTGTGCTGGCTGTCCCTCTCCAAGCATTCTTGTGCTTAAAACGGTCTCTCTTGCATCCTGTCCTGTCCCCCACCGCCATCACCTCCTTTCCCCACCCTGCTCTGATACCCAGATCCAGCAGGGACCAGAACAGTTTAGCTTGGTGTCCTCTGGGCAGCCGATCAAGGGCAGCTCGCCTCTGGCACCAGTAGCAAGGTTTTACTCCAGCTGTCCGGCCCTGATAATTAATCAGACCAGGAGCATGGCTTTAGGAGATGGGACAGATAGTCTCATACTCACACCCACACACACCCACACACACACACACACCACAGCAGCAGCAGGAGCAGCAGGACAGATGCGGTTCAATCTGCTTGTATTATAGAGCTGGAGAGGTCTGGAATTGTTCCCTAAAAAAATCTCATAGTTTGTGACACATTCCCAGCTCCACATTCTACAATGCGTGCATCGACTCAGTCCAGGACAGTCTGAATGACACTTTTATTATTATGGGTTGTATCGACGAAAGTGAATCCTGATGAAGCACCACTGAAAACAAGTCATGACTGACTTGGCCAGAAATCACTTTCTTTGGCTCCAATTCACTATTATTATTATTATTATTATTGTTGTTGTTGTTGTTGTTGTTGTTGTTGCTGTTGTTGTTGTTGTTAGTAGTAGTAGTAGTAGTAGTAGTAGTAGTAGTAGTAGTAGTAGTAGTAAAGAAATGTGTATCTCACCTTTCTGCTATACAGCATCCAAGGCAGCTAACAGACAATCCTAAAAATTCTAAAACGAATTGGTTGAACAATAAATAGCAAAGAAAGCAATCAAATAAACATGTTACCATTTAACAGAGAGAACGGCCAACAAAATAAAATAAAATAAATCAAACAATACAGAAAATAATCAAATACAATATTTTCATTTTCAAGTGGCCTGTAGCCCACTAAAGCTTATACTGCAATTAATTTCTGATGCCCCGATCCTGTTGGGGACTTACAGCAACAGATCTCACGATCCACTGCTGTACGTTCTGGTGCGGTGCCACAAAAGGTGCGCCGCTGCCATGAGCTGTAGGACCACCAGCGCAAACAGCTGGGGCCTCACATGCGCGCCAGTGGCTCACCCAGGCTGCGCTGGAGCAGGTAAGGTGGTGGCGGGGACAGTTTGGGGGTGGTTCGGGTGGGGATTGGGGGGAATGGGACGGGCAGGGGGTGGTTTGAGGGTGGGAGGAGGTGGACGTCAGCAGCAGTTAGGCACATCAAGATCCTATCCCCCTTTTCCTGGCCCAAATCACCTCCTGTCTCTCCTCGGACTTACCAGCTAAGTTCAAAGTCGCTGGCGTAGGTCTGAGGAGACCCATTGGCAGCCAGGCAGCTTATAGGGAGGTAAGTAAAAAATATTTTTACTTCTCTCTCCAAGGCCATTTGGTTGCCCCCCCCCCCCACTGCATGCAGCAAATGCTCTCTCAGCACGGCTGCATGGCAGAAGATGGCGGGGGATAGGATTGGGCTGTTAGTTCTTGAGGTGCCACAGGACACTTTGTTATCGGGTACTCATGAGTCTCCCTGTTTTCCTTTGTTGTGAAATGTTGACGGATATGATCTTTTGGGACTGGAAGTCATTTTGAGGGACCCAAATGGTTTGGTATTATAAACCCAAATATGAATAGAATAGTATGAAAAAGTGGGTCTTGACCCACAAATTCATGAAGGAGAATCTTCCTTTAAATGACTAGATGAAAGATTTGTTTCACTTCTCATCTGAGCAGATACGAAGGGTACAAAATTACCTTAAACAGCCTCAAATACCCAGCATATCTGCTCGAGACCTCTTGCCATTTGTAGATGAAAGAGTTGAGATTACAGCCTCTCTTTGTCTTTTTCTCTCACATTTTTGCACGTAGGCATACCTGGGGCAGAATACTGGTCAGCTCTGGGCTCAGCCAGACTTCTGACTGAAATGTATGTGTCCCTTATCTCCTCAGGAGCGAACAATGAACGAAAAATGTAGAATTTACAGCGCTCTCCCCTAGAGCACTGAACACTGGCCAATCTCAGAACTGGGATACTGGCCTGCAGGAACTGGAACTCCGAGAAAGACCAAAAAAAACTCACACAAAAAAGGGATGAAATGGAAGATTATCTGATTTCAACCCCTGGGGAATCCTTTTCCAATGGTGTGAAAAATGGTGGAGCGGGTAGACACTGTAGGTGCCTTCCCCTGGCCTTGTCTTTTAATGACACCTTCTTGAATAGCTGCCCGATTCCCATCGGAACAGAATACATGCCCCAAAGAATTGCACAGAGCACGGGTTCCCAACCTGTGGTACTAGTACCACCAGTGGTACTTTAGCTGACTACTGTGTTACTCGGACTGCTGAACCACTGGAACCCCACTCCAAAGGGACGTTTTGGGTGGCGCGTTTTTGCTCCCAAGAAGCTCCTGCCTTTGGCCAAGCCTCTTGGAAACACTGAGAAGGGCCCTCGCACCCGCCCAGAGCCTCCTTCCTGTGTTTTCTGGCCTCTGAAAACCCGGAAGTAACTGGTGATGATGTCATTGCCAGTCACTTCCGGTGGTACTAAGAAGGACAGTGGCACCAGAGGTGGTACTCGACTGGGAAGGGGTTGGGAACCCCTGGCATAGAGTTTGACCACCCCAGACACGTTGCCCCCACCCCTTTCTAGAAACAGAGTCCCTGCAGGAGGAGGGCCTTTCCATTCCAGGAAAAAACTGTAGCAAATTTATGATGTGCTTGCTTGTTTGTTACCCTGTTGTATACCCTGCTTTCCAGACAAAAGTGGCCCCTGAAATGGCTTACAATTAAAATCCAGACAATGGATAATGTCATAAGGGATATATGGGTATCGGGATGGCCCTGGAGAGTTGGCAACACAGTCCTGGTTCCAGGCTGTTCCCTTTCGGGGGCAGAAAAAGATGCAGATGGACTCAAGGTAAATATGTCGGCCCCAGAGATAATATGTCCTCTTCTTAGGATGGTCTTTGGAAAGGTTACACAATTTGCCCCTTGCCACAAGAGCAGAAACAATGTACCACACAAATTTCGAATTCAGACAATTTTATTTTTCGATATTGCATGTTTTGTTATGTTTATTGATTGATTTATCTATCAATTTCTACCTTGCCTTCCTCCCCCACCACAATGGGAGCCCAAGGCAGCTTACAATGCATAAAAATAATAAAAAATACAATAACATTGTATAGTGAAATACTTTAATATTCACATGTTGGATACCAAAATAGACACTGGGAGGGTATTTTTAAGAAGAAAACTCAGGCACCCAGATCCTGTCTAAGATGCGGCGGCCCAGCTGTTTAGCTGACGTGCATCCGGGAAGGCCGTGTAAGGCCAGCCCGGCCTGGAAAGGAGCGTTGAATATGGGCGCAAGCCAGCGCCAATATCCCTGCCCCCTCCCAGGCTGGGTTGGCCAATGGCCCCCTCCCTTGCCACCCCAGCACACCTTCACCACGCCCTCCCGCCGACTGGCCTAGGACTTACCTGGGTCGGCCAACGCAGGTCCTAGGTGATGGTGGAGTGAGCGACTCCGGCCTCTGTGCTGGCACTGTTTACTCCTGAGGAGCCGCAAACGTTTGCGACTCCTTAGGCCAGCGGAGCACTCGCTCCGCCAGCCTATGTTTGCGCTGTGTATCATGTCAATAAATCGTAAGGCAATGATGTTTGTTAGCTTGGCAGTTTCAATGTTTTGCACCATAGGTATCTAAAACCCTATAAACCCAAAAGCATTCATAGCAGTGAATGTTGCACAAACATTTGAAGTCGGAGAATACAGATGAGAAGTTTTTTGTTCGGAAATTTGATTGAGATCCCCCACACACCCAAACGGGAATTCTCTCTGATTTCAGTGTAACACTTCCATATGTCCGACCTCACAATCTGAATCCAAACACTCAGGAATTTTTGCACTGTTCAGTCATTCATCTAGACAGGTAACATGGGAGAAGAGTGAGATGGTTGCTACTTGTGGCCACGGACCCCACCCCCATCCCAGCCAAAGGTCTGAAAGAGCTTTTTTTGTGCATATGAACACAGGCTTTCTCCATGCAATTGTAGCCTCTGCCTAGCAAAGGGAGAAGGAGCCGATGCATGGACAGTTTGCACATGACTCTTTCAGGCTCTTTTAGACCTTTGACCAAACACAAATACAGGCTATAGTGCAGCCAGCATATGCAGGAAAGCACAAACTTGCCCCCTCCTGTATATACTACAGAGTACTACTGAACAGTGCGACTTCAAGAGCCAACTGTTAAGTTTTACAACCTGGGCATTATATGCCACTCTGATGATTGTATTATAGAACGCTGAATATAAATCAGGGAAAATAAATACATATACTGTACTGTATAAATAAATCTGGATCTGTGCTATAACTGCATGCCTGTGTCAGTAAAACTAAATTTCTTCAGTGCATTTAAGGAACTGTTAACTCCAGTTCCAACAGCACTTAAAAATAGCCACTCGTTTCAGTGCTGGAATGGGGACAGGGGTAACACCGATTGTGCTAATTGCAACATATTCCCAAAGTAAAATTGGTCCTTGGGATGGCTGTGCAATATGACCCCGCTATTCGGCCGTATATATCTCTTAGTCTCCAGTTTCTCTTTCTCAGCTGCTATCAGTAACATAACCAGTTAGGTTCTTCCATTCCTGAGGGACACTTTTACCACATCTTGTAACATAGTTCTAGTTTTACATGTTCAAATTAAAAGGTTTGATTTGTTTCTCATTTCTCCATCATGCAATTTCAGGCCAAAGGGCCATGATGGTCCTTAAGGGCTAGAAACTTGTTTGCCTTTTTTTTGGGGGGGGGGGGAAGAAAAAAAAAGTTGAGATAGAGAGGATGCCAAATTCTGCACCTGCTCCCAAATCCTGTACTTTTTCAAATGTGCACAAACCATACACGACAGCTCTGAGTGTGTAGTCACCTCCTCTAGCGAGAGACTGCTTACATCGAGACAGCGAATGACAGAGGGAGAGAGGGAGACAGAAGTGTGTGTTTTGGGCCAGAAATCTTGTCAGAGATTAGATATTGACTTTGTCATGAAATTCCACTTATACAAGCGCTAAGCCCAGCATCAGCTTTATTTGGAAGCATAAGCTTCTCGTGTCCCTGCAAGCTGAGGGGGAAGTACAGGGGCTGAATCTCTTGTTGAGCAGAAGTTCAGAACAACAACAGAGCAGAATTTGGGCATCCTGGTTCTTTTCAAGCTCCGGAATGACCAGTTTCTGGGGCCATTTTCCCATCACCATTCTCTCGATCGCTCATCTGGCAGTATGCTATGGACCACCTCATATGCTCAAACACAGCAATATGTAAAAGATACGCATATTCACATTTGCTGACCATGTTACGAATGCATGCCTAAAAGGAGAAGCATTGTTACAGCTGCCGGTTAATAGCCCAGAACAATTGTTTCATCAAGGGGTGCCAGTGGTCTCCTAGGAGTTGGGAATCCCTCTTGCTGTGTTTTTGAACGAGATTCCCATCAGAATCCAAATATGATGGCGACTCTCAAACTAAAGGGATGGGAAGTTTTTTATTTTATTTAAATCCTGTCTTTCTTCAATCATGGAACTTCAGGCAGGGTACAAAGGGGGGTTCCGGGATTCCGGGAAGTCTCCCATCCAAACAGTGTTCAGCAGCCCATCAGCAAGTTTGCTGTATCGTGTATAGAGTATCCGGGGTTCTCAACCCCTTCCAGGCCGAGTAGCGCCACTCTCCTGCTGCATATCACTGGAAGTGACCAGTGACATCATCGCAAGTTACTTCTAGTTACTTCCGGCGACATCATCGCCAGTTACTTTTCGCTCCCAAGAGGCTCCTGCCTTTGTCCGAGCCTCTTGGGAACACTGCGAAGGGTCCTCCCACCCGCCCAGAGTCTCCTACCTGTGTTTTCTGGCCTCCGAAAACCCCAAACCCCGAGATTAACTGGCGATGATGTCATTGCCAGTCACTTCCAGTGGTACGCAGCAGGAAAGTGGCGTTGGAGGCGGTACCCGGCCGGAAAGGGGTTGAGAACCCCTGAGCTAGAGCGTTAGGGACACTCTAGCCCACCACTCTCCTCCACACTTCCATGCCCCTCTTTCTTTACCACTCCAAAGAGTGGGAGAAGAAGCAGAGGCTGGCACATGGGGGAAGCACATGAGGGAAGCAACATTTGGCAAATGAGGGAAGCAACATTTGCCATGCTACCTCAGGCCTTGAACCATCACGGGAGGAATGCCTCCTCTAAGATGATGATTGCCTGCCAGCTATAATAAGAGCTTGTATGTTCTTGTGTTATACTGTACATGCCAGTGGGTGTTGCCTGATTGATCAGGGGCACTTTTTAAGTGGTGAAAGGATTTTTAATCTGTTGATCTAACCAAGAAATGGATGATGAAACACTGCATCCCTGGTAACAGGGGCAGCATAGGGGATTTTGCCCTCAAAGCAGCTTCACGCCTCCATCACGCCTCTTCTTTCTTCAGGAGAGAGTTTCGACTTTACTACTTCCTCCTGTGGGCCGCTCTCTCCTTGGGGTGCTGAATGTGGCCTTGGCTGGTTTCTCTGCCCTGGAGATGTATTTGCAAGCAATTTGAGCCACAAGGCCTGCGGGTCTCACTCTTGAGGAATAGGCCGCCGCTATCATCACATTCACAGGTGTCACTTGCCCCACCCTTTGCTTCCAGATAAATACGCAGAAAGTCACTGCTGCCAGGGAGTCTGTGCTTTCTAGACACATCATCACCAGGGAAAAGGCGAACTCAGGAGAGTCTTCAGCAGGAGCCAGGTAAAGTCCATCTGTGGGCCTGAAATCTTTCTGTGCTGCTGCTTCTGGAAGGTGAGCAGCGTCTGCTAAACTAGAACTGGGGTATCCAACTGCAGCAGAGCAGAGCTCCTGTAGAGCAGCTCTGTGGAAGAGGGAACTGGAGCCTTCCTGGTAGAAGAACAACAAAACAAAACAAAACAAAAACCCTTTCCCTTGGTGTGAAGCTGGGGGCCCAATCCTATCCAACTTTCCAGTGCTGATGCAGCCACAATGCAGCCCTGAGGTAAGGGAAGAAACGTTTCCTTACCTTGAGGCGGCCTCCGTGACTGTCCTCCAGCTACAGGATGCAGTGCATGCCCCATTGACACGGCTGCATTCGCGCTGGAAAGTTGGATAGGATTGGGCCCAGGGAGTCAGGACAGTTTGGCCCTCAGGGGGAATGGGGAGTCTCAAGTATGGTTAGGGTTGCCAGCTTTTTTTCTGGTGGGGATCCTTCCTGTGCCTCCAAAAACTGCAGTGGGAGCAGAAGTTCATCAGGTCAAGCTTTTCCCAGCAACGCGAAAGCGGTCGTGGTTATAAATTGCAGGTAGCTGAGTTGGTCTGTTTAAAAGAAAACTCAATAGTACTTGCACTGCAGTATCTTTATAAGGAGCAACTAGTGAGCAAGCCTTCTGCTAGCAATGTGTATGCTCTTATATGTATTAGACATTTTAATTATTTATTGAACAACGGAGATTCCTGGCAAGATGCATATTTTTAACTCTGTCTGTTCTACCATTGAGCTATGTCCTCCATCAATTTTAAGTGATGAACTACCAGTAGGTAAAGAGTAAACAGGTGCCAAATTGGGTACTGCTACCTGGTGGTTGGAAAGCATGTTGTTCCTGCTCCCCGTCCCTGTCCCTATGCCCCCACCGCCCTGCACATAGGCAATGTCCCTAGAAGGAACTTCTCTCTCCAGTTCTAGGATCCGTCACCGTGACTGAGGCTGCAATCCTATGCCCACCTTCCTGGGAGCAAGTTCTACTGAATTCAATGGGATTTGCTTCTGAGTAGACATGCATACAATTGCACTGCAAGTTTGGTATTCTCCATGCAGACAAAACTGCAGAGAACCATTTACTGGTAGTCTATCAGGAAAAAAAGATCCAGAAACACAGTAGCGTAATACCTTTTTAAATGTCACCAAACAGTGAACAAGCAGAGTTCTTCATAGAGGTTTCCAGACGAGGTTATTGCCAATCAGAGGTGAAACAAGGGTGGAGCAGAGGCAAGTAGTTCTGCAAGACTCCGTTACACTGGAGTCAGCGGCCCCTCCCCCTTGCTGTTGGAGCCGTTCTGGCAGCAAAGGCAACACGCAGGACACTCCCCTGTTGCTGCTGGAATGGCTCCAACAGCAAGGGGGAGGGGCCACTGACTCCAGTGTAACGGAGTCTTGCAGAACTACTTGCCTTCGCTCCACCCTTGTTCCACCACTGTTGCCAATGAAACTATGCTTTTACAAGAGGCATTCTTGTTAAAGGCAACTATAAGGGCTAGTCACACTGAACTACTACAACATGGTCTGAACAACCTGGGCTCTGGCTTGAGATCTCTTTTCCATGCCACAGCTCAGCTCTAGAACATGTGAAAAGTGTACCATGTACTATTATCTACTAGCCACACTCTTGCCCCAGAGGGTCACACCTTCAAGATCAGGAATCTGGCTTCCAGGTAGACCTGAACCCTGGCACCTCTTTTTTTTTAAAAAAAGAGAGATAAATGACTGATCAAAGTCACATTGTAAGTGAAAAAAGTAATAAGTTTGAGAGCTGGCTCAGTCACTCTGCAAAAAAAAAACCCTTTTCAAAATCTAGTATCACAAACCAAAATCTAGTATCACAAACCTCTGCAAAAAAAAAAAAAAAAAAACCTTTTCAAAATCTAGTATGGAAGTATCACACGATTCAAGTTTCTCTATAAAATATGATGAGAAAAATAAACTTTGGAGCTGCTTATTAGTTAGAGATACTATTTGCTTTTGAGCCTTCCAAGACACAGGATAGCAAGTGACTAAGATGTGTGGTCCACACCGTTACGAGACTAGACTCCCTGCACACCTCCAAAAATCAAATTAAGATAGGAAGGAGGGCTTCAGACAGATGCAATCGAAGGGAATCCAGAATCCTCACTTTCAGTTCTCTTTGGCTTTCCTTTGACAAACCAAAGCTTGAGATGAGTTAAAAAGAGGTGTGGCTTCAGGAATTGCTAGTCCACAGAAGCCTTGTAGGTCAGAGGTCTCATTCATTCGTCCTTGACAGCCCTCTCTTCTTTGTTTTTCCAGGTTGTCCAGAAGCGAGATCCGTTCGCTGTGCCGCATCCTCACCTGCTAACACTCCCCCAATCCCAGCTTTTCCTGCACCACACACAGGCTGGGCCACCAGTCTCCCAAGCCCGGCCTAGCCTTGGCCGGGACAAAGGCCAGTCCCTCGGACATGGGGGTGGCCAAAACCATCCGGCGTTTCAGCGGAGGTGGCGGGGTGGGAGAGCTGCGGGAAGAGGAGTCGGTGGAGTCCCCCACCAGTTGCCACAATGGCAGCCGTGTTCCTGTCCGGCAACGCAGCCGTTTTGTGCGGAAGGATGGCCACTGCAATGTGCAGTTTGTCAACATGAGCGAGAAGAGCCAGCGCTACCTCACCGACCTCTTTACCACCTGTGTGGACATCCGCTGGCGCTGGATGTTCGTCATCTTCTGTCTCTCTTTTGTGGTCTCCTGGCTTCTCTTTGGCTTCACCTTCTGGCTGATTGCTGCGCTTCATGGGGACCTTGTGCCGCAGCACCCGCTAGAAAACAAGCCCTGCTTCTCTGAGGTCACCAGTTTCATGGCCGCCTTCCTCTTCTCCCTGGAGACCCAGACTTCCATTGGGTACGGCTTCCGCAGCGTGACAGAGGAGTGTCCCTCCGCTGTGTTGGCGGTGGTTTTGCAATGCATACTGGGATGCATCATTGATGCCTTCATCATCGGTGCAATCATGGCCAAGATTGCCAAGCCCAAGAAGCGCAATGAGACCCTGGTCTTTAGTGATATTGCTGTGGTGGCCATGCGAGATGGGAAGCTCTGCCTCATGTGGCGTGTGGCCAATCTGCGTAAGAGCCACCTGGTGGAGGCTCATGTTCGGGCACAACTGCTGCAGGTAAGCACAGTGTTAAGGCAAAGCACATGGAGAAGGTGAGGGAGGGAAGAGTTGTATGGCAGTAAGAGTTGTATGACAGAAGGGGGGGTTGAAATCCTTTGAACATATATACAGTACACCTGGCCAAATCAGCAGGTACAAAGAAACAGGCCAATGGACAAATGGATAAATAGATAGATGAGATTGACAGATGGGCAGGAAAGAGGGATGAAAAACTCATTATCTAGAAAGGGGCTGTGGGGAGGTGGTTGAACATGTGAAGAGCCAATATGGGGTAATGGTTAAAGCATTGAACTAGGAGATTCAAATACAAATCTCAACTCAGGTGTGACACTCACTGGGTGATCTTGGGTCAGTCCCTCGTTCTCAGCTTAACCTTCCTTCCAAGGTTCTTCTGATAATAAAATGGGTGAGGGGACCATGCATGCCACACGGAGCGTGTCACGGGAAGAGCATCTTCCAGTGGCTGGAAAGATGAGATGGACGAAAGTCAGAAGAGGATAAAAGGATGAAGAATCCTGAACTAGAGAGGGGAAATCATGAGGAACCTGGAAGTAAAGATGTGCGTGAGAGTGGGCTATTCTCAAAGACACATAGGGGCAGTTCACACATGCAACTACGCAGCTTATATTCTCCACATAATAACTAGGTTGTAAGAAAAAAAAAACTCTGTGTAAACAAGGCTATACACATGGAGTTTTTCATCCATCGTTCTTGCCCATTTGTCTTTCTCATCTATTTATCTATTTGTCCACTGGCCTGTTCTTTTGTACCTGCTAATTTAATGGATTTCCAGAACAACTGGCAGCCATTTTGACAATTACAATGGTGGTTTTTCCAAATATGGTTGTCAAAATGGCTGTTGGCCACTGTGGCCCATATATAACCTGTACCCACTAAATAGGTGCAGTTCAGCACATGACCCATTTCTTTCTTTGTTTTTTCTCCCACAGCCTCGCGTCACACCGGAGGGTGAGTACATCCCCCTGGACCACAATGACGTCAATGTGGGTTTTGACAGCGGCACTGATCGCATCTTCCTGGTGTCTCCAGTGACGATTGTGCATGAGATTGATGCCGAAAGCCCCTTGTACGAGTACGGTCCTGCAGAGCTGGCTGAGGCTGACTTTGAACTGGTGGTTATCCTAGAGGGCATGGTGGAAGCCACAGCGATGACCACACAATGCCGCAGCTCCTACCTGCCTAGTGAGCTGCGCTGGGGGCACCGTTTCGAGCCTGTACTCTTTGAACGACGTGGTCACTATGAGGTTGACTACCAGCACTTCCACCGTACATATGAGGTGCCGGGAACCCCAGTGTGCAGCGCCAAGGAGCTGAGCCATCGCAAATACAGAGCACCCTCTGCAGGAGCTACTGCGGCTCGTGCCTCCTTCTGCTATGAGAATGAGGTGGCCCTAAGCTGCTGCCGAGAGGAAGAGGAGGAAGAAGAGAGGCAGGGGAGCCGGCGGGTGAGCCTGGAGAATGAAATGGCTACCCCCACGTGACACCACCAATGTCCTTGGACTGAGGAGGGCCGGGGGAGGAGGGGGAATGCATCACCACACTTTGCATAGTTGGGCAGCTGAGGTAACTGGGTGTCAGAGGATAGAGCACTTTCACACTTCACCCACCACCCTATCACACACACACACACCCCTGCAAAACATGACTGCAAGGTCTTGGCTTTCTGGAATGAGCTTTAGTGTTTGTGTCCCAGACTGCTGGGAAAAAGAGATGCCATTTTCAGACAGATTGGCCAAAATGGCCACCCTAGTATGAACTGAGGAAGTTCTTCATGATCATTCAAGACGCAGAAGGGGTCACAGATGAGGGTGGCCCTCACCAACATTTGAAAACAATAGGGTAGCGTGGGCTGGGGAAGAATTCCATGGGCTTCTAAGGGGCATTGCTTGATGTTTATGGAAGTCTGAGTTATGGTTGTGGTTGTTCAGGTGGGGGCTTAATGGAACTACCTGTACAAATGTTTGTCATTGCAGCGCCAAAGATTTTGGAGGGCTGCCTTCTTGATGGTATTCTACAGAGAATGCCTGAGGTCTGTGGGTATGGATAGACTATGGGTATCTGATGTATGAGACTCTATGGGGGAGACTGGGTTCTGTAAACTCTGAAGGTAATTGGGATTTCATGGTACTGAAAGGTGTCCAGTCTACCATTTCTGAGGAAATGCATGAGGGTAGCTTGTTCTGTCAGGTTTTAGGGGTGTATCTTTCCTTTTCAACTATAAGGGCTAGAAATTATAAGCCTATGGGCAAGAAACCAGGAATGATCTCAACACCCTTGAAACTTGTTTGTCAAGCCCAGAGGGGGATGTTCTGTCTTAAATTCCAGCAGAAATAACTGGAAGTTTAGAAAAGGAAAAGAAAAGGTAACTGACAGGTTAACCGGGGGCCTGACACTATTTGAAATGAGTCTCTAATAAAAGAGGTGAATGAGGCATATAAAATGTAATCAGCCACAAAAACAAGTGTTCTCATTAAAAATAACGATGAAATACAACCTGCTATGGCCCCATGTGTTGCAAGACCTCTAACAGTGGGGGGAAGAGATATCATTTGAGAGAGAAGGATTTGGGGGAGGACCAAAATATGGGTGTGAAACTATCCCCTTGCAGGTTTTACACATGTATGCACACACACTCTCACTCACACACACTTTTAGGTCAAATACCCGTGAATTTTGGCTTGCTCTAAAAAGGTATAAAAAGCAGGGTGGAGGAAAGGTGAAGAAAACAGCAACAGAGAGTTATTATTCTTTATTATTCACTGATCACATTTTTATTCCACCCTTCCTTCAAGGGACGTAGAACAACAACATACCCCCCCCCCCCCCATTCTTCACAACAATCTTGTGAGGTAAGTTGGGCTGAGGAGTTGACTGGCTCAAGGTCGCTGGCCAGTGAGCTTCTTGGCTGAGTGGGGATTTGAACCCAAATGTATTGGGTTCTAATCTAATGCTCTGACCACACTGGCCCTCTTCTGACGTGTTCGTGCCACCGACATCCAGACAACCTCACAGAGCAAAAAGCCAGCCAGCCGTGCCTGGGCACCAGATCGCCTAAACATCTGCTCCCAGCCCAGAGCGGGCTGCCTGCCTCTCAGAGCTGCACCACAAGGGATCCTGCTGTAAACAGCTGCTGCTGCCCAAGCTGGTCGGGTGACAGTGGCGGAGGCTGAAGGTCAGAACGGTGAGAGCTCAGATTGGATTCGCAGCTGGGAGCTCAGATTAATATGACACAGTTCCATCGCTAATCCTGACTGCTTTGCGCCAGAGACGCTGAAGGGGGGCACAGTGGGGGCTGTTCCAACCCTCCACACACCTTTTCTCCTGGCTCCTCTCTCCACACCGCATCACCCCGGGCCTTGAACTGTTAGCACCCACTCTTGACTCTGGCATTGTGAGATGATGGGACATCAGGAACATCTCCCCGGTCACCACAAGCAGGTGACAAGATCGAGTGGAGAGGCATT
The DNA here is from genome assembly GCA_026170595.1 of Plestiodon gilberti rubricaudatus. Classification (NCBI taxonomy): domain Eukaryota; kingdom Metazoa; phylum Chordata; class Lepidosauria; order Squamata; family Scincidae; genus Plestiodon; species Plestiodon gilberti. The sequence goes on along the minus strand of JANXHW010000006.1, from coordinate 14,487,180 downwards.
CTCCTTCAGCCAAAAATAGCCTCTCAGGCGTCCCTAATCGCCAGCCAGGGGGCAGCTCTCAGACTGTGAAGGCCACCAGGGTTTGGGACAGGCAAAGGTCAAACGCTCACCTCATGGCAGCCGGTGGGAGACGTCAACATTTCCCTGTAGCTGTCCCTACATTGCTGAAGATCAGATTTGGGCTGATCTTCAACTTTGGGCTACGATCAGCTTTGGGCTACGATCTTGCTCTTCCTTTCACTTCTGCCCTTTCTCAAGCTAGCTAATAGCTAATTTCATGTTTCCTTCCATCCTACCATTTATATTGGTTATACAAGTTGAGTATCCCTTATCCAGACTGCTTGGGACAGGAAGTTGTCTGGGTTTTGGATTTGTCTGGATTTTGGAATATTTGCATAAATATAATGAGATCTCTTGCGGATGGGACCTAAGTCTAAACATAAAATTCATTTGTCTCATATACGCCTTATATACACATAAAAGGTAAAGGTGACCCCTGACAATTAAGTCCAGTCGTGTTCGACTCTAGGGTGTGGTGCCCCATTTCAAAGCCGAAGAGCCAGCGTTGTCCGAAGACGCCTCCGTGGTCATGTGGCCGGCATGACTCTCCTTGCCGCAGCGCGTAGCATGCGGTTGGAACACGGAGTGCTGTTTACCTTCCCGCAAGCGGTACCTATTTATCTACTCGCATTAACATGCTTTGGAACTGCTAGGTTGGCAGGAGCTGGCCAAGCAACGAGAGCTCACCCCGTCGCGGATTCGAACTGCCGACCATTCGATCGACAGCTCATGGTTCAGTGGTTTAACCCACTGCGTCACCCGCTATATACACATAGCCTGAAGTTAATTTTATACAATAGTTTTAATAATTTTGTGCCCCAGCATGCCTTGCACTATGCCAGCTAGGTGCTGGAAAAAGTTTTTTGTTTTTTTTAAGTCATAGCCCCAAAAATGTCTGGATTTCAGAATAGTCTGGATTTTGGATGTCCGGATAAGGGGTAATCAACCTGTATTTCTATCCCATTCTTCCTCACTACCCTGATACCCTGACTTCAGCCATAATCTTACAATCAGGGTACCGGAGCAGATATGAACTGACCACAATCAGCATAGGAATTTGGGGTTCTCGTCATAGCTCTAGTGCCTTTAACAGCTGTCATGCATGCCAAAATGCAACAAATGACGCATTTTCCAGTATGGCAATGCATGGAAAGCTTTGCCGGGCGAATTGCCTCAATCCCCTGCTGGTGAAGGACACTGCCTGATGGACACCCCCCACCCCTGCCAGCTCTGTAGCTCTACGCCTGCTTTACAACTGCATTAAAAGAGCAATGTAAAGAAAAGCCCATTTAAGCCTTATGAATGAGAACAAACATAGAAGTGGGGCCAGCTCAACTGTTAGATGGATGGGACATTAGTGCTGGGCAATGGGTCCCCTCCAGGTAAGGCTGCCAGATCTTCTGAGGTTCATGCCCTAAGAGATCTGGAAGCTTAAGGGGTGGTTCCTGGCAAAGCATGAGGAGGAGCCTGGTGAGACAGGGCGTGGCCTGGTGGGGGGGGGCAGAGGATGGCACCTGGCCAGTCAGACTGAATGGCGAAACCTCTTAAGCCAAGCAGGAAATAAGTCTGTCCATTGCTTGTGATCTGTCAACCCTTAGATTTTATTCCTTCACCTGGCGATCCTGAGAAGGCTAAAGCCCGCCTAAAATGTCCATTCAGATTAACCCTGAGATGCAGTAGTGACAGGGGGCAGTGAAAAGCCCATTTTCAGACTCCCAGGTCACTCCCCACCAACCCCGACCACTCTGGTTAAGCCAAGGCATATTTATTATTTCCATTTCCCCAACCAACTCTTTGGTCATGTGTCAGTGAGGAGGATGGGAAGCACATAAACATTGCCTTGCATTGAGTGTAAAAAGGCAGCCCAAGGAGAGATTGGCAAGGGGGAGAGAGAACCACAGAAGCCGATGTTCAGTGTTCCGCCAAAGGGGGGGGGGACTTTCTCAATCCCTTCCTCCTTTGATTCTCCATTGCTGCTCAGGCTGAAGGTTAAAGATTCCTGGGGAAGGACTGGGCAGGAAGAATAGAGACGTTCAGGAAAAACAATACAGCCAACCTTACCCCCCCACACACACACCCTGAGGGAATGGTTTTAGGAGGATTCTTAGATGTGTTTGGGGCAAGGAAGAAAATTTAAGTCCAGGATAAAGGGTGTGAGTGTGGATTTGCTTCATCTCCTCCCTAGGTTAGCAGCACTAAATCCATCGCTGGTAAACTTGCTTGGCTTCTATCCAACTAATCAGCATCCCTGGAGCAACTTAACAGAGACAGATGGTCCACAAATGACTCTCATCCTGACCTGCCAGCAGCCCCTACCATAGGCATGCCTCTGTCCCAAAGAGTCTTAACACTCCCACAGCCCTTATCTGGTTCCCCTTCAGATCTCCAAATACCCACATGATAGCGTCCCACAGCAGCCTGTCATCACCTGCACTCTTTCCCCCACCCGTCAACTAAGGGGGAGGTTCATAAGTACAAAAAACACAGTACTGTAGGGTTTATATGGCCTTCGCTCGCCCCCTAATGTCCCCAAATAGAATTGCAATGCCTGCATTTTCCTTTACCTGGCGTTTTTGCATTTCCTGAAATTGCTTAAGGCATTCCTGCCCACAGGTGTATACGCAACAGGAGCCAAATGTGTACATGTACACATTTAATGGAGAAAGCACGAGAGTTCCAAAAAAACACCTACTTCTGCTTCATTGACTACGCAAAAGCCTTTGATTGTGTGGATCACAACAAACTGTGGCAAATTCTTAAAGAGATGGGGGTACCAGACCACCTTACCTGTCTCCTGGGAAACCTGTCTCCTGAGACAGGTCTCCTGAGAAACCTGTCAAGAAGCAACAGTTCGGACCGGCCATGGAACAACCAATTGGTTCAAAATTGGGAAGGGAGTACGGCAAGGCTGTATATTGTCACCCTGCTTATTTAACTTATATGCAGAGTACATTATGAGAAATGCAGGGCTGAATGAATCTCAAGCCGGAATCAAGATTGCCGGGAGAAACATCAACAACCTCAGATATGCAGACGATACCACCCTAATGGCAGAAAGTGAAGAAGAACTAAAGAGCCTCTTGATGAGAGTGAAAGAGGAGAGTGCAAAAGTTGGCTTGAAACTCAACATTAATAAAACTAAGATCATGGCATCTGGTCCCATCAATTCCTGGCAAATAGAAGGGGCAGAAATGGAAGCAGTAACAGATTTTACTTTTTTGGCTTCCAAGATCACTGCAGACGGAGACAGCAGCCATGAAATTAAAAGACGCTTACTCCTTGGAAGGAAAGCTATGGCAAATTTAGATAGCATAATAAAAAGCAGAGATATCACCATGCCAACAAAAGTTCGTATAGTCAGGGCCATGGTGTTCCCAGTAGCAATGTATGGTTGCGAGAGTTGGACCATAAGGAAGGCTGAGCGCCGAAGAATAGATGCTTTTGAACTGTGGTGCTGGAGAAGACTCCTGAGAGTCCCTTGGACTGCTAGGAGATCAAATCAGTCAATCCTAAATGAAATCAACCCTGACTGTTCCCTGGAAGGACAGGTACTAAGGCTGAAACTCAAATATTTTGGCCACCTAATGCGAAGAGAGGACTCTCTGGAGAAGACTCTGATGCTGGGAAAGACTGAAGGCAAAAGGAGAAGGGGAAGGCAAAGGATGAGATGGTTAGACAGCATCACCGATGCAACGAACATGAAAATGAGCGAACTCGGGAAGATAGTGGAGGACAGGAAGGCCTGGCGGGATATGGTTCATGGGATCACGAAGGGTCGGACACGACTTAACGACTGAACAACAACAACACACATTTAACACCTGTTGCGTATATACACCCTTGGGTAAAAATGCTTTAAATGGTTCCGGTTGTATAGATGAGGGCATTTCAGCAGGTGCAGCAGCTTTAGCAGCACCATCAGCAATTGCAGCTGCCCAGATTCTGTCTTCTACTACACAACTCTTAAGAACGCAGAAACCCTAAGGTGGAAGGTTGGCCACCCCTGCTCTAGTGTATGCGTTTACATATTAAGAATAAATGTTAAGACAACCCCCAAACCTGGAACAAATTCCAAAACATGATGAGGAATATCCCTGATAAATAGGGACAGTTGGAGTGTATGCCCCACTCAGCCCAACACAAAATTCAATGTAGCAAGCTATCCTTAGGTATAAAACAGCCTTCGCTGTAAGCTGCTGCACAGCCAACCAATGCAAATCAAAGCTCTGCACAGCTGAACATCTCTATGACCGCAGTCATCGCAGAGCGGTCTGAATGTCGGCAGCTGTGCCACACAGCCACTGTAGGGTGGTGCCATACGACCAGGAAAAAAATAGGGGGGATATTGTGTAGAGAGGTAAACAAGAGAGGAAAGTGGCAGGAGATAAATGAGAAGCTGAATAGAGCGGAAGCTTTCATGGCCAGGTATAATCTTACAAGATACAGGATATATGGGTATAGATGCCATGTATTTTTAAAGCCAAAACAGTGATTAAAAACAATTTAAAAACACTGGATCTCAGATCTTCAAACAAGTTAAAAACTGCAATCAGGTATCAAATACATTTAAAATCCAAGGCTTGAGATGTGCAAAACCGACGTTTCGTTCCAGAGCTGGGAACTTTTTCTAGGTGCAATCACAGAGATTGTATAGTTGACCTATACAACTATAGTCAACTATGTGATTGCACCTAGAAAACATTCCTAGCTCTGGAACGAAACGTCGGTTTTGCACATCTCAAGCCTTGGATTTTAAATGTATTTGATACCTGATTGCAGTTTTTAACTTGTTTGAAGATCTGTGATCCAATGTTTTTAAATTGTTTTTAATCACTGTTTCAGCAGCTAGTGAAGATGACTACACCATGGAGGAAACCAGCTGGAATTGCAGGGTTCTATAGCATAATAAAAAGCAGAGATATCACCATGCCAACAAAAGTTCGTATAGTCAGGGCGACGAACAATATTGTAAAGATCCTTATCTGATCTAGATAAGCCTGCCTATGTAAACCATCTTGAATAACATCTGAAGAGCAATCTGAGGATAAGAAAGGCGGTATATACCGTATTGGTCTGAGTATAAGACTCACTTTTTTCTCCTAATTTAAGTTTTAAACTAGGGGTGCGTCTTATAATCAGGCTGTTGCAATTTAATGCCAGTGAGTGATTTAATTAAATTTTTTTAATAGCGCCAAACTTTAAGGGTGCGTCTTATAATCAGGTGCGTCTTATACTCGGGACAATACGGTAAATACAGAAATAAATAAAAATAAATAAATAAAAATACATGGCGTCTATACCCATATATCCTGTATCTTGTAAAATGAGAAGCTGTTAATGTGTGTGTGTTTACGAGACAGTGCTACACCTATTTCGATCTACCAAATGGAAATGAACAGCTAGCAGGGCTTTCTCCCTGAATAATCCCTCATTTTGGTAGCCACAGTTATTCTTAAGAAAACAGAAAACGCAGCTTGGGGCCCATTTTCTGATGGGAGTGATGGAACTGTTGACTTTAGCTTTAGGAAAAGGTCTTATGATAATTGGCACGCGGTAATAAGGGGCACGCTAATGACAACCGATCTACGTGGTAAGCTTTAGGTGATTTTGAACTGTAGCAACTACCTGTTCTCTTTCTAGTCCGGCCAGGTGGCTTCTGCCCCCCCCCCCGTCGCTCTCTATTGGCCTGTTCAGAAATCACTCGGTTTGATTGACAACCAAGCAATGGAAGGCGGGACTCGAAGGGCGACCATTTCATAGCGATAGAAAAGACTAGAAGCACGCGTTTCTCTGAGGTTATGTGGGCGACCTTACAATGGTCATGTGACTTTGCTTGGGTGGGGGGCGGCAAAAGCAGAGCGCAGGACTACTTTGGAAGGATGTCTTGTAAACGACGCTTTCTCTCCCCCCTCTCTTTCTCACACCCACCGCAACCTGCAAAATGGGAATAAAAGCAAAGGATTGTAAGGCTTTGCAACTAATTTGTTTCATGTTTAAAACGTTTTTTTTTTTAAAAAAAGTCACATTTTTCACACAAAATGAAACGAGTTAGAAAGCGTACTGGCTCCTGTTACTTGGGGTTGGGAAATATGCCACTGCGTTAAATTACTGGATTTCTCTCTCTTTTAAAAAAAATGATTCGCCACTTCTGCCCCGCGGAAGACCAACAAAGAAATCCCTCACTCAAACAACGAGTATATCACTCTAGAATTTCTTTATCTCTATATGACATTTAGACTTTCGGGATATATGTAGGGCGGGTCAGCTCAAGCTCTTGAGCATCGATTGCACATTCACGAAGAATATAGGGTGGGACATTAGACAAAGTCTGAAATTTAATTGAATGGTTCCACTGTCAACATCAACACGAAAGTGTCTATTGGTTATTGTACGTTCTAATTATGAGGAAAATCGTGTCGTTTCCATTGGCTCCTGCTCCCAGCTGCCAGGAGGGGGGGTTCGTGGAATTTCTCTTTCCTATTGGCTACTCCGTTGTGCGGGGCGGAACATTCCTTTCAGTGCAGGGCCGGGCGGCTGCGGGAGGAAGGCGCAGTCGCTGGAGCCCCCCGAAAAGGAGACAAGGGGAGACGGGGGAGGCCCCCTTTCTCCAGCGGGGGGGGCACTCTGGTCACCATGGAGGACGGTATCTATGGTAGGGACCTCTAAGACCTATCCATTGGCAAGAGTAGAAGAGGGGAGAGGGAGGGAGAGACGGAAGATACCATTGTGGGACCCGCCCAGTATCCACAATGGGAAAAGAGGGTGGGTGGACTGAGCCATTCTGTGCAAGATCACTGAGGGGGCGGGGCCGATCCCTTACAAAGAAGGGTGGGGTTGGGGTCAACCACACGAATAAAAGGGGGAATATGTGGCTAAAGTACCCCGTTGTGTTGAAGTGGGCGAAAGAAATAAGGACAAGATCGATTTAATGACGGACGTGTGACGTGACCCTTACCAGTTTATCCCATTCTATCCCATTCGATAAGGCTTTCATGGGGGGGGGGGGTTAAAGGCCATACCATTCTAGTCGAGAGGGATAATGGGCTGCACCCCGCCCGGAGGATGAGGCTCCCTATTGTATTGAAGGGATGAAGCACTTTAAAGCGGACCGAGATATGAAAGAGGGGGCGTATGGGTGTTACCATTCTTTTGAGAAGGGGTGGCTGAGCTATTCCTGTAGTGGGGGTGGGGGAAGACTTTTTTCTTTTATCCGTTACCTTTTAATTGAGGGGCTGTACCATTCCTTTGGAGGGGTGCGTGCACGGTGCACGACTTGGGTTCACCTATGTTGCGGAGGCGGGGGAGTTTTGCAAGCGAGGCATGGAATTTTATCCCCCGAGGGGTGTCTCTTCTGTTCTGTGAACCACTTGTGGTGGTGTTGTAAATCCAGCACAGCGCTTGCTGAAAAACTGCATATAAGCATTAATTAAATGTATTGCATCCTGCTCCAAAGTGTCTTGCCTACTACATTATTGTTCCTTTTGACCACGTTTGCTAGATTTGTGGCAGCTCACACTTCATACCCCCCCCCCCACGGATTAGTTTTAGCCTATGTTGTGAGTAAGAATTGCTTGTCCTCGGAGGAGGACACTTGTGTGCTCTGTGTTTCTGCATGAGTCACTGTGCTGGGAATGCTGTTTGAGTAGTCAGAGATGATCCCAGAACAGTGATACACAGAAATGTGGCAGGCAATCTCCCCCCCCCCCCTTGGAGGGATTGAATGATGATTACTGTAATTACAATTTTAACCTGTCCTTTCTCTAAAGGGCTCAAATAGATGGTCGCACACACCCTTCGTTTTACCCTAACAACCTCCCTGCACAGTAGATAAGGCTGAGAGATAGTTACTGGCCCAAAGCCCACCTATGAGCTTCATGACTGAGGAGAAATTTTAACCTGGGTATTCTGGGTAATCTGACACTAACCACTGTACCCTCCCCCCATTTCCCCTCTCTTTCTCCTGTGCTCTTGGTATTGCTCTCTTTCCCTCGGGTTCTAAAAAAAATGATGGTTGTGGTGCAGTCCAGCCTAGGTGTGCACAACCCAGCCATGTGTCATAATGCATTGTTTGGAAGCCCATTTTTTAATTTATTATAAACAACTCTTAGCTAAGGAAGGATTGGGCAACCACTGGAAAGATGGGACACATCATCATCAGGCCTGCAGCTTTATCACTGAACGTGACTGGGGCCAGGCAGAGGCAGGAGGGCTCTTGAAGTCTTAATGACTCTGTAGATCTGATTTTATTTTTTGCACATTTACATACACTGCCCTTCCCCAAGGAGCACATTCTTTCTACTCCTTTTATCTTCACAACCATCCTGGCTAAGAGATTGTGACTGACCCAAGTTCACCAGTCAACTTCAAGACTGAGCAGAAATTTGAACCCACATCTTCTTGATCCAAGTCCAACACTCCAGTGATCTCACCAATTTTAGCTCTAGGAAGAGAGAATTTTGGCGAGTATAGCTTATGACATAGGCATGAGAAAATCTTGAACTGTTAAAAACTACATGGCTGTTAAAAATGTAGGCATACCTGTCCAGGACAGGCTGTCCTTCCATCTGATCACTGAGTCTGTCACCAGTTGTTGCTGGGATAGTGGCATAAGTGTACATGTAGGTTTTAAGGGGAAGGCAGGGCTCAAGGTGGGGCTTCCTCTGATTTGGTGCCTCCCCTTTAGACTGTGGTTTCCAATGGCACCACCAGGGGGCCCTTAAAAGGGTTAGAAGACTAGGGTGCTAGGTTCCAAAACTACCGCGGATACCTGAAATCGCGGATAGTAGCGATTCCTATATATGTCATTTTTCATTTACATACATACTTATGATAAAGTTTAATTTCACTTCATGGCTTCTCTTAAGCTTCGAAGAACTGCCAGCATCTCTACTTTTGCTCTTTGAGGCCATTATTAAGGAAAAATTAAGGGTTATTTTCACAACAATATATAATGCAGGAACAAATTCACGATAATGCAGCAACAAATACGGACAGCGAGAACACTAGAGGCTAACTGGCCGCTAATAAAGCGGGCCAGCATGGGTACAGAGGACAAAGAGAGACGAGTCATGAGCGCGATGGGGCGAGAAGGTTTCAAATTGTGCACCATTCTGAGTAACATGGTGAAACCTTCCCACCCCGTTGCGCTCATGACTCATCGCTCTTGTGAATCATTTATTTCTGGAATTCTCCATTTAATATTTTCAGGCTGCAGGGAAACGTGGATCTGGAACTGGAAACCAAACTTGCGGATATGGGGGGCGGGGCTACTGTACTTGTTCCCATCCTCTCTCCTTTCTGATACAGTGCCTCCGGACCTGACACCTGAGGAGAGGTTGGAGCTGGAGAACATTCGCCGCCGGAAGCAAGAGCTACTGGTGGAAATCCAGCGGCTGCGAGATGAGCTCAGTGAAGCCATGAATGAAGTGGAGGGGCTGGAAGCCAATGAAGGAAGGTGAGAGGGGATTCCCTAAGCCAGGATGAGAGCCAGGATGGTGTAGTGGTTTGGGAGTCGGACTTAGACCTGGAAGATCCAGGTTCAAATCCCCACTCAGCCACGAAGCTTCCTGGGTGACCTTGGGCCAGTCACTATCTCTTAGCCCCACCTACCTCACAGGGTTGTTGTGAGGACAAAAAGGAGGGGAGGAAATATGTACACCACCCTGAGCTCCTTGGAGGAAGGGCGGTATAAAAATGTGAAAAATAAAATAAAATGTGAAATAAAATAAGCATAGAATGGTCTTTGCCCAGAGGTGGCTCCACCACGGCTCCTAGCAAGTGAGTCACCACTTCCAGGGACCTTTTGACAAGCAACCAACTTTTAGTTTGGAAAATATGTTTTGTTTGCAGAATGTCCCAGGCACTTTTTACCCCTTGGGACACATTTCTTTATTTTTCACATTTTTATACTGCCCTTCCCCCAAGAAGCTCGTGGTGTACATAGTTCCCTCCTTTTGTCCTCACAACAACCCTGAGAGGTAGGTTAGGCTGAGAGATAGTGACTGGCCCATGGTCACCCAGGGAGTTTTATTATTTTTATTATTAACAGTATTTATATACTGCTTTTCAACAAAAAGTTCACAAAGCGGTTTACAGACAAAATCAAACGATTAAATGGCTCCCTGTTCCAAAAGGGCTCACAATCTAAAAACGATGCAGTTCACCACCAGCAAACAGCTACCAGAAAAGACACTGTGCTGGGGTGAAAGGGGGGTAGTTACTCTCCCCCTGCTAAATATAAGAGGAGCACCATTTGAAAAAAGTGCCTCTTGCCCAGTTAGCAGGGGAGTGCTATGGCTGAGCAGGGAGTTGAACCTGAATCTTCCAGGTCGAAGTCCAACTCCAGAACCACTACACCATCCTGATTGAACTTCTGATTCTTGCAAAGATAATAGGAATCTCAGTCCAAACTCCACATCTCTCCTTAAAGAATCGCAGAGGATAAGGCTGTCAATGGCCATTGTCTAAAAATGGGACCAAATGCTAGGGGCAAACAGCATGGAGAGGGAGGACATCTCCATCATGCCTTGCTTCCTCATGGATTTGTTTGTGACATTTCTAAACCACCATGTTATAAAGCTCAGGGACGTCTGATGAGCCATCTGTTGGAGTCAAAGTACTGGTTAAGGCGGACCTTTGGGCCTGCTTCTTCAGCAAGGCAGTTCTTATCAGCTTGTTTTGTTTTTGTGCAGAAGGTTCAATATCCTTTATTATGATCCTCATTTCAAGGAGTTTCACCTCTGATTCGCCCTAGTTTCGAGTCAGTTCACTTGCTCAGAAGCATGACTGGCTATACCACTTCAGAATGCAAGTGAGCACAGCAGGTTTTAGAGCTACGTCATGTCAAAATGCCTTCATGTAGAAAGCTAGTGCAGAAAGAGGTCCTGGCCTAACTTGACTCCCTGACATGCACCTCTCCGGGTATAGGGGTCTTTTGACATGCAAGCCTGTGCACCCTGGACACCCTGCTTTCTGAAGTGATGTCGTCCTAGGAGGACTGTAACGCTTGCATGTTCCAAAAGTTTGAATGAGCTTTTAGCGTTTTTCTGTTCTCTAAAAGTCAAAGGATTGACAGATGTCCTTGTCTTGTTTACAGTAAAACTCTTCAGAGGAACCGAAAGATGGGTATGGGGCGTAAGAAGTTCAACATGGATCCTAAAAAAGTAAGTTGAAGGTCAGATGGGATGCTAACTTGTGGACAGGTAATGGAATTTTTTGGGATGGAATAGACGCTCCTGGGAATGTCCACTCCTGGGACTTCTGCAATGAAACTACCTTTGATTTACTTTACGGAGCTAGCATTCCCCAAGATGTTTGGGAGGAAGCACACTGAATCTTGAAAGATTTTGAGGGGGGGGGGCATCTCTGAGCCAAGATGTCTGGGTTCTGTAGTTTTCAGCTCCACTGTTTTGTGTTGTTTTCTCCCTCCTCACAACCTCTTCCTAGGGAATCCAGTTCCTGGTAGAAAATGAGCTGCTGCGTTCCACACCCGAGGACATTGCCCGCTTCCTCTACAAGGGGGAAGGACTCAACAAGACAGCCATTGGCGACTATCTGGGCGAGCGGTGAGAGGGAATAGGGACAGTGGGAGGAGCAAGCGGAACAGCCACAGAGATGTGGCCGTTTAGACCAGGGGTCTCAAACTCGTTTATACCGCGGGCCGAATAGCATTCATGGTGCCTGCTGAAGGCCGGAAGTGATGTCATTAAGCAGGAAGTGTCATCATTAAGCAGGTGATGACCAGAAATAAGCACTTTTTTCTCACTTAGGAACTCATTAGCTGCAAATGACAGAAGAGAAAATGCGCAGATCTTGATAATATTTTCAAGATATGAGAGAGCCTAATTATCACGTGGGGGGCCCTTTTAGCAGCACCGCTTCTGCCAGGACGTCACTTCACAGCTGGGTGTTGCTCTGCAAAGTAACGCCTCAGCAGAATCAGTGCTGCTGAAAGGGCGGCTCGGGTGATAATTGGGCTCTCCCAGTACCTTGGCAGCTTCTCCCTTTCTCACACCTCTTGGTCCGCCTCTTCTTCCATACCAATTATCATGTGGGCTGCCTTTTCAGCAGTGACACCTCAGCACTGCTGAAAGGGAGGCTGTCTGATAATTGGGCTCTCCAAGCACTGTCCTTTCAGCAGTGCCGCTTCTCCTAATGTGTCACTTCGCAGTTCAGCAGCTGAGAACAGCTGGTGGTGGTGCTGGGAGAGACCAACTATCACGCAGACCAGATAAAGAGCTTCTGTGGGCCAGAGCCGGCAAACCCAGGTTTGACACCCCTGAGTTAGACTATGGCGAGATCCAGAAGGGAAAGTTGTTAAAAGAGAAAAAGATGCTGCTTTTCCTACGATAGGGGCCACAAGAAGCAGTAATGAACAAACTGACATGGAATATATGGGTAAATGAAGGAAAGTATACCCTGCATACATTTGAACAAGAATAGAGACGGTTTAAGGCATTTTGCAGTGCAAAACAGAATGGGGTGACTGGAAATCCCTTCTCTAACATGTAAAGAATTCATGATATTAAATATCTAAGACGTTTAGCTTGTAATGGTATGCATAACAAGGCATTTTGTTAGTTCAGTTTTAAAGGTGTGTGTATGTTAGTTAGACAGCGCAATCCGACTTAACTTTTTTGCCTTTGTAACCAGCAGCGCAGCGAGAACGGGAGGCCCCAGAACGGAAAAGGGATTCAAATCCCCTTTGAATTCCTCTTTTGGAGGGGATTTGAATCCCTTTTCCGTTCTGGGGCCTCCCGTTCTTGCTGCGCCGCTGGTTACAAAGGCAAAAAAGTCAAGTCGGATTGCACTGTAAGTTAGTTAGTTAAAGAATGTGGGACAATCCCAGAGTTGGAGTTTCCTGGGATGTCACAAAAGGTTTGCAGGGAGTGTGGCATGCAGGTTCACAGCTTATTGCTGCTCTTGAACAGTGGCATCACTATAATGGAGCCGGGGGGGGGAGCAAATGCCCCGGGTGACAACTGTGGTTTCCTCGTGAGGAGGAGCCAGGGCGGAATTTTTGAGCTCTGCGGCTGCTTTTTTGCAACCAGAGGGCACAAATGCGCTGAAATCGGCGTGTTCGTGGGACCCTCCCTGAGTCTTGGAAGACTTCAAATGAGGCCTTCCGGGAGAGCAGGGGGCGGGGCGATGACACGAAATGCGTCATCGCCCCACCCATGTGACCCAGGTAGCAACGCAACTGCTCTTGAACTCCCATGTGTGATCATGGAGAGTCCAGAGCCTGTGTGTGTGTGCGTGCGTGTGTGTGTGTGAACCTAGTTGGAGTTCATTATCAGTCTCTGGGTGAGGATCCTTTCAGGAGTGTGGTCTTGAAGTTTCCTGATTCCCTCTAGTCCTTAAGGTGTTCTGACTCCCTCTGAGGCCTGTAGATGAGGGGGAGGATCCTCCTCTGATTTGGTGATCTTGTCCAGTTTTGGCTCCTGGTGCACAGAGATCCTGAAGAAATGTGTGTCCAGGAGCATCAGGGAAAGATCATGGGGGGTTGTGGGAGAGAAGGTTCACCCGTGAGCAGGGCTTAACCAAGGAGAGAGAGGGAGGGATTTCAGCTATTGCGAGTGAGGTGGGTTTAAAGGGGAAGTCAGTGGAGGGGGCAGAGATGTCGCTATTTGCTGGATGGGTATGCAGATTATTTCTTCACAACAGCCAGGAGTGGGCCTGCCTTTTTAATCTTTTCTGCTTTCTATTTAGGGAGGACTTTAACATCGCTGTGCTCCATGCCTTTGTGGACTTGCACGAATTTACTGACCTCAACCTTGTGCAAGCGCTCAGGTAAGCCTGGAAGTCCTCCTTTGCTGGTTTCCCTTGCTGGCAAGGGGTTGCCCCTCCCCTTCCTGTCACAAAGGAGGAAGTGGCACGAGCCAGAAGCATCCTTCCCTGGACCAGAGATTGACGACATCTTGAGCTCTGTTCTGTTTGCCTCAGAATAAGCACCAGTCTTTAACCAGATTTATTTATAGGGGTTTTCTCCTCTCCTCCCCTCCCCCCCCCCCCCCCCCCCCGTGTATGCAGAGGTCTTGCTTCTCCCCTAAACAAATTAAATCATCCTCTGGTCCGTTGAATTGGGGCTAGAAAATTGTCAGGTATATAATGCCTGCCTGGGGACATAATTTGTTTTATGTGTATATCTCACAGTGCAACCCTCTGCATTTCTACTCAGAAGCAAGTTCCATTGTGTTCAATGGGGCTTACTCCCAGGAAAGAGTGTATAGGATTGCAGTTTTACAGTATTAATTTCCATCATGAAGACTACAGAGTAGCACAGTTAAGCGTGTGACACACCGCACACGTCTGGCTGCGTTGCATCCCGGAGTAGCCGACATGTTGATTCTGATTGGCCCAATGCGTTGCTCCCACAACACTGAACACGACCTCTCATTGGCCGAAGGTCGTTCTGGTGCATTCCAACTTGAGTAAATCGAGCTTCGGACAATTGGAATCCACGTTCGGTGTTGTGGGGGCGAGGAGGGAGCAACACGTTGGGCCAATCAGAATCGACTCCAGGACGCGACGCAGCGAGACATATGCGGTATATTTCTGCCTTTAGATTGCATTGTACTCGCAGAGCAGATTACTCAGGCTATTTGTTCTTTTGTCTGTTCATGAGCTTCTTTGCTCCCAATCCAGGCAGTTCCTGTGGAGCTTTCGATTGCCAGGAGAAGCCCAGAAGATTGACCGTATGATGGAGGCCTTTGCCCAGCGATATTGTCTGTGCAACCCAGGTGTCTTTCAGTCCACAGGTACTGGATAATGCAGTCTGGATTCCCCGGAATGGGAATGAGGCCTGTTTGGTTCAGAACATGGGGTGCTGAGCACCAAACACTTCCTGTGTCCTCTGGGTTAGGAACAGAATTTGCTGACTTGCTTACTACGTTTGTATCCCACTTTTCTGCCAATGCACGAAAGATGGTTTACAGTTTAAAATAATTGCTTATAATTTAAAGGACGCTGTGGAAAAGGGGAAAGGAGACAGGGGTGGGAGAGAGGAATGGGCAAAACCAGGTACCAAGGTTGTTGGTGGAGACATTTCTGGGAGGATACTAATTTGAATTTTCATACTAATTCAGGTGACTTGTACAATATTTCTGACATGCCCAATTGATTGTGTTAGCCAACCTGCTAAACACATTTTCCCACTGAAAAAGGCACGTAGACAGCAAGCGAGAAATTCTAGGTCTGTTGTCCATCCCTCGATTTGAAATGTTAGGTTTGCAGGGCTGGCAGTGGGGATGTCTTGCTTGTATCTCAGACGTGGTCTGATTTCGCCCATGTCTTTGTCAACTTATAAAGTTCAGGATCTCTTAATATGAAGGCATAACTAATCTGTTTTAAGTGATCTTAAGTGTCTTTGACGGATCAGACTACAGTCTTCCTGGTCCAGCATCCTTTGCAAAATAAAACAAAAATCCCAATACTTAGCATCAGTAAACCTGGAAATACCCAGTGGGCTGCAATCTGGCTTCCATCCTTTGTACAATTATAGCCAGTCTGACAGAGCCATAGTTCCTTCCACTGGTTAAACACAAGAATGGAACATCTCAAGCACCATCTGTTTATGTGCAGAGCTTAAAGCTTTTATATCCATTCTGCAAAAGGAAGGGGTAGAGTTCTGAACCGTACCACTTATGCCTGCTCATTGTGGAGGAATACTTCCCCATATTAAAATAATAAATACAGTAATGCTTCCTGTAGCACAGCTTCTTTTAGTGCTGATTCGTTCAGAGGCGTTGGTGGGGGCGGTACTGTAAGTTGCGCCCCGTCCTAGTCCCGTTTACAAGGCGACCCCTCGCCGTCGGAGCCATTCTGTGCAAGGGGGCGGGTCCGCCTCGTGCCGGCTTGTAAACGGGACTAGGACGGGGCGCAACTTACGGTACTGCCCCCACCATAGCAACACCTCTGGATTCGTTATAGTGTTCTTTGTTCCATTGTGATTGACAGCTATTCTAGCCAACAGGAGCAGTGCATTCTGGGTGAACCAGCTCCTGTTTCCTGCCTGTTAGATTAATGATGTAATCTACAGTGCTGTTTCATGCAACGCTTGACTTTTGGGAATGGATCCCCTGCGTTACGACAGGTATTACTGTAACCTGTGTATGTAGTAAGCTAGCTTTCAAGAGAGGGATAATGCAGTCCTCTTCTTGGGATGTTAATTTTGCCACCTACAATTAATTTTTTACAAGGGGGAACATTTGAAAATGTGGCACCACCCACTGCGGTTGGAAATGGAACAAACCAGAATTCGTAAAGAAGTACGCTTAATGGGTTTTCCAGCCATGTATTTAATGTGAGGAAATACAGATAGAAAATTTCCGGAGGCTTGCCAGTGGAAAATCCTTTTATGTCCGTGATCGCTTTAAAGAGACAAGCAGCTGAACTGTGTTCTCCCGGACTATCTGATGCTGGCAGGCAATATTACTAACACTTGCTGACGTTTCGTTACACACTTGCAAACACACGAACCAACACGGCTTCATGCCGGTTGTCTGTCGAGGAACATCGTTACTTAAACCAGAATTCTACCACTTCCTTTTGCCTAATGTGTAGAAAGGTTCTTAGCAATGAAAATCAGCCCCAGAAGCGTTACTGCCACAGAACAGCTAGCTTTATCTTACATGGTAGAAGTGAAACTCTGTCAGGTCCTCTTCAAATCATGATTGCAACCTGTGATGAGGTCGGTTTGTGCATCGCAATGAAACTACAGAATTGCCTTAGAGCAAATGTGCTAGAAAGCGGTCCTAGTTGCTGAGTTTTTCTTTGTGACTTCCTCACCACCACCAGACACCTGTTACGTCCTCTCCTTTGCGGTGATCATGCTCAACACCAGTCTCCACAACCCCAACGTCCGTGACAAGCCCACAGTCGAGAGGTTCATCACCATGAACCGCGGCATCAATGACGGGGGCGACTTGCCTGAGGAGCTACTGCGGGTGAGAGGCTGGCAAAGGGGGGGGGGGTGAGACTGAGCCTGGGCTGGATAGGCCCATTGGTCCAACCTTGGGGGGGGGGGGAGGTTCTGGGTGAGGAGGAGGTAACCTTTAATGCTCAATTTCATCTTCTCCAAAGTCCATTAGCCTCCTTGTGAGAAACATTTAACTTCTTGTCATATGATGCTCTTGTAATGGTGGTGGTTTTTTCTTCTTTTTTGCCATTTGGTTCGTTGTGGTCCCTTAATTTTCTCGTTTGTTTTCTTACCCGTCTTATTTTATCTTCGCTGTGATGTGTTTGGTACAACGTGGTTTCAATGGTGTGCGAAGCGTGCATGCACATCCTTCTTGCCTGAGGCATAGTAGGTGTGGTCTGCCCATAACTCCTCCCCTTCTTCCCCTTCCCCTAGAACCTGTATGACAGCATCCGTAATGAGCCCTTCAAGATCCCTGAGGATGATGGGAATGACCTGACACACACTTTCTTTAACCCCGACCGCGAGGGCTGGCTCCTCAAGCTGGGTGAGAGCACCTCCCACTTAAACACTGACTTTTTGCCTTCCGTTCCCTGCTATCCCTCCCCTGCCCTTCCCTCACCACCACTACCCCCCACCCCGCGATCTCTGCACGTCTCTGCGCTCTCCTCTCTTCCCCCCCACCTGTTGTGTCATTTAAAGCATGACCTCTCTCTTCATCAGATCAAAGGGATCCTCCTGAAATCCACCCTGATATCCCTTCCTTCCCCACCAACAAATACATATGACCCATTGGAATCCACTGTCCATCTGTTTGCAAGGATCTGTGAAAACCAGGATCCTCTCCCCTCTTCCCCCCCCCCCATCGAGGTGGATCTCCTCTGACAGGTGATGAGAGGGGTCTGCTGGGATTTCAGATTCCCTTTAGAAGTAGTGATCTGAAAAAAATATGCAGGCCATTGTAATTTCACTCTTCTAACACTAAAAAAAAAGAAAAAAAATTAAGCCCCCCCTCTTTGACATTTGAAATTTCCCCAGGACCTGCTGATACATTTTCAGGCCTACCGGGGAGGGCGGCAGGAGGAAAGGCAAAACAGAAGGTGGCCTGTTCAGGATATCGAAGCCTGAATTGAGTGCCTGACATTTTTCTGGTTCTTACTCATACATATTCCCAAATGGGGCTCATGGTGTTGGTGGTGTTACTGCTGGTGTAACTTCTGTCAGAAAACGGATGTGTCTATAAAGCCAGCATCATGCAGTTTGCTTGACCGGAAATTGTCCTTTGCTGGTGTAACTTCTGTCAGAAAACGGATGTGTCTATAAAGCCAGCATCATGCAGTTTGCTTGACCGGAAATTGTCCTTCGCCAGCTTCCTGAGTCTGGAGGCGGAGGCAGCGGTGGGCCCTCCGTTGATAAGGTGCTCTGGAGCAGATTCTCCTAGTCCGTGGTGTTGTTTCCAGGCTTGAAAGAAAGAGATTGACAGGAGGGTGGTACTGCATTGTCCTGTTCTCTGGTCAGCTTCAGAGAGGGCAGTGTTTTCACCTCCCCCATTTCAATAAAAGCAGCTGTGGGGGCCAATCGAAGCCGAGGATCTCCTCGGAGGCACTAAGCTACTGTACTTCCATCCTTGCAAAGTTGGCCTGAAGAGGATATGTTGCCTCTTGCCAAAGATATCACCTTGGTATCCATCCTCCAAAGAGCTTGGCTGCTTTTGCCCTTTCCTGTATTTTTAGTGGCTCATCATTATGATATGGTCCTGGGCCTCTAAGAGGCAGAGATGATCCTATCCCAGGCTGACGGTCGGCTAGCCCTGGTATAGAGGGAAGCAGATGGAACATCAGGGGAAGGAGAGAAGGGTCACTGTAGCCCCACAGTGTGGTTTTTAAAGCGGAAGAACCAACCAGCAGAAAAGCGAAATCAAGTCAGGGAAAATGCTGCATGCTCACTTGGCTCCCCAGGCCAGGGGGTGACACGCGCCCAGACCTCCTTTGTTTACTTAGTCTGAAGGACCTGGATTTAGAGCAGGAATTCCTGGCCTGGTTAAGATGCAAACACAGGACTGGCCCGGCTGCATCTTCCGTTCCCATAGCACCTTCCTGGGCAGCCTGGTTTTGGAAAAGCATTGCCCCAGTCAGTTTGGCCAAGGTCGCCTGCTACCTTGGTGATAGGTTTCCACATGGTATACCAGAGTTAGGAGGGCCTTGTCATTTAGCCAAGGGATGCCTGTTGCCTATCCCCACTCCAGTAAAAATTTAAACCCTTCCTCCCCATACCCCCACCCCACCCCATCCTGATACCCCCAAATGCCTGTGTCTGGGTCGGAGGATTTTTGATTTGACCATGTACTTCTACCTTATGTTGATGTAACTTGTTCTCCTTTCTCTCTTTCTTCTTCTTCTCTCTCTCTCTTTCTCACCCCCATCCTCTCTATCCTGACTCCCCTGTCCCCACCTCTCTTTGCCCCCTCTCTCCCCACCACGGCTTCCCTACCCCCCTCTCCACCGTCCCACGGCGCGGACTACATTTGTTCCACTGTCTGAATACTGCCCCCCAACCCAGGAGGTAGGTGAGAGAAAGGGGGCATTTGCTTTGCAGTTGAGAGCTGGGGTGCCTGGTGCTCTGTGGAGGGGAATGGTAGTTGGGCTGAGTGGTCTTGGAACAGGTCTGGTGGGGCTCAGAAATTGAGATGGGGAACAAGTGAGGAATGACGATGTGTTCCCGACTATGAATGCATGCTTTAAGGCATCAGTCTTCAGCTGGTGTATCGGAACTCCACAAGTAGGTTGCATCTTGAGCTAAGGCAGGTTGCAGCAGGGGTATCACATCACCACTGTCCTTTTTGTTTGTGTGGGTTTTTAGAGGGAGAGAGCGTGACCAGAGGCAAAGGAGGCCAGACCTCCTGTACCTGTTATAATTGTATTAATCCTCCATGTTCAGGGGCAGTATACCTCAGAATACTAGTTTGCCAGAAAACAGCAGTGAGACAGGGCTTTTGCTTTCATCCCTTACTTCAGTGGCATCTGGTTGGCCAGCTAGTTGCTGGACCAGACGGCTCTTTGTGATGATCCTCTGGGGATCCCCTTATGTTTTTGAGAGGGAATTTAGGTGTTCCATTGCTTTTCTCATCCCCAAAAGAAACTTCCTTGCATCTGGAAAAGTCTGTTTGCTTGGCAGGCTGGACCTGCTAAGATTCTCTCTCTGTACAGCTATTAAAGGACAGGCACCCTGATGTCCCTTGCATCTGGTCACCCTACAGAGAAGAGCAAGAAGATGGTCACAAATAGATAGAATAGATAGAATATATAAAATGGGTCCCATTGCCATGTATTCTATTTATTTGTGTGCGTTTGCATGCACACATGTATTTGTTTTTTAAATATTTATATGCCACCCATTAAAATAAATATTTCAAGGACAGCAAATAGTTAAAGGTGGGCCCTGAGTCTGATAAAAAAAATGTTAATTTATTTATTTTAAAAAAATTATATCCCGCCTTTTCCTATGCCGAAAGGCAAATGCCCAAGTGATAAGTACTGTACTGCCTTGAAGGATAAGGTGTGAGGCGGAAGGATTGCAGGGGAGAGAAGTGTGGGGGGGGGGGGTTAAAATGGGGAGCCTAGTTGTCCAGACTGACCTCTCTCAGAGGTTGTAAACTTTGCCTAGTGGCATATAAGATACATCTTAAGCCAGAGGCACACGCACACCGGAAGTGTTATTCCAGATGTTGAGAAAGACCATTGGTTTCACAGAAGCAGCTGGGGGCGAGTCTGTGCTTTGTAGAGTTGCTTTGCATGCTGAAGTGTGTGCTGCCGCCCCTGACGGCCATGCCATGGGTTTTTTTCTGAGTACATAGATTGACCCTTGTTCAGGTGAGCCAATACAGCTGCAAAATCAGCCTCCTCCAGGGGTCCAAAATGTTGGCCAGTGGCATGGAGAAATGCAGTCAGGACGCCCCCACCCTCAGCATGGAAGAAACACCTGCAGCTGGAAAGGGCTGTTTGTTTCACAGAGGCAGCTGGAAGAGTTTCTTTCCTTGATCAACACAGCTGGGCTCAAGCTGGCAACAACTGCCTGCTTTGCAGAATATATCCTGGTACATTTTAACCACAATGTCCAGTCATTAAACACCAAGCAAAATCCAAATTAAGACCACCGCAAGCATGGTGACAGCCGTGTGGGGTCGAGATAGAGGGAGCCACATCCAGTAATGTCCAGTTCTGCTTTGTTGCAAAGTGGGGGTCGGCCGCTGGAGGACTTTTGCTGCCCATCTTGCAGTTGCCAGCCTGGTGGTGAAAAGAAACATAGAGAAGTGGTGCATGCCAGTGTGTGAATGGCAGGTGGGGGAGTAGATAATGAACTGTACAAGCTACATCCTCCAGGCACCGCCCCCCCCCCCACGACTCCCTCCCTTTCAGCTCAATCCAGCGCAAGTTTAAGCGGCCGGCCTAAAGGGCCAGCCGCTGTATCCTAGGCCCATTGCAGTCTGCACCAGAATGGCCTGGGCTCTACTCAGGGGAAGGGGACGTTCGTTCGACTTTCCCCCAGAATCCACTGCTTTTGCAACTGTATTTGTTATTGTATGTGATTCCTTTGGGTTGGGTGTGTGTCCGTCCGTCCCCCACATGGTACCAGACTATGATTCCTTTTTCCTTTCCCCTCCCTTGTTTGTTGCTTTTTTTTCTTAAGTTTTTGCTGAACTTTTTTATTGCATTTATGTCACGTGGCTGTACACATAACCGTGTCTACCTGCCTCAGTATGCCAAGGGTGGGGAAGGACCGGCAGTCTTTAAAACACACACACACCAAAAAACAAAAAGCATAAAAAACAAGCACAAATTCCCCCCCTCCCCCCTTTTGCTTTCAGGCGGGCGAGTGAAGACCTGGAAGAGACGCTGGTTCATCTTGACTGACAACTGCCTGTATTACTTTGAATATACTACCGTTAGTACAGTTTCTCTCCCCCGACCTACTTCTTACCACTTCCACCTTCCTGCTCCCCAGTAGCACTCGAGTGCCCAAGAGCCCCAGGCCCACAATCTCTTGGGCAGACAACAGACGGAGGAGGTCTAGAGGAAGGGTCCTTGGCACTGCAGCCCATCACTGCTAGACGTGGCACAACAGCCCAGGGCACCTCTTGGGCGCAGCAGGGTGGGCATCTTGGTCCTGGTCTTCCAAGCCCAGAAAGGGAACCTCTCCAGCCATCTGAGCCAGGCTGCAAGGATTCCTTCTCCCGGGTCGTGCTCTGGAATGGGATGCCTTGTGCTGCCCACTGGGCACTGTGCCATCAGGTTTGAGCCTCAGCTCAGGCTTACCACCTTCTCCCTTCTCGAGGTCCCCATCGTGATGAGGGGGGCAGGTCTAGAATTGGGGTTTGAGTCCAATTGGGGCATGTTGGGTCGCTCGGATTTTTTCATTTCCCTGGCTGCGTTCTCATCCTGGGGTCTCCTCTTGGGTCTTCCCTCCGGGTGCCCTGTCATCTCTCCCAGTCCCGATTCATGCTGGAGCCCATGGTGAGGTCTTCCTCTGGTGAAGAAATCGAGTTCTGGCTCTGGGAGCTGGCAGGTCCTGACCCTGGGATACTGGAGCTGCACTCGAGTAGCCACACTGTGCAAGTCTTGACTTAACAGAGACGTGGACAGGGAGGGGAAGGAGGAGTTCACATCACATCACTAAGTACAGTCTGTAGAAGTAGAACCAGCATCGTGTTCTGCCCCTACCTTTGAATCAATTCCGCATTGTGAACCCAGTTCCAGAGTAACTCAGGCGGAGTCCCAGCTGCTGTGGCCAGATGCTAAAATGCAGGAGCCCCAGATTCTCATGTCAAGTAGTAGGAGAAGGAGGATGCCCAACTCACTTCCGTGGAAATAGTTGTGGCAGCAGCAATACCCATAGATCTAGCTGTAATATATCAAGTCCGAGAACAGTCAGCTTAACCTCCGATGTATGCTTCTTTAGGTCCAACCCCCTGGGGCCCCCTCTTCTCAGGTTAGTGGGCCTCTTCCATTCCAATTGCGTTTCTTAATTCATTGACAGGATAAGGAACCAAGGGGAATCATTCCACTGGAGAATCTGAGTATCCGGGAAGTTGAAGACCCGCGGAAACCAGTGAGTGGTGATGTCTTACCCAGGACTGCAACTCTGAATTGGCTAGCAAGTTTATTCTGGTGTTGTGCATATTTTATTTATTTATTTACTCGCCCACAACAAGGGGGGGCACCCAAGGTGGCTTACAAGTAGAATAAAATAGAATAAAAACAGCAAAAGGCAATATACGATATATCAGCCGTGCAATAAAAATTAATTAAAAGATCAGAAGGCACAATGTGAAAACTATTTTTATGCCTGTTTGAATTATAATGTTACTGATGGGTGTTTTAGGATACATTTAAAATATGTTGTTGGCTGCTTGGGATATAGTTTTATCAGAAGTGGGATTAAAATCTGTTGAATGAAGAAATAAAATGTATTTATGCATTAATGGGGTGCGCCTGCCTGATCCTACACTGTTTCCCACAACCATTGCATTTATTTCTTTAAAACATTTGCATCCTACTTTTTGACAATGAGGTTTTCAGGGCAGCTTTCAGAAGAGAATACTCAAAATACTGTATATATCCAGTTTAAAATAGGGAGGATCATCATGTATTTAAATACTCAGGAGGAATAAAACTGTCCTGATGCTGCCAGTCTCCACTGCCAGTATTTAGCCTCTCCTGCCTCCCTTTTCTGAAAGCCTCTGGTTTTCTGAGAATGCTTGCAGACTCCTGTCCGTAAGGGGGTTCTCATTCTTCTTCCTTCTCTTTTTAGAACTGCTTTGAGCTCTACATCCCCAACAACAAGGGTCAGCTAATCAAAGCCTGCAAGACTGAAGCGGATGGGCGTGTGGTCGAGGGGAACCACATGGTCTACCGCATCTCAGCACCCACACAGGAGGAGAAGGATGAATGGATCAAATCCATCAAGTGAGGACAAGACGCTGATCCCTCGGGGGGGGGGGGGTCCTGGGAATCCTGGCCTTCAGCTCTTAGTGCTCCTTCTCTAAGTTAACACAAAATTAAAAAGACACACACACACACCATTTGTCTTCAACGCTGCTCCCAGAAAGGAAGAGGCTCCCTGATTGTCACAAAGCCAAGCCAATCAGTCCTGTACACAGTCCCTCAGATCCATCAGAAAGAACAGGATTCCCCTGAGGTCAGTTTGGGGGTGAAGGTTGAATGTCTGTCCAAAATTTGGTGAATGAACATAAGAACATAAAAGTATCCTTGCTGCATCAGACCACAGGGTCCATCTGAGCAGGGACTCAAACCCAGATCTCCCAGGTTTGTTCAACACTCTGTCCGCTACACTGGCTATTTCCCACCCACAGTGGCACAGTCCATTCTCCCACTTCAGACCTCTTCCTCCTCCACACCCGTATAGCCTACTGGCCACCTGATTGGTGACTTAACTCTGTGTGTGTGACTATCTCTCTTTCTCTCTCTCTGTTTCTTTACTCCAGGGCTGCCGTGAGTGTGGATCCTTTCTATGAGATGTTGGCTGCCCGCAAAAAACGAATCTCAGTGAAGCAGAAACAGGAGCAGGCGTGAGGTGGGGCCTCTCCTTCTGCACCTTCCTTTTTCTCCTCACAGTGTACCTCCTCGCGATGTCCCTCCCGGACCTGTTGACAAACCCACCTGTTTTTCCATGAAACCAGCCAGCCCTCCTCTTTTGGAATCGTCGGTTGGATCTCCATGCCGTCACCAGCCTGATGGCACGATGCCAGCACACGCCCAACAGCCCCTTTGTGTCTTCAGAGCTTCCACTTGGCCTTCTGGGATTCACATGTGGGTGTGGCCTTGGAAACGGTCACACCATGGTTTTTGCCAAGTATGGCGGTATCGCTCCTGTTTGGGGACAATTTCCCCTTCTCTAAGGTTCTTTCTTAAGGCTCCCAGCAGGCTCAAGCACACAGCTTTGAAGCCTCTGGACTGTGCGGGCGACAAGCTTGGGGATGTTTGTTTCCTGCTTGATTGAACCTTTCAATTGCCCCTCCACCTAGGAGGCATTTTGCACATTCAGAAGAAGGATCTGGGAAAACCCTCTTGGGATTGTACCGCTTCAAAACATTGGGGATGACAAGTTTGAATAGTACTGTACATTAAAAACAAACAAAACCACCCTGCACATTTAAAATTAGCACAGCAGGGCTAGGCTTGATCCTTTCTCTCTGAAAGACGCGAGCTTTCTGTGGGTGGCGAGTTTTTGACTTTGTGAAGCATTCAGTCACGGATTCCTCCACCCATGTTCTAAAGTCCTGGGAGAACAGTACCACATGTTTCTTCCTGAATGTGTAGACTGTCCCTTTAGAGTCTGTTGCCAAACCAGCTACACTGTGTATTCAAGGAACCAATATTCTGGCTCTGACCCACTGAAATGAACAAGGGCTGCTCTGCCACATTATATGGTATTTGTTCACAATGTACTGACAACCAGCAGGGGATAGCAGAGAGCCAGGCAGCCAGGCACACACACTGACAACATTAAACACTATTCAGATCCTCCAGCAAGAATAGCCAGCACATATGCACAACTGACAGCTCTGATTCTTTGCAGTCAACGCAGGATTGCCAGACCCTCCTTCCTTCATTCTGCTAACTCAGAAGTTGATCCCCGTGGATTCAGGGGAACATTGTCTCCAAACCTGATCTTGTTTTTCCTCTGATAATCCTTTCTCTTCTGCTCAAGGACTGCCCTCAGAGGTTTTGGACTTCTCCCTGGAGTCAAGCCAGAGGGAGTTTTGTCCCTCCCCTCCCCCTTAATTGACAGATTCCATGATTCATTTTTTGCTTCATGCTAGAGTAACACTGTGGTCAGGATCTGCCTGTGGTACATGGGATGTCTGGAGAAAGCTAACATTAGAAGCATCTCTCCTTGTCTGCATTTTCTCACAAGAGTTTGTCTGAAATCAAAAGGCTCTTTCTTGACATGAACAGAAACAAGTTACCCTTGAATACCCTTTAACCGCTCTTGTGGCAGGACAGTCAGGATGGCGAAAAGGCGGCCTTTGCCCACATCTGTTTATATGTGTAGTGGAGATTCAGCTCCACTGAAAGCCATGAGGCAGATTAGTCAACCCAAAGTGAGAATGATCTTGTGAATGTGCTTTAGATCTAGTCAACACAGCTCCCAACAGGATTGCTCTAAATTCTTGGGTGGGATATTGTGCCATCGTACCGTATAGAAAAATTGTACCGTACAGAAAAACTATATCTTGAAAATCTTGTCTTCCACCCTAGCTTGGCCTTAACTAATCCCTCTGATATGATAATTCAGGCTCCCACAAGGCTTATTATGGTTCAAGTGTTGGGTTAGTTTAGGTCTTTGCAAAGAAAGCAAACTGTATTGCAAAGTGCCTGTTAATACTTCTGCCCCAGAAATGCAGTACACAGTCTGTGTGTGTTCCTGCCTAATCAGGATTCCCTTCTCCAGCAGAAACTATAGCCTTGAAAACAGGGATATCAATGCAGTTTAAATGTAGAAACATCATGTCCTCAGTTATGTTATTTCTGTCATATTGGGAGTTGCTCCTCTTTCCATATGGAAGAAGGGAATGCAGAGTAGTTAGAGGAAGAAAATAGATTGGCATCCATTATCAGGTTGTGTGCATGAGAGAAAAGAGAGCTGCTACATTTGGGTGTAGTTACAAAAAGGACCAAACAAAATAAGAGCAGGAATTCTGTCAATCTGAGCATTCAGACTGCATCTGAAAGTAATTCAAATGGATTAGTCTGTTGGCAACCGAAGCATCTTAATTGCCTCTGTTCCGCTTATGGGAAAGTATGCAAATTTAATAATGAATCCTACTCTCGAGGAAGATAGAGGTTTTCCCTTCCCAATTCAAATTATTTCATTGTCGCACTCCTGCCCCCAAAGGTCATGGAAATATCCATTGTTTTGGAATACTACACTGTCCTTTTTGTCACATGATATCCACGCTACTGAGTGGACTCTGGCCATGTCCTGCTTGTGGGATACATGCCAACACCATCAGAGAGCCCGTGGTCTCTGTCTCCCAGTCGACCTCATTACAAACGCATCAGGCCTTATCACTGAAGCCCCAGATGCAAACAGCTTCTCTACTGTACAAGAACACCCAAAATTCCAGGTTTATTTCTTGCTTCTTAATCCTTTTCCAGAATACCTGAAAGGTCCTCTTGATCTTAGATAAACTCATATCTCAAATTCAATCCCATATTTTTTTTCCTGACTTCCTTCAATTTTTGGCAACTTCTCTCCAGCACTGCAAGCAAGCCATTCTTGTCCCCAGAAAGTCTAACTTTAAATCTAAAGTTAAATTTTTTAAAATTAGTATTAATTTTTTTTATAGCACTTGACTAGAAGTTCTCTCGACTCAGAAGCTCTTGAGAACTTCCCTCCAAATATCCAGAATGGAGGCAGTTGAAGCGTGGGGCTCTTGGGAGAATCCTTCCTTTCAGTCTTTCAGGACCATGTAATTCAGCAATATCTGTGATAAACCCTACTTCTCCTCCCCATTGTCGAATTGTACAACTTTGTTTGTGGGGGGGGGGGAATATTACAAACCCCCACCTGCTCCAGAAGAAGAGGGGCATTCTCTTGTTTTTAAATCTGTTTCCTTTTACTATGATGTCTTTTTTAAAAAAAGAAAAAAGAAAAATGTTAATTATTATTTAAAGATTTAATGTATGCATCTGTGGATGAAATGTAAACACTACAGACTTGTCTATGCGTTGCAGGAGTCTTTTTGTTCCATTTTAAGGGTCGGGGGAGAGCCAGTATGATGGGTCTAAGCATCAAAAGGAATTTGAATCAGATTAATAATATTGAGCATTTCTATAGCACATTTTGAGCATGCAAAGCGCCTTACGTGTATTCTCTGTGTACTCCTTAAAATAAGCCTATAAGGCAGTATTTCCCAAACTTTTTCGACCTGCAGCTCCCTTGACCTTTGGCGACCATTGGCTGCGGCTCCCCATTACATTATGTTGATGCCAGCCAATTGGCATTGCACTGTTTTCCAAGAGGATTCCATGGCACTCTGCGGCTCCCCTGGCTAGTTTCCGCAGCTCCTCTGGGAGCTGCGCCTCCCAGTTTGGGAACCACTGCTATAAGGTATTATCATTATATTGCAGCTGAGGCTGAGACGGAACTGCTTGCCTAAGGCTACCTAGTGAGTTCATGGCAGAGGAGAGATTTGAATTGTGCAAAATATTCTTAAGCCATAAGGACATGTTTGTAAGCCATAGGGACTAGAAACTTGCTTAAAAAAGAAAAACGATTCTGGGATCACTGAATTTAGCGCTCAGTACCATATCCTATCAGTTTCATGGGAAAGAGTTGCTTTGCTCAGCAGCTCCCAAGCAGTGTTCCTACATAACAGCAACCAAGCATGTGACCCAGTCTCTCTGACTTTCTGTGAGAGCCATTGGGTTAGGTCAGTTTAAGTCCTCAAGGATTTTCTCCTAAGGAATATTAAGCTGGAAATTGCAAATCCAGTGCCGATCTTTTGCCAAATCTCCCAGATCCAACCTATCGGTGGCTCAACACACAATCATCCCAAAGCTTTTTATTCCCTTCTGTGGTAATAAGATTGAGCATTCATATGTTGCTTTTTAAAGAGTGCTCAAGTGCCTTATGCCCATCGTACAGTCCTTACAACAACCTTGTACAGTAGGGCAGTTTTTGCAGTAGCTCAACACCTCAGTACTGTACATAGGAGGGTCAAGATTCGAATTGGGGGCTTCTAGTAATGAGCTGGGTATCGATCTTAGAAAAACAGAAGTGATCTATTCCCTACCCAGTGACTCAGAATAACTGAGGTCAGAATAGCTCGTGATGATTTCTGAGAATTCTGTTCCTGAGGCTTTTTTTAGATGGATAGACTGCTAAAACAGGAGATGGTGCAAAGCTAGCATGTTTCACAAGACAGCATGCCATGCATGGTGCCAAGTTGAGCATGTGGGCCGTCTCTTGGAGTTCAGAAGGAAGGAGGTAACACACTACAATATGCCTAAAAAAAGGTAAAGGTGACCCCTGACAATTAAGTCCAGTCGTGTCCAACTCTAGGGTGTGGTGCTCATCCCCATTTCAAAGCCGAAGAGCCAGCGTTGTCCGAAGACGCCTCCGTGGTCATGTGGCCAGCATGACTCTCCTTGCCGCAGCGCGTAGCATGCAGCTGGAACACGGAGCGCTGTTTACCTTCCCGCAAGCGGTACCTATTTATCTACTCGCATTGACATGCTTTGGAACTGCTAGGTTGGCAGGAGCTGGCCAAGCAACGAGAGCTCACCCCGTCGCGGATTCGAACTGCCGACCTTTTGATGCCGACCTCATGGTTCAGCGGTTTAACCCACTGTGCCACCCGCTGGCCACACAATATGCCTAGCACGTCCCAAAAGCAAAAGGAATTCTCTCACACCCAGCCATCGCCTGACATTGTGAAGGAAGCTGCAGTCGGCTATATCACTGTCAGGGCTGAAAATGTAAACAATGTGGGCAGTGTCGTGGTGTAAGAGAACCGCAGCTACAAACGGTATCAGGCTCCACAGGGTTTGACCCGAGAGTGCTGCAGACCAGATACTTCCTGAGCTACCAGAGCTGCAGATCAGAAGAGGGAATGGCAGAAGAGAAACAAAAGTGAGGGAGGGCAGCACACCCACAAAACGGATGAAGAGGCAAGCCTCAGGCTGGTGTGTGATATTCTGGTTAGAACAACTAACAAGAAGGATATTCTTGAGCAAATGGTTTTAATCAGAATAAGATACATGAATGGGAAATGTTCCTAAAATAAATTACTGTTGTTCAGGCAGAAGAGCAAGGCTTGCCTCTTTTTCAATGGGACACTTACATGAAAGCCCAGAATCCTCCTGGCTTGGGAAGTCAGGTGACCCCAAAAGGGTCAAATGGTGCCACTGGCAGACATAACACACCCAGATCTGGTACCTTCCCTGCAGTCTGGTACCTGCAGTCTGAGGAATATGTCACTGAGGGAGGTCACCACTTGCTTGCCCTCAGGCTTGGGTACCTGACAGACACTTTCCATTTCAAGCAAGTCGGGGGTGTCAAGCCAAACCAGAGGACGTTCACACTGGCTTATACCCCACACTGCAACACAGCTTCTCCTGCTCTCTCGCTCTCTCTCTCTCCCGGGTCCTATTATTGCCCATCTAAGTTCCACACATGCTGCACAGCATATTTGGTGTCCTGAGGAAGGAGGAAGATGGATGGTAGGACTATGGTAAAGGCCACATGGGAGAAGCATAGTTGCCTTGCTGCCTTTCATTGCATGAGGAGATTTCAAGGCATATGGACATTTTCCGAGTTGCAACCTGGTGAGCAAATTATCTTGTGCAAGGGCCACTTCCTGGATTTGGGGGCCCCTCAAGCCAAGTACTCCTCAGCTTGAATGAGGTCAGGTGTGTAAACAGACTATTCTCCCACTCCTTCTGACCAGCTTGGGTGCACCATGATGTCACCGGAGGGCAGCAAGACCTTTGCTGGTGAGGGCCCCTTGCAATAGGGTTGCCAGTTTGCCCAAAACGACCCTGATTCACCAGCTTTTCTTCTCAGGCAGGTAGACAGCAAAAGGCCAGGTGTGGGCTAGCATTTTGACGCTGAACCTCTGCTGCCGAGTTCCTTCCTAGAACCAGATCTCCCCTCCCTCAATTTTTAGGGGTTATAACTGGCAGTTTTGTGACATTGGTCCTGCATTGTGACATCACCAGGCTCTGCCTCAGACATTTCAGGGTATTGGATATATAGACTGTGTTTGTTTTTCACCTTCCAGCGCTAGAAGCGCTGGAGAACTGTTTTTTGTTTGTTGGTTTGTTTTTTTCCTAATTCTAGCATGCGCAGGTCAGGTTGTGTGTGTTTTTTTAGCTCCTAGCATGCTCGCCACACTAGCAATTTGAACTGCAAGCTCTCCAAGCTAGAAAAGATGGCAGCCTCATGCACCAATAGGAAGGCATGCAAAGGAGCTTGGGAGATGTAGTACAAGGGACAAGGAAATAAGAGCAATCATTTCGATGGATGATTATATCTCTACCAGGATTCATTCAAAACAGCTAAGGTGACTTGCAGCAACACTTTCTCATCTTCAGATTCCCATCCAGCTCTTGTAAATAAATATTTAATGCCATAAAGCACCCTGAACTAAAATAAGACACCATTTTGTCATTTTTAAAATGAGCCGCGCTAGAGCATGCTAGAGGCATGCTAGAAACGTCACTTCGTCCTATTTGCTGTGAGAAAAACAAATGCAGCCACAGTACTGTATCCATCGTGGCAGCCCTGCCTCACAAACAAACACCTTCCCACTTCCTGGAGTTGGCCCTTCCTTGGATATAGGCATCCTATTGATTCAGAAAAGCAGAAAATGGTAGATAAGGCAGGGGACCCAAATACAACTCCAGAGACCAGCCTGCTGTGAGGAGAAGAAGCTGCAGACACTTCCCCCGCCCTTCTCCTTCCACTTTCCAGGAGCCAGGTTAGATCTCTCCCTTGGCCCTGGGGTCACGTAATGCATCCTTCTTGAGGAGGTTATTAATACTCCGCTGCTCCGCTGACCTTGTCTGTCCCTTCTGTTGCCAAGAAGCCAGATCTGGCCTGAGCCACCAGTAATGAGATCAAGAACAAACGAATGACCTGCCTGGACATAAGCCAGAACTAAGCTGAAACCAATTTTCTCCAAGTGAAATTCTCAAATCTGAATTTTGATGGCAAGCATTTGCTGGATATTTTCTGCATATTATCATTATTAATTTCCTATGGCCAACTCTTCCTCTGTAAGTCACTAGTCTCAGAGTAGCTTATTATATGTGGTTCTTAGAAGGTCTCTCCCTCCACACCGCTTAATTATAGGGTCAAACCTTCTTAACTTCAACAGCAGAACTCCAGCATGATGTCAATGTACATTTTACAGCTACGTCCTGATGTTTGATGATAGCTAAGCGGAATGGTCTTTAGTCTTTGACAGCTGATATGGAATGGTGTTTCATATTAGCCAGTATCTGTTTGCTGGCATACAATTGTATTTTGCATTCAACAGGATTCAACCACCAACAGCACATGAGATGTTCATATACATCAGGATGGTGTAGTGGTTTGGGAGTCGGACTTAGACCTGGAAGATCCAGGTTCAAATCCCCGCTCAGCCACGAAGCTTCCTGGGTGACCTTGGGCCAGTCACTATCTCTCAGCCCCACCTACCTCACAGGGTTGTTGTGAGGACAAAAAGGAGGGGAGGAAATATGTACACCACTCTGAGCTCCTTGGAGGAAGGGTGGTATAAAAATGTGATTGATAAATAAATAAATAAATAAATATTTGAGGCATGCCTGCCAGTAGCGAAACAACCAAGGGAAGCCTGCAAGACTAAAGCACAACCACAGCACTCCATTTTCACATTTTTGAGGTAAAATTTCACATCTGTATAGTTGTGTTGCTGGTTCTTAAATACAAAAAAGCAATGCATATAAAGCACAAAGTTAGATGGTGCTGCCAAATTTTGAATACATTTGTGAATATTCACCTCAGTTCCAACCCTAAAATGGGGGGTCAGGGGGGGAAAAAATCTGATTTCTGTTTCCCATACATTCATTCCATGTTTTGGTCCATATATTCTGTCTGCCAGATATGCAGTCAATTCTTGAGACCGCATATGTGACTTTGAATGCTTAAGAGTGTGAATTATGAGCTCAGGGGATGCAAAATTTGCGAGCTGCACGCATGCGCACAAGTGGCCCAGGAGCCCTTCAGAATGAAGGGCTTCCAGGCCGAGCCGCGCGCATGCGCACAAGCAGCCTGGAAGCCCTTTGTTTTAAAGGACATGTGCATGGCTCAGGCAGGAAGCCCTTCATTCTGAAGGGCTCCCGGGCCGCTCAGCAATCCAATCCTGGAGTAAAATGGCGACAGTGACAGCAGAAGCAGCGACGGCTGCAGGAAAAGCGGCGGCGGCAGCGGCGGCGGCGGCGGCGGCCACAGTAAGGGGGTAAATAATTAAAACAAAAAAACAAAAAAAAACCCATTGAAAGAAAGCCATCCCCAAAAACAAACAAACAAAAAATTTGGGGCCCCCCCCAAAAAAATCGTGTGTGTGTGTCCCGGATTGGGTCACCAAAAATATGGTAAGCCTAATACTGAGGGCCAAACTGAACATGTCCTGGCATTCCATGCCCCTTTCCCACCCACCCCTGCAATAGTTTGGGATTTTTTATATATATATTTTTTATTTTTTAGTACTGAAAAGCAGCCTCAGAGGCATAAATCAAGAGTAGAATTGCAAGAGCAGGAGAAGGCTGCTTAATCCTTTCCCTTCCTGATGTTTGTTCAAAATGCACAAGGACCCCAAGCTGCTTTCCTAACACACAGGGGAAAAGATACAGGGTGTGCCTGTATCTACTTCCCTTAGAGACTCTTAGAGGAAGAAAAGCAGCAACCATAATCTTCATGGGGAGCATCTCTCCCTGCAGAGAGCATTTGTCGCTGCACACACATACTCTTCAAAGGGAGAGTGGAGGGCGAGACTTGGAAGGCGCCGGTGGTGGTGGGAGCAGAGCTTGTTGGATGTGAGACTTACTGTAACGTCTGCACAAGGCTTTGAAGAGGGCAAGTTTGCACTGAAAAATAACCAAGGGAAAAGGATTCAGCAGCTTCTAACCAGGCCAGCCATCCTTCTTCCATTCAGCCTGCCAGCCTGCCAATGCATTTTGTTTTTTAAAAAAATCAGGGAAGAAGGTAATGCAGAACTCCACAGAAGGTCTAGCACACCGAGTTCTTAGGACAAGCGCATTATGAATATTCCATGTTACAAAAGAACTAGAAAAGTTTCTAGAAAAATAAAAGTGTAGGAATTGGAAACGAAGTATGACCAAAAGCGCATGAAAAAGAGTTATAGTTTGGCAGATTTATTGCAACCAGTTTGGAGTAAGAAAATTCAAGACAATAACATTATATCCCATCCCCTTTTACAAATAAAACATACACTATCAAAGCCCAGAAAGATCCAGTATTTACAAAGAGAGAGATAGAAAACTCTATACTATGGAAGTATTCACACATGCGCCACGCACACAAAAAGATGTTTGGTGTTCTTTGAGCAAGCGAGCATTCTCACCTCTTTCAAAGCAACCAGGAACTCTGGCTTTTTTAGGCCCCTCATTTTAAGACCTGTGGGAGAGCCGAGATCTGTTGCTGTTGGAGTTGCAGAGGAAAAGACAGGTGTCTGTATCCTGTCTTTTTTCTACTGTGAATATAATACTCTGGGGAAGTATTTAGATCAGGGAAACAGTGCAGGGTTTCTAGGGTTATGTAAATAGGCTGCTGGTTTTGATTCAGCTATGTCCAGATTACATGATCAATCCAGGTTGGAAGATCCTCACAAACATGGGTTGGCTAAGGCTGCAATCTTTTACACACTCTCTTAGGAGTAAGCGCCATCGAATGCAATGGGACTTACTTCTGAGTAGACATGACTAGGATTGTGCCGTGAACAAGGCTTTCTTGCTATCGGTGGATGTATGCCAGACCATTTACAAAATGGGTTGTACGCATGCAAATTCAACACTAGTTGATCTGAAACCAGCAAGGTTGAAAAAAAACCAGCAGAAAAATGGTCCTGTAAAGCCACCTAGAGAGAGATGCATCCATACAGAGGCACACGTTATATATAAGTTTGTGCAGAGATGTTAGATATATGAGGAAGAGAGCAAAACATTCCTACAAGTCCTCATCAAATCCTATAGGCTGGCCTAGATCTTGGAAGAGATTCCTGAAGAAGGGAAAGGAGAGATTAAGATCAGAGGCGTTTCTACAGTGGGGGCAGTACTGAAAGTTGCGCCTTGTCCTAGTCCCCGTTTACAACCAGGAACGAGGAGGCCCCGCCCCCTCACCGTCAGAGCCATTCCGTGCGGTGAAGGCAACTGCCCGTTGTCTTCACCGCACAGAATGGCTCCAACGACAAGGGGGTGGGGCCTCCTCGTTCCTGGTTGTAAACGGGATCTAGGATGGGGTGGGGTGCAACTTACAGTAACGCCCCCACTGTAGAAACGCTCTGATTAAGATCAACAGCAGGTCCAGAAACCAATTCCACTAAGCCTGAGGGTAGGTCCTCAAAGGACTGAGTTTGTATACAGAATTATAAATCTCCCACTCACTGGGATATGGTGGGTATACATGACTAGTTGATGTGCTTGGGATGAAGCAGTGACAGGTGTTCCCTACAGGAGGAAACTGATGGTGCAAGAAATGAGTTCGCCAATGGCTATTCAGAGCCTCCATGACTCCGTCACACCTAGGACTGAGCTCTGATGCCCCCATCCAGCACAGGTTAGTCTTCAGCATTCTTTCCAATGGTCGCCACTGACGGTTGGTGTTGCTATTGGAAGGAGAAGCATTCCAGAAGCTGGGGCTCAACATCTGTCTTTCTCCTGGGCAGAGCCTTGACGATTTTCATCACGACTGAGCTTTGAGTTTGTTTTTCTTTCTTTTTTTCTTTCATGTTCACAATGTTATTTCTGAGTTCATTTGGCCTCTTATAATCCCCCCAAACCATTTTTTTTTCTTTAAGATTGTGAGCTGCTTGGGGAAAGGACTACTAACATGTAGAAGAAGAAAACAAATACTGTAAGCCACTCTGAACCCAAGGGATAAAGCAAGATAGAATTCTAAATACCGTATTGGTCTGAGTATAAGACTCACTTTTTTCTCCTAATTTAAGTTTTTAAACTAGGGGTGCGTCTTATAATCAGGCTGTTGACATTTAATGCCAGTGATTTAATTAAAAAAATTTAATAGCACCAAACTTTAAGGGTGCGTCTTATACTCGGGACAATACGGTAATACATAAATAATATTCAGGTTGTTGGAAAAGGAGGATCTTGTCTTCTGAATTGAGAAGCAAGTACTGAAAAGCTACACATCTTTTACGTTAAAGAATCCATCCATTTTGTCAAAAAAGCAACACTTGAAAAAAGAGGTCAGGAAGAAGTATCCAACTCTCCCTTCAGTTTTTGCCAAGCATGTTCCACAAAGGCAACAGAAGGGCAGCGACCAGACAAAACCAGGACTTCTGCTTCCTAGATGGGAGATGGTTGTACAACTTGGTTTACTAAAGAATTGAAGGTCCCACTCTTCCAGGCCACCTTCCTGATGAACCAATTCTGTTGACTGAGGAAGATCTACCAGTCCCTCAATTCCATTTGGTGCATCCGTACTGCACCCATCATGAGGAATACAATATCCAGTTACCTCATATTAGTGAAGGGCTCCTAATTTAACATCTCCAGCTCCATACAACAACTGGGGATGTTTCTTGTTTCGGAAATTCTTCGGCTCCATAAAACCACTCCACAGAACAGACACCAATACCGTACTTTAAATATTTCCTTACTTTAAAAGAAAAAAATATATATCAGGCACCCTTGCTGAAAATTCAGAATTGCTGGTTCCCAGACATTAAGCCTTACTGCACATTACTGCTATACCCAACTCTCCTTCCAAGGAACTCCAGAGCATTGAAATGACCCCTACCCATGTCCCAAATTGAAAGACCTCACTCTTTTCCCAAAGAAACCAGGAATCATGGTTCTTAGTCCCACTCCCTTTAAAAGTCACAAGATAGCTTTTTCTTCTGGAAAAATCCTGTGATCCCTTCTTCCCAGCCTCACTTGCTGTCTTAAATCATTAGACTTCACTCTTCTCCCAAAGCACCCAGAAGCCTCTATTGCTTCATGACTTCTCAATGGCAGGCATTAAAAGGTAGTTTGACCACTCCACCGTGTAGCTCCATGGCGGCCTCTGCCCAATTGATAAGGTCGCCGCCAACGTGGCTTGTGCAGGTCGCCATTTTGTAAACCTCACCCGGTGTCAAGATGTGGCCCCACATGTTGAAATCTGAGATTTCCCCAATAAATGCTTGAGTGGCATCGAAACGGCCACCAAGAGTGTCCTGAGGAAAGAGGATGGAGAAGGATAGTTAAATTTAGAAGAAACATTCCTGGCCCTCCATGGGGGTGGGGATAGAACTTTGAAAACATGATGTGAGAGGGCTATTTACCTGTTCCTGGCCCAGTATGAAAACACCCCCAGGTTTCACCGGATGCCAGGGAGCCAAGTTCTCTCCACTGCCTCTTCGGACCCCATCCTGGTAAGCCTCCCAAATGCCATCCCGAGTTGACCATGTCACACAGATGTGGTGCCACTTAGCATCATTAATGGCCAGTGGTAATGCGGAGGCCTGCAAAAGAGGGCAGAGAACAGGTTTAAGGCATGAGAAACATGCTGAGCCTTAAGGGCAGTGTGACAAATGCGTCAAGTTCTGAATGGCACCAACCAATTGGAATGCTGCATGGTCTCGGACTTGGGAGCCACGGGATCAAATCTTCAATCAGCTAGGAAACATGATCGATGGCTGTAGTGTAGCCAAATCATTCTGTGCCAACCAAACTCACGGGCAGCCCAATCCTGCCTAAGGATCCCGTGCACCGCTGCGGGCAGCCTCCCACTCTGCGGTAAGTCTACTCGGGGAAGGGGACGCTCGTGTAACGGCTCAGCTGCCTGGCGGGGGCCGGGATATGGCGGGAGCCAAGCCCCCGCCCCTACTCGGGACAGCTGGGCCTATGGCTGCCCTCCCGGCTCCACCGACCCTCCCTCCCATCCGCCGGATCCTATCTTACCTGGGTCCAGTGGCTGAGCGAGGGCTCCAGCCAAGGTGGAGAAATATAAACACACTTCCCACATCTCCCCAGCATCCAAGACAAGATGCTTCTGGTTTAGCACCAAGACCCCCAACCTAGCCCAGTAGCTGCAATACCTTGTCATTGATCAGCAGTTCCATGGGGTTATTCCCCCACTCAATGAGTACCACTTCATTGGCCTGGCCTGGCACAGAGTAGGAGAACGGGGTGCCCATCCCTGGTGCGGAGCTTGATTTGATCCAGAGGCAGATGGAGAAGGCAAAGATCTCGTGTTGGAGAGTACGCTTCACCTTGACATACATGTAGTTGGTGCGGAGGGGGAAGCCCACACGGAAATCCTCCGAAAGCTTTTCCACCTTGTGCCCTGGAGGACAGAGGGGATCAGAGATGTGGAACTGAGCTGCCAACACAGAGAAATGGAGGGGAAGTGGGTTCGTCCATCCATTCGCTGCCAGTCAACCAACCAACCCACCTACCTACCTACCAGGTATTCTCCATAGACTCACTGGTCTCTGGTTATCCATCCACCCATCATGCATTGCTGTCTGTTCTGCTATCCATCTTCATACACACTTTTCTCCAGTTAGCTATTCAAAGAGTTTTCCTGTCAATCCATTCATTTCCATTCACACTGATATTGAGATGTCAATCTATTTCCCTCCCTCCACACACACCCTTGTTTATCTTTCAGCCATCCACTATTGTTGACCCATGTTTTACCTTCTCCGTCTTCCTAACCCTCTAATAACACTGTGTAACAAAATTCGAATGATTTCGTGTTTAGCTGAATATTTGATGTATCTATTAATTTTGGTGCGAGGATTTCAAAAATGCTGCTATTTTTAGCATAGCTACAATAGTTCAGCCACAATTTATGCTACTCGGGGAGAGCTTACATCCTCTTGTTGTGGCCATGTTTACCCTGGTGTAAAGGCGAATGACAGTTTTTCAATACCAAAATTTAAGATAACTAAAAAAGTTTTGATGATACAAAAACCCCAAGAATCAGTGCCTCTAAATTATATAAGAAACATTTAGAAATAAACAATTTTTGTGTTACACAGTGTAATTCATTACCCTATAATTCTCTCCACCCATTCTTAAATCCATTTCTTTGCCTAAGGAATTATCAGTGAACCCAGTAAGTAATTAGTGCAATCCTATGCATGTCTATTCAAAAGAAATCCTCACTGAGTTCAATGGGACTTAGGGCCCAATCCTATACTTACTGGCTGTCGACGCTGCAGAGGCTCCGCTGGTGCTGACTGCCGTAAAACAGTCAGCGCCAGTCCTAAAAGGCACTCTGACAACGTGCTAGATAGTGCACTGCCAGGAGCGCCGGTGGGGAGGCCTGTGACTTCCTGCCTGAGTTGCATCCGCTTTCCCGCTCATTGGAGGAGTAAGATAACGAGGGTGGCGAGAGGGGTGGTGGGAGGGCAGAACGGGGCAGAGAGAGTAGCAATGGGGGTGGGAACGGGCAGATCGGGGGTGGGGTTGGCGGCATTGGCATATCCTATCCCCTTTCCTGGATCCGATTCCACGGCGTGGGTCCATGACACAGACCTGCACCAACTATTTAGCTGTTCCAGGTCCAAGTAGACCCCCCCACACACCATGGAGTCTGACCCCTGGGTAAGGGAAAAAATGTTCCCTTACTCAGAGGAGACCTCAACAACTGCCCCCCATAGGGTGCAACGGTTGCCATTTTGGCACCGCTGCGTCGGTGGGGGGAATGGATAGGATTGGGCTGTTAGATAAGTAAAACCAATACAGATACGTTGCATCATTTTAATCCTCTGTCCATATCACCAACTATCTCTTTAGTTCTAAAGCCCTTCCTTCCTGCTAACAAGTAACAATCCATCAATCCATTCATCCCTACCCCATTAGCTGATGACTCAACTCCCCTCCTCCACCCTGACCATTCCCATCTCCAGTGTGTAGCCACTCACCTTTCTCCACACTATGCCCATGCGATACAGGTTTGTGTCTCAGCCCTGCAGCTGTTGGCACACTGTGCTGATGGGGGTCAGAAACGTTTGCTTTCTCCCGGATCTGATGCTCCAAGATGCTTATTTTTTTCTGAAGAGCATCACGCAAAGATGTGGAGAAGACGGAGCTGTTCCGATTGTGCTGGTGGGGATGGGACAGGTGCTCATGTTAATAGTTACAGAAATGACCCCACCCTTTTTTCCCCCTTGCTGCTGCTGCTTGCACTAGGAACTCCCTCCCAGAACACCTGTGTGAGATACTGTCCCTGGCTCTTCCTTCAAATCCTTCCTCAAAACCCACCTTTTTCATAAAGCCATTATCACAGGGGTTCTCAACCTGTGGTACGAGTACCCAGTACGCGGACCAATGGCAGGGGGTATGCCAGAGCCTGCCCCTTATCAGCATTAATCAGTAATTAATTACTTGTTAATTAGAACTTAAATGTAATCCTGTCTGTCTGTCTGTCTGTCTGTCTGTCTCTCTGCATGACTCTCTCTCTCTCTCTCTCTCTCTCTCTCTCTCTCTCTCTCTCTCTCTCTCTCACACACACACACACACACACACACACACACACACACACACACACACACACAGAGTTAAGTAAGACCTTTTTCACATTTAAAATTGTGTTAGTACTTTATTTAATGATTAATTAGCTAATTGATTGATTGATTAATCCAATTAATTAGCAATTAATTAGCAGGGGGTACTTCAGAAAATTGGACCGTGATACCCGGGCCTCCAAAGGTTGAGAACCCCTGCATTAGCACAACTGGGATATTGAACTGAACCTGAGCCTAACCAACCCATACACCAGTTCTAGAGAGAGTTTTTTTTTTCCATGTACCGGAAGTAAACCCCAGTGAATACGATCTTGGTTGTCTGGAACTGGAACCAAACACCTAAACACAAAAACTGGTAACCAGTTCCAAATAAGGCACTCAGGTATAGAATAACAATCAAGCACTCAACTATCACTTGTATGCTTCGTGTTTTATTTTCCTAGTTTTATCCTGTTGTATTGCGTTTGTAAAAACTTTCAGCAGATTTTTCTTTTAAATTAAAAAATATAAATATTTTCCTGAAGTTAAAGAGTGACTATTGTGTGCATTAGAGTCATATTGCAAACAAAAGAGTTTGATGTTATTTTGCATGAAATGATCTAAACCAGTTCAAAGTTGGTTCAAAGTGTCTGAAATGAAGTGTCTGAAATATTTGACATGGCTTTTAAACTCATAAATATTAAACATAATATGAAGATGTCTGAAATGGTTTATAAAACCACTTTTTAGGGTCTGGACGACTGGACCACAACTGGCACAACCCCTTAGTCTTCATCTTCTGCTGAAGGAAGCCTAAATAATTGAACTGAATGCACAGTCTTCCCTATTACCATCACCTCCATCTTTCTCTTCTCTCTCTGCTGCCAGCCTTACCCTCTGTCAAGCTTTAGATTGTTAGTACCCTGCCAGTGCAATCCTGTGTAACCTTGCACCGGTGTAACAGTAGATGCTCCGGTGTAAGTGCAATTACACCGGCATAAGTGCACTTACACCGGTGCACCTACTGTTACACCAGTGCAAGGTTACACAGGATTGCGCTGTGCAACAGGGACCTGCACTAGTTTGTCATTCAAGTGACATATACACTGATGGTGTCGTATAAATATATTTTCCTGAACTCTGGAAGTCCATCTCACCTAACATCAAGGCCACAATCTAATTTCTCCCAGCCTGGAACAAAAGCCCCACTTAGGCCCGGTTTTCATTCTCCCCCACCACATCCATCCTTCCTGATAGGTCCCATTTCCATATTGACCTGTCCAGTTTGCTGTGGGCCAGAATGTATCGTTCTTTGCTTACGTATTAAGAAGGAAAGCAAGGGAAACAGGCAGTAGATATATTTTTAGCCACTATGCTTAAGTTAACACCTCAGATGCTCTGGTAATCCCCACTCCCACCCACAGCGATGGCAGCAGTAATGTCCCTCCTCCCAATGATGCTATTTTGTCAAAGCAACCACACAACGAGATAAATCATGGAGGAATTCTGCTCTTGTGCAACCAATAGTATCAACTCAGATCAGATGTCTTCGCCCTTGGGTGTTCCAGCTCTATTCCATTAAAACCTGTGGTTTTCAGAGAAACCTCAGAAGTCTCATTTCAGTTCACAATCATTCCTTCACTTGGCTAAAACTCAGCAAATCCCACTCCAATTCACAAGTAGTACTGTATTATTATTTATTGAAAATGTTTATATCCTGCCTTTCTGTCTGGCAACAGGCCTCCAAGTCAGCTGATAATAAATAAAGATCAACTCATAATAAACTAGCCCATCAGGCTGGTCCAAATGGTTTAGGACAAGGGTAGCCATATATTCCTCCCAAGCACTTTATTCTACATCTGAGATTCTGCTCCATGTTCCCCCACTGGCCAAAGCACAACAGGTGTCCACAAGGAGCAGGGTTGCAGGGCCTTCTCAGTTGTGGTGTCAACTTTCTGGAATGCTCCTCCTAGTGGCTCACATAGGGAAAGCAATTTTCCCCATTCATCCCAGCAGCATCCCTCCCAGTGGTTGCTGCTGGTGACTTGGTGTGTCTTTTAAAAGACTCTGAATCCTTTGGGGAAAGGGAATAATCTTGTTCTTTTGTGATGTAAACCACTGTGGATTTTTTCTGTTGAGTGGCATATAAGAGTGGCACTTTTTCTGAAAAGTGGCATATAATAACTATTCTAAATTATGACGATGATATTGCCTTAGAGATTCACTGTCCATATTTACTAAATTTAAAAAGAGGAGTTTAATGACCGTGTCGGTCAGTTCTTAAAAACATCAACGTCTTAACGTTTCGCTATGGAATTTGTACGGAGCTTCCTCAGAAGTATGGAGCAAAGGCATTTGCCGCCCTTTTCATGGCTTCTGGCTAAAGAGTTCTTGTTTATATACCCCAGCCATGGCTCGTATAGTAATTACCCGGCATGATCTTAAAGTTACAGCAGCGTTAGAGAGTTCTTAAAGTTTTAAAGGAGAATCAGTTGTTTTGGCAGGGGCGGAACATGTTCATCAAAACGGGACACTGTAGATTTTGCAAACTCCAAGATCATTGTTGCTGTTAAGGATTATAAAAACAGGGTCCACAGAGAAGCCATAGAAATTGCTAAAAAAAAAATCAAAATCATATGAATCGGAAGGAGGAGGTAAAATGTATGAATAAATTTTGGATGCCAGTCCTAAATGGAATCACCAAACAACTGATTCTCCATTATTATTATTATTATTATTATTATTATTATTATTATTATTATTATTATTATTATTATGAAGAAGAAGAAGAAGAAGAAGAAGAAGAAGAAGAAGAAGAAGAAGATTACTGCTTTTCAACAAGAGTAGTTCACAAAGTGGTTTACATAATAAAATACACAATCCAAAACTACCCCCAAGTGCTCAGGAGGACTGAAGTAAAACCAAAAAAATCTACAGCCAACCAACTCTTTCCAAAGGCCACTTGGTCCTGCCTGACAGCCAGCAAGACTTCCCAATACCTCAAGTGGTTCCACACTGAACGGGAGCAGCAGGTTCGTGGGAGGCGGAGCATGTAGAGGGCAAAGGAGGTGGGGCCTGCAAGGGAACGAATGGCCTCCCATGGGGGAATTAACACAAGAGGTGAGGAGGGGGAGCTATGAAGTTCAAGAGTTGAGGAATGGAAGAGGGAGGGAGAGGTCAGGAGAGGCAGGGCAGATGGTCAGGGAGACGTGTTGTGGGCGAAGGAAGTGTACAACCACCTGAGTACCTGATGTGCCGGGGGGGGGGGGGAGAGAGGAAGACAGAGAAATCTTTGATGTACATTTCACTCTGTGATATATTAGGGCCCACGTTACTCTGTCACCTTAAATGGCTGTTTGCAGCTAAGGATCCTCTCAAGTCTCACGCTGCTTTATTAGTGCCCCTAAAAATGTGGCAGCACCACATGGGGCAGGTCCTGTATTTATTTAACATCTGTCAGTCTTGTCTGCCTATCTGTCTAATAGGAAGATTTTCTTCTGTATTTTCATCTATCCTTCCCATCTATCCTACCTACCTACCCATGTAATCCATTAGTCCAGCGACATGATGCACAAACCCACCGTTGCTTTCTTCCTCATTTCTCCCTGCACCATTTATTGATTTATTTCTATGTAAACTGCTTTATGAAGTACTCTGTTGAAAAGAGGTATATATAAATATTTATAATCATCATCATCATTTCTGTTTTCAGATGGCCATTTTGGGACTTGTTCACATTTGCTCACAACTGATTTAGAGGAAGTATATAATATAACATGGGAGGAAGGAAGAGGCAGGTCCATTACTGTTTAGTCAGTACATTTATTTAATTATTCAAAAGGTCCAGGTTTATTGTATACTTAAGGGTTTGTCCTCTCGATAGCCCTGTGAGGAAGGTGAAGCAAGACTGTGTTAGTTTGTGAGAGGGAAAGGAAGGCGGGGAGAATTCCTAAAAACTAGCAAAGGGGTTCTACATTTCCTGTTTCAGCTTCCCTCTCTTTCTGTCTGGAGAGGGGCAGATAGGATAGGAGGAAAAGAAGGCTTTGGCCTTCTTCCTTCCCTGGAAGGGACAGTAGCCATGTTGTGGGTGGTGTGTACTTGTGTGAGGAATAGGAGTGGAATCAGGTGCTCATGATGACGATTGTTTTCCTAGGCCCAAAAGTTCTACCCCAAGATCTGGCCATGTGTGTCTTTAGCAATAGCTGAGTGAATGGATAAATACGTTGATAAATGGATAAATGGATAAATTGACTTAGGCTGGGACTAAAACAATAGTCTTTCCAAAGTTGAAGGTGTCCGAAAGCAGACATCATTGTTCATGATTGATGCACACACTCCTTCCACTGTCACTTTGGTCAATGGGTTTTACCGATTTGAAGCCTGTTAACAGTGTTGCAAAAACCAGTTTCACTTGAGATGACAATGGGACATGACTGTGTATAGTATACCATCAACAAGGGCTTCTTTCATGTTCTACCTTCAGCCACGTGTGACCAGATGGGAGGGAGGGTACAACAGAAAG
This sequence comes from Plestiodon gilberti rubricaudatus, assembly GCA_026170595.1. Lineage (NCBI taxonomy): Eukaryota > Metazoa > Chordata > Lepidosauria > Squamata > Scincidae > Plestiodon > Plestiodon gilberti. The sequence continues at coordinate 14,442,435 of JANXHW010000006.1, read as the reverse complement.
AAGGGAGAGAGAGAGGGGGGTCATTTGCAAGCAAAATGGGCAAGAACCAACAGGTATCACTAAGCTATTGTGGAGTTCTGGCAAAACATCGTTAGATAAACATTATGGGAATTCCAGAAAACCATGTGATCTACTTTCTTCCCTGAAGGAGATGAATTGACAATGAAGCTAGATACGTTGATGGATGACCAAAGAAAGACACAGTGTATGTGGAAATAGGGGTGGAAGGGAGGAATGGATAGGTGGGCCTATATGTGGGCAGGCAGGCAACATCAGACAAAAAGATTTAGAAAATGTGCCCAATGAGGAAAGGTTAAGGAAGCTGTGTATGCTTAGCCTGGAGGAAAGAAGATTAAAAGGGGACTCGGTTGCAATCTATTTAAACATTTGTCAGAAAGAAAGAAGACAGAGGCTGGGACTGGGCAATGGGTTGACACTACAGGTTGAGGTCAGAAATTTGGGCAGAGGGTGACTTGCTACTAGCTCAAAGAACTGGAGTTCTTTGGATAGGTCTTGAGCTGGTTAATCACTTGACAACTGCAACATCAAGTGATGACTTGCATCTGTGGGGTAGAACACCACAGAAGTAACTCTCATACAGTATCTCCAAACATCACCTCAAGCACAATCTTTTTCAGTGGAGTCAGTTGACATTTCCTTCTGCCAGGCATCAAGGGAAGTTCATCAACTTTGGAGAAATCAAGCAGTGTTGAACCAGGCTGTAGATGCTCCAGTGCTGGAGTTTTTACAAAGTGGTATACAGTAATAGGGATCTGACAAACATGGAGGAAGTATAAGATATTGTTGCAATATCTTATATATGTAAGATATCTTGCTCACATGTCTTGAAATGCTAGGACTTTTATGATTACTGTGTGTGTGTGTGTTCATGCAGGTTTGATAATGAGAGATGGTGCCTCTGGTAGAAAGCCAGAATGGGGATTAATATTTTAAAAACACCATTTGTAGGACTTTGTGTGACAGGTGAGATAAATAGGGTCACTATTACCAGAGGAGGAAGGATAGCATTGCTTGAAATTGTTTGTTGTAGTCATGTTATTGACGAGGAGCAGATGGGGGGAGGGATGGAGGATAATACATGAAAACTTTGATGAAAGAAGAGACGTTGAAGAATGTGCATGGTGATGGCTGGTTGAGGGTGTTTGTGAAGCTGAATGGGTTGATGGACAAGGGCTGGAGTGAAAGGTCAGAAAAATGTAGGAATAAGTGCAAAAATGGATGGATGCATTGGTGAACAGCAGGGTATGCAAGGAACATACTGAAGGGCATGAGAAGAATAAACAAGTGCACTGGAAAAAGTAAGAGATATATATTTTTTTATCAAAGGGCTGATGTATAAGCCTTAGTACCTGTAGATGCTCCAGTCTCTCCTTGAGTGATTCCAGCATCCTCTCCATCTGGTGCACCCCAGCAGATGTTTCCTTAGGTGGATCCTCCATTGTGTTGGCAGCTGCAGCTCCCTTGCGAAAGGCATCATGGGTGTTGTGGCCCACCTGCAGTTCGTGGTGCTCCCGTTGTCCAAAATGATGGTACTCGTTCTCCCTGGCATGGATGCCTTCGTGGGGATCTCGGTGGCCAGCCTCATGGTGTCCCCTATGACCCTCTTCTTGAGGTCCCTGGTGTCCATCTTCACGGTGTCCCTGATGTCCATCTTCATGGTGGGCTCGATGGCCCCCCTCATGATGACCTCGATGCCCCCCTTCATGATGGCCATGGCTGTGGCCATGGCTGTGGCCGTGGCCGTGGCTGTGGCCATGGCTGTGGTTCTCTTCATGGTGACCGCCATGGTGCTCACCGTGCCTCCGGGAATGGGTTTCACAGCGACTCAGTTTGGCTGTCAGTTCCCTCACTGTCTCCCTCTGGTCCAGGATCATCTCCTTCTGGTGCACCACTGTCTCCCGCAGATGTAAGATTGTTTCCTTAGCTTCCTCCAGAGTCCCTACCCAGTGCCCAGTGCCCCCATTGTTCGCCCCTGCTCCATGTCGCTGTTGGCTAGCTGACTCACAGCCATTGTCCATGTCCAGTGGCATAGGACTGCAGATAAATTTGGGCAAGCCATATTCCAAGGCTGGCACCAGTGGAGAGAAGATGAGGCAGAGCAATACCCAATGCGAGGCCATCTCCACAGCTGTGATTACTCTGGCAGATGGAGGGAGGGATGGGGAGAACAATCCAGAATGGGTTTAATAGCCAAAGGAAAAAAATTGAGAAAAACAAATTCCAGACAGATGCTACTGATCTAGAGTTTAAGGACCCTGCTGCACAGCAGATATAGACACAATATCAGTCACCAATAACCTCTCTTTGAAGACCACCAAACATCCAGAATGCCTCTTTGGTGCCACCAAAGGACACCCCAAAGGCCTCTATTTGGAAGGAGATCCAAATGTCTTTGATGGGAAAAGTGGGAGATATTCCAGTTAGAGCGTACAGTGGGCAATCTGGAGCTTCTCAAGTCAAGTTGGGTCTTCTACACAACCTCCCAACCCAGTTCAGATTGTGCCCCTTCAGCGTCCCAAAAATCTGGATTCGTTGCCTCTGAAATCTGAGGTTTCTCCTTCCCCAGGTATCTGTATCTTGCTGCCCAGCCGAACAAAGCTGCCAGTGGGTGTCCCGGCACTGTAGGCAGGCAGGATTTGTGCTTTTCCTGCCTCTCCTTCCTGTCCAATTTGCCAAATCCTCTCGAGATGTGGAGAGAAGCATCGTCTCCCCTGACGACCGAGAAATTAATGGGCTTAAGGTGTCAGGGCAAAGCTTTTTCCTTTACTCCTGCTCATCTCCCCCCCCCCCCAACCTCTTTGCTAAGGCTTCTGCTTGGCAGCCCTGCATATATAATATAACCCTTCCTCATGGCATTGCCCCCAGCAGATAAGAGACTTGAAAAGCTAAAAACTTTGCTCAGAGAATTAAGGCTACAATCCTATGGACACTTTCCTGGGAGTAAACCACATTGAACACAGTGGGACTTACTTACTTCTGATTAGACATGCATAGGCTTGCATTGTAAGTTACCAGCCAGAGACAAAGAGATGCTAAGTCTGAGCTTTGAACACATTCACAGGTTTCACTTCTAATGGGAATTACTTAAATGGACTCCATTCAGTGGTAAAGTCTCTGAAATGCACTGAACTGAGTGAATGAAAAGAAAGCCAGGAAAGTTGCACGCAGATAGATAAAGGGGGGGGGGGTGCCACACAGATCAATAAGGAGAGAAAGAATATTAAGACAGAAATAATTTGTAACTTAGTTACAGGAGGAGTTAGACAGGTGGAGAGGTGGAGAGATAATATTTTATCTTAATAAAATATTAAGATTATCTGTCTTAATATTCTATTAAGACAGGTGGAGAGATAATAATTTACAACCTGGCTTCCATACATGTCCATAGGTGGGTAACAAAATGGCCAAAAACAATCAGTAAAAATTGCATAGCAGTAAAACCCAGGACAGAAATATTAAGACAAAACTCTCATTACAAACAATTGATCCTGATGTGCTTGTGCAGATGTGTGATGTGTGATGTGCAGCTATTTCAGGCCTTTCTGTTTTTTCACTGGGAGACTGAAATTGATTAAACCCGGGACCACTCTCCTAATTAAACTCGGGACCACTCATATACTGTCCCATATGGAACCCTCTCAATCAGAACTCTATGACTGAGTCCATAAAGGACTTGGGGGAGGGGAGGGGGTAAGATATAAGCTACTAAGTCCCTGGGTGGCTAACGAAGTTGGATCTCTCTTCTGCCTGTGGATGTACAGTACAGTATGATATTAATCCTGCTGTTTCTTGTTACTGTACAAAATTATATTTATAAAATGAGTACAATCGCTGTTCGGGGTTATAAGCCACGGTTTATTAAAACAAAAACTTTTTTATCCTAACGTTTCACCCCTAACTGTGAGAGGCATTATCAAAAGTGCCCCGAACAGCGATTGTATTTATTTTATGGATAATTCCGGCCACGAAAGCCTGAGTATGCATGTAAAATTATATTTGCTGCCAGGACGGAGGACCCAAATGTACTCCACCTTTTTATTTATTTATTTATTTATTTATTTATTTAAAGAATTTATACCCCGCCTTTCTCCCAGCAAGGGCACTCAAGGCGGCTTACAATAAAAGATTAAAATTCGTGTATACATTAAAATAATTAAAAACAAATAATTAAAACAATTAAAAACAAACAACCTTAGCTGTAAGCTTTTATATCAGCTGTAAGCTTGTAGCATAATTTCTTAAAACCAACAATTTTAAAACAATCTAAAATACTGTAATAGAAACCCAGTGTGGCAACAAGACAGCAGCAAGCTAATACCGCTTTAAAAGGCAACGTGGCCGGAGAATGCCTGCCAGAATGATCGCACCATCTCATGAAGTGCAGACACACTAGGTTGCTGGGAGCCCTGGGACAAAACCCTGCTGGTGCCGCCTCTAACACATACATATGGCACCTTTGTGCCAGTAGAAAAAGGCGCTCCTTCCTCCCCGCCAGAAGAGACATTCCGCCAGCATTCCATCTCCTTCCTATGCGACTGGTGCCCCCTTAGATGCGGTGCCCTTTTGCTGTGCACAACCTGCACAACCATATGGGGCAGCCCCCCTGAGCCCTGCACTGAGTCACCACCACCATTGCCACTGGTACTGAAGGTTCAGGGGCCCTCCAGTCAGGTGGACCCACCGCCCCCACGTGACACCGCAAGCGACGTCAGTTTCGCGCACACACGCGGCGCAGCTCCAATCACACACACACACTCCACTGTTTTGTTTACCTTTTTGGAGCCAAAAGGCTCCAGGGCGGGCGAGAGGGCCCAGCACCAAAACGAAGCGGTGGAAGACAGCGGCAGAGGAGACACGTCCTGGAGGCAAGTATGCCCCCCCCTCCGCTGCCACGTGCGCCTGCCGCCTTGGGGCCCGTGCCCCCCCGCCCCTACCTCGATGCTTCTGGCACACTCCCCCTGATCTCCTACTTCCCATCAGGCAACTGCTGATGGTCCACTGTAAACTTGCAATTTTAGTGCCTCTTTATCCTTCTCCATGTGGGCCTCTCCCTTGCAGATACTTGTTCCTCTTACACAGCCACCAACACTTCCATGTTGCGGACAACTTTCTAACAGATATCTGTATGGGAGAATTGTTCACACAACAGTTGGAGACCTCCAACCCCGCCTACTCTGCTCAGGATCCAGCACTGCTGGCACCGGCACAGCTGAATCGCTGAGCAGAGCGTAGGATAGGATTGTGCCCTTAATTTGGCAAGCTTTTAAAAGCAGCAGTGTTAAGCATCAGCATGCTAGATACAATGTCGTACATCTTATTTGTTCTCCTTTAGGCATTTTACTGTTCTAGACAATTGATGCCTGCCTGCAAGTCACTGTTCTCTATGGCTGTCCATTACTAAAACATCATGGCGCCCAGAGTTGGACAATCAGTGGCTTCTGCCATCCCATCTCCTTCACATCACTCTAGGCCATTGGCGCTATTCTCAACTATTATCAACAAGGCCAGTCATGGTGGTTTCTTTCCCCACTGTTAATAATAAGACTATTCATGTACCGCTTTTCAACAGGAGTACGGTAGTTCACAAAGCGGTTTACACAGTAAAATGAAACAATAAATGGTTCCCTGTCTCCAAAGGGCTCACAATCTAAAAATAAATAAATACAGAAGAGACACCAGCAACAGCCACTGGAAAAGACGCCATGCTGCTGGTGTGAAGAGGGACAATTGCTCTCCCCTTGCTAAATATAAGAGGACACCATTTTGAGAGGTGCCTCTTTGCCCGGTTAGCAAGGGTAAACTGCCTGCTACTTTGTCACATTGAAGAGTGCTTCTCGATCTTCCTCTTGTTCCTCAGGCTCCAAGGCCTCACGCAGTCTGACCCAGAACACATCCTCAGCATCTGGATCCTCTGGCCAAGTGAGGTAGCTCTCTTGCTTAATTAGTTTCCTCAGGCGATGATAGGGAGACAACCTAAAAGGGAAAGGAAGACTGAGATTTTACATTCTCTAGTGCGGTGAGCGACTACATCCACCATCTCCCTCAAATAAGACCTTGCAGGATCAACTCATGGGGCCATCAAGTCCAGCAGCCTCCTTCTCACAGTGACCCACCAGATATCTCTAGGAGGCACACAAGGGGGACATGAAGGCAACAGCTCTCCACCACTGCCGGTATTGGTTCCATTTACTGGCCATGGCTAATAGCCTTTGACAACGCCACCCCCCATGAATTCGTCTGATCCCCTTGTAAATCCACGTAAACCCGTGGCCATCTCCCCAGTGCTACATCTTGTGCCACTGAATTCTGTCAGTTATTTTATTTATTTATTTTTCACATTTTTATACTGCCCTTCCTCCAAGGAGCTCAATATGCTATGTGAAGAACTAATTTCTTTTGTCTGCCCAAAATCTACTGCCCAACAATTTCATTGAATGACTCCGAATTCCAGTGTTATGAGAGAGAGAGAGAGAGAGAGAGAGAGAGAGAGAGAGAGAGAGAGAGAGAGAGAGAGAACCTGATCTGTATGTATCCACTTCTGCCACACCATGCATAATTGTATAAACCTCTATCATGTCCCCCACCCTTACCACACAGTGTTGTGTGAAACTGTTGTGACTAGAACAACAGGATATCTCCTTCTTGCACCCTCCTCCAACATTTCCCATCCCATTCCCTACCATCCCACTCTTCTTCCTTCCCCCCACCTCATTTATGGGAATGAGTGTGTAGATAGGTGAAACACCTCATTGTGGAATAAATGTAGCTGGAACTTTGCTACATCAAACATTCCTACTCCACCTCTTGCTGACAAGCTATCCCCACTCACCTATAGTTGGGAATTTCTTCCATAAACACAACCACCAGTGGGTCTTGCCCCTGGTAGAAGATCTTGGAACAAGCAAGATGAATTTCCAGCGAGCACCACTCACTTTCCAGGTAATTATTGCTCACCAGGCACAAGGTTTTGCGACTTTGGCTTATTCCATTCTGCACATTGTCCATGTAATATTCTCCTGGAGCAAAATCTCTGGGCCCAAAACAGAGCCGGAAGCAGGGCTCCCCTTGGCCTTCCAACTTTCCCAAAAGGTTGTTCACCACCCATTCATGGTCCTGTCCGCAACAAGAAATGTAAGCATCGTATTGATAATCCTGTCCCTTCCGGTGCAGTTGCCTGTAGCCCCAGCCCCTTAGCAGATAGTAACCGTGCCTCAGGGTCCAACCAAACTTGGCACTGATCAAACTACTAAGCAGGAACAAAAGGGTGATCACTGTGGTGACAGCAAAGAAGTATTTTCCCCACTCAAAGCAGAAGGACAGATCTTCATCAGTGAAGAAGAGATCATTATTAATCAAGCAACGATAAGATCCCAGCAAGGCCACCTGGGTATTTGGGTCAGACATAGACCAGTTTTGGAACCACACATTGTCACAGGAGCAAGACAAGTAGTTCTCCGAGGCATCCAGATACCTCAGGGTTGAGAGTCCACGAAGCAAGTTTTTACTAATGTTCCTCAAGTGATTATTTCTCAGGGAGAGCTGCTCTAGAGATGTCAGATCAGAAAAGATTTGTTCAGGCAGGTCACTGATAGAGCTGCTTTCCATCCAGAGCTGACTTAGGTTGCTCAGACCCTGGAAGAGTTTAGGAGTAGGTCTCCAAGAGTCAACCACAGAGATTTCAGAGATGTCCAAGGACTTCAGGCCATTCAGATTGACAAAGGAGAGGTTGAGGAACAAGTTGCTGGGGCTGTTCTTCAAGGAGAGAAACTGAAGATTCTCCAGGCCTTGGAAGAGTCTGTCAGGGAGATAGACAGACTGCCCAGCCATCTGAGAACCAAGATCCAGTTTATGGAGGGAGTGGAGGCCAACAAAAGGGCTAGGATTGTCGTGCTTGTTATAGGCAAAGAGATAATTGTGACTGAGATCCAAGGTTTCCAGTTTCTTGAGCTTTGCAAAGGTTGCTGAACCCAGCTTGTAAAGCAAGTTATGGTCAAGAGAGAGGCTTTTCAGCGAGGTGAGCTTTTTGAAGGCAGAGGTTTGGACAGTGAGGATTTTATTTCCAGAAAGCAGGAGAGTCTCCAGGTGGTTGAGCTCTACAAAGGCATAATCCTTGATTCGTCGAATACTGTTATCCCTTAAGTCCAAGAACTGCATTTTGCGAGCATATTGAAAGGTGGAACGACTAACAGCCGTGATCTGGCAACCCTGCAGGATGAGTGTCCGCAACGCTGCCATGCCAAAAAAATTTCCCTTATAGATATTGGTCAGATGGTTCTTTGACAGATCCAGGTAGCTCAACTGTTTCAAAGGAGAGAAGACATCATCATTCAAGACAGATATCGAATTTCTCCTCAGGATCAGAGTACGTAGGTTCATCTGCTTACCCCAAGCACTTTGCTGGAGTGTCAGCATCTTGCACTTGTCCAGTGAGAGGAATTCCAAGTTTGGAAACATGCTGAAGATCACATTTTTCTTGTACTGTGTGGTGGACAGATCTAACCATGTGAGGTTAGTGCAGGAACCTAATTCCTTCAGCTGAGACTCCTTAATATTGGAATGCTTGATGTCCAAAGAAATCAAAGACGAGAGGCCTCGAAAGACAGAGCAAGCGGCTGACAGGCTGCTATTTAATGATGGCTTCATACTGGACAAGTGTAACGTGGTCAGGTTAGGAAGAGACACATTGATAAGCTGGGAGATGTTTAAGGGGTTCTTGTCTAAGGATAATTCCACCAAAAAAGGGGTGGCTCGGAAGGATTCAACTCTCACTTCTGACAAGTTGTTAAGGGCTAGGTTTAGTTGTTGCAACCTAAGAAAGGAGCAGTTGGACAAATCCAGCATGGAAATGCCATTGCTGTTTAAGCTGAGGTTCCTCAGGAACGGCAAAGCAATCCAGCTGGGACCGACACATGGAGTGGAGATCTTATTGAAATCCAGATTCAGGAAGGTGAGGTTGGGCAAGCTTTTCACAGTTGTTGTCACTTCTTCAAGACTGGAGAGATTGTTGTAGGAAAGATGAAGTTCCTGGAGAGCCACCTGGGACATGAGGGATCTGGGGTGCAACGTGGCGATTTTGTTGTGGTCCAATTGAAGCTCACGTAGCTTCTTCAGGTTGGCCAACATAGTGGGCCCCACAGAAGCCAGCTGGTTCCAACTCAAATCAAGCACCTCCAGGTCCCCCAAGCTTTGAAAAGCATTAGACTCAATGGTTGATATGCAATTATGGTCCAGATAGAGTTCAGATAAGTGAGGGAGGTGGGAAAAGGCCTTAAAAGTCAGATTTGCTACCACATTGTGAGAAGCATTGAGCCAACGAGTGGAGTTGGGCAGAGAGGAGGTGGCAAGGCTCAGGCTGGAGATGCCATGGGCAGCGCAGATAGCAAGGCCTGGTGTGTTTGGGGAAAGGATACAGTTGCTAAACCCAAAACTGTCGGCACCTCGATACAACCATGTGGAAAGGGCAAACAGCCCACAAAGCTTCAAGGTGATATGGCTGAAATGGGACATAATGAGACAGTGGAGCTCTGTGGGCCTACTGATTATATTTCACAATACCATGGAGTTGTTTTTTTTCTCTAGTAGACGGATTTGTTCCTTCTTTTTGCAGCATGGATGAGAACTGCACATTTCTACATATGGTAGATGTTCAGCTCCTAAAACAAGAAGACAAAATGCCTTTGATGAGTTACCAGATTAAGGGCAAGAAGGTGGATAAACTGGTACTTTGCAACCACATGGACAGCTAGACAGTTCTATAAGCTTTATTCAAGTCAGTGCTTTCCTTCTGTACAGTTTCTTAATGCATTTTTCATATGCAGTGCAGGGCCCATGAGAGGGGGGGTAAAAGGGGGTAAATTGTACCTAGGCCCAGGAGAAATTTCCTGGGATCTTAGCTGGAGAGTGAAAGATGGAGGCTGGGCCAACTGGGAGGCCAGGTCTACTGGGCAGGTAGACCTGGGCACCACATCGGGAAGTCTGGCAGACCTGGGCTCCTGAGATTTTTCCAGCTGTTGCTGCGCTCCCCCTGCCCTGTTTTGCCCCTTCCCCCTTTGAGAAGCGGCCCAAAAGAAACTTTGTACCCCCTGATAGAATTCCTCTCAGAGGCCCTGATGCAATGTACATAAAGTGGATATTCTGAATACTGTATGCAGGAGTATAATGCTCACTTTATTCCCCAGAAAGGTTCAGATTCAGGGAAGTCACATGAAGTCTTGCAACATTTTCTTTTTACCCCTTGCAAGACTTTGCTGAGTTCCTTCCTCCACAGCAACTCTGGATGCTATAATCTACTGTACATAACACAGGCCATTTCCTCATTGAAACTGGAGAAGTCATTTTGCAATATAACCCCTTGCTAACTGAGCAAAGAGGCATCTTTTAAAGTAGTGTCCTCTTATATTAGCAAGGGGAGAGCAAATGTCCCTTTTTTCACCCCAGCATGGCATCTTTTCCAGCAGCTGTTGCTGGTGTCTCCTCTGCGTCTCTTTTTAGACTGTGAGCCCTTTGGGGACAGGGAACCACTTATTGATTTGTTTTGCTATGTAGACGTTTTGTGAACTACTTTTTGTTGAAAAGCCGTATATAAATATTCTTAATAAATAAATAATAAGAGTGAAAAATATCCCGTGGAGTGAAAGTGAGAGCTGCTCATAGAAATCAATGGAAAAGTCCTGGATTTTGATGTGGCTGCAATTGGGCACCACCAGTGTGTCCCCCTCACCCCCACCGTATCCTGAAATAAAGAGCACCAGCAAACAGTGCAGTTCATGCTCATTCTAACTTGGGACTTTATTCATGTGAAAAATTAATGTTTGATTACATCCATGATGCCCATAGAGAATTATGGCCAATTACAGCTTTCAGTTTTTACCAGAAATTCAGCCTGCAGGCCACTGTAATCTAACTCTATAGTTTGCATCCAAAGAAAGCTAGTCATAATAACTAAGCGCCATTGAAATGAATAGGACTTAAGTTAGTCCTATTCACTTCAATGGGACAAATGGACCCAATCATATCGAACTTTCCGGTGCCAATGCAGCCGCAATGCAACTCCAAGGTAAGGGAACAAACATTCCTTTACTTTGAGGAGGCCAGAGGAGTTTCTACAGTAGGGGCGGTATCGTAAGTTGCACCCCGTCCTAGTCCCCGTTTACAAACCGGAATAAGGAGGCCCCGCCCCCTTGCCGTTGGAGCCATTCTGTGCAGCGAAAGCAACGGGCAGGGAATCTCCTGCCCATCGCCTTCACCATGCGGAATGGCTCCAATGGCAAGGGTGTGGGGCCTCCTCGTTCCGGTTTGTAAATGGGGACTAGGACAACTTACGGTACCGCCTCTACAGCAGAAACGCCTCTGGAGGAGGCTTCCATGTCTACCCCCTCACATGCCCTGTTGGCACAGCTGCATCAGTGCTGGAAAATTGGATAGGGTTGAGCCCTCAGTCATATTTTTCTTTGGATATATCTCTGTGGCTCTGCTATACAATGAAAGGATTAGCCATAGTGGGAAGAAGCAGGCATTCTCTCAGTAGTGTTATTTGGGAAGCAGCAGCTCTTAAGAGATTCTTGGCAGAGACGCAGGTATAATATCCCTCAGTTCAATATCTCAGAAGCAGAAGAAAATCTTGAGTGAGATTTTTTATATACCTCCCTCTATATGGTTTTAATTATAGTGTTAATATTCTTTTTTAAGGCACTAAGTGCAGGTAGTTGTTTGTAATCTGGGAATGCCTGTCTAAGAAAATAATGAAGAAATGATTGTTAAATCAAGGCTGCAGCTAGAGTGGGAGGAGTTATAATAACTAGTCCCTCTGATGTCTCGGAAATGGGGGCTAACTATTAAGAGACTATTTCCTGATGATAGGTGAAGGATAAACCTACTGGAACTTGGAGAAAGCATGAACTGTCTGAGGGAGGGCCAGACAGTAAAAAAGCTTACAAACTAAAATTCAACACATGGTCGAGGACAACCGGGGGGGGGGGGGCGTAAACTGATGGAAACTTGCAGTTTTGGAAGAGACAGAGTTTCTGACTGGAGATAGCACTGGAGATTGGGGGGGGGGCAGGTCCAGCACTAAGGGTTGGGACTGTCAGGCAGCTGGCAAGATCTCAGGCCTTCTGGAAGACCCACAACAGTAGTATTGTGGGTGATAGACAGCAAGATCTGGAGTTCACAGAGCACCAGACCTGAGACCCCAAATGTTAAAAAGCCCTAAGCCACTCATTCCTATCACAGTGTCCTCCCCCTCCAATCTGTTTCATCCCGTGTGTCGACTGTCACGACCACCAAACCTCTTAGACCGGCCCAGACCCTGGAGCAGATGATTGGCAAATTGAGGGACCCACCTTCAGACCCGGATCTTTTTCACATTCTTTCTCCAGCCCTCAGATATTTTTCTTCTTCTTCTTCTTCTTCTGTCTGACTCCTGTGTGAGTTCTCATTAAAAGTGCATTCACTTCCTCCCAAGTACCCGTAACTGGCAGCCCTGTGACAACAAGGGTGTGTTACAACCACAACAAGCAAAGTGAAACTGCAGAGTACAGGAGTTTTTTTCTTGGAAGGAGCAAGCAGTGGACTTCCGCCATTGCCTGAAACAACCCTGGGGGCTTGTTGTTTGATTTTTAAGCTATCACTCAGGGGGGAAAACCTCTGGTATAAGTTATAACAAGTCCACTGTTTTTCTTGAAATGTGTGCTTAAGGATTTCTTACAGCACAGTCCTATACATGTTTACTCACAAGTAAGACCCACTGTGTTCAGTTGGACTTACTCTCAGGTAAGTGGGTATAGGACTGCAGCCTTAGCCCTTTCCCTCTGGCTATTTTTCTATCACCCTCGCTGCTTCCCCTAACCCTCATGCACATGCAGCATTCCAGAGATGCATGTTTATCCTTGAACCCCACAAGAGGAAAGACAATTTGGGTGGGGAGCAATCTGAGTACAGCAATATCTTGCATTTTCATCTGGTTAGGGACCAGAGTATGGACGAAAGTCAAAAAATGGATGAATGTCAAAGCATAGCCTTATTTAGCTTGCAAATTTATGTTGGTCAGTGAAAAATGTAAATAACTAACTATATAACACATGTGAATGCATGCAAAACCTCAATGCTAGACAGAAATTAAAGAAAAACAAACATAAGAATGTCAACAAACATGGAAGGTTGGATGAAATCGGATGAAAAAGGAAAGCATGTAGATGAAATTTGAAATATGGTTATAACTGAAAATGGCTGAAAGAGCAAAGTGATGAAGTCAAGACATTGCTGTGTAGTATAGGAAAAAAAGAAATATCCCAGAAAAATAGGCGTGCTAGCCACTGCATGTTTACTCAGAAGTAAGGCCCACCATGTTCAGGAGGACCTAAAGGTAGGCTTACCAGATCATCGACCGGGACGGAGCGATCTACCCTTAAGGGGCAGGGCGCGGGGGGGCCAGAACGCGACGCGTTCTGCCCCCCCCGCCCCTTAAGGGTAGATCGCTCCATCCCGGTCGACGATCTGGTAAGCCTACCTAAAGGTAAAGGTGACCCCTGACAGGGTTGTAGCCTTAATGTAACATGAGCTACATATGGTCTCTCAGACAATCCTTAGGAAAGATGATGGCCAGGACCTAGAGACTATTAAAACAACTCCTCTCTCTCACTCCTCACTTGCTCTGAACTTTGGCTCCCTCTCTCAGCCACCTCCTCCGAATGTCCACCTCTCTGCTCCCCTCAGGACAGGTTTTTTTGAATTCACATTTCAGCTCCCTCGCTGGTTTCCTGAGATGTTAGCTACTTAAATGAGTTACATATATTTCCTTTAACCAAAAGATTTAATTCCCTCTTTTGGCTTTTGAATCAGTGAGGAACCAGCTATTGGAGAACAAACAAATATGACAGGTGGAATCAATAGAGCACTCAGCAATGGGGGGTGAAGAAGAACCAGCATGTCTCTCAAGGGCTACTACTGTTCCCCACCCAGTAGCCCTGGATCTTCTCTAACCCAATGGGGTGCTTCTCCTCTCTCTACCACTGCAAATGCCAGGAACAGACAGTAGGGGGCAGCTCGAAACCAATAAGGCTCTATCTTTCCTAAACACACTAAGGTAGAGATAGAAGGTTGGCAGTAAAAAGTCTCAGGCTCTGGACTTTCACTACAGGGGGCCTGGACTGAGTCCCGTGGGAAAATGAGTCGCCCAGAGCTGGGACAGCGTGGCTGGGAATCTTGCCAGCCCTGGAAAGCAACAATATAGCAGACATAGCCAAGCCTCCTGCCAAGCCATGCCAACGTTCCTAATGCCCAGCTTCCAGAACCATGGCCATTATTATAGACCGCTTTTGGAACCTATCTGTGTATATTAATCTTCTAATCTAATTGCTATTTTCCCTACATTGCATTGGTCAATGGCACACATCAGCTATTCTTGGATCTGGAAAACATTGAGTGTGAATCTTAACCCTGATGTAGAGACCCTGAAAGTCGATTCATACTCCACCCCAAATTATCAGCTGCACACTGGTGTTTTGCCACTTGTGTGTGTGAAGGCAAGATGCAAATCTCAGAACACTTGGAATGTATATGGCTCATTTCAAGTCAGTTTCATGTACCGTGTTATCTCGGTATTCTCCCCGTTTTGCAGAGGAGGCTGGAGAATGAGAGGCGGCGTCTTACCCAAGGCCATTTGGTGAGTTCATCATTGAGGTGAGAGTTGAGGTGGGGAGTTCCTAGTTCCCATTCATAGGGCCAAATGACACGGTACACTGGGAGATCTGTGATGGGTCTTGCAGTATTTTTTTTAACTAAATGCAGCTGCTGGAAGGGGGCTGCTAATTTGATCAGAGAAGCTTTGCAGTGGTGGGGCATGTTTAACCTTTTCTTCCCTTTTGTCATTTCTTCATTGAAATGTCCCCTCTCAAGCTGCTATTTGCTCTGCTGGGGAACAAACATAAACACTTGTATTTTCCTCCATGAAACAAATGGCAACTGGGGAGGGTTGGTTTAGATCTGGCAAACAGCAGGGGGAAAGGGTTAAACACCCCTCTCTCCCACCACTGCTCCTCAAATCCAATTCACATGCATGCACACTCCCTATCAGCTTTTAAATGAATCAAAATGTTGGGGGATGCAATCATGCATCGCCCCCTTTTTTTTCTTTTGCTATATTTTATTTTAATTTGTGGAATTCACATCCTGCCTTACCACTAAGTATCAAGGCAGTTCATAAAAGCAGATTAAAATGCAGAGACTGCAAAAATGCACTAATATAAAACAATATAGGGCAAACAATAAAAAGGAGGGGAAAACACAGCTGACAAATTCATTTCAGTTCATCAAGAGGGAACATGCAAAAGATAAAACATGCAAAGGATAATAAATGCCATTAAAAGCCTGTAAGAACAGGACAGACTTTGCCTGGCAGCTAAAAGATAACAGTGAAGGTGCCAACTGGACATGTCTTGCAAGGAAGTCCTTTATTTTGGGTGCTACACTAAAAGGCCTCCCCCATGCAATGGATTGGAGCATGTCCCTCTTGGACACTAAGCTGCATCAGCTCTACAAAATTCTCTGCACCTCTCTTGCTTTGATGGCATCTCCCCTGTTCCCCCAATTTAAGAAATGCTTCTGTGGTGCTATGAGTGGTGAGGGTTGCTGCCTTCTTCTCTGGCAAACAGAGGCGTTCTAATATGGGGGGAGCAGGTGTGCTCCACCCCAGGCGCTGAGTGGGTGCGGGGGCGCGGCAGCCGGGCTCGGGGCTGCGCAGAGCGGCGCGGCACCGGAGCCCGGCTGGCGCGGCCCTCTAAAGCAGCGCGTCCAACTCGGCGCTTCCCAGGCCTCCGGAGGCTACGCTCCGGAGACCAGGGAGAAGCCCTCCTCAAAGCGACCGCCTTGTTCGGCGGTCGAGGGCGTTCGGACCTCTCAGAAAGCCCTCGACCGCCAAACAAGGCGGTCGCTTTGAGGAGGGCTTCTCCCCGGTCTCCGGAGCGTAGCCTCCGGAGGCCGGGGAAGCGCCGAGTGGGCGCTCAGCCCCGAGAATGGCTGCTTAGGGGGGCGCACCAACCCCGCCCCCCCCAGGCGCCGAGAGGGCTGGGAACGCCACTTGCAAAGGCTCCTGTGCCTTGCAAAGCTACACAACAGGCAAAAATGTTACAGATGCAGCTTTCCCCATCACTGCATCTCTGTGTCATGAAGATGTATATACATCATTTCTTTAGAAGGATTTTTTAATCATATTAATATATGCCGAGTTGATCAATGAATTTATTAATCTATTATTCCTTTAATTATATGATAATCCTACTACAGTGTTGCCTAATCATGTTTAGGAGCACTGAAATGAACTTTGCACAATGAATGAATTGCAGAATTCAGCCACTGCCAGCAAGATTTCTAAATTCAGATATTTACATCGGAATTCAGATCTGAATATCTGAATTCAGATCCGAATGTCTGACTATCTAAATTCAGATATTTACATTGCAAACCTTCTTGAATTTTATAATTTTGAGAGAAACAAACTTAAAGCACAATATTCTTACTTGGATATATGTCCCATTTTCTTTCAATAGGCCTTACTCGCAGGGAAGCGTATTTAGGATTGCAACCCTAAATGCTTCAAACTGTTAACTCATGCTGGTGAATATTAAGGGAATAATGATCAGAATCATCGGCTTACTAAATTCAATACTGTATATTTGCATCATGTTTTTCGCCCCTGAAATTCTTAACTCCAGCAGTATCCATTACAAATTTAATTTTCACAAGCGAATTTGCACTACGAGAATTCATAGCACACACACACACACACACACACACACACACACTTAAATAAAAACCATGTGGACGCTTCATATTCTAGCATTTCGATTCCTCAGAGTTGGCAATAACTGATCGTCCACCTCCAGTGCGATATAGCCTATACTATACGTATGGTTTAAAAAGAAAAAAGTCAGTAGGGTATGTGAGTGAGGCCTATAATTTGAGGGATTTGGCGAGAGCCTGAATACGGTTTTCCCCATCTCACTATATGACACACCGTCTCTCTGTGTGGTCTGCCTGCTCAAGATCCAGCTGGATTCCGGAGCTGCTTTGGCCTTTTCCAGCCTTTTTCTTCCTGTTGATCCGGTTCCCTCTCCCCTCCTGCTTTCCCCCTTTAAGACCCTCCCCCTTGCCGCCCCCCATCCCACCCCACCCCCTTCCTAACACGCCCAGTCCAGGCCCCAGTGCGCTCACTGCCCCGGCATCATGTCCCGCTCGGAGGAGGTAAACCGGCTCACGGAGAACGTCTATCGGGTAAGCTTGACACTTTCTAACCTTTCTTTCTCGCTCTTTTCCTTCTTTCCTCACATCCCTATAAATTCCTCCCACTTTTCCTAGCTTCTCTTCAGGTCTTCAGCCCCCCCCCCTTCCCTGTTTATCCTACTTTCTGTTCCTTTTCTCTGGATTTTTTCTCCCCCCCCCCGCTTCCCCCTTTGGCTTCGTTTCATCCATCCATCTCTTATTCTCCTCCCCCCTCCCTCCCCGATTTCTGCTTCCGCTCTCCCTTTCCACCACACCACACGTACCCCATCACACACTCCCCACCCTTTTTGCTTTCTGGCTGTTCCGACCAGTCTTTTGTTCACCTCCCAAAGATCTGCTGGAAAAAACAGAGCCCATGAAAAGGAGAAGGGGGGGGGGGGAGAAAGAGAGAGAGAACATGAAGACAAGTGGGAGGACAGACTGTTCCAACAAGCTCTTCCTTCCAATTCTCCACCTTCTGGGATGGGTAGAAACTAAAAGTTAATATCGGGACCTAGTAACCCCCCCCCCCCCACACACACACACACCAAAACACCCTAACAGTGTTCAGTCCAATATGCTTCTAGAAGTTGTCTGATGGATTAAAATTGTCCTCTTATTATAGTAACTGATACATTCCATTGTTCACAGGATTTGTTGTTGTTGTTCAGTCGTTAAGTCGTGTCCGACCAAATGATTTTTTAAACAATTGGGAGGGGGAGGGTCCTTCTATTTTATTAGACTCTCAGCTGAGAAGTTTGGGTGTGTAACTGGGAAATCTGGAAAAAGTTTGTCCACTGCTCTTGCTTCAGTTCCGTCCTTAGAAGAAGACCCTTAAACTAACTGTAGTGGGATCAGACTCTGATTTTTGGTTCTCTGCTGTGAATGAAATCTGGAGCCACACACTTTTCTAATGAAGTTTCTAATGAAGCTGGAAGAAGTTTTGCAGCTTGGATTTTGTGTGTGTGTGTGTGTCTGAATGGAAACGAAGCAAATTCCATGCCAAATTTCAGCCTGTGTGTATTTGGCCTGGAGATGAAGAGGGAAACTTAACTCATTCTCCCGGTCAGGGTGGAGGAAAGATGTGGAGCCGTTCCCTAAACATCTTGACTCCAACTGGATGGGATCTTCAGTTCTTATCCAGAGAGGAAACACGTACGTCGGCCTGGGTCCCTGTGCTATCTATGTATTTGCTGTCTTAGCTCAACAGAGCCACATCTGACAGCTGTTAAAGAGCAAATGCTGAGAAGGGGCCATCATCTTGTTGCGGTCAGGAAAGCAGGCTGCTCGAGGGGGAGACCTGATCTCTCTGAGCTCTGTAAAATCTGGGACATGAGAGTAATTTTGCCCCGGATGTTGGGAACGTGCACATAAGTCCTCATGTGTTTGTGTTTTAAAGCGTTCTCACACAGTGCTAAAACACTTCTGACAGCCCATTCCAACCCAACTCCTCTCCAAGTCAGGCATAAGTGTGGCCTAAGTGCAGCCTAAGTTAGGCAGAAGTTATGCCTGAGGTAGGTCAGAGTTATGCCTGAGTTAGGCAGGCTGCAGTTTCTGTGGCCCAGCACCACCCCAGGATCCAGGCAACACTTACCTCCCAGGCAGGCAGGCTCTTCTCCAGGCTCCGTGTCTGGCTCGGGCATGTGCAGGCCTCTGTCTGCATGTGTCAGCGTCTGTCCATGGCAGCTGCCACAGGGTCTGTCGCAGCCCAGTCGCAAAGGGGCTGACCGCAGGCAGGGGGGTTGCGCCAGTCATGTGGTGGGCGCAGGGCAGGTGAGCGAGGTGCCTGAGCCCAGCCGCCACAGGGCACCCTGTGCATCAGCCACCTGCTGCAGGGGAGAGTGGCCGTCCCCTCCCTCCTGCAGAAGGCGATGCCACCCCCAAGCCACGTTGAGGCTGCACTGGGGGGTGAGCGGGGGAGGGAAGGGAAGGGGGTGGGAACGTCACACACAAGGGGGGTCTCATGAGGGCTGGAACTGCCTCTGACATGACTCGCCCGTGCGCTGCCTGAAGCCCTGGGCCTCCAAGGCCGGGGCAATGCCCACAAAGAAGGCATCCCAGCATGCCTGCTGCTCTGTGCCCCGGCCAAGACCAAGAGATGCCTTGGGCTTGTCTGCTGCGAGCGTGAAGGGCTCACACAGCTCATCACACCCCCAGATGGGGCGACGGCGGCGGCGCCTCACGGCAGGCGCTCTAGCAGGGTGGGGGGTGGCCAGCAGCCATCATCAGGGAGTGGGAGGAGAGGCAGACACACAGGCAGGCAGGCAGGGGGTGCTGGGGAGGGGCATGGGTGGGTCAGAGACAGACAGACAGACAACAAGGCTGGTGGGAGACAGATTCCGAGAGAGGGGTCTGCAGAGACCCATAGGGACACAGGGGGCGCTCCGCAGATGAAGGTGATGCATAAACAGGCACCTCTTATGCAGACAGACTCTGGGCGGAGGCGCCTGCATTACGGGCGGACCTTCGACGGAGGCGCCTGCATTACAGGCGGACCTTCGACGGAAGCGCCTTCATTACGGGCAGACCTTCGACAGAGGCGCCTGCATTACGGGCGGACCTTCGACGGAAGCGCCTTCATTACGGGGCGGACCTTCGACGGAGGCACCTGCATTACAGGCGGACGCCCTGGCTGTCACTGTTTGCCTGCCTGAGAGGCCCCCCTGACTCCCCCCTCCCCTCTGTGCCATGGGGGTCGCGCAGCACCCCTGCTGGGTTCTCCCAGGGAAGGCCGTGGCAGTCCCTGGATGGGACTCATGTAGGGGCTTCAGTGCTGGGGGCTGGCTGTCTGTGTGTGGGGCAATGCTTGTGTAAACATTGGGCACATATGTTTCACTGGGGCTCTGCCCGAGGGGCATCTTTATTGTTCTGGAACATTAGCAGAGATGGCCAGGCAAGGCTGCCAGGGGTAGTCACAGCAGCCAACTTGAAAGCAGCAGCAGCACACCTGCCCCATGGACCTGGACATGCAGGCTCTTCCCCTGTGGAACCACAGCCTGCTCCATAGAAAGGGGAGGGGCAGCAACAACGACAGCCAGGGAGGTGGAGCAGCAGCAGCAGCGCCGGCAGCTGAGGAGGGTTGCAGAGCTGGCTCCCTGACCTCTGGCAGCATCGAGGCAGACGACAGTGGGGCAACCAGACTGCAGGCCCAGGGGTGCTCCCAGGAAGGTAGGTGATAGTGGACGTTCCTGGGGAGACAAAAAACAAGGGGGAGTTACATGTCAGCTGGTATGTGGAAGCAGTCACCATTGACGACAAGCCAGTGTGTCGGTTGCAAAAGCCTGCAGGGAGAGAAATAAAACACAGCTGATAGGTGTGACACACATAGCATGGTCTGAGCTGCTTTCCTGGCTGTAAGGAGAGCATGCTCCTGTAAGGGGAAAGGGTCAAAGAGAGAGACAACAAAACAACTTGGGGGTCACAACCATGGCAAACCTAGCAATACTGACCTGTCAGTAGACCCTGTGGAGAAAAGGGGGGGGGGAGAACAGCTAGTGTCTACATAAGGCTAACAGTTCTACACTTGTGGCATTGTCTACTCACATGACTACAGGCAGCAATCAGACACAACAGTGGTAAAGAGGCATGTATCCTATATATCATAGCAGGCAAAGCAGGCAGCTATGCAACAACACATTGGTAGAGAGGCATGTCATGGCAGGCTATGCAGGCAGCTATGAGACAAGACATTGGTAGAGAAGCATATCATGGCAGGCTATGCAGACAGCTATGAGAACACATTGGTAGAGAGGCATGTCATGGCAGGCTATGCAGACAGCTATGAGACAACACATTGGTAAAGAGGCATGTATCCTTCCTATATTTCTAAATGCAAAGAGGCAGCAGTCAGACCACATGTCAGCACAAACCCTGCTCTTACCTGCTGGTGTTGTTGCCTGTGGGGGGGGGGAAAGAGGGGCTGGGAGAAAGACATGGGTTAGCAAACACTTGCATGGAGGCAGCTGCCCAGGCACAGCTGTAAACAGGTTGGCCACAGCCAGAACAGCCCTCTCTGCCCTAGAGGGAGGCAGAGAGGAGAAGAGAGAAGTGGGGTGTTTGTGAATTTTGCCCTCCACCGACAAAGTCCCACTTTGTGGCTGTGAGGGACAGAACCCCACGCCACGTGCTGAGAGTGAGTGAGTGAGTGAGTGAGTGTGACTGGGGGCCTGGGGCTGGGCTTTTGTGGGAAAGAGGCTGGGTGGGGCTGGGTGCTGATAGGCTCCCTATCTTAGGCATAACTCTGTCGGTTTCCAGACCTAGCAGGCCCAACTCCGTCCTAACTCTGACCTAACTCAGGAGTAGGGTGTTAGAAATTGTCAGGAGAGGGCTGGCTTAGGTAAGGTAAAATGGCTCCTATGGGTCTCCTTGAATTTGGGTCCACCTTTTTGGTCGACCTAAATTTTGTGTCAGCATTTGTGTTGGAGGGGTCGTGTTTGTGCTTGCCAGGGTCTGGAATCCAACGTTAATTGGTTGCTGCCCCCGTTACACCCACGGTCCGCCCATGTTCCGCCCACTTTTAGGTCAACTTTAGGTCTGACTTGTGCTGCTTAGCCCTTGGGTTGGAATGGGCTGTTCTTAGTCCGTTGGTCGTAACTTTGACCTAACTTTGACCTAACTTCACCCTAAATGGTTGCATTCCAGACCTAACTTCGACCTAAACGACTTAGGCTGACTTTAGGTCTGACTTGGGCTGCTTAGCACTTGGGTTGGAATGGGCTGTGAGTCTCTCTCTCCAAGCTCTTGGAGTGTATGTGCGAAAGCTACTAACGTGAGACAGAATACAGTATAGAAAAGGGACACTTGGAAAATGACAGTCTCGAGGCATCTTAAAAGCTAACAGATTTATAGTGTGGCGTATGTTCTCGTGGATCAGGGCCCAATCAGTCTTTAATTTGCCCCAAGATTCTTTGTTGTGTTTGCGGCAGCAGACTGACAAGGCACGAGCTCTGGAAATTTTAGAAAAAATATTTCCTATGCAAAACAAAAAACTCTATGGAAAGTGGCAAAAGCAAAATAGTTTGATCTTCATGTGTGAAAATGTTCTTTTATAATGAAACAATTGCACTGCACAATAAATGTGTTCTCTCTCTCTCTCTCTCTCTCTCTCTCTCTCTCTCTCTCTCTCTGTGTGTGTGTGTGTGCCCGTGGTCTTGTTGCATTCTCCTCTTTATCCCATTCCAGTTCTTTTCTCCGCCCTCCCACCCAACCCTGCCCTGGGTGACCAAACACTGCTCCCACTACAGCATCCACTTTCATTCCCACCCCTCTAATGCTCTTGATCAGTCATCCCTCCATTCACTCACATCCATTTTCATTGAGGAGCAGCCATAGTTCAGTAGCAGAGCCCATGATTTGCATGTGGAACGGCCCAGGTTCGATTCCTGGCATCCCCAGGTAGGGCTGGGAAAGACCCCTATTTGAGAAACCCTGGAGCATGGCTGCCAATCAAGCCAGGTTTGGGCATTGCAGAAAGAGATATTTTCCAAGGACAGTGTTTCTCTCTTCTGATGAATAGGGTTAAGCGAGCAACTGTTTTCCTATGACCTCCAGGGCCAGTCCATACATGAGGCCAACTGAGGCAGTTGCCTGAGGCAGCAGATTGGCAGGGGGGCTCACTTCCACTCACCCATTCACCCCCAGTGCTGCTGCTCCTCCCACTTTCTGGACTGGAAAAGGAAGAGGGGGACAGAGGAGAAGAAGTGTGGAGGCGAGGAGGTGGAGCCCAATACACTCCTCTTCTCCACTCTTCCTCTTCTGCTTCATTTCCCTCTTCCTTGGCGCATCATCAGTTTAAGGGGGGGTAGCATTTGACACACTACCTCAGGCACCGGGAAGTCTTGGGCCAGTTCTTGTAAGGAGACGGAAATCATGAATGTGAAGGATTTAGAAAGCTTGAAATCGAATGTGAAGTATTATCTCTCTCTCTAAGGGCCCAATCCCATCCAACTTCCCAGCACCAATGCAGCCATGCCAGTGGGGCATACACTGCATCCTGTGGTCACAGAGGCCTCCTCAAGATAAGGGAACATTTGTTCCCTTGCCTCGGGGCTGCATTGCGGCTTCATCGGCGCTGGGAAGTTGGGTAGGATTGGGCCCCCCAAGTCTTGACTTGGAGCCAGTGTGGTATAAGGAATATAATGCTGGACTAGGACTGAGGAGACCTGTGTTCGAATTTGCCCTCAGCCACAAAGGTCAACCTCTTTCAGCTTAACCTACCTCACAAGAGTGTTGTGTGGGAAAAAATGGGTGGGCGGGTAGGGGCTATATATGTTACCCTTAATTTCTTAGAGGGATTGGATAAAAATGGAGCAATGGGATTAAAATGCCCATCCTCCTATCCATCCATTGTCAGCCTCCTTTTCCTACCCTCTTACCTTTCTGACCTGGCTAGGTGTTCCCCCTCACGCATACCCTTGTCTTGTATAATCCCCTGCGTACCAGTCTGTCCTTTTCATGTTGATTTATCTTCCACCTCCCCTTAGGTGTTGTCCATCTCCTGCACCTCTGTCTGTCTGTCTGTCTCTCTCTCTCTCTCTCTCTCTCAAAAGGCTGATCTTTTTCAAGAAAGGATGCTGCTCTCCAGCCAAAAAGGAGATGATGTGACCTTTAGGACTCCAGCCACTTACGTGTACAGTACTCCTCTCCAATTGATTTCAGTGGGAAAGTTAAGCATTTGCTTAAATTTGGCCTGATGGGATATAAAATGCTTAATGTTGGCACTTTTACAATATTGAATCCCTAAGAATCCATGTTATTTATTTTTATTTTATCTCCCTTGTAACCAGGCGATCTTGGACCAATTCAACCCCAGTCTAAGGAATTTTGTTGCCATGGGAAAGAACTATCAAAAAGCCCTCTCAGGTAACGAAATAATGCTGTCCACCCTTGACCTTGGGTCAGAACTGGTGTTTCTCAAAAGGGAAAGGTCTCTGTGGAGAGTTCATTATTCAATGGTTCAGGGTGATTGAGTGTGTGTTGTCTCCCCCCTCCCCTTTGCAGGAGTTACGGTGGCTGCCAAGGGTTATTTTGATGCCTTAGTCAAACTTGGCGAGTTGGCCAGCGACAGCCAAGGATCCAAGGAGCTGGGTAGGTTTCTCAGTTTGATCTGTTGCTTCCTCTGAAGAGAAGTCCTTTACGTCCCACCCCACCCCCCAAGTCCTTTTGGAGAAGCTTGGGCTGCCCATATACATATGAACTGGGCCATTGAGCTGGGTTGGTGAAACATTTCCTGAGCAGTACCATTTCAGACTGGAAGTGAAGTGAGAGGGTTTTATGCTTTGTCATGGGGAAAAAAACTTTGTGCATTTTTTTTTAAAGCAAAAAGTCTAGGCTGTGATCCTCTCCCTGACATGCTGGCTTTCTGTGTGCAGGGAATTTTTTCATGGGAATTCAAACCTGAAAACCCAACTCCCTTACCTACAACCTCAAATGTCCAAGAAGACTTACCACTTAATTCTGCTGACTGTATAAACTAGTCTTTATGCAAATCTGTTTGGGGGCTTGGCGGTTTTTAGCAGTTGTTGTTTGTTTACAGTATCCTTTCTAGAATAATGCTTGGATGACTATCCGCCTTTTTAACCAATGCATTCGTTACATTGAAATACAACATGTGCATGTTACCCTGTTTCCCCGAAAATAAGACCTACCCTGAAAATAAGACCTACTGTGTTTTTGGGGAGCCAAAATTGATATAAGACCCGGTCTTATTTTCAGGGAAACAGGGTACTAAAACCTCAGTCTAGGCAGGCCCCTTTTTGTGATACTAAAGATAACTTTCAATTTCATAAGCAAAAGCAGCCAAAGTCTAGTGACTTTGGTCCAAAGGAGACTCCAAAAATACACACGCATGCCCTTAACTTACAATCCAAGTGAATAAAATTGCCCTCCATTATTTATCAACTACATATGCAGTCAAATGTAGTAAAAACCCTGAGGTGGTAGTGGGCTGTACCACTTCAGAGCAGAGGTAGGCGTGCCTGTTCTGAGTGCTCACCATGTGAAAACAACTTCTTGTGAGTATTAAAAAAGCGTGTATTAGCGCAGCTCATTCCCTGTTGTACTAGTTTCAGTTTACAGGGAGTTTTTACATGGGGGAGCATTCAGTAATGTGATTTCCCTGGCCTGCCTGCGGTCTGAAGTGATATAGTCCCTTCTTCCACCTTGGAATTCTACTACATTGTTTCTGCTGCCCTTGAACAATGGGGGCCTTAACGTTTAGTGGATTCATTGACTCTCAGCTTGTGGCTCTAACTGTAATGCAACTTTTTAATACTTTTCTTAAAAGTCACCTCAAGTATTATTTAGACAGTTTTTTCAGTCTAAATATTGCATATCTCTTAAATAATGTTTGTCTCCTGTCCTGGGTCAACACTGATGTGGCTTCCTCCTGTGCTAGTTGATTGCCCTTTTGTTTTTGATAAGTTCTGGTCCTGGTATACTCTAGTGCAGCGATTTTCAACCTTTGTCATCTCATGGCACACTGACAAGACGCTAAAATGGTCAAAGATTTTTTTTTACAATTGACAAGGCACACCATGCTGCCGGTGGGAGGCTCACATCCCCCAATGGCCCTACTAATAAATGACCCTCCCCCAAACTCCTGCAGTACACCTGCAGACCATTTGCGGCACACCAATGTGCCATGACCCACTGGTTGAAAATCGCTGCTCTAGTGCATGGGCTGCATGTCGCATAGATCTGTGTGGATTAGGCTAAATGTGTGAATTGCACATTCTGTGTCTGAACCACAAATGATACAGCTGCACACTTTAAAGTTGTGTGGAAGGCCTTATTCCGTGTGTGTGTGTGTGTGTGTGTGTGTGTGTGTGTGTGTGTGTGTGCCCTCAGTGTCTTGGTTGCAATTAAAAGCGGGGTGGGATTTTTTGGTCAACTCCTGGAGAAGGAATTAACCCAAAAGGAGATTATCCTGGGACAGACGGAGTCAGAGGGGACAAAGGACCTTTTCATAGGCTAGAGAATTCTGTGGCGTATTAACCCTCCGTTCACCCTGGCCTGCAGGTGACACATTGTTCCAGATGGCCGAAGTCCACCGGCAGATCCAAGTACAGCTGGAGGAAACGGTGAGGAACTGTATGCCTGTTTTAGCCTGCTATTGGGCCTCCCTCAATTAGACTAATAGGACTATTAGATTTGTATTCTCCCACCCACCCATCTGATTAGACCTGTTGGCCCATCTATTACGGTATGCTGTCATGTCCCACAGCCATTCTTGGGGCTCCGGGTGGAGGGAGGGGGAAGCATTGACCTCCGTCTTCCTGACCCCCAGTCTCTTACTTTCTGTTCTGTCACCTGCTCCTAGCTGAAACTTTTTCACTCAGAGCTACTGTCCCAGCTGGAACACAAACTGGAACTGGATATCAAATATCTGATGGTGAGAAAAAGACTAATTTGCACTCTTCTATTGTGTAACTTCACATTTGTCTGTGTTGTCTTTTGCCGGGCATATGCATCCATCCACTTTCTCCTTATGCAGTATTCTGAGCAGGGCTCAGCTCTAGAAGCTATTCATGTCCTGGAATGTGTGAGGTGAAGTACCTCTGAGCACATACAAAGTGCCTTTCCCTCACTAGTGATTAACCTGTCACTGCCATCTTAGAATTAAGGGAGATTTCCAAGAGAAATGGCATGGTTTCTAGGCAGATATGTGCTCCAACACCTTTTTAATTTAAAATTAAGCAGTGGTTCCATCTCTGTTTACCTCCATTACCATTCCAATTAACTGGCCATTTTGGGAGGTATCAAATTTACCCACAGTAGAGAGTGCCAATTATATGTGAGTATATATGTGAGGGACATAAAACTTGGCTGGTAAATTTATTCAGGTTTCTTAAAGGCTTGGGCTGGGTTATGAAGTTGTGATGGTAAAGTAAGATAAAAATACAAGTCTATGATGAAGATGAAGGATAGGCGGGGTTTGTGATGAAGCTGAGGCCTACAGTTCTCCATGAATCCTTCTCATCCCGCTGGCCAGTTTCTGTCTCTTGCTAGTGGCAAGGCAAAAAAGGAAGACTTGCTGCCCATGTAAAAAGGAACTTAAAAACTGTCTGGGCAACAACATCCCTAAGTGAAGATATAGCCGAGTGGTCAGAATAAGAAAACAGGACCCAGGTGTCCCCCAAGGGACCTAATGTTCGGCTGAAAGCCAGTCAGCATGGCTGATCAGGGATTGCAATAATCTGTTCACCATCCTATGTTGTTTCTAGAAGGGTCTGACGTGAGGGTCTTTCCATCCATCCATCATGTCAACATGAATCTGACCTGTTCATCTGAAATGGAGACACTACATCCATTCTGGGGACTGGTGTATGTATTTAAGAGGCAATGGAGCCATCTTCCTCCATGGCTGACTTAGCTGCTCTGTCTGGTGCCCCTCCCCCCCTCTAGGCTACCCTGAAAAAATACCAAGGTGAACACCGTGCCAAGGTGGAGTCCATTGAGAAGTGTCAGGCTGAGCTGAAGAAGCTGCGCAAGAAGTGTCAGAACAGCAAAAACCCACAGAAATACGGGGATCGCGAAGTGCAGGTAATAGTGGAGGGCGGGGAGGGCGACAGAAGGAGAAGCGCT
Organism: Plestiodon gilberti rubricaudatus; assembly: GCA_026170595.1. NCBI lineage: Eukaryota > Metazoa > Chordata > Lepidosauria > Squamata > Scincidae > Plestiodon > Plestiodon gilberti. The sequence goes on along the minus strand of JANXHW010000006.1, from coordinate 14,414,574 downwards.
TTCAGAAAACAATGGGAATGTTGCGCACTCCCTTGGGAAATTGAGTCACATCCTGCCATAAAGAGGTATGCGGCATTCCAGGGCAGGAGGTGAAGCAACCAGCCTCTCTCTCTCTCTCTCTCTCTCCACAAGCCAGGAAGCATATTTGTAAGATGTAAATATAGGATAACATGCGAAGGCTCCTTACGTCGGGTTGGACTAATGGCCTATCTAGCCTAGTATTGTCTACCTTGACTGGAAATGGCTATTCAGGCAGAAGTCTTTTCCAGCCCTGCTAAACGAGATGCTAGGGATTGAGGACAGGACCTTATAGATGCATTCCAGTACTGAGTGATTTGGCCTCTTTGCGCTGTAGCAGTGGTTCCCAAACATTTTAGCACCGGGACCCACTTTTTAAAATGACACTCTGTTGGGACCCACTTTAAAAGTTTTACGAGGCTTTAAAAAAAAGTGATCTAGAAAGAAATAATTTATTTCATTATTTATTTACAGGTAATATTTTATTTGCAAAAAAAAAAGTCCATCCATTTCTCGTAATGTGGCAGCCATAACGAATAGCCTCAAGGCTTGAGGGACTTAGTTATGTGACCCAGCCTTCACCTGCCCCCACTACCTGTCATTTACAGACTTGGGGGGGGGGGGAAGCACCAGAAAAAAGATGCTAAAACATTTACGTTCCTATATATTTACACAAGCTTGCAAACTGCAGGAACTCAGCTCTTTGCAGGGTAATTAGCAGCTATCTGATTTTTGAATAGCCTCAGGGCTTGAGGCAATTATCTGATCTTTCCATCACCCATGTTTTCATTGGAGGGTCTGTGGGACCCACCAGAAATCGGCTCATGACCCACCAAGTGGGTCCTGACCCATAGTTTGAGGAACACTGAGCTGTAGCATCCCCTGCTAGAACTGGAGAGGCATCCCACACGCTCCAACGTAGTTTAGTAGATAAACTAACGTAGTTTAGTAGATAAAGTACCGGTTTTCTCAATAGATGTGGTAGTTGGTGATCTGCTTTTTTACAGAGGTGCCAGTGAGAACAGTCTCTCCATATTAAGTTTTGCCCTTTTCCCCTGTAATGTGTAGAGTCATTAAAACCCATGTGACATCTTAGCATCATGCGTTTCCACATCTTACCAATGGCAGCCAATGACACGGAGAAATGTACAGTGCATTGATGTCACAACATGAAGTAAGCAATTCTGCACCTTACAGTGGAGAGTAGAGAGGACTGAAAAGGGGATGCCGTTTCTGATGGTAGCCCCACGTGGTTTACAATGTGTAGTTCAGTCCCTACGAGCAGATTCATACAGGCATGTTCATCACTCACTGAGTGTAGCATAAAGAGGGCTTGTGTATGGAGATGTGCCATCGCAGCAGAATCATCCCCACAGACACTACTTCCATATTGCCCAATATCAGTTAAAATGCTGTTGGGAACCAGTTCACACGGTCACCTGAGAGTCATCAAAGTTGATTAAGCAGGTGATATGTGTGAACCAGCGTATAATTTATACCTTATACAGAAATGTGTCGTATATAACCTGCTATTTGGCAGGTAGCCTATCCATTTTCTTTGGTACGAGACAGAACCTTGCCGGTGCATGCTGCATTTTGAAATTTTAGAATGGTATGATATTTGGGTGCCTTATTTGTGTGACACTGAAAGTACAGATATGTGGTACTGAAATGCAGAAAGAAATGTATGTTTGTAGGCGTAAAGGTTTCTAGAATTCTTCAGTGGAGCATCCTAGCCACAGGATGGGTCTGATAAAAGCAGATGGGTCATGCCTCTTGCCCTTAGCCGTGCATGAGGAGCTACTGTCTTACCTGGTGTCGTGTATCTAATTTCTGATGAGGAGTTGTGGAAAGCCTGGACCCCGCAGCCAGTGCTCCTTCTCCACTCACTCCTGTAAGAGTTGCTGCCTGCTCTGTATGGATGCTGTCTGGGCGCTGGGATTCAGGTCACTAAGAAGTTTATAGCTTAAAGGGTTTAACATTCTTTGACCATTTGGTGCCTGGAGATGTAATCTCTAGAGAGGGGCTTCCTGGATTGCTGACAGCACACACACACACACCATCCTGATCCGTGTGCACACTTCTTTACACGGACACCTATCAATTGTTTTATTTCATTTTAAAAACATGCACATTCTTTCTCTCATCACGGCAGCTAGGTAATGGCATACACACAGAAATGCATGCGCCGACAAATGCATACCGTACATATTTTTGCACAGGTATCCGTGTATGCTGTACCTATATACCATATCTAGAGCTCTTCTATGTGCACATCCCCACAGATGCTCTGCTCACACATGCACGCAGTGTGTATATGCAAGGGCGCCATGCTTTCCTGTACAAAGAGAGGCATTTTTGCACACTGGTCTCTTCATACACACCCCTTCACAAACACTTGCACATGGAACTGTACTTCTGCGGTACACACAGACTTCAAAGCCAAGGCATGCCGGCCTATACCATGAGAGGATGATGTCCTTCACGCTCAGAATAAGTTGGCAGTCCAAGCATAAACCAGCCGTGTACATGCGTTACTTGAGATACAGCCCTCTCCTCCTTCCTCCTCATTCTCTCACTTTGCTTCTCTGTCTCCCTTATTTACCCTCCTCCTCCCACCCCCATCCTGTGAATCCCAGCGGCTGCAACAACAAGGTTTGGCTCTGGAAAGGCCCCTTTTGTCAACCTTGTTGCCGCGGTAACCATTACTTCAGGATCAAGGCCTGCTCAGGCTAGAGGCCACAGGGAGGGGGGCCCATAAGGAAGGGGTACAGAGGTAACCCTTCATCTGCTGGATCCAATGAGATTGCCCCCTGCCCCCGGCATTCTGGTATCTTGAGGATATAAAGGAGGCCATGTTTATGATGGCTTAATGCAGATTAGTTGCTTCAGTTCAACAAGTGCACTTTTGCCAACCTTTTGTACTCACAATTGGGGTGATTCATGCCCCTTCCCCTTGTTCACCGCTTGCTTACAGATGGAGCCCAGATTCTAAGCCACACTAGTGATGGGGAGTATGGAAGCAGGCAGGGTAATTATTCTGGATTAAGTCATGCCGAGTCCAAAGGGGTGTGTGTGATAATTCCAGAAATGCTATCCCAAGGCAATCAAGCCTTTTGCTAGATGAGTGAGTGGGATCTTGAATAGGTTTGGGGAACAAAACCATCTTGCCCGAGAGCATAAAACATAAGAAGAGCCTGGTTAGATCAGACCAACGTCTCCACCAAGTTTAGCATCTAGTTTCTCACAGTGGCCAACCAGATGCTGCTGAAACAAAATAGCTTCCTATCCCAAAAGGGTGAGACAGTTTAGTGGAGGACAAGTCTATCAATTCCTACTGATCATGCTGGCTATATATACTATCTCCAGGTTTAGTAATCTACGTGCGCGTGTGAGAGAGTGATCTTCCTTGCATTTTCAGTTGCTGGAGATGATGTGGGGGACAGATATTGGTGCCGCATGGTGTCGCTACCCAATGATAAGTGCTTCCTTCCCTGAAGTGCACCCCAACATAAAACAAACTGGGAAGCACGCAGATCACCTGCCTCCAGCGGGACCCAGGAGCTACTTGGGCCATAGAGTATTATCATGGTAGACTGAGTTCCCTATCCTGTTGGTGTGCAGACCTAGCTGTGAAGTGCTTGGGACTGAGATGAGGACAAGAGTACTGCTTCTCTTCAAATGATTTATTATTATTTATTATTTATTTTTTCACATTTTTATACCACCCTTCCTCCAAGGAGCTCAGAGTGGTGTACATATTTCCTCCCCTCCTTTTTGTCCTCCCAACAACCCTGTGAGGTAGGTGGGGCTGAGAGATAGTGACTGGCCCAAGGTCACCCAGGAAGCTTCGTGGCTGAGCAGGGATTTGAACCTGGATCTTCCAGGTCTAAGTCCGACTCCCAAACCACTACACCATCCTGGCTCCCTGATGTATTTGAATGTTTTCCTTGCTTTAGTATGTGGAGATTATGAGCACCAAACAGAGTGAGCTGGACAGGTTTGTGGCGGAAGGCTACAAGGCAGCCCTGACTGAGGAGAGGCGCCGGTATTCCTTCCTGGTGGATCGCCAGTGTGCTGTCTCCAAACATTTCAGCTCCTATCACACCAAGGTGAGCGTCCTCTACCCCCACATCTGCTTCAGGTGGGAATTTCACGTGCCCTTCTTTTGTCGGGAAAAGGACACAGGTAGTGCTCTGTGTGTTCTGTGGCTCTGCAGGTGCATCACACCACTGCAGACTGAAGCATGGGCAGAAAATTCAGCCTTCTGAGAATCTTTGCTTTCTCTTTGGCTTTGAAATGGGGATGAGCACCACCCCCTAGAGTCGGACATGACTGGACTTAATTGTCAGGGGTCACCTTTTCCTTTACCTTTAAAGTTTCTAGTCCTTATGGCTCAAAGGTTGGCTTGAAATGGCACGGCCCAGTTATGCTGAAATCTCAAGAGTGTAGGCAGGGTGAGGAGCAGGACTGAGCACCGCTGGGTGGGTGGGTGGTTAGTGTTGATTGTTTAGATTGTGCTTTAATTCTGAAAATATTGTTTTGAGCCTTGTTGTTGTCTGTCATCTTGGGTGCAGTTTTGTAGAAAGGCAGTTTTATAAATGTTCTACTAAAATTAAAAGTTCTGGTGGTCTAGAACTGGGAGGCACCTGCGCGTGAATATATATGCAAATTCTGAATGGCATATTTTGCTCACATTGCTCAACTGGAGGGAGGAGCAAGTGGAAGCTTAGGTAGCAAAAAATTCCCAAAACAGGTAAATGGATCATCTTCTCATCCTTTCCTTTGCTGCAGGTGCGGGAGTTGCTGGCAGCCAAGCTGCCCATGTGGCAGACATCATGCACTCAACCCACCCGCTTACCTGAGCGGGCGCTAACTCTGGTCAAGCTCACAGCCAACAACTCTTCTGGAGGAGCATCCATACCGGCTACTGACAACCTCCCTCCCAAGGTCCTGGAGGAGCTATCAGAGCTGGGACCAAATCCTGTGAGTGTCCCCCTGTAGATAGTCACAAACAGACCACACATTCTAACTTCCAATTTGGAAGTCCTAAGGTTTTCGTGACCGGCACACACATATTACAATTAAAATTTTCCGGGTTAAATGGCCACTGTCCTAAAAGAGTTTTTATCCCTAACGTTTCGCTCATATTCACAATGAACTTTGTCAAAGGCGATGTGTAATACAAACCATATACCAAGAGTCCTCTTTTCAGAGAAAGGGAGACCTTAAATAGCAGCGCACCTGCTTAGTGGCCAAAAAATGTCAATTGGCTGCACATGATCTCATTAGCCACTGGGTTTGCTGATCTTAAAGTGAAATTGACCTGGAAAGAATTTGATCTTAAAGTGAAAGAGGCATGAGATTGACAACGGGTTATTCATCCATCTGAGTGTTATTGAAACTAGATTTTTGTATTTTTAAGTGCAGGTAACCAACTGTTGCTAATATTCAACGTCTTTTCCTTCCTGTTAATGTTATTCTTGTGCTTTTGTATTTCTATAGCCTCTCTATATATGTGCTGTTGGTCATTTCTACCAGTAGAAAGCACCTTCATGGACCCAAACTGCATACAATGCCCAGTCTTTAGAACATGTTCTGTAATGGCAGATTTTTCAGGGTGTTGTAGGCGGCAATGTCGTTCATGCTCTTTTATCCTAGTACCAACGCTCCTTTTTGTGGTTCTGATGTAAACCTTGTTGCAGCTGCACAGAATCCTGTATACTCCTGGTGTAGCTCATGGGTGTCTGGCGTCCTTTTTCATTACGCAAGACCACACATTCCTAGCTCCCCACTTGGCTGTAACCCCATGGATTTAATGTTCCCAAACCTGATGTCGCATCCAGGTGAGGGCTCCTGTGCTGTCCATGTGATGCTCTGCCAAGATTGAGGAGGGCCTTCATGATCTTTGATTCATCTTGGAGGTTATAAGGTCTCAACATGGGACAAGATGGGGCAGCAAGATGCTTCCGATTAACTGTGAGATCTCATTATTTCTTCTTTTCTCTTTCCCAACTCCTTCCCCCCCCCATCCCTATAGCGTGTTTCAGTCCAGGAGGTGACACCACTGCCAAATGGTGACTCACACCGTGGGAGGGGATCCCGGGACTTGGGTCACCCGCCAGTGAGCGAGCCCATCACCATCACCTCCGGTCTGCCACCCACACAAACCACTCAGACCCCCCCACAGACCAAGACCGCAGACAGCTACTCCTGCACGCTGCCAATGCCTCGCAAGATGTCAATGGAAACCCGCCTTGCAACCCTCGGTGAGTATCTTGTGTCATTGCCAACCTGCAACCTGTCCTGGGGCCCTCCTTGTCTGGTTTAGCCAGCGCCTGTTAAAAACACCCTAAATCGCATCCATGAGACACACTAATCCCATTCCGCCACATAATCCAGTGACTTTGTGCCCCAAACAGAAAGCAGGGGCAAGCAAGAGGCCTTATAGCGGAGGGAGAGTCGCCTCTTTTTCCCACCCACTGTCCTCTAACCCTGCTCCCCCCACAGTGGAGAACAAGACCCTGCCCCGCATCAGTCCTCTCTCAGTCCTGCCTTCACGTTCTGAGCGCCGGAGGGTCCAGGCCATATTTTCGCATGCAGCGGGCGAGAACAGCACCCTGCTCAACTTTCAAGAAGGGGATGTCATCCTTCTGCTGGTGACTGAGGCACGGGACGGCTGGCATTATGGGGAGAATGAGACAACCAAAAAGTGAGTGAGCTCATCCTCACCCCTCCTGCCCTAATCGTGCCAGAGCTCTGGCTAATAGCCTTTCCCTGTCCTTAAGAGTGTGTGTCCCCTCTGTAGCTGTGTAGGTCCGACTCAGGTGTGATCTGGTTTGTGAGGATCAGCTATGGAGATCCTGCTGCAGTCTTTGTCAAGGGAGGAGGGCTGTAGCTACATGGGCAGCCGAGCACATGCCTGCATGCATGCAGGCGGTCCCAGGTTCCTTCCCTGGGATCTACAGTGACAAGATCTGAGAAACGCCCTGCCTGAAGCTTTGAAGAGCTACTACCAGCCACAGGAAACCATGCCAGGCGAATAGCTCGTGGGTCCTGATCCAGGAAAGCAGCTTCCTAGGCTCAGACATTGAATCTGATCCATCACCATTTCCCAAGCCCAAAACGTTGAAAGCCTTGTCTGCACCCTTGCCTGAGTGCAGGAATCCTGGCAAGGTGCTGTGTGCTAGCCTCTACTTAGTTGTCAATGAATACCAGCGTTTTGGCAGCCTCTTCCACTCTCTTGCCAAACCCAGTCTGCTTCTCTTCTTTGAGAACCCCACTAGTTTTGGCTCCTAGCCTTCATCGCTCCTTAACCCACAAGGCCCTACTCCCTCCCTAGACCCAGGAGTCCTGGCTTCCTTTCTTGGTTGTGACTCCCCCTGCCGCCTTGCCCCTAAAGCTAGGCTTCCTTACTCCCTACCCCCACCTCATTGGGAGAAAATAGGAAGAGGTCCTGCATCTTCTCCCTTCTGTCTTAATTAAAGTCTGTTTCCCCTACTTCCCTCTCCCCACTTCCCCTTTTATTACAGGAAAGGCTGGTTTCCTTTCTCCTACACCCGGCCCTTCCCCCCGACCGAAGGGGCTGACAAATCACTCAGCAGGTAAACTGGGAAATGGGAGTATTGCTGCTCAGGGAAAGGGTGGCTTGTTTGGTTTTTGTTACGTTTCATTCTATCCTGCCCTTCAAGGAGCAAAAGGTAGCAGACACGACTCTCCTCACAATAACCCTGTGAGGTAATTTGGACTAAGGGAGAGCGCGATTCATAGCCGAGCAAGGATTTGAATCTGGTTCTAGTCTGACACTCTAAGTACTACTCCACACTGAGTCGCTGGTGGCTTGGGGTGGGGGGGGGGAACTAAGCAGGACAATTTGAGGTTCACCTTCAGGGTTCCCAACGTCTGCCTCAGAGTTGGCTCCTGTTGCTTTAACAGTTCCGGATTGGCAAGATGTTATGCAGGAATAGGATCTCCCCTTCCTAGTATTGTGGCAGTGATTTCCATCTCCCGCCAGTGGGGCAAAACCAGAGATCTGCTTGCTGAGGACAAAGGAAGACAAAATGATCACTGCAGCAGCTGGCAGGAGAAACCATTCCCACATTCATCTCTGAAAGGAGGCAGGAGGTGTTGTCCTTTGCTGTGCTGTTTTAGAGCCCTGAAAGGCTCCGAAGGCATCAGTATATGATACAGATACTGTATAAAGAAAGAGAGCTGTAGTTGATGGGATACAGCAGGAATTGCTGGGAGTTGAGACTTGGGTTCCTTCAAAGGGAAATAAGAACGACTAAGTCATTGTTGGGTGACTAGAAGCTAAGACCCATTGGTGTTCGGCATGAATTACCTTGAATTCTCTCCTTTTTCTTTTACTAGTGGCTTCCCACTTAGCAAGATGAACAGTAGCAGCACAGGAAACTTGGACCGAGCTGGATCTCCACCTGCTGGCCCTGAGGTGGGAGATGACCAACGCTATGGGCCTTCACCCCGCGCAAGTGCATCCCGCCAACGTCCTTATAGCATGTTAAACCCTGACCTTTCACAGGTGAGATGGGAGGTGTGGTATACAAGTGAGGGGGGGGGACACCCTGCTCAAATTATGCAACTTTTAGTGTGTTTCTACTGCCACCCAGTGGTCACAATTAATGGACAATGCTTATTGACACCTATGCTTGAAACTCCTCAAAGTTCAGTACACGTTTTTGTCAAAGTTTTGTAGTCTTGAGTGGATGTTTGTGCATGACTGTGGGCCTTTTGCAGGAACTGAATGCATCCTATAGCATCTGAATGTACTTTTTCTTTCCTTCCTTTTCAGTTAGCAAATGAATTTGGGAGTCCAACCGCTTCTCCTTCAAGGTAAGACATTTTCAGGCCCAGCAATAGCTTCTTTGGCACCTGAGACCAAGTCGGTTTTGGTGCCGTCCTTCCCCCTCCCCCATTTGGGGGGAGCTGCTAGTTCCACACTCCTCTTCCCTTCCCTATCACCTTCATAGTGGCTGCGATTCAGCTATCACTGCCAACACCGCTACTACCACGCCACTCCTTTCCTACCTTATCCTGCTTCCCTTTTCAAATGACAGGAGAAAGTGTGGCCAGCTGGGGGCAGATTCAGCGAGGTGTGTGTGTGGGGGGGGGATGGTGGCCAATGAATTATTGCCAAAATGGTAGAGAACGGGGAGTGAGGGGCCTCCGGTGGGACATGTTGTGCTGCCCGTTCTCAGGTGCCGCCTGGCTTCCGGGGTTAATTAGAGGGCCAGCCCCGGACACCTTCCTGTAGCTTCTGGAATCCTCCTCCTTCCTTTGAGACCTTCCATCTCTCTTACCCCTCTCCTGATTCTATTTTGTGTGCACGTGTGCATGCTTCAGGAGTATCATATTCTGTTTTACCATAGGACACGGAGTCAAAACGCACAGGGTGGCTTCCAGCTCTGTGATTCTGGCCTCCTAAACACATGCAAAAGCATGAGGTCTGTACCACTTCAGACTGCAGGTGAGGGACCACAATTTTGAATGCTCCCCTGGGTTCAAAACTTTCTACAAATAGGAAACCGAAATGTCAGCAAAGGACTGGGCTGGAAATATTCTCCCTGGTGTGCTAGTTTTTTATATTTGCAAGTAGGGTTTGTTGGTTTTTTAATGTGGGAGAGCATTCCAAAGTGGTATCCCGCCCCACCAGTAGTCTGAAGTGGCACAGTCCATTCGATCACTTGAGCTTTCCATTACTTCATTTTGATCATTTGCTGCCATGTTTGACCCACTCTTTATCTCCCTACTTTGCCTTCCTCCCTGCTACGTCGACACAGTTTTGTTTATTTAAGGCATTTGTATCCTGCCTTTCCCATGCTGAAGCATATGCCCAAGACAGCATACAAATTTCCTTTCTTTCTGATTTTTCCCTTTCCTATTGCAGGAACAACCCATTTGCCCACATCAAGCTGAAACGTACAGTGACCAACGACCGTTCAGCCCCACTCATCCAGTGAGAAGTGGAAGGTTTTGCGGAGCCACACCACTGCCCCCACTTCTCTCCCTTGCCTTGCCCCCACCGCATGGCCATTCCTACCTAACAAAGTGTACCCAGCTCAGAAAATGCACTGAGGGCCCAGTCTACTTCCTCATCACTCCCCTCGAGTGGCTAACATGAGCCTTGCAGCTCCTGGGATTTGGACCGGGTGACATGGCATGCAACAGAGTGTTGGGACAGTTTTTATGCTTCATTGGTGGCAATTCCTGCAGAGACCAGCAACCCGCATCAGATGGGCAGAAAACAGGATGGACAAGGGAGCCTAGGATACAGGAGATGGGAGCAGAGGTGTTACAGATGGACAATAATAAGCAGAGGAAAGATGGAGGAAGTGGGACTGGGGACCTGATGGAAAGAGGAGAAAAATAAGGTGGATAGGAGGGCTTAAGATTCGGTTCTCACATTATAAAATTTCTACACAGATAGCCTGTCACCAGATCAGGGCATTTGGATGCAATTCACAACCCTTTGAAGTCAGTGGCAAAACTCCCACTGATTTGAATATACTGGGATTATACCCCCATGCTTTGAAATAAGGCCTCATCATTCTGGCAGAATGCATTTCCAGGTATTTAAGAACAGAATTAAATTAAAGCATGCTTAAAACCCATTGGAATCCATGGGTTTTCAGAGGCTTTTTCAATGGTGTTTACACTCACCTGCGTTTCCCTGGACTGAACATATAAAGTGGTTTCAGCTGACCAGGTTATTTGTTTGATGATTACAGCTACCCTGGCCATTTGAACATTCAACATTTGGTGACATAGTCTTTTCCATTTCCTAAGATCATTAGTCCTTATGGGTTGGGAATTGTATGTAATTGTCTGCTGCCTAATAGACTGTTAAAAGTCAGTTATTCAAATCTGCCCATATAGTGTGGGATTTGGCAATGTCAGAATTGGGGATAGAGAAGGAGAGAACTGTTTGGGAGAGAGAAGTGATCAGTTTAAAAGGGTTTGGGGAGATCCGGAAAAGCTGAGGTCAAGGCTGATTCACACATGCAATGCACGTCACTCAATATTTCATAATTGGATAGCTCAACAACTCAGGGTTGGTTCACACATGCATGTATATCACTTGGCAGTTGAATGTTTGAACTAGCTCTGTCGCTATTTGAGGGGATAAGAAAGCTCTTTCTGTGGTATTTGATCTGGGATAGTCTATTCATACATGGCAGTCATCACTTGATGTTGTAACTATCAAGTGATAAACATGTGAACCACTTTCAATGACATGCAGCTGAATGTGTGAACAGGCTCTGTTGAAAAGTAACGTGTTTGAGATGATGATGGGTGACTTGAAAACTTTGTCAGTATGTGATCTGCAGTGGCTGTTTTACACCTGCATTCCATCACTTGCTATTGCATTTAAGTGATGACCAAGCATGTGACACTTTGCCTTTAATTATCATCTGTGACAGAGCAACGTGGTCTAGTGAGCTGAAATGGGGCTGGAAATTGATTATTCCCTGTGATTCTTGGGTTTTCTGGAAGTGCAGTGATTCCTGAACTGTTCGTAGACTGCTGGTTAGTCCATGAACCTCATTGAAATGGTCCTTGTGCTGCTATTGGGCCTTAACTTCTTTTCAACAAGATGTTGAAATATCTTCATCTCAAAAACGGCATCAATTTCACTAATATACTTCCATGAAACACAGGCCACAGATTTTGCTCACAGTTTCCCTTTGTAATTTATATTGATTTGTGTAGTGTATGGAACCAGAACTTTATTGCTAGAATATATGGTGGTCATTTAGAGATTTTGCCACATCCCCAGATTTTGGGAATGAGTAGTGTAGTGAGATATAGACAGAAAAGCCAGGGGTCGGGACTCCTGTATTCTCTGGGAAGTACAGTAGTTGGATTAGATCAAGGCAATTAAACAAACCAAATTAAAAAATGGTTTGTTTAATTTCAGTTGCTGGAAATGAATATTCTTGTTTTGGGGAAACCCAAATGCAGGCATTTTGGTCAAAACCCAAACAGTAATTCAGCTGCAAATGCCTTTATTTAACCTACTAGTTTAGGAGTAAAGATGCTGCCCTCTGCAGGTACAGAAGTGCCACTACAGGGTTCCTGACTAAGCCTGGTTTGCCGTTGCAATTCTCCAGAAGTTGTTTCAACCTATGATTGATTTTGTACTGTTCAAGATGAGAATTGGGTTACAGAGCGGTGACCACTTCTGAGAAGATCAATATCTCAGGACACCCCTCTTTCATCTTGAGATAAGCAAAGCCAGAGCCAGGGGTTGCTGTTCATTCACAGCTCTGTAGTGAAATAATAGCCTGTGAACGACCCACAGTGGTCAGGAAAGGGGGTAGGATTGAACACTGTGAGATTATTTTGGACATGTGGACAGCTTGTTCACAGCCTCTGCATTTTAACTGTGTAAATGAGTTCAGTGTGGGGTCACCTGGATGCTCTCCTGAGCCCCTATCCCCTTGCTTTTTCTTCTGAGCCCCATCCGATGCTGCCTTTTCTGTCGATTTCAGGATGGATACCATGAACAGTATTAAAATTTACCCAGTATGGAAGTGTGATGCTAAGAGAGCAAGATCAGTGAATAAGCTAGGGCTGACAAAAAGGAATGGTGGTCAACCAGAATGTATATGAATGATACGCTTTTGAAAATTCGAGACCAGCATTTAATTGGGAGAAGCATGGGAAAATTGCATGCATTTGAAGAGGCAAAATTGGTTTTAGTTAGAAGGTAGCTGCAGATGGTACACAGAAGGGGATTCATCAGAAGGAAAGACTAGTTGCTCTTGTGTTCTCTTTTTATGTTTCCCGTGTAACATCCCAAGTTAAAACTTACGCATTTCCTCTGGAGGGAGATGTGCATCATGTGCTCCAGATGCAGGGACAACATGCATGCACAGCTGGGGAGGAGGGTTTCTCCCAGTCCCATTTGGGACACTGTACCAGAAGCATGAGTTGTACTTCCTCGTTCCTCCATTTCTATGTAACGTCTGAAGCGGCTCGTAGTCAAAGAGAGGTCCTGTTGGACAGCTGTCACCAGTTTGCTGAGACAATTTGTCACTGAATTCTAGACAGCCAAATGCTGTCCTGATTTGGGAGGTCAAGCATAGAAATAAGATTGCAAATGTTCTTTATCAAGTAACCAGCTACAGAATTTTCTGTAGCAGATTTTGACTGTCAAAATGTGATATGTACCTCTGAAACTGGGAATGTGTGCCTTATTCATAGCGATGCCTAATTTTACCAGACTTAGGGGCATACTAAAACATACATGTTATGTTTGCCTGTTTCCTACCCCTCTGCTAGAGAGAAATGACCCGTCACCATGTTGTTTTATATGCATGTGTGGATTCCTTGCCTGCAGGAGTGTGAGTGGAAACAATTCTATTTCCAGCAATCAGGAAATAAAGGTTTTTGCAATCTGCAGGTCTCCTATGAATATACAAAGCTGCCCTATTGGTTCAGCTTTATAGTCAGACTATTGGTCCATCTAGCCCAGTACTGTGTACACTGAGTGGCAGTGGCTCTTCCAGGGTTCAAGGCAAAGGCCTTTCCTCTGAAGGCAGGCCCATCCATGAGGCCGAGGCAATTGCCTCCGGGAGCAGATTGGTGGGTGGTGCCTGCCTGCCTGCCTCTGTCTGCACACTTCGCTGTTGCTTCTCCTCCTCCTCTTTCCACTCCCTGGATTGGAAAAGAGGGGGACAAAGCAGAAGAGGATGTCTGGAGGGGAGTGACGCTCTGGCCCACCACTCTCTCTCCTCTCTTCCACACTCCCTCTTCCGCTCCATCCAATCTAGGGAGTGGGAGAAGCAGAGGCTGGCATCTGATCAGGTAAGAGAGGATATCTTTTGGTACATTGCCTCAGGGTGCCCTGCATGCTACCCAGTTATTTTGCTGAAAATACAAAGGATTGATCTTGAAACCTTCCGCACACAAACCATGCCCCTCTACCACAGAGTCTGGCTCCTCCCCAAGCTTAATGTGCGCACTCAAGTTCCAAAATGTCACTTCTGGCATTTATGACATGAAAAGCAAATGAAATTTCATTTCAGCTTGGGTGTGATCTGCAACCCCCCAGGCAGCAACAGTCCATTAGGCTTTCTCTCCCCCCCCCCCTGAAATATATGTGCAGGCAAAAATGGGTAATCTAGCTAACCAGTTACCAAGGGGCAACCTGCCCTAGTGTGCATGTAATGGTTTGGCAAGCTGGTTGTATTGTCTTCTCCAATGTTGAAGAGAATCTTACCATACTTGTGCATCTGGTCAAAAATTTGGGGGAACATGGGAATGATGAACTGCTCTTCACTCAGCTGACTTCCCAAGTGATTCCATGCACACTCAATACCAACTGTAGGGGAGCAAAGGCGGGAGGAGAGGGTATTTGCCTTTATCCGTCTGTGGATTTCCCAGAGGTCGCTGATGGACCACTCTGGGAAACAGGATGCTGGGCTAGATGGGCTTTTATCCTGATCCAGGAGAGCTCCTCTTATGTCGCCCTTGGTGAATAGTTTTCTGTTTCACCTAACAACTCTGTGTATGTACATGTGTGCTTAGATATGTGCGTGCACAACTGTGCATAGCTGAGTGTGGTTCTGCAGGGTGTAAAGGATTATGAGGCTCCATTTGGGGACTGCAGACTCGTGTGTGTGTGTGTGTGTGTGGGTCTGGGTCTGGAAAGAGAGTGAGAGAGAGAGACAGGAAACATCATGGCATAGAGATGACAATATGAGACATCAGGATATCCATGCAGGTGTGGGGGAGTCTCACTAGCTATGTTTATATTTCCCTGTTAATATTTTCCAATTCTAATATTAATAAAGTTTAATATAAACCTATTCCTACCTGGCTTTCCTTATTCTCTGGTTATAACCAAAAGGCAGGGGTTCCCAAACTGGGAGGCGTGGCTCCCAGGGGAGCCGCGGATACCAGCCAGGGGAGCCGCGGATGCCATGGAATCCTCTTGGAAAACAGTGCAGTGCCAATTGGCAGGCATCAACACAATGTAATGGGGAGCCGCAGCCAATGGTCACCAATGGTCAAGGGAGCCGCAGGTTGAAAAAGTTTGGGAAACACTGCCAAAAGGTAATAACTGGCTATATCAGACCTCCTTAGTGTGGATGAGTTGAGACATGTTGAGGGGGAAGCCGGGAGCTACTCGTGAAAATAAATTGGTGAGTGTTTTAGGCTGCTTGACTTTTTTGTGGTACATGCTAGATGAAGAAATAATTTTGTTTGTGTTTGCTTATGCCCATAATGGATGAGGTGAATGCGTGTGTTTAATCCACTGTGTATATATCACAGGAAGACGCTGAGAGAGCTGCGATTGGCCCCAGCTTCCTGCACCATGGTCTCATAGTATCTATGCAGTGAAAAAAGCCATATCTGTCTAACTCGCACATTTCAGGCTTTAATTGGGGTACATGCTAAGCCTTCTTCAGCTTGTGCTTGCTACAGCTATGGGATGGCTGGCAGACATGACTCTGGGAAAGAGCTGAGAAAAACATTCAAACCATCATCAGACATAAGAACAGCCCTGCTGGATCAGGCCAAAGGCCCATCTAGTCCAGCATCCTGTTTCTCACAGTGGCCCCACCAGATGCCTCGGAAGCCCACAAGCAGGAGGTGAGGCAAATATCCCTTTCCTCCAACCGCTGCTCCGCTGCAAGGAGTATTCAGGGGCACAGTGCCCCTGAAGTTGGAGGTGGCATGACCATTCTCCTGTCGTGTAAATCTGCCTTCTTGCCAGGTGCTGGCTCCTGAAAGGGCTACAACCGAGTTCCTTTGGCAAGGCTTGAAGACCTGACCAACATTTGACTGTTCAGTAGGCTCTGCCAGTTACAAGATTTCCCACGCCCTGATTGGTTCCTAGTCTGGACTTCTGATTGGTTGGGGTGCGTTTATAAAACTTCCCGAGACAGTTCAACCCAAGCCCTGGCCTTATTGACAACCGCAGCCAACAAACCAAGAGTTATGTACTGCTTTGAGATTTTGCTTGAGGTTTACCCTGCTGACAAACTGCCCCCACCCTGGATTTTGACCCTAGGCTCTGATTACCTGGCTCAGTTTTGAACAAACGTGGTGTTGTATATGTTACTACTGCTTTTAAGTCTAATTCCCCAGAGAGGATTGCAAAGATTTAATTCGAGTGGCTGGAACCTGCGAGAGAGCTCAGGGCAGGCTGAGATTGCTTGAGGCCTGCTGTTAAACATTAGCTGCGCCTCAGTTAATAAATAGGTGTTTATCTCCACTACTGTTTCCTGACCCAAAGAAATATTGTGCTTGGTATCACTCCTGTTGATCCCTCCCAGCTGCCAGTTTCCAAACCTGCAGTCCAAGAATTCCTCATTCCTCACCTCTGCACATCTTGGAAGTGCCTGGTCTTAATTTCTTGTTTTCCTATGATATTGCCAATTATCTCACAACTCAGCCAACCATCTACCTACAACCGTCCATCATGACGCTCAGCAGAGCTAACATTCCCACCACCACCAGCAGTCCTCACTAAAGGCTATCTGTTCCTCACCATGTGGATCTACAATACGGGGGGGGGGGGGGCACCAGCATTCTCTCCCTATGCCCCCCTTCCCCCTCTTGTAGTGATATTTTACAAGTGAGAGACTTTCCCTTATTAGCTAACCACATTACGAAGAGGGCCATTTGTGGGCATGCTCTATGGCAGGGGTGGCCAAACTGTGGCTCCTTTGACCTATAATGTGCAGCTCTCGGAAATACAGTGTGTTGGCTGAGCTCCTTTTTGCATCACAATTAATATAAAAAGTAAATAAGAAATTTTCAAGCTCTCTAATTATTTACCAGGTATAAACTGAGAGTCCACGGGATTAAAACATAAGTTTAATGTTAATGGTGAGTAAATATATTCAATAACTTAAATGTTTCTTAAATATTGCGGCTCTCAAACATCTGAAGTTTGTCATATGTGGCTCTTACATGAAGCAAGTTTGGCCACTCCTGCTCTATGGTCACGTGAGTCTGTTGGAGCACAGGTAGGCTTGACCCTGCTACTCAAGGTGGCTGAGTCACTGTGCTTCTTACCATTGTATTTTATCATGCCATCCCTCTTGTGATTCCTCACAGGACCTGTGCACTGCCCACAGCCCCTTTGTCCCCCCCTCCCATATCCAATTTTAGAATCTGGAGAAACCCAGGCTTTGCAGCTTGCAAATTAGGCAAATTAATTCAATGTATGCAAATATGCACAATTTATTATCATTGCAGAATCTGGAGATTTTTAAAGTTCTGATATTTAAACACTCTCCCCATCCCTGAACATAGTCAATTCCACAACCCCTCATTATCACCCTACATCCAGTCCTCAGTAACATCGCTGACCATCCACTCTCCACACAATCCCTCCATCCACCCTCCCAAGCAATGCACCAGTCCCCAGCCTATAAGCTATCCATGTCCCTCCCCATTTCTTGAATATGCATATTGACTTTCCTTGCATCCATCCACTCACCCACTCTCTGCTAACTTTTAACCCTCACCCCAAGAATCACTCATCCATATAGAAGGTTGGTGTTATTGTTAAATCCCTCCTCTCTTTCCCCCCCACCTATGTATTTTTTGAAATGTTTTTACCCCTCTCTTTTATTTTGGCAGATCAGAAATTTGGCAAAGCACATCTTCCCTTCCCTTCTCAGTATTTATGTGATCCTGTGACTGGGGTGTTAAAACACCCAGAGGCTCTCCTGTCCCTCAGCATTGACAAAGAAGTGATTTGAAATGAGTGTGGGAGCCATAACTATGCAATCGGGGGAAGCCATTTTAACCTTGGTGTGTGAGGAATTGAGATAACCCAAAACACTCACATGGCCCCCAGACATAGTGCAAGGACGAGGAGGCCTGACACCATGCTTGATGGGCACTTTGTCCTCATGAAGGATGGTGATATCCAATCTTGATGCTTTGTGAGGTTCAGCAGCTTCCAACTGTATCTGGGAAATCTGGACGCAATTTACAATTATGATGAAAATGCTGCAATCAATTAGGGCCATCTGGAGTAAATCTGCAGGGATCAGAGCCAGTATTTTGTTGGGAAAAGGGGAATGCCCCAGACTGTGAGGCATCATCCCTTCTTAGGATTCTCACAGTGTGTAGCAGGTCTCCCGATGAGCACAGACAGTTGCCAAAAGAAGCAGGAACTGACTTCGGGGTCAAAAGCAGTGGGGCTCAGCTTTAGTGACACCAGTGCTAGAGATCACTGGAGTAGCCTTGGGGGTGGGTGGCGTGACAAGCTTTTCGTTTCTGTACAGTTTCTTCCAGTGGGTTGACGTGGCACTTCTTAACACAATATATCGTCCACTCAAGGGACTCCTTATGATGGAATGTTCCAAGTGCAGCAGTGACCCTAAATGGCTTTGGGAAAGGATGAGGTGAGGTAAGACACCTGGAGTCTCGCGTGGAGGACTCTGTCAGCCATCCCCAGGTGCCTTAATTTGGCAGCTGGTCCGAAAATGGAACCAAGGGCCTGCTGTCTGCCCCACTTCAGCACCGAAAACTGCAGATGATAAAGAGGGCAGCATTGCAGCTAACAGTGTGCCACAGATCAGGCGACACAAAAGGCCAACAGGATTCCTCCTGGGCCTAGCTGTAAAGCAATGGAGCATCAGGGTGAAAAGCCAAGTTGTCACCAGACTGTAGCTAACAATACTGACTCCACTTCACCTACTCATCATAGGCATTCCAGCTCACCTGCCTATTAGCCAGCTCTCCTGTCTGGCAAGCCCATCTATTTATCTAGCTTTGTCACCCTTCCAGACTACCAGTATGAACATATGGAGGACTGACCTAGCAGTAGCTGCAAGCTCTGCCAATCGGAAGGTACCATCTCTAAAACTAGAGATGCAACAGGATGCATCTTGCCCATCAACTAGGGATAAAGAGATATTCCCATCATGCCCTGCTGCTTCCTCCCTGTGGCTGCTCATTGTCACAAGGAATTGGACTAAGTCAGCACAGCCAGTCCCAGGTGTCTGATTCTCCATGTCAGGAATAAGGGAATGTTCTATTCACCTTTCCCTTTCCTTTTATTATGTCTTTTCCCCAAAATGTCAGAATACAAGTAGGAACTACCAGTTGAAATATCTGCATTTTTGTCTCAAGCAACCACCTGGCAGGCACAATGTTCTTTTCTAGGTGGCGGTGCAGGGTGGGGAGTCCAGAAGGGAGGAGTCATAATTCCATCTTTAAGTCCATGAAGAGCTCCAACCTCCTGATTAAGATGACTGCCTCCATTGTAGGCTCAATAAAAATAAACCATTGAGATACTGTTTGTAGGCTGATTAATGCTTTTGACAGAAGCCAGTGTTGGAAGGGATCAGATGGTCATGAAGTCTAATCCCCCCCCCCCCACGCTGCAAAGCAGGATCATGCACATATTGGTCCCCACACACACAATGAGCCCACATAATCCCCCACACACACACACACACCAATGCTACTGTTTTCCAATCTGGCTACAGTGCACTTTAACCAGAGAGCCAGAGTGAACAAGGTCCATTATCTCCAGTTAACTCCAGAGGATTCCTTGCATCTCCAAGTTCCCTGTTCCACCCCCAATACAATCTACTTCTCTTCAGACAAGCACAATTAATCAATGGCCAGTCCCATCCCTAGAAATCCTTATCATTTCAGCTGTACCCCAGTAGGACCCAAAAGCCTTTATTAACCTCCCACTATAAACCAGTAGGGATTGGGAAGGTCAAGCCCAAGAAAAGCCAATCATCTTCATCAACTCTCCGTATGAACCATGATGATTTTCCAAGTATGATGTGTCACCAGCCAGGCCAAAATGGTAGAGCTTCCCGTTATTGACCAATGGTTGTCCATTACGTGACCACTATAAGTTGGTGGTGTGAACCAATTCCACACCCATCCATATCATTTCAGGTATCAACCAAAGGATGCTTACACATGTTGCTTTTGAAAAATGATACCTGTGGATCATCCCCTTGGGGTCAGAAAAAGGATCCCGACCTAACCAAATCTCACCAATCGTTGAGTCCAATCGCCCCCTATTAGTGGACTTAGTTCCTCCATCTTGCCAGTGAAATTCTGTCCGTCAATGGAATCAAAGGTCTTTTATATATATATACATATATATAATGCTGGTTAGAAGGGGACGGTCACCAGCCCCATTCAGTTCCATTTGACAAAGAAGGGCTTTAAATGGGCAGCCATGTTCCACATTCCAGGATGCAGCTGATGAGATTCAGGAGATGCAGAGAGGGCTTATTATAAGCAGTCTGAGGCAGCTTCCTGGAGGTTCAGATTCCCCCACCCCACACCCCTCAATTTGGCACAGAGGGTCCTTATAAGGGACATATCCGAGAGCAGAAGGAAGGCCAGTAGGGACTAGTGTTATACATTCAATAGCCAGTGCTGGGCAGGAGCCCCTAAAACTGAGGTGACACCTCCTTCATCACTTGGTGGCCCATGATTGTTCATACAAAAAGTTCTGCCCCCTCCCCAAGTGGGAACGTGTTGGTGGACAGGAGAGGGACGGCAAGAAAGTCTGTATATGTCAGGCTCCAGTTAGCTACAATGCCCCCAAATCATGCACGCAAACGCACGCACACACAAACGCATCTGTCTGTCCACCCGCCACAGGAACTGATGTGTGGTCATCTTGGCATCTTCAAGTCGGCTGGATGGACTGGGCGCCGTTCCTGAATATTGGAACGTCAGGCAGGGTTGTCCGATTTCTACTCCATCTCAGTTCTCAATTGGTTCTGAAAGAGAAGAGAAGGTGCTTGTTTCAATTACTGATGGTTTTATGATGGATGGTTTATTCATGGTCTTGAAGTCCTCTGAATGCTTTTTTAATTGGAAAAGTGGTTTTAGGAAAAAATAATAATAAAGTAAGCATAAATTAGAAACTGATGAATCCAGTCATCAGCCTAATTATATGGAAGGGAATATCCATGTTAGAGATGTGTGTGGAAGATTATCTTCATATTCCATCCTTTTCCTCCTGCCACAAACAAATTTTTGGGATACCACAGTCGCCACAAACTCAGGGAAACACTAGACAGGACATCAGGAGATCTATGATTGGGACAATATGCATCGGGGCTCTGATTTTCACTGGGAAACTGATGTAGAGGAAGCCAGGCCAACTGGTGCCCTAGCTTAGACTCGCTCGCTCGCTCTCGTTTTAACAAAGAGCAGGCCCTATCACAGCCATGTTCCTGTGATAATATCTAATAATAATAATGTCTAATTAGTAAAAGTCTGACCGTAAGCACATTTTCCACAGAATATTAATTAGTAACATAATGAGTTGTTAATTAATGTTTTTCAGCTGAGTACCCTTAGGACCACATGCATGCAAACACACACACAAAATGCACAGCTCTTAGGGCATGCTAAAGAATCTGGAGAGTTCAGTGCCTTCATTTGTTTGTTAAAGTTTAAACAATAAAGGAAGGACATGCTAGCAAATTATCATGTCTTAAAATATTTACAAATATCCCAGTAAATATTACTTCTAGCTAAAGTTTTGAATTTGTTTGAAAATAGCACTTAAACCACACTGCAGCTCTAATTCTATACATACTCTTCTGAGTAAACTCTGCTGAACACAATGGGACTTGCTTACTTCTGTGTAGACATGCCTAGGATTGCATTGTAATGGCCCAATCCTAACAGGGAATTTCATTTCACCTGTTTATACAAATTTGTCACATGAAAACTTCCCCAAGTCCAAATCTTCTTTCCTAACTTTAAAGGTAAAGGTATCCCCTGCTTGAAAGCCAGTTGTGTCCGACTCTAGGGTGCGGTGCTCATCTCTGTTTCTAAGGCCAAAGAGCCAACGCTGTCTGAAGACGCTTCCGTGGTCATGTGGCTGGCATGACTAACGGAATGCTGTTACTTTCCCAGTGCAGCGGTACCTATTAATCTACTTGCAATTTCTTGCTTTCGAACTGCTAGGTTGGCAGGAGCTGGGACAAGAGATGGGCGCTTGCTCCATCACGTGGCACTTGGGTCTCGAACCGCTGTCCTACCGACTTTCCGGTCTGCAGTTCAGCGTCTTAACCATTAAGCCACCACGGCTACCTCCTGCCTAACTTACAGCACACCAAATGCACCTAGCCTGGTAGCCAGGCAGCCCCACCCCATGGATAAAAACCATGCATATTTATGCCCACTTACCAGCCGTGGGTCCCAGTTCAGTGTCACAAGATGGAGAAAGGTGCGGCTCCAGGGCAGGAGAGACAGTGAAGCGAGAGAACCGTAGTGCGTCGACAAGGCTAGACTCCACCCTCTTGGCTGTTGGCAGCAATGCAGGGGCCAGGGGCACCGGTGAGGATATGGCAGGAAGGGACTTGGCTGAATTAGGATCCGACACCATGGAGACGTAGGATGGATTCTGGGCCATCAGGGGGAAATCATCGTCCCACTCAAAACTGCCACCTGAGAGGGTCAAGAAAAGTCAGCAGGGTAAGAAGGATGGATAAACAAAGAGCCAGTGCGTTACAGTGGTAAGAGTCTTGGACTGGGGAAACACAAGTCTCCACTCAGCCATAAGGCTCATGGGATGTTCTTAGGCCAGTCACTATCATGCAGCCTCACAGGATCATTGTGAAGATACAATAGAGGTGGGGGACATGAACTATGTAAGTTGCCCTGTACTCGTTGAAGGAAGGCCAGGATAAAAATGTAATAAATAGATAGATTTGACGCCAGACTATGCTCAAGCTTTAATATGAGGTAGAGCTTGGCTCCCAACGCCGGTTTTAATTATAGAGATGAGCAGATTTCCTTAGTTCTGCTCCTTTATTGTGTACTCTCTTCAGTTCCACTCCTCCTTTCATTGGGGTAGGAGTTCTGTCTCCTGCAACAGTAACAGATAATAAATAGTACAGTACGCCAAACAGCTTCCACCCTCCCGTTGTCCAACATGGTGGTGCTACCCACTGGGAATTTCCCCCTATGCAAACCCCACCTAAACAATAGGAGGGTGTGTTAGCAGATGGAGCTGGGATGGAGTGCTTCTAAGCATGTGTGCAGTGTCCAGAACTCGATCGTCTTACAGGTCAAAGGATGTCACCTCTAGGCTAGCTTGACTTCCCAAATCCTCTCTTCAATTAACCATGAGTAACACCTAATGATACCAACCAAGGCAAAGACCCATAGCTCAAGGATAAGGAACATATTTTGCATGCAGAAGGTCCCCAGTTTGATCCCCAGTTTCTCCAGTAAAAGGATCCCATACAGCACCGTTGGGAATGGCCATTGCCTGAGGCCCTGGAGAACCACTGCCATCAGAACAGTACAGGCAGATTCATACATAAAGAAAGGGCAGTCCGATCCTAACTAGGATTGGGCCGGCATGCAGAGGCGTTTATGACAGCAGAACAGTGTTCTGCTGTCATAAAATGGCTGCCGATGGCACACATTGGTGCCCCATTGGTGCCCATTTTGTGCACGCTGCCATAAAAAGTGGTGGTGCCACAGCCTCATCCCGCAGCATCGACCACAGCCGGTAAGCCACCGGTGGGGGTGGAAGATGGGCGGAACAGGTTGGGGGGTGGGCAGATTGGGGGTGGGCCTCGTGGGGCATGTCATGTGCGGGGGTGGGCCGAGTATCAGTGGAGACTTCTCCTCCAATATCCTGACCACCATTTTGCCTTCGACAAGCCCCCTCTGGTCTGTTTGGACTTGCACCAGCAAAATAGCTGGCACAGATTCGAATAGTAGACCCATTGGAGGCCCTGGGGGCATGGAGCAGGGTAAGTAAAAATAATCTTTTACTTATCTCTCCACCTTCACATGGTCTCCACCTGCCTGAGCCGGCACCTCTGCAACCTTGCGGGCAGCATTTAGTTATCATTGAGCCCTAATTTAGAGCACACTTTACCCCGAGACATGCTGATGACCAATGGCTTGAAGAAGGTAAGACAAGTGCATGGATGGGGAGAGGCTGCTCAGTGGCTACTACCCTGTTTCCCTGAAAATAAGACCTCCCCCGAAAGTAAGACCTACTGCATTTTTTTGAGCCAAAATTAATACAAGACACTGTCTTATTTTCGGGGAAACACGGTAGCCATGAAGGCCAATGGAACCTCAAAGGCAGTATAGTTATGGAGGAGGAGCCACCATGGGAGAGGGTTCTTGCCTTCATAGGCGTTCCAGGGGGACCCAGTGGGCCACTCTGGGAAACAGGAGGCTGGGCTAGAAAGACCTTTGGTCTGATCCACCAGGGCTCTTCTTCAGGGCTTCAGACCCTGCCCTGCCCTTAAATCTAACCCCACAAAACTTCCTAAAGTAGGATTGTGGCTGGTTTGCTAATCCAAACCATGTATTCTCTGAGAACACGTGAGAGCTGCTTTGCAAACCTCAAGCAAGTAGCAACACAGAACGGTCTGTCCTCTTTCATGCTTCTGGTACTGAGCTCCCAGTATAGACAGCTCCCTCTACAGTTCCTCTCCTCACTGCTCCCTCTACAAAGGAGTTGCATAAATTCCCCCTTCGCATAATACCCAGAAGTGTGAGGTGAACATGCTCAAGTCAATTTAGCATCCTCTATATCAGGGGTGGCCAGCGGGTGGCGCAGCGGGTTAAACCGCTGAACCATAAGCTGTCGATCGAAAGGTCGGCAGTTCGATTCCCGTGACGGGGTGAGCGCTCGTTGCTTGGCCAGCTCCTGCCAACCTAGCAGTTCCAAAGCATGTCAATGCGAGTAGATAAATAGGTACCGCTTGCGGGAAGGTAAACAGCGCTTCGTGTTCCAGCTGCATGTTACGCGCTGCGGCAAGGAGAGTCATGCCGGCCACATGACCACGGAGGCGTCTTCGGACAACGCTGGCTCTTCGGCTTTGAAATGGGGATGAGCACCACACCCTAGAGTCGGACACGACTGGACTTAATTGTCAGGGGATACCTTTACCTTTTTATATCAGGGGTGGGGAACCTCCGGCCCGCAGGCCGAATCCAGCTCGCGGGTCGATCCGGTCCGGCCCCTGCGGGACCTGACCGATCCGGCCCGCGGGACCGAAGGGCTCCACTGCCCGCCTGCCTAGTCACTTTAAAATCGGCCTTTCTGCAGCTGCGCAGATCGCCGTTGAGGCCGAGAGATTGCCCTCTCGGCCTCAACGGCGATCTGCGCAGCTGCAGAAAGGCCGATTTAAACTGGAGCTGACGCGGGAAGGCTTAAATTGTTTAAATTGTGAACTTTCAGACAAGGAAATGTTAGGACTTTATAGTCTAAAAATAAACTATGGGGGGGGGAATCAACTCAGAACATATTGCAGCACAACTCTAATTTGGTGTTTACCAAAATTCTGACTACTGAATTATTGTTTGCTCTAAAATGAAAAATAGAAGCATACTTCACTCTTGCATCTGCAAAAGTGTACACTGAAGAGTGTGAAAGACATGAAGGTAGACCCTAATAATGGCATGTCCTCTTTCAAATCTGTGGCCCCAGATCAACGGCTTCCTGGTACAACTTGCCCTGAGTTTCTCTGAGTTTGCTCTGCCTCATCCAAGACCTTTGTGCACCAAAATCTACAGTAGTTATTTTGCTCCTTCAGAGATGAGGCTGTTCCCGAGACAGCACCTGCTTTGGGTCCGAAGTACAATTAATTCCCAGCAGCATCTCCAAGTGGCGCTGGGAACGACCCACTGCCAGGCAATTTAGACAATACTGAGAGCACAATCCACCGTAAACTTAGAGCGGTGGAGTGAGCGCTCCGCCACTCTAAGCCGTCGCAAACGTGCCGTAAAGCATGTTTTCAATGACTCGTGAGTAAGGGCCGCCAGCGCAGAGGCCAGCAGCCCTCACTATGGCGCCGGATCGTCCCTGCAGCCGCTGGAGAAGGGAAGGGAAGCACCGGCAGGTGCGGGGGCAGTCCAGGCGGCAAGGGAGGCCGGCGGTTGGCCGAGCTGGCCTGGGAGGGGGCGGGGATGGCGGCCGCCATATCCTCGTCGCGTTCTGGGCCGGCGCAGCCTTTAAAGAGCCTCCTCAGACTTAGCTGGCAGAAATCTGAGGAAATCTATTGGGGCCTCCCCGCGCTACAGTGGGGGGAAGGGGACGAATAGGATCCAGTGGGCAGCCCTGGGGCTGCCTGCGGATCTTTAGTCAGGATTGCGCTGCCCAACAGATGGACCACGTGGACTTCATTTCTGGCTATAAGCAGCTTGCTCATTCTCCATTTGGCATTCCCAGACTGGTAGGGCTGTTGGGAAGCTCTCAGCTGCTCCCTGCTCCAGTACTCACTGAAACCATCAGCTGGTGGGAAGGCGTCAAGGCCAGGCTCTGCTGTGGAGCTGGGAGAGAAAGAGGCATCTCCATCTGGGGCTCCCTGTGAGCTCAGCTCATTGGTTGGTGTCTCCTACAGACAGAAAAGGACAAGGTGATGGTACCGCCGCCCCACCCCTTCGCTTCCGCCTCCTCCCACATTTGAACTGATTCCAGTATTCGTACTCTTCTTCTTAACGCTTATGTGTATGCAGCACGCTTAGAGTCTGGCTATTGCTTGCCCCTTCTGCGTGACTGCTGTGTCAGCTGCTTGGTTATCCTGGAATGTTTGCTAACTGCTCAGGAGGAAACTGTTACTCATAGGATCATGTTGGCAAACTGCTTTTCTGGGGGAAGCTTTCATTAAAAGGCCTGTATGACTGGAACTGAACCAGGTCCTGCAGGAAGTGTGTGCCATGTGGGGAGGGGAGGAAGCCGCAGTCTGGAAGACTGAGTGGGAAGACAGTCCAGGAGGGGAGGAAAAGAAGACTAGAAGAACTAAGATGGCTGCAATCAGGGCAGAGTAGCCAGCCAGCTTAGAAGCAGGGACCTGCGAGATAGAAGCCCCTCCTCTCGCCCCACCGGGGCCCAACTGACACACACTCAGCCTGGTCTGCCTCACAGCTCACCTGATCAAAGAGGTAGACGGTGACATCATCAAAGAAGGAGACCATCTTTCGTTTGCGGTCAAGCTCAGCAGCCGCCTCCTCAGCGGAGCGTGGCGATTTGAGGAGGCCACGCAAGTTACGGGCGTCGTCACTTTCGCTCACCACAATGGGGACGCCCCTCCCTCCGCCTCCAGCCAAGCCTCCTTCCTCTTCCTCTTCCGCGTCGTCTTCCTCCTCATAATCCACTGCGATGGCAGCCTCTCTCCCTCCCAGGGCCGGCCCCTCCCCCAGAGCCGCTCCTTCCCAGAAAGGCCCTTTCCTTCCCCCGCCAGGTGGGGGAAATGTTTGCAAGGCCAGAGGGGGGAGTGACAGAGACAAGCGGGACAACTTGGCTGGAGGCAAGGGGTCGGAAACAGAGGTGGTGTTCAGCAGGCAGGAGGAGAGATTGGGTTGAAGAGCCAAGGTGTGCAGCAGAGGTCAAGAAGAGCAAATGGCAGGGGACCAAGGCAAGGAGTGAAGAGTTGGGATGAAAGAGACAGAAAGAGAGTTATTCCACTAAGAAATTGCCCCTGGCATTCTTGCCCAGATGTAACTATGTCTCTCCTCCACACATACCAGCCTGGCCTGAAGTCCTTGGAACACAAGGACAGGCCTGCCGGATCAGACTAAACAATAACCTAGTAGTTCACATGCCAGGCATGAAAACAACAGCCCTCCCCTGTTGTTCTCTGCCCAACAAGTGGTATTCAGTGCCTCTGAACATGGAGGTTCCATTCCGCTATCATGACAAATAATCAGAGAAAGACATTTATCCTCCATGAATTTCTTTAGATCTCCTTAAGCCATACAAGCCAATGGCCATCAAACACCTTGCAGCAGCAAATTATATCATGTAATTGACAAAGTGCTTCCTTTTATCTCTCCTGAATCTACTGCCTATTAATTTAACAGTGTGGTCTTGAGTTCTAGTCATTGTGAAGGGGGGGATATTTCTCTTTCTCCACTCCATATGCATTATTTTACAAACTTCTGTCATGTTCCCCCTTGGTTGCCTTTCTTCAAAGCTAAAAAGCCATAAGTGCTTTAGCCTTTCTTCATAAACAAGATTCTTGAACCCCCTGAGCTCTGACCATTTCAGCTGCTCCTTTCTGCACCTTTGTCCCTCTGCAAATATATTTTGTGAGATGACGCAGTAAGAATTAAACATGGTATTCCAAATGTAGCCATACCATAGATCAGGCGTTCCCAACCTGTGGTATGCGTACCCCTAGGGCAGAGGTTCCCAAAGTGGGAGGTGTGACTCCCAAGTGCCTCATGGAAAGCAGCCAGGGGCATCCTGTTAGTTTTTTAATTACCACATATTCTTGCTTGCAAGAGAGAGAGAGAGCAAAAACAAAGACCCGGGAAAAGCTGCCTCTTCACATCGGGTCACTCACAGTTCACTTCAAAAGACTTCAGTTTTGCAGCCACCTCTTCAGCTCTCTTCCACAGTTTCTATTTAACAGAGGTTTGCAGAGGTCCTTATCATAGTCAAAGAACAGGCAATTAGGCCATTAACACCTCAATAGATAAGCTAAGCACTTTGCAGAGAACCTCAAGGAATTTCTGCAGAGCTGTAGAGATATCTCCCTTGTTTAAGTCAGAGGAAGAATAAGAATCTTTTTTTTTTCATCTTGCAAAGATGCTACCCAAAGGAGCTTTCTCTCTTGCAACTGGGGTGGGGCATGACCAATGAAAAGAAATGACCTCTCTCCCATGCTTTGATGTTTCTCTTGCCATGAATAGGACTAATTCAGATGACATCAGTGCCCTCTACCAGGTAGGCACCCCAGGCCTGCCAACGGAGGGAGGGCAGCATCCCAACCCCACCCTGTGCGCTCCTGGCTTATCTGCTGCTCAGCATAAGCATGGAAAATCCACTTTAGGGTTTGTTTTGGGAATATACACATACATATAAGAAAGGGTGCCTCTGAGCATGTAAAGAGTGCCTGTCTCTTCAGTGCACTGTAATGGGGAGTCACGGCTAATGGCAAGGGAGGTCAAGGGAGCCACGAGTCTAAAATGTTTGGGAACCACTGCCCTAAGGGTACGCGGACTATCAGGCGGGGGTATGCAAGAGGCTGTCTGTTATCAGCTGATAACATTGGATGCGTCTTTTTACACAGTGCTAAAGATAAGGGCTTGGATCTTTAGCGCTATGGCTTAATTAATTTGATTAATTAGCTAATTAATTCGTGATTAATTAGCCAGGGGTACTTCAAAAATTGGAACGTGGCAAGGGGGTACACTGGCCAACAAAGGTTGGGAAACCCTGCTATAGATTGTTGTATAAGTATTATGATATTGTCTATTTTAAAATATTTTTGCACTCTGGAGATCCCAAACTGACACGCACACACATCCCTGATCTGGCCTGGAGTTCCTTCTATGGAAATTAAGGAAAGTACGGCCACCTCTGCTGCTTGCTTGCTTGCTTGTTTCATCCCTCCATCTATTCCCCTCGCCCAGGAACCTTTTGAGACCTGGGGATGTGCGTTAAGCAAGCGTCTCCCAGAAAGTTCCTTTCCCCCTCCCAACCACTTGCTCTATGAACACCGTTCCCCCCTGTCCTCGCACCCCAACCATAGATGGGACCCTTACCTTTGATATCTTCACCTGCGTGGTGGGCAGGGACACCAGGTTCCTGCTCCTTTTTGGGCTGCTCAGCTGCTACATAATTGTCTTCTTGTACATCTTGCATATCTTCCATGCCAGGCACTGCCAGACTTTGGGCCTCCGTCTGGCTGGGCTCCTTCCCTTCTTTCTTTTTTGCTTCCTCCCACTCCGCCTGCATCTCTTCAAGTTCTCTCCTCTCCTCCTTGGGTTGCTGCTGCTGCTGCTGCTGCTGCTGCTGCTGCTGCTGCTCCTCCTCCTCCTCCTCCTCCTCCACCACCACCATCACTTTATCTTCCACACTGCCTGGCTGCTGGAAGTCTACTGCATCCCCATTGTGACTTTTCTTGGCCTCTTCTTCTTCATCCATCTCCTGCCCCTCCTCTGGCTCAAGAGTCCACAGCCTGAGCATAGCCTGGTCCCTCAATGGGCCCACTGGGGAAAGCCTCAGTGTCGGCTTTCCTTGGCTGCAGAGCAGGTTGCGTGTGACATTCTCTTGAAGGGTGACCAACAGCTGCTCCTTGCATACTTGCACCACAAAGCCTCCATGATCCACGGTGACCTTCCCTGTGGGTTCATCCATTTGGTTTCCTGTAGTGCCTGGCACTACAACAGGTTCCACTTCCCCATCAGAGAAGTAAGCAGAGTCACGATGAGGTGTCGCTGGCCCTAAGCGCCTCCCGACCTCTTCCTCTAGCTCTGTCCCTTCTTCACTCACTGACAAAGTCAGATCGCTAGTCGACTGGGAGATGGGGGTGGCTGGGAGTTTTCCAGAACCTTCTTCTGCCTCAACTTCTGCCTCTTCACCGGAAGGTGGGGGTGGGGGTTCCTCTTTAAATATGAACTCTGGTGAGAAGGTGCTTTCTGTTTCATAGCCGCTGTCACCAAATTTTTGGCCTGGGGAAGAGTAGTGGGATGCTGGGCTGCAGACATCTGAGGAACTGGTGTTGGAAGGAATGTCCAAAGAATCCACTGAGTCTAGGGTTCCCCTTTGCCGATCTGGTGCTGCTGGGGAAAGGCTTAGAGTTACAGGACCAGTGGAGAAGCCATCAATGGCTTCGGGGAGGATTGCAATAGTCTCTTCATCATTGCTCTCAGCCAGAGTGGACAATGGTGGTATCTCTATAGGGACAATCACATTGCAGCAGCCAGACGACATTGCTGGGAAGGGTGATCCAGGTGGACGGGTGCTTCCCCCACCTCTCTGCTTTGGGTAGTCTTGAAGTTCATAGGTCTTCACAGCTGCACCCATGAGTGGGTCGTAGAATTCACTGTGCTCTGTGCCATCCCCATCACCGTCTCTAGAGGGCAGCAGAGAACAGTCAGACAGTGAACCGCGTTCCACTTTCAGCGAGGAGTCGTCCTCAGTACCATAGCTGTCACGATGAGGACGCCGCAGGGGTGGACCGTGGTTACTCCAACTGCTCACCACATCCCCTCGAGGAATGGCGCATGTGCAACGCACCCGACTGCACAGCGGACATGGCAGAAGGTTGCGTCGGCCAGCCCCAATGCTGCTTCCACCATCATCCGTGCTGCTGCTGGAGCTCTGATCCTCCATCAGTGAAGGTTCCTGCTCCCAGGAGCGAGGTGATCCCTGGAACTCCGAGGGGTCCCCAGCCAGCGTCTCCCCTGCCCCCCGCTCCTCCATCATCTCAGCATCCCAGCTACGTTGCTGGTCCTCCAGTTCACGATACACAGTGAGTAGGGACTCCGCCAAGAATGCCTCACCCCCTGTCGTTGGTGTCTCTGTCAGAGACGTCTCTTGGATCTCACCATCCACGCGGAAAGGGTTGCTGTCACCACTGCCACCCGCCAAGAAGGGGTTGGTGCTGGGCTGCTCCTGCGACCGATACGGAGCACCATGGCAGTCCCAATCTGAAGGAAAGAGGGGCTGGGGTGGTGAGCCAGGGCTAGGGGCACAGACCGGCCCCTCGCCACTGCCATGATCCTCCAGGCGAATGTAATACTCACTGCTGACCGAGGGGCTGCGAGCACTGATGACAGGCACAACGCTGGGAGTCTCCAGGCTGTGGCCACGTTGTGCTGCCTGCTCATAGAACGGATTGCTCCCAGGCACAGCTAGCCCACCGTTGCTGGACGGATACTCAGGTGGTGCTGAGGCAGGGCCTTTCCACCGTCCCAGGCGAGCCTTCTCCCACATGTACTCAAAGTTCAGCCCCCCGCTGCTTTCAGTCACCGTCAGAATGTCATCCAGGTCACCGCCATGGAACCCATCTAGCAGCGGATAGGCCGAGATCTCTTCCGAAGGACGGCGGTGGTGTACTGAGGAAGAAGAGGAGGCGGGTGGTGGCGAGGAGGAGCGCTTGGGTTTCAGGGCGCTCCAGCGCCACTCAAAGCTTTCCTCCGCCTGAGCATTGGAGCGCTCGTTCAACAGGTAGCTCACCTGCAGGTGCAGCTCTTCCATGGTAGGGCGATGGGAGGCTGGGAGCCAGCAGGACTGCATCACCTCATACCTGCAGCAGGGCAGGGATGGAGGAAGGATAGAGGAATAGTCGGAAAAACAGGCAGAAACAGGGGGGAAAAAACCAGTTGAGGGAGGGGAAACAGCCTGAAAGAACAGTTGGGGGAACACGGGAACATAATAAAAAAAGAACCAGAAAAATGTTGCAAAAAGAACAGTTGGAAGAGAAGAACAGTTAGAAATCACTAAAAAGACCAGGTAAAGACAGAAATGGAAGTGGGAAATAGAGGGAGTCCGAGTAAAGCAAGAGGAACAAGCAGAAGAACCATCAAGAGGGGGGGGGGAGTCAATCAGAAAAGCCAGCTGGAAGCCTTTGGGAGACAACTGGAAGAGCAACAAGCAGACATGAAAAAGCAACAGTCGGAATACAGGAAGAACAGTTGGAACATCAGAAGAGCAAAACAGAGAGGAAAGAAGTTAAAACAAGGAAAACACCCTGAAGGACAGTCAGACGTGGAGAACATTTGGAGAGAGGAGAGAATCCTTGCATTGAACTGACTAAACTGAATAGTTGTAATATGACGACAGGAAGTGGCGGAAAGAGCAGTCAGAGGGCTACGGCCATTCTGTGGAACTCTCAAGCGCAGGGATTAAATTGGCCTTCTCTCCCTCTCTCTCTTTCTCCTTCACTCACTTTTTTAGTATTCCAGGGCGAGATGTGCTGCAGCACTGGAGAGGGAGAGTGCACAGCCTTCAAAATGAAACCTTTAAAGAAAGGGAAATGTATTTGCTGCTGTTTGTGTTTGCTCCTTTTTATTTTTCTATAAAGAGCTAGTTGAGCTCCTGCACTTGAGTGGTAGAAGGGGCAGCAGTCGACCTCAAAAGGATTTCATTTGTTTTAAAAGAGGAATTATTATTTTAAAAAAAAATTTAAAATGGTACACAAAATGGCATGGACATAATGAGAGGAGTTTTGTATGACTAATTATATCACAGGCACGATGGCGAGAGCACCACTATCCAATCAAAAGAAAGGATATAAAACTGAGGAACCAACAAAAACAAAGAGAACAGATAAAGAGAGATTTAAAGAAGAAGAGCTGTGAGTCAGGGAAGAATAGCTGGAAATGCAAGAACTATTGGAAATTGGTCAGGAAGGCGGTTTAGAGCACAGAGATAGCAGTTTGAAACAAAAGGTACAGTCCCTAAAACAAGCTGCCTTTAAAGGGGAAGTTTTGCGGTGGCATTGTAGAAAGGGCTTATCTACATTACAAATTTATATCCACTTTATACCAAATTGTCACAGCTTTCCCAAAGAATCCTGGGAGCAGGGGTGTCCCTAGAGTTTGCGTTACCCGGTGCGAGAGGTCAGTGCGTCACCCCCATGATGAACCTTCTCCCATGCAGTGGGCAGGGAAACACATCATCACCCTGCCCCCATGACAGAGGCGTATTTAGGGCGGAGCAAGCGGAGCACCGGCTCTGGGCGCCCCGCCCGAAGGGCGCCCCGCCCCTCCGCCCGCGAGTCGACTCGGACTCGAGTCTCCGAGTCGGACTCGGAGACTCGAGGCTGACTCGGGCCGGCCCCCTCAATCGGGAGAGCCGGCCGGGGACGTCTTCCCCGGCCGGCTGCCCGGGGCCTTAGAAGGCCCGCTGCGCAATTTTTTGCGCATGCTCAGTCTGAGGGAAAAGGGCTGCTCTTTTCCCTCAGTTAACAGACTGAGCATGCACAAAAAATTGCGCAGCGGGCCTTCCTTAGAAGGCCCCGGGCAGCCGGCCGGGGTAGACGTCCCCGGCCGGCTCTCCCG
The DNA here is from genome assembly GCA_026170595.1 of Plestiodon gilberti rubricaudatus. Lineage (NCBI taxonomy): Eukaryota > Metazoa > Chordata > Lepidosauria > Squamata > Scincidae > Plestiodon > Plestiodon gilberti. Next base: position 14,380,800 of record JANXHW010000006.1, on the reverse strand, counting down.
ATTGAGGGGGGGTCGCCTCCTCCCAGAGCGCTCTGCTGCCTCCTCCCGGAGCGCGGCGCCCCCCCCTCCGGAGCCTTCTTCCATTGGCGGGGCCACCTTCCCCCGTTGCTCCGGGCGCCCAGGGAGGCTGTTACGCCTCTGCCCCATGAGTCTCATTGGTCTGTTTTGAGTTAAGGAAATCCACTTTTTCTTACACAAGGAAGCTGTGTTTTCTGTTTCCGGTTATGTGGCCATAACGTTTGATAGAATACAGATATTTTGAAATGGTATGTTTCAGTGCATTCTGCACAGGATTACGCATCGAATGATATGTAACATGATGATATTATTCGTAAGGATAAAGGTTTTCACAATTTTGGCCACTAGTGATGTCACCCTCCCTGAGGGTGTCACATGGTGCGGTCCGCACCCCCCCACACACACACCAGCGTAGGGACACCACTGCCTGGGAGCATGGTTCTGAGCATTCTCCGAAGACTACAGTTCTGAGTTTCTGGAGTAGGCAACAGTGGGGGAATGACTGTTAAACCAGTTTAAATCTGCAGTGTAGACATGTCCTTAAAAGACTATTCAAAACATCAGAAAGGAAACCCACAACCAAAACGAAGCAGCTGAAAGTAACAACTGCTGAAGGGACAGCCTGAACAGAGAAAGCTTGGGGGGAAATTAATTCACAGACCACTAATGCAGCTGAAGTGATCGCAGAAGAACAGGCAAAGAAAAAGTGAAAGGACACTTTGGAACCAGAGGAAGGAGATCTGTCAGAATGAAAGAAAGGGGAGAGAAATGGGTGGGGCAGAACGGTATGGAGGAACACAGAAAGGGAAAGAATGGAAGAACATTAGGAGAAACAAGAATGCTAGGAACAGTTTTAATGCACATCGCAAAACACTGAAGAAGACCAAAAAGCCTGAACTCCAGGTGAGCCAGGAGGAGACAACGATGTCAAGGATGGAGCACATTCATGAGGACAAAGTCCCAGCCAATGAGGAGTCTTGCTTTCTTGAGATGTGGTCCCAGACCACAGAGATTTGCTGTTGGTTTGGAAGAAGTCCAACTCACCAATAGTCAGAGTAAGGAAGCTTAAGGCGCGGTTTGGCCAGTTTCATCTGTTGCTCCTTGATGACGAAAGTCAGCACCTCCTCATCAGAGAGGTGCCGGTAAGGCTGGGAGCCAAATTCAAAAAGTTCCCAGATGGTCACCCCCATAGACCTGGCAATATAGCAGAGAGATTAAAAAGAAAGAGAAGTAAGAATCCAGCCCAGATTGAGAGGCTCCAGTCAATGGCATAAGCAGGGGGAAAAACACCTCTGGCAGCTATGGTGCGACGACTCCCACCTTGGGAATGTGGTGTTGTAGACTCCTTCCTTCTTTAACATTACCAATTTAGCCCCACAAAACAAAAACTCAGCCCAAATGAAAGAGAAAATGGCATCCTGTTGAGGATTACACATGTGCCACCAGGGCACAGCCCGTGACTCTGAGCATTAAGCAAATGCAGAGTGCATAGATCAACTGCAGCCTTGTCCCTTCCCAGACCTTACTGTAAAGGGCAATGACAGGACTACTGCATCGTTGGCTAAGTTTGCATCAGCAGTACTCAGAACTGGATAGGTCCCTTTTGCCAAGTGTTCAGCTGAAACGAAAGCACAAATTCAACGTTTTCCTTCTACTGGTGCCCCGATCTGGTGAGTTGAGTGGCTACTGGGGAGCCCTTTTAGTGATGGTGCCTCATCTCTGAAATACCCACTTCTAACGGAAGCGAATCCACTAGATTCACCAGAGCAAGGGGAGAATCACTCTGGGGAAGACACCCTTCATATTAACTAGGCAAATATGCATTCTAATTTTTGGCCAACAAATTCAAGTCAGGTGAGTTTCCTGGAAAGTTATCAAACCACATTAGTTTCAGCTGTAGCCCAGTTAGAAGGCACATCTGTCTCTGGGTCTGAAATACAAAAGGAGTCCCCCATCTGTAGAGATCCTAAGGACCCACCAAACATTGCTTTCCTTGGTTTGATCTACAACAATCAGGTTTCCATGCATTTCATCCAACAACTCCGGGGCTACCCAGCGCAGAGGGATCCAGAGCCGGTCAGGAGTGATGTAATAGTCTTCCTACGAAACAGAAATGAGATGTGGTGCTGGAGGAGTATTGACACTGTATAAACTACTTCCGACATTTCACAGATGACAATAGGGATATTCTTGTGTGTTTATAATAATGTCCCTGTTCCCATAATGATTACTGCTTGCATTGCTCTCCCCACTACACAATTATCTTTTCTAGGACTGAGGCAAAATGCCCTCCCTCCACAATTTTGCCAACCTATTCTCAGAGATCAAAATTCAGGGGTCATTTCAGCAATTTTTCAGGATTGGGATCTGAAACGAGGGGCTGGCCAGAAGCAGCAGTGGTGTTTGTCCTATCAGCTGCTATTTTTTTCCCTCAGACCTCCCCCCCCCCCTCGAACAATGCTACATCATGCAGTGTCATTCCGAGAAGGTTTCTGAGAAAAAAAAATGGTGGCTCTTCCAACCAATGGCTGGTAGCTGGTTTCTTTCCACAGAAACCCCTCAGGGCAGCACTACATGATGACATGTCATCATTCTGAAGTGGGATTCTGGGGGAGGGAGAATTTCTCCTACACTTGCTAGCTATTATATTTCCTTTAAAAAAAAAAGAAAAAAGTGGGGATATTTAATAGTTTGATTTCAGAATGGATCTGGCTGTACATACAACCATGCATAGGACACCTACAATTCAGATTTGTTTGGCAACATTGATTATCTGAATAGGTAATAATGGGAGGGGTATAGAAGGGAAGCAGTGAACTGCAGGTCCATGCACAGTACATACATGCGCTAGTGGCAAGATGCATCTTAGCCCCACTCACGGCGCAATCCTGTGTAGAAACTGCGCCGTGGGAGTGCGTGCTCCCCCGGTACAGGGTGTTGCGTAAGTGCCATAAAGCACTTGCACAACACCTGGCGAGCAAGCAGCGTAAAACCTACACCGGTCGGGGCAAGGGTGGGGGGAGGGCGGACCAGGCAGCAAGGGAGGGCAGCGATTGGCTCGCGCACATGCGAGTAGGCCCATTGGGCCTACTGCTGCTGACACTGGGGGAAGGGGACAATCGTCCCCTTCTCCCGAATTGTTCCCGGGCTGCCCCAGGGCAGCCCGGGAACTTGATAGGATACAGCAGCCAGCCCTTTAGGCCAGCTGCCGTATCCTACACAGGATTGGGGCTGCCTGAGAGTTAATATCTAGAGAACTGGGATAAGCTGAAACCAGAAGAACTACCTGTGTGCACACTAGCATTTAAAAAAAAGATTACCAGCACCTTCCCAAAAAGAGGAACAAAATAAAGGCACTATTTTTGTAACCACAGACATTTTCAAGAAAACCAGGACAACTTCTTAGGAGGCTAAGAAGTTTACTCATCTATTTTACTATATCTATATCCCACTTTTATAGGGGAACTCAAGGTGGTATATGTGGAGTTCCTGGGCAGTCCCCCATCCAGGCACGGATCAAGCCTGCTTAGCTTCAGCAAGGTAGCTATAGTATATTATCCTTTGACACACTCACTGAGAACGCCTTCCTATGAACAAGTTTGTAAGACTTATGGATGTGGCAGCTTGAAATTGTTCAGCGGCCAGCCTAGTATCTAGTGACATCAGACTAGAGGGCAACTAAGCAACATCAAGAAAAATCGTTAGAAAATCATTAGAAAATGAGATTACCAGCAGGGTTACCAATGGTGATGGGACGGAACTCCAGTACCCTGCCAGGCTCCCTGTACCCAGATGCGCACACACAACTATTTGCCGACTGGCTCTCTTAATACTACTGTTCCCAGTCTATGTCCAATTGCCTCTCTTCATTTTAACCTTGGACCAGTTTCAGGTCCTTTGCAAACCTTTAGCTTGGAAGCAGAATAAATAAACAAACGTGGGAATTGGTTTCCTTTGCACAATGTCATTCTGACTGCAGAATGTGAGTAATATTTGTTCAGAAGTTGTAATTTCTGGTTCAGAGTACAAACACAATCTTGTTCCCCACTGCACCTACCAGAAATACCCACAAACGCCTTATGAAACATCCAATCCCACCCCTCACCTTATAGTTGTTGTGTGACAGGCCGTAGTCTCCAACCCGCACCGTAAGGTCAGAGGTCAACAAGCAGTTGCGAAGTGCCAGATCACTGTGGAAGGGTAAAAAGTTACTGTCACTTTTGTTGACTCTTTGGAATAGTTGTGGGGGGCTGGGGGTGGGGGGAAGTGGAAGTCTTGCACAAGCCCCTTATGAAAAATATCACAATAAATAAAGCAAAAACATGACAGGTTGCTATTGATTTTTATCCTGTCCTTCCTCCAAGGAGCTCAGGGCCTTGGATGGTCGAACCATGACGTAAGCAACGCACTCACAATGGCGACTTGGGGGGAGTGGCAAACAGAGGAGGGATACCTTGCACCCCACCTCTGCCTGCTGCCTCCCTCCAGTCTGCTGCTGACAATGGTCAGGAGGACCAAGGGTCAGAATACGGTGATCTGCCCCCCACCCCCACCCCCACCCAACCCCCAACCCCTTACCTTGCTTCTTCCTCCCACGGGCTCCTTGAACAAAACAGGAAGTGTGGAACACACTGGGAGCATTCCCAGCATGCTCTGCACTTCCTGCTTTGTTTAGATCAGGGGTTCTCAACCTTTGGGGGGCTGGGTACCCCCTATGATGGTCAAAATTTTTGGTGTACCCCTGCTAATTAGCATAACTCATTAGCTAATTTACATAATTAATTTTAAAAGCGCCGCTTTTAACAATCTTTTTTTTCTTTCCCTGAAGGACTGTATGTTTAAGGATAGAGTTGTGACATTTCTGGTGTGTGTGTGTGTGTGTGTGTGTGTGTGTGTGTGTGTGTGTGAGCTTGATCTCATGTTAGTTGCACTGTGCACAAAAATGCACGAAAATGCACAAAAAGACAGGATCTCTTTAAAATGCACAAAAAATACAGGATCTCTTTAAAATGCACAAAAAAACCCACAGACAAACTCAGACAAACTCTTTAAAAAATACACTTCCAAAAGACATGGCAAGATCCAGATACAAAAATCAAAGAGACAGCCATGATCTGAGAAGAATTTGCAGGAAGTAGGGTGGAAGCACAGGAAGGAGCCAGGTAAATTAAAATTAAATCTGGACAAGACAGAGGACTTTCTGGTCAAGAGTCTGAGATATGCTGATTGGGGGGAGGTGAGTTTGCCTGTTCTGGAAGGTGTTACGCTCCGCGGGCCTTGACGGATCAGGTTCACTGCATGAGGGCGCTCCTGGACCTAGCCTTGCACCCGGATGCCCGGGTGTTGGCTGTGACCCAGGGGGCCTTTGCCCAGCTTTGGCTGTTGTGCTAGCTATGCCCACTCCTATCTCAGTCCACCCTGGCTTTGGTTATCCATGCCTTAGTCATTTCTTGTTCAGATTACTGCAATGCATTCAACATGGGGCTGCCCTTGAAAATCATCCAGACGTAAAGCTGGCACAAAATGCAGCTGCAGGATTATTCACAAAGGCAAGATATTACAATCATATTATTCCCCGGTTGTTCTGGCTACATTGGTTACCAGTCTGCTTCTGAGTTCAGTGCAAGCATCTGGTTATGACCTTTAAGGCCCTAAACAGCTTGGGACCAGGATATCTGACAAGCTGCCTTTCTCCACATGAGTTTACACATGCCTTCCTGAACATTTACAAACGCTGGTCCGCATTTCCCTCAAAAAGAACCCAAGAGTCCAGTTTCCAGCTCCTGTTCCTACCTGTGGATGTAGTTGTTTTTATGCAAGTGTAGCACTCCCAGCGTGATCTCGTAGGCCATGCGCTGTAGTGTGCTGAGGTCACGGGTCAGCAGGTCAGGGGTCATCCCATCCGCTTTCCGTTGAGCTCGAAGGTAGCGTTTCAGGTCTCCCTAAAGAGGCAGAAGGTGAGAAGTTGGACGCACAATTGGAACAAGTGAGCAAAACTAGTGTGCAAAGTGGCTTGTAGACACTAGACTAGAAGATCATCCAGGATTTGGTACATGAAAGTATCTACAGGTGGGCCCCCATATCCACTGATTCGCTATCCACAGTTTCAGTTATCCACGGATCGTGGGGACCCCCCCCCCAAGCTTTTACTTTTTTCCCAGTAAGCTTTGTTTCTTCCTTAAACAAACAGGAGAAGTAGCCTCTGGTTGCTTATTGCAGGCAAGTAGAACAAGACTAGGTCCTAGAGAGGCTCTGCAAGGTTAACAGAAACCTTGCAGAGCCTCTCTAGGACTTAGTCTCGTTCTACTTGCCTGCAATGGAGGCTGCTTCTCTGTTTGTTTTAAGGAAGAAATAAAGCTTGCTGAAAGAAAAATAAGAGCTGGGGGAGGCAAGCATGCCTGCCTGCAGGGGAGGTAGGGTGGGGGGGCACTCAGGAAACCATGGAGGGGGTGTTTGCTCTTATCCACGGTTTCAAGTATCCATGGAGGGGCCTGGAACATATCCCCAGCGGATATGGGGGCCCAGCTGTACTTACAAGAACAATAAGAATAAATGAATGGTATTAAATTACAGCAGAGGTTCTCAGTCGGCAAGGCTGTAGCTTTACCCTTCGGGTTGCAGCGCAAGTGGGAGAACCCGCCCGGCCGCGCCGCAGCCATGGAAAAAACGGGGGGGAACCCAATTTTGGGGGGTGCTCTTTTTTTGGGGGGTCCAGGGGTATGTGGACTTTGGGGGCCCGCGTAGGGGGTACGCGGGCCCCCAAAGGTTGAGGAACCCTGAATTACAGTATATACTGTATACTGTAAAATCAAACTGCCCAGTTCCCTCTGGGAATATTGGCAATGACCCATCCTGCATCACTTATTTTTTGTAGTCCTTCCAAAACCTACTCTTGTCTACAAGTCAAGTAGCATCACTAAAAGCTCATCTTTCTTGGTCTACCTGTCTCTCATTATCAAACACACACACACACGCACACACCAAAACAAACAAAAGTCCGCATAAAATTCACATTGTTGTGTCAGGATGCGGATATAATATAATACCATATTTTGAAATCAAAATTCCACTATTTGATTTTTTTTTGTCAGGGTGAGATACTTTCACACACATAATCAAAATATGTGTAAATATGGATTTGAAAGTGAGCTACTTCCATACACAAATTTAAAATCTAGATTTTGAAATGAGAGTTTCGGGGTTGGGGATTTCACCAGCCAGGCTCAACATCCAAGTGTTGTGTTTTTCTTGGGTGTGTGTGATTTATTACCACATTATAAATTTGAAATTTGGATTTTAATGTGAGGAATATCCACACCCAAACCTGATATCTGGATTTGGAAAAGGGAGGAGTACCGGTATTTTAATACACAAAAATATGGAATCTGAGAGGGGAATGGTTTTTCCTGCTCAGATTCATTTTGGCGGGAATTCACTCACCAGCTGGCAGAACTCCATGATAAGCAGGAAGGGAATGGTCTCTGTGCACAGGCCAAGGCATTGCAAGATGTTTGGATGCTGGAGGCTTCTTGAGGGGAAGGGGTGGGTGTTGAGAGGGATAGAAAGGAGGGTGGGGGGAGAAGGTTGTTACTACCAAGGCCTTTCACTGGAAATCGGTTTGCTGCAATGCCTCCCAAAGAGGTGGCACCTGTTTCCATTAAGGCTACGGTTAAGACTCTTGATTGATATACAGATCAGAAATACCAGAAAAATAAGCATAGTTCGATCAATCAAGTATGAAGTGATAAAAAATATACCAGTTGAACACACAAGTAGAAAGTTGATTTTAATTCATTGTTCTCTTTTTTTCTTCTTATTGTTGCATACTGTATATGACTTCTTCTTATTGTTGTTTCTGAATACCCCATGTTATGGACGTCTACTTTTTGTTTCTGAATACCCCAGGTTATGGACGTCTGAGTTATGAATTACTGCATTGGTGCTTTCGTGCAAGCGCACTACATCCTTCAGTTCTGCTTTCGTGCAGGTCTGGCGCTGGACCAGTAAGAGCCGGATGTTTCAACCTACAGTACATACATTTCAATGTATGTACAGTTCCCTAGAACCTAACCTGTACATACGTAGGGGGTTTACAGCGCAATCCGACTTAACTTTTGTGCCGGTTTAACCAACGGCACAGCAAGAACGGGAGGCCCCAGAACGGAAAAGGGATTCAAATCCCCTCCAAAAGAGAAATCCAAAGGGAATTTGAATCCCTTTTCTGTTCTGGGGCCTCCCGTTCTCGCTGCGCCGCTGGTTAAACCAGCACAAAAGTTAAGTCGGATTGCGCTGTTAGTGTAATATATAATATTTTTCTTAAAAGAGCAGTCAGTGGGTACCCCCAACTGCAATCCAGCCTTACTTATGTGACCCATAAATCTCCTTGCCAATGACAATCACCCAATATCTTGTAAATAAGTAATAATTAGCCTTGTTTCCCTTCCCCCTTTCTGTTTGTTTTTTTAACCCAGGCCAGATAAGCATTTCCAAGCACACAATCTCCAAGAAAGGAAATATAAATAAAACTGAAGGTTCTCAAAATAGCTAGGCACTGAAAAAGAAGAGTAGAACTAGCCTGTCTGCTACTTTTCCCCCTTCAATATTGCTGGTTTTCTATTAGCATAAAAGGCACAATCTCCATTTCTTAGAGCAGCTCTGGTACACACAATGAAAAAAATACTTTTGGTTTGAAGGCTGTAGGACTGTTCATATGTTTAGAGGCGTAACGACGGTGGAGTGCGTGGTTCAGCCGAACCAGGCGCCCACCGCTGCGGAGGCGCTGCAGCGAAGCCGCAGTGCCGCTGCCAGACTCGAGTCCGACTCGAGAGACTCAAGTCCGACTTCAGTCGGAGACTCAAGTCAAGTCCGACTCGAGTCGGAGTCTGACTTGAGGCGGGGAAAATGAAGGAGGGGGCGGGGAATTGAAGGAGGGGGCAGTCAGTGGGCACACGGCACACACACACTCACAGTCACTGGAGCTTGTCTTCCGGCTGCGCGAATCCCAGAGGCGGGGAATGGAAAGAGGGAGCACACGTCGTCACTTCCGATGCGCCTAGCCTGCCGGCTGCCGGCGCTTGAACAGACCGGGAATGGAGGTAAGCCGGCCAGGTCCGCACTGGGGGGGTGCCTGGTGCGGTCCCGCCAGGTCGCCCCCCGGAGCGTGGCGGCGCCCCCCCGGAGCGCGACGCCCCCCCTCCAGAGCATGGCGCCCTGCCTCCGGAGCGCGCCCCGGCCTACCGGCTGGGCCGATCTTTACTATCTAGGGCGTAAAATTCCTCCCCTGAACCGGGCGCCAACAGAGGAAGTTACGCCTTGCTATCCCCAAGTATAGAATGTCCGAGATCCAGATACACATTTCTGCATGAATAACTGCACCTGGGTTCATTTGAAATTATTGACAATCTGTGTGCACAAATTGTATTAGCACTGAATGGCATGTGTGAGATTTATGGGTCATAGAGGTACCTGAGCACAGCTTAAAATGTGAACAGCCTTTATATCATGCGGAAGAAGCTACGATGCTGCAAACAATCTATTAATAATCCCTAAAATCCCTGCAACCGTCTCTGAAAGTGGGGCATATGGGGATCCCTTGCTCAATACTTTTTTTCCTTTCAGTTGCGCCTGCTCCTTACCGATATGGTTGTGCCTCTGACAGGAATTTTCTCTGCTCCAATGACCCAGCGCTCACCCGTAACTCCTTAACTACCACCTGTGCAGGGGTAAAATCGGAGAATATTTCTCCCAGAATAACCTGTGAAACAGATAAAGAGAAGGCCACAATATTAGGATGATGGTTCTCCATATTTTCAGTATTATTACGTCCATAATCAACCAGTTCCAGAACAAAGTCAACTCTCTCTGACAGAGAAATACTGTAATGCTAATGCCCATTTCCCAAAGCCCATTTCTGAGCCAATAATAATTTATATACTGCCTTTCTTGGTCATTGGATTTCTCCTCTGACTTTAATCCAAGGCAGTTTACATGGGCAGGCTTTTTCCCAATCCACCTAATGGGGTGGGTGGGTTTACAGTCATATACCGTATTGTCCCGAGTATAAGACGCACCTGATTATAAGACGCACCCTTAAAGTTTGGTGCTATTAAAAAAAATTAATTAAATCACTGGCATTAAATGTATGCCAGTGATTTAACGAACAGTGCAATCATGTGCATGTCTACTCAGAAGCATGTCCCACTGTTCTCAATGGAGCTTACTCCCAGGAAAGTGTGCACAGGATTGCAGCCTAAACCATTGATTGCCTGGGGAGGGGGGATGAAAGTGTATGTGATCTTGCTTTACAAAAGGATACAAAACCCAGCAGACCAGAGAATGAAAATTAACAACTGATTACAGCCTGGAAAGGGGAGAGGTATGTGTGCTCTTGTTTTAACAAAGAAAAAGGACATACCATAAGCCCTGCAGGGCAGAGAAGGAGCCCACTGTATCTCTGCCATTATCTCCACTAAAAACAAAGACGTGCTCCGAAATCTCCTCTTAGCCTTGCTGCTTCTTCCAGCAATGTCCCAAGCCATTCAAAGGCCCTCACTGCACAGCTGAGCAGCAGCAGTGAGTATTTTGCTGCCCTTTCTCTGCTGAGCCTGGGGGAGGGGCGGCTGCAAACCCAAATTGCAACAGCCTGATTATAAGACGCACCCCTAGTTTAAAAACTTAAATTAGGAGAAAAAAATGAGTCTTCTACTCAGACCAATACGGTATATAAATGTTCGATCTTTCATTAACAATTACATTCCAGATGATATCCTTTTGCACTCTGGTCTCTCCCTGGCCTTTGCCTCCCACACTCGGCCGATGCAGCTGGCAGCTCTTTATCTCTCCTCACAGAGGCTTCCATAGCTTTTTGTCAGCAGCGTGTCTCGAACTGGCCGTTCACCGATCTTCAGGCTTATGAGGCGGCAACTCTATCAACTGAGCCAGACCTCCTGCCCTGGAGGATCTGAAAAAGATCTCACTTACCTTTCCAAACCAGCCATTTCCAATCTCCTGCAAATAACTGAGGTGCTGTCTGCTGAGTCCCAGATGTTTCACCAGATCTGAAAGGGGAACACAAAGTTTGAGTAAAGCAAGTCAGAGGCGTCACACCAAGCCCAAAGGCTGTGTATTACGCTGAACTTTAATCAAGACTCCCACCCCGAACCCAAAAGCTATTGGACAAAATTGTGTTTTGAGACAAGCTAGAAACGTTCTGAGGAGTCTCTAGAGGCCAAGATTCCTAAGGTATGCTCACGCCACAAACATAAACCAATTTAAAATTGGTTTAACTGTCATAGCACCCTCCAAGGAACCCTGGGACCTTTAGTTTTGTGAAATGGGTAGGGGGGCTCCAACAAAGTATTCTCCACATTTGGATGGGACTAGAATGCCAAGATTCTTTGAGAGATAATACATTGGATAATACAATGGTTGTGCAAAGTTAAATACTTTGAAAAAAAAATATGATTGTGTGAATGTGCTCCTGAAATGAAAGCAGGATGAGACAATGTGAGCTAAACTAAGAGTGGCTAGGAGACAAGACTCCTGGGTTCTCTAAGAATGGGACTGAATGGTCTGAGATAAAGCTGTGGTGGAGGAGAACCAGGACTCATTTTATCTGGGAGAAGGGAGCTACAGGGCCTAGAATAGCTGGGTTATGATTCTGTAAGTTGAATGCACTTTCTGCAAGTTGTCTCTCTGCCCACTGGCCCTACTAAATAACCTAGAATCACATTTCTAGGTATCCTTGTTACCATTGGCCACTATCTGAAATGCTTCCACTGCACAGTGAGGAAAACGTCATCTCTCACAAATGAAACTTTCATCAGCAGATATGATGATTCTACCCAATGCGGCGGCCTGTGTAGTCACTGGAGGTAGACGGTTCAGCTCTGTCAGGCCGCTTCTCCGACAGCTGCACTGGCTGCCAATTTGTTTCCGGGCCCAATTCAAAGTGCTGGTTTTGACCTTTAAAGCCCTATACGGCCTGGGGCCAGGATATATGAGAGACCGTCTACTTCTATATAGTCCGGCTCATCTCCTTTGGTCATCAGATAAGACCCTTTTGCGGGCACCGTTGCCAAGGGAGGTGCGAGGGGCAGTGGCCAGAAATAGGGTCTTCTCAGTAGTGGCACCAACCTTATGGAATTCCCTCCCTTTTGACTTACGCACTGCTCCCTCCTTGGAGACTTTCTGGTGAGGCCTGAAAACTTTCCTGTTCAAAGAAGCCTTCTGAGTCCTTGCCTTTTTTAACATCCTGCTGGTAAAGGTGAGGTGCTGCTGTTTTTATGCTCTTGTTTTAAATATAATAATGATCTGTTTTATCGATTTTTAGATATTGTTTTTATTAATTTTCGTTAACTCTTTTCTATTGTTTTAAAAAGTGATTATTTTTTGTATTGCACTTTTTGTACTGTATTCTTTTTTCATGTTGTAAGCCGCCTTGGGTCCCTTCGGGGAGAAAGGCGGGGTAAAAATATTGTTTTTTTAGGTAAAAATAGGTAAAAATAAATGATTGCAGGGAGGGGAGCCCTGCAGCCAGTGTCTCCTGCCTTTTCCCAGATCTGTCCCTATGTCATGGCCAAAATTGGCAGACTCCACGACCATCACAAGGACAAAGCCAGGCAGAGTGAGACCATCCTCAAAAGCCTCCCTCCCAGATATACTGCACTAAAAAACAAAACCTATCCCATAGCCGGAGGACCCGATCGGCCGCGCCACATGGCTGGAAGAGCTATCGGAGACAATTTTGGGTTGCAGCGCAGCCGAGTGGGTCCTCCGGCTCACGCTGCAAGCCGGAGGGAGACCTCAATCCACTCTCTCAAACCTGCTCGGAAGCACCGCGTGGCAGGGAGAGCTACCAGGGATGATTTCGGGTTGCGGCGCAGCCGAGCGGGTCCTCCGCCGTGAGCCGGAGGACCCGCGCGGCCGCACCTCAGGCCGAAAAAATCACCCTTTGGGGTACGCAAAATAGCATCTCGTGTACCCCTAACCTGTGGCCCGCATACCCCCAGGGGTACGCGTACCACAGGTTGAGAACCTCTGCCATAGCGTATAGCCGAGGGTCCTGGAAGACTAGGGCTACATTCTGGCTGAGTTCAACTAACAGGCAGGTGAAGAGTTAAAATATAAAAAGAATGTATCAAAACATCAAAGGGGGGATTGGTTGGATAATACAATGGAGGAAAGAATTAAACAAGCAGACTTGGAAAATGTCTTGGGTGTTGGAAGTGCCCCGGCAGGGCTGGTCCGTAGATGTTGCAAACAATGCAGCTTGCATCTAGCAGCAGGTTGTGGGGAGTAGTGAACAGACTTGGGATGCCTTTAACCCCAAGCCTGCTTCTGCTACCTCCTTCTTCTAACCACCACAGATGGAGTCGCTCCAATTCACGTCCTGCTCACTAAAAGCAAGACATGAGCTGATCAGGAGGCAACAATCCAGCCCCCTACTTCCTTTCCTCAGTCCTTCCTGAGCAATCTTAGCATGTTCTGCACTTCCTGTTTTATTTGAAGAGACCATACAAAGAATAAGTAAGGTAAGACGATAGGGGTCGCAGTCACATGCACATGACCCCCCCCCCATCCATACAGAAAGTGGCAATTTGCTTCCCAACCCCCTGACCTCGCTCCTTCCTCATACGGTCCCTTTAAATAAAACAGGAAGTAGGGAATGTGCTGGGATCACAGCACAACTACACTTCCTGTTTTATTCAAAGGGACCATACGAGAAAGGAGGTAGGGGAGTGGATTGCTGCCTTCTGTGCATTTTTTCAACGGCAGTACCACTGCCACCACCATCACCCTGTAAGGAGATGGGTGGTGGACAAGGAGGAAACAAATTTTCTGTACTAGCCCTTTGCTCAGGTACAGATCATAGCAAAAACACAACCAGGCAATTACAGGGGCCCCCCGCTATCCACGGATCCGGTATCCACGGATAGCAGATCCCCCCGCCGCCACCCCCGCATGACCCCCCCCCCGGCACTTACTTTTACAAAAGAAACCTACATTTTTTCTTCAAAAGGACCAGGGTGAGCAGCCTCCTTGCAGGTCTCACCAACAAGATTTAGGTGCTAGAGAGTCTCTGCAAGGTTGCAGAGTCTTACTCTAGCACCTAAGTCTTGTTGGTGAGGCCTGCAAGGAGGCTGTTTACCTACCCCGGTCCTTTTGAAGGAAAAACAGAGGTTTCTTCTGTAAAAGCAAGTGCCGGGGGGTGGGTGGGTGTGGAGGGCGTGGGGGGGTCGCGTGGGGGCTCAGAAAACCGCGGAGGGGGCATTCGCCCCTTTCCACGGTATCAAGTATCCACAGTGGGGGCTGGAACGTATCCCCCGCGGATACAGCGGCCTCCCTGTACTGGTAAACATAAAAGCAAGGCTGGTGTGGAAGAAGTTAAGGATGAAGAGGAAGATAAGGATACTTCCACCACTCCCAATCTTACCTGTTTTGGGCATCTGTTGGTTAGAGGACGGGAGAGACACCTCAGATAGTGGCAAAATGTAGACATCTGGGATAGACTGGGAGGAAGAGGTCTCCTCAGCAGGCGGTGTGTATTCTCCAGAATATTCCTCTCCATCAGGGTTCTCAAACTCCTACCAGACGGGCAGAGGTGAGTAGAGGGATAGTAATTAAAAGATGACCACCTGAGTTTTTAAAAGAGTCTGAGGACATTTCTACATAGGTATGTGTGTTTCTACATGACGATCTGCCACCTCATGGGGCTTGCTGCCCTTTAGCATGGGAATCCACCAACACATTCTTATATCTACAAGCTTAGGAACTGCAAGTCCAGAATGCTGTAAATTATAGCTTCATTTAACAAACAAATGCAAACCATTATCCATTTCATTTAGCACACACACAAAAAGGGTTTTTAAAAAACTGCCCGGACCTTTTCAGAAAACACAGCATGCCCACTTCACCTCCCCACAACTTGGCTCACCTTGAACCCCACATCGCCCCGCTTGCAACACAGGCAGGTGAGGAGGAGGAAGATAAAGGCCAGCAAGCCTGAGCAGGAGATCAGGACCACAGCATAGGGAGGGGCCAGGGGAGCCCGACCCTGGGACAGACCATCTGGACAAAAGATGGGACAAACATTCAGAAACAGCAGTTACCTATAGGGATCCTTCAGTGGGACTGAGATACTAGGGGATGGAGGTCAGATATGGGGAGATGTGTCCTTGATCCCAAGATGTAAACAAGGCCTTGGTGATTTGAATAACTCTATTCAAGTCACAAAATATTCTCCAGCCACCCATTGCTTCACCACCACCCCTTTGACCTTTCATCTGTTCCCTTACAATTCTTAATCTATCCTTCCATCTGTGGCTCCACATACAAATCCATCCACTCCCACAAACATTTCACCCTCCCTCCCTCTCCACAAACTTCTTATGCAATCTACTCTCCTACTAGGGCCTGCTCAAGACCTCCTGACACATGAGGCAGCATACCAAATACTGCCCCCTTACCTGATGATGATGTACCAGCCTCTGCTCCTCCCACACTTCAATGTTCTCGCTTGGCACTCTCTTCCTCTCCACATTTCCTCTTCCTCTCAGTCCCCTTCTTCTTTTCCAATCCAGGGAGTGGAAGGAGAAGGAGGAGCAGTGGAGACAAATAGGCTGACAGAGAAGGGTGCCCCACACCAGTCTGCTACCTGAGGCGAACACTGCAGTTGACCTCATGGATGGGCCGGCCAGCCCTGGTCCCACCTACTTTCCTCCCATGAATCCTGGAAATTGTCTTACACTGTGTCAAATCACTGATCCATATCTAGTCAAATATGGTCTGCTCTGGCAGTAGCTGTCCACAGTCTCGGGTAGAGCTCACTTACAACCAGATCTTTGTAACTGGAGATGCCATAGATATTGAACCCAGAACCTTCTGCATGCAATGGGTGCTCACTTCCACTGAGCTGGGGGCCCTCCTCTAAAATTTTTGCTACCATTTTCTCTTTCTTCCCTATACAATCCTCCCTTCCTCCATGAATGGACATGGTTTTTCGCACATGTTTTACTGCTCTCTCTCTCTCTCTCTCTCTCTCTCTCTCTCTCTCTCTCTCTCTCTGCCTTGCACGACTACATCATCCCATCCCCTTACCTCTTCAATTCACCTGTCCAGTGCCTCAAAGGTCAGACACCAAGTGGACGTTGTGAAGACAGGTTTCAGATCTTGACTAAAGAGTCAAAATAATGCATGTCTACACTACAAACGTACCTTTTTAAAACTCTCATGGCTTCCCTGCAAAAGAATCTCAGAAACTGTAATTTGGTCAGAGTCTGGGAAATTCTAGCCCTCTTACTACTTTTTAAAGAGCAATTCCTGAGTTCTGTGGGAAGAAGGAATGAGTGTCAAACTGGTTCAAGTCTGTGGTTTGATATGCTCAGAACCTCAAACGGCTGGAACACACATGTCTGCCCCTTTAGAAACTACAATGGGTTAAATTAAGGTACCTGGGAAATGGGAATGCATTGGAATGATACACAGAGATTTTCCAGAAAGATGTGGACCGGCCATTGAATCCCTATTGACTCCAGCTAACAGACTTTTCCTGCTCTTCCTTCCTTAGGAGGTCTTAGCATCAAGATAGAAGTTCAGTGTCCCCTTTAGGACTTTGCCCGAGCCTGCCTGTCCTTTCCATGATATCAGAGCAGTTAAGCCAATGGCAGAGAACCACAATGCCTCTGCATGCCCAGGCTGCACGGTGGGATCAAAGTAGATTGGCCACAACAGGATAACACGATCATGGTAGCACACTCAAAAAGGGTGATGGAAGAGAAAAACATTTTTAGATGGGTTGTAATAATAGAGAGCAGAGTGGATTTTCAAGACAGAGAAAAATATTACTTTGATTATAAATCAGTGAGAAGCTTTCAAGTTGCAAGAACATTTGGGATAACAATCAAGGTCCTGGAGTCTCCAACAATGGAAGAGGATTCATTAGCTATCTTGCCAAGAATAAGTTTGAATTTGTTTAATCCTTGGGGGGGGGGGGGGGTGATTGAGACAGACATTGTGATCTGTTTTGGCAGTCTTAACTCAACAATGCTATAGAAATCACAGAGAGGAACTAATATTTGTTATTGTGCATGTATCATAAGATATAAGACCACCGGAAGAGCCCTGCTGGATCAGACTAAAGGTCTATCGTGTCCAGTACCATTTCAAACAGTGGCCAACTAGATGCCGCTCAGTCCTAATATCATGAATATCACCACCACCACATACAAATCGATGAGACTGCCCCCATTTTACAGGCTGGAAGTGGAGTCTGAGAGATGCTGGCCACCTAAAGGTGCCCTGGAAGTCCATGATGGAGCTGAGGTAAACCCCATGTTTTTCAGAGCCACCCTCAACACTGCATCCAGAGGATAAGGTTTGGGGAACGACTGTGGCTCAGTGGTAGTGCATATTTGGCATGCAGAAGGTCCCAGGTTCAATCCCTGGCTCTAGGTAGGGCTGGGAAATTACCCTGGAAAGCCAGTGCCAGCCAGTGTAGACAATACTGAACTAGACGGACCAGTGGCCTATTGACTCCAGTACAAGTCAACGTCTTCTGTCCTGTCACTTACTTTTAGCCTTCCATTCCCAACAATGTGCATTCATCCCTAGATGCTTTCATCCAACCACCCATCTCTACACCTCATCTCATCATGCATATTCTTACACACACACACACACACACACACACACACACACACACACACACACACACACACACACACCTTCCTACCTCTTTCTTCCTACCCATGTACACAAACACCACTTCATCCACCCCTCCGTCTTTCCATTTCCCTACAAAGCCCTCCTGCATCGTCTCCATCCCACATATCAGCTCTTCTAGCCCTCATCAGCCCTTCCGTGTAACCCTTCAATGCACCCCACAACGTTCTCCCACCAGACCCCTGTGCCAAGGTGCATCAGTATTGAGTCATGCCTCTCTCCCCAGATGGCTGTCAGACCAAACTCGGCTTCATGCTCTTGTCTCGATGCCACAGACCTCCCAAGTATAGACCTCACACCCACCTCACGCGCACACGCCCCTGGTTTCCTTCACAAACAAATATTAATCCCATATGTCCACTGCCATGCCCTAATCATAGACCACACCATGTACAAAAAAAAACCTGCTCTCTTCTTTCATTCTTGTTGCTGTTTTTGGGTCATTAGATTTCCCCAACTCCCACCACCACCACCAAGGGGAGGGTCTGGAAAAAAAAATCCCGTCAACCTGCAACCTCACTGCTGCTTTACGCAACTGACGAAAGCCAGCAATTATTTAATTTGCTCTGTACAGGAATCCCAGCCTTGATACTGGAATGTATAACCCAGACAACACCACCAGCCTCTTGTCTAGGAAGAAACCCCCATTTGCCCCCCATTGTATCCACCTTGCACACAAAAGGGGGTGGTCAGGTTTGGGCAGGTAACCCATCACACAAACAGGTGGTCACAGATGATGGAAGGGAAAGCAAATTAGAGACACCAGAGAGATGGCTGTCACAGAGGAATGGGAAACCTTGCAATCTGCCAAGACTCACCGTTTTCCGAAGGCGCTGCCAAAGCTTTCTCTGGGTTGAAATATGACATGGACGCAGCCAGGAGAAGGAAAGGGCCTTGTCTTAGCATCTTAGGGGGAGTCTGGAATCATGGAGCAGGAAGGAGGGGAGGGAGGCAAGGAGAGGTCTGAAGACACAGGTGTGGGGAGAAATCAGCCAGCCACCAAAGCAAGGAAAAGGGAGAGACACGGTGGGCTTCAGTCATCAGAAATGATGGAATGGAGCAGAAGACGCCAAGAACAATGGTACCCAACACATTGTGTCACCTGCATCCTTAAGACGATGTGGCTAGCGGCTACCTGGATCTCATTTCCAGGCATCTTCTCTCATTGCCTGAGGAAGGGGAGGGGATGAAAAAAAATGTTAAGGGGGGAGGGGAACAGAGGATATCAAAGGTGGCTGAAGCAAACTGGTGAGATGGATGAAAAATGAGAACGAGATTGCAACAATAGGTGATCTCACATGGGGAGGGGGAGGGAATGGAAGAAAGCAGTTGTGTGGGGCAGAGGGAGGGGTAAAAGGAGAGAACCTAAAAAGCCCAATTGAAAGAAGGAAGGAAGGAGAGAAAAAAAGGGGGAAGAGAGAAGGGAGGGGGGAGGCTGGATGTTTTTTTTTCCCAGATCCTTGCTCTCTGGGTAGCAGGGAAATTGATGGAGATAAGAGCCCTCCCATCCAACTCAGGGTGTTCATTGGGCAATGAGCACGTCATTTAGGCTGAAGGGAGGAGGATGCAGGAATGGATGAGGGGGGTGTTGTCACCATGGAGACCAGCTCCTGGGTAGCAGCAGCAGCGGCAGCAGCAACAGCAGTAGGGAACGCAGGAGCAAGAAGGTGAGGGGCAGGAAAGGATGGGGTGATTAAGAGAGAGGGGGGGTATGGAGAAGGACCTGCAGAAAGGGAGCTGGGGATTTTGCCATGTGTTTACAACACACACACACACACACACACACACACACACAGAATCTCTCTCTTTCACACACACACAAAGGCATAAACAGATCCTTTCTCTCTCACATACAGGCAACTCCCAATAAGTCATGCACAATATTTCATGCCCACAGAAATTGTGTCATCCTCACACATAGACACGGAATGTTTTTTTTTTAAATTATTTATCTGTCTACCTGCAAGGTTTGCTTTCTGCTTTTCAGCCATAATGCTTCTCAGAGAAGATCCCAATAAATGCTAAAACCATTAAAACTAATATCAATCAGAACAATAATTAATTTTAAAATCAGAATGAGCAGTTAGAAAAATGAGGGAGGTAGCAGATCACAAAAATGACACAGTGGCCAAAGCTCCAAAACTCGAACAGAAAAGGCTGAAGGAAATAAAGAGGTGTTTACTCCACTGTAAACGGGAGTGTGCAGACCTGGGGGCATTCTGGAGTTTAGAGGCCACTCCCCAAAAGCCTCATTCTTAATTGATAACAACCTAAACTCCAGTCACACAGTGTCATAAAGTAGTGTCCCATCACAGTGCCAAGTCAGGTAGACACGGTGCCTCATCGGGGAGCCAGGATGGTGTAGTGGTTTGGGAGTCGGACTTAGACCTGGAAGATCCAGGTTCAAATCCCCGCTCAGCCACGAAGCTTCCTGGGTGACCTTGGGCCAGTCACTATCTCTCAGCCCCACCTACCTCACAGGGTTGTTGTGAGGACAAAAAGGAGGGGAGGAAATATGTACACCACCCTGAACTCCTTGGAGGAAGGGCGGTATAAAAAAAATGTGATGTGATATACACACCAGAGAATGTATTAAATTTGGACAACAGAGGCCTGGGATCAGGTCCCTCCTCAGCCACAGTGCTCATGTTGTTGGGATGGTTTTGAGCCAGACACCTGTCTCTCAGCCTAACTCACTTCACTGGGATTTTGTGAGGATAAAATGGGGTGGTCCCCATGTGTACAGTATCCTGAGTTCCTTGGAAGAAGGGATACATGTGAAAAAGAAATGAACGATTCAAAATGGCAGCGTTTCACATATACAGGAATAGCCTTGCAAGTGTACACACTATAATTTTCCACACAAAATGTCTTACGAATGCACAGAGTTTCTTTCATAATGTCATGCATTACAGATGCAGTATGTCATATCACACACAGACATGCACACAAACTCAGTATTTCACACACACACACACACACACACACACACACACACACACACACACACACACACACACATACAGATAGAGTGAATATATGTCAACATATGACGCTGCCTTCTACTGAGTCAGACATATTGTTGATACTGACTGGAAGCAGCTCTTGTTCTCCAGAGTTTCATGGAAAGGTCTTTCCCAGCTATACCTGGTGATTTCAGGGATTGTAGCATGTGCCCTAACACTGAGCTACAACCCCTCCTTGTGGGTGGCACACACTCAGTGCTGTGCCTCACACAGCGTGAAGCATGAACACATGAAAACAGGTCCATCCAGCTCATCCATAAGGCGGTCACCTCAGGCAGGGGTGATTTGCAGGGGGAGCCACCACCTCCATCTGTCCACTCATCTCCACTGCTTCTCCCCGACTAGGAAAAGAGAGAGCGGGACAAAATGGAAGAGGAAGTGTGGAGGAAAGGGGAATCGTGGACTAGAGCAGTGTTTCTCAAACTGTGGATCGGGACCCACTTGGTGGGTCACGACCTGATTTCTGGTGGGTCCCAGGTGATGGAATGATCAGCAAAGCAATTGCCACAAGCCCTGAAGCTATTCAAAAACCAGATAGCTGCTAATTGCCCTTTAAAGAGCTGAGCTCCTGCAGTTTGCAAGATAGCTGCTAATTGTCCTGCAAAGAGTTGAGCTCCTGCAGTTTGCAAGCTTGTGTAAATATAGGGAGATAAATGCCTGAGCGTCTCATAAAGCTAGGTGGGTCCCAATAGAATGTTATTTTAAAAAGTGGGTCCCGGTGCTAAAAAGTTTGAGAACCACTGGACTAGAGCAGGGGTTCTCAACCTTTGAAGGCCCGGGTACCCCCTATCACGGTCCAATTTTATGAAGTATCCCCTGATAATTAACTGCTAATTAATTGGATCAATTAATTAATTAATTAATTATGTA
This sequence comes from Plestiodon gilberti rubricaudatus, assembly GCA_026170595.1. NCBI lineage: Eukaryota > Metazoa > Chordata > Lepidosauria > Squamata > Scincidae > Plestiodon > Plestiodon gilberti. The sequence continues at coordinate 14,359,165 of JANXHW010000006.1, read as the reverse complement.
ATTACTCGTTAAATAAAAAAGTACTAAAACAATTTTAAATGTGAAAAAATGTCTTATTTAACTGTGTGAGAGAGAGACAGACATGCAAGGATCTCTTTTTTTCTCCAAGTCACAAAATCAGCTCCTCCCTCCCCCACACCCCACCAAAGTACATTTTCCAAAGTATAAAAATAAGCCCAAAACCAAAATCAGAGAGACAGAAGGGCTCCAAAAATAATTTAAAATCCATGTTAATTAACACTTAATTAGCTGCTGATGGGGCAGATAAGGGGCAGGGCTTGGCGTACCCCCAGCAAGAGGTCTGCGTACCCCTAGGGGTACCCGTACCACAGGTTGAGAACGATCATGTTCTACTTGGGACCTTCCTGGAGCCATTTGCTGGGTCACTGTTGGAAACAGGATACTGGACAAGATGGAATTTGGTCGAGATTCCAGCAAGGCAATTCTTATATTCTTGTCTCACATACATTCACTTGCCTGCAAAATGTCACAGATTCTCTTACATACAGAGCCAGTGTTCCACACAGTATAATGTTCCCACCAAAAATGTACACATTTCCTCATGAAAACATTCCAAGTGATTCATCACCACATGCCGCTTTCACGGCGTCAACCTGAGGCACTGTGGCAAGTCACAGGAAAGCTCACTAAGGATGCCTCTGTAAAGCACACTAGATCATTTGAAACTGGCTTAGCTGTTATGGTTTCCCTCAATAACCCCAAGGAATTGTAATTCTGTGACAGTGCATTTGCTATTTGAAACCTTTAGTCTCCCTATGAAACTACAATACTCAGAGTTCCTTGGGAGAAGCCATGGTAATAATGCCAATTTATAGGCATGTTCACAATGATGCTTTGCGATTGGTTTCTTATTATTAGAATGATTGCAAACACACAGTGGAAGTCTTGCCGTGGGGAGGAACAGCTACATGGGGGTGGGGAGATTTGGAGTGGGCAAATGTTGTGTAATTCACATTTTGTACATGGCTAGATCTCACTGGCACTTCTAGGCTTGTTGCCCTGTCATGTATGGATTACCCTTGGCCTTGGGCCAAAGAAGGGATCTGGATTCAAATCCTTACTCAGCCATGAAGTTACATTAGAGAGAAAGAGCAAGCTAGAAAGGGAATCAGGCTCTTGGATTGTCTAGTATTGTAGTAAAATATGTGCAGCAGCTGGGAAAAGCAGAAAATTGAGTTAGAGGGACAGAACTGGGCTTGAACCACAAACAAATGCTTACCCAAACTAACTTTATTATTTTTCAGCTTTAAAAGAGACCCAGTAAATTAGCAGCTTCATTTATCCAGCATTTTCTGTTCCTAGGCACTTTATTGCTTACCAAATGAAAGTGTCTAATGAAAAGGGGTGATTTATAGTCCGTCAGCCTCCTAGAGCCAGGAGCAATTATCTGCATCCCGGAATGCAACATAGGAGAAAGGAAAAACTAATTCATTCCTCAGCCCAACTTGACCAACCCACTGACCAAAGAGGGGTGGGTTGGATCCTGATCTCTATTCCAAAATCCAATCAACTACACATAACAATGGAGATCTGACTGGATTCTGAAACACCAGGAAGAAAATCAAGGACAGAGATGTGGAAATGAACCAAGAGCAGTAGGTGCAGTGCAAGGTAAAGTATAAGATGAAGCGTTGTTCTCAGCACTAAAATAACCCATGTGGCTCTTAAAAAAAAAAAAATTTGTACAGTGTTTTTTTTTCCAAAAGGCCTCAAAAGTCAAAACATAATACCATAAGACAAAAAGCCATTCAGACTTCAGTGGATGGAGCAGAACCTCCTCCAGATATCATATCATAGTAGAGCAGTGTTTCTCAAACTGTGAGTCCTGACCTGATTTCTGGTGGGTCCCAAGTGATGGAAAGATCAGATAAGTAATTGCCTCAAGCCCCGAGGCTATTCAAAAATCAGATAGCTGCTAATTGCCCTGCAAACAGCTGAGCTCCTGCAGTTTGCAAGGATCTGAGTCGTTTGGATCGTGAGTCGTGAGGATCCGGCAGTTTGCAAGCTTGTGTAAATAGAGGGCGATAAGTGTTTGAGTGTCTTTTTTATAGTGTGTGTTTTTCCAAGTCCACCAATGACAGGTAGTGGGGGCCGGTGAAGGCTGGGTCACATAACTAAGCCCCTCAAGCAGGGGCATAACAAGCTACCATGGCGCCTGGAGCACGGGAGCTTGCTGCACCCCCGGAAGTGACATCATGTGACGTCACTTCAGGTTAGCGCACTGTTTCCCGGGCTGCAGGGCAGGTGGGGGAGGGTCCCAAACAGCTCCCAAACAGAGGGAGGCAAGGCACAGGGAAGCAAGGTTTTTGCAATAAGACAGGTTTTGCAAGCCTGTCGCGATTCAACCTGCTGTTGGGGTGATCAGGGTACAGTGATCGGAGGTTTTCCCTGCAGAATTCTCTGCCAACACACACACGCACATATAAATGGAAAGAGGGGACAGCAAGGCGGTGCCGTGCATTGGAGCCAGCTTCGGCTGGGCGCAGCAAATGTGGCTCCTTTCTCCGTTTCACCCGCCTCTCCATGCCGTGGTGAGGAGAAGTCGCCCCCTGGCTGACCCTGATGTGGGCAGTCGAGGCTGGCGAAAGACCTCGGGGAGAAGCTGGTCGCCGAATTCCTTCTGTGCACGCCTAAGCCCCGGTGACCAGAAAGGGAACTTTGGAGCTCCGATCGCCCGCGACAAGCACTGTGTCTGGGCTGCCCGGCTTCACATGCTTTATGGTTGCCTCCCTGAGCTTCAAGGTGCGCACAGTCGCTGCCACTACCCCGCCCCTCCGCCCTCAGGGCTGATTCACACTACATGAATCCAGGCGCGGATGCCCGTGCCCCTGCCCCTGCCCCAGCGCGCAGAGCTGGTCGGAAGGGGTGTCTTCCCGTCTGTTGTCCCTCCTGCTGTCCCGCCTTCTTATGAAGGTGATTGGAGGTAGTTCTGATTGGCATGCAGCCACTCTCCCTCCCCTCTCATCCGATTGGTAGGCTGCAGTAGCTCCACGAACCCGCCCCAGCTCCGTGAAGCCCGCCCCCTCAAAAGATGAGGGGATACCATTTTTCCAGCTTCTGCATTGCGGAGCTCGCAGCTGCTCCGCTTGCTTCCGAAATGCTGTCAAAGAGCTCTGCGCATCTCCGTAACGCGCTGGGATTCGTGTAATGTGAATCAGCCATAGTTTCTTCCCACCCCCTAAAACATTCCTGAGACTTCTTCTCGCACAGCGACCACGCGTGACCGGACCCCCAGTGACCAGCAGAAAGGGTTTCAGTTGGTCTTAGAATGTTTACTGCCTTCTGAGGACGCCACAGACATTGGTGGCGAAACGTTAAGAGCTGTGATATTTTGATGTTGTAACATTTTAATATTTAATTAAACGACGAAACCTTTTCCAGGCATGACTAAAGTTTTTAACTCAGTGATTTGTTCTCGTGGCGAAAATCTTAAAAAAGAACTTATTTAAAAGGAGATAGAGTTGAGGGGAGGTGTAAATCAACAGTTGGCATTAGCAACCCTGTAGCATCCCCAGGCCCCACTTCCTGACTCTTAGGTTTGGTGATATCGCCAACCTGGCAACCCCCACTGGTCACTGCTCAGCTAACCTCAGAAGGTGGTGAAACCCAGGGCAGGGACTCTTAATGCAAGGGCAGGTGTATATTTGAGGAGTTGTGGTTCATCACATACTGTACCCTGATCTCAAGGTCCATTGGCTTGACAAATACAGCACCACGCTGTCTGAGGCCTTAATTTTAAAATTAGAACCAAACTTCTAGCAGCTTAGGAAATTAATATGTTTTTGCTATACACAATTACGCTGTTGCTCCTGCTCCCATTTGTGCAACGATGGAAGGAATTTATCCGAAAACACTCCTCTCAGTAGCTTGCACTGCCTCATTAGAGTACTAATTAGCTAGTTAGGTTATTATTACGGCCTACTGAGCATTGTGTAATTAAAGGAGGAGGGCTTTTTAAAATATGTTTATTAAGTTTTAACAGATGAAAAATCTATGCTGAGCTCGATCCAGTCCACTGCAGGCAAAGAAATAGCCATCAAGCTATAGGAAGTAAAGTCTTTCAAATTACATTCAGCAAACTTCATAACTATTGTCTGTCTTTCCAGCCCAAGACAAAAGTGTGTCAGAGGAGGCTACCATTGAGGCTCAAAATGAGAAATAAACACCTGCAGACTGAAGATTATCACCAGCTATTTTGCTACTTGTTCTGCAACCAGCAAGCAACCAGTAAAATTTTATACACTCTTCACTATGTGAATAAAGCACTACTCAAAGGGTCATGCTACCCATTTAGTTATAGCTCTATAATTGGAACTCCTTTTTTTCCTGTAAAAGCAACCATGGAGGAAGCTATTTGGATCAGGACTGCAGCATGGGTGAGGAGGGCCCAAGCATTTACTCCTGCACCACAGCCCTGATCCAAATCCAAGTGTTGTTAGCTGCAGTGGAGAAAACATTTGGGCACTAATTGTGCTCATCAGTTTTCCCCAATGTGGCTAATAGTTGTTTCAGGGGGGAGGGGCAAATTAACAATGCAATCCTATGCATGTCTATTCAGAAAAAGTCCCAATAGGGTTTACTCCCATGAAAGTGTTATAGGATTCAGTGGCATAGGAATGGGGGGGTCGGGGGGGCGTCCGCCCACGGCTGGCTATGCCACTGATAGGATTGCAGCCTATGTCAGAGAATCAGCAAGGGAGAAAAGGGTTGGAACCTCCCTCCCTTCTTCCAAATCAGGACCCTCCATGGCTTTTACATACAAGAAAATTAATTTTAAAGTTCCAGTCACGAAGCTCCAACGTAACATGTAGTTTGGCCTTCAACTGCAGATATTGGGGACCATTTGAATCCCCCAATTCTGCGGATGGTGTCTTTCCACATATGTATTTCTCTCCTATTTCACCACTGGTGACCTTATGAAAAAGGGGGGCCCTTAGGGGCTGCCCCAATTTATAACGACAAGAGTTTTAAACGTTCTGCAATAGTTTCCCTAGAACCAATGCAGCAGCAAAAGACCTCCAGAGATATTTGGATAGATGCATGAATCCTTGTGGATATCTCTCAATTTTTCTGTTATATCAGAAATCCCATAGATTTTTGTTTTGCATGCATATTTCTGTTATGGAGGGCTGAAAACTGCAAGGCATCAAAGGCTGAAAACTGCAAGGCAGCCACACGTCTAAAGTTCTATATTCACTATAATTCTATTTGTGACAGCTCACAGGAGTTTGCTCACATTCAGGGTCCTAAGTGATGGGCATCTTTGCTATCAGAAACAAAATGTTTACTAATTCAAATTAGACCCTCCGCAGTGATGAGAGTTTGGGCCTGGGCTCTGTTGAGTAACCTGGGCCTCCCTGCTAATTGCTATTCCACAGTGCACACTTGTATTTAGTGATCCAATTGAAGTTTATAAAGCTGTGAATCCAGCAAAAGTGAACAGAATTTTTATCCCTCTTTCATAACTAGAACACAAAGTCATCTAATGAAACTGATTTACAGTAGATGCAGGATACAGAAAAGAAAGTTCTTCACACAACACACAATGAATGGAATTTGCTAACATAGAATAATGTCCATTATCTCAGATGGCTTGCTTAAGTTTTCTTATCATTATAATATTACCCACTTTTCAAGTTGACTCCCAGTGGCTTACTTTAAAATCCATGGGAAGGTACAACGTAGAATAATTGTGTGTATATAGTACGGGTGGCCAAACTGTGGCTCCTGAGCCACATGTGGCTCTTTGATGTATAATGTGCGGCTCTTGGAAATATGCTGGCTGAGCTCCTTTTTGCATCACAATTAATATAAAAGGTAAATAAGAATTTTTCAAGCTTTATAAATATTTACCAGGTATAAACTGAGAGTCCATTGGATTAAAACGTAAGTTTAATGCTGCTCATGATGAGAAAATATATTTAAAAATTTAAATGCTTCTTAAATATTGCAGCTCTCAAACATCTGAAGTTTATCGTATGTGGCTCTTAATTAGGCATGTTTGGCCACTCCTGGTATATACAATAACTAAGATGTTTGTCTCTCGCAATATTCCAGTTTCATTTTCTTTTTTCTTGCATTTTGTTTTAAAAAACTAGACAAGTTCATGGGGGAGAGATCTCGGCGCAGTCACATGGAAGGTCCAGAAGCAGGCTAGCATATCTCTGACTCTGGATATCTGTTGTTGTTGCGGGGTGGGGTGGGGGGACAACAGCAGGGAAGAGCTCTTGCCTTACTTCTGCGCTTCCATCCATTCCAGCCGACTACTGTGGGGAACTGGATAGATCTTTGAGCCGATGCGTAGAACTTATTATAAGCTGCTCTTATACTACCAGGACTGCGTTGTGGCTTCATCGGTACTTTGGGCAGAGTCGAGATAGGAAAATACACACAGCCAACTTCTGGCAAATTAAATACACTGAAAAAGCCTCCGTTGGCCACAATTTACAGTGGGCGCGAATGACGCTGCTCTACCCCTTTCAATCTCTGTGGTTCTACTTTAGGCCGGAAGTCCTTATCTGTGCGTGTGACTGGTAGTAAACGACTAGAGACTTTCGGTCTCGAGCTAATTCTATGATCTTAAGATAAATGTGAGAAGGGGGACACATAGCGGGGGCAGTTGCTGGTCTCATCGAGCAGTCGGGATGTCGACGGTCTATATCGGGAGAGAAAACTTTTAACTATAGTAGCTAGCTGTAGCCGGGAAACAGAATCCTCCCGGATTCCACCCGTAGCAAAGCAATGGCGGCTTCCGCATAGACACGCAACGCACGCGCTCGGCTACGTGGCCAATGCTACTCCGCGCGGCCCCTCTAGTCTTTTCCTCGCTAGCATTCTAGGAGCCAACGCTAATTGGCTTTCCCTCTTCGAAAGGCTCCTCTAGCAATAGGCCAGAAGAAGGAAGCTTCGCCTCACTATTGGCTAGTGGGGCAGGAAGGCGGAGCCGCTCTCGGCAATATATAAGCAGCCTGTCGGTGCGGGTTTCTTTCTTTCAGCTGTGGTCGGCCACGTTTTTGGAAGGTAAGGCTAGTAGGTAATCGTAGGCCTGTTTAGTCTAGGCCTTGGGTAGTAAACTGTGCGGGGAAAGCTACGCGATGGCTACTACATAGAAAAGGTTGAACGCCGCTTTGAGAGAAGGTTATCATTAGTCGCCAGTTGAAAGTCCTGCAACTATTGCACATGCGCTTTAGAACCTTGGGCCCGCTCCTCTAACATCCTCCCTTTTCTGCGCATGTGCGGGATATAGAAAGCGGAGACAGTCGTGTGCGTGCGTGTGTCTCATTGTCCAAGGGCACGTGGTTTATTCTTGAGCGGCCAGCGGGTGTTTGTGCATTCCCTTTTCCAGGTCCTTTACGAGTGGTAGGAATCAAATACGCGTTTTGTCTGTCTTACAATCCTCACCGCTTCCTCTCTATCCCCAAGTAGGCGTGCTTTCCTTAGTAGTTCTGTAATGCTAACATTGTCCTTTACTGGGTTTGGTAAATCGCGTCTAGGTAACCTGGTGCTCTCCACAACATGTTGCCAAATGATTGCGTGTGCTAGAATGACCCCCATATGCTGTGGATTGTCTCTCTATTTTCTGTTATCTGTCCCTGGAAAACCACTGCTCAACATTTACCATGGGGGACAGTTTTATTAAACTTCGTTGATAATACTGTTCATCACTGTTTCATATTTCAGCTTCTGCCCTCAGGGCTTCTAGAAATTTAGATCTCTCAGTTGCATCTGACTGGCAGTGTACACCTGTGTAACTACGTGTGCATTAATGCTAGGGGACTATTCTGGTAACAGCCTGTTTGGTGCTCTGCAGCTGTGGTGCAAATTTTGAGCTGTGTAAGACAGTCACTATTTTTTCTAGTATATCTGTGACCAAAAAGAACCATTGGTCTCTTACCTTTCAATGGCTACTGGATAGGCTGTTGCTGAGTACTGTATATGATTGAATACAGGAGGCAGAGTAGAGCCCTTCCACAGTGTAATAGGGAGTGGGGCTTGTACAGATATCCTTGAGAATGGATGTTGCATACATGATGCTGTGAAACATTGGAGGCAGTGAGAAGGCCCTTTCTCCTTCTCAAATACCGGTAGATGGGATTGCTTCCTTCTGTCTTGCTTTTTCCCTCCCCCCATTGTTTCAGCAAATAGACTGGCTGTTTTGCTTTTTGAATTGATGGCCAAAGTCCTGTTGTTGGATTACTTGGCAACCTGCATATGTAGTAGAATGCTTTTTCACATGAAAAATGTCTATTCTGGGGTTGATCATTAATATGCCTTGTAAATTACAAGTGTTGCTGAGCATCTATGAAAAGCATTTCTCTCAAATTATGGGAGTAAGAGAATTTGCTCCACTTCTGTACGTGTGTACACACACACACACCCATTAGTTTGGAACATCTGGGCTTAATGAGGACTATAGAGATGCCATGTGATTCTCACAACATAGCAAATTGGAATTTTGTGTCGCATGCAAGTTTGGACTATCCCAACTTATGCAAAGTCAGTTTTTCAGTCATTGTGAGTTGCGCAGATAAATCGGAGAGATGTCCTGTGAAGGCTTGGAACAGGGCTCGAACAGTCATGGGCAACTGGACAGCAACATGCATAAAAACCTTATTATAGTATGGACACCCAGGAGTCCAACTTTATTCCAAATTGGACTGATGTTTGCTTCTAAAGTCTAATATCTTTCAGCCGTGCTCTGAAGGCGAGTTGGTTAAAAGACCCAAACTAGTTAGTTTGCGCAAAAAAAAAAGTAACATGATCGGCATTTTCATTGTGAATCAGTCAACATGGGCTGTCGCACCAAAGATGTTCATCTTTGATGTAGAAAATGGACCTCCATCAAATATGTCTTTGTCAACCTTGGAACAGGTGGAGTGAGAGAAAAGAGGAACTGTTAGGCTTTACAAGGCTGGGAAAGGGGATAAAATAGGTTGTTGGAGCAAGTTCGGAGAAGAACTTGCCCCAGATTCCTGAGAATATTATTCTCGGAGGTCAGTTTGGCATTACCAGTAGGTATAGAGAAATGCATGCCAATAAAGGTAGTAGGGCTATACTTATTTAGGAGGCCAAGATGTAAATTGCTGTTGAGTCCTGTCCATCTTAACTAGATGATTAACTGGATGTATATACAGTGGGCCCCGCTATCTGTGGATCCGACATCTGCAGATTTGTCTCAAAGCGGATTCAGCGGTCACCTTTTGGCTGGCAAGCCGCTCCATTTGCAGGGCTGTAGAGAGTGAAATCACGCTCCTACAGCCTCTTTCTTGTCTCTTGACTCCCCCTCCCTTCCCCATGGTCACTCCAGAATGCATTGGGGCAAGTCTGGGGAAGGGAGGGGGAAGATAAGCGACTGGAAGAGACTGTAGGTGCATGATTTTACACTACAGCCCTGCAAATGGAGTGGTTTGCCAGCCAAAAGGTAACGCAATTTTTAACCTCTTTTTCCAGTGTCCCCTGTATCTATGCTAAAGCAATTTCGCTTTACACAGATTTCAGTATCTGTGGGGAGGGAGGTGTCCGGAATGGAACCCCCACAGATACAGAAGTCCAACTGTATACATATAGAAACTTCATTTGCTTCAGTAGTTGCAGCTATTTTGACTTGTCTCCTCAACTATCTATCTTTATTTCTTCACAGGCCTGGATTTGGTCCATTTAGGCCAGAATGCCTGTTGCCAGGAGTTGGGTATGTCGGAAGACATATGTCACCCCCAGGCGACCCTTTGAGAAATCACGCCTTGACCAGGAGTTGAAGCTGATTGGTGAGTGTTCTGGTTGGGAGATAGTGTCTTGTTTTCAGAATTGCACTCTAGAGGCTACAGTAGGTGAACTCTGGTCTCTCCTTCCCAGGTGAATATGGGTTGCGGAACAAACGTGAAGTGTGGCGAGTGAAGTTCACTTTGGCCAAGATCCGCAAAGCTGCCAGAGAGCTGCTCACGCTGGATGAGAAGGATCAGAGGCGTCTCTTTGAAGGTAAATGTCGGCCTGGGAGTTGTAATGGTGCTTGTGCCTCCCAATACACCTTGCCAGTGGCGTAAACCTCAAGGTTCTGAAACTTAAGCTCACTTGCTTTGGGTTTTTTCCAGTTCTTAAATACATCCATGGTCTGGCTGTCTTGGCAGAACCTTTGTACATCACTGTCCCAATATGACAGATCTGAGAGCGGCAGACTTGTCAAAGGCTACTGTAGCATCTGTGGCCGAGTGGGGATTTGAACTTGGGGGGGTCTTGGCATCTGTGCCCAATATGGTAGGAGATGCTGGCTTTGTAGCATGTGGCTGCATGTAGCAGACCTCTGCTTCAAAGGTTATAGCAGTATTTGAACAGCAAGGGGGGCAGAAGGGGCCTAGTCCCCTTAGTACAGTGGTTCTCAAAGTGGTGGGTCACAACCCACCATTGAGAACAAAAGCTGTCCCCTGCGCCCCTTAAGGGGCGGGGACGGCATGGCGGCAGCAATCCTGAGGATCACCACAGCTGAAAAAGTACCCAGAACATGTCAATCCAAAGATTGGGGAGGCCTCCCCAAAGCCCCACCAGGCCCCAGTAAGGCCAAAACCAGTGTTTTGGGGTGTGTTTTCCCGGCGGCGATCCCTAGGGATCGCTGCCCCCCCTCGCGCAAACGTTCAGGAGTTTTCCCGTGAGCTGCCTTAGTATATGTTTTCTAGAAGGTACCGGTTGAGGGAAATCAGAGTGTGACTTGTGGATTTCATGAAGGATCACCTTGTTTCCGACTTGACAGTACCCCAAGTTTTGGACTTGTGTGCCATTTCCTCCAAACTTGTACGATCAGGCTTCCTGTGGGATGTTTGCATGACTGTTTACTTTGCTATCTTTTAATGGGGGGTTGGCAAATTCGCAGGCCTCTTCAGAGCTTACTTACAGGTCTCTCCTCTTCCCAGGCAATGCCTTATTGCGCCGTCTGGTCAGAATTGGGGTGCTGGATGAGGGCAAGATGAAATTGGATTACATCCTGGGCCTGAAAATTGAGGATTTCTTAGAACGACGCCTCCAAACCCAGGTCTTCAAGCTGGGCCTGGCCAAGTCAATCCACCATGCCCGGGTGCTCATCCGCCAAAGACACATCCGGTATGCCGCTTTGGATCCAAGTTCGGGGCATGTGGGAGCAGGTCTAAACTCTTGAATGTCAGAATGCCTTTGTTTTGTGTAGAAAGCAAGAAGTGGGTTATGAGAACAGGATCTTCCCCTTTAAGTTCTACCTTTGCTATCTTTTATGTATAGCCTGCACAGGAGTGTGTGGGGCACTGTCTCAGCTGTGTGCCTCTTAAACCCACCAGCCCCTTTCATGGATTGGAACTCTGGATAGTCTAATAGCCAAGCAACCCACCTCATGAGGCTACATGGCAAAAAAAGATTTCAGCAAGGCTCACTGCGGCTCAGCCGTACACCTTGCGAAGGCCTTGGCGCATGCTGGCAGTGGAGGTAACGAGTAGTCTCCTCTTTCATGTGATCCTTCTTGTTGGCAAATGGCCAGCCGCCTGGATGTGGAGGGAGAGCCAGTCTTTTTTTTCTCCCAGAGTTCAGCCTTAAGTATGGGAGTAAGCCCCATTGAATTCAGTGGGACTTACTTCTGAGTAGAAGTGTCCCAAGATTGCCCTGTGTAGTAAGAATGTAATCCTAGTTGTAAGGCAGTAACTAGTTCCTGCTAATCCAGTCTTGGATCACATGAATGTAGCAGAGATGTGCTTTTTTCTAAATATTGCTGCTGTGTGTCTTGACTCTTGCTGGAAGGACTAGGAACAGTATTGGAGGGGTGGTGGTCCCATCATATCCTGTTCCTCACATTGGCATGTTCTTAAGAATTGGATAATCGGACCACCATATCCTTTTCTGTAAGTGGCCAACTAGGTGCTTACAAGTAGGGGGTGAGAGCCACAACCCTCTCCTGCTAGCACTCTTGGCAACGGGCATTCAATGGCAGGCTTCCTGTCAATCTAGGCAGGCTTTGTGTAGCTATCATGGTTAATAGCCATTGGTACACCTATTCCTACATTTGCCTAATTCCCCTTGAAGCCATTTAAGTCTGCTTCAAGATACAGCAATCGTCACTGGGTTATTTACCTTAACCCCAGTCGCTTTTTGGGGTTTGTGGAAACAGCAGGACTTAGTGGTGGTTGCTGGTTGCACTGGCAGGGGGTGGGGTTTTTAGTGGTATGGGAAGCTCTTGTACAGGAGAGGGGGGGGGTTGGTCACCACTCTGTAACCTTCTCCTTTCTCCCCTCAGTGTAAGGAAGCAAGTGGTGAACATACCTTCCTTCATTGTTCGTCTGGACTCCCAAAAGCACATTGACTTCTCCCTCCGTTCACCGTATGGTGGTGGCCGTCCAGGTCGTGTCAAGAGAAAGAATGCCAAGAAGGGTCAAGGGGGTGCTGGCGGTGGGGATGATGAGGAGGAAGATTAAACTGGGGGGGGGGGCACCCCAGCACAAGCTGATGGGGAATCATGTCTGCCTTGCTGTATTGTTTATTCAATAAAAAAATTGTGGACAAAGAATTACAGTATTAGCTCTTATGCTGCCAGTAACCCTGTGGAAAATGCTCAGAAATATGTGCAAAGCGCCTTTTTCTTGTTGTCACGCTGCAGAAATTGGTTGAGTGTTGTGATCACCATTGTAGAGATGGGATGCGTGCCCCTGGGCAAGGATTTTCCATAGAGAACAGAAGAGGGCCAAAATTGAGATGGGGTAGAGGGAGGAGCAGGCATGAATGGGCTAAAGTTGAGGTTGTTGACGATCACATGCATACTGGTGTATGCTTCTGCTTTCATTTGTTTGCATAGTGCATGTGTGTGCATTTTGTGTGAGGGGAGGGGAGGGGGTCCTTGTTCCGTTAGCCTGCCAGTATAAAGGAAGACCTAACATTCATAATTCTTTCTGGTAAGAAAGGGTTAGCTTCAGTTCTGATGGCTGGGCCAAGAAACACAAGAAAAGGTTTCTTCCTCTGTTTTCCTCTCCTCCCCCCCCCCCTTGCCACTGCTTTCCCAACTCAAAACCAAAATAGAGAGGAGAGGCCATGTCCAATGATATCTTGAACCACTTCAGTCCCTGGACCCATAATAACCACACTTGTCGCTGCACAATCCCCAGTGAAAACATGACTAGAATTTGTTTGCCTGCTAAGATTGCAGGCAGCCCCTTTCTAGAAGATAAAACTGCTGCTGGAAATAGCACGATTAAATACACTAGCAGAGGGGCTCCAGCCCAGATGTGGGAGCCAACAGATGAAAACGGGAGTTGCCAGCAACAGAACAGAGCTTTCTGGGTGCCACCTTGACTCGCTTGGCAAACGAGCATTTCTGTTTTTAGAAGTGTAACACTTCTTGCGCCTTAAGTGTTAGGAACTGAAGGGAAATGGGCCTTCCTGTTTGATCAGGGCAACTTGAAGCCCTGGGTCACCTGGCCTTGGAGAGGAATTGGCAGGGGCTTGAGCAAGTAGTTTCCAGTAAAGGGATCTGGCTTGCCAGCAAAAAAATAAATAAATCTGGTACCTTTGACCAAGAAACTGTAAGCAGGGCAGTGGTGACTGCAACAGTGGAAGCCTAAAGTTCTTAATATGAGAGGGAGAACAGCAGGGACTCTGAAAGAGGTGAGTTGCTTGTCAAGCAACATTGTAAATTAAGAGTGTAAAAAGTTCAGCATTATTACACTTGATACGATAGTTGGTTTATATAGGAAGGCTTGGTAAGGTGCTTCAATGTGTTGAGATGCCGTTTTCTGAAATTCAAATTGAGACAAGTCATAAGTATATGGGGAAGTAAACAGGACCCTTGTACAGACTGACCTACAAGAATGCACAAAAGGGAAGGGTCTTCTCTATTCTTCCTGCTAAGAGCTCTTTTTTCATGGCCTGATACAGAGCTATAGCGCTGTCTGCTATTCCAGGCTCTTCAACCTTTTGACTACATTGGGCTGTTTATAGAAAATATGCACAAACTTGAGCTGCTGGACACAGCGTAAAAGTAGCTGAGTTTGTGGTTTCATTTGCCTTAAAGACGTCTTTTTCCATAACTGCTTTCCTGAGTCAGCATTCTTGAGGCCTGTCAAGTTACAGTAATGACCCAACTGGGGGCAGTGACTGGAAGGGGAGAGGAAAACAGGATCCTGAGGTGGTCAAACAAGATGAGTGGGAGAAGACTGAGCGCAGCTGTGTCTACAGGACTCCTGGAACCCAGCACTGGAAAGGAAATGCCTTTGGATTGGAGCTTGGGGGAGAGGGATGTCGCGATTCTATATGAAATAACTGCAAGAAAGTCTGTCCTTTGCCACCCTCTACAACATATGGGTGTGTGTGCATGTGGCAGCAAGCCTAACTAGGCTAGTTTATGAATTCACATTTTTATCCCTCTTTCCTCCAAGGTTCTCAAGGTGACACCCACCCACCTCCAAACAGATGCTGGCTGACCTACTTGCCAAGCTTCATGACCGGTTTGAAGCTGGGTCCCTTGCTCACAGTCAGTGTTCTAACACAAGAGGTACCAAGGCTCAAGCTAATTTTAGAAAGTAATGCTGATAGCAGGGGCCCCACCATGCAGAATGCCAATGGGATGGAGGCATACATGTACATCCCTGCAGCTGAGCAATTCTGAGGTTCGAGGTGATGTTGAAAACTTGATCTGTTGGGACTGATCTGTGACAGCCGCTTCATGCATGCAAATTGACATTTTAAGTTGGAGTAATTGGATGATGGGGGGGGGGGGAGAACCATGTGTAAACACCTTTTAGTATACAGCTGTACTTTTTGAGTCCGGAGCTTTTTGGATATATAGAGCACCCAGTCCAGGTTCTAGAAGCGAGTACTTCCAACCCCATTACTAGTAGAATTTGGGATCTGAGACAGCCCACATGAAGGGAGGACAACTTCACTGGTGTGTAAAGAGATGACTGGTATTATAGGCCAGTTGGTTTATTCCATGAAGAAGTACAGGCACCTCCAGCAAAGCACTGCTTGTGTGCAGCCAGTTCTGTTCATGTACTGTACAAGGAATGTTTGGAGAGAAGCTTGCTGCAGGGGGAGGGTGCAACGGACCCCCCTTAGCTGCACAGTGAGTTCAAGAGTCCCTGAGGTACTGGCAACCCTTCCAGCTGAGCCCTGGTGTCCCCCCTGCCCCGTAGGCTGGCTCGCACAGCCCGCCGGCACAGCCCTTGTAAAGTGGGCACCTTGCAGCAGAGCGGCTGGGTGAGAGCCAAGGGCACCGGAGGCTGTCCCTCCCTTTCCTGGTAACAAGGGCCCCCTTCCACTGCCCCCAGGCAGAGATAATGCTCAACCAGCTGGATCACGCAGCGGAAGGTTGGGGGGTGACCAGCCCCTGGCAGGGCCTCCAGGTGGAAGGCGGAGCCTTGCTGCTGGATGCGCAGGTTGGTAATACCCGTGTTGGTGCGGACACTTAGGGTGAAGAGGTGGTGGTGGTCAGAGGAGTCTCGGACGAGGAAGACGCCAGGGGGCTGGGATATCAAGAGGCGCTTGGCTGCCGTCCCCGACAGGCTGCCCCAGTAGAACCCACTGGCCTCAAGGCGTTCCAGGGCGCTTTCCACCCGCTCAAACTCCCCACAGAAACTCTTGAAGTGGTAGGAGGGTGGGGTGGTGGTGGTGCTGCTGCTGCTGCTCATGGCTGCCACGGCAGCGGGGGCAGGTGCTGGCGGGCAGCACCAGCAGAGTGGGACCATTGCGCCTCCAGTTGGCCGAGAGGTGTCTTGGATCAGTTACCGGAGCAGCATCTAAGAAGAAAGGCAGTGACACTTCAGACGCACATATGCACCCCTACACAATAATATATACGGGAGATGCTGCCATACCTAATGCTTGAGCTATAGGACGGCGCTGTAGGCAGCTTCCCACTACTCAAGCCAATGAGAGAGAAACCACAAAATCTAGGGCATACATACTGCAATTTACCTAAATGTGTAAAACGTTTTCTCTTTTTCTCTACCATGTTTGTCAAACCTGAGCTGAATGTGAACAGTCCATTCCAAATGTCTTACAGCTGAGGTTTAGAAAAGTACAATATCACTTTCAAGTGTCTAATAAGAGTTTGTTTTTAAATCAAGCCGCTGGGGTTCTGCAAGACTTGCTGCGTCCCTAGTGCCCTTGGCTTGTTGGAATGAAGCACTTTTGCAGAAACAGCTCCTGCATCTTGTAATGGGCTTGAGACGCATGGTGCAATGCTTTGGTTTAATTGAGCAAGCTCAGCTCTTGCACAGCTATTCCAGTAAGGTTATTTAGGGAACAACTGCTGGAGCTGAAACAGCAGCAAAGAAGGATGATACAGGTTCAAAGGAGTGCGATGAGCCCTAAGCACTCTCTGGTTCTCAAGGCTTGTACCACCCCTCCTCTGACATTTAAGACTTTGGCACTTATCTGCGGCGACAAGGGCTAGAAACTTGCAGAATTAAAGAAGCTGACATTCTCAGGGTTCAGATTTCTAATTGTAGAAGTACAGTACTCCCCCCCCCATATCTGCTGGGGATATGTTCCAGGCCCCTCCGTGGATACTTGAAACGGTGGATAGGAGCGAACACCCCCTCTATGGTTTCCTGAGGCCCCCCCGCCCTGCCTCCCCTGCGGGCAGGCGTGCACGCGCCCCCAGCTCTTATTTTTCTTTCAGCAAGCTTTGTTTCTTCTTTAAAACAAACAGAGAAGCAGCCTCCATTGCAGGAAAGTAGAACGAGACTAAGTCCTAGAGAAGCTCTGCAATGTTTCTGTTAACCTTGCAGAACCTTTCTAGGACTTAGTCTCGTTCTACTTGCCTGAAATAAGCAGCCAGAGGCTGCTTCTCCTGTTTGTTTAAGGAAGAAACAAAGCTTATTGGGAAAAAAGTAAAAGCCTGGGGGGGTGGTCCCCACGATCTGTGCATAACTGAAACTGTGGATAGCGAATCTGTGGATATGGGGGCCCACCTGTACAAGTACAAAGGATGTATGTGCAACTCTGTTAATACGAGTGAAAAGGAATGCAGCTGTATTTCCTGGTCCAGCCAGATGTACTGTACATAAAACAAGGAGTCGGGGAGGAAGAGTGCTTGCCTACCAGCTGCTCCTGTCTCCATAGATCCACAGCAGCCCTTGAGAATTCTTGCTGCAGACCTGCAAGCTCTACAGTTCAAAAGGAGAGTTCCAGAGCCCTGTATTATTAATCCCAGCCTCTCTTGTAAGGAAACCTTTCATTGGACTGTGTACCAGGTACTATAATGCTTTCTCTAACATAGGAAATCAGCTGTCCTATTTGAGCCCATGCTGGTTGCTTCTACCTCATAAATCCTTATCCCTGTGCCTGCGTGCAGATGTGTACACACTAGCGTTCCACAGCTCCAAATACACGTGTGTATTTGCAGTACTGCCTATTTTCACACCGCCTCACTGTCTGTGTCTGAGGAGCGCACGCTGCTGAAGTTCCTGCTCCTGTTGCTGAATCTTGTATTCACCGAGTCTGAAAAAAGCCAGGCTTGTAGCTGGCTTCAGAGGCCTGGGCTATACAGGCAGGGGAAAGAGTAGTAGAATGGATCGAACTACTTCATAGCACAGATAGGTGGTACCGTTTTTTATGCTCCCTTATGTTTTAGCCCTCCCTCCACCCAAAAACTACTGTAGTAGGGAGAAAGATTCTATCCAAGTCTTTTGCTTGCAACCCTGACCTGGTTTCTGTTTACAGGGAGTTTTTAGGATAGGGAATTGGCTTTTAAAAAGTGAGCACCCACTTGCAAGCCAAGGTGGTACAGCCCCACCTACCATCTCATCACTAGCAGGCCTCAGCAGCAGAGTGGCCAAGCAGTGAGAACCTTAGTCCCTCTGCGCCCCCTCACTAGATCTTAAGGGAGATCCTTTTTGCAGACCAAGTATCCCTCTTTTAGCTCAAAGCCTCTAACTATTTAATAGTTATGCTGTACAAGGTGGAGGCCCCTGCATGTTAGGAAACTGACCACAAGAGAGAGAGAGAGAAGCTTCTTAAAGCTTCAGAATGTTTTAAAAATGTTTAATCTCCCAGTGGCCCTGGGTGTGAGATTACTTTTCATACCTGCAAACTCATGAGGGTCAAACTAGATGTGAAGAGGAAGAATCAATGTCTTAAGAGCAGCGACAACAACATCGCCACTTCCCACATTTGGGTCAGCAGGATGGTACTGGGTGAGGGATGGCTTGACCCTCTCCCTCTCACGCCATTTTCCTGATTTAAATTCCCTCCCCCAGCTCCTATTAGTTGAGGAAGAGGGGGAAAAACCAGGTAGCACCCAGGTCCTTTCCCCCTCCCCCATGAATTAACTTTGGGGAGATTTGGATCTGAGTTGAGGTGCAGGAAAAAGGGTTAATCCCCTCCTTCCCCTCACTGTGGTCAAATTAGCCCCACACCCTCCATGGTTACTTTTAGCCAAAGAAAAAGACAATAGGAGATCACAGTCACAAATCTGCCCTGTCACATTTACTTTGGCCTTGTCAAACACATTCAGACCAGGGAGTCCTGGGTTCAAATCCCTGCTCGGCCATGAAGCTTACTCTGGGTAGCTTTCGGCCACTCACTGATGCTCAGCCTAACCTGTTGTGACAATAAAAAGAGGGTATCATGTACACAGCATTGAGTTTGTTGTAGGAAGGTGAGCTTAAGCAAAGAAATAATGAAAAATATGGTTTGGGGGAGGGAAGCGAAGACATATACTGCCTCCCCCCCCCCCATGTAAATTCTAGAGGTCTCCAGGAGAGGGGTTGAACCTTGAAGAACACTAGTGCACATGTGTGCGTATGAAGACATTTTTTAGAAGGCATCCTCTACACCTCACCCAAAGTCAAAAGAAGGGATGTACCAGGAACAGGTGCAAGGAAACCGGGGCCATTTGGTGCCTCCAACGCTGCAACCAGCACATTATCGACTCTGCCCAGCAGGGCTGCTGTACTAAATAGTGGAGGGGAAAATGACCTCATCGCCTCTGGGCCACTTTATGCGTCCCAAGTTATGCTCTAAGCAAGGCCCAGAGGAATCTGCCACCTGCACACATTCTTGGAACCTGCTCAGGAGAGTCATAAACAGGCAATTGCATTTATTTTGGATGGAAACACAGGAAGCCGTCTTCTACCGAGTCAGACCCTTGGTCCCACGAGGCCAGTATCGTCAACACTGATTGGCAGCAGCTCTCCAGGGTTCCAGAGAAGAGTGTTTTCCATCCCTCCCTACCTGGAGATGCTGCCAGGGAGGGAACCTGGGGCCTTCTGTGTGCACAGCATGTGGCCTGCCTGCCACTGCATGACAGCCCATTGCTGAGCCATTCAAAGAGTTTTAGCAAGCTGCTTCAAGTTGCAACCATTCACCACACGTCTGTTCCAGCTTCATAGAGAGAGGCAACAGGCAGACTCTCGTCATTCAGGTAATTCAGCAGCATCTCTCCACCAGGAACAAAGGATCCAACTGCAGCTGATGCTGAGGCAGAATGACCCACCCTCCGCTTCAGCAGAGGCTTTTTGGAGGGAGCCCAGGCCAGAGCAAGAACTCATGCAGAGATGAAAGAGACAGACAGCCTCCTTGTGGGAGGATTAATTGGGCTCATGGGAATTTTCAATTATGGCATTCATTTCTTGTGACACAAAACCAGTTTAGATTTTCATTCCTAGAATATTGGTCTTTGCATGTACAGTAACCCTCTGTGCAATATCAAGCCTTTTTGGCTACGGACACTCTAGCCTAAGGAGACTGTTTTTCTTTTTCCACAGCTAATAGCACCTGTGGAATTTAAATCAGAGAAATGGTGTGGGAGGGAGAGGGTCAAGCCCCCACTCACCCCATGCTAAAGCCCTGATCTAAATGTTGTCCCATGCCAAGAAGGCCCAATTATTCTCCCCCTCGGAGCCTCTGAGAGGAATTTTATCAGGGGGTACAAAGTTTCTTTTGGACCCCTTCTCAAAGGGGGAGGAGACAAATGGGCAGCAACGTTCAGAAGTCTCCATAGCCCAGGTCTACCAGGCTTCCCAATGTGGCGCCCAATCTACCCGCCTGGTAGACTCCCCCCCCCCCCCCGGTTGGCCCGGCCTTTTACTCTCTATGAGGCTAGCTGAGATCCTAGGAAATTTCTGGACCCCCTCCTTTGGCTCCCGGGCCCCCTTTTTGACCCTGGGCCCGGCTACAATTTACCCCCTTTACCCCCCTCTCTCATGGACCCTGCTCCCCCTCCTCTCCCATCAGGGTCACTCAGATGAATTTTATCAGGGGGTACAAAGTTTCTTTTGGGCCCCTTCCCTTCATGTGAATTTGGCTCCTGGGCCCCCTTTTTGACACATGTTTGACGCTGGGCCCGGGTACGATTGTACCTCCTTAACCCCCCTCTCAGACGCCCTGTCTCCCATGCTCCCTTATTATGTCTCCTTTGCACTCCCAGCTCCATAGGCACATTAGGGCCAGAAATAGGGCCTTCTCAGTAGTGGCACCAACCTTATGGAATTCCCTCCCTTTTGACTTGAGAACTGCTCCCTCCTTGGAGACTTTCCGGCAAGGCCTGGAAACTTTCTTGTTCAAAGAAGCCTTCTGAGTCTTTGCCTTTTTTTTTTTTATTTAACATCCAGCGATTACAGGTGTGGTGCTGCTGTTCTTGTACTCTTGTCTTTTAAAATGTAATAATGGTCTTTTTATCATTTTTAGATTGTGTTTATGAGTTTTTAATTAACTGTTTTATTGCTTTTAAAGGTGGTTTTTTTTGTAATTGTTTTTTCCTGTTTTGTAAGCTGCCTTGGGTCCCTTTGGGGAGAAAGGCGGGATAAAAATATTGTAAATAAATAAATAAATAAATTTCATGGGTCCCCCTGGCCTTGCCAAAGCCAGAAAACGTGGAGTGAGAAGCTCTTCCAAGATGGAGATTATTTTATAATATATTATTATAGATTAATATAATAATGTGCATTCCTTCCATGGAATGGTTGATCTAGGATGGCACCTTCTTGGGACTGTATAACTTCAGAATACAGGTGGAAGGAAATTGTGTGACTGAACATTCTCCCCCACATCAAAAGCTTCCTTGTTGTGAAAAGACATCAGGCAGATGAGGGCTTCTAGCTTAACCTCTCTATTGTTTTAATTTCACAATATGAGGGAACTTTCAAATACACCATCCCCAATTTGCAGTCTGAAGGTGTACAGTCGCACCAGGGCTGGGCTAGGCACTTGATTCTTCTGAATGTATATATTAGCCCTAAAGCTGGGATTCACACCATTTTCCATCAGCAGGCAAGGCAGATATTCAACAGGTACATCATGAGATAAATGTGTTGCACTTGGTTGTACCTGTACAGTATCTGGTTTGTGTAGAGATATACAAGTCAATGTGTGCAAATTTATTACATATACTGTATAATAACATCATAACCATTTGGTTGTGTTTTTCTTTTGTTTAGGCAAACTTTGGTTTTTGCAAGTGTGTTGAGGGGATGGAAGTTTGTTTGTTTAAAGAGTCCAGCCCAGTTTAAGTCCATCTGTTGCAATGGCAGACAATTAACCATGTGCTTAACTTTCCCATGATTTAAACAGCTGGGATTCAACGGTGCTGGTCTGTGGACCTTCTTTTGCTGCTGTTTTTATATCCGTTGATTGTTGCTCTAATTGTTTTTTTTTTCCTTTTTTTAAGGGTGCATACATTTCCTTGTGTATAGTCTTTAGCAACAGGGCACCTGCCTCACAGACAGACCCAGGTCCAATCCCCAGGTAGGGGCTGGGATTGGGAAGGCCCCCCCCCCATCCAAACCCCAGAGAGCCACTGCCAACCAGCCAACCCGGACAACATCAACCTCCTAGACGGACTAAAGGTACAACACAGGTTCACATAAGGAGGGACAGCAGAACTGTGCCCAAATGCAAAACAACGGCTCTCCTCCACCCCATGGGAATATATGGGGAAAACAACTCAAGGCACAGCAGGAAGGGCTTACCCTGGTTCCAGCAAGGAATTTCCTCTTGGGCCAGATGAATTAGAAATCCTGCTGCTGGTGGGCTTTTTTTCCAGCACTCTCAATTGTAGATGCTATCAGATTTAGGGTAGGGGGAGGTGTACAAATCTTGAATGTGGCAAGTTTGGTTCTTCACGCTGTTGCATTAGAAATCTTAGAGAGTTTAGGGATCTCGGTTCTCAGAAACAGAATGCGAATTTTTTTGAAATACTGTCGTTTCTAGCTGACTTCTCACATTTTGCCAGATTTTGAATTTGTGCAAGATCGCATTTTTGCAGGACCCAAGATTTTACGTATACAGTATTCCGTTCCTTCCTTATATTTATTTAAAATATTCCAATTTTTCTCCTGCCCTCTATAATGATTATTCTAGATTATCATAAATAGATTATGATAGATTATTTTATAATATATTATTGTAGATTAATAATAAATAGGGCTGTCATTCAATTAAATAAATCTTAGTCAATCAATGGATTATATTTCAATATTTTGAACATGGGTAAAACAATAGTTATATAGGACGAAACATACTTTTGGGTTAATTCAAAGTTTTTAAATCAATCAATTAAATGTTACAACTATAAATGAGAAAGGCTGAGAGGACGTAACTTGCTCTAGAAAGCTTTGAATCCTGGTGCTGACAGAGAGTGGAACAGAGAGAGTCTCCCACAGGTGTGAACCCGCAACCTCTTAGACACCACGATAAGTTCTCCAGAGCTAGGAGCCAGAGTTGCCTAGAGACGTTGCCTAAACTTATTAAGGATCTTTTTCTCATCTCTCCCCCCCCCCCCCGACCATTCCGGAGTCAGAAATGTAAAACGAGTGTTTCTATTCTAACACCCCCTCCCCCAAATGCGCTTACCTTCAGTGGCGATTCAAACAGAGATGCCTGTGTGCGTCCAACAAGAGTCGAAGAAATCAAAATTAAAAAATGAGCTTCAGTTGTTCACCGGATTTGCAGCCAAAAGAGCTCCCAGTACGATCGCATCTCTTTCTCATACTTCAACAGTCGCCAATGGGCAGAGACCCGCAAACGCAGCGAGTGCCTGGATTAGACCGGATGGAGGTTTGTTTCCAGTGTTTGCAAATTAATGCCGCCGCCGCCACCCCCCCCCCCCGGATTAGGACTTGGGAACAGAAAGAGGTGGAAGTTGATTGGGAGGGGAGGGATGGGGAAAGCCAAGCCAATCTGTTTCCTCCCCTCTCGCCAAAAAAATCGCTGGGTCCCTCTTTGGTTTCCTGGAAGTGCGTGTGAATGTGCGTGCGCGCTTCTGGAGCAAGACGCGACGCGCTTTTCCCGTTAGCAGAAGTAACCAGAAAATGAAGAAAAATCCTCCCAAGAACTCGGATGCATGTTGATGCCGGGGAGTTGGGAGGGGAGTTGATGCCGGAGAAGATTTAAAAAGGGGTTGTAATCATTTTTGAACTGCTTCAGTTCCAAAAGACGCTGGTATATTATTTCACCGGGGAGTGGGAGGGGGGGACTGACACGCTGGGAGAGGCTGGGCTTCTTGTGTCTGTGTGTGGCTGGGGCGGAGTGTGGCGGAGTATTTATTTTTATGAATGGTCCCAACTTTCATTGGCCGCCGGGGGGTGGTTGGCAGGCTTCTGATTGGCAGGAAGTGGCTGTGTAAACCCCAACAGGCGCCCTCCCCCGCTCCCTCCCCCTTTGCTTTTTTTTCTGGGTGATTCCTGGAAGTGTGGAGGGGACTGTTGGTAAGAAGGAGGGGAAAACGAGCTGGTCCCCGCCTATCCCTGCCGCAGAAGAGGGAAGCGAGGTTGGGTAAGGTGATCCAGGGCTTGCAGGGAGATCCCGCCGGCCTCCAAGCTTTCTCAGCACACGTTTAACCCTCTCGTCGCCAGGAGACCGGGAGGGATGGGGGAAGATGTGCGTTTGTCATTGGCGAGGAGGATGAGCGTGATCGAGCAGTTTGAACGTGCACGTGTGAAATGGTTTGTTTGTGGAGCTGCATGGCAAATGTTGTGTGTGTGGCTTGTCACTTGTGAATCTGTATTTCATGTAGGTGACAGTAGGTCTCAGTCTGCAGAATGTGTATGCTTGGATAGGGCTGTAACATGTACATTGTGGTGTGGTGTAGTGGCTAGAGCAGGGGTTGGCAACCTATAGCCCGTAGGCTCAGGGCCTTGAGAGGAATTTTATCAGGGGGCACAAAGTTTCTTTTGGGCCCCTTCTCAAAAGAGAGTAAGGGGGCAAAACAGCACAGGGAGCGCAGAAACTCTCCAGAGTCCAGGTCTACCAGGCTTCCCAATGCGGCATTCAGGTCTACCCACCCGGTAGACCTGGCCTTCCAGTTGGCCTGGCCTCTGTCTTTCATTCTTCATGAGGCCAGCTGAGATCCCAGGAAATTTGTGGGGCCACTCCTTTGGCTCTTGGGCCCCCTTTTTGACCCTGGGCCCTGGTACAATTTACCCCCTTTACCCACCTCTCATGGGCCCTGTGCAGACTGGATCCTGCCCACCACCCAAAATCATCTGGCCCATTTGGCGCTCAGTTTGGGAGGTGAAGCCTCCTGCCCAATTTGCCGCGAGCCGGACAGGGAATGGCCGGGCCGCCTGCCCTGCCCAGGCTCGCAGAGTCCC
Source organism: Plestiodon gilberti rubricaudatus (assembly GCA_026170595.1). Classification (NCBI taxonomy): domain Eukaryota; kingdom Metazoa; phylum Chordata; class Lepidosauria; order Squamata; family Scincidae; genus Plestiodon; species Plestiodon gilberti. Next base: position 14,334,611 of record JANXHW010000006.1, on the reverse strand, counting down.
TGTGCCTCCCAAGACAAGCTCCATGCAGCCACTTCCAGGAGCTCAGCAACCCTGAAGTTTGGCAATGACGTGATGACATCATCATCACCAAACATCTGTCCCCCTTGCCTGAAAAGGTTGCCGACCCCTGGGCTAGAGTGTTGTCCTTTGTCTGGGTTCAGATGATCTCAGAAAGTACTTGGATGGAGATTGGTGTATTTACACATGGTCCAGGGAACAGCTGCAGAATGCGCATGTGTGGACGGGTGCCTGAAATGTACCTTGGAGCGTAGTGTGGTAGCCAGAGCATTGGTCTTAACCGGGCTCAGTTCTTGAGCTGACCTGGCTTTGCCTTCCCACTCAGCCACAAAATGTACTGCAGCGGAGCCCAAAAATATAATAAATGAAATGCCTGGCGGTTTAATGGTGCCCCAAAACCTGCCACATGTGTCAGTTAATGTGTAGCTAAGAGCTCCATATGCAATTAGAGTGGTCTAGGTCTATCTACAACGCTGACCCAAAATCCCCAGGCACCTGAGGTGGTGGGTCAAATGCTGCCCCCCCTTACTTGGTGATGTGCCAGCCTCTGCTCCTCCCACCCCCTGGATTTGAAAAGGAAGAAGACAGAGAAAAAGAGGAAGTTTGGAGGAGAGGACAGTGTGGGCTAGAGCAAAACATTCTGCCACCCTTCTTTTCTCCAGACTTCCTCTTCCACATCATCCCTCTCTTTCTTTTCCACTCTAGTACATGTGAGTGAGTACATGGATTTAGGGGGTGCCCCCCACCAATCTGCTGGCTGAGATGGTCACCTCTCACCTTAGTTGGCTTCATGAATGGGCCAGCCCTGTATACAGACTCTATGTAGGATGGTGGACTTTGGCCAGGGTCACCAGATTGAAATCCTTGAAACTCACTCCTCTGCATTGGGCAGGCCACTGTCTTTGACTCTAACTTGCATGCAGTATTGTTGTGATGCTGAAAATAGAGACCCCCATGTATGCTATCCTGTTGTGATACATGTTGTGATATAAATGGGACTAAATAACCAATTATATATATATATACACACACACACACACGTTGTCCGAAGACGCCTCCATGGTCATGTGGCCGGCGTGACTCTCCTTGCCGCAGCGCGTAGCATGCAGCTGGAACACGGAGCGCAGTTTACATTCCCGCAAGCGGTACCTATTTATCTACTCGCATTAACATGCTTTGGAACTGCTAGGTTGGCAGGAGCTGACCGAGCAACGAGAGCTCACCCCGTCGCAGATTCGAACTGACCTTTCGATCGACAGCTCATGGCTCATGGTTCAGCGGTTTAACCCACTGCGCCACCCGCTGGCCATATAGATATAGATATAGATATAGATATAGAAGCACAAACATGTGCCTGTACATGGAGCATATGTGAGTTACGTATATCTGTTGATACGTCTCTGTGATTGACACACACTGCATAAAATGTACACATGTCTTTTTATTTACTGTGCTTCATGTATGTGGTTTGTGTGCATGATGTGTGTGTGTGTGTGTGTGTGCGCGCACACACATGTTCAGTGCATGTGTGTGTATGTGTGTGTGCACATGTTCAGTGCATGCATATGCATGCAGTTGCTCATATGTATTCCATGTAATACTTATGTCTGAAATATGCACATACATATTGTTCTGCGTATGGCTGTTGTGTCTGTGCACTGTATGGGTGGGTTCGCTGTGCAAGTGCACTGTGAACGTGGCTTTATGTGTCTGCAGGTGAGTGCTTATAGTAATACTTGGAGTTTTTGTATGCATGGAAGAGTGTACGTGTGAGCATCTGATGCTGAATGAGTATGCAAAACTGTGTTTGTATGGTGTGCATCAGTGATCATTTTAAAATGATTTATCATTCACAAAGTACCTTTAAGGTGAAAAGAAATCAGCAGCCATACCAGCACCCTGAAATGTGAGATGAATTGATGTGACTGTGGGGCATCAGTGCTAACCGTGCACATGGATATAGGGCATGCAATAGATGTTGTTTGTACATGTAAACATCTGTGGTGATCTCTGCATTCTGTGTGTGCTCTGTTTCCTATGTGCAACAGGAAACAGTGCAGCCAGCGCATGCCATATGAAAACAGAGGAAGGTGGGAAATAGATCTCTTTCTCCCCCTCTCTATTTCACAGCTATTCAATCCTCCCCCTCCCTGCACCCACTCAAGGCACTCTGCCCAAAAGCCCCACTGATCCACCCCATGACTCTTCCCTCTCCCTAGCAGCCTTGGGTTCCAGACCCAGCCTCACCCTCCACCCTTCTAGACCCCCCACTCTCTGGCCAGAGAACCCAGGCATCCTGGCACTGTCCTTGCTTCTCTTCCTGGCCTGGGTGGTGTTTATGAGCTAATCATGCGCAGTCAGGGCTGTTAGCTCTTCCTGGCAGGTCTGAAGTTGCCGGTAAAGGCACCGGTTTCCTAGCAGTGATTAGGGGGAGAGCGAGCGCGTGATGGAATGCTAAACAGCAATAACCACACACACACACACACACACACACACACACACACACACACACACACACACACACACACACACACACACACACACAGGCAGCAAGCCTTGGGCTCTGGGGAGATGTGGCAGATTGCAGGAGGAGGGGCGGAATGCGCGAGAGGAGCAGTTTAAATGGCCACGCAGAGGCCCCTCCACCCCCCACCCCTTCCCTCCTTTACAGCTTCATAGGAGCCAGGACAACTCAGACCTTTCTCCCAGAATATCTTTCAGTGCCTAGGATCATCTCTGGGATAGATGAAGTCATGACAGAAGAGGCTGCCTCTGAGCATGGGCAGAATGCCTCTGCTGCCAAATTACACAATCTTACTGCATCTAGGAGAAAGTATTCCTGGGGCAGTGAATGATTGTTGTGGGACTAATCTTAGCTGGGGCTCAGAACCTGTGAAGTCAGCCCTCCCTTCCCCCATGCTCAAAGCTGTTTTTATGTTTTGGGAATATCTGAAACCATAGAAATGGCTTCTGAGGATATGCAGAGTGCTTTGCTCTTAACATCAGAGAACTGTCACGCCTGGGATTACAGAGCACAGTTCCCAGATCAGTGCATGTAATTTGAGTCTCAATAATCTTCTCCGTAGGTTTTTAACTGAATGTATGTGATCATATGTATTTATTGCATTTTTATCCCACTGTTCCTCCAAAGAGCTCAGGGAGACCCCAGTTCCCCACACAGCCGTGAAGCTCACTGGGTGACTCTGGGCCGGCCACTCTTTCTCTGCCAAACTCACCTCACAGGGTTGTTGTGAGGATAAGAGATTGGGGGCAGCCTCACATATGCCACCTTGAGTTCCTCAGAGGTACAAGAGGATAAAATTGTCATAAATATGTTCCATTCTGTAGAATCCTGCGGTTCAAACATGCTCGAAAGGAACTTGGTCTTGCACACTCATTTCTTGGATGGCTGTGTGAGTGAGATCTCCTTGTTCCCTCCCCCATCCCAACGTGTCCCTTAGGGAGGGTCTCTGCCTAACGCTCAATAGGAAAGAGGCTTCCCTGAAACACTCTGAAAGCAGTAGAGTGGTAGGAAGGCCACATGGCCACGCAGACAAGTTGTTCTGTGGATTCACTGTCTTCTTCGTTTGGGGTCAGCAAGAGCAATATCCATACAGTATTTCTTTGATTCTAAGACGCCATTGATTGTAAGACACACCTTAATTTCAGTACCACCAACAGAAAAAAAAAGCTCCTGCTCCAGCTGACTATCGGAAAGCCACTCAAGCTCTTCAGCTGACGAACTCTCCCCAACGTGCCCTGCGCAAAGGCACTCGGCTCCTGAGCATGATCGTCCGCTGGAGCGCAGGGCATTCTGGGGCAAGCTCTCCCGAGGCAGCCAGTCCAACCCGCTATTTATTTTATTTTATTTTTCACATTTTTATACCGCCCTTCCTCCAAGGAGCTCAGAGTGGTGTACATATTTCCTCCCCTCCTTTTTGTCCTCACAACAACCCTGTGAGGTAGGTGGGGCTGAGAGATAGTGACTGCTATCTTCTTGGGGTTCAGGAAGAGAGCAGGTCAGGTTAGCTGCCTCGGGAGAGCTTGCCGCTGAGCAGAGGGGGCGAAATGTTTTTGGCTGCAGCGGGGGGCGAAATGGCACGGCGGCAGCTGTTTTGGCGCCGGAGCGAAAGCCTATTCCAAAGCTTCGCGGCCCAGTTCCGAACAATGGGAGTTCCCATGTAAAAACAAAACATCTGATGCCGTCTGCAAAGCAGGGTAAAATTTTAAAAAACTGCGATTCAAGACACCATTGATTCTAAGACAGACCCTGTTTTTAGAGATGTTTAAATGGAAAAAAAAACATACGTTTTAGAATTGAAGAAATACGGTAGGTCTAGCCTGCCAACCCACTTGCTGGGATTGGCATGCATCAGCCAATTGGGCATCTAAGCCCACCTGTCCAGGTAAGAGGGCAGGTAGGAATGTCCTGCTGGCCATAAACTATCCAATAAGATGGCCTAGTAGTGTGACATAATCAATCCGAGGTTTCTTAGGTCAGGCCCAAAGATTCTTTGACGTGTTCCAGTCTGGCTTCCTCTGAGGTGGCATCTGTGTGTGGCCAAGCCCTCACCCACCCCCTGTGGTTCCGAGAGGTGTGATGAACCCTTCAAGCTGACCTCGAAGTACCAGGTAGGGAACAGTGAGATTTAGATGTGTTAAGGAATTACTGTATTTTGCTTTTCAAGTTTGCCAGTAATCAGCTGCCTGCTTGTACTTTTGCTGAGTTCCGCACCTGGGCCCTGCCAGTACCCAAGCCTGTTTGTTTTATTCCTCCCTCCTTGCATTACCCAACCCACCCCTTTTGTAGTTTTAACACATTTCTTTTTTATTTTAACTCTTTATCTGCCTGTGGCTAGTTGAACTCAGTGACCTCCTGCACCCTGGGCTACATGCTACAGCAGTTTCTTCAACCTTGTGGTCTTGACCTCAATGGGGTCGCGAAGCCTCATTTGTGGGATCGCGGCAACTTACAGGAACCAAAATGTCCGGCAGGCTTCCATGGCTGCAGAAGCGAATCTGAAACCTGCTGATAAGCAAGTCTCCCCATCCCCAGACTTTGCAGGCAATCTTGTTGGTAGGGGTGGGTGGAGGAGGTGGGGCCTGGCCTTACAAAGGTGGCCCAGCCTTGCACAGTGGACACTGTGTGCAGGATTTTTTTTTTATTAGCAGGACCTTTTTCCGATCGCCCTACACTGGGGTGGTGGGTGGCCGCATCAGGTCCCTGGAGGGGGGCAGGATCAACGGTGGGTCCCCAGTCTATTTGTTTTTGGGGGTCGTGACACAAAAAAGGTTGAAGACCACTGTGCTATAGCATAGATTTGTTGGAAACTAGCCACTTAACTGGGGGGGGGGGGGGGAAGGCTTCTGGTGATGGTCTCTCTCTCTCTCTCTCTCTCTCTCTCTCTCTCTCTCTCTCTCTCTCTCTCTCTCTCTCTCTCTCTCTCTCTCTCTCTGCCTTGTTGTGTCCTTGTGGCTGCAACAGAGTCTATTGTTTTTGGCCCTGGCATGGGACAGATCTGGGGAAAGGAGGGAGACACCGGCATCAGGGCTCTCCTCCCCGCCCCAGTCCCCGCAGTGTGAGCGGTGGTGGTGGTAGTGAACAGTTACAAGCACTCACACTTTTCTAGGGGCGATATCCGTCTCGGGGTTTGAGAACAGAACTGCAGCAACCTGATCTCCATCTGTGTGTGCAAGGATGAGGCTCCAAGGCAAGTAGACAATGCTGCCCCCTGCTGGAGCATATGGAAAGTACAATGAGATGGAGCAAAGAGAGCACAAGCATAGGGAACTGAGCAAATTGTTCGAAGTCTCCAGAAATCTTGTTCAGGTGCTGTGCTGGAATGGATGTTAAGAAAAATGGGGGTCTGTCAAAAGTTGGGCATGATAAAAAAAAAAAGTCCCAACGTATGCAGTTTCTACAGTCTTAAAATGGAGTGCAGTAGGTTTTATGCAGATTCAGTTAGATTCACCTCTCCCACGTGCAAGACAGATTTCAGTTTGCACTGAGGGCCACTGCAACAAACAAACATGGCTTTTCTCCTGCATTTTTTTTCCTTTTTGTAAGATATAATGAAACTTTGACATTTGTATAGTGCCTTCTAATCACCTGTATTACCTTGTTGCAATCCTCACAACAACCCTGTGAGGTAAGTATCATTATCCCTATATTGCAGCTGGGGAATTGAGGCTGAGAGGGAGTGGCTTGCCTAAGGCCACCTAGTGAATTGATGGCAAAGGGGAGATTTGAACCAGAGAAGTCCTGATCTGAGATTCAGTCTTGTAGCGACTATGCAAAAATCTGGCACTTACTCGAATCTGTCTCTGGCATTAATCGGAACGCAAGTCCCTTGTAAGGCAGGAGCAGTCATGTTGGAAGTTAGCCAGATTGGATACTGGCCAAGGGCTTATAATCATCAGAGGGCCCATGTGGCTCATTTAATCCCTGAACCCACAGTACTGGTAGCAATATGAAATCAGGGGGCAGGTGGGGAGCACCACGAGGGGCCCAGTGCAAGGTTTTGCCTCCAGCAACCTGCCACTGTAAAGCAGGGGACTCAAGTCAGTCGTCGCTTGTAAGTGGCACCCCTCCATACGCACTAGTTCTAGCAGGGCACAATCTACCAGGCAGGTCTCTCACAGAGGCTTCTCTGACAAGCATCGGAAAAGTACAAGAGCATCGACGACCACATTCTTGAGCATTTCCCGTTGGTTTCAACAAGACTCGCCCCGGCGATCTTCCTGGTGAATGGAGCCCCTTGGGTCAGATTTGGCTGGATCCCTCTCTTAATGGCACCTAAAATCTAATGGCCAGTGTGCTTGCTGCATGCGGCATGTCAGTAAAAGCCATTTTGCCTCCAGAAGGCTTCCCAGTATAAACGCTGAGTTGAATTGGCAGCAAGAATTGGCAGGTACGGCAGGAGGAGCGAAGACAAAGACAGCTTGTGAAAAGACTGAAGGTTTTTCTTGTTCAACTGGCAATTACTGTATTTCTTCAATTCTAAGACGCATGTTTTTTCCCAATTAAGCATTTCAAAAAATGGGGTGCGTCTTGGAATCGAAGGTCTCCAAAAAGCACCCCAAAATGCTATCTTCTTACTTACCGGGGCTTGGAGGAGCTTCAGGGAGGCCTGCGCGACCCTCTGCAGGCCTCCCTGATCTTCAGTTTGGCGAAAAATTGTGATTTTCGGCCATTTCCGGTTTTCGCGAAGGGTTGCGCAGGCCTCCCTGAAGCTCCCCCAAGCCCAGGCAATGAAGGAAATGGCACTTTCTGGCGGGGCCAGAAATGCTAAGCAAAGGCACTCAGTCATCGTCAGCTGCAGCGCAGGACATGCTGGGGAGAGTTGGTGCTGAGCGAGTAGATTCAATGAAGGGAGGTGAGTCTTACAATCGATGGATTTTTTTTTTCCCTGCTGGTGGTACTGAAAGTAAAGGTGCGCCTTAGAATTGATGGTGCCTTAGACTCGAAGAAATACGGTAGGCCCACCTTCTTAGAGCAGGGGTTCTCAACCTTTGGAGGCCCGGGTACCCCCTATCACGGTCCAATTTTCTGAAGTTCCCCCTGCTAATTAACTGCTAATTAATTGGATTAATAGTTAAATAAAGTACTGAAACAATTTTAAATGTGAAAAAAATCTTATTTAACTGTGGGACACACACACACACACACACACACACACACACACACACACACACACACACACACACACACACACACACGTGCAAGGATCTCTTTTTTCTCCAAGTCACACTTTCCAAAATCAGCTCCTCCCTCCCCCACCCCACCAAAGTACATTTTCCAAAGTACAAAAATAAGCCCAAAACCAAAATCAGAGAGACAGAAGGGCTTTGAAAATAATTACAATTTAAAATCCATGTTAATTAACACTTAATTAGCTGTTGTTGGGGCAGATAAGGGGCAGGGCTTGGCGTACGCCCAGCAAGAGGTCCGCGTACCCCTAGGGGTACCCGTACTACAGGTTGAGAACCTCTGTCTTAGAGTATTTCCATGCAGCCCTTAACCGGGGGGGGGGGGGAGTCTTCTTTGCCAAAAAACGTTTGTAGAGATACCTCTTTCCCCCCAAAGTTCACATACCTCTCCCCAGAAATATTAACTGGAATTAATACAGGCTGCGCAACATCTGACCCGCCAAGCTGACCGCCGCCCTGCAGCCAGGTATGGCTGTCTCCTGGGAGCTCAGTTATCCTCGCGGTTTTGCTGCCAGCCTGGAACTTGTACTGCAGCTGTTCTGGCGGCCCCAGGCAGGCCGAACCGTTTGGCTGCAGACCTGTATTCTGCTTGGGGGGGGTGGCACAAGTTTCTGCGGGCCGGATTGCATCCCTTTTTTAGTTTACATTTTCACATTTTCTGTTTTTTTTGGGGGGGGAGGGGTTGTCATTTGAATAACTAAATTATGATGTGTGTGTGTGTGGGGGGGTGCCTTTTAAATAGGTACAGTATATCTGTGCCTGTGTTTCAACCCAACTGAAATGGCAGTCTGGTAGATATGTTGAGTCTTAACCTTTCCAAAGAGCAGCAGCAATTTATTCACACCTTCACTTCTACCACAATGTACTTTGGTGCTACCTCGAACTGCCAACCAAGGTGAGCCACTTTATGAAGCTGCCTTTTACTGAGTCCGGGCCATTGCCGCCGCCACCCCACCCCCCCGCACTAGTATCATCTAGTCTCGTTGGTGGTAGCTCGGGGGGGGGGGAGTGGAGGTCCTCTCCCATTACCTGCTTAAAAAGGTAAAGGTGACCCCAGACAATTAAGTCCAGTCGTGTCCGACTCTAGGGTGTGGTGCTCATCCTCATTTCAAAGCCGAAGAGCCAGTGTTGTCCGAAGACGCCTCCGTGGTCATGTGGCCGGCATGACTCTCCTTGCCGCAGCACGGAGCGCTGTTTACCTTCCCGCAAGCGGTACCTATTTATCTACTCACATTAACATGCTTTCGAACTGCTAGGTTGGCAGGAGCTGGCCAAGCAACGAGAACTCACCCCGTCGCGGATTTGAACTGCCGACCTTTCGATCGACAGCTCATGGTTCAGCGGTTTAACTTACTGCTTACCTAATCCTTTTAAGTGGATATGCCAAGGATTGAACTGGAGGCCTCTTTAGCACGTGCTTGAACACGGAGCTATCAATGGCCTCTGCATGCACTTTCCTGCCTTATCATCCTCTGCCCTCCTTCCCAGCCCCACAGAGCCTGCCAACCTGCCTAGACAGACCCTCCATCCGAACAAATAGTTGTCATCTCTCCCTTAGCAATGGTGCTGATTCTGGCCAGCTTCATCTCCTGCACATGCACACACCAAGGCCAAGTCAACCCCCCGCCCCAAGTCTGCCTGATCCAAACAAGGGCACGCCTGTAACACCCCAGTTCTCCTACCAAGAATCTCTGCCTGAGCTCCCTCTCCCCACTTCTGGCTGCCCCTCCCCACTTCTGGCTGCACTCTTACACACTGCTGAAATCTCTCCTCTGCCTGCTATATTCATTTACCCTGCAACCGCCCGGCTTCCACTGATTTAAAAGCCAAGAGGGTATTCGTGCCTTTGGCTACAGATATAATAAAACACATCATTGTCCTACAATATATTATTATTGGGATCTGTTTAAAATATCCCATCCCTTGAGGGGGTCCTTCTTCCTTTCAAGGATTTCCTCCTATTTTTCTTAATCGGCCGAGCAACCACTGCCATTTAGGGCTTCGCGATGTGTGTGCACAGATTGCATTGCATATTTCCTGAGTCCCCCTTCATCTTATTCTATATTTAACCCCCCCATAAAATTATATTGTGTTATACCCATATTCTATGCCACTCCATTGAGGTATGCCATAGGCCACTGCTACTCAAAGTGTGGTCTGCAGACCCATTGCCAGTCCACGAGCCATCGGTGGCTGGTTTGTGGTATGTCTCCTGGGGCTTCCCACTTCTCAGTGTCTCCCGAGAAGCACAGCCATAAGCCATTGCACCTCAGTCCCTGCACACGCAGTCTAATTCCCGTGTGCATGCGTGTTACACGTATCTCAGAGCGTGCCTGGTGATAACAAGATGACAAGTGACATGCTTCCAGCAGAGGTCACATGGGTCCTGAGCCGTCACGGGGCTGTTAAAATGACAGCTTTTTGAACACAAGTAGATTCCAGTGCCCAGGGCTGGTGGGCTATGAGACTCTCTTATCATGCAATCCAGTACAGGGCCTGGTGGCCCAATGGGTGGAACTGGAGCCAGGCAGGGAGTGAAGGGAGGGAGGATCCTGCCCGTTACCTTCACCGTACTGAATGGCTGCAATGGCGAGGGGGCGGGGCCCCTTCGTAACGGAGAGTAAACAGGGACTAGGACGGGGCGGAACTTACAATACCGCCCCCACCGTAGCGACATCCTCTGCTTCTATGATATAGCAGAGGGAGCTGGTGCTGGATTGCCCATAGGGGGCTGGCTGAGCATGATGCTGACCCTCATTCACAGGGAATTGGATTGACTGGAGACAGGCCCCACAGTGGGCAGAGGCGGTGCTTATCTGGGCATCAGGGCTGGAGTGTAGGAGACGGCCAACAAGGCAAGCCAGGTGCTGGAGCCAAGAGGCCCGAACTATGGCTAAGCCAAAAGTTCTGTGAGAACATTCAGTGCGAAATTTGGGGTGGGGGCTGGGGCTGGATAAAATGGGGGCCAAAACCTCCCCCTCCATTTACGTTTTTCACCACTGCCTGCTTCCTGGCTATGGCGCTTCTCCCTGCAGCTGCCATTTTCCCTCCAGAAGCCCTGTAGGGCAACACAATGTGAGTTGTTTCACCCCCTCCTAAAAATGGACAAAATGCCCCCACCTATACAGCGGGTGGTGCAGTGGGTTAAACCGCTGAACCATGAGCTGTCGATCGAAAGGTCGGCAGTTCGAATCCGCGACGGGGTGAGCTCTCGTTGCTTGGCCAGCTCCTGCCACCCTAGCAGTTCCAAAGCATGTTAATGTGAGTAGATAAATAGGTACCGCTTGCGGGAAGGTAAACAGCGCTCCGTGTTCCAGCCGCATGCTACACGCTGTGGCAAGGAGAGTCACGCCGGCCACATGACCACGGAGGCGTCTTAGGACAACGCTGGCTCTTCGGCTTTGAAATGGGGATGAGCACCACACCCTAGAGTCGGACACGACTGGACTTAATTGTCAGGGGTCACCTTTACCATTTTATACATGGGGCAGAAAAATTGTGGGGGCTGTTTCAGAACAGTGTTGAAATACAATGACGTCACTAGCCCCCCCCCCCCGCCGCCACCCCCTCACTTCTGGAAAGGCTCCCCAACGGAAGCATGGGCAGGTGTAGCTCATGCTGCCGCGGCTGCTCCTTCACGAGACCGCGTGTGCTTCCAGGGCAGAGAGCCCCCCCCCGTCCTATGGCAGTGACGCTACTGCTGAAATAATAGGATGGCTAAATAACTGTTTCACTAAAAAGTAACGGGTAATGTCCTTCCAGGATCAAGGGTTGGAACCCATTTTGTTCAACATGTTTGCTAGTTGACTTTTGGAAGGAGGAGAGATGTGTCAGCCAAAACGTTTGGAGTCTGCAGTGATGCGCCTGCACTGCTAGGATATTTATTTTTTATTTATTTTTCACATTTTTATACCGCCCTTCCTCCAAGGAGCTCAGAGTGGTGTACACATTTCCTCCCCTCCTTTTTGTCCTCACAACAACCTTGTGAGGTAGGTGGGGCTGAGAGATAGTGACTGGCCCAAGGTCACCCAGGAAGCTTCGTGGCTGAGCAGGGATTTGAACCTGGATCTTCCAGGTCTAAGTCCGACTCCCAAACCACTACACCATCCTGCTCGGGACGTAAGCTGAAGACAAACATGCTATATGACTGTACCACACACACACACACACACACACACACACACACACACACACCGCATAAGTGGAGGCAAACAACAGCCGGCACTCCTACAAGGCAGCAGATCTGCTACCTGCATCAGAGCCCCTGAGAGAGGCATCCTGCACCCCTAAGGTGGCTTCAGCCAACTCATAGGTCTGACTATATAGCTCTCTTTTTCAACCTGTGAGCTGCTGTTTGTCCCTTAGCCGACGTGTATGTCACTTTCCCCAAGTACTGATGAGTACCCCATGCAAAGGCATTGAGAGTTTTCCAACAATCTCCTAACCGTCAGCAGCAATCTGCTTTACAAACAGATGATCAGTCTGAAGACAGAACAATATAAAGGGAAGGCACTTTCCCTGTTGTGCATTAGCGCTGAAGATGTTGTACGTTCTAACAAGTGGAATTCTGGGTCAGCCATTCCCCTTGCCGACTCCCAGTTGCCTATAACAGTTTTTTACACACACACACACACACACACACACTGTATTCATCCACCAATTTTTACAAAGAAACATTTAAAAATCAGTTGCAAAAAAATCTCCAGGGATTTTGTGCGTGATGTCACGAGTACTAGCCAGTCAGCACCATCTGTACCTGACTTTTGCTACCCATTTGCGAAAAACAAAATAAAAATGAATTTGTCCCTGGAGAGGAAAAAGTGTATTTATACTACTGAGCATGGAGAGGGCATTTCCAAACCATCTTTGCTGTGTTTCAAATGTGATGTTTGTTTTCACTCTTTGAATAGCCCAGCAGAGATCTCACTTGAGCACATTAGTACACAAACAAAGTACAGGTGGGCCCCCATATCCGCTGGGGATATGTTCCAGGCCCCTCCGTGGATACTTGAAACCGTGGATAAGAGCGAACACCCCCTCCATGGTTTCCTGAGGGCACCCCCACCCTGCCTCCCCTGCAGGCAGGCATGCTTGCCCCCCCTAGCTCTTATTTTTCTTTCAGCAAGCTTTGTTTCTTCCTTAAAACAAACAGAGAAGCAGCCTCCATTGCAGGCAAGTAGAACGAGACTAAGTCCTAGAGAGGCTCTGCAAGGTTTCTGTTAACCTTGCAGAGCCTCTCTAGGACTTAGTCTCGTTCTACTTGCCTGTAATAAGCAGCCAGAGGTTGCTTCTCCTGTTTCTTTAAGGAAGAAACAAAGCTTACTGGGAAAAAAGTAAAAGCCTGGGGGGGGGGGTCCCCACAATCCGTGGATAACTGAAACCGTGGATAGCGAATCAGTGGATATGGGGGCCCACCTGTACCGTATTTCTGGAAGGGATTTCCCTAGGACACCACTGCTGCACCCACAAAGGGAAGGCTATGCAGCTGATCCTGTCATGTTCCCCTGCCATCCATGAAGGCATATGGAGTAGCATAGGTGGAAGCCACAGGGCGCATGGCTTTGGGGGATTGGATTCGTTCCATGCGTACAGCTGGTCCTCAGTCAGGATGACCATAGTGTGGATGTGTGCCTAAAAAAATGGTGGCAAATTCAAGGGCTGTATTCCTTCCAAGCGCAATTAGGGCAGATGGCCACCAGATGGCAAAGAAGGTCTGTTAGCAAGGAATGCATGCAAACACAGAATGCACACACACATCCACTGGGGGCTCATTTATCTACAACTGTCTCACACACACACACACACACACACACACACACACACACACACACACACACACACACACAGACGGGCTTTGCCTTCATAACTGTTAGTGTGGGTTTTCTTTAAACACACATAAGCATGCATGGAAAAGATGAGGATGGAAAAATCGATTATTTTACCCTGCTTTTTAACTGACTTGCTTGCAAGTATGTGAAAATAATTACTGTGGATTCGGTGGTCTCAACCTCAGTGGCACCTGGAGATTGGATCATGTTTAGGTGAGATGCATGAGGTATAGGTCGACAGGGCTGCTGCCTATTGGAACATTAACACTGAACAAGTAGGGGCTTCATAGAGGCTTTAACAAGGTCCTTTTGCTCAGTGTGAGATATGTGTTTAAATGAAATGCAATTTTTGTTTTTATTGAAGGAAGTTTCTTTCACAGTTGCATGCAATACCAGACAGGTTTCTTTGAACAAGTTAGTCTTTGTTGTTGTTGTTGTTCAGGCCACCACTTTGGAAGCAGAAGTCCTGTTCACCTGATGGCCTCTATGAGCTCTCAGTCCCCTCAAAAGACTACCACCCCCCTGCCATCCTCTCTGTGACTTTGTGCAACACATACACTCCAACTGTCCCCATTTAATTATCAGGGACAGCTCCTGTGATCTGGTACTTGTCCCTGGAAAATCACTGCCCTCCTTTGGTCCTTACCTTTCCCTTTGGAGGGGCGCCTTGTTAAAAGCTCAGGGTTTTGTTCTTCAGGGTTCAGCTCCCTCCCAGGGTCCTTGGAAGTGAAATCCCTGCATTTGGAGTGGACGTCTCCTGTCTCTGGAACACAGGCATCTAACACACACACACACACACACACACACACACACACACACACACACACACACTTGGCACACACTTGGCACACACATAAGCACAGTGGCCACAAACTTTCAAGACAATTCCAGGAACATAGGAAGCTGCCTTAGAACCCAACTGCAGGTGTATGAAACCCCACAAAACTGTGCTGGGAGATAGGTGGACTTTAGCCCTTAGCTGCCTCCCCTCCCCCTGCGATTCCTATTGTGATCAAATGTGTGTGTGTGTGTGTGTGTGTGTGTGTGTGTGTGTGTGTGTGTGTGTGTGTGTGTACGTGCACGTGCACACACACACACACATCACACACACCTGCTTTCAGCTGAAGCTTTTTTAAAAATTGTAAACTGCAAGGGCACACTTGTGATAGAAACCATGGCAGAGGCTAAATCATAAAACCCTGATATTCCCTCCTCCACTGCAGTTTTGTGACAATTTGTAAAACACACACACACACACACACACACAACACACACAGAGTAATATTTTTTAAGAGGTCAAACCTATGCATTCTTTGTAACATGCAATTTAGGCCTTCTCCTGTCTGACCCTCTCAGTGAACTGGTTACATTTTTCTAATATACCTATAATTTAGCAAAAGAACAAACACGGTGTCCCTTTCTTAGGGCCCAAGCCTATTCAACTTTCCAGTGCTGGTGCAGCCGCAATGCAGCCCTGAGGTAAGGGAACAAATGTTCCCTTACCTGGAGGAGGCCTCTGTGATTGCCCCCATCACCAAGCATGCAGCGCATGTCCCCTTGGTACGGCTGCATCAGTGGTGGAAAGTTGGATAGGATTGGGCCCTTAATCACTGACAGGCTGGCGTAGAATTGATGAAAACAACACACCACAGAGGGAAGAGAGTCTTAAGCAAAGTGTGATTGTGTGTAGGAAGGAAGCAGGGAGCTTGGGCAGGGATCCTTGCTTTGGGAATAGGAGTGTTAAAGCCAGGTCCTGTGTTCATCTGTGAAATGTTGGGGCAGGGTATGAAATACTGTACCCCGAAAGTACATTGGTCTCAGTCTCAGCAGTATTTCCTAAAAGTCAAGCCTGCAATGGCGGATTGTAGCCAACAGAGGGAGCCCTGGTTGTCTCAGACCACAACACTGTTCTCTCATGGAACCAAGCAGCAGGATCCACTTAATTTTGTCCAAAGGAACACAGCATATACACAACAATGGCTGGATGCAGACATAGCTTTAGGCTTTACCGTCCAGGATAAAAGGAGAAAGCTAATTTTTTGTCCCCTCCCAGACACTATAGCTTCAGGCCCAGCAAACTCTTCTAATCTTACTTGACCTGAAACTCAGGCTATTCCACCCATTCACCAACTCACGTACATCGGGCTTATTCCTTCCTGGACCTTTTACCAAGCTTCCTCCTGCTGGGGCCCTCTGCACTTCATTGAACGAGTCCTTCTGATAGCCTTACCCATCTCCTGCTCTTCGCTTTCACTCACCAGCCACAGCACCATGACAGCATCTCACTAGGTCAGTACGGGCATCCCCCATATGTTCCCTATGTTCTGGTAGTAAAGGTATCCCCTACTCGAAAGCCAGTCGTGTCCGACACTAGGGTGCGGTGCTCATCTCCATTTCTAAGGCCAAGGAGCCAGCGCTGTCCGAAGATGCTTCCATGGTCATGTAGCCGGCGTGACTAAAGGAACGCTGTTACGTTCCCGCCACAGTGGTACCTATTTATCTGCTTCCAATTTCTTATTTCCAAACTGCTAGGTTGGCAGGAGCTGGGTCAGGAGACAGAAGTTCACTCCGTCACACGGCACTCGGGTCTCGAACTGCTGTCCTACCAACCTTCCGGTCTGCTGTTCAGCATCTTAACCACTAAGCCACTGCGGCCCCTGTGTCCTGGTACCTGCCCCTAAAAACATCCGTTTCTGGGGAAATGTCTTGTTAAAAGTCCATCAATGTGAGTCGCTGCAGGATCCTAAAGATGACAAGGAAGGGGCTGAAGTTAAATCTCTGCCTAGGGAACAGGTGCATCTTGTCTCTGGTGCCGACTACGGGTAAAGATATTGGACACGTATATATCTCATATACATGTACTAGATATATGCACATGACCACAAAGTTGTTATGCTGTTTTCACATGCTGTACTTTACTGAGATATATATTCTGAATTGTTGATAACAAACTGTAGTAGCACAGTGGTGATTGTCTGGTATGTCTCTGACCCAAAAAGTCTTCAGCTTTAATTGGTGCAGGATAGACCATGGCAGAGTAATTGGATACCCCATACAGCAGGTGGAGAAGATCCTTCAGCAATGTGATGCAATTGGGAAGCCCCACCCCATAATGATTCTTGGTATGAGCGCAAGGGAGTTATAAGCATGACCCTAGTTTCATCGGTGCAATGTGAGGAACTATGACATCATCATAGCAAACCATAGTTAAGGAAGCTGGTTTGTTATCTCCTTGAAAGAAGTGAGTTAGAGTCCCTTCAATGAAGAGTTAATTATTTGAAATGTGCTGGGCAACAAATGATCTTCTCTGCACTTTGAGATCTCCTCCCCTTTTCTTCCTGTCAGTCCAAGTGGAGAAGGACAGGCATACTCAGAACCAGGCAGGGGTCAAGTCCCAGAGCAACGGTGGAGGACTTGCGCCTACCTACGAGAGACGAGACTGAGGAGTGAGGCTAGGGCTTTACAGGGCCTGGTGGGCAGGGATTGGCCCTTGGAGTCAGGTGACTGAGAGAGGTGGGTACTGTAGCCCAGGTGGCCCTGCAAAGCACAGAGCTCAGAGTTGCACTGGAAACCGTGATGGCGGTGCAGGAGATCAGGCACCACAGCCTCACCCAGGATGGAGCCCTGCTTGAAGACGCTTCTCCATCATCCGTGCCTTGCAGCCAGTCAGTATGGTGCATGCTGAATGAGGTGCCCCCTTCCTCCACCACTTCCTCCCAACTGCTACCAGTAAGAGAGAGGATTCCCCACCTGCTTGATTGCTGTGCAGGAGCAGCTGACCGTTCTTACAAATGACCTGCTGCTTCCTGCTGCTGGTGCCGTCTCTATTATAGACCCTTGTGGACCTTTGCTGGGCATTGAATAATTCCATCCAGAGTTTCCACTGCCGGTTTTACGCACATGGCTTCAACCAATTCCCGCACTTGCAGCCAAACAACGCATTATATTAAGCCCGTCATTACCTGATGGGCTTATTGCCACAGGAAGATAACAGGAAGTGTCCTGTTTTAGGTAAATAGCACATCGATTTAGTAAAAATCCAGCTCAGGATTGTGGTGCATGCAGAGGTGAGAGATCAGGATTGATTGTCATGTGTGGAGAGGTAGCTGGTCAAACTGCTGCTTTGGGGGCAAATAGTCACTTCTTGGGGGATTTTCAGCAGGAAAGTGGTATGGCAGGAAGCTAGACTTCGGGTATGGGGTGCAACGAGTGAGGGGCCTCTGCAGGACGGGGCAGGGATACTTCCCATTCTTCTGCTTCTGCAATCGCCACCAAATTGTCCGCTCAATAAATAACGTTGTGTTTCAAAGTGGAGCCTTTGAAGGGGAGGTGAGCTGTGACAGCTGATCAAAGGGAAACATGAAGCTATTAGAGGAGAAAACTGTTCTTGGGAAGAGAAGGGGGGAGAGAGAGAAGACAATTCAGCACTTTGGACCAAAGGTGCTGAGTTCAGTGTTATCTGACGCTGCCCTTGTTCTTCTCCCCGATCCTCTTTCCAAAATTTGACTTTCCAGAGCTCCTTTGTAATTGCATCTGGGCCTCGTTACAGGGAAACAGGCAAATGGGGAGGAGCAGGCACAAGTGGCAGAGGGCCGACAACAGGGCCTGGCAGAGGGTGCCAGCGTGAGATCTTGGGCAGCATCGCAGCAGGCTGCCTCGCCTTAATTCGCCCACCTCTTTTTCTTTCACAACCTTCATTGGTAGGCAGTGGGCATTTGTGAGAACACGTCACATTTGTACACCACCTTCTGAGTGTCCATAGTACTTTAGGAGATTATTTTCTCAGTGCAATCTGTACAACAACCCTGTAGAGTAAGCATCACCCCCAACTGCAGCTGGGGAGTTGAGGCTGAGAGGGTGTGGCTTGCCTAAGGCCACCCAGTGAGTTCATAGCAGAGACAGGATCCAACCCGGGGAAATCCTGATTCACAGCTCAGCCTCTCACCCACTATGACTGTACCACCCAGCCCTTATCATAACTCTCTCTCTCTCTCTCTCTCCGCCCCCCCCCCCGCTTTTCATGGCCTTCACAGATCTCTGTTCCAAATGCGTATACTGTACATTTTACACTGCATGTGTGTAGGGAAGGAGGAGATGCGAACCTACAGAGTCAAGCAGTCACCTTCCCATCCTGAGTCCAAACTGCTGGTCCAACCCTGCCCTGACTGCAAGAGGTACAGTTCCATCATCACGCTTCAGGCAGTTGTGGACTCTATAAGGAAATGTTCTTGGACGTTTTTGTGGGAGAGCCTGACAGATGCCATGATTCTGTGAATGCCCCCTCTTTTCAAGAAGGTGGAGGAGGACCCTTGGGTGCCCAACATGGCAGAGGAGATAAATGGGGCTGGTATCTCACCCATAATCATTGGTAGTGCTACCTGCCTGCTGCAACCGTGGATTATGAAGCCCTACCTATCACCCCCCCATTCCAGAGTGAAAACATTTCGGCTATGACCTCAGCTGGTGCAGAATGTCGGTGGAGACAGTCTTTGGCCAGTTGAAGGGCCGGTGGAGAATTCTGCTGAAAAGAGTGGACTGTGAAGAGCATCTCGTACCAGTGGCAGTGGTGAGAACCTGCTGCATTCTCCTCTCGCAGGGCCAGGTTCTTCTGGGCCTGGAGCCCTCCTGTTGGGAGAGGGATGATGAAGCATACTCCCCCCCACCCCCCCACCCCGCTCAGAGCCCGTTGGTGAGACAGAACTGCAAAAAAGATCAGAGAGAGGCTCTACTCTGCTGCTACTTCAGCAGTGAGGGATTGCAGTCATTTTCATTTATTTAAAAAAATTATATCCCGTCTTTTCCTTTGCCGAAAGGCAAATACCTAAGGTGGCTATTTCAAATAAAGAGGTGGGTTTTGTGAAACAAACAAAAGTTTATTGTTCCATGTGTTTACGCGCATGTTACCTTATTAAGAAACATTCCTGAATGAATCAGTTCAGGTGGTGGTCAATGCACTCAAATCTTAAACAGCTCATTGTAAATGCACAGAAAACACATTCAAGTAAATGGGTTGGTAGATCTGTGGCAACGTTCACAACGGGGGTGGTGGTGGTGGTGGTCATGCGGCCCCTCAACGACCGGAATTCCTAATGCTTTTTCCCCTCCTCAGCGTGTGGTGGTTTATGCCTGAGAAGTTAAGCCCCCATTAGAGCAGTCTGTCTCTCCATGTTGAGGGCACTCATTATGAGCGGAGTGCCCTCAACACTACTGAGTGCCCACCATCACAACAATATGGTGGTCATATTGTCCAAGGCTTGCTCATTGCTGGCTGCTACCCTCTCCAAGCAGGCTTCTCTCGCCACAAGGTCTCTCCCCTGGAGGAGGTTGAGCCAGGTCTCCATGAGCTTTTCATTCATTCCCAGTTTCCTTGCAACAGCTCTTGTGAGAATTTGAGACGCTGCCACTTCTGTCTGTTCCTCAGATGCTGCATTCCCTCCGCACTGCTCATCTGAAGTCTTCCTTGCTCAATTTCTGCAAAGGGAAGTCCAGTTTTAAATAGTACAGTACATGTCCAATATCCTTATACCCGTAGTCAGCACCAAAGGCAGGAAAGACATTAGCCTCCCCTTTCAACTCTCCCCACTCCTGCTAACTAGCCACCCCCTGTAACTTTCCAAACTATTTCCCACAGGGGGGGTATGGAGGAATGACCAGGTTCTGCAGACATCTGTTGTGACCATTCAAACAGCAGGTTTCTGCATTGGGATGACCCATCCATTGCTGAAGGACCTGGCTGCGGGCAGGAGGATTTGTCAAGGTCGACGGAAACCAGGCTCAAGACCACTTTCTTTATCCTCCTCGCCATCCACATTCACTTTGCTCCTGCATGCCTCAAGTTCTGTCAGGTAGCCCCTGTCCTTGAGATTCTCCAAAACGTAATAGAACTCCTCCACATTTCAGTCACTTTTGGAGGGAGCCATTATCTGGATGGCTTCTTCCCACCAAATATCGGCTCTCAACTCCTCCTCACTCCACTAAGGATTTCTCAAACAGCATGGAAGCCCCTTGTTGCTGAGAGAAGTATCTGGTATACTTGGAATATTGGTTTCCTCCATAATGAGTTGATCAAAAGATTCACAGAGTAAAATATCAAGCAAATGCCACTTTTGCCCCTGTCTCTCCTACTTGCCACAAGCAAAGAGGAGAAGACAGCTGATTTTAAAAGCCTGAGAAAACAAGGAGAGGATGAGGTCTGGCGAAGAAGGGCACCCCAAGGAGACACTCTAGGACGCCATCTCACCTCCTCCAAGGATTCAAAACCCACAGATATTGGATAGCCACATGAGTTTCCAACCATACATTCAAACTCCACGTGGATAATTCCGAACTCACAGATTAAGTGGAAAAGGTACTTGGCTTACTCTATGGGAAGAAAACTAATGGATAAAGAAACCCATATAGGTTTTGGACCCAAACATCTGTGAGAAATGCTGGCTTCCATGTGGTTTTTTGCACGTTTGTTCTGGGCATCTGCAGAAATGGAATCAACTCTTTTTTTTTTAATAAAAGTGCAGAAAATGAACATCTTTAAAATGCAATTAAGAAATAGCAATAAATGTGCATATTCAGTTAAAGTTTATACTAACACTGAACTGGGGCAGTGTCAAAGGTTGACCAGATCGGGCACTGACCAAGGGCTCACGACTATCAGGGGGCTCAGGCAGCCTGAGCCAGACCAGCCTCTGAGCCCCATAGTACGGGTGGCAACAGTAGCACGAGTTGGCTGAGAGAGTTGTGTCGTGACAGCACCCAGGACCACCGTCTACAAATGAGAGCATCCCCCAGAGGTCCCCACATCATTGCAGGACTGCCAGGAGATGCCCCCACTGGCCAGTGGGGAGGGGGGAGCAGCTGCTGAAAATTCTCCTTATTTGCCAATGGGGAGAGTGGGAGGAGCTGGTGCTTCCCCCACCCACTGGAGAGCTTGCGGGGAATACTGGGACCCAACATGCCATGGGATCTGGCTTTGTCCCAGGGCTCCTAAATGGCACAGGCACTGCAATGTATTCGTCACTATTCTTGAATTCACTATTCTTCACATTATCATACACATTAAGGCTGCAATGTTACAGACCAGGGGTGTCAAACTCATTTTATATAGTGGTCCAAATAGCATTCATGCGCCTGCTGAGGGCCAGAAGTGACATCATTAAGCAGGAAGTGATGTCATTAAGCAGATGTTGGCCAGAAATGAGTACTTTGTTCCCAGGTAGGAACTCATTAGTTGCAAATGACAGAAAATGTGCAAATCTTGATCATATTTTTAAAATATGGGAGAGCTGTCCGATTATCATGCAGGCCGTCCTTTCAGCAGCGTGTGATAATTGGGCTTTCCCAGCGCCTCAACAGCTTCTCCCTCCTCTTGGTTTGCCCCTTCCCCTATAGCATTCCTTGCCTTCTGCGGCCTTCTTCCGATCTCCTTTCCAGAGCTTTGGAAGAAGCAGCACTGCTGAAAGGGCATCGCTGGGAGAGCCCAGTTATTACATGGGGGGAGATAAAGCGCTTCTGCGGGCCATAACTGACCCATGGGCCTTATATTTGACACCCCTGTTATAGACACTTACATGGGAGTAAGTGTCACAAGGAGAAAATGAGTATTTATGTATATCTCCCAATAATTCATACAGTATATCCTCAAAAACAGGAGCATAATTCAAGTGTATTGCTCTAATCAGAATCGGTGTCTGAAAGATCGATAGCTTTTGATTCTGACAAGCAAATTAGATGTGAATTAGAATTCAGACCCCAATTCAGATCAGGGGGGAGTGGATTAAATCCAACCTGCCCTGTTCTAAATTGGGGCCAAGGGAGCACAGCTGTTATTTCACACACACACACACACACACACACACACACACACACACACAGAGAGAGAGAGAGAGAGAGAGAGAGAGAGAGAGAGAGAGAGAGAGAGAGAGCGAGCGCCAAATGACAAGTTTAAAGTCATGTCTAATTTGGCTCTGAACTGTTGCTTTCAGCTTCGTGGACCAGGAAATGGAAGCCCTGTGTGAATTGAAACAAGCTGCTCAATCCTTTCACACGTTGAGAGATGGGGGGAGGATTCATTTCTTTCACTTGAGGGAGGAGATGAAAGGATCCTGGGCAAGTGAGAAGCAGGAGGAGTCAGAGGCTACGTTGAACAAAAGCCCTGCCACCATGTTGCACAAACAATGTGCTTGGCAGACGCCCAGAGTGAGTCAGTCAGTGGACTCCTGGATCAAATACCTGCGCATGTTCTGTATTCTGCCACATTTCAAGCACTTTTCCAACTTCAAGTCCTCAACGTGTTGATGGCTCCATAATCAAGGAAGGCAAAGGCAGTATTGCTAACAGTTCCAGCTTTGGAGCTTGGCTGTCAGAAATTTGCAGCACCGTGAATTGGCAGTGTAACATTCTTTTAAAACACGGCATTAAAAGTATTTCACTCATCATTATGAAATAGAAAATAGCTCATAAGAGGGACTCCCACCCCCAATTTTCCATTTCAGGTTAAGGAAAAAAAAGTATTTCCAACATTTTTTCCCCTGGGCCTTCATTTTTTTTTCTTCAAATTTCGCTTCAGCTGTGAATTCCTTAGGTGGTCTTAGAGGCAAGGTTTTATCTCCCCATTTCTGCCCCTGCCCCCTTCTGCAGTTTGCAGGCTGACATTTTATAAGACTGAAGGCTGTATAAGACTGACATTTTATAGAGTTGTTTTAAGGATTATTGAGGTAATGAAAGTGGAGTCCTTTTAGGGCTGCCAGGGTGTTGACCAGAGCTGGCCACAGAGAACATATAGTACCAATCTTAAAACAGCTTTAGTGGCTTCCAGTTAGCTTCCAGGTTCAGCTTCTAAGATTGGTTTTGACCACCTGGGCCAGGATAGCTCAGTGACTGCTTTTCTCCCATATGCACCTACTGGTACTGTCAGATCTTTCCCAGAGTCCGTGCTACAGGTTCTGCCACCATCTGAAGGAAACTGACTTGGGACAGGGCCTTTTTGGTAGTTGCAACAAAGGACACAGTCATTCCACTTCTTGTTCCTAGTTTGAAGATGGCTGGCTAAGGCAGTCCTCTTTCTGAGAGACTTTTGGGCTTTCTGTTTATTTTTGGGTGAGCAACTTTTTTGGGTCTTTTTTTACTGTTCATTTGTTGTACAGTATTGTGTGTGCTGATTGTGTGTATTTTTTTAAGTTAATGTTGTTAGCTCAGCTGCCTTAAAGACCCATTGGGCTACAAGGCAGAGCAAAAACATTTTCATATAAACACAGTTTATTCTTCTCTCCCCCCTCACACACAAATGTTGCCCCCCCTT
Organism: Plestiodon gilberti rubricaudatus; assembly: GCA_026170595.1. NCBI lineage: Eukaryota > Metazoa > Chordata > Lepidosauria > Squamata > Scincidae > Plestiodon > Plestiodon gilberti. The sequence continues at coordinate 14,310,761 of JANXHW010000006.1, read as the reverse complement.
ACTCCAGGGACAGAGATGAGAATGGTGGAGAGAAATTTGAGAAATTACTACAGGAGACAAGAGCCTCTCAGACTGGTGGTTGCCGCATGTCCCCATAATGCCATGTATGATATCACATGTCTTTCACTTAACACAGGAGATTACATCACATGTTCACTGGAAATTACTGAAAGAGATGCAAGGAGGAGATGCGAGCTGGCAGTAGCCACATTTCCCTCATAATATCTAATTTGGGCCACTGATTCCGAGATAAATACCGTGGTTTATGACTTAGTGGTCAAGACGCTGAACTGCAGACCGGAAGGTCAGTTGGACAGCAGTTCGAGACCCGAGTGCCACGTGACGGAGTAAGCTCCTGTCTCCTGTCCCAGCTCCTGCCAACCTAGCAGTTCGAAAGCAAGAAATTGCAAGTTGATAAACAGCTACCGCTGCGACGGGAAGGTAACAGCGTTCCGTTAGTTACGCCGGCCACGTGACCACGGAAGCGTCTTCGGACAGCACTAGCTCTTTGGCCTTAGAAATGGAGATGAGCACCACACCCACCCTAGAGTCGGACACGACTGGCTTTCGAGCAGGGGAGACCTTTACCTTATGAATGACCCACAGAGGTCAACAATGACATGTGACTGGGAGAAGGACGATGGCAAGACAACTTCTCTATGTTTAACAAAAACCAAAACCTCTCAGCCTATCCTTCCTCAGAGGAGGCCTGAAGAGAGAGGAATTAGGGGTGGCATCTGTAGAACTGATGGATACTAAACCCTGACAACTCCGCCATGGCCATCTTCATGCTGCGACTGCTTTACAGTCTCACCAGCTCTGTCTCAGGTTTCTCGTCTCCAGCTTCCCTCATCTCTGTCACTGGAGCAGGGGGAGGCTAAATTTGTGTGGTGGCATGGCAGGGGGAAGAGAGGGAGAGCAGGATAAAAGGCACCTTATGTTCCGTTACTGTCTAGTGATAAATATATCTCTATGTGCACCCACTCAAAATGCCTGGAGGCAGGGAATGAAAGCCATTTAGTGCCTCTGCAGCACCTAGTGCAACAAAGCCCCAGTTGTGGGGTAGGATGGACAAGATTGGTTAACTTTTAGGGGGTGCAGAGAGGAGTCGAAATCAAGGATTGGCATATTTGGCTTTTGCAACCACTGGAAGTGCCTTGTAGTGATTTACGCTGACTGCAGCATCACTGGGGAATGTAAGGTTGCCATATTTTTTCAGGCAAGGCTCCTGTGCCTCTAACAGTTGCATGGCATGCAGAAATTCAACAGGGGCAACTGTCCCAGGCAGAAAGCACATCAAGTAATGCTAAGGATGGATGTCTCTGAACATGTGAAGAGTATGCATTTCTCACTACTGAATAACCAATGCCACAAATCTTCCACAAATCTGGAGGACACAGATCACCCCACAGAAATGTTTAGCCCTGTTACCTCTCTTTTTATAAATCAAACATAGCAGCACATTCTGCATGTACACACACAATGTCCAGACTAAGGCATTTTGTTACCCTATGTGAAATGTTTCATTCGAGCTTCTCCTTTCTCTAAGCCTGGAGTTTTTGACCCCCCCCCCATTCATTTAGTTGCCCAAATCTATGATAAGATCGTCTTCATTCAGGCCCACAGCGGTGTCCACCTGCAGTTTATCTTTGGCTTCACTTTGACTTCATCCCCAGGTCCCCATCTCATGGACTTTTGGTGTCCCCTGCGTCCCACCGGTTGCTACAGCCTCACTATCCCTTATACAAGCTATAGGCCCTATGGCTTCTTTGCCCACACCATCCAACAGCCTTTGGGATCCCTTGTCACCTCCTTGGAGCATCAGCCCCTTTGTGCTTCATAAGAACGTAAGAAGAGACCTGCTGGATCAGGCCAAAGGCCCATCTTGTCCAGCTTCCTGTATCACACAGTGGCCCCACCAGATGCCTCAGGGAGCACACAAGACAACAAGATAACCTGTTTCCTGTTGTCACTCCCTTGCACCTGGCACAGAGAAAACTTCTCTGTTGACCTCTCTGCTGCTTCTTGACGCAGGTTCTCTTAGGCATCCTCAGCCCATGCAGGAGAATGAGGCGGCTGACTGGACCGTACCACTTCAGAAATCTTCTTGCAAAGGGAAATCCAGCACAGCTAGAAAAGGGCTGGGTGAGAAGCTTTCATCTTGCTGTGCTAGTTTTCAATCTGCAGTGTGTGTGTGTGTGTGTGTGTGTGTGTGTGTGTGTGTGTGTGTGTGTGTGTGTACACACTCACATGTGTGTTTTAATGTGGAGGAAACATCAGAACTGAAATCCCTCACCTGCAGCCTGAAGTGGTGCAGTCCATTCTACCACCTCATTCTCTTGCATGTGCTGACCAGGCCTAACACAACACTGTGCTGGCAACATGCCTTGCATCTTCTACAACCTCAGCCAGGGCTGGCCCATCCGTGAGGCCAACTGAGGCACTTGCCTCAGGCAGCAGATTGGCAAGGAGCAGTTCGCCTTTGTCCGCTCACTTGCCTCCACTGCCATTACTCATTCTCTCACTCCCTGGATGGGAAAATAAATGGGGGATGAAGAGGAAATGTGAAGGGAGGAGAGTGGTGAGTTAGACTCTAATTGGACACTCTGTTAGAGTGTACAATCTAGTCCTGAGCTGGATTGTGCTCTTGAAAACAGGTGCCAGGGATGATAACATAGGTCCAAGGACTGAGCCATAGTGCTCCCTGCCTTGAATCAGAGCCTGGCCTAAAGTGTTTGCACATGAGCACCACAGAGAGAGAGAGAGAGAGAGAGAGAGAGAGAGAGAGAGAGAGAGAGAGAGAGAGAGAGAGAGAGAGAGAGAGAGAGAGAGAGAGAGAGACTTATACACAGACACACAGAGCGTATGACAAATGCAGCACTCTTAGTACCTTCTTGAGAAGGCATTCAAGGTAAACCAAACCAATGATAGGAGCTTTCTTCCTAGCTACTCTCTCCTGGGTCCAGATCATCAGAACAAAAACATCAACATTTGCAGAGGGTCCACGAATCATCCTGGACTCTCAATCAGATGCCATTGCCCTCTGACAGAATTCAGAGGCCCTCCTCTGAACCACACTCCTTTCCTCAGAGAACCCAGGAATCCTGATCCCTAAAACATACACTGAGGCTGCACTCTTATGCACACTTTCCCAGAAAGCCCCATTGAAAAATAATGGGACTTACTTCTGAGCAGACATGCATAGGATTGCACTGCCAAGCTTCCTAGACAGCCGTCTCCTAGAGACCTCCTGGTGATGGTCACTATCTTTAATTGTACAGTAGACACATTCATGGAGAAGTCTAGCAACATCTAAAATGAAACCTCCATGTTCAGAAGCAGTGTGCCTCAGACTCTGAAACACCAGTTACTGGGGAGCACCTTCTTTCTCTAGTCCGGCTTCCTCTTCTGCTCACTCTATATCCAGACAATCTGTGCATGTGTGTGAATTTATGTGCAATCCACAGAAGTGTTTAGAAATGAGCAGTGATGTTCTAAGCTAGAGGCAACTGCGTAACCGTAAGATTGTTCCTCTTGCAGTTATAATTGTCATTCCATTGTTATTATTAACTATTTTAAGTCACAGTATATTTAGTGGGCTTTATCCCAGCAGCAGTGACTGTGAGCCCTTGGTAATAATAAGAAATATAATTTTAAAAAGAAAAGAAATCCTCCTCCATTGCAAGAAGAAAAGAACATGGTGAATATCATACGATAATTGGGACATGATAGGGGTTTATAAAACTGCGTGAGTGGAGAAAGTGGGGAGACAGAGACATTTTTCTCCACACTCATTACTGTATAGAACTCAGGATCATCCAATGAAATTGATGGCAGGAGGCTCAAGACAGTCAGACACAGTGTTGTTGTATTAATTTATGGAATTCACCGACACCAGATGTACTGAGAGCTGCTGGTTTAGATTACTTTGAAAGGGGATTAGACAAATTAATGTGGGGCAGGTGTCTATCAATGGCTGATAGTGATGATGGCCACGTGGCACCTCCAGGTCCAGGGGCAGTGTATCTGAACATTATTTGCTGGGGTGCAACAGCAGGAGATTGTCTTCATGCCCAGCTTGTGGGCTTCTTAGAGGCATCAGGATGGCCACTGTGGTAAACAGGATGCTGGGATAGATGAGGCTTTGGTCTGATCTAGCAGGGATCTTTTCTATGTGCTAATGTGAAAGAATGTTGACAATCCCAGCTCAATTTTGGGAATGTCCGGGACTGCACAGAAAAAGAAAGATGTGTGCAGGGCTGGTCCAAGACCTCCTAGCTTCTGATGAAGTGGGTCAAATGCTCTTTCCCCCCCCCCTTACCTAGTGATGTGCAAACCTGTGCTCTTTCCATTCCCTGGTCTGGAAAAGTAAGAGGGGGAGGGAGCAGAAGAGGAAAGGTGGAGGAGACATGTGCATCAGAGACACTCTAGCTTCCCATTATCCTTTCCACACTTTCTCTTTTGCTCTGTCCCGTTTTGCTTTTCCAATCCAGGGAGCGGGAGCGGGAGGAGGAGGAGGAGCAGTGGAGGTGAGTGGACAAATGGTGGTGGATGTCCCCACCAATCTGCTGCCTGAGGCAAGGGCCTCAGTCGGCCTCATGGATGGGCCGGCCCTGAATGAATGTGTTTGTGTACACATACCAATACATAACATTCATACATACATGCATACAGAGACATGTCACATGGAATATCCAATATTTGGAGAATGTTGACATTCATCTGTGCATGCTGACAATTCCACATTAATTTTGTGATGGGGCGAGGGAAGTGTACACTCACGCACCCTACAGAGAAATGTTACACTAAGTGTACGAAATTTGGTAAATGCCCCTTGTACTCTCTCTCTCTCTCTCTCTCTCTCTCTCTCTCTCTCTCTCTCTCTCTCTCTCTCTCACACACACACACACACACACACACACACACACACACACACCGTCACCGGACCAGGCGAACGAGGGAGCGGGACGGCCTGTGCCTTTAAGAGTGGTCCCTCTGACATCACGGCCAGCTGCAGGCAACCGGGCTGGTGGCTGCTGGGCTGGGGCGATTGTGAATTCTCCTCGCGCCCCTCATCAGTTCCCAGCCAAGCGGATCCCGTGATCGAACGGGATCCGGCAGCGGGGGCGCCCTGTGCGTGCCAGCCTCTGTGTGTGTGTGTGTGAGGGGGGGGAGAGAGAGAAAGGGACCGACCTACAGCCAGACAGACAGCCAGACAGCCCCCTCTCGGCATCCGACTGCAGCATCGCTGCCCGATCGAAGCCCCCCAGGACAAAATCGGTAGCAGCCTCTTTCTCTCTCTCCCCCCGCGCTTTCGCCGCATCCCACTCGCTCCCTTTTTCTTTTTCCATCCAACGATCCCCTTTCCCCCCGCCCAATAATCACCCCTCCCCTCCTTGGATCTCTGCAGAAAGCGGGGCGATCATCTTTCGCTCCAGAAGCACCTCCTCGGCTCGAAGCATCCTCCCCCCCCTCGGCACCCCCTTTCTTTCCCCAGCTTTGGATCGCATTGTCTTTCTTTGCCTCCCCCCGCCCCGTGTTTCTGCTGCGTTCTCTTCTCGTCTTTTTTGACGGCTTTCCCCCTGCTGCGATTTTTGCGCGCTCCCCGCTCGCCTTCTGCTGCTGCTGCATCCCCTTGGCCGATCCGGATCCCTCTCTCGCGCCCTCTGACAATTGCGTGGCTTTTTTTTTCCAGCCCGTCCTTTTGCCTCCCCCCGGAGGACTCCCGCATTTCGCCCCCTCCCCCGTCCCTGCCTCCTTCCCCACGCCGTCTCTCCTCAGCCTCCTGCAGCCCCTTCGCCGGAATCTCCCTCCGCTCCTTCTCTCCACGGCGCCCCTTTCCCTCCCCCCCCCCCGCTGCATTCGTTCATCTTCCCGCTCCGTCCCGCCGCTTCTTCGCTCTCCTGCACCCGGCTTCTCCTCCCCGCTCTGCCTCTGTCTGCCGCTTGTCTTGGCTCCCGCAGCAGCAGCAGCAGCCCTCTTCTCTCGCGGCGTCCGCGCTCTGCTCGCCGCCTTCTCTCCCTTCGCTGCTGCTGCTGCTGCATTCGTTTGCTGGCTCCCTTTTTCATTCTGTCACTTCCCTCCCTGCTGCATTCGTCCCTCCGGTTCCCCGTTCGATATTTACCGCCGCCAGCAGCTCCCCCTCCTCCGCTACCACCCCAGCCACTGCTGCATTCGTTTACCGCGCTCTCTCTTTCATTCCGCCGCCGTCCCCCCTCCCAGTCCCCTCCCCCCCCCCCCACACACCGCATCCCTTCTCTCGTACGGCTCTCGTCTTCTCCTCTCACTTTTGGATGAACCAAACTTCTGGATGGGGCCTTGGGCAATAGAAACCCTTCGTTTCGGGGTCGCGTAATCACTGGCCCTAACAGAGAGAGAGGGGGGGGGCAGTTCTGCCCTGCTACGGAAGAGGAGGGGAGGGTGTCGTTTTTTCCTCCCCCTCTTGGAACACTGGAGCGAGCAAAAGGAGAAACAAAAAGCAGGAAAGCAATGCGGGTGCAGTGGAAGAGCAAGGAACTCAAAGCCCCTGTGAGAATCTAACAGCAAGGTGAGATACAGCCCCCCCCAGTCCACTCCACCCCACCCCTCTGTGTGTTTGTGTGTGTGTGTGTGTGTGTGTGTGTGTGTGTGTGTGTGTGTGGCAGTTTCTGTTCCATTATCCTGCCCGAGGATGGCCCTTTCTGTCCACTAGGACTCTTCCCTCCAGACTAGCTAGCATTGTGTTGAGTGTGCCTTCATCTATGCTACAGACATCAAAGCAGTAAGATGGTCTCTTTTCTTGGACCAAGAGGTTTTAAAAGGATGGCAAGCTTCTGAATTGTACTAACAACAGGCAAAACGACCAAGTTCTGTGTAATTGAAAAGCCTGCGTCTTCTATAAGCCACTAGCTGGCCCTAGTGAAGAGAAGCTCAGCAATGTTGTGTCACTTTTTTCTGGTTGTCACATTGGTCAATCCATCCAGGTTGTGTTACTTTAACCAACTCTGGCCTGTGTGTGTGAGCTCGGTGTGGCCTGTCATTTACGCCTAGTAGAATGAGCATGTGTAGCCTCTGTGTGCATTGCAGATGCTTAACACTGAGGTCTTCTGGATAGTGTGTCAGTGAATTCCTTTGGATTTGCAGTTGAAGGGGTTTGGTTCTGTTTGAGAGAGAGAGAGAGAGAGTACAGATTGGATGTCTGTCCTGATTCCTTTAAGGTACCTCATTTCTTTAAACTCACTTCTATGAGGCTCAATTCATAGGTATTGTGGAACACACTAAAAGTATCCAGCCTAACCCTCACCCATACAATTGCAGGGTTTGTGCAGGTTAACAACTTTTCCCAATGGTATGCATGCATGCTAAGTGAGTGTAGTCTACATAAGATACTGAGTTTTAATTCCTGTATGTTCTCATGTGCTCGTTCTCTCTCTCTCTCTCTCTCTCTCTCTCTCTCTCTCTCTCTCTCTCTCTCTCTCTCTCTCTCTCTCTCTCTCTCTGAAATTCACATTAGAACTAGTACGCACGCATGATTTATCTTGCTTTTGTAAATTTCTCTGACTGTAGTGTGTGTGTGTGTTTTGTGTGTTTGTGTGTGAGAGAGAGAGAGAGAGAGAAGCATAGGCACACACACACACGATGTGGTTTTGAATCTGGTTGTGTCTTTAGTTCTTATTACCAACAATATCGTTTCTCTGTGGTGCTGGGTGGATTAAATGCATTGAAACACTTTCCCAGTTGTGCAAATAGCAGATGGTTCGTGTGAGAGATGTACACATTTGATTTAATGTCATATGTACGTATTCCTTTAACACCTTTTTGTGTTGCATTACAACTCAAACGGTATATGAGTCGTGCTACACCTCTGTACAGTGTTTATTTGTCTGTGTGACACAGTGCTCTGTGTGAATTGCCTTTAGCACCTTTCTCTGTGCACCGTAGGCGGGCTGTGTGTGTGTGCGCGTGTGCGCGCGCGCACAAGAGAGAGAGACTTAAAATAAGGCACTCAATGCAAGAGTGATTACTGGTGATACTTTGCTGCTATTATTTTTGCCCACTTCGTATGTCACAAGTATGCTCTGCTTGTCTATCTTCCTGCAATATGGGATACACAGAGGACGGAGGATCTTAACACCACCTTTCTCTGGACATCATACTAGTATGTGAAACATGCGAAGGTGATTTTACAGAGCTCTGTGTGTGTGTGTGTGTGTGTGTGTGTGTGTGTGTGAGTGTGTGTGTGTGTGTGTGTGTGAGAGAGAGAGAGAGAGAGAGAGAGAGAGAGATTTAACTGCTGTGTGTGTTTGTCTATATGGCAATGGATTGGTGTATTTCACCAATCCTTGGCTGGTCACTCCAAGAATATGTGTTGTGTACATAAATGGATTCCTTTGGTATGTATGGGAATTCTCAATGCTGGTGTGTTGTATGTATGTATCTGTTTCTGTGTATTCTCAATACTAGTATGTGTGTGCAAACGAACTTCTGGAATGGTGTCTTTATATGGACGGTCTAAATTATTATCATTCATTTTAATTTCTGAGGTTGTGCTTTGAGCCATCATCTCCTCCTCCCTCCACCTCTGTTTTTGCACTGGCCATGTGAGGATGTTTGAAAAGGGGGGGAAGAATTTAAGTGAAAAAGAGATTTTGCATATACAATCTCTCTCTCTCCCCCCCCCCAACACACAAACAATAATGTGTGTTGTAGCCCCAGATGGTGATTCTACTGTGAGATTGTATTCCCCGCCACAGATGAATATGGTACAATGATTGCCGGAGGGAGGGTGTGCTGTTGCTGTTGCTGCTGCTGCTGCTGCAGAGTGGTGCAGAAGACGATCAGGGGAATGAGACGGGGTCTCATTCTGGTGGGAGCATTATGCTATTGGGTGAGATTTCATGTAGCATATGGATGCAACAGCTGCAGAAGGGTCAAACAGAAACCTGTGTTTTGCCTGCGTGCACGTGTGAAACAACATTATTCACAGTGACAACAGTGTTCTGTGGGGCTGAGTGTGAGTGGAGCCATGTGGTGGAGGAGAGGGAATTCATTGTAGAATTTCATTGTGTGAAATCCCCCCTTTTATGTGTGTTTTGTGAGAACCAGTCTTGGGCTTCCTCCAAGGACACAATAAGGTTTAAATCCGGGGTGATTTTGTGCTTGTCACACTCACTCCCTCAGCCTTGCTTACCTCACAGGGTTATTGTGAACATAACGTGTTTGTGTATTAATAATATCATAGTTCATAGTTCACCACACACACACACTTTTTATTATCCTCACAACAGCCCTGTGATGAGGTAGAGTAGGCTGATAGAAGATAGCGACAGGCCCAAGATCTCTCAGTGAGCTTCATGGCTGATGGGATTCAAGTTCATCTCTTCAATCCTAGTCCAGTATGCTGACAACTACAGTCTGTAATTAAACTATGAGAAAGTGTGGTATAAACATAATAATGAAGAAATATGACTTTCTTAGGCATATCTCTCACTTGGTGGGATCCAGGGCAGTTCAGGACAGTTCAGGGCTGGCCTTTTAATGTGTGAGGCCTGCATGTGAAGTGAAAAGTGGGTTCTCCAAATATATTGTTTATAGGGATATGTGTGGGGGGGGGAACCCTGAAAAATGTCACGAGTCTTTATTGAAACTCATTCTGGTTCCCCCATAAAATTCCTTAGCGGTTTCACCAGAGAAGGAATTTGCAGGTTTACTCCGAATTCCACATTAGACAAAATTTCAGCAGTAACCCTCATTTGTGTGTTCATGTGTGAGGTAGGTTAGATTGAAAGATCATGACAGGGTCACCCGGTGAGAATAACAACTGAGAGGGGAATTATACCTGGGTCTCTCCGGGCAGCGCCCGAACCATACCAGACTGGCTTAAATGGGGAAGCTTTTCCTACCATGGAGATAAGGGTTTCAGTTGCTAAATTTCAATGTGCTGAGCTACTGTTCAAGGCCCAGAACCAGAGCCAGGAAAAAGTGGCAATTTTTAGCTAAGGGTTAAAGTCCTATGGCTAAACAGGGACAGGAGTCCAATACGCTAGTCTAGTGTCTATCAACTACAGTACATTAGCTCCTAATCTGTAATTGCTCCTTGGAGAATATGTACTCAGGCTAGAAGTGCATAGTCACAGGATTATGTTACACAGACCCTTAGCACTTCCTATCAGGCTCACAATCAGGGTACTCAAATGATGGGTTTTTACTCCTCTTTTAATACATGTGTTCAGGTCCCAAGTGGGGATCTCATTCGAGTTAGTGGTTGCAACAAGCACCTTGGGTGAGAATTGTTCTGCATCAATAACATGAGCACAGAAGAGGTGCATGCATGTGCTGTAGCAGTGGCGTACTGAGGGTATTGGATACCTGGGACAGGTCGTTTGAAGCCACAGGTAGGCCTGGCCTCTGCCTCAAGATCCCCTGGTGGAGGCCATAACTAGCCACTCAAGTGGCACATCTGACACCCGGGATGTACTTGACTCCCGGGGTGGACCTTCCCCTGCCCCACCCTTGATACGCTACTGCACTCTAGGATTGCAAAGTACAAAAGAGCATGTTGCAATTTAGAACATGTGCAGGGCTTGGAAAGTTGCATCAGTGGGCGTATTGAGTGACAAAGTGACCTGTGAGTGGGGCAGCTATTTGAGTGGCATGTTGGCACACTGGGCGGCTTCCATTAGCACCTTCTGGGTGTGAATCTCCTCCTCTGCACTCATCTTTTGCACATTAGTATCTTCTATCATACAGTACTCCTCTGTGTGTGTGTGTGTGTGTGTGTGTGTGTGTGTGTGTGTGAGAGAGAGAGAGAGAGAGAGAGTTTCCATGCATGAATTTAAAGTTTATTGGTTTTAATTTTTAATCCATCCTACCCTGGAGGTTGAGTGTCATCATCAGCAACATATTACTATTAATAAATTATACATAAATTACAATAAAGTCTTAATTCATTACCCCAAGCCACAGAAAAACAAACCCTATATCTGTGAGCACCTATTTAAGCAGTCATTATTTATTTATTTATTTAAAGAATTTTTACCCTGCCTTTCTCCTGATAAGGGCAATTAAGGCGGCTTACAATTAAAAACACGTTAAAATACATAATAAAATACAGTACAATAAAAACAATTAAAACAGGTATTTAAAACAATTAAAATAAACAAACCCAGTGGGTCACCTTATTGCATTTATTAAAAAGCCAGCCCACCATGTTAGCCATCGAACGCCAACCTAAATAAAAATGTCTTGAGGTCCCGCCGAAAGGTCTCTAAGGAGGGAGCTGTTCTTAATTCCAGGGGGAGGGAATTCCATAGTTGGGGCACCACTGCTGAGAAGACCCTATTCCTCGCCACTGTCCCCCTCACCTTCGTCAGTGGCGGCACAGTTAACAGGGGCCCCCCTGATGACCTCAGAGTATGGGTCGGATTATAAGGAAGGAGGCAGTCCCTCAAATACACTGGTCCCAAGCCGTAAAGGGCTTTAAAAGTCAAAACTAATTCCAATAAATACATACACATCAGTCTATCATCCAACCTTCATCTTTCTGAACACCCTAGCATCTGTCCATCCAACCAGTCTTTTTTTGTCCTCATAAATATCCATCCCTCTTTCTCTCCATTCCCATAGCTATCTGTTCTATACTCTCTCTCTTACTCGTGTGTGTGTGTGTGTGTGTGTGTGTGTGAGAGAGAGAGAGAGAGAGAGAGAGAGAGAGAGATTCCTGCTTGTATTGTGTATATATACAGATCTGGAACAGGAAAAGGAATGTGTGTGAGTAGGGTGACCATATTGTGCCGCCTTCTGTAACCAAAATAAAACAATCACAGATGGGAGAGAAATTAAAAAAGGTTCTCAAACAGGAGTTAGGGGGAAGGGAAGTTGGGGGACACTGTACTGCCAGGGACTGTTAGCTATACAGTAAACAGGCAGTAGGGGGTGCTGTTACACAGGGAGTGAGGCAGTGGAGCATGATAGAAGTTAAAGAGAAAGGGTGTCAATAGAGGGGATTAAACCAGGCTAAATAGGCTCTGCAATTCAGTTTGCCCCCCCTCCCTCACCCAGTCTTCTCTTCTAGCCCAGATATTACTTTCTGATCCTTCACCCACAAGCACATACACCATTTCAGTCTTTTTTTGGGCCCTTGCTACTGCACAAATGCAGTTGAGGAGGGCATAAATAGAAACCCCTGGAGACAAAAGCCAGAAAAAGTACTTGAAAATGCATTGTGAGGGGGAAGATGTTCAACTCTGAAAGCACAAACATATCTTGGAGAGAACCATAACTATCTGACTGAAGAGATCAAGGCCTCGATGGCTTGAGGGGATATAAGCATGCAGTAGAAGGGGAGGCACGGGGGGGGGGGAGGCACTGTATCCAGATTCTGGTTCCACATTGTCTGGGAATGGCAGCGGAGGGGGGGGGGAGTCATGTGCTTTGATGTTACTCCCTCCCCTACCAACATTACTCCCATTACTGATCTGAGTCTTGGCACCTTGACATTTTGACCTGGCTCCTCTCTGCCTTCCACATCTGCAGAAGGCAGAAAGTGAAGTGAAGCTGCTTCTTCAAGGCTTGGCGGTACACAGATGCGGAAAGCAGCTGTCCCTGATGAATTTGTGCCGGTCAGACAGCTGTTACAAGTGCAGGAGCCCCAAGTTCATGGGGTGGGTATGAACCTTCCTCCCCTATATACTGCAAGAGGAGAGACTGCTAACAGGAAAGTATGAATGTAGAGACTAGACTAGCTGCAGGAGGGCGATGGCATTGTAAAGAGATGGAGGACGCCCTGAAATTAAGGGGAGGTCTCGTCATTTTTGAATCCCAGATCAACTTTGTTTTCTATATCTGGGTTCAGCTCTAGGAGGTGTCAAGAATGTCTCTGAGCACAGGCAGAGTTCCTTCTTTTCATCTCTGAGACTGCTTCCAGATCAGAAAGTTTGGCTTCAAACCGAACTCCACCTTTGAAAAAGAAATTAACCACAGTGATGAGGGATGGGAGGAAATGGGAGGAAATGTAAAGCCTTTTTTCATGTATTTATTATGTTTCTATCCCACCCTTCAAAGGACCTCCGAGTAGTTGCATGTGTATTCCTCTCTGCTCCCCAATTTTAACAAGCTTTTCAAGTATGTTACATTGAGCGATAGTGACTGACCAAGGTCATCTAGTGAGCTTCATTGCTTAGTAGGTCTTATTTTCAGGGAGATCTTATTTTGCAGGCCTTGCTGGCCTCTCTAGCACGTCGTCTCTGTGGTGGAGGACACAAGTGCTGGCCTTCCAGGCCTTGCAGAGCCTTACACCCTCAGGAAAGAATGAAGCTTAAATCGGTCAAAGTAGGTGCCGGGGGGGGGTCGTGGGGGTGCCGGGGGGGTCACGTCCGTCTGGCTGATGATCCTAGTTAGGTCTTATTTTCAGGGGAGGTCTTATATTTATGAGTGCCAGCAAAAATCACGCAAAAATGAAGGTAGGTCTTACTTTCAGGGGAGGTCTTACTTTCAGGGAAACGGTACAGTACTCCCCCCATATCCGCTGGGGATATGTTCCAGGCCCCTCTGTGGATACTTGAAACCGTGGATAAGAGCGAACACCCCCTCCATGGTTTCCTGAGGGGGCCCCGCCCTGCCTCCCCTGTGGGCAGGCGTGCGCCCCCCCCAGCTCTTATTTTTCTTTCAGCAAGCTTTGTTTCTTCCTTAAAATAAACAGAGAAGCAGCCTCCATTGCAGGCAAGTAGAACGAGACTAAGTCCTAGAGAGGCTCTGCAAGGTTTCTGTTAACCTTGCAGAGCCTCTCTAGGACTTAGTCTCATTAGACAAGCCAGAGGCTGCTTCTCTTGTTTGTTTAAAGAAGAAATGAAGCTTACTGGGAAAAAAGTGAAAGCCTGGGGGGGCACAATCCGTGGATAACTGAAACCGTGGATAGCGAATCCGTGAATATGGGGGCCCACCTGTACATGTATTTAGCCTAGTTACAGTAGGGGACTGAGGTGAGGTGCTTTGCAGAAAAGATGGTTTTTAAGAAGGATTAGAAATAAGTGAGCAAGGAAGCATCCCACAGGTGTTGTGGGAGGCAGGTCCAAGCATAAAGGGCAGCAAGGAAGAAATGATGGAGTGGTCTGAGTGGTTGGCTAGAGAATAATGTTGGGAGTGCATTCACATGGCAAGAAGTGAAAATCATGGATAATGTACAAAGACCTCATGGATTGGGCTCGGTACAGGCCATGATCCCAGATCCTGTGTTCTCTGGGTGATATGAGGACTCTGAGAGGGTTAAAACTGAGGAGGATAGAAGCCAGAATTTTTGGAAATGAAAAGGTGGAAACAGCAGCGTCACCGCAGGGGGGGTGGAGCTCCAAGTTCCGTCGGGCTGACCCTCCGTTACACGACGGGAGAAAGCGGCCCCGCCCCCTCGCCTTTGGAGCCATTCCGGCCGACGAAAGTAACGGAGGGTCAGAGCCCGACGGAACTTGGAGCTCCACCCCCCCCCCTGCAGTGACGCTGCTGGGTGGAAGTGAGGGCTTCAAGATTCTCTAGGATCAGTTATAGATTTCAACTTGTATTTCTAGGAACTCTGGGTTCTTCAGAGCTTGTTCAGAGCTCCTTGCTGAGAACACTACTGTCCCAAACCAAACAGGTTCTGTGCCATGACTAGTGTGTGTGGCACACTCTCAATTAACACAACAACTTGGACCCACCAGAGTGACACTGTGCAAATTGAGAACAGAAGTGTCGCCGGGGGGGGGGACCTGTCCCCAGGCGACACCTGGGGGGGATGACAAAGCGGGCGGCGGCAGCGAGAATCACGACGTTTCGGCGGCGGAGATGGCACTGGGTTTGGCCCACCCTTCCTCCCTGTGTCTTTGAATGGGTTTGGAGCAGTGGTGACATCACTTCCGGTGGTGACGTCACAGGGGGGCCGCATCACAACACCACTGATTGAGAAAACGCTAAGCATATCTAGAACCCTCTGCAGTGCTCAAGGAATCCATGGTGGCTGTGCAGGGGTTCCTCCGCAGAGAAATCTGTGATAGTAGGAAGTGGAAAATCTATTAAGTGGGAGGCTGGAAGGTCTCGTTGCTAGAATGCCTTCTGTTCTTGGAAGGGTTTGGTTCATTGGAGTGGAGCTTGAAGCATGGGCTCCAGGTCCTCTGGTTGAATTTAAAAGTATTGAGGTTAAAGCAGAACAACTGGGAGTGAGCAACTCTTGGGGCCTCCAGCAGTCAATATGTTTGATTGGGAAAAAACCTAATAAAGTTACTGTGCTCTCTAAGAAGAGAGGTAATTTTGCAAACGTCTGGATTCTCTGGCTGACTCTTGTTTTTTTCCATCCCAGGTCCTTGTGCTGCGTGTGGCCAGTGGCTCCCCCGTTACCTAGGATGAGTAACTGCAGCAGCCGCGCCCTGACCCTGCTTTCTAGTGTTTTTGGAGCGTGTGGGCTGCTCCTGGTGGGCATTGCCGTCAGTACTGACTACTGGCTGTTCATGGAGGAAGGCATCGTGTTTCCACAGAATCAGACCACTGAGATAGTCATGGCACTCCATGCTGGTCTCTGGAGGGTCTGCTTTTTTGCAGGTAAGGGTTTTGGAAAGGTGGGGGGAAAAAACCCAGATTTTGCTTCCTACTCATACGATTGTTTGGTGACTCCAAACTAAATTGTGGAATCAACATTCTTACCACCACACTAGACCTGATCAATTTTGCACAATTTACCATAATTCAGATTTTTTAATTACTTAGAAGAGTTTGATAATGAAAGATGAGTGACAGAGTCCTGTGTTGAAGCTGGAGAACACAGGGAGTTTTTGCTCTATTTGTAAATTCCAGTCTACATGAACCTGCAGTTGAACTCTTGCAAAGTTGATGTGGCTGATCATAACTGACTTGCAAAGAAGTAGAGCTCTTATAAGAAGCCTAGTACAATTCAGCAGCTCAGTTATTGAAATTGTTCTTAGGACAGCCATCATTCAGGAAACCTCAGTGACCAAATAATTTGAGATGCAATTGCTCATAAGGAAATCCAAAAACCATTCAAAAGGAATAGCATTAATACTGGCAGAGTACGTCAAAATGATGAGGAAGCTTGGCAGTTATAGAACTGCCCTTAGAGTGAAGATTTGGCCTACCACTGAATAGAAATCTATCTTCCTTTCATTTAGAACCACTAGAGACTTGCATTCAGATCCTTGCCTGGTTAGTTAGAATTATAATGTATGGTTAATCTTTCATCCACACCCACCCAGGGTATACAACGTGGCCCCTCCTGACCACAGACCCCTCCTTCCTACACAGCAGCACATTTCCGTCCCTATGCCCTGTGCAAGGTTCTTCCCTAGCCCCACTTTGTCTCAAATCCCTGAATTCTTTGCTTCTCTTTTCTGCAAGCCAGTATTTCTACCACCCAGTCCCTGTTTCTTATGGTCCAATCCTAATGGGCCACTGCACTGCTGGAACCTGTGTTCCAGCAGCATAGCGTTCTTTTTGGCTGTCGCAAAAGGTGACATGCCATACTGCGCGGCCTGGCCACCGCCACGAGCAACCAAGTCTACGCGCCAGCGGCCTAGCCCCAGTGCAGGTAAGTCAGCGGGGGGGGGGGGGGAGAAAGGGGGAGGAACGGGGAGGAGACTGAAGCAGGGAGGGGGCAGATTGAGGCTGGGAAGGGGGTGGTATCAACGGCGGCAGCACCGGTGATACCCTATCCCGCTTCCTGGCCTCAATCCAATTTCTCGGATCCTATTGGACTTATGCCAACTATATAGCTAGTGCAGGTCTGAGTAGACCCAGTGGGGCAGCAAGGACTTGTTGTTGTTGTTGTTGTTGTTCAGTTATTAAGTCGTGTCCGACCCTTCGTGATCCCATGAACCACATCCCGCCAGGCCTTCCTATCCTCCACTATCTTCCTGAGTTCGCTCATTTTCATGTTCGTTGCATCGGTGATGCTGTCTAACCATCTCATCCTTTGCCTTCCCCTTCTCCTTTTGCCTTCAATTTTTCCCAGCATCAGAGTCTTCTCCAGAGAGTCCTCTCTTCGCATTAGGTAGCCAAAATATTTGAGTTTCAGCCTTAATACCTGTCCTTCCAGGGAACAGTCAGGGTTGATTTCATTTAGGATTGACTGATTTGATCTCCTAGCAGTCCAAGGGACTCTCAGGAGTCTAGCAAGGGCTTACCCCAGGCCAAGGGAACAAATGTTCCCTTACCTCAGTGCTTCTCAATTTTTTTCTCTCATGCCCCCCCTATGAAGAAGAAAAAATTTCGCGCCCCCCTAATATAACTAATGCAATGTAACTAATGTAAAGGGGGGCTCGTTGCAATAGTTAGTGTGTATGCTTTGCGCCACTTATCTTGATTGTAGGAGCCTCCAGCGACGATCTAGTTCACCGACGATCTCTTCCGGGGAGCAGATCGTTCCTCTGCTCCCCGGCGCGAACTCTGTAACGCGCCTAGGAGCGCTTTGCAGAGTTCACGCATGCGCAAGACGACGATGTTGCCAATCGTCGTCTTGCGCATGCGTGATTCACAGCATAGATCGTCAGCATAGATTCATAGATCGTCGCTGGAGGCTCCTACAATCAAGATAAGTGGCGCAAAGCATACACACTAACTATTGCAACGAGCCCCCCTTTACGGAAGCGCCCCACTATTTGAGAACCGCTGCCTTACCTCAAGGAGGCTTTTGTGGCTCGAAACTCCCTCATGGAATGCAGCACGTGACCTGTTGGCATGGCTGCATCAGCACGCGGGGAGTTAGATAGGATTGGGCTGCCCATCCACCATCTATTCTGTCCCTTGTCCTTTTTTACCCCTCCATCTAGGCCCTCTTCCCACTTTTTGACCCCATTCCGACATTGTATTCCCAGTCCAAGAACCCATTGTTGTAGGATCAGGGATGAGCAATGAGTTTGAGTGCATGCGAGCGCTCCCTCCTCTCCCCTTCCCCCCACACATGCCTAGCTTTATACTTATTGGTTCGTTAAGCCACCATTTACCATGATATCCAACGTGGACATTCCCTATAGGCCAAGATTGTAAAGCGTGACGTTTTTCTGGTGTGGACATCACAAATGGCAGGAAGTCATCCAGTTTCTTGGACTGGGAATGTGATGTTGAATGAACTTGCCCATTCTAGCTCTTGGATCTTAGCTCTGTATGAGGTTTCTTCTCACAGTCAAACTAGCTTTTTGCTTACTTCCCAAGAGCTCTCTTATTTTTCGACATGTTTGTGACCTGCTTCATCATGTAAATTTGATGCATCTTCTCCTTTGACAGGTCAGAAAAAAGGAAGCTGTGTTGCTTCTGAATACTTTCTAGAACCTAGGCCTGACCCTGACCCCGAAGGTCCTCTCGTGACGGAGAATACAGAAAATATCCTCAGTAAGTGGATAAACGTCAGTTTGCTGTGAACTGAATGTTTGTGGGTATGTTTTTAAGAGCCAGGTCTGATCTACACATGCAGCAGAATTTTGCAAGAGAATCTTGAAGTGGTACTAAATCACTTCAGGCAGCAGGTGGAGTTATATGATTTGTGAATGCTTCCTCATATTAAAAAAACTCTTCTTGCCAGTGAGAGAGAGAGAGAGAGAGAGAGGAACAAGACTTGCTGAAGGAGAATTGGCATGGCTTCTGCAACAATAAATCCTGCCTCACTGACCTCTTGGAGTTATTTGAGAGTACAGGTTGATTATCCCTTATCCAGACATCCAAAATCCAGACTATTCCGAAATCCTGAAATTTTTGGGGCTATGACTTAAAAAAAATACTTCTTCCAGCACATGGCTGGTATAGCACAAGGCATGCTGGGGCACAAAATTATTAAAAATGTTGTATAAAATTACCTTCAGGGGGCTATGTGTATAAGGTGTATATGAGACATAAATGAATTTCATGTTTAGCTTTGGGTCCCATCCCCAAGATATCTCATTATTAGAGGTGTTTGAAAATGGTTTTATTTTTTCATAGATTTCGGTGTTTAACCAAAATGGAATAGCAGAATGCGGTGTTGTGTTTTTATTCCAAATTTTCCCATTTTTATCAATTGTAAATGCTTTAAAAGTGTACTAGGTATGTGGTATAGGTTGTACAGTGTCAGCAGATGTAGAATGACACAAAATACATGGTTTTGTTTTATTTTATTTTGTTTTTGCCATTTTTTTAGCAGAAAGCGGTTATGTATTTTTATTTCATTACCACCATTTTCAAACACTTCTACTCATTATATTTATGCAAATATTCCGAAATCCAGACAACTTCCCGTCCCAAGCAGTCTGGATAAGGGATACTCAGCCTGTATCAGAAAGCATGTGCATAAACCAGCGATTTTCAACCTTTTTCTTCTTACGGTGCACTGACCTCTATGGTGTTCTCTATGGTTTTCGCCTCTTGTGATGTCACTTCCAGCTTTCGGGAGACTCTTCTAGGTTCTGCGGCTGTTTCTAGGGCAACTGTCTGTAGTAATGAATTGTCTGTCCTTCTTCCTCCACTGGCGGAAGAAGAGGGACAGACAATTTGTTACTACAGACAGTTGCCCTAGAAACAGAGCCGCAGAACCCGGAAGAGTTTTTCAGCAATTTTCCACCGATGTGTTCCAAACCCCTGCAGCACACCTGCAGACCTTTCATGGCACACCAATGTGCTGCGACACACTGGTTGAAAATCGCTGGCATAGACATTGACGTAGGCATATACAGTGATGCCTCACAAGACAAATGCCTCGCACAACAAAAAACTCGCAAGACAAAAGCATTTTGCAAGTTTTTTGGTGACTCGCAAGACAAATTTTCTTGCAAAAACAATTTCGTCTTGTGGAACACTCAGCTCCTAAAGCCACAATCTATTCAAATGTTAAAGTATTCAAGAGGGTTAGCAGACTGCAAACAGTACAGCCCGAGGCCACACCGATTATCACCCGACAAATAGCTAACACCAGCAGAGATAAAGGCAAAGCAGAGATAAAACTACCATCCTGAAAAACTTCCCATCCTAATAGGTGTACTGATTAAGACCCTACCCATTCTTCGTTTTGGCCCGGAAGCGGCAGCAGCAACTCGGCACAGGCTGTCTGCCTGCCTGCTTCGAGTCTTTTACTGACTCACACAGGAGCCGCCCTCACGCCGAAGAAAGCCTCTTCAGCTGTTGCACGGCCGAGAGGTAATGGTGCATTTAGTGGTGCCTGCTCCGCCCCTTAGCCTGGCCGGCACCGCGGCAAGAGGATACTGTAGGCGACAGCTACACTTGCCATTTGAATAAAGTATTCAAGAGGGTTAGCAGACTGCAAACAGTACAGCCCGAGGCCACACCGATTATCACCCGACAAATAGCTAACACCAGCAGAGATAAAGGCAAAGCAGAGATAAAACTTCCCTTCCCTTCCAGAAACGGTGTGCATTACTAGAGCGGAGCTCTGGGAACTGTGAGTACTGTAAATACTTAAAAGTAAATAGCACGGCAGGGGAGGTGACTCGCAAGACAAAATTATTCGCAAGACAACATGACTCACGGAACGAATTAATTTTGTCTTGCGAGGCACCACTGTATTCTGGTAGTCATTGGGACTCATGCTTTTTAACCTGTTCATAAATGATCGGAAGTTAGGGGTGAGCACTTACCTGTTCATTAAAGTTGCACCCACCCGCATACCCCTCAGAGATTTAACTTCTAGGGATTCTGAAGAGAGAGCTGAACCCTGAAGAATGGCACTAACTACGTATATTAGCAACTCACACTCACAATATTTTTAGAAGAGCTCCCCAAAAGGCAACATTGGGACAAAATGGGACTTAACAGAGAGAGGAACCAGAATACATGGACAGTCCCTGATAAATGTGCTGAGTTGAGGCGAGGCATGTGCATCTGTGGACATCGCTTCCTTAGCTCCCTCTTGATCTGGGTGAGAGCAGGCATAATACATTAGCGCTTTTGGCCTACTTTATAGGACTGTTGTAAGAATTACTAATATAATGGGCCTGGAGAAGTTATTATTATTATTTAATAATAATAATAATAATAATAATAATAATAAATAAATAAATAAATAAGCCAGTATTTATATACCGCCTTTTCTTTGGTCATTGGATTTCTCCTTTGGATTTCTTAATTCAATTAAGCTGTTTATTTGGGTTTAAAATTACTGATATAGACTTTAATATTATATTATTGGCATAAACGGCGTAGTAATTTCTCTATGGACTCTGACCGTGAAAGCCTGAGCCAGTATGTCATAATGGACCTGGTTCAGATGGCATGGTGAAACCATGGTTTGGCTGTTGTGCACAGGCTTCTCACTTGCATATTCTAATCCTCTTTCTCACTTCTTGGTTCTCAGAAACTATAGTTTGACATCAGAATAGGGCAAACAATGATTACTGCAGATGGTTTCCCTCCACATCAGAAATGGAAAACTAGTTCAGCAGCCCAATCCTAACTGAATCCCCGCGCAGTGATGCAGCGGCAATGGCACCGCTTCCGCTGCATCCCATTGGGGGATTTTTGGCTTCTGGAGGTCTCCTCGGGGTAAGGGGACATTTGTCCCCTTGCCCCGAGGTAAGCCCCAGCAGCTACTATGAGGCAACTTGGACCTGCACCAGCTCAATTACTGGTGCAAGTCCACATTGCTCCATGCAGGCGGATCAGGCTCAAGAAGGGGCTCGGGGGCTCGGGATTTGGCGCTTGCTACCACTGCCGATCCCGTCCCCCCTCCTGGGCCTGATCTGCTCTCCTACCTGCCCCCATCACCCCCCAGCCCCACCTGTTCAACCCCCTCCCTGCCATCCACCAACCCCCTGTGTGGACATACCTGCTCCAATGGGTGTCCGTCGGCGCGCGGGAGACCATTACGGCCTCCCCGCTGGCAGGCCAGTAGTGTACAACGGCAAAGGCTGCTTTGCTGCTGAACCATAAGCTGTCGATCGAAAGGTCAGCAGTTCGATTCCCACGACGGGGTGAGCGCTCGTTGCTTGGCCAGCTCCTGCCAACCTAGCAGTTCCAAAGCATGTCAATGTGAGTAAATAGGTACCGCTTGTGGGAAGGTAAGCAGCGCTCCGTGTTCCAGCTGCATGCTACGCGCTGCGGCAAGAAGAGTCATGCCGGCCACATGACCACTGAGGCGTCTTCGGACAACGCTGGCTCTTCGGCTTTGAAATGAGGATGAGCACCACACCCTAGAGTCAGACACGACTGGACTTAATTGTCAGGGGATACCTTTACCTTATCCATAATGCAGCCTCCACCAGCACAATGCAAGTTACACCAGCAGGGGAAGGGGTTAGAATTGGGGCACACATTGTGCTTTCCAATTCTGGCTTGGCGGCAAACTATGGTTTTTCCTAACCGTAGTTTGCTTGGTTCAGATGACATGGCAAAATAGTTACCAGGAATCGGGAAAAGAGGAAAGGAATGGCAGCATGTCAGTGGAAGGTGGCAGGATTGTATGAGTATGAAGTCTTTTCGTGATGCCCAAATCATGGTTTGGTAATGATTTCTGAACCAGGCCAACGCTCCCTTCCTCCACACACATGCTTCTTCTCTCACTTCCTGGTTTGCAATAAATATTGTTTTGCTGTGAAATGCACTTGAAATATGCTGGATACATTATTTTTAGGGCTGCAACATTTATGCCCCAATCCTACCCTTGGCACCGATGCACCCATGCCATGGAGGCGTGCGCTGCATCCAGTGGTGGAGGGGGTGATCAGGAGGCTTCCTCGAGGTAAGGGAACCTTTGTTCCAGAGGTAAGGGAACCTCTGGGTAAGCCCCCTGATGCCCTTTGGGTTACCTTGGACCTACGCCAGCTCTATAGCTGACATAAGTCCAAGGAGAAAAAACGGGAGGGACCTAGCAGATATGCGTAGGATCCTGGTGCATGCCAGCAGTGCCACTGGGATCCATCCCCTCCCCATCTGCTCCCTGCCCCCCCCCCCATCCACCCTGGAACTCCCCCTGCCCCTCTCTGCCCAGGGCATGTCTCCCCCAGCATCTTATCAGGGCCAGTGGAGCTCCAGTAGCTGCTGCTACATGTGCCTGACTGCTAGCCTTTTGCGGCAGCAGCCTGGCAGCTGGCAACAGCACATTGCATTTCGCGATGTCGTAAAGCATCGTGCGCTTCCAGAACGCAAGTTCCGGCAGCGCACACAGCCCATAGGATTGGGCTGTTAACGAAAAAGGCACCCTTTCTTAAAAGCAATATTTTAAAAGTGCTTATAAAAAACTGCAAATGGGAAGCCCCATCTTAAAGAGGCATTCTCCCTTTTCCTTCACACAGGAGGGAAATGCCTCTCCTAAGATGGTGCCTGCAGCAACATGCATGTGAACCATCTAAAATCAAAGTATGCTCTTCTCTTCAAAATGTAAATATGCAGACTTATGCAAACATAATCAGGTCATTGAAGAATTAATCAACTATCTCCCATAAAATTAGTCAACCAAGATTTCTTCTTCTTCTCCTCCTCCTCCTCCTCCTCCTCCTCCTCCTCCTCCTCCTTCTCTGTGAATGCCAGTCTAAGGCTGCAGATAGGTTGTAGCATTCTTCATGTGACAACTGTATATGCATTGAAAAGGAATGCAGCATAAAAGAAGGGGCTGGGAGGGCAGTTGCAAGCCCTGCATCCTGGCCTAGATTATCTGACAATCCCTACTATCCATGTACTGTACAGGGTCCCCAATCAAATGTACAGCGCTTATAGAGTTTGCACACACGTAGGGACTCTACAGACAGTGAATGCACATATTTGGGGGACTTGCCACTGTGATTCCCTCCCCACACTCTCCTTATGCACAAAATTGCTATAATATTCAGAATGTTTGAATCGTGACTATAAGAGCACCCCCTGGTGGCTGCATACCATTCTAACTGTTTACCTTTCGGAAACGCTGTAGAGGCCATGCAATAGAACCCCTTTTTACACCCCACCAAGCACCAACGCTCAAGTGACTCTCATTGAATTCAGTGGAACTTGCTCCCCAATAGGCTTTTGCAGTTCAGCAGCTCAGTCCTATGGGAGCCTGCAGAGGGCAGCTGCTGCCACAGCTCTTGCTGTGAAGCCACTCGGCATCCTCCTCTCCAAAATCCATCATGCTGTGAATGCTTAACAGGATTTAAGAATGAGGACTGCAATGCATCTTTGCAGCAGAAATCCACCAGCATCTTAAAACGATATTTGGGGATTGGTTACCCCAGGTCATGACTTGAAATCAGAGAGCCAAAGACTCCACTGCTTGATAAAGCTCCAGTTTTTGCTCACTATCTATCTTGGATGGCAAAAGCTCTCTCTCTCTCTCTCTCTCTCTCTCTCTCTCTCTCTCTCTCTCTCTCTCTCTCCTGGCAGATGGCCATGCGTGGCTGGTGGGCCTGGTGCAGTGCTCTTTCCCATAGACTCGTACGCTTAGGAGGAGAGAGGGTGTGCATGCATCTCATCTGCCATATCTCTACATTGCTGTGAAAAGAGCTGCCCTTTGAAGGGCCAGACAGGGCAACAGGGCAATTCTGCAGCCTTCAGACATGGGCATGGGAGAAACCTGGAGGGGAAAAAAAAATCTGCCCTGGAGTTGTTCATAGGAGAGAATGAGCTCTAGGCATGCATAAATGAATAGCCTGCCTCTCCTGCTGTCATAAGACCATGGTTTTATGGCTGCCAACTTTTCAACTGGCTCCTGTGCTTTGAATAGTGACTTCATGTGCAGACAATAGCAGGCAGTAACATTTCTTTCCCTGTGGTGGGTGACAAGCTTCACTTCCTGATGCTTGTGCCTCAAGGTGTTTTAAAGATACAAGAGCAAGCAAGACTGTTATTTTTCCTGGTCAGTTGGCAACCCTGTTTGGGTTACTGTCATTGCTGTGTGAGGTATGTACCACAAATTCTCACGTGTGTTTTTTTTCTCTAACATCATGAATGTGCACGGTGAAGTTAGTGCATAGCAAAACGTTCTACAGAAGCATGATCTTGGATCTAGAATACTGTACTGTAAGTGTGTGTGTGTGTGTGTGTGTGTGAGAGAGAGAGAGAGAGAGAGAGAGAGAGAGAGAGAGAGAGAGAATCACTGCCCTCTTCTGGACAAAACAGGGAATAGCCCAACTCTGCTGAACAAACTGGAAAAGAAATACATTTCAAATTTCCAAGCAGAAGCGCAGGTCACAAAATGGTGCAGGCAGCAGGCATAGCATGCAAGGAGTGGACAGACTTTTACAGCTCATCATTACTGATGTCACAAGCAATACCCCATTTCCATGCAGAAATTGCAGTAGGAACGGATGTGATACCCGGGGGGGGGGGGGTTTGGTCTCATTTTCCCAACAACAAAATCCTGCAGTTTCAGTGATGGGGAAAAATACCGTAGCTTCACAGCAGAAGTGCAACTTTGAGAAAACCAGTGTACAGTATGTGGATTGCGTGTTTTGAACACAAAACACCTGCAAATTGAGCATGGGGGGGAAGTAAGTCTGGAAATTGTGGGAAAGCCTTAGTGAACGAGAACGAAACATTATGGACAGACGCCACCATCTTGTTCCTTCCTCCAGCTATTCAAACTGTGTGATGTAATGTCATCATGGGGTTCCGAATTTCCTTGTTTTCACAAGTAGTAGCGAACAAAGCGAAGCAGAGGCGGGGAGACTTGAGATCACATCATATGTTTTGTATTCCTAGAGTTTATGGTGCAGACTCAGGGCTGTGCTTTTCAGCAAGGTCCCATACCTCATAGACCGCCTTCTCCATATGAACTCTAGTGGCCACCTGTGGAGGCCCTGTGTTCTCCGTCCTTCCACCGGAGTTTTGCAGGATAGTGATAAGGACAGGCCTGCTCAGTGGCGCCACCAAAGCCAAGGACCTGTCACCCTAGAGCAGGGGTGGCCAATTAATTTTTCTAAGGGGCCACATGAGAAACTGGGACTGTTGTGGAAGATCAGACCAATATGCTGAATGCCCCCTCTGCGGCCCCCCCGCAGCGCCCACACGCCCCCCCGCCATTCTCTTACCTTCATTAGCTGCTCTGTGTCTTCCTTTAAACCTCACGCGGGCCGGTCAGGGACCGTCAAAGGGCCGGATGTGGCCCTGGGACCGTACAATGCCCACCCAATGTTGGTTTGCCCTACCCTAGGGCAGGTGCTTTCAAATATTTGGGTGCTGCTGCTAAAAAATATGTTAAGGACAGCCTGGAGCAGCCGGTACACTGCTCTCCCAGAGATGGCCCTGTTCAGGCGCAAAGAAGATTGGGCCCCCGGCCGTATCTTTTACAGAAGCAAGAATGGGCAAGTGCAGTTTGGATACAGGAGTAGAGAAATCTCCCCCCTCTGAAATTCTTCTACACGTCTATGAAAAGGTAGTTACAGGAGCCCAGTCACCCTCATTACCTTTTATAAAGAGTGAAAAATGTAATCACCAACTGGAGAGCACTAGCAATGGCTGACTGGTGGTAATGATGTCCTTATCAGGTTTAGCAACCAACAGACCGTTTGGGAAAACTCTTCTGGAAATTCGGCTTTTGGTTAATGGAATTTCAAGTGTGGTAGAATCCCACTTTGAAGGAAAGCATATTTAAAGCAAAGCACTAAAGCCAGGTTGAGGCAAATGGGACAGGTTGAGATCCACCTACAGCCCCTGTCCAGTTGAAAAGAACACACAGAACCAGTCCCAGAATTTGTTGGGGCAAGTGCAGATAATTTATTGGGTGATTCTATTGTTTTCGTTGTATGGTACACCTCCACATCAGATTGAAAATACTGTGGTTGTTTAGTGTGCTTCGGATACTACAGAGATAACTAGTATATCTCTGGGCAGAGGGGTCTGGCTTAGTTGGTAGAGCCACCGCCTTGTAAAGCCTGAAGATCGGCAAATGGCAAGTTCGAGACACGCCGCCAACAAAAAGCTGTGAAAAAGCCTCTGTGAGGAGAGATAAGAGCTCCCATCTGCATTGGTCGAGTGTGGGAGGCAGCAGGAAAAAAAAGCCAGACTGCAATAGGATACCACCTGGAATGTAGTTGTTCATGAAAGATTGGACATGTATTAGGGGGGTTAGGAAAGCCTGCGAATGTACACCGCCTTGGATTAAAGTCGGAGGAGAAATCCAATGACCAAGAAAGGCGGTATATAAATACTGTACATTATATTATTATATTATTATAATTATATAATTTAACATAGTTTTGCAAGGTTGATTTGAATAGTGATGTGTGTCATGTATAGTGTTTAGTGTTGGGCTGAAACCTTTAGATTAATCAGATTAAACAATTACAAACCTTTCTAATTGTTTAAAAAGGCATCCCTGATTACGCTGTCAACATTTTAAAAATAATTAATTATATTTAATATAAATACTCACAACAACTCCAGAAGACAGGTACTGTATCAGAAGAGGCATTCCAGCTGTTCTCTTCTATGGTTGGGAACGCCTCTTCAAAGACACATACATGCATGATCTGAAAATACAGTGTGCTTTACATAAGAGCGGCCCTGTTGGATCAGCTCAAAGGCCCATGCAGTCCAGCATCTGTTTCCCACGGTGGCCCGCTGCCTTCCTCTGGAAAGCCACCAAGCAGGAGAGAAAGACATACTTCTCTCTTGCCATTGCTTCCCTACAACTACTGTATTATAGTGTCACTGAACCTGGAGGTTATGCATAGTAACCGTAACTACTAGTCATTGATGGACTGGTCCTTCAGGACTTGGTCCAATCCCCTTTTAAAGCCATCCAAACTATTGTCCATCACCACATCTTGTGGCAATGAATTCCACAAACTAATTATGCACTGTGAAGTATCTCCTTTTGTCCATCCTACATCTCCCACCAGTCAGTTTCATTGGATGACCCAATGGTACTGATGTCATGAGAGTACTGTATGTGTTTCTTCAAAATGATTGTTGGGCAGCCCGATCCTGTCTAAAGTTGGGCCGACGGAATGAGTGCTGAGAGTTCAGGGGCTGGCCTGCCAGTTGGACCCTCTGATAGGTGTGAGCCTTGGCCAGTGTCTGAGTTGGCCAGCTCATGACACCAGCCCTAAATTGATGAATCAAAAGAAGTTTCAGGAGAGGGAGAGGGTGGATCTTGGCGGGACCAGCATGAGCCACCATGAGGCCTGTGCAGAGGTAAGTAGAAAATTCTGGCAGGCCTCCTGACCCCCCCCCCCCCTTAAATGCAGCATACGCTCTATCAGTGCAGCTTTATCGTTGGCAATGGTGGGGGATAGGACTGGGCAGTTAGATAGACAATAGTTTGGCTCAGAATAAGGCAGTTTGCTATGTTCAAGTTGATTAGAATAGAATACCTCTTCGAAGGAGGCTGTGTAAAAAGTGTGTCGGCATGTTTTGTCAGGATGAGTAAGGATGCGGGACCTGGAGTCATGCATTGATTCTTTAAGCTCTGATTGGACTTTGAGCCTGTCCTGATATAACTACCTCAGATTGTTTGACCCCAAATAGATGCATCCTTAGCAGAGAATTCTGTCCCCTAGCACCCTCCCCCATTCACCACAGCCCAATCTTGAAACTATTTTAGAAATGCTGCAGTATCGTTCCTGGGGTAACACATTCAATTGTGTGTGTGTGGGGGGGGGGGGGTGATCCTGTAGGCACAATGTGTAAAATGTTGTTCGTTTGATTTAATTCAGTTTTGGAATTATATATGGCATATTAAATTATAACCTGATCTCAAGCCCCAGAAACAGGGCAGGCTAGAAATCTCAAATAAATAAATAAGATTGGCTAAGAGCTTGACATAATTTTTTTACCCAGCTCTCTGAAATGCGGTAGACAGCAGATTCATTTTTATAAGAAGAGATGCCAGATCTCCGCCCATCTGGAATTCTGATGTCTTTACTCCCGTAAGAATGCAGGCTGCCTTTTGTTACTTGGTTGTAAAGGAAAAAAAACC
Organism: Plestiodon gilberti rubricaudatus; assembly: GCA_026170595.1. NCBI lineage: Eukaryota > Metazoa > Chordata > Lepidosauria > Squamata > Scincidae > Plestiodon > Plestiodon gilberti. The sequence continues at coordinate 14,281,936 of JANXHW010000006.1, read as the reverse complement.
CTCTGTGCATGCTTAGAGGTTCTCTCATCTGTATGCTCACTGCACATGTTTCAGGGCTGATCCCTGACATTCAGAGAGCTTCTGGGGACTAAGTTCTGGGTCAAATTGAACTCCAGGATATCTGACTTTTTCCTTCCTTGTGCCTCTTTCTCTGGGCAGAGACCATCCGCACAGCCACGCCGTTCCCCATGGTCAGCCTCTTCCTCGTCTTCACAGCATTTGTTATTAGCAACATCGGACATATCCGGCCCCAGAGGACCATCCTGGCTTTCGTTTCTGGAATCTTCTTCATCCTCTCTGGTGAGGCGTGGGGGGGGGCACCCAACAGCGGGCACGGTCTCCTCAGAGTCTGCACTGACTGTCACAGTGGGGGAAGCTGTGTCCTGTGGAGAGCCCAGGGGTTCTTTTTTCATGAGAAACAAGGGAAGAATTACTTGGCGATACCATATCCTTCGTCCTGTGGGACAGAGGATCCCTTTGAGTGTTGATGAGCTTCAAGGTTTCCTCCCAAGTGGTGCAATTCCCAGAGGCAAAATGAACTCTCTTTGCAAGTTTCTGAATATACTTTAATATCATTGGACTATAGCTAGGGTAGGGGGTGACAAGTACAGGAGCCCAGGTCTGGGAGAGAATAAAACACAGAGTGCTACCCTTGTAATTTTTGTTCAGAAATTGTAGGTGAAGAAGGTCTAACTATGCCTCTCAGTTTGATGGGTGTGGGATATTTGGACGTGGAGGGGAGGTTTCCAGCCTCTTCTCCTTCTCTTCCCTCATTCTCCCAGCAGCATTCCTGCCCCCTCCCAACCCATCACCTCTAGGGCCACTTTCCCCACACTCACATTCTCCCTGGCAGCCGGAAAGCCCCCTAGAATGTCCCTCTCAACCTTTCAAGAACTCTAAAGGTGCTTCTGCAACTGCCGCCGCCACTGAGCGCGAGAGAAGCAGAAGCTCCTCCTGCTGATTTTATGGTGTGGTAGCAACAGCATCACCGCTGGTGTTTGTTAAGGATCCTGTAGGCACAGCAAGAGTCAAAACAGACATGAGCCTGAGGAAGGATTTTTGCCCCTTCACTTCAGCAGCTGCGGGGGGGGGGGGGGGCTCCAGTTCTTTTATTCATTTATTGCATTGATACCCACCTACCATGAAACTTGAGCGGGTGTCCATGAGATTTCCAGGCCGTCTCCCATTCAGGAGCTGACTAGATTCAGACTGCTCAGCTTCAGCAGGATTGTTGCCTTGGCAAATGGGGGGGGGGGGAGAAAAAGGGAGCAACTGAGGCAAGTGTGGTGCATTTTCCCAGCTCCCCAGTTCTCAGGCTTGGAACGGGAGTGACAAGGGAGAGCTGTGCTTTCATCTCCTGGTATTGTTTTTCACTTTAAACCACCAGGGAGGGGCTCTGATGATGAGCAGAGAGGATTAGTGCTGGGAGAAGAGGATATTTAATCCTCCTTTCCACTGTACTGGTTCCCCAATGGAAATGGCTTCCCTTTGGAGTTCCTTTTAGACCCATGGTGGAAACAAGAGAGGTTCCTGTATTATGCCTGTGCACTGTATTTTTTCCACTGTAGAACACTGTGGACATTTCCACTCATACCCATGTCCTGTCATATGTTGGAGCAAGAGCCCATAAGGTACGACAGCATGCCTGGAAGGCACAATAAAGACATCTGAGAGCCCCAGCTGGCCCACTGCTCCAAGCAGCAAGTCCCATCTCCAGTTGACATGTTACACCTTTCTACCTTGCCTACCCCTCACAGGCTCTGGCCCTGTAGTGAACAGTCACCTTTGTCCTCAATGACAACCCCGTCTGGGGGTCCTGATGGTAACTGGTTAGTTAGCCAGTTGTCTTCACCATTCTGCCAGCGTTCTGCTGCATATACCGAAGACAGGCTTTGCCTAGAAGGTGTAGCGAGAATGCCAGCCTGTCTGGTATCACCAAGGGAAATAAAGCCTCAAAGCCGAACCCCCTTGGTCCCCTGTGGAGTTTAGGCCACACCAGCTCGTTGGTCCAAGTCCACCCACCTGCCCTGGCAGCGGGAAGCCTGGGCACCCATTAAGTTTAAACGACGGTAGGCAGCCAGAGCTTGGGGTGCAATGATTCCCGGAAAAGGGATCAAAAAGAGCCAACCAGTTGTGAAGCAAGAGGATTCCTACCAAATCAGGAAAAAGGCTGGTGCTGTTCAGCAAGGACAGGGTTAATGAGCCATCACTCTTCCCCTCCCCCTCCAAGGAGAAGGCCACTTGCTGAGTGGCCTTGATCATAAGTGGACTTGCAAGATAGGGACATTTGGACATAACTTATTTTTCTTTATTGCCTTTGATCTCAAGTATACCATTTGGCTGTTTGTCTTCTGTCTTCCCTTTTCCCCTTTTGTTTCAATAACCTTTTCCTTGTTTCAAATGAACCACCTGCCTAATTCTTTCAGCCAGAGAGAGAGAGAGAGAGAGAGAGAGAGAGAGAGAGAGAGAGAGAGAGAGAGAGAGAGAGAGAGAGTGCCTCCCACCTTTAAAGACTTCTCAAGCCATCACTACCCAGAGCAGCGTGTGTGTGTGTGTGTGTGTGTGTGTGTGTGTGTGTGTGTGTGTGTGTGTGTTTGTGCATGAGAGGAGGCAAAAGAAAGGGAATGTCAGATCTTAGACATTTCCTCTCCCACTCTCCTTCTCCTACAGAGAACCCCGCACGGAGGTTTGCCAGCTAACAGGCAATCCCGTGGGCTGGGAGAAAGGCATGGAGTGTCACTTAACCTCACGCTCCTGGTGGCTGCAACCTACTGTAGGATTGTTAACTTGCATGATTCTGTCTTCTTGTACAAGTGAGCCAAGGGGGTGGAGAAAGGAGGGGCTCACAGAGGTGCACCTGGTTTCTTCCCAGTGCTCCTTGGGGTCAGATCACCACAGTCCCCTTGGTGGAGGAGTGGAGATCCCTAAAAGGAATGTTTACTGGGCTGCAGCTGAGCATTTTATCCCCTCTCTATTGCTTCCCTCCTGGCGAACTCCCTGCACCGGTTCAGGTTTGTGGGATTTCGGGAGCAGGTATCCTGCCATAACAGCCAACTGAGCATGGGGTGGGGTGGGGGATTTAAATCCAGAAAACAACATGGGAGAGCTAGCTTTCCCCCCCCCCCTTCATATAATAAGAGCTCCCGCTGCTTTAAAGAGAAAAACAAAATGTCAGGAGATCCAAGCATGGATTTGCCATGTCACCTCTGTTTCAGCCCTGAGAGGCATCAGCTAGGAGGAAGTTGGGAAAAGGTGGACACGCCTGTCTCAGCCGTCCCTGTTCTGTGCCTCTCGCCTTGATCTGGCTTCGATTAGTTCCAACGGCAGGTGATTTGGTGTTGTCGTTCAGCATAAAAGAGGGGCAGCAAAGGGGGGGAGGAGAGAGAGAGAGAGAGAGAGAGAGAGAGAGCACACAAAGCCACATCACGCTGCATCTGTCCTCCACTTCTGCCACGCTCCAGCTCAAGCATGATGGAAGCGCCAGAGCATGACAGAAGCGGAAAACTGCTTTTCTGTGAAGGATAAAAGTCATTTCTTCTGCTTCCTCTCTCAGACGGGCTTGCTGCTATTGCAGTCCCTGGTGAGAGAGAGAAAGCAGAGCAAAGCAGGCAGGCTACCTAAGACCCAGCAGCACCTGTGCCGAAAGGCAGTGCAAGGGACCGGAGGAAGGAGCAGCAGGTGGAGCTGCCTTGGCCAACCATCTGGAGGACAGAGACGCTATGGAGGCCAAGGCTAAGGGGCCAAATGCATGAGGTTGCAACAGCAAACCTATGGCTCCGGTGAAGGCAGCAGCACGGCCAGGAAAAAAGCAGAGGGGCCCTCAGGGCAAGGGGGCGCTTGGGGGCAAACTGGCTTCTTCAGTCAAGGGAGAACTGAGTGTTGGTTGGGGAGTGATGGTTGCAAGGTATCCCTGGGAATAAAGTCATCATTGAGCAGGAAACTGCAGAAGACGAATGCTCAGGCCGGCCCCTGGCCACCCACAACTGCACTGCACCACACAGCCAGCTGCGTCTCTAAGCACCAATCGTATGTCTGCCTATATTCCATCTTTTTGTCATACAGTGCCATGACTAATAAATGGAATCCAACCTAAGGCTATGCGTGGGGGGAGGGGAGGGGCAATGATGGAGATGGGGCAGCAAGGTTGATTCTCCTAGAGGACAACATCAACAGAGTAGTTGGGAGGCACCACCGCGAGGAGACAGAACCTCTCCCCACACTGAGAGGGGCTCCAGAACAGGGGGAGAGAACTGTGATGTTGTGCCTCTGCCCAGACACGGCTTCATCCGTACTGAGCTAAACATAAAGTAGTATCTCTTTTCGCTTACAGGACATTTTACCCAGTGGATGGGATTGGGCTGTGGCACAAGCCAGGCCTTTATGGACAGCTGCTGTCACCCCTCCCCACCCCAAGGTGGCAGGAGTGAGATAACAGCCAGTGTTTTCCTCTTCCTCCTTCCTACCCCTTTCCCCTCTGTGCTCTTTTGCAGGGCTCTCTTTGGTGGTGGGCTTGGTCTTGTACATCTCCAGCATCAATGACGAAGTGATGAACCGTCCCAGTGGCTCAGAGCAGTATTTCCAGTACCGGTATGGATGGTCCTTCGCCTTTGCTGCTTCTTCCTTCTTGCTTAAAGAGGTACGGAAAAGAAGGGGACTCCTTTCCACAAAGACGCGCACAGAAACCCCAGCAATGCCCTGCTGCACTTCCTCTGTCTTGAATGCAGACCCACTCGAGAAAGATCAGGTAGTAGGATAGCAGTTAAGAGACTCAGCTACAAGTCATGAAGGTCCCACTCTGACCTCACCTCTGTCATGAACTCCTGTCTCCCTCAGCCTCGGTCCCACATCTGCATAGGTATTGTCATTCGTCATACCTTGCAGGATTGTTGTAAGGATCACAACAAAATAATATAGCAGCAATTGGAACATCTGAAAGCACTATACAAATGCCAAATATGACCTTTTCAAAGGCTTTTGACTTTTGAGAGGGCCAGTTTTTGCTTGCTTGCTGTTCTTAAAGGGCTCAATGCTAGAACACAGAAAGAGCCCCATGTGAACCCTCTGTGCTATCTCCACACTATTTTTATCCCTTGCCATGCCAGAGCCAGAGCTTTGGCTTCACATGGGAGTTGTGATGCATAGACTGATCTGGACTCTCAAACACAGTAATCCAGCAGTAGCACAAGACAGAAGGACCTACGGTGCAGGAGGTATCATACCTGCATTTACCTCCCCCTCCCCCATGGGGCATATAACAGCATCAGGAGAAGATGCATAGATTCAGAGCCTAATCCTATCATTCTCCCTCCCCACTGGTGCAGCCTGCTGTATCCAGCAGGGGGGTGGATGGATTGGGAGGCTTCAAAGGTGAAAGGGAATTTAAATCTCCTTACACTTCTGTAAACCTCCCGCTCTGCAATGGGTCTTCTTGGATCTGCGCTAGCAATTTCACTAACGCTAGTGATTTCACTAGCGCAAGTCCGAGAAGAGAAAGGGGGTGGGGAGCCTGCAGGAAAGGGGGATAGGATTCGGCATGCACTATTGCTGCTGGATCTACCCCTCCCTGCCCCCATTCTGCCCCCTCCCCACCCAGTTTCACCCCGTCCCCTTTCTGCCCCCCTCCCACCTATCCTGCTGGCTTACTTGCTCCGGCGGACAGCAGGAGAGCCAACGACATGCGTGGGAAAGCTCTGGCCTTCCCGCCAGTGTCCCTGGCAGCGCTGTACCCAGTGTGCTACCAGAAAATTTTTTACGACTGGCGCTGACTGCTTTACACGGTAAACGGTACAGGGAAAGGCTTAAATGCCTCCTCTTCCCTAATCAGATCTGCATCACAGCTGCTTTGATCTAAACACAAACATGCATGCATGTGAGGAGATCAGAAGATCCTGTTCATGGAAATCCTGCATCATGCTTAATGTGGTCCCACAGGTCCCTGTAAAGGACCTGAGCGATGTGATGGTGGTGATGGGGGGGGGGGAGAAACATGAAGGTCACACAACCCATAATTAAGTTTAAAAAATTAAGTTAAGATGCGGTGGTGGTTACTAACTTACAATGGGTCCAGGGTTTTTAAAAGGTTTAGACCAGGGGTTCTCAACCCTTTCCTGGCCGAGTACCACCTCCAGCGCCACTCTCCTGCTGTGTACCACCAGAAGTGACTGGCGATGACATCATCCGCAGTTACTTCCGGGTTTTCAGAGGCCATAAAACGCAGGTAGGAGGCTCTGGGCAGGTGGGAGGGCCCTTCTCAGTGTTCCCAAGAGCAGGAACTTCTTGGGAGCAGGTTTCCACTGGTTCGGCAGTCTAAGTACCACCAGAAGTTGGCCGAAGTACCACTGGTAGTACTAGTACCACTGGTTGAGAACCCCTGGTTTAGACAAATCCAGAGAGGATAGGTCTGTTAACAGACAGGAATCAACCATGATAGCTAAATGGGACCCCATGTATTACCGTATATACAAAGGCACTATACCTCTAGTCACTAGTGCCAGATGCTGAGTTCTAACAACCGGGGTTAGCCATTGCCTTCATGATCTGCCTGGCAGCTGCTGGAAGAAGAATGGAGGGCCTTTGGGCTGATTACAGGAAGCAAGTCTTACATTTTCATACAGGGAGAGGTTACAATGCTAATTTTACAAGTGTGCACGCAAACTGTTTCAATGTGAAAAAAACCTCCACATATCTATAAACCATACAGCCCAACATTTTCTTACAAGTGCATGTCAGAGACAAATGCATAGTTTAAGTGTTGTACATTGATAACTATAAGCAAAAAGTAATGCACATTTATGTAATTTCAATAGCTTTGACATACGCACATGCATACAGATTCAAAACATGTCTAATCAGTGGTGAAAACAGAACTCATGAATGGGGAAGAGACCCAGATTTCAAATTTGTTAATGGAAATCCAAATCTCATATACATTCACTACTTCTTTATGCAGCAGTGACATGCCAGTCATGGTTATGGATAAGAAGTGTGGCCTGTTTATGGTAGGGATCGTAGAAGGGAGTGTGCAGTGCATTTTGTGTGTCCAGTATACAGAAGGAAAGACACTGCCCTGCCCTGTGGAGCTCCTGTAAAATCTATAAGATAGTCCAAAGTGTGACATGTTTAACAGCTCTACCCTATGCCCCCTGTCCGCCAGTGAAATGTGTGTTCCACCAGCGGAAGTGCGATGACACAGGAAGGAATGATGCTCTACCGGCAAGTGCAACGTGGTCGCCAGCACAATGGCTGGCAGTTGTATGCACAGGCTGGCAGAGAGACCACACCAGCGTGGTGAGTTGGCGGTGGGGCGGGTGGTGGGAGGAACGGGGGAGGAACCGGGGTGGGGAGGAGGCAGGAGGGGGTAGATCCAGCAACAATGGCACATGCCGGATCTTATCCCCTATTCTGCGAACCTTCCCACCCCTTTCCCCTCCTCGGACATATGCCACCAAAATAGGTAAGTATATGTTCAAGGAGGTGGCCTGAGAGCTTACTTGGAGGTAAGTAAAAATGTTTTGTTACCTCACACACACACACACCATAGGATGCAGTGTGCACCTTTTTGGCGTGGCTGCATTAGCGCTGGTGGCAGGTGTGAGACTGGCCATGCCTCCTTCTTTACAAAAAGGAGATGCGGAGCGACTTCCTCCCCCCACCCACTGCATCTGGAATGGTACAACACCCAGGGGAGCCAGCGGTTGGCCTGCAAATAGCACCTCTAGGGGCCAGCAGCAGCTGTGGGGGGAATTTTCAGTGGAAAAACAGCATTAGACGAAAGGATTAAACCCTCTATTCCTCCTATGCCTTGGTTTCAGTCTGGATCCAGAAGCGTTTCTACGGTAGGGGCCCTACCGTAAGTTGCGCCCCGTGCTAGTACCGTGTTTACAAACCGGAGCGAGGAGGCCCCGCCCCCTCGCTGTCAGAGCCATTCTGCGCAGCCAAGGCGAACGGGCAGGAGACTCCCTCAACTTACGGTAGGGCCCCTACCGTAGAAACACCTCTGTCTGGATCAGAGGGCTCTGCTGCTGAGAAAGAGATATTGCCAGTCTTAAGCACGCTGTTCAAAACCAGATGTATCGTGTAGTTTGACCTTAACTGTCACTAAAGTATACTCATAACACTTAACAGATAGCCTGTCCAAAACCAAGAGGCTATAGTTCTTCATCATGTAAACTGTCCCACTAGATGTTATTGATGCTGTAAGTTGTGAGAAAATATGGCTGCATCCATGGGGCCTGTCTTAATTTTGATCCTTCTCTCTCCTGCTGCTCTGCAGGGTGCAGGCGTGATGTCTGTCTACCTCTTCACCAAACGCTACGCCGAGGAGGAAATGTACCGCCCTCATCCAGCCTTCTACCGCCCACGCCTGAGCGACTGTTCTGACTACTCAGGCCAATTCTTACACCCTGAGGTGTGGCACCGTGGACGGAGCCCCTCTGACATCTCCAGCGACGTTTCCATCCAGATGACTCAGAACTACCCACCAGCTATCAAGTACCCTGAACATATGCACATATCCACCTCACCTTGCTAGATGCGCCAGAGAACATGCTGGACAAGGTGGTCAGCCTTCGCTTGCAGACTATACCGTCCTGCCCCTCCCTGCCTAGGAGACTCCCCTGCCAACGGGGGCTGTCTTCCCCTCTCTGAAGACTTTTACCACCTGCTCTGCTATAAACATCCTCTCTCTCTACAGCTGGTGGGATCCATTCAACCAACTTTTGAGATTGCCAATGGCCCCTTCTCCCCTGCTTGGAAACTGTTCTCATTTCCTTGCTTCCCCAGGGAAACTTAGCTACCAAATTGAAAATCCCCCCCTAAAATACTTAGTCATATGCCCTGTCCATCTTCATAGAGCAGTAGAAGAAGCAGAGCTAAGGAGTATATTTCCCACTTCAGTTATGCTGCCTCAAAATACCTCTCCTCTCACTCAGGTGGTTGGAAATCCTAGCAGGAAGTGGCTCGTCATCAAGCATGTTCCTCTCAACTTTCTCCTTGAAGAAGGCTTGACAGGAAATAGATTCCAAAACAATCTGCATTGTTCAGATCTTGAGGGGGAAATACCCAGCACCCATTCCTTTCCATCAATCCAATTCCTGACAGTAGATGGCTCCTTGCCACCATCTTGCCCTGTCAAAAAAAATCAGCAACCTTGACAGGAAATTATGTATTTGCTATTGTCATCACTGATTCTCTAGTTTTCTGACTAGAAATGACATCTCTTTGGCATTTTACCTCAGTTCCTAAAAAGCTATAATTCTTTGGGCCTACCCATCCAGAAACATACTTCTATCCCAGCAGGTTATAATAAGAAATATATTAGACTGCCATCTTTGTTTGACCAAAAAGTGACCAGGTAAACAGAAGGTTGTTTTTTTTAATTTGTCATTGTCTTTTTTAATCTTTCTTGTTTGTGACATAGCTCTGCTTAGTGTTGCTATGTTCACTGGTTTTAAAGTATTTAGCACCAATAGAAGGGTTTTCTTCCATTTATTCCTGTCAATATCTCAATCATCCAATTCAACACTAGCATGAAATTGTTCCCCTGTCATTTTGCTGTGCCCCAACTGACCAATTCTGACCACAAGTTTTGGGCTCCCTCCCCCCTCTCCGGTGTCTCATTCCTACCTTTCAGGTCCTGACAGGAAATGACTAAACCACCTTTTTGATATGCCCACAAATGACTAATTCCTGCACCCACGGTATATGTTTCTGCAATGGCCTCAGATACATTCCCTTAAACTCAACAGCAAAGTGCTACATTATTGCCATCTTGGGTTGGCCAAAATAATGACCTCCTGTCAGGAGATGTCCTGTCATATTTTTTTCTCAGCCTCTGTTCCTACCATTGGAAAAAAAAATGGCGTAACATCTAAAAGTTCTCTGCAAGTCTCACCCCATTTGCTTTCTTGCTGCCTCCACTTCCTGACAGGCATTGGTTCTTCCACTACTGTTGTTTTCTACGGCATTTTTGAAGATGAATCCACTGTACTATTTGAAGAGACCATTTTTATTTGTGCCCCCACAAATGAGAGACGAGTAAAATGCAATTACAGAGGGGTGAGGAAACAACTGTGTCTTCCAGCCATCAATGCCTCAAATATTCCCAACCCAACATTCAGTTTTCCATCAGCAGGTGCCAAGGCCATGTCATGGCGCCCATTGAAACTTTTAAAAACTCAAGACTCTTTTTCAAGCATGTTCCCTTCAGTCATGATGCCACTTGAGGCTGTCAAGGCAAGGACTAAATTAAAGAGAGAGACAGATACAGATACAGAATTTATTGTCCAGCTGCCAAGTCAGCTGCACTGGGGAGCAGACTTTGTCCTCCTCTTTCCTTTTCCTTCCTACATTTATCACTCTTGGGTGTTGCCCTCCTGTTTTCCTTTGGTTTGAATTTATTCAATGGTTTGTTCCTTCTGCTTTCTTCTTAGTTTTACTTGGTAGTTTTGTTTGCTTGCCAATTTTTTCTCTTCATTCTTCTTAATTTGACATTCATTTGTAGATTTTTGTTTGTTCCCTTTTTTTGTTTTAATTTACCACATTTTCATCTTCCAGTTGATTTCCTCTAACTCATCCTTCCCTAAGGACTCAGGATAGATAACAGTTTTCTCTTTTGTTTCCCTTTCTTTTCTTTGCCTCTTCCATTTTTCTGTCTTGTTTAAATTCCTCTTCGTATTTCTTTTTTAAGCCCTCTTATTTTAATCCTATTTCAATTTTCCCTTCCATTTTATCATTGTTGCTTTTCTTCCCAGTTCCTTCCTCCCTTCTCTCTGTATTCCTCAACCACTCCTGTGCAACTCCACTTCCTGTATATGGAAATTCCAGTTGTTCACCCAGGAAGCAGGGTGGAGAAAAAAAGATAAAGAAAAGCAGAAATGAATTTTCAGAAGAAGAAAAATACTGATGGGACACACTGGGGTGGATGGGGGCTGCTGGAGAGGAAGAAGCCGAAAATTGAATTGAAGGAATATGGGAGAAGGGATGCAAATGAAAGACAAAAAGATATTGCATGTGATGGGGAAACTGTAGAAAGACATGGTAAAAAAGAAAAAGGGGTACTCTTGGATGTGATATTATGTTGGAAGTGGGGGGGTTGCTTTGGGGAAAAAACGTGCTGCGTGTCTGGTAGGAGATGATCTCCAGGATGAGCTCAAAAACCTATGTTGCTGACTGAGGTGAAGATTAATATTGTGTCCCTCACATCTTGTTTTAGACTGGGGGGGGGGGTTGCATTTCCTCCTCAAGAATGGTTTCCCCGATTGCAGTCTCTTGTTCCATGCAAGCAAAAAAGAAGCGAAGAGACAGGACTTTCACTCCAGTCCCTTGTAGGGTGCAAGGCAACATTGGGATGCTGACACCCCAGGCAACAGCCAGTACTGATGGTTGGGTTAGGCTGGCCCTGCCCGTTTCCCAAGGCATGTGGAAGGCTTAACAGATGGAAAGTTGTTAAGGCATGGAAACGTTTTCACTGTATTTGCAACCAGCATTGCACTATGTTCCCCAGGGGTGGCAGGGAGGGATCCAGTTTTGTGAATATCCCCACAGCAGTGGACTTCCCCTGCAGCCTCTAGGATACACTTCCCCTGGGTCAGAGAAGGTTCTCCTGCGATGCTGGAAGGTGGACCGTGTTGGAGATGCAATCACTGTGTGAACAATCTTATATAGGCAGAGATTGGGGGAAGTGAAGGCAGGCAAGGACTTTTGAAGGGTAAGGAGTGGCTGCGCACGCTGCTCTCGTGCCTTGGCTGTGAAAGGGATGGGAAGAAAGACACCGCTGATTCAGCTTCCAACAAAAAGTTCTGATTCTCTCTTTTCCGCATGTCTTCTCCTCCTCCCGCTGCTGAGTCAGCACCAGCTGCAGCTAAGTTCACCTTCATGCATTGCTTTGGAGATCAGCACTGGCCCTGTTTTGAATGTGTATGTAATGTATTTCCCTGCCATCCAATTGTGTGTTTGCAGCATCACAATTTTACAGCCATTCTCAACGGGAGCCATATGGCCCCTGGCACATTTGAAGGGGGCCACAGACTGAAAACTGTGAGAAGGGGATTTTATGTCGATCTGTTTATGTTGTGTTCTTGTTTGACAGGGGGGCCCTGGAGAAGAGCTCCTAAGGGGCTGTAGCCAAAAAAAGGTTGAGAATGGCTGCAGAACTGACATATTGCGAGGGATATGTGCCCCTTATGGAAGAGATCCGTTTCAGAGAGTCAGTCTCCAATGAAGGAGAAGCCAGAGTAAGAAGAGGTAGGATGTCTCAGAACTGGAAAACAATCCATAATTACATAACCTTTCCTTCTCTAGAAGGTGCTATGGTATCCAATGTCCACAAGCAGGGTATCTGCAGACTGGGAAAGTGGTGGGTTTGTATACATAGAGATTTTAACAAAAATGAGAACTAAAGATAAGCAGGAATGTATCCTGATTGTTGACATGCTAAATGCAAATGAAGCCAAGAAGGAGTAGATGGACAGAATATGTGGTTAGAGCAAAATCAATAGGAGCAGTTACCCCAAGCAGTAACAAGGGTGGTGGATAGTAGTTACGGCAATAGTAACAGGTTCTGGAATATTGCAGTCTGGGAGGTGAGGCTTCAATCTCTCGATTTACATTTTTCAAATAGATTTGGCAAGTATGGAAATAAAAAGGCCAGTCCTGTTTTTCCTATGCCATCTTCACCTCCATGAAAATCCTGTTAACCTGAGACCAGCTATTTTTGCTTTGAAACTATCCATCGTCCAAGTGAGGCTGCGGCTGCAGCGCTACCAAAGAAACCCACAAAGGAAGCTGCAAGCAAGGTTGCCAACTCCTCAACTGGCTGCTCCAACTATGCCTTTAGCAGCAGTTTGATGTGTGCAGTCAGTAGCAGGTGATTAGTCTCTATATGCTCAAGAGGGTCGCCTGCTGCTTTTTACAGGTTAAAGGGTTGTTCAAGGAACAGGAGCAGGCCAGGCAGGTCCGGGTAGTGGAAGGCAAGTCTGCAAGTCTGATTTGGCCTGGAGACCTGAGGATCTCTGCACACAGTCTCCAACATTGCATAATTCAGAGGCAAAGGTTATGATTAGGGGTAGTCACCCAGTTAAAGTAATCATGCCATGCAATCCAATGCATGTTTACGCTGAAGTCCCACTATGTTCAAAGAGGTAATATACACATAGGATTTCATCCTGAATTGATAATTTTATGAATTTTACAGCCCAATCCTGTGTAGGCTATGGCAGCCGGCCTAAAGGGCCGGCCTCCATATCGAGTTCCCGGGCTGCCCCGGGGCAACCCAGGAACAACTCGTGAGAAGGGGACAATCGTCTTTTTCCCCCCGTGTAAGCCGCAGGAGGCCCTATTGGCTTCCTTGCATGTGCGCAAGCTCTAGAGCTTGCGCATAGTAACACCGACCGTGTCGGCGTATCTGGGGCCTGGAGGGAGGGTTGGATACTGGGGATCTCAACCCCTGGTATCCCTGCCCCCTCCAGGCCCCGGGTGTCGCGAAAGTGCCCCAGCGCATTTCTACACAAGATTGGGCCATTAGGCTGCAATCCTATACACACCCTTACTTAGAAGTAAGTCATTAAACTAAATGGGGTTTCTTCTGAGTAGACACACATAGGACTGCATTGTTAGCAAATTCATTGATTGATTAATAAATTAAATCTGCATATACTTGCACAAGGGGAAAAACATGCATATACAGTACAGTATTACAGGTGGGCCCCCATATCTGCTGGGGATATGTTCCAGGCCCCTCCGTGGATACTTGAAACCGTGGATAAGAGCGAACACCCCCTCCATGGTTTCCTGAGGGCCCCCCCACCCTGCCTCCCCTGCAGGTAGGCATGCTTGCCCCCCCCCAGCTCTTATTTTTCTTTCAGCAAGCTTTGTTTCTTCCTTAAAACAAACAGAGAAGCAGCCTCCATTGCAGGCAAGTAGAACGAGACTAAGTCCTAGAGAGGCTCTGCAAGGTTTCTGTTAACCTTGCAGAGCCTCTCTAGTACTTAGTCTCATTCTACTTGCCTGTAATAAGCAGTTAGAGGCTGCTTCTCCTGTTTCTTTAAGGAAGAAACGAAGCTTACTGGGAAAAAAGTAAAAGCCTGGGGGGGTCCCCACAGTCCGTGGATAACTGAAACCGTGGATAGAGAATCAGTGGATATGGGGGCCCACCTGTATTTGATTTTAGATGACACACGCTTTGCCATAGCAAGTGTTTCTGTAGCAGAGGCATTCTTTCCTGTGTGAGAGAAAGGGGGGAATAAATGCCTCTTCCCAGTGATGGTTGCCACCTGCAGTTTTTATAAGTACTTGTATTAAAAATAATTTAAAATGTTAAAAACCAGCTGTCGGATTAATTGAGGCAGCTTTTAAGTCAATCAAAATGTTTTAATTGATTAATCTAATTGATTAAACATCACAGCTCCAGGTATGAGTACATATACCTAAGGTAACAGGCCAGAATGTGTGGCTGCATAGTCTTCTGCTCCCTGCACCTCCTTGCAGAGAGTAGTTGATAAGATTCCATTCAAAATGTCTACTCTAGAGATGTTTATGAGGAGTCAAACACCTCAAAACAATGTTGATCAGTGCATAAATACATGAAAGTGATCCACAATGAGTTATTACATAAACATTTTGAATGCAGGGTCTTGTCATGCTAAGAAGAATTATATACAGTAGAGCACAATCTGATGCATATTTACTTAGAAGTAAATCTCACTAAATTTAGTGGGGCACTCCCAGATAAGCATGCATAGGATTGCAGCATGGGGGGCAGGGTTTAATTGCATATGAATTAAGTCTAAAAAGTACAGATTGTGAATGATTGTCCAAACATATAAGCAAATCCCATGGGATGGAGAAGGAAACATGTCTCACTTAACCATCTCTTTCCCCCCCCCCCCCAACTTTTCTCTAGGGCTGCTACTTCTTATATGGACAGCCACTTTTAAGTGCTGCATGACACACAAAAATGCAACAGCCAAACCTATTCCCAGCTTGGAGATACAGCAATGGGAAAAGTTTAGGCTGTACATTTCTGACTGTTATGAGGCTCCACTACAAATGGTGGCACTCTCAAGTGTCTGCTGCATTCTCTACAAAGTTCACACCTACTGCTAAGAAGATGACCTAAGGTAATTTTCTCCTAAAGACAGAATCACATTTGTATTATACAGGTACAGATGCTACCACTTTGCACATGCACACACATCACTTGACATCCCCACTCGGCTGATGATGACTCACATCTGAATGAGTGTACCCACTCCATTGAAAAGCCATTGAGTGAGGTGATATGTAACTTATTTAGGCTTACCAGATTTCTTCCCGGGTCAGCATGCTAGACCTTTAGGAGAAGGAATGTGGGCAGGTGTAGCTTGTTAAACCTTAGAGCACAATCCGAGGCATGTCTACTCAGAAGCAAGCCCTATTGTGTTCAGTGGGGCCTGCTTCTGAGTAGACATGCCTAAGATTGTGCTCTAAGGTTTAACAAGCTACACCTGCCCACATTCCTTCTCTTAAAGGTCTAGCACTCTGTCCCGGTTGGAAATCTGGTAAGCCTAAACTTATTGCGTGGCTGATTCTCACAAGCAAGTCACCACTTGATGCTGCTGCAGTCATTAAGTGATGAACCTACCTGCGTGAACTGGGACAGGGCTCACCCTCTACTCCTTTCCATCTAATAGTGTGTGTGTGCATGTGCTCCTCTGAGGTGCTTCTGGGGAGACAAAAACCCACTGACAAAGGTAGCAAATTACCCTCCTTGAGTAACGTTGGCTAGCCTGTTCCTGGGTGGGTTCCTGTGCCTGTAAAAGTGGTATAAAAAAGTGGAAATGCCACAAAAGAGCAGCTACACCTGGTGAGAATTTCCCGGCGCTCTTAAAGGTACAGAAGTCCTCTCGAAGGCCAGCTGTGGCAACCCTAGATTTTTGGGGCTGTCTGTGGAACGCATAGTTTTGATGGAAACTAGACAGCTGAAAGCAGCAATAAAAAAATGTCTGCTTTTTATTGCATCTGGCATGTTGGGGAGGGGAGGGGACAGGGCCCCTGTGCCTTTTTTGACAAACAAGAATTTGTTTGACAAATGACAACAGGTGAAGCGTTTGACAGCACTGCATTTCCAGGCCAATGGAACAGATACAGCTTTTATCCTGATAATTTCCATCTGTCATGAAACTGTTAAAAAGGTACAGGAGCTCTATAAGCTCCAGAAAAGGTCACACCTCTATATTGTACAAGAAGCTTTGTGCATTTTGGTCCTGAAAGCATTGAAAAAAAAATTAACCTCACTTCCCCCATGCATGGACACAAACACCCTTTGTGGTGGAAGTCTTCTAAGGGCTAAAAGCCATCTTGTACATTTACATACTAAAAGGAATGGGATTACAGACAACCTTAAATTCAGAAGTATTGGGACTTATATATATACAGTTATATCCATATCATTCCCAAAGACAAAATGTTAGCTTTTATGGCAATGAAATGTTTAAAAAAATCATCTTCACTGCACCAGGGGAGAGAAAGTAGGAATTTTCTGGTGGTGCTACAAGAGTTCACATGCACATAGGTCGTGCTAGCAGCTGAGGATGTTATTCTCTATAAGCAGTGAAGAAGTTTAATAGAGACTGTAACTTTAAAGGGGGAAGGAGGAGACTGTCATGGTGAGAAAGGCGGAGCCTGCAATCATGGAGGCGGAGCTGTGGTGCTGGTTGGGGAGGAGGCGCTGATTCTATTTTCTTAGTCTGCATCCTAGAATTTTGGGGTGAATAGGGTTGGGGGCAAGGGGACTCTAAGGGGAGGGGGGATTTAATTAACCAACAAAGGAACCTGGGTTTTTTATTAATTAAAAGAAAATGGTTATTAATATTATTAATTATGATGATGATGACAATGATGATGACAATGATGAATAAAATGTCCCAACCCCAGCCTCCCTCCTTGACATGGAGGAGGGATGGGCCAAAAAGATCCATTATTTACTCTGTATTATAATGTAAATAAGACTTCAATAAACTTTATTTCAAACAAAATACAGTCATCCTTTTTGTCATGATGACCCTGTAAGGAGGGATCCAGATGGACTGACAGGCTTCCTTCAGGGCAAGACCAAGGCCTGCGGCAGCCTCCCTTACCTGATGATGTCTCAGCAGCCTCTGCCACTCTGCCATGTTCTAGCTCGGCACCCTCCACGTTCCCTCGTCCCCTCTGTCCCCTCTTCCTTTTCCAATCCAGGGAGGAGAAGGTGGGGCAGTGGAGGCAGGTAGGCCAACAGAGATGGGTACCCCATCTACTGCCTGAGACGACTGCTTCAGTTGGCTTTATGGAAGGGCCGGCCCTGGATTCCTGGGTATGCCGTTGTGCCCACTTTCTACTTTGAAGGGGCCCCACCCAGCACAACTAAAGAGCCATGTTCTCTGATCTGGGAGCCCTTCTTTTTAATCTGAGATTAAGAAGCCTAGGAGAGTCGTGGTTTATCTAGCTGTGGGGGGGGGGGCATTCTTCATGTGACATTGGAACTCTGGTCTTTATTATGGCCTCAGGGCTGAGCTCTGGTATTAAAAACAGAGTCTTTGACAGATCCTGGTTGTCTGAAAATATAGAAGAGGGAAAGATCTTCTAGAGACTGGGTGATGACAGGGACTTGGGGATTACCAGGGAGTCAAAATGCTATAAATCTGCTTTGACAGTCATAGAGGACAGTGGGATCTGTTGGAAATAGAGGGATGTGTGGGAGGAAGGATGGGAGCTAGGACTCCTGGGTAATCCAGGTGAGTGCCAGAGAAGGATGGGGACCTGGACTTCGTCCTCTTTTCCTTGTGTGTAGATATCTCTGTGACTTGAGTTCCTCAGCATCCATCAGCAATCAGTTGGGGCGGAGTGGAAGTCAAGAGAGAGCCAATAAGCTTCTGATTCTGAGAAAGAGAAGGAGGGCCTATTGATGAGATCGTAGCATTTTGGATGCTGGCAAATACAGAAGGGGTTAATGGTCACCATGGCAATGAGCTGAGAATGTGGTACCTTGGATGCACACGTGGCAGTGGAGGAACTGGCAGAAGCTGTGCCGCATAGAGGAGTTGGGAGGGGATGGGGGGGACGGAATCGGGAAGGATGCAATGAATGTGGCATGCAGGGGGGGGAGGCAGGGAGAATGAGGAATGGTTTTGATGGGGGAAGGAGGAAGAGAGTTGAAGAGATTCAGACAGAAAAACCAGGGAATAGGAAGGGATACGCGGGGGGGGGGCTGAAAGAAGCAAATGTGGCAGAGGATTTGGGGGAGGAGTGTGTGAGTTTGGGTGAAGGGGAATTGGTTGTAAAGGAGGCAAACGGACAGAAAGAAAAGGCTAGGAGGAGGCAGAATTCTGGAGCAATGATTGCTGCCCAGGAGAAAATTAAATGCAGAGGTTCACAAGGAGAAAAGATGGACCCAAACTGTCAGATGGGGCTGCAGAAAAGGCAAAATGCGGCAGGGAGATTGGGAGAAATGTGGGGAAAGTGAAGCCTGGAAAAAAAAAGAGAATGGGGAGGGAGGAATCGGGTGCACAAAATTTAAAACAAAGACCATCACCAAGGAGGGTTCTGCAGGGGACATTGCGGCTGGCAATACAGCAAAAGGCGTAGAAGAGACGCAACGGAGGCCCTTTGTCAGGACTGGAAGGACTAAGCAGAAGAGGATGGGCCTGGGGAGCAGACCGAATGAAAGCAGAATTCACTGAGGAGGGTGCTGGGGGAGCTATTAGGGCCAGAGGATGTCGGGCAGGAAATTGGGGGAAGTGAAGGAGGAGAAAAATGTATGTCTGAAAGACAGTCAGAAAGGATGAGGGTTAAGTGGGTACAGTACAGGGTGTAGGAAGGGAAGGAGAGGAGAGAACAAAGCAAGGAGCAAGGAAGGGATGAAGATGAAAGGTCAAAACTGGAAGAAGTGACCGGCCGAGGTCAGATGCAGATAACAATTTATGCAACTTGCAGACTTGCCATGATGCACACGCAACTGTGCAGGAAGGTGCACCCAGTCACATATTGGGGTGCTTGTTTTACTACTCATCCACACTCAGTAAAACACCTGAGAAGTGGGGACGTGGTAAGTAAGCACTGCTGCACACTACAGGTTTGGATGCTGTGGCTGACCACTTTCCTAGTTGGTTATGATGTGGGCACCATGGTACATTTACAAGTTGTGACCATGTGGTAAACAGATGCTTGTAGTCAGAGAATGGAGGAAGGATGTTAAGCTGAAAAACTGGAAAGGAGGCTATGACTGGGAGGTGCAAAGGAAGGAAGTGAAAGAAGAATTCAGGAAGAGGACGTATGATGAACCAAGATATGAGCCGCAAAGGGGAATGAGGATAAGAGAAAGACATGGGTTCAGTGGGTGTAGAAATGTAGCTAGGAGTACGAAAAGTTGCAGATGGAATGGAAGGAGACTAAAAAAGGGCCAGAATTATAGAGGCGCTATAGCTATGTACTAAGTACAATAGTTGAAGGCTGTCATGATGCTGAGAAGACTGGGGTCCTATCTCCAAAGTCACATGGGATTTATGCTGCTTACTAATTGTCATGGCTTCCCCCTGAATCTTAGGACCTGGAGTTTGACAAGGGTCTAAGAATGGATGTAGAGGTGTCTCCAGCCCCCTCCACCCTCGCAGAATTGCAGTTCCCAGGATTCCATCATAAGACGAAGAAGAGACTTGTGCCTGTAAGCCTGAAGTGCGGATAGGCTTTAAGTAAGACAGACAGGAGAAGGGCAAGAAAGATTGGATAGACCTTCATAGGTAAGTAGGGTAGTAGAGGAAGTCTGAGACTGGTGTCTAACAACAATGAAAGAGGGAGAGAATAATGGTCCAGGGAAGATTCTAGTGAAGAAGGGATGGAGGCTGTGGAAGATGAGGCAGTGGAGTCACTAGGGCGCGCGCTGCCCCAAGGCGGAGGCGTGCGCGTCACCCTAATGACCCCCCCACCCAGCCCCTAATTGTAATTCTGGCGCGGCCGTTAGGCCACGGCATGATTTTTTGAGGGGGTGACCCGACGGGACGCTGCCCCGGGTGCCCCCCGACTCTGCCCCCCCCCATTGCAGCCAGCTACGCTCCAAGGCCTTCTCCCGGCCTCGGAGGCTCCGAGGCTGGGAGAAGGCTTTGGAGCGACCTCCCCGGCCGCCGCAACAGGGCCTTCTGAAGAAAGCCCACTGTGTCACAATGTTATTTATAACGCTTTCGCGCATGCGCAGACCGCCACATGCGCATGCGCGAAAAACGTTATAAATAACATTGTGACGCAGTGGGCCTTCGTCAGAAGGCCCTGGCGCGGCGGCCGGAAAGACGTCCCCGGAGCCGGCTCCCGGCGTCGAAGGCGGCGCGAGCGGGGAGGCAACGTGCGCTGGGGAGGTGACATGCGTGGGTACGCGCATCACCTTTTCTGCACGCGTCACCTGGGGGCAACCTGCTCACCTCGCCTCGCAACAGCGACGCCTCTGAGATGAGGGATTGCTAAGCAGAGAAGAGCACAGCAGATGACATGACAGGCAGGAGAGGAAGAAGGGGAAGGAAACAAGGTAAATGATTGACACAGGGGAGCTTGTGCTGAGTAGAGAATGAGGAGCCTAAGGCCTACACATACAGCACAGTGGGGTAATGATGATAGAAACCTGAGGTGCTGCAATGGACTGCAGGTGGGGAGTGCCATTTTTGCATGTTCCCCCTTGAAAAAATTCCCTGCAAGTTAAAACAAAAATTCACATATCCAGGAGAAAGGTTCTAGTTCAGCCTGTCCTTGCAGTGTTAGTTTTCTTCTTATAGGGAGCTTTTTATGCCAGAGAACATTAGCAACGCTAGCTGCTATCTGTTAGACTACTGCGGTGACAGAACTTTGTGTCACCTCAGAACTCTGCCCCCTCATTCCCAGCAGCTCAGCCTGCTGCATTGAGAGGAGACTGTAGTCAGGGGTAGAGAGCTGAATAGCTGCAGCTGGAATGACCGGGACTGGGAGGGAGCCTCCCAAGTTGAATGTGGCAGAGAGTACAGGAGGAGCAGATTGGACCATCCACGTTTCCACTGCAGAGGGGAGATCACGGGACTTCCCTAGTCAGAAGCTTCAGTGTATGCAGGATTTGTGCATCTCACTACAGTGAAGCAGTGGAAGGCACATCACATCCAGGGTCCGTCATTTTTATGGAGTATTTATATCTTAGAGGCTCTGTCCATAGCAGTAAAAAACAAACAAACAAAACCAGCAACACAGGGCTTCTTTTGGGTCAAGTTTGTCCATATATTTTTTCTTTTTTCATCTTCAATTAATTCTCAGAAGGAATTCTATCCCAACGGACAACACTAAACGACACGAGAATGACAAATCGTGGGTGATGAGTTCCGCGCTTGGACTGAATGAATCGACGTGTCCTTTTATTGACATGTATAGCTATCTACATTGCCATCCACCCATATTGCTTTGACGCAGTGTTGTCAGATAGCAGCCCTGACATTCAAAAGAGGTAGCAGGGCTGAGCTTTCCCTCAAATTAAGCCCAGGGGGAGAGAGGAGGAGAGGAAACAGGGAGCTCTCCATTATGACAGTCTCAGAATCCAGCCCCCCCCCCCACTTCTGGGAGGGGGAGAGAGGTGGAGTTGTTAACACTGGCATCTGCTGAACAGAGATACAGCATTCTGTGTTGGCATGGCAACCGAAGCAGGGACGGGATGGGGAGGGAGGCAGCAGCCGAGAGAGATGCTGGCTTCCCGGCTGTGTCTGGAGCCCACACGCAGTAGCATATGCCAAAAGAACAGGGACAATCCACAGTGCGCAGCAGTGCACAGTACACACTGGCGCACAAGGTGCAACAATAGGCAATTCTCCGTTATGCAGGAGGAAGGGTCTTGGTGCTATGCAATGCGGTGATAAGGCTGTATGCAACTTCGGAGTGCAATGACACAACACAATAGGCAATCATACAACATGACAATGCCATTTGCCGGAGCATACCACACTACTAGTGTGGTATGCTCCTGCGAATGGCATTGTCTCATGTTGTATGACACTACAATATACAATGGGCACCATGTGCAACAAGCATAAGGCATGAATACTATACAAGGCACAAGACCCTAATGTGCAACAGTGCCTGTGCATCATGATACACAGCCAATAAAATAAAACCACATTTCCAATTTACCAATGGTTTGCAAGACTATGGCAAGAAACTATTCCAAACGTACATAGTATATCTCTTCTATCTATCTACTGTGCTGATTGAATTTAGACACTTTTCCAAGAGATCAACGCGATGCACTAATCCAGTGTTGTGAAGTCGCTCACACTGCACCAAAAAAGCCAGAAATACGATGCAGCAATCCATGATGATACATTTTTCACAGTATACAACCATAAACTCTTCACAGTATGTCTATGGTATATAGTGTTTGACAATACAAAAGTCATTATGCATTATAGAACACAGGACACAACTGAATACAACCTTCACCACAAAGTGACACACACAGTTGGTCATGATGATACATATTGATCATTCACTTCTTGGGGTCTGTTGAATGGAACTCAAGGTGGGAATATGATGACAGTAGCAGGGCTGGTTCTCAGTGGCTTCCATACAGAAGCGTTGCAGGGTGGGGGGACGATGGGCCCCCGGGCGTCAAACAAGGGGGTGACAAAGCGGGCAGCAGCAACAATCATATCGTTTTGGTGGCGGGAAGAGCAGGCAGTGGTGAAGGCGGCGGGGTTGGCCTGCCCTCCCTGCACCTCTGACGGGAGTTGAAGTGGTGGTGACGTCACGTCCGGTGGTGACGTCAGGGGGGGGCGGCATAGCGACGCCACTACTTCCATAGAATTCTTTGTGACAAAGTAAACATGTTGTATTCTGGGACACAGTTGAGGTAGAGGAAAACCTGCCCGCTTGCCCAGATTCTGCTGCCAGCAGTAGTGTAGCGGAGGGGGGGGGCAGCGGTGCGGTAAGTGCTGCACGGCGCTATACGGCGGTGCAAAGTGGCCCCTGCCACTTGCTGTCAAAGCCATTCTGGCAGCAAATGGCTCCGATGACGAGTGGGAGGAGCCACTTTGCAACGCCATGTAGCACCGTACAGCACTTACCGCTACACTACTGGCTGCCAGCAAGTCCTGCAATATATGGGCCTTTGTTCTATCCTCTCCCATCATCATGGTGGCCATTATGCTTGTGTATACTGACATGAGTGCACAACGATGTACAGGATGCAGCAATATACACTGTAACACACAGAGATGTACGACCACTAATGCCAGGTGTAGCGTTTGGGTGATAGTGTGTACAGTAGCACAAAATTCCCTCCCTGATTCTTATACATGTTCATCCCTATTCAGAGTACTTTATCTTCGCGTGTTGCATGCTCTGGCTTGTGAAGGCAAATGTGTGTGTGGGTGGTGGGGGGAATCAGTGGATGGATGGTGCTTTCTCCTCTATCGCCTGAACTATGCAGAAAAGAGGGAACCTGTAGGAGTCAAGACTGGGGAGGTACAATGTTACATGCCAGGAGTTATGTGGAATCATATCTATTCTGTACTCTACTACACATGCAGGCACCCTCACTCCCATTTATTTTCTCTTGCCTTGTCCTCCTTAGCCTTTTTCAGATGACTCACAGCCCAATCCTATTCTTTTCCCACCCAGCAATGCAGTGGCGTCAAAACAGCTACTGCTGCATCCTGCGGTGGGGGAGGGTGCAGAGACCTCTTCTAGGCAATGGAACAAACGTTCCCTTACCTCCGTGGTGTGGGTGGGTCTACTCAGACCTGCGCTAGCTAAATAGCTGGTGCAGGTCCTCATGGCCCCGCGTTGCAGTCTCGGGTCTGGGAAGGGGGTTAGGATTTGGTGGCTGCCACTGCCGCCAAACCCACCCCCTTCCCAGACCTGATCCGCCCACCCCCCATAACCGCCCCATTCTGCCCTCCCCATCACCATCCTATTTTGCCCTCCCCCGCCCCGTTCTGCCCTCCCACCACCCCTTCCGCCTCCCCTGCTATCTTACCTGGGTGGCTGGAGATCCACCGGTGCAGGCCTTCCCGCCAGCATTCCCAGCAGCACACTGACTAGCACGCTGCCCAAACGTCTTTTATGACTGGCGCTGACTGCTTTACAGCAGTCAGCACCAGTGGAAGAGGAGCGCTGTTGTCACTAGGTGAGTATAGAATTGGGCTCAAATTCAGGGACACTGAACATGTGTGGTGGTGCCAGGTGCAAGGAGTGACAACAGGAAACAGGTTGTCTTGTTGGCTGTGTACTCCCTGAGGCATCTGGTGGGGCCACTGTTAGATACAAGAAGCTGGACTAGATGGGCCTTTGGCCTGATCCAGCAAGGCTCTTCTTCTGTTCTTATGTGGCAGGGGGCAGTTGGATAACACAGACGTACAAATCTATGCATACACATAGGCTCTGTATGCACAATCAGGAACTGTTGCTCAGTATTCAGTGGTTGTTGTGTTTCCCTTCCTGGCCAGTATGCTAAATTTGTGTACCCCTGAAAAAAATGGGCACAAAAATGGGCAGCCCAGGTAATGAGATCTCTGTCCTGCTACAACTGTGCTGTCGCTTCTTGGTTTCTGGGCATGATTCAAGGCACTGTTGTTGTTGTTTTTTTTAACCTACAAAGCTCTATACAGGCTGAGCTCTGCATACAGTATCTTAAGGACCGTCTTTTCCCAAGTGAGTCTTCTCACCCCAAAAATCTTCAAAGGAGGCTCTGCTCCCATGTAAATCTAGTAGCTTTGTAAGGTGTAGCAGGGCCTTCTTGACAGTTCCTCCAGTATTATGCCACTCTCCATATAAACATCTACCCTTTGTCCCTTCATAAGACAAGGCAGTGAAATGTTCCTTTTCCAAAGAGGTCTGTTCATAATATAGTATGATTTGCCTTCCTTCATATTCAAACTTTACTAATCGTTTTACATTTTTTGTTTTGAAATCCATCCACTGTAAACTACCTTGGAAACATTTTAGATGAAGATAGACCAGATAGGCCAGATTGATTTTGGAATCAATAAAAAAGCAAGATGGACATGCTTAGCATTGGGAAAATCCAGATAAACAGATCACACAACACGAGCTGCTAGTTGTTTGAGACCTACTCTGTAGAGTTAATATACTGTACTGCAGTGGCAGATAAAGAGGTGAATGAACATTAGATTTGTGTGAAGGTTGAAGGGCATCATGCATGGATTTTTTAGGGGCCCCATATTTCTCTCAAGGGATAAGTGAACACATGCACATGGAACAACTGGCTATGCATAACACATAAGCTGCACATGGCTAGCATGTTGGGTGAAGAGGGAGGAGATCTGGTTTCAAATCCCCCTGAAGTTCACAGTGGCATTGACAAGTCTCTCTCAGTCAGCCCAACTACCTCATAAGTCATTGTGAAGATAAGAAAATATACAAATTATGAATGTGTACATTAAAAAGTGTTATAAATATGATCGATAATAATGCGTTCACACATGGGTTCTAGGAGTACTAAATGCATGACACAAACTAGGCATGTGACACAGAGGTCAGTACAAGACAAACACACAATGGCAAACAATATACACATCTAATGAAGCACCCACATACATCCACACAAGTGTCACGCAATGCTGTAATGCACAAAGACACACAGCATTACAAAGGTGGAAATTCATATGCAATCTGTCCTCCAGTGCAGAACCAATACACAGTGGCGCAGCCAGGGGCACATACAATAACCTGGTCAACGTGATGCACGACACACTACACAACAGACGCATGCTTACTGGTATGTCTCAAAAAACCCAGGGCACACCATATGACAAGACACAGTGTGGGTGCAATGACAGGCAATGCAGACTTATTCAGGAGAACACACAAAATCATACAACACACACACACACACACACACACAATGGTGTGCAAAAAAAACATACAGTACAATGTTACAAATGTCATACACCAGAATCCATATTATATCATCATGGGAGACATGTAATGACATGTAAATGCATATCATGGAGTCATATAAAAGTATAACTCCAGAAGTGTATGGTGTTTGTGCAAGCACATGCACACACATGTAGGTAACTGGGGGCACAGAAAAGCAAAGAATGATACATGCACAACAACTACTAGATGCTCCAACTGCATGTTCATAAGAACCCTGGAGTGACACCCCTCCACAAGTTCCAAAGCTTGTTCATCTCATGCGCGCGCACACACCACACACACACACACACACACACACACACACACACACACACACACACACACACCCTGCAGCTTACAACAATGCTTGAGCAATACATCCACACAACACATAGCAACCCATTCCGGTGATCCAATGCAGAAACACACACACACACATAATGCCTAACAACGCTGTGGCATCACACAGCCCCCACCCCCCCTTCCCTACATACACAAATCTCAACCCCATATGCCTCTCCGTTCCTTTAACCAGCCTGCTTCTTTTGCTGCTGCTTTTTTTTTCCTTCGTCCAATGGTTTCTCCCAATGACATAATAACAGCATGCTAGCATCTCTCTCCTATACAGCAAAATAACCCTCGATATAAAACGCCATTTCGCAGAATCTTCTCTGGCTGGTGCCATCAACAACCCACTGCTGGGTGGGGGACAAAGAGAGAAGCCGTCTCTCACCTCCCCCAGTGTATAACACCTTTGGAAGACAGATCTTTATTTGCAAGGTAAGCTTGCTACCTCTCACTATTCTTCCCCTGTTCTTCAAAAGATATCTGTGTAAGGCATTGGAGGGGTGGGGGTGGAATCTGCCTATGATTTACAAGAGAAGGGTTTTAATATCTGTGTCAGGAAGGATTCTCTCTTATGCACCAAGGATAAACCCACAACTCTCGGTAGCAGCTAGAATGAATTTAGGCACTGCCTTTTCCCTCTTTGCTTCAGGGGCTGGCTGTCCACCTCCAGACCGCCTTTGCTAAGCGTATATGCAACAGATCTATTGGAATGAATTTCCCTTGGCATCCTACTTCTGCCCCTTCTGCTTGGATTTCTGTCTTTCTGAATGTCTGTGAATTTCTCTCCCCACATTTATGGCTCTGCACACATGTCCGTGTGTGTGTGTGTGTGCAGAGGGGGAAATAAAAAAAATTGAAGGCAGATAACAGAAAAGTATATGCCCATCAGATTACTGCATTGCTTTTTCTTTTCTTTTCTTTTCTTTTCTTGTGGGTCCCACAGGGCAGCTTTGAGAGACCAGGAAAAATGTACACACATTGGGAAATGGCAGCATGGTTTGAGGAAGTGGGGGTGGGGGTGGATGAAATCTTCAATGATGCTGCTGCTGCTGCTGCTGCTGCGGGGTTTCGGCCTTACTGAAGAGAGGTGCCAGTTGGGAGCAGCTGTTGAATGAATGGGGAATTCAGCAGGAAGGACAAGGAGGAAGAAAGCAAGCCAAAGAGGAGAGACCCGAGTGTTAGGGTGAGCTGTGCATGTGGCGCTGCCAGTAGAATGCTGCTGCTTCCCTGGCCTTTTGCATTGAGGCTGCTAGAACGAAGGAGAGCTGCTGTGCCTTCTTCAAAAGTGGAGAGTCACAAGCCACCTTTTGGAAGCGTTGGGCTGCCACAGTCAAGGCCTTATTCTGCCAAGGAACTGAGCACCCAACAAGTTGCCAACATTTGTCCAGGTTTTCAGGGTTCAGAATCATCCTTACCTGTCCATTTATCACCTAGAGAGAGATTTGGGATGAGGCACCAAAATATCACGCACAAAAAAAGCAAAGCACTTAAATTGCAAAAGTACGTGGAAGGCAAGTGGGGTTAGAAGAGGGAGGTGGGGGACCCTTCTGGGCATCTCTTTCTTTGGGAGAGGAGCGCTGTCGGGTGCCGGGCTATGGGAAACGAACTGCTATGGACCAGGACTCTTCCTTTTTCTTGAAAAGGAGAGCAGTCTAGTGGCAGCTTAGAGTGTAGAGAGCGAGAGAGTTCTTCTGGGAGCCAAGACTTCTGAGTTCTCTAGCAAAGAAAGGGTGGACCGAGATTTAGAGGAGGCAAAGCTGAGGACCAAGCCTGCGGGGTCTTCTGCAAGGACGGAGGGTTGCATCTAGCAGGTAAATGAAATGTCCACCAGGACTTCTGGATTCTGTTTGGATGGTTTATTGTCCAGTTCAGAGGGCCTTGGATTTAGACACAGCTCCTTATATGGTGTCTTAGTCTGAACTAGCAATTCAAAGCATATCTACTTTAACTGGGGGCTAGAAGTGGATTTGGAGCAGGGCTTGTACTAGGAACCCTGATATAGCTGACATTGGGCAAAGAAAGAGAGAAAGGAAGGAGATAGAAAACTGTGCAAAACCATTTGGGTGCGAAAGGCATTTGGAGGGCTACTTTAAGTCTGAAATACTGCATTACATTTGTTTATCAGAAGTCCAAATGATGTTGTTGTTGTTTTAATTCAGGTTTGGATTCTTCATTTCTATTGTGATGACAGTATTCATTTTAGTCTGTGATTGTCTTTTATTATAATTCTGGCATGTGATGATTGTAAGTTGCCTTGAATATTTCCAATAAATCAGAATGTAAATTAGTATCATTAATAATGACGATGATGATAAATGGTAGTGGCGGCTGGAGAGAGGTACAAAAGTAATTTCACTGCAAAAGGGGTAAAAAAAATCCCACATAACTATAAGTCAGTCATCCAGGGTGAGCCAGGACAATAAGGTCAGGTCTTTCTATCTTGATCCCTTTTACTCCCAACTCTCCCTCGTCATAAACATATTGTATCAGTCCATTCCTCAACTAAACAGTACATCTTGACATACAACTTTTTATGTACTAAAAGCCTTCCTTCTCCCTCTGCCTCTCAGGATCCCCTCTTCCCATAGTTTCCATTCATCTGTTTTAGACTTCTATCAATCCAACCGTTCTAAACTACACCATCCATTCATAAACTCACCTGTCTGTCTGTCTGTCTGTCTGTCTGTCTGTCTGTCTAATATCTTATTCCTCCTTCATTCATTCACCTAACTACCTCTACCCAAACACATACTGTACTCATTTACTCATCCCCCAAATATTCCATCTGTCCTTCAAATTTCTCTTGCCTGAAAGGCTAAAATCCAGATGCCAAACTGCTCTCTGAATTTTTTTTCTTTAGCTTTCTCAAGCAAAGTTCTCGCTTAGCAAACAAAATGGCTGAATGAATCGCATGAGACAGCTGAAAGAAGTAACTGAACAAAAGCGACCCAAACGGAAATTCACTTTGACCATATTGGTCAGGTCATGTAATGTCAGCAGAAGCGATCTCGGGCAAGTGAGACAAAGTCAGAAGACAAAAGAAGAAAGTCTTAATGGTCTCGTTGAAAGAAAAACTCATTAAACAGCACAGGTATCTGGACGCAGAGCACAAAATTAAAAGCTCTATCCCACCCACCCACCCACAACAGGTGCAAAATAGAACCAGACAATTCTTGAAAACCTTCCATGTTTTCATCATCCACAATAGTAAAAACGGTTATCGTTTTACAAATTTGGTTTTAAGGTAGGTGAAGATGACATCAAACTGATATACAGCTCAAATTATGGAGGAATAGTGGGGGGAGGGGGTTAACAAAATCCGCAAACCCTACAACTTGAGTCCCCTCAGTTTTAGTCAAATCATGCTTCCGGGGAGCCTTCTAGAAACAGTCGCTAAGGGAGCCATCACAAAAGGTAAGGGGGGCAATTTCCCCCTCTGCCCCCTTGTAATTTAAGCACTGAATTGAAGAGCTTTGGTTGATGCTTATCTATCTCTATCCCTCTCCTATTCATCTGCATGTCCACAAGTCAGTCTTCTCTAGCCATTCTCATTCAAGGCTCTTAAGGTAGGTTGGGAGATGGCTTTGAAAACTAGTACCATCGTTTTGTAAGTAGTGTCAATGGATAACCTTAAGATTACACTACCCAGCCATCGGGGCCCAGGGGCATTCTAGCAAAAGAACAGACACTGCTGGGTTGGGGGCTATGAGCAGCCCCTCTTGGATTTATTTATGGGTAGCTTGGATTTATGGGTGCAGCACAGAGCAGAAAAATGTAGAATAAACAGCAGGAAGGGACAGGAAACCAGTGGGAACCAGGATGCCAGCGAGCACGAATCTGGTGTCTCCTTTTAGAACAGAGGTTCCCAACCCCTTCCTGGCTGAGTACCACCTCCAGCACCACTCTCATTCTGAGTACCACCGGAAGTGGCTGGCGATGACATCATCACCAGTTACTTCTGGGTTTTTAGGTTTTCAGAAGCCAGAATATGCAGGGAGGAGGCTCTGGGCGGGTGGGAGAGCCCTTCTCAGTGTTCCCGAGAGGCTCGGCCAAAGGCAGGAGCTTCTTTGGACCAAAAACACGCCACCAAAAGCACCGCGTCGGAGTGTGGTTCCAGTGGTCCAAGTAGCACCAGCAGTCGGCCAAAGTACCACTGGTGGTACTAGTTCCACAGGTTGGGAACCCCCGTTTTAGAACATATGCGTCAGGAGGTCAGAATTTTTTAACTTTTAGGAGAGGAATGAAGCCCAGAGAATAAGAGCCAAATAATAAGTTGCTACAAGTATTTTTCTTTTCTGTTTTAAATAGCACGGGGAGGGGGAGAACATGTGAAACAATGGGAAAATGTGTGTGGGGGGGGGTAAGGCCAGGTGCTTTAGAACTTTGCTTCATTCAAAAGCTGTAGTTCTAATCCTGACTACATGGCCCCCATGCACTATTTCTATTTACAATAGAAAAAACCTTCCATTGTCTACTAGTAGGAGGTTTTTCCTATTGTAAATAGTGTGCAGGAAGCTGTGCAATTGGGGCTGGATGTGGAGCAAGGCAAAATTCTAACCCCCCTCTGTGGCTTCCCCCCATTCTGAACTCAACTGCACATGCGATTCAAAGCAAAAACAAAAATAGGCCAACTTACTCACTCCTGGGAATGTGTAGTTTGTTTGTTTGTTTGTTTGTTTGTTTGTTTGTTTGTTTAAATAGTTTATATCCCACCTTTCTCATCAACGGCAATCAAGGCGACTTACAACATTAAAAAAGTGCTTCGATATAAGACTGATATAAGATTCTTACAGCCCAATTCTATCCCCCCTCCCCTGCTGGCGTAATTAGTGTTGCGCCGGCTAGGCAGGCTAGGCAGCAACAGCACAGCTAGAGCACACCTCGGGGAAAAGGGACGTTTATCCCTTTCCCCTGGGTAGTCCCACCGGCCCCTATGGGTCTCCTTGGATGTGCACCGGCAAAATCCGAGGAGGCCCATTGGGCCTCTGGGGCTTACACAGGGGGAAGGGGACAAATGTCCCCTTCCCCCGAGGTGAGCTCCAGCCATGCTGGCGTGGCCCGCGTCCCGACTAGGATGCAGTGGAGCAGCCATCCCATCTTAGGCAGAATCGGACTGTGTGCCTGCTAAAATCTCCAAGTTTGCTTTCAGTAGTCACTTGGGGATTGACGCTGATTCCTGGAGACTCCAGGCTAATCCTGGAGAGTTGGCAGCCCTAGTCTTCTCTCCACCTCCTCTTGTCTCCATGGTGACACCTAGGAAACCAGAGTATATATTTTAATATTTGAATTCATTCATATAATATAATGATATTAAGGTTGCCAACTCTTCAAGTAACATGTCCTGATACCTAGGCAGGGCCTGGGAGAGGAACCCACTCACTCTGGGGGTAGAGTCCAGAGGAGAACTAGGGGCAGAGCTCGGAGGTGGATCCCAGTGAGTTTTGGTGGGCCTTGTAGCAAGGAAGGTTTCACAGTGTTTGATGGGTTCAGGAGCGTAGAAGCCCCACAGTTTTGGATTGGTCCAGGAAAGAGTCTGTGAGGACAGAGGACATTCTTGCCCCTTGCTTTTCTGACAATCGGCCCAAAAGACTCCACCCCATCCCTGATGGGTTTTTCCCTCCCAGTCAGTGACAACCCTACGTTATATTCTTAAATCTGTGCTAAAGCAAAAACATGAAGATGCCTCTCTGCCTCATATGCTTCAAGCCTGGGGAGTTTTTTTTTTAATTCTTCTGATTGTAAATTCAGAGTGAGGTTTCCTGTACAGTTTCAGATTACAGGTGGGCCCCCATATCCACTGATTCGCTATCCACGGTTTCAGTTATCCACGGATCGTGGGGACCCCCCCCCCCAGGCTTTTACTTTTTTCCCCAGTAAGCTTCGTTTCTTCCTTAAAGAAACAGGAGAAGCAGCCTCTGGCTGCTTATTACAGGCAAGTAGAATGAGACTAAGTACTAGAGAGGCTCTGCAAAGTTAACAGAAACCTTGCAGAGCCTCTCTAGGACTTAGTCTTGTTCTACTTGCCTGCAATGGAGGCTGCTTCTCTGTTTGTTTTAAGGAAGAAACAAAGCTTGCTGAAAGAAAAATAAGAGCTGGGGGGGCAAGCATGCCTGCCTGCAGGGGAGGCAGGGTGGGGGTGCCCTTAGGAAATCATGGAGGGGGTGTTCGCT
This sequence comes from Plestiodon gilberti rubricaudatus, assembly GCA_026170595.1. Lineage (NCBI taxonomy): Eukaryota > Metazoa > Chordata > Lepidosauria > Squamata > Scincidae > Plestiodon > Plestiodon gilberti. The sequence goes on along the minus strand of JANXHW010000006.1, from coordinate 14,249,528 downwards.
GTTATCCATGGTTTCAAGTATCCACGGAGGGGCCTGGAACATATCCCCAGTGGATATGGGGGCCCACCTGTATTTGCTAGCAGGGTCCAACATCATGTTACATTGGAGCTCTGTGACTAGAACTCCTCCCAGAAAAACTTTTTTCATTTTCTAAAAGCAACTGTGGGGAAGAGAGGGCTGTTTTGGATCTAGGGGGGTTACAGTGTCTTAAATTGTGATGGAACGTTTTCCCCTCTAGAGGTAATATCAGCTGGGAGGGTGGAATTTGGATCGGGGCCGTGACATAGAGTTGTCCCCCCTTCCCTACATGCATGGCGTCAATTCAAATGGGGGGGGGCACAGCTGCTTTAACAAGGAGAAAATTACATTGGGCATTCCAACTGCGGAGCTACAACTAAGCATGCAGTTTAGTCCTCAGTAGCTCAGTTTTAGAGACGAAAAAAGAACAAAGCAATGTCTAGGCAATATACTGATATAGGGATGATGAGATTGCCATCCTTTAGTAAGAGTTTCTAGAAAAAATCATGAAAATCCCAACAGTGCTTATAGGAGTTAGCCCGAGATGACAATAAACCTGAGCCCTTCTTTCAAAACTTGTGAGGGACACTGTGGTGTGGAAAGGAGACAGTCTGAGAACGCAACAGAGGGTAGCTAAGTAAGTCTATGTTGTTGTGGGACTGTGTGGCAGTACGTTTATGAGGGAATTCGTAGGATTGGGAATGAAGCTCGCTCCAGTATGAGAATTCAGAAATTTTGGATTCTGAAAATGTTCACATTTTGCTTTTGAAATTCGGCTTTGAAGGGTATGCAAAAAAACCCACCACCATCACCAAGTCCCATCTTGTTAAATGTTTTTACACTGTTTCCTTCCCCAAAACCTCTAAAAAACTTCTAAGTAGGACAATATTTATCAGAATTTCTGTAAGCAAAAATCTAAGTTGGGGAAGTTTGCTTGACAATCCCCCCCTCCCAAATTTATTACAGCTCTAGGCAATATTAGAATAGCACTGACAGGCCACCAAACTCAGGATCTTCAAGTAGAGTGTTCATATTTCATCTAAGAACGAAAATGCTTGTGATCAAGTGCATGAGGGAGTGGGATACTGACTCTTTCCCTTTGCATGCATTGTTCAAGCTCAGTTCTTTCTTCTTCTCTTCCTTTGTCCAGAAATCATATAGTCACACAGCTAGTTGGCTTCCATGTCAAGTTGAGTCAGGGAGACACTGAGTGATCCCTCTGAACCGACCGACGTGTTCCTCAAACGGAACAACAGCCGCTGAAACTCAAGGGAAGCTGTCCAAACTTAGAGGAACTCCAAGGAAGGAAAAGCAGAACAGTCAAGCAAGCAAGCAAGAAGTAAACAAAGTGGCATCACAGAGGGAAAAAGTGGGAACATTCCTAAGAATCCCAGAAAACTTTCTGAAGCTCAGAGAATAACGTTGGATAGAAGTCAACAGTTCATCAAGAAAATATCTGTGAATGCTCTAAAGTGCTCCGTAGGACCTCTGAGGGTTTGTCAGTAGTCATCCAGAAGTTTCACAAAAACAATCTAGACACCATCCAGAATTTGGCCCTGCAGGTCCCTGATAGCTCTCTAGACATATTCCAGTAGCTCTCCAGGAAGCTTCTCGTAGGTTCCCAGAAAATCTCTAGTACTTTACATATCTAGATTTTTCATAGCAGCTTTCTAGTAATACACCAGTAGATGCCCAGAAGCTATCCTGAAGTAGCCTTCCAGAGGTTTTTCAACAGCTCTTCAGGATTTGCACATCAATAACCCACAACCTCTCCAGATATTTCCTCCTAGCTATTCCTGATATCCCATCATCAGCTACCCAAACCTTTGTTTTTCAGTACCATCCTCCACCAAAACTTTCCAATAGCTATCCAAATTTTTATTTATTTATTTATTTATTTACTGTATTTATACCCCACTTTTTCTCCCCGAAGGACACTCAAAGCAGCACTCAAAAATTTCTTCTTAAATCATCCATATGCTTCTCTAAAATTTCCAGCCATTCTCCAGAAATTCCCCAGGAGTTTCTTGCAGCTTCTCTGAAAACCTATCTTGAAGTCCATCTAGAGTTTTTCCTGCTAAAATCTGAAGAGAGGGCTTCCAAGAGAACATAATATTCCAGAAACAATCCAGAACCTCCACCAAAGTTCTTCAGAGATTCCCAAGAACTGTGCAAGAACTGTGAAGACATTCTTCCTAGCCTATCCTTTTACCCAGGCTCCATCCACTTATTAAACTAGATTTTTTAAAAAGGGTGCTCCTGGTGTCATTTCTCGAAAGCTCTTGTGTTCCAGATTCTGCTCGCTGGAAGAGGAAGCCAGCCACAAAAATAAAGGCATCCATCCACTGGGTTCCTTGACAGCATCACTGCCACTACTTGCATCACTGTCGCTGCTGTTCTTGTTTTTTGCCGCCAAGCTGGAGTCACTTAAGCGCTGGAATGAGGAAAGGATGGTCTGGTGTGAAAAAGGTGTCCAGATCCTTCTCACCACTGTGGGAGCCTTTGCAGCCTTCGGTCTCATGATCATTGCGATCGGCACAGATTACTGGCTGTACGCCCGTGCCTTCATCTGCAATACCACGAACATCTCTACGGAGGAAACTCCCCAGAAGGACAAGAAGGATCCTGGGGGGCTTACCCATTCAGGCCTCTGGAGGATATGTTGCTTAGAAGGTGAGGAACCCCAGTCCATCATGTAAATCCATTCAATAGAGATTCAGTTCTGGGATACGATGCTGTATCCTGAACACTCAGTGCTGCTGGATGGTGAGCCCAACAGCAGGAGCAGAACAAGGTATAGCACCAAATTGGAGTAGATAATGGCAAAGATGAGGTGATAAGTTGTAACAGGAGAATTCATCCAGTAGTGGCCAAAAGGCTGGAAGCCAAGGACAAGAATGTCACATCCAGGAGTCTAAGGAAATCTAAGGCCGACCAAGGTTTAGAACACAGCAACTCTGCCTGACTGGTTGGCTTAAACACCAAAGTTGATTCTATGCTAGAACCCTTTAATGCTGGTTGCAGTGCACTAGAATTAGCATTACAACAATGGTTCCACACAGCATTTGGTATAGTGCTATATTATCCAGCCATACCTGCCCCCCAATGGCCAAAACCTTCTGTAATGTTTCCTTTCAGAAGAAAGTCCCAAAGAAAGTCCCATTCCGCAAAGCTCAGCAACTTCAATTAGCAGCTTCCTCCTTGCAGCAATATGTCTAATTGCTTCCAGTTCAGCATGGATGGCAGCAGTATTACTGATGAATTGCCTCATAATTAGGCAGTGCCTGTTCAAGGGGGGGGGCTTTACTTACTGATTTCCTCCTATTGTTTTTCTTCTCCTTTTTAAAAATTGAGGAATAGCACAACCTTGCAGTTTTAACCCCTGCTAACTGGGAAAAGAGACACCTTTGAAGTGGTGGTGGTTTAGTGGTGGCTAAACAAAGGAGACCAACAGTCTTTGTTTACCCCCCCCATCCCCACCCCCACCCAGCATAGCATATTTTCTAGTGGCCATTGGCCGATGTCTCTCTTGTGTCTATTTTTCAGATTGTGAGCCCCTTTGGGACAGGGACTACTGTATAATTTCTTTGCTATGTAAACCACTTTGAAAACTTTTTGTGGAAAAGCAGTGTAACATCAACATCAACAACAATAAAGATAACTATGTGATTCCTAGGATCTTGGCTAGATCCTGAATTGCAGAAAATAACTAGCCCAGCAAAGGCTGTGATGAAGTAGTATAATGATGAAAATAAAATAAAAAGGAAAGGAAAGGAAAGAAACCACTACTTAGACTAGAGTGTCCTCTCCCACAATGGGAAAGGATCTCACTAATTAATAATTGGCAATTCAGGCAGAAGCCACAAGAACAAAGCTTCTAATTAAAGGCCCACTGCCACTTTGCTAGTCCAAATTGGCCAGATTAGGCTGCTTCCATGCTAGTCATTTTTCTGGAATAAACATTGTTTGCTCACTCAGGTGTGCTGAAGAATCCAGGTGATGCTGCCATCATCAATAGCAAACCATTGCATTCCAGTGTCCTGGTTTGTGGCAATATTTCTGTCATCCAAGAGGGCCAGCCTTTAACATATAGTCTAGCTATTGACTCACCTGGCACTGAGAAGTAGCCAGTGACTCAGTCAGGGATGGCGTTGGTGGCACCCTGTTTTTCTGCACGACATGATGTCCTGTCCTGCACTTCTTTATTGCCCTGCCACTCAGATCAGGGGTTTGGGAGAGGAAGTGGAGAGCTAGATTCAGCTCTTCCTTCCCTGTCAAACTGCTGATGGATGGGATTGTAAACTGTATTGGCAGTTTGTACCTCTGCAAATATGGCCCTCTGTGTACTGCAGGATGGCCCTCCTCCATTACTTTTCAACAGCTGCCATTTGCTTTTTTTCTTACTTTTTCAATATTCATTCTGCACTAAAGCACAGGTGCACACATTTAAAAAAAATTCAAATAAATATAATGAGCACATGATGCGCTCAGACTGTTTTTGCTTAGGGGTGGTGCCGTGATGCACAATTGACTTCTTTTTGCCATGGGGATGGGCACTTTGAGATTGTAATGGGGAATATCGTGTTATAATAAGTGTTGTGTGGAACCACAGTAACAGACCCTCTCCCAGCTGATTGCAAAAGAGCATGGCTAAAGGACCTTAGAGTCGCAGGGGCCTAAACCTTCTGGCCACAGCTGGTGGGAAAGTATAGGCAAGTAGACCAGCGTAAGGGTAGAGGCAGAGGTGCAGTGTTTAGAACAGAGGTGGCCAACCTTGCACCATTAGGGCCTCTGTGTTCTTAAGAGTTGTATAGGAGACAGATTCTTGGCAGCTGCAAGTGCTGATGGTGCTACTAAAGCAAGCAGCTGCACCTGCTGAAATGCCTGCACCTATACAACCATTAAAGGGTCAGGAGCATCCATGTTGAAAGGTTGGCTACCCCTGGTTTAGAACATAAGAAGAGCCTTGCAGCAGCATCACACCAAAGCTGCATCTAGTCCAACATCCTGCTTCCCACACTAGCCAAAGATGCACCCAAGAAGCCACATGTAGGGCATGAAGGCAATTATAGCCGTCTTCCACTATCAGAGGCGTCGCTCCGGTAGGGGCGGGGCTGTAAGTATCGCTGCGGTTACAGTCGCTTTACCAAGCGAGGAGGAGGCAGCCCCGCCCCCTCACTGTCCGAGCCATTCGCCTACGGAGAAAGCAGCAGGCAGGGTCTCTTCCCTGCCGGTTTCTCCGTAGGGGACTGGCTCGGACAGTGAGGGGGCAGGGCTGCCTCCTCCTCGCTCGGTAAAGCGACTGTAACCGCAGCGATACTTACAGCCCCGCCCCTACTGGAGCGACGCTTCTGTCCACTATTGCCCCACAGCAACTGTTCAGCAGTATACTGTGCCTGACCTCATGGAGGTTTATACAGCCATCATCATCATGCCTAGTAACCAGTGAGATATCTCTCCTCCCTCCACCAATTTGTCTAATCCCCTTTCAAAGCTAGTTGGGCTTTAGTGGCCATCACCACCCCACATCTTGTGCTGGCAGAGTGGAACTTCACTCAGTGCCTTGGAGCATTTAAAGTTTAGGCACCATTTCAGCCACAGGCGCTGGCAACTCCCACTGCATGGGCATTACAACTACACATTTGTCTTATTGGAGACCTATCAGCACGGACAATGTTGGTAACCAACCAACACTAGGGCCCTGAAGAGGGTTCCTAGTGCCTAAGCCACAGTGTGTCCTGGATGGCATGTTGGGTGGCATTTAGTGGTGGAGCCAGAGGGCGTGGTCAGTGTAGCAGCTGCAGACTGACCTGAGATGTTGGCAGGGTTTGGGGAATCAGTCGGGAATACTGTGCTACAGAAAATCTATCACAGGGAGTAACTGCTGGGCGCGACATCAAAATGCTCCTTCCAGCTAGAGCTGTGCTTACAGAACTATTCTGCATGCCAGTCATCTCTGTCTCTTTGTTTCAGGACTGAAGCGAGGGGTGTGTGTAAAAATCAACCACTTTCCAGAGGACACAGACTACGATCACGACAGTGCAGAATACCTCTTACGTATGTATAAATAGGGGGGTTATTCATTCCAATCCCTTGGCTTCAGAAATAATGTGTCTCCACTGTTCTCTGTAACCAGGGGAAACAGAATTTAAAGACAGCTGAATCTCAGTGTCAAAGGTTGCTGGGACTGTAAGATAGAACCTGATCTCAGGTTTAAGTGGAGGGGGGGGGATGATGCCCTGGTTGTTTCCTGCAGGGTTGTGGCAGGGAGGGGATGACTATATTGCAAATGAGATGGGATTGTTCTCAGTGCTGGGGGGGGGGTTCCCTGGAGTTTGTCGTATTATGGAGGGAATGCACTTGATTTAGTCTTGGGGCTGGGAATTATCTTCAAGTTATAATGATACAGTGGGATCAGTGAGGGACTGGATGGCGACTAAAGCCTGGGACACACTGCCTGTGTCTCAGTGTGGTGCATGAGAATAGCTGACATGCTGCAACGCAGCGCACCCTGTCTCCACCAAAGGAAGCCACACGGAGAAGGGTAAGATGTCCTGCCCCGCCCCTGCCCTCGTTTAGCCAATCAGAATCGAGTCTTTTCAAACTCAAGTCTGATTGGTCAGTGCGTCGCTCCGCATCCCACCCCCACAGCACCAAACATGGCATCTCATTGGCCGAACGTGGCCAAAGTTAAATTATTCCAACCTTGCTCACACCGCAGCGCAGCTCTCCTGTGCTGTGGTGCGAGCTTGTAAAAGAGAAGACACACCACGTTTTTCCAGTTGCACGCGGACGCTGCTCTATGCAACACAGCGTGACCGGTGTGTCTCCAGCTTAATAAACCAAAACTCAATCCAGATAAGATGGGTGGCTCACACAAGCATGGAGGAAATGTTCAACACATTCTAGACAGGGTTACACTGCCCAAAGGACTAGGCTCACAGCCTGGGGAGGGAGGAAGTGGACATGCTAGCCTGATTGACCCAGTTTTGTCATCGGAAGTCCAAATGGCTTCTGCAATGATGTAGCTGTAGCACCTTTCAGCAGCTAAGGCTGGTGTGCCAGCCAGCTGCAACCCCTCCTGGACACAGATAGCCTGGCCACAGCTGTCTATATGCCTGTGACCTCCAGTGTTGTCCCACCTGTGGCATGGTCTCCCCCCAGGGAAGCTCACCTGTATGCAAACCTGATGTCTGCTGGCAAAACCCTTGTTTATTTTCCCAGGCCCAGTGCAAATACAAGGCTACTGGGAGCCCGAGGGCAAAGCACTACACAGGACCCCCTTGGCATCCTTGCGTGCTCCATGATGATGATGGCAAGCTGGGTGACGCCACTGTCTCTAGTATTAAGGATTCTGGGGTCAGGCCAACCGGGGGGGGAGCCTCCCTGATGGGTGAGGGTCCTTGGTCAGTGCCCGATCTGGCTAATCCCTCTCGCCACCCCTGCCCAAGCCTTTTAAAACATTGGTTGAACCCTTTTTAGCCTGCTCTCACCAAGGACTTTATTTCTCCTGCTGCTTTATATTTGCAGTTAGGTATGTTTTACTGTTTTAACCTGGGTTTTTTTTAAACTGTGAAGCTACCTTGAGAGCATTTTGCTGAAGGGTGGGATATGCATTTTATAAATAAATAAAAACATGCAGCAGAACACAGATAAGACTGTGTCAGAGATTCCAAGGACTCTCAGAGCCTGTAGCAGAGGCTCTGCTGAGATTTTCTATTCTCCCATGAATACCAAATGCAGGGCTGGAGTCATCATTATGCTAACTAGTCTTCTACAGAGTAGGATTCCAGCCAAATAAGTGTTCCACAGTGATTTAATTATCATGATTTTGCACGCACTTCTGTATGCATGCACACACACTCACACCACACACACAATGTCCTTCTTGCCTCCTGCCTTGAATACCTTTCAAATTCTTACAGTGTGTATCATTTAGCATAACAGCAGCATCCAATGTGGTATAGGGATTGCAGTAGCACAGAGATTTGGGTTCAAATCCTCACTGTCACAAAGCTTACTGTCCCTGGGTGACTTTAGGCTATTCCAGAGCTGGCCCAAGACCTCCCAGCAACTGAGGCAGTGCTGCCTCAACTCCCCCCCCCCCCGTGGTGTTCCCCCGACCCTGCTTCCCTTTACTTACTAGGAGCATAGCATGCAGCCGGCCCTTCCTTGCCCCAAGCTGCTTCTGTTTGATATGAGCAGAAATGGTACAGTCAGGGTTCCCAGCCTGCATCTCTTTCGTTCATATCAAATAGAAGCAGCATGGATCTGGGAGGCTGCTGCACTCCTGGTAAGTAAGCTAAAAGGAAGAGGGAAGGCTCCAAATCTCCTGTCCCTGCTCACTTGGTGTTCCATAAGCACCAAGTAGGTGGGGAGAGGTGTTCTAGAGCATGGCAATCCCCCCCCCCTTCTTCGTCCAGCAGTGCTGGAGGGAGTAGGGGGCGGAAAGCTTCTTACTTCTTTACCATGCGCCATCTTTGCATGGAGTTTAAAGGGAAGTGTCCCTTTAACCTTTAAACTACATGCAGTATGGAGCGAGGGAAGTGGGGAGCCAAGCACTCTTTCCTCATGTGTTCCCTTAAAATGTTAAGCGTCATGCAAGGATGGATCTTGAAGGAGATGATCTGATTCTCACTCGTGGTGAGCGACTGGGGGCAGATCAATGCAGCTTGTGTCCAGGGTAGGCTGGAGGGAGGTGGGGGCAGACTTGTGTGAAGGCACCTGAATGTATCCACCACTCTTCCCTCCCACCACCTGCCCGGAGGCCGGGCAAGCTGCATCACATTGCTGGGCCAGCCACCATGAGCTATTCAGTGTCTCACAGTGTAACCTATGTCACACAGTTGTTGTGAGGGCACCATGGAGGGAAACTGTGTACAACCTTCCCCAAGCTCCTTGGAGGAAGAGTGAGATGAAAATAGAATGAATCATCCACAAGATTCGCCTCTTTATCAAAAGGCAAGGAACTCTGGCCATATTTGCAGATGTGGGTCATGTGGCCGGCATGACTCTCCTTGCCGCAGCACTTGGCATGCGGCTGGAACACGGAGCTCTGTTTACCTTCCTGCAAGCGGTACCTATTTATCTACTCGCATTAACATGCTTTGGAACTGCTAGGTTGGCAGGAGCTGGCCAAGCAACGAGAGCTCACCCCGTTGCGGATTCGAACTGCCGACCTTTCGATCGACAGCTCATGGTTCAGCGGTTTAACCCACTGTGCCACCCGCTGGCGCATGTTAATTAACACTTATTTAGCTGCTCATGGAACAGATAAGGGGCAGGGCTTGGCATACCCCCAGTAAGAGGTCCGCGTACCCCTAGGTGTACCCGTACTACAGGTTGAGAACCCCTGCTCTAAGGAGATTGGTGGTTTTTTTAAAATAAAATGTTCATGGAGGACGGGTGGTCTATCAATGGCAGTTAGCTCCGACAGCTAAAACTAATGTTTTTGGTGAAGGAAGAGGCACTTCCAATTGGAAAGATTCCTCAGAAGCATACAATTAGGAGAACATCTAGTAAGAGATGGTATTATAATCCTGGGGAACTGTAATTCTGTGACTGGCATTAGGGAATTCAACAGGGAAATCTCAGCCCCTTGCCAAACTGCAATTCCTAGAATTCTTTAGGGGAACGGGAGACACTTCAAGTGATATAAAACCAATATAAATTTGTTGTGTAAACTGGCCTTTTGTATGTTTGTCTTGGTCTGAGAAAAGAAGTCTAAATTCATCTTCATGTTTTGTACTTCTGCTGTTCTCTTTAATAAAAGTTGGCCAAGCAATTATGAATGAAAATCCTTCTTGGCAGCTGTTGGGGTTTTTACCCCTGAAGTCCTCCTCACCTCTTCCTAAATGAGTTCCCTCTCAACCCTGTGCTTAAGGGGGATTTTATTTTATTTTATACAAAAAGGAATGTAGACAAAATGTTCCTGACATATTTCAAAGACGCAGAGGAAAGGGAACTATCGTTCATTTCCCTTTGAAAAAAGAAAACCTGAACCAGCGGTGTCTTTTCCTTCCTCGTTTCTCGTGCCTGTACAGCGGAGGCACGGAAGCTGAAGTTTCGGAATTGACGTGAACCCTGGAGGCAAGAGAGTTCTCTTCTTGGTTGTCCCTGTAAAAATCCATTTTGATTTGGCGGAGTTAGGACAGAGTCACTTCTGCCTATGTAAATCTACTTTTCTACTCTGGAAATCTGTCTCCTTTGCTCCAACTGTTCATATTCACTAGGAACATTTCCTTGTTTTCTGGTCTGTCCCTGTTAAATCTCTGTCCCTATTTTTGCTTTTTGAGGATGGCTTTTAAAAATGTTGTTAGAATGAGACTTGTCATTTGTCAAGGTTCAGACCCCTCCCCAGCATTTCCAAAAGTTAAATCTCTGCATGGGGGGGGGGGTGTCCATGTGTAGCACATATGCAGGGAAGTGGATCAAGTCTCTGACTCCAAGTCTCGAGTCAAGTCTCAAGTCTCTGGGTCCAAGTCTCAAGTCAAGTCCTAAGTCTTTGCCCCCCAAGTCCCGAGTCTTTGGTTGCAAGTTGCGAGTGGGAAAATGGGGAAAACAGGTTTAAACCTGAATAAAATTTGACTTGTTGTAAAAGGCTCCAAGTCTCAAGTCAAGTCTTTCGAGTCTTTTACAATCACCAAGTCAAGTCCAAGTCAAGTCATTGACGCGACTTGAGTCCAACTTGAATCCAAGTCAATAGACTCAAGTCTACATCACTGCGCATATGCATATAAATGCGCACACACACAAGCACTAAGAGGTGCTCACCCAGCCACCTTGTGCACTGCAGCTGCTAAAGTCTTCCTTGAATTGTTGATAACATAGTCTAGGTCTAGGACTATTATATTTTCCTAATATATCTTTAATCCAACAGAACAAATACATGCTTGGCTTTTATATCCGTGAAGGACAGGCTATTACAGAGAGTAAATGAATGCAGCACGCAGCAGGCAGAGTAGGCTTTTCGTCAATCTGTGCAGGCAGTGATCCCTCCTACAAGTGCAGGGGTGTTACAAGCTTGTCCCTATTTTCATCCATGAAATACTGAAAGGTATTCCATCTTTATCTCAGGGTTATAGCAAGGCTTAAGCGTTTCTTTATGTGGGTGGTTTATTAAAACTGTAAACAAGCCAGGAAATGAGATGTGAATCAAGCGTTCCATGGGCAGATCCTGGGTTGGGTGATCTCCATGAGTTACATTTTGCCACTCCTTAACCCTTTCAAAGTGTTAAAGGGGGGGGGGGAGACACCTTATTTATGTCAACTGATCAATTAATGAATTCAATTAATTAGCTAATTAATTGACGAGTAATTAGCAGGGGATACTCCAGGAAATTGGACCGTGACAGGGGATACACTGGGCGACAAAGGTTGGGAACCCCTGATCTAGAACAATATTTTTCAAATTTGGGGAACATTTCCCATGTCAACTTGCTCGGCAGAGGGACCCACTCATCTACCACAAATGCTGCACATTGCAAAGGATTCTGGGAGCAGAATCTAGACTTTAGATGGAGTTCACACAGCACATACAAAGGAGTATATGTGGGATTTTCTGTTGTGGGGTGAGCTGAGTTTCCCCGCACACACAAGATTGTCAACCCTCCAAGATTGGCCTGGAGTCCCAGGAACTGGCATCAATCTCCAGGTGACTACTGAGAGCGATCCTGGAGATTTTAACAGGGTCTCCTTGGCTAAGAGCCCAATCCTATCACAGCCTTGCACTGCCAGAAGTCCCGTTCCAGCAGCGCAAGAACCTTTAGGGTGACCGCCACGGTCTCCTCGCAAGCTTTTTTGCAGGCGGAGGGCTGTGTTTGCAGGCACGGAGAACTATCAGACCGAAAACAATGCGTTTTTCCAGCCCTCCCTCCCACCCACCCTGGGTCTTGGAAGGCTTGAAATGAAGCCTTCTGGGAGTGCAGGGGGCGGGTCGATGACACAAAACATAATTGGGGCGGGCTGATGATGCAGGCCATCATCGGGTCAGGCCAATGACACAAAATGATGTGTCATTGCCCCCCCCCCCGGCACACTAGCAACACTACTGCCAAAACTGGTACACAACTGACATTAGCTCAAGGACGGTCAGTCAGTCATCATGATTGGTTCAGGTACTTGAGACACATTAAAACAAATTTAACTGCAACTATTTGAAACATGCAGAATCAATGCTGCAATTCTTGCTCAACTAGGACATTCCAGAATGCAGACACAGATTGTATGCCTCCCCTATATTAAAACACACACACACACACACACACACACACACACACACACACACACACACACACACACACACACACACACTGCACCCTGCACCCTACAAAAAACTAGGTCGGGGAGAAGACTATCCCAAAACCCTTCGCCCTGACATGCTGTGTTTCTACATGCAGAGAGTTTGTTTTGTTTTTTAATATATGGGGGACATAATTTAAACCTACAGTCTAAAATGGTAAATTCAGCAAGAGCTGTGCCTGTGCCACACAATTCTGCTGATTATGCAGCTCTACTCTTAGGCATTTGGAATTGCCTGCATTATAATCTCCCACGACCTCATTCCCCGCAGGTGTGGTACGAGCCTCAAGCATCTTCCCCATTCTAAGCGCTATCCTGCTACTTCTGGGAGGATTCTGCGTGGCTGCTAGCCGCGTCTACAAGTCCAAGCGCAACATCATCCTAGGGGCTGGCATCCTATTTGTTGCTGCAGGTAAGTAGCGTGGTATAGCCGACAGAATCCCCCTCTGGCTCTGTAGCATGATGAATTGCGTGGTTGGCTTTTTAGTCAAGCTTTGCTGTCTTAGCATTTGATTTATGGCCCAATCCTATCTGGTCCTTGCTTTGCCGGATCTCCTGCTTCCCGGCCGCTGGCACCAATGACCAGGGAGGTGTGGCGCGCACACCAGCAGCTCCCAAAGGCTGCTCTGGTGGTGGTATGTTTGCAGCGGGGGCGGGGAGGGGAGGTTTGGGGGTGTTCCAGGGTGGGGAGGGCAGGGGTGGGGAGTGGGCTGGTGTGGATCTCAATGGCAAAGGTGCATGCTGGATCTTATCCCCGATTTTCTAGCCCTCCCAGCCCCCTTCCTCTCCTTGGACATATGCCAGCAAAATAGCTGGTGGGGGTCCTAGGAGACCCATAGGCAGCCAGATGGCCTACCAAGAGGTAAGTAAAAACATCTAGTTACTTCTGGTTGGCCTTCTGAACCACCACCACCCATCACAGCATGCAGCACACGCTCCAATGGCATGGCTGCATGCTAGCTTGATGAGTACAGGGGGGAGAAAATGGTTTTATTTTATTTGTTTTTTGCAGATTTCAGTGTTTAACCAAAATAAAATAGCGGAAAGCGGTGTTATGTGTTTTTATTCCAAATCTTCCAATTTTTTCAATTGTAACCGCTTTAAAAGTGTACTAGGTTGGTGGTATAGGTTGTACAGTGTTCGCAGATGAAGAATGACGTAAAATTACATGGTTTAATTTTTTTTAGCAGAAAGCGGTGTTAGCTGTTTTTATTTCGTTATCACCATTTTCTCCTGCTGCTAGTGATGAGGGATAGAATTAGGCTGCATCATTTCTTTTGCAGTCTTTGCCTGAATGACACGCACAAGCTGCAAATTGCTAAGGCTTTTACATAATATTTCTCGGCTTTGCATCAGATCTCTTCCACTGTAAAATCTGCTCATCTCCTGCACTTAGCTCATCCTCATCAAGCGCACATATTACTCCCTGTTCTTACAAATCACAGTTTCTATAATGATTGATATTTCCTCTGCTCAAACAAATGGGAATCCAGCCTTAGTTACTGATATTGGATTACGTCTCTTATTAGCTCTGTGTGCCGTGGTTCCAACAGAGCAATCAATCAAACACTAGTGTTTCAGTGGGGTGGGGGAAAGAGAAAAAATATTGGCTCTAAGAAACTGGGGTTCTGTCCATTACCTGTTGGAAGAGGGGTTTATGGATATAAATTAAGCAGAGTCACATCACATGGCAGAAGATCTTTTTTTCAGTTGCTCCCTCCCAGCTTCTTCCCAATAGTTTGGTGCTAACAATAAAACAAGAGCACATGTAGTAAAAAAAAATTCAAAGAAAAATACTTCACTTACAGTGTAAAAGCATGAATATCTCTGTCGGTATTACATGTCTTACAGCACAATCCTATCCAACTTACACCACCAGTGTAACAACCAGCAGCGAGTGCAGTGAGAACAGGAGGCCCCAGAACGGAAAGGGGATTCAAATCCCCTCCAAAGGGGGATTCAAAGGGCATTTAAATCCCCCTTCCCCTCCCTGCCCTCCTCCACTGGTCAGTGGCGATCCTGGGGGGGGCCGCCGACGCCATGCCCCCACGTGACCCGCCAGGCATGATGTTAGTTTGACGCGCGCGCCCAGCGCGGCTCCATTCACATTTTACTTTCTATTTTGGAGCCGTTCGAGCTCCAGGGCGGGTGGGAGGGCCCAATACCAGGACGAGCGCGGCGGAGGAAGCGCATCCCGGAGGTAAGTATGCCATGTCCGGCCCCCGCCCTGGGGCCCGCAGCCCCCCTGCCCCAACCCCGACGACGCTTCTGCCACTGGTTACACTGGTGGTATAAGTTGGATAGGATTGTGCTGTTATACTTTGGTGAACAGGGAATCCTGGAGTTATTTCCTTTTCATGTGTGTATGAGACCTCATGGCATGGTGGACTCCATGCAGGTGGCAGAGCTCATGGAAGGAGGTCTTGCAGGCTGGGAGGTTGGAGTGTGTGTGTGGGGGGGGGGGGAGGAACCAAGGTGGAGACACAGCTCCCCAGGTCACATAGGACAAATAGTAAAAGTCTGGGACAGGAGAGTCATCTACTTCCTGGATAATACGCGTCTGCCCCCAACATCCTGCACACAATGTTGTACCCAGTTTCCAACAGCTGGATTAGGCGAACCTTCCTTTCACCTGAACTAGCAAGGCTCTTCTTATCTTAAAATATATTTGTCAAGTCATTGACGTGAACCCTTCATACATTTTCCTCTCACTTCCTCACTTCCACCTTTCCTGAACATATCTTTCAGGATGGTCATTCCCCTCTCCACTCTACCTTTATCTATCCATCCCACAATCTCTCTCGTCCTTTCTTTTCACACCTCAGGTCTCAGCAACATCATCGGTGTCATTGTGTATATCTCAGCCAATGCCGGAGACCCTGGCACAAAACGTGATGATGAGAAGAAAAGCCACTACTCCTATGGCTGGTCTTTCTACTTTGGTGGCCTTTCCTTCATTCTGGCTGAGATGATTGGGGTCCTCGCAGTCAACATATATATAGAGAAGAATCGTGAAGCCCACTGCAAGAGCCGTACAGAGCTGCTGAAAAACCCTTCTTCCTCGTCTTCTGCCATCTTGCGCCTGCCCAGCTACCGTTTTCGATACCGTCGCCGGTCGCGTTCCAGCTCCCGCTCCACTGAGCCATCGCAGTCTCGAGAAACCTCACCAGTTGGTCTCAAGGGCTTCCCTTCCACCGACATCTCCATGTACACACTATCAAGGGACCCCTCCAAAGCCAACGTCAGTTCACTCTATGGTGGTGCCAGCGAAACAGCATCAACGGGCGCAGCAGCGTCAGCTGCAACTGGTACTGGCAGTGGGTTCTTGCAGTTGCACAATACTTTCCCCAAGGACCCTGGTGTCACTGTCACAGTGACTGGGCCTGGTGTAGCAGGGGCGACTGGCACCCTGGGGAAAGATGCTTCCTCCAACACCAACACACTGAACAGGAAGACAACGCCAGTGTAGGGACATAGTTAAGAGAGGAGAGGGCATAGGAAGGAAAGGTGAAAAGAAAGCACAGCTCAAGCTATTAAAGGAGAGTCATACTGTTGTGAAGTGAGCAAACAGTCCATTCATACTTTTTAAACTTTTTTCTTTCCTTCCTTTGCTCTTTCTATCCATCCATCCACCCATCCATACATCCATGAACTTGCATCACCTGTTTTGCCCATCACCAGTGGGAACTAAACTCACATCTCACACCCTTTGAGAGAGAGAGAGAGAGAGAGAGAGAGAGAGAGAGAGAGAGAGAGAGAGAGAGAGAGGTGAACTAAATTCAAGAAAGGGGCTTTTGTGAAAGACATGGAAGGGAACAAATATTCATACCATCCCGTTTAAGTGAAATACTGTAAATCAAATATCACTCTTGTCCTTTCAAGAAGGTACCTTCAGGATAACTAGAATTGATGTTTTCCACACTGGGCTACAGAAGAATGGATGATGCTATTGTGTTTTAGCAGTGCTTGGGGGAGGAGAGCAGGTCTTGCCTACTTGGCTAAGACTTCTAATGGACAGCCAGAATTCCTGGATCCTATGAGAGAGCAATTAGGATCTACTGGCTGAAAGTAAAGCATCTGGATGAAAAGCCCAGGCTCCTCAGTCCATAAGTCTCTTCCAAGATGGCTTCCACAGTATCCTGTGCCAAATTTGGGGCTGCAGTGTGGATCAAGAGGGTGTTTTGTTCCTCAGCGGGTATAAGGGAACCCTCGCTTCTCCTCCACTGCAGCTTAATTAAGGGCTGACAAAAGTTTGTGCCAAAACGCAGTGCCAGAAAAGTTAAGGGGGGGGGGGGGAGGGCTTGAAAATCTAAAAGGACCGATTGCCCCCTGGTGGTGGTTAGAGGTATTTCTAATCCACTAGGTTTTGCTGCATCTTCTGCTAAATACATCCTTTGACCGACGGAAGTCTTTTTGGTTTTCGGCCCATCTCCAACACTGAGCCATAGCTCTTCCTGAGATGAAGCTGCCTCTGGGGAGGAGGGGTCCCTGCAGTTTATATACAGGTATCCCTTGCCTATTTTGAAAGGATATTCAAGCATCATTATTGACTTAATTTGTTTGTGCTATCCATCCTATACATATATTATATCTGTCTATATGTGATAGATATGGATATGGAAGATGTTTAAAATGATCAAACTGACAGATGGATTACATCCCTTCCTACCCTTGAATCAGCTTCCTAGGGAGAATTTTTACATGTATTATAGTTATATAAATATATATAGATATACACACACACACATACCCACAGAGAGCGACATATCAAGGAGACTGACAACATGATTGTGATGTTTTCTTAAAATTCAATTAATTTAGTTTCTGTCAGCAATGGTAATTTTATATTACTGTCCAATTACTGTCTTCTCAGTGGAACCCATTCCTGGTTGGGGTAAACCACTTTTACGAAACAGGATATTTCTGGTCCTGTTATGATAGGGTTTCCACCACTTCATTCTGTTTTTCTTGAGCATGCAGATATGGATCTGCAGATCCTTACTGGCAGTTCACATAGATTTCCTTTGTTATTTGCATGCAGCAGGATCTCATGTGTTATGGCCCTCTTTCCCATTAAAAAAAAATCTTCTCCACAGTACTTTATTTAAAACTATATTTGGGTCATGACAAGCAATTGCTCCATTTATTGGTATACTGAATGTATACTACCTTTCCACAAGAGCTGTACTCAAGGCAGTTTACAACAAACAGAATAGCAGCAATCTTGCACCCAGGGCAGTGGTAGAAGTTACATTAGTACCAAGATGATTCAAGGCTGTCTTACTGCACTGGGCATTCCTATGTTTTGTTTTTATAGCCAGGGCGGCATCAGAAGGTGGCTAAATGGGGCACTGGTCCAAGGGTGCCAGGGCCCAACCAGGCAAATCAACCCCTGAACCCTCTCAGTACTGGTAGAAGTGGTAGTGCTCCATACATCGCTGGGGAGCAGACCACGGGCGTCATGAGGGCGCCACAAGGGACCATGGGCAGGCCTTTGCCCCAGGACCCACAGCAACCTGGTGTTGGCACTGTTTACAGCTACCCTGAAACATAGACTTAAGGAGGATTACAATAAATCAACATTAATACAATGGAGTGCTGTCCTTGAAAGGCTCACAATTTAATTTAGGGTGGAGTGAAATCCAAAATTTAATGTAAAATTAAAAGATTGAGCCATCAGAATTCCAATCCTTGTCCTTCCAAGAATGAGGAAAAAACCAAGCAGAACGTTCCACATTCTGCAAAAAGAAATATAAAGTTAAAAAACATCTCTAACCAAACTGACTAACAGCGCAATCCACATTTTAGACCAGCGGTCTAGGGTGTTGCAAAAGTGCCGTAAAGCACGTTTGCGGCACCCGGCGATTGGGATGCGCAAGTGAAGAGGCTGGCGCCACTCTACCTGCCCCAGATCCAGTGGAGCGCCTGTTGGGGAAGGTAAGTTCCCCACCAGGCGGTGGAGGGGTGGAAGGAAGGGCAGAACGGGGTGTTCTGGGAGGGGGGAATTGGTCGGCTGGGCCTGAGAAGGGAGAGGGATCGGCAGCAGTGGCTCCGCCGAAATCCTATCCCCCTTCCCAGGCTTGGCCGCTGTTACATGGTCTGATCGAATGTGCACCAGCAAAATAGCTGGCACACATTTGAGTAGTCCCATCCAGGCGACTGGGGCTATACCCGGGGTAAGGGAACAAACATTCCTTTCCCCCAAGGTGACCTCCCAACTGCCTTTTTGCTGCACTGGCCTCGCTGCATCGCAGGGTGTAATGTGAGACAGAATTGGGCTGCTAGTCTGCAACCTATGACTTTAAAACATAGTGGCTATGAAAACGAATCAGGACTTGCCAGGTTCAAATGTGGCCTCTGCCACCCACTCATTAGGACTGCAAACCAATGCACACTTATTTGGAAATAAGTTCTATTGAACTCAATGGGGCATACACTGAGTAGATTTGTGTAGGATTGTGCTGTAGGTTGCCTTAGGCAAGCCATTTCCTCTCATCCTCAGCTTTTCAGCTGCAACACAGGCATAATAATACTGACTTACCTTAGGGTTGTTGTTGTGAGGACTACGTCAAGATAATAATGTGAAGTGCTTCACACGCTCAAAAAGTGCTATACAAATGTTAAGTATGCTTATTAGGAAATGTCCCACTTGATGCTGTGGGTTGTAATCCTGATTAAAAATGCTTAGTGTCACAGTATTGAACTGACTAGTGTAATTCTGATCACAGGATTTTGGTTTGGAATTCTCTGGTGGTAGAATTCAGGACCAAGTGGTGCAAAATCCCAGAACTCCTGAGTACAATATGATTTGATTTAGCCATAGAGTCATATCTAAAACGTTAACATTTGTATACAGTACAAAGGTTCCTTCCTCCTGCAGAAAAACAGTATGCTTGGTGGTATACAAATAATTGGTCCAAAAAACAACGATATACACATAGGGCTGGATCCAGAAAAGCTTCCACTGATGGAGGAAGCTTCCTGGATCCTGTCATAAGAGAACTCAATTTTTGGGTACCAGAAATACTACAAAAATGTACTGGAGACACACTCTCTTCTCTCAATAACTAATCCTATGGAAAAGCCATGCCTGAAAAACAGTTAGAAACTGTGATTGTCTCTTTACTGTTTCCTCTAGCCTTTTAAGAAGTAGGTTTTGGGTTTTTTTCCCTTATTTGTTTCAATGAAAGTATATAATTTGGTGGAAGAGCTAGAATTATGTAGGAAGCGGTGGGGTTTTTCCTTTCTTAGCTTTTCGTGACAATGAGAGGATCAAAATTTAAAAAATCTTCAGAGACAAAAGTGGACGCTAAAAATGTGCAAAGAGAGAAAAAGGAAATACACTTCAATAGAAAAGCATAATCTGTTCCACATTTTCTGTATAAAGTGGGTTTCGTATTTTAAAAGAAGACAATTAAAAATACAAAGAAAAAATGGCAAAATCCAGTGATTGTGCTACTTATGGTGAATAAAAAAGAGAAATTCATAGGGGGGGGGGACAGAACAAAAAAGCAAACAAAAACATCAGTCTGTCAGAATAGCAACAAAAATGCATGGGTTTTTACTGGAATCTACCTTTCAAATAAAGTCTAATGAAAATATTTTCAGGGGAGGTTGTTATTGAAGGAAAAGGGCCAGAACTGTGGACTTCTAGAAAAGGATGACGTAGCTACCGTATATTTCCCATTTCAAATCAACCTGCTGGTTTGGGTGGGATGCTTACTGGAAGAGACTATATGTTATACATCCTGGGGTTTTTGAAAAAGGGGATTCATTGTGCCAGATGGGCTGGGTGGATGATTAATTCCCCTCCCTGTCATTTTTGAAGCCAGTCGTTATGCAGCATTAATGTCTGTACTGTACTGGCATTTCCATGATGTTCAGCTTGCAAACCCAGTTTTCAAACCATGGTTGCAAATGATCGCTTGAGTGAATTGCAAAACAGCCACAAGTCCATCCGTGTCCAGGTTCCAGACTTCATGCCAAAACTGTGGATAAACACGAAACATGTACCTTCAAGAGAACTATGGTCCTAGCCCATGTTTGAAACGCATGGTTTCACCATGTGTAAGCGGGGGGAAAGATGGAGGGTGAAGGAGCATATGAGCATGTAGGGGGATTTGGGGAGTGGACAACATTGCTTTTGCATTGGGCCCCTGTGTTTCAAAGTAATAATTGATCATCACCACTTTTAATTAACATAACAGACCTACCATCAACTAGGTGGTTAGGAAAATTCTTCAAACCTGACGCTTTGGTTGCCTACCCACAATGGCATGCCGCTCTTCACACTTTCACTGCTTGCACTTGCCATTTGCAAGGCATCATTAGGAAGGCTGTAGAAATTACCGTACTGCTACTATATCTATAATCATCATCATCATCACCATCATCATCACCATTTCCCCAAATGTAAACTCCTGTCATTTGTGTGCTTAGAGGCATCAGCTACCATATTATTGTTCTGAAGCACAAAAGAATTGTGCTGACTTGTTGCTAGGGTAACAACTTGGTATAACATCTTAAGGTTTCTGCAGGCCCCTCAGGCTTAAGGCACACCCTGCACTTGGAAACTACTTAATAAAGTGACACATACAAAAAGGAGGGAGCATTTCGGCTGGTCCACTTCCCAGCAACACCACAGTGGCACTCAGCCTACGGTACCTTTCAGTCCCTGAAGTGCGGTGCTCCCACCCTGACCCCCCACCCTACTTCCTACTTCCTCCACTGCCATTCCTACCCAAAACAGCTGTCCTTCCATGCTAACTCAATAGCTTTCCTTGATCAGCTTGTGCTGAGTGTTCAGCTCTGTCCCCCTTCCAGTGTGGCACCAGATGCTTCGGCCTGCTTGTAACTGCATGGAGGATGAACATCCTAAAATGGCAGCTTTGCCCCCCACAAATTTGACTTAACTTCTTCCGGTCTGGATTCTCGTAGCCCAGTATCTTCTCCAATTCCTTTTGAAACAGTAGTTTTATTATGGGGGGATATCTGCCACTTGGCAGTCAACAGAGGGGGCCCTCTTGGCCAGTCTGACAACAAGGGCCCCAGATTGTTACCAAGCGACCACAAGGCCCTTCAGAAAAACAAGAACCATGCCCTGTTTCCAGGTTTCGAACAGTAGCCACTGTGATAGAAGGCTCACTTGTATACACTACCGTGTTTCCCCGAAAATAAGACAGTGTTTTATATTAATTTTGGCTCAAAAAATGCAGTAGGTCTTATTTTCAGGGAGGTCTTATTTTCCCAACCTGTGGCATGACACCCCCCCCCCAGCACTTACTTTAACCGATTAAAGCTTCATTCTTTCCCGAGGGCGCAAGGCTCTGCAAGGTCTGTACTTGAGTCCTCCACCACATGCTAGAGAGACTCTGCAAGGTTGCAGCCTCCTTGCAGGCCTTGCTGGCCTCTCTAGCACGATGTCTCTATGGTGGAGGACTCAAGTACAGGCCTTGCAGAGCCTTGCACCCTTGGGAAAGAATGAAGCTTAAATCGGTCAAAGTAAGTGCTGGGGGGTCGCAGGGGGTGCTGGGGGGGTCGTGTCCGTCTGGCTGATGATCCTAGCTAGGTCTTATTTTCAGGGGAGGTCTTATATTGAGTGCCAGCAAAAATCACGCAAAAATGATGGTAGGTCTTACTTTCAGGGGAGGTCTTATTTTCAGGGAAACAGGGTATATACATGCTGACAGACAACCTGCTAGGTCTCATTCCCCTTTCAGAAACTCAAGAGTCCTTTCTTTAACCAGGCCTGCTAGGCTGCTGCCAATATATTATTAATATTATGAAGACACAAATAAGCAAAAAAAAAAAAAAAGCAGGCTCCTGCCAAACAAAATACAGTAAACTGTATGAGCAGTGAAAAACTGACTCAACTACCCGTGACGCACTCACCTCTCACAGGGTGCTTATTCAAAATCTCTTAATTTAGATGAATTATTCCTTTAATCTTCCACATTCACAAAGAGAGTGAAAAGGATGCAGTTGCCGTCGGTGTCCCACGCTTTTCAAAGAACAAGAGGACAGGGTCCTTGCCCCGGGGAACCGAGGAAATGAAAATGGGGAAGACAACGGAGGCAAGAGGGGTTGACAGTGGTGGGGTAAAGAGGGGAAGAATAT